>JARCFY010000008.1:61729472-64311972 GCA_029233225.1 Lepidodactylus listeri | reverse complement strand
CAGAGAATACAGATCATTCTCTGAAGTAACAGTATTCTGTCCAGATTTGTAACATCCTTGGATCTAACTATCTACAGTTTTAACTGCTGGCAAAGTTTAAATTATGTGTTTGGACAAAGTAACTATTGTCACATTTGGTTGATTATCTGTCTATTCACAAAGTTTTATCTGACTTTATTCACATACTTCACATGCAGGATTGTCCTCACACAGGGTTCTCTTCAATACTTGGGAAATCATAAAGAAATGCATGCTTGTGTGAAACAGCTAAAGCAATCACCTCAACTCTGCTCCCCTTCGGTCGCCATAGAATGATATTGTGAGCCAGACCCTGCAAAGGAGACAGGCAGAAAAGCAAGAGTGGCCTTTGGATGGTGCCTCCAAAGGGACATTGTGCCAAAAGACACAGCTAAAAACACAGAACATTTAATCAGAGGTGAAAATGCCAGCACTGGCCAGTTATTGGGCCAATTCCTACCCTATCCTACCACTGCACTGAGCATTATTAATTAATTTGTTTGGATATCTCTCTATATTATAAAATGAATTTGGGGTGGCACATGTAAAATGCGCTCCCTCAGCTGTAGGCTGAACTAGCCACCTGTCAGCCCGGGGACCCTGGCCACTGGATGACACAGCGCCAGCCCAAACGTGCCCCATGATTCGCCCATGCTGTGCTGCCCACCCACCCACAGAACCACCTGCCGAGTGTTGGGAGGCTGAGCCTGAAGGAGGAGGTGGCCTGAGGAGGCACCCAGCAGGCTGCCCGATGAAATGGGTTGTTGACAAGGCCGGGACAGCACCAGAGGAGGTGGCTGGTGGGGCTGCCCAGGAGCATGCTGGAGGACTTGGGTTGTCACGCCAGCCGGGAGGCTGCTGGAGGAGGTGGGGTGTGCAGTCTGTAACCTGCACTGGAGAGTTGCACCGTGGAGGTGCTGGGCTGCAGAGCAAGCTGGGATGCGGAGCTGATCAGGGGCTTCCCGTGGTAATGGCGGTATCAGCATCGGGAGGGTGAGGGTCCTGTCTACACCCCAGAGGCTGCTGGAGAGGGGCACCGCAGAGCTGGCCCAGCCACAGAGTCCTCTGTCTAGTTCCCATTGTCTTCCTTGCACAATGGGCCTTGCTCTGGGCAGGAAAGGGGGTGGCCGGGCAACCAGAGCCACTGCAACCTGGAATGGGGGCTGGGCTGGGAAGGTTGCAGCTGGGCAACCAGAGCCCCTGTGGCCTGGAATGGGGACTGGGTGGGGAAGGGGTGGCTGGGCAGCCTGAGCTGCTGTGGCCTGCAGCGTTGGGAGGGCTGGGTTGCGTGCAACCTCTCCTTTGCTGGCGCGCCACCAGTCACCAGCCTCTTTTCACACACACACACACACACACACACACACACACACACAGAGCTTCTAAAGCTGCTGGGAGGGCCGCTGGGAATGCTGGGTGGTGTGCGGCCTCTCCTTCACCAGAGCACTGCCTGGCGCCAGACTGTTTCCCCCCTGCCTGCCTTTTAGATGGCTATCTGTGGGGCCACAGCTGCCAATGGGAGCACCCTCTCAGACCCTCTGTCTAGAGCCCATTGCATTGATTCCTGCAACAGGCCTTATTACTGGTATATATATATTTCCCCCCAGCTTTCCTTCTGTTGGAGGAACAGATACTCAGCCTGGGGAAGGCGCCTTATGCAGCTGGAGGAAGGCTCATTCAAGGATGGTTGGATCCACCCCCAATTAAATCAATGGCAAAAAGGGATTATTGAAAAATAGTGGACTTGCCATTCACTTCCTGCAAAACTGTGCTAATGGTGAAATAGTTTTCTTTGGGAGACCAAGATTTGCAGTCCTCTAGTATTGTGATCTTGTTCTGGTTGCTTGGTCAAAGCGATTTATCAGTTGACTGAAATGAGCAGAACAGATAGTAAAACTCCTTGCTGATCCCTACAGAGGAAGTTTAGAAATAAAGGCATTTCTCTATGGTTCATGGGCACAGCACCCTGTTAAAATGGTTTCAAGAAATGCAGCTACTATTAAATAATCCTTCAAAGTTGCCACATAAATCAGTTTCCTACTACAATTCTAGACTTCTTATGCTACTGAGTAAATACAAAGCTTTAGTGGAGCTCTCTTTAATGCAACACAAAGTGTAAAATAAGATCTATGGCTTGATTTTCTGTATGCAGGCCCTAGCCTGACCTTCTAAGTGGGAGTTAATGTGAGTGGTAGGGTTGTCAAATGCAAACCTCCAAGTGGGGCCTGGATATCCTGGAACATAAACAGGAATGTTCCCCAAAAATGGCACACCTACATTTAATGTATACAAAACTAGATTGTTCACGTGGGTGAAAATTTGGTTATTCAAGGCTGCCAGTGACATTACTTCAAGCTTTTACAAAAATTAGGGCTAAAGACCTGGATAGTCATTAATGAACTTGCCTGAACTCCAAGAAGTCATGCAGCTTGGAATTCAGGCACATGGGGCCCAGTACCCGCTGGCCAGAAACATTAAAAGGGACCCTTTAAATGCTGCTGGCCAGCAGCGCCATGCATGCCTGAATTCCAAGCGATTAATTGCAGCTTGGAGTTCAGGCATGCATCCCGCGGCAACCCCCTCCCTCTCTTCTGCAAGATTTAAAGGGTCCTCCAGCTGATCGGCAGGCCACCTGCTCCCCTGATCAGCTGGAGAGCCCTTTAAATCTTTCAGGAGAGAAGGGAGAGGGGTGGTTGTGGGAGGTCAGGCTTGGGGGTGGGGCTTTCCCAGCTGTGGGCTGAAGCCCCAAAAATCGGGGAAAACCCCAACCAGACTGGGGGTCTGGCAACCCTAGTCCCTCCCTACCGCAGGGATTTCCAGGAATTTCCCAACCTGGAGTTGGAAACCCTGTCATTGATTTCAATTGACTTAGAAGGGTGCAAGAAGACTTACGGTTTTGCATTGTTAGTTTTCTACATCTAATTCTTCCACAATATATTCTTCAACATTTTTATGTCAACTACAGGCTATTTTGGAGATGATTTTGGAGCATAGCCTCTTACTTGTTTTTCCAAAATAAGGCCTGTTTGTTGTGAATATCTTATTGAACTGTACAGAATTTGCTTTTCTTTGAAGGTATTTTATTTCTTTTAAAGTTCTAAGATTGTCAGTGATAATTTTCTTGACATTGTAAGATATTTTCCTTTTTATTCGCAGAAAAGAACAGGACTCCTCATATTCAGTACCGTGTCCTTGGATTTGGCGTAACCTTCTAATCTGGGCCTCCTAGGCTTGCTTCCTCTCCCTGTTCAAGACCATGTGGTAGAGGAGATCAGTGTCAGCCTCAAGCCTGAGGGAGAAAAAAAGATAGCTGTACACATAGACACCATGCACATATAGACTCAGTCCAGCAGCCTTCCTAGCCAGGCCAAAGTATCGAGGGGCAGGCCTGCTTGGAATAAGCAGTGGTTTCAGGTTGTTGCTGGGATGAAGGATGGGAGTGAGCCAATGATACTTTAACTATCTGCAGACTTCCTATTTGTTTGATCGACTGTTATCAGACCTTGACGTATTGCCAAAATGGAGGACTGAAAGGGGTAGCAGCACATATTTTGCAAAGTGCCCTTTACCACTTGGGAGCTGTACTTTTGTAATACCATTTTCTACATTGTTTGATATACCATGTCTAATACTCTCTTTGCACTGTTTCTAATATTCGTAATCCTGGTCCTATTGTATTGCTGACTCAATATGTCATGCTATTCAGTTGTACTGACTTACATTGAGATAGGCAGACTACAAATCAAATAAATAATAACGAAAATAAATAATTCCTGGAAATTCGATTTCCACTTTGCAACTATGCAATGCCAATACAAATAGAGTACTATCACTGGCTGAGGACAGACTGGCAATCTGAAGCGGACGCAAAGCGGAGGGAACTGGAGTGGGGGAAAAAACCCACGGAGCTGGCCGTTCACACTGGCCAGAGCAATGCGGATCAGCGGCGATACGGAGCGTTCAGACTGCCACGGAGCGTTCAGACTGCCGCATAGCCAGCGCGCGTGGCTCACGCGCGCCGCTGCACTTTTTTTTGTTTTCCTTTGATGTTTTTCGCATGTGCGCACATGCGCACATGCGCAAAACTTTTTGCCGGTGCATTCACACTTCCTCCGGATGCCTCCCGCTTCTTCCAGTTCACACTGTTTGGAAGCGGGAGGCATGCGGAGGAAGGCCCCTGAACACCGGGAAAAACCGGTGTCCGGGTAAAGCGGAAGGAAAGCGACTGGGAGACGGGTAAGTACGCAACGGAGCCGACGGACAGATGCGCATGTCTGAACGTGCTCCTTTCCTCCGTTTGCGAAGCGTGCCTGCCCCGCTTTAGATTGCCAGTCTGTCCTCAGCCACTGAAGGAGCTTTTCTTTTGACTAATACTTTTATGTTTCTTTCTGTAACCTGACATGCCAATAAAGGTCTGTGTATGTATGTATGTATAACTAATACTAGCTAAAAGAACTGCACAAAAACCATGTTAGCTAATTAACTTCTTTGCAGCATACTTACTGGCTGGAACTAACCCAGCACACATCCTAGAACAGCCATCATACTCTGTAGATGAGAAATCAGCAAAGTTAAATGGTGTTAATGTGCTCATGTGACAAGACACTTTTTGCCTGAACAGTCCAAATACAAAAAATTCATTGAGCCCTCACTGCTGCCATTGCTTACTCCTTTAAAAAGAAAAAGAGGATCTAAAGAGGTGCTTCAGATACATCCAAGAGCTCGGTCCAATGAGAAGTTACTATTTTCTTTCCATAGCAGCCCTTCTGTTATATCACAGATGACTTGGAAACTCCTTCACTTTCAGCAGCATCTTTCAAAAATTATTTTATTTATTGTAACAACAAATAGAGATACAATTTTACCCTTAAAATTATATTGAATACAAAACCATTACAACAATAAAACTATTCATAATGCCTCTCACAAAACCACAACAAACTTGAAGTAATAATCCCTACAACCAGCAATAAAGTATCAACAGCTGTCTGTAAAACAAAATTAAAGAAATAATATGTCTTTGGGATGAGAGAAATGAAAAACTGTTCATTATTTGCGATAAATTCAACTAATGGGTACCATGTTTCAATAAAAGAGGAAACGTACTGATTTGAATCAATCTGGGATTGTTGGTCTAATATTTTTTCCATGACAAATATATCCCATATTTTTTAAAACCAATCTAATATCAAAGGAGGTTTGTTACTTTTCCATGACCCTGCAATGACCAAATGAGCTGCAGGAATAATATCACAATCCGGTTGTACTGTATTAAAGGTATCTTTAAATTATTCCAAGGATTCAACAACATTATTTCTGGCCTTAGGGGAACAGAATTAGTAATATTATAAATCTGATACTGCACACTTCACCAAAAAGATTGTACATATCTACAAGAGCCAGTTTAGTGTAGTGGTTAGGAGTGCGGACTCTAATCTGGGAGAACCAGGTTTGATTCCCCACTCCTCCACATGCAGCTGCTGGGTAACCTTGGGTGAGCCATAGTTCTGTCAGAGCTGTTCTTGAAAGAGCAGTCCTTGAAAGAGCTTTCCCAGCTCCACCTACTTCACAGGGTGTCTGTTGTGAGAAGATGAAGGGAAAGAGATTGAAAGCTGCTCTGAGACTCTGAGTGAAGGGCAGGATATAGATCCAATTTCTTCTTTTTCTTCTTCTTCTTCACCACCACCACCAAGTGAGAAAATAAGAACCACAATCTTCACACTGTTTCCAGCAATTAGTGTGTTGCATAGGATTCATATGATGTACCTTTACTAGAGTTAAGTACCATCTTGTGAGTGTTTTGAATGCTTAAATCCTGATATTAAGAGATCTGGATGTGATAATATTAGATCACCAAATTTTCAACCACTGGTCAGAAGAGAGCATAACACCAAGATCTCTACACCAGGATTTAATATATGATGGTGGCTTGTTATTAGAGATGTTCAAAAGAATTTTGTATTTTTTTGAAATTAATCCTTTATCATGCAGATACATTTTCAATAATTTTTCACAATCTGTAAATGGTCTAAATGGTTGATCCTTAATTAAAATTAATGATCCTTAATGAAAATATTGAAACCAGGGAATCTGTATGTTTAGCTTATCCTCCAAAACTTTTCTATCCAGAATGTCCCCATTCCTAGTTATATCTATTAATCTTATAGACTTGGATTCCCTCCATTGTCTAAATGGGTGAAACTGAAAACCCTGATCAAACCAGGATTGACCTCAAAAAGTGGAAAGTGGAGAAACTCGGGGTGCAATTTTAGTCCACCATTCATCCCATATACCAAGTGAAGAAGTTAAGAGTGTTCTATAGAGTCAGGTCTACTTTTTTAACATTCCAAAAGTATTGCAGCAAGGATAAGTAAAATATTGTCCAATATGTACCTAATCAACACTCAAATCCGATCTTAAGACTTTTAAGAAACTTGCTAGATTTTAAGCATCCCAATATAATTTAAGGTCCAGGTAGCTGAGACCACCATGAATAACAGGTTTACTCAAAGTTTTGAAATTGATTCTATGCTCTTTATTATTCCATATGAAATCATTAAGGTTCTTTTGAACCTTCCTAGGAAAATTAATAGGAAGTGCAATTGTCAATGTTCTTTTAAAAGGATAAATTTGGGTAAGACAAACGATTTGACCAAATTAATTTTTTCCAATCAGGAAAGCTGCAAATTTTTCCAGTGTTGAAAAGGGGATAATGTTGATTTATGACTTTTCATTAAGTTCACAGTAAACAGATCTTTAAGATCCAGGGGAATTTTGACTCCCAAGTGTTGCCAATTCGATGATTGCTTAAGTTCTAGATCAGCTGCATATTATAGAGTTTAAATGATTTGATGTACAAAACAACATCGTCTACAAACAAACTCATCTTCATTTCAATATTGTCTAGTTCTATGCCTTGAATTTGGAGTTTTGGGGATGGCGACTGCCAAGGGCTCAATAGAGAGTGCAAACAATAGGGGTGATAGCAGGCATCCCTGTCTAGTGCAATGCAATAATGAAAAGTTTTCCAAAGATAAATTATTTACATGAATGTGTGTCTTAAGTGATGTGTATAAAGTTTGGATGGAGCACAAAAAGCATTCTCCAAATCCCATATGACGCAGAAGAGAGATCAGGTAACTTAGGTTCAAGTTTATCTAAGGTTTTTTCAGTATCTATAGATTGTATGATAGATTCTATTCTTGTAACCTACTATAATTTACAGGGCTATTTTTGGGCAGGAACACACAGGAACGGAGTTCCGGCTGGCTCCTGAGTTGGCCACACCCAGCAGAAACTCATTAGCATAATAGGACACACCCAATAGCAGAAACTCATTAGGATTGGCTACATTAGGGATATGTGGCCTAACACACAAATTAATTCCTGCTACAAAAAAAGCCCTGGGTTTTGAAAACAAACAAGGTAAACAGAATAAGAAGCAAAAGGTGGGTGTGGCTGGATGACTCTTCTGGTAACTCTTCTGGTAACATGGGGGTGAGACCTAATATGCTAATAAGCTGTGCTGTCAGTGGTGTGGCCTAATATGCTAATGAATTTCTGCTGTTGGGTGTAGCCTATTATACTAATGAGTTCCTGCTGGGCTTTTTCTACAAAAAAAGCCCTGATAATTTATAATATTAAGCTTTTTTAAGGGATTATCAGCTATTTTCAGGTATTATCAGTTATGTTGCGATTTGGCATGAACCCAGTTTGATCTTTGTGGGCAGCAGTTTGACATGTGGCAGAAGCCCTCCACAGATATTCCATTCTGTTCACACGAACTGGACACCGCCAGCTACATACATGCAAAATGTATACCTGATGGGCTCCCAGTCAGTGTGAACAGAACTGAACATCTGCAGAGGGCTCATCCCAAGACCCCCCCATACACACACACACTGGTATTAATTTATTTTACAACCAATTAAAAAGGGAAAATCCATGTAATCACAACAAAAAGTCATAAAACTGACTCTTGCTTCCATTAATCAAAAGTTTTTTTAAAAAATGTACTGCCTTGCAGTCTTTTCTAAAAGAATGAAAATGTTCCTAATCTCCAAGGCAGTCCATATCACAAAGCTGGAGCTACTGTTGAAATCCCCCCACCCCCAAGAGTGGGCAGCACCTGACTCTCACCATCCCAGGAGATGCACAAAATGAAAATATGGAGAGACTGAACATAAACCGATAAAAGGAAACAGTCACTAAAGTACTTTTAAAACCAGCATCTTCAATTAAATCTAGAAACACATCAGTACCCAATTTCTTTACTTCATTTATACTGTGCCTTTCTCCCCCATGGGGACTCAGTCAGAGCAGCTTACATCATTCTCCTCCCCTCCTCTGTTTTATGCTCATAACAACCTTGTGAAGATGTGACTGGCCCAAGGTCACCCGGTGATCTTCCATAGCAGAGCATGGATTTGAACCTGGTTCTCCGAGATCCTAGTCTGACACTCTAAGCACTACAACACACTGGCCCTCATTTGAAATGACTTGTTCATAGTTTGTCAAGACAAAATTCTTAATGATCTATTTTTTGTTTGTATTACTTTGTCTCATCCCCTTCCCCCCCCCTATGTGTTGTACTTCTGCAAAAGTGGGGGGAAAGTAAAGCTGCAAAACTGAGCCAGGTGGCAAACCAATATAGACAATTTTTGGTTTAAAAAAACTGCATAACTATCTGTTTTCATTATCTGAAATAAACAGATCCAAAAGAATAGCATAGATGTGATATATCTTAACGTTTTGGGAATGTAGCTGGGGATTCTGTGTGACAAAGAATAAAACAAAACACAACCAAAATTACTTCCATAAGGTTCAAGAGGAAGCCTGTAGCACAAGGTAACCAAAAGAATTACTCTCCCACTTTTTCCTGCTTGAGTTTTACTTCCCTCACAAAAATGAAAATTTATGGATCATTCTAGTACAGTTAAATGTGAAATGGCAACAGGAAAAAATTGGGTAGAGGTCTTAATGGAATGTATTTAAATTATTATGATATTTTATTCTGCTCTTCTTCCAAAGAGTTTAATGGTCCCCCTACATTTTATCCTCACAGTGGCCCATGCTCTAGGTGAGCTGAGGATAGTGACTGCCATGAAGCCTGGTAAATTGGGGTTGAAGTGGAGATTCGAACATGGGCTTTGCCAGGTCCTAGCTGCAGCACCATAGCCATTCATTTATTCCTGAATGAAATTCATGTTATTTGTATTTCTGAAGCCGGTTCATTGATGGAAAAGCACAGGCTGAAAATGTGTCCCTGTGGTTGCAGCAGTTGACACCCAGAAATGGTGGACACAGGTCACATGCCATAGGATGTCTATTCTAAGCAAATTTGGGGCAAATGGCATGGAACCCTCTGGTAATGTGTGCAATTTTTCACATCATTGAGAAAAAAGTTGCTGATTCAATTAATCTAGTATAAACTGAGTATAACCTAGTATATATGCTACAGTGAAATCTAGTGAATCTTGATTTTCAGGTGAATGTTGACAGTCCATGAAACTAAGAAGTAAGCTAGTAGTATTTTTAAAAAAACACCATTATTTGTTGACTGTAATTACTTCAGTGCACCATACCAGCATTTCATGTACTAACTGGACTTGTATCCTGCTTTCCCTCCATCATGGCAAATGTAACAGTCCTATGACATCTCTCTTCCTTGCACTGACTAGACCCAGACCTGCTGTACAATGCTCCCTCTAAGCTGTGGAGTCTTGTGAGCAAAAATTCTACTTTGTGAGCTATTGGCATTAAAGTTGTGAGCAAACAATTTGGCTACTGCATAAATTAGTTTGCTCTGGAGCCATCCTTTATGAGCTAAGACAAAAATGTGTGAGCTGGAGGCTAAAAAACTGTGAGCTAGCACACACTAACTCAGCTTAGAAGGAACACTGCTGCTGTATCATATGACTTCAGACCATACCATGGGCCTATTTATCCTTGCCATTTCTGCCCAATTCTATCCTTGCATGCACAAAATTCAGCTATCCTCAAAGAGTCTTTCTTCTGTGTACACAAAAGACTGAGAGTACTGAATGCATGAAGCTGCCTTATCAGACCATTGGTCCATCAAAGTCACTACTGTCTACTCCTGATTATAACATGATGTATGACACATGACTTGCCATATTGTATCACCTAACAAATCATGATGATGCTTGATATGGAATACAGCACATTCCACATGACACACATCACACTGCCACCCTAGAACATCTGCTCTTGCTTAGACTTAACCACCTCACCTTCAAAGGATGCTAGCAAGTGGCTCATCTCTTGCATACATTTTGAAATGATGAAGTCCCTGTAACAATGATTGATTATTTCCAATTTCCATCTGAATCTGGGTGTTATGTTTGCAGATTCAAAAAGCTGGCACAGTCAGGTACAGAGTAAGTAGCCCACCTGGCTCCACTTACACCTTTTTCAAATTAAAGGCAATGTAACCTAAAACTTCTATCTTATGCTTTTTAACATTTCACACAAAGCCATTTAAGAAATTTACTGTAGTTTATGAAAGACCTGACATTTTCATTTGGTGTGTCACACTACAAACACAATACAGTACCTGTTAACCAGATGGCTTTGAATTACTGGCCAGAAGGTACCAGATCTCCAGTTTAGAAGCTGTTGTATAGCATACATACCATATTCAGGTGATATTAATGGGAAAAAAATCTGGAAAAATTACAAGCTATTATTCTGTATACAAATGGCATTCCCCCCCCCTTTACAAGTTCAGTCACTCTAAATAATGCTTTGAACTTCCAGATCTGTCCATTTGCAGGGGCTGACTTATAACAGTCAAGCAGCCAGTATGACGAAAATTTTGGCATGGGCCCAAGTATTTTTAATCAGTGAAATTGTACGGCAGTGTATGAAACAGATGGGCCACGTTTGCATTTTGCATGAGTAACAGATTCTCTTTAACTTAATAGAAAATCAGTACATACCATACACTGAGTTCCAAAAGGATTTACTGCTTCCTGGCAATATATACTGTATAGCAAGTCATAACAGCGAGGCCTAATAGGATCTTGTAATATTTTTATGGAAATCAATTTATTTTTAGAGATTGTAAATGATACAATGCCTGTGTCAGTGTAGGTGCAATCAAACCACTTTACTATCATATCAAAATTCATACTGCATTTTCTTTCTTTGGATGGCATTAAGTCAAACCAGGTGTTTCCTACAAGTTTAAAATTGATAAAAGCAAGAACATGCCAAAAAAAAAAAAAAGAGCCTTGGAAACAGCCAAGCTCTAAAATTCTAAGAGATATGAAGTATAGTAGAGCACTTGTTTTCACAGCACCCAACCAATCAACCCAACTACTTGCTTTGCTGTCTGAATACAAGGTTGTTTCTGACTGAAGAAAGCTGTGTGAAAACAAGAATTACTTTGCCAACAGTCCCTCTGGCAACAAATAGAAGCCCATTTATTAGAGAACTGCATTCATTATTGAGATTTTGTATACCTGTTTCCTCATTTCTGCATAGATCAATGGGGAAGTGCAACTAAGTAAGGGAGTTAGGAAAGCAGATTGGAAGCCCAACTGAGTGACACAGAGGAAAGACACAAACGAAGGGAACAATAATGAGGCATGGGAACTTTCAAGTATGCTGAATAATACACTTTCAATCCACTCTCAGTGCACTTTGGCAATTGCTTGCAAGTGTTCTTTGCAATTTCACACAGTAAAATCCAGTTGCAATGTACATTGAAAGAGGACTGAAAGTGCATTATTCAACATGTATGAAAGCATTTCACAGTCACTATCACAATCTCTTGACTCTGTATTTTCAACTTGAAATTTAATAAAATGTTGTTAAATATATATGCATATTTTTATATCCCTCAACTCCTTATTGATTAGCAGTGCTAGGGCTCTGAGGTCCAATTCCTTATTCTCATGACGTGTCCATATCCCTAAAGTTCCTACTTCAAATACCTCAATTATTGCAGAAACTAATCTCTACTCTAAATTAATGTTGTACATGTATTGATTTGTTTAGTAAAATATTTGTACCCTGTCTTTCCTTTTGTCTCAAAGTGGCTTACAAATAATAAACATGTTGGAATAAGCAAGATCTATTGTGCATAGATAGAGAAGACAAGAGCATCCTGCAGGGGGCAGTATCTTTGATGATAACATCCTGCAGGGGGCAGCAGAAGGGACGCTAGCATAGTGAGATTAGAGACTTCCTGCTATTTTCAAATAGTTTCCTTCCTGTCTGTCAGGATGCCTGCCATTCAGTGTTACTTTTTGCATGCCATCAAGTGTTACATTTGGTTATCTGTTTTGCTCCCCTTTGAAGTTTATTGCCAGTCTTGCTTAAGTGTCAATTCTTTCCTGGGAGGGTGGCTTGCTACATTCCATTGCGTCATATAAACATGCCTGGTTATCTCTTCCTGTCTCTTCCTTTCTTTTCCCCAGCGCTTAGAATGTTTTATCTTGCTTTTATAACCTTGGGGACTGTGGAGCTGTTTTCTTCCAGGTGTCTGGTCTGCAATTCGCAAGTAGAGGTCACAAAGGGGTAGGGGGGGGATTTTAGTGCTTTGGCGCCATTTCTGTGGGAACAAACGGTTTGGAATATTTACACACTTTTTTGTATCCATTCTGATTGGCTCTCTGCCTATTGTCACCTGAAGTGAGGGGGTATATTAATCCCTGATGTCTATGCCAATGTATCTCTAACAAACATTGAGTACCTGATCCATCATTAAGAATAAAGGAACTTTTATTTCACTAAAAGGTCTGGCTTATTGATTCAAATCAGAAGCCTCACACTGTCTCCTGATTGGCTCAGTTACATCTCTTTCCTGGTCCTGCTGAGAACTGTTAGTTTACTGACTCTCTCCTAGCTAATTAGACAGACCTCTCCTCTTTCTTACAAAGTTTGTTCTCTTCTTAATAAACCTTTAAACAGCTTATGCTCCACTTTACTGCATATCTATAATCTGCCAACAAATCAAATCATTACAGATGAAAAATAACCCCCCAATAGCCCCCCTCATAATCAACAAAAAAACCAGTATAGTATATGAACCATTCTCTCCAGAGAAATGCATAGCATCTCATATAGTGACAACCCAAGACTAAGAAGAATTCCTTAAATTTATTAGTTGCTGCACATATGGCTCTGGCTTTTGTACCCAAGCATGTTCTAGCATAAGTTGATTTGACATCCATCCCAGGCTATATAAATAAGCCAACACAGGATGATTTATACCCATAAATATGTATACCACCTATGCTTTCAAACATGAATGTCTGCCATATAAAAAACGAAGGCCAACTGTCTCTCCTAGAAGACTTAAAATACATTCCTCTTGTGAAATCCATTACAATTGTGGGGTTTTCCCCATAGCATGGTTGCCATTATTACAGTTAGAAGGGGAGGAGAGTATTAAAATCAACTTGCAGTTACTTCCATCCAAAAGCTAGTCTTTTGAGAACATTTGAAATAGAGCCAACATTAGCTCTGAGAAACAGCTTTTGTCCAAAGTTTTCCAGGCCTGTGGTGAATACTCTGAATTAAAGCCAAAGATTAAAGGAGCATCAGTGTGTTACTTTTTAAATATGTGTTTAATAACTCATAATTTAGTAATGTAGACGGATGTCATTCAAAATATTGATTTTCCTGGACAACCCACAAACCACGTAAACTGGGAAGGATTTGGTGTCCCTTAAAAGTGGGATTATTGATGGTCATCTGTAAGAAAAAGTAATTAACTCAAAATGACTCAGTCCAAGAAGATCTTGGGAAGGGTTTGTGTGCAACACATACAATCCTTAAAGAACTGGAAAACTCTCAAATCCATCTTTCACTATATGAGGCTATGTAGCAAACTATGGCTTGGAGCCCATCTAGAATTTTTGCAGTCAGAAAGATTTCCATACGCAGAGAGTGACTTCCCTGCCTTCCCAACTGCTGCAGCTCAAGATGTTGCTCCTGGGTGATAGAGAACCCCTAAGGAATCACATATCTACTGTGGGATGGGGAATTAGCAAAAACTCCTTTCTCCCATCCACAGAAGTGTTAGGAAGTATCCAAGCCTATCTGAGTTAACTGTTCACAGAATAGTTCTTCAATCTAGTTTTACTAGGTAGTGGATAATGACAAAATGGGCAGTGTGCAAAGGACATCAAGGGGAACTGGATGTCTGTCTCATAATAGTTTGCTGTGATTCTGGAGGACTGTGATTGCTCCAGCTACTTAAAAGAGGTTCCCAGTAATAATTTTTAATCCATACTTGCTCCAGTCAGAATGTATCTGATATGCTGAAGGTTCTGAGTTGGGGTAACTGGAGTCAATGGTAGTGTACTTGATTTAGTCCCTTTCAGACCCTGAAGACTCTGAACACCTACAGCCTAATTTATTCTGAGTTCCAAAACCATCAGTGCATGACTTAACTGAGTTCCTTCTAAAGTCATTTACTTCAATGGATTTAGAAAGGCATAACTCTGTTTCAGGTTGCCCTGTAAAACTCCTTGTCTCTCTTGATATGCTAATGGGAGACTCTTAGAGATTCTGTTCATTGGACCAGCTTGTATATGATGATAAAAAGGCCCCATGCATACAAACTCTTAAAACCTCTCTAGGAAAGGACATCTTGCATGTGAAGCAGTTCTACTGGCTCTTCTCAGCTGCCACAATGGCAGCCTGTGAAAAAATAGCCCAAGTGATTTATTTATTCCCATAAATGATACGTTGTATGAAACAACATTTCATTTGTGGCTTGAATCTACCTGTGTGGACACGGAGAATTGGAGTGAGCAATTTACATTCAGCAATACAGAGAAAGAAAAAATATTTTCAGGGGTAACTCTCATGATGAACGATGATATAAATGTATATTTGTGGACTGTAATTGGACTAGAAGCATTTTTGCACATTGATTATTGGTGGGGTGCAACCTTTGGTTAGTCACTGTGGTCCATTTGTGGCTAAAAACTCTGAGATGGCTGAACTCCCTGCCCTTTTACTGATGGCTTTCTGAAACAAGCTTAAAGCTTGTTCTTCAGATGACTTTTCGTATATGATATTGCCAATAGTTCATTGGGAGTCTGTTTTATTTTAGCTGCCAGCTAATCTGTGTTCTTGATCTTTTGTTTTCGATTCTCTTGTTTTATATACTGTTTTAAGTTTGTCATCAACCCCCCTGTGGATCCACCTGGATGGAAAGGTGGGATAGAAGTGTTTTTGATAAAGAAAGAAAATTCATTCACACATGCTAATCATTACTTGAAGTTGCAGCCATCACATGAACATGCATGTATGATCCAGGTCTCTCACCATTTCACATTTTCCCCTTCTTTCTCCCCACTTAGTTCCTCACTGAAGCTGACTTTCCAGTTCTGCTTTTCAAATTTGAAGTAATTAATGAATTCTCTACTTTTTAAACTTCCCTTACTGTGCTTTTCCATCTTGGATTTTGCCACAGACTTCAGTCTACATCCAAATATTAATCCCTTAGGAGGACAGTCTTTCCTAATAAACTGATGTTACAAATTGTTCTTTGGAGATAGTTTGACCTAAGTGTAGCGTCATATTAGTTGGAAATTAGACATTCACATATAAATCACCAGCTTGCATAAAGACAGGCATGATTTTCATTTGGGTCTCACTTCTTCTGGCAAAGACAAGTACAGGTCAATTGCCATATCTCTTTTCAGATAAAGCCTATGATTGCAATAATCTGTATCTACGATTTCTGGTGTTGCTAATATCCAGTTTCCTGGCCTTAGATCATTCCCATCTGTTTGATTCAACTGGCTAATATACAACCTGAACATGACCTTGACCGTAATAATTACCAAGTTAAAAAATACAAACAAATTTATCATTCCATTGAGGATTTACTGTCAAATTCCATTTTTAGCTGTTCCAGGGATTAACATTATGTGGTGGATATGGTTGCAGAAACTGGGCTCGGCACTTTCAGAAGCAAGCTAATTGCTCGTGCAAGTGTTCCCTTTTGATATAGATACTCAAACTTCTTTTAAAGTTGTTTTGCTATATTTGTTCTAATAAGGCATTGACATCTCCAGCTTTCTGACATACTGCTCTCCTCTTATGAAGGAGCATAATTAATGTCACTCATTGATTTTTCTGCAGTGCTATGATATCTGTGGATTTCATTTTTTCCTAGCATGTACTACCCTATCCTTGATCATAATAAAATATATCAAATATTGCATCAAACTAATGATTAATTTAATCCTGTGTTCTGTATCCAAAAGTGGACAGAACTGGATAGTTGTAACCATCCTTCAATTATAAAGAGATTCAACACCTCCCTTCTAATTCCTTATGATGTCCCAGATTTACCTTGATTTGTGCCTCTTAACAGTATTTATCAGCATATTATGCTAGGACAATCACAGGCATTCTTGGTGATTGACCCACTACAATAGAACTCTTCCTGAGAAAGCCACTGAAGACTGAGCATGTTTTGAAAGACATCCTTTTTGTACACTCAGTCAATTTAAAGCTGCTGGACGGTTGGGTGCAATTTCAATATTTGGCAGAATTTGTGTTAACTATATTATACCTGGCTTTTTGATTTGTTGTTGATGCAGAACCTCTATGATGGTGCAAACACAGAAACTATAATTAAAAGGAATCATGCTAACTGGTTAGGAAGGCAAGTAAGCCTCTACTCTGGTGTAATCCAGAGTTATGATGACATAGTATCCCACTGATGCCTCAACTATAACCCAATTTGACTGCACTAGCAGTCAGGTCAGAAATCAGCAGTGGGCATACCAGAGAAACAGGACTGGACTTAGTAATTCATGCCACTTCAGCACACATTCCACCCTTAGCACCAATACAATGTTGTGCATGTAAATGCTGGTGTATGTATAAGCACTCCACTAAACCCAATCAGAGTGAAAAACAGAGTTCCTCATCTGCCTCCCACCACATGTATAGGGTCAAACCATAGTGTAGTGGGTATCCTAAGTCTGCAGTCAATCATAGCTCTCCTAAATACAATGTCAACCCCAGTCAGGATATTCATATCTCAGATGATGTGATAGAGAACAAAGCTGTATCTTTCTAGCCAAACACAAACACACATGGGGAGGGCACTTTGATGGGGGCAATGCCCCCTCAGGCTGCCAGGCTCTCCAATATTACCTAGTGGGAGCAATAGAGTGCCAGGTAGCATCATGAAGCTGCTCAGGCTGCCAAGCTCGCTAGTCCAAACAGGCCTGTTAGTCTTTGTCATGACTTAGCAAGTTCATTGGATGCACAGGGCTGGTTTTGTTTGTTCTGGAAAGATAAGAGGGGGAGGGGACCTTCAATGCATAATAATGTCTGTGAAGAAACCCATTTTAGGAGCTAGCAGTGCCTTGCTTTGGAGAAGGTGAGGTCAAAGCTCTTCTTATGCTCTGCTAACTAGTGCCCAGAAACTTAGGTGGGAGACTGATTCACCAGCGGGACATCCACTTGGCTACCCATTGCCACTGGGGCTTGCAGAGCTATGCACCAATATAATTTCTTCAGAAACTGCAAGTTTTCCTGATTGCAAAATCTAGGTGAGATTGATTGATTGATTGATTATCATATGGCATTATGTGTAGAATAACCAGGGGATCCTAGGATTGTCTGACAGTCACAAGTTCTAGATTGTAAGCACAGAGGGACTTTGAGGTAAAGATCCCTAAAATACATGCTCTGCCCCCCCTTCCTTGTCAACTGTGTCAGTTTTCCAAGGTGACAATGAGCTCAATTCTCCCAAATTGCTTGGTGTTTTGAGTGCATATCCTGGCCTGAACCAAAGTTAGAGAGCCCACTTTAACTATACCACTCACATACTACATACTCAGTATGAATCTCCACACAAATCTCAAAATCCAGAGTAAATACAGGCTTCTCAGATACCGTGGCCTGAAAATACGGGAACATTTGTTTAGTGGAAGTAGGGTTTCAGGACAGCAGAATCACCTCACTTTCCATATTTGGGGAACCAGCTTTATGTCCTACTCCAATGTATAGACACAAATAAACAAAAAGAGAAAAAGACAGAAATATCCCCATCTCTTCCATTTTTTTCTTTAAAGCTGCAAGTCCCAGGATACTAAAATCACCTTAAGTTTTGCCAGTTGGGGTACAGGGCTCGGTTCACTGCCCCGCCAACACCCTAATCTAAATTTAAAATGGAGATGGAATGGAAATATTTATTTAAAGGAGGTCTAGGTAGTAGAATAACCTTGCCACCTATGGGAAATCAGTTTTTCTTCTGTTGCCATAAGCTCCCTTTCATGTATATTGAAAAAAATAATAATATAGATTGGGCTGGGTTCAGCTCCTTGTCTATGCCCCTACTTGCAGGTATTTGCCTTCAGAAAGAACCATCAGACTAGGCACTCCAAGTTCAGTCCTCCAGCTGAGGATGCAAGGATAATGCATTCCATGCACATAAGCAGGGGAGTGAATCTGAGAGCACAACCAGACTTCTGGGTGACTGACAACCATCCAACCCAGCCATTGTTTCTGCTGACCAATAAACCATGCTCTCAGGCATATGAAAATGTAAGGTCTGTCCTCATCTCTTTCCTTCAGCTTTGCTGTTGCTTGACAAAAGGTGATCTTTGCCTTATTCCCAACTTTACTGTTGGGGATATTAAAACACCTCACCATGATTTCCTATGTAAGTGCTTTCCTCCAGTCAGAAATGCTTTGCGCGAGTCTGCTGTTGAGTGCTGCCCCTTTGCTTTGCAAAAAAAACAACCCTGCTCCTTGGGGACCTAGACCTTGTGCTGGGGACTCTTCCGGACTATCCACGGGGTTTTTCTTATCTCAGTGAGCTATCCTGAACAGTTTAAGAAAGCAGACACAGCTTCAAATTCAGAAGCTCCACAGCTCAGGCCCTTTGGCTTCCGACACCAACTTTCACTGCATTCTTACAACTGAACTTAGCCTGGACATTGACCCTAGGATACAACCTGATCCAGGAACAATACTACAGGTGGGGAAAGTACTGTGACAGCTCCATTTTATCAGGTGCGGAATCCCAGGCTTGTCCTAGTCAGCACTCAGCTGGGTGTTTTTGACCAGGTGTGTCAGCACCAAAAGCCAGTAGCTACATGCAGCACTAGAAAATGGAGGCAATTCCAGCTGATGCAAGCACAGGGAAGATTATTTGTTACTCAGCCATTTTAAAACAGCATATACCTAACCCTGCATGAGATTTCCATACCCCCAGAGGGAGCTGTCATCTCTTCTTCTGCTAAAACTTTGTTCCAAAGCACCAGGTTTTCTGGGTCTCAGCCAAACTCCCAGCCTTTCTTGTGACCCCCACCAGTATACCCTGCATCAGAGGGAAGCCTGTTACTCTTGCACTTACAGTCACCCTCACCTCTAAACTACTCCAGGGGCCCCAAAAAGCGTTCTTTCTGAGTCTGTGGATAGTCTTGAAGGGGACACACATATGATCATGGGAGCTTGCCAAAGATATGGACTCTGGAGGCTGCAGAAAACAGACAATCTGTCTTTTCTACACACAATCTGCTCCCCCCCCCCACCATAAGTATCAGAGTTCTCAGCATTCCAGCACATCCCAATATGGAGATCTTTCTCTGAAAACTCCTTTGTATCTTTGATGTGTCACTCTCCTTTAGCAACATTTCTCTGCAAAACACCTGCTCTGTCCTTTATGGCCCCTTTCCTGGGCCAAACTTCCTTTAAAGTGCAAACATCTCTGGAAAGCAGATTTATGGTCCTCTTCCTGGGCTATTTTCTGGGTTACCAAAGATACTTTGAAGTATCAGTATCAGCCATCAACTTATGCACATTCTGGGATATACCCACTAGGATGCCATCACACAGTTTTGATCAAAGCTTGAGAAACCTCTCAGTCATTTGTTCTGACCTGTAATCCTGCCCCACAGGACACCTTCTCTAGTGTATAAAATGGCTGCCCAGCCACAGCTCCAAACTTCATTTGGGCCACTTTTTATCTTTACAGCCTCTTCTCCATGGACTTCTGCACATCTGGAATGGTAATTATAACCCCCAACAACCTATTATTCCCACACACCTATGTATTTCCATTACTTGTGTATATTTTGTAATGTGTGTTATTTCATAGTATCATAGAGTTGGAAGGAGCCATACAGACCTTCTATTCCAACCCCCTGCCCAACGCAGGATCAGCCGAAAGCATCTCTGACAAATATTCATCCAGCCTCTTCTTTAAAGCTGCAAGTGAAGGGGAGCTAACCACCTCCCTAGGCAGCTGATTCCACCTTTGAACCACTCTGACCATGAAAAAGTTTTTTCCTAATATCCAGGTCCTATCCTCTGCTGCCTAGAACAGCTCCTTGCCCTCTTCCAAATGACAGCCTTTCAAATATTTTAAGAGATCAATCATGTCCCCCCTCAATCTCCTCTTCTTCAAACTAAACATTCCCAAGGCCCTAAGCCTTTCCTCAGAGGTCTCAGTCTCCAGACCCCCTGATCATCCTCATTGCTCTCCTCTGCACCCTCTCGATTTTGTCCACATCCTTTTTTAAGTGAGACCTCCAGAACTGCACACAGTACTCAATGTGCAGCCTGACTTGTCTTTTAATACAAGACAAGACTGAATTTGCCTTTTTCGCCACCGCATCACACTGACTGCTCATATTTAGTTTATAGTCCACTCTTACCTCATGATCTCTTTCACAAACACTACTCCCCAGAAACGTATTCCCCACCCAGTATTTGTGCTTGACATTTTTGTGGCCCAGATGTAGTAGTATGCATTTATTTTTGTTAAATTGCATCCTATTTGCAACTGCCCACTTCTCCAGAGTATTCAGGTCTTGTTGAATTTTAACTCTATCTTCTTGGGTGTTTGCTACTCCTCCCAATTTGGTATCATCAGCAAATTTAATGAGTAGCCCTTCTACCCCTTCATCCAGATCCCTGATAAAAATATTGAAAAGTACCGGGCCCAAAACCAAGCCCTGCAGCACGCCACTGGCCACCTCTCTCCGATTTGATGAAACACCATTGACCACCACACTTTGGGTGTGGTCCTCTAACCAGTTCCCTATCCACCAGACTGTCCTATAGTCCAGTCCACAGTCTTCCAGTTTGCCCATCAGAATGTCATGGGGAACCTTATCAAAAGCTTTACTGAAATCCAGGTAAATCACATCAACAGAGTTCCCATGATCCAGTAAGCTCGTCACATGATCAAAGAAGGAAACCATGTAGGTCTGACAAGATCTGTTGGGAACAAAACCACGCTGACCTCCCTGGATCACTAAGTGGTCCTTCAGACAGGGGCGTAGAGTTTTGTAAATTCCGGGGGGGGCTCTTTAGCATGCGCGCAAAGCACACTCGCTTGCTGGGCGATGTTTCCCCCCCGGGAAACCTCCGCACCTCCCCGGGCCCTTCCAAGGCTCGCCAGCCACTGCTGCCGGAGCCTTTCTCTCCCCACCCACTCCTTCCCTCTCCCTTCGCTGGGAAAAGAGGGAGGGAGAGGGAAGGATGGAAGAGTGGCCGGGTGGGGGGGAGAGGCACCGGCAGCAGCAGCTGCCGGCCTCAGAAGGGTCCCGGGAGGCGCGGTGGCAGGCGCTACATTTTCCCGGGGGGGCTCAGTTCCCCCGGGGAAATTTCGGGGGAGGCTCAAGGCCCCCTGTAGTCTACGCCTATGCCTTCAGATGCTTACAGATTGATTCCTTTAAAATCTGCTCTAATATCTTCCCAGCAACAGAAGTCAGACTGACCGGCGTGTAGTTTCCCGAGTCATCCTTCTTCCCTTTCTTAAAGATTGGGATAACATTTGCTCTTCTCCAATCTTGTGGCACATCTCCAGCCCTCCAGGAGGCCTTGAACATGATAGACAGAGACTCTGCAAGTTCATTAGAAAGTTCTTTGAGCACCCTTGGGTGCACACCATCTGGCCCAGGGGATTTGTATTTGTCCAGTGCAGCCAGGTGTCTCTTCACAACCTTCCTGTCAATGTCACCTGGACACTCAGATATTTCTGTATGTCTGCATTTTATTAGGATTTCTTCTTTTAATAAAAACAGCCCTTTTGGTAAGTCATAGCCTGGTTCATTCCTGAGAGTTTCTCTGAGGGAAAGATCTCCGTAGACATAGGTAATAGATCCTCACTAGTACTCCACCTGTTTCTGAGCCCTGCCATTTAGCCAGTTCCCTTAGAAACTGAAGGCAGCAATTCAGCTTCTTAAATCTATGCTGGTAGGGGTAACTCTCTGCCCTGGTAAGCAAAGGGAGGTGAGGATGTTTAAAATGGCTAGCAAGGTGGTGGGGTAACAAAGTATCAGGTATGTACTGTTCCCTCTTGCCCAGCTCTGAAAGCCCAAGAAGTAACAAACACAGAAGATGTTCTACTGAACAAACCCTCCTGCCTGCCTTGTTATGTGCAGGGTCCTGTGCTGCAGTTGTGTGTTTCTGTTGTGGCTGGCTAAGTTGCTTTGGAGTTAGAACTTGATATTTAGCACCCACATCAGCTTGTCTCCTCCATCTATACAAGAGTCTCCAATATTTTTTGTAGGGAATAGAAGAATACCATTGATGTCAGTAAGTATGAACTTGGCAAGTCTTTAACGACAACCACAGTCAATTTCTTTGACAGATGACTAACCAATTGAAGGTTTTTCTGGATTCAGACCAATTAAATATCATAGCAACATAATCATAACAGTGCAGCTTCATAGCACTTATTCAACAAAACACAAAGGAAGGTTTGGCAAACCACCATCATGAATTCAAAACAGGAGATGCTTACCTTAGCTCTTCACACAATCATACTATTGGTACTGTGCTAAAAGTTTCAGTCCCAATTCTACTAAAGTACATTAAGTGCAGCTGTTTACTTTGGGAGAATCAGGGTTGTAGCCAATAGCTCTAGTTTGTGCCTTGCTATAGTGTCTTTCATAGAAGTAGGAAATTCAGTATCCCTTTCCTGGGATACTTTGCCTCAGATATGGCCTTGTAGCAGATGGGCACCTAATTCTCAGCAGTTGCACAGTTTTATGTTTGGGTCTCACTTTCAAAGAAAGGGCCAGGATGATTGTCAAGCAAATTCCTTACCCATAAGGAGACCACATAATACGTTAACAGACCATGGTATGACCAACGGAACCCTAGACAGCTGCAGACACCCAATGGGAAACAGTCTACAAGAAGTGATCTAAGCTACTTTTTTTACATTTAAATTTTTTTAAATGCAGCACTGGAATACATTTGTGTAATCTCTTTTTCTCAGAATGGAATTACTAACATTCCAGATTTGCTAAACACCAGATATTAAAACCAGAAACCAGTTTTGATAGGATTTTCAAAAACGAATCAGCTATCAAGATCTTTAAACTGAGATTATCCAATTTGAGGTTGTTTAAACCAAACAGAAAAAAGGCTCTACTCCAAAAGTGGGCATAGTGCTCCTTCTGTAACAACAGGCTGCTTTATCAGCCCTCAGTTTCAGCACAAAAATATTCAGGTTCTCCTAATTTCTACTTTCATTTAAACATTTCCCAGAAAGACTGGCAATTGCATTGATCTTGAGGCAACACAGAGAAACTAATTGCTTTCTTTAAAATCTAAAAAAAAAGGCTACTGAGAACAAGCACAGCCGAGACAAAATAAAATGGTTTTGTTGGTCTTAAAGAAAGCATGCAGGCCAGGAAGTATCTCCTTTCAATTGCCAATTCGAACACGTCATGTTTACCTGATAGGCAATTATAGTAGATCCAACACACACACTATTGTTTATGTAACAAAGCTGATTCCAGATCACAAATGGGAATCATAAAAAGTTCAGTTTTGAAGAAAACACTCTTCTCTTGCAAAATGTATCAAAGGATGCCAAATTCAGCTTCTTTTTCTTGTATTCCATGATGGTGGCTTAATATATATGCCGTATGTGTGCACGCACACTTTGGAGGGGGCAAATGCTGTGGGAGAAAAGCTGCTTGAGACTATGGGGTAGGGAAGCTTCAGAACCTCCTGCCCTTTTGTCAATTCAACCAAACCCCACTCCACACATGTAAAGACTGGGAGGGGGCTGCTGCTACTGCACACATTGTGGAACTCAGGGCTCCTTAAATAGTGATAGGAAAAGAAAGGATCTTGAACTGAACCTCAAAGCTTTTGGTCTGCTCCCTTGTGGTCTGGCAATTAAGGGCAATTCAAGCAGATTTTCAAACAGGTGCAGCACGGTACCCCTCCCCTTGGGAAGGAGGAGGAGGAGGAGGAGGAGGAGACTGGATTTATATCCCACCCTTCACTCACCTAAGAGTCTCAGAGCGGCTTACAAACTCCTTTCCCTTCCCCTCCCCACAACAGACACCCTGTGAGGTAGGCGGGGCTGAGAGAGCTCTTTCCCAAGCTGTCCTTGAGGGAACAGCTGGTACAGAGCTATGGCTTGCCCAAGGTCATCCAGCAGGTGCAAGTGGAGGAGTGGGGAATCAAACCCGGTTCTCCCAGATTAGAGTCCACGCACTTAACCACTACACCAGACTGGCTCTGGTGGATGCAGCCAGTTGACTTACCTAGTGGTTACACATGCACGCCATGGTATGTTACCCTTTGGTAAGTGGCCATCTATATTCATTCACTATGTCAGTTCCCAAACCATGTGCCATAAGAGAAGTGCTAATATAGAAATAAATTATATTATCCAGTTCCTGTAAGCTCACGATGCCCCTCTAGAGAGTCTTTCATGGCCTTGCATCTTTTTGCTTGTGCTGATAATGGCTGCTCTGTTTCTCCATTAGGTGTCAGTGTCCAAACACGGGGCCTTCTGCATGCAAACTATGGAGCCCACTAGTGAGCCACAGCCCCTTCTCTTCAAAAGAAGCATACCTCCAAGGGCATGCCCAGCTTGGTGACATGCAGAAACACTGGCGGTGGTCTCACTTTTGCTTTTTTTATTCCTTCTCACTTAAAAGTCGGCCTCTGCAGTGGTAAGGATGAAGCATCTCCACAGTTTTAATTCATCTGTCAGAATTCTGAGAAACACTCTGAAATGTCAACACAGTGGGCGGCAAGGTAAATGTTTCATTTTGTTGACATGTAAACGTGGAGGGTGGGGGAGACTCACAAAGTATAAACAAAAAGGCACGTAATTGCAATTTTTAAAAATCCAGCTACAGATCATTAGTTTCCCTAATTTTAAGCAGATTTTATTTCACAACTCATGGAGAAGTGGGTTCAGCTCTTATCATTGCAGCTGTTTCTGACATACATGCACTTCTTGTAGGATGCCAAGCCAAACATCAATCTTGCAATCTACAAAGGTTTCTCATTTGGCTGGTGACAGATTTCTGACACTTCTGTGGTTTCATTTTCTCTGGATTTGGCAGTAAAGGCTCATTGAAAACACCAGACCAAGAACCTGGAAAAGAAAGATGTTTATGGTATTATTTGGCAGTCTCAGATATCCCCCACATAGTCAATGCACAGTGAGAACATTTTGTTTGCTAACTTTTTGGATTTATGTGCAGCTAAAATCTACTATGCAGAAAACCTTTCGCAAAATAATTTTTAGAGGTATGATTCTACAATACTGGGATTTTAATTAAACCCACACTATGGAAAACCTATATTTATCCTAAAATATCAAGCGCTTTAAAGGATGAAGAAATCTTTTGTGATTAGGTTTTATGGCTCATCACACTAATGAAGCAACAAACTGAAAAACAACCCAGTCCAGAAAGGGGGTTTGGGGTGCTTTTTCTCCATCTGAATTATGAATGTGAAGATTTTAAAAAGCATTCCAGTTTTATGTCAATCTTTTAGTTTCAGGAGAAAACAAACAAAACAAAACCCTATGCATACAAGGCCAGATCATAGGAGCAATCAAAGTGGTCACTTGGGCTGGCAATGTTGTTTAGGTGTGCCCAGGGGTCATTTCGTAGAAAAAGAGGTGCAGGAGCTTATTACCATAACTCATTTGCATATGCCACACCCCCTAACATACCGGAAGTGTGTCAGAAGGCAACACCCACCCCTCAGGCTCTACTCCACAGGTGAGTGAAACTGACCTGCTCTTCCTCCATTCCCTTCCCCATCCAATAAAAATAAGCGTAAAGAACACACCCTCATTCTCTTCCTGCTCCCTTGAAACCACCAGGTTTCAAGTAGACTTGAGATACCCAGGACATGTGCACCACCCATCCCTTCCCTTTCCCCTCCCCACAACAAGACACCCTGTGAGGTAGGTGGGGCTAAGGGAGGTCTTTTGAGAACTGCTCATGAGAGAACAGCTCTGAGAGACTGGCCCAAGGTCACAGCAGCAGCTGCATGTGGAGGAGTGGGGAATCAAACCCGGTTCTCCCAGATCAGAGTCCAACTCCTGACCACTACACCAAACTGATGGGGTGGAAGCTGCTGAAGGGTTGGTGAAATTTCTCCAGTACTTATGTGCCATGTGCCCAGATAAAAAATGGTATACTTAGAAAATTTATATGCCACCTTGAGGAAGTCTCTGGAAAAGCAGCACACAGTCATAAAAGGAATAATGATAAAATTATCAATATTAAAACAAAACATTAAAATCAATAAAGACCCTAGCAGGGCTTTCCCCGGGGCACTGTGCCTCTGCACTGCTCGGGGAAGCCGAGGAGGGGGCGGGGCTTGGTCATGTGCCCGCCCCCTGGGCTCCTCACTCCCGGAGCTGCGCTCCTGTGCGCTCCCGCTCCAACGGACCCCTGGGTGTGCCAGTGATGAAACAGGGCTCCATCTAAAAAGTTTGTCCCAGAATCATTTGCACTGCTGGGGGCATGCCTCTTGGTTGCAAACCTGCCCAATCCAAGTGTCCCATCTCAGCATCCTCTACAATACCCCAAAGGATCAAGGGACACTTCAATCATGTTGTTCCACCATTTGGGCTAGCAAAAGGCCTTGGGAATTAGTATGTCTTAAGGTTTGCTGTTCTCCTCCCTTTCCTGACCAACCTAAAGCCAATGGTCACATTGATAGCACTGTGATTTTGCTTCTTTTCCCAAAGCACTATTTATTGCAGAATTGTTCATGGATGAGGTAACGATTTGTATTAGGTAGCTCAAAATATTCTCATAGGATAACCCAGACATTCTCTTTAGACAGAAGATATTAGGTGAACTAAGTTTTCAGAAGGACAATTTAATTACTGCTGATACTGATGTAGTAAAGCTCTTAAAAACATCATTTAGAATTTTAAAACTTAAATGGATTTAGAATGGTGGCCTTGGTAGAACTACTGAAGAGACTTCTTCACTTATTGTCGTCAGCAAAGTGACACTAGAGCTACTAACTAGCAATACAATTTCTCTGGAAAGCTTTTGCCACAATTTAGTATCCCATTCTGCCTCCAAAAGCCTCACGGCAGCATTCTTAAAACAAGCCTGTGAGGGAGATTCTGCTAGGAAAGACTGGCTTAAAGTCACCTAAGCAAGCTTCATGGGTGGAGTGAGGAACTGGTTTTGCTGCAACATACTAACAGCTTCCCCTTTGGGATAAAGTCTAAATAAGGTTCGAAAGGACAAGGTATTGGCTTAGTAAAGCACAACAAGGGGATGCACAAGGACATCGGAGCTATTGCATTTCACACACACACACACACACACACACACACACTTTCCTCTTTCCCTTCCCTGGCAACACCCATATTCTCACTTTCCCTGTGTATTTTCTCCTTCCCACCCACCAACCAACCCACCTTTATCTGCATGCCATATCTGGCTATATTTATATTTATTTAACTTCATTTATACCCCATCTTTCTTCACGACAGGACCCAAAAAGAGCTTATATCATTTTCCTCTCACCTATATTATCCTCACAACAACCCTTTGAGATAAATTAGACTGAGAATGTGTGACTGGCCTGAAGTCACCCAGTGAGCTTCCACATCAGGCTGGGGATTTGAACCTGGAACTTTCAGATCCTATGGTGAAACTTCACCACTACACCACACTAGCTTTTATGGGGTGGTTGCTTTTGAACAGTGGCAAGTGGCTTGGCTTGGGTGAGTCATTCAGGCTGGGAGGTAGCAAGTCATCTGGTGGTTGCTGCTGGGCCTGGCCTCAATGAGTTCTTAAAAGGCCAAAACAACCCTGGAAAGAACTGTGCCCCCTCCATTCTACCTTTTACTGACAAAAACTGAGGGTTGAAAGCTGCCACTACTGCTGTGGTTGCCCAGCAATGGCCACTGAGGGCATTTGTTTCTTAAAGCTACAGGCACTGCTTCTATAATTTTGGAGGGTTCCCCCCGTTTTTATTATTATTATTATTATTTAAGATTTCACATTTTCCTGCAGATTTGGGGCTTTTGTTAGGTTTGTGGGAAGATCTGTCTTGTCTGTTTATGGCTCCTCTCTCAAAATTTAACCATTCACAGATCTGGCCATGTTGAGAGTTAGATATATTGGTAATCAATAGCAAGTAAATTGCTGCATTCTGTAATATCAAAATCATCTGTATTATCAGAAGGTGGAAAATTCCTTCTCCAACCTTGACACAGAGATCAGTTATACCAGCATTTTCCAGACTATGAGGCAAAGTTCACGTGTGCCTTGAGACAATTGGTGAGACATAAATTCAATAAATAAAGGTTTCTGTTATAGCCTAGCACACCTGCCCATGGAGGAGGCATCCAGTGTCATGCCCAAGCTCTTAACTGGTGGCACCAGTGCCCCATCCAGAGCTGGAAGCCTAGGCTCCAATCCTGAGGACCCACCACCCAGCCACAGAACCTCCATCTTCATCGGATTCATTCTCAGCCTGCTCTTTTTCAACCATCTCAACATGGCCTCCAATCCCTCAGCCAGATTTTGTGGGGCGGTAGTCGGCTCTGGCCTCAACTCCTTCCAGTTGGCTTTTGCCACAGCAGTAGGTGTTACCAGATCGGTCAGTCCCTTCCAGTGTACAAAAGACAATGCGATACAGAATGCGATGAAGCTGCCTATAGCAGCTGTGGATGAGTTACTGAGTTACTATTCCAGAATAGTCTCCTTTCATTAGAAGATATAATCAGAACACTATTTGATGCAACAACAAAAAAACCCACCACTATTGCACTAAGCTTCTCTGAAGTCAGGTGTATTTACCCTCTTTCCCTCTCTAAAAGCTGTAAGAGTGCAACGTGCCTCCAGCTGGATTTCAGCTAAAACATATACTTCTAATTATCAGAAGTTAGAAAAAACATCAAGATAATTTTTATGTAGGTGAAATTGACTAAGGTCCCTAAGGCCAACAACACTGGTGAGGGCTTCATTAATTTTGCCTGAATCAGAATGTGCAGTATCAGGGGTCATTTCATAGAAAAAGAGGTGCAGGAGCTCATTAGCATAACTCATAAGCATAATTTATTTACATATGCTAAACCACCTGACATCACTGGAAGTATGTCAGAAGGCAAGAGAGAGGAAGGAAGGAAGGAAGGAAGGAAGGAAGGAAGGAAGGAAGGAAGGAAGGAAGGAAGGAAGGAAGGAAGAAAGAAAGAAAGAAAGAAAGAAAGAAAGAAAGAAAGAGAGGGAGGGAGGGAGGGAGGGAGGGAGGGAGGGAGGGAGGGTACAGCTGCTAATCCAAGCCTCAGAAATATCACTATTCTGGGAGGATAGCTTCAGTGGTGGCTGAAGCCTTCAGAAGGCTGGTCGGAGGAACAAGGACCTTTCCAGGGGATGGGGTCATTTTGCTGCAGACATGACACAAGCAGGTATTCCCCCACGGGGGGGGGGGGGGGGCTGGCACCAACTCCCGGAGCTGAGCTCCCCCGAGCTCCTGCTCAAAATGACCCCTGTGCAGTATTATTTACTCTGACTGGCAGTGGCTGTCAAACCCCTGAAGCTGAAGTCTTTCCCAGTCTTGTTATCAACAATCCTTTAACTAGAGATTGACCCTGGGGCCTTTGAATTGCAAAGCCTATGCTCTGCCACTGAACTATGGAGCTTCAAAACAGCCTACATTCACTTAGAGCTATATAGTCACAGGGTCTTTAGTGTGGTGGTGTTCATTCACAGACTCTTCTTGTTTGCGGTACATTGCATCTGGATTGTATCAGGAAAGCTGTGGATGACTAGTATGTACAGCTGTCCAACATATATTTTCATTATTATTCTAGCATCAGGCAGACTGGAGCTGTAACCAGGCAGGTCAGCATCCCGATATAGTTCAGCAGCATTTCTGATATGGATAATTTTTCTTTATTGTCATAGGTCTCTGTGGCAATATCATGAATGTGATCTTAATATGCTGATATTCCTATTGCTATGCAAAGCTATTTGATAAACATAAGACTGCTAAATGGAAAATACAAGCAACATATTTAAAAAAAACATATAAATACTTTCAGATTTATTTCTACCACCAACAGAGATCAGATTAAAAAAAAGTTCTGTTTGAATTTGCACAACCCTCATGGTGAATGTGATGGCCAGTACTTTAAATTTGTCATCACGCAGCATGAAAATTTCTCTCTTCATTAATTATTGCACAATCATCACCTGATTTGTTACTGGATCATTTACTCAGCTTTTGTTATTTTTTCGAATTAACAGCCTTTTGCAGCCTTTGCCAGCTTCAGACAAAGTTTATTAAGTGATAGTATAGCTCTTCGCCCTAGAGTTTAGATACTGATTGGGGGGGGGGGGGGTGACCTGGTTCTCTTTGCAAAAGCTCTAGTTTTGGTGAAAGCTAAGGGTGGATATTTATGAACAGCCCTTATAAGGTGGCGAGTTCAAATTAATATGTGGCTGCAGCCTCAGTGGGTCAGTTTGGAGCCATGCATCACTTAGAGAAGGCCACCATTACCTCACCACCAGAAACATTCCTAAATATATATAGGAGTCCAGTTGCTCCTTAAAGACTAGCAAAATTTATTCCAGCATAAGATTTCATAAATCAGAACTCACTTTATCAGACACATGAAGTGTACGTCTGTTATTATACTTCCAATAGCATCTTTAAAAAACACACACAACCAACTGGCCTCTTTGTATTATCCCCACACACACCTGGCCTTTCTGTTGTTTGCAACTTTTTAGTATAAACATATTGGCTTTAGTATAAACACATCTGCTTATACATCTGAGGAAGTGAGCTCTGACACACAAAAGCATATTCTAGAATAAATTCTGTTAGACTCTAAAGTACCACTGGACTCCTGTTTTACTCTGCTGCTACAGACTAACTTGGCTACCCATCTGGAATTACCACATAAATATGTTGCAATGTGGTGACAACTGGATTTTAATGATCAGGTTTGCCCAACATTTGACACATCAAGTCACGCACAGGCAGGATACAAATGTAGAAATGCATCTACCAGCCATAAGCAGGAGCATTATTGCACCTGAGGGTGGGCAGACATGCTTGACTTCAGCTCTTACTGGAGGATTCCATGCTGCCAGCCATGGCCCCAATCCCATTTTTGCTGAATTTCGGTGACCAGGGGGGGGGGGCAAGGAGGCTTCCCTATGGTCCATGTTGGACCTTTAAAGAGGGATGATCAGAGCTGGCTCAGCTCCTTATTTATTTACTTCATTTCTACTCCACCTTTCTCCCCAATGGGGACCAAAAGTGGCCTACATCATTCTCCTCTCCTCCATTTTATCCTCACAACAAACTTATGTGATAGGGTTAGGCTAAGAGTGTTTGGCTGGCTAAAGGTTGCTCAGCAAGATCCCACGGCACCAGTGGGGGTTCTAATCTGGGTCTCCCAGATCCAAGTCCTTCACTCTAAGCACTACAAAATACTACACCCACACTTTATTGGCAATTCATATTTTAGTTCACACATACCTCAATAAATGCCAATCCAAATGCTATCCCCATGAGTATGATCATGTGGTTTTTGAAGAAATCAATTATTATCGTTCTGCATGACTGAAATGCAAGAGAGACACAATCACCACAGGTTTTTATAAGCCTCTGAATTATCACCATGAAGACTGAATGGATACCACTGGAACAAAAGGAATGCTCACATGAAGTTGCCAGTCTTGTTTGCTTGGACTGGCAGCAGCTTTCCAGGGTCTCAGGAAGAGGGTCTTTCACATCTCCTACTACCTGATCCTTTTAAATGGAGATGATGCTCAGTCATGTCATTAATAGGCCAGTTTGATTTGCTACTAACAAGCTGGTAAGCATTGCATGCAGCAAAACTGGTGCAGTCTTAAAAATATGTGCAACCGTCTGATTTACGCCTTTTAGATAAGCACCACACTGAACTTGGTGGGCTTTGCTTCTGAGGAAACAAACATAGGATTGAGCTGCATCTAGCAATAGGTATGGAGATCATATCTCAGTCAGGAAGCATTTCTGTCCTTCAACCGCCTACAAAAAAAATTAGCTCCAACCCTGCTACCTCCTGTTACTAACTGGCTATGTCCCCAGTTCACATTCTGTTAAATAGCTTCATACATTAGCACTTGGCCACATCTGGTGCATACTTTGTGGGCTCATGACACCAGTGAAGCGCCACAATTAGTGCCATTTTGCTGGCACACATCCACCATGGTTGTTTTTAAAATATAGCCCCTAAGACTGAAGCTTTAACATACTGTCCTCTTCTCTCATGTGAGCGACCCCTGACAGATCTCCTCAGATGCACTGGGAAAGCAGTCTGTGGGCCGCACCCATTGTCTGAGCAGATCTCAAGCTAGAGAAACTATAATCTGAGCCAATGAAAGTGAAAGCACATTGTTTGGAGTACAAAGGGCTTGGGGCATCTTCTCTTTCATCTGCAAGAAAATGTTCACAGGCTTCATTAGGGGCAAAACACTATACTGCCTGTCACCCCAAGGAGGTTATGTATATGGGTTGTAGGATTGCCAAGTCCTACCTGAGAAGGAGCGGGGGGAGTCCCTCATCCTCTGGGAGTCTTCTGGCATGCATGCGTAGCGCATGTGCTGCGATGACATCACCTGGAAGTGACATCATCAGGCATGTTGGGGGTGGGACTTCAGTAATTTGAGGGAAAACCATAGTTTCCCCTCAAATTGCAGAGTGTCCCCCCCCCCGAAACATGCCCGACGTGATGATGTCACCTCCGGGTTACGTCATTGTGCCAGGCACGTCCCCTCAGCCCGGCAATTTGGAGGTGGGGTTCCCCCCGGCAGCCCGATCCTGGCTGGCAGGCAATGGGCCGCTGGAGCGGGGATTTCCCCGCCCCCCGGGGGACTTAGCAAGCCTAATGAGTTGGATCCTCAAGCTCACTCTCTACAAATGGAAGGGCACTTCTGTCAGTGGAGGGCTGTATGAAGTTTTTACAAATTCCCACCTCCCACTGCAGGCATCTACACTGTAACCAGAGCTATTCCTGGGGATCCCTCAACCCTGGGGCAGCACAGGGAGCAGGAGGCACAGCAGTCCTGGTCTACCAACAGAGTTCTGCTTACAGTACTTTGGATCCAATTTGTTGTGATTCCTTCTGGTATTCTACTTGTGGAATGATGTAGAGTGCAGCAACAGCAATGACTATAGCATCTTGTGGAAATCATGGTTTCCATGATAGAAGCTACATATTCTGTTTCCCGTGCAGATCATGCAGATCCAGCACTAACAGTGCCCACAATGTATTGTCCTCCAGCTTGTTAAATAGATAGGGTTGCAAGGAAAATGACAGTAACTCTGGCTGTCAAGCACTGAAGGTGGAGATGGTTTAGGAAAAGACACCACAGAATCCCCCCGTAAAAGTAAGTTGGTCAGAAAGTCCTCCATGGCAACACATTCTTTTTACCTTCATGTACTTATTTTTACCACTGGGGCAGGCACTGGTCCCTACATCCTCTGAAAGACATGTACAGCCATCTTTACCGTTAGCAGTTCCCTGCCAGTCCTTTTCTCCATTCATTAAACCACAACATTTATTCTGCAACAAAGGAGAAAGAGACTGTGAGAGGTTACTGAAAAGTGGAATTTGCCACAATACTGAACATCTCAGAGCTTTTCGTTTTAAAGACACTGCAAACAATTTGAAGAAAGATGCATATAAATACAGGAAACTTGAGGGAAGTGGAACCAGGCAGGTGGGGTATACATGAAGTAAATCTCTCCTTACATATAATTAAGTAGTGGAGTGGCACTTTCTGAACATTCCGCACACTCCTAAATCAGTTGGCTCCATGATGTGTCAAGTCAGAAGCTGTCCCTATCCACTGGCTGTGTTGCCTGAGTCCCACCCATAGAAGCAGCGCCCACCAAAACTTTCCTCAGAAGATGGTTGCTTTGCTCCGGTGAACACAGCTACTATCTTTGCTCTCCTTGCCAGATGATGATTGATTCCCTCAGGGGACAAAACCCACCATCTTTAGCCTCCAAGACAACTTTGCTGAAGCAACACTTTCCAGAACGGGAAAAACCCCCACCAAGTAAACAGATGTCAACATAGCAGAGGCGGGGGTGGGGGGACCAGCCCAAGTTATCCAAAAAAAGCCAATGGATATACACACAAGCAGAGATAGAGGATGGGGCCAGACACACAAAAAACAGGAATGGCTGACTTTTCCCTATGGTTGCCAATCTCCAGGTGGGGCCTAGAGATCTCCCGCTGTTACAATTGTTCTCCAGATGACAGAGATCAGTTCCCCTGGAGAAAATGGCTGCTTTTGAGGGTAAACCCTAAGGCATTATACATTACTGAGTCCTCCCCCCCCCCCCAAAAAATGCTGCCCTCCACAGGATCCACCCCCCCCAAATCTCCAGGTATTTCCCTACTCAGAGCTGGCAACCCTACTTTCCCTTCACTGCCTGTTGCTTGGCAACCAAGCTTGGTTCTGTCAGAAAAAGGCCCTTTCCACACCTATTTTGGCCTTTGGGAGAAAACTCATTGGGGCTGTCAACTCCTGGGCATTCCTAGGACATTCCTGGGGATTTGAGGGATGGAACCTAGAGAGAGTGAAGTTTGAGGAGGGGTTGACGCTGAGTGCCCAAGGCCGGGGCACTCTCCCAGAGCCTCCTTCTAGAGCCCATTGTATTGATTTCCACAATGGGCCTTATTCCTAGTATATAATAAATATGAAGATAAGGGGAGCAGATAAAAGAAAAAATGGTTGGTTAGTGGGAAAGAAAAAAGGAAGGAGGGAAAAGGGAGAGGATATGGGAGCTGCTAGGACAGAAAGAAGAAATCATGTGGAGAAGAGGATACACAGGGAAAATGAAGTGGCACCCCCCCCCCCCAAGTCCTTGCTGGTTCCCTGACCCAGGAGATACTAGAGTTGCCAAATCCTGGTTGAGAAATTCCTGGAGATTTGGGGGTAGCACCTTGGGAGGGCAGAGTTTGGGGAGGGGAGGGACCTCAGTGGGGTATAATGTCCTAGAGACCACCATCAAAACAGCCATTTTCTCTAAGGGAACTGATCTCTGTAGTCTGGAAATCAGTTGTAATTTTGGGAGATCTCCAGATCCCACCTGGATCTTGGCAGCCCTAGGATACACAGATTGAGAATTCATGATGAACTTTAAAGAGAAAGATTATTACAAATTCTGCTGACAGCCATTCTGGCAAACAGAATTAAGATTTTAATCAAATTACTGGTGCTAATAAATCAGTGCTAGTTAAAATTTGTTGTGCAAATGTTATGGCTTCTAAATAAACTTTCTAATAGATGAATGTCCTTGTGCTGTAGTGGTTAGGCCAGGGGTCCCCGGCATGGTGCTCATGGGTGCCATGATGTCAACTGATACCTTTCCTGTTGCCTGCCATGTGTTTTTAGAAGGTGGGTGGGGCCAGGGGAGGCTTTTGCCCAGCAAGACTTCTGAGTGGCCACTGGAGATTTGATTGACTGTGTGGATTTTTAGAAACCTTGGGTTCATAGCAGCTGCCATCACAGCACAAGGATCTGCACTATGTGACTGAAGGTAAACCATAGCAGCCATTTTGTGTCTGGCTCTACCTACCAGTTTGATGTAGTGGTGATGTAGTACACCAGTTTGGTGTAGTGGTTAAGTGCACGGACTCTAATCTGGGAGAACCGGGTTTGATTCCCCACTCCTCCACTTGCACCTGGCTGGATGACCTTGGGCAAGCCATAGCTCTGTACCAGCTGTTCCCTCAAGGACAGCTTGGGAAAGCGCTCTCTCAGCCCCACCTACCTCACAGGGTGTCTGTTGTGGGGAGGGGAAGGGAAAAGGAGTTTGTAAGCCACTCTGAGACTCCCTTGGGGAGTGGAGGGCGGGGTATAAATCCAATCTCTTCTTCTTCTTCTTCTTCTTCTACCATGGCATCCATTTAATGGCAGCCATTTTGTACCTACACCTACCACACTGTGCCCAAATTTCAGAAGTTCCTGCAGGTTTAAGAAGGTTTTGGACCCCAGACTAGAGTGTGGACTTGGACCTAGGAGATCCAGGTTTGAATCCCTCACTCTGTCATGGAAGCTTGCTTGGGCAACCTAGGGCTAAGTCACACATTCTCAGCCCAACCTACATCACAGGATTCTTGTGAGGATAAAATGGAGGAGAGGACAATGAAGCAGGCTGCTTTGAGCCCTCATTGTTGAGAAAGTTGGGGTATAAATGAAGTAAATGAATAAATATCTTAATTTTATTGCAGCCCACTGTACTGCTTCCAGTTTGCCTGGACCTGTTCTCTTTCAAACAGAGAGAACACCAACTAATCAAGGCACAATGGCATACAGAAGGTTGTTTCCTAACATATCATTTAAGTGAAAAAGTAGTAGTGGTGGTGGTAGTGGTGGTTTTTATACCCTGCTTTTCTCAACCCTAAGGAATCTCAAAGCAGCTTATAATCTCCTTCCCTACCTCTCCCCACAACAGGCACCTTGTGAGATAGGTGGAGCTGAGAGAGTTCTGAGAGATAGGGTTGCCAGCCCATAGGTGGAAGGGGGGGATCCCCCAATTTGGTAAGCTCCAATCCACTGCCAGCCAGCTGGCCGGCAGGGGGAAGGCCCACCTGCAACACCCTCCACCAGGCACAATACCCCCAGTGTTATGATGTCATGCAGAAGTAACAGCATCACGCTGGGGGAGCCGCATGGTGACAATCTAGTATTTTGGGCAAAACTCTATGGTAACCATAGAGCTTTGCCCAAAATAGTAGACTGTCACCAGGTTGTGTCCACAGCATGTCACTTCTGTGTGACGCATGGCAACATCAACCCCCCCCCCCCCCCCGCACACCCAGAGAGCTCCCACCCCCTGCAGGGGAGCAAAGAGGACCTGGCAACCCTACTGAGAGAACTGTGACTGAGGTCACCCAGCAGGCTTCATGTGGAGGAGTGGGCAATCAAACCCAGCTCTCCAGATTAGAGTCCACTGCTCTTAACCCGTACAGCATGCTGGCTTCAGTTTCACTCACTTCATTAGAAAGTGATGTTTAGGATAAAGCATAAGTCAAACAGCCACCCCAGCATGAACTAAATCAGATATTTAACCTGAGCACTTGCAGAAAGTGTGTGTGTTTGAAAGCTACCCAAACAGGTGCTTTTAAATCTAGGAATCTGTGATCACATACACTAAATAATGCACTTGCAATCCACTTTTCAACTGAATTACTGTGTGAACTGGCAAAATCCAATTCGAAAGTGCATTGAGAGTGCATTGAAAGTGCATTATTTAGTGAGTGTGATCGCAGACTAGGATTCTTAACAAGAAGACAAAGCCACATTCACAATTTTGCCTCCCATTTAAGAACCTTGGCTTACTTTAACTGTAGTTCGTTTGTGAACCCAGGATTTTGTTCATAATGACTGCAGGCAAATACAGAATATTAGTTGGGATAATTAAATGGCCAACTTTATTTAATTCCAAATCAGAATAAGGATCTTTAGAGTCCAAGGACACAAACGGATGGAGGGCAGGCATTTGGTAGGATGCAGAAAAGCCAGGCCACTGCCTCTGTCTGTGCATCCCTGGTTTCCTGCCTTCAGCTGCCTTCCCCTTCAAAACTTATCTGGTGCAAGCCATGTGATCTCAAACAGATGCTCATCTGCCTCTGCTATAGAGGCACAGGCTCCTACCCTTGGCTGCCTCCTCCTTGAAAACTTCTTTGGCATGACTTGAGCCATGTGGGCCTGAGTCAACCAGAAACTGGTGGCTTCACACTGGTAAATGCCCAGCTATCTTTCCCTTTTTGTGACTGCAGAGAACACTGCAGCAGATTGCCCTTCCCTGATCCCCCCTCCCATTTCAGGCTACTTATTAGGTACAGCCATGAGTGCCATTTCTTTTTCTTTTTACTGAGAGTAGAGCTGCCAGACTCCAGGAGGGACTTGGGGATCTGAATGCTCTTTAAAGCTCACAGGTACAAATAGGCTTTCACTAACAAGCCATTAGGGATGTCAGTCTCCAGGTGTGACCTGGGGATCCCCTGGAATTACAGCTCATCTCCAAACTACAGAGATCAGTTCCACTGGAGAAAATGGATGCTTTGGAGGGTGGACTCTATGGCACAGTACCCAGTGAGGTCCCTGTCCTCCCGAGGCTCCACCCCCAAATCTCCAGGAACTTCCCAACCTAGATCTAGCAGCCATATCTTCCATCCCCTGCTGATGGGGGGGGGGGAGAGTTGGGTTGCCAATTCCAAGCCTCAATGGAGGGGGCATTCCAAAGGTGAAGTGCCACCACAGAAAATGCTCTGTCTGTAGTTGCTACCTGCCTCACCTCTGAAGGTGGAGGCACAGAGAGCAAGGCTTCAGAGGCAGGTTTCAACTGGCTGGATAGATAGTATGGGAGGAGGTGGTCCTTCAGGTAATAAGCCACTCTAGAGGTTCAGGCTTATTCAAAACACTATACAGAGTGTTTATGATAGACCCATTTTTCTAAGAGCACCCAGCAACAACATTTCAGTTTTTCTTGTTTTGTTAGGAGCAAGTCTGTAACCCTTAAGAATGCAATGATTAATGTGAAAATATATGGGCAAGTGTCTGGTGCTCCAGAAGACCAAGGCAGGTGGCCAGGCAGAAGGCTACCAAATGACAAGAAAACTATCCTGGCTATTCCTTGGGGCTAAAACCAGCCGGTGATGCTTTCTGCTATTACTGGGAGATCAGCATTAATTATTAAAACATTTATACCCCTGTAGGCATGAGCCTCACAGAATAAAATGGGAATTAATTCAAAGTAGATCTGATTAGCATTGCTCCTGAAACGTCCTTGCAAAATCTTCTTACACCTCTAGAGTTGGCAGCCCATCATGACCTCCTCAGGGAGCCCGGTCCATAGGGTAGGCAGAATAGAAAAGTACCTGCTGTGGCCAATGCCAGACAGGCTACCCTACATGGAATTTAAAATACACATAAAATAAGTAGATTGTGTTTACCTCTTTCTCAAATTCAAGAAACTGAACCTGAAATGTTTCATCTGTTTTCAGCTGATTCACCGTCTCTTGGATGGTGGTGTTTATGGCACTTTCAACCTGGAAAGCAACACACTATCTGTCAGCACATCTGGTATCAGTTCCATAGAATGGAGCCAGAATGAGCAGAGAACACAGTACCTCTGGCTTATACACTGCTCCCAATATGCCCGCTACAACCTGGAGAACAAGGATCAGGAGTAGTCCAATGAAAAACTGATGAGAAAAACAAAAAGTAACAGTTAATCATCTGAGTGGCGGGCAAGGGGATGATTATTTTTGTTTAACTCGACTATAGCCTTTTAATGCTGGAATACAAACTAAAATCTGAAAAGCAAGAGTTTTCATAATCACACTAACTAGATGCAAGGATGACGGGGCTCTGAATCTGATGACAGAGGGAATTTGGAAAGATGCAGCTTCTCATGAAAGGTGACGAACCTATTTCTTAACACTCTGTCTTCTAGTAAAGGTAAAGGTTTCCCTTGCTCAAAAGCTAGTCGAATACAACTCTAGGGATGCGGTGCTCATCTCCGTTTCCAAGCTGAAGAGCCAGGGCTGTCCAAAGACGTTTCCGTCATCACTAGATGCTGAGGCACACGGAATGCTGTTACCTTCCCACTGAAGTGGTACCTATTTATCTACTTGCAATTTCTTGCTTTTGAACTGCTAGGTTGGCAAGAGCTGGGACCGGAGATGGGAGCTCACTCCATCATGCAGCACTCAGGTCTTGAACGGCTGAACTACCGACCTCCCGGTCTGCAGTTCAGCATCTTAACCACTTGAGCCACTGCAGCCCCTAGGCAGCTATAAAAAGTAGAAGAGTGCCAAACACTTCTGTATCCAGGGTCCCTAGCTACAGCTGAAGAAGCACATGCTAATAAATCAGTTGTTGTCTTAGAATGTCATGTGTTTCTGCAAGGGCTATCATTCTCAGGAGCCACAATCCTACTACACGACAATGGCCACTTGGTCTCAGCAGGGACTTGGCCAATTGATATTTTTTATCCCACCCTTCCCCCAGAAAGTTAAAGAGAATTTTAGGTACCTCCCAACATCTGATTAAAAACTGTTATAAATCAGACCATCTACCTTCGCCTGTTAAAATGTCACAGGAGACATTGGCATCTTGTTTTAAATGCTTAATGGTTTAACAGTTTTTATATCTTGGTTTTTATTGTTTTTATTACGTCGTGAGCTTCCCTGTGCCCATTTGTGGGGTAGGGTGGGATATGAGTTAAATAAATAAATAGTTCTTCCTTCATCCATTTTGTTTTTGCAACAACTCTTTGAGACAGGTTAGTCCAAAAGAGCATCTGACCCAAGGTCATCCTGCAACCTTCCTAGCCAAGAAAAGACTTGAACCCAGGCTTTCCCAGGTCTTCTCTGCCACTGTAACCACTACTCCACACTGGCTCTCTTATGTAATGTTCTCCATTCGATAGGATAATACATTGCTTCCCTCCAGAGCTATGATGATTCCATTTTGTGTGCCATCAAGGATAATACTTAACCACTATACCACACGGGCTTGTTTTATGCATCAGATAGTAAACTGATTTTTCTCATTTGGAACATTTTTCGGTTCTATGGCAAAGTGGGAACTCCTCTGGCTATCAGTCATTTAAATGCATGATGTCCTTCAGTAGTCTGAAGATCAACAGCAGTGGCTAAATGAATTGTTGGGGTGCACAACAACAAATGAGAGGAAGCAATAAGTGGGAACAACCATGAATAAAATGATAAGTAAGAACCTAAGGAGAAGGGTCCTGCTGGATCAGACCAGAGGACCATCTACTCCAGCATCCTGCATCATACAGTGGCCAAGCAGTTGCCCTAGAGGGCCAACAAACAGGGAATAGAGACAAAGACCTTCTCATGAAGCTGCTTCCCAGCACTGGTATTCAGAGGTTTACTATCTCTGGAGATGGAAGTTCTCTTTAGTCATCTTGGTGAAAAGCCACTGATGGACCTCTCCTCCAAGAATCTGTTTAATCTCCTTTTTAAAGCCAACAATGGTCATGGCCATGAATATATCCACTCAGGGGCAATTAAGTTATTTTAGGGCCCTGGGCAAAAGTCCAACATGGAGACACAGAATCACTACCTCCCACCATCCTCCCACCTGGGCCAAGTGAGGGGCACCCCTTGTCGTCTGTGTGAGGTAGTGTGAAGCAGTCACCACAACGTAGCTGCACAAGCCACAAACGGAGCAGGTTCAAATGGCTGTTGCTGCAAGTGGGTGGCCCAAGCCACAGATAGGATGGGTGCTAGTGGCAGAAGCCTGGTCTCCCCCCCCCCATTACAGTGATGGGTGGTCAGGAGGACCCCCCACTTTGGGGCCCAGGGCAGCAACCTTTGTTTCCCATTAGCTAAGATCATCTCTGCATGCATTGGCAGTGAATTCTACAATTCCCTGAGTAAATATTTGCTTTTGTCCATCCTCAGCATACAAGAGCAACTTAAGACCAGGTTCATTAAAAAAACAAATATGAATGGAATACAAATTCTGACAGGAGAAACAAGTTGAGTGTTAGTCAATCTAGTTTCAGACAGTGTTACATCTTGCAGGATTCCATACATGTAATCTATACCCTGGATATATAGGAGGTACAGGTTGGACATCAAAGAGCCAGTGTGCATTCACACATATGTGTTTAGAGCTTTGTGCCAGGAAGATCCTTGAACATGTGATAGTCAGAGGTGGACGGAGAGGATGCAATCCTGATCTCGCCCCTCCTCACATTCTTTCTTCTGTCTGGATGATGCACATGCAGGGCTCCAATAAAGTCACCATGGCCACTAGACTAAGCCATAGCATATTTAACTTGCAGCAACCCCACTCACTGAAATAAGACGTTGTCATTGAGAGACATGCTTTGCAGCTTTTCCTACTGCCCTGTCACTAACAGCTTTGGCGCAAAAAAAAAAAATGTATATATCCAGGCAAAAAATCCAGACTTTTCCCTAATTTGGGGGTTAGATTATGATTTGGCCATGGGCCTACAAACTACAGTCCTAGACTGTTCTGCTGTATATCTGGGTTCTGCAGACACTTGTCTCTTCTTGTTTGAGTTTAACACCAGGAAATAAGATTAGCGGACCCTTGGCACATAGTAACATTCACTGACAAACTTTTTGCATTCTTAAACTTTGGCAACCTACAAAAGAAAGGCAATGAAAGTGTGTAAATGGTTTATAAGATGACTCAGTGCAGTTGTCTTTCTGAAATTCACAGTCAAGAACCTTAGAATGAAACCATTTGTCTACCATTCTTGCTGTTAATCAAACTTGGCACTTGAGCTTGCTTTGCAATTTTTTTTCTCTTTTTTTGCCATCAAGCCAAGCTGACTTCTGGTGACCCCTTATGTGGCTTGAAGGCAAGGGACATTCAGAGGTGGCTTGCCATCGTCTGCCTCTGCATCACTCCCCTGGTATTCCTTGGAGGTCTCCCACCAAGTACTTGCCAGGGCCAGCCCTGCTTAGCTTTCGAGATCTGACGAGACCGGGCTTGCCTGGCTATCCGGGTCAGGGCAGCTTGCCTCACAAGACTGACTCAGGCTTTATTGCTAGATGCAGGGTATAAGTGGAGAGTTACTGCCTGTGAGTTAGTCAGGAGATAGTGAGCAATCTCCTCTAAGAGAATGGACTGTGCTCAGTTTTAGAACAAATACATGATTAGCGTTCAAGCAAAATAGAAGAACTATCACAACATCACCTAAGGAAGTTCCTCTGAGGCAACCCAGGGAAGCTGGTAATAACAAGGGATGGGCACAGGCCCAGTTCGCAAACCCCAAACTGCGATTCAAAAAAAGGAGCCTTCCCCAAACACTCACCAAGCTTCTGCTCAGTTCGGGTGTTCAGTCCCCGACATGCCCACACCACTTCCGGGTGATGTCGGGTGCCGCCCCCAACATGTCCATGTCATCTGGAAGTTACACAAGCGTGTCGCACCAATGCATTCACATCACTTCTGGGTAACGTGGCCATGCTGGGGCGGCACCCAACACAACCTGGAAGTGATAGGAGCACATCAGGGGCAATGCACTTGCATCCCTTCTGAATGATGTGGATGCCCTGGGTGCGGTGCCTGATGCCACCCGGAAGTGACGCAAGTGTGTCACCAGGGGGACCTGAACTGGTTTCGTTTGGGCAGGGGTTTTGACTCAGGGGTTCAGTTTGGGGTTTGGATCAGGGCCACCCAGTTCATGAGTGCCAAACTGAATCGGGATTTCCCGGTCTGTGCCCATCCCTAGTAATAACTCAAGGTGGGAACCAAGCTGTTCTGCAAGCAGTGGTACAAAGGGCAGCTTTTCAACAGAGCACTCAGGGGAGAACAGGAACCTGGAGCAGCACCCATTATACTATCATTTTAAGGTGCTCAATTAGAAACTTATACCTGTTATTTGGACACTTTACAAAAAGTTGTCAATAAATCCATTGCATCTAAAACAATGACCCCAGCAATGCACTAGGATAAACAGTGTTTCTACTACCCTAAACATTTGTTTGGAAAGCTTAGTGTAAACATTTTTAACATGGAAACTGTACCAGTAGAAGCATGCACTGGCTTTCCTTTACGGCACCGCAGCAACCCAGAAAACCAAGCACCATGATGATGGAACCCACAGCGATAAGGAGGTAAACGCCAGAAAACAAGCTGTCATCAATTTTGAATTCCTGGGAAGACAGAGAAGCAGAGTCTCAAATACACCTCAAACAGCTGGAGTACACAGACAAGATTAATTCTTTTCTAAAACAATCTGAAAACCCAAGTATTTGTTTTTCATTTTATTTATTTTCATTTTATTTATACCCTGCTTTCTATCTTGGCTCAAGGTTGGATAGAATGCAAGCAATAGCTTTCTGAAGATGAAATCTAGCCCTTGCACACATACAACATCTTGAGTTATGCCTTGCCTACAGTTACCAAGTTTCAGATGGGGACTGGAGTTCTCCCAGAATCACAGCTGGTCTCCAGAGGTCCGTTTCCCTGAGGAAAATGGCTGCTTTGAAGACTGAACTCTACAGCATCACATCCTGGTGAGCCCTCTCCCCTCCTCAAACGCCTCCCACCCCAGGCACTGCCCCTAAATCTCCAGGAATTTTCCAAGCTGGAGTTGGCAACACTACATTGTGCAACAACTTAGGAGAAGGCATTACACAATAAAATGTTTTCTATCATTCATTCAGGTGTAGATACACTACAGTTTGATGTAGTTGTTAAGTGCACGGACCCTAATCTGGGAGAACCAGGTTTGATTCCCCATTCCTCCACTTGCAGCTGCTGGATGACCTTAGACAAGCCATAGTTCTGTCAGAGCTGTTCTCTCAAGGACAGTTCTGGAAAGAGCTCTCTCAGCCCCACCTACCTCACAGGGTGCCTGTTGTGGGGAGGGGAAGGGAAAGGAGTTTGTAAGCCACTCTGAGTGAAGGGTGGGGTATAAATCCAATCTCTTCTCTTCTCTCTCTTCTTAGGGGGGGGAGGGAAGAGGCAAGGACAAGACTGCACTGCCAGTAGTATCAACAGGGGTCCACTACTAGCAGTGGCACTGCCACCAAAAACTTGAGCAATCTCTCAGAAAACCTGAGTGCCCAGAGCCCAAACAGGGCAAAAGATTCCATCTAAAAACAGGGTGATTGGCTGGCGCCTGTGCCAGTGTTGGTGGAGGAGCAGCAGCTGTTGCCACCCCAGTGGATATGCACCTTCAAGATACAGCTGGTCTTTGCGGAAAGATCAGGTTATGGGCTGGCTCTGGTCACAAAAAGTGGAATTCCTGTATCCCTGCCCACCTACCAAATTTCATTCAAATCCATTTAAGCAGGATTTTTTTTCAAAGTTTAAAGTGACAGTCCTATGCACACATCTTGTGTAAGCCCCACTGAACCTCCCATGGTGCTTTCTTCCAATAAATATCCACACAATCAATCCTCTATTTGTATCATCTTTAAAAAAAAAATGAAACTGTTTCAGGGGCACACAAATAGCTCAAACTATCAACAAATAATTTTTCATTAATGCATCAAAAGTGCATAGTTTCATAACACTATTGCCAGTTGCTATAACCCATCAGCTTTGATCCTGACAGAAAAACAAATATTAAAATCAACATTAGTGACAAGAAAAAAATGTAATGAGGCTGTCAGTTGCAATTGGCATTTGAGTTAAAGGAGCCCAGATCTGAACACGGCACCAAAAGCAGCTCCCAGACTCAATAGCTTAGTCTGTTGATGAATGCTGACTGTGCAGGTGCACCATATGACATGTTGCGGCCCAGAGGCGCTGCCTTACTCATGGGTAGCCCATCTCCCACCTTTTGTCTAAACCTGGGAACCTATTCAACCTGCCCTGGCAGGACCATCAGTGCTCATCAAACCCATTCAACCAGTTCCAGTACAGCCATCCAGCACCTGGCTAATCCTATCCATGCTATTGTGAAACCAGACTCTGCCTTTCTGAAACCTCATTGGTCACAACTAGGGCTTGCCCTTCCTGATGCCACACTCCCTGGGACCCCTTATTGGACCCTCAAGACCTCCCATTGGTCTGCATTGTATTCCATTGTATATCCATCCATGCATATGACCATCAAGGTGTGCACTCGGGACGGTGCCTATACTTTCAGTACACCCCCAGAGTCTCTTCTTTGGGCTTTCCCATAGAGCATAATGCTGGATGTTGGTGCTATTCTCCTCAAGGACCTCTGCATGTCAGGACAGGTATTATCACCCCATAACTGACCCCTCTATTCACTATCAATCACCTCGGCTTTCTTAGTTCTGTATTGCTTGATCTTTTTGAATGCTTAGTGTGCTTGTAATTAGGGAAATTCTTTAATAAAACTATTTAATTTACTCTTCAAATCTGGAATCTTCCTACTGTACTGGACCTTGGTATAAACCGGGGTGTGATCCTTGATACCCCTCTGGTCTCCCCTGCCGCATAGCTAATTTCCCCCAACAACGAGGCAGGCCATTGGCGGTAACAGTGTGAACTCAACATACTGCTTGTTTTTCATTGAAAACAGAGTCCTAATTTCATTCAGGGCAAGGGAATCTACTCCCAAATTTAAAAAGTAGTATTATAGGTAGAGAAAAATCATATTATGAGCCCTTAATTTTTGAAATTTATGGCATCGTAAAATAAAACCAGCTTCCTAGAACATGTAATTAATTTTGGGAGGCTGAGCAACAGAGCCAAACATATAATTTGAAAAATGACCATAAAGACAGAGGTTAATAATAGGGGGTGAGGAATATACTTACTTCCTGGGCAGATTTGCTTACACGCATCCATATAGAGACTCCCAGAATAATACAACCACATACCTGGCCAGGGAAAGAAAGTAATCAGCAGTCATTTATTGCAAAATGGCTATTTCCTATTATTTGTATTAAGCTTATTTGCATGGCCTCATAAACCCATATATAGTTACCTTCACAAATCACAACATAGATTATTCTTGAGCATATCTGTCTCTGATCTGTGCTGGGCCCTATGTCAGTCCATAAACCACGGCAGGTGTCCTTTGATCCTAAAGAGATTGCATGTAAATTTGGGCTGCTTCCTCTCTCCCTTGCATTATTCCACAGAAGTATCTATATTTCTAGCTGTTCTAAGGAAGAAGCCACAATATAAACTCTTAAAATGCATTGCCTCTTGAAATTATCTGTTCAAGGTCCACATTTGAACTTTGACATTTCCATCCTGAAATTATTATTTTTTTCCTCTTTCTGATGTCACAACCCTGTTTAGGGCTCCAGAACAAGTTTCATCAAAGGACCATTAACCCAGAGGAATTGCACAGTATTCTTCATAAAATTGTATATATTCAATAATAATGGACAAGTTAAACACTCTACCAAGACCTGTACTTAATTCAGCTTTGAAGGGTTGCTTGTAAAGTTTTTCACTCCTGACTGATCTATAAGAATTAGGATGATACGTACTCAATTGTTGCCTAGCAAGGCACAGCATGTGCTCTTATGGACCTTTTAATGTTCATAAGTTTGAACTTTGGTTTGGTATGCTTCAAAGGACTACATGCACTCTTTATTGCTGTAAGAGGCTCCAGTCCACTCCAGGAAGTGGACACCCACCATGATTCACACAAAGTACAAAGACAAGGACCCCACTGCCCAAGGGTTCTTTGATACCTCACACTAGGCAACCCCAACCCGCCCCCATGCACCTGTGAGATTTAACACCTTTCAAAGAGATGCTGATTTTTGGCCTATGAATGAGGCTGCTTGACAACTAATCTTCCACCCACCAAATGGTCGAGCCAAGGACATCAAAGGACGCCTGCCCAGGTGTCAATTCCTGTATAGCCCCTAGTGTTACAATACTGACCACTCCTCTACATTCCCTCCTCCTTTCCCTTTAATCAATGGCAGGGTTGTAGGGACAGACTACCTGGAAGGTGTGTTAAGGGGTGTGTGGCCAGCACCGCCCACCCCAATACCACCTGATAAAAGAGGCTGCACTCCATGCAGCCGGCCTCTTGAGCTTTCATGACCCCTATCTGCTTTTACCCCTCTTGTGTCCAGCTTGCTATCCCAATACCCTTCCTCCATCTTTGATCTCTGGATTTGCAACCAGAGTCAAGCGTGCTTCTGCCAGTTCAGAACACATCCCCCACTTTCTTTTCAATCCCTCAATTCTTCTTTTGGAACAGACAACCATCTCCAGGACAGGTAAAGTATCTCCCAATCAATTAATCTCCTGCTCATGCAAAAGTGCTATTTCTCTATCTAAGTTTCTTAGGAGCTGTGTGTTAGTGTGTGTGTATCTGTTTTTGTAAGCTTGAAGAACATCTTACAGTAAACATCATTTAAATTGACCTCTGCCTCAGTGCCTATTTACTGGGAACTCCTGGAAGGGGCGGGACCTTGGTATAGTTGGCTGTAACCCAGTTATTTGCCAATTGCTAATCTTAAAACCAGAGCAATTCGGCTAACAGAATGTTCTCTACTAGTTCAGTTCGTAGGGGTTTTTTTCCATATCAAAGAAGAGACCCCACACACAATGCAGTCTATGGGACATAAGAAGCAAAAACATTGGACAAAATGATAGCTAAATTGTGGGATTTGCTTTGCAAAGAAGTTACAATAAAACTGGCCTCAGGTAATTGGAATTATAGGATAAAGTAAATGAATTTGGTTGCCTTCATCTATTTGGTGGATAGTTTCAATGTGAATTGGTTTTGACAGAAAACCAGTCCAGTGTCCTGACCGCCCCCCCCCCTCTGGTCACTGTGCAGTGCCATGTGTAACCCATGTCATTTTCACTTCAAATTTATATTAAAAGATTTAGAATTCAGGGCCAAGGGAACAAAAGGCACTGGCAGTTAGTCAAGTTGCTCCTGTATTACTCACCACCACCACCACCCAGCAATCAGTCTGGCCTGCAACAGAAAGAGAAGACCTAGAGCTGAACTGAGGAAACTGCTGACTTCTTTGCAGATATGTGACAGGCCCAAACTTCCACTTTAGAATTTCCCTTTTAAGCTACACAAGTGAGGACCTGCAAGAAACTTGCAGGCAGGGGGTATTCCCCCATCTTTGTGTCCTCCCCTCTTTTCCCCTACTTCTACGTCTCTCTGTCTCTCCAATCTGCCATACCTTTGCTTATTCCCACCCCAAGCCTGTCACTCTCTCTGCCCCCTACTCTATCACTCTCTCCTTCTCCCTCTTTCTGCCCCTAGTCTCATCTTTCTCTCTCTTTTTATGCCCCCACCTCATCACTCTCTCTCACTGCCCCCAACACTCTCTCTTTCTGTCTTTTTGTCCCTCTACCCCATCAATGTCTTTCTTTTTTTTTACATATTTTTTCCCTTTTATTAAAGAGAACAATTTGACAAAAAAGAGTTACACAGCTATGGACATTCTGTAAATAACAATATGATATCAACAGATAAGCAAATTACTGTTACATAAACTTTCGAATAATAAGACAAAGATACGAGTCTTGCAAATAGAGTTACAGCATAGCTCTTAAAAATCAAGGCTAAACAAGGAATAATCACCCAACCCATCAATGTCTTTCTCTCTCTTTTTGCCCCCTACCCCAACACTCTCTTTCTCTCCTTCACCTTCTCACTCTCTCTTTCTCTCTGTCTGCTTCCCTCCCCCTTCCTTGCCAGCTTGCCCAGAGCAGCTCTAGGTGGGATGTGGAGCTTCCCTTCCCCACCCCCTGCAGCTCTTGGTGGCTCACCTGTAGCTGCTTCATGCTGGCCTGCTGAGGCCTACTCCCTGCTGCTCTCAGAAGCTTCCCAGAGCTCCTCTGGGCAGGCCCATGAAGCTTCCCCCCCACAACTCTCAGTGGCTCACCTGGAGCTGCTCATAGTGGGCTTACCGCACCCCACCACCACCATTCCCCCCCCCTTGCTTTTGCGACCCCCTCTGGCTTTAGTGGCTCACCTGATATGGCTCCAGGTGTGCCAAGTCCAGGGGCAACTCCCAGGCTCTGCTGCCATCACTAACCACAGCCTCTGATGCCAGAACTTTACTGGGGGGGATTTAAACCTCCCCCAAATGTTTTTTTAAACTTTTTAGATTTCTACCAATCTAGGGAGTCACCCAAGTTTGCAGAAAAGTCTGTTTGTGGTAAGCATGCTCCCTATTTGCAGAGTTAGGTATCCGCAGATAGAAGGCACACTTGGGAATTACATATATACAGATGATAAAGGAAGGGTTTGTCAAGCTGTTAGATACTTTTTAAAAAAACTCTTTCCCCTGAGACAGTCTGGCCTGCAGCAGGAGAGAGAAGGCCTAGAGCTGAACTGTACCAACTGCTAATTTCTTTGCAGGCCCAGGCCATAGAAAGGAAGCATCCAAAGCAGCAGAAGCAGCAAGGGCTACTGAGAAGCATATGGGGAAGAAGCAGCCCTCCACGTCGCTAACATTTTGGACTTTCTCTTTTCCTTGTGTTACTGGGCACTGTTTGCTAGGATTTACTTTTGTTCAGAGTGTGCTTTCTGAAGGACACTGAGTATCTTTAAAAATGTTCACAGCCATTATGATTCAGTTTAGTTTTACCTCTAATTGTAAAGCTATTGGGTTTATGATAAGTGTTTTGTTACCTTGAAACCTTTTACACCTTGGGCGTTTTCTCACTAGCTTTCCCCCACGGTTTACACCGAAGCTAGCACCGGAGCTTCTGGTCAGTTTCCCACCATTTGCTCCCTGCTCACAATTTCCTCCAGAGTATCACTGCACTGCTCCGGAGCTTCCCTGGAGCAAGAAAATCCTGCTAGGAACAGGATTTTCTTGCTCCAGGGAAGCTCCGGAGCAGTGCAGTGATACTCTGGAGGAAATTGTGAGCACGGAGCAAATGGTGGGAAACTGACCAGAAGCTCTGGTGCTAGCTTCGGTGTAAACCGCGGGGAAAGCTAGTGAGAAAACGCCCCTTGATTTTTGTTTCCTTTTTGAAACAATTTCATGCTTGCCTGTGCTGAATGCCTCCCCCAACTCTCCAATTGGAAAAGTAGTTTAGAGAGAGCTCTATGTAGCCAGGGTTCTGCTGGGTTACACATGTCATATTTCCCATCCTAAAAAAACCTATAACTGGTGTTCCAGTGCCTCTATGGTAAGAGTAGCAGAATGTAAACATAATTGGATTTTTCTTCACACTATTAACCAGGAGAGTATGAAACTGAAAGGAAACACCCACTCTAAAAACTGGTGGATATACAAATTTGAGGGGAGCAGAATAGGTGCTCAATACTGGTTGTGTATTAAGTAAAAGGCATTCTACACCTGCTCAAAAGCATGCATTCCTTCATTAGGCAAGTTACAAAAAGGTACTTTGCAATCAGTCATTAAAATAGGGTGGCCAGATCCCTCCTGGCAACTGGCAGGGGATGGGTGGGACTTACTGGAAGAGAGAGGGAGGCCCAAGCAACATTGCCAGTGATGTAGCTCTGTCACTTCTGGCATGCACCAGAAGTGATGTTATTATGCTGCGACATCATGGTGATGCTCTGGTATTTGGGCAAAAGCTCTATGGTAAAAATGGCTTTTGCCCAAATACCGCCCAGACATCAACAACATGATGATGTCACTAATGACATCGTCATCGTGCATGCTGGAATTGATGTCACTAATGACATCGTCTCAGCCTTCCTCTTTCTCCTGGTAAGTCCCCACTGCCAGCCAGCTGATTGGCGGCAGGGGCAGGGCTTAGCAGTGGGGGACCCCACCTCCACGACGGGGGCTAGCAAACCTACATTAAAGCCAGATCCCAGGCTGAGTGAAAATGGGCATTTATTCTTCTGCTGCTGCTTCCCTCCCTTGGCCACACCCAGGGGTCCTTTCGTAAAAAAAGAGGTGCAGGAGCTCATTAGCATAACTCATTTGCATATGCCACACCCCCTGACGTCACCGGAATGACGTCATGGGCAGTGTGTCAGAAGGCCAGACAGGAGGGAGGGGGAAGGAAAGAAGGAAAGGAACAGGAAGGAAGGTAGGTAGGTGGGGGAGAGAAAAGAAAGAAAGAAAAAAAAGGAGGGAGGGGGGAAGGAAGAAAGAAAGGAAGGAAGGAGGGAGGAAGAAAGGGGAAGGAAGAAAGAAAGGAACAGTAAGGTAGGTAGGTAGTTGGGAGAGAGAGAAAAGAAAGGAAGGAAGGAAGGGGGGAGAGAGGGAGGAAGGGGGGAAGGAAGGAACAGGTAGGTAGGTGGGGGGAGAGAGGGAAGGAAGGGAGGGGCGCTTCTCCCCACACTGGGGCTGGCTTTCCCTCCCCCCCCTTGCTTGGGCCTGAGTGGTGTTAAGCCACTCAGGCCCGGCTTCTCCCTCCCTTGGGCCCAGGGAGTGGGGTGAGTGGGGGAGGGAGGGGGGGTGACTGGGGGAGGGAGAGTTTTTTTCCTGGGGCCGGCGGCCAGCCGCGGCCCCACGGAAGGTGACTGGGGGTGGGATGGGGCTCGTTCGCAAGGCCGGCGGCCAGCCGCGGCCCCGCAGAAGATGGCAGGGGGCGGGACGGGGCTCCCTCGCGGGGCCAGCGGCCTGCCGCGGCCCCGCGGAAGATGGCAGGGGGCGGGACGGGGCTCCCTCGCGGGGCCGGCGGCCTGCCGCGGCCCCGCGGAACATGGCAGGGGGCGGGATGGGGCTCACTAGCGGGGCCGGCGGCCAGCCACGGCCCCGCGGAAGGTGGCTGGGGGCGGGACGGGACGGGGCTCGCGGGGCCGGCAGCCTGCCGCGGCCCCGCGGAAGGTGGCTGGGGGCGGGACGGGGCTCCCTCGCGGGGCGGCGGCCTGCCGCGGCCCCGCGGAAGATGGCAGGGGGCGGGACGGGGCTCCCTCGCGGGGCCGGCGGCCTGCCGCGGCCCTGCGGAAGATGGCAGGGGGCGGGACGGGGCTCACTCGCGGGGCCGGCGGCCTGCCGCGGCCCCGCGGAAGATGGCAGGGGGCGGGACGGGGCTCCCTCGCGGGGCCGGCGGCCAGCCGCGGCCCCGCGGAAGGTGACTGGGGGCGGGATGGGGCTCGTTTGCGGGGCCGGCGGCCAGCCGCGGCCCCGCGGAAGGTGGCTGGGGGCGGGACGGGATGGGGCTCCCTCGCGGGGCGGCGGCCTGCCGCGGCCCCGCGGAAGATGGCAGGGGGCGGGACGGGGCTCCCTCGCGGGGCCGGCGGCCAGCCGCGGCCCCGCGGAAGGTGACTGGGGGTGGGATGGGGCTCGTTCGCGGGGCCGGCGGCCAGCCGCGGCCCCGCGGAAGGTGGCTGGGGGCGGGACGGGACGGGGCTCACGGGGCCGGCGGCCTGCCGCGGCCCCGCGGAAGGTGGCTGGGGGCGGGACGGGGCTCCCTCGCGGGGCGGCGGCCTGCCGCGGCCCCGCGGAAGATGGCAGGGGGCGGGACGGGGCTCCCTCGCGGGGCCGGCGGCCAGCCGCGGCCCCGCGGAAGGTGACTGGGGGTGGGATGGGGCTCGTTCGCGGGGCCGGCGGCCAGCCGCGGCCCCGCGGAAGGTGGCTGGGGGCGGGACGGGACGGGGCTCGCGGGGCCGGCGGCCTGCCGCGGCCCCGCGGAAGGTGGCTGGGGGCGGGACGGGGCTCCCTCGCGGGGCGGCGGCCTGCCGCGGCCCCGCGGAAGATGGCAGGGGGCGGGACGGGGCTCCCTCGCGGGGCCGGCGGCCAGCCGCGGCCCCACGGAAGGTGACTGGGGGTGGGATGGGGCTCGTTCGCGGGGCCGGCGGCCAGCCGCGGCCCCGCGGAAGGTGGCTGGGGGCGGGACGGGACGGGGCTCGCGGGGCCGGCGGCCTGCCGCGGCCCCGCGGAAGGTGGCTGGGGGCGGGACGGGGCTCCCTCGCGGGGCGGCGGCCTGCCGCGGCCCCGCGGAAGATGGCAGGGGGCGGGACGGGGCTCCCTCGCGGGGCCGGCGGCCAGCCGCGGCCCCACGGAAGGTGACTGGGGGTGGGATGGGGCTCGTTCGCGGGGCCGGCGGCCAGCCGCGGCCCCGCGGAAGGTGGCTGGGGGCGGGACGGGACGGGGCTCGCGGGGCCGGCGGCCTGCCGCGGCCCCGCGGAAGGTGGCTGGGGGCGGAACGGGGCTCCCTCGCGGGGCGGCGGCCTGCCGCGGCCCCGCGGAAGATGGCAGGGGGCGGGACGGGGCTCCCTCGCGGGGCCGGCGGCCAGCCGCGGCCCCACGGAAGGTGACTGGGGGTGGGATGGGGCTCGTTCGCGGGGCCGGCGGCCAGCCGCGGCCCCGCGGAAGGTGGCTGGGGGCGGGACGGGACGGGGCTCGCGGGGCCGGCGGCCTGCCGCGGCCCCGCGGAAGGTGGCTGGGGGCGGGACGGGGCTCCCTCGCGGGGCGGCGGCCTGCCGCGGCCCCGCGGAAGATGGCAGGGGGCAGGACGGGGCTCACTCGCGGGGCCGGCGGCCTGCCGCGGCCCCGCGGAACATGGCAGGGGGCGGGATGGGGCTCACTAGCGGGGCCGGCGGCCTGCCGCGGCCCCGCGGAAGGTAACTGGGGGCCGGACGGGGCTCGCTTGCGGGGCCGGCGGCCGGCCGCGGCCCCGCGGAAGGTGGCTGGGGGCGGGACGGGGCTCCTTTGCGGGGGCCCCCGGCCCCTTCTCTCCCGGAGCGGCGCTCCGGCTCGCTCCGGCCCCAACGGAGCCCTGGCCACACCTATTCCAGAGGAAAGTATTTCCATGGCAAACAGGAGATGGCAACAAAAAAAATGTTTAAAACTAAATCATGTACTGTTTTTTGTCCAGTTTTCTCATTTGTTGCTGTGTACATTAAAGAGAACAGAAACAAATAAAAAAACAGACAAAAGGCGATGAGACAGAACAAATGAGAAAGGATTTTGTCAGAATGGGGTTAAATGACTCAGCTGCAGTTGGCTTGCACCTCCCCATTCCTTCCCAAGTGATATGAAAAGAGACAGCTTGCACATTTTCTCTTGTATCTCTGCAACAAAAACAGCTGGAGGCTTTGTTTAAAAAGATGAAAGCAGGGGATTCAGAGGTAGGGCATGACACATTTTAGGGAGGCATTGGCCCCAGATGGCCTTGCTGTTCATGTAGCCTGCAGCTATTCTGTGACCAATTTGTTTTCAAACTAAACAGAATAATTAAGGCAGTTGAATGATATATTAACACAGCAGTAGGATATGGCAAGCAGTAGGATATGACAAGTAGTCTCTTTGAGCTCTTTTCAGACATCATAAGGATGCATACTTGGAGCACTTAACACCAACAGTGTTCCAAAAACACACACATTTCATCTGATTAGGGCATCACACATGCTTTCAGCTTTGTTACATGCTAGACAAGATCCAAGGTGTTGTATAGCATGTACTGAAGCAGAAAAAAGGTGTATGATATTTATTAAGGCCAAATAGTGACTGTGCCTATTGGGAGCATTACAGGCAGCATGTGATAACATGTGAAATGTAACATGTGAAAAAGACTACGGAAAGACAAGAATAGTGTAGTAAAAAGGGACAATCCTAAAAGAATAACCACCAAGCGGCAAGGCTTGTTGGGAATGGGTAGGGAGGGAAACACCATGAAAGTACACATAAATCACTAACAATCCAACAGACACACAGATCTGGCAAGATCCCATGGTGGGCTAGGAGGCAGGGCAGAAGTTTCTGAATAAATTCTATTATTTTTTAGACTATTCCTCATCCTTCTTTACAATTATGTAGCCAAATTATTTGCTGAGGATTGCAAACACTGCTGGACGTATTCCTAACACTTATGTCCATATAAGTCACCTAATTTCCCTGACCCAGAGAAGGCAGTGCATGCACATTAAGAATCACCATCATCATTCATTTATTATGGCAAAAGCCAGCAAAGATGTCAGATCACAATAATAGCCAGTGATTCAGTGATAATCCAAAAATAAAATCTAAGGTATAAAGAGAGTAAAATCCAAGATAAACAAAAACAAGTTACAGTATATCTTCCTTTACAAGGGATTTATGTTTTCTGATAACTAGGCAACAAAATCTGGCCTCAGCATAAGATACGAGGCTTTGAGAATTTTCTAGGAGAAAGTTTCACGATATTTCTGGCCTAAATTTCAGACAAGATCGCAGGGGGTTAAATTTTAGACAACAGTGGCAATATAAGAGAAGACCGTTCTTCCAGATAAAGTTTAGACAGATGATGAAGACATTCAGAATCAGAGATCAAGCATACAAATTATTTCTGAGCATACAGTTCCCATGTCTGAAACAACTGGGATTAAATCCATTTAGTCACAGTGGCATTAAACCCCAAGTGCTTTATTTTACATCGGTTGTAGATCTGACTTTTGACTTCTTTCCTTCCCCTCCCCAATTATATTTACTGTTAGACTTACCCAAAAAACAAAGTTGAAGATGAACATGGAGTACTTCATGCAGCTGCTCACACCCGCCATTTTCTTTTTAATCCAGCAACGGAAGGATGGTCAAAAGAAAGCAAGAGTTCTCCTCAAAGAATTCCTGTTGCCAGCTCTTAAACCTTCATAGACTACTTCCTTCACTGCAACAACAGAAAGGGAATTACTGAGAGAGAATAAACGATTATTTGACCATGCATATCCTGTAGATAAATATTAACCAGGCTATTTTCAAAAAGTACCAGCTACGGTTATCTCTGACATGTTCTTTGCAATTCACTAAAGCAACGCATTTTTCACTCACTTCCTGCTTCTCTTCCTCCTCCACCCCCACATCCTATCAATGTATTTTACAACCACAATCTTACTTGTCCCATGCGCCCCAAAAGTAAATATATGTATAGAATGCATAACAGTTCCTGACATTAATGTTGGTATTGTTCCCATGTTTTGTATTACCTCAGACAACAGATACATGGTATCTGTTTCTGCCAAAAGGATGGAAGTGGCTACTGCCATTGTTACTGTTTTAAGGTTTACCAACTTCTCTCAAAACCACCTTTGGTATTTAGTGTCCCAGGGAAGAATATTGTAGGGCTTACCTCACTTTTATCATTCCTTACAATGCAACTGATGTTCCACCTTGGGAGGGGGGTCTCTCTGTACACACAAATGAAGTGAACAAGTGTAAAATCTGTTTTGTTAGTTGCTTCATTTATAACTAGAATGATACACACACACACATGTAAATAAATAGCTAATACTTGAGGTGCATTTCAAGATATAAAAACAATTCAGAAAGCATAAAACATCCAACAAAAATACAGTAGGGCCAGGATTATAGAATTAGAACATGATGCAAACCAAAATCTACCAGGATTCTTGGAACTTCAAGACCTAGCACATGCTTGGATGACCCTTGCCCTTCCTGGTTGCTTACATCTTCTGTGGGACTGGCAGACTGGGTACAGGAGACCATAAATGCCTCCTTGAGAGAGGGGCTAGAAGCCCCTACCTGGAACAGGCAGTGAAATGTCCACTCCTTAAAAAACCTATGCTAAACCCAGGAAATTTGAATAACTATAATCCAGTCTCAAATATACCATTCTTTAGCAAGATGATCAAATGAGTAGCAAATGAACAAGTCTAAGAACTCCCATAAAAAAACTGATTTGGGGGGGGGATCCTTTCCAGACTGTTTTTAGGTGTGGTTATGGGACTGAAATGGCTTTGGCTGCCCTGGTAGATGACCTACTTTAGGAAATGGATGGGGAAAGTGTAACTTTGATTCTCCTGGACCTCTCAGTGACTTTCAGTACCACCAATCATGGTATCCTTCTGGATTGCCTTTCAATACTGGTACTAGGAAGCACTGTGACCAGAATGCTGACCTGAGTGGGTCACAGAGATAATATCACTTCAGCCTTGTTCCATCTACTCCGGCTCCCAATTTGCTTCCAGGCCCAATTCAAGGTGCTGGTATTGACCTTTAAAGCCATATACAGCTTGGCGCCAGCGTACATAAAGTACTGCCTACTCCTACTGTGTCACAATAACTGGAACTACATTAAAAGGAACAGTGTACCTAAAGGAAGGGTTATAAGGAAACAAGTTTTCAACCTCTCTCAGCCTTCATGAGGGAACTTCAATAAAGCCTTTTGTTATGACCACAACAGCTTGTCGACCTACTTTTGTTGTCATAACAGGCTTTCTCAGTCATTACACTGACATTATGAATTCCCTCTCCAGGGAGACATCTCCCCTCTATCACTGTCTTCTGCCTACAGGTTTTGTTTGGCACTCCCTCAGTGATTAGCAGTGAGCCTCCTCCCTGTTTATGTGTATGTGTGTTTTGCTGCATTGTTTGTATATGCATTAAAATTCTTCTAATGTTTTGAATGTTTGCCACTTTGCAGACCCTCCACTGGGTGGAAAGTTGGCACAAAAGTGTTTAAAATAAATATCATAATGCAGAAAGTGGCCAACAAAGGTAGAAGATGAGGCAGTAAAAACAAGGTGATGTACACAATAGACTACAATCCTATTCCCTCATAAAAACATCCCCTTGGGCTGTTCCATTATACTACAGTTCTAGTTGCTGTTGTTCAGTCACACAGTCCAACTCTTTGCGACCCTATGGACCACATCATGCCAGGCCTCCCATCCTCTGCCACCCTCCAGAGCCTGCTGAACTCCATGCCCATCACATCGATAACACTGTCTAACCATCTCATCCTTTGTCATTCCCTTCTTCTTTGACCTTCAATCATTTCCAGCATCAGGGTCTTCTCCAGTGAGTGCTCCCTTCTAATTTGTTGGCCAAAGTATTTGAGCTTCAGCTTCAGTATCTGGTCTTCCAGGGAACAGTCAGGGTTGATTTTTAGAATTGACTGATTTGATCTCCTTGCAGTCCAAGGGACTCTCAAGAGTCTTCTCCAGCACCATAATTCAAAGAATCTATTCTTTGGCGCTCGGCCTTCCTTATAGTCCAACTCTCGCAGCCATATATTACTCCTGGGGATACCATTGCTTTGACCATATGGACTTTTGTTGGCAGGGTGATGTCTCTGCTTTTTGTTATACTGTCTAGGTTTGCCATAGCTTTCCTCCCAAGGAGTAGTCATCTTTTAATTTCATGGCTGTAGTCACCATCTGCACTGATCTCAGATCCCAGGAACGTGAAGTCTGTCACTGCTTCCATGACTTCCCCTTCTATTTGCCAAGGAGTGATGGGGCCAGATGCCATGATCTTAGTTTTTTTGATGTTGAGTTTCAAGCCAACTTTTGCACTCTCCTCTTTTACCCTAAATGCCCTGTCAAACACTTCTGTTTTCCCATCCTGCAAAAAGACAGAAGCATGGGGGCTTTCCTGATGCCCTTCAGCAGGCCATTCCACAAAGTGGGAGCCACAACAGAGAAGCCACATGTATGGGCAGTTGTTCATCCTGCCTATTTGCAGAGTGGCACCTGCAGAAGGCCCTGCTCAGATGAGCACAGCTGTTGCAGTGGAGCACTGGGAGAGAGACAGTCTTGCAGGTACATTTGAACACAAGCTGAGGATGTTCTTAATACCACTGTTTTCATTTGATAAACTCTAAAAAAAAGATTGCCTTGAAATCCAGATGTGATTGTATTGGACTGCTTACCACTCCTGCTTAAGTTTTCTTTTTTTTAAAGTTTTTTTTTCGTTCACCTGTAAAGATATGCATGCTTCCATAATAAGTCACACTGATTGAACTTACTAGGACTTTCTTCTGAATATGGCTGTGTGTACCAATAAACCTATGAATTCAACACACTTATTCCATGGGTCCTAAATTCATCATCTCTATTCAGCTGTGGGGATCAAAAGTACTCTAAAATAATTGGGAAATGAAATGCATTACAAATACATGCAAAATGGCTAACCTTAGATTAAAGCACATACTTCGTACTTCAAAAAAAAGCTGTAACTATACAGATAGGCAATTTGCATGTTCAAAGTCTAAAAACATTTTCCAATATTGATCTTTTTTTTAACCTAGATGACTCATTTCCTTTGTGTATATTTGCCACCAGTCATTCTGTACACTCCCTCATGTTTATATCACCTAGCAGAAGTTTGGTAATGTTTTCCATTGCCTCCTATAGTCTTGGTTCAGAGGTAGAACATCTGAGGCACCAGGTTCAATTCCCACATCTCCAGTTAAATGGACCAAGTAGTAGGTGATGTTAAAGTCCTCTACCCAAGACTCTGGAGAGGTGCTCCCAGTCAGAGTAGACAATACTGACTTTGATAGAGCAATGGTCTGGCTTAATTATCTATATACTAATAGCCGAGGCACCCCTGTGTGCAGATATCTAAATCCACACGAAGGGGGCACCTGGGGGGCAAAAACATTATCCTGCACATTTAGGGCAATCCCCAGATGTGCAGAAAAATCTGGAATCTATTAAAAAACTATAGGGGGGATACTTAAATCCCCCCAAAAGTTAAAGAGTGCTCCCTGCACATGCACAGAGAATGCTCTGAGAACTGCCTTGCTGCCACTGCCATTGCCACCGTGGGGGGGGGGGCATGAGAAGGTTTGGCGGGCTGGCAACTGTGAGCCGCTCAGCCCTTGATGCTGCTGGGAAGAGAGGGAGAAGTCTTGGTGGTCGGCCAGGCCTCACTGGCACCACTGCAGAGGGAGGGGGAGGGAGAAGTCTTCGGAGGGCCGGCAGCTGAGAGCCGCTCAGCCCTTGCCGCCGCTGGGGGGGAGGGAAAAGTCTTGGTGGGCCAGCCAGGCCTTGCCGCTGCTGCAAGGAGAGGGGGAGGGAGAAGTCTTGGTGGGCTGAGCTCAGGCTTCGCCATGGTACTGGAGGGGGGGGGGAGGGAGAAGGTTTGGCGTTGGTGCCGGGGGGGGCAGGTGAGAAGAGGAGAAGGCTCACCTGCAGGGGCTTCTTCCTCCTCCCCATGGAGCTCCTTCTCTCCCCCCTTGTGAGTATTGCGGGTCCCTCCTCTCGTAAACATATAAGCTTCGTGGGTTCATGTATGCATTCAATTTGCTTTACAAATGCTATTGGAGTTATACATAAAATGATAGTGTAACTGGTAATTAGCATTTAATTAAAAGATACTATACATGTGCTTCAGAAAAACAGCAACATTCCTTTTGTTAAGTTTATTGAGGCTCCAGGTACATTCGATTTTACACAGGATTGTCATTCCAAAAGGAACCTTGGAAATTTTAGTTTTATGACAATGCTGGCAGAGATTTTTTAGTTATTACAGGTCACAAATTTCCTTAACTAGAAATAGGGTTGCCAGACTGCAGCCAGCAACCCCCAGGAGGAATTGGAGGAAGGTGGCGCACTCGCCTGAAACCAGCATGCTGATGTCACTTATGGTTAAAACTGGAAGTGATGTCTTTAGTCACTCTAGGATTTACAAAAACTCTATGGTAAAAACTTTGTTATATGCTAGACAGCATCCCCATGTAAGCCGCCCTGAGCCCGCTTTGGTGGGGAGGGCGGGGTAAAAGTGGACTGTAAGTGCTTCAGGTGCTGGCAGGCAATGAGCCCGGGTATCAGGAGGCCTCCCTGGTTTGAAATCCATAGTTAAACATGACCATTGAGTTTGCTACTACTATATACCCAGTAGCCTCTAAGTCCTACTTTTCATGAAAGTCAGAGCAAATTCAGGATGTTTGAACACCCACTGGGTCGCTTGTACCCTGCTCACCAGGCACAAACAGGGAGGCAATTTTTGATGGCTAGTTCATCAACTGATTTACAACTGTTCAGCAGGTTGCTTCACCATATTCATTCCTAACAGTGCAGTACGGAGAAACTGAGTTTTTACTAATGCATGTCCTCATGCAGCCCAGCCGATTTCTGCTTCCCCATCCTCAGTGCCCCACTGCTCTGTTCAGCAGACAGTTACTAAAATAAACAGTAAAATCAGTTACAAATGATATAAGTCTGTCATAAGTAAATGCTATGTTGTTGTTTTTTTTAAATCCTGCTACTAAGTGTTTGTCTAAATAGTCCTTAGGCAACATTAATAGCTGCTGGTCAATTTGGATAGGCTGCAATTTCACACATGTGCAGTTTTTAAAAAACCGATAAAAAAGACATTTGGTAGGTATTTGTGTGGTTTGGTATACAACTGAACAGACCCAGCAATCAACTCACCACTCATCATCATAGTTGAACACAGGAAATTCAACTGTCAAATGCAGGTGATGCAAAATGTATGGCATCCCTAATGCAAATACTGAGATTCTCCCATACCCCACATATAGTATTAATTTGTAATGTAGACAATGCAGGGCCCTCTCTTTGTGGCAGGCAGATTACTTTCCTGTCAGCTCTCATACTCCTGTCATATTCCATGGCTCCCCTCGTCTGCTGGGGAAACATGTATGAACACTGCAGGGTCTGATGAAATCAAGGGAAACACAACATAAACAAGGTTGTCTGGCATTTAACGTGTACTGCGAGAACAAAAAGTTTAGTCTGGGGATCTTGTTCCCCTTGTGCAGTGCTGTATTTCCACTAAATTCACAGTCTCTGCCCAGTTAATAGGATTTACTTCAAGTAAACATAGATAGAACTGAACTGCAAGAATTTTTGGGAAAAAACAACCAATTATGTTAGGTATCTGTCTACATTCTGAAAAAAAACTCTTTTAAAAGCCTCTTTAGAATAAATAAATTGAACTAGGACTGGGGAGACCAAATCTCCCCTCAGCCTGGAAGCTCACTGGGCAAGTATGGGACAGTCACTGTCTCTCAGCCTAGTGTGAAATGGGGAAATGACAACCATATGTGCCACCTTGAGTTTCTTTGAGGAAAGATGAGAACAACATATTCAGAACTACTTCTTCAAACATCCTGCAGGCATACAAGTTATTAGACAGGTGTACCTAAACAATTTCTTAAAATACTGCTTTCATTTTCTGTATTAAAGCTATACTGTTCTCATTTTCTGTATTGAAGCCATATTTACTTATTGATTGCACTTCTTGCCATTTCTCCTGGCTGGTTCCAGGGCTTGCCTGGTAAGGGGCTGGTAGTACAGGCATGAGCCAAGAATTTTCCTTCCCTTCCCTTAGGTCTTGAATGCTGTGATATGTTCAAGGCACTGAATCTTGGAACATGTAGTCACAGGATGCTTGACATTATTGTCAGATACCCTGGAACTACAATTCACAGGGTACATTGAAGTGCCACATGGACACATCAGAAAGATTATTGGAGACCCTGAGTTTCTGTGCAGTTGCACCAGTAGCCCACCAGGAATTTTCCCTGTCAGTTAAACAGTCAGTCCACCCCTGAGTATATACAATTCATTCTCACACTGAGTCTGGGCTGGGAGACTCCTTGTCATGACCTCTACTGAGCTGACTCTGGACTCTGACCCTGAGACTACTAGGATCTGCCTCCACCCAGCAGGAGCACCAGAGGCAGCTGGTTTGTGCCACAATAACCCTTCTCAAGAGACAATGCCAGGTTTGCTGCCTTTGCCCCACCTCCTGGGCCAGAAAGGCTAGCCCGTGGTTCCAGTAGAAGGTAATTCTTTGCAGGATTCTAGCCCCAGATTGGTAAATCTTGACAAGATTAATCCCAGGTGTCACTTCCAGGGGGGGTAGAGCTGCTTCCCTCTCAGCCTACTTAAATTTTGGGCTGGGAGGGAAATTTTACTGGATCAACAGGTCCACCAGGTATAAGCCTAGTGTTTCCAGTTCTCAACACCTGGCCCGCCCTATGGTCTGCTACCACTCAAGTAAACCTAACTGGCCCTGCCTCCAGAGTACAGGACACTCCTTGATGTCAGTTGGTAGTTTTCCAAAAACCTCTTGTTTTAGCAGAGCCCCAGATATACCAGTGTGACACACCTGCAAACACACCTCAGTGCTGATAACTGTGAATGAGTGACCTTCAGCACTTGGTACGGGACTGATAAAGCAAACAATGTAGGATAAGGAAACAATATATTATTGTACTATTTGTAAGCACATTGTTAAGGAGATGAATGAACACCACAGCAGGACCATGCTTGAAATGCATAATTAGCATATAAATACTACTTGTTCTTATGCCTGCTCTCTGTACCTACAACACTGATAAGCCGCTTTATTTCTTTGCATTCCAGTACCATCTTGCGGTCTGCCTGGATGGCACAGTGACCCATTTAAATTCTCTTTCAGTACAAGCATATTATTAGAGATCAAAGGGTAAATAGAATAGAAGCATTGCACCCAAAGATTTGCCAGCCAACTGGGATCTAAAGTAAGACTTTCTTTCTCAAGATATGCATGGTTATATCCTAAAGGTGACCATGCACGCAGTCAGGTAAACACATGTGGCCAGGCTGGCTACCAGAGCTTTGCTCCGGCAGACAATAGCTCGACCAGATTGTAAATGAGACCAATCAGCCACCCAGATTCCGCCAGGGGATCTATGGTGTGAGGTTACCCATAATTAACCCTATCAGGGAGATTGGGCGAGGCTGGGGGTGCGATTTAGACAGACATTTAGGCAGACCCCCAAGCCCCATACAGCAGGTGTGTTTTGTACCATCAATAAACTTATGAGCTGATTTCACTGCAACACGTCTCTGGACCCAGTACTTTATACTGGCGACGAGGATGGGATCCTGATAAGCGACACTGACTCCAGCAACGTATCGAGCACCGATCCTCTGGCAACCGAGCAATGCCTGGCTCCAGCACCACCAACCGCCCCACAGGACATCGCTCACCGCATCACTCCAGAGTCATGGCAGTCACTCCAGGACAGCTCATCACTTTTGACCCTGCTCGCCCTGAGCTCTAGGAAGCATGGGTCGAACAATTAAGGTACTTATTCCTGGTCCAGGAAACAACCGACACAGGAAAGAAGAAAGCCTGGCTCATCAGCTCCTGCGGCATATCCACGATTTGCCTGGTGCAAAGCCTAATTGCACCCAAGATGCTGGACAACTCATCCTATGACAAGCTGATCACCACGCTCACTACCTATTTCACACCAAAACCATCCAAAATGGCACTAAGAATGGACTTCTGCACTCGCTCCCAGAAGACTGGTGAATCTGCAGTGGACTTCATGGCTGACCTCCAGCACCTGGCAGTGGGCTGCGAGTTCCTGTCCATTGAGGATACTCTCCTGACCCACTTCGTCTGGGGGGTCCATGAGCCGAAGCGCTGCCAAAAGCTTGTGGCCATCGAGGAACTAAAGCTAGACCCCACTTGCAAAGCAGCAGCTGCCTTCGAGAAAAGTGCAAAAGGATTGCTAAGGATCCATGACGCACCGTATGGCGACCACCACCAGCTCTGCAACATCGGACAAGGAAGAGGAAGTCCTTCAGCTCTGCAAACCGGACCGGCGAGAACTGCAGCACCCAGCCGCTGCATCAGCGCAAGCCAGCCTGTGCACCAACCTGCCCACATCGTGTGCCAGCTGCAGGGATCCACACGACTGCTGGAGCTGCCATTTCCAAGGGGCAACATGCCGATCCTGTGGCAAGACAGGGCACATCACCCGGGTTTGTCACTCCCAGCTGTCCTGACGCACACAAACCGTGCACCTGGAGTCATCAGACCTGCACTCCACGACCTCCTTCCACCACTTGCCCCGGGACACCCCTAACAAAATCCTTGTCCCCATAATGGTAGAAGGGTCTCCCTGCAAAATGGAATTGGACATGGGGTCTGTGTTCTCCATAATTTCAGTGGACACCCTTCATAGACACTGTCTGCGAGGGGGGAGTCTGTTACAGAAGCCCATGGGACTTAAGCTCCGGGATTTCCAAAAGAACCCAGTGGCAATCAAGGGGTAGGGCAAGTTCCGGGTCCAATACAAGGACTTTGATGGACAACTGGACCTCCTGGTGGTGGAGGGCAAGCTTTCCAGCTTACTGGGGCTGGCTTGGTTTAAGCCCCTGGGACTGGGGGTTGTAAGGCTGGGCAGCATCCTTATGGACTTTTCTGATTTATAGGGGCAGCATATGGACTATGGTGGGCAAACTGTGGCTCGGGAGCCGCATGCAGCTCTTTCACATAGATTATGTGGCTCCCGGCAGGGTGGCTGGGGAAGCTAAATATCATTAGCAAACAAATATTATTGGACAAATTCATATCATTATCAATATCTGATTTTACCCCTTTTGTTATTATTTTTGGCAGCCTCATTAAATGTTAATAAAAAGCAAATTTGCTTATTTTCCAATAAAAGCAGGTGATATTTGTTCATGTCTTGTGGCTCTCAAACATCTGATGTTTATTCTATGCGGCTCTTACGTTAAGCAAGTTTGGCCACCCCTGTTCTAGGTGGCTCTTACGCTGAGCAAGTTTGCCCACCCCTGGACTATGCTATCAGTTATGTGGGACATGAGAGTACACTAGGTAACCAGTGGGAAGATGAGAATAGATGCCTACACTATAAGACCAGATTACCATTTTCTGAGGTTGCCACCTCCAGGCGGGAGGTTGACACAGAGAACAAAGACACTCTCTCACACAAAGCCATGAGGTTACAGACCTACACCAGCAACTCCATACAGATATACACTCCTTGCACGTATGCCTGCTTGTGCCCCCTCCTGCCAGCCTTCATCTCCATTTGCTACATCAAAGGACTTCACACCTGGGTGCAAAGACACCAGGATGCTTCCTGAAGATCGGTTTCCATGGCCAGCGTTCCTGTGATCCTGAAGATCGGCGCCAGATCCCACTGGCAGTGACATCCTGCCCTGACCATCAGATAGATTTGAATATTGACCACTCCTTTAGCACCCCCTTAGTGGCTAGAGATAGCGAACGGACCTTCTATAGGTTTTTCTAGGGATGGCATCATATCGGGCCATCCTCCCAGGTACCACCTCCCAATAAAAGCTGCTCCCGAAGATTTCAGGTGAGTTCCAGTTTAGTCTAGCTCCAGTTCCTGCCCTGGTTTCTTCCCACCCTCACGGACCCCTGGGTGCATCACTGGGGCCCGCCACGTGGTCTTCTGCCAGTTCAGAGCCACAATCACTTATCTCCTTCCCAAGGACTTCTCATCCTCATTTTCCAGCTGGATTCCACTCCTTCTATAGAGGTAAATATCACCCTCGACGGAAACCATCAGTTACCTGGTCATGCACACATCTCTATAACTTCTATCTAACTTCCTAGTACTGTATGCATGTATGAATGACAGAACAGCAGTGTCTTGTACAACCTTTTATTATATTTTAGTAAACGAACTATCTTACACCTTTTAAATTGAGTCTGTGTCAGTTCCTCAGAAGCATCGGTTAGCGCCGCCTCTGTATACACTGGTGAAGGTCCCGTAAGCCTGCTGCGTATTTATAAGAGCTAATATTCCCCAAATATTAATAACATAAAAGAGCAGTCAGGCTAACAGAGTAATGGGGGTGAACCACCTCCGCGGCACAGACTTCCAGTCGGTCTGTGACTAGTTCCCAGCTATTTTCAACAACGTGCTGGGCAAATATACGGGGGGCCCAGTGTCCCTGGACCAAGATCCCATGATCTGACCAATCTGCATGATGGCCAGGCCCTAGCGGCCCACCCCAAGATCAACAGGGAGTTAAACCGGCTGGTTGATCAAGGGGTCCTAGAGCCAGTCCCACACGCTTGGTGGAAGATATCATTGTGACCCTGATAAAGCTGAATGGGGATGTTCGTATTTGTGCAGACTGTAAATGCACAATTAATAAGGCCCTCCAAGACCATGCTTATCCAGTGCCAGTGATTAGCCATGTCTGTCAGTTAACACTGCCATATGTATGGTTGACTGTCTTGTTATGGTTAACTGTCTTCATCAATAAGGTTGCTGAAAGTATTATATCAATGCATCAATGCCTACTGTTACCTTCTAGTTTGATGGCTTATTAACCTTGCCTTTTGTTTTAGCCTTCATTTGACTAGGTCCCGCCCAGGAGATAGCATCGGCGAATGAACTCCCACCTTTGGAATGCGAGCCTTGCTTGCCTGCTTCACTGTGTACATGCTTATTACTCATTAGCTTTTCCTCCTTGCTTAACTCTAGCTGGCTATTCCCTGGCCTTGAGCATAAAAGCCTCCTATTTTGTGTTACAAGATTCACAGGTGTTATGTATTCTTTTGCTCAGTTTTCCTTGGGAACATTTCCTTCAAAAAACCTTCAACAGTGTTTTCTCTGAGAACCTAGTTTGACGCACTTTCCTTGGGAAAAGTGGGCCAGTATATTTAGGCGCCAATAATCCTTACTATTGATTGGTGGAGGGTAAAGGGGCAATATTTCATATCAGGTATAATTGTAGATGTATTTCTATGCTTGGGCATTACTAACAGAACAAGTGTTTGACCAACAAGATCTTTTCTGCAAATAAAGGACTTTCTGTTTAAGGAGACCTGTTGTGGACTACATCTATTGGCACAATCTCACAATGTCCTTGCTTCACTGGTGGGGGCCAAGGTGTTTGGGAAGCTGGACCTGGTGCAGGCCTACCAGCAGCCCCCAGTGGACAATGCCACTGCCAAAGCCCAAACCATCGTAATGCACAGGGGGGCGTTCAATGTGCAGCATTTACAATTTGGGGTCAGCGTCACCCTGGGGATTTTCCAGAATCTAATGGTATCCCCAGGGTCCAGCCATTCTTTGATGATGTTCTGATAGCAGCCCCAGACGTCAAGACCTTTGTGGCCCAACTACAATCCATCCTGCAGCATTTTAACGAGACGGGCCTCAAGGTAAAGAGAGAAAAATGCCTGCTGGGAGTCAGTCAGTAGAGTTTCTCGGCTTTGCCATAGACAAGCAGAGCATTCATCTGACCCCAACAAGATCTGCACCATTACCAAGGTCCCCACACCAACTTCGAAAGCGGAGCTCCATGTATTTTGGGGTCTCCTCAACTTCTACCACTCCTTCCTCCCCCACAAGGCAACTGTGGCAGAACCCCTCCATTGGCTCCTCAATAAGCACACCCCATGGGCCTGGGGTCCCTGCCACACAGCAGCTTTTCAGGCCATCAAGGGACTTTTGACGTCAAATACAGTCCTGGCCCATTTTGATGAGTCACTCCTGGTGGTTCTCGCATGTGACACATCACCGTATGGGGTGGGGGTCATCCTGGGGCACCGCCTGGCAAATGGGAGGGAGGTTCCCATTGCATATTATTCCCAAACCTTGTCATGGTGGAGTGCAACTACGTTCAGATCAACAAGGAGGTTCTGGCAATCGTGGCAGGAATTAAGAAATGCCATGATTATCTGTATGGCCGCCGCTTCACAATTGTGATGGACCACAAGCCTCTCCTGGGTTTTCTTGTGCCAGACCATCAACCCCCCCCAGATGCTCTTTCCCAGGGTACTGCGCTTGGTCTATCTCCATGGCCAGCTACCAGTACAAGCTGGTCCACTGCCCGGGGAAAGTCATGGGCCACGCGGATGCCCTCAGCGGCCTGCCACTCCCGTCCTGTAACCCAGACCCAACTCCTGCCCATCACATTGCCCTGCTGGAGGACCTGCCGGACTGGCCCATCCAGGTGAAGAATGTATCCCACCACACCACCCATGATCGCACCTTGTCCTGGGTCTTGGACTGGGTGGGAAGGGGGTGGCCAAGCAGCCCAGGGTCTAAATTCACCGCTTTTTCTGCCCGGCGCAATGAACTATCAGCACACAAAGGGTGCGTGCTCTGGGGCACTCGGGTGGTTATCCCCGAACTGCTTCGCAAATAGGTGCTCGCCGCACTACATGAAATGCATCCTGGCATCGTAAAGATGAAAGCCCTGGCCCAAAGCTACTTTTGGTGGCCAGGGCTAGACAGAGAGATTGAGGAGCAAGTCTGATGATGCGAAAAGTGCCAGGAATCACAGCCTGACCTGCCCCAGGCACTGGTATGACCCTGGGAGTCATCCCACAAGCTGTGGGCCCATTCCAGGTTCAACTGTTTTTTATCCTAGTGGACAGTTACACAAAGTGGCTGGAAGTGGTTCCAGTATCCTTCACGTCCTCACAAGCGGCCATTCGAGCTATGTGGCGTATCTTTAGCTCCCATGGCATTCCGGACACACTGGTGATAGACAACAGCTCGGCCTTCACCTCAGGAGAATTCCAGCAGTTCGTGGACTACTACAGAATCCAGAATGTATGATCAGCCCCATTTCACCCAGCTACCAATGGCCAGGCTGAGCACATGGTGTGCACCACCAAGGAAGCCCTGCACCACATGGACAAAGGCGACTGGAATGACAAACTGGCAGCATTCCTGTTTGGCCAACAAACAACTCCCCATACCACGACCAGGCACAGTCCTGCAGAACTACTGATGGATAGGCGACTCACAACCAGGTTGGACTCCCTACACCCAGACCGTGCCCTGGAACATAGTGCAGGCCCAGAACAGCAGAAGTCTCCATGTGGGTTCATCCCAGGGAACCCAGTCTATGCAAGGAATTTTGCAAGGGGTCCCACCTAGCTACTGGGCCAGTTCGTTCAGGTGACAGGCCCTCTATCCTATGAGGTCTTGGGAGAAGACGGGTGACTATGGAGAAGGCACATGGACCAGCTGTGCCGCCAGCTCCTGACCACCATACCCAACACACCTGAGGAGAGCGAGGATGAAACCCCCACTCCCGAGCAAGATGGAGCAGGTGCACGCGAGTAACCCGCACCAGAGTTTCCCCAGCCGAGCACATCGGCTGACACAAACATTGACATCCCTCCATCATCAGCCCCCGCCAATGAACCGGTACTTCCCTCTGAACCAGCCGAGGCAATCCACGAGCAGCCCGCCACAGAAACAGTATTATGCTGCTCATCCAGGGAATGGTGAAGGCCCACCTACTTAAGGGACTATGTATGCTAGGGAAGGTCCGAACTATGGGGGGGAGGGGTGCTGTCCTAATGGCGTCCACACACGCGGTCAGGTAAATGCACGTGGTCAGACTGGCTACCAGACCTTTGCTCCAGGAGACAATAGCTCAACCGGATTGTAAATGAGACCAATCGGCCACCCAGATTCCGCCAGGGCCACCCGTAATTAACCCTATCAGGGAGATTGGGCACGGCAATGGCTGCCGTTTAGAAAGACATTTAGGCAGACCCCTGAGCCCCATTCAGCAGTCATGTTTTGTACTATCAATAAACTTATGAGCTGATTTCACTACAACACGTCTCTGGACCCAGTACTTTATATGCACCACTGTCTGCAGCATCCCAAAATCCATAATTACCTGGTTTGGTATATAACTCATAAGGCTTGGCTGTATTGTCAATCAAACATCATTTCCCTGAGAAAATTTTCTCTGCCTTGGCATATTAAACAAAGTCTTCTTTATGTGCCATGTTGAACAGCTAGCTTGCCAAAGCCAGCCTTGACAAGCGTATGTATAGAAGTTACTTGATGTTAGCGGTTTATTCTCAAAGAAATTCATTTATCGCTGTGAACTACATGACCAGATTAAGCAGCCTTTGATTGGATGAGTATCTTTCTTCTTTGGGTTAGTCAGTTTTCCTCTTGTAATTTTTTTCCTTCTCTTGTTTCCAGGTGTTTTGGTTTAGGGGTGGGGGCTACTATCTGGCTTACTAAGAAACTTATATGTAATCCCCCAGGACATGCATAGCCCATCCGCACAGATACATTTCCTCATACAGCAACACCCTGGGTCTATTTCATGTCAGGAAAATGGCACGGGTGAATGCTTAAGCCCACTCCCCATGTAGGGCCATCGAGAGACGGAGACTGGGGGGTCCAAGTCAGCTGGAAGTCCCCTGAAGCCAACATCAGATTGTATTACCAAATATATATATTAAAATTCCTGATACAGTTCTGACTGCAGCCACTACAAGCAAAGGGAAGGCAGAGCCTTTCTGCAAAGTTTACTAGGAGGCTGAGGGAAACCATTTGGTGATCAGTTTCTGCTAAACCCAGTGGCCAAGCCACCACTGAAGCAAGGCAAGACCAGCCAGAACAAGCTGGTTATTGCCAGGATGCAGTCTCCTCACAAGGTCATTATCTTAGTTTTCCTTCTTTCTTTAGTTTCACCCAGCTCCTGCACAGTCAGATCTTGCAAACGGCAGTCCTGTTGGAGTGTGATATCAACCCCCCTTTAAAAAAGCCTTTTATTCTCTTTTCCTATATTTCCCTAATTCTTTTCCACACTTTTCTCCTCCTTTGTTTTGCTCTCTTCCTTTCATGATCTGCCATTCATCTATTCCCCACTTTTAATTTTTATCACCCTACCACTTATTTTTCAACCTCAGCTCTTCATCTATCCTCCTTGGCAACTTAGAATGAAACCTTTGTTGATATTATGAACAGATTGGGGGGAGTTAATATTTTCCCATAATCTATAAAAGTCGTGAAAGCATGCGTCCCCTCCCTCCACCTTTGACATGCATAATAATAGAATGTTAACCTGCCTTAGTGGTAACAAATGAGGAACAGACATTAGAATATTTATTTATTTAATTTATATTCTGCCTTTCTTTCCAAGGGGGACCCAAAGTGGCTTACATCACTCTCATCTACTCTGTTTACCCTCACAACAACCCTGTGAGGTGGGTTAGGCTGAGAGTATGTGACTGGCCCAAGGTCACCCAGCAAGCTCCCACGGCAGAGTGGGGATTCGAACCTGGGTTTCCCAGATCCCAGTCCAACACTTTAACCACTACACAAGCTTAGCTTCCATTGCAAATAGCATTGCGGGGGGGGGGGGCGGTCTGTAGATAACCTGGGCCAACATATTCCAGTTCTTTTCATTTTTGGCCCTGGAACATTCATGATCATCCTAAAGTTGTGATTTTTGAGATTCCTAGTTTTATTTTCTGATAAACTATGCCTGCCACAAATGGACAGACAGATGGACATGTGGATCCTTTTATTACTATAGTTGTGTGGTAAGAGCCAGCAAAGTTATTTCTTTTGTTCTGATATTTAGTTTGGATCAGGACAGGATCATATGGGGGCCCCAGATTGAATCTTTGTTTGGGGGCCCATGGTGGCTCTTGGCAGCACTGTTCCCATGCAGCATAGTTCCAATCTGAAGGGCCCACACATGTTTAGGAAGCTGTTTCAGCAGGGAACTCCTAGCACACATCTGGTATGACAGGGCATGGGGCAGACCCATGAACAGTGTAGGATGGTATCAGAACTAAACAACAGCTTTGCAATTTGCTGCCTAATATAGAACATTACCATGACAGAAAGGGATGGTCATATGCGTTGGGACTTAACAACAGCTTTAGTAAGTTGTGTGATTTTTTTTTTTAATCACACTTAGGAATGGTTGAAATGTACTTTGCACACCCTCCTGATAATAAACCCTGTTGAACATGGCCTTAAATAGAACTGTTTGACAACTTACAACCTTCTAGCCGCTGCTACAAAAAAGTGTTTATTCTACATAGCTGATGCTTACCTTCATTCACGAAGCCGTAATTGCTTTTCAAAGAGACAGGATGCTGAAATTGTAAAGAGTGAGTGAAGGAGAAGGAAAAAAGAATAACTTTGAAAGGGTTTAGCTCCTTTTATCAATCACCAATTAGAAAGAGGAAATTAACCATAATTACTTTTACTTGATGCAGTGCTGTGATTAACTAGATATTTATCTTTTATATCATGGTAGCTGTAGCAGCAGAAACAGTTGCTATGAACTGGTGAAGTGATGAGAGTTCACTCGTCCAAGCTGTGGTGATTTTGTAATCACCAGCCTCAGCGGTATTATGGGACAAGGCCTGCATGCTCAGCTCATGTCTCATTGTTTAAAACAAGCTGCTAGAAGTAGGGGGGGGGGAATCCCTAGAATGTTTGAAATCCACCAGAAGTTCTGAAACTGGAAATGCAATCCTAAGCAAAGTTACACCTTTCTAAGTCCATTGAACTCAATGGACTTAGAAGGGTGGAACTCTGCTTAGGATTGCACTATGGATTTTTCAAATAGTTTGTCTGATAGCTGGTTAAATTTCTAACTTATGCAATCACAAGAGTGTCTCTGATGTATTACTGTCCTCATGGGCGTCAACTATGGGGGGGCTCGAGGGCTCGAGCCTCCCCCGAAATTTCCCAGGGGGGGCTCAGCCACCCCCGGCAAAATGGAGCACCCGCCAGGAGCGCCTGCTGGTGGCCAGTCAGCCAGCCAGCTGGCCGTTGCCGCCTCTCCTTTCCCCCCACCCCCGGCCTGCCCTCCTGCCTCCCTGGGGCAGGGGGGGGAGAGAGGCGGCGGGGGGACATGGTCCCGCTTGCGCATGCGGCAGTCAGCTGGCCAGCTGGCTGCCGTTGCCGCCGCGACTGCGCCCCGAGGAGACTGCGCCCCGTGAGTCTGCTTCCCTGGGGCCGGGGGGGGGGAGAAGCAGCGGGGACATGGCGGGGACTCCCCCTATCCGCTTGCGAGCACGCCTTCTGGTCGCCACCAGCAGTCCCCTGCAAGTCTGGCAATCAGGGTGGGCAGGGAGGGGGGAGTGTGCGTCCGCCTGGAAGGCGCCTTATCGCCCATGCACGCCCCCCTTGACCTCCTTTTGCAGCCTGGCGCATCCCGCTTCCTAAGATCATTTTGGGATCCGCCTTTCCCGCGCGGAGGAGCCCCCCGTGGGCAGCAGCTACTTCCAGTCTTTGGGTCCGGTTCCAGAGGAAGGATTTGGACCCCCTCCTCCCCCCCCCCATGCCTCCTCCTGCCCCCGGGCGGGCGCCCCAGCAAGAGGGCAGGCAAGGGAGCCCGGAGGAGGAGGAGCCACCGGGGGAGGGGGCGGCCTTGGCCCCGCAAGTCTGCTTTCCTGGGGCGGTGGGGGAAGAGGAGTGGCGGGGAAAGGAGCGGCGGGGACATGGCCCCGTGCGTGCACGCGCTTTGCGCGCGCGCTTGAGAGAGCACCCGCCTTCCCCGGGGATTTAAAAAGTCTACGCCTCTGACTGTCCTCACATCAGGAAAGCCTAAAACTCCAAAGTGGATCCCAGGGGTTGGATCCCTTGGACCTTTGGGGTTACCAGCTCTGAGCTGAGAAATTTTGGGAGCTTGTGAGCCTGTAGAGGGCAGTTTTGAAAATGGTAGGAACCTCTGCAGCATATAATGACATAGAGTTCACCCTCTGAACCTGCCATTTCTTCCAAGGGAACTGATTTATGTCATTTTGATTTCAGTTGAAATTTCAAGAGACCTCCAGACTTCACCCGGAGCTGGAAACCTGGTTTCCATAAGAACTACCACCTGTGGAGCAAGAGTTTCTTGGCTTCCCCTCCCAAGGCAGTCAGAAATGCCTCCTAAAATCATGCTCCTCACCCCCAGTAGCAGGATTTCAGGGGGCATTTCAGGCTGCCATGACAGGGGGAAGCTGAGAAAGTCACATTCCATAAGAGGATGTCATACCTGTAGGAATGCTGCATTGGATTCAGCAAGGACTATGGTGAAACAGTGCTGGCAAGATCAGAGCAGAACCGATAAGTGTTCCAGAGGAGAAAAAGAATCACTTTACTGTCCTGATGCATAAAACAATCCAGTGTGGTGTAGTGGTTAAGACTGTCAGACTAGTATCTGGGAAACCTGGGTTTGAATCCCCACGTGCCATGGAAGCTCACTGGGTGACCTTGGGCCAGTCATGGCCTCTTAGCCTAACTTACCTCACAGAGTTGTTGTGAGGATAAAATGGAGGAAAGGAGAACAATGAGCTGCTTTGGGGCTCCACTGGGGAGAAAGGCAGGGCACAAATGAATTAAATTAAAATTAAGCCAGAGTCATTGGACATCAGTCCTGGATTTGTTGCTCTAAAGTGATTTAACAGCTGGTTCATACCTAGGGGAAGGCGGCTATTATATATTAGTCCAGAGCTGGTCCCATATATACCTACTGCCATGAGGGGGCAAAAACATCACAATGATTGAGCATGTGAATATACAGGCATAATTGCCCAAGTAACAGATCATGCAATGGGTAAGGTTCCCATTAGGGTTACTATCCCCCAGTCTGGCGGTGGGGGATCCCCCACTTTTGCAGGCTCCAGCTGGCTGGCAGGAAGAAATCCACCCCCTAAGAGCAGCATCAGGCAGCATGCTGACATCACCAAGAAGTGATGTAGGCACATTGGGAGGGCGATGCTCTGGTTCTGGGGCAAAACTCTATTGTTTGAGGGTGATTTTACCATAGAGTTTTGCCCAAAACCAGAGTGTTGCCTCTGATGTGCCTATGCCACTTCTGGGTGACATGTGATGTCACTTCTGGCAGTGTTGGCATGTTAGGGGCAATGCTTCCAGCTCCCAGAGCATCCCCCCATCCCTTCCATCAGCGTCTCAAAGAGACCAGGCAACCCTCGTTCCCATGCATGTAGGACTGCTAATTTTGCCAGCATAAGAACTGGGCCAAAAGCCACTCTATGTCTAAATTGTTCCATAGACCATTTCAAAGATGACTATGGATTGGGTAAAAGTAAAACTCATCCCCAAGATAGCAGTTACCAAAATATAGCACCAAGCATCAAAATTTTTACTGTGGGTACATACACATACCTCACACATTGAAAGCGTCCAAGTAATTGGGAGAAAATATGTTGCCATTCAAAATAAACTTACAAAATGACATCCTTCCCCGAACATACACTTTGTTTAGTCAATGGTTATTTAAGTTGTACGGTCTCCATATTTTTGATAAAAATAGCTTTGCCAAATATAACTGTTGATTAGTTATGTGCAACAACAGATCCAAGTAATCCTGAGTCAGCTGGAAAAATGTCTACTTTCCACTTAACTAAATTATTGTGGGGAGAGAAGAAAGTCAAGAATTTGACAGTATGCTTATCTCAAGAGGAATCTCTCATAAATACACTGTACATTCTAAAGCATGCATTCATTCTTAAAACCTCTAAATTGCGACTAGTTTGAAAAAAGGTAGTCATGGAGAATTAAATAAAGAATTGGCATACCACTGATAGATATCCTAGGGAGAGTGAAAGAATGCAAGAGACTTGCTGGATCACATCATGGGTCTGGTATCAAGTTTCCAAAAGTACCTACTTGAATGGTTCTACAAAACACAAAAACAGGGCATAGAGTCTCTCCTCTCTTCTTTCCTCTGACTGACATTAAAGCACCATGAGGAATCACTGGAATTTCCATCCAAAGATTCTCTTCCAGAGATACACTAAGCCAGAGGTGTCAAACTCATTTTTTACGAGGGCTGGATCTGACATAAATGTCACTTTGTTGGGCGAGGCCATGTGTGCCATAAAATGTAATGCCAGGTACCGGAAATAGAAACTTTACAAAGGACACAGGCAAACCCAATTAACAATATTATTTTTTTTACTCAAAATACAAACAAAAGCAATTGATTCCTAGCAGTGAAAGAAACTGATTTCCTGGGAAACCCACAACCCCCCAATAAATGTATTTAATCATATGCAAGACTAGGTTTTTTTCCAAGGGATACCATAAAAGGGGGAGCACCTTACATTTCCATACAAACCAGTTGCTTGTGGGCCAGGTAAGAGCCCTGGATGAGCCTGTTCCGGCTCTGAGGCTTTATGTTTGACACCCCTGCTCTAAGCCCTCAAGGGCTTGGATGGGCTGGTTTCCACTTCCTGCTTTGCTCCTCTAGTTGATACTCAGCTGCTCTCAACATTCTATTAAACCTAGAGCAGATGTAGTCTTCATTAGACTGGGATGGGGAGGGGGGCTGTTTTCTCCTTAACTGACACAGTCATATTTGTCTGCATGCCAATTAAGTCTCCCAAGTAGGTGGAGATGTCTTGTCTGTGGGTGGCCTTGTTTTGTCACTTTTGTCACTGTCAGTTTGTTACTAAATGCAGTGACTAAGAGGTTCTAGTTAGTACCAGGGTCATTTCGAGCAGGAGCTCGGGGGAGCTCAGCTCCGGGAGTTATGCCAGCCCCTCCCCTCATGCGGGGGAATACCTGCTTGGGTCATGCTGTAGCAAATGACCCCACCCCCTGGAAAGGTCCTTGTTCCTCTGACCAGCCTTCTGAAGGCTTCAGCCACCTCTGAAGCTATCCTCCCAGGTATTTCTGAGGCTTGGATTAGTAGCTGTCCCCCCTCTGCCAGCTCTCTCTCTCTCTTTCTTTTTCTTTCCTCTCTCTCTCTCCCTCCCTCCCTCCTCTCTGTCTTCTTTCTTTCTTGCCTTCTGACATACTTCCGGTGATGCCAGGTGATGTAGCATATGCAAATAAGTTATGCTGAGTTATGCTAATGAGCTCCTAAACCTCTTTTTCTATGAAATGACCCCTGGTTTGTACTCACAGCTGCCACAGAGAGACCTACATGCAATGAGTTTGTAAACCCCTTTCAAAGCCTATCTTAGTCAACAGTCATCATACCACAGAAATAAAGAATCACAACTCACAACTCAGAGAGGAGAATAATAGCAAATGGGATGGTGGAAGAAAGTGTTCTAGGAAGAGGAAATCAAATTTGTTCAAGAATAGACTGTAGTACAGTGCTATTCCATGTATCACAGAGAGCCACATATGCAATTACCATCAGTAATGTCCCTACCCCCCAGACTCCTGCCACCTGCCAGGACATGCTGGCAACACTACCATCAGCCAAAAGAGCCACATTTATTTCCATCCATGGCATAAAGCCTGCACCTCAGGGAGATTTGTAGCTTACCTGTTCTTCTGGTTTAGCTATTTCAAGATGGGAACCACCTACCAACCACAAGCCCTACCAGGCCCACTTTTTTGAAATATAGGACAGGTGCCACATGGGGACCAGTGCTGAAAACAGCCACATGTGGCTCCTGAGCCACTAAGAATTACTGCTATAGTAGATGCATGACTGAATGACTAAATATCCATAGCAAATGTTCAAGATCTACTTTCAGTGAGGACTGCTGGTCTCAAGATTGCACATTCATATTTTGAAATGCACCACTGTACATGGTACTAGCATGAGGTTTTTGTACCCCGAACAAGTTATTACAAAATCTCAAAGATGAGCAACACAGCATTTATTGGCAGACACCTTTGTCCCCGATGTAATAGGTTTATTTCATTCCATGAGCAAACACAAACATACTTATGCTGACTCAACACATGCAAATATTGGAGCATACTCCTACTTTCTTTCTCAGGCATTAAAAATCTTAAAACGTGTGTGCATGTATCAGTCTCAAATCTACAGAGTGATGGGCTACTTTATACACTACTACTTTCTCAAAAGGAGAACCCAAAAGAACAGCCCTATACAATGACTATCCCATAATAGACTCAACATGAAGTATGCTTTCTTTCCCTACCTTTGAGGAGCACCAGCGGCTCTATAGAAAAACAGCTCCCCCACAGTTGCCAAAGGCATACTGTGGGGAGACTCCATTGCCTCCAGGAGGAGGAGGAGGGAGTCAGTCTGGCTGTGTCAGCAGCCGGGTCCTGAGGGGGCGGGCCTGGCACTGCCTAACAGCCAGCCCTGGCCCCCTGCTTTGAGCCGACCTCTGTATCTGGCAGAAATTTCTAAGTTCCTTTAACAGAGTTTCCTTTTGGAGGGAAGATTTGAAGCTTGAGGCTGAGCTCCAAATGACTTCAGATGCTGCTGGATCACAGAGATTTGGTGTGTACTTTCATGGCCACTGATGTGCTGAGGAGTGGCCAGTGGAATGGGTTTCAGCTGGGTTTACAAAGGATCTCACGTTCTTAGAGTTCTTTCCCATATTAGTGGCAGTTTGGTTGTGGGGGGATGAGTTGAGGGATCACACTGTCCACTTTTGGTGTGACAGTTTGGCTGTGGTCCATGTGATCAATTCTCTCACGTCCAATTCTCTCACCTCGGGTTACGAGGCTTGCCCATGCTTTTACATTGCAATGCCTTCAGCTCAACACACTGTTTTTTGCTAGGCATGTGCCAGGTGTGGACAATGGGGTGGCTGGTGCTCTCTCTCACCAACAGATGGTGAGGTTTCATCAGCTGGCACCAGAGGCCGCTCTTCAGCCGGCAAGGATGCCTCAGGAGCTTTGGCAGGTTGGAGGGCTGAGACTTGCAGGGCGATAGGCCTCGCCATTACTCCTAGCACCAGAAAAGGATTTAAGTGAGCAGTTCGCCAGTTCGAGGTCTTCAGGCCTAAAAAGCATTATCCAAAGGTCTGGCCTATTCCTGTAGAACAACTGATGCACTATTGTGTTTCAGTGAAGGAAACTGGCTTAGCTGTCCATTCAGACCGGGGCAAGCTTTCCGCACTGGCCTTTGCAAGCAAAGCCATGGGCTTTGTTGAAGTCACCAATGACATCCAAATTAGGAAGATGCTTGAGGGTTGGGCTCACGAGGGTTGTGCCATGAAGGATGATACGCATCCCATCTCCCCGGTGGTCCTTAAAGGGTTGTGAGCGACCTGGGATGCCGTTTGCACTTCGGGTTTTGAGGCATGCCTGTTTCATGCAGCCTCTTTGCTTGCATTCTTCGGGGCTCTCCAGGTAAGTGAACTGGTGGCTCAATCCAAAGCAGAGCAGTCTGGAAAAGCCTTGGAGGTCTGGGATGTTCAATTCCAAGGCACTGGTATGGAGGTCACTATTAGGAGCTCTAAGACGGATCAGAGGCATAAGGGATCCATGATTAAATTGGGTATTTGTTATGATAGGGAATTTTGCCCAGTTTTGGCCCTGTCACAGTATTTGACTCTACAGGGATTGGAAGCAGGTTTCCTCTTTAGGCATGAGAATGGGAACCAGCTGACCAAACATCTGTTTGGGGCAGTTACCGCTCGGGCATTGGGTAAGTTAGGCCTTTCCAGAGTGAAGTTTGGGACTCACTCTTTTCGGATTGGAGCGGCTTCCATGTCAGCCGCTTTGGGTATTCAGCAGCTGATGTTCAACGAGTTGGGCGATGGAGATCCGCTGCGTACAAGGGCTACATGCGTTCCCTGCCCATGTTATGATCTGTTTCCGGTTGGGTCCAGTATTTTACTGTCTTTTCTTTCCAGGTGCTGTGTCCTATGGCAGGAGAAGGATTCTCGTCTGCGGGCACAGCTTCATTTTTTGGGCTGCCCACCACGCTAACAGATCAGCCATTGGTTCACAGTTGGGCTTGAGCAGATGGGCCACTGTAGACTGGAGGGGACACTGCGGCCTGTGCTGGGCAGGCCTTCTTCACCTGTTATTTGGGTTTGACTCCAGGGGTCCACCCAATATAGTTAGGATACACTTGGGCTGTAATGATTTGGGTTTCTTAAAAGGGAAGGCCTTAGTTTTGCAGGCCAGGGAGGATTTTAATTTTATTCAGTGCTGATGGCCTAATATGGCTATTGTTTGGTCAGCCATGGTCCCTTGCAGGGAGTGGCAGGGTGCTTTTGATCCCAAAGAGATCGAAAGAGCTCAGTGCAAGGCAAAGGTGGAGATTAGAAACATTTTAAAGTTGGGGGTGGCCACTATGTACCTCATCCACAAATTAGGGCTGATTGTTCAGATCTGTACAGGGGTAACAGTGTTCACCTGTCAAAAAAAGGTAACGATATATGGACTTCCGGTTTTGGCGTTTTCAGTGGTGGGCGCGTCTTCCCCAAGCTCAGGGAGATGCGACCCGACCCGTATGGTGAGAAGGGGTACCGAACAGGTTTTGGGGCCCCAGGAGACCCTGGAGGGGACTCCTGCCTGAGGCATGTGGGCTGGTCTCTTCCCGGGTGGCGACCTTTCCCTCGGAAAGGTTCCACCACCGCAGAGCTGCAAGGCACACAGAAGCGCCGCCAGTTAGCTGCAGAGACCAACAGGCAGTAAGAAGGAGCAACAAAATGAGACACACGACAGAAATGTGAGTTTTCAACTTGGCCGCAGATTCTCTGGTTGCAACTGGAACGGAGGAGGATTTAAAGTTTTTAAAAAAACCTTTTTAAAAAACACAAGAGAATCGGATCGGTGGACTGGACTAGCTGGCTGAAATTTAAAGGGGCACACTCTGAATGCAGGAATATAAAGAAGAAACTTCTTCTGCTTAACTTTTTTAAGCTTCTCAGAACTTCTTTGAACTGTAAACTTTAAACAATGACGGGCAAAGGGGATAAAATGGCAGCCAAATCCAAGCCTTCCCCAAAAGCTCCAACTATGCTTTCGGTAGCCAAGACAGAGTCCAGTACAGACCTGTTTGCTATACTTTATGCAGCATTGCAACCTCTGATGGAACAAATGAACTCTCTTAATTTTAAGATGGATTCCCTGCAAGAGCAGATGATTGATGCAAATAAGAAGTCTGATAATTTTGCAAAAGAACTGGTAGCTGTCAAAGCTAAATCTGAGAAGCTGGATTTAAGGATGGAAGTGATAGAAAGAGAAAGGGCTTCTGAAAAGGATACTGTCTTAAGACTTCAGATGGAATGATCAATGTTCTTTTTGAGATTCCAGGGTGTGCCTGAAGTTAAAGAAGAGAATTTAAAGCAGATTTTGAGCGAAGCTCTGGCTCCGGTGACAAGTTTGCTAGCGGAATTATTGCAAAGCAATATGGATGTGGTCTACAGGACCTATCCAGATTTTATAAAGGAAAAAAACCTGCCTGGAGAAATCATGGTGAGATTCTCCAAAAAATCTACAAGAGTTGCAGTATTGAAGGCTACAAGCAATTCTAAGCTGAAGATTCAAGAAGAAGAAATCAAGGTGTTAAAGGATATTCCATTTGAGATAAGAAAGAAGAGGAAACCCTATAAGAATTTGACTGCATTTTTGCAAGAGAAGAATATTCTGTATAAATGGTTGACTCCAGAGGGACTGGTGTTCAGCTATCAAGACAAGAAACATAAAATAGACTCTGTTGCAAAAGCTGAAAAATTTCTGGATTACTGCAAAGGAGGGAAAAAGAAAAAATCCACAGAGGACTCTTTGGAAGAACAGGATAGCATTTATGGTCTGGAAAGCTCTGACTCTTCCGGTGAAAAAGAGTCAGATGAAGCATCAGATGGAGATATGGGAGCTGCAGCACCTAAACCCAAGAGAGATAAGAAGAGGAGAAGACAAAAAGAAAAATAATCTTGTTTATGTTAAAACCTATACATACTGATTGCATTTTTTTGAGTTCTTTTTTATTTTCTTTTTTTTGCTAGCTAGTTAAGTCTAGTTGTATAACTTAGAGCTAAAAGAAGTTATTGAGTATATACTGTTTTGATTTAAGATTATTCTCTATTCTTGCATATGCTAACAGAAGTTTTTCAATCATTTTATAAGTTGGTCTCTGTATACTTTAGGGTAGTATATTTTTTAGTTTTTTTAGTTATTTTAGTTTGTTTTAGTGTTTGTAGTTGTAGAAAATCAATAAAAATACTTTTAAAAAAGGAAAAAGGTAACGATATATTTTTGCGGGATTTGAGGCAAGGGCTTTTGGCAGTGTTAGGGGTTTAGTGGGTGCAGGGGTTTAGTGGGTGCAGGGGTCTGAGCAGAGGCTTGACCCTTGCAGTGGCAGTTTTGTTAAATAATTGTTGTGGCTCGGTAAGCACCTATCAGGAACCCAGGAGGGTTCACCCAGGAGGGTGAAGGGGTCTGTTAAGATCATCACTGCGGCCTTGCAGCCAGGGATGAGAAGAACAGACTGCCTTTTGGAGTGCCTTTGATAGATACTCTGTGCAGACCATGCGACTGTGCATGAGGGGTCGTCATTGCATGTTCCAAGGCTGGGCTGCCCAGGTTTGAGCCGCTTACAGCAGGCTACGGCCCAGGGGCCATGTGCATTGCCCATCTTATGGCAAGGGTGGGGTTAGTGACCCCAGGCCTTGACCATGCCACTTATTATTGTTAGCCCTTGCCATTTGGTTAATAAATAAAGTGGCCATTAATTACCCAACTACCATTGTCTGACTCTTTCTTCCATCTATGGGGGAAAATAATTCCACTGCAAAAGGAATGGCAGCATGAGAGACCACTGACTAAGGCAGTCAGAATTATTGGTGTTGTAAAAACTTGAAAAGAGGCAACAATTAGTAGGTGTCATTTCCATTATTGTCCTCACATTGGGATAGGAGAAGAGGCAACTAAGACATTTTTTTCCTTCCTCGGTACGCTTAAAGAGACCAAACTCTTGGTCATTTGATGTCTCAGCATTTATTTGGCACCCTGATAGTCTGAATGATGAAGATATTGCAGCACAGTTGCCTACATCTCAGTAATGGTATGTCCTGATGATGATGCCATTGGATGGCTGTGACAGTAACTAGCTCCTCATAATATTTGCTTTAAGAAGATACCTTCAGTCTCAGTAGATGACCCACAGTACTACTATGATGCAGTAGATGGCAGAAGAAAGCACAGAAAGGGTTTCATGAACCAGAACAGGTGCTCAAGAAAACTAAAGGCAACTCTTTCTGACCTGTTGTGCACAATTTAGTTATTTTAGGCCACGTCCACACTGTCACTTTTGTCGCTCATTTCTCCCTATTGCTTTGGGTCCCCCCCCTTTTCCACATGTGTTTTGCTCCCTCTGGGACTACTAGAGCAAAACATATGGGGGGTGGGGGAACCTGAAGCAATAGGGAGAAATGAGCGACAAAAGTGACAGTGTGGACGTGGCCACATAGTAGTTTTTCTGCCTCTTTGTTTTGACAAATTAGTTTAACTAAGTGTACCATGTCAGTCTTTTTGTCGATGGTTTTCATGTTTGTTTATTTTTAGGTAGCAGTTGAAGGTTATTGTCCCCATGTAAATTTACTTTAAAATAATGTTGGATATAAAAATCCAGGTCTTCAGAGGGCTGCAATACTATTATGAGTTGCATAAAACCCAGAATTTTGTCAGGTGTTTTTCCTCCAGACCTATGTTGCTATGAAGCAAGGAGCTACAACACATGAAATTTGCCTTTATAGACAATTATTGAAGGTGCTAGAAGTCTCTCAAGGCACGGAACTAGAACCCCCCACCTTCTGCAAACAAATACGTATTTGTCCTGTTTTGTTCTGGTGTGGCAGTGATATGGGTGAGGCTGTCATTATAAAGGGTGGTGTGTAACAGTCAAATGTGAGTTGCAGGTTCTCCTCAATTCCTGTTTGTGTGGTACACAACATGAATTGTGTGGTACACAACACTTGGCTTCAGCCTTCCTTTCATGTCATTTTCCCAACCTGAAATGTTTATTTATTTACTTCATTTATACTCCTACCCAGGGGTCATTTTGTAGAAAAAGAGGTGCAAGAGCTCATTAGCATAATTCAGCATAATTTATTTGCGTTTCCCCAGATGGGGAAGGAAAAGAAAGGCATTTAAATCCCCCCACTTCCCCAAGTTTCTCCGCAAAAGCAGAGAGACACAGGGAAGAAAGGGAGCATGCCTGCCTGGTTACCCTTCCTTTCCCCAGCCAACTTGTTGCAGCAGGCTGGCTGGGGAAGCAAAGGGCAGGCATGCAAGCATGCCTGGGTTCCCTATTCCTGGGCTTGTTACTCCCAGAATGCTGTTCCTGCTCGTTCCCCCTCAAAATGACCCCTGCTCCTACCTTTCACCCCAATGTAGACCCAAAGCCCCTTTACTAGTTCTCCTTTCCTCACAACCACCTTTGAGATAAGTTGAGTGGGTCACTAGCCAAGGTCACCCACAAGCTTCCATGCTGGTATAGTGGATCTACCAGACATTCTCTGCAGACATTATGTTGTGTTTTATTTGAGTGGAGCATGAGCCTGCCAGCTGCATGCTTCAGGAATATGTTATGTAAGATCTTTGTATCGTGTGAGTTAGACAATGCATGGATTTCCCAGGGGGGGGGGGACTTCCACGGAAAGCCCAAGCTAGCCTGATCTGGTCAGATCTTGGAAGCTAAGCAGGATTGGCCCTGGTCAGTACTTGGATGGGAGAACACCAAGGAAGTCAAGTGATGCTACACAAAGATAGCAATGGCAAACCACTTCTGAATGTTTCTTGCCTTGAAAACTCTGTGGGGATTCCATTCAGGATTCTAGTTTACATGAATGGAAGGGTGGGCTTCGGGGGGATTTTTGTCTTCTTGTAAAACAGTGTAATCATGCATGACAGAGAAGGAAACGAATTCAGGAAGTGGACAAGGAAAATGCATTCATTATTTTTCATAATGCTAGAGCAAGAGGTATCCTGATATATATTTTAATTATGTAAGTTTTAATGTTTGTTGTTTTATTGTGGACCTGGTCCACTAAAATGTGTAAGCCGCTCTGAGCCTGCTGTGCGGGGAGAGCGGCCTATAAATGAAATTAAATAAATAAATAAATAAATAAATAAATATAAATGTTTTGCAGTGTTTAAAATAAACACCCAAGATTTCCCCCCACATTGTGAACAGTTTAGTTTTGTATTCACTGCTATTACAAATGTAGACATGTGTGTGCTGGTTACAGGTGAACTTGGGTGATTTCTTGAAGTGGGGGGGGGTCTTTAAATTTTCCAGAAAATGTCAGAAATGATTGTGTCAAGAAGATTGTTTTGGACACTTCATACCTTGCCAAGGTAAATGTCATAATTGACAAGTATATTACAGAAATCAAGATGAATTTTGATAATTAGCCATATCAGAAGCACCAGACTAAGTTTGAGGCTAACTAGCCAATACTGGGATTTTTCAATATTTCCATCTGACATCATTAAATGTTATGAATGATCAGTAAAGTCAGTCATTTCTGGCATTTGCTATAACAGACAAGGCCCTGAATCACAGCCAAACAAATTCAATAACATGTTGTGACAAGACATTACATTTATTTGGCAAATTTTTGAAAGATGTATGCCAGAGGGCCATATTTAAACATCTTTTTGTTTTACATTTCAGTTCCAATCAATAGTGCCTCGTAGTTCTCCCTCCATTTTGTACTCTCGCTATGGCCTTGTTAACTTTTATAATGATAAGCCACACCAGATCATCATGACCTTTCCAAATTTTCCTTCTCAGTCTTCCTTCTTTTCTTCCTTGACTGCTTTCTTTGCCAGCAAGGAACAAAGACTCTTTTGTTTCCTGCTACCCTGTTTGAACCCTTGTATCTAAGTTAGGGTAAGCATAGCTAATAAATGTTATCAGAGCTTTCTTATCACACATTCAAAGTATGCACATATTTCCCGCTTCCCTCCCTCCCTCCCTCCCTCCCTCCCCATCTATCTATCTATCTATCTATCTATCTATCTATCTATCTATCTATCTATCTATCTATCTATCTATCTATGGCTGAGGACAGACTGGCAATCTAAAGCGGAGGCAAAGCGGAGGGAACTGGAGCGGGGGAAAAAACCCACGGAGCTGGCCGTTCACACTGGCCAGAGCAATGCGGATCAGCGGCGATACGGAGCATTCAGACTGCCACGGAGCGTTCAGACTGCTGCGTAGCCAGACTGCCGGCTTGCGTTCAGACTGCCGGCTTGCGCTTGCCGCTGCTTTTTTTTTTGTTTTCCGTTGATGTGTTTCGCATGTGCGCATAACTTTTTGCTGGTGCGTTCACACTTCCTCCGGATGCCTCCCGCTTCTTCCAGTTCACACTGTTTGGAAGCGGGAGGCATGCGGAGGAAGGCCACTGAACACCAGGAAAAACCGGTGTCCTGTTAAAGCGGAAGGAAAGAGACTGGGAGACGGGTAAGTACGCAACGGAGCCGAGGGACAGATGCGCATGTCTGAACGTGCTCCTTTCCTCCGTTTGCGAAGCGTGCCTGCCCCGCTTTAGATTGCCAGTCTGTCCTCAGCCAATATATCTATCTACCTACCTACCTACCTACCTACCAACCAACGATGTAAGCTGCTTTGGGGGCCCAATGAGGAGAAAGATGGGATTTAAAAGAAATAAATAAGAAGATCAAGGCAACATATATAAGTATCCTATGCTTTCACAGCAGCAGTCAACCCAAAAAGGTTGAGGCTGAGACAAAATTATTAGTTCTTGGGAACTTTAATCCTAAATCTGACACTCTAATTACTACACAACTCTGTCTTTCCTGACAGGACCTTTCTCTTTTAACTCTCTACTAATCCCATTCTGCTTTGACTAACAAAACTGTGAGATTTCCTATGCAGTGTTCTCATGTTAGTAATACACATTTTCATCAAGCAATCCTAGCAAACCTAAGTACAAAATGCATTTTTAACTTTATTCAGCTTAGATGCTGAGATAGAATTGCCACCTATTTAGATTGGGGGGGGGGGGTTATGTGGGACTCCGCCAAGTTCAGTTACTCATAAAACTTTATAGATCATTAACTTTTCTTTTTTATTCAACCTTTGAAGTATATTTTAGCCAGCATAGTCATCACTTGTTTTCATGCCTACATGTACCCATAAAACTCACAGAAGTATTTTCAAAGGGTTTTTTTTCTTGTGAGTACTGTAAAAAAAGTCCAATACTTTATTGGAAACAGGTCCCCTTGTGTCCGCTGTGGCTCACTGTCACTGTGGTCACTTCAGAATAGAGTTGCCAGGTCTGGGTTGGAAAATACCTGGAGAATTTGGAGGTGGATCCAGGAGAGGGTGGGGTTTGGGGAGGGGAGTGGCTTCAAAATGGTACAATGCCAGAGAGTCCACCCTTCAAAGCAGCCATTTTATCCAGGGGAGCTGATCTCTGTCAACTGGAGATCAGTTGTAAAAGTGGGAGATTTCCAGGCCCCACCTAGAGGCTCGCAACCCTACTTCAGAATATGCATCTACCATACTGAAGAGCTGCGATTTTTGCTGTTCACTATGCTCTTGTGCGCACATTTAAAACATCTCTTTCCACTAACACATTTTGCATGGTACAGAATGTTAGTTTTGCAGAACAGTGGGCTGAGCTGCCAAAGCTTAGGCACTTTATAGTAATGAAATTGTAATATAATTCCAAAGAAGTGTGAAGGCCAACTAAGCTGAAGCTGATGGCCAGCCGTGGTTCATCATGGCTCTGGCAGAACCCCAGCCCTGGCTGGGGAAGTTTGTTAAACTGTGGAAATAAATGAAGCATAAATGTTCTAAATTCTTTACATTTTCTTTGGATCACAGGCATGCGTACTTTTTATTATCCTTGTTTCCTCTGGATAACCATATATAGTCTCAGAATTATGACTTACTCTGTCCACCGATTAGAATGGATGGTTCTGCATAATCAAAACACCACTTTTCTGCTCTCCGCCCAGAAAGGCATATATATGGAAGAGGGAAAAACACTGCTTTCTGATAAGAAAAGCATTGGCAGTTTTTTCAGGTGTGGCATCCAGCAGATGTGGAAGTTGTATTCAATCTGTATTGGCATGTATGAGGAAAGTGCACTACCCACAGTCACCCCCATATTCTTGGTTACAATTTTGCATGAATGGGCCAATTCATGTAGTTACCAGCTTTGGTACACCCTAGGGTTGCCAACCTCCAGGTGGTAGCTGGAAACTTCCTGCTATTACAACTGATCTCCAGGTACCAGAGATCAGTTAACCCAGAAAAAATTGCTGCTTTGAAAGGTTATGGTATTCTACTCCACTGAAGTCCCTCCCCTCCCCAAACCCCACCCTTCTCAGGCTCCGTTCCCAAAATCTCCAGGTATTTCCCAACCCAGAGCTGGCACCCCTAATATACCAACAGATAACCACATTTATTGAGGATATGCATTCCTGCATGCCAAAGTTGGAAAAATGTGAGTGTTGTCCTATGAATAGAATATGGCACCTATGTGTATTGGGAGGATAGTGGATAGCACATTTTCAGATTATGTGTGGTCTGAATACCAAAACTACAATGCTTAAATGGGTTTGTATCTCGCCAGTATTATTTCCGTTTCAATGGCTTCCAGTATGTTTCTGGGTCCAATTCCACACACTAGTCTTGATTTTTAAAGCCCTTAATGATTTGGAACCAGGGTACGTCATCAAGTCCTGCCTGCTTACAGCTGCCAACTTCCAGCTGGGCCCTGCTGTTCTCTTGAAATTACCACTGATCTCCACATTAGTGCCCCTGGAGGAAATGGCAGCTTCAGAGTGAAATTCCTCCCCAATTCACCCCTCTATAGGCACAGCCCTTGAATCTCCAGATATTTCCAAGGCTAGAGCTGGCTACCCCATGCCTGCTCCAACATGAGCCTACCCATACATGCAGGTCATAAGAAGAAGCTTTCTCCATAGTCCCATACGTGTTTGGTGAGTGGTCATATGGAACAAGGCTTTCTTGATGGCAGCAGGACCCAGAGTTTGTCTCACTCTGCCTCATGAGGCACATCTGGTCAGACTCCTTTTAGCCTTCAGAAGACAAGGAAACATCATTTTCTTTCAGCAGGCTTTTGGTTTGGATTAGTTTTGGTTTGGTTTTGGCTTGCATTGTACTGATAGTTATCTGTTGAGCTATTCTGCCTTTGACTTTTTAATTGTACAGTATTTTATTGTATGCTTTGTTTTTAGACATTTAATTGTAATTAGCTTGGGAAGAGGGGCTGCTTGGCAAAAAGCCAGAAAATGTTTTTGAGTATTCATTGTGTTGTGTGTTCAGTGCCATTCAGTTGCTTCTGACTTATGAATTAATGTCCCATTGTTAACAGCGTTGCTCAGGTCTTGCAAACTGAAGAGTACTCATTATGGGAAATTAATGTTTCAGCTCTTCATACGTGCATTCCTCTATGGTAGAAAGCATGGTGTAGAGAAAGCTGGACTTTAGCATGTGCAAATCCATTATAATTCAACATTCTTTTTTCAAGCATTTTGCAGCATTTTTTCAAGTTCGGGCCATTGTGATCCCAAACCACAGAGCTTCTACCTAGAAAGAGTGCTGACAACATTGGCTTAGGACATTCCTGGAGATTTGAGGACAGTGCTGGGGAGTGGCAAAGCTTGGAGGTGGAAGGGCGTTCAAGAAGGATGTAATGCCATACAGTCTTCTCTCCAGAGATGACACGTCCTCCATGGGGAACTGATCTCTGTAGCCCTCGTAGTCCTGGAGGTTGGTAAATGTGACTGACAGGAGGCTATCCTGAGGAGAAAAATAGCCCTCAGCTGCTTTATCCCTGGCCCTATGGAAGTGCTGCTCCAGCATCCAGTCACCTTTTTTTCAGGGGTGGGGTGGGATGGAATGTTGTTGGAGGGAAGCACAGCAGAAGTTAGTTGAGATCTGCCTCAGGGAGAGTGTAGTGATCATTTGGGGCCTGTCTCAGCAAAAGAGCAATCACAAAACAAAAATACCCCATGGAAATAACAAACAGCTCAAGGTCTAATAACACAAAGTTTTACTTAAAAGCATATGTCTCAGTATAACTTATTAAAACACTAATGCTTAAACCAAATATACATATCCAAAAACCTTCCCAAGCAAGACCTAAATTAGGCAATACACAGTCCTTGTATACACTGTAGTCTTCTTGGCTGTTTCTGAGTTGCCAACTTCCAGGTCTGCAGGGAGGCTAAACACCAGGCTGACATCTCCTGTCGGCCGAGAGAGTTTCGATTAACTTCTTCAGAGCCAGTATTCTATGGAACCACACCGTTTACATATTTTGTATGCCTTATCTTGCTCCCACATGGGCTCGTTACGCTCCTGACGGCAAAGTGGCTCTTCACTGGGTATTTTTGTTTTGTGATTGTATTCGGTGCCTCCGTGGTCCTGCAGTGTTTAGTGTCAGCAAAAGAGCAGATAGTTTGAAGTGTAGTTCTGCATGGTAGCATGACAGAGTGCTTTAACTCTACCTCTGGGAGAGGACAAAATACCCAGTTATGAGGGCTGTCTTTGGTGATGAACAATGCTCCCTCTAAGCTGTGGAGTCTTGAGAGCAAATTTATTTATAAATTTTGTTTGTTTATTTCTAATGAAATAAATAGATAAAATAAATTGATATAAGCACATGTTCAGCCAATGTTAGATTGGGATATTAAAATATACTTCTGACTTTTATTTATGTAGTTTTTCTCCACACAATAAGCTGATTAGCAACAGTTGGTAGGTAAAGGTTAAAGTTTCCCTTGCTTGAAAGCCAGTCAAATGCAGTGCTCATCTTTGTTTCCAAGCCAAAGAGCCAGCGCTGTCCAAAGACGTTTCCGTGGTCATTTGGCTGGCATGACTAGACGCCGAGGTGCATGGAATGCTGTTATCTGCTCACCAAAGTGATACCTATTTATCTACTTGTGATTTCTTGCTTTAGAACTGCTAGGTTGGCAGGAGTTGGGACCAGAGATGGGAGCTCACTCCATCATGCAGCACTCAGGTCTCGAACAGCTGAACTACCAACCTTCTGGTCTTCAGTTCAGCATCTTAACCACTTGAGCCACTGCAGCCCCAACAGCTGATAGGTAATGTTATATAGTTAATGGGCAATGGATTCAGGATGGAGAAAAGGAAGTACTTCTTCATTCAATGAGTAATTAAGTTATAGTAATGACCACTAGTAAATGGGCTAGGGGTGCTGGGGATCTCCTGGAATTACAGCTTATTTTCAGACTACAGAGATCAGTTCCTCTAGATGAAATGGATGCTTTGAAGGGTGGAGTCTGTGGCATTGTACCCCACTGAGGTCCCTGTCCTCTCCAGACTTCACCCCCAAATCTCCAGGAGTTTCCCAGCCTGGATCTGGCAAACCTATCCCATTTCACATGCCGCTGGCGATGGGAGACCTGGCAACCCTAAAATGGGCATTAGATGGCCACTAGCAAATGGGCATTGGACAGACTTGTGGTGGATAGGTCCATCAGTGGCTACTAACCATGATGACTAAAGGGCTTCTCCACACCCAGAGGCAGTAAACATCTGGATACCAGTGTCAGGAAGCAACATCAGGAGAAAGCCTCAGATTCTATGCTCTGTTGTTGACCCTCCAGAGTAGCTGGCCACTGTGTAGAGCAGGATGCTGGACTAGATGGACCATTGGTCTGATCCAACAGTAATCCTCTTGCATACTCTCTTTTTTGTTTGCAGCATTTGTTGTATTACTGACATTCTTTAATGTTAGCATACTGAAAAGTTCAACAGCTAAATATCTCTGAAATGTAAATTTCATGATCATGGACTATTGAAATAAATTTCAACAACTACATTGATTTAAAGGGATTAATTAAGAAAAAATCTTATTCCTGTGCTTGAAGGTCAATTAGAAAGTATTTTACATTTATTTGGGATCACTTTCCCCCGGTAGACTTTAAAGAAAATCTGCAGTGTACCTGGATAAGTCACATGTAGGAAATCGGCAACTAATTTTAAAGGATCATGTCTGAGAGCAGCATGCATGTGTCATGTTTTTATTCTTTATAGGATTATTGTGTAGCAACCACACTGTGTTGGGTATAATGACTCAATAAATCTTTAGCAACATTCACAACTTTCTAATTTATCTCAGTTCTTATTGCAACATTATTCTCTTTGAAGCTTAGAATTCATTGTTCTTCTAAAAAGTTAACCTTTCCCCAAGTTATGTCATTCTTTCCCACCTAATGAGACTAGCACCTGCTCCTGGCTGAACTGCTTTTGGCATAAATTTGCTGTCATGCAACAGGAATTTCTCATTTTTCCCGTACGTCCATTAGCCAACAGGTTTCAGAGGTGGCATCAGAGCCAGTTCAAATGTTATAATGAAACAGAGAAAACAGAAGTGTCAGTGACTTGGACTTCTTTTTGCCCCATATATAATGTACAGGGCCTTCTTATGCAGAGTTACTCCAGTCTAAGCCAATTAAAACCAATAGACAGATTGCATAGGATGGCATTGGTACTGTCCAAATGGCATTGTACATCTGAGAACACCAGAAATCATTTGAGTCAAATTAGACAGGATGGGATAGATAGGGGATCCACCAGGGTCCTTTAAAGTTGAATGACAGATCTGCAGCCCCCAATTCAGGTCAGGACCTCACAGGGAGTGGGGAGTTTAACTGCATGGTTTTGCTAACCAAAATCAGTCTCTTTATATTTTTACTAGTCTTTAAAACAAAAGAAGTATTTTGCCCATTTCTTCCCCTGAATGGGATATAATAGCACAGGTTTGGGATTGGTTTTCCCTAACAAAACTCTCTCTTGCTACCTCACACCACGGTAATTCAGAGAGAGAAAATGCTGGAGAGATCTGGTCACAGACTTCCCACAGTCTTACCTATTTTTGATATGAATCTCACTTGCAATTGTAGTAAAAAATGGGGAAAGAAGTATGAGTTGCTTGTGTCCCTGCTTCTTTTATAATGTTTGAACCAGCGAAGGTAGGGAGAATATCGTTAAACCTGTCTGATCCTAGCCAAGAAAAAGTTGGAAATGTCAATACAATACTTAGGAAGGTTTTTTCCAGATAAAACAGTAAAGTTTCTGCCAGAATCTCCCCACAATTATCTTCATGCCTGTCAGGCAAAATTCATCTTGTGCCATCAAACAAAAATGGTGAGGTACTTCTGGCTTCATTGCATTTAAATAAGAAGAAACCAATGTAGTTATCAGTATAGCTGGTCATCCTGATTTCCTCAGCTCATGAAACTGGATGCCTGTTTCCTTGGCTGGACTAAAGGTAACTGTGTTATGTGTAACCAGGTGAAACCTGAACCCACAGTTTCCAGAACTGAAGGGATGTGCTTTAATTATGTGATTATTATGTCATTTGATATATGCTGAGAACCAGCTTCTGTATCTCTGTAAGAATCTGAATAGGGCACTTTCTTTGATTGTAAGTCTATAACAGGTTCCCTTGCTCTTTCCTGATCTGTTGGTGGCAAACTAATATTGTGAGATGCAAAGTTGCCATGATGACATAGTGGGCAGAAGCACCGTGTCACCTTGGCTTGGGCACAGTGGTATAATTCCAGTGTGGTGAGGCCATGAAACAGCTGTGGGAGACTTTACTACCTTTCTCCCTAGCATTCAGCTTGGTCTAGAGGACAAATTAATGAATGGAAAAACAAATTTCATTTTTAAAGTTCTACCTCAGTTTAAAGATCTGGTGCTGGCAGAAATAACTGAGCTTAGATCCACAAAGTTAGCAATAGCAGATACAACAATGGCAGCTTCTTTATGTCTGTGGTGAAATATCTTACACCCCTAGGTTAATTGCAGCCCCAAGGAAAAATTATTTGATTTGCACTTTGTATAGGCTCAGATGTTATAGAACACCTTTTGCTGGCTGGCAAAGCAGTAAGAGAAGGAGGGATTCACCTTTCAAACACAGAGCTATTCAGTGCAATAGAAATATAAACAACCTTAGCCATGGGAAGACAATAGGCAGCCAGTGTACCACCTAATGGCTATACCTACTGCAAGTGACCCAGGTGTAGTAGAGACTTTCTTCCAGGCAGGAAGAGAAAGAAAGGCTGCAAAGTGTGTGGGGGGGGGGGGGAGACAGGGGAAGAGTATAAAACCCTTGAGCAAGAAACACTGTTAGCCGTTTTAAATACCAAGGAAGAAGAAGGAATCCATTTTGTCTCCAGAAAGCAGCCATGACCACATAGTTCTGCGATCACAAAGGGGGTAAACCTAAGACACTTAAAACAGTGTAATGGATGATTTTCAGATGCTTGTATCTCCAGCAATTGTCTTTCCTATCTGTGTTGATTTATATGGAGCAAGAGTTTATAGAAGATTGCATTTTAATCTCTTTTCCTTTCATCCTTGCTCATTCTGTTGTGCTGACCTAGGATGTTTGTGCTTTTTATTTTCTGACTAAATTTCTTTACATTTTCAGTGTGGCTAGTCTGATCTCTGTGCCCTACTGTCCTACCAGTTTGGTGTAGTGGTTAGGAGCATGAACTGTAATCTGGGATAACCATGTTTGATTCCCCAGTCCTCCACATGCAGCTGCTGGTGTGACCTTGGGTCAGTCATTTGTTCTCTCAAGGGCAGTTCCCCAGAGAGCTCTCTCAGCCCCACCTACCTCACAGGGTGTCTGTTGTGGGGCGGGAGAGGGATTGTAAGCCACTCTGAGACTCTACCAGGTAGTGAAGGGCAGGGTATAAATCCAGTCTCTTATCTTCTACCCACCAGGATGGAGATAAGGCCCTAAACAACCACTCGGTTCTATACTACCCAGCAGGCCAAGTTCAGCAGTCACATCTCACACTGGCTGCAGGTTCACTGCAGGCTTATGAGGAGCAGTGCTATTTTGGGGCAGGAACGCACAGGAACGGAGTTCCGGCTGGCTCCTGAGTTGGCCATGCCTACAACCAAAACCTCTGGCACGCATGGCTACATAGCACGCTGCCCTCCCCACGTTACACACAAGAGGGAAAGGTGGCATGTTAAACTGCCTTCTCTGCCTCTGGGAGCCCTTGGGGATTTCCTTGTCAATCTCACTCCCAGCCAGTCAGCTGAAAGTGAAATTGACAAGGAAAAGCCTCTCTCTGCCTCCCCCTTCTCTAGCTCTGGAAAAGGGCAGACAGGGAACCCAGGCACATTCAAAATGCCTTTCTCTCTCTCCCCCCGCACTTCCCTGAGTCTTTCTGCAATAGCAGAGAGACTCAGTGAAAAAAGAGGCATGTGTGCATGCCTGCCTGCCTTTCCCCAGCCTACCTGCTGTGGCAGGCAGGCTGGGGAAAGAGGGCAGCCATGCACACATGCCTGGGTTCCCCTCCTGATCTTCTCCAGGTGTGAGAAGATTAGGAGGGGAACCCAGGCATGTTGAAAATGCGTTTCTTTCCCTCCCCAATCTGGGGGAGGGAGAGAAAGGCATTTACCCATGTTCCCCCGCACTTCCCCAAGGCTCAAGGAAGGAATGGGGCATGTTTGCCTGGCTGCCCTCTATCTCTCCAGCTTGTGCACCTTGATGGGCTGGCTGGGGAGACCAAGGGCAGATAGGCAAACATGCCTGCTTCCCTTCCCGATCTTTGGGGGGGGGGGGTAGGAGACCAGAAAGATGATGCTGAAGTGCCAGGGATCTTTCAGATCCCAGGCACTTCAGCAGTGCCTTTCCCCGGCCGTCTGGTTTGAAGGGGGGTGGTAAACTAGAAGGGCGACACTGAAGTGGGGCGGAGAAGCTCAGGGGGGGAAGAGGCAAGCTTCCATGCCTGCCCTGTGCTTTCTCAGCTCCCCGCCTAATATTCTAATGAGCTGTACTGTCAGGGGTGTGGCCTAATATGCTAATGAGTTTCTGCTGTTGGGTGTGGCCTAATGAGTTCCTGCTGGGCTTTTTCTACAAAAAAAGCCCTGATGAGGAGAATTTCCCTGCAGATGATGCTGTGTTCACTTTAGGCTCATCTTGAAAGCTGAGTCAGCTCCCCTATTCATGAGGAATAGCAGGGCCCAAATCGTGCGGTGACTTACTGTTTTCTCCTTGTGCTTCCTTAGCAGAAGGGAAACTTTTGGACTGCCAAGGCACACACTGGTGCCCGGTCCAGGCTTCAGCCCTAGCTCTTTGCCTTCTCTGATCCTAGAGTTCTGGGAAAGATTGTGGCAAGTCTGAGAGTAAGTTGCTCCATGCTGGCACCTCCTGGCTTGGGGACCCTGCTGGCTCAGGGTTCAGTGCTGGTGCTGGCGAAGGTTCCTTCAGGGAGGCACTGAGGCATCTACCTGACAGGGAGCATCTGCCAGGGCAGGGCTCGAGGGCAGGTCCTCCTCTGCGGAGGAGGACTCACCCAAGTGCACTAACCTGGGATGGCCTATAGACCCATGTTAAATACCCTGTTCAGTTCAACTAAATAGAACCATTGGAAGTGAGTGCAAAAGGAGAGGGTGACCAAACACAGAGCAGCGCCCTTAGCAGCACAGTGGCAGAGGGTGCTTGAGGACTGATCCTCAGGCGGGATCCCTAAAAGAGAACTGCTTAGCTGCTGGTGCTGAGAGTAGCCTGACACAGAGGAAACTAGGGAGTGGAGGAACACTGGGCAGGAGACCTGAGATGGCTACATAACTTCCTCATTCCTACATGGGCAGCAATGAGTGTTTGTGAACCTCATTTCCCCACAAACTCATAAGAAATCCAGCTGTACCACGGCACCCACCACTGTCTTTCCTAGTACCTGCTTGTTTCCTGAGTCTTTAGGTAAAAATCCAAATGATTTCGAAAGAAACAAAAAAAGACAGGGGCTGTAGGTCACTCCTTACTAACTGTCTGACTAGCAAAGTGCCAAGCTCATCAAAGCCAGACTTTCTGATTTCTCTGGACTTAGAAACCTCTGTATGTGAGCAATCAGGGAGCAAACTCACTCCTTTCTTTGGAAACTGAAATTAAAAAGCATCCTGAAACCAAACAACCAATTCAATCCCAGTGTCCCACCATAGCCTTTGTATCTGCAGGCAGTGTCCATTTGGAAGCTGTTGTCTGCACTGGAGGAATATACTTGTCACATGAACACATGAACTTGTCTTATACTGAATCAGACTCTTGGTCCATCAAAGTCAGTATTGTCTATTCAGACCAGCAATGGCTTTCCAAGGTCTCAGGCAGAGGTCTTTCACATCACCTACAGCCAGATCTTTTTAACTGGAGATACTGGGGATTGAATGGGACCTTCTGCATGCCAAGCAGATGTTCTACCACTGAGCCACAGCCAGTCCTGGAGCCTCCTAATGTTTCAGAGCAGATTGGCCTTGTCCCCATGGCAGCCATTTTGTGGTGGCCCTTTCTCAAAATTCCAAAAGTTCCTGCAGAATAAACAAGCTTGGGACCCCTGGCTTAATAGAAAAGAACTACGTGAGATTAGCATTTCCCATTGCAACTAGCCACAACAGGGAGTTCCATTGGCTGGCATGTACACATCAACCTTGTCATGACAGGAAATGTGACAGAAAAATGGTTCTAAATTTTTGTTCAGTAGAGAGTTCTGCTTAGAGCAAGCACAGCTCCAATATTTCACAGAAACACATTTCCACACCAGTAATCATAACACTTTTTCAGTGGTATACAATGTGCCTGTAAACTAGCCATAACAGTTTAATTTTTAAAAACAAAATATTTATTCTCACTCTGTGTCTGGTTATAGCTATTGGAAAGTCACATAAAGCAACACTTAACTGAATAATCATCACTCCCTTATAATATTTAACCACTAGGACCTTTGAGAAAGGGGCTAAAACTTTAAGAACAGTAATTCCAGTCCTGTACTGGATAGCCCAGGCAGGCCGAATCTCATCAGATCTCGGAAGCTAAGCAGGGCCAACCCTGGCAAGTATTTAGATGGGAGACCTCCAGAGAATACCAGGGCCAGGAGACCAAAGGTAGGCTATCAAGCCACTTCTCTGAATGTACTCCATGGCCCAGTAGGAGACACCAGAGGTCACCATGACTTCCAGGCATGGGCACACACACAAATGCAAAAATACCCCCGCCCCGAAACATTGTAAGAACAGCAATTCTAGGGTTCCTTTGCGTACACTAACAAATTAGTTATATGACATCACCCTAAATCTCTTCCAAAAAAGCAAAAGAGGGACAGAATGAGGACAGTGGCTCAGCAGATATGAGTATCCGGTAAATAGGAACAGTTGGGGTGTATAAGCTAGGTGGACTTCAGTGCAGTGCATAAGATATATTCTATATAATAGATGCATCCATGAGATGAAAAGAGGGAAATCTTTTTTAAAAAACTGGACAATCAGTTCAGAAAGATTTCCAACACTATTCCAACTTTTTAGCTCTTGAGATATCTGGAAAACTTGCAAAATGAAGTTATCCCATGAGAAGATTAATCCCTCTGATTTGGAGAGGCCAATAAAAATACCACAAAGCCGGCTGTTTAGATTTCTTGTTCCAACTGAAAATGCAAAAAGCAAAGTGAGCTGAAACTTCCCAGTCACTACAAAAAGAGGCAGTGATTTCAGAACATTTTGGACTCCCCCCCCCCCCGAAGGGCATATCCATATGAACAACTGAATGACCAAACATCATACCAGTCTGCTGAAGTCATCCTCCCAAAAGATTTCCATTCATTTCAACCATTAGTGATGTTACCAGGCTCTTCTGCCATAGCTTGTGTGGAAAAACAGGTGCTCCACGTTGACCTTTTTTGTAGGTGAGAATATCTGATGAACAAATTTGGTCCCATAACATGCAAAACCAGAATAACATTTTTAAAAACTCAATAAAATGCCAGTAAATAATGCTTAATACTTATACCAAAAACATCTTTCTAAACATTAATTTATTTAAAACATTTTTAAACTGTCCTTTTTACAAAAATGTGCAAGGTGGCTCATGTAAAAACCTCATATAATACAATGACTTCTTTTTTATAACCCTAAATACAATCAAAGTAACTTAAAAAACAGGTCTATTTTGGGGCAGGAATGGAGTTCCAGCTGGCTTCCGAGTTGGCCACGCCTACAGCCTCTCCCCCTCGAGTTCCCCAGGCACCTCACAAGCTGCAGGGTGTCTGGGGAAGCCAAGTCAATCCAGGGAGGGAAGGCAGTTTAAACTGTCTCCCCTCCTTGGGTTCCCCAGGCGCCCCGCAGCCGCAGGGAACCTGGGGAAGCTGATCCAGAAACTGCCTTCCTTCCCTCGGGTTCCCCATGCACCCCACAAGCTGCAGGGCACCTGGGGAAGCCAATCCTGGGAGGGAGCTGTGCTGTCAGCTAATATGCTAATGAGTTTCTGCTGTTGGGTGTGGCCTATTATGCTAATGCATTCCTGCTGGGCTTTTTCTACAAAAAAAAGCCCTGTAAAAAACAAAAACCAGGAGTAGCCATTTTTAAAAGATCCTCAGCATTCAAGAAAAGGCCTGAAACAAAACAGATTTATTTATTTGTTTAGAAAAAAGATTTATGCTGCCTCTTTAGGAACCTGCCCATGCCCAATGCAGCTTACAAAATAATACCAATAATAATAAAAACAACACATTAAAGGTTATTTATAGCAGACATGGAAATGAAAACAGAAGTTGAAATTTAGCAGAATAATCAGGAATACTTTCATTGACTAAAATTTTAAAACCTTTGTATGCAATCGGAATGCTGTCAAGACTCAAGCACATGTCTAACACCAAATACCAAAATGGTCACAGGAGATACTAGATATTCCTGTTCTCAAACACTGCTGCTGCTATGGGCAGCTCAAGGGAGAAGACTGGAGGGGGAGGAAAGAAGGTCAAAAGGTAAGGTTTTCCCTTGCTTGAAAGCCAGTCGAATCCAACCCTAGGGGGCGGTGCTCATCGTTTCCAAGCCAAGGAGCCAGCGCTGTCCAAAGACTTTTTCCATGGTCATGTGGCCAGCATGACTAAAACACCGAGGTGCATGGAACACTGTTAACTTCCCACTGAAGCGGTGCCTATTCATCTACTTGCAGTTTCTTGCTTTTGAACTGCTAGGTCAGCCGAAGTTGGGAGCAGAGACGGGACCTTACTCTGTCATGCAGCACTAGGATCTCGAACTGCTGAGCTACTGACCTTCCAGTCTGCAGCTCAGCATCTTAACCTCTGAGCCACCACAGCCCCTCAGAAAGAAGGTAGCAGGGAGAAAAGAGAAGATTATATTACCTATCTTGTATGATTCTTCATGGAGAAACCATTTGGGGTAGTTTCAAAGCATCTAGGCCTACACAAACTGGGCTCTAAGAGGAGTTCCAATCAACCTCACATAGGGACCCAAGCAAGGAAATCCATGGGAAAATTCCAGGACAGGATCCAGGAAAGACTGTGTCCGGTGAAAAGAAAGAGGTGAGCAGTCAAGGGGGGGGGGGGGGCAGAGACAGAGCAAGGCGCTCGGGATACACAGCAGAACAAGGCCTCGAGATCAACTTGCTGAGCATGGTTTGGGACAATGAAACTGGTTCGTGGTATAGAAAGCCACAGTATAAAAGGAACAGAACACCTGGATGCCCAATGAAGTCAGATACAAGCCTTCCAAGGGGAAGGTTTGAGGAAGTGCAAAGAGCAGTAGCTTTCAGTGCAGAAAGCTTTCTAAGTAAGAGCAGAAAGGAGGAAGATTAGAGATGGAAAATATGTCATCTTTAGAAATACAATGTTCTAAATTACAAGGGTCTGTTGGTTAGGCAAAGCAACAGAATACTGCTTAAAACATTTAGAATAATAGCAGCAGAGCAGAACCACCAGCTGTGCCTGATTGGATTGATCTGCCTATGCGTTTCTCAAGGAGCCAGGTTTCACCTCTTCTGAGGTGAGATTAGATTATGTGTAGCAGCCTTCTCCTGCCTTTTCTTCTGCCTTACTTACTGCTTTTGTCCTGAAAATACCTGCACCTCCTAAAGAAGACAGGGTCAGAATCTTCTAGTTACAGGTTAAAGGGTAGACTAATGCAACAAAATGAAGAAGGAGAGTTCACACAACTATTTAGGTTTAAACGCAGGGGTAAATGGGATTGCTTTGTGTCATAATCTCTGCTACCTTTCTGTCCCACCAGCCTGATCAATCCAGCTTGGATCCCACTATGGCTATGAGGCACTCAACAAAAGCAAAAGAGGGACATAACATGATACTCTTGGTAATGAAGAGCGTCAACAAGGGGAAGGTAGCAGAGGGCACCAAAGACAGACTGAGCTTGCAAGCCCAAGTCTAATGATGCATTTTGAGTAGGATTTCCAACTTCCAAGATGGGGCCTGGAGTTCTCCTAAAATTGTCCCCAATATAGTGATTAGTAAGACCCTGAGACTGAACAGAGCCCACCTACTCACAAGAAGAATCTGTCAAAGCCTCAGTAATATAGGTAGCTTTATGCTTGGCAGATTGTACCTGATAACACTGATCCTCAAAGCCCAGAAGCAGTCACCACTTCACGGAAGCCAGCCCCAGTGAGACTGGGCTATAGATCCCAGCCAATTATTCCTTTTTCTTGATCATGTTTTCATTATGCCTTCTAGTTGAAAAGACTTCTCCAAACAAAATCCTAAACAAGTCATTTTATACATATCAAGGCATGAAAACTCCCTATTTGTTTTTGTTCCCAGAGGAAGCCTGTGGTACAAAAGATGAAAAGTCAGCAAAAATAAGGGAAAATTAATAATAATAATAATAGTACCACCACTACATAGATCCTCCAGACATTGTAATAAACATTTTTTTTAATTTTTACTTTTTGAGCTAAGTTGGGAGCATTTTGTGAAATAAGTAGAAGCATACACTGTTTCCATGAATTCTTTTGAGAATAACCCTCCCTATTTCAAAACCCTCTCTATATGTATCATGCAATAGCAGATTCCATTTTTAGTTCATTAAAATCTGTATTTAATATTTATAGTAAAACTTTTGACTATTTTGAATGTGCTATGGAATGGGATTTGTTTGGGGAAAGTTGCCATGTAACAATAGATTGTGGGGAAGGAAGATTTAATCTTGATTATTTCACATAATTAAAACATCAAAACGGGTAAAACCACATCTTTTATCAGACCCAGTTTATGCTGATATAAGAATACACAGTGACTTTTGAGCTGTGCAAAACTCTTCATCAAACATAATGGAAAAGAAGAATGTCCCTGGATCAATGCCACGGGGGGGAAATTAATGTACAGAATCCAAGGAAAAATCTATAAGGAAAATGGGCAGGAATCTATGTTTCTGCTCATGGATATTTCCTGCCAAATGTACCTAGATTGTGCAGTCTATAATTTGTTTACTAGGCATCCTTCATGAGTCTTTCCCCTAGCAGAATCATTCTATCACATTTTTATCATATCCTACCTCCAAGGAGTTCAGGGCAGTCTGTTTGACTCACTGCTGTCCTGTGTTTTATCCTCACATAAACTAAGCTAAGCTAAGCTGTGAGAGGCCAACTGAGAGATCACCTAGTGAGATTTATGGCAGTGATTTGAACCTAGAATCCCCACTGCTAGCCCAGCTCTCTAATCATATGGGGTTATAGATCGTTGTTCTGAGAGACCAGAGAAGATGGACCCTTGGTTTAATCCAGCAAGGCAATTAAGAACATAAGAACATAAGAGAAGCCAGTGTTGGATCAGGCCAGTGGCCCATTCAGTCCAACACTCTGTCACACAGTGGCCAAAAATACCAGGTGCCATCAGAATGGCCAGCAGTGGACAGTGTTCCCTCTAAGCTGAGTGAGTGTAAGCTAGTTCACACTTTTTTAGCCTCCAGCTCACACATTTTTGTTCTAGCTCAGGATGGATGGCTCCAGAGCAAACTAATTTATCCAGTAGCCAAATCACTTGCTCACAACTTTAATGCCGGTAGCTCACCAAGTAGAATTTTTGCTCACACGACTCCACAGCTTAGAGGGAGCATTGGCAGTGGAGCCAGGACACTAGAAGCCCTCCCACTGTTGCCCCCTCCAAGCACCAAGAATACAGAGCATCACTTGCCCCAGACTGAGAGTTCCTATCTATACCTTGTGGCTAATAGCCACTGATGGACTTCTGCTCCATATGTTTATCTAACTCCCTCTTGAAGCCGTCTTATGTTTTCACCTTTTTGTTCTTTAGAGTGCAACGTTGTTAGGGGAGATGCGATAGTAACGAGGTGCTATGGCTCAGTGTTAGAGAACTTGCTGGAATACAGGGAGTCCAATATTCAGTGTGCCTGCTATCTCCAATTGTATGTATGGTTGAAGAACTTTCTCTGCATGAGACCTAGAAGAGCTGCCAAATCAACCAGTGGTCTGACTCATTATAAGGCATTCATATGTTCAACGTATGCTGATGTCTGTTATAAGTGAGCTAGCAGGGGCATTATGAGGTGTGTTTAGTATCTCATGACCCCAACAAAGTTCTGGCACGCAAATTGTCTTAATGAACTCCCAATGGGATCTTGAAGGTATAGCAGCATCTGGGTTGCTGACTGAGTTGGAGCATCTCATGACGGAAGACCACAGTCCACTTTAAAGTGAAACTGTTCAAGTAGGTGCATTCACTCTGTGCTTCAGTCATTTGGCTGCTTCCTGACTCTTCCAGGATGGGGATTTCTCATCTTGTAGTCAGATGGTGGAGAATGTGAATAGAGGAGGAGAAAATCATAAGTCAGGTAGCTCCATCCCAGGTGTGGGCAATACTGGTGATGGGAGCAATGGCTCCAGAAGCTGGCTTTTGCTGGGCACTCTACAGACCTAACCACTTAACATCTCCTGTCACCTGGATATTGCACACACCCCACCCATAGTATTTAGCTGCTTTGAAGCTAACTGGGGCTGCTGTCAGCCAAGTTGGAGTCTGGAGTTAGAAGTGTTGTTTACTTCTGTTCTACCTCAGTAGGTCAGATGGTTAGTAGCAATATAAAGTCATTGGTCAGCCACTAATTGGTCAACACCCAGCATTCCCATTGATGACTAAAAATGAGTTTGGTAAGAGTGCCAGACTTTTAATGTTGGAAAGCAAGGCCCTTGGCTTTACCAAAAGTGATACTGCCTAGGCTGCAGTAGCACAAATATCACCATCATATGGTTCAAAACTGACAGGATGTCACACGCTGTGGCCTCCCTGGTGGGTTTTCCTTCCATTGCCACCATGCATCCCCTGGCTCCCTTTGTGTCCCTTCCGATGCTCTTCCCTCCCGGGGTGCTGGAAGCCATCTCAGATTTGAGGGGAGAGAAGGGGATTACTTCACTGCCCCACTTCCCATTCCTCTGGACTCTGCTCTCAGTTCCCTCTCAGCTTCAGTCCCAGGTGTTCTTCTCCCTGACAGGCTTCTCAGCCCCTGCTTTATCCTTCTCCCTTGTCTCCACCCCTTTGGGTTGGCTCTGCCCCCACATAAAGCCAAGGATGCTGGGTCTGTCCCTGCCTGTCTCACCTCTTCCCCTCCCTACTCCTACTTCCTGCACTGCTGAACCCGAGCTCTTCCCAGGGCCCGGATGTCACTGCCCGTTCCTGCTCTGCTGTTCCTGCTGGGGCTTCTGCAGGCCAGGTTACAATTCGGGCTGCTTTCCTCGTGGCCCACATTACTTGTGCTGGATGGTATCATACCACCCAAAGCCATCTCCCAGTCACTGCCCCAGGTACAAGGGAGACTGCCCCCTCCCGGGTCATCTTGCTGCCTTGCAACAGGGGGGTCCTCCAGCTCTCGTTGTATGCTGGGCATCTGGGAGGGCGGTAAGCCATCAGGTGGGTTCAACCCCTCTTGAGTCAGTCCAGGCACAGTCCAGAGACACAGGAGTACCTCTAAAACTGGCAGTGGAGTTTTGTTACCTTGATTGTCCTCTTTTCATAGAGGTTTCATTGCATTCTAGGCTCTGTTCTTCTTTGGGAACTGAAAAAATGGTAGTCCTTGATCACCATTAAGTGTTCTCACTTTGGTCTATGTCATTTGTCCACTCTGGTTGTTCTATGAGGCTTGAACCCAAGGCCAGGGTTTTCTCAGCCTCTGGCCAAAGGGTGTGTGATTTTGACATCACCCGTACAGAGTGAAGTTAGATTGCTGCCAGTGAGTATGAGTGTTTTGGATGAAATTCTGGCCCCACTGAATTGTTTCCAGTTGGTGTTCGCTCCATGGTGTTCGCTCCATGAAACTCTCTCTGAGCCATCCATGGAAAGCTCTACAACCTGGGAGGGGAAGGTACTGGATAAAGAGGCTGGTATGAAGTTATTCATGTATTCACGTAGACCACTGATTTTTTCAAATAACCCACAGCTTTTCAAGTCTCTGAAGTCCTGTATGATTCATCTTCTGCAACAGCTTTTCATCACCCGGCAAGTTTTCTATTATTTTGTTAGACTTGTGAGAGAAAAGTTTGGCTTTTAAATCAGTATTTCAGCTAACTAACAAAATGAGGAAAGCCAGTATCCATGTACGTCATGGCAGTTTCCTTGGCTTTAAGAAGGTTCTTCCAGAGTAAATGGGCTCAGGGCTGCAGTCGAGCTGACCTGTCACAGTTCCTTTATGTCTCAGTTACAATCTAGGTCAAAGAGATTCATGTAACACAGAAAGTGTGAATGTCTCATTCACATACAGATTTTTGAGTCATGTTCCTGCTGTGTTTTCAGCGAATCTGTTTTACATTTGCTGATGTTCAACTGAATAATGTAACAACCATGCTGTATTCATGACTTGGAGATCATCCTGGATATGCCACAATCATTACACATACTCTGTCAACCACAGAGATTTCCCTGATTTTTAAAACACCTACAATCATTTCTCACATCTCTGCAGGTCTATCAATGTTCTCCTGGCCAGCTTTGCTGACATGAACAGTAGGGGTGATATCTTTCAGCTGAGTGGAAAGGAGGACTGTGTTTGGAAGATCAGAAACCATTCACCTTTGAGATGGCCACCAAAGGCCCTTTCTCCCCGCAAAAATGTATCAGGGCATCAAACTGCCTTCCCATTTTTATGGAAGTACCTGAACCATTTTTTTTATCTGAACCTATTACAAACCAGAGAATCAGGGAGTGTCACCCATTATTAGCTTTCAGTTAAGGTCATCAGCATTAATTTATGTTCAGTGAACAACATACAGTATCATCATCTTACATTCAAATCAGTGTGCGATCCACTTGCCAAGGTACTAGATCTGAATGTGAGCATTACGCCAGCCATTACAATATTTAGCTCCTGAACTGATATTCTGACAGTCTTCCAAAAAGCAATCATGTGAGGTAGGTGAGACTGAGGGTTAATGACTTGGGCTAGATGTGCATTCTCCTCTGCGTGGATACCTTGGCATGTTCCTCTCCTCACAGGAGACCTAGAAGCTCCAGCTCTGGTTTCTCTAGTGTCCTTTCAGGTGAATGTCCAAAACTACTCTCATTAATCTTCATACTTCAGCAGAGATATAAACTTCATTTTCTCACATCGAAACTCAGCATTCTAGATGCTTTACTACATTGTTTCCTATTGATTCTCTATTGTAGAATTAAAATAGAAAACCACTTGACATACTCATCTTTGTAATACATGAACAGTCTACAAAATTTTCTATCCATGGCTGACAGAATACATGTATTCAACCCCACTATGGCAAGGAGACAGCAGAGGAGGCCCAGTCTACTGACCCAAAGATATCAGAAGCTCCAAGAGAGGACAAGCCACTGCCCAGGATGGCAGTGGCAGCGTGATGGCCCCAGTAGAACTGGAGATGCCCCACCTGCAAGAGCCCCTGCATCACACAAACCAGCTATGGCAGAGCACAGTGGTGGGGTCAGGAGTTTGCCTTGTGCCCATGAGACTTCAGCTGAGGGTAGTAAGCGGCTCTGGCAAGCTTTGTGAAAAGGATCTCATTGGCACAGGGCAAGGAAGGGGTTAAGAAAGGAAAGGTGCTCAAAGAAGGGAGGGGTGGAGCTGGGCCTGGCCCACATCTGTGTTGCTCCTGGGATAAAAATGGAGATGTCAAGGGAGGAAGGAAAAGAGAGGGGGAGAAGAAGCTAAACTGGCTGCAAGAGGTTGAGAAGGCACAGGTAATGGAGGTGTTGCCCTGCAAAGCGCTTATGCGCTCTTATGGACATAAAGTCTATAAGTGTTAACAATAAACTGTGTTGCTGAACGTATAAAAGGGACTGAGATGCAATATGACCAGATCGCAACGCCAGCTGTATACACACGCCAGCCGATGCCTGAGATTATGTGCCAGTGGTTCCCGAGGTTGCCAGCTCCCAGAGACTTCCCTTAGCACAACTACTTACACAGAAACAGCCACTCGCCATTTTGGCTTGAACATGTGCTTTCAGACGCCATTAGCAATGTTCTTCTTCCTCAGGCAGGCAAAAGAAAACCCTCCAACATTCTTTGCTCTGGAGAAATAAAAGGATTATTCCCGCCTTCACATAGACAATGGACTTGGCTAGCCAGTAACCGTAACCGGTTCTGCAGCTCAGAGACATTAAGCCCATCAGCGAAACAAAGGGTCTAGCCGATGAGTCATATCCGCCCTCCAGGTATCTATCTTTATTTCTTAGGCTCTGTATAAGTGAATGTGTGAATCTGTATTGCTTGAGTAAGAACCTTTTCGGTAAAGAAACTACTTTATTACTGAAGCCAGCCTCCTTGTTTATGTCTGGTGCTTCTGGAAGAGGTGGGACCTCTATATATATTGGCGGTGACCCTTTTTGCCTATTGCCAATTAATTAATAAGCTATAATTCCTCAATACTGATAAGAAATCAAGGCAATTTGGCTAACAGAGGGATAGGAACAAAGAGGAGGTGGAGGTGTGGCCCTGGGCAGAATAAGAAGACTGAACCTAGTCAGACCTAGGTGAGCTGACTCATGACAGAAATATGGATCAGCCCCATAAGGGTTTAAAAGCACAGATCAAGCAAGTGAACAGAACCAGGCATGTATGGAAGTCTGTTTGGGCCTGTTTCTGTCAATAAAATGAGCCTTAATGAACACTATTGAACATAGGTGAGTCTTTGCATGAGGCACTTCTGACATCCTGCTGCCTCCTAGTGGGGCCACATCCATACAGAGGATTTTTTTTCCGTCACCATTACCTTCCCATGCCATGAAGTTGAGATGAAGAGACAGTGGCACTGAAGAAGTCCTCAGAAACTTAGGTTTCCCTACCCAGCCAAGAACTTTGCTCTGTTAGGTGTGGTTTTGGACAAGCCTCTAGTCCCGATTTTATTTTTAGAAGCTGACTGTAACTTGTCACAAATCATAAACAGAGTGCTCTTAAACTCTTAAAAACAGAGTGCTGCCTCCAAGTGCTCTCTCTCTGTCTGCTTGTCTTTGCAATGCTGATTTGAAACAGGAAAACTTTAAACACATTTACTAGACTCCAGTTTAAGTAAAGCCATTTCCAACATTACTGATGCAGAAAGCACCTTGGATTAGCAATCAAATTACCAAGCACCTCTTGGCTCATTTATAGAGCTCACTATAACGATTAAATTCTCAACATACTTAAGGATTTCATTTTTCCAGGGGTTGCTTTGGGGCTTCTGAGCAATTTTTTTACTATGGAAATGGCACTTAACAAACATAAAAAGTAGGCTTAAACAAAATGGAATTAAGGATATCACTGGACAATAATGATGGAGTAAAAGGTCTTTTTCATTTCCCAAAAAACACACAGTTCTTGGAAGCTGGAGGAATGAATTTTAATTACTGTACTCATTGCAAAATTGAATACTTAGCTCAAACCACAATAGATTGACTCTAAAAGAGTCTTGATGCTCAAGTCAAGAAATAATGTAGAGCTTTTATATCATCTTTCTCTATATATTGCTACCCAGCACACCTGGTTTTAAAATGTATACTCAGCATTTTCTATCTTAAGTCAGCTCATGATGCCTAGAAAAGTTAATACCATTTCTGACATACATTTGCATTTCTCTCCTGCATTCCTTTGGAATATACCCACATCTTGTTGTTTATTCTATCTCACCATCACACTGGTGCTATATACATAGGACTTGTGACTAGCAGTTAATATACTGTAAGCAGGTGCTGGATTTAATAACCAGAAGACTGCAAAAGCTTACTTGTCTTTAAATGAGATAAGGTTTTGGAAGAAGAAAGAACAAAAAGTGGAGCCATGAGTTCCGTTAAGGTGGGGCTGACACGCATATCATAGAAAAACTATTCTTCCGATGTGTGCTTGCATGCCTGCATACACGTAGCATGCCAATTTGATTTGATCTGTTTCCTCACATATGGCAATGACCCAGGAGGACTCCAGATTATCATCTATAGTTGTTCTGTTTATATGTACTTCTGAATTTAACCGATAGAGAGGGATTTGTCAACTGCAAGAAAAAGAGCCTGGGAAGACACAATGGCTTGGATTCTGCCTAGAACTTTAGCAGAAGCAAAGTGAAGAGGACATTTCTGCAGATTCCCCTCTCCCATGGCAATCCCTCTCCCCCCAAAATGCTGCTCCTTGGAGATGGAGGACCCCCAAGAACAGCTTGGGATCAGATGCCTCCCACAGGAGAGGGGAACTGGCAAAATGCCCCCCTTGCACTCATGCAATTTCTAGGCAGGATCCAAGCCACAAAGTGCATCAACTATAATTAATCTCTGCTATTGTTAATATAAGGACTATCATGTTCTCTTTTGCTAACTGCCTTTTAAGGGTTCAGCATTAGGGACACATTGGATTAACTACATTTTAATGTTTTCAGCTGGATGGCTTCTATATGTTGCTTATTTTTCCCAGAAGGTGAGGGATACAGCATGATACTAGCCACTCCCTGAACCCACTGAAGTCACTGGAGCATTGCATACAGGATGCAAATGAGGCCTCAAGATCCTGACCTGAAAGATCTCCTTCCCCCTCTTCCCTTTTTGAACATCCCAGTCTGATGAAGAATTCTGAAGAACTCAAAAGCCTCTATCTTTCAGCCCAACCTACCTAAATGTTTAGATTGTTTTTGTTGGAGAAATGAGCATGTAATGCAAGGCCTGAGAAATTCAGTCATTATAGGGTTAACTATGCAACTTGTTTGTTTACCTATGTTAGCCTGGAAGTGATACCTGGCAGCTGGCCAATTGACTGTAGACCCGGGAAAACTGAAGGTGTACTGTCTTGCTAATTGGCCAATGATATCAGGTGTTTCCTTTCAGGGGTCAAGAAGAAGGAGAGATCCTCCATTACAATCTTTCACTCTCTATCAGTATGTCTTAGTGTGAAGACGGAGCACGATGCAGCTCCTTAGAAAGCATGTTTTGTTTATTTGTAGCTAATCCCGTTTACCTTTTCCCTTTAGTAATAAACTTCTTTTAAACTAAAAGAAGCAATCTCTTCTTTCCAGAAAAGCAAGATTCATTACTCTGATTTTTCTGATTATTGGACAAAAGTCCTAACAAATGGTAGCAGAGAGCATGGTTCTTAAAACATGGTTTCTCTTCTAAAAAGCTTTCTGGATTGATTGAGAAAGAGAAATAGGGAATAAGAGCTAGAGGCTTGGATTTTTAAAACGACCACTTTTTTTCCTTCCTGCTCTCAGAGCAATCTTGCAGCCAGAAAGGCCCAACCCTGTTTCCTTGCTGATCAGGGGAAAACCTATGCTGGATTGTAGTTTGCCAGGAGCAAAGGATCTTTTTTTGACTGGATTAATTTTTGCCTGCTGTAAGTGGAGCTGAGCCTTGGAGCACTGAAGAGACGCTGCTGCCGGGAGAACAAAGGAAGGCGAGGCAAAGGAGCTTTTGAACTTCGCGCTGCTGCTGCTGCAGAGAGGGGAAAGATTAACCCTGCCAGCTCCTGGAGAAGTAGATGACTGAGCCAGAACCTGTGCTTCTACCTCAAATCCAAAGGGACGTGAGTAAAAAAAAGAAAATGGCTTTTAATGCCCCATCCCAAGAAATGCCAAACCTCAGACTTACAAAGGCTAACTATCAGTGGTGGGAGGAGTATTTGAAGAGTCGCCTGCAGACTCACAATGCCCTTCAAGTATTAACAACTGAAAATCCTCCAGAAACTGACCCTGATAAGACACAATTCCTTATGATGGATGGTTTTGCTAAAGCCCTGATTTTAGGGAGTATTCCCTACACAGAGGTACCAGGATTAAGAGGGCTAGCCACGTCCAGATTGATGCTTCAAAAGTTAAAGGATAAATTTGATAAGCACAGCAAGAGTAAAATCTATTCCCTCAAGGGAAAGATTTTTGATTTCAGGATGAAGGAGGGAGACTGCCTTCCCAAAGAGATGGACAAATTAATGGGCATTTACACACAGCTTAAAGACCTGAATGAAGCACCCTCTGATACAGATATGATTTCTTCAATTCTTAAGGGTCTGCCTGGCTCCTATAAGTCTGTAACCAGTATGATTAGACTGAAAGATGATCTGACTTTAGAAGGTCTTTTGTCTGCACTAACTGAGGAATATGATTCTAGAAATTTGAAAGAAAGTTTGTCTGATGAGATGTCTGTTTTGAGTCTAAAGCATGGACAGAGATTTAAAAGGAAAATAGAGTGTTTTATATGTGGGAAAAATCATCTTGCAAAGTACTGCTCTTCTAAGTATGCACCTAATAATGAGCCCCAAGAACAAAGAGCCACAGGAGCACATGGTTCCAGTAACAAAGAACCAGCCAGTGGAAGGGGAAGCCATTATGGGAGGAGCAAAGGTCACGTTTCACACACACAGCACAGAGGAAAGAAGTTTGCAGCACAGACACAGAGCAAAGGCAATGCTTTTAGGATCACTGATGATTTTAACACAGATGATAAGAAAATATTTTTAATCGATTCTGGCGCTTGTACACATGTGTGTAGAGAAAAAGCCTGGTTTAGTAACATAGATGTTGAAAACAAACCAAGAATTTACCAAGCTAACAGGGAATTATTGAATGTACAAGGTGTTGGAACTGTAAAATTACAATTGTCTACTACAGATAATCAATTAATTGATGCTGAATTGCGAAATACAGCTTATGTGCCTGAAGCTGTTGAGAACTTAATTTCAACAAAAAGCCTCATGAATACTGGACATATTGTAGTGCTCAAACCAGAGCAAGGAAGCAAGGTCTCTACCAAGGATGGAGAGCTTGAATTTAAAGTGGAAGAGAAAAATGGCTTTCATTACTTTGTAGCTTGTGATGATGAGGAGACAGAAACTTTTGATGTTGATCCTGATGAGGAAATAGAGACTGTTGATGATAAGGAACAGATTTGCCAGACTAAGGATGCTTGTGATGATGCTTGTAAACATGAAAAATGTTTATTTTCGTGGCATATTAAAATGGGACATAGAAATTTGAAATCTGTTGAGCAGTTGTTAAAGCAATGTGGAATACCTGTTGTGCATTGTGAAAAGAGTGAAACTAGATGTGAGACATGCCTCAGAGCAAAGGGAGATGCCCCAAGTTATTCTGGGAAAACTCCAGCGCAAAATCAAGAATTTTTGGAAACTGTATACAGTGATCTTGTTGGGCCTTTACCTGCATCCCTAGGTGGGAACAAATATTTTGTGACTTTCACAGAGAATAAAACAAAATACACTTATGTGTATATGCTGAGAAGTAAGGATGAAACACTGTGTAGATTTAAAAATTATGTGGCTATTGTTAAAAATAAATTTGGCAAAGCACCTCAAAGCTTACTCACAGATGGAGGTGGTGAATATTGTAATGCTGAATTCAAACAATTTCTACAAGAGCAAGGAATTCAACATAAAGTATCCATTGCTTATTCACCCCAGCAAAATGGAGCTTCTGAGAGATTAAATAGAACACTGCAGGGGATGTGCAGAGCTATGCTGATGCATTCTGGACTGCCAAACGGTTTATGGGCAGAAGCCCTGAACACAGCAGTGTACTTACACAACAGATTACCCTCAAAGATTATTGGAACCTCCCCTTTTCAGGCTTGGTTTGGAAGACAGCCTGGTCTAAGGCATATCAAAGCTTTTGGCGCAAAAGGGTATGCACACATACCAAAGGAAAAGAGGGGAAAGCTTGATTCCAGATCTGAAACTGGACTTATTGTAGGCTATCCTGTTGGTGGGAAAGGGTACAGGATATACAATCCCCAAACCCACACAGTAGAAGAACGCAATGTTGTTTTTATTGATGAGACTGTATTGCCTAGTGTTTCCACTGCAGCTGATCCAAAGATGCCTGGGACTGCAGCTGATGAGTTCGTTGCTTGGCTACCTGTAGTGACTGCTGGTGAACTGGCTGGGGAACTGGCAAGTGAAGCAGCAGGTCCACCTTCTGAGGAAACTATTGAAACAGAAGGGGAAGCAGGGGCCACACCAGAGGAAGCGGCTCAACCCACGGCAGAACCCACAGCAGAACCCACACCCGGTGTGAGGCGATCAGAAAGGAGCACTAAGGGACAACCTCCAATGAAGTATGGATTTTGTGAACTTGTGCAACCTGCAAAGGAACCCAAGAACTGGAAGGAAGTTTGCAACTTACCTGCGAGTGAAAGAGGCAGATGGCTTGAAGCAATGGAACAAGAGCTGCTATCCATTAGCGAAAAAGAGGCCTGGACTCTCACTCAACTACCTCAAGGCAGAAACCCTGTTGGATGTAAATGGGTCTTCAAAATAAAGCACAAGGAAGATGGAACTGTGGAACTATACAAAGCACGCCTAGTAGCTAAAGGCTACTCACAGCAATATGGGACTGACTATTTTGAAACTTTTGCTCCAGTTACTGACCAAGCAACATTCAGAACACTTCTAAGTGTTGCAGCATCTAGGAACATGATAGTAGAGCATCTTGATGTAAAGACTGCTTTTCTCAATGGAGAACTATCTGAGGAGATCTACATGGAACAACCTGAAGGTTTCAAGGTCAAAGGTCAAGAAAACTACGTCTACAAACTTAATAAAGGACTCTATGGCCTAAAGCAAGGCGCAAAGGCCTGGTATGACAAACTTACTGAACTTTTAAAGAAGCAAGGCTTCAAGCAAGGGAAAGCTGAACCTTGTCTGTACACTAGAATCAGAAATGGACAATACCAGTATGTTCTTGTTTACGTTGACGACTTGATCGTGGCTTGTCAAAACAGAGGAGACATCAAAGCAATAGCTGATGGACTGAATAAGGAAGTGGAAGTCAAACAGCTTGGAGATGTTCAACAATATCTCGGAATGCAAATTGAGAGACTCAAGGATGGAACTTTTCTTTTATGCCAGAAAAGAAAGATTATGGACTTTATAGAATCTGTTGGCATGAAGAACTGCAAAGCTTCAACAATCCCACTTGAACCTGGATATCTGAAGGAGAAGGACGGCACACCACTAAAGGACATAGGAGGATACAGAGAGGCTGTCGGAAAGCTCTTGTACCTGAGCAAATCAACGCGTCCAGATATTACAGCGGCAGTTGGATTTCTAAGTAGAAAAGTAAGTTCGCCAAATCATCATGATTGGAGCGCAATAAAGAAGATGGCACGTTACCTAAGAGGAACAATGGACTTAAAACTGAAAATTGCACCAACTGAACAACCAAGACTAGTTGGCTACATGGATGCCAGTTGGGGAGAAGAGATGAACAACTACAAGTCTACCAGTGGATACCTATTCTTTTATGGAGATGGACTGATAGACTGGACTAGTAGAAAACAGACTGTTGTAGCGCAATCCACAGCAGAAGCTGAGTGCATTTCAGCAGCAAGTGCCTGCAGCAGACTTGAATGGATCTTTGAGATGTTGAAAGATTTTGGAATAATTGAACCTGTACCTATACTTATGTTAGAGGATAATCAAGCTTGTATAACTATATGTAAGGAAGAGAGCACGACTGCTAGAAGTAGATCTATTGGTATTAAATGTGCATTAGTTAAAGATTTGTACCAGAAAAGGTTGATAGAGATTAAGCATTGTCGTACAGAAGAGATGGTGGTTGATATTCTGACTAAGCCACTGACCAAAGACAAGTTTGAAAGACTTCGTGAAATGTTGAATATGCTTGATGCTAATGTTCAATAATGTTTGTGTATGCATGTATAATGACTTGCATTTCAGGTCTTGAGAAGGGGTGTTGGAGAAATGAGCATGTAATGCAAGGCCTGAGAAATTCAGTCATTATAGGGTTAACTATGCAACTTGTTTGTTTACCTATGTTAGCCTGGAAGTGATACCTGGCAGCTGGCCAATTGACTGTAGACCCGGGAAAACTGAAGGTGTACTGTCTTGCTAATTGGCCAATGATATCAGGTGTTTCCTTTCAGGGGTCAAAAAGAAGGAGAGATCCTCCATTACAATCTTTCACTCTCTATCAGTATGTCTTAGTGTGAAGACGGAGCACGATGCAGCTCCTTAGAAAGCATGTTTTGTTTATTTGTAGCTAATCCCGTTTACCTTTTCCCTTTAGTAATAAACTTCTTTTAAACTAAAAGAAGCAATCTCTTCTTTCCAGAAAAGCAAGATTCATTACTCTGATTTTTCTGATTATTGGACAAAAGTCCTAACAGTTTTGAAGCTTAAGAGAGATGGAGAATAGCTGTACCATACACAGACAATTGATTGGGCAGGAAAGAAATCTAGCTGGTTTTTAAAGAGTATGGTAAGTCAACAGCTTTCTGAATAGTGTCTGAATATCACTGCAACAACAGAAGGGACACTGGCTCTGTCCTACTGATGTCACTGTGCAACACAGTGGCCCTGTCTAGCTTTAAGTGCTATAATTTAGTGACAGCCCTTCAAACTAATTGGCCTCAAGTGATGAAGTGTACTCAGATTGTTCTGCTTTCAGCCTTATTGGGCTGGGACTTTCCAGAACTCTAAGCTGTTTGATCAAGACCACATGAGGCCATTGAAGTGTCAAAGGATCTCATTGGCAGTATCCCAATAGCAAATGTTTTCTCCTACATGGACCATTTAATTGAATGCTGATATCAGTGGCAGATACATTGCAAAATACATTTTTCACTTTTATGTCCTTCTCCTTTTTAAAGAAAGTTGTAAACTTATATGCCTAAGAGACTTTGGCCAAAATGTTTTCTGTGAAAATGGATAGCATTTACTGTTCCTTGATTTGGAGCTAGGATAAAACATTCATATTGTGGACAGACTCTCACATTATGACTTTTTATGAATATTCCTATGGTTTACAGGTTACAGCCAGATTCTAATTTGAAATGTATTCTTGGAAGATGAAATGAAAAATACTTTTGGCCCATGTAAGCCACTGAATTCTACTCACTATGGCTCCACATAGGAGGGAGGTACCTGTCTAATACAAAAGAAAACTAGATTATCTGTAAATTCTGACACTGAAAAATGTTATACTAAGATGTACCAGCTGGATCCAGCATTTTGCAAAGATTGATTATAGCCTCCAAAATCCATCTTGAGTAGGTTCTGTTTCCATGATATTGGCACCAGTTTGGGAGGACCTCCCACTAGGAAACACACATGTCCAAATTTCCAAAGCCTGTGTCTTTAGACAAGCAGCATTGCCATTTGACATCAGTAAAATTTGTGCCTGGCCTGGCTATAAATACTTCGGACTGGGCTCATGAGTTGCTTCTGCAGCAGCTTTTTTGCAATTCAGTGATGGATTTCAAAAGAGCAGGTGCCAGAACCAAATTTTATTTTACTATTTAAATGTACTAAAGTAACCAAATTGAGAACACCACCACTATTTGGAGAAAATAGACTAAAATATTATCTGCAACTTCTGAATATTTGGGCAGAAATAATCATTGTTAATGTTCTGAAACTGGTAGTGCTGGTTCTGGTAATGAGAAACTAAATGTAAACAATATATAAAAACTACAAGCTCTAGGAAATGTACAATTAGAAATAAGCCACTTTTGGAGGCTATACTACATTTCCGAAACACTGATCTTTTGCTAATTAATATAAAATATCCACAATATAAGAACTGAGAAGTCTAACACCCATTTCATTTCAACTTTGGAAAGAAAATACCCAGCAGCCAAAACATTCCCATGTCATACATGTAGATACATTCATTTTTAAAGAGTATACTTACACTCCTGGTGTTTTTTGTGCTGCTAGAACCATTGTTTGATGTTCTTGCTTTGGCTTGTTAGCACGTGAAAAGAAGTTGCCTTTCTAAAACCAGAAATGATATGGTAGGGGAGAAAACCATACTGACATTACACCTGCCCCAGTGTAACTTGCCTGGATTGTTTAAAAATAGGTACACCCAATACTGTCAATAAATGGGTTTTTTTGGGGGGGGGGGGGGGAATAACACCTCAGTCTATCCAGAGTTGAAGAATTCTGATCAGGTGCTCTCAAAGGTCCAGAAAGGCCCAGCTCACTTTCAGATTTTGAGGCTCCTGGCCATAACAAAAATAAAAAGGGCAACACATGAAAACAAAATAAAAACTATAGTAAGACAACCAATCAAATACCAAAAAATGAACAAAGTGTCTAAATCTGAAAATGAGAACCAGGTCTTGAGAACCAGGTCAAATGGTGTCCCCATTGGTTTTGAGAGGCAAACACACAGAATGCAGATCCTTTGAGGCCTCTGAAAAATATTTTCACCCATCAAGATTCTATGGGATTGTGAACTTCCGGTTTCAATGACACCATGGCGGGCACGTCTTCCCGAAGCTTCGGGAGACGCGACCTGGACTCAGCGGACTAGAGGAGATCCGAACTGGCTTCGGACTCCCAGAGAACCTTGGAGGGGGACTCTGCCTGAGGCCCCGGGGGTAGCCTGTCTCTGGGATGGTGATCCCAAGATCAAGGCACCCCCTGTCTCTACAGGTCTAGCTGCTGCAGAAGCCTCTGGCATGGACGAGCGCACCCCGGATAGCTGCAGAAGTCAATGGGTAGCAAAGGAGAGTAAACATACTGGAACGCATGGCGAATCTGAATGGAACGTGTGTTTCCTTTTTTGTTGGAGAGATTCTCTGCTGTGAGCATTCAGCTCAAAGCAAAGGCGGGTTTTAAAGTTTAAATCCCCCCCTACCTCCTCATAAAGAATCTGAGCCACAGAGAATCTGAGTAATGGAAAGTGGCTGAAGATGGAATGAGACTATTTAAAGCGAAATAAGAGATAGGAAAAAGACTTTCTTCTGATTTTTGAGAATTTTTTTTTCTTGTTAGTGTAAACAAGGAAAGATGACTGGACAGGGAGAAAAAATGGCAGGCAAGTCAAAGCCTTCTCCCAAAACACAGACTTCTCTTCCGGTTCCCAAATCTGAGACTAGTACAGACCTGACTGCAGCCCTGGAAGCAGCATTGCACCCTCTGATGGATCAGTTGAACTCGGTTAATACTAAACTGGATTCTTTGCAGCAACAGGTGTCAGAGGCTAACAAAAGGTCTGAGCAGACTGCAAAAGGATTGGCAGAAGTTAAAATGAAATTAGAAAAGACTGATACAAAGCTGATATTGATGGAAAAAGAAAAGAGCTTTGATAAAGATAATTTGCTGAAACGTCAGATGGAGAGATCTTTCTTTTTGAGATTCCAGGGCATACCAGAACAGAAAGGGGAAAACCTCAGAAAGGTGCTTAGTGATGCTATTGCTCCAATGGCAGATTTGCATGCAGATCAACTACAAAGCAATATGAATATGGTCTGTAGAACATATCCTGAATTTGTTAAGAAGAAAAATCTGCCAGGAGAGGTTATGGTGAGGTCAACTAGAGATGTGGTGCTCAAGGCCACAAACAGAAATGCCCTGAAGATCCAAGAAGAGGACATTAAAGTGTTAAAAGACATTCCATTTGAGATTAGGAAGAAGAGAAAACCTTACAAAAAACTGACTGCACTCCTTCAAACAGAAAATATTATGTATCGCTGGCTTACACCAGAAGGCGTGGTTTTCAGATTTAAAGAGAAGAAACAAAGAATTTATTCACCTGCAAAGGCCAATAAATTTTTGGACTATTGCAAAGAACGTCAAAATAAAGCTGCATCAGAAGATTCACTGGATTTACAAGAGAGCATTTATGGTCTGGACAGCTCGGATACTTCAGAAAGTAAAAGCTCAGAAGATGAAGAGTCAGACTCTGTTTTGGGTGCTGCTTCACCGAAGCCTCCAGGAGAAAAGAAAAAAGGACTTTCTAAAGAGAAATAAGCTATATTGTTGAATGTTTATCTTTTATCTCTGTTTTTTATCACTTTAATTGTAATTACTTAAATATTTTAACCTTTGTATAGTTGATGTTTTGTTTTTTATCTCATTCCAATTATCAGTTACTTTTGTATTTTAAGATTTTTAGTTAGAAATGTAAGCATACTAAGGCCTTGTATTATTTAACCTTTTTCTCTCCGTTGAATAGTTGAAAGCAAATATGATATAGCAGTAATTATTCGAGCTGACTTCTGTATACCATAGGGTAGTGTAGGTTTTTAGGAATGTAGGTTTTGTAGTGTGTAGTTTAAAAAAGCAATTACAAAATTACGGAAAAAAAAGATTCTATGGGATTGAAATAATTTGATACTTTATTTTAAATAAAGGACCCTGTCAAGGAGCCCAAACCTGACCCCCGTGGATTCCCAGAGCTAGTGTGCACAAGAAATCAAACTCTGGTAAAAACACATGAAGTTTATTAAATAATTAAAGAATAAATTTGTTTCTAGGCAACACAAACTCATTAAGCCATACAACAGAGAAAACTAAGGAAGCTAATGTTCTATTTAACACATTAATACCTTGTATTAGATGGCACAATCTTCGAGTCTCAAAATCAGAGACAGAGGCTTAAGCATTCTCTATGTAGCCAAGCATATCGTAGTCCCAGACCTTAGTCCACCAGAACCATGAAGTTAGCATGGTCTGTCTCTGGCTCCTACCCCCAATTATAGTCTTGAGCCATCTGGTGCCAGGTGATGGTTCAAATCCAATCAGAACATGTTCTCACTGGAACCCTCTAAGGTTATGCCACTGCTCCTGCTTCCGACATCCCATCCCGTGGGCTACAGGTTCCCAAGAAGAGCTAATTATCACATTCTTGACTCTGACCTTGAAGTTGATGAGAGCCATGTAGGCAGGAAGGCCCAATTACTGACATCTGCAAGCTGGAATAGGCCCATTAACATTCACTTTAACCCTTAGGAGGAAACAGGGTGGTTTGCCTCACAGACCCCTGTTTCATTTGAGGCTAAGTTTCAGTGAATTGAAGCTAAGTTTCAGTGAATCTTTGTCCACATATGGAGAAATGTCCCTTATCTGCTTTTAGTGAATGCCATGACTGAGGGCTAAAATGAAGCCTCACCCAAGAGTTTCCCAAATATTAAGGTGGAAGCTTTAGCAGAAGAGTACATTAATACAGTCCTTGTGGCACAATGGCAAGTGGTCCTGGGAGAAGTGACTCCCATGAAAGCAGCCCTCTCTTCTCTTTGGTTTGATCAAGAAGATGTATAGTGTGGTCTTTAACAGAATCACACTGCTATTTTTTTTAAAGAAAACAGATTCTCGGACTGCTTGTACTTCTGAGGCAGAGTAGAAGATATCTCCACTAAGAACATACTAATGACTTCGGAAACCTTACCCTCTGAGAATAAAAGAATGATATAAAGCTAAAATAAATGATCTTGAAGGACTTTCATGGAGATGTAATTTAAGAAGTACAGGTATGCCTGGGTTGGTGTTTTGGTTCTGCTCTTAAAAAATCCTTTCAAATTACCTTCAAAATGCCACTTCAAATGAGGCTCATAGCCAGTTTGGTGTAGTGGTTAAGTGCGTGGACTCTGATCTGGGAGAGCCAGGTTTGATTCCCCACTCCTCCACTTGCACATGGCTGGATGACCTTGGGCAAGCCGCAGAAAAGCCGCAGAAAAGAGCAGTTTCTGTCAGAGCTCTCTTAGCAAGAATCCTACTTTTTCCCAAAAGGGTGTTTTTAATTATCGACAATATTATCATGGATATCTAATGTGTTGCCCTTATCAGGGCTGAGCCCATCTAAAAGAAGCTTGTGTAAAATTTAAACTGATTTCAAGGTGTGACTATAACCTTTCACATTGAAATGCCCCACTAATAGATCCAGGTTCAAATCTATCCCTTTCTCCCGTGGAAGCTCACTGCGTGACCTTGATCCAGTCATTCTCTCCCAGCCTAATTTACATCACAGGGTTGTTGTTCTGGGGGTAAAATGGAGGAGGGGAAACAATGTTGCTTTAGGTCATCATTGGAAAGGAAAGTGTGGTATAAATATAGATATACAAATAAACTAATAGATCTAGTAAATTTGTGGATGATGTAAGATCTGAGCCCGTAACTTCTTAATTCTGATTCAAACTCTTCACCACTGCACATTGAATATAGAAAAGTGTTTGTACTCTGGCACAAGCTATTGAGTCCCAAACACAAATACCCCTATATGGGCAGCAAGTCATAAGAGGTATTGCACAGGCATGTAAAGGAAAACAAATAAGCCCTTACCCTAAAAGATTGTAATCTAATATTCCACTCAGTGGAATGTTCGCATTTGCCTCTGGAACACTTAACAAGCTGGACTGCCAACCTATATAATCAACATAAGTCAGGAAAGAACAAAGAATCAACCTCCCAGTCTGATTTTAATTTATTTTTTTCAAAACATTGTATCTGACGGGTGCCTTAACAAACTGTACAGACCCTACAGGTGCCAAAAGTAGCAACCTGGGCTCTTTTAAAGATATACGGGGAGGGGAGTATATCCTGCTTTTTCATCTGAAGGAAGTATACCAGCCAGGGGTTAGGGTTTAGACCCAGGGCTGGGCACATAACTTCTTTGGGTCTGACAACCCCTGGCAAGCCTAGTCCCCTAACCCTAAACCCATAGAGACTAAAGCAGCCCTGGAACAATCTACTAGTCACCAGCTTAACCTCTTCTCTTAAAGCATCATCAGATAAGTTTTACTGGCTAATTTCACTGTATCTGAAGAAGTGTGCATGTCCACGAAAGCTTATACCTTGAATAAAACTTTGTTAGTCTTAAACTTTATTCTGCTGCTTCAGACCAACATGGCTATCCACCTGAATCTGGCTACTCATTTGTTACGAGGGCTCCAGATACCATCCATTGCAGTACTCCTCGTTTTGCAGGCTAGGCTATCAGCATTGAAACAATAATATTTTTATGCACAAGAAAAATACTGTTCTTCTTCCATCTGCTGTGTCCACAGTAAGAGTGACTGCTACAGAGTTCACACTAAAGAACAGCACTAGCTTCTGTTCACTAGTGTCTGTGGCATCACTAGGGAAGAGAAACATAACCTCCCATGACCCTCTCTTTTATGGGCTTTTTGCTTTAAAAATAGTTTTTTGAAAACTGCATGCACACTCTTTCCAGGCCCACAGCATACACCTGCCCTAATCTTTTCAAACTCTGAGAAACAGGAGGCTGGGTATTCTTCTCCCACACCCCATGCATAGCATGGCTACCTCCTCAAGATGGATGGCTGTGACCACAGGTGAAAGTTTTGGAGAGTCATTAAAGGACAATATTTTTAATATCTTGCCTTTTTATGACAAAAGGACACTCTTTGGATTTTCTGCTTCAGGCATCAAATTATCTTGAACTGGGCTCATGTCTTCTCTGAAATATCTTGCCCTTCTTCTTCTTTGGGAATAAAATATTGTGGTCTTGAGGTAAAAGAGGTACATATGTGGTAAAAGAGACATGCATCTTGTCTGGAAAACCCCTGAAGGGAAAGCTGGTGCCAGTTTTCATGGTATGAATGATCCTACACGGACTTGATTTGAACGGCAGCCAGCTATTCTCTTCAAAGTGCTGTAGCTTAACACCGTGCCAATTCCATTTTCCCCAATTAAATAGCCCATTCATAATGCTTTTTGTCTGTCAGATATTATCTGCTAAACAAGGAAAATATCTTGAAGGTGACTGTATTTGTGGTTTAGAAATATTTGTAATGAAGAGCTTTGTGCTGAACAACACAACATACACTGTTTCATACATTCTTTCCCAAGTTTGGTGTAATTTATACTTTGAAATTCTATTGTTTCTGCAGAACCAGGTAAATAAATAAAAAGAACTGGCAGACTTGAACCGTGACCAATGGCATGATCTCCAATACACTGGCACAGATGGAATTTTTGCAGATCACAAATCTGCAAGACACACGTCTGTGTAGTCCAACAAAATGTCATCAAACATCTGGAAGAATCCATATTTATGGTGAATATGTAATGCTGCATGGTTGGATTATAAAGGGGCACCTTTGAAAGTAAGGTCTCCTTTAACAAAAAAAAAACACTGGTAGGCTTTTGAGACTGCAGACCTGCTGTCTGGGGGGAAAACCTTAAAACAATTAACTTTCAAATAAAACTAAATTGTCATCTTTCTTTTTGGCTTCATCCAACATTGTGGTTGTAGGATGCCATCTCAAAGCTTGATTTATCTGATCAAAACGAAACGAAATCATGACGACTTGCTGCAATCTCACCTTCTTCCCTGGTGATAAGTTACCTCAACATTCTTCAAATGCATATCCAAGCCACCTGCACTTCACCTAATTCTCTCAGGTGCTGGAGAAATAAACCTGACAGTGATTATCAAAATGTGAACAAAAGGGTTCTGCTCACCCCTTCTTGAATCAAAATATACAGCAAAGATTTTTGTGAGGATTAAAAAGACATTCACACATAATATGGATTAAATCTCTAATAGTTACTTAGGCTGCAATCACACACACTAAATAATCCACTTTCAATTCACTTTCAGTGCACTTTCCAACTGGATTTTACTGTGTGATTTGGCAGAATCCAGTTTGAAAGTGGATTGAGAGTGGATTATTTAGTGTGTGTGATCGCAGCCCTACTCTGGTTTCTATTTCTTCTGCAAACCTGCATAAAGACACCTAAAATATGGTTAGCAGTCTGAAACTTACCAAAGTCGTAATTGCCAGGAGTCAGTACCATTAAAATCTCTGGTGCTTGCTATGTGGGCAACCATGATCAGGGGTCCTTTCGTAGAAAAAGAGGTGCAGGAGCTCATTAGCATAACTCATTAGCATAACTCATTAGCATATGCCACATCCCCTGACATCACAAGAAGTGTGTCAGAAAGGGAATGTCAGCTTCAGCCCCATTATACCCTATGGGCCATTGAAATCAATGGCACAAACTCATAGGGTATATGAGGGGCTGGAGGAAAGGGGATTTGAGGGAGAGGCTCCAAACTTGCAGGGTAGCTGCTGGGGCCTCTCCTCGAAATACCCACCAAGTTTCAAGAAGATTGGACCACGGGGTCCAATTCTATGGGCCCCCAAACAGGTTGTCCCATCCCCTCCATTGTTCTCTATGGCAGAAAAAAAGTAACACTTGTTTCGCTTGTGTGGAAGGGACCTTGAAGTATAGTGTAAAAAAACCTAGCTTTGCAAATAAAGAGGTATTTTGTATTTATTTATAAGTGTACACTATTTTTTACTATTCCTGCTTTTGAAATGTACACAGTTTTTTGGGGGTGATGAATCTGTAAGGTCAGGAACAAGTTTCAGAGGTTGGTTTTTTCCAGTATACAAGTATTTTGTATTTATATATGATATTGCTCCTCTGCAGCTCTTCATTTCTTAATAGGGAGCGGCTTTTGCCGTTTTCCCCTTCTTGCTGTATCTCCCATACTGCCTCTGTTCCCAAGGATCCCCTAACCCTCAGGAGTTGGGGAGGGCAGGGGACTGCAGGGAATGATCAGTTCTGTGAATACTTCTATTTAAAGCTCCTACTCAAGGAAATGTAACACCAACCATTAATACATTATATAGACCAGAATGCCGTCTATGCATAATAGATCATATGCAGTTCGTACAAGAAAGCTACCTAGGTATGTAATAATTTATAATCCCAGATAGATTATAAAACTCCAGGGGACACATTAATGGACATAAAGCTGCTCATCAGTATAAAAAAGCAAGTATTGGGTTTATGCAGAAGCCCAAGTGAGATCAAGGACATTCGTATGGCGTTTTGCATGAAATAAGACAGCATAATATGGTTTTCAAGATGCTTATCAGTGCTCTTGAACAAAACATCTATAAATGAATGTGTCTCAGATTTCTGCATGGGATCCAGCACAGCATTTCTGTGAGTGCAAGGACTTCTGCCTGCTGCAGAGCATGACTCTCTCAGCTCCCCCCTCCCCGTTTCATGGCAGCCCAAAATAGTGCCAGAAATTCTGTTCCTGAAGGTCCCCTGTCTCGAGGAGTAGGACTTGGGGGCATTTTGGGCTGCTATGGAAAGGGGGAACCAAGAAAGTCACACTCTGCAGGGGGAAGTCCTTGTGCACACAGAAATGCTGTACTGGAGCAAACCCACTAGCTTGTCATTTAAGGAAGAAGGGATTGCGCTACCTTTTAGTACGACTTGAAGCAACACATTACAACTATTCTCCTTGGAAGACTTTCCCCATACCAAATATACAGTGAGTTTTGACTTCCCCACCATACACTGCGCTGGAAGCTTTTTCACTTCTTTTGATTAAATAGTGTGTTTTATTTATTTATTACATTTTTATCCCGCCTTTCCAGTGAACTGGCTCAAGGCAGCTAACAACCAGCAAAATACCATCAAAATGGTTTACAAGTTAAAACATAAAACCAAACATCAATAATTAAGCAACATAAAGCAACAGTAAATACTGGCAGCATCAGAGTTCTCATGGTGAAAAGCGGCGGCAAGGATTCGGCCAATGGGTCCAGGGCGATGTTGTCCTGCAATTCCCCCGGTGGTGGCTCCTAATCAAAAGCCTGGTGGAAGAGTTTCGTCTTGCAGACCTAAATAGGTCAACAGAGTATGAATCTCTCTAAGACTTCCAATGGCAACTTGAAAATACTTGCTTAGACTGCAAAATCTTGGACAGCATTTGGCTTACAAGATATGAAGAGAACTCAGAATCCACAGATTGCCTGTTGTGTTGTCCCTGACTAAATCTGTAACTGATTAGATGCTAGTAAATCACAGACTGTAGAATCATTTGCAGATAATATCCCATCATGACTGAACCGTAGAAACAAACAATGAAATAAAACCAGTGGGAAAAATAAAAAGTTGCTGTTGTTAATAAATCAAAGGAAAGCATAATTAAATTATATGAAGCCTGAGACATGAGTCTCAATTCTTAGTAGGGAATAAGTAATTATGCTGCTTCAAAAATGTTGATGGGAAAAACTGACTAAATTTTTACTTTGTAAGATTTTTTTTTCTAATTGGAAGATCTCATTTAGCGGTGGTGAGGTCACATTTTTTTTCGAATAATTTTTTTTAGATCTAGGTGCCATTGTTCAAGAAGTATGTTAACATGTTGGGAGGGATCTTGATAGCCTGTGTTTGACAAAGCAAAAGCCAGTTCAAGAGATCACAGAAACCATGTATGCTGAAAAGACTCTAGCTCCTCCTGCATAGGTTTTCCCCTATATGACACCATAATCTTCCAAGATGATTTAGAACAGCTTGTTTAGCTGTTCAGGTTTACCCATTCTTGCTGGGGAAATTCCTGAAGATTTGGGAGTGGTGCCTCAGGAAAGTGGAGTTTGGAGAAAGGGATGTGATGCCATGGATTTGAACCTTCCTTCGTGGGAACTGATCTCTGCAGCCTGGATATCAGTTGTGATTCCATGAGAACTCCATGTCCATTTGGAGGTTGGCAACTCCTGAGTAGCACAGCCCTGTGAGTCTTGTTCCCCCTGGAGATGTGTAGAAGCATCTTCCTTTCAGAGGCATCGTGAGGCCTTTTTTATTTGATCTGAGGCTTGGTTATATTTGTTTGACTGCATTTGGATTCCTCAGACAACCAGGGATGTGTCAGACCAAAATACCGCCAAATACTCAAGGTGACCTGAGGTAAGGCTGAGCGTAGTTATCTGTGAAGAATCACTTTAGGAAAACTTCAAGCCCTAGTTCCACTACTTGGCAAACATCCCCACTTATCTTGATATACTTTTCTGAAAAAAATACTCAAGAAGTTGGATAAGCTTCCTCCGGGGGGAGGGGGATCCATCTTTAAAAGGTCATAACTGGAGGGTAGAAAGGGAGTGGGGTTGATTGTATCTGCCTGTCTTCATTTTCATCGCATTGCATATGATGAGTTCATTTAGGGAGAGCTAGGTACGCAGGGAGGAGGAAAATGCACTAAAAATTAATAAAAATAAAAAACTGGCTCAGGGCAAATTACACGTCACAAGCACTTGAATGCTATTGCATCAATAGAGGCCATAGAACTCCGCCTCCCTATGCCTGGAAATATGAGCTTTGGAGTTTCTTAATGCTTACCTCCAAATACAAAGGCAAGCATTACAGCCCAGGATGTTTTTGACTCAAATTTCATATTGGAGCCTGAGAATTCCCTGCCTTCATCTTTTCTCCCCTTACCCTTGCTGCATTTACTGTACTGCTGCTGCTACTGTTGGGTCAGGCTAGCAGTTCTGATGATTGACCAATGATGCAATTAGGCAACTGGTCAACTGACAAGTGGATAGGCAAATGCCCATTCCACATTTGCCTGCCACTGGATTTTCTCTGTTTCTGAGCTGAAGCGATTTAAGTCTGCAGCAAAACAGCATCCAAAAACCCCGGGGCAACAGCAGGCTGAAACTGAGCCCACCGCTGATGGAAGGTAACATAATGCAGAAGGCGGGGGGGGGGGGGGGGGGGACAGAATAAAAACAAGATTGAATTTGATTTTAGTGCAGAACTGCTTGGAAGACACTGCAGTGAACATGGATTAAAAAGAGAATGTGGAAAGGGCCAAAGAAAATTTTTCTCCCACAACACTTCCCCTAGTGTCTCAGCTGCTGTTCTGGCAACTTCCAAATCACTGTTCCCCACTGCACACTGCAATGTGCAGTACCCAGAGTGCCTGACATTAAGATGTCTGGGCCAAAAGACTACATTTCCCAGAGTGCACCAGGGCACCAAGGAAGAAAACGGCATAAGAAAAAAGAGAGAGAAAGAGTCTCTCTTCCTGTCATCAATCAATTCCAAGCACATACTATGCTTCCTCTTCTACATGGTACTATGTTCAACCCTCAGTCTAATTGATTTAAATGAGCTGTAGAAATACCTGCTCTTTTGTTACATCCAAAAATATTTCTTTGCCAGAATCCTTTCATGCCAGTGGAATTCAGGCCCATAAATACGGTGGGGCTTTTGAAGGCTCCACTCCCTTTCTTAACGGCCCAGCACCACAAGAATTTCTCCTGTAAATGCTTTTTTCAAACATTTTAAAAAGGTGTGTGGTTCTTTAAGCAGAGTGGGGTGCTGTAGTTGACTAATTCCCACACTGAGCAAGGGGCTGGAGTAGGTGACATCTGGGATCCCTTCTAACTCTGTGTCAAGAAACTGGTCTCCTTTAAGAGAGTTTTTCTGCCTGACTGTTAGCTTTCTTGACTACAGAAGTCATCACTCCCACCTACCGGCTTGTTATCAGAATTGTCCATAGGCTAGCAGAAGTGATTAACGTGTAGCAGCTGAGAACTGTCATCTAAAGTGGTTGACAGCTTGCAGTTTAGAGATCTGTCCTGGTAACAGCTTTCTATTGGCTAAATGGTTAAGAACACCATGTAGAATAGACAGCTTGAGAAGACTCAGCAAGAGAAGAGACTGTCTTGAAGTGTTCTTTAACTTCCACCCTGCTGCTATGCTTCCAGAGACTCTACTCATCAGGAACTCTAGTTGAGATGCCAGAGGAAAAGTAGTGAGTAGAATCGCCAGCTAGGTTTTTTGTTTTGGGTAGCATTCCTTGCTGAACTGCATACATTCTTTCCCCTATCTGTGTGTTGTTTGTCCTTTCTTTTTGTAAATAAAGTTTTATGTGTTTTCATTTACAAATTGGAGTGAGTTTAGGGGCCAAACCCAGACAAGTATTTCCAGTGCCATGCCTACCAGAAAATTTATTCTCCCCCCCCCCTTTCTCAGCCTGCTATTGTCACTCTCTGGGGCTAAGATTTGCAGAAGCCTCTATGCTTTGTTTCCACAGTAGTTGAGTCATAATCCTCAGAATCCTGGTTTTTCTTTCTGCACTGAGAACTTCAGCCCCACCAGAAAAAAATTTGCCCCACAAGCCACAAAATCCTGGCTACGGGCCTGGTGGAATTCAGTTTAGAAATCCTTTTTGTTTAAAAAAATGCAGTCTGTGTTTCAGCAGAACAGCACAGCTGACTCTCCACAATAATCTTAGGTGTAAAAATATTACCCCTGTTTCTGGTGAGTTTTGTACCTGATTACCTAAGGTGTACATACATGAAGAACCCTATATGGTATTAATGAAAACCAGGTGTCTACATGCTTTGGAAAAAATGAAGCAGTATTTTTAACGTGAACTTTTTTCTTCTGTAACTATAGACCAAGGAACTAAATTATTAGGGTGTTTCACTTATGCAATGGTTACAGTCAGGTTTTTTATGGAGCTGCCTGAGTCTGGCACTAAACAGTAAACCAACCATGTAGCTTCCACTTTCACCTGTTACTTTTGAGAGGTGTGAAAATCATTATAGCCATCATGAAATATACAAGCTGCCATGGCTCCTTTCCAGAAAGCATAATCTCTGCTACTAGCCATTCTGGATCTTCACAGTCTTTAAGAAGGAAGAAACAGATACACTGTATTACCTAGTTTATAGAGGAAGATGGCAGACATTATTTGTTAACATTACTAATTTATTAGTTTGCTTGTTCGTCAGTGTGACATTTTAAAACCAATCCTAAGAATTTTTTATCAATGGGATGTTAAAAATGTGCATCTCAAGTTTCATGATTTGTTACTGGCAGTCATGTTCAAAATTCAGTGTATGTCTTTAGTACCATCTCTGTTAGCTGAGCAGTCTGTTAACCCCACATAGATGGTTGGAGAAGAAAGAGTTCTTGGGAAACAGAGCAAAGGGTTTCTATCAATATGATCACAATGCCCAAGATATGGGAGGTGGGGGGGATCCAGGTACCTCCAAGGCATTCTTCCACATCATCTATTATCAAGGCAAACTCAGTTAACGACTCTATAATTAACTCTTGACTGTTGAAGGGTTCAAAGCTTTAAAAACAGTCTCCTTTCCTTTCATCAGCAATTAAAGGCTTCACCTCAAAGTAATATAACAACTGCAGTGTTCAAATTCACTGCAAGCTGCAGTGGACCCAAAAATGAGACCTAAGACAGCAAGCAAGGTTGAGGGTGGTTGAGTGTGCTGTGATTTCACAATTTTGTAAATGCTGGCTGTTTCTCATCTAGAATAAAACCATGTCATCATCTGGATATGACACAATGGCAAGAGTCATCGGATTGGCTCCTACCAGCTCTTTCCACTAATAGTGGAGCCTTCTTCTGGCCCCTCTGTCTCCAGCAGAAGGGGCATGTTCTGTCAGATCAAGGTTCCTTGCAGTGGAAGAATGTTCCAACGATAGCAGAGCAGATTCAAGGGGGGCAATCTGTTGCCTCGAATACCATGGCAAAAGAATAATCAGATATACCAAAATCAGTGGAATGTTACTTAAAGTATCCCATACTATTTTTTCCCTCCTGAGATGCTCAGAAACTATTGTCTCACATGTCTGTTATGACAGATATTTCCCGGGAAAAAGAAATATATTCAAAGCAAGGATGTCTAAGCTGAACAACTTTGACAGTAAGAAACTGTTTCATACTTTTCTATTTCACATGGACAATAATTTTCAGCGTATTTTTGGATGGCAGCTAATAACAAACAAGCCAATTTTTAAGTCAAGTGAATATATTTAATCCCTACGGTACCTGGTGCCAGTCAGCCTATTATTTCTCAGTTCCATTGCTGTATCTGTTTTTCATTTAAATAGCAGAGGAAACATTTTCCTGGAAGTGGTCTCTTGGAAAAAGAACGGGTAAGTCTTTTGACCTGATGCGAAGGGCCAGGCTAACTCTGTACAATGCCATCTCCAGTGTCCAGTTCAACAAAGCCACAGCTGAACTTAGCAATCATGCGAGTTCACTTGAAAATGATCAGAGAGAACACTGGAAGTCAATAAGATGTAATTAAACTGCAAATGAATATGATATTTTTGTACATGAACTTTAATACCTGAAAAGTCTTTCCAGTGGATGTCCTTCTTTATGCTTTATTCATAAGGCAATGGGGCTTTCAGAGGACAAAAATATACTTTTATGCTTTTTGACCTTCTTGAGAATTTACCAAGTGAATGTTTGGATAGGTTTTTCCATAAACACAGTATTCTAAGAATTTTTTTTTCAAACCATGCACTCAGGAATAGGAAAATACCCAGAAGGGATTCTGCATCACACATAGCTGGGTCTGGGGCTAATGTCAAAAATCCACAAGACTGGCAACAAAGAGACACCTGATTAAATCTGACTGACAGCAGTAGTGATCACATACTCTGGTGATCATGCTTGGCAAAGATGTCTTTAAGCCAACAAAATGGTTTTATGATCTTTGCCCTTCTTTGACATTTGAATAATGTGGGCAGATAAGTAAGGTTGCCAGGTAAGGTTGCCAGCTCTGGGTTGGGAAATACCTGTGGATTTGGGGGGTGGTACCTGGGAACAGTGAGGTTTGGGGAGGGGAGAGGGACCTCAGTGGGAAACAGTGCCATAGAGTCCACCCTCCACATCAGTCACTTTCTTCAGAGGAACTGATTAAGGTTATCTGGAGATCACTTGTAATAGCATGAGATCTCCAGGTGCCACCTTCTAGTAACCCTAGAAGGAGGTATTTTTGTTTCCTTGTGTCTATGTTGATTGTATGGGCCAGACATGAGCTGAGGCCTTCTATTTGTATCATTGTTCCAAGAGGATATATGGCTGACTCCATTTTGAAATGGTCTATATAAAAGAGTAGGCTGTCGTGGCTCAGAGATTACATCGCTGAGCTGTAGACCAGAAGGTCAGTAGCTCGGCAGTTTGAGACCCGCGTGCAGTGTGACGGAGTGAGGTCCCGTCTCTGGCCCAGCTCCTGCCAGCCTAGCAGTTTGAAAACAAGAAATTGCAAATAGGTAAATAGGTACTGCTTTGGTGGGAAGGTAACAACGTTCTGTGAGCCTAGGCATTTAGTCATGCTGGCCACATGACCACAGAAAAAGTCTTCGAACAGCACTGGCTCTTCGGATTGGAAACGGAGATGAGCACCGTCCCTTAGAGTCAGATTTGACTGGCTTTCAAGGAAGGGAAACCTTAAATAAAAGAGTAAGTTTTGTGGGAAGTTGTCTTGCCTAACATCCTTGCCAAATACTGGAGGAAAAATGTTTGTGATATTGTACAGTTTCTTGTGTTTATATACTTTCTGCGATTGTATAAGATTTCTGGGGTTTTACCTGTTAATGCACATGAATTTTTATTTCTTTGATGAATGTGGCTCTGGGATTTTTCACCTTCTGTCTGCCTATGTTAAGTCTAGTTGTCTTTGAAAGCCTTCCTTCATGTTCCTTCACTGTCTGAAGTTGGATAGGAAGCCATGTTGGACATGGCCTTCTTAGCTGTAGTGTCCCAACTGAGGAATGCACTCCACAGATCTATTCACCCAGCTCTGACCTGATGATGACATATCAGCCTAGGATGGAAAGCTTACCCTTATCTTTTTATGGTAGCTGGGCTGAGAATTCTTTGGGCATGTACTCAGCTCAAAAGGAATATGTAGCAACACTCATTCCAAGTAAAAAACGAAGGGAGATTAATTGGTTGGGGGCAGTTTAAGACTGAGGTGTAAAATGCCCCTCTGCTGCTTTCTGAATATTATCATTTTTTATATCTGAAGTGTTGTCATTGGTCATGGTTTGCAGAGACTGGCCTCTTTGTCCTATAGTTAGGACAAAGGTCCCCAGTGGGGGACCTAACGTATAAAATATACATTTTATATATAAGTATATAAATGACCAAAGAGCATTGCTGGCAGAAAAATTACATATCACATTAAAAGATGTGCGAATCAGCAGATACTTTATGGTAGAATCATGATGTTTGCTTCCCAGCACATCTTGTAATGTGATATGCAACATTATCGGTCAACAATGTCCTTTGAAAACAATGTCCTTCTTCCATTTACATGAACATATGGACCTGCCTTATACTGAATAAGACCATTGGTCCACCAAGGAGAATACTGTCCACTCACACTGGTAGCAGCTCTCCAAGGTCTCTAGCAGAGGTCTTTCACATCACATACAACCTGATCTTTTTCACTGGAGATGCTGGAGACATAACCTGGGACCTTCTGCATGCCAAGCAGATGCTCTACCACTGAGCCACAGCCGCTCCCTACATGGCAGAAGATTTGTTTGTGAGTATTCAGTAACAAAAATATCTGATGACTTATTGCTGTGTAATGATTTGGTGACAGCTGGCTAAAATGGATTACTTTGAATCGATATAGAATTTACATGTAGAGAGCAACCCTAAGCAAACCTATCAGAATGCTATTTAGGTCTATTCAGTGAGGCTTACTCTTGGCACAGTATTGCACTGTATTTTGGCTTTTTAATTGTTACTCAACCCTTCGGAATGGCATAACCTTTGTCAGCCCACCAGAAGCCATAACCAACCCATAGGAAATGCAACAAAGCCTTCCATTTTTTCACTTATACTATGTAATGTAAACTGTTTTGCTCATTGTCATAAATCTAGAAGAAAAACCTCTGGATCATTCACAAATAAAATGGATTATTCCTCTGAACGTTGTTAACTGTTTCTGTTTGCCTTTTATGTTTTTTATAACCAAGTCCACTGGGATATTCTGCAGAGATAAATTGTTCTGGTTCATTTAGCAGTTTTATATGTCTTTCAGTCTTCTGGAGACATAAAGTGGCAGAAGAGTCAGAGCTGTATTAATAAAACATTTTATACCGTAAAACTGGTATAACTGAAATGTTTGTATGAAAGGAAACCATTCAGCCAGCAAGTTAGAAAGACGGCTGCTGATTGGCTGTTTTGCTTTTATTCCTAAATACTTTGGCCTAATACTAGACTAGAATTTGTCTCTCATGAGCACATGAAGCTGCCTTCTACTGAGTCAAACCATTGCTCTATCAAGGTCAGTGTGGTCTGTTCTGGCAGCACTTCTCCAGAGCTTTACGTACAGGTCTTTCACATCACCTAGTTGGAAAGGGCTTCCTAGGCTTTCTTGTCCAACCACCTATTCAGTGCAAGAAATCCTGATTTAGAGCATCCCCAACAGATGGCTATCCAGTCTCTGCTTGAAGAGCTCAATCAAGGTAAAGCCCACCAGCTCCCTAGCTAATTGGTTCCATTGGTGAATCATTCCTACTATTAGAGCATTTCTCTCGTGATATAATACACCCACATGCTGAACCAACAAAAATTATTCTCTACTTGCAAGTTTCAAGCTATTTATTGTATAGAAGCACTTTCCAGGCAGATGATGTGTGACATTTGAAGGAGGCTTCAAAAATCATCTGGAACTGAAATTGATATCATGCTGAGGTTTCATATTTTAACAGTCTAAAATGATTGGAGTATTTGTATAGGTTTGAAGCCTATATTAACTGTTATCAATGGTTTTCAGCCAGAAGAAGGAAATTCTTAATTTAATATTGCTGTGTGTGTGGAATTCAACAGCCAAGTGATAAAATAAATATAATTGAATAAAAAGGCAATGGTGGGTATAATTAGTTTCAGAAATACTGCTCAGGAAGGGAAAGATACTTCAGACCCAAGTATGCAATAATAAGGATATTAATGGAGAATTGTAATAAGTTTATTAATAATATAGGTCCATGTCATACCTAAAGAGTTATTTTCCAGAAAATATCAAAATGGAGCATTAAAAAAATGTTTTAGTCCCTTCCAGATTATCAGTTCCAGAAGTAACAGTCACTCATGCTAAACTGTATTTTTCATATTTCCCCCTTATAATCCATGTGTTGTCTGTCCCATTTATATTGGTTTCTCTGGCCAGCTGATTCATGTCTGTTTGTTCCAATACTTCACAGAGGCTTATTCTTTCTTCGGGCATGTTTTCACCATATTCCTCTCACTTTCAAGTGATTCCTGTGCAAAATGTTTCATCTTTTATTTGTTCAGATCTTGGGAGTCTAGGACTACGACAGACCAACATAACCATACATCTAGTTTTTAATTTTAAAAAATGCACAAGTGAGGACAGCTAAACTTTGCCTGGTATCCTTTCAGACGTTGCCGCATTCTGTCATGGTAAGGATTTTTCTGCTAGCCCAACTCTGATATCAGAAGGAAGATAAGAAGAAAAGTATTGAAAGCGATACAGTGTACATAGGTGAGGTGGGAAAGGGCACAGGCAGGGCCAGTGCCATGTTTTTTTGCACACTAGGCAAGGCTATCTTCTGGCACGCCCCCCCCCCCCCCCCCGGTGCGCCCACCAATTTTCAAACATAAATGCATTTAGTGTTATACAAATGAATGATTTTTGTAGGTTTGGGTAATTAAGGCCCCGTCCACACTGTCACTTTTGTCGCTCATTTCTCCCTATTGCTTCAGGTTCCCCCACCCCCCATATGTTTTGCTCTCTCTAGTAGTCCCAGAGGGAGCAAAACACATATGGAAAAGGAGGGGGGACCCAAAGCACTAGGGAGAAATTAGCGACAAAAGTGACAGTGTGGATGGGGCCTAAAGATCTCCATTAAAGCGTCATATATACAACCAAAAAGCATCAGCCCGAATCTTGCATAAAATGATAGCATTCATCAGCTGGCTGTCACCAGGTCTTTGTATAGCAGTACGTACATAGAAATTCAGGTGTGAATTTGGATCTGTATTGGCAGGTGCTCAGTAGGTAATTGTGACTGGGTTAAGCCATTTTACAACCAGCTTCAGCCACTGGATCCTAGAGATCCGGCAAACAAAACAAAACCCAGACCTTTCAAGAGCAGATCTTTCAAGTCCCCTAAAAGACACATGGTGGAAATATGTACATATACTACATATGCATATATTGTACCCAAAAAAATTATTACACCAGATTAATTCCTTTAAATATGGGTCATAGAGTTTACTTACAAGCATTCCACAATAGTAGATCAAAGACCTATACTAGGAAATTATAAAAAGTCCCATAGCTGCACTTCTATAGCAACATTTCTGAAGATTATCTCAGACAATCAAGCAATATAATTCCTTCGCAAAGTTTGTTGTTGTTGTTAATCGCTACCTGCCCCCCGCCCCCTGCACATAGCATGATAAAGCACCCACTAAGGGAGAAAAACCCTGACCTATACAGCCCAGGCTAGCTCGATCTCATCATATCTTGGAAGTTAAGCAGGGTCAGCCCTGGCCAGTATAGAATACACAGAATACCAGGATCATGACATGGAAGCAGACAGTGGCAAGCCATCTCTGAATGTCTCTTGCCTTGAAAACCCCACAGTGTTGCCAGAAGTCAGCGGGGACTTGATGGCACAGAGAGAGAGAGAGAGACTTCCAGAAATAAGTCACTGGTTTTAGTTGAGTTAATTAAACTTCCCTCCTTTCCACTCCATCCTCTCTTTTAAAAATGCAGACTTTATCTTTGCAACGCAGCACTGACCATTATTTGTCAGTGGTTGCAATCCTATGAACACTTACCTGAGATCAAGCCTCATGCAATTGGACTTATCTCCATGTAAACATGTTCAAGGCTGCACTGCAAATTTCTGTGCCTCCACTTTGCAGTAGCTGCTTTTTCACCCCTTCTTACAATAAGGGAAGCTTCATGCATGCACTTTGGGTATTTTAAATGCAACACAAGAGGTATACATGAAAAACAGGATACCACGGGGGGGGGGGGGGGGGCTTTGTTATCCTCCTTCATGCAAGCATCTTTCTACATGGCACATGAATCCCAAAAATAATTATATAAAATTACAGCTGCCTGAGAGTAAGCCTTTTGTTTGGCTCTACAAGACGAAGGAGAAGGAGGAGGAGGTGGTTCCGAGGTGGCACTTCGATGCAAACGAAGGCCCTGCTGGGTCCCCGATGGTACCTACTGACTCCCCCCCGCTGTCAGAGAAAATCCCCTCCCAGGCACTACCTGGCTGGGAAGCGGGCCGGTGACATCGGGCACCTGCAGTGGGCTGCCGGGTGGCCGGATATCAAACACCAGCTCAGGGAGCACAGGGCCATTTGCCCCCCTCGTGCCTCCTCCAGGGCAGCCCTGCCAAAAGCAGATGGGCCTCCTGGGAGGCAGGGCGGAGAGAGGAGGGGGATCCTGGCCGGGCCCTTGGCAGGCCGCAGCGGGCTTCATGCGCCTAGATGGTCCTGCTTGTCTTCTTCCCAATTGGCAGCTTTAGGGGAGGGGAGGGGGTGGGGCAGCAGGCCAGTTAAGCAACTGCCTAACCCCACCTTATGGAAGCGTCAGCCCTGGGAGCAGGATTTAGCTCTCCTCATCTGAACAATACACTTCTGTTAAAAAAATTGATTGCCCATCCCATACTACATTTTTTTAAAATAAATTTTATTAAAATATAATAACAATTAGAATTACAATAGTTCTCAGGTAGAAAAATTAACCGGAGGTCGAAAGGGTTAACAGAGATCGTCTTGTACTATTACCAACAATATACACATCATATCAAATGCATTATCTTTGCAATTGCTGGAATTTCTCCTTGTTCTCTTAAATATACTTCTGATGTGGACGCACATGTATAAATAAACATGGATCCCTTTTCCTGGGACAAGTACTTTGGCTGTTGGTATGAGTCAAGCTCAGGCATTCCTAGTATACCAGAAAGAAGTCTGAGGATCTCACAATATGTCCAAATGGTTTCACCGGTGCATTCTTCTGACAGCTGTATACCTGGTCCTTTCTCTGAAGAGTTCGGAGCTGCATTCCATAAGGAAAGTTAGGCTAAAGGCAGAATGTTTACTTCTGTGATCATTTTAAAACATAGTGTTTTTTCTTCTTTTCCAAAAGCAGCCCCTGGTCAGTTGAGTAAAGAAGGCAGGTGTTTAAACCTTTTCCTTCTGTTCAACATCACACACATCCTAAATTCCTTGCTCATCCTGTGAATGGGAAAGCTGGGGGAGGATTGCCAACAGGCCTGGAGAAAATATCCTGTCTTTTTAATAGAGGCTCAATGGAATGATTTATCCAGTGATGTTGTGTGCCTCCATGCCACAAAAACTTCAGCTGCCCATTGCAACAAATTTATTTATTTATTTATATTTACATTAAGGTTTTATTAAAGGGACAGGACATTTTGGAACTTTGGTGTAGTGAGAGCCAGTTTGGTGTAGTGGTTAATCTCTAATCTGGGAGAACTGGGTGTGATTCCCCACACCTCCACATGCAGCTGCTGGTGTGACCTTGGATCAGTCACAAGTTCTCTCAGAGCTGTTCTCTCAAGAGCAGTTCTCTCAGAGCTCTCTCAGCCCCACCTACCTCACAGGGTTTCTGTTGTGGGGAGGGAAAGGGAAAGGAGATTGTAAACCGCTCTGAGACTCCGAGTGAAGGACGGGGTATAAATCCAATCTCCTCTTCTTCTTCTTCACCCTTTTCTGAGTGGATAAGTGGCAGGAAAGAAAACATTTAAGCACCTCCTCCCACTGCTATTGTTCTCAGCTCTGAGAGGCTCCTCAGCATTAATTAAAGAATACAATGGAAGATGAAAGAATCATACACTGAGCATTGTTCCAGGCTACCCTGTGAGTTTCACAGCTGAGCAGGAATTTATACCTGGGCATTCCCCCTCAAAGCTAAACATCTAGCCATTATACTATTTTGCCTTGCTCTCCACAGCACATTCATGCAGCTGTTGAACACAGAGAATGATTTGGTCTACTGCTGCAACTGAACAAAAGAAACCACTGAACATACACCCACACCAAAAAAGTGGTGGCAGCACAGAGCTTATTTGGACAGGGATATGGAAACAGATGGGTAAATATCACACTCCTGACTCAGAAGTATAGTTGCATGGGGAAACATTGTGTAGTGCCATTCTCAATTATATTAAAGAATTTTTCCAGCTTTTGGCAGACCATGTAAAGTGCACAGAAAGGAAATCCAAGGAGATAATAATTCTGTTTTCTGTGGTCAAAAGGGCATATTGTATTGGGGGGGGGGGGTCAGTGATTGGATCTCCTGACATGTAGCTTAGCTGATCCAGATCCTCCCACCAGCACCACCACCACCACCTTGTGGCTGCTTTCTGAGGCTACAGTGCACATCAGGGAATCTGATCACAGACTTCAGGACTTCTTTAATTTGCCAAAACAATTAGTGGGCCTTTGTGAGTTTTTACATCAGGAATTTAAAAGTCCATCCAAATAGTATTCATTAAATAATTATTCAATAAATAATTATTCAAAAAAGTGAAAAATAAATTGTACCATAGACAGAGATTATCACATTGTTACATATATATGTCAAATCATTGTGCTTTTTAAATTAATAGATTAGACTTTACAAAGGATGTGCATTTCAATGAAAATGAAAAGGATCATATCCTGTTGCATTTGTGACCTCAAGTGGCCATCATGAATTCAATTGATTTTATCGAAGGCTTTAAAACTTCAGCATAATCCAGAATTTCTGCATAATCTGGAATTTCAGCATAATCCAGAAAACACAAACAAGGCTAGATTTCGGTATGCCTTCAAAGTCCTCTTCTCTACTAAGCAGTGGGGTTGACAAGATTTCCATCTGTTGGTGGATCTTCACCAGAGGAATTTACTAGACAACCCAGGGGCAGACACCTGGGAGGGAGATTTTTGAATTCTGTTAAATTATGTGTGTGTATATATGTGTATATATATGTGTACACACACACACACACCCCTTCCCTGTATGTAGAAGACACAATGCTAACAGTTTTTCATACCACTTTACCACTTTTTGGTAGCTATTTCTATGAAGGCTAGAGGCTAACCACAGTTGACTATGTGTACTTAATGTGAAATTAGTAAGAACTAAATATACCTGTTCTTAAAATATTAGACCTACATCTCTTCTCCTGTCCCTTCTATTTTGTGTGGCAGCAGACCTCATTGCCTGATCCAGAACTTTTAAAAACAAATCTGAAAATTAGACCAAGGGAGGAAGTTAGAGGAAACTATTTGTGGTTAGAAGTGCAGTTCTAAACTGAGTTAGACCCTTCCAAATTAATTTAAATCATTGGGTTTTGAACAGTGTAACTCTGTTTAGGATTTCTCTGTAAATCACATTGAATTTGAAGAGAAACAGTTGGATTTCAGACAGTGAGTACAACATCCTTTGACACTAGCATAATCCATTTTGAGGGGGAAATGACTGTACTCATCAATCAAATTGATGTCTTTGAAAACAGAGCCTGCAGAATCAGGAAAATAGCCTGCAGAAATAATGAAAATATTTTATTAACTATTTTAAGACAAAATTTGTTATTGTGATTATTGATTCCGTTTTGCTAGCATAGTAAAGCATAAATGATCCAAACCTTAATTACCCTGGTAATTTAAACCAGGAACCAGCAATTGGCAAACCTTGCTCTGAATCATAGGCTCATGGCAAACTTTTAATTCGCTTCCTAACTCCCAACTCATCCTCTTAAACTTTAGGTGGTAACAGTAATGTTGCACCCATCCCTGCTACATGTAGTTTCCAGCTTCATACCAGAAGGAATTTTTACATACATAGATTTCAGTACAAAAGAAAATGTTTGTCTGTCCTTCATCTTTCCTTTGGGGAAAAAAAGGTAATTGTATGTTTTTGACCATTACTAGCATTTACTTCGCAATGGACATATATTTTAAACAATATCTAATTTTCTTACAAATTAGGAGTCTGAAACATTTAAGAAAGAGAAAAGAAATTGAATCAACAGAGTTTACATTTAATGAAGGACACAGCTGAGTGAGAACCATGAAAAATGTGTGTGGAGAGAATTTTGAAGGGCTCCTCTTTCTGCAAAATAGAGCCAAATTAAAATGTATCGCACATGGCCACAACAAAGCTAGCAGCCTCTCTGCACTGTATAAAGATCAGCCCAAATAATTAACAATATACTTTATCAGTATGGTTTCAGCAGTAAAGCAGAGAAAAGAGACAATTTTTGCTACCTCTCTGTGTCAAAAAGGCTTTTGATAGGATATGATGGAACTTCCTGTTCAGCACATTAGAAAAATGTATCCTGCTTTCAAACGTTATTAACTTGAGCCAGTTTGGTGTAGTGATTAAGTGCGCGGACTCTAATCTGGAAGAACCAGGTTTTGATTCCCCACTCCTCCACTTGCAACTGTTGGATGGCCTTGGGTAAGCCATAGTTCTGTCAGAGCTGTTCTCTCAAGGACAGTTCTGGAAAGAGCTCTCTTAGCCTACCTCACAGGTTGTTTGTTGTGGGGAGGGGAAGGGAAAGGAGCTTGTAAGTCACTCTGAGATTCCAAATGATGGGTAGGGTACGAATCCAATCTCTTCTTCTTCTTGATCAAAATTACATTTTTAAAGTAATTATCAGTGGGATTCTTTGGTCCTTTCAAACTGGAAAACTTCATCCCTCTTACTTTTTGATCTGGTGACTGAACCTGTAGGTTGGGCCACAGATAAACTAAGTGCATTCAAAGGATAATATTACTGGATTTGAACATAAACTATTTTTATATGAGGATAACACTGTACTCTTTCTTCCCAATCCAAAATCTGGACTGCAATCCAATGATGCAGTCGGTTAACTTTTTGAAGAGTTATTCCAATAATAAAATTTATTTATTTATTTATTTATTTCATGAGATTTATATCTTGCCCTCCCCGCCGCATGGCAGGCTCAGGGCGGCTAACAACAACAATTAACCAGGACAAGGTGAACCCAAGGCTTCCCTGCCCAATCATCTGATGATTTAAATTCCAGTGAGTCTCAGCTCATAGTAAATATCTCTCTCATTATTCCTAGAAATATCAGAAAGATCATATGACTCTGTTAAGGTCATTGCATTGTTAGAGGCTCGGCAGATTTCAATATGTTTGTGGGGAAAGTGAACACATTCAAAATTACTCCCATCTTGTTTCCAGAAGCCTTGGCACATGTCAAGTACCTAATATCTACTGAAAGAATATGAAGCCCCACAGGAAAGCTACATTTCTGGTGTCTCCTGATGACTGGGATTCTGCCATAGCAGCATTCAATTTTGTGCCCAGGAGGGAGAAAAGGGAAGACAAAACACTGCCCTGCAGCTGCTGCCACTGTTAGCATTACCAGGCCAAGTAAGTGGAAGAGGATGGTGACTGGGCATTTGGGGAGCTTGTGGACAAGAAAATTTAAGGGGCTTGGGATGGCTCCTGGCAGTGTCATCAGAAACACAACAGGAATGGTCCAGGTGGGTAGCTGTGTTGGTCTGAAGCAGCAGAACAAAGTAGAACGAATACCCTTAAGACCAATAAAGTTTTATTCAAGGTATGAACTTCCGTGTGCATGCACACTTCTTCAGACACAATGAAATGGAAATAGAAATAACAGTCATACATTTAGAAGGTGGGCAGCAAATTAGTGTACAGAATAATGAAGGTGTTTTTAACAGATTAAAAGAATAATAAGATTACCACATATGGCTATCATCTGTGTGAGTTCAACTGGGGGGACAAACATAGCACAGGTAATAAATATGTCAGAATTGGAGATTTGTATGTCCTTAATTGTGGAATGGTGAGGGTCTGTCTCCTCTCAAGCATAGAGGTGGCCCTGCAGCATCTTTGAAGTGGGACAATTGGCTGTGTAGTTATTTTCCTTGTCCCCAAACTAGATAAATACATTTAAATCTACCATTTCTAAGAATGTAATTAAGTATGTAATGTTAAGACTTTTTGGTCTTTTTAAGGATACGGGAGAAATTCGCTTTGATTCTCATGGGATGAGAGATATTGTTCAGAAATTTTATACAAATTTATATGCACAAGAGGGTTCAAATATCATGGATATTGAAAATTATTTAATGAAATTAGTTAAAGGTAAATTTAACGCAGAACAAAAGAATCTTTTAAATCAGCCAATATCTACATTTGAATTAGCGGAAGCAATTAAGAAGATGAAAAAAGGTAAAACACCCGGTCCAGACGGCATACCGATTGAATTTTACCAATGTTTTGAAAATCAAATAAGCGAGCCATTGAAATTAACTATGCAAAATATTACCGAAGGGAAAATAATCCCAAAATCATGGAACGAGGCATTAATCTCCTTAATTTTAAAGAAAGGATCCGACAGTGAAGATATCAAGAACTACAGGCCGATTTCACTCCTGAACGTAGATTACAAGATTTACGCAAATATCTTGGCAGGCAGATTTAAGAAAGTACTATCACAAACAATATACAGAGATCAATCAGGGTTCCTCCCTCATAGGCAGATTCGTCACAATGTAAGAATTATTTTGGATATTTTGGAAGTTTTTGAAGCCTGTCCAGACAAACAGCTAGCCCTTATTTTTTTAGACGCCGAAAAGGCATTTGATAACGTTAACTGGCAATTTATTATGCTTCAATTGAGACATTGGGACTGTGGTGAAATATTCTATAATATGGTTAGTGCAATATATGAGAAACAAGAAGCAAGGGTTTTGATAAATGGCGAAACTACGGGGAAATTTTCAATAGAAAAAGGTACCAGGCAAGGTTGCCCCTTATCCCCCTTATTATTTATTTTCGTAATAGAGACATTATTGCAAAGAATTAGGGAAGAAGCTGAGATCAAAGGTTTAAAAATTAAAGGCCAGCATTACAAAGTTCAAGCTTTCGCAGACGACATGGTTTTCATTTTGGAAGACCCTTTAGCCTCAGTAGATAACCTACTTAAGGTAATACAAGAATTTGGCCGGCTAGCAGGCTTGAAGGTTAACATTCAAAAGACCGCAATTCTAACAAAAAACTGCACTGAAGAAACTAAGGAACTCTTGAAACTTAGGACTGGCTTTGAAATAGTTAAAAAAGTTAAATATCTGGGAGTGAATTTGACAAATAGGTGTAGTTCCCTGTTCAAAGACAACTACACAATACTCCTTGCGGAGATAAGTAAAGATTTAAATAACTGGGGGAAGTTACAACTCTCATTACTAGGCAAAATTGCCGTAATTAAAATGAATGTCCTCCCTAAAGTACTATTTTTATTTCAGACCTTACCAATAATTAGGAACCAGAAATTTTTCCGCAATCTGGAAAAAATGATATCAACTTTTATTTGGCATAACAAAAAACCTCGGATTAGACTCAAAGATCTACAAGAAAGAACAGATAGAGGAGGGTTTGGTCTCCCAGACTGGCAACTGTATTATAAAGCTGCTGTTTTTTTATGGTTAAAAGACTGGGCAACACTAAAAGATACCAGGATTCTAAGTTTAGAAGGTTTTGATTTGCCAATGGGATGGCATGCCAGTCTGTGGTATAATCAAATAGTATCCTCTTTCAGACAACATTTCATTAGAAGGGCTATCTTTAAAACATGGGAAGAGACTAGGCATAATTTTTACATTAAGATCCCGTATTGGGTCTCACCATGTGAAGCCTTTATTAAGCTGGCATTGCTGGAAGAAGGAAAGAAACTGAGTTATGGAGATATGTTAGATAAAGAAAATAATTTAAAAGCGCAAGAACTATTACAACAACAAGGAAACAGCTTAACTTGGTGGGAAACAATACAACTTAAAGATAGATATAATAAAGATTAAAAAATAGGCTTCTATAGAGAACCAACCGAATTGGATAAGGTTTGGTTAGTAATTAATAATAAAAATATTAAGAAAACGTATAACTTCCTATTAGAAGCAAAGATGTTAGATGAAGTGGTGAAACCTACCATGATCTCATGGGCTAGAGACTTAGGTCACAATATCGAGTTGGATGCCTGGCATAAAATATGGGCTACGAACATTAAAATCACTAGATCGGCAGCCTTTAAAGAAAACTTATATAAGATGGCCTTCAAATGGTATCTCACACCGGAAAGACTTTCTAAATATTTAAAAACGGTGACGAATACATGTTGGAAATGTAAAAATAACGTAGGAAGCTTCTTTCATATGTGGTGGTGGTGCGAAAAAGCGAAAAATTTTTGGAGTATGATACAATCTCTACTACAAGAAGTAACTAAACGAGAAATTCTATTGATTCCGGAGTCCTTCCTTCTCAACATGATTCCAGAAATGTATGAAAAGGTGGATAAGTTTATTTTGATACACGGTTTTACAGCTGCTAGAATTACCTATGCAAGATACTGGAAGACTACTTCAATTCCAAGTAGTCAAGAATTTCTCCAAAAGTTTCTTGAAGTGATAGAAATGGATAAGTTGACCAGAACACTAAAGGGCAAAGATGAAGAATCGTTTGGAATAATTTGGGCTAAAGTTTATAATTTGATAAATGAAAGATCTAGGTAGCAAAGTAAGGGTGAAATAGGAAACTTGTCGTCAGTTATATTACATTAAGGTTTAAAGATGTTTATGTAAGCGATATTTATTTTTTATGAGCCCAACTATAAGAAAATCATTAGAATGTTCTCTCTACTGAAAAATATTGATTTGTATTAAGAATGTAAAGAGTGAAAAATCAATAAAAATTCTTTATTGAAAAAAAAAAAAGACTTTTTGGTCTTAAAGGTGCCACTGAATTCAAACTTTGTTCTACAGCAGGAATAACTTCAGCTTGGAATAAATGAACCTATTTTTTATTTTTTTTAATTGTTTGATTGATGAATGAGATCAAATTGGAGTGGACTAAAGAGAGGGTTTCATCTATTCCGAGATCAAACTGTCAAAATATCTCTTGTAGTAGAGATTATTATTGTACAGATGTGGAAATCATGGTCTAAACCTATTATTGGAAATTGGGTAAAAGACCATATATCTGTCCATTAAAGAACAAACGATATATTACAAAATGAGGGAAAGATCAGAGTGCAGATTGGCTGCTTTTTTTGGATACGTTCTCTGATTGGACAGTAAATTTCTACTGGAATTTCCATCCAGTCACAGAAACCCTTCCCTCCATCATTGTCCCCCTAACAATATATTCTCTTTATGTTAGACTCTTTTTATCGTTTTCAAAACTGATTATATAAAGTACTGGGGAAATGGAATGGATAAGAAAATCAGGAAAGGAGGACTTCACAAAATACTATGAAAATAAACAATTGTAAATATAACCCTTTTAGAAAATATCCACATAAACATTCCAACTACCTTTAATGTGGAATGTTCTTTATAGTAATTTTGGTGTGCAATGTATATGCATCTACCTCATTCCATAAACACAATCATATCTAACTTGTATATGCATGGTTGGTTAATAGGGTTGCAACTGGGTTAATAGGGTTGCACTGGGTTGCAACCTAATTCAAAATTATTTGGAAAGGAATTCCATTTAATGTACTGGGACTTCCTTTTTCTGCTAGCACTTATGATTTTATATGCTGTGGTTTTATGTAAATTTTATGTTCTAACATATTCTGATGTTAGATATATATATATATATATATATATATATATATATATATATATATATATTCTGTAAGCTGCCCTGAGCCTGCCTCAGCGGGGAGGGCAGGATATAAAATAAACAAATAAAATAATAAATAATAAATAAACATCCTTGGAAGAGGGATATCACAGAGCAAGCCTAAATGGATTTACACCCTTCAAAGTCCATTGAAGTCAATGGGATTAAAAGGAAATAACTGCTTAGGCCTGCATTGTTAGACCTGCTAAATATCTAGTGGTATCAACAGGGGCGTCGAGTTTTTAAATTCCCAGGGGGAGCAGGGGCTCTTGCATGTGCGCACGTGAAGTACGCGCGCACGCTGGGACCTTGTCCTTGCCGCCACTGCCTCCCCCCCCCGCCTGGCCACTCCTGCTTCCATCCCTCTCTCCATCCGTCCAGGGGTCAGCTGGGCATTTGCTTAGCTGGCCCCTGGACGGACAGAGGGAGGGAGGGACGGAGGCAGCCAGGTCAAGGGGGGGAGAGAGAGGGGTGGCGGTGGTGGCGGTGGCTCTTGTGTGCGTGGGGGCTCTTGCCTGTCCCCGCCGCCGCTGCCTCTCACCGCTGCTGCCCTGCTGCCATGTCCCCGCTGCCACTGCCTCTCCCCCCCCCGCCTGGCCACTCCTGCTTCCATCCCTCCCTCCATCCGTCCAGGGGCCAGCTGGACATTTGCTTAGCTGGCCCCTGGACAGACGGAGGGAGGGAGGGAGGGATGGAGGCAGCCGGGGGGGAGAGAGAGAGGCAGCGGCGGGCGCTCCATTTTCCCAGGGGGGGCTCAGAGATATATATATATATATATATCTAACATCAGAATATGTTATATATGTTATATGTTATATATATATATGTTATATGTTATATATATGTTATATATATATGTTATATATATATATATATATATATATATCTAACATCAGAATATGTTAGAACATAAAAACCCTGCTACAGGAATAAGTGTACCTGGCCATGGCTGTGAATTCCCAAGAATGAGGGTTTTAATCAATACCCGTGCCTTTGGTCATAGATAATAGAATAACTTCATCTTGGTCAGTTGATGAGAAATGAATGTTATATTATTATGTCAGGAGCCATGTTGTAATGTAATTAGTTTGACTACTAAAGGAAGGCCAGTTGGCCCAAAATGCATCTGGTCAGGGTCAATATTTGTCACTCTTGGATGTCATTGTAAATTATCAATGACAACTAAGGATAGTGAGGGCCAATATCTGTTTTTTAACTATTGTGAAATAAATACATGTATTTTTATACATTTGTTAATATCTATTAATTTTTAATTTGACGAACAGCATTATTGGGCCTATACATTTATATTTTCTTAACCTTCTGGTACTTAATTCAGTTTGTTTTGGGTTAAGTTTATTGCCCCCTTTTTTCAGTTTCAGTCTTATATATTCTGTGTAAATAGGCAGTTAATGCATTGCTTGCTCTAATTTTTACAAACCAATGCTAAATTGCTAAACTGGTGGATTTGTGGAATGATTACTATGGACTTTGGTGCAATCACTACGGTCCCTGCACCTTTTTTTATCCCTCTGCATTTTTCCTCTGCTGAGTGTTAGCAATGCAACAGTGTCAGGGTCAGTTAAAATCCTGGAAATTAGCATGCGGTTAACACAGAGAATTCTGAAATCTGGGATCAAGGAATGAAGGTGTCACACACATCATAGCCAGGAGGCATTGTGATGGAACAATATAAAAATTCATCTGGGCAAACTAGTGAAATGGTCACATTTAAAACAAAAGCCAGTGGATCAAGGTGAACAGCCCTGTTTGGCAACCTCTTTTGATATGTTTGAATTTACTGAAGTATTTTTCCAAGTAACTGACATGCAAAATCTATCTTTAAACTTGGGTTTGGTTTAGACCAGTCATTTCACTCTCCATGATATCTTCTATATGCCTTTAATATACCTTGAAATCCAAACAAAATAGTGTACAACAGCTGTTGGCTTTGGAAACTGACAGAAAACATATTTTTGAAGGAGCAAATGGAAATTGAATAAAACAAGTTAACAGTTGCTGGAAGTCAGATACCAAAATTCCATGCCTTGGCTCTAATTTTGTCTTTTAAAATTACTTGCAGGTGAAATACTTGTTGGGGAAGTCAACACGAGTGACAATAATCTCTAATCTGTTCCTGAGACATTTTCCTATCATGTAAATGGGTGTGTGTGAGTAAGAGCTATTTGAAGCTCTGGGAATAAAGACTTCCTTGCTAGAAAAATGTCATAACAAATAGAGTTGAAACGAGATGACTGGCCAAGAACAGGTCTATGTCCCATCATCTTAGAGTTTTCTTCTCCACCTGTTAAAACTGGCTTATTTTCTAACAAAGATACAGTGATAATTGTTGCCGTCTTTATGAAGGGTGTTGCTACAGTAAAGCAATTTGCACATACAGCCTGGTCCTATGTAGGCATACTTTGAAGTAAGTCAAATTGATATCCAATAGGGCTTACTCCCAATGCACTGATATCAGTTGCAGAGATTTAATAAGTGATTCTCTTCTGCTGAAATACTTTGACAGAATCATCCTCTTTGCCAGTATTGCTACCCCAGATACAGCATAAATAAAAGCAAAATGTGACATTTATTCAAAAGGAAAAACTCAGGTTAGTTGCATATAAACTTCACTACATTCTTAAATACACAGTTTATAATGCAAAAAAATCTATCCACTAGGTCATTGAGTTTATGTATCCTCTTTCAGTACTCCAAACAAGTCCCTGGCATCCGGTCATTCAAAAATCTGCTGCTTAGCACCCAGGAATTTGAAAACATTTTTTCAGGGCTGTTGCCTAAAAATGTTATGATGGTAGTGTTTAAAAATGTGAAATACATTTCCACTCCTATCCATTTCACTGCTTTTACTCTCCTTTATGAGTAATATGGTAATACACAGACATATTTAGATCCATAAAAAACAATTACAATAGCTGAGTGGGAAGGTAATAGAAGGCAGTTCTTTCCAGTCATATGCAGAGTGAAGATGGAACTAACCCATTAAGCTATTTCTAACAGATTAGTCTATGAAATAAAATAAGAGCCCATTTCAAGGCAGCATTTTAGCCTCACTGATTTCAGTGAGAGAGTCAAGCACATGCACAGTTCAGCTTCTGGTGAATAAATCCATTTCTTCATCTTTTGAAAAAAAAAATCTGGATTGTGCTAAAGAAGTAGACTACTTCCACGTGCTCAAGCTTGTGTTTCTTGATCACCTATCACTATCCACAGTGTATGACAAACCAAGCCAACAAGACTTCCCAAACAGTGGGGGGGCAGCTTTGCTAAAAAGGGGGGAACAACTAATATTTGTGTGGCTCCTAGCCACAGTTCCAATTATCTTAAAAACTATAGTATATTGAGTGGAATGTAAGGAAGGACTGTGGAGCCCCATGAGAGATGCTTTTAGTCATTCCTGAAAGATGAAAGAAGAGCAAAACCTTTTCTGCCCCCGCTTGAATATCGAAAGGAAATGCCTTCCCAACCACTAATACACCAATTACCAGGCCCCGAAAACACAAGCAAGGTTTAATGGTAATTCAAGATTAGGGATGGTCATGAACCAGCTCATGAACTACAGTTCATGATGAATTTTGGCCAGCTCATGGTTCCTGAAGTGAAGTTTGTGGCAGGTCAACTGGCACGAACTTTCAAGCTGTTCATGGTGGTTCATGCCAGTTCACGAACAGATACATTTCTAGAACAAATTTAGAGTTCAGTGGCACCTTTAAGACCAAGAAAGTTTTATTCATGGTATGAGCTTTCATGTGCACACACACTTTTTCAAATACTGTGGAAGTGCGCGTGCACATGAAATTTCATACCTTGAATAAAATTTTGTTGGTCTTAAAGGTGCTGTTGAACTCTAATTTTGTTCTACTGCTTCAGACCAACATGGCTGGCACCTGTATCTAGATACATTTCTAGACAGATTGTCTCCATTCAACCTAAAAGTTTACCAAACTTCAAAGCAATCGGGGGGGACAGAAGTTGAAGGGCATGTAGAGGAGCATCCAGGGGAGGTCCCATGTGATTTGATGTCTCTACCTTGCACAGGATCTGTTCTATACGCTCCTGAACCTCCTGAACCTCCTGAACCTGAGCCTGTCAAAATGACTGCCTGTCAATGACAGGCAGTCATTTTGACCAGTACAAGTTCAAGAGGTTTATAAGTGGATAGAACACACACTAGAAACACCAAACTCATGGGGAATCTCGGTCTGACTCTCTTCTACCTGCCCAAGTTTGGTAAGGATTGGCTCTACGGGGTCCAAATTACGACCCTCCAAAGAAGGTGTCCCCAGGAAAGTGCTTTCTGGGGAAATGACAGCCGGAGAGCTCCTGAAAATGTGGTGTCTCTAGTGTGCCAGGGAGCTGTTCTACTGGGTCACAAGCCTCATGAACTGAACTGGTTCATTTGGCCCCTAAAAGTTTGTGATGATTTGTGGTTCATGAACCAATTACTCCACAAACAACAAACTGAACTACATTTTCCCAGTTTGTGCCCATTTCTACTCAAGATGTATTTTATAGGGGAAAGTTGAACACTAACCTGTATAATCACATTAGAGTAGAAAATGAATAGAAAAGTGAGAACAAAAAAGCAATGAGATTTCTTTTTCCAATGGTAATTCACCATCTGAGCAGATAAAAAAATTAACAGATGAAACACACTTAATAGTTAATATATCCAATCCACTTACCAGCTATGAAGCACACACTAGTCTAAAGAAAAGGAAATCCCAAAGTACATCTGGTACAAGAATGTTAGTCCAACTGCACCTTGGAAAGTGATCAGTAATGCTTTTAGACCTCTATATCCGTTTGATATTTTTATCAGATTTGGCAATGTACCTTTGCTTTGTTTGATTTGTCAGTGCGTTTAGGAAATGTTTTCCAAGGATCGTAGCGCAACACATGTGTTGGGATGTGAATGTTATCAAATGCATTTCTTAATAGTAACATATAATTTTGTCCAAGAACTCTTACAATCATGCCGTGTTATGCAAGTAAGTACCCTTTGCCAAACAAGAGTATGCTTTGGATAGCAAAAGTGGTTCTTTCCCCGTAGACCCCTCTTTTGAGCCCATTTCTTCTTTACTGAATTTCAGTTCACAGTTAAGAAATGAGTACATTTGCAAGATATGTGTTTAGGCAAACCATTACTATGGCTCAGTTTACCTACTGAGCTATAACAGCACTTTGTAGATCTACAGTTGCATCCAGCCTGCTTTTCTGCTGGTGCAAAAGAAAGCAGGTGTCATCTCTGATCGCCTCTAAAAACTATGCTGAGGATCATGAGACCTGTATGTACAAAATCCATGTGGGATGGCATTTATAGTAGGGAGAAGAATTGGGTGAGACTGAGTAAAGAAGGTGGCTGTTTCCATCCCCTGTTCTGAAACACTGGGACAGCAGTTGAAAGGATCCAGTTTATGGGTTCCAGCAGTGGCACAAGGGCTCAGTTAGTACACTGGGACCTAATAAGCAGCCCCAGTGCCAGCATATTTATTTGTGTTGTTTTTATTTTTTCACCTTTTATTTATCCACCTTTCACCTAAAAATAAACAAAAACTAAACAAAAAAGTAACAAAATACAATTCTCCCCACCCCACAAATACAAACATTAAATATAACGCAGAAACCTAAATACATCAACAGCAAAAAGAAGTATTAAAAAATCCCACAGTCTAAGGAATAAACACTTTATAAAATAAGAACAATTTCCTGAAAGGAGCCAATTGAACAAATTCGGTATAACTCCCTCCTGAGGAAATTCCACAACTAAGATTTACCAGTGAAAAAGCTCATGTCTTGGTACCCACCAGCCTACCTTCAGAAGGTGACATCACCAGAAGGGCCTCATCTGCTGATCTTAACAGCTGCTCCACAATGGGGAGAATTGTGCATAATTTCATTTTTTTACTGTAAGTGGGGATATTTTGGAATGTTTCTTCACATTTAAAAATCCCTCCATGTAATGAATTAGAACATCACAGTAAAGACCTTTTGTAGTCCTCTCCTTGAAGACACAGGTGAGAAGAGCCAAAAATGCAGGTCCTTCTATATAATGAGTTCTCATCTGACTTAGACTGCATTCAAGCATCACACTAAACCATGGTTTGTGCAACAAACTCTGGCCAGTCTACCAGATGCAAGTCAAAACTCCTTGTCTGTGCTTGTGAATCCTGGTTTGTCTGTCTCTTGCCTCATCACCATATTTTAGTAAGGAAGAACATAAGAGAAGCCAACGTTGGATCAGGCCAGTGGCCCATCCAGTCACACAGTGGCCAAAAGCACCAGGTGCCCTCAGGAGGTCCAGCATTGGGGCCCTCCCTATCCTGCTTTCTCTGTGGTCAGAGGCAGTGCAACTCAACAACTGTGATTTTACAATCCTGCTATAAAATCCTGTTTTTGGTGTCCTGGTTTGGTGTCAGAGATGACATCTAACAGGGGTGTTGATCATGCCATGATTATTATGATGTCTGAACAAGGATGGATTGGCCCTTTAACTTACCAGGAAAGTTCCTAGTGGGCTGCTGCCCTGCTGATCAGGAGTGAACCAAGCTGAGCCCTAGCAGCACTGGCAGTGCCACAGGGGCTGGTCAGATTGGCCTGAGCTGGTGTCACATAAGGAGGACACTGGCAAATTATGTACATTGTCATTATTGCTGGGCAGGTCTGAGGCAAGCAGTCACTGATGGGCCACTCAGCCCGTCTTGTTCCTGGGCTAATATTTGAACATCTTTGTGCCTGAATGTTTAATTTCTGATACTTATCTTCATGGTGTGGAAAGAAATCACACTACAATGGCCTCCATGTGGTAAAGCGACTTGCAGAATGTACCCTGAGATTCAGCAGTGTCCACTTTATCCTGTCCAGCAGTAAACAGATCAGTTCAAAATGGAGTATGTTACTTTGTGGATCATATCGTGCATTGGTGGTAAAAAGTGCCATCAAGTTACAGCTGACTTTTGGAGGGCCCCATAGGCTTTTCAGAGTAAGAGATGAACAGAGATGGTTTGTCATTGCCTGCATAGCAATCCTGGACTTCCTTGGTGGTCTCCCATCCAAGGACTAACCAACGCCAACCCTGCTTAGCTTCTGAAATCTGACCAGATCAGGCTAGTCTGGGCCACCTAGGTCAGAGCACATTATCTGTTAGTAGTCCTCAAACAGTTTGAGTAAAGGTGAAGAGGAATGCCCCAAGAATACATGAGCACTGAAACAATAATCAACAATCATGCCTAGGGATGCTAGCCTCCAGGTGGGAACTGGGGATCCCCTAGAATTACAGTACATCTCCAGACTACAGAAATCAGTTGCTTCAGAGAAAATGGATACTTTAGAGAGTGGACTGTATGGCATTGTACTCCACTGAGGCCCCTGTCCTCCCCTGGCTCCATCCTCAAATCTCCGGGAGTTTCCTGACCTGAATCTGGCAACCCAATCCCATCCCCAGCCAGTGGCCATGAGGGACCTGGCAACTGTAGCTCAGGCCTAAGAATAGAGTTGTCTTTATATACAAATGGATTGGCACTGTGCCTCCTCAGCCACACAGAGAGGGATGAGGAATCATCCCTACCAAATTTCTGTGCAAGTAGCTCAGTTGCTTTGAGGAAATATAATGCATAAATTACAACCTAAATCCTACCCTTTTTACCTGGTGAAACTGAGCTGGTGAATCTGGAATTACTGTTCCTATTCAGCTTTCATTCCATTCATCATGCTGGAGGTGCTGAACTCTACCCTAGGGTAGGATTACCAGTAACTCGTTTTTTCCATAGTGTCCTATCTGGCAAAACTGACAGATTTTAAAAAAATATTTTTTAGCTGAAGACATTCAGGTTCATTCCTGAGCTCTGAATAATGGTAATGTGGCATTCTGTGGTTTTAATAATGAAGTCTTTCATACTTTTTCTAATATTTTGAAAATATATAGTCATAAAACAGTGCCTGCCTAACCCAGCAGGAGATAGCAAAAGGCTCCACAAAGACCAGATGATATATTTTTTTTAGTGGTTGGTAAAATATGAAATGCTCCAGGCATTTTCTGCAAGCCTTGATCACTGCATTTTACAATATACCAATTTCTACCCCTTTATGAAAAATCATACCTTTGTGCAGACAATGTTTAGGTTACAGCTTTAAAATGTTTATAATTTTGTTTGCATTCTTGTTAGACTGAAGACTCTGTCTGTACTTGTGTGAAGATATTTAGATTAATGATAACTGTAGACACTGACACCCATTAGGGTTCGTTCTCATCTTAATTTCTGATGAGGTCATCCTCACTAAGTGATTTTACCAACCCTTTACATAGCAAGCATTGAGTCTGAAGGTGTCATCACATAGGAAGAAGTGAAATTTGTTTCAGTAGTAGGAACCAGCCCAGGTAGGGGAGAAGAAAGGACACTTCATTTGAACAAATAAGGCCAGGACTTCACTGAATACAGATTTCTGGAGACCCGTGACGGAGTGAGCTCCCGACTCCAGCCCCAGCTCCTGCCAACCTAGCAGTTCGAAAGCAAGAAATTGCAAGTAGATAAATAGGTACCGCTTTGGTGGAAAGGTAACAGTGTTCCATGCACCTTGGCATTTAGTCATGCCAGCCACATGACCACGGAAAAAGTCTTCGGACAGCACTGGCTCTTCAGCTTGGATTTGACGGGCTTTCGAGCAAGGGAAACCTTTACCTTTACTGAACAGTAACAACAGCTGGTGCTAAGAGCCACTTGGAGATAACAACTCCCCCCCCCCCCAACCCCTGCTGGGAATCACCAAGGGAAGTAAAATTGGGTTAAGGCAGAAGGCACATCTGATTGTGTGCCTCTTCCCAGGGTCCCTTAAGAAGACTCTATAGGGTCATGTGAGGAGCCCTACTCTCACATACCACTGTACTAAGTTCCCACTGTATGACCAAGTGTCTCAGCCAGAAAGTAAGACAGAAAAACAAAGAAACCTGAGTGTTTGCTCTGAGGAAGGCTCAAACTAGGGTTGTCAATTCCCAGTGAGGCCTGGGATTACAACTGATCTCCAAACTAGGGATCACTTCCCTTGCAAAAAGTGTTGCTTTGGGGGGGGGTGTTATTTCCCACTGGCATTATAACCCTGCCATTATACCCAACTGAGGTCCCACCCCTCCTCAAACCTGTCCTCTCCAGGCTCTATCCCAAATCTCCAGGAACTTCCCAACCAAGAATTGGCAACCTGAGCACACACTGTAGGGCACCTCCTGCCAATCCAGTCTCCTAGATGCCTTCCTAGCTGTTAATCAGGGGTTAGCAGAGTCAACAAAGTATTAATTCAGGCACAGCAATTCAGCTGGATGTTTGAGAAGGCAACTGTAAAGAGGCATCAAGTGCCAGACCCAGCTCAGGTCACCTCTTATCCTTTGTGCAAGATGGGCCCAAAAGAAATAGCCTGAGCCACCACCATCCCAGCTGGCCCAGCCTGAGCCACCACCACCCCAGCTGGTCTCCAGCTGATTGGCCTGAAGGGTAGTTCACTGTCCTGCAGCAGGAAGGGAGCTAGAGGCATCAGCCAAATGGTGTGGGCTTCTGCCCTTCCCAACTGATCTCTCATCCTTCTTTCTCCCCTCCATAGCAGACACAACAGGGCACCCCCACCTTTTTCACAAATGCCTTGATGTGTACAAACAAAACCCCACCACTCTCACCATGTGAAGGGGAGTTAAAATGAAACATTTACCAGGCGCAAATGATGTGACAAATTCACTTTTGCCAGGTACTGCAAGAGGAAGCAGGAATGGGCGGCTGGCTTAGAGGGAATTTGAGCAACTCTTCTCACCTTAGCTTGGTTTTGCTGTATGACTAAGATGTACCTAGGTTTTCCCTGTTACAAAGAGCTTCTTCCACAGATTTCTGCTAAACATAACCGTTACAGGGAAGAAAATGTAGGGCTGCTCACTTCCAGGTGGGGCCTGGATTTTTCCTGGAACCACAACTGATATCCAGACTACAAACATCAATTGCCCTGGAGGAAATGGCAGCTTCAAAGGACAGACACTCACACTATGGCATCCTATCCTCACTGAGATCCCTCCCTTCCCCAAATTCCATCCTCCCCAGATGCAAGCCACAAATCTCCAGGAATTTCCCAAGCTGCAGTTGGCAACCCTAACTGGACAAGCCAATTTACTGAAATAGGCCACAGTTCTAAGACTATATCCTGGAAGTAAGCCCCACTGAATAACATGGGACTTACTTCTGAGTAGACTTCATTCGGATTGGTCCCTTTGCATTCCAGTCACAGCTGTGAAGAAATTTTTTGGACCCTGACTACCGACAGTATTTTGGAGTACAAGCAATATGTTGAACTATCTGTGATCATAGCTAAATGAGTAGATATACTCAGGAGTATATGAGTAGTACACACAAAGTCAAAAAATATGTTTGGTGTATTTTAGGAGCGTTGAAAAAAGTGAGTAATTTTCCTCAGAGTTTTCCTATGAGTCACAGCATCTGAGAAAAACATCATTTATTCATTTATTTTGCTAGAAAACTTATACCTTCACAATAAATTATTTTAGAAATAAATAAGCTTTTTTGCTTGACTTATCAGACTGTATGGTGTGGCATGTCTCAAGACGGTACTAACCCCAAACAAATGATGCTTTAAAGGCTCTTGCCATATGGAGAAGGGATCAGACTGAGGTTATGGTGCTGAGGAGAGCAGTTTAACCTTTCCCCCCCTGCAGCAGGAGATCCAGTCGCAGATTTCCTGCTGTTGTGTTGATCCTATATCTATGAGAACAACAGCTATGGAACAAGTTAAGAGCAGAGAATCATTCAGCTGTGACAACACACTCTCCTATTAAAGCATATGCATCAAAAATTTCAAAAACATACAACAATATTGCAAAATATGATTAATTTAATATACTAGGTGATGGGGGTCCAAAGTCATCAACTAGATACATTCGTTTCCAAAAGTCTTCATCAGGTGTGGACCAACAATTAGAATATCTTCAAACTCAATAAAGGTACTTCTACCATATCTGGCTGATTCAACAATGGCAACTTTCAACTCACAACATGTCTGGAATACTCCTATGTTAATGCATGTCACTCAAAGGCTTTACAGTGACACTTGAGTTGAAAGTTGCCATTGTTGAATCAGCCAGATATGGTAGAAGTACCTTTATTGAGTTTGAAGGTATTCTAATTGTTGGTCCACACCTGATGAAGACTTTTGGAAACGAATGTATCTAGTTGATGACTTTGGACCCCCATCACCTAGTATATTAAATTAATCATATTTTGCAATATTGTTGTATGTTTTTGAAATTTTTGATGCATATGCTTTAATAGGAGAGTGTGTTGTCACAGTTGTGTTTATCCTGGCTTTTATGTGCACTCTCCTTTCCATGTACATAAACCATTTATTTTATTCTTCCAAAAACAGAATCATTTTACTACATCCTAAATGGATCAATATATGAGTAAAATAACAAAATGTATTATTCACCAGTGTAATGTGTCACCTCTGCAACATTAGTAAAAGCTGGCCAGACAGAACCAATAGTCCATTTGTTCCAGAATATTTTACTGACTTCAAAGAACTGCTTCAAAGCAGGTTGTGGAGTACAGATTTTCATTTTACACTAATTTAGAAGAGTCATCCAGCAGGGGGAGCTCATGTTTTCAACTTTTTTGCTTTCCTTCTTCAGTTCAGGAACAGACGCGTAGAAGTAGTTGAATTTATACTCAATTTCACCATATACTAATAAAGAAGGCCCAATTGATTGTGACTATCAATACTGATGAGGATTGTTTTACATTGCTTCTGATCCATACTTTTTTTACTTGGCCGTATTGTGAAGGTTAAGACACTGAGCTGCAGACCGAAAGGTTGGTAGATCAGCAGTTCGAGACCCTACTGCTGCGTGACAGAGTTAGTTCCCATCTCTGACCCCAGCTCCTGCCAGCCTAGCAGTTCAAAAGTAAGAAATTGCAAGTAGATAAATCGGTACCATTGTGGTGGGAAGGTAACAGTGTTCTGTGCGCTTCAGCATTAAGTCATGCCAGCCACAAGACCACGGAAACGTCTTTGGACAGTGCTGACTATTCAGGTTGGAAATGGAGATGAGCACTGCCCCCTACAGTCAGATCTGACTGGCTTTCAAGCAAGGGAAACCTTTACATTTACTTTTGTGAAGGTAGAATGTTGATTCCTTTATTTATTTATTTATTTATTTATTTCGATTTATAGGCAGCTCTTCCCGCTGTTGCGGGGAGTCCTTACTCCTCAACAAACTTAAAGATAAACCTGATTTAAATTTGGTTTGTTTGTTAAGCATAAACTGTTAGGAGAGGTCTGCTTGTGTCGTTCTGCCACATAGCAACCTGTCCACAACTTATTGTAGCTATTATTACAACATTTACATGACTCGACATTTGTGTTCATAACATCCAGTTGGTTTGCAATAGGAACCTGTCAACAAAATATCTTCTGGAAAGGAACTAGCCAGAATGTCTAGAGCTGTATATTCCTTTGTAGATACATTTCAGAACCAAAGATTCCATTTTTGATATATTTTCACTTGGCTATAATCAAATTTTCCAAAGAACTAAAGTATGATATTTGATCTTTAGCTATTCATACTGCGAAAAGCTTTATCCACGTGTGCCCCTGCCACACTGATGCATCACCCTACATGACAATACTCTTTCTGAAACTGGAGGTAGGAAAGGCAACCATTTTGGCCCAACATAATATCGGGGGGGGGGGGGACGAATCCAGCAATGCAGGGAGGACTCTTATCATAGAGACCTTAAGGGCACCAGAGCTTGTTCAGAGGACTAGTGTGAAGCACTCCTGTTGGTAGTGCCACCTTTTGACTCTCTGCTGTTGAGTCTTACTACCCTGGGGTCTCCCTGAGCCTCAGAATAGGGAAGGGGGGGCTGGGTCTGTCCACTTTCCCTTGGAGTGTTGTTGCCCCACCTTCGGGCAAATGCTGCTGTCTCCTTTCCTACCTGGATGCATAGCCTCCTTATATCCACTCTAGTTTTAATCCACATAACCCTGGAGATCTTTTGGACTACATTCCTGGTTTCTAGAATGACTAGGCTACAACTCTGTTCCCTGAAAGAACCTTCCCGTTGTTAATTTCCTTGTTAGGCTTTAAAAGCAATAATGGAATATTTTCAAAGAAAAAACACAGCCCCCTCAATAGTAGAGCATCTACACTGGTATCCAACACAAGGCAAATAGAGTCAAGAGTGTCCAGAGAAATAATTCAGGGGGGGTCTATTACTGTAACTGCAGATCCCGACTGCTTATGATCTTTATTTAGGATTCCACTGGGGACAAGTGCCCCTCCTCCCCCATTGCAGACAGCCATTAGTGGAGCAGACTGTGCCTATGGTTTCCAAGATTCCACACTCAGGCATTTAGTGGTCCTGACCCTTCCTCCCTTCTTCGCTCGCCAAAAATCTGATCTACATCTTTTTCTCACCAACAGAGGAGAAGACTTTATTATCATTGCTGCTGCCCTTGTACAGGGGACAACTGTCCACTGACAAGAGGATTTGGCCCTAGTGATTATGAGTCTATCTTGTCCTGACATTATCAAGCAGAATATGGAATGAGGTCTTTATATGTGTAATAAATCAGGTCTTCTTATATTTGAAAGTCTGATGGTCCCTTTCAACATATTTAAGCAGTATGACTCAGTGCCAGAAAAGTTAGTTCATGATGGGGTCACTGTATGAATTAAGTTATCAGTGGATATCTTCATCAGTATTTCAAAATCAGTCTTCGGCTGCCTCTTCGTTTATTCAGGAGGGGCTGTGACTCAGTCTGAAAAGATGAAGTAGCCAAAACCAACATATATTCTAGGTTATTTTAGGGATGCCAGCCTCCAGGTGGGACCTAGGGATCCCCTGGAATTACACCTCATCTACAGACTACAGAAATCAGTTCCCCTGGATAAAATGGATGCTTTGGAGGGTGGACTCTATAGCCGTGTACCCCACTGAGATCCATGTCCTCCCCAGGCTCCACCCCCAGATCTACAGGCATCCCCCAACCTGGATCTGGCAACTCTACCCCCATCCGCACACCGGTAGAGAGAGATAGAGAGATCTCCAGTACTCTTCAGATGCTTCTGCCAACTCCGGCAGTGTCTGTCTGCTCCTTTCTCTCTTCCAGCATCCAAACTCTGCTCCCTTCTCACACAAACACACATCCTTCCTCTCTTTCCAGCTCAGTGGGAAGCTCTTGTCTTCCAATCCCTTGAAAACATTTCCTGACACTCAAGACCCATTGAAGAGATATCAATGGTTGTTAAAACACATCACCATTCAGTTTGTTATGTAGGATAGTTGCAGTGATCAGAGTCCTAGCCCACCACAATATGAAGATGAAATCACTAAGAGAATAAATTTGCTGATAGTTCTTTTTGGTTCTGGGAGGCATTAAACCTCCAACCAGTCATTAAGAAGAATATTTACAAAATTAATTTGTCTCATAATCACAAAAAGGTGTATTTGAACAAGAGCTCACACATTACATCAGTCTCTTCCTTCTGGACCAACTAGTAAAATATTTTCCTTCCATGGATCTTTTCCCCTCTTAATCTTTAGCCTACTTTTTGACATGGATGTTTAAGCTAGCTGCCACTAGAAAAATGCTAGAAGATGTATTCGAGAGTATATTCACTGTAACATGTAAAAACTCAGCCTGTACATTTAAATATGCTGGACTGCTCTTTGGATTAAGTAAAAATTAAATATTTTAAATCTTGGTGAGAATATACTATTTTGGTCTCTTTTCCCAGGAGCTGAAAGTTAGGGTGGTATCTGCAGAATTAATTATCTTTGGTGAACAGAGAGCACTGGGAACTTTATAGAGAAGAGATACAAGAGTAAGGATACAAAAACAAATCATGCAATGCTTCTCCCAAAGGTACAACCATGCAGGTCCAAAACTTAACATGCTGTGCAGCACACCAGGACAGAATGCTTTTCTCAAGCTTTTATTATAAAAAACTTCACTCAACCTTAACTAAATTCACTGGGCCAAAACCCTCTCTGCCTATTCATCAAAGCAAGGTGTGTTTTGTAAGAAAATTGTTATGTACCAGGGAATGGATAGCAGAAAGATTGGAAAGATTCCCTGCTTAATGACTATGGACTATTATGCAAGGGTGTTTTCCCTCACTTTCATGGTGCCATATACGTTGGGTTTTCTTTGTTGTTCTGCATTGATTTTCTTCCCTTCAGCGCTCAGTTTGCTTTCTGGTTGCTGTTTCCCTGGGTTTTCTGAGAGTGCTTTTGTGCTGATTTTTCCCTTGTTTCGCTTCCAAGCCGAAGGTAATTCAAAAGTGTGTACGTTCCCTTGGATTCCCCCCCCCCTTTGCCATCCATCTAGGGTCACTCCCCCACCCACATCAAGGTCGCTCCATCCACTGTGCACCCTTCGTCAACCCCCTTCATTGGTATACAAGCACCATTTCCCCCTCATTTTTAATCTTTTTTTTTTACAAGGGGCACGAGTCTGGCAATATGAGACTATCGCTAGTCTCTAATTGCTGAATTTAAACAATTTAAATGACGGGGAAAGTTTAAAAGGAGTTGCACAAGGTTTAGTCCCCTGCTGGTATTGACTTGAAAGGGGGATTGGAGAGGACGCAAACAACAGCATCCCCAGTGCAAAAAAAAAAAAAAAAAGGATTTCAGTGCTGCATACGAACAAAATAAAACGGGATCATCAGCACAGAATGAAATTGATGAGATGTAAAGAAAGAGAAACACTGGGATGGGAAGCCTAAAGCTTTGAAGACATTTTTTCCTTTAATACTTTAGTGAACAAAGGGTATTTTGGGGAACCATTCTGGCAGTTCCCGGAAGCCTAACATTAAAATGGCAGCTGAGCCACACGGGCCTTCTGTAAACTGCTGAATTTAAGAAACACTTGGGATTGACCCATTTGGAGGACAGAGTGCAATCCGCACAGGACATAGGACTAGGAGGGCTTCTAGTATCCTGACCCCACTGCTGACTTCCTGAGGGTACCTGGTGTTTTTGGCCACTGTGTGACACTGGTCCCTTCCACACAAGCGAGATAATCCGGAGGGGAATTGAGGCTTTTTTGCTCCAGAGCAATTTGCCCTGCAGTTGCGTGATCACACAGCTCCATGGACCTGCTGGGGCAAACCACCGCTGCATGATCAGACGCAACTGTGGACAGGTGGGCTTTTTGTGTGGTGGGTTTCTGAGGCGCTTAAATGGGGGATTGCTGAATCACTGCAGAGGGGGAGGGAGAATCGATGCTTTGCTTCTTCCCCCCCAAGGGCTTTTGATGATGCGCACATGGAGAAGGGGGAAAAAACAGCATTGCATCGGGATAGCGTGTGATCACGCTATCCGCGATACCACACTTCTGTGCTGACGCGATCACACAGGGAAACTCCAGCTGTGAGCCACAGCAAACCATTTGCTACTGGAGTTTCAATAGTAGCTTTTTATCATGCTTCCCCACCAGATCAAAGTGGTTTGCAACGGCTTGACAGTTGCAGGACGCTTCCCAGATGTGCTGGTGTGATTGCACCAGTTTGATCCATCGATGAATCATCCCTCTAGCGTGGCAAATAGGTGCGTGTGGAAGGGACCACTGTGTATTTCAGTTGGGGGGGGGGCTGTGAGCATTGTGGGAATGCTTTGGGTTTGGGTTTCTGGTGAACTCAGGGCTTCAAGCCATCATATCTACATATGTCATTGCATACATTGGGGGTTGCGTGTCAGGGCTGGACTTGGAGCTTTGAGCTATCATGTCTATGTATGCCGCAGGGCTTCAAGCCATCACATCTACATACATCATTGCATACTTTGAGGTTTGGGTGTCAGGGTTGGACTTGGTACTTTGATCCACCATGTCTACATACGTTTCAGGGCTTTGAGACACCACGTGTACATGTGTCGTTGCCTTCACACAGTATTTTGGGTTTGGTCTCAGGTGGTCTCAGGGCACATTGTAGTTCTTCTGTTGGGTTGGCAAAAATGCCCCCCCCTCCAATTTCTACTGCAGAGATTCTCAGGAACTTTGATTCTGTTCTGCTGGGCTTCTATTGCATTGCTTTTTTTGCTGGTCCCCCCTCCATTGGAAACAATGGAGGATGGGAGCACCTTCTTGGGTGTGGATAACTTGGACCCCATAAATCCAATCCTCACCAAACATAGAGGGCAGGTAGAGGGGAGTCAGCCAGAGATTCACTGTGAGTTTGCTGTCTCTAGCATGCCGGGGGGGGGGGGGGAGTGTTGTTCTACACACCCCTGAACCTCATGAACCTGCGCCTGTCATTTCCCCAGAAAGCAATTTTCTGGGGGCACCTTATTTGGGGGGGGATGTAACTCGGACCCTGTAAACCCAATCCTCATCAAACTTGAAGGGCAGGTAGAGGAGACTTAGCCAGAGATCTCCTGCAAGTTTTATGTCTCTAGCATACCAGGGGCCATTCTACCGCATCACGAACTTCACAAATTGTTTCAGTTTGTATGAAGCCTTTTTAGTTCATGATGGTCTGCAGTTCAGTTCATGGGTGGGCCACAAACCATTTTGCATTTTCTCAGTTTGTACCCATCTCTAATTTCTGCTTTGCCTTCTCTGGCAACCTCCATAGCCTGTCCCCTTTTTGTTCATCCTTCTCTTTTATGCACCCACCAGCTAACCTACCTTTATCTGCACCCCTGCCTTCAGCTTTCTCTTCTTCCCTCCATTGGGTCAGCTTGTCCCTGGGAAAAGTCTAGCCAAGCTGACCAGTGGCCACTATCAGGCCAGCAAAGAGTTTTTGAGGTGTGAAGGGGGCTGCTGGGGAAATGGAAATGCAAGCAAGATCCTCCTGTTAATCCTCTTACATGAAGCTTTTTCTTCTCACACATGTTTGGATCCAACCCAATAAATAGCTCCTATTGAACCTTGCATGAGAGAGAGCATAACTTTATTGGCTGAGGTATTTTACTCCTGAATTTCTTGGAATAACAAGTTTCTGGAAAAATGATCAAAAGTATCCTATCCTAGAAGTGGACAGAGAGACAACACCCTATCAAATTAAATTATATGTTGTAATATCAAACAACTTTTCCTTATAAACCCTAGTATACAGGAGAGGGATTAATTCTTTAAAGTTCATGGAACATTTTAGGAAAAACAAAACAGAGAACATCCATTCAGATCTTGCCTTCCTGCCCCTCCAAATTTTGCACCAACAGTTCATAACAAGGCACTCATCTGGCTGTGTGCATGCATTTAGTGTAATATTAAAATAAACCATGTGTACCTCAACAAAAGCAAAGAATAGACAAATCATCACAGGAAGAAGAAACACAAATGTATGGCAGACAAGATTGCACAGTTTCACCATACTGACATCTGGCCCAGCTGGTTATTTATTGAGGGCCAATCACTGGCTCATTTATCTGGCACCCAGCAACAGCTGTAAACTCCATGGCTGGGATGAGTTGGTTTGCCAGCTCTGGTCTGGGAAATTCCTGGAGATTTGGGGGTGGAACCAGGAGGAAGAAGTTCAGTAGGGTATAATGCCATAGCGCCCACCCTCCAAAGCAGCAATTTTTTCCAGGGGAACATCTTTATAGTCTGGAGACCAATTCCCAGGAGATCTACAGGGCCCACCTGCAGGTTGGCAACCCTAGGGGTGAGGCAGCAGTCCTCTGGAGACCCCCACCCCCTCTGTTTAGTGCTGCTGCTCAGGCCACATCTTGCACTCAATCAAAAAACAGGTGCTCTGAGACTGTGTTCCTGTAGTGATCATCCTGGATCAAGCCAAAATCATTCTAATCAGTTTTGATTTTCAGCATACAATTTAAAATGTAAAATCTTTTCAGATTTAAACCTGTTACGGAGAATAACTATGGTATTTCATTCAAGGAAAATATAGAGAAGAACAACTTCTTACAGCACAATTGGTATTCTGGTTGGACACTCCTTTAAACATCTGCCAGCACTCCAAAGAGGTTATCGTACTTGGGGAGGAAGTAGAAATATGATAGTCCAGTAATGACTCAATGAACTTGCTTAATCATGTACAGTGTTTAAGAATCTGATTCTGGCACCAGGTTTGCTATTGTATCTTATAAAAGTAAGTTAATGCAAATATAGATTCAAATTTTTCAGGTTAGTGGATAGTAGTATCATGTTCTCAGGGTGTGGCACACACTGATACAGGAGCTCATGTTCTAAAGCATTCTTATAGGTTGAATTCAACTGTACAGATGTCGCATCTTGAGATCCAGGGATACATTTTGTATGCACATTCTTGAGGGACTGAGTATATCCACCCTCATGGAAGGGCAGTGTTTATAGGGGCACAACTGGCTTTCGAGCAAGGAAAACCTTTACCTTTACTATAAAGCAGTATGGCATTCAAGAGCTGTACCCCAGCATCCCTGTAAGGGATTTTAAGGTACACTTCTTACAGTGTACAGCTGCTTAGAAGAGAAGAAGAAGAGATTGGATTTATATCCCGCCCTTCACTCACTTGGAGTCTCAGAGCAGCTTACAAACTCCTTTCCCTTCCCCTCCCCACAACAGACACCATGTGAGGTAGGTGGGGCTGAGAGAGCTTTTTCCCAAGCTGTCCTTGAGAGAACAGCTGGTACAGAGCTATGGCTTGCCCAAGGTCATCCAGCCAGGTGCAAGTGGAGGAGTGGGGAATCAAACCCGGTTCTCCCAGATTAGAGTCCGCGCACTTAACCACTACACCAAACTGGCTCTTTGCTTAAGTCAGCAAAGTCTCTTGGACCAACTGAATAAAAGTCAGTGAAGTTCATCTGTGTCTGAAGCTGCCCTCAATCAAGATAAAATGGTGGTCCACTAATTTCAAAATGGGTAAGAAGGATGCTTTTCTCCCCTTTCTCCGGCCACAATAACAGACTGGGGACCTATCTACAAAAGGTTACAATACCAAAGGATTTGGTTCTAAGTAACGCCCAAGACCTGGTGAGAGATGTAAAAGTGACTGCACTGCTTGGGAAGAGTGAACATAATGTTATTGAATTCAACAACATCTATATAAATAGGAAATTGCCCCAAAAGACCGACACAACCATTTTTAACTTTAAAAGGGGTAACTTCTCTGAAATAAGGAGACATGTGGAGAGGAAACTTAAAGGAAAAGTAAAAGGGGTCAAAACCATTGGGGAAGCTTGGAGACTACTTAAAACTACAACCCTAGAAACTCAGATAAAATATATACCGCAGGTTAGGAAAGTTATAAATAGGTATATAAAAAGGTGTGCATGGTTAACAAACAAAGCAATGGAAGCTGTAAAAGGTAAGAAGGATTCCTTTAAGCGGTGGAAAGCTAGTCTCAGTGAGGCTGATAAAAGGGAACACAGGCTGTGGCAAATAAAATGCAAGTCTGTGATCAGGCAGGCAAAAAGGGGATCTGAGGAGCATATAGCAAAAAACATTAAGACCAACAATAAAACTTTCTTCAAATACATTAGAAGCAGGAAATCAGCCAGAGAGGCAGTGGGGCCCTTGTATGACCAAGAGGTAAAAGGATTACTGAGGGATGAGAGGGAAATGGCTGATAAGCTGGATGCATTTTTTGCCTCTGTCTTCACTGTGGAAAATAAGAAGTGCTTGCCCACTCCAGCACCGCTGATTTTGGGAGGGGTGTTGAAAGACCTGAGTCAGATTGAGGTGACAGGAGAGGAGGTCACAACTTCCCTGGTAACTCATTACATTCCAGCAATCAGGAAAATACTCTCTGATGTTCCCATATTAGCCATGTATTGGCCAATGCATAGCAGTGACCAATGGCCAAATAGTGTCACACAACCCAGAACTGACATACAACCCAGTACATGCAGACAAGTATATACAGAAAGACCACCATGCTTGCATACTACCATGACCAAGTAGTTAAATGGGCAACAGTTAATGTTATAGCCACAAGCCCTCAGAATATCATGTCAATATGTATCCAGCAGATTCATAGATCAATAGTAGCACCAAAAGCTCCAAACATGTAATGTTCTACATGGGGCAGTGGGGTAAGTTTCTAATTTCATAAACACAGAAAGAGACAAAAGGGGGGGGGAGTGTCAAATATATCAAATGCTGAAACAAACAGGTCTGATTTAAAGTGCATATGTTATAAAATAAAGAATTCCAGTCCTATCATATCCTGCTTCTTATACTTTTTAAAAAAAAAATATTTGTATTAGTGATACATTAATATTGCATATGCTCTAAAATAAATACCATTCATTCAAAATATGCTTTCCCTCCCTCTCAATTATTAATCACAGTATATTTATCAAAAGGAAGTGGGTAAAGATATCAAGCCTAGCTCATTATTTTCTCAGTATGAAAAGGTAAATAATGGACTTTATACTCTTTTAGAGCAAGTTAAATATGTCTGAAATAACTCAACACAGAGTACAAACAGAATTTAATCATAAGTTTGAAAAATATTTACTTACCAGTTGCCCAAATCTATTTTGGCATCCTTTGGTTGGGTATACTCTGCACTTTAGGAAAACACAATGACTGGGATGGCCAATTTGCCAGAAAGAAGGTATGGTATTTAGGCAGTTGCAATGATAGAAACTGCCCTGACCTGGAGAGCCCAGGCTAGCTAAGCTAAGAAGGGTCAGCCCTGGTCAGTATTTCAGTGGGAGACGACTGAAGAATACCAGGGTCACTACACAGAAGCAGGCAATGGCAAACTACCTCTGAATGTGTTTTGCCTTGAAAACCCTACAGGGTCCCCATAAGTCAGCTGCAACTTGATGGCAAAAAGCAAAGATAGAACCTAATAAGACTGTAGAATAGTCAGGTTTATCAAGGTATTTTTTTTAGGAATCCCCACAATGGATAAAGAAATATTTGGATGTTGCACTAGTAGTGGATATTGAAGAACTACTCTGGTTGGTGCATACTCCTTGGGGGTTGTTTTGTTGTGCCATATTAAACGGAAACAGATTGACAAACAACCGACCCTGGAGAAGTCTACAAATAGCTAAGCTTTTTAGAAATTAATTTTCAGGCTACTTCCAATGATAATATCCTGACACTTTTACTATCAAATTTTATGTCTGTGTAATTCCTCCATTTCTAAAAGTGGAAGATTTGCTGGGCAAAACTAAATTTTGTTCTAGGTCTATTTACATCAAGAGGTAATTTCTGAGCTATCTTGTCATTATCACCCTGAATGTATGAAATTTCCTTATGATAAGTCTGTGAACTTGATATAACAACACCCTCTGAACCATGCTGGCTAATCTGTCACTTAACTAGATCCAATCAATGCCTTGAATTTATTTATAGTCCACCTTTCTCACTGAGACTCAAGACATGTAGCATTGTGAGGTAGCTGTCTGATCAGCATGCACAGGTCTATCAGTATGGGTGCATTCCCAAAGAGGAATGTTAAATGCTCTTTAATGGCTCTAATTTCTCAATGAGATCTGATTGTCAAGAGATGGTTTCAAAAGATCTCTCCTGTTCAAGGACTCATTAAAACTTGGAGAAGGTCTCTCCCATGCACAGCCTAAGAGATGGGTTGGGTAAGTGTGAAAAGGGACAATCCTGGGATCTGGACCAGAGAAAGAAGCAGAGAGCGTAAAAGCTATCTGGAAAATAAAGCTTGTTACAGGGTACAGGATCTGATGTGGGACAGCGGATCTGCTGGCTTGTAGGGTAGCTTACTTAGAACTAAAGCACACACTGTAAGAACACTGATAGTTTCCAGCCCTTTTTCTCTCCCAAAGGGAGACATACCTGAGATCTGGTATTACTGCCCCTGGATCTTCTCACTGCTTAGAGAAGATTGGCACACCTACACAAATCTTTGCACTTGTGTGCTGCGTAGAAGGGAACAGAGGGGGGGGGGTGTAAAGCACGGTCATGTCACAGCCAACTTATGGTGACCCTGTAGGGTTTTCAAGGCAAGAGACATTCAGAAGTGGTTTGCCATTGCCTGCCTCTGCCTAACAACCCTTGGGAGTCTCCCGTCCAGTCCTGCTTAGCTTGTCAGATTGGACAAGATCCTGCTAGCCTAGGCTATCCAGGTTAGGGCTAGAGACAGAGGAGGGCTACGAAAAATCTATCAGTCTATTCCTTCTGGTTACTGAAAGGTCACCATTTCATATAGGATGTTCCTTTTATGTATGCAGGTGCCCTCAAGTTGAACCAAGTTATAGTGATCCCAGCAAAGGGACTTTCAAAGCAAGTGAGTAGCAGAGGTGGTTTGCCATAGCCTTCCTCAACACTTTTCCTTGATAACCCCCATCCAAGTACTGACCCTGCTTAGCTTCTGAGATAGGACTAGAGTGGGCTGTACCACAGCATTCAACATCTGAAAGATGGTCCTTTTACAGGGAAATAATCTCCTAATAAGATTAAATAAAGAGGCATATGGCTGGAATTTTAATTCTGCCACTATTCATGGGTTGGGCAACTATCATGTGTAAAGCAAATCCAAACTATCATGTGTAAAGCAAATCATTTTCCTGATGTCTCCCCCTTACATTCCTGTTTGGATAGATAGAAAAGCCCCCCCCCCCCCCCCTATATTTCTACCAAGGAAGGCTTTACTTGCTGACTTTTTGTTTCTTCTGCATTCAAAGGCGCAGCAGCCTCTCTGCCAGAAAATAGGTGGAAACCCCAGTAGGTCTTCAGAGACCTACCAGTGGGCAGCTGCTGATTGTTGTTTATTTTTTGGTCATACCTTCCACATAAGAGCATCACTCTTGCCATAGATCCATCCTTTCTTTATAGGCCTTCTCTCCTGTCCCTCAGTTCAACAGAGACTTGGGGGGTATTTTTCTTTTTAAGTCTCACATGTTCACCACCAGAGCAAAACCTGGGATTCTCCCTTACCCTTTACAAGTGTTCACTAGCTGAATCGAATTCCTGCAGGTTCGCTGTACCTTTCTCGATTACATTTGGATTTTGCATAATTACACTCCGCGCTGTACTCCGTGGCCCCTTGACCCGTCTGTCCCCCCCCCCCCCCCCCCCCGGGTCCTGCATAAAAGGTTTGCCTGTGACTCATTCCATTTGAAGAAGTGGGCTCTGGTCCACAAAAGCTTAAACGGGAACAAAACTTTGTCAGTCTTTAAGGTGTCACAAGACTCCTGTTTATTTTTACTGGGCGTGAGGTAATTTGCGCGAGGCGAGGGAGACGCTCTCCATCGTTAGCGATGCACCGCGGCCACCTCACAGGCCCGAGCGCCTGCCAAGCCGGCCCCTTCCCTTCCACCCCCCGCATTTGGCGCAAAAAGGCTGCAGCGCCGAGGTCACAAACAACCCCACCCCCCCTCACTCAGGGGCGTGCGCCTGCCGCACTCGGCTCCCCGCCGCGCGGCGCCCCCCAGTTCTTGTGTTCCCGGGCTCAGCGACGCCAGCCCAAGCCCCGCCCCTTCGCGAGCTCTCTGGCTCGCCTAAGCCCTCCCACAGGCGCTGGCAGGAGCCCGGGAAGCGCCGCGACGGGCAACGTTTGGGCGACGTCAGTGGGCGCGCGCGGTTCAGACTCCAACTCTTTAAAACGGCGTGTAAACTGAGATGCTGCCACAGAGAGCAGCGCGCCAGCGGCGTCCCGACTGCGCCACAAGGTCCGGGGGCAGACGCACCGGCTTCGTCGCCGTCGCCTGCAGCTCTGAGCCTCCCTCCGCCTCGCGGGCGACGCACATCCCGAGTTGAGGCGGGAGGGCTCCCAGCGCCGAGCCCAGTGACGAGCCGGCGGCGCTTCTCGGCACCCTCCTCCAGCCACCACCCCGGGGGATGACAGCGGCGCCCTCGGCTGCTCCGCAAAGCCCCCGCGCCCTTCTCGCCGCCCCCGCGCCCTGGCACCATGGACACCTCCTCGGCGGCGGCGGCTGCCGCCCGCGCGCTGCTTCTGCTCGGCCTGCTCGGGCTGGACGCGGCGCCTGCCAAAGGCTCCGGCGGCGCGGCGGGCAAACGCCAGAGGAGCTGCCCGGCCGCCTGTCACTGTGAGCCCGACGGGATGCTGGTGAGAGTGGACTGCTCGGACCTGGGCCTGACCAGCGTGCCCGCCAACCTCAGCAGCTTCGCCTCCTACCTGTAAGTGGTGGCGCGCGGGAGGGGCTCCCTTCGCCAGCCACCGGAATGGAGGAGGAGGCGGCGGCGGCGGGACCGGGGCGGGGGGAGAGGCACCGGCAGCCGCTCCTGGCTCCTCCTGGCAAAGGCAGGGATTCCCTTACAGCCTTCAGGCCTGGCTGGCGGGGATCACCCCCAAATTCCTAGGTGCTAAGGAGCAAGTGAGGGTCTAGGTCGGGTCCCAGATGGCACCTGAGGAGACCTCCTGGGAAGTCCATGTGACCCACCTGGATTTCCAAGAAGCAAGGAAGGTGGACAGCAAATAAAGCAGCCACTGAAGGGGAAATCTAGTAACCATATGCAAAGGGGTCAGGAGGGCATCCCTGAAATGCGGTTACTCCTTGGGATGGGAAAGTTTCCTGCAAAAACTGTAGCTCTTCCTTACCCCTAAAGGTTTATTTTATGCCAATCAACTCTTCTTGAGAATTGCATGTGAATTTAGTTGTAGGGCCGCCAAATGGTGTTTGTAACTTGGGATATCTGTTCCGTAGGAGCATTCCAGGAGATGATATAAACTAAAGTCTGTTTGTGGCACCTTAAAAACTCCCACAGTTTTGTTCCATCATGCTCTAGATCCCCCTTTCATGCTCTAGATCTCCATTACTGTCATTTTTTGTAGGATTTTTTTTTTGGGTGGGGGTACACCAATAAGCAGGATCAGAGTATCATGAAATTCAGGAAGGTACAGGATAAATTTATGTAATCAAGAAAAATACAGAGACCATCCAATAACTGTGCTAAACTAGTTGACACCTGTAATGGGTGTGGCATCCCAGGTTTTGCTAAAACAGTTATAACTTGTAATGAAATGAAGTTCCCAATTCCTGAGATTTAGTTTAAAGAAGGGTGGTATTGATGACACAGTGATGATCTAGCTTTAGGGGGTGGTTCTTTAATATTAGGGCAAACAGAGACACTTATATCAGTCTGCCACATTATGACACCCAAGCAGTAGAAAGCTTAGGGCATGGTGATTCTAGTGAAAACTTCCCAAATGTGGTGCCTGGACACCACTGTGGAACTTTCAATGCACCATGAATTCTTCAGTGTCTAATACCAAGATCTTACAAGTTTAACCACACATAAACAGTTTAACTGTCATCATGAACAATGCCATTAGAATGCAGACAATCCATATTCCCATCAAAACTGTAAGCATTATAGTGCAATCCTAATTAGAGTTATACTTTCTGTGCCAGTGACCACTGACTTCAGTGGACAGAGAAGGGTGTGACTCTGATTAGAATTCCACTGTGAATCACCAAATCACTGTCTTAATTACATTGAAGAAGACTGCTGCACACTCAGTTCTTTGAGGACTGGGATCCCTACTGCACCTCTACAACATACTGTACTACATATACTATATTCACTAGAGATATAGACTATACAAGTGTGATATCTGGCTATCGGCATAAATAGTCTTTCTGTCATGTACAGACAGCATACGTATGTAAGCACTGGATTTTGTGAGCCTGGATGAAAAAAAACCACTGTTGAGGAGTATTAAATACCCCTCTGTATTGGAACATTTCTCTCATAGAACAGTTCATGTAAGATTTAATGTATAACATTTGATTTATCTTACAAGCTGGGAAAATATTGTCCATTGTGGCTTCTCAATATTTGCATGCTGTTAACACTTGCCTTATTTTAGTGTGAGGCGCTGCTGTACAAATGGGGATCTCAGTTCAGAGTCAAACCCTTGTTCACTTGGGATTCTTAGAACAGGAATTGCGGCACATTTCATAGAAAGCGAATTTGTTTCTTGCATAATGTCACTAGTGTGTTGGTTCCAGAAAAACATTTGTTTAATACTTGTTGATCATAAAATGGGATATAAAATATTTATAGACATGGCTATGCTATTACCCATTCAGAATAGGTACAATATACTTACACAAATCTGTTATATGATGTATTGTTTATAGGGTAATTAAAATGACATAACAACAGAAACTTGATTGAACTTGCTGGCCATTATCTTTACCTTTGATCCTTGGGGCAAGGCTTTGAACTACAGAATTTGATTTAATTTTTAACTGATCTCTATCTAGATTCCTGAGAGCTAAAACAGAGCAGTTGCCAATAAAGACTGGGAAATACAGCAGTAGGAAAAGACAGAGGATGCATCTCTGATCTAGCACAAGATCACTTCGGTTCACCTATCAAGAATCTATACATGTTAATGTTAACTGTTTGGGTGTTGGAATAAGAAGTACTCATAATAGATAGAACAAAGTTTGAGTCCAGTGGCACCTTTAAGACCAACAAAGTTTAATTCTGGGTATAAGTTTTTGTGTGCATGCACACTTCATAATAGATAGCTCTTGCTCTGTGAACATGTGTCTGACCTACTTAGTACTTACTTAGTACTGCATGTCTTTCTTAGAAAGTGAAAAATAAAGAGAAATGGAAATGGAAAACTTATTGCTTTCCATTCTATAGCTCCCACTTCTGATGTCTTAATGGTGAGTGTAAAGTACATGATTTCACAAAGACAGTTGTCTTAATGAGTACCTTTGTAATGATAAGATGGTGAAACGATGTTAAAATCTATTATGTTTATTTATTATACCCTATCTGGCAACTTTGTCTTTGTTCTCTGCATTTAAGTGTGTGATATTTGCAGTCTTGGTTCTTGTTTGGTTTTCCCACCATTTTTATAATATAATACAGTAATGAATGCTTTTTATTTTGAGTAGATAACATTCCTTTTAATTGCTCCATACATCTGAGTTCTCAACATATTTACTTAAAAGAATGTCCAATTGATTACAATGGACCATATTTCTAAGTATGTGAATTCAGAATCACAGATTAGGCTTCTGATACAGTTTATAAAGCACATATCTGCTGCACATGGCAACCTTGATACTAGAGACTGCCTTAAACCCCTTCTGATGAGAGAATTTCTCCCCACCTCAATGGAGAATGATGTATTAGCGTTCTGTGGAATTTTAAGTCATTGATACTCATTTAATCTCAACTATAATAAAGCAAGGTGTCAGACAGATAAGTGGGATTTTAATGTGAAGTGATAAAGGTCTGTGAAGCCTTAGCAATATCATTTTATAAGATACCATTTTATCAAACTGTGTTTATAAACTAATACCAATTCATTTTATTGTAAAAGAATACCAATTTGTTTTATTGTTTATAAATGTAGTCCAAACATTTTTTGGGGAAACGTTAATACTAAATGAAGTTCCATATCACTTGTTGTTAATCAACAACTTTGTCTTAAAACCACATTCTTCCCATTCCACTTAGAGAACTATATCATAAACCGGATGGACTGAATATGTACCTTTCATAGAAAGTCCTATTATACTGAAAAGCACATGTCTTAAGAGAATCACAGACAGGAGGAAGATAGGCAATTCAGAGACTGCCCTAAGTAACTACATTTGGCGTGCCTTACATCCTAATCCTAATCATGTTTACTTTAAAAGAACTCTCTTTTACTTGAGTATAATTCACTTCCAAACAAATATCACATATTTATAACATACTAGGAATAAGGCCCGTTGTGGGAATAAATACAATGGGCTCTAGAAAGAGGCTCTTGGAGAGTGCCAAGGCCTTGGGCACTCAGCGTCAATTTGCTGTGGCAACCTCAGCAGGGTATAATGACACAGAGTCCACCATTTTCTCCAGGGGAACTGATCTCTGCTACCTGAAGAGCAGTTGTAATTCTGAGTGATCTCCTGCCCTCACCTGGGAATTGGCAGCAGTGGTTCCCCAAGCGGGAATAGCTGGTTTGGAGAGCAGAGTCCATGGCATTCTACCTGTCTGAGGCCCCACCCCTCCTCAAACCTCACCCTCTCCAGGCTCCACCCCTCAAGTCTCCAGGAATCCCCCACCTGGAGTTGGCAACACCATTTCCTTCCCAGCCAAGCATCAACCTACCTTTACTTCCTCCTCACTCTTCAATTTTCCATCTCCCCCCACCTGCAGCCTCTACCAGGCTCTGAAGCCCTGACTGCCACATCACATTGGCTGTCATGGAGGGGGGCATCTCAGCAGGACACAGAGTCTATCATTTTCTCCAGGGAACTGATCAATGCCATCTGGAGAGCAGTTGTAATTCTGAGTGATCTCCAGCCCTCACCTGGGGATTGGCAACCATGGTTTCCTTGGCCAGGAGGGCAGGGTAGAAATTTAAATAAATAAATTTCCCAGGAGGAAAAGTGGTCTTTCTCTGCAATGGGGACCAAAGTAGCTTACATCATTCTCCTCTCCCCCTTTTGACTTGCACAACAATCCTGTGAGGTAAGTTAGGCTGAAAGTCTGTGACTGGTTCAAAATCACCCACTCAGCTTCAACAGCAAGAACCTGGATCTAGCAGACCCTGCTCTGAAGGACTGATTGCCACGCCTAGGGTACCCAACCTCCAGGTAGAGCCTGAAGATCGCCAGGGATCACAACTGAACTCCAGACAACAGATCTTTCCTGCCCAGAGAAAATAACTGCTTTGGAAGGTAGACTTTATGGCATTCTGTTCAACTGAGGCCTCTCCCCTCCCCAAACCCTGGCTTCCATAGACTCTACCAGAAAATCTCCAGTAATCTCCATACCTGGAGCTGGCAACCCGTCAGGACTGGTCCCAGTGAGTTCTTCACAAAGGCCTGTAAAGGGTTTCCTTCCTTTTTCTGAACCAAGCTAGGTTGCCTACTGTGGCAAAACGGGCTCCAGTTTTCAACTCAGCTGTTCACCTCCCAGGCTCGTCCCGTGGGCGTATCTCACTCCTTAAGTTCCCTGACACCAGTCACTGAATTGTCACTGCCTTTTCTGAGGGACAGTGAGACCCCTGTGGCCAAATCTCCCTATTTGGAGATGGAATCCCCAATCTTTGGGAGATCCCTGGAAAGTTGGTAACCCAAGGGTCTGGCCTTTCCTTGCTTCCCTGGCTACCCCCTCCCTTTGGTATTGGCAGAGTGGGGGAGACTATGGGGTCAGAGCACAACACAAATTATTGGCCCAAATAGAATAATTTATTTTAGTATTTATGCAATTATGGAGCACACACACACTAAATGAATAAGGCACAACTGTAGGAGTAAGCACACACTATGAACCAACAGGGCATAAATCAACAGCTTGCCTGGCAAGGCGGGATATAAATATGAATAATAAATAAATAAATAAATCGGGTTAAACACAATCCTCCCTGGATGGGCTGGAGTCTATATCAATGGTGCCCCGCCCCTTGGGACGGTCCCTCTTTTCCCACAGTTTTTGGCCTTGGGGCAGCTGGGAACTGTAGGCCAGCAGATGAGGAAGCCCCATTCAACCCAATGAGTGATACTCCTGCAGGCCCCTCTCTGGAACTACAGCTCAATTGAACCTTATGGGGGAACATTTTAAACAAACCACAGACAGCAGCCATCTTATAAACACAGATAACTGCCATTTCGTTTCACTTACTATCAGCCACTGAGGTAACAGTTTTTCATACAGTTTTTGCCCAAATACCAGAGGGCCACCGTGACATCACTGACGTGAGAATGTCACTTCCGGTACACACCAGAAGTGACATCGCCGCATCATCTGCAATGTAGCCTAGGCCACCCTCCTGCTTTTGGTAAGTCCCCCCATTGGCCAGCTGATTGGCAGTGGGAGGGTGGGGCCGGGGGTGAGGAATCTCCTGCCTCCATTGGAGGCCGGTAACCCTAGTCGCCTGTGAATTGTTTGCTGTGGGAATCAGCAAACTGTGAGGATAGCTGCTCAATGGGCCACAGGAGAGAAGAAAGAGCATATGATGCAGTTGTGTATGCATGCTGCCTTCACACACAGCTGCAACCTGGCATACCAGCCAACCAGATAGTAACAGCAGCTGGCTGCTTGGGAGGGGGGGTACTCTCTGCTGGCAACAAAGAAGGACTGAGTCACACAGCGAGAGGGGGTACCATGTGCCACCTACCTGCTTGCCTACCCTCTCACATTCCAGCCAGCTGACAGGCCGAGGCAGGCTGCTGAGTGAGTGGTGCCTCGCAATACCCCTTCTCCCTCTGTGTGTCACCTTGACTCAGTTGCAGCGTGTCAGGGGCAAATGTATGGCATTGGGGAAGGTCAGTCTTTGTCTCTCGCCTGTTGAGTGGCTGTTGTGGTTGTGGCAGAGAGGGCAGCCAAGGCAGTTGCATGGCAGTTGGGGGGCCCAAGGCAAATGCCCAGGTTGAACCAATAGTTAAGACTGCCCATGCAAATACAAGCACTAAATCATCACCTTCCCCATCCATGTATAAAGCAAGGCTGCTTGATAGACCTATTTTTAACATCAAAAGGAGTTCATGGATGAGGAGAGCTGATGGAGGGCTACCTAAATGAAAAAATAATGAATAATATTAAGAAAATCTAGTTGCATTGTTTAAACTAAGTTTTTGTTTAAAGAGCATGACATGGTCACAGCTGAATAAAAATAATGAATACTACAAATGCATCAGCTGTACAGTATATTCTTGCTTATATTTCAAAATGGAAATATTAAAACATATTTTTTGTGGGTAGTTATGCATTTGTATATCAAGAGGCCTTTAATGTTACTTTAGTGTAATTGTTTCCTATTTACTTTAGGCCTAACAGCACACACATTGTTCCAGTTGATTAATGTAAATTTTACTTGGTATCTGACTGAGGGTAAACTGAGAGCCTCTCTTTGTAGTTGCAAATGTGATGTTTTCTTATCAGTGTGTGCTGTAAGGAAAACTAAGATCCAGGATCTGCAAGTCCTCTACATGTGGAATGTCCATTAAAAACCGTAACAATTCTGTGCTATAAGAAAATCTCACCATCTCTATTCATTAGGTCGCGGATGCTGGAAGTTAAGTAGCTGTCCAAGACCGCAAGAATAGGTTGGTGACAAAATCACAAATAGTGTGATTTTTTTCCAGTTTTTTTTTTAAATATTAGATTGTTGTAATAGATTGCAGGATTTATTCTTAAAATTATACAACCATTTCCATAATTCACTAGATCTGATTATCTCTGGAGAAGAAATCTTGTCAAGATCTTTATGCTACTTAGTCTTAGAGTAGCCTCATAAACTTTCTTGAAACAGCTAGTCCCGGATAGGTGACTGGCCTGTCTTCCTAACAGGCCTGCCTTGCCTTATTTGTTCCTTACGTATCTTTACTGTGAATGGGCTGAAAACTGATGCACATTCAATTGATGCATGATACAATTTCTTAAAGTGCTTTTGTCATTGCTTTTTCCTCTAGTGGCCAGATTTTTGTTCGGTTTCAGGGAGCCCCTTTTTTCTTGTTATTTTTTTGGGGGAAAGTTCATCTTTTAATATTTTGATTAGCCCTATATTTAAAGTTGGGACATTTAAAGTGATGGTCAAGACTTTAGCCTCAAGTGGAGGGAGAGACCAACATTGTCCATATTCTTTACCTGCCAGAAGAAGTATTCCATAATATTGGGTTACTATTAGTTTGAACTTTTCTTACATGATTGCAATTGTTATGCTTGTGTAGCATCTTGCAAAAGTAAATTCTTGTTCTCTATTAAAACTTTTAAATATAAGAATCTTTTAATTTAAAAATGTACGCTAACTGTTCTACATAAAAAAGACCTGTTTATAAAATGCAAAGATAAAGGTAAGTTCAATGGTGTATTATCATTGAACACAAGTTCAGGAAACTCTTCTAGCTGTCTTCCTGATCTGTTCACTGTTTTAGCTAGTGTATTATTTTAATCATTGCATTTTATGAGTAAAAGCGTCCTTCTAATTTAAGACTGGATTATGGTGGATGGATTGGTTAATTGCTTCATAAAAATCAGTTTTAAAAATATTTGATTTATTTGAAAAAATAGCAATTGGCATTTTTCAAGTTATTTTTTTAAGTGCTGAATTTCCTTTTAGTTGCTAAAACACAACTGAAACAATTTTTATAATACTTGTCACTTTATCTTGCTTGCAAAACAGCAGTGGTGAAGAATAAACCTCTGCATTGTTTTCATTCAGGGTTGTGTGCCTTTAAGGGGAGGGACTGAAAAGGCGCTTGCACACACAATGCTCCTTTTTGTGGTGACTGCTCTGTGGAAATGATATGTAAGCTGACAGGGGAGAAAAAGGAAATTCCCTTTAAACTAGTAAAATACAAGGATCTGGCAGAGTGAAGGCACCTTCAGTTTGTCTTAGTATCTGGAGTGCAGAGGACAATTGGGCTGACAGAGGGAGCCCGACTCCAGCTGAGAACGCGTGCATGGAAGTGACCTTCCCAGTCAACATGCCAGTTGAGATTAGGGTTTCTTCAAGTGTTCCCTTGTTAACTCAGCCTTTTCTCCAGCACAGTTTGTCTTTCAAAAACTTACAATTAAAATCACAACCCATTTGCAACAGTTCAGAATGTCTTCTGTTTATGTGCTCTGTGACACTTCCATCCATTCTTGCTTAAGGCTCTGATTTATTGTACTAATGCATACTGGAACATAATTTTCACTAAAATCAGTGAGGTTTACATCCAAGTGAATGTGTAGGGTAGTGAAATGTAATTTATGTTACCTTGTACTTGTTATTTAATTAATTTATTTATTTATACTTACATTTATATCCCACCCTCCCCACCATTCGGCAGGCTCAGAGCAGCTTATTCGCCTGCTGGGGCCAGTTTCATTATAATGTAACAGAAGAGAATGGGAATGTAACCAGGAGAACTGAATTTACAGTATGTATCCTGGAAGGGGGGGGGGGGGGATAGCACACTGACAATGCAATAGCTTCAGAGACAGAGGGCCTGGGCTTTAATTCAGCTGTGCCATACAAATGGCCATTCCCTCATCCCCAGTGAATCCCAGCCACACCTAAGGTCAAGTCTGCACTGCCGCTCAGCCATACAACCACTGATATTACTTCTGTGAGCAATCAAAACATTCTGCTGCCAAGTGCTGTTGGACCACAATGTCCTGTTCCCTAACTGAGGTCTGTTGTGTCTGGCTATTTACAATAACTCTTGCTTTTTGTTGTGTGGCAGCTGAATTGTGCAGTTACGTGTCCAATGGGTTTGATTCCTAGTGTTGGCATAGGGAAGGCTGTTTTGTGGATTGCACTCACAATGAGTAGCTTCTGTGTACCTATGCCGGTCAAGAGGACTGTCATTTGGTACATTTGCAGTGGCAGACCATAGTATGGCATTGGATGAGCAATGCTTGCCCCCCCTTACCCTTTTCATGTTCTGTTCTCCTCTTTGTGGCAAGAAACAAAAATTTGCTATTACATATCAACTGGGAACCAATGGCTTATGCTTGTCCTTCATAAGAATGGAAGGTTACAGTTTGAACATTTATATGTCTAATAGCCAAGTGCCCCCAGGTGTGTGGATATCTAAATCTGCACATCAGGGGCACTTGGGGGGCAGAGAGATTTTTCTGCGCACTTGGGGAACTCCCCAGGTGTGCAGAAAAATCCAAAAAGTTTAAAAAAATATTCAGGATATTTAAATCCCCCCCAAACTAAAAGAGCATTCCCTGCACATGTGCAGAGAACACTCTGGGAACTCTGTGGCTGGCCGGCGGTTGGAAGGCATCCAAGCCTCGCCACCGGTGCTAGGGGGTGAGAGGGAAGATCAGCAGCCCAGCAGCTGAGAGCTGCTGAGGCTTTGCCGCCAGTGCCGGGGGATGGGGGGAGATCGGCGGCCCAGTGGCTGAGAGCCCCTGATACCTCACTGCCAGTGCCGGGGGGTTGGGGGGAAAATTGGTGCCCTGGTGGCTGAGAGCCACTAAGGCCTCACTGCCGGTGCCAGGGGGTGGGGGAAGAAGATTTACCTGTGAAGCTGCAGCCTTTAGGAATACTCCCCCCTAGGGTTGCCAAGTCTTGAGCACTCACTGGCGGGGGGGAGTCCTCCTCCGGCTGGGAGCTTTCCCGGTGCCCGGTGACGTCACCGGAGGTGGAGGAAGTGGAGGGAGGAGCCGCGGCTCCCGGTCCCCCTTCTGCCGGCCCGAAAGTGAAACTGGCCCGAGCAGGGCTCCTGCGGAGGAGCTGCGGAGGCGGCATTTCCTCTCAGGGCGCCCCCAAGAGTGGGCCGAGGAGGAGGCACCGCCCTTGAGTCCTCCAGCTCCAGCCCTTTCAGAACCCGCGCCCCGGAGGAATGTATTTCTCTTCTCACCTCAGGAGGAAGGAGTCCAGCAGCCACACCTGACTATACTGGCTTGAGGGGACCTGGCTGGGATCGGGGCCGTGGTCACGTTTGGGGAGGGCGGTGGGCGGAGACCACTCAGGCCAGACATTAAAATGAAGTCCTGACAACTCTCTCGCTGTAATGATTAGATTTCTAAAAACATGCAAAGGAGACTCTGTGTGTTGGAGCTTGGGAGTAGGGCATGCTGATGTCACTTCCGGGTGACGTCATTACATTGGAGAAAGTCGTCCTGCTGGACGACTTCGGGGGTGGGGTTCCCTCCGCTGGCCGAATGCTGGCTGGCGGATCGGGAACCCCTGTAGCGGGGTATCCCCCGCCCCTCGGGCTGACTTGGCTGCCCTACTCCCCCCCCTGGCAATTATTGCAGGTCCTCCTGCCTCACTGTCGGTAGCGGGGGGAGAAGGATTGGCAGGCCTGGCGGCTCAGAGCCATGCAGGCCTTGCCATTAGTGCGGGGGGGGGGGGAGGATTGGCAGGCCTGGGCCTCGCCGTCAGTGCTACTGGGGGGCGGGGGAGAAGACTCACCTGTGGCTGCTTCTCTTCCACATGAAGCTCCTTCTCTCCCCATGAGTATCACGGGTCTCCATCTCTTGTAGTTTCTAATTCTGGTTTGGAGGCTGAGTACAATGTTTGATGGTTTGAACATAACAACAAACTATGGTTTGCCTGCTCTAGGAAGTCAAAAAGGGAATCAGAGCATTTGAGTGAAAGAGGAGATTATATGTGCTAGGGTTCCCAGGCAGTGCCTGGCAACCAGTGGGAGGTCTGTGGGTGGGAATTTGGGGGAATTTTTGCCTGTGGGTAGGAATTTTTATTTGTGGTAAAAAACCAGAAATGACATAGGTAGCTCTAAGATTTGCTGGAAACTCTATGGTAAAACCATATTTATTTTTCTCCTACCACCACTCAAAGTGATGGTGGGCAACCAGGAAAATGGAACCCCTATTATGGGCGAAGGCTCCAATGTGACAATCAAACCATGGTTTGGCTGTTTTCATGTCAACAGGAATAAAGTTGCAGAGGTTCTGAATAAGACAAATGAAAACTGCACTCTTCATAAGGTCTTGTTTGTTTATTATATAACAGTCCAACCCTTTAAAACTATTTTATCTTTCATAGTATAAATAAATAGTAATTTACACTGCTAAAGGAATGAAAACAAAACCTGCTTCAAAAGGCAGTGCTGTGTGCTATGTCCTAGCTTGCTAGAATATTGCCCACAGTTCTTTTGCGAACATATTTTATACATTATCTTGGTCAGCTGCTCTATTAAGTGTTTGAATAGCTTTTCCAGATAAAGAATTGTCTCCTTTTATATTAGAATGAAACATTCAGAAATCAGACTGCACAAAATCAATAGCACTGAGAAAAATTGTGGTAAATCTGTTGCAAGATATAAAAACTGTGGTCTATAATTGTCTAGCAACATAAATACTGGTGTATGCCACGTATGGTAATAGTAATCTAAAAATTATATATCAGGGCAGATTGGGGAGCTAAAACAGCCCTGGAAAAAATAATTCCATAGTGGACCCCCATCTTAGTACTTTGCTTTTAAGCCTAACATGGGGCAGCTAAAATGGCTTGCATCAACATCCTGTATATGGCTACTCAGAAGTAAGCCCCACTCTAATTAATGATGCTCATTCCCAGGTAAGTCTGCTCCACCTGTCTACCTGTACTGTTCCTTAATATAATTGGGTGGTGACAAGTTGTTCTATTTTGAAGGAGAGAGAAAAGTTCTATCTCTATGCACTGTCCACTCACGCATCATTTTAAGAATCTCTATCTTGTCTCCTCACACCCTCCTTTTTTAAAACTGAAAAGCCCCGAATTCTTTGGGGGGTTGCCTGATTTGGAGGGGCTCCTTCCTGCCAGCCGGCAGGCAGGGGGAAGCCCCACCCCCAAGAGCAACCACCCAGCGTCCTCCCCACTTCTCCCCAGCTGGGTTTAAAAGACCCTTAGATGTTGCTGGCGAGAGGCGGGAGCCTCCGCTCCCCAACATGATGACGTTACTTCTGAGTGACATCATCATGCTGGGGACTCCTCACCTCCTCCAGTAATGTCCCCCACTGGCAACCCTAAACTCAGTATTCTGAAGGTGGCCCCCATTCACTATTTAGTCAATGGAGTGAAAACAAAAAATCCTGCTGTCTCTTGTGATTATTCTCATGGAAACTGTAAGCTGGAAAGAAAAAAGAACTTTAGAGGGAAAGGAAAATAACATTTCATCTAAAATATTTGTTGTTTGTCTACAACAATTCCTAATGAACTTCAATAGCCTTATACAAGAGGCTTCCACTGACATTATTTAAAATTAGCTTTTAGAGACATGAGTAGTAATATAGGGGCTGTTTCCCTCCCTTGTTTGAACCATCAAGTTTCATAATCAAATACTGTAATTTAATTCTACCATAGGTGTCATTTTTTCACCTTTTTTAAAAATAATAAAAGGCCTAGCAAGCTATTATAGTGAATTGTGATGGCAAGCCAAAGAAAACTTTACTGGGAGTAAACCCCATTGAATAAAATGAGACTTAGTTCCAAATAGCTCTGTTTAGGATTGTTCTCTTATAGCACAATCCTGAGCAAGTCTACTCAGATAGAAGTCCCATTTTATTCAAAGGGACTTACTCCCAGGAAAGTTTTCTTAGGATTTCAGCCTTACTGTTCTAAATCCTAAACATGCTTACCAGGGATTAAGCCCCACTGAAAAAGTAAACATGTTTAGGATTGCACTGTAAATCGTGAAAAAGACAAGGGGTTTTTTTTTCTCTGAATGTAATTTCTATCCAGATCATCCGTATTGCACTGTCTAGGCATGTGGTATTATTACCAAACTGAAGTTTAATGCCAATGAAATTAAGTATTTTAAAATACTATTGCACTGCTAAAACACAGGCTGAGGACAGACTGGCAATCTAAAGCGGGGCAGGCACGCTTCGCAAACGGAGGAAAGGAGCACGTTCAGACATGCGCATCTGTCCGTCGGCTCCGTTGCGTACTTACCCGTCTCCCAGTCGCTTTCCTTCCGCTTTACCCGGACACCGGTTTTTCCCGGTGTTCAGGGGCCTTCCTCCGCATGCCTCCCGCTTCCAAACAGTGTGAACTGGAAGAAGCGGGAGGCATCCGGAGGAAGTGTGAACGCACCGGCAAAAAGTTTTGCGCATATGCGCATGTGCGCACATGCGAAAAACATCAAAGGAAAACAAAAAAGTGTAGCGGCGCGCACAAGCCGCGCGCGCTGGCTACGCAGCAGTCTGAATGCTCCGTGGCAGTCTGAACGCTCTGTATCGCCGCTGATCCGCATTGCTCTGGCCAGTGTGAACGGCCAGCTCCGTGGGTTTTTCCCCCCGCTCCAGTTCCCTCCGCTTTGCCTCCGCTTCAGATTGCCAGTCTGTCCTCAGCCCCAGAGAACTGAGCATCAAAGACTTAATTTAGAATGAAAACTAAAAGGTAAAAATTCAGTCTAGTTGCTAGCTCTGTGCTGATGTTGATTTCTAGAACTACCCTTAAAATTGGATAATTTGAAAGGAAAATCCTCTTTTACACACACTTGTACACACGCATGCACACACACAAACACACCCATTTTCACCAGGTACTTTTCCCCCAGTCAGGAGTGTGGGAATGACCTGCAGTGGTAACCCAGTCCCGTGGCCCCTGTACTCTGGCAGGGCAAAAGACAGGTAGGGCAGTGTTGGAGTCACCCATGGCAGGAAGCCTGATGATCAGCAGGCTGTTAGAAGCAAGCTTGAAGCTGCCAGGCCCAGTGCACAGGCTGCAAGAGATGCAATTGCATGTGCTTGGGAGGGAGCTGGACAGCTGTGACCAAAGGAGCTGGACAGACCCAGCTGAGCAATAGCTACTGTAGGGGCAGGAGGAAGACAATGTGGGATACAAGGGAAAGAGAGGAAGTACAGAAAGAGTGATGAAGAGAAGGGGATAAAAAAGAAAGCAGGCTTAAAAGGGAGCAGGAGGTATTGAAAAAACAATTGGAACTGAGGATGATGAAGAAATGAAGGGGGGGGGGCAAGGTACCAAAAGCAAACTTCAAAACCTGGCTAGATTTGTTTGTAGATTTGTTGAGGCTTGCACTAGGAAGTCTGGGGTTTGTATGTTACTTTCTAAACTGAGTATGTTACTTTCTAAACAAGATCTTTCTCTTGCAGTCAATCCCTGCTACTGCCACTGAATTCTTCCTCAGGGAGGGGGGCTTACTGGTGTAGCAGGAGAAGGGGGAGGAGGAGCAGTAGTACATGAGTGCTTGGGGGGGGGCAGACTCTGGAGTTGCCCAGGTGAGGGGGCACTCTTCCTCTACTGTTGGCCTTCCAGGGCAGTAGCCACCTGGGAGACCTCCCAGTGAGCTTAATGGCCAATCCACCCCGCGTGAGAGGACATATGAAACTACAGCTTGATAGCTGTACAGCATTCTTATCTTCAAATATTTGTGAATACATATCTGTAAATGTTTCTGTCTTTGGAGGGTAATGATGCTGCACACTTCAACTCAATTATCTTCAGAATGAAGGAATCATGTAGCATAAGAGAAAGCAAATTTGGTCATTCAGTAATGTCAGCATATATCTTTATATGTTTCTTGAGAAATTAAAGTTGTGGCATTCAACTGTCAAGACTGCTAAATATCCCTTCATATTTCAATGAACAATACACACATTTTGTGTAGCTGTCATGATGGTTTCCTGTCTGTGATGTGGACATCTTTAATAAATGTGATTGACTCACAATCATGAGGTGACGTGTGTTTATATAGAGTAAGCAAGTGTCACCTTTTTGTGTAAATAAGCCCAGAGGCTATAATTTAACAGAGAACGATGAAATATTGAATTCTCCAACTATCTGTCTTGCACTACATCTCTTCTGCTACACTTGGAGAACTCATAATGATAGAAATCCAGTAGTGGCTTTTGATGTGTGTAAAGGGGAAATAAATGCTGCAGAATGCATACTTGATGGATTTCATGCTCTCTCCTGCCTTTTTCCTGGCCAAAATTGACTTGGTGGAACTGGAAATTCCCTTCCACATTTCATGTACCACATCTCTGCACCACTGCTTGACCTAGTGCTACTACTTCAGCTTGTCTTAGATATCATACTCTTGGGCTATGCCAGACTAGCTGGCAACCTTACTACACAATAAAAAGACTTCGGTTTAGACATGAGTAAGGTGTAATGTCAACTCATGTTTTGGGTCCCTTTTTCACCTCCCATCTTTCCATTTGTGTGTGCTTGTTTCTGTGTTGCACAAGTGCACAGTTATGGTTGTTTGTAGGGATGGGCATGAACCAGCTCACAAACCTTTGTTTGTGATGAATTCTGGCTGGTTCATGGTCATGAACTGCAGCCCAGACACAAACCTCCATGAACTTTTAAGGCAGTTGTCAAGGTTCATGGGGAGCAAAAAGCAGGAGTTTAAACTGCTGCTTTTTCCTCCCTGTGAAAGCCACCAAAACAGCTGAGCAGTAGGAGCAGGCTGCTCCCAGCTGCTCAGCTATTTAGATCGGAAACAGTTGAGCCATGGGGGCAGCCTGCTCCTGGGGCTCAGCTGTTTCAGGCTCTAAATGGCTGAGCCCGTACTCGGCTATTTATAGGGGCTTTCTTGGGCAACCAGTCCCTGGGTCTCACCACCCAAAAAAGCCCCTTTAGACAGCTGATCCATGCAGAGCAGCTTGCTCCATGCAGCTCAGCTGTTTAAAGGGGCTTTCTTGGGTTCAGCTGTGAGCCATTTAAACTCTTTGGTTTAAATGGCTCAAAGCTATTTATATCCATGTTTTCTGCTCCCCACAAAAAGCAGCGGGTAGCAGAAAGCAGGGGTCACGAACCCAGTTAGCGAGCCAACATCCCAGTTCATATAAGTACATGATTGGGGTTGTGGTTCAGCCACACACTGAACTGAACTGCAAAAATGCAGTTTGTGCCCATACGTAGTGTTCAGTATGTATAACAGAAACAGCAACAAAAATTAGAAACCTCTATACAAGTAGCCCTTTGTGTGCCATGGAATTTTTGTTTTCAAGTGTTTTAATTTGGGGGGGGAGGCTAGTTTTGAAAATGTTGCTGTTATTTTGTTTTTAATGTTGCAGCCCATTGATATACCTTTCTCAGGATCCTTAGTTGTCAGGATTGTGGAAGCACACTCCCACAGAACTTAGTCACCACCAGCATCCCCTTTGCCCATGATCTCTGTAGTCACTGAGGTAGGGTTGCCAGGTCCTACCTTCTATCCAGCAGGGGGCTCCTGGGTCCTTTCTGGGATCTTCTGCCGCATGCACAAAGTGCATGAAGTGTGATTACGTCACCCAAAAGTGACATCATCACATCAGGGACATTGGAGGGTGTCTTCAAAACCGTTGAATTTGCCCAAAAACTAGAGTGTCACCTCCAACATCCCCAATGTGATGATGTCACTTCTGGGTGATGTCATTGCATCTGGAACATTGCCTGGCAACATCCATGTGTGGGGGTGAGGCTTCCCCTGCTGGCCAACTGGCCACTGGCAAATCCGAGTCCCCCATAGCTGGTTAACCCCCGATGGGAACTGGCGGCGGGCAACCCTACACTGGGGAAATGAGGAGCATCCCCCTCTTTACTCCTTCAGTTCTAACTAGGGATGCTAGCAGAGGGTTGAGGGTACAGCCTGGGAAGGGCACTGTTTGGGGAGGAGAAGGATGTCAGCAGGGTATAATGTCACCCTTCAAAGCGGCTATTTTCTGCACAGAAACTGACCTGTCTAGTCTGGAGATCAGTTGATATTCTGGGAGATCTCCAGGCCTCATATGGAGGTTGGCAACTATGGTTCTGCTCCTCAAAGTTCCACACAATTTGACAGAAGACTGATTTGACAGAAGACCAGAAGACAGAAGCCCTCATTTTAAGAATGTTTTTATTTTAAGTTTTAAAAAAACCCTTTAATTGTGTTTGTGTACTTTATAAAGTTTATATCTCTGTTACCTGGCATTACATTTTATGACACATGTGGTCTGGGCCCAACCAGGTCTCATTTATACCAGATCTGTCCCTCATAACAAATGAGTTCGACACCCCCGGCTTAGATGATCCTCCACAGGTGCTGGTGCTCTCCTTCCTCTTCTCCATTGCATGAGTTCTCTCTTTCAACCTCCCCTTTTAGTACTAACCATTGTTTGCTGAAATGTCCAGTTCAGCAAATGATGGTTTGCCCTTTTTCTCAAAACTGCAATTGGCAACTCTGGTTTAAAGTGGGTTTCCAGTTTGTTTGTTTGTTTGTTTGCTTATTTATTACAAAATTTATACCCCACCTTTCTGCTCTCAAGGGCTATCAAGATGGCTTACAGGTAAAATTATAAAAACACACCTAAAAAGCATTTAAACCGCCCCATCCACATCATTAAAAAAATTAAAACAAAAGCTTACGCACACGCACACACACACTCAAACATAGTGCAGGAAAGACAGATCACTGAGGGAACGCCAGACAAAATAAAGAATTCTTCACCTGCTGGCAGATGGCAACAGAAGGGGACAGACCCATCTCCCCAAGAAGAATTCTAGAGTTTTGGTGCCATGACTAACTAGGCCTTCTTCCAGACTGTCACCTACCTAATCTCAGAAGGTGGGGGCATCAAAAGAAAGGCCTCAGAAGATTTCCGTCATTGTCAGGTAGGTTTGTAAGGGAGTAGACTATCCTTCAGGCAAGCTGGTCCCAAGTCATATAAGTCTTTAAAGGTCAACACCAGCACCTTGAATTGTGCCCAGTGGGAGCCAGTGTAGATGGTTCTAGACTGGAATGATATCCCTGTGACTCACTCCAGTCAACATCCTGGCTGCAGCATTCTGCACCAATTGAGGTTTCCAAACACTTTTCAAGGGTAGCCCAAAGTAAAATACATTTCAGTAATCTAATCTAGATGTAATCAGGACTTGCACCACAGTTGCCAGATGTTTTCTGTCGAAGAAAGACCACAGCAGGCTAACCAGTTGAAGCCGGTAAAAGGCACTCCTTTTTAAAAATTATTTTTATTTGTTTTGTTATATTACAGTATGCAGTAAAGGTAGGTTGCCAACCTCCAGGTGGGGCCTGGAGATCGCCTGCTTTTACAACTGATCTCCAGCTCTCCTGGAGAAAATGGCTGCTTTGAAGGGTGGACTCTATGGCATTGTACCCTGCTGAGGCCCCTCCCCTCCCCAAACCCCACCTTCTCCTGGATCCACCCCCAAAGTCCCCAGGTATTTTCCAACCCATACTTGGCAACCCTAAGTAAAAGGCACTCCTGACCACAACTGCCACTTGCTTATCCAGCAGTAGGCCTGGGTCCAAGAGCACCTGCAGACTACAGACCTATTCCTACAAGGGGACCCCATCCAGAACAGATGATGATTTAAATTCTGGGTCAGACCTTCCACTCATCGGTAGCACTTTTTTCTTGTCAGCATTGAACTTCAGTTGTACATTGGAATGAAATTGTAAACCATATTATATCAATTAAAAGTCTGCAGTGAACAACAAATGGAAATTGTTAGGAAAATTGTATGTACAAGGGGAGGAGAGAGTATGGGAGCCCATGTGTCTCATTTGAATAGAGGTATAATCATAGACTTTTAAAAAACCCTGAGCCTTATACTGCCACTAATCTCATTTCTCCATTCCACTATGATAATGGCCTTTCACTTTTGATGTCATAGAATACATTAGGATTGTTTTGTACAATATTCTGGAGGGTTTATCACCTCACAGCAGGCAGGTGTGTAATCTCATTGTACACTGGAAAATTAAAGCTGGAAAAGAATGACATGCTCTGAGTATCTGATGAGTTTATGCACGAATCTGCAGTTTGAACAGAGGTATCCCAAGTGCAAATCCAGAACCCTGCGTAATGTTTTGAGTCTAATCACACAGTCCTTTCAGCCTGTGGCAGGCACAGATTTCAGTCAGTTCAGTGCTCTGCTTCAGCTACAACTGCACAAACTGAAATGATGTGATTATGCCACCACAGACTGAATTTGGCTTTTAGTGTATTCCCCCCCCCCCCATTTTAAATGTACATTTCTAAAAAAGAGGCTTTCAATGTAGTTACTGCTGACTTAACCAGGGTGTACCAAAAACAGAATTCAGCTGTCACATGAATAATTTAGCTTTTGATAGAAGTATTAAATTCAGCCTTCTTGTTAAGAATAATAGATGTCAAAGTTTTGGGACTAGCTTAATGTTTGTTAAAACTATTTTGCCCCAGATGTCTTTTCATTTTCTACCCACCTTGTTTTCAGGATATACTTCTAGAACTCTTTGGGGTTTTTTGCCATCTCTGCTTACTAGATCTAGCGAACAATCATAAACAAATCTAATCACAAGTAAGTCCCATTTTATTCAGTAGTGATTACTCCCAGGCAAGTGATTCAAGGATTACAGCCATAGTCATTGATGATGTGATTAATCTTTTCTACCAAAATTAAATGTTGACTGCTGTGAGTTGTGAAATCATGAATTGTGTGTTATTTTTCGAAGCTACACTGCAAATTCGTTATTCACATTCTGAAAGAGACTAAAATGGCTTTGTTTTATAGTTTAGACAACTTTGCAAGCTATTTTGGAAGTCTATTCTATCCATTAATGTTAAATCAACAACTAGAGCTTCTTTTTGTCCTTCTTTAGCACGATTAATGGATTTTGGCATTATTGGGATATCCCACAGTAAAAGCTCTTGCTGAGAAAGCTAGGAACCTTGACTAATTCCCAGCAGTGCTGACTTCATAAACTTTTATTTCAAACTTTTAAGTTTGACTGCAGATTAAGGGTAATGACTTCATGCTGATATCTTGAAACATGGGGTATGCACTACTTCCTCCCATATCAAATCTGTAGTGTAAAAAATGTACATTATAATGTACACTATAAAAAAAAATACAAGCAACAAAATTGTATGTATCTTTCAGCATGAGACCTGTCATGTGCTTTTGAAACAAAACTCTTGACATTTGCTATTCGGAAATATTTCTTTTAAAAATGCATGCACATTATATACTCTACCATTACATATTATATACTCTACCGTTATGCATTATATACTCTACCGTTAAATATTTGATAGCCAATGCCAACAGAGATGAGCCCAGTTCAGTACATGGCAGAGAAATAAACAGCACAATTCAGAGCTGTAGATATATTAACAGGAAAAATGGGTAGCTGATTAATTTTTTTAACAAGAAGATCAATTTTCACCAGTAGTACAAACTGTTACTAGTTGTTCCTCCCCCAGTCCACTTCAGACTGTTTTAGTATTAGTATTCAAGAAAGCCAACAAAAAAAGAGGGAAAAAATGAAAAAATATTTTTAGCCTGTCTGACAAGACTGCATAAAAAGCTTGTGATCAAAGGGCCTTAAGTAGATATTATTGGTGTGACAAACAACATTTTGTCCCTTTATTAGTTTTATTTTTCTTCTGAAACCTGCAGTGACCATAGTATAGATTGTGAAAAGGGGCTGGCAGGGTTGTATTCTTTGATTTCTAATTAACACCTTTAGTCTCAAAAGAGAACTAACAGAAATACCATAAAATGTTGCAGCTGCATTGTTATTCCGCTCGGATGGTTTGTTAAAAGTCGGCTGGGCATTGGCAGCTGCATTAAAGGCAAAACTCAATGGATGTTTTGTATTGTGCCTACTGAAGTGGAAGAAGGCAACATTTTATTTCAAACGGACAGCTGCATGGTGACATTTAAATGGATCTAAATATAAGTTCTACCTTTAATGTATAGTAATTGACATTAAATAAAGGAACAGCATAGCTAATGTTCATTATGATGCAGATTTTAGGAAAAACTTTTCATGAGGAATGAAACATTTCAGGAAACTTCTTGAATGGAAAATATGGAGAGTGAAAAAGGTTAACAGGAAGAAGAATTTCAAGTTAAATTTTAAAAAGTGCTTTGGGAAGCACCTTACAAAGTGATCTCTAAAATACTATATTTATGCTTTTGAAAAGACTTTCTTTCTTTTGTCAGTATTATGACAGCCAGTGTCCCTTTTGAAAATTAGTATTTTCCTCAATTCAATATAGTACAACATACATTTTTATGCCAGAGCTTGGCTTCTTCTTCTTTTCTTAGCCATAGCAATGAAATAAAGAAAACATTTAAACTCTGGTCAGATGAGTTGCACACACATTCAGAAAATGCAATTAGGGAAATATGTAAATCTAGATGTTTCATCAAATGCTTGCTAAGGGTTCCCAGTACTTTTTTTGCACAAAGAGTGAACTAAAGAACTTCAGTGGCTGTGTAGGAACCATTGTTCCAATCTCAGTGCTTATTAGAAACCAAGTCCAGGCTGGCCGTGGGAAATACCTACATATTTGACATAGGCACTATTTTGGAGAGAAAAGGGGGTGGAATAAAAAGTATGGAGATTTTACTGTTGCATTCTAATCAGCCGTGATCTGCCTAATATGCTTTGATCAAAAAGATAAACTTATTTTCTTATAGTCTGGATAAAAGTAATTAGCAAGTCAGTACTTCACTTTCATGTTTTTGTAAAGGGCACAGAACGTGTGAGGGGGGATCAGAAATTGTAAATATGAGAGCAAAGTACCAGCATTTTTTTTTTTGGCTCATCATTGAGGATTGCAAGTTCAAAGTAGGATGGTGACATAGCAGAGTCATTTGCTAAAGACAGTATTGTAAATTGTGATATATGATGTAATCAAAGTAAAACAAGACCTCTGGAGGACAATTTGTTATTACATGTTTTAGTGAATGTAATGAAGTTCCTGTCTGAATAGAATAAGGAATAATAATGTTTTTTGGGGACCAAACATTCTGTGTTTTATTTTCTTATAATTAGTTTACAGTTATATCATTGGATTTTGCCAAATAGTTGAATGTATGAATCAAGTATAGCGGTGTTTATTTTACAAACATGCTTGTTCCATATAATTTTCTTATGGCAGTCTCCTTTGAAAGTCTTGTGATGGAATAAAATAAAAAGGCATTTGTAGTGAAGATGGAGAGTCACCCAAACCAATTCCATTTTATTATTCCCTGTTTCCTAATAGGTCATCTGTTTGACTATTTTCATTTTATTATCTGTATTGAGCAATCCAGTATACTCTGCAGTCAACAAAACTGGACTTCCTTGTTCTTCCATTCAGCTAAGCAGAAGTTGCTTGTAGAGAGCATCAGGATTACATAAACGGATAGGGTATCAAATTCTTGAAACAAATTGATGGTCTTTAGGGTCTGGGCCAAATGACATCCCAGTATAACAGGAGAACATAAGAACCATGCTGAATCATACTAGTGGTCCATCTAGTCCAGCACAGTGGCCAACTAGTTCCTCTGGAGGTGTAACAGCAGGGCATAGAGGCCAGGGCCTTCTCCCGAATATTGCCTCCTTGCTCTAGGATTCAGAGGCTGACTGCCTCTGAACGTGGAGGTTCTCTTTAGTCACCATGGCTAGTAGCCATGGATAGACTTGTCCTCCATGAATCTGCCTAATCCCCCTTTATAGCTGTCTATGCCTGTGGCCATCACTACATCCTCTGACAGCAAAATTCACATTTTAATCACTCACTGTGTAAAGAAGTATTTCCATTTGTCTGTCCTGAATCTACCCATCGGCTTCATTGGATGCCTTGGACTTCTATTATTTTGAGAGAGGAAGAAGAAATTATCTTTGTCAACTGTCTGCACCCAATGCATAATTTTATAAACCTCTATCATGTGTGCCCCCCCTTAGTCTTCCCTTTTCTAAACTGAAAAGTCCCAGACTCTTCAGCCTATCCCTATAGAGAAGGTGCACCAACCCCCTAATCTTTTTTGTTTGTCCTCTTTTTTTCCAGCTCTGCAGTGTCCTTTTTGAGATATGGTGACCAGAACTGCACACAGTATTCCAAGAGAGACTGCAACTTAGATCTACACAGGGGCATTATAATATTGGCTGTTTCATTTTCAGTCCCCTTCCTAATAATCCTGAACACAGAGCTTGCATTTTTCATCGCTGCAGCATACTGGGTTGACACTTTCACTGAACTATCTACTGTGATCCCAAGATCTTTTCTCCTCTTAGTCTTAGCAAGCTCGGATCCCAATAGCTTATACTTGAAGCTGGGGCTTTTTGTTCTAGTGTGCATCACCTTACACTTACCAAACTTGAACTTCATTTGCCACATTGTTGCCCACTCACCCAATTTGTGGAGATCCTCCTGAAGTTCTTCACAGTCATCCTTGGTTTTCACTATCTTGAATTATTTTGTGTCATCTGCAAACTTGGCCACTGCACTACTCACCCCTAGTTACAGATCAGTTATGAACAAATTAAATAGTACTGGCCCTAATACTGATCCTTTTGGGACCCCAATGCTTACTTCCTTCTAACTTTCTGTTAGAACTTTCCATTTATTCCTACTCTTTACTTCCTGTCATTTAACCAATTTTTAATCCATAAAAAGAACTTGTCCTCTTGTCTCATGACTGCTAAGTTTACTCAGGAGTCTGGTGAGGAAAGTCCAAGTATATAATGTCCATTGGGTCATGTTGTCTACATGCTTATTCACTTTCTCAAAGAACTCCAAAAGATTGGTGAGGCAGAACTTCTCATTGCAGAAGCCATGATGATTTTCTCTCAGCAGGCATTGTTCCTATACTATATGTCTAGTAATTCTATCTTTGATTACATTTTCTACTTGGGATGGGCATGAACCAGCTGACAAACTAAAGTTTGTCACAAATTTTGGGCAGCTTGTGGTTTGTGAAGCGGTGTTTGGGAACTGAAGAACTGCCACAAACTTTCACAAATGCAGTTTGTGGCGGTTTGTGAAGAGCAGAAAGCAGAGGTTTAAACTTTCACAAAAAGCAGCTCAGCTGTTTGGTTTAAATGCCTGGGAGCCATTTAAACCCCTGCTTTCTGCTCCCTGAAAGCAGGGGTTTAAATGGCTCTGAGCCTGGAGCTGGCTGCCCAAGAAAGCCCCTTTAAACCACTGAGCCATCCCTAGTTTGTACTGGTTTGCCTGGGACAAACATTAGGCTGACTGGCCTATAATTTCCTTGTTTCCCTCTGGACTTCAAAAAAAAGGTGTAACATTTGCTACTTTCCAGTCTTCTGGTACAGCAGCTGAATTTAGTGATAAGTTACGTATATAGGTTAGTAGATCAACAATCTCTTATTTGAGTTCCGTAAGCACTCTCAGCTGTATGCCATCAGGATGTGGAAACTTACCATTTTTAAAATTTCCCCATTAGGTCTAAGAATTGAGCTAAGAATAAAGTCTTTAGAAAGGCCTATAATGAATTTGGTTAGGTTCAGTCAATCCTCCAAACCATGATTTGAAGGATTAGAATCAAGTCATTTACTGTTGCCCCTTTCAAGCACTTTCAGTTCTCAGTTCAGCATTAACTGTAGTTTGCTATTTTCGAGTATGGTTTGTGTTTGCCCTCCAAACTAGAATTGGAAGCCATGGGTTATAGTAGTTTTCTAAATATGGTTTGAAGGTAAAACACAAACCATACTTTGCCAGTTTTGACACTATGGGAAAGCTATGCAGTAAAGTGCAGACTTAAAAGTGAAGTTGTACATGAGAACAGAGGGGGAATGCTTCCTTTTGATTCTCCAAACCATGGTTTGAAGGTTTTTATCTGAATTAAAGCTCAGATAATTTCCACATGTAGTATCCTTAACATTTACCTTATTGTGTTGTAGGGCTGCCAAGTCCCCCGGTAGGGCGGGGGAAACACCGATTTTTCATGCTTACCCCCGCTTTTTCAAAACTGGCCACCGGGGGGAGGCAATGGCTGCCAACAGGAGGGGAACGTCGGAGCCTGCCGGGCCCTCTCCCTTCCAGGCCTCTTAAAAGGGAAATGTCTGAAGAGCCTGCAGTGAAAAGCCTCACCAGACATTTCCCCTTTAAGAGTTAGCAAGAGAGCCCCGCCCAGAGATTAACGAGGGACTAAGCTCTTACTGAAGGGCTTGCTTTTGCATGCGGCTGGTGTAAGATTGAAAGGTTGCTGCTGGGCCTGGGGTAAGTGCATCTGCCAGCTCTTTTCCTTCTCTCTCTCTCCCCCTCCCCCTTTCTTTCTTTTTTCTGTCTGTCTGTCTGTCTGTCTGTCTGTCTCTCTCTGTCTCTGTCCCCATCCAGCAGAGGTCTATCAGTGGCTATTATTAGCCACAAGGTCTAAATGGAACCCTTTGTCTGGGGCAGTGATGCTCTGCATTCTTGGTGCTTGGGGGGCAACAGTGGGAGGGCTTCTGGAGTTCTGGCCCCGCTGCTGGACCTCCTGAAGGCACCTGGTATTTTTGGCCACTGTTGTGACACAGTGTTGTACTGGATGGGCCGATCCACTGTGGCTTCTCTCCTGTTCTTATGATATGAAAATCATATTCTGCCGAGATGAGGAAGGATTCAGTAGGGCCGTTGCTCAGTGATAGAGCATCTGCTTGACATGCAGGAGGTATCAGCCTCTTCAGCTAAAAAAGGATCAGGTAATAGGTGATATTAAAGATCTCAGCCTGAGACCCTGGAGAGCCACTACCAGTCTGAGTAGTCAGTACTGACCTTGATGGACCAATGGCCTGATTCAGTATTAGGAAACTTCATGAGTTCATGTGGAAGCATGTGGAAGCAACATCACAGGATGTGACTTCACAAAATGATGTCACTTCCTTTCTCCTGGCTCCACCCCCAAAGTCTCCTGGCTCCACCCCCAAAGTCCCCAGATATTTCCCAAGTTGGACTTGGCAGCCCTATTGTGTTGGCCTGCAAACTCAGTGTAGCTTCATGCTTTGTGACGTTACATTCATGATTGATATTCCTTCCCCATTTATTTTCTTCCATCATGAAACTCAAAGCAATTTACAAAGGATTCTCAGGATATCTCCATTCAGGGCACAGGCCAGACTCAGAGCTGCTCAGCTTCTGAAGGTTGCTGTAAGATATGCCTTCAGACTATGGCTTGGACCATATGTTGGTCCAGTAGATGTTCAGATGTTACTGTAAGAATTTTTCAGTAGTTGTGACTTATGGTGTAGACCAAAGCTGAGTTACAGCCCTCTAAGTTAGATGGGAGGGCTACTTCTAGCTGTATACATTTTTCCTTGTTTGGTCTCAGTAAATAATTATAGTTCCTAAAATATAAAAAAAGGCAAAATATACTAAAAAATTACCTTTGTAAAGTTGTTTTAATTACACTCAGCATGATAGTTAAGATGTTAAATGTGATCTAGGAACAATAAATTAAAAGTAAAGCTGTATTACATCAAGTAAATTACCTTGATTATTCTTTTATCAACATCACGGCTGAATTAGAAGCGTATTATTTCTTTTATTTTAAAAAAATAGCAACAAAATCGCACAACTGTCAGTATCAGGTTCCTGAATTCAAACTGAGTATACTTGATAAAAATAACAAGCCATGACCAATAGACAGATTTCAATAATTCACTAAAGAATGTCTCTACCAAGCCTTTGTGGCAAACGTCTTGTTTGCAAGACAAATGCAGAGTTGAAATAACAACCCATGAATACCACTGGTGAAATGGCTATGTACACAAGGTGAATGCTAAAGCTTTCCCTTCTGAATAGACCTTTTAATCTAGGCATTATCTAAACTCTGAAAAAGCCCTCAGTGGCCTTACATACAGATTAATGGGAAAAGCTGAGACCCAGAGCTGAGCTACTTGCAAAAAAAGTTTTAAAGATTTACTGATGGTTGACAAATGCCATTTAAGTTTCAAAGCCATCAATAACCTATTGAAAAAAGATTTAAAAGGAAGCCCTCCCACTATAGAGAAGATGACTTTAAAGGATCTCAGTGGTAGCTCCTTTCCCCCTGTCCCTTTCAAATCTTTCACTGGCTTCCTTCATCATTTGGAACCCTGAAACGCGTGGCCTTGGAAAACAGGAGGGTAAGTCTCCTTTTAGAGACATTTGTATATAGCTGATTGTGTCAATCTGCTATTGTGCAGCCATAAGAACTGAATAGAACTGTTTCCAGAAAAGTCTCTGGGATCATGAACAGCCTCTCAACAGCCTTTCTGCTAATAGTTTTTTAATGTGGGAGTTGGGAGTATCAGAGTAACTTTTGTCAAGAATTTTGTTCAGTTGAAAGCATTGCCCTTAACCAACTTAACCAACACAAGTCTGAGGAGCTCATGGTTGCCTCCTTAAATGTATTTAGTACATTCTCATCCTGCCTGTCCTCCTAGGAGCTCAGGGTGGCATACATTGTTCCACTTCTACAACCTGTGAAGTAGGTTAGGCTAAAACAGTGATTATCCCAATGTCAACCAATGAGTTTCATAGTTGAGTAGCAGTTTGAACCCAAATTTCCCCAATCCTGGTCTCTCAGTTTAACTCATACACCATATTGGCTCCTAATCACTTAACATTTTCTTTAAAACATGTCAAATTCCAGTTATACGTTTGTGGCTGTGCATTTTGCGAATGCGTGTATGCAAACATAGCCTATGCAAGAAAAAAAAGCACATTCCTAAACTGGTTAACCATTTTCTTTTGAGTTGCCTAGAGAATTTTAAAAATGTCATTAACATAGTAAGTTATGATGAAAATCAAGGCAAGTAATTATTTTAGTTACTGAGACAATTCAGTTCCAATTAGTGGCAAAGGGACAGGACTAGAGCCCAGGGATGGGCAGCAGTCTAATGGCCCACAGCTGGCTATGAATGTTTTGCAGCTCAATAGGAAGGAAAGTCAGCTGAACATGTGGTACATATGGCTGAGAATGTAGCAGAAAAGCACCCTATCCCATGAAACATCTTTCCATGGTGGTGCCATTTATTAAATATACCATGGCATATATGCAAAACTGTGGGAAGCTCATGGGTCTGCAGCATCCAGATAGACAGAGAGGTATTTTTTCTGTCATTCATTCCACAACCAATCAGAAATCTATGGAAGAAAGGACATGGCAAGCTTTGTTTTCTTAAACTTTCATAAAAGCTTTCTTCAAATATTAAACTGGTTGCACCCCAACTGGGGACACCAGTTCAGAGAATAGTGATAGTGTATGGTGGGGAATAAATGCTCGGGGGTATTGATCACCTAACCTTAAGCTTCCCAGTCTGAATTCTGATTCTGCCCACTTGGTTGCATTCTCCATGGTTATATAGTACCTTTCCATCTCAGTATACCATAGAATGAGTGATAGTACGTGAAATTGGAGAAAGAGGAGAATAAGAGTACTGACAAACTGGTTGGGAGAGAATGGGTTACAACATAAAACATGGAAATCTAGTTGTTTGGCTATAAAACTGCGGATCCTGGCAAAACAAAAATCCAAACTATCATCACAGGACAGTTTGCTATGCAAGTGTACAATAGTGGCATGATTTTGCACATAGGCTTCTCACTGTTTTTGCTGAGGATAGATTACACTGCTAAACAATGACCAACACATTAGAGTACAGGAAAGCCCATACACATCACAGAGTCTACAAGGGAATCAATGGGGGTGGACAAAACAGGCCTCACACTTGTGTCCAGCAACAAGAACAGCCCAGTGTTACAGTCAGTTTCTAGCCACATATATGGCATAGCCTGCTTTCCTCTGCTTTCTCATCACTCAGTTTCCAGAGCGCCAATGAATCTTCCTGCCTTCATATCTGTTCATTTCTTAGTAATAGTGGCCTGGAAGTCTGGCTCCATCAGAGCTGAGACAGAGACTGGGGCTGTAGCGCTCTCCAACATTCAATTTTTGAAGATTCTGCCCCAGGAGGATCCTTAGAATATGATGAGGGATGTGTGTGCTAATTGGGGCCCCTTAAGCAAATGAATGGTTTTCCTCTGCGGGCAATGTCATGATCCTAGGTCTATAGAAGTGCAGCCTACAGGCTCTAGGGAGCCCTAGTGGATCCAGTGAAGCCTGTACTAGAGTAGTTATCAGGGCCTACATTTCCATCCTCTGGACCCTATGATTGGCTAATAGGGGAACTGGAGGAAAAACTTACACCAGTAGAATAGTAGAGGGTGTTGCCTGGGAAGAAGTGATAAAAGGCTTTGCCGAAAGTGGGAGATGGTTCACTCCTAGGAAGCAGAGCTAGTGTGAAGCTGCTGCAGATAGAGGGATCCCTCATCCAAAATGGGTGAGTTTGCCTGAGGTCAAATACATAGAGAAGGCTAGGTACAGTTTAATCAGATGCATTAGGATTTCTTATTTTGCTCCTTTACCTGTCTTTACTGTGCTCATTTCCCCATGTTATTGAATTATAGTTGTTGTGAAATCTCTTTAATAAAAATAGTTTGTTACTCTGCCAGGTAACTCACACCTCATTTGGTCACTTATAAGGGGAAACCTACTAGAAAAGGAGTGTATAAAGGGGTAGGGTGGGTGCTCTGGGCCCTCCCAAAGAGACGCATACCAGAATGGTGGCAGCCATTAGAGAACTTTCCTAGACACTGCCCATGGTAGGACCTTAAGCCAAAAAGCTACTTCTGATCTGAAAAGAAGAATTGCTACCAAAGCAAAACTGCTATCCAAAGCTGCCTTCCTTCTATACTTTTCTATGCTTCCCTTGTGCAGGGGTGGCACCATGGTGGCATTGCACTCCTAAGAGGTGAAGACAGAAATGTGCCTTAATTTCCCCCTCATTCATTGTCTGCTTTGGCACCCAGGGGATTGCAAAGCCCCATACCCTTAACATCTTCCCAGTATCACAAAACAACATATTGGTCCAAGCTCTTCTTATCTGTCAAAATTGAAGGTGTTCGTCAGGTGTCTTAGGTCAGCAATCAGAAGTACATTCTGGGGCTTTCCCATGACAAGTTTCAGGCTGGGGGTCAAGGAAAAAAACTCTTGGATAACTTGATTGTATGTGCTAACAGTTGGGGGGGGGGTTTTTCCCCCCCTTACATGTGAAACCCAGTCCTGTGCAATCTGGTTCTCATGGCATCTCAACAACTGCTTATCTTATCTTAGTTGGCAAAGTTAATATTCCAGTCAACACACCAGTTTCTGGGCTCCTTCAGCTGAATCCATGGATTCTCTCAATCACAGTCACACAAAATAAGATAAAAAGTGCAGCAATCCATGGTTCTTCTCACCCCGTAATATCATGTAGAGTCAGACATCATTAAGGTCTTCTCATGGGAGGGGTCTTCTGTTGTAAAAAAAAATTGGACAGGTTTTGGGCAAGTTGCCCCCTTAATGAAAGCTTTCTCTCAATACTAAGAGGTGCTTTCCCAGTATTTACAGCGACTTGCATTTAGATGTTCCTCATGGAATGCACAACAATCACTTGGCAGTGTATTATTGTAGTATCAGCAAAATTCATGATTTTTGATGGCAAACTACACAGAGTAAGGTCTGAAATCCATTTTGTTCAAAGATGGAGACTGTAACTAGGCCAGTTCAGGGCCAAAAGGGTACCGGATTAACAGGGGGGCCTTTCACCCTGATCCTCCCCTCTCTCACACCAGTTGCCTTTTCCATAAATTCTAGGGATTGGTCCAGACCTTCCTCCCTGGCTCTGCCAGGGTTTGCCTTTTAAAGAGTTCCCAGAGGAGGGTCATCCCTAGGCTTCCCCACTTTTGTTGTCCCAGTGGTTGGGCTTATTGCTATGGATAGGCTCAGGGACAATGGGCCACTGCTGGGTGCCTTTAGCTCCCCTTTGTGTTCATTAAAGGGCTGTTTTGTTGGCCTATGTAGGCCTAAGAGGGCCAACACCTCCTGCTCCCTCCTCCACACCTCTGTTGGGTCTCTCCTAGGCCCAAGGCCTGGTGGAGGACTGCCCCAGGCTCAGCCACTCCCCCCCCCCCACACACACACACCCTTTGCTGGCTCCTGTGGATTCCATTGGGCTGCCTGGCCCTGCAATGTGTCAGGCACCTGGGCTGCTCCAATTCCAGACTCACTTTTCCTGCCTGCTGCCTCCTTGTCACCAACTTCTCCAGACTTTCTTCCCCCTCGTTTTTCCAGGCCCTGCAGTAGGCCGAGAATCAGCTTCTTCAGTGCTGGGCCTGGCTTGACTAGCATGGGTTGGGGGCAATGCTCCCTCTAAGCTGTGGAGTCCTGTGAGCAAAAATTCTACTTTGTGAGCTGCTGGCATGAAAGTTGTGAGCAAGCGATTTGGCTACTGCATAAATCAGTTTGCTCTGGAGCCATCCTTCCTGAGCTAAGACAAAAATGTGTGAGCCAGAGGCTAAAAAACGGTGAGCTAGCTCACTCTAACTCAGCTTAGAGGGAACACTGGTTGGGGGTTGCTTCTCCCATGGAGATTAGTGTGGGGGCAGGGGCACCAACCCTGGACACAGTCCTTTTTCATGAATGTCTACAGTTTAGCTGTTGAGATAACCAGCCTGTGACTAAGAGAAACTATACTGTTGTTCTTTGGACATGAGAAACCTGTGTAGGAAAGTAGATAGGAGAGTAGGCAGCTAGATGCTTGCTTGAGAGAGATCAGAAGCTTCACACTATTGCTGCAGTACAGTTGCTGCTCCCCTGCTGTGAGGCGGGGAGGGCGGGATAGAAATCCAAAAAATAAAATAAATAAATACATGTGCAATGTTCCCAGAATCACACATTTTGACAGTGGCTATGCCTCCACGGTGTCTCTGTGACCTCACCGCTGTGGGCCATTGGTGAGAGAAGGGCTGAAGACTAACACTAGAAACACTAAATTTATTTATATCCGGTGCTTCATCATCCAATCCTACTGTATACGGTAACTGTTCATTATTTATGCCTTGCAACTAATTACTGAAATACAGTGAATGACTTGAATTTGCTTTTGGTAACTTGACCTGGTAGTTTATTGCTCACCACACAGAGATCTTAGTTTGCAAAAGAAGTCATGTATTTCATCGGGGGGGGGGGGGTGATGAATATGGCAATATGCTCAGGTGCAGAAGTGATCAAAGTTTCAGATACTTAGCTCTGAAAATACCATGTCAACCAGTGTTCCCTCTAAGCTGAGTTAATGTGAACTAGCTCACAGTTTTTTAGCCTCTGGCTCACACATTTTTTTCTTAGGTCAGGAAGGATAGATCCAGAGCAAATTAATTTATGCAGTAGCCAAATCAGTCACTCACAACTTTAATGTCAGTAGTTCACAAAGTAGAATTTCTGCTCACAAGGCTCCACAGTTTAGAGGGAGCATTACAATTGCCTGTCTGATCAATTTAGCATTGCATACTATATCTGAGCTTTTAGCTTTACTTTCTTCTTCAGGTATCTGATTGTGTGCTCTTCCTGCTCCCTCTGCTAGAATCTTGACTAAATAGCAAAATTGTTTCCTGAAGAGGTTGATCATCCATGTCAGATATTGCACTGAATCCCAATTTTTATTTTAAACAATAATGTTTATGTAAGTAACACAGAACCCTGAAAGTTGGTGCAGTGCAGTAGCTAGGAATTTGAGCTGTGAGCCAGCAAATGCCTGGTTCAAACCTTGTCTTAGCTATGAACTCATTAGGTGAGCCCCTATGGAAATTTATTATTTGTTTGTTTCTTTAAAACATTATACACCCTGCCTTTCTCCTGAAACTCAAGGTGGCTCACACAGGCATCTTGCAGTAAAAACCTGAAACAACAAAGGAACAAAGTAGTTAAAAGCTAATCCTTGTTAGTGTTAAGTGCAGGTGTAACATTAAACTTTGGTTAATTCTGAAAGAGTAAGGAAAGTGAAAATTCATACAGGACAGGAGAAAAAGAAAGAGGTGGAAAGTACATTAGCCTCTGTCCTACTCTTGATCTCTTCTTAACCCTGGTTAAGGCATGTAGAGTTTCATCTACATCAGGTTAATGTGTGTGAAATGCTAAAAAAATCTGTATAAAGGTACTATATAAGGAGGATTTTTTTGGAACCTTAAAGCTAGGTTTAGGGAACTGGGAAGCATTGTACCTGAATGCCAATTTTTGGCTGTATTGTAAGTTTTTCTGATCATTTATGCATCTTACAAACACAGGAACCAACTGCTTCAGTGGTTCTGGTTCCCCATCTCATCATGAGATGAGGAACCAGAATTAATCTTAAAAAAATAGGTCAGTAGTGTTCTCTACTTCAGTTCTAAAATATAACCAACATCTCTAAGATGGTAGTTATAACTCAGACCTTGAAGCTGAAGAATTTTGTGCAATTATATACCTTAAAAAGTAATTACTCTTTTAGGACTGCAGAAGTAGTTTGTCAGTTAAGGTGTGTTTGTGAATCATGCTACATCTACCTCTGAGTACAGTTAAGAAATGGATAACTGAGTAACATATAACTGTAAGCACTCAGCCAGATATTCATGACCTGTATAAAGAGAAAGGATTTTTAATGGAAAATTTCTCGTGCAGTTTCCATTCATTTAAGAGGGCTTGTGCAGGAAATGGTTTGTGGAGTTTGTGTTAAGGTTGATTTAACGTTGCTCTTCATTCTTGTCATTACAGCTTTTTTCTTATCCCCCTCAAAAAACTTCATAATTATATCCTGTCATTGGCTGTATTCAGGCTAGCCTTAAGTAGGTTTTAGACAATTTGCCTGTTGATCTAGATAGGTGTATTATATGTCATACGTTGTCCTCAAAGCTTGTTTTTGAGGTTGTATACAAATTGATGTTAGTGGACAGCTTCATGTGTTCCTGTGGAAGTAGTGTAAAGGATGCAGTATTTGCTAGTTATAAGCCCTGGTGCTTGAGAAAATCTGAAATTCAAATGCAATTTTGAATAGAGGTGGGAAAATATAATACATTATATTCTGCAAATGATCACGGGAAGACTGAGCACCATTGCTGAGTCAGGTCTCTCTCAGCAGCATTCCTATAAAGCTGCATCAAGCCATATGGAGACAGAACAAAGTTGAGTCCAGTGGCACCTTTAAAACCAACAAAGTTTTATTCAACTTTGTTTTTTCAACTTTATACTTTGCTGGTCTTAAAGGTGCCACTGGACTCAAACTTTGTTTTCCTGTTTTAGACCAACACGGCTACCCACTTGGATCTATCCATATGGAGATATTAGGATTGCTGAAGCTTCTATTGTTTTATATGGAAGAGGGATCATAGTAGCTGCAGTGCTTTTATGTTTAAAACCAAAGCCTGCTGATGAGTCTTTGCCTAGTGCCAGTGATATGGGTGTGGAAAACACATTCTCGGGGAGGGGGGGGAAGCATTCAGTGATTCAAACTGAGAGGCAGAAAGGCTCAAGGGGGGAGTAAAATGCTCATAAAATGGCACACTCAGTATCAGGACCCTGGACAGAACATTGTGGGGTAGGGGGCCTGGAGGCAAGGCTGGAGCTAACAAGGAAACCTAAGCCACCAAGCAAGAAGGCTGAAGTGTTCTTCTGGCAATGTTCAGAAGCCTGTTGAGGGCTGAAATGCTGCTGTAGGAAGACATGAGCTCTTGGCCCCAACTTTCTGGAGATCATCATTGTGTTAAATCACAGTCTTTGGATCCTGGCTGCTCCTGAGATGTGCGCTGCAAGTAATATTGGACATTCTGCTCACCCACTGTGGGCTCTGGGACCAGTGGGGTGGTATATAGCAATGTGCCAGAAGCCAAGGATGTTTCTGGGGAGGAGTTGTATCTGTGAATGTCAGCAGGAGGATATTCCTTGGAATAGGTGATGGAATAAACCTGATCTATAGAGGTTCATTATCAGGGTCGGGAAGGGGGGGGGGGGGGCTAGCTGAAGCATCCTGGATAGGGTCTCTGCTAATGGTAATGGAGACTTTTAGAGTTTGCCAGTCTGTTATAAGCTGAATTCACCCTCCTTTTGGAATTCTGAAATGAGTTTGGTGCCAGTCATGAAGCCAACCCTTCCTGCTGCCCCAAATGCAGCTACCTCTTCCCTTTCACAGTTAGGCTTACCAAGCAACAGCAGCAGTGACTACAAAAACTGGTTACATGAGTAGCAGGGTCATGGCAGGGTGTTGAGGTATTTAGTCTCCTCCCCCTCCCAGTTCTTCATAGGTGCCATCTTGCCTCTTTGTGACTGACTCCATGGCTGCTTGATAGCTGCATAGACAAGTTTATAAGGTAAAATACAGATTTATAGTAGCCACTGTATAGGCCAGGTATTATCTGGTATGATTTAGAGTTAGAAGAAACAGTCTGGGTACTCACAAAAAATTAGGGGTGCATTTAGAAATTCCAACAGCCTAAATAGCCCATTAGAACATGGAAACTAAGTAGGGTCAGCCACAGTTAATATTTGGATGGGAGACCACCAGGGAAGGCTGGGGTTGCTACATGAGGGAAAGCAATGGCATACCACGTCCACTTGTCCACTTACCTTGAATGCCTGTGGATGGGGTCACCATGAATCTGTTGTGATTCAATGGTATGTTCTTCTACTTTAAAAAAATCCATCCCACCATTCAGTAGCTCCCCCTTCTAGGATTCTCTAAGCTGTCATGGACTTGAGCAGGTGAATTTCAACTTCCTCTCTTTTTCCTCTTCAACTGGTGGGCTGTGTCAATATCCCATGCCTTCTGGAGCATATTTGGTTCTCATAAGGCTGTTTTAAAGTTTCCATTCTCCTGGTTGGTCAATTTACAAAGACACCTTTTCCAGATACCTAGGAAGTCTCCTGGCTCCCATGTATCTTTGTGTGTGGGTGGCCTCTCACTGCAGCTTTCACCATCTACACAGGGGTCAGTCAGTTTACTATTACACATAACAATGGTTATCTTAGGCTGCACACATATTTCTTGATTTCATATGTAAATATATATGTTTGCAGACTGGACACTGATTTCATAGGTGTCCTAGATTTAAGAACACATCTGTCTTTGTCAAAGTATGTACTGTCATATTTGGATAACTGTGCATGTAAAGGATCAATCTGTTATTTCAGAATCAGTCCTATTGATAGCATGTCCCTTGAGTTATAAAGTATTCACTGGGCGCGATCATACACAACCATTTGCCATGGAAGAGGGATGATTCACCACCGGATCAAAGCGGTGTGATCACACCAGCACGTCTGGAAAGCGTCCCGCAGTCGTCATCAAACCATCGCAAACCATTTTGATCTGGTGGGGAATCGTGGTAAAAAACTACTAGTGAAACTCCAGTATCAAATGGTTTGCTGCAGTTCACAGCTGGAGTTTCCCCGTGTGATCACTCCAGCGCCGAAGTGTGGCATTGTGGACAGTGTGATCACACACTATCCCGATGCCACAATATTGTTTTCCCCCCCTTCTCCGTGTGCGCATCATCGAAAGCCCTTAGAGTGGGGAGGCGAGTCATCAATCCCCCGTTTAAGCACCTCGGAAATCAACCACACACACAAAACAAACACAACTTGCCCACAGTTGCATCTGATTATGCAGTGGCAAGTTGCTCTGGCAGGTCCACAGACCTGTGTGATCACGCAACTGTGGGGCAAATTACTCTGGAGCAAAAAAGCCTCGCTTCCCCTCCGGATTATCTCACTTGTGTGGAAGGGACCATTGAAACCCATAACTTATTTTCTACATATACTGTCATCATCCTAAAGGCTTTATCTTATTGTCCATTAATATTTAATTAGTTCAATTGATGGGGTTTCATTCACTTTTTTTGTGTACTTTTGCCAAAGAAAATCTTTTTGTTCCTTTTCCAAAATAAAGCTGACTACTGAGGAGAAAGAAAAGCATGATTAAACTCAACCGCAAAAGAAGGGAATTTAATAACCACAATGGATCTGTTTAATAAATTAGCTTTGGATTTGCCTGCTAAACAATTAATTTCTATTTGAAAATGGATCATTGTTAAGAAATATTAACAAATCTGCCATTTATTTCCTAGTCTGTCCTTTATATTTGTATGGTCCAGGAAATAGCTATAAAACTAATAAAAACACTTATGTGTTAAAAATGCCTGCTTGAAGCAGTTGTAACCTCTTATATGAACAACCAGCATGATTAATAAGAATTTTAAATGTATGCTGTAATCAAACTCAGATCATTTATTTACAATAGCCTTTCCCGTGAGATGAAGGAAATTCTAAACCCCAGTATCATTTACTGCCTGATTTGCAGCTTGAATCTCGTCACAGAATGCTTAAACTTGAAGCTCATTTCCACTCATAAAGACAGTAGGCTAAATATAAGTGTTCCAATCTTAACTGGATTATGGACCACACTGTTGTATCTTGACCTTTGTAGTACTCTTAAAAATAAATGGGCCTAAAAACGATAGCAGTGTCTAATACACCGGCCTTAATTGTATCAGTGTTTACACCTGGGCACAGGGGGACTGTCCTGCTGGTGGGGGCATAAGGTGTTTTTACTTTGCTTTTTAATGTTTTTCATATCTATTGTAACTGAAGAAGTGTGTTTGTACATGAAAGCTTATAACCTTGAATCAAACTTCGTTGGTCTTAAAGCTGCCACTGGACTTAAACTTTGTTCTGCTGCTTCAGACCAACATGACTGCCCACCTGAATCTATGTTGTTTTTGTGTGTTTGTTTTCTCATATTACTTTATATCGTTGTTACCTGCCTTGGGTCCTGAGATGCTAGGGAGAAAGTTAGGTGTCTAAATATTATAAATACATACATACATACATACATACATACATACATACTGCTTTCGGAACTAGTTCTTCGAGATTAATACTCTGTGCACATACAGAGAAAATCCACGGAGAATATTTTCAGCACACAAATCAAAACAAATGGGGAATGTATTCTTGTATTGCTCCCATTCATATGAGTCTTGCGCAAGAGAACATCCCAGTGGAATTTTGCCCTGTAGAGGCTGAGGTGTTCTTGTATAGCATGTTTATTTTAATGGGACATTTACAGAAGAACTTCTCAGTGGATTGAGCCCATGACAGTTGTGCTGCCCTGTATGGGTAAAGCAGTGGACTATGTTTAAAAATCTGATCAAATGGACTATAGAATAAAGTAAAGTTGATTTGATTGTGTCCAGATCCTAGAATGCTGGTAGCTTCCTGTGCCAGGAACTACTGTGGAACCCCACCAGGAAGTATGCTTCACAGCAGGATCACATTGCACCCTTGTTTTATTGTTCATTTCACCTATTTAATGCATCTTAAGAACCTGCAAAAGGAACATGATAGAAGAATGTTGGATGGGTGGGTGATTTCTATTAATCAAAATATTTGTTTTTTCAGTATCAGAAGAGTAACGTAGGACAAAATCTCTAGAGCTGTATATCACATTCTGCAGCCAGAGTGAGATACAGCTGTGTTTTTCAAGTCCAGAAATTGATGTTCAGTGCCTGCAAGAGTCCATTCTTATTAAGAAGCATCAGATGCATCTTTCCTCTGATTCTGCCCAATATCCCCCCCCCCCTTTTTTTGGGAAGATCGTGTATTGAAACAATGTAGGAGGAAATGTCTTAACTATATAAGAACATTTAGAAACTGCTGAAAAAATTGCTTATTAAAGATGTGTATTTTTCCTTAATACATATATATTAGATGTCTTGTAGTTCTGAAACCATTTGTTTTGAAATAATAGCATCAAAATCTTCTGGAGTAAACAAGCTATAAACATTCAGGTTAATTTATTAGCACTGGTAGAGAAACTGTTTTTTCCTGGATGGGCTACTTTAACATGTATAGAATGAACAGTTGGTTACTGTGGTTGTGCATGTGGTACTAAGACTCTTGTCTGTTTTCCTCTGCAGTGACCTCAGTATGAACAACATCTCGAAGCTACCCTCAAGCTCCCTTCACAATCTCCGCTTCCTAGAAGAGCTGTATGTACCATTGTATCCTTGATTGGCATAGCTGAGAGCTAGGCACATTCCTGGGTTTGTGTCTTCTCTTTACTTTGGGAACCCATTTAACATGGCACAGGAAAGTTGTGAGCGCTGATGCTTTTGGCACATACGGAAACACTTAGTTGGAAAAAAAGCAGTTGCTTTTGATTCTGGAAACGAACTTATTAAAAAAAAAAGAGTTACCATGAGGCTACAACTTTTGTAAGCAAAGACAGAGCCAAACAATTTTTGATTTATTATTTTTTTTAAAGCAAGGGTTGTTTAAAAGACCTGGATTGCTATTTGGAAATAGCTACACAGCAGGATATTAAAGCTTGAATACTGTCTCATGTTTATTAAAATAGCAAGCAAAGTTATAATCAAAACCAAAACCTGCTGCCTGGTTCTGCTCGTGTCAAGGACACTTGCATTCACATTTCAGAGCACTATGTCTTCTTGTTGTAATCACTGTTAATTACCATTTCCTTAGTTTTAGCTTTTAGCATCCCTTAAGGCTAATTCTGAAACACAGAATCTTGTGTGGCTTACTTTTGTTCTATTTGTTGTTTTTCTGTTTTAAAGGAGGGGAAGTATGCTGTAAAAACTAGTTAATCAAACACAGGATCACAAGTGGAATGTTGATTAGAAATGAGGATGGCTAGCAAGAAGTGGAAAGTTCTCTGTGCACAAAAGACTAGGATAGAACAAAGTGACTGTAGTAAAATCCATTTGTTTGCGGGGGGAAAGAAGCTTTAAAATTCAGTTTTTTACAACAATAGTAAATTTAAGAAGTGAAACACCACAAATATTCTGAGAAAGTTCACTAGGCAAATTATTGGGGTATCAGATAGTTTCTTTTAATGTGCTGCCACAGCCAGCAACTTTTAACTACTGGCTAACTAAAAAGCATTATAGATCATGGAAAGTTACAGTTCTATTTATGCACAGTATCCTGGAATCACTTCTTCACACATACATATACAGTTATTGGGGAAAGCAAAATAAAGGCTGCAATCACACACACAATTAGCCCCGACATAGGCGCAAATGCTGGGTGGATTTAACATGTGTGATCAGACCCAAACATCTGGGAAGCATCCCGCAGCAACCCATGTTGCTCCACCACAGAAGCGGAGTAAGCAGGTCTGGTAGTTAACGGGTTCCTATGGGCCACAGGTGGACTTTCCCCTGTCTGATAGCGCCAGTGCGCTCTCATGGTGTCGGGATGGTCTGATCTGGCCATCTCGACTCCATGCCGTTGTTTTTTCCCCTTCTCAGTATGCGCATCATCAGACACTCCATAGGGAGCCCTCAGGACTGAGATGCGAATCATCGATCCCTTGTTTAAGTGCATCAGGAACAAACAACAACAAAAAACCCTGACTCACCCGCAGTTGCATCTGATCATGCAGGGGTGGGCTGTGCCCACAGCTTCAAAAGACTGTGATTGCGCAACTGCTGGTCAGCTGCCACCAGAGGAAATAGCCTCTCTTCCCCCCCCCCCCGCTTTATCTCACGCATGTGACCGCAACCAAAGTCTCCTTCACTTAGAAGTGTCACAAAACAGGTTGTGATAGTTATTTTAGGGAGAGATGGTCCCATAGAGATGGAGACAAGAGATCAGAGCTAAATCCTGTCTTTAAAGTCTTCACTTTACTCCCTGGAAGAGTTGGTCGTACCTGGAAAAGAGCCCAAACCTTTACTACCGTAATGCAAAATGCCCAAGTTAGTGAGGGAATCCTGTTGGGCATCCTGGCTATTGACTGCGGTGTCAGTGCTCTGAATGCCATTACAGCCTACTACTCTACAGAGTCTCGTCAGCCAGTCTCCCAACAACTGTCTATAATGGAGTAAATGGCATGAATTGTAGAACCTGCAGCCACCTGATTGTTTCTGCAGCTCTAAAGAAGAAAGCAAGTTATGTTGCTGGAGCCAGTTAGGCCACCACTGAATAAGACATATCTCATTTCCTTTGTAAGACAGAAAAATTGTTCTTTTCAAACTGTGTGGGCAAAGCTCCAAGCAATTTTTAGCACACTGCTATTACTCAATAACTTTACAGCAGGTGCCCTGAGTAGAATAAAGCACAGATAAATTCACTCTAGGCCTGAACTGTTCCCCCCCCCCCTTTCTTTTTAAACAGAATGATTTTGGAATTAGTTTCAGATAACAAGTATTTTGCAGACTAAATGACAAAGCCACCTTAAAATGTAGTTCTGTCTTGATTACAGGTGCAGACCAATAAACTAAACCTCACACCATTTTAAAAAAAGGAATATATAGTATACCTCTTGCATTAATTCAGATTTTATCTTTTTAATCAGTGAATGAATGCTTTCTAAAACTACAATAATTCAGTGGTGACATACAATATAAAAAACAGCACAAATGCAAAGAAGCGACTCTTTTTCAAAGTAGTAATGCCAGCTTAAAACAGTAAAAGTGTAATAACAACAAGCAATATTAGAAGTGAGTTTGATTTCTTCCAAGTTACATCTGGATGAGATAAGGTGGGTGAAAAGGGATATTGAGAAGAACTTAGATATAGTTTTGCCATCAGTTGTCTTGGACCCACTGCCATTCACTGTACCCAGTCCTAAGAACTACAAGCTCAGTAGGAGATTGACTGCCAGCTGTTCCATGCAACTTTCAGAACAGTTATGTTATATTTGTGTTTATTTGTTGTTTATTTGTGTTTGAAACCTATAATAAAAATATAGATCAGAAAAAACTTTCAGAGCAGTTGAGGATGGGTGCAATGGTGTGTGCTTTAAAAAGAGCCTCTAAATAATTTTCATGTATTGATTTAAGTACTTATGTGCTGTTTTCTACTAGTATCCGCAGCAGTTTACAATAAAAGCCTCAAAATTTTGGAATCATCACTAAAAAGGCCCTCTTTCTAGTTGCCACTCATCTGGCCTCTGAGGTGGGAAATGACAGAAGGTCCAGAAATAACTGACCAGACAGTGAGACAGTGTGAGATTTCTGGCTTGACTAGTTGTAGTAAAAATTATACCTGTGCAATAAAGCAGGCTGTGCAAACATGTTAACTGTTCAGAATGCATTCTTAGAGAGCAATTTCAGTTAGCTTTTGGAAAACATTTTTTCTAGCTACAAAGAATGCCTAACAATAAATGACATATTTCTGTGATGAATACTGTATGCAATTCATAGGTGCTCATTGAGTATGATGGACGTTTCCTCATAATTTTGAAAAATATAATACGTTCCTTTTTAAATGTCAAGCATGATGGACTTTCCCTTGTAATTGTGTAAATTTTTTTATTTAATATAATATGATCCTTATTAAAATTCCTACTCATTCATATCACAGGGTTTGCTTGTTTGTTGTATTTCCTACATGGATACCTGTGATCCCTTCTTGGTTTTTTCTGGTTAAATTAATAAGCAGAATATTTAATAATTAAAAAGTTAATATTCTTTTCCCTCTCATGTAAAAGAAGTAGTTTTCCCTGATAGGTGGTGATGATTAAGTTCTAAAAGTGCCTAGCAAAATTCATAGAAGATAAAAGTATCAGCCTGTTTTAGACTGTCTAACAAATAGGGAACCAGCAAGTCATGCAGTAGCAAGTCACTCAGTTGCATTGTGTGGCAACCACTGCTGGATCTCCAAGTCACAGAAGTTATGCAGAGGCTGCTGCTGGACCCAGGCTAGTTGTGCCACACCTGTTGAATCATGCAAATTTCATGGTAGCAAATTGACTTGTGGTTGTAACTGGGCCTGGCCCCAATGACTCCTCCCAGGGCAGGAGGGAGGGGGAGCAGAGGTGGACAGGGAGGCCAGAAGAGCTGTCACCCCCTGTCTTTTACCAAAAGAAATGAAGGTTTGAATGCTGGCAATATGGTTGTGGTGCCTAGCATCCCTCACAGTGACAACTGAGATCTCATTCATTTCTTAAATGTACAGATGCTGCTTCTATCATTTTGGAGGGGTTTTAACCCCCCATGTATTGGTTTCTTCTTTTAGATTTCAGATGTTTCTGCAAACCTGGGGCTTTTCTCAGGTTTGTACAAAGGTCTGTCCTATCTCTACATGGCTCTGTATTTAAGTGTCCACAGATGGCACCATGCTGAGAATTAGATATATTATTACACTTTCCCTTTGGTGTGGCATTCATAAATTACGTTAAGAAACTGGAGCTGATCCCTGCTGGAACCAAGATAGTAGGCTATATGAAACTCTTCTTTCTTTCTTTCTTTCTTTCTTTCTTTCTTTCTTTCTTTCTTTCTTTCTTTCTTTCTTTCTTTCTATCTATCTATCTATCTATCTATCTATCTATCTATCCATTCATGTTATACAAGGCAGCTTCTGGCTTTGTAAATGTTCTCAATATGTGCCTTTTGACAAATGTTAAGGAAAGAGATTTATTTTATAATCTTACATAGAAAGAACTGTGTACAATATAGTCATGTTTCATTTTAATAGTATTTAGGGATGAGATATGTCCCTCCGCCCCAAGCAGCCAATAGCACGTTGTAAATGCTGTTGCTACAAGACAGACTTTGTCTGTAACACTAAGGAGATTTTACATCAGTTAAAACAGAAAAAGGCACCAAAAACTCTTGCTCGAGAACACTTCGATCATTTTCAAATTAACTACACTTTTTAGAAGTTTTTATTCAGCTAATTATTTGGACCAATGATCAGATCTTTGACTACTTTTTCTTAATTTAGATTCACATGCTCAGTCTGACAGACAACAATAACTGTAACAAAATATAAATTTCAAAAACAAAATTCCTGGTCCACAGGTCTGTAGTGATGGGGCAAACAGGGGAAATGCCCCACCAAACATTGTTGATGTTCATTCAATCTGTAGAGATTTTTTTCATGCTTTCTCTCCAGGAAAGCAAGTGAGAAAATATCAGACATATAAATGCCTGGTATTTTCAAACTGAGTAGCCTAGAGATGCAACCAAGCATGAATAGGACAGCCTGATAGACAGCCCTCCTTGCCCAGTCAGAGCTCTGGCTTTTTCCAGCCATCCAACCCTCAGCATCAGGAGGCGAGAATGCAGGCAAGTTTACCTTTTCTCAGCATTCTGTTCCCTGCCCTCCCCCTCTCAGTCTAACAGAGAGTTCTGAGACATTGAATTTTTGTGTTTTTGAAATGTAGAAATCCATTGTGGGAGGCAAGCCACACTTTTACTGCCATGGTACTGAGCTTTGAACATGTTAAGGTCTTTTTAATAATGTTGACACAAATTTGACAAAAGAACTTAGCTCTCTGAGTGCAGAAGGGCTACTTGTCTGAGTGAAAGAAGAAACAGAATTGGGGGGGGGGGGTTATTACAGAATCTAAGAACTTGCATCTGATGACTGCGTCTGATGACTGTTCTGACTTTATAGGTAAAAGAACTGTATTTGTTTGGGGGGGAGAAGGAAAGATCTTTTGCATATGGTCAAAGGTACTCTCTGCTATATTAATACAACAAAGTCCTTGCACTGCGACCTGGCTTGCAACTGTCCTAAACCAGACTTGTGATGTGATAGCTGCCCTCTACTATCCTCATCCCCCCCTCAAAATTTCTGGGTACACGCTTGCTGGTCCCTAAATCCCATATATGGAGTGAGATAGTTGGTTTCCTAAACTTCTCCAGCCCCAGCATGCCATAATGGTGGGGCAGTATAACTCCATTCAAAACTCTGCAGGGCCATACAAGGGAAACCCAATGCCCCAACCCATCTCCCAAGCACTGGCACTCCATAAGATGCCTAGATTGGGTTTTCAGCCAGTGGCTGCCCACCAAAGCAGCTAGGCACTATACAAACCCCAGCCAGTATGCTCATAGCTCAGATGACAGGGCACACAGCATTGTGCTATACATTGCCGCCCATGTTGCACACAATTAGAACACGAATTGGGGGCTATTATGGTGGGGCCCTCCCAGAAAAAGAAGGCACTGTGCTCAACAAAGGCAGGCTTGTGTGGGTGCGTTGTTACACCATTGCTGAAGTGGCTGCAGATAGAGGGCAACAGCAACAGGGCTTCCACATGGCAGGTTTCCCCACAGTTTCCCTGCCCTGTTCCCTGAGCAGCAGCTACTCCCCGTGCCGTTGAGGGTTCCATTAAAAAATTGGCAATTGAATATTGTTATATGTCTGTCAGGTCTCTAAATTCCAAGCTTTCATTTTTAAAAAAGCAAATCTTTAGAGCTCCTTCTGTTGCAGAAATATAAGGGGAAAGCCATATCTCTGCATTGAAAGGGGCTAGAAACTTTCCTTTTAGAAGGAAATCTAGGAATTTATAAAAACCTGACACATTGTTATAATGATATAATGATACTGAATTGCCACTTTTTAGGAAACAAAAACATATCTGGTATTTGTGGTGGGTCATGGCCACAGCAGAGTTTTGGGGAAGGGAAAATGGCACTGATGTGGGTGGATCTAGGAAGATTCACACTTTTCCTTCCAAATGGGTGCAGCCCTGGCTTTGCTGGGATCTTTCTCCAAACATTGCAGCAAAACAGGTTTGGGAAAGATCACAGGGAAGATGGTGAAAACCCAAGAGGTATGTGGAAACACTATGAGAATCAAACATTATTTTTTAAATTACAAAGTAGTCAACGATTCTTTTTTTAAAAAAGAAAAAGACAGCATAGGCATCAGGCTAGCCAGGTGATCGTTAACAGGAAAGTTATTTTACTCATATAACTGAAGATTATTAGGATGCTTGTTTTTGCTTATTGTAAACAAAAGGCAAGTGTTGAATAATTATGACATTAATTTCTACTTCACAAAACTGAAATTTGAGAACCAAATGAACAAAGAGGCCAGACCTCCAGTTATGAAAGAAACACAAGTAAATTTTCCATAACCTTGGTTATAAATCAATAATATGCCCCCTACAAGCATCTCTATTCACTGTATTTACCTATCTAACTCCAAATCAGCAATCAAGGTCTATCCAAAGTCCAGTGGTTTTCTTCTCTCCTGCACTGTTACTAACCTCACCAAATTCAAGTGCAAAAATCAATGCAAAATTCTAAGTATGTTCAGGTCAATCCAGACTACGTGGGAAAACATTCACTGCAGAATAACTTGCATATTATAATTTTTTAGAGGCTGGGCAAGTACTATATTTTTTTTAAAAACAGAGCAGATATGGACTCACATTACACAAACACACATAAACCTGGGAGAAGAGCTGAATGAATATTTCACTGTTATGTAAGAGACCATCAAATAACTTTTCCTGTGGCACAGAGATTGAGCAGCTGATGGGAAGAAAAGATACAAAAATAGAAAAATATAAGAGTAGAAAAGATAGGTCAGCCATTTTAAAAGTGTTTGCTGAAGAATTAGTGGTGTACTTTCTTTTGGAGTATGTCTTTTACAGTTTGTGCCGTATAAAATTTCAGAATGTCAAGTTTTAAATACAAAACATCCTAACTGCTAGTAGAAATTACAGTGGTTTTCTTTTCAAACTTGGGTTGTCAATTCCAGGTTAGAAAATTCCTGGAAATTCTGGGATGGAACCTGGGGAGAACGCAGTTTGGGGAGCAGAAGTACCTCAGCGGGATATATTGCCATAGAGTTTACCCTCCAAAGCATTAATTTCCCCCTGGGGTAATGATCTCTGTAGACTGGAGACCAGTTATAATCCCAGGAGATCTCTAAGCCCCAACAGGAGGTTGGCAACCCTATTCCAAACAATATTATGCCTGTCTATGCTAATATCCTCAGTCCTTTCTCAAACGTTTCTGTATTTTAAAATTTAGACAACACCAAAATGCTAATTAGTCCAAACAGAACTAGTCCAATCCTTTCACTCATGGGTCAGCAACATGAGTTTCCTGGACTCTGGTAGGGAAGTTACCAGGCCTACAGCTTTAAACTCAGGACTAGACTACATATTATGAAACACACAAATCCACCACAGGAACTCAACCATATTATAGCTGGGAGCTCCCAGTGGGGAATCCGTTTAAAGTCTTCATGGGGGCTTGATTTGGCTTAGAACCATGGTATAGGGAAAAGGTTTGTAGGTAATAGTATGTGTAGCAGTAAATCTTGTTAGGCTATTTTAGGAGGAGCCTTTGCATCCTCTCCTGTTCCCTTCTCAATCTGGCCCTCCAGCGATACTAGATGATAATCAGGTTTCAAAGTGTGTGTGAGTGTGTGTTTGATTTTCCTGTAATCTGATTCTATAAGGCTAACTCTGTGCTTACTTATTTTAAAGTATGTGTCAATTATCTTAGGGCCAAACTACTCAAAACACTGAAAAATCCAGGACTGGATTTCCAATACAGATTTTATTGTGAAAATACAGCCTCAGGCAGCAAGCACCAGCCTATGAAACAAGGGTGTGTTTTCTTAACTGTGCTGTTTTGTTGACCTCACATGGCCCTGCAGAATTGGTACTTTCTTCACAAAGGAAGCATACAAGTTGTTTTACATAGTCTGTACATAAGATAAATTCTGGATTGTCCTCTATCTTTCTGAAGAAATATGGGTGGCTACAAGGGATGGAGTGTTCTGTGAAAGAGAAACCAGTATCACTTAAACAACAGAGAATGTAGCAGCACCATAATATCCTCCAGTCATGGTACAGTACTGCTGACAGTGCTCCAAAATTAGTCATACATAGAAAGAGTCAGTGAACATGTACAGCTATGGCAGGGCTCCATGATGTTACTGTTCCTTCTCATAGACAAGACTAGAAATGGGCAAGAACTGGGAAAATGTGGTTCATTTTAGTTCGTGGCGTGCCCTGTTCATGAGGTTAGTGATGTGGTAGAACCCCCACACATACATGCTAGAGACACCAAACTCACAGGGGATCTCCAGCTGACTCTTCTCTACCTGCCCTCCAAGTTTGGTGAGGACTGTATTTATGGGGTCCAAGTTACAGCCCCGCAAAGAAGGTGCCCCATCCTCCATTGTTTCAGAAGGCGGGGAAAAAGAGCAAACCCCCCCCCCCCCCCAAACCCAAGGGCAATAGAAATCCCAGGAATTTCTACAGTAGATACTGAAAAGGGGCATTTTTGCAAGCCCAGCAAAACCAGTCCAATGTTTTAGTTCCCAGAAGAATCCAATGCCAATGTGGCAATGCCAGCTCAACATGTTATATATCTCTCTATATATCTCTATATTTTTTTAAGAAAGCGTATGAACATATAAAATGGAATAGAGGTGAATGTTCTAAGCCCCTATGTGTTTCCATTGGGGAGAAAGGCAAGGTATAAATGAAGCAAGTAAATGTAAAATTAGCAGTTGAAAATGATTTGGGGAGTTTCAACCCTTAGAGTTGCAATTCGAGACCAATAAACCTCTTAAGCAACCGTGCAGTGTCTTGTAGTTAAATGAAATTTGGCTGTTTATGTGTTTCCAATGATTGTATTCAAAACTTTTGGAGCAAAGACAAAGTTATGAAAATGATACACAGCTAGTAGTTTGTCTATATTCTAGAGTAGATGTGTACCATAAACTGGATTTATGGAAGCAAATTCCTTTGCCCAGCCGGGCTATATGGTTGTAAGATATTTTGCACAGAACTTTAATGATGACAAAACAAGGCTCTCAAATAACCACTTTTGGCCCTGGTGTTTCCATTGTAGCCGTCTTGTACATTTTAACATCCGAATTAATTCCACATGAAAAGAAATCTTATCTTTTTTTTTTTAAACCCTGCAGCCGTCTAGCAGGAAATGGCTTGACACACATTCCCAAAGGAGCATTTGCTGGGCTTTTCAGTCTTAAAGTGCTGTAAGTAAATGGGTATTGTTTGTGTCATTATCCCTGTGTTACTTCTTAAAACCTTCCGGAACCTAATTTTATTGCAACACTCTAGTCAAGTGAATTATTTGTTTTGATGTGTGCACAGGGAAAGGAAGATGTATGTGTCTATAAAATACATATTTGCTACATTGTACCAATAAACTTGAAACAAGTGATAGTCTAAAAACAGTTTACTTATCCAGCGACTTACAGAATGTCAGAGTCAAAATTAATTTCTGCTAATTGTTTTTTAATTGGCTACAGAATGGCAAGTTTCATTTCTCAAAGTTCAGAGCCATTTCCAAAGATGATGTATAGCAGGAAACAATATTTGTTTCAAACTGTGTGGGTACATGGAAGATAAAAATATGTCTATATTAGTTACTCTCATCATGGTGTAATTTGGCTTTCAGAATCTTTCATTTTATGTCAAGGTAGATTCAGGATAAAGTTAGAACTTATTTAATGAAAGGAAATTTTCTGGAATTTTTCAGAGGAAGTCTTTTTGTTTTCTTTATGCAAGTCCCTCCCAGCTTGGATGACTTCGTTTCATTTCTAACAGTGCATTAGGTTCAACTAACTTCTGGATGGGGACAGTAGTTATGTTGTTTCTTAGTTACAATGTTGCAGTAGCAAAGCCTGTTTTGCAACAACCAGCTCTGAAAAAGGAAAAGGAAAAACTATTTCTTATATGCCCTAAATTGATAGCCAGAATCTACCAGTTCCATAAATATAACCAACAGCATTTGATAGTAGGCTTGCCAGCCTCCAGTGGGGTCTGGAGATCTCCTGCTTTTACAACTGATCTCCAGCTGATGGAGACCAGCTTCCCTGGAGAAAATGGCTGCTTTGAAGGGTGGACTCTGTGGCACTGTACCATGCTGAGGCCCTTCCCCTCCCCAAACTCTGCCCTCTCCTGGATCCACCCCCAAAGTCTCCAGGTATTTGTCAACCCAGACCTGGCAACCCTATCTGATAGTGTAATAATTTAAGAAAGACTTATTACCAAAACTGCATTTTAATTAATGTCCCATGAAATAATGGGGCTACTTCCTCTCCCCATCTTTTCAGAGAATTACTTTAGGCTCTCCAAACATTTATATCCTGTATCTTCCCTGTATAGTGTCTCATAACAGATGAATAAAACAGGAGTAGGTCTCTAAAAATGTATTTTGAAACAGTAAGGCTGCCAAGTCCCCCCAGGGAGCAAGGATTCCTCTGCTAAATGGATCCCTAATCCGCCGGTCTGGGTTCAGCCAGTGGGGGGATCCCCACCCCCGAAATAGCCACATCAGGCATATGTGCCCAGCACGATGACGTTGCCCAGAAGTGACATCATCATACCAGGCACATCGCAGGGCAACGTTCTAGCAATGGCCCTGAAAACATTATGGTACCATAGAGTTTTTAGGGTGATTACCAGAGCATCGCCCAGTGATGTGCCCAGTGTGATGAAGTCACTTCCAGGCAACATCATCATGCTGCACGCAAAGCACGCACATGAGGGTCCCAGAGCGGGACTCCTCTGCTCGGATGCGTAAGTGACTTGGCAACCCTATGAAACAGCCACTTTCCAGGAAGCACTAGAATTTGGGGCTAACAGTTATTATTACCAGATCTGAACCCCAATTTCTTTCTGTGGTGTTATAGAAGTATGTAAGATAAAAAGAAACTGAACTCTGAACATAAATTTTCTTGTTCACACACATTATCTACAAATGCAGAATGCTACAGAACAACCTGCTACAGCAAGTTCCAGCTGAAGCACTCCAGAACCTGCGCACTCTTCAGTCTTTGTAAGTATAATCATACTTTATGTGGCAGACTATGGTATATTTTTACCATAGGGACACTGAAGGCATATATTATTGTCTGTGGAGACATATATTATTGTCTAAACAAGGCTCCATTACTAGTAAAAATGCAAATTTCTATTAATTGTAATGTGGTATAAGATCATAGTGTTTTTCACGGATAGTGCACGCTGCTTAGACAATAACAACAAGGAATTACTTTCTAGAGCATTCTGTTTCATATAGGACTGATTCAGATGTGCTAAAGCCCGCTAACCATAGCATCCCACAGATAATAAATCTGCAATTAATATTTTATTTCCCCAAAGTAAGCTATTTTGATTTTATTTTTATAATGATTTTTTTCATTATTTTTATTAATGTTTTTATACAAATATTTTGATTTTAAATTATCTGTTGTTTTACTCACTTCCATGGGTTATTTTTGTTCTGAGCAATATTTTTTGGGGGGGTTTCAAAGATCCTACTGAGTTGTGTAATATAGGGCCACACAACATAGGTCTATTTGTGGAATCATTTTAGAATTCTGACTGTGCACTCTTATGCAAGGTTACTCTGCATGGGATTGCTCTGTGACTTTTCATTTTAAATTTATTTTCATTTTAAATTCACAGTTTTCATTTTAAATTTAAGTCTCTAGTCCTCATGATTAAAGACGTAAGGTTGAGAACTATGATGACCAAGCAAATATTTTTTAAAAAATGAGCAACAGTGAAGCAAGTTGAATGGAACTCAAATTCATTCTATATTCTGATTTGGTTCACTATGACAGTTCCCAACAGCTCAAGCTGCAGCTTTAGACTTATATATTAGACTTATGAAAATTATAAGCCATATACAAGGAATTCTCTGTTGTGCTGAAAAAGATTTGGAAGTTTCAGCAGGGTTTCTAAATCAACTGCCTGCGATGCCATTTTTCATTCTTTGTTGCAAATGTCTTCTCAGAAGATAGGAAAGAGGAGGCTAAGAAAAGAAAGGGGGGGAAACTGAAGGGTTGTATTGTCCCTCTAAAGGTTTGGTGTTTGGTGTCAGCATTAAAATAAAAAGAGAATAAGAGTGGTAGGTAGGCACTTTAAACAGCTGTGTAGCAGACAGCAGATAGAAGGATAAGAGCATGTACAGAAAAAGTACTATCAGTTGAAAGAGGATCACTGGCAAATGTGACCTCTTTGAGGAAAAGAAAACGAGGATTCTTTTGTTTGTTCCAAATGGGTTGTTCCTCTGTGATAAAGGTGTTCAGAGATTCAGTTTCTCGTTTCATACAGCCTAGTAATTTTCTGTCCATCAGGTGACTCTTGTCTTGGCTTCTGATTTACATCAGAATTACTTTGAAACTATTGAAAAACCGGAGGCCTTACAAAAATAAAAGAATTGAAAAGTGTAAAGACAGTTAAATGCATTTTGCAAAATAAAAGCTTTCTTAAGGCACAACAAGCCCTGGAAGTTAGATCATTGGAAGGTATTTGATTCTGAATATTGGTGGCCTTGCTCTGTTTTGTTCTCATTTACTGATGGCTAGCCAAGCTGATCCAATTGTTGCTCTGTAGGCTGCACAGAATTTTATGACTATGTCTATTCTTTCTCTAGAACAAACAAATCCTAAGTGATCTTCTGTGAAAAGATATACTCTACTGCCAAATGCAGAATGGATTTAGAGGACAATTTGCCTTTTCACTCCTCCACTCCCTTTCATTCAGCTTTTTGATTTACGGTTGGGATAGATGACAGTGTTACTTTCAGCCACCTGATGTTTATGGGCTGCACATTTTATGTGTAATGTCCATTTATATGCATTTACTTCTTAACTAATTTTAACTGAAATAGAAAGCCTGTAGCTGTTGACATTATGCAGTGGGAATAAAAGATCTGCTCACTGACTTCAATCTCAAAGATTGCAGCAAGAATAGTAAATATCCTAAATCCCTGGTCTGCCAGTGTGCTGACCTGCTGTGGCCATGCTGTCTGAATGAACCACTGGGGAAGGTTTAGTGGAATAGGAAGAGACAGGTCTAGTCCTCTTACATATAATTTTAAAGCTTCAGTTTATGCAAGGTTTTTATTGTTTGTCTGTACATGTCATGAGCCTATGTATGTTTGTCTGTAACTAGGGGCGTAGACTTTTCTGAAGTCCGGGGGGGGGGGGCTCTTTAGCGCGTGCTCAAAGCGCGCTCGCTCGCTGGGGCGATGTTTCCAACCCCCCCCCCGAAAACCTACCGCCAGCCGCTGCGCCTCCCCAGCCCTTCCAAGGCTCACCAGCTGGTGCTGCTGGTGCCTTTCCCTCCCCCTCCGCCCTGGCCACTCCCTCCCTCACCCCTAAAAGAGGAAGAGGGAGAGCTAAGGAGGGAGGAATGGCCAGGCCGGTGGGTGGGGGGGAGAGGCACCAGCTGGCGAGCCTCGGAAGGGCCCAGGAGCGCGACGTTTTCCCGGGGGGAGCTCAATCTTTCCCCCCCCCCGCTCCTGCCTCCGTTCCTCTGTCCAGCACCCTGGGCATTTGCCCAGCTGGTTCCTATATGGAGGGAGGGAGGAACGGAGCAGGGGGAGAGGCGGTGGCGGTGGCAGCTGGCCAGCCAGCCGGCCTGGGCACTCCATTTTTCCGGGGGTGGCTGAGCCCCCCCCCCGGAAATTTCGGGGGTGGCTCGAGCCCTCAAGCCCCCCCCGTAGTTTACGCCTATGTCTGTAACTTATGCAAAAACCCTCTCTATGCTGGCCTGATGATGAATTACATCTTTGTAAAGAGCTTTAGACATGGTAGGGCATGATGCTGGCTGGATGAAAACAATTATTGTACGTTGTTCATATACCAAACACTTTTGGATGTAGATGGATAGGTTTCCTTATATAGTGCCCCCCAGATGACCTGTATTATCCCTAGATGTAGTGCCCTAATTCCCTCAGACCCCATCCCAAAAGGACTACAGTACTGCACTTGTGTGAATCCCTTGCACACTATAAGCAGGATCAGACAGTGTGTACACCAGATGGGAACATTTGCTTTGTTGTGCCAGTTGGATATGCTATAGGATGGCATGGGGCTTCACACAGGCGATGCACCTGGGGCCTAGAATAGAGCAAATGAGTGCAGCTGCTCCAATCTGGCTCCCCAAGACTGTTTCATACGCTACTTTTCTACTGATCCTGCTGCACAGTAGGTGAAGGAAGAAACTCCCCACCACCACCTTTTAAGCTCACCTTGAAATCATAGACTTCTTTACTTATTTGGTTCATTACTATCTGATACACTGCTGACATTTGCTTATTCAAATTCAAATGCTAGTTCAAGTTCCAACCCCTGCTCATCTACAGAACTCATTAGGAGGCCTTAGGCAAGCCAGTGTCTGAGTTCATATTTTCAGCACCTTCTATACCATTGCCTGCAGCATCATACCAAACTACTGGCAGGCTTGCCAGCCAAAAGAATTTCATGAAAGTCACTTACTCTGTAATTGTAGGGAATGGCATTCTGTCAGGCCTCATGTTTCTGCAATTAGGCTAGTTAGTTTTTGAGCCATCCCAGTTCTGCAAATTATAGTAGTCTCCAGAGCCTCTCTTGGAAACCACAGTTCATACAAATAGCACCACTGCATGATCCATAGCAAGTTGTAAGCACAATGATGGCCCAGTGTGCTCTCACAGGCAATAATGTAGTGACCGTCAAGCATCTGCATTAGGATACTGTTTTACTCCCTAGTCTGTGTTGTGTCCACCACGAGGATACGAAAGAAGATACAGATTGTAAACACCACAAATATTGACACAAATAATAATGTTTAATTTTTATTATTTTTCACATATAATTCAGTCTGTAACTTCTGATGGAGCCACAACTACAGTGAAATGTCACATTAAACAAGTCAGGCATAGCTGTTTATTTATCACTCTTCTGCACATGATCTCTCTCTCTCCCTCTCTCTCCCTCCCCCCCCCCCCATTTGCTGGCAGGCAGCAGTACCTGCCTTGGAAGAGCTTGCCCCATGCCAGACCCTGGGCAAGGATGCTGGGCCGAACAGAGACTTAGCTAGCAAGTGTGGAGATCTACTTCCTCATCCCAGTGCAGGTGGATGGGGCTGTGCTATGCCAACAATTGACCTTGTGTAGCATCAAACAAAATGAGGAAAAGAGGAGGAGGATTCTGGGAAGGATATGAGTACAAAGAAAGCATAGGAAAGGCTAGAGGACAGGCGCGGAGAATTGGTCGCAGAAGCCATGAGCTGCTGTTACAAGCAGGGATGGGCATGAACCAGCCCATGAACCTAAATTCACTGCATAAATCATGTGGTTCATGAGCTGAGGTCTGTGTGATCTCACCTTCAACAAACTTCCCATGACTTTCCACACGGTTTTCAGAGGTTCAGGCAGTTCGTGGTGGTGCGTGTTGGCAACATCCACAACAGACACACTGGCACAGATCAGTTATGATCATCAAAGCAACAGGGGGGTGGACCTCTGCTGCCCTAGAAACACCAATAGTAACCCTCCAAAGCTTGACAGGCAGTGCTGAACTCCAATAAGAGAGCTCCCATTCTGCTTTATAGGAAAGCCACAACCAGCAGACAGGAGGTGGTGAAGTGCCCCATGGGAGGAACTCCACCCCTTCCTTTCTGCTGGCTGTGGAAAGCCATGGCCAGCAGAAAGAAAGGGGTGAAGTGCCCCCTGGTATATATGCCCCCAGCTCATACACGGCTGTTTTTTTTCTCGTCAGCAGCAAACGCACCATGCGGCAGTAAGAGGGAAAGAGGGAAGGGAACTGGAAGTCATTCCTCAGTGTGAACAGTGGGGTTGGGGGTGTTTGGTGCTTAGTCAGGGCTCTGAGCCTCCTGTCCTTCTGCTCACAGCTGGAGACTCGCTGCAAGTTTGGCATCTCTAGCCCACATGGGGGCCATTCTACCCTATCATGAACCTCATGAAATGAACCAGTTCGGTAAATAGAAAGGTTCGTGAAGGTTCGTGGTTCATGTGGCCCCACAAACTACAAACCAAAACAAACAATGTTCCTGGTTCATGCCAGTTAGGAGGGCTGGTGGATGCTTCTGGAAAGGAGGAAGGGAACTCAAAAGAGAGAGATGGAAAAGGAGTAGAGAACCAGTCTCAGGAAGGAGAGGCATGGAGGCAGGCTATCAGGTGAGTGTCCATTGCTGGTGGCCTTGTGCAGGCAGACTGCCCCTCTAGGGGAAGGTGAGGGTTTACCACCATATTACAGAAAATACAGTAATTCAGATGGGTGAGGTTAACTACTGGTAGGACTCTGAAGGACCTTAACTGACATATCTGAATGAAAGCCTTCTTGTGAGCTATGGATGGGGGCTTCAAGGTACTCCTTCACCCCAGATGCTATCACACACACACATTGTTTCCAAAAACACTGTACCATGTAAAACTTTAATATAGCAACACAATTAAAACACAATTTTTAAAATGGTTAAAACTTTTAACAAAACATTGATGTAAGAGGATTCCTGCACAAATAGATCAAAGGTCAATTATGTTCCCACCTTTTTCCCACCAGGGATGCCAGGCCTCTTGCCATAGGCCTACCAGCACCCTGACTTATTGTCACTAATGAGGAAATGGGGGCAGTGTGCACCAGCACACTTACATCACTTCTAGTAAAAACAGGAAGTGACATTTAGGCACTCTTGCATTTTATAAAACCTCTGTGGTAAAAAACATACTGAAAGTGTTGTCGGCACAATGTCAGCATGCCAGACCCTGCTCTCCAATTCCTCTTAGGGTTGCCAACCCCATTTCCCACAGTGGCCAAGAAAATACCCCCCCACACACACACACACATACACACACAAAATCCAAAGCCTACATGCTGGAAATGGAGGCCAAAACCTCCCCCATTGTTGTTCTAGCTTTGTATTCACAGGTACACTGCCTCTGAACATGAAGGTTAATTTAGCCATAAGACTGAGCAGTTGTAGATTAAAATTTAAAAAAGCCCAAACCACCCCTAGCATAGTTTGGTCCACTTTGAAAAGGAGACAAGTATTGGGACTAAGGAAGCCTTGAATGGGAGGTTACTTCACAACACCAGAGCAGTTTACGGTCCCGGTGGAGTCTGATCTTGTCTCGACAAATAATAGTGCCCTATGTTGGGTTCTTGTTGGCAGTTCTTCAAGAGCAGAAGTTGTGCTTCATCTAAAAGCCTCTTCTAACTTCTTTGCTACACTAATTTGAAAGTATACTCTTGTGCAAACACTAAAGTATGGTAACTTGCCTGCAGCATTTAAGATATAACACTAGGGCCCTGGGTCATCCCATTCTTTCACTGACTATCCTGTGTTCCTTTGCACTAACCATGCAAATCCATCAACTAATCCTCTACAGCAGCCAGGCTCTTACTTTATGAGCTGTTATGTCTTGTTGTTGTTGTTGTGTGTGTTTTTTTAAAAAAACAATACTACAGATGTTTTACATACGCATTTGTTTCACTGCTCATACACACCTTCCTTGTAAATAACTATAGCATTGTTCAGCCAAGAATGGGTGATGTATTGGATGTGTCCGGAAATCCTGTCATTAGGTATCAAAAACCATTAATGTGGAAAGCACTGACCTGCTTGTGGCTTTGTTTCTGCTGTTTTGTACACTACCCGTTTGTAAGGTTAGGGAAACTGTTTTCTACTTGATGAAACAGGCTATGTTGTTAATAGTCTTGAAAGTGCCACAAAGTTAGAATACAGAACTAAGCTGCTCTTCAGCAGTATTTTTTACCTGGTACACGGTAGATCTTTTTTCTTGTTGGCTGTTTCCCACTAGTGCAGATTTCCTATATAATCTTTTAAAACAGTTAAACAAGAATCATGAAAGTGTGAAGAAAAGTAATGATAATCAAAACTGGATCCTCTAGAAATACATATGAAAACTAAGAATAGTTTTTCTTTGAAGACTTTTGGCTTTCACCCATCACCTCCTTTTTAAATCCTCTTCACTGCTTCTCAGATCTTGCATTCGTATCTTCCCTGAGGTGAATGTCATGGCTATAGCCCAGAAAATACTTCATAACCACATAAGGAATCAGTATTTTATTCCTAAATATGGCAGCCAGTCGTTTTGCTATATTTCCATTATAACTCTTCAGGTACACTTTCTGCACAAACTGCAGAACATATGGTCAGAACATGAACAATATGTTATTAAAAATGACATTGAATTGCATTCCACATGCTTCACAAATTTTGCTTGAAAGATCTGGACATTTTAAGCAAGCTAGTTCATGATCAATTTCATGTTGTATTCTTTTTATAAGCTATCTCTAGGAGAAAATAAATTTTTTTGTATCCCTAAATTGGCCCTCTTCTGAGCATAATAGCTACTTTTAAACTTTCCACATGTTAGCCATATATTTTGAATTATAAATAAGGTATTGTTTATGAGCTAATGGACTTAACTTTGAAAGTGCCAAAACTTTGATCAGCACAAGTAAAACAACTGGATGAAAACTTAAGGTTTCATTGCATGTTTTATACATCAGTGTACATTATTTACATTGTCACAGGAAGCACGATCACTAATGAAATGTTTTATTATCTGCAAGTAGAAAAATAGTACTTAAGAAAAAAGAAAAGATTAGATAAGAGAGGAACATTTGTGGCGGTAGGTTTTAAGAGTACTTTGTGAACTCTTTAACTAGGTTGTATATTCTATAATACTTGCCACAGTTTGGCATGTTAAAAATTAACTTTGTTGGATCTGAATCAAAAATTGATATGGTTACTTCTGTACTGAAGTATGCTACATTTTTATTATACACCTGCATATATTCTGTAACGTTTAAAAGTTAAATTTTCATACACAGCCTTAAACTTTAAAAAAATGTTTCAAAATGCAAATTATTGCTATAGACAGCCTTATAAGCTGTGGAAAAGGAATTTATGAGCTAGGACATTAATCTAACTGAAGTCCTATTAAAAGCAATGAGACATCCCATTGAAAGCAATGGGAATTAAACACAACCAGTTTTAACTGTATTATGACAGGAGTGTGGCATTTGATGTGAATTTTAGAATTATAAGAATTTCTGTATACCATATTGCTTAAAAATAGGTTTCTAGCAAATTTTTGATGGAATTCTGTGCTCTCCGTATCATCTGTTTCTACCTCCAACCTTCTGTCATTGTTCCACTGCTTACGCATCTAACTGTCCATCATTTACCATGCAGTGCTAATCAGATTTACTTACTTCTGTGTCCTCTGAGGTCAGTGCATTTAGCAATAACAGTATTTAGGATTGCGTTGTTTGAGACCCTTCACACGAACTCTTCAGTCTTTGGCAACTGTCAGTTTTAGTTAGCCCGAGCTGACATTTAGTCATATTGCTGAAGGGTGAGGCAAATGTGTGACTGTCAGGTGTTACATGAAGATTTTCCTCTCGGTAGCAATTCTGTCAGTGATAGACTGGCTGTATAACTTGTAACTCTGCATGCAAGAGGATCTGGGAGGGAACGGGTTAAGAGAATTCTCTCTTGGTACACTTGGCAGTTGACACTATCCTCTCATCGATTAAATGTTGAGGCTCATTGGCCCTTGCTTGTCTTCTGTTTTATCTTACATAGGACCTCTCTTCTTCCTTCTCTTACCCAGGCTTGAAGCTGTAGCAAGTTAACCCTTTGAAGTTAATCTGTTCACAATAAGTTAAATGTACCTACATGACTATGTCATGTAAGATGTGCTTCTGTTTTTGTAAGTAAAATTTCTTTCTCTTGTTATCACTGGAGTCAGGTCATCTTTGTAATTTGTTTGAAGAGCGTTCTTCCCTTAATTGGGAAACATCGAGGATCAGGGATACTATGTAAAACTTCTGTGCTTCCAAGTCAAATGATCTTTTTTTACATTTAACTCAATATAACTTACCAGAAAAGTTCCTCTTGGGCCATTATTCTTGAGGGTCCTGTCCTGAAGGTCTGAACTGAGCCTAGCACTGCAGGGGCTGTTCAGCTCTGACCTGCCTGAGAGCAGTGTGGAAGGAGACAGCAGTTGTCCCATTGCCTTTGCAGCAGGGGCCATTTGGTTGGACATGCCTGGCAGCACTGTTGAAGGAAACTACCATCACTGCCTCCTGAAGCGCCATCGGCTAGGTCCAAGTGGAGTGGGCCTCTTCTGTGATGAAGTTGATGGGCATTTCCTCCATTGCCTGTGCTACAAGTTTTGATGGTTCATAACCAGATGGTGATGATGCAGCCTGGAGACATCAGTTTGCCTGTTGCTTCCTCAGCAGAAGCCACTCAGCTTTGACTGTGAACAATCAATTGAAACAACCAAGTACCTTCACACCAGCTACTCAGCTTTGATGTAGCTGGCTGTGCTGCAAAAGGAGACTTCTGACACCTCTTCTTGCAGCACTACCAACTGCATCGAGGCACCTGTGATGTATGCAACAAGCATATCACCCATCTCCTGCAGTGCAGGAGCTGCTCAGCTCAGACGTGTCTGGTGGCAATAGAGAAGGACATGATGGGTGGCCTGCACCCATTGTTGCTTCCTCCTGTTCCATTTCCATGGCCTAATCCATGTCTGCTTGCTGTTATGAGCTAGGACAATCATGTGAATGTGTCCCAAGTCAGGCCACCATCTCTCTTCTTACAAAAAAAGTTTGAAATCTGCAGAGTTCAAATATCAGCCTCAGTATAACCCAGTGTAACCCATTCCAGCTGGGCAAGGGGGGATTCCCTACACCTGTGGTTTTAATTGGTTGCAAAATATACCTGTTTTGGTAATTATTTTTTAAAATTTGGGAGTGCACAATCTGAGTTTTCTTGGTGCATACAAAATTTAGAGTTTCTTTGTGCAAACTATTCTATTCCCCCTACCCTGGTATTTACACAGGCTGATACCTCATGTCCTATAATCCTGATTGGTATAAACCACATCCTTGGAGTCAGAAGTAAGAGCTCAGAATCTAGGTCATGCATAAGCAAGGATGTTACCCTGCTGAGAAAGAAAAATGAATTGATTAAAGCTCCCCCCCCCTTTAATCAGTGTAACTGTCAAGCTAGTACAACTATTTAGTCTTTGCTTAGGCAGAAACATCACACCAAGAAATTTATTTTTGAGTGAATGGAAAGCTACACTGTCCTTTTTCATTCAAATTATATTTTACTGAAAAAAACCCCCACAAAATATGTTGCTGCTTGCAGGAAGGGGAAGCTCGACATGGGTTATTCTAAACATTTCCAGCTTCTCCCATTTGTTGACAGACCTTGTGAGCTATTTTGGAAGCTGTGTCCCTGGTGTCAGCCATGTTAGTTATTATATTGAAAATTTAATTGTAAAAGGGCTTTGACACTGAACTTTATAAATTTGTTCCAACTGACCTTGTCTCAGTTATTTGCCAGTCTGGCACGAAGCCATAGAAATTGTTATTTGTTCTCATGCAGTAGGTAGAAATACTGTGGACAAGGAGATAGAATGGACCTGACATTTTACGTGACTGCAAATGAAGAAACGGCTTTAAATAAAAAGATTAGCAAGGCTGCTCTCAAATGATTTGCTGCATTACATCTGTTTGCATGGGGGGGGGGGGTGTTATTCTTTGAAAACAAATAGTAAGCACATTTGAAAAATCCACCATCTTTTTCTTTGTGCAATCTAACCTAACAAGTCTGCAAAACTCTTCCAGAGTCACTGTAGTACAACTGTACAATATTGCCAGTGAGCATTTTACTACGCTCTTTTCTAAACCATAACATTTTCTCAGTTCCCTCCCCCACTTTTCCTTTATTTTTTTCATTTAACTTCTGAGCTGATGAAGAGCTGTAAGAGATCTGACAACCATTGAACTCCCTCGTCAGTTGGTCCTGGAGTTCTCAGCCCCCAGCTATCAGTTCTCATAGAGGAAATGGCAACTTCAGAGTATGGAGTCTATAGAATCCCATTCCCACTGAGTTCCTTAACCCTCCCCAAACTCTACATAGCCCCAAATCTCCAGTTGGTCTTAATGAAAGTATTGGGCTTCTGTTTAGTGTATACTTTTTGTGCTGCCCTTTTTTAGGCCAGACTTCTTATTGTTCTGGGAATGCCATGAACAACCTCCTGGTTTTTTAAAAAATAATTAGCAGCTAGAGGAGCTGATAATTTGTTTGAGAAAGAGATGTGGCTCAGTTTTCGTGATCCAAATTTCTTCTTCCCATGCTGCTATGTTCTCTGCATAGAATGGAGTGATTCAGAGCAGGGAGAGGATTATTTAGATCAGGAAATTAGTGTGGCTCTCCCAAATGCAATTGTTAAGAAAAAGATGAAGGACAGAAAATCAGTCACGGGTCTCCCAGTATAATATGTAATTTAGCACCCAGCTGCTGCTAGTGCACAAGAAAATCCCAAATATTTTTTTAAAGAACCAAAATTACCACCAACAGTAGGGTGAACTGTGCAGTCATAGAGGAATGCATAGATCATAGAGGGATTTGTGATTATAGAGGGATGTTTGTTAGAAGGACTTGATTGTTCAAGGGGCAATCACTATCACACCTGTTTTGCTTTCTTCAGACATTGGGATCTACTGTTTTTACTATAAATACTATGTAATGAGTCACACCACTAATACCAGCCAGGTTATGAACTACAAAGTGAGCATTATCTTCTCATTCAGAGAGCAGCACTAGTGTCACACCTTTATTCTTAACTGCAGTGTGAAAGTTAAGTCATTAACTAGGACTGCCAAGCCATCACCTGGCACCCTTTGAATTCAGGAAAGGGCAGAAATGTTCTGAAATTCCCCCAAAACTGTATGGTAATATTGAGGAAATTACAAACTGTCACCTGATACACTGACATCACATTCAGTTTTTCTCATAGAAGTGATGTCAGTGTGTTGCACAATGTCATTTCTACCCCCTACTTTCCTCCCGCTGGCCTGGACACAAGGGTGGGTGGCAGGTTTGAAATGCTGGGAGATTGCCTGCCCAAACCATGCAAATAGGATACCTAGTCATTATGCATGCAGAGTAGAACACAACTGTGCAATGCCACTAGTGGTTTAGATGTAAAAGCAGTAGGACTAGGAGCAAGAAAGGCAACAAGATAAGTGCACGGTGTGCCACTCCCCCAGTTTCCAAACCAACAGAGTATCAATGGCACTGAATAGCTCTGAGGAGTTACAGCAACTATGAAATCACCTTGTACATGAACAAAAAGATTGCATACACTCAGGCCTTTTGTGGTTTGGCTTTAAGCCTGCATTGTTTTGTGAAAGTACACTGGTGACAACTGCACCATGGCATTGCAAAGAGATCAGAACAAAACCTGAAGAAAGGAACATTATATTGCTTAACTGCACTCCTATTGCTGGCTCTGAGGCCAGTATTTAATTAAAAGCTCTTTCCTGGCTTTAAATTCACCTTGGGAGGAGCACTGATTTAAGATTAAAGAAGGAAATTACAGTCTGAACAGGCCTCTTAATTTCAACTTTGGCTGCTTCCACATGGAGGCTTTTCTCTGCTTTGGCTTCCAAACTGGAGCAGGGGGTAGCATCTGCACAAGGCCAGGCTCTAATTGAGATCTAACCATCTTTTTCTTGTCCTCAGTGTGTTTTTTCCAAATCTGCTTTACTCTGATCTTTTTTGGGAAGAACACACAGTCCTAGGATCCTGATTACAACAGTACCATTTTCTGCCATCAGCCCATCATGGTCATAATGATTTGAGGGTTTTTTTTTAAAAAAACCCAATTCCTGGTAATTGCTATAACGCTATACACTCTAATGCTATAAGTAAAGGTAAAGGTTTGCCTTGCTCAAAAGCCAGTTGAACCTGACTCTAGGGATGAAGTGCTCATCTCCGTTTCCAAGCCGAAGAGCCAACGCTGTGCAAAGATGTTTCCGTGATCATGTGGCCAGCATGACTAGACTCCAAGGCACACGGAACGCTGTTACCTTCCCACCAAAGTGGTACCTATTTATTTACTTGCTGTTTCTTGCTTTCGAACTGCTAGGTTGGCAGGAGCTGGGACCAGAGATGGGAGCTCACTCTGTCATGTAGCACTCAGGTCTCGAACTGCTGAACTACTGACCTTCCGGTCTGCAGTTCAGCGTTTTAACCACTTGAGCCACCGCAATTATCAATTTTCTTAAAAAAGAGTCCTCCAAAAGCCCTCCTATGGCCAGGCAGAAAAACAATGCAGGGGAAATAGCAGTCAGAAGGCATGCGCAGGAAACTCTCATGTGAAAGCTCCATTGCCCATGTTCATGCCTTTGCATTTATACTGCCAATAATAACAATGTGGAGGATCCTCCCTGTGTGGAAGCAGCTTTTCATTTGGAAAGCAGACAAGGGCAATGATCCAGCCTCACACCAAGAACAGACTTCATCACCCCCTTAATTTTTAATACAATTGATTTATTGAATTGATTTGATGTTAAGAATGGCAAGTTGTATTTTTGTTAGTCTTTTATGTAGCACTTGCCAGTGTATAACATACTGTACAATTTTTAATATCTTGTGCCTATACGCCTAAAATGATAATCTGGAAGCTAGCACAATGGATCTGGCCCATGACACACCATACTCAATTTTAATTCCTAGTGAAATAAAAATATTAGAATTCAGTTCATAAGGGAAAAAAAATGGGGTTTTTTTCAAATAAGGTAAGAAACAGGCTTTTCCAACACTTCAATGTTATATTTTTGTATAAATAACTCCTTGGCTGTTTGAAGACTTGAAGGTATAGTATCTGCTCATTCATGGCCAAATAGATTTGTGTGGTTAAATATACTTCTTTAGTTTGGCTTGCTCTTTTGGAAAAGACTGGGTACCCAAAATACAAAAATTGGTCATCCCTGCTCAAGCCAACTTTATTATGTAGATTATTATGTGAGATGGTGGTTTGTTGAATGTCACACAGCAAGGCCTGCTTTTTGCACTCATAAGTCTACTCTAGAACTGTAACTGTATTATTTTATTTTAATATAAGTGTCCAGCAGACAGCCTTGAGATATAAATCTGGGGTTTTCGTATCCAAACCTAAAATGTCATAATCATCATTATATTTATTTCAGTTTATAGTGCTATTAATATAATCATTTTATTTATGTAGTGTCATAATAAACATAGCACTTCACACATAAGCCACAAATGGTGTTCCGTTAAGGACCTTACAGTCTGAAGTCTGATGGAGAAAAGCAAAGGGAGATAAAAAGGGACTGGGAGAAGTAAGAATAACCCCCCAAAAACAGTGACATGTGTAGTTGGAGATGAAGGTTGGGGGGTCTTAAGCAAGGGTTCGGGGGCAATTTCTAGTATTTATGTGCTGTTATTTGACACATTCTGTGTACAAGCCTGTTCAGTGGTTCTAAAACATCTATGACGTGTTCCTTAAAAGGCTGTATTATACATCACAAGTGCAGAATAACGTTGTCGTTTGCTAGTATGAATGAGACATTAGATAGCAGATACCACTGATAAAATTTCCTAGCACAGTTTTTGATGTTTGTCTCTTTGGATGGTACCAATGTAATAAATAATACTTAATATTACCATTGTGAAATCATTCCACGTTAACTCCCTCAAATTGTTTGTAATTGGATTTCACACATCAGGCATTAACCATAAAGCATGTAGCACTTCCTTTTCCGAGCTAATATTAATGGAAGTACAGGAAATGACCCCTGGAATAATAGCAATGAAGTGTGCACGCACACAAAAGCTTATTCCACCCAGAATTAAATTTTATTAGTCTTAAAGGTGCAACTGGACTCGAACTTGGTTCTATTGCTCTAGACCACCACAGTTACTCACCTGAATCCCCCACCCCCAGACATTCTCAATAAAAGAAAACTGGTATGTGGACTGCACAGTCCTGCCTGATCCTTATTAGATGCATGAATTGATTCAGCCTATAGTGGGTTTAAGCATGGACATCAGAAGCTCAGAAATGACATACATGATTCTTGAAATTAGTGCCATCTAGCCTTGCTAGAAGAGCGTTGTGCCCCATTCAAACAGGGGCCTCCCCTTCCATTGCTAAGATACACACACACACATCTCAAAAAGAAAACCAAGGCCAAGATAATACTTTGTTAATATTTATTACTGTTTTATCCCACCCTTCCTCCAGGTACTCAAGGTCTCTTTCCCTGTTTTGTAAGCAATGGTGACCAGAATGTGCATCCAGAATAATATTTTATGAAGTAGAAGGGACAAGAAAATATATAACATTTTTAAAAATTAAAATAGGATGCGATGACTCTTAATAATTCAGAACATTTTATATGTTTTTCTGTTTAATCAGTTTATATGCATTTTGTACCTTAAAAGAAACCTAAATCCTACATTTCTGTTTCTCTTAGACGTCTGGATGCTAACCACATCAGCTTTGTGCCCCCCAACTGTTTCAATGGCTTGGTTTCACTCAGACACCTGTGGCTAGATGACAACTCTTTGACAGATATTCCAGTGCAAGCTTTCAAGAGTTTGCCAGCACTTCAAGCAATGACACTGGCACTGAACAAAATATACCACATTCCAGATTATGCATTTGGAACTCTCTCCAGTTTAGTGGTTCTGTAAGTTTTTCTTAATTTGTATTTCAGTGCATAACAGCATAGTTACTTGCCTCTTTCAAGAACTTTGGTCTGTTGGCATCTTGAATTAATTTGTTTCAGTATCTACTATAAACTTAGTCTGAGAGAGAATGTATTTTTAGGACAAACAAAGAAATGTGAATCCAAAATACACCCAATCAACAGCATTTTTGGAGGAGGTTAGGACAGTATGCATTAATGCTTTCCTTTTATTCTTGCACTTTTTAAATGTCAGCATAACTTTCTTACACAAAGTTTAAATCAGCAAATAAACATAGTGGATTGTTATATGACTGGATTACTTCAACAACGATCTATGGATGATAGATTTATACAAAAATTCCTGTAGGTTTTCTGGAGCCTAAATTTCTTGCTATTTTTCTCCAAGGCTGAAATTCATTATTTTAGATCCAAAAACATAAAGAGTTTGTGTGGGGGTGGGGGTATGGTGTGTGTTTTGTGCCGTTGCCATCCAGGTGAGGAATATATATATATACACACACGCAGATGTGTGTGCTTTAAAATTATTTTAATTTACAAATGTAAGCTTTGTCGTTGCAGTACAGAGTGAGAGATGCTTTAAAATTATTATTGGTATATAGGTGGAAATATAGGGGTGGTCATTTAAAAGTTGTAGAACATATTTCTACAATAATTTTGTGTGGGAGAGAACAACAAAGAGCAAGAATGGAGTAAAGTGGGGAAAATATAATTAGCATTGTCTGATACATCAACAAGAACTTTTAGAGGGGAGTCGGGGAACAAAAAAATTCTTAATATGAGTGGTTTGAATTTAGAAGCAAAGGGAATAAGTGGCCTTGTGAAAGCATGATTTGCATATGATCATGCCTGCCTTAAAAATAACTTTTTTTTTAGATTTAACCATCAAAATGTTTGTCCTGAAGCCCACTCTATGCAGAATATTTTCCTGATTTGTGTTCTTAATGTCCCACTACAGACATCTCCATAACAATAGAATCTACTCACTGGGAAAGAAATGCTTTGATGGTCTCCACAGCCTAGAGACTTTGTGAGTTGGCCTTTTATTTGTTGTGCTTTATTTTCAGTGTTTTCACTGACATTCTGCAAAAAGCCTAACAGCCAAACATTCTTTTGAGATTATTAAAGGCTCAGGGTAATTATTCCTGATGACTACATAAAAATAGAATTCAACCTATATTATAATATTGTTGTTTTTGTAGGCATTGGAGCATAACAGTGATCTTTCAAGAATGCAGCTAATATTATGAATAATAAATTCTTGTCAATCTTAAATTCTTATTGATCTTCTAGAGATATTTTTCTTGGATGAAGCCATCAGTTTGTTCATATTTGTTTCTATAGATTTTAATACACATTATTTTAGGCTGCATTGAATGATACTGCCTACCTCAATGTACTTATCTTGGTTTTGCTAATTGTTTTCTTTTGAAAAGCGTCATTGCAAATGCATTCTGTAAGAGTCATTTGAGAAGTATGAAGTGAATTGTTGGGACTCCTCTTGTTAAAGGTAGAGTCCATGGTTGCTAGATTAGGTAAAATTACTGGGGGGGGGGGAGATGAAACCCAATAAACAGTTCCATCCCAGATTGTTTTCCTGCGGTCACATTCTCTATGAGGGTTAATTCAGTTCTTCCGAAAACAGAGACAAGTGGGAGACCTGTGAGAATTGTGTGGGGGTCTAGTTTCCCCACTTCCTCTCCCCCTCTTGCTTTTACACTTTGCCTCCCACCCACCTAACCCTGTCTTTATATTTTTATTTTTTTATTTATTATTTAAATTTTTATCCCGCCCTCCCTGCCTCTCAGTGGGCTCAGGGTGGCTAACAACATAATATATAATATAAAATGTGATACAGACTTTTAAATACTTTAAAATACAGTACATGATGGCAAATTTCAGCACTCTTGCCCGAGCCGCGTCTCCAAACTTCTTCTGGCATTCCAATTGGTGCTGTTGGTCCATTGGCGTTTTTTCCCTCTGGCAGCCTCCACCCACTCCCTGTCCCTGACAGTCACTTGCTTACATATCTTTTCTACTTCCCTCCCCATCTTCAGATTTCCCTTTTAACCGTTTTACTCTTCCCCTGTCCAGCTTAACCTTCACATCCTCCTGTCTTTTATCTCACCCCCCCCCCCCCCAGTATAATACTGACATTGGTGAAGGCTTGGAATCTTGAGTGATATTGGTGGAGGTTGCCTACCAGCCCCCGAAATGGCCATTGAGATCTCACAATGCTGTCTTGGGAGATTTCAGTGCAGTTCTTTTATTAAAAAAGCATACATTGCTTCTTACAAGCAGACTTGTAAGAAAATTACTCCCTATCTGTACATTGCCCAATTATGCAGACTTTTTGATCCACACTTTGAGGCCATTGTTCAGAATTATATTTAACAAGTGGAAACCACACAAGGGCTTGTGGGAGGTATCTTATTTTCCCTGTATCCCCTCTCACACTGTTTCCTCTTTCCCTTCCATGGCAACCCCTATAGCCTGTCCCCTATTCCTGCTTCCTATTCTCCTTAACACTACCAGCCAACCTGTCTTTATCTGCCCCCCTCTTTCAGCTTTCTCTTCTTCCTTCTCTCTGGCAGCCTCTCCCCAGGAAAAGTCTGGCCCAGTTGTGTGGTGACCACCACTGCCAGGCTGGGTCCAGTTGAATGGTGGCTGCTGCTGCCAGGCTAGTTGTGCAGTAGCCACCACTGGTGGGCTAGGCCCAGTGGCATATTGGCCACTGCCATTGGGCCAGGCCCACATGTATGGGTTGTGAGTCTTCAGTGATTACCAGCAGGCCTGTTGCCGGTGAGTCCTCCTCCAGCAGGGATGGTGACAAGAGTGGAAAACAAGACCCTTTACAGGATTGTTTTGGCCTCCCCCCCCCCCCCCGGCTTTGCTGTACAGAAACCAGAGCTCGGAAGGCTCAGGTGAACAGTCCATGGTAGCTAGATTAGGTACAGTTACCAGAGGGGGGATGAAACCCAATAAATCTTAGGACCAGGGTGGATTTTTCTACAAACATGAAAGAAGTCCCAGGTTTGCAGAAAAATCTGAAATCTAATACATATATTCTGCAAACCTGGGACTCCTTTCAGTTTGCAAAGAAATCCCACCTGTCTGTAGGTCCATGTTGCTTATCTATTAATCCATACTGTGTGGCCCCATTCAGAATTAGATAACATTGATGACTGCAGAAAGCTGCAGTGGTCTGAAGAAAAGTTAAAAGCAGTAGCCACGTACTACCTTTTCTTAGGACCAGTCAAAAAACGAAGATGGTGTTGAATAATTACTTCATGCTTCTGTAGGTATCCTGGTTTATAGACCTGTACATACAGTGAAAGTAAGATACAGCTATAAACAAATACTACAGCAAGAAAACAATATATTGGGTACCTAACCTAAATACTGTGCCTTTTTGTTTAATCTAGAGATTTAAATTACAACAATCTGGATGAATTCCCCACTTCTGTCAGAGCACTCAGAAGCCTGAAAGAACTGTAAGTACAGAATTTCAAGCTGCCAAGAATCCCTTTGTCTGGTCTTCAGATTTCTTTATTTCAGTGATGATCACTTTCTCAGCATAACTGAACATCCTGGAAATATTGGAAACTGCAAGTCCTTCGTAGCAGGCTAGTAAAAAGAAAATTAATTCTGGCTCTGCAGCTACAGTTGCACTCTTTGCTTCCTAACCTAGGGCCAAAGTACATGTGATGCTGAAGTGTTGCAGTTGGAACTCCAGATGTGAGATTGACAATGAAATTCTTAACAGTGAGACACTCTGCTAAATGCATTGAAATCAATTAATTTCAAAGGATATGACTGTGTTTAGGATTGCACTATTGGTCTTTTAAAGCAACCACAGGGGATCAGAAAGATGACAGTGAGGGAGAGATAAATTTTTCACTCCTTCACATAGTGTTTCTTGGACCCAAAATGCCTCTCCCAGGCTGATATTATCCTTGGGGATAAAAAGACAGGCACAATATGGTGTCTGCCTTCCCCCCCTCCCCCCCCCCCCCCGCTTCTGTAACTTAAAGCAGCCCAGGGTTGAAGAGCTGAAGAGATAAACTTGTTAGGGCCCCAACCCATGAGTTTTTAGAACCAAAATACATGCTAGGAGTTCTAGTCACAGAACTCAAATGTCACATGTGATTTAGACTTTGGCATTACTGTAAAAAAAAAATAGCAAAAGCTTCCCCTCATGGCAAAAAGACAACACACCTTCAGCACTACAAGAGGAAAGGAAGAATGGAGAAATTAACATTATTGTTGCATTATTATTGTCCATGTCTTTCTGTCGAAGAAACAGGGGAGAATGGGAGCAGGCAGTTAAGGCAGGTTTTAGACCAAAATGGCCAGTCACATCTAGGAGACAAGTGTGTCCGTTCTGAGACTTGATAGCAGAAAGCAGTATTGAAAGGGATGGTGAACATGGACATATTTGCAGCTAGTGGAGAAGTTGCACTTTTTGACAATAAAATGGTATAATTCTAAGGTTGTTTCCAGGTATTTATTTTAAGATTCTGGAAGCACTATGGTTCTTGGAATCTAACATATAGGTGATTGTGTTGCAGCATGACTATGGGATTGTCACAACAGTAGTGCCGTAAAAATATGTACCATTAAATATTGAGGCGGTGTACAAAGAACAGTTTCAAAGCTCTCAGTAACACCTGTACACACATTACAGTGGACATGTGTGCAATCTGTGTACAGCATACATGTTATTTTTCTTTGGAGAAACATTGAGTAATTCTTACATTACCTTAAACACATGTACAGTTGAACGTGTGATTTGAACCTCATGTTTATCCAGGTTCTTTATCTGGTTTAGTTTTAAAATGACCATGAATTGGCTGCTGCTTGCAAACAGAATTACTGAGTTCATTTATACATTCATTTATTAGCTAACTACATTTGTTAACATTAATATTTGTTATTCTGGTAAAACGTCTGGTTTAGGAAGCGAGTTGAAATTTGGTGAGAAAGAGGGAAAGAGTCAGAAGATAATTTGATTGACAGGGAACCTTTCCAATCCACAGAGTTAATAGGTCTTGGCACAGAACAGATGATTCCTGATAGGTTTTCCTTTCTACTGTGTTTCCATCAATCAACAGCTTGTGGAGGGTTTCCTTGATTCTGTATATGTCACACTCCCACAACCAGCATCTCTTTGACTGGGCTACTTATTTTATTACTGAATATTTTCGTATTCTTCCTGGTGCTTTGGAAATTACATCGCCACTGTGTGATTGACTGTGTGAGGGGGGAAAATGACATTTGTTTGCTATTTTTGCAATTGTATGAGAAAATGTTTTTCAGAGAGCACTATGGTCAGGGTCTCAAAACCATTTGCCCCCCCCCAGCCCCAAAGATGCCAGGCTGGTATTGACTAGGGCCAGGGCCTTTTCAATGAACTCCCAGAGGAGATCAGCGCCCCACGGGACCTTTTACAGCTCCGCAGGGTCTGTAAAACAGAGCTCTTCCACCAGGCCATCAGGTACAGAGCCACACCTAACAACCTAAGACCCTGCGCCCTATACCGTCATCCAGCCTGTGTGGGCCGAAAGAAAAATCATCTGCTGACGGCAATTTATTGCGCTTTTGCTACTATTATACCGCCACCGCAGTATAAATGGCTTTTAGTAATTATGTTGTGCTGTTATGCTGGATTTTATTCTGGTATTTATATTGTTGCTTTTATCTCCTATAATTTTATGTAAGCTGCCCCTGAGCCTGCTTCAATGGGGAGGGCGGGGTACAAATCAAATAAATAAATAAATAAATTTACACACTACTCTTTTAGAGTCTTCCCTTGTTTCCTTGTCCATTTCATATTAATTTAAATCTTAGTTGTAGTGTAAGTCTGTTTAATTCTGTACTCTGTTATTATCTTGTGTTAGAATATGGTTATTTCCAGGACACACAAATAGAGTTCTTGTATTACTCATTGCATTGTACACAAAGTACATGGTGCCGCTAAGCACTAGTACTCAAGCATTTTGTTTCCTCTAAACTCTCACATTTACAGTATGAACAGCCCAAACTGCTGTGCCATCTCTGCCATACTGCCTGCCTTTCTTGAGGTGCCAGCTGTGATCCTCTGCTGTGTCTCTGTGTTGCTGCTGTCTGTTTTTTCATGCCAGCATTCCCCTCTCTACTGCTGCCTGTTTTCCTTAGGGTGTCAAATGCAAGCCCCCATGCACACAATGGAATGCTGCCTGCCTTGGGTTGCTGGTCTGCCCTGCTCTTCTGTATTGCTGTTTATTGCTCTTGGGAGGCAAAATGTAATCCCTTTTGGGAACTAGCAAGTAACAGTATGATTTTCCTCACCATCTTTTTGTTGTGTTGGCCATGGTTTCTGTCTTTCATAGACTCTGAAAAGTTGGAGGAGGCATTCTAGAATGATGGAACAAATACAGAGGAACAGCTGGCTTCCCACTGGTCTCCTGTTGCTGCAGACCTCGTGTTTTCATGGTTCTAGGGTGGGGAGCATCCTTTCCTGTGTGTGTTTGATGACTGTGTCTAGAGACACAAGAGATATAGGGATAGTGCTGAATTATGGGTAGCATCTGCAACAGAGAGCTCTGTGACTAGATATTCATTAACATTTGTTGAAGAGTGATTGAAAAGAGATGTTGCCACTTAGGTGATCTTCTGCATATCTCACCCATACACCCCCTCTCTCATTGGTAGCCCCTGAGTGTCTATCTTTGAAGATCTGCCTGTTGGTAGACATAATATAGTAACTGAGGCAATTCTCCCCCACGAAATCGATCTTTTGTGTTAATTTGAACATTGCAAGTGGATGAGAAATTTTTTCCTGCTATGGTAGTTTTCCCAATTATCAATTATACACACTCGACCAGGTACTTAGCCAATGTGTAAACTAGTTTAGATAGTGGCATAATTCTGGGGGGGGGGGGGAATCAGCTGCAATCAAGTAGCAGAACACTGCAACGTAGGGCAGTCACAGCAAAATTAATTGGTGCTAGTTGGAATAAGTGATTACTTCTCCTTACTGAATTATACTCATGATGTGTTTTGCCTTGCCCATAACTTCACTACTGTATAAAGAGGCATATTAAAATTTTCCAGGCGGTGCACAGAAAGATACAGGGGGCCACTGGCATCAGATCTTCCAGCTTCCAAATGCTTCTCTGCAGTAGTAGTTGCCTTGCACAGATGTTATTTTGTGCTATATTCTCCTTCTCCATCTAATGTAGTGTTATTTTAGCATATGGAAACATTTTACACACACACAAATGTATTTGGACCAAAAAATCATCTCAATTTTGCCCATGCTGCCACATGCAATATGCATTTCCAGATTCTACTGGAATGGCCAAACACATCCCTGAGACATTAAACAGAAATCATTAGTATCTAGCTGAATGATGGTTCCACTTGCAACAGACTGTTTCAATTCCAGAGACAATGAACATAAATTATGATATCATCTGGGAGTACTGCCAGTGAGGTTGGCTCTCAGAGGGCTACTTCACAAATGGCATTCTTTTTACACGGTAAGCAGCCCTCAGTTCCCAGAATCAAGACAATACATCTAGCTAGATTCCAAAATTCGTCAGACTTCATTTATTCACATGATAATCCATGAGTATCAGCCCTCTAAAATTAGAAGGTTCTTTCAAGAATGACATATGCCTCTCAAGTTTCTTATATCAGCAACTGACTATACTGCTATATATTGGCAGTCAACTTTTCCACTCTCAGGTTAGTCTCTCCTGTAGTCAAATTAAATATGAACATATAGTACAAACTGCAGACAGTGAACCAAGGAAGCATTTCTCCCTGGGGAATCCTAGTCACTTTTACTGAATTCCTTTTGCTCTTCGGTGTCAGTCTTCTTATTTCCATGAACTGGAATCTCCGTCAAGCTCTGCATTAACCTCTAGTTCACCATCATGGCTTCTGTGCAGTCCCACTTTGGGGACTGCATATGGGCAAGCCAGCTGCAGAAAAGATTTCCAAAGCTTTCTAGTAGACTAGGAATGCCCCTCCTCCCTCGGGTGCTTTCCTGCCAAAATGATCACATGACGACGAGGAGGGGTGCTACTCCCTCAGTTCTTTTTCCATCGTGGAGAGAGGATCTCCATTGCTTGTCTGTGTTTTTTCCTCAGCTCATTCTTGAGGCTGAGGAGACTTGTTTTTCTCAAAATTTTATTGATGGATAAACTATATTTAAAGAAGAAATGTTTCTGGATATCCAGTGTATCATTATGGCTCAAAAGGGGCCTCCTCAGGATTGGGCCAACTGTTGCTGTAGAATGGTGCTATTAAATAGCCATTCTGTGTGAACGTAAGAGAAGCCAATGTTGGATCAGGCCAGTGGCCCATCCAGTCCAACACTCTGTCACACAGTGGCCAAAAACACCAGGTGCCCTCAGGAGGTCCAGCAGTGGGCCCAAGACAGTAGAAGCCCTCCCATTGTCCCCCCCCCCCCAAGCACCAAGAATACAGTGCATCACTTGCCCCAGACTGAGAGTTCCTATTTATACCTTGTGGCTAATAGCCACTGATGAACCTATGATCCATATGTTTATCTAATTCCCTCTTGAATCCATCCATGCTTGTAGCCGCCGCCACCTCCTGTGGCAGTGAATTCCATGCCTTAATCACTCTTTGGGTGAAGAAGTACTTCCTTTTATCAGTTCTAACCCAACTGCTCAGCAATTTCATTGAGTGCCCACGAGTTCTTGTATTGTGTGCCTTGTCTGCCTAGGGGTTCATCTTTAGTCTTCTGTGCAGTCCCACATGGGACTGCACATGGGACTGCATCTATGCAGGCCTGCTGCCAGAGAGGAACTTTTAGCTTAAAACCACTGGGGAGTGCCACTGTCTGGAACTGGCCATTACACTCAAATGGTTATGTGCTCCAGCACTGCTGCACCTCCTTCCCGCAGTTCCTTCTTTGCCACTATCAGAGTTGGCTCTTTCTCTGGTGTGTCTTGTGATTGTTGATTTTTGTGTGTTTTTTCTGCTCAGATTGTGAGCGGTTTTCCTCTGGGTATTATCAAGCTTGTTCCGGCCTCATGGAGATCTTTCCCGTCAAGGTGGTTCCCTCACCTGGAGGATTCTTTGAATCATGTCCCAAAAGGGATTGTTTTAAAGGTGCACAAAATGTAGTGCAATAATGAACCAAATGGATGAGCATGATCTATGTCTATTCTGCCTGGGCGAGGTTTGTAGTGTCTGTGCATGTAGGGCCTGTCAGAGGTTCATGCAGAAGGCTAGAACCAATCAAGCTTCAAAATTTAAGGCAGCCTTGTGGAAGAATGCTCTCCTCTCCACTGATGCTCCAAAAACATAGTTGGCCGCTGAACTTGCCAAATCACCCGTGGCTTCGATCAGAACAGTTCCATTGGTGCAGCATTCTGAGCCCCATTAGCGCTGGTCCTGCTCACCCTCTTCATCAGTTCCAAGAAGTTCCTTGGAACCAGCATCTAAATAGTCTAAGTCTAAGAATAAGGAGAAGTGTTCAGAACTGAAGCAGCACCATCCAGCTCAGAGGTTAAGATGCTGAGCTGCAGACTGGAAGGCCTGTAGTTCAGCCGTTCAAGACCATAATGCCATGTGACGGGGTGAGCTCCCATCTCTGGCCCCAGCTCCTGCCAACCTAGCAGTTTTAAAGCAAGAAATTGCAAGTAGATAAATAGGTACCACTTCGGTGGTAAGGTAACAGCATTCTGTGCGCCTCAGCATTTAGTCATGCTGGCCACATGACCACGGAAAAGTCTTTGGACAGCGCTGGCTCTTTAGCTTGGAAACAGAGATGAGCACCCCCCCCCAGAGTTGGATTCAACTAGCTTTTGAGCAAGGGTAACCTTTATTCCTACTCTACTTTCTTTATCTCCTTAAATACTTGAAACATACAGTTAGCAAGCTGATACAATGCATCTGTTGCTGGTCTGCATCACTTCCAGCTCCACAAGGGGCATCAAACATTTGATTGTTTTCCACTTTTTTAAAAAAATACACCCTGCACATTCAAAAATAGTCTGATAGGTATGAGCATTAAGTATAAGTTGAAGTCGCATTATTATTGCATTGCTGGTTAAATAGCTACTTTGTCTGCACTCTGTAGCCTGCATGCTCATTGTTTTGTTTTCAGTGCACTTTCATGTTACGTTTAGGGTTGCCAACCTCCAGGGGGTACCTAGAGATCTTACAGAAGTACAACTGATCTGCTGACAACAGAGATCAATTCCCCTGGAGAAAATGTTTGCTTTGATAAGCTGAGGTCTCCCTTTTCTAAACTGTATCATTCCTAGGCTCTATCCCCAAATCTCCAGGAATTTCCCAATCTGGATTTGGCAACCCTAATTTTTTATTACATGTCTGATGTGCTTTCATGATTATTTCCCCCCAAGTATGTGGTTGTGGTTGTTTTTAGAGACAGCAAGCACAGAGGCTGTGATTTAATACAGAAGACCAGTGTGTGTTGGGTGGGGCGCTTCATACTTTCCCCTTTTTCCTGCAAATATCACAATCTCCAAGCTGCTTTTACCTTCTCTGGGGAAAAATGTGAATACTTATACACATAGGCGTCAACTTCAGGGGGGCTGGGGAGCTGGAGGCCCCCCCAAAAAACTTTTCCAGGACATGCTGAGCCTCCCCCGGAGACAGTGGCCTGTAATGTCTCTGGCCCAGCCCCCCCCCCTCCCCCCAGGAACCTGGAAAGTCTACACCCTTCCTTATACATATTCCTATCTGGGATTAAAAGGAGTTTGTGGGTAGCAATTTTCAGCAGGGAAAAGGTACAAGAGGAAAGAGTTAAATAACCCTCCCCCACTTGCCTGTTCCTTTAAATCACAATCACTGCTACCACCACCAGCCCAACAAATAAGGACTTCAGGAAAAAACATCACAGAACTACACACTGTGTAACGCCACCTTAAGTAAATATTAAAGTAAAGCAGTATAACATTTGGGGGGGGGGAAGGGGAAGTATATTAAGTGTAGGAATCTGCAAGAATCATCAGTGTTACATTCTGTCTTCATACTTTGACTGTTTAGCTTTTTCCACTAGAACACAGTTTTCTTCTGCTGCCAGACTTCTGAGCCAGCCACTGTAATAGCCCCAGCTGATAAACTTGCCCAGGCAATGAATAAGAGGTATTCGCATCAGTGAACCATCCAGTGATTTAGTTTAAATCTGGGAAGCTTTTTCATACCTGATTGAACAAATGAACATTTCCCACACAAATCATTACTAGCCCTGCTGAATACTTTGTTGCTTCTTTTGTTCTTAACAATAGATTATTACTCATGTGAATAAAATGCAGTAATTAATTTGGAGACAATCTCCTTCTTTCTTTAAAATAGCAGTAATTACATTGTTTAGCTGGTTCATTTGAAATACTTTCATAAAGAAGACATGTCAAATGCTAACGTGTACAATAGACCCCTGAATCTTATGCACACTCACAGATACTGGCATTCTGATCCAAAACAGATTTACTTGGAAGTTCTGTTAACTTTAACTGAAGTTTTATCCAAAAAGCAGGATGAGGATAATTGCCTAAAGCTGCAAATCTGTGTATACTTCCATTGGGAGAAGTCTCATTAAACCAAGAGAGACTTAGTTCCAGGTTCAAATCCCCTCTCTGCCGTGGAAACATAATGGGTGAGCTTGGGCCAGTCACACATTCTTATCCTAACCTATCTCACAGAATTATGAAGATAATGGGGAAGAAAAGAGAATGATGTAAGGCTAGGAGTAAGGCTCATTGTGGGAAGAAATACAGTGGGCTCTAGAAAAAGGCTCCAGGTGAGTGTTCTGGCTGTTACTGTTGGGGCAGCAGAGGGAAGGGGAAAATAGAGGGAGGCAAGCCATGTTTATTTCCTTCTGCTTAGCTAAAAGGCAGGGCTGTCTCAAGTCATTTTACTGTCCTCCACCCCTGACGTGTTGATTTGGGGCTATGCACGGGCAGCTAAAGTAGAAAAACACCTCCTCGTCTGCCATGTTTTTTGGGTTCCAAGGGTCTGGAAAGCAGTTCCAGTTGCCAACTCTGGGTTGGGAAATACCTATAGATTTGAGGGGTAGAGCCTGAGGAGGGCAGGGTTTAGGGTGGGGAGGGACCTCAGCAGGGTATAATGCTGTCCACTGCCCAAAGCAGCCATTTTCTCCAGGAGAACTGATCTTGGAGATCTCCAGGGGCCATCTGGAGATTGACAATACTAAGGAGAGGGCAATTTTGTTGAAAGACTTCAGTGAGGTATAATGCCATAGAGCTCACCCTCCAAAGCAACCATTTTCTCCATAGGGACTGATCTGTGTAGTATGGAGATCAACTGTAATTCAGAGAGATGTCCAGGCCTTCCCTACCCCGCCCAACCCCTTTCAGTTCCAGAGCTGCTTCCCATTTAGCATTTTATATGATTAACAGTTTAACTGACTCCCTGCTAATTCCCCACAGCCTCTTGGGACTCATGACTGGGGAGTTGTAGTTCTAATTCCCTTTGCTGTGGTTGCAGTAAGGACAGATGAGAACTACAATGCATCAAAAGTGGGGGTGTAAAAATGGAGAAGCCAGTGAGTCGGGCCAATAGGACTCCAAGGTAGTTTCCCCTGTGGCCAATGGGAGAGTAGGTGAGTCATCTCCAGCACAGCTTGCCTGCCTGCCTATCTATCTAAATGCATATGCACGCTTTGGGTATCCACTGGGGAGAAAGACTGAGTATAAATGAAATAAATAGCAGCCCTAATAGCTCAGACTTGTCAGAGTTTTGAAACTAAGCTAGGCTAAGACTTGGCTAGGAGACCAGCAAGGAAGACTGGGCTGCTATGAAGAGGAAGGCAGTGGCCACTTCTGCTCATCTCTTGCCTTGAAAACTCCACCAGGAGTTGGCTGCAACTCAACAGCACAATTCATCTTTTTTAAACGAAGTAAATTAAATAAATAAATAAATAAATAAATACATGTGAGATCAGGCTGCAAGTTGCATAAACTTGCTTCAGTAGAAATGTATAATATTGACAGCTGCCTGTGAATTTTTTTACTGTCATTCCTCCAAGAAGGTAAAAGTGGGATAAACGGTTCTCCCTTTCCCATCTTTATCCTCACAACAACCCCTGTGAGATAGACTAAGCTGATTGAAAATGAGCATGACTGGCTCATGGGTCACCAAGTGAAGTTCACGGTACTCTTAGTCCAACACTCAGATGTGGGCAATCTTTTTGGAATGACAAATTGAATGTGTACCTGTGATGTGCTGGCAAACAAAATTGTGGGGGGAAAGGAAGGTTGTACTTGAAGTAAGGCTTGGAGTAAACCAAGCCCCAGCAGCCCTTCCAGCACCTCAGAGATTCCCACTCAGCTTGTGGAAGGCTGGAAGGTGATGACAGGCAGAAGCCTTCTCCCTGACTTCTGGTCCCAGAAGTGCTGCCAGGGCCAAGCAAAACAATCTGATGTGCTGCTGTCAGCCAACCATAGCCACTGCCTCACACCGGCTCCCTTGACTGTGTTTATGTATCTGACATACCAGCTGTTTCATGGTGCAGCATCACAAAACATTTCATCTTACTGCTATTTACAGGGGTACAGGTTTTATGGGTATGAGAAAAAAGGGCATTGTTACAAAATTACAAAAATATTTCAGCTATCCTGCCATATTGATCCAGATCATATGTATTCATCCATTCCTATGTCGATACTGTTCAGGAAACAAAAGGAAACTCATTGATGCAGCTTTTGTCATTTGTTTCATGTTACTGTACAATATAATATGAAATGTGGCTTTCACAGAGAGTTAATATTTCCAACATACTTACCTGTTGTTTCATTTGTAGGGGGTTTCATAGTAATAATATCAAGTCAATACCTGAACAAGCATTTGTGGGCAATCCATCACTTATAGCAATGTAAGTAGCAGAAAACGTGAATTGATTATAATAATTATCAGTCTTTTATGAGCACTTTATATGAATAGGCCATGCGTCTTAAACTTAATGACACTCCTTTTTCCTTCTATATAAGTCTGTTACCAGTAATTCCCCCCCCCCCCCCATTACTGGTATCACATGCTTTCTCATTATTTACCTATTTCCTCATTTTGGGGATCAGTGAAATAGGCTACAGTTGAATATTGTATTTTAAAGTAAGAATTAAGGATGCTTGAACACTTGCCGATTTCACTCATGTCCTGTTCGCCAGCGAAATAGAGATGATATTGTTTGTCTATCAGTTTGATAGTTCATCATTCTGTGGGTGTTCAACAGGTTCAACACTGTATTCTTTACTAACTATGCAGAACAGTACAGTTAGTTTTTTGTGCATGCAGATTCTCACACAGCCCAATTGAGGTCTACTACTTACCTGTCCTTGCTGAATAATTGTTCTGCTCAGCAGAGAATTGTTTAAATAGACAATTAAGATCAGTCACAAATTGTTTAAATCAGATAGCAGTACATGCTGTGTTTCAATAAAATCCTATCCTTCGGTGTTCATCTAAGTAGTCCTTGGTGATTCTAATGGCTGCCAATTAGTTTGAATCAGCAGTGTCTTTACATATGCAGTTCTGGGGAAATCTGATGCAAACCAGTTCAGCAGGCATTTTCAGTGCTCAGCATGAACCAGACAGACTCAGTGATCAGCTCACATCTGATTGCTAACTTACGACACGGTAAGTTGGACTATCAAATGTTTTCACAGAGAAATTTGAAGCATCACTACTGAGAATGCCTGTCTCCAACATTTAGAAAGCTGGATTTGCCTCTAATACTCCCACAATGATAATAGTCTCCCTTGGCCTTTTATACACTTTATATGCTGGGCTGGCTGCCCAAGAAAGTTCCTTTAAACAGATGAGCTGCACAGAGCAGGCTACCCCTATGGCTCAGCTGTTTTAGGCACAAACCTCAGGAATAGGGATGTGCATTCAGTTTGTTCGAACTGAACGCACCCCCGAAAATGGCCCATTTGGCCCCCTTTTGGGCAGCCACAGGCCAAATCAGATTCTCTGATCTGATTCGGCCACCGCTGAATGGCCACCAAAATTCAGTGGCAATTCAGTGGCAGCCTGAAAAGCAGCTGGAGGGGATGGGGTTTGAGGGAGAGGCTCCAAACTCACAGGGTAGCTGCTGGAGCCTCTCCCCCAAATGCCCACCAAGTTTCAAGAAGATTGGACCAGGGGGTCAAATTTTACAGGCCCCCAAACAGGTTGCCCCCATTCCCTCCATTGTTCTCTAAACCCTCATGTTCCACTGGTTCAATTTTTCTTTGGAACATGGGGGTTTATGTGGGGAGAGGCTTCTGAAGCTACCCTGAAAATTTGGACCCTCTCCCTCAAAACCCCTCCCCCACCCAGCCACTAACAGCACCGTGGGGAAAAAGTAACTCCCCCTCCCACAATGGAGGGAATGGGGGCAACCTGTGTGGGGCCCATAGAATTGGACCCCCTGGTCCAATCTTTTTGAAATTGGTGGGTATTTAGGGGAGAGGCTCCAGCAGCTACCCTGTGAGTTTGGAGCTTTGCCCTCAAACCCCTTCCTCTCCAGCCACTTTTCAGGCTGCCACTGAATTGCCGCCAAATATACCTTGCATTTTTTCCATTGACTATAATGGCCCATAAGGTATAATGGGGCCAACATTCGGCCAGCCGAATGACTTCCGAATCGGCTCATACTGCCAAAATTGCCATTTGGGAGTTTTTCTGCCGGTCAAAATTGATTATGCCCGATTTGGCCAAATCGGGCCGTGTTTTTGTTTTTGTTTTTTTGCACACCCCTACTCAGGAACCTGGTTTGGTTTGTATGCCGATCCCTCTCAGAGCTCATCTGCTGACCTGACCTAAGGATGTAATTGGGACAAATGTATCATGTGGTTAGTGGACACAATGCTTAAAGGCATTCAAATGTGTTATTTATTTAGCACATTCTCATCTCACCCTTTATCCCCTCCATTTGTCTTCACACCCGCTCTGTGAGGCAGGGTGAAGCTGAGGAGTAACTGACCCAAGGTCTTCCAGCAAGCTTCCATGGCAGAGTGGGTATTCCAGCCTGGGTTTTCCAAATCCTAATCCAACACTCTAACCACTACACCAAGCTGGCTCTCATCTGTATATTTGTTGCTAGGTGTATCCTAGCAACAGGATTTTAAATAATAGGACCACTGGGTAAATTCTTCAACCAGGCTTGTGAGGACCATAATACAGTGGTTCCCAGCCTTTTTGGTATGGTGACTGTGGCAGCCAGGTGCTTTATCAGTTCCCCACCCACCCTATTGCACCTTCCAGTGGACCTGACCAAGTTGATTTTAGGTGAGACTGAGTTGATTTTAGTTATGGTGTGGGTTGCAAGTGGCGAGTAAGGCAGTGTTAAATAACTGCTGAATTACATGTTGCTATTACAGAGAAAGCCTGAGGAGGAAGAACAGGATTTGGAGGTGACTTCTACTACTTCCACCTTCCTCTTCTCCTAGAGTGATTCACACCAACACCTTCCTTTCATAACATAAAAAATAAGTTTACCGTCTCTTCTTTAGAAGGGCTCAGTGCTTAGTTGTTTGGTGGATAAAACAAGGAATGTAACAAGTAATTGGGTGATTACAGCAAGGGACCCCAGAGCTCTGCATTACAACAGCTACAGTTTCAGACACACACAGCATTGCTGTTTTCTGCCAGAGAGGGAGAAAGAATGATTCCATTTGGAAGTCCTCCTTAAACCTAAGAATCTCAGTCTTTTGAAATAGGGTTAGCTTGTCTTGTGGGATATTTTCCTCAATCCCCTCACAAGTCCGTAACCTACTTTATCCCTAAAGTAACACAGGATAACGGCTGTATTCCTGCCTCTTTATCATCTCCAGAGCCCTATGTACTTATATTACAGTTGTCTGAGTTCTTTTCCTTCACGGGGTGAAGCCTAACTACCTAACTAATTTCCTGGTAGTTTCTCTTATTTCCCTGCTGCGTTCTCAAGCCCTGTCTGAGGCAATGACAGACTTTCCCTTCTCTCCCTCCTAGAAGTTCCACAGCCTTCATTGGCTGATGCCTACTCCCCCTTTAGGCAGGGATTTGCTGGAAAGTCTAGAGGGTGGAACTAGAGGCTGTCCATCACAGTGACCCACTTAAAAAAAACACACTGTGCAACAGATCAGTAAAACTGCAGAAGCCTGGGAAACACTTTCACAGGCTTCATACCCCACATTTGGATTGGGACCTACACTCTGGAAAGCTGGGGCCTGGAACTTACCCAGTTCCTGTTTGCAGTGCCACAGGGAGGGGGAAAGTGAGGGCAGCCATTCCAGTCTCTGCTGGGTGAAGGCGGTGGACCAGCAGTGAGCATGGGAAACTGGGGCCCACCCAACCACCACCAGCCCTATCAGTGGGTTTGGCTGTCCAGGGGGGCAGGGGCACCCTGTCCACTATTTAGCATACCCTGTCACCCCTGTTCACCATAACATTTAAGAGGAGAAATGATGTAAGCCATCACTGTCTTGAGCCAGTGACAAAGACAGACATGTTAATATTCATTAGCAAAAATAATTTACTTGGTACAGCAAAAACATATTACAGTAATATATAAATATGTGAAATGATGAACAAAGTTTTTAAAAATTGCAATTTGAACCTTTTTCATATAGGGCTTGCTCTTGAGAGCAATGACACACCAGTTAAGCTGATATGAACAGTTTTCCTCTGTGGGGTACTGTCATGGTCCTAGGCCTATAGTAGTGTGGCTTACAGGCTCTGCGGAGACCTAGTGGCTTCAGGAAAGCCTGTACTAGAGTAGTTATCAGGGCTTACATTTCCCAGGTCGCCCATTGGACCCTGTGATTGGTTAATGGGATTTGGAGGGAAATTTACTCCAGTAGAATAGTAGAGGGTGTTGCCTGGGAAGAAGTGATAAAAGGCTTTGCCCAAAGTGGGAGGTGGTTCACTCCTAGGAAGCAGAGCTAGTGTGAAGCTGCTGCAGATGGAGGGATCCCTCATCCAAAAGGAGTGAGTTTGCCTGAGGTCAAATACGTAGAGAAGGCTAGGTACAGTTTAAGAAGAGAAGAAGAAGAAGAGAAGAGATTGGATTTATATCCCGCCCTTCACTCACTTAAGAGTCTCAGAGCGGCTTACAAACTCCTTTCCCTTTCCCCTCCCCACAACAGACACCCTGTGAGGTAGGTGGGGCTAAGAGAGCTCTTTCCCAAACTGTCCTTGAGGAACAGCTGGTACAGAGCTATGGCTTGCCCAGGGTCATCCAGCCAGGTGCAAGTGGAGGAGTGGGGAATCAAACCCGGTTCTCCCAGATTAGAGTCCGCGCACTTAACCACTACACCAAACTGGCTCTCAGATGCATTAGGATTTCTTATTTTGCTCCTTTACCTGCCTTTACTGTGCTCATTTCCCCATGTTATTGAATTATAGGTGTTGTGAAATCTCTTTAATAAAAATAGTTTGTTACTCTGCCTGGGTCCTCACGCCTCATTTGATCACCTACTGGGAAAGGAGTGTATAAAGGGGTAGGGTGGGTGCTTTGAGCCAAGAAGACCCATACCACAGTGGTGGCAGTCATTAGAGAACCTTTCTAGCCACTGCCCACGACAGGCAGAGCATTATCTTACATGCTCAGTGCAGTAATCTTATTCCTACTCTAAACATTTCATTCGTAGTCAGCACTAAACCCATAAACTTTGAACTGGTCCAAGCCATAATAAGTATATCATTGTAATCTGGGAAGTTTAAGAAACAGGGGGAAATCTGTTTGTGGCACATTAGAAGTATCTGCCCTCATGGAGAGAGCTTTAATGAGCAGGTTGCAGGTAAGGTCATGAAAGTTTATGAGAATCACCCAGTTTATTTCACAACTATTATAAGATATAAACCTTGAGTGTTACATCTGTCCTTTCTTCTTCTTCACAGCCATTTCTATGACAATCCTATTCAGATTGTGGGAAAGTCTGCTTTTCAGCATTTACCTGAACTCAGAACCTTGTACGTATTCGTATTTTTGAAGCATCACCTTTACACAGCAACCTCTTCACTCCTGTTTTTAAAAGAAATCCCATTAATGATGTTGTGTTTGTAACTTTAGGACTTTAAATGGTGCATCACAGATAACAGAGTTCCCTGATCTGACCGGGACAACAAGTCTGGAAAGTCTGTAAGTACCAGACAGGTAGTTCATGTTACCCCTCAAAGCAGATGGCAATAATTAGTGCAGATGCTGACTTGTTTTAAACGAGCTGTCCTTCAACCAGCTATTTGCAATCCAATCTGCAACCTGTTTAAGCTAAAGTACTTAGATCCCTTTGATTCTGTGACAGAGTTAATTTACTCACTGGGCCAACAGTTCTCTTTGCACAGTGGGAAAGAAGACGTCCCCCCCCCCCCCCCCAAGCATGCACATAGTGTATCATCTGAGGCAACTGCCCCATACAAAGACCAAGACGTACTTAAACCTGATTCACATGGGCTTCCACCCACTTTCTTTCAGAGGGAAGAATCATGTACATTGTGCCTTGGCATGGAGTGTACATGTGTGCCAAGTGAAGGACAGAAAAAACTGTTTATGTGCTCCCCTTCTGTGTAAAGAGGACTGCCAGCCTGTTAAACTATGAACTGAGCTTGTGGCACTAAATAAAATTTTATTCTTGCAGTTTAGTTTACTTTGGTTACAGATTAGGCTGTTGGTTAATAAGCATTGCACCCTATCTGTCTGTAATTTCTTAACAGCACCCTAACAGGAGCCCAGATTACATCTCTTCCTGAAACAGTCTGTGAACAACTCCCTAACCTTCAAGTACTGTAAGTAAAAGATGAATCTTAATTATGTGTGAATTTGCCAATGTACAACTGTTAGCCAAATTGCCTCGTTTATTAATAAATGTGGGGAATTATTAATATTAAATGGCAATAGGCATTAACTACAGGACCATAACCTATGCATATGGGAGCCGGAATTCCCAGGACCCAGGAATAGACACTGAGACTGGATTAATAAAGCAATGATTTCTTTACTGAAGGTTTGTCAAGCACACACACAGTACAGAACTAAGAATTCAGAGTAGAAAAGTACTGAGACGTTTGCATTAGCAGGAAGTATCGTTGGTGGGGTGATACTTTACCTGTCCGGAGAGACGAGTTAATTCTACAGCGAAAAGAGGGTAAAATAAGGGAAGGGGTCATGAGTTGACCAGCAACACACGTGGGAAGAAGAAGTAGAGGAGACTGGATTTATATCCTGTTCTTCACTTGGAGTCTCAGAGCAGCTTACAAACACCTTTCCCTTCCCCTCCCCACACCCTGTGAGGTAGGTGGGGCTGAGAGAACTCTGGAAAGAACAGCTGTGACAGAATTGTGGCTTGCCCAAGGTCATCCAGCAGCTGCAAGTGGAGGAGTGGGAAATCAAACCCAGTTCTCCTAGATTAGAGTCTGCGCACTTAACCACTACACCAAACTGGTGCCAAACTGTGCAGGAATGGAACCAGCAAGATAGGGCAGAAAAGGGATTAGTGGTTGGGCAATTGTAAACTTAATGTTCAGCTGGGAGTGACACCTCTGGGGGAAGGGGGTAAGACAAAGGAGAGAAGGAAGAGCACCAATCATGTTGCGGGGCCAGTGCTTTGGATTAATGACCAGATGTTTGACAGCTGTGTTATCTTGATGGGTGGCAGGAAGACATGATGGCTCACTATTGTTTGTCATTGGGCACATCCTTTTGTCTCAGGCTGACTCAGGAGAGGAATCTGGGTGTTTCTCAGTGATGTTAACACATGAAGGTGGTGGTGGGGAATGCCTATATGATGGAGAAGGGAGTTTCTCATGGCTTCAAGATGCAGGAACATCTTGTCCTTTTTGCAGAGCATGGCTTCCTTCTGTGATCTGCTGCTGTTTCTGTGTGTATGGAGGTCAGGGCTGCTGGTCTGCATCCTGGCACTGGCATGGCTGTGGAGGTGCAGGGGCAGGAGGCTTCTGTGGTCCTGGTTCCCCATCTGGCATGGCATGCTTCTTAGGCACAAGGCTCTTGGACTATAGTTCTGTCCATTGCCTTGACACACTCTTTTCACAGTTCAGCAAAGCAGTCATATTTTAGAGTCTTTAATAATGCCACAAGAAATGGCTGCATGGCAGCACAACTTCTGTCATGATTGTACAATAAAATCACCATAGAAATTCAACTACTTAGAGCCAAACTAGATGTGATAGCATTCCCAAGTTTACCATGGGGAAACCTCCATTCTTAGGACTGTGGCATGGGAGAGGGAGGTTCCCATGACCCCCAAGTGCCATTTTCAAGAGCCCAAACCCCTGGTATTGGGGCTCTTCAAAGTGGTGTGTGGGGTGGAGTAATAGGTGCCCCTCCTCCACCTTGCTGTGGCCCCAGTCTTGATTGGTCCAGTAGCACTTGTAAACAGATGGAATTTCATTTCTAAAATGGTGGAGGCATCCCTCTGGTGGACTTGGGGGGTGCTGTCACTTCTAACTTGGTTCTTAGAAACCTAAACCATAAGTAGGCATACTACAAAAAAAAAGTATCAAGATTGCCATGTAATTATCAGATAGGACACTACTACTGCTAGCTGTAATGCTGTTTATTCAGTATTTATCCAGTGCTATCAGTGTGCTAAACAAATAGAACATAAAAGTGGAACAAGGCCTGCTCAGAGTACATACAGTTTGTACTGGATGAACAGGACTACAGTGAGGCACATGAGAGGAGTTCGTAAGAAATAATGAGAAAGAGAATGGGAAGGGATCATTGACAAAGCAGAAAGGGTAAAGCTGCAGTAGTTCAGGAAAGGTTAGACAGATGAAGAAAGTTTTAGATGAGAAACTGAAGAGCTTGATGACTTCAGGCACAGAGGAAGGGAGGCCTCCTGAGCATAGGGAGCAGCAACCTCTTAGAAGACATAGTGGCAGAGAGGCGGCTAAAGGAAGAACAAAGACACCCAGTTTAGATATAGGGACCAGAAACAAATACAAAGGCATAGGAAGAGGAATGCTATGATCCTAGAAAGAGCAAGCACAGAGGATGTTAGTGGCGGTCCAATGAAATCATTTACCCAGCAGGAGAGAATACCAGGTAGGAGGAAGGTGGGGAGCCTTGTTTGTCTGTCTGTAGCAGTAGAAAAGAGCAAGAGTCCAGTAACACCTTAAAGACTAACAAAATTTGTGGCAGGGCATGAGCTTTTGTGAGTCACAAGTTAGTTATCTAACAAGTTGTGGCTAGATAGTAGTAATTGAAGCTTTAAAACATATGCCTGTGAGCAGGCTCCAGTGAAGACAAACCTTTAGACATGGGAGAACTGAGATGAAATTTGCCTAGCTATGTATGTGTGTGGTGCACTTGAATGAGGTCTTGAGGAATAACTTTGACTTTGTTTACTGTGTGCTCGTCTCACTGAAAATGGAAAAGGACAGGGCTTATGAACCATTTACTCTTTAACTTGTTTCACCAATTTATAGACATGTAAATAAGAGACCTGTTTTTATGGGGCTGTAGTTACTGAGATTTGGCATTTGTACAATATATATCAATATATTTCAAAAACATGAAATAGGTATTCTGATGGAATAAGATACACAAGCAATATTACATGTAGATCTAATCAGACAAAAAGCCTGAGTTACTGAAGTGCCCAAGATTTTAAGGATTTGTCCAATGGGAGACAAGTTTCTTCTATTTTTCAAATGCTTTTTAAGAATCACCAATTGTCTGAAGAGCATACCTCTTGGAGAAGAGAAATATTATGTCCATCCCGCCACCCCAAGTTTGACCTGGGCTCAGACATGTTTTGCAGAGCTGAGTACTAATTTGCAAGAAGATTTATTCCCTGCTCATTGCTGGATGCTTTTATACTAAACATACACTCAAGCAAGAATTAGCCTTGCTTAAGTATTTTGGTTATATGAACTTTATTCTCTTTCTCAGCCATATTTATTTGATTTGAAGAACAGTATTCCCAAGATGTGTGGGAGAGGTATTGCTTACAAAGATTAACTAATACATTGTCACTTGTAAGAATGTTGAAGAGTTCATTTAATCACTATCGAAAGTAATCACTCTGTCTGCTTCTTTGTAAATGGGCCAGCTGCCCTTTCCTTTGAGGTTACATCATGGTTAATGTATCTGGTATAAGTTTGCTTGGCCAACATTCTGATAATAACACTAATTGTAACAGGCCATCATAGTCCCAGCATGGTCATTATAAGCAATTCTATGGAAGTACGATATAACAGCATGGTTATTATAAGCAATTCTATGGAAGTACTATATAACATAATAACAATAAAAATACTAAGAGCCATGTACTTCTTTTGTATTACTGAAATTGGGAGCAATAAACATAGCTACCCATCCTACAAAGCATGAAATAACACCCAAATGAGTTTAAGTTTTATATCATCAAAGTATTTCTAGCACAACAGATCATATATACGAGTGTACAGGTATAAGCTTCAAATTCACATTTATGTCTTAAAGACATTTTGAAAGAGCACTTATTATTTCTGTATAGTGATACTCACTCAGTGGCTGATGAGCCATAGGTAGCTCTTTGACAAAACACCTGTGGGTCTTCTGAGCACTATCCCCCAATGTTCCAAGAAAGTGGGAACAGCCATTGCCCAGTGGTGCTTGTGGTTGGCAGGTAGTTGCCACCTCAAAATAGCTGTTGTGGAGGGTGGGAAAGCTGCAAACCTCATGTGAACAATGAAAGTAAAGGGCCCAGAAAATCATGTGGATGCAGCCAATGTTGCAATTATATATTTAATAGTTATATCTTATATTGTTGTATGTGCATGTTTGGTATGGTGGTGCTTAGGGCATACAGTAGTCATGTGGCTTTTTTGATTCATGATAATTGCATGTATGGTTCTTTTACAAGCCTCTGAGTGAGTACCGCTGTTGTAATATTAGAATGTTGCCATGCACATTGTAGCAACTAACGGTTTGGTGGGGACAGCCAGTGAGCCTGGCACAATGATGTCACTTCTGGCATGACCAGGAATTGACATCATCATGCTGGGGTGAATGCTAGAGTGTCACTTGGCATGATACCATCACTTCAGGATTGTGCTGAAAGCAACGCCGCCATGCCAGGGATATTGATCACACACACTCCAGTATTTTCTCCTGCTGCCCAGCTGAGTCGCAGTGGGAAGATGGGAACCCTGTAGTAGAGTTAGTAGTCATATGATATCTGTGGAAAAACCAGTTGGAATATACCTCCTAAAATTGAAATTCTTTTGGTTAATCCAAAAGTTGTGTTATTCTGAGAAAAAAAATATACCCCCCAAAATCCAGAATTGTAGGTGCAACTTTAAGAATATTTTCCTGTGTCTCAAAATGTCTCTCACAATAGGAGCTGCTTCATAGTCAGCAGCACAGTAAAAGAGCACATCCTAAAACACTATCATTGCTTAAACAATTGGCTTTTTAAAAAAGCAGGTTTAGGGCCTTGTCTGAGATAATGTTATCCATTGTAAAAGGAAGGCCAACATTGCTTGTTGGAAAGAAAAAAAACCCCACTTACCTGACCAGGTGGCTCCTTGGAGTGGGCATCAATTGAGCCATCCTTCCCTTAGTTTCCTTATTGAAATGATACTTGAGGCAAAGTAACTTTCAAAACAGAAATAATATTTTATTGGACAAACAGGGAATATATATAACTAGGGGCAAGGCCCGTTGCAGGCAACAATGCAACGGGCACTAGCAAGAGAAAGAAAAAGAAGGAAGGAAGCAATTCTCTTCATCTCAACTTCTTTCCCTCTTCCTCTCAGCTCCCCCCTCCCGCACCCTTGCTGTCTCCCCCCCCCCCCCCCCACAAAGCCTTTTTGTAGAGGCCGTTGCATTTATTAACTAAGTGGGTGTCGGAGTGCCTCTCTCTTCCTTACTCACTCCCAAGTAAACAGGCTGTGCACACGCACACACACACACACATTATTAGGGCTAAAGCTGGGGCCAGCTCGCCTATTTCCATTTTGTAGGCACCGCAAAAGGGCTTGCAGAGGGGCTATCCGCCATTGTCGTTTTTGAAAGCAAATAAATGCTTCCTCCTGTGGTGAGCCCCACCGTCTGCAGCTCTTCTCTCATCTCCCAAAGCTACAGAAATCCCCAGAGGTTGGTGCAGAGTGGTGGAGCCAGAGACTTGCTGCAAGCCAGCACTTAACTGATTTCCAGAACAAAGTTTGAGTCCAGCTGCACCTTTAAGACCCATGAAGTTTAACTGTAGGTAGCCTTTCATGGACATGAACAGTGAACTGACTGCAAGCTTCTGTGCTGGATGTTTTCCTTTCGTTTCCCCGCAAGCCCTTTCAATTGCAAAGCTGCTTCTCATTTAACACCAGCTAATTAGTTATCCTGGCCCACCACCTCTTGGGACTCCCAAATTGGGAGTTGTAGTTCTAATTCCCTTTGCTATGGTTGCAGTCAAGCCAGCAGAGAACTACAACTCCCAAAGAGCCACGCTCTGTGGGCGGGAGTGAGGCAATGCAAGGAGGGAATGCAGCCAGTGGGCAAGGATGCTGTTTTGAGTGGCAATTCTTGCAGTGAACTGATTTTGGCGCCCCATGGAATCTTGCCGCTTTGAAAACACCTTTATGTATAAGAGAGATACGAGATTGTCAGGGTTTAGTAAGGCTGAGATAAAGCTTCATACTATATATAGATTTGAAAGCTTGTATCATACAAGGGAGTATTTGTAGTTTAGTTTCAAGGTTTTCTAGTTCTTTTCTTTGAGTGGTACTTTGTTTAGTATATTTCAGCACTAATACAGTTCTTATTAAAGTTTCTTCTGGAGAATAATGTTTGCTCATAGTACCTAGATTTCGCCCCTTAGAAATCTGGTTTCTCCCTTCTGATATTTTAGCTTTCCAGAAACTCTTGAGGTGCCTAACCTCTTCCCTTTTATCATAGACCAGGGTTCTCTTCCCAACCCCTTCCTACTGGCTAGAAATTATTTTTCTTGTCCCTAAGACGCAATAACTCCTTTTCCTATTTGACTTGTCTGAGAGTTCTCTCTGACTCCTCAGACCTCCTGCCAAATTCCTCTTCCAGTACTGTATATCTGTACAGGGCTTTTTTTGTAGAAAAAGCCCAGCAGGAACTCATTAGCATAATAGGCCACATCCAACAGCAGAAACTCATTAGCATACTAGGCCACACCCCTGACAGTGCAGCACCCTCCCAGGATCGGCTTCCCCAAGTGCCCCATTGGCTTGGGAGCCCCAGGGGAACCCGAGGGAAGGAAGGTGGTTTATGGATTGGCTTCCCCAGGCACTCCACAGCTGTTTAAACTGCCTTCCCTCCCTGGATCCCTCCCGAGGAGGGGAGGCTGTTTAAACTGCCTTCCCTCCCTGGATCAGCTTGGCTTCCCCAGGCACCCCACAGCTTGTGAGGTGCCTGGAGAACCTGGGGGGGCTGTAGGTGTGGCCAACTTGGAAGCCAGCCGGAACTCCGTTCCTGTGCGTTCCTGCCCAAAAATAGCCCTGTAAATCTGTATAAACCAGTGCTGTAGCCTTCTTGACTGAGAATCTGAATTCTCCCTCAGAGTAGTTTTAATATATCTTAGACAATGGAGTCCCTGTTCTCTCTATAGAAGTACTTTTCTGACAATTCCATGACAGAAATCTCTGACTCCCAAAGTCTCTTCTCTCAGAAGCCAAACCCTCTGGCTACTGATCCAGACATTAGATTTCAGACCAAGACCAAAAGTGGCTCAAAAGGTGAATGAATCTTTTCCCTCCACCTGTTATATTTCCTCTCTAAGCTGATGCTGACCAATCAGAGAGCATGCAGGCAATCACACAAACTCTTCTCTCTAGGGAAGGGTAACTCTTGAACTCCCTGACTCAAACTGTATTTTAAAAACCTGCTTTTGTGTGCAATCTGTTTCACCTGCCAATGGGTTGGAGCGTTACTCCATCAATGCCTCCTGCCCTCCAGTGTTCATTTTGGTGGTCAGAAACTCTTCCTCACAGTTGCACTATCTGCCTGTGCCATTTACACTTCTGGAGAAGATTGCAGGTGCACTGCCACATTTTCCCTTTCACTGGCTTTGTGTGTGTCATTGGTAGACCTCTTTTAGTCCTTGTTATGGATTGATTCTTGTGGCTTCCCACATTCCTACAGGAAGTGAATGTTCTCTGCCAGGAGAGAAGGATTTACCATCACAATCATACAAACGGAATTTGGTTTTTGAACAATGTAAAATCTGCACATTTTAACAAATTAGACAAGAGGCATAAAACATTACCATCCTGGGTTAAAAAACAGGACATGTCCCCGTGTCCAGTTTAATAATTTTTAAGCAGGCAGAAGTTCCATTAAAGTTGATGGGAGGGGCTTTCCCTGTGCAAAGGAATACAGGATGCAAATCTATTTCCCTTTTTTCTTTCTTCTTTCTGCAATTTCTGCAAATTACCATGGCTTGTTTTCGATTAGTTATATTATACTTTAAATGAGTCCAGATGTTTTAGTTATTCTGCAATTTGTTGAGTTTTGGCTTAAACCATTTGAAGGGCTTTTCCCCCCTTGCAGTGATTGATTTCAGAGTTAGTTCTAGTTCCTTAAGCCACTTCCCTCAGCTAAAGATATGGCAGTTCTAGAGGTCAGTGGCAAGATTATTTAATTTAAAGTATAGTCTGGGAAGCTAATTGAATTTCACTGTGATTGCAGCTGAAGAGATGAGATTGTTCTAGCAAAATGGTATCTAGCAGATTATTTGAAACAATTGAAGTAAGAGTCCTGCTTTGGAAGAAAGCTGGATCCAGCAGTATTTCCAGCACCATCCTTTTTTCAGAAAGTAACAGCAATCTGAAAAGGTTTCTTTCTGTTCATAGCAGAACGATATAATTTATTTTTGTCTGCCTTTTGTATTGCAGAGATCTGTCCTATAATCAGCTGGAAGACTTGCCGGTTTTTACCGCTTGTGAAAAACTTCAGAAAATGTAAGATTTGATAAATATGCAAATGGAACAGGTTTCCCCGTTCACTCTAGCAGAGGGGCCAGCTTCATATTTCACAACAACAACAACAACAATATTGGCATTATACATTAAGAAGAATACAAGGCGTATGAAGTACTCAATACAGTTAACATAAATCTCGCTTTTTAGAAGCCAGATACAAAAAAGTTGCCACTATTTCAACAGTTACGGCATTTTTTGAGGAAAGAAGGAAAAGAGACTTATAATGATCAGATTGGCCTATTAAATCCTTTAGCAACCGATCTACATACTTAGCACGAATGTCAGCATAATAATCACAGTACAGAAGAACATGCTCAATACTTTCTACTTCCTTCCTTCCACTGTCACGTAGCCTCTGCGCGTAAGGAATCTTGGGAAATCTCCCTTGGGGGACTGCAGAGGGCGAGACTTTAAAATGAGCTCACATATAAGCTCTGCAAGTACATGGATCATTAAGGGAGAAAAAATATGATGCTATCATCCCCACGGGAGGAATCTCTACTCTCTCCCAAAGCAGGGAGAAACAGGATTTTTGAGAACTTGTATTTGTATTCTTGATATACCCTTTGATTAGGTCTGATGCCCTTCTATCAATCACAACATGTACTCCTCTTCTGAATCTTTAATGTGCTCCATCAGAGTCCAGTGTGACCTTAAAGATGGGGGAGGGTCTGCTTCCTAGCATTTAGAGTATTCTTCCAATGGGGTTTTCATTATAATGTGAAAGTGTTAGATGTCAATTGAGGATTTGATGCCTTCCTTACAGGTCATCATTCAGGATTTCCCCAACACTCTTTTGCCCTTTTCCAACCATTGGCTTTTGTGTATGTAGCAGTGTCTTAAGCTTTTGTCTCTTCTTTCAGTATAAGGAAATGGGATGAGGAGTGTGTATATTCTGCCTGAGAAAACTGGGAATTCTTGTTCCAACATCTAATGTCCTTCTCATTCTGAAAGAAGTTCAAACACTGACTGCAGTCCCAAGAACTGTGCAATTATTTCACATTTTATTTATCTAGTTGGTGCATTTTTATCCCTTATAAGGAGCTCTGGTCAGTATACATGGTCTCCACGTCCTCCATTTTATCCTAACAACAATTCTGTTAGGGAGGTCAGGCTGAGAGAGAATGATTAGCCCAAAGAGAAGTAGTAGGTCATGTCAATAGATCATAACAGTTTGGTGATCTAGCACTACCCAGTGTGTTTTTAAAAGACAGAGAGGAAATGGCAGCTGTGGGAGACTGAGGCATGGAAAGTGTGGAGATAACTGCTGTGTGGACACTCTTTGCCACTGTGAATCATTTCTGTGCAAAAACAGCCTCAGAAATTTTGCTGGTCATAGGCCACGTCCATACTGTCACTTTTGTCACTCATCTCTCCCTATTTCTTTGGGTCCGTCCCCCCCTTTTCCTCATGTGTTTTGCTTCCTATGGGACTACTAGAGACAGCAAAACCTGAAGCAATAGGGACAAATGAGTGACAAAAATGACAGTGTGGACGTGGCCCTGGTCCAGCACTCTAACCACAAGCTAACCATCAGCCAGCATCCCCTCCCCCGCCCCTTGCCAGAAAGCAAAATACTTTTGAATCTGGGGAAATTTCAAAGGTAATTTGTGATTTGTTATAGGGACAGAGAGGTTCTGCTATTTGAAGGATAAAAAGTAAACAATCCAAGTAGTCATGCCCAAGCTATTGGACCCATCTGAATATTTGGAAAATTACTGTACTACCTGGCTATGGAAAAACCACACAAAAGGCACCCTACACACAGATAAACATATAGAAATACAGCAGTAAACAAAAGATAATGCACATAACAAGAGCATAAAATAAAAGAACTAAAAGCCAGGGTTGGCACTACTCAAAGACGGTTGAGAACAGATCAGTCTGAAGCGAAAACCAGAAGGCCTGAAAACAGAAGCTACTCAAAATTCATGAGGAGAATTCTAGAGTCTAGAGTTGCTGCTGAGAAAGCCCTTGTGTGGGTCCCTGCTGGACACATCTGTGCAAGTGAAGGTTCCCACATGACAGCCTCACCAGATCATCTCAGATTTTGGGCAGCAAAACATGGGTGGAGGTGGTCCATCTCTTGTTGAATTCTAGTCAGGATTTAAAATTCTGCAAATGTTATATTACATACAGCCATTTTTACCATTACAGTGACTTACACCACAATGGCATCTACAAAATTGAAGCAGGCACATTCCAGCAGCTGGTTGCCCTGCGTTCTCTGTGAGTACTGCCATAAGAGCTGTTCACCTTGATGTTCAGAAACATAGAAGCTTACATTTCTTTCTTGTGCCTGCTCCTACATATTTTGTTTTCAATTTTTTGCCCTTTGATCATTCAGTTCACTGGGTTAGATTTGTCAAAGCAAAACAAACTTTCTGACGTTGAGCATGTCCAGCAGTGAATTCACACAGCCATGAACAAAAACCCACTTGAAATAGCTTCTGCCTGTAGACATTTCTTTAAAAAGCCCCTAAACAAAAAACTTTTATTGGTATACACCACAATCCTACTGTTGAATAGAAAAGCAGAGTGACTTTTACATAGATTAAAGTTTGATGAAAAGGGGACAGATGATATAAATATACACAAATAGGAAGTCACAGTGAATGTAACAGGGATAGTGTTTGAATAAAATATTTTAAAACCTGTCAAATTATTATTGTCTGTTGCATACATTTAGCAGTGAAATATTGCCACAAAGAGTGCATATGTTGAGGATGGGGAGAGAAAAGATTATTGAAAATTGGAGCACAGAAAGATGGATAAATTATGGAAAGAGAGATGAGGCAGGGTGTAAGACATGGATGAGAAGGAGATGCTTGTGTGAGATAGAAAGATTATCCCAGGTTTGCCAATAGGGCTGTCATCTACTAGGGGAAGGGCCTTTTCAGTGGCTGCCCCTGGCCTCTGGAACCAACTTCCCGAGGATATTCATGCCCTGCAGGAACTGTTAAGGTTCCGTAGGGTATGGAAGTCTGCCTTGTTTTGCGCAGCATTTAATTAACTAAGAGGATGTGTGAGCTGCCTGTCTGTCCAGATTTGTTCCTGAGCTGATGACTGGTTGAATTTTAATTAGAATCTTTTATTGTATTTTTTTGTATTTATCAGTTTTATTATCTATTTTACGTTTTAATTTTATTTTGTGTATGTTGTGAACTGCCCTGAGTCCTCTGCTGAGGAGAGATTGCAGGCTGCAAATCAAATAAATAGATGTGTGGTCAGAGAAGGACTTCATACATCAAGATTTACCAAACAAAACATTGACTTCAATACTGCTAATTCAGTCTCGTGACTTTTAAATTGAATATACGTTTCTCTCTCTTTCGTTCTGGCTGCATTTAAAGTTTGTGATAGATAAAACACCCACCTTGTTTGCCATGCTTGCCTGCTTCTTCCCTCCTGGCCTCATTATTAGTTAGAAGACTGCTGGTTTCAGATTCCCAGAATCAAACTTCATTTGGCTGTGATGTCTGAATAGGCATCTTGGGGGTAGATTCAAGGTTTGCAAAGCCAGAAAGCCTTTAGTTGTGTTTTGTGCATGAAGGGAACAGAAGGATGGAGTGCATGAGACTGGCAAACAATCCAGGCTCAGGCTCCTCATCAGTAAACAGAGATGCGCTGTGATGGTGGAGTGCAGCCTATAAGTCAGGTGAAGTTAATTTTTCTTAAATTTAAAAGAATCTAAGCAAATCCATTACTAAGCATGTATCATTTTCATCTTCTCTGTAGCGACTTGGCTTGGAACAAAATATCGACCATCCATGCCAATGCGTTTTCCTCTTTACAGTCCCTAATTAAGCTGTAAGTATCTGCTTATTTTTCTTCCTTTAATGTTTAATAGAAGCCCATTTTTATCCTCAAAATATTCATTGGCAAAACTCTATTAAAGTGAAGAATAAAACAAATAAGGACTATTTAAAGAACAGTATGCAAAATCAGACAATTATCTGGCCAGAGTAGCAGTCTTTTCATTCTACACTGAAGTTGATTTCAATGAGTGTTGTTGCAGAATCCATAAATGGGACAAGGCAAGGATAGAGGAAGAAACTGGGCACCTGGGTTCTTTGGATCTGTCCTGCCCCCCTGTGGAATATGGGCCCAATCCTAATTAAATTAATTTCAGTCCCAGCACCTTCTGCATTGCTCCCACTTTGTTTCCCTGATCTATAGAGTTAGTGGTAACCACTCACACTGAGTGTTGTATTAGGAATTCCTGGTACTATATACGTCTCTATGAGCATTCATAGTAATGTCTAAAGCTGCTGGGGGTCAAAGGGAAATGTCTGCATAGTCTGCATTTCCTGTAGTTTCCAGCATCTGTACATGCTGCTGCATATGTTTTTGGCAGCACTGACAGATTCTTGGAGGCCCAGTACAATACTTGACCTAAACCCTTGCCGTGGTAGGACCCAGTCTGCTCTAATCCAGCTTGGGTTCCAGGTTAATTAACTGAATGTCAGGAGAATGTTTGGCAAAGCAATCTGGGTTCCCAGAATTCTTTCCAAAGCAAGGGCAGTCTCTGCACCCCACCCTCAGTAATATCCATAGATTATAAGCATAAATACCATAGGGATATGGAAGCATATTAATCTTGCCTGTGATGAAGTTTAGGGTCACATTCAGATTTGCCTTATGGGTCACTTGTCTGCATCACTAACAGAAGCACTGATACACAAAATCCTTAACTGGGAATATAAAATATATGACAACTTAACCCATTGTTGACAGTGGGTTGGATTCAAAGGTTCCCTTCTGCTAAGTGGTAAATCTTCTAAAGAAAGAAGATCCATCCCAATTAAAGGGAATCACTTGATGCAGTTCATAAAAAGCTATGGAGATAATCTGCTATCATGGTATTTTACTGCTCCTACCCATTTCATTTGGCTTGGAAAGCAGAACTTCCTGGTGGAATATACTCTACAGTGAAGTGGCATAGACTCGTATCAGGAACCCAAGACAAAAGCCATATTTTAACTAAATCCAGATTTGTAAACTGGTGCATCTTTTGGATGCTGAACAGATTTTTCCGCTAATTTAATAATCTGTGACAATAACAAATTTCTTCTGGACAAAAAAATCCTACTAGAATGGTAAACTGATTTTCTTTTGTTATTTTGCAGGGATCTGTCATCCAACCTTTTGTCCTCTTTTCCTGTAACTGGCCTCTATGGTTTAACTCATCTAAAATTAACAGGAAATCATGCGCTACAAAGTTTGATATCATCTGAAAACTTTCCAGAACTCAAGTGAGTACCTCATTAAAACTAATAAGGCACACTTGTGTTCATGTGCAAGGGGAGGAGTGTCACTGTATAATGTGTGTTGCTTCCTCTTCAAAGTCTTTGAACTGCAGTATTGAAACTAAGACATATATGGTAAAAATTATAGACTCACCGCTTTTTTGTGTCAAGAAAATATGATTGATTTTGAACACCCTGGTAGCTGCTTACTCTGAAACACATCTGCTTCTCAGCAATACAGTCCACACACACAAACACACATACTTGCACTCAGTTCTTAAAATTGCTTCGTATGATTTATTTTTATAGGGACATGCTCCCCTCCTATTGACTGTTGCTTCATAGCTACCATTATATAGTTTTTTAAAGTAAAGAATATGTTGCTGTAATGAAATATGCATTGCCCTTTTGGGAAGTTGGAGGATCTCTCATGATCATTTAATGCAAAAATGCCCTTGGACTAAAACTGAACTAGATGTTACTTTTTACATGAGCTTGCTATGGTGAGTTGTAGTCACACTGCAGCTGTAAGGTCTTGGTGGCATCCTGTGTAAAAAAGGCAGATGGGCCCAGTTCTGATTGGAACCATGGAGCAATGCAAGCAGGGGCTCCTCCCTTTCTCCTGCACCATTTTCAGCAGTTGAAGTGACCAAGGGGCTGTCAGGGGAGGTATTATTGGCCCCATCAGGAGGCTGCCTTCACAAGCATTCACTGCACTTGCAGCCTCCTGATGAAGTGAGTACTTCCCCCCACCTCAGCCCCAAGGTCATTTTGGCTTCCAGATATGGCTCAGAGGAGAGGCAGGAACTCCTCCTCTCTCCATGGATCAGAATTAGGTTCACCAGTTTTTTTTACACAGGAGTTGCCACCAGAACTTGGACTTGCAGCTTCAACATGGCTGCAAGTCTCCATGGCAAATGCAAGTAAAAAGTAACCTCTCATTTGGCTCTGAGGAGAAGTTATTAATGGCCTGATCTTACAGGAGGTTGCTCTGGCATAAGAAAATCTACAATAATGTGCAAGGATTACTTATACAGGTTCAGTATGACAGTTTGCCAAATTGCACTAGTATCGTTAGTCAATCTGAGGACCATTAGGCCAGAGTAGCAGCATGTGTGTCTGTAAAATGCCATCAGTTTGCAGCCAAGGCAAGAGACATTTAGAGGTTTGCCATTGCCTGCCTCTGCATAGCAGTCCTGGATAGGGATGGGCATGAACCAGAAAATGGAGGTCCAGCCTCACAAACTGGGACAAACCTCCACCGCTTCGTGAACCAGTTCAGGTTTGAGACATTTATGGGTCTCCCCCCTCCCCTTTCTTCTGGGGGTAGTTCTCCAAGGCCAGCAAACTGGAAGATCTTCCAAAACCCATTTAAAAGGAATGTTCCCTTTTAAATGGCTTTTGCAAGCCATTTCAGCTACCCCTTTCACTCCCCTCCTTCTTGGAAGTGGGGGGGGGGGGAGAGCTAAAGAAATTGCTGGAATTTAAAGGGAACCTTTAAATGTCTTCTCAGTTGACTTGCTGAGTCATGCCACCACTGCAGTGCAACTCACAAGTGAACTGAGAAGGCATTTAAATGCCTTCCCAGTTCACTCACTGAGTTGCACCACCACTGCAGCATGACTCAGCGAGTCAACTGAGAAAGCATTTAAATACCTTCTCAGTTCACTTGTGAGTCATGCTGTGGCAGCAACAGAGCTTGCAAAAACCATTTAAAGGAATGCCTTTAAATGATTTTTGCAAGCTGCACCTCTTGCAGGGGGGCATTTAAAGAGACTGCAGTCTCTTTAAATGCCTTCTCCAAGCCTCACTGCTGGCACCAGCGTTTCTGCTGACACAAACGACACAAACCCACCTGGGAGGTTAGTGGGGCTCATGTGGTTTGGATAGCACGAACTGAGGTTCTCAAACCATGAACTGAGTCCAGTTCATGATGAATTTCAGTTCGTAATTCAGTTCATGCCCATCCCTAGCCCTGGACTTAACTTGATGGTCTCCTATCTAAGTACTAACCAGGGTCAACCGAGCTTAGCTTCTAAGATCTCCTGGAAGAGCACTAATTGTGCTACTCATAGTTGATGCTACTAGTTACAATACAGATGCAGTATGGAAGGTCACATCAGTACAGAGAGCAATGTAATTTCTGTTTGCCGATCAATTCTAGGATGACAGGTTACTTACCCAACAGCCTAATCAGGGTCCTTCTTCTCAAAACCGCTTACAGTTATGTTTTCTAGAAGGGTGCACAATTCTCTATGACCAAAATGAACTCAGAAGTCTACAAGATGCCAGTTTACGGGTGCTTAGCAGTCACAAGTGCTTTTAAATAGCTACACTGTATTACATCAGAAGTAGGAATTTCTTGCCCATGCAGTGCCGAAGGTGGTAATGCCAGTGTAGGATCAGGCTGTCTCAGTAATGTAGATAATAACAGCTAAAACAAGGAAATGTAATTGTAGGGTTCCATGGCACCTATCTGTTGTTGTATATATATATATATAAGACACCTGTGACGTGCAAATTGTGCTGAACTGTTCAAAGTTCTTGGAAGAATGTGCTAATTTTGGAGATTTGCCTGTCACACCCTTGATTTTATACTACCTTGATCTGATTTGTTAGGTTTTGCTAAGGAGGCAGGCCGCTGAGATACTTTATGCAGGTAACCATATATTGTCTGTTTTTCCAAAGGGTGATAGAAATGCCTTATGCTTACCAGTGCTGTGCCTTTGGAGTTTGCGACAACTACTACAAAATCCAAAATCAGTGGAGCAAAGATGAGAACAGCAGTGCTGATGAATTTCAAAGGAGAGATGCTGGCATATTTCATACTCATGGTAAATAAAAATCAAATTTTCAGAGTATCAGTAAAGGATAGTTGCTGTTGATTGGAATGTGACAGCCAGTGATTGAAAACGACTGTCTTAGTTTGCCCTTTTAATAGGAGATTGTCAGTGTAAATATATTCCCAGTAAGGAATGCATTCCATCCCTGAAACATAATGTTTTCAGTTACTCCAAGTCAGATTCACTAGTATCTTGAAGAATGTTTCCTGTAATGTGGTAAGTCATCTGAATGTATTTTCTCCTCACACAAACACATTTTATGGTACATCAGTCTGTAATCGTTGCACACTGTGATTTGATTCATATACAGCACTCTAAATGAGGCAAAATTGGTACTTCTGTTATTCTAAACTATCAGATCACGTGTAAGTGGGCCAGGCATACATCTGCAGATTGAGGGTCACCCAACAGCCTGTCAGTTCTTCAGTCCCCATATGCCATTTACAGTGGAGGCAGAATAGTTTTGGTTCTCACAAACAGCCAGTGTTTCTGGGCTCAGACTGCACATGAACAGTTCACATGAGTGACCATGCTTTTCCATGCAAAAAATATTCCCTGCACTAGAAAACTAAATAGTAGGAAGAAGGATTATAGTCAAATATCTCAACCTTGTCTCTGATAAGACTCAGTATTCATGAGATTTTTTTTTCAGTGGAACAGAATTCAGTTGTGGAATTCTCAAGCTGCAAATGGAAATTATGTCATACAGAAGTAGATTTCGAGAAGTTCACCTTAGACGATCACAATTTAAAATGTCATTAAAATTTGATTTTCTGCATTTGCCACACTGTAGCTTCTGAGAGTATCAAATTAATGAAGAGCCATAGCATCCTATCTCAAAGTGTTTCAGAGAGATTCTCATTGCCAGCTGCTGGCACTTATGAGTGCTAAAAGTCTCTTTGCCTTTGTAGAATTGTATGGACTTTTTGGCCAAATCTTTTGCATTAGACAGAGGAGAAGGCCTCATCTCCATCCCATTTTCATTTGTTGTTGAAGCATAGCTTCAGTGTTCCAAATACCAAAGGAGATACAAAATCAGATATGTGGAAGTACCATTTACAGGAAGTTACTATATTTTAAGCTAGAGGTTACAAACAAATGTGTCCTTTTTCCAAACAGCTGATATTCAGATAAAGGAGGTTTTTCAGTCAACATCCATTCTTGACTTAAATGGCAAAGCCTGTTTTATTTGATATTAGTATCTGTCCAAAGAGCATCAGTAGATTCAAATTCTGCAGTTGGGTGATGTTTACAATATGAAAAAATGGGATTAGTATATAAAATGTTCTCTGCCATTCTAGCATAAGATACCTGCAGTGTAAATTACTGAATACTATGATATTTCTTCCTACAGATGACTTTGAGGATTTTCTTCTTGACTTTGATGAAGATTTGAAAACTCATCATTCAGTCCAGTGCTCTCCTTCTCCAGGTAAAAAAGATCTGCTAGTCAGCAGTCTCCTTTGAAGGAAAAAAACAAGATCCATGGCTATGAAGTTTCACCTTCTAGTAAACTGTGTAAAGGGCCAGCATGGCAGACACAATAAAGGTCTGTTGTGAAGTTACAAATATACTAGTCATAGTTCTGAGGGCTCCATCTGGAAATGAAGGCCGCAGCCAGGGAAGATTTCTCATAGCCACTGCACTGCTGCAGCCTGAGATACACCAGTGGATACAGAACTAGGGTCCAAGCATGGAGGAAGGAATGAGTACACATTACCAGAGCCCCAGGAAGTCTTGACCTGAGCTGAAAGCCTATTACCATATGGTCTGTGTATGGCTGAAGACAGACTGGGAATCTGCCACGGAAGGGAAGCGGGGCCAAAAGCCGCGGGGGAAAACTTGCCCAGGGCTGGCCATTCACACTGGCCAGACTCCTGTGGGAGCATTCTGTGTTGATGTGATCAGACTGCTGCAGAGCAGCCCCGGGCGGGCCGGCCTCCACGGCTCGTGGCGGGGCTGTTTCGGCAACCGGTGCATGGGCACCTATGCGCATAGGCGCAACAGCAATTCTAAGGACCTTTCAACTCTGCAAGCCGGAAAATGTGCCCTGGGGCCACTTAAGTGCATGAGCACATATGCACATATGTGCATCTCTCCACAGAGGTGCATTCACACCACCACCTCCACTTGAATCCTGCCTCTTCCCATCCACACAGCCGGGAAGTGGGATCCAAGTGGAGGAAACTCCCTAGACCCCACTTTCTGCCGGTGTCCGCCTGAGGCGCCATGGAAGCGCTTCAGAGCTGGGTGAGTATGGAAGGGAGATGGAGGACAGCTGCGGCTGTCTGATCTGCCTCCCTTCCCCTGCTTCTGAAGCGGAGCTTTCCCGGGCCACATTGCCAGTCTGTCCTCAGCCTTTGTCTCCTCAGAAATAAAACAGGTTTTTTCATGATTCATCAGACTGTACATATAGAATGGGATTGTGTTTGTGTGTATTTTTTGTGTGTCTGGGACTAAAGAGGTCAAGACCAATGAAGAATGTCCTTCGACATTTATCGCAAATCTCTAGGTCTACTGGATCAGTCTTTTCTATAGACACCTTCAGTCAGCCTGCCCATATGTAGTCCTCAGCCACCCCGAGATGTTCAGTAAGTTGCAGATGGCCCTATAACAGAAGGTTTACCTGTACCTTCGACAGGACCACAACTGCAATGCAGATTTCAAACAAAGCATTCTGGTTTATGTTGGGTGAAAAGCCTACCCCCCTTTCTCCAAAACCAATAAAGAGGTTAAAATGGAGGAAGAAGGGCAAACAAACTGGTTAAGCAGGTGTTTAATAGCAGACATAGAGAGGGAGGTTGACAGATTTCTGGCAGATAGCCAGCTCCTAAAATCAAAGAGCAGACACGAAAGCTTACAACGTATAATCTTTTATCCCATTTCCTCAGTGCAGGAATCAGAAAGAGGAATCACAAAGAGTACACCAGCTAAGGTTTCATGCAACTCAGCTTTTCTCATTCTGTCATTGCAGGACCCTTCAAGCCATGTGACTACCTATTTGGCAGCTGGTTGATCCGAATTGGAGTTTGGACTATAGTGTTTCTGGCTATCACGTGCAATGCACTGGTGCTTGTAACAGTCTTCAGATCTCCATTTATTTCCTCCATAAAGCTATTGATCGGACTAATAGCCATTGTGAACATGCTCATGGGCACATCTAGCAGTGTGCTTGCCAGCGTGGATGCACTAACCTTTGGAGCCTTTGCTCACTATGGTGCTTGGTGGGAAGGTGGAGCTGGTTGCCACACCGTCGGCCTTCTGTCCATTTTTGCTTCAGAAGCTTCCATTTTTTTGCTCACCTTAGCGGCCCTTGAGTGCAGTTTCTCTGTGAAACATGCTACGAAGTTTGAGACAAAATTCAATATTACTAGCATGAGAGTAGCCATTTTCTTTTGCTTCATGGTGGCATTAATCATTGCAATTATTCCATTACTTGGGGGCAGTGAGTATGGGGTGTCTCCCCTCTGCATACCATTGCCTTTTGGGAAGCCAGCTGCTGTGAGTTACATGGTAGCACTGGTCTTGTTGAATTCTCTTTGTTTTCTTGTTATGACAATAGCTTACACAAAACTCTACTGTAGTCTGGAAAAGAGGGAATTGGACAATATTTGGGATTGTTCTATGGTGAAGCACATAGCCTTGTTGCTTTTTACTAACTGCATTCTCTATTGCCCTGTGGCCATCTTATCATTTTCTTCCTTGTTAAATCTCAGTTTTATTAGTCCAGAAGTAATTAAACCAATACTGCTAGTGATTGTCCCCCTCTCTTCTTGCATAAACCCACTTCTTTACATACTTTTCAATCCCCATTTCAAGGAAGACCTTGGAAGCCTTCGGAAGCAAACCTTTCTATGGAAAGCATCAAAGCATGCCAGTATGGTGTCTGTAAACTCAGAGGATGCAGAAAAACAGTCGTGTGATTCAACTCAGGCTCTAGTAACCCTTGCAAGAACCAGAATAGCATACGATATTCCTACCAATAACCCACTAGTGCCACCATCCTATCAAATGTCAGAAAGCTATAACCTTTCATCAGTAACATTTGTTCCATGTCATTAGCTTCCCTTCAAAAGGTACCTGGGTTTACAAAGGTCTCGATCCAAAATTAAATGAATGTGCATGCATTTGTTTTGCAAAGAAGTAAAGAACTGTCTACTTTCATCACGTGTGTTTGATGACGATGAACATTGGAAGCCTAAAACCTCAGTGCATGCCCTCTCAGCATGTTCTGCACACACACACAATTCAAGGATCATTAGAATCAATAAGATGTCTAAAAGCCACTTGTTTTTTACAGCACTGGCTCAGTTGCTTAGTTGGGAATAAAAAAACAAAAAGTGAGCTCCAAAGAAAGTACTAGAAGCCTCTGACCTCCTCCTCCATGGAATTTCTTGCCACTGTAGTGAAACTTCTAATAAGCTGATATTTGGAGGACTGTCTCATTATATAAAATGCTAGGGATTTACAAGTATATGTACTCATCCCAGTTATATACTATATTTAATCTTGTTTAAATGTGGCTGTGAAAAAACAGGATGTGCAGCTACTACTTAAACAAGTTAAGCAGATCCAAGTACCTGAAAATGTAGGTTATGACTGGCACCTGACACTGGTTCATCTTGTTAGCACTGAAGGTACAGCTCTAAACTGAGAAGCCTGTTGACATTGCTAGAAATGCTTGGAAGAGCTGCTTGGAATGTGGGAGGGGAGACCTGAATTATTTCCAGTTCTCTGCTGCCTAAGTTTACTCAGCTGACGTGTATCATTGGGAAAGAAAATGAAAAATGCAGAAACTATGCACACACACGCACAAAACCCTAGCTATATGACCATTATATTCCTTTATCTCTTTGGCTTTTGAAGCAGTGCAGCATGCAGCTGGAGAGATTCCTAAAACCACTTTGGATTAAACAAGAGATCTGACAGTCTGCACAATACTTATTACCATGTTTTTTTTACACTGGTTCAGTTATGGAATCCTTTTTTTTTTTTAACAAATCATTTTTATTTAACCAACATCTTTCCAAGGAGATAGATACTGAAATTCAAAATTATTTCAAACATGATCTGAACTGTGGCATCTCTTTAAACACGGTGTGGGACGCTTCCAAAGCTGTGATCTGTGGGACGTTTATTTTGCAGGCATCATTCTGATGTTCCAGTTGTGTGCTCCAGGGACTGCAGCTTTCTGTTCTTCTGGTCCAGTTCTCAACAAAGCTGGCAGACGGTAATGTTGCTGTCTTCGATTAGAGCCCCGAACTCATCCTCTTCCTTTTTATTGTGCTTCTTCTCCATCATAAGCTCTCTATCTTTCCTCTGCAGCTCCTCCTGCAACTGCAGAGCCTGAATGTCCAGGTTTTCACTTTCTCAGTTGGACGGATCCATTTTGCTCGGAGGCTCGGACTTTTTGGACTGAGCTTCCAGCAGCTGCGCTTCCAGGTTCTGACTCTCATCTTCACATATTTTCCTTGTCTTCCAGCTGACTGATCCACTGAATGTACAGAAAATGCTGTTTGCTTGTTTTTGAATGATTTTCGGCTGGGCTTCGACGGTGGAAGCGTTAGGATCTCTGCTCAGCCAGTTTGGTGTAGTGGTTAAGTGTGTGGATTCTAATCTGGGAGAACCGGGTTTGATTCCCCACTCCTCCACTTGCAGCTGCTGGATGACCTTGGGCAAGCCATAGTTCTGGCACAGCTGTCCTTGAAAGAGCAGTTTCGGTCAGAGCTCTCTCAGCCCCACCTACCTCACAGGGTGTCTGTTGTGGGGAGGGGAAGGGAAAGGGGTTTGTAAGCCGCTCTGAGACTCTGAGTGAAGGGTGGGGTATAAATCCAATCTCTTCTTCTTTTTCTTCTCCTTCTTCTTCTGTTCCATGTTGTGATTCCTCATATCCATATCCATTTCCATTTTTTGTTTGTTCATCAATCTATTAAGGCAAATTATCGCCAGCTGTTTTTTTATGTTGGCCATCCAGCTGTGGGAAGTATTAAGTTTATGGCTCAGCTTCTCTGGTAGCATTTGGCCCTTCCTCATCTCCAGGTCCTTTATGCATTCCTTCATCAATATTTCAAGTCACTCTTGTTGTTGAACTATAAGTTGAGTATTGGACCAATTTTCCACAGCCACTGCTCCGTCCCCGCTCTTCCCTTTGCCCTGATCATAAGTGTCAATTTCCCACTATGTGCTGCATGGCTGCATTTTGACCCGCCGCTTCGCCCGATTTCCTCCGCAGCCTCTAGATCTTCAAAAAACAGGATTGCGAAGATGCGGGGAAAATCGGGTGAAGTTGTGGGTCAAAATGCGGCCACGCAGCACATAGTGGGAAATTGACATTTACAATCGGGGCAAAGGGAAAAGCAGGAGCGAAGCAGCGGCTGTGGGAAATCGGTCTTGGACTCTGCCTCCATCACGTCTTCCAGCTGCTCTTCCACCTTTCTGCCGGAGTCTTCATAATCTGCCAATTTCTCCCAGAGTTCCTGAAGTGCTTCCTGTTTTTCCTGCATCTTGGTGATCAGATGTTTAATTTCATTTCCTCTCCCCTCCATCTTCTCTGTTTGTTGACAAATGATACTTTGCAGATGTTCCACCATAGGGCACAATCGAGCATAGGAATGATCACCAGTGGTTTGGAACTCTTCTTGTCTTAGTTCTTGAATATTCTTATTCATTTTGGAAGATTTGGGGGGGTGTAAGAAAACCACCATTTTTTGGAGAAGTTTTTCCTCAGCTCTGCTGCCTAGGAGTGAATTTATGGAATCCTTCTGAATGTCAGTGAAATGGTCCCTCACATTTGCATTTGTATACAAGTTCAAGAAGTAAACAAATAAGCTGGAAGGTTGACTCAAGAAAGATTCTTTTATTTAAAAAACATTTTTTAAAGATCCTCCAAAACATAAAGGTTACTATGCATATTATTTTTGTATACATACTCAAGAGCTTTGATTCAGATTTTCTAACCTTGGAAATATTAAAATTCATTTTAGAGAAGTTTTTAAAAATATAACTTGTAAATATGGAATTGTATATATTGTTACAGTAAAGCATACTAAAAACAAGAATATGCCATGTACAGTTTCATACTATTTGCTGTATTTTCTACCCATATATTTGACTAAAATTGGTATCTGTATATAATATATGTAAATGTGTAGTGATTGTAAATAGAAGTGTGCTCTCTTTTCCACTGGTGTTTCAAATATATGTAATTTGTAATAAAATCTGCAGTTGGGCAGAAAAGTTATATTAGTGCCTTACATTCACAAAACCTTGTCCATATTTCCAAATATTCTCCAAAGCCTTTTTGACATATCATGATACTCTTTTGCATTCTACTTTGTACTTGTAAGTTATTTCTCTAGGAGAGCAAAACAAACAATCAGTATTTTATCTCAGCACATTTAATCTCTTTTACATGTGCACAGACACACTTTCTCACATGCAGTCAGAAGAGTTTATGGTACATACTTTCAACTTTTCATATTGCACTTTGTATTATTTCTGGTCAAGAACTGCATGAACAACTATATCTTTCAGATTAACCCAATAGTAGTTCACAATTATCCACACAAAAACTCTTCAAGAAGTATTGGAGAGGAATACAGTCTTGGGAAACTAAACAAACATTTCCATATTCTTCTAAACTGGTAAACAGCGGGTAACCACAGCACTTCAGCTCGGAGAACAAAACACCCAGTAATTGATGTGGACCAATATTTTTGTTAATGACAGCCAACAAAAAATTCTTTTTTGTTGATATGTGCAGCTCATCCATCAATGTTTTAGGACTTGAGGGTTTGTTTTTTTAAAAAAAATCTTCCCTTTGTTTAATAAAAACTACTTAGATAGTTCTGCATTGTTTTCAACAACCCAGCCCAGAAGTTTGGTCCAAATCTGTCTTTAAAATGTTGGATAGAGTCTCTTACCTATAACCTACGCTTAAAAGAAAATGACAGTTTATACAAATAAAGGCTTTTCCCATTTAGCTTCACTCAATGCATGGAGGCAAATAGTGAGAAAAACAAAATAATTCTGTTAGTAGTTCACAAAACAAGAATGAAAGTATTCTGTCTAACTGTTCCTTGAGAGATTGTGTTTTCCCCATAATGCAACCGGTTCTGGCATAGTCAAAGTAATCTCTGTTTAATTGCAATACTATGTATACAAACTAGGGAAGAAGCCGTCTCATACTGTGGGACTTCTAAAATAAATATGTGTAGGACTGTACTGTAATGATTCTAACAGTGCAGTTCTAAACAGAATTAAAGGTAAAGGTTTCCCTTGCTTGAAAGCCAGTCAAATCCAATTCTAGGGGGCGGTACTCATCTCAGTTTCCAAGCCGAAGAAGCAGCGCTGTCCAAAGACATTTCCATGGTCATGTGGCCAGCGTGACTGAACGCCAAGGGGCACGGAACGCTGTTACCTTCCCACCAAAGTGGTATCTATTTATCTACTTGCAATTTCTTGCTTTCGAACTGCTAGGTTGTCAGGAGCTGGGGCCAGAGATGGGAGCTCACTCTGTCATGCGGCACTCAGGTCAAGAACTGCTGAACTACCAACCTTCTGGTCTGCAGCTCAGCATGTTAACCTCTGAGAAACAGAATTACACACACATAATTCCACTGAAGTCAATGGACTTAGTAGGATGTAATTATGCTTAGGGTGACACTGTAAAGCTCAGTCCTGGGGAGGAGTAAGCAGTGGCCTTACAAATGTAAGTAAGGCAATGGCTTCCTACTATATTCATTTACCCTGATAAAAAGACCACTGATGGATCAAATAGGTATTGCCAGTCAGACTGACTGGGGGGGGGGGGGGCCAAGTACTCTAACAACATTCTACCTCCAAAAGTAACCAAGATTTGATAGAAGAACATACTTAGATGCCACGAATGAAATTAATGAATGGGCATATACAAGCTTGAGTTGCATGGTTATATGCTGGTGAAGCTGAGGAGCCATCACTAGCTGCCATTGTTTGGCAATGGCATTGGTCATGGCGCTGTTCTAATGTTTGTTATTTAGTCACTTATTATTTAGTCATTCAGGTCTTCTTGGACAACTCATGTGCTTTGGGCCTGTTTTAGTCTGGTTTCAGGCCAGGCTACGGGACAGAGATGACCCTGGGCGCTTTAGCGGGTGACCTCAACATGAATGTAGACAAAAGGCCATGCCTCTTTGTTGCTCCTACTGGATCTATCTGCAGCCTTTGATACAGTAGGTCATGCTGTCATATTGAGGCATTCAGAAGCAGAATTATCAGGAGATGTGCCTCAGACTGGTTTAAGTCATTCATCATGGATCGTACTCAAAGGGTTGCTGTTGGAGGACAGCTGTCTTCAGTGTGGGAATGGTCCTGAAGGGTTTCACAGGTCACAATTGTGTGCGTGTGTGTGTGTATGTGAAGCACCACTGAGTCACAGTCAGCTTATGGCAACCCCATAGGGTATTCAAGGCAAGTGATTAAGCAGAGGCGGTTTGCCATTGCCTTCCTCTGCAAAGCTTTCCTTCGTGCTCGTCCATCCAAATACTGACCCTGCTTAGCCTCCAAGATCTGACAAGATCAGGTTATACTATACCTTTCCACATCCTGGTTGCAATATTATCCCGCATGTTATTTAACATCTATGTAAAGCTTTTAGAGAAATCATTTGTAGCTTTGGTCTTGGATGCCATCAATATACCATCAGCACTGAGCTCTATATCTCTGTCCAGATCCCCAAGAGTAGAGGTAGTGAGCCACTGCTGCAGTCAAATGGCTGAAAGCAAATAAATTGAAACCACACAGACAAGATGGAAGTGATGTTGGTTGGGAAGGTGGATCATGTATATTACTCCCATTCTACAATCACTCCATTGACTGCCCATCAGTTACCAGGCTTAAGTCATGGCATTGGCTATCACACGGCATTGGCTAATGCTCCTTCTGAACTGTGGAGTCTTGTGAGCAAAAATTCTACTTTGTGATCTACTGGCATTAACGTCGTGAGCTACTGCATAAATCAGTTTGCTCTGGAGCCATCCTTCCTGAGCTAAGACAAAAATGTGTGAGCTGGAGGCTAAAAAACTGTGAGCTAGCTCATACTAACTCATCTTAGAGGGAACACTGCATACAACCCCCATTCATAGCCTTGGTTCCTTGTATCTGTGAGACCACCTCTCCCTCCATGCTCCACCACAACAGCTTTTCTCATCATTCTACAGGTGCCAACCTGCAAATGGCCAAAGTTAACAACTTTCAATACACATGTCTCGTGTACTGTGGCCCCCGACTTATATAATGGCCTGCCTGATGAGCTTAGGAAAGTTCCCACTCTCTTGGCTTTCTACAAACTGCAAAGCTGAGTAGTTCAGGGAAGTTTTTTTGCACAGGTAATAGAGATGTACTCAGGCCCCTAGCCACAGTGGGGCATTTGGGGGCAGAGCCACACCACAGACAAGTCCTGCCCCCATCCCAAGAGGGAGGATGCCAGACCCACACACACACACACCAGTGCACCTCTCCCCTGCAGCAGCGCAGAGGCTGGGGAAGGAAAGGGAAGCCACCCTGCCATTTCTGATCAGTTTCACTGGGGCCTATCAGCTGTTAGGTTTAACAGCTGTTTAGAGGGGAGTGAAACTGACCAGAAGCGGCAGGGCAACTTATCTTTCCTTCCCTAGCCTCCCTTGCCTTCTCCCTCTCTCCTTCCCCAGCACCCCCCCACACACACACACACCTGCAGCAGTGGAGAGGCTGGGGAAGGTAAGGGACTCTGTCCTGTGTCTTCTGGTCAGTTTCACTCCAGACTACCTAACAGCTGATCTGAGGGCAGGAATGGCAGGGCAGCTTCCCTTTCCTTCTTACTACTCCTCAGCCCCACGCCACACGCTACTGGGTAATCTAAAGTTCCCTGCTCCCTTACCCCAGCCTAGCAAGAGTGAAAACATGTCTGTAACTCGGTATTTTTAAGGATCTAGTATATGAAGGAAGAGACTCCGGAGGAACAGACACGTCTTGCTGGAGCTAAAGTACTAGCTCGATGAAGATTAATCACCTTTATTCTGGTCTGCTTTAAGGCTTCCTGGTAAGTTAAATTTCTCCATACTGTTGGGGGAAAGCCCAATAACTCAAGTCTAGCATCTAGATATCTTTCCCAGCCGCTTTTGTGGTTGTCCTCCTTTATCAAGCATAGAAGGCCACCTTGGGGATATGGTACTGAATAGAGGCCTTTGAGTCTTAGTTTGAAAGCTGCAATCCAGGCTCTAGACTCCAAGAAATGTTGGGCAAATTCCACTCAAAGTGCAGTTCCCGCCATGCATCTAGGAACCCCTGCCATTCTATGCAAAAAATTAAAGCATATGATTGAGAGATTCAGAAACTCCAAGTAACTCCAAATAGCCACCCCGAATAAAATCTGAGAAGTTACTTTAGCATTAAAGGCTGCAATGGCCATCGGTACATACTGACCCCCCCCCCCCCCTTAGAAAAAAAGATTGTGTTTGAGTTTGTTCTGGCAATCTCTGATGCTGCACTAATATGAGGCTTCCAAGATAGACTGTAACTAAAAGTCACTCCCAAATATTTAAATTGGGTCACCAGTTCTAGTTTCTCACCCATGGAAAACCAGGATTTCTTTCTATAATGGGAATGGTTTGAAAAAAACATTATTTTTGTCTTATTATAGTTTATTGTTAACCCCTCTTGAGTACAGTACTCTATAAATGATTTTAGAATTTTCGGGAGTCCTACTTCTGATCTCAACAAAAGAACTGTATTGTCTGCGTAAAGCAGAATGGGAATTTTCTGGCCAGTCAGTATTGGAGAGTGATGTGCTGTCTCCTTGAAATACGGGATCATATCATTTATATAAAGATTAAAAAGGGCAGGGAACACCCCTAGGATAAAAGACCCCTCCCTTTAGCCCAGCATTTTAGGTTCAGTTTCCTCCATACTAATCCCTAAGGTGAAAAGGTGGTTCAGTCCAGCTTCATCCCAGCACCAGCAGTCACTTTCCTGTAGCTTTAGTGTGTTGCATAGAAATATTTAAGAACAATGTAGTAAGTTGGGAAGAACGCTGAAGCTGAGGACAGCAGAGAGGAGGCAGGTGCTGGCTGCCCTCTCCTTTCTGTGTTTTGAGAATGCCACATGTGGGGAGCTCAACTGCCTATATGAGAGCAAGACAGAGAGCTATAAAGCGTTCTGAGAGTCATTGCTGGCAGCAACTGAGCATTAGGACAAGCATTAGTGTCACCTGTAGTGTCCCTGAGAAAGAATCATGGGGTGTGGAAAGAAAAGGCAGAGGGAAAGGAAGAGGTGATTTATTTTGCATGCATCTACTAGTATTAATTACAGGAATGCAATTTGGAATACACGGAGGCTGGAGAAGATGCATCTGGTGAATGCCAGAATATTTGTTACATGCCCTACAATGGTGGCAAAGGGCTGTATACAAATACATTAGGCAGAGATTCATCAGCTAAACAGCATTTGCTCCACTGCCAATCACAAGCCCAGGTCCATAAAACTGGCCTCTATTTGGATGAGCATTTGGGATGAAGGAGTCATACAAGTTGGTATCTTGGCACCTGACATTTTAGAAGTTAAACACTTGACTGTATTTTTCCTTGGGACATTGCTGGGAATTCTTTATAATACAAGATATTTGACAATTAGAAAATTATATGGCTTCAGCTTGCTCAGTGAATTCCTTGGCAGCCTCTGCTTCCAGGATTTCTATCCCAAATACCTCTGTCATAAGGAAGACATTTAGAAACTTTAATATTTATGATTTCAAATCACATGCCGGCCAAGGGTAGTTTTAACTAGGTAACAAAAGGATGCTTTCAAAACACCAAATCATCACCATGCCACCTAAACCAAAACAAAAAAATCTTTCTGCCTTATCAAGAAGTAGATGATAGAAAACTGAATAATTGGAAGAGAATGTGATCTTCAATATGCTAAAGGACTATTTGTCCACGGGGAATTTGTCGAAGTGTAACATGACTAGTGACAGAACATGTATGACAGATGACAGAGCTCCAGCATGATTAGAACATCATTCTTACTCTATATTTCTTGGCCTAATGAACATATATCTAACTCCAGACCTAAGCTAGAAAAGGGCTGTACACAGAGGGCGGGAACTGAAGGTCAAAGCTATTCAGGCTGCCCAGAACTATTTAGCTATTTGTGGCATCTTTGATATGATAAACACACACATTATATATGCATTTCAGTTGAGCAAAAGGCAACACCCAGAACTGTCAAAAAAGGTCCTCAGAGTAATGTAAGTCCAACTCCTATCAAATCACAGAGCTTGGAATTGCAGCCCTTGGAAGTGGAAGGCTGGTCAAATTATGTGGACATCATTGAAGAACTGAGGCACAGTAACCCATATCCCTCCCTATTATTCCAAATACTGGCATGCAGTGGCCTCTGGAGTTGCCCAAAATAGTTTGTCAGAAACAGGGCAGTGGAAAGAGGAAACGGCAGAAATAGCCCCCTTAAGAAAAGAAAACCTTTTGAGATAAGTGGTTGAACAGAGGCCAGTCTTCTCAGTGCCGACTCTCCATGAGCCATGTTTGCAACTCTTTGGAGTAGTGGTTAGGAGTGTGGACTCTAATCTGCGAGAACCAGGTTTGATTCTCCACTCCTCCACATGCAGCTACTGGTGTGACCCTGAGTCAGTTACAAGTTCTTTCAGAGCTGTTCTCTCACAAACAATTCTCGAGAGAGCTCTCTCAGCCCCACCAACCTCACAGGGTGTCTGTTTTGGGGAGGGGAAGGGAAAGGAGATTGTAAACCGCTCTGAGACTCCTTTGGGTAGTGAAGGGCGGGGTATGAATCCCATCTCCTCCTTCAAATAGTCCAAGAGCAGTATTTTAGACTTGCAGCCATGGCAAGTAGATAAAGCAAGAGACAATGATCTGCCCCCAACCATGCAGCAAATGTTACAGCTGAGTGGCAATAGGAACCTAAGACTCCTGCCTCCATGGCCAGCATAAACCACTGCATTGTACTAGCTCACAAAATGATAGATTTGAGGCACATTTGCAGTTTTGTTGCCTTCTCCTACGGAGTCCCTCCCTCCCACTATCATCACAGACTGCATATTTTTAGAGAGCTACTAGAAAGGACCACAGCAAAACCCATTTATATTCTCTCACACATGCACAGAGAATAATTTGCAAATATAATCTGCATTTAGATAGTAGTCATTGCCTACTTACTTCTTCAACTGCTAATAGAAAAGAACAAGAGTCCAGTAGCACCTTAAAGACTAACGAAAGTTGTGGTTGGGTATGAGCTTTCGTGAGTCACTGCTCACTTCTTCAGACACAGCTAGAATGGGAGTCCATCTGTCCTATATATTGGAAAGTGGAGTGATTTCAGGTGCTGAATGACATTAGCAGGGAAATGACAATAGGTGAATGACAATAGGTGTGATTGGATTAAGTATGCTATGCAGAGGAGTAGTGTTATTTTTATTATTTATTACATTATATTTGTGGATCACCTAATCCCCACAAACGTGGGGCTCTAGATGATGTACAGATTTAAAACCATAGCAGGCATGGAGAAATCAGCATTGGTAATGAGACAGGAAACTTAGGTCTCAGTTCAGTCCAGGTGGATGCATTGTCTTGAGCTCCATTATCATTTGCAATTCAGCAGTCTCTATTCTCCCCTTGAAATCCCTTTGTAAGGGAACCATCTTCCAGTACTTGAAGGGCTGCTAAATAGAGGTTGGTGGGAGTTGTTTTCTGTTGCCCCAGAAGGTCGGACTAGAAGGAACAGGTTGAAATTAAATCAAAACAGTTTTTGGCTAAACATTAGGAAGAACTTCCTAACAGAGCGGTTTCTCAATGGAACAGGCTTCCTCAGGAGGTGGTGGACTCTCCTTCTTTGGAAGTTTTCAAACAGAGGCTAGATGGCCATCTGACAGCAATGCTGATTCTGTGAACTTAGGCAGTTCATGAGAAGGAGGGCAGGAAGGGTTGCACCAGTGCTAAATTCTTGTGGCCCTTTTTTACATGCCCAGGGAAATGCCAATTGCCACTTTGGGGTCAGGAAGCAATTTTCTCCAAGCCAGTTTGGCTAGGGATCCTGGAGGTTTTTTGTCATCTTCTGGGCGTGGAACAGGGGTCACTGAGGGTGTGAGGGGAGGCAGTTGTGACTTTCCTACATTGTGCAGGGGTTGGACTAGATGATCTTGGAGACCCCTTTCAAGTCCATGATCAGTGTGAAGTGGGCTCACCTTCTAGGGTAGTAGGAACTAAATTGAAACACCACTGGTGTCTCTGGCAGGAAGGCATGGTGTTCCAGTGTACTCAATGCGCCGTTTTGTTCCCGAGTTGTTCAGTGTGCCAAGATTCCGCAGAAACTCTATCATCTACTTGGGATTTTACTGTCCCAAATAAACTAATATTCTCTGCAAACTAGGCTACTTCATTCAAGAACAATTTTGAAGTTTTTCCCCAATACATTATTTTTTCAACCTTGAATTTTTACCATTGGCTCAGTGTGGCTTGCTGCAATTAAAACTGAACATGGACATAAATTAAAGTACAAATCTTGAGCATTAGACGGTTCTTGCTGAGATGTGAGTCCAACCAAGGGAAATGTAAAGATGACAAGGCAAGCCACTGATCCTTCCCCCTCTGATCTCACTTGGAATTAAGATAGATCCATTTAGAACGGAGATCTGACCTTCACCAGCAAATGACACCACCAGTATTTTCTCTATTTCGTGCTATTTTTTTAAAAGGTTCTAGAAGATTTAGTTTTATCAAGGAGACTCAAATAAAGTTCACCAACTGCTAGATTGCTCTATGTGCAGTCAACCCTTTGATCTTCGACTGAGAACCCTGAACTAGCAAACGTTGGCATCTTGATGTCCCTGACTAAAGGATATAAATTCAAGTTTTATGTGTCCGTCTTGGTTTTATAAACACCAACCAACTCATGGGAGAGTTCTGTATGAATGGAGTTGTTGTTTTCATTTTGGACTGAGTCCAGGCATTATTCTTTTCTACAGCAAGGTGATTACAAATGGCTCAACTGAAACGCTTCCTCATCTCCAGTGTCCAATCCAGCACAGGGCTATTGTAAAATCATAGCAACGTTCCTCAACTAGAAAGCACTGGAATTTACTGGCATTGGCTCCAATGTCACTCAAGTACTGGAGTTGAAGAAAAACTCTGCAATGTCCGTGCATGACAATTCAAAGGCAGATCACATGCTTTGCGCACAGAAGACGTCCTGGTTCAGTCCCAGACATTTCCAAGTAAAGGACCTCAGATTGTAACTCTTGGAAAAAGCCCTTTCCAAGCAGAACCCTAGAAACGTTGCTACCCTAGCAGATAACAATAGCCTGTGGCCCAGCTCTGGATAAGGCAGCTGCCTAGGCACATGACATACCAGGAGAGGTTTCCTGTATCTGTTCATCAGATTTCTTGAACCATCCCACCCCTATACGTCTCACCTTATTTCCAGCCCAGATCATCAAGATGTTGCTTCAGTTGCCTTTCATCAGCCTGACAGATAATGAACATGCCCTTGAATGGACAAATAAGTTCAGCATAATATGCCATGATCTCACACCATCCTTCTGGCAACAAGAAAAGAACGTTGGCTATTCATGCAGAAGGGGACATTTCTCTACTCCACTGTAATGCAGGGCTGTGAAGCTACTAGAAAGGCCCAGAGAAAAGAGATTCATATCCTCTCACACATACGTAAGAGAATAATTTGCAAACATAACCTGTTTTTTGACAGTAGCTATGCCCACTTTTTACTTCAAGGGCTACCGCTATATAAAGACACAATATCAGTTCCCATTTCTTCTGCCTTTGCATTTTCCAGCTGCAAACAAGCATAGATAGGGCTTAATTAAGTGGGGTTTTTACCTCCACCCTGCCTCATGCAGCAGGTCTCAGACACCAGTGCAAAGTAGGTTCACAAATGCTGGGCATCAAGTTTAAGCCTGAGACCAGCTGGTTCATCCAGAAGCAGAAGGCATGTCTTATGCAAGGGATGACCCAAATTTCAGCCAGTTCTCCCTATAGCACAGCTCCACCCACCCAGCGCTCTTGACACCAATCAAGAGGATCCCATGAGTCTCAGGAGTATGGGAAGGGGAGCACATGGAGCTGCAGAATTAAAGGTGTCAGGAGAAATGCTTGTACAATGAAAATTCTTGGGATGCAGCCAGTGTAAATAGCCCTGAATCTACAGGATAAGGCAGGATACATGTTCCATTTTTTTCAAAGCTAAAAAAGAACAGTGCCAGGTCTTCCCACTGCTGTACATGCTTGCCCTCTTAAGGCATCTCTGAGAGGGTATTAAACATCATCCTCTCTGCTCTAGAGCAGTTCTGCAATTAAACCTATCACGCCTTCAGGTGCAATGGTGAAACTTTTATGACTGGAGGCTACACTCCCTTTAACGGAAAAGCAAATAAATCTCAGCCTTCTGTGCCAACAGCTTCACAAGGGTTGAGTTCAGCTGCAATGAGTCTCTTTATTGTTCCAGGTACCCAGGCAGGGCCGTTTCGGTTACTTCCAGCAAGAGCAAATTCCCCTGCAAACAGTACCAGAAAAGTAGCACTGAAGTATATTAAACAGCTGCTGGGGCCATATCACAGCCACATAGAAATGCAAAAATAAATAAATAAAAAACATATTTTAACACACAGTTGCTTATGATAAATTACCTTCAAGGTGGCAATGTACCAGTGTCACGCCCAGGATAGAATTTTTTGGTGCACAACTCAGTTATTCTCTCAGTTTTCACACATACAGGTTCTTCAGAATTCCATTACCATTTTAAAGATTTTGAGCCCAACCAATTGAAGAATCAGAACTGAAATGAACCAGATACCTAGCTGTCTCGCCTCTCTACCTAACAGAAAGAGCCAGTTTGGTGTAGCGGTTAAGAGCAGCGGACTCTAATCTGGAGAGCCGAGTTTGATTCCCCACTCTTCCACATGCAGCCAGCTGGGTGACCCTGGGTCAGTCACAGTTCTCTCAAGAGCAGTTCTCAGTCAGAGTTATCTCAGCCCCACCTACCTCACAGGGTGTCTGTTGTGGGGAGAGGAAGAAAAAGGAGATTGTAAGAAGCTCTGAGACTCCAAGTGAAGGGTGGAGTATAAATCCAATCTCTTCTTCCTCTGACCCACAATAGCATTTCACAGATAAGCCCATGGAAATCAAGGCCACACGATCTTCCACTGCACTAATTCGATCTACAGCTTAAAGAGCACCATATGACTTATACACCTCAGCAGTAATAGACAACTAGCTTTAGCTAACCCAGTTCCAACAGAGGAAAAATTCAGGTGGGTAGCCGGGTTGGTCTGAAGTCGAGGAAGTAACTCCTTGACTCTTAAGAGAACAGTGGTCTTCAAAAATAAGCAGACTGCTTGATTTGACTTATGATTCACATACACAAGAGCTATAAGGTGGCAATGAAGTAGCAGAGACATGGAATGGTAAAATGAATTTCATCACTACAAACAGCAGCAAACAGAGGGTTGGGAAGGACCACAAGCTGGGCAGCTCTCTTGAACTCCCAGCTAGTAGAAAAGTGTAGGACTTTTTGTTCAGCTGAAAGTGTGCTGTTTATAGGGAGACATTTTAATGCCTAGGGATATTCAAAGCTGGAATCCCCCACCTACACATGGAAGTGGTGCAGTACATTCTACCACCTCAATCTTCTGCACGTAGACCAGGCTGAAGAGGCCTCTAGTCCAACATGTTAACACAAGCCAGCCAAATGACCCAGGATAATTTCCCCAAGGTTGACATGATTTGAATTCTACAGTCCCAACTGTATGTCTCCCCCACCAGGATTAGAATCCCCCCCGTTTTGTATAGTGCCAAGACACTGTTCCAGCTCAAAGTTAGACCTTGTGCATGAAAACATGTACTATAGACCTCCTTTAAGAGTAAAGAACTTGTGACTAAAGAGGTAAACCTCATCAGGCCACCCCCCAGGGACTGAAAAAAAATGGAAGGGCAAAAGGAACTCAGATCATACACACAAGGGAGGAACAATTCCCAAATCTCCACAGACATAACCAATGCAGGACAAGATACTCTGTTATTCACTAGACTTTCATCCTTCACTTGTAAACACCCCCCCCCCCCAAAAAAAAAAAGCATTACTTGCCAGATCTCAAGATTAAAACTGTAGTTTGGGTCAAACTCAAGACATCAGCCCTTAAAAAAAGAAGAGAAGTAGGCATGAAAGTCCTCAAAGACTTCAAGCTGTGGCTTCTCCTAGCTATGTGATGTAGAAAATATACCTGGTGAAATTATCAGAAGGCACAGGGAAATTCATTCTAGTGTTGGACACCACATACAAGTTTCAGGGGCTACAAAAACTGCACAACCGGGAGATGCTCCCTAAACCCAGTTTCTTTTGTCACAGGCAGCATTTATACTACTACTTACGAGCAGGAGCTATGAAAAAGTAACACTGCTCTATCTGGTACTATTATGTTTTCTAACTTGACTTTCATGCAATTCAGATCTCTAACTGCTCAATTCAATGAGCTGTCTGGCTATCTTTGTGTTTCCAGAGGAAAGCTAAGCTATGTTTATGTTTAACAGAATGGTCTACATTGTGCAGTTATTCTCACTACAGACAATAGCTAAACTACTAGCAACACAAAAGGCGTGTTTTAGGAGCTCACAGGAATGCTCAAGTATTCTTGCATAACTCTCTAAATGAACTTTCACCAGTAAGATACAAAGAGAAGGCCAATTTTGTAAAGGAAATAGAATTTCTTCCTATAAAGTTCTTTCCAATTACTGCTGGTTGTGTTTTCTTCATGGCTGCGCATTAAAGACAGATTTTTCCTAGTATCTATTCCTTTTCCCCTTGTAAGTACAAAAGGCTAAAATACTTGCTCCTAGGTTAATCACTTTTCCTTAAGCGTTAGGTGCCTGTATATGGAAATAAAAACAATGACCTAAATGTCAGGACTGGTGCATGAAGAGTAAATTCAGTGAGGCAGGGCTGCCGCATCTATCTTTAGGAGACAGAATTTTTCCACGATGAACCTGCTGCAGTTTCAGAGCTTAGGCTTCCATCAGTATAAAATAATTGGGCATGTTTATGCATTTTTAAATATTTTACGCTGTTTTACTAAAAAGAAATTAAGATGCATTGCTCAGGACAACAGAATGGTTTTCTGGCAATAGAGAAAATGCTTCCAGTTTTCTAGCCCACAAATTTCAATCATATTAGTTAGTGCAGCTTAATTAAAGACACAGACAATGATTTTTTTTTAAAAAAGGATTTATATTCAAAATACCTTTGTATAAACAATGGCAATACTACAGAGTAGTATCTTAATACAAAGCAGTTCAATATTAACTGTTAAACTTTTATTATAAATTAAAATTTCTTTACAAAAATTGCACATAGTAAATTGACCACTCTTAGGTTCTGATGCACTGGCATTTGCAATAGTAGGTTTTATCTTCAAGTTTAAAGCGTCTCTGCCACAAGTCCAGAATGCAGAAAGGGCAGTAAAACCACCCTCATACAGCCTTCAAGTGCAAAAAGCATACTTGAAGCCATGGCAGTTTACTTTCCTTAAGAGCGGTTGCTTTTGTTTTAAATCCTGCAATGAAAATAAAACAATCTCCACCCAAAAAAAAGGGAGAAGCAAAGCAAAGAAAGAAGATTTAAAGAAAAAAGAGGGAAATACAAAAAGAGGACTGCTTGTTTTCTTATGTAGAAACAGCCCACATAATTAACCCCAAATACAGATCTCTCAGGCATCAGTGCGAGTGTCAAGTAAAATCAGAAACAGCACAAAAAAAAGGAAAATGAGAACTGAAAACGAAAACAAAAACACATTTAAAGTCTGTCATTGGGATGAACTATACTTACGTACGTGGCGTTATGACAGTCTGGCAGGGCCCAGAAGCAGGCCATACAGGGAGTTCATTTATCCAAGGTGGCGTTCATGTTAAATGTTTCCAGGTTCAAGGAAAGGAGACCAGAAAGACTTGATATGCTCAGCATTGCTCATCTGCTTGATAACAGGCCTAAAGCTAGAGATCAGCCTGGAGAATCATTCAAATGATTTTGGCATTTAATAGGACTTAGCACTGACTGCACCCAGTGTTCAGCGATTCGTGCTCTCTGTTCTGTAAGTGTTTAAATTTAAAAGCTCATCTAGGCTGACTCCAACCTCTTGGCACTTGGAAACTAGTTTTCTCAGGTTATCAGTTTTACCTCCTCCTGATGCTTCAAACAGGAGTTGCTGTAAGAGATGGGGAAGCAGACATAAGAATTAGCTCAAGTTTGAACATCGCCATATCAATGGATATGGGATATGCAGAAAATTGAAATGAAGCCTTAAACGGAAACATAAGGAAAAGCATTACATCTTTCCACAGGGTTGCACACAGAGGTAACTTCTGAAAGGTTCTCTGATATAAGTGATGGACCTGAAAACAGAACAATTCAAGTCAATGGTACCCCCAGTGCACACAAATTACTCACAAAGCTAAGTCAAAGAACCATATATTGGGAAAATACTGAAAATATACCCACAAGGTTTTAAGCAATTTACTAAAGACCAAGAGTAAGGGGACTTGACAAACCTCTGGGACAGGGAATGTTCACACTTACAAGCATGCAAGTGAGTCATAGGCTATTGCTGGATTTCGGGCTTTTTAAAAAAGTACACTTAGTGGAGAAAGCATGGAAGGCTGATAACTACATGTTTTCCTGATCAGTTCCTTTTTTTAAGTGATTAAACTGTCAGTTTTATTACATTTTCAATCCTCCATAGATACCTGCATTTCATGCCAATCAATACCCTGGAATTCTTGAAGCAGCCAGTGGGCAAAATTATGGAAAGGAAATTAACATCTAAACTGGTCCAAACAGCAGAGACTATTTCAGCTGCAGAATACAAACTGCCATTTGTGGCTGTCACCCAACATAAATCTGCCTGTGATCCCCAACAGTAGAACATTCTTAACTCAAGAGAAGAAATGCCCACATCTCCCCTCCTTCCACCTCAACTGATGGCAGAGATAAAACCACTTCAGAAATACTGAAAAACAAGTATTCTATAAACTGACTTAAACACTGTTCTTACTATTCCCCAAAAAGCTCCCTTTAAACATATGGACATTCCTACCCCATTGAACCCAGGAGTCAGACAAGTTTTAAAAGTTCTGCAATTAGCTGTTCTAGTGAACTTTTTTTTTTACATACCTCTCTCTGTCCCTTTAGAAAGCACTCAGCAGCAATGGCTCTGAAGGGAAGAAATAAAGAGGACTTATATTTTCGTACAATACTGAACAATTTTATCATCAGAACCACTGAGTATGGGATGGAACTATAAAAGTTCTGGAAAGCAACCAACTAGCTCCCAATGATGTCAGTCTACAGTGAAGAGATAAAAAAGATCCAGTTCATAAACAATCTTACATGAGCAAGATATTTCAGTTGTTCCCATTATGTACAAACACTGCAGACAATGACCAGTTCATCACCACTGGATATTGCTATTATGATATATAAAGGGGAGGAAACAGAAGTCAACAGTTTAATGATAAAAACACATTCCAAAGCAGAAACAATGAAAACTATCAAGACACTTTCCTTACTTATCCACATAGCGCATACTTACTTCTGAAACATTTGGGCATGGTCCTTGTTTTACGATATTAATGCCAAACCAAAGCTTGCTGAAAAACTGCAATAATGAAAAACCTTCCTAGCACAAGTCCAATTTGATGACTAGCTTTGAAGCAAACCTTAATGCATTTTTTAAAAATATCTATGGTAACAGGCGTATGACTATTGAATTACATTTTCCAGATGGCCAGGCATGTTGGGATATTATATGTAAACATCTTGGCTTGCAGTTTCAGTATCTGAATATTGCTCTCATCCCAATATTGTTGAAGCAGCCTACAAGAGAGGAACAAACAAACAGTGAATGCAACTGCTAAAGACTACCATCTTGACTGCTAAGTGTCATGGTAATTCAAAAGGATCCAGCAGAAAGAAGAGCTTCCACCACAGTGGCCAATTCAATCATTCACTGGTGCATTCTGTGCAAAAATCTAGCACTATACTGAAGCTAATCACTCCACCCACTTTCCGTGTCCACAGCATTAACTGGTTTGTTCCACCTCATTTTTTTCTTTAAGACCCACCTTAACATCTTGCTATGCATCACGGTGAATGTTAAAAAAGATTTTTTTCAACTGTATAACATGCACTAGAAAATGCCCTGTTTACAGCTCATCCCAAATAGCAAAGCACATTTTAAGGGTACATTACACTAATAAAAAGTTTCTATATTAGAAAAAACTTACAATCTATATCTGCAAATGCCCTCAACGCAAAAGAGTACAGGTACGCATCATGTATCCCCAACTATTCTATTTTTTACTTCATTATCCAAAGTTTTATGGATTTTAAATAAGGGCAAAAGGGATCTTTTTCGTTAACACACAAGATCATACAGCAGAGGTAAAGAGAATTAGATGAAAAATGTAAATAATAAATCGAGCCTCAGCAAAATCATATTTGATTTGGTCAGAGAAGCCCAGCATTGTTGATCACTATCTAGAATTCTGGTTATTTCTCAGCTTAAATTCATTTCAGGTTTTCTTCCAAGAGAAAAACCAACCATGGTTGCGGTCACACGCTCGAGATAAAGCTTGGGGGGGGGGGGGGAGCGAGGCGATTTCCTCCGGCGGAAGTTCACTAGCCACTGCGCAATCACACAGATTTTTGTAGATGCAGGCACAGCCCGCCACTGCGTGATCAGACGCAACCGTCGGTGAGTCAGGGTTTTTTTTAAAAACCATTTGTCCAAGATGTGCTTACACAAGGAATCGATGATTTGCACCTCTCCCTATGGAATGTGCAGGGGTGATGGTGTGCTGATGCGATTATTGCGATGGGGGGGAAACAACGACATGGAGTCGGGATAGCCTGATCAGACTATCCTGATGCCATGGGAGTGTGGCTGGTGCAATCAGATGCAGGAAAGTCTATCGGTGGTCTGTAGCAACCTGTTTGCTACTGGACTTTCTGTGGTGTTTTTTTACTCTGTGTGTGCAGCGGAACAAAACGGGTTGCCGACAGCTGTGGGGCACTTCACAGATGTTGGCAAAGTCTGAGTCCTGTGGCTCCTTTAAGACCAGCAACATTTTATTTCAGGTATATGCTTTCATATAGTTCTTCTTCAGAGGGAGGGAAGGAGAGAGGGGAGGTGGATAGATGGATTCTTCTGACAGCACAATTTACACTGAGATCACTGTGATCTGCTGTTTTCCTTGAGACCTGATCTCTCTCTCTTGCACACACACACACACACACAGGTGTATGTGTGTTAAAAGGTAGGGGCAGGTTGAGATAAGGGGAAAGGAGAATTAAAACAAAATTTTGGCTTATTCTGAAAAGTTCTCTTTTTAAGATTAGATTTCTTTGGGCCTATCAGGGATTTCATTTTCTTTCAAAAAGACCTTGATTAGGAATTAGAACACTTGGATTGGCTTCCATTGTTTAATAATCCAATTCCATTTGATTCTGTTGTTTAATAATAGAAATAGATGGCTAAGTATTTAAAATACATTTACAGTTCCATATGTTCCCATTCAACACATCTCTCTTTCTCCCCTCCCACTTCTCTGGCTGCCTTTCTTCACTCCCCCTTTGTTTTTCAACTGTTTCATTCTCATCACCAACACTTGAGTGTATTCTGCCCAGTCTGAAATCAACACATTATTTCACTTGGAGAGATCCCCCTCTCCAGTTTCAGCAGATGAAGAGAGGGGGGAAAAGAAAGAAAGAAACCTAACAGTACAGCTTCCAAGCTTTATTAGGGGAAAGGAGCAAGAGCCCCGTAGCACCTAACAATTTGTGGCAGGGCATGAGGTTTCGTGAGTCACTGCTCACTTCTTCAGATTCTTCAGCTAGACTGTGAGTCCACTGGTTCTTATATCTTGGAGAATGGAGTGATTTCAGATGGAGAGTGGAGTGATTTCAGGGTAGTAGGTATGGAGATGCCAGCTGTTGGTAATGAGACAGGAAAACCTAGGTCTCAGTTCAGTCCTGGAGGATGTACTGAGCTTCATTATCAGTTGCAATTCAACAGTCTCTCTTTTTAATCTCACTTTGAAGTTCCTTTGTAAGAGAACTGCTACTCTTAGGTCAGTAATGTCCTGGAATGATGCTGTTTTTTGAATGCTGTGATTTCTATGTCGGACCTATGACCATTTACTCTTCACATCCTCCTGGACTGAACTGAGACCTAGATTTCTTGTCTCATTACCAATGCTGGTATCTCCATACCTACTGCCCGTCTGCATATCACACCTGCTATTGCCATTCAGCACCTGAAATCACCTTTATAAAGTTTATATCTCTGGTACCTTGTGTTATGTTTTATGGTATGCATGGCCCGGCCTGACAAAGTGACATTTATGTTAGATCCGGCCCTTGTAACAAATGAGTTCAATACCTCTGCAGTAAACTGTTGCAATAGTCTAAATAGGAAGAAGGAAGCAGATAAGGGGAAGGATCCATATTGTAACACTATTATACACTAATGTTATGTTGAGGATACATTTCATTTGAAGGTAAAAGACTTCAATAAGCATTCATCTCTAACCATGTTTTGCAATGAATTGGCATACATCTTAACTTTGTCTTCTTTTCAGCTGCAAATAGGAGATCCATGTGTGTTCCCCTTTAGCTGAATACTAACTTTCTGATGTTAACTTCACAAAAAGCTAGATGGGCTAAATTTTCTAAAGGGTTTTCACAACTTTTATGCTTATTATGTTGCCCTGCCAGAATGACAAGTTTGGAATTGGAAGTCATGATAAAATCCTCAATCAGCCATTTAACTTACTGGATGTTTCTTAGGCAAGCAAAGACAATAGACATACTTTGTTTATATAAAAGCTTCAGTTTAGTACCTGAATGAAAGTCCAGGATTAGCAGGCATGGTAGAGCAAAATCGTTCCAAGGCTTTGGAATGCTGAGACTTCGGAATACAGTTCAGATAAAAGGAAATGATCTGTAAAGGTATATTGTTTTAAATTAACAGCAATTGCAGTTGCCTAGTTTCCATAAAAAAAAAATCTGAAGATAAGATAGGCTACCTTTTCAAATACAATAGTTCAGTTATACTGATGAACACTTTTCGTTCAACAGAATTTCCCTTATTCCATAGTCCAAATAAGAATTTTAACCTCAAGGTAATTAACTGCTGTGCCCTTGAATAACATTCATGTAGAATCACTACTGTTTTCCTTTCAGCACTGATAGCTTACATCCTAGCTGCTGTAAAGCATGGGGGGGGGGGGGTTGGCTCAGCATCTCTCAGCACAGTTCTGTGCAGGAAATAAGCTGCCAATATACTCCTGCTTAAAAATACAGGGTTTAATAAAAACTAACCAAGTGACAAATCATTTTTCAGACTATCAGTGCTTTATTCAGTCTTGGCCTCAGTAAAAAGACTAGACCTGCTTCTGAAGACCACAACTTGCTAAAAGGGAAAAAGCCCTACTCAGATGGCTTACAACAATGGAGTCGGAGGGTCGCTTCACAATGACTCAACTCAGTGACCAAACTTCTCTAATAGCAGCTTGACAGAATTAAATAAATGAGTTTGATTCTCACAGAGCACTCCTGCAAGTTTATCCTTGCCACTAATAACAATTATATCTGACAACTGTCAAAAATGGCACTGGCCCTCTGAGATTATACGGTACTACAGCATAGAAGAACACCAAGTGACTGAGCTGGGGGAAGGATAAGAACCCCTGATGTTAGCCAAGGAGGAAATCCAACTGGCTTCCTGAATCCAAGAAGGAGGTCAGTTGCCAGAGGAAGAAGGCAGCAGATAACCTGTTCCTCTAGATGGTGAGGACCCTAGAAACCACAGTCCCTAGTCTTCAAAAGGCTGCTGTAATTGTTTAGGAAAGTTGAGCTTCTACCTGTTGATTCACTGCACAAACACTCCAGAAAGAAAAGCTTTTTCACATGTTGAGTTTTCATTCTCTTTGCTTACAGAAAAGGCTTGTTAGCTCACCGTGGATAAGAAAATGCTGGGGAAACTCTCCAATTACTTCAGCATGGCTATTTATATATAAAAATCACAATTTAAGGATTCCCAAAATATTCATACCTTGTTATGAAACTCATAGTTGGTCCAGTAATTGGCAGTGCTAAACGGAATAGGGTAACGGGTGGGAACTGTAACAAGACATCTGTTCACAAGATCAGTAAAAAGCTTGAATTCTTGAGCTTGATTGTTGGATCTGACAACTCTGCCATTGATGAAAACAAGGTAACTGGAAAACAGAAATTAAACCCAGATGTTAACACTTCTGAATGCATTACTTTTACAATTGTAGAGTCAAGTAATGCCTCGTCATTTAAACTTACTCCATCCAAATGTGCTGAACTATTTCCTCTTGCATAACTGCTCCCAGAGCTGCCTCATAAGCATCTGTTGCTTCTTCAGAACTTCCATGAAGAGACTGGTATAAACTGTTTTTAAAAACAATGAACTCTTTAAATACTGTTTTGTGTCTTTATAAACTCATTTGCAAGCTTGACATTACACACAAGCAGATGCAAAATTTCAGAAGTAAAAATATTCTAATTGCACTTCAACTTCAATAATTACTGTTAACTGTAAAATATGCAAGCTTACACTGAAGAAAACCGAAGTATGTCTAATCACATGTACCACATAGGAAGGGTGAATGCAAGTGTTCAGCCCTTTCCATGTCAGTGTGATGCCTCCAGAAGTACTGTTGGTAACAATGAGATTAACCAAAAAGGAATTGATTGCCTCACTTAAGTGTAAAGAAAATAGTCTGAATACTAAATTAACTGCTCCTTACAGGAAATAAAACCAGACCACCTGCAGAAAAGCAGAGGTGTGAACTATGTATTTGGTGAACCCCAGGTTAGCAGAATACATGACTTTGTGAATTAATCAAAAGAAAACCTTCAAGCTCAGGATGAGAATGCCAGATGTAGCTGAATATCAGTTAAATGATTTCTCATGGAACACCAGCTTGTTTTCTGCCATTGACCACATCTGAAGAATCCTTCTTCAGTCATCCTGATGCACCCAAGTTATTCCACTGCTCTTGTCATTTATTTTAATTCATTTGTACCATGCGGTACCCTGTGAGATAGGTTAGGGTGTGACTGGCCCAAGGTCACCCAGCAAGTGTTCATGGCATGACGGGGATTCAAACCTGTATAGTCTAACCCTCTGAACTGCTACACTACACTGGCTCTCCATGTTCAGGCATCATTCAGAACTAAAATGCCAGGCCAGAGAGGGGTTCAAACCACACATTTGGTGCCTGACATTCCTAATAACACCACTGTAATTTTCTTTTAAACAGAATCTCATGTTTCATAACATATTTTAAAACTGATTCATAGCTAATATGGAAGAAAGAAGAGTGGGATAAACTATGCTGGAAGACCTGTGATTCTAAGAATCCCTGATATATGTTCGTAACAGAGAGAGAACATGACCAAAGCAAGGTCCCAAGATTCCTGGTTAATGCTAGGAACAAGGAGCTTTTGAAGGTGGCTACCAGCGACCACGCTGCCTCATGCACAAGATTTGTATGACCTAAAGACAAAATGGCTGACTTTTTAGGAATCCAGTTAGTACGGACACCAAACATGACAACTGTTGCACTGAACAAAACTCCTCAAAACAGTTGGTGGGGTGTGTGACTCACCAGTATATTTGCCACAAGTATGGGATTTGCTGGTTTAAAGCTTCTTCTGTAAAGCATCCCTTATATGAAGGTGGTGTGAACTCAATTGGCATTGGAAAATTCAAAAAATATCTAGAATAAAAGAGCTATATTTAAGCATGAAGATATTCTGTACAAAGAAATAATCCTGAAATAATCCTATATAAGAATTAGTTACCCTGAAGAGCAAAATGAACATGAGCAGTGCTATTATGAGCCAAGCTAAATAGTCGAAAGCTGTGCATTACGGGTACCTTTCAAGGATAGCAATGCGTCTAGTTCCCTCTGCTGCGGTACTTCATACAATTTGCCAATAATCTCATGTACTGAATTTCTCTCTCCACAAAAGTTAAGATCACAACACTGGTAAATTGTATAAGACATTACACCGGGGGCAGGGAGCAGGAGACACTACTTATGCCACTGATGGCTTTGGCACCTGCTTCATAGTTTTCTTAACATTTAATTTGCTTCCAACTGAAAGTTCAAAAAGAGATACCACAACAACAGTGTCTAACACAGGCTAATAATCTGGTAAGACCTAAAGCTGTACAATATACAGTTCAATGGATCAGTTTTGTGCTTTAAGATTTATTTATTTTAAAAAAAAAACAGGGAAGGGGGTCTGATAAGTCAGCCCCTTTAAGTCACAGCTACTCATGATGTAGCAATGTGCTCTACCCTGCAGGACATAAGAAGAGCCGTGATAGATCAGACCAATGGTCCACATAGTCCAACATCCTGTCTCACACAGTGGCCAACCAATTCCTCTGGACAGCCAATAACAGGGCATAGAGACTGAGGCCTTCCCCTGATGTTGCCTCTGTTCTGGCTCTGGAACTCAGAGAATTAGTGCCTCTGAATGTGAATCTCTCTAATCCCCTTTTAAAGCTGTTTATTCCTGTGGCCATCACTACATCCTCTGGCAGCGACTCCACATTTTAATCACTCTCTGTGTAAAGTAGTATTTCTTTTTGTCTATCCTGAACCTACTGTCCCTGAGTCGGCAGCTGTTGCAATAGCCGGTATCAGAAGTTTAAAGGCCCCAAAGATGCCTCAAAATTCCATATCAGCTATTTCACTTTGTAACCTCAGGAATTAAAGCTGGGCTTGGAAAGCCACAATTACAAGGGGTTAAACAGAACACCAGGGAAAGAGTTTAAAAATTAGGCACTCTAAGAAAAAACTTTACATATAGAACATGTAACCACTTCTTGACTTACACCAAAGAAGGAAAAACCACAATATATGAATATTTTAACTCACTTTGTTAATTCTTATCTTCATTACTGTCATCAGAGAGTATAAAAATCTGCATATGCTGCAGAGTATTCCCTTTTTTCAAATGTGTAATCTCACTGGGGTAAGATACCACCTAAACAAATAATTATATTGGGTTTCTCTTAACTAATAAATTAATGTTCTTACATATATTACTCCAATAGCTATCAGAGCTATTGTACCATAAGTCTTGCTCCAACAAGATTAGATATTTATGTAAGTACACAATCAACACAAGCCAATGCTTTGTGGCAGCATGGCCTGAATAGCTAACTCACCGTAACAGCTCTACAGGGCTATGCTCTTGATGTGAACACTCGAAGAATGTTGCAACAAAGGCCTGCAGGAGTGGAGGAATACTGTCTGATCTTTTCTGTCAGAAAAAGAGTAAGCAACATTAAAACATTTCACAATACAAAACTTTGATATGCTTTTCATGGCTCTTTGAACACACATTTATTTAAAAAATCATTCAGAAGGGACACTTAAAGGCAGACTTCAGACATTCCACACAAGTAGAGACAGAAGTAGTATGACTAGCTTGCACATCTTCTCCAGAAGTTTCGCTTATTTTATAGAGAAAGGGTGAACTCTTGCATATCTTAGTGGCAACCTACCAGAATTTATCAAGAACAGATGCGCCTGCCCCCAACACTATGCACTAAATATCTTTTTACTCTTTTGCAAGTCTTAGGGTATTGCAGCTTCTATGTAATCCTTTTATGCCCCCCAAAGAATGGCGCTGCTCAGGTACAAATTCCATCTTTCTAGTATTTACAGCGACAAATTCAGCCACTCTTGAACACAATTCTCAATAAAACCATTTCATTGTAACTACCTTTGATAAGCTTGAATACAGACATACTGTGCTTATTGTATCAGAGACACTTTTCTCATTTAACTGAATTCCAAAGAATATTTGAAGCATATGTTGCCATTTTACCTGCAAGATGAAGAATCTGCACATAAAGTAGAACACCTGGGCATTCTGAGGATTCCTCTCAAATGCGGTAAGCCAAGCATCACAAGCTCTCTCAATCTGGGCTGTATGCAAATACAAACTAGCCAGAGCCTCCAATAGCTGACAATCAACAGGGCAGACTTTCAGAAGTGATTTACAAATCTCAATGGCTGCCTCCCACCTGGAACGAAAACAGTACAAAGTGAAACAATGCACAAGTGGCTTACTGAAAAGCGATCCATGCGAACATCTGGAGAGGCTTAACTCTTTAGATCAAACCACTGGCTTTAAGGTGAATTTGTGTGTGAACTCATCCCCTACTTTGGAAGCTATTCTTTGGCATCAGGAATATTTTACAATGTCCTGTGAGAGTGCACAGAGAGGACATTTGTTACACTATTGTATTCTTACACTTTCTCCCTAAGCTTAAGAAAATAAAATGCCACTTTGGCAATAACAAAAACCTTCTTCACCTTTCTAGGAGCTGCTGCAAAAGAATCATATTCCTGTATAGAGGAAGACAGAGAACTATTTTTTCATCATCTTCAGGATTCTCACTTGTACAGGACCGAATGGCATCTAAAAGAAGAACACACATTTACAGTTACAAAGACAAACTGGAATCTTATGGCTTCTTAAGATTATGGCATGAGATTTTGAGAACAGCCCCCCTCCCCCCAATGTATATCTATTACCCCTTCAACTTGGGGGGGGGGGGTATTAAGAGGAAAAGAGGCAAAACAGCAACCTTGCCACATGGTACCTGCAACCATAAAAAGTTCAGCCAGTGTCCCCCTTGCCCTCATCTACAACTGGTGTCAATAAGTCCAGTTAGTCTGTCTTTGTATATGTGTTATGCATATGAAAACTGGCTTTCAATTAACAAAGATCAGAAAGACTTCAATGATGTCAAACAAGGTTCTGTAGTGAAATTATTATAAATATTCTGTTAAGCACTGATGTAATACATAAATTACTGTTAAATAATTTACACTGATAGAATTACCTTCAAAGACAGCTAACAACGTATCGGGATTAGTCTTCACATCTTCAGCTTTCCCCCAAGGTATTAAGAAAGGCTCTCTCTTCATGATTTTTGAAGGATTACTATTTGCAGGATCATAGAACTTGAGAGGGAGGTCACCAAATTCGATCAGATGTATATAAGACAGCCAAGCTAAACAGCGGTCACCGATGGTGAGGTGTTGCACAACTACTTTATCATTTTCTGACTTCAGAGCATTCTATGGAGAAATAAAATGATATACCGTATTTTTCGGACCATACCACGCACCTGACCATAAGACGCGGGGGGAGGCTCGCGTCTTCCGCGCTGGGTGGCGGCGGCCTCGCATGAGCCGGGAACAGGAGCCGGCGGCGGCCTCGCACGAGCCAGCAGCAGCAACAGCAGCCAGCAGCAACAGCAACAGCCTCGCGGCAGCAACAGGAGCCAGCCTCACGGCAGCAATGTGCAGTCTTCGCTCCATAAGATGCACACACTTCCCCCCCACTTTTTTGGGGAGAAAAAGTGCATCTTATTGTCTGAAAAATACGGTACTTAAAGGATCAATATAAAGCAACCAAGGTGATGCTATATTATGTCTATTCTTCCAAATTTAAAAGGCCTTCCAGAGATTGAATTCAATGTCATTAAAAAAAAAAATGACCATAACAATCAGATCTGTTGCACTCTATGTAAACACACAGTAAAAAAATTGATTATGCAACACTGAAAAAGAGGATTATGGAAGTTTTTGAAGTATGCCTTTCGTAATGTACATCTTAGTCCTTGTACACACAGTTATAACTGTTCTGCATCTAAGATAGAAGAGTACATAGAGGAAAAATGAATATATTGTATACTGCATTTATGGGATAGAGAAATCAGAACAGGGGTAGGTAGCAGTGAGGGTTCCCAAACACAGACATCCATGAACTGCATGAATTTGCAAGTCATGTCCACAGCCAGTAAGAATATAGGCTACCTTATTGAGAGAGGCTTACACAACGTTAAGTATCATACTCTGACACCAAATTCTATACTTGCATGAAATGTACACAGAAGGAACGTATCACTAGCAATCAGAATTCTTTCATTAAAGCCTCAGAACATTTAAGGTCAAATAAATTAGAGCCACTAAGTGAAACCATTTTTATAAAACTGTACTATCATATTCAGATTGCAACTGTTGATTTCTGCTGCATACTTTCCTTTCCTCCCTAGTCCATGTGCACACATTAAGTCTTCGCACATTGACAAAAGCACCCTTGTACTGCACTGGAAAATATGAGGGGGCAACAACAGTTATGTTTAAAACCTTGTTACGTACACCCCACCTGTTAAAGTCTGAACAGGCTTATTGGATTGGGGCCATTCAAGTCATTATGGAAGACAGAAGGAAGCATCTACCAGCAGACTAGGCAGAAGAGATTTCAGTCTGGTACCTACATGTCTTTTCAATCTTTTCCCTTGCTATGACACGCACAATATACAAGTGGGATTAATATGCTAAATGAAAGTGGAACATACATATTTGTCTCTAACCCAAGTAGCTTTTATCAGAATAACTTCCCAAATAAAATAGCTACACCTACAGTGACGAAAAACAGCACTTTTAGAAAGCATTAAAAAGTTTTAGACAAGAAAAGCTGCCAGCATTACGATGGGAACACACTTCACCTTCAAGAACTAGAAAAAAGAGCCACATTATAGAAAAGTCTTGTTCAAAGAAAACTGGGTATAGCTCTGGGCATGATTTTATAGTGCACTGGCACCCACGCATCTCCACTATACCCATTACTGAGACCGCTCAGAAACCTACCTGGTAAAGTAGGTTCTTCTTTCTTGCAACATATGAAGGTGCTCTTAAGTGTTGTTCCCTTTCTGAAATAGACCCTCCCTGCCACTACATTTTTCTTAGATTTAGTTCTTTGGATGGAGAGGATACCAGTGTTACCTAAAAATTATGCTATATAACATCATAAAAATATTAGTGATCTTTAAAGCCACAATCATTTGGATGAACGTATAATCAGTGTAACAACCCAGACAAGTACCTGGAATAATGCAACAGCATTTTGATGTCTTCCAGTAAAGATGCTTAAATGAACTCTGTACAGCAACATCTCCAGCAAGTGAAAGGATCGAAGATTAAAGTTTTCTTCACACTTCGGGGCTTTCATTAGGAACTCCAACATTCTCCCACACACGTAATCCTTTCCATCAAAGGAGTTTTCCAGATCTAGAAACTGAACAGAAGACATTTTAACAGAGAATACTATTTTACAATAGGATATAACTATCTCTCCTTTTGTTTCTGTAGCTTTGTTCTGCTGGCACTTAATACATTTTGTTTGGCACTTTTGTGGAAACATGTAGAGAAATTCCAGATGACTGCTTCTGACTGCGGCTTTTTGCACTGCATCATATGCTGCTCTGAAAAGTCTTTATCTTCAGGAACTGGATGTGTGCATGCACGGAAGGGGTATAATTTGGTATATTTGAGTTTCTATGGGTTGGATCCTACAAACTGCAAAGGTGCTTACAGAAAAGTATGTTTTCTGCCTTCCCCTTTGCCAGCAGCCCACTGTGATCCTTACTAAGCTGATGCTTGGGAACTGGGGAGAATAGCCCATCCTCTTGTGTAACACTGTCTATGAGACGCCACCCCTCCCCAACAAGAGTTTTCTGGGGATCCAGAGAGGTTGTTGGGAAAAGGTGGGAAAGATCAGAATCCAGGGGCCCCGTCCACACGAGCGAGATAAGCCGGACGGGAAGTGACACAAATTTGTGCCGGTGCAATTTGCGCCGCTTTTGCGGGATCACACAGGTCCATGGACCTGTGAGGGTGAACCGCTGCTGCGTGATCACACGAGGCCATGGGCGAGTTGGGTTTTTTCCCCCGGCCATTTTTAGTGCGCTTATCTGCTTTTACAAGGGATTGATGACTTGCCTCTCCACCCTCGGGGTCATCTGATGATGCGCATACCGGAATGGGAGGGGAAAAAAACAAACAAAAAGCCCGCTCCCCAATGCCACTTGTTTGCGCTGGCGCAATCACACCAAGAAAGGTCAGTTCTGGGCCGTCAAACCATTTGAGACTGCCTTTTCACTGGTAGCTAAATAAGCCAATTCCCCACCGGCTCAAAGCGGTTTGTGACACTTTGACACCGGCTGCAGGACGCTTCCCAGATGTGCTTTGTGATCGCGCCACTTTGAGCCGGCAGGGAGTCGTCCTTCTTGTGTCGCAAATGGGTGCGTATGATCGCGCCCAGGACTACCTTTCACTTTCAGTTATAGTGCCCAAACCCCATGTTCCTATTCTGTGTTAGGGAATGGCAAGTCCAGTAATACATGCAAGCAAGAGTACATTGAATAATAGAATGCCTCTTGAGATTCTACAACAGGAATTCTTTAAACAAAAGTTTAGTTTACAGGTAAGTAACACATAGTGCATTGCATGCACACACACACACACACACACACACCCGGTTAATTCTGTGCAGATGTCAAATTTCAAGAGATCAAACTTACAGTCCACCAGATCTTATAATTTGGAGCATATTCCACTGCTGTTTCACACATTTCCTGCACTTCCTCCTTGGTTCCTCTTTTGGAAAACAGCTTGAGGTAATGACACCAGATTTCAGAATTTTCTTTGTTGTTTTCTAGAGCTCGGGCCAAAACATTCAAAGCAGAATCCAAGCATTCTGATGATGATCTATAATAAGTAGGCAGAAAACACAGGAATATTGTACATTTTGTACTCACATTTATAGCTTAGTCTTGAGCTCCAAACTACACCCCCCCACACACAAACACACATTGATTTTTCTTCTCCTGCACTTCATATATATCTGGTGGGTTCTGAAAAGGGAGGGGTGAGGAAAGTGCTAGGTGAGATGAAAAATGGTGGCGGTGGTAGTGGGGAGATGCCTTGACAGTTATGGTGATGGAATGCCATCCAGGCGTCTTCATGTCTAGGAAGAAAGGGGGAAAGATGCTGGTTGCCAGATACAGTGCATCCTTTCCAGCTGGTAGGGTAAATACACCAACCCCTTGATGGGGTAACATCTCTTTTTTTTAAAAATTATTTAAACTTTTTTATAGGAATACAGAATGAAGAAATGGGGCAAGGGAAAAAGAGAAGAAAATAAAATTATAAAAACAGAAAATGTACAACCACTGCCGATTACATTGCCTTCGTTACTTTGTCTTTGTTACACTGCCTCTCTCTAGATATTCTCCACCCCCATATAACACCTATACACTAGCTCTACTCTGAGGCAATTCATGTCTTGCGTTTAAGTAGCCCAATTATTTTATTGCTTATACTGTGGACCCCTGAGAGCTTCAAGACATCTAATAATTGTTTTCACAATTCCTTTTTAAAAATAACCAACTTGAGGCCTGGCCAAATAAGCAAAGGACCTTTCAAAGCTAATGGGGGGAAAACTCATTACAACAGCACAGATGAAAGCTCAAACAGACAGTGCAGCTCATTTGTTTGTAAGGGAAGAATGACCTACCCTTCATTTTGATTCAGATATTTATATGCCAATTTGATCCAAAGCTGAACATCACAGGGGTTCTCAAGTACACTTGCCTCCAGGTTAGCAATATCATCAGTTTCATTTGTAAAATACCGAACATCATCAGGAGTCACAACAGCATCCAGAGCTGGCACATTTATCTTGTTCTCGACTGTAGAAGCCGCAAATAATTGGGTTTTTTTTTAAAAAAAAATGCACAGTTTTCATATTTGATAATTTTTGTTGAGGCACTCATTACTTCAGTGAAAAGATATCTTGTCTAAGCTTGAACAGATATGCATTACTGAGAAAGGTGACTGTGGCAATTCTCATAGCAGAAGACAAAGGACTTTGTCCCTTCCATAGAAAACTAGTTTTGCACAAGGACGATTGCCACTAAGTGGCCTCCCCTGCCACCTGAGCCTGAGGGTAATGTTGGCAGCCCCCAAGCTGGGCATGCCCCTTGAAAGCCCTCGCCCCAATATCCCTTAAGGGATCTCCCCATGTAGGGAAATGGGCACACAGGCCAGTTTTCCTAAAATGAACCTGGCCCCATGCAGATACTGCCCCAGAATATGAAAAATAAATGAAGCAAAATCCACCTGAACAGGAACCAAACCCACGCAATCCCCATCCCAACACCCTCCCCCTAGTGATAACCTGCAACTCCCTGCATGCATTCTCCCTTAAAGCATTAACACTTAGGGAGAGATGGGTGGACAAAAGATCGCACGTAGCCAGGCGAACTGGCCTGGGAATGCAGCATGTTTTTAACCTCCTGATGGCCCCTCCCCCTCCCAAGGAGTTCAGGCCCCACCATAGGCTGTCTTGGGACGGGATGGGCCTAATTTTTGCACACTTGCAGCTGCCCACGCGGCCCATCCTTCCCTGCTGGATGTGGCCAGCAATGGCCGCCATTGCCCCGCTGGCTTTCCCTGCCTATCCAGGACCGCAAACGGGACTCGAGTGAGTCAGGGCCCCAGCTTACCTCTAGAAAAGAAAGGAGAATGGAACAAGCACTGAGTGTTTTTGAACACTCTATGGCTAACAAAAGAAGCACTGTTAATAAAGTCTACTGGAAGTTTTCACTAAACATGTAATCACTATCCTTCAGATTCTTACAGAATTCAGTGTCGAATCAAGACTGTGATCAGTGCTACAGATTTCAGATGTTTTTTGGTTATTAGCATCTGACCATCAGCAGCACATGACTTTGAATCACAAAGTATCTTCTAATTTTAAAGTACCATTAACCACTACACTTAACGCACAGCCGATAAAAGCTATACAAGGTTCCCAAATAGGCACATATTAAGTATCATCTAAGCAGAGTTATATCCTTCAGAGACCACTGACTTCAACGAACCCAGAAGGGTGTGATTCCGCTAAGGACCTCACTGTGCAAGTTTTAACAATGCAGGAGCAGGATGGTTTTTTTTGTTTTTTTTAAAGGGAAGCAGCTGTTAGAAGTCAAACATTTTTCTTCACAATTTCATCCATATAGTCCAACAGTCCAGACTTAGTTGTAATATAGCCACGTTACCATATTTAATAGGGCCAGAGGACTGGTCCTCTTCACTGCTGGAACCACTGTCCAAAGTGCTTTGTTTCCAGTACTTTGGCTTCCATTTCCTTTTTTCTTTCCAGGTTGTAAATGGAGGGGCTGTTAGCAAGCAAAGTAAAATTGAATAATGTAATGTATTATTACATAAAAGCAAAGCAGAAATCCTGTCCTATGATATTGGTATGCTGAAGTTACTAGTGGCTTTGGAGAAAGCTCTGTATAATGCCATGAAATGCATCATAAGCTTGTTAACTATTATGAGAGCTATGTTGAGGCGTCCTAAGTTACTTACTGTGACCTTTGCTTTCATTGACGTTGCTAACAAGAAGTACAGCCATTTGATCCATTGACATGCGATCTTTGTTTATACCGAAAAGTTTTTCAACATATTTTTCTGCAATGAGATGGACACAATATCAAAGCCATAAACTGCCATTCGTATTTCACATGAATGCTTTCATATATTCAAAAATAATTTTACAGAAGTCTTGGAAAAAAGCTATAAGCAAGCAGGACTCACAAGTGGCATTAATGACAAACAAACCATTAGACTTAACTGAAGGTTTCTTCTCTTCAGCGGACAAAGTCATCCACAATGGTTAGGTCCCATCCCCTCTTGCTCCAGGCAGGGCTATGCAAATTTTTGTCGCAAACTAGACCAAAACCTGTTGGAGAACTTGTCTCCCAAAGACAACATCTATGGCATTTTGCTATTGATTCTATAATGTCTAACCAAAAGTAGAAAAGGAAGACCAAGTTGCTGTCCTGTGCATCTCCTCCACTGGGGCCATCATGCTGAAGGCTGCGGAGATAGCAGCTGCTTGAGTTGAAAGGCTGTGACTGAGTCCTTTTGAAATGAGTCCTTTTGAAATGTACATAGTTCCTTCCTTATGAAGTGTGCTCCTAACTCTGAAACCCTCCTGGTTGAAGTTATGGCCACATACCTTCCAAGATAAGACTCTCAATTCTATGGAATTTAAAGGTTCGAAGGGCAGGGGGATGTTAACGCCTACGGTATCTTAGATAAGTTCCAGGCCGGAAATCTATGTTTAACCAGGACTGCTAATTGCGTAGTGCCCTTTAGGTACCTTTGTATGTATTTGTTTGTTGCTAAATTGGCCAACCCCGTTGCCCAAGGCTGCAGTGATTGCGGCTTCTTGTATTTTCAGAGTATTTGGTCAAACGCCTCTTTTTCATCCTTTGTGTAAAAGGCTATTACTTCCTTATGAGACGGCTGCATGGGGTCTGAATGTTGTTCTGCTACCCATCTCTTGAAAACTGTCCAGGTGTAATTATAGATGCATCTTGTTGCAGGCCGTCTAGCCTGAAACATAGCCACAATCTCTCTGCTCTAGATCTGTCCGTTCAACTTCCATGCCATCAGTTTGATCCACTGAGGGTCTGGGTGGAGAACAGGGCCCTGACACAACAGGTCCCTTCTGAAAGGAAGGGCCCACGGACTTGATACTGACATTTGTCACCAGATCTGAAAACCAAGGGTGCCCTGGCCAATAAGGAGCTATGACAATGATCTGTGCTTTCTTTCTCCAAATTCTGCTCTGCTGAGAAGGGGCGTCAGAGAAAAGACGTATAACAGACCTACTGGCCAGTTGTGCTGTAGAGCATCCAGTCCTTTGGCTGCTGGGTCTTCAACTCTGGACAGTAATCTTGACACCTTCTGCTTGCTTACCATTGCGAAGAGATCCATAATTGGGGATCCCCAGAGTCTTGTCTTTTCCTGAAAGTTGTTCATTGAGAGATCATTCCCCTTGGTCCAGGTCTTTCCTGCTCAGCCAGTCCGCTGTCGTGTTCAGGATACCCTGAACTTGATGAGCTTTTAGACCCAGACCCAACAGGTGTTTCTCTGCCCACAAGAGAATTTGTTCCATCTCCAGTTGGAGTGGTGCACTGGTTCCCCCTTGGCAGTTTATGTGGGCTTTTGCTGTTATACCCGTTCTTACCAGAACATGTGGCCCTTGAATCAAGTCTTGGAATGCCAGCAGGGCCAGTTTTATGGCTCTCAATTTGAGCCAATTTATACTGTTCTCTTTTTCCTTTTGTGACCACTTTCCTGGGCTACTTGGTCCCAGGAATGCCCCCCCTCGTAGGGAAGAAAGGACACTCCCTGAGACAAGTTGTCCCATACTGTCCACCATTTCAAAGACTTTTTTACTGTCAATGTGAGCAATATCTTGATATCTCTTTGGAAAGGTAACAGATGTCACTGTAGAATCCTTGTGTGAAATTGTGACCATGGCACTGAGTCTACTGTCGAGATTAGAAGGCCCAGAAGTTAGGCCAGTAACATCAGATCTGCACGTCTCCATCTGTTTATTGGCCATATCAGTTGTTGTATTTTGACCTGCTTTTCTGAAGGCAGAAAGACCTTCAATTGATGTAGGTCTATGCACGCTCCTAGATGGATCAGGTTCACTATAAGTGATAAATGACTCTTCTGAGAATTTATCAAAAAGCCATGGTCCCTGAGGAACTGAACTGTCAAGGTAGTATGAGCTTGTGCCGTCACAGAGTTCTTTGCTCTAATCAAAATATTGTCCAGGTGTACACCTTAAGGTGTCTTAAGGTTGCTACTGAGGTTACCATGATCGTTGTGAAGACCTGAGGTGACAATGACAGGCCAAAAGGGAGCACTTTGTACTGATAATGGTAATGAAGATATTGTCATGAAAAGGGATGTATAATAACATGTAAACAGGCCTCCTTCAGGTCTAGCGATGTTAAGAACTTATCCTGTTGGAGTGTCTGGAGTATGGTGCGCAGTGATTCAGTTCAGAATTTCTGTTTTTGGACCCAAAGACTGAAATCCCTGAGATTTAGTATCACCCTCCAGTCACCAGCCTTTTTTGGGAAGAGAACTGAGTACACTCCTTTGAACTTTTGCTGAGGTGGCACTGGTTCTATAGCACCAATGTCTAGCAAATGTTGAACAGTTTCCATAGTCTTTGCTTTAGTTTCCCTTGAGGGCCTGGAGACAGAACAAAGTGGTAACGAGGAAGGGAGCTGAACTCTCTCTCATAACCCAACTCCACAATTGACAGGGCCCAACGATCTGAGGTAGTTTGTTTCCAGATCTGTGAAAAGTCCCATAACTGACCTCCAAGCCTGGCATCATGCTGAGGGTTTCTTTCTGGTGCTGTTTCTGTCTGTCTACTAGTTAGCTGAGAACTATTTTCATTGAAATCTGTTCTGGAAATTAAATGAGTGTCCACTCCTGAAATCTCTTATTGTCTCTACCCCTACCTGAAACTCTGTAGAGTTGAAAGGAATGAAAAGTTTCCCTTGTACTCCTTATCCTTGGGAACTGATGTAGAGGACATTGCCTTCTTCTTTTCTTTAGTTTCCACAAGCACTTTGTCCAATGATTGATCATTAAACAGAAGCCTTCCCAAGAACTTTTCTGCTGAAAATTTGACTTGAAAAGTAGGTCCACCTTCCAATGTTTTAGCCATGAGTTTCTATGAACCAGTACGTTTGCTGCTTGAGCTCTGGCACTAAGCTAGTGTCTTGAGAGGCATCCAAAGCAGGCTGGGACACTCTTTTGATCTTCAATAAAGATTTCTTGAGTGTTAAGGATTCAGGATCTGGATCTTGCAAAAGATTGTCCACCCAGATGACATGGAGTTGGATAGGACCGCTGAAGCTCTAATAGCTAAAGATGCATCATGAGGTTTTTAAAGTACTGATTCATTTCTTCTGTCAATGGGGTCCTCAGGGCCGGCCCACCCGCTAGGAAAACTAGACAATGGCCTAGGGTGCCCCCTGCTGGTGAGCGGCGAACTCGTCTTCAGTTCCAAGTTGACCACTGCCCGTTTAAGAGAGAAGTGGTGTGTGCAGTGCGCATTTGTTCTGGCGGCACAGCAGCAAAGGAGAGGAGACAGACGGTAGTTCTTTCGGGGGCCCCCTTGAGAGAAGATCAGAAGGGGTGAGAACCCCTCATGCCCCATCATAATTTGAAATGGCATAATGTGCCCCTCACACTCTGTCTCCCCCAGCCCCAGCAAGGCACCCTTTAACTCCAGAGGGCAAAATGCACCCCTCATGCCCCATCTCCAAGCAGCCTTGCAGCTTGGAGATGGGGCACAAGGGGTTCCCCCTCCCCCAGCCCCAGGAAGGCACCTTTTTACTCCTGAAGAGAAGAAGAAGAGGAGATTGGATTTATACCCCGCCCTCCACTCCCCAAGGGAGTCTCAGAGCGGCTTACAAACTCCTTTCCCTTCCCCTCCCACAACAGACACCCTGTGAAGTGGGTGGGGCTGAGAGAGCTCTTTCTCAAGCTGTCCTCACACACACACCCGTTTCTGGAGCACAGTGTGCCAATCTCGGCCCGGGCGCTTTCATGCAAGTGCCTCTCCAACTTCCCTGCCTCATCTGCCTCCTGCTCTCCCCTCCCCTTCATGCCACCTCTGCCTGCCTTGGCACACCACAGATGCCGGTCTCCTCCCCCCCCATGCATTTTACTGAATATTCAAGCTCTTCTCCTTACTCCCCCCCCCCGTTTTTATATCCCCCCTATTGGTTCCCTCTAAGCTGAGTTAGTGTGAGCTAGCTCAGAGGGTTTTTTGCCTCCTGCTCACGCATTTTTGTCTTAGCTCAGGAAGGATGGCTCCAGAGCAACTAATTTATGCAGCAGTCAAATCGCTCACTCACAGCTTTAATGCCAGTAGCTCACAAAGTAAGATTTTGGCTCACAAGACTCCACAGCTTAGAGGAAGCAGCCCCCAACTATGCCTTTTGATTTTCTGTCCTCTCCTATTTCCAAGCCCTTTCTGTTCTTTTTCCTTCTCTTCCCCCCTCCCGTGCATTTCATTGTATATTCAGGCTTTCCCCTCCAACTTTTATATTCCCCCCCCCCCAACTATGCCTTTTGGTCTTCTAAAATACAATTTGCTTCACTTAACCAAAACTGATTTCTGGAGCCAGCCTGGTGGTTTTCCTGGGGATAATTTTAAAAGAGAATATACTGCCGCTCAGAAAAACCTGCTTCTCTTCTCCAGCAATCTGGATTTCATGAAGAAAGCAACAAGCAGCAGGGTTTCTTTTCAGAAGGCTGGCAAGGGAGAAGACCACATGGGCTGCATTTCCATTAACTCTGTGTGTGTGTGTATGTGTGTGTCAGAGAGAGAGAGAGAGAGAGAGAGAGAAGTGCCTTCAAGTTGCTCCTAACTTTTCATTCTTCCTAAAATGCATTTGTTTGAAAATTGGTGGGCACACCCGGGGGGTGGGGGGGGAGGCGCCAGAAGGTATCCTCACCTAGTGTGCAAAAAACCCTGGGGCTGGCCGTCAAAACCCTTCAACCCTTCAAAACATTGTCCCCATCCTTAGATAGGACCACCCCCGGAGTATAGAGCCACCACAGAGGCACCCACCAAAGGTATCTTCAAGTCCTCCATAGTTTCCTGGTGCAGATTATAAAACTTGGCAACTGAATTTAAGGAAATCCCACTGCCTGGTACTGCCCACTCCGTTCTCGGGACATTGTTGAAGGATTCTGGGAAGGGGCAGCCTGACAGATGCTCGGATGGGTTTTTTGAATCCTCTTAACATCCAGATTAGTAGTGGCAGAAGAGGCAGATTTTTCTGCTGATTCCACTGCATAGTTTAAAGTAGAAATGACTTTCTTGAACAGTCTTTGAAAGTGTCCCAGTTGAAAAAGGTGTCTTTATCATCAGACTCTCCCCTGGACCATTCTCCCTTTTCTTTATCTGAACTGATTGTTACAGACATTATGCCAGATTGTATCTCCTATTTATCTGACTCTCCATCTGAGTGGGACCTTTGATTACTCATTCTATACTTAAGACATTTGAAGGGGGGCTCTTGGGTAAAAGCTACTCCCCTATCTGTATGTCTCCATTATTTAGCCCTCTTTCTTAATACAGCCTTTGTTCTTGTCCTGACAGGGCCTTCACTGTAAAGGGAGAAGAGAGAGACAAAGACAACTCGTCAGAGGGGGAGGAGCTTGGGCAGCTTTGCCGTCTCAAGTGTCCCCATTTACAGCAACTTTCCACTCTCTTGGTTCTTCCCCCTTCGAAGCCATCATCAGTAGGTTTCACTGCAGTCCCCATCGATGGTTGCTGGGCTAGACCCGGGGGGGGGGTCACTAAAGGGGGGGGACGAGGTAGGCCTCCAAGCCTGCATGAACCAGTCAAGTGAAGGCTGCCCCAAAAGCACAGGAAATTATGGCACGCCTGCCATATTGCTGCTCCAATCATCGCAGATAGACATGTTGGGGGAAAGGGCCTCTGCTGGACAAGGAAGCTGCCAGGAACAAGGACTCCCAACCAGGGGTCCTGGCCCTGTAAAGCGCTGCTAACCGGCCCCAGAAGGCTCTGTAAGGGGTTCGCCTCCACTGTTTCCTGGTTTCCCCATTTCTCCAGGCGCGCTCACTCCTTCAGTGTCAAGCCTCTTCCCCTGCTACCTCCAGCCAATCCAACATTTCCTTGTCAGGTAAGGGCAAGGTTCTTGTCAATTTTGTCGCCATTGTGGGGGTTGAGGATGGAGTCAAGGTCTCAGAGAAGATGGACCTCCTCACTGTACTAGGGTTGTCTTGCGATCCAGATCGATCTTCTCCTTTGCCCGAAGCCTTGGGATGGAGATGTTTGTTCTTCTGTCATTCCTTTGCCTTATTAGATCCAGTGGCTAGGATCTTTTTTGAGGCAGTTTCCTCCATAGTCAGAAAGAGGTATTCTGATATTCTTTCCTTCCCTCTTTTTTTTCTTTCGTACAAAGCAGAGCTATTCTCTGAGGACAGTGGCAGGAGTGGCAGGGCTATTCAGACTGGAAGCACATCCTCGTAAGGTCACAGAAGGCATAAAAAAAATTGCACAGCTCTGCCTGGAGCAAGAGGGGGTGTGACCAAACCAGTGTGGATGACTTCCCCCACTGAAGATCAATACAAGAGCATTTATTTTTTTATGAAGTTTAGTCACTATTTTAAATTAGCTGTTTCCCAGGAGTAGCAGACATCCAAGACACTAAGGAATAGCAGAAATCTGAACAATGCTCTGGTTAGAAAGAAACCATATGTCTTCATATGCCCCATACCAGCATTTGGGTTTTTGTTTTGTATTTTTGCATTTGTGCATGTGTGCCCGCCCAAGCCTGGAGGTCATGGCAACCTCTGGTGACCTACTGGGGCACAGAGGACATTCAGAGAAGTGGCTTGATAGTCTGTGTCTGCCTCCCAGCGCTGGTATTCTTTGGAGGTCTCCCATCCAAATACTTGACAGGGTTGGCCCTGCTAAGCTTCCAAGATCTGACGGGATCAGGCTTGCCTGGGCAATCCAGTTCAGGGCAAAACTAACCTTTTCTTGACCCAAATAAACAGGGCATACATAGAACTAAATTGCTTTGATGAAAGAAACAGACAACATACCTGCTGCAGTGCTTATCTCTTCATCAGTGCTTTTTTCTGAACAGCCTATCAAAGCTAAATTGTAAGAAAGAATATCTTCAAATAGCTGCCTTCGGCTGAGACTGCAATCTTTCATGTGTTGCCTTAAAAAAGAAATAACCCAGCTAAGAACCAGTTTGCACACAAACACAAAAAAAGGAAACAAAAATGGAAATTTTAAGTTATGCTTATACCATCATTCTAAAGCTTATCTGCAAGCTTATTTGGATAATAACAAAAGCCCCAATGGTTGAATGCAGGGATACCTGCAGCCGTAAAACCTGGCAAGAGCATATACCCAAACGATAAAGGCCAGAAATGGGTAGAGCCAGGAAAGAAGCAGGACTTAAGCAACTATCCTAAGCCTCCTCAGACCATGTCCCACCACTAGCACAATGCCACAGTGGAAATAAATCTAGCATCAGTATAAAAACACCCCCACTGAATTCAACGGAAGCCCTCCCATGGCACAACTTATAAGTTTGCAGCCAAGGACAGTTCTCTGTTGCTGTGAACATTTGGCCATTATTTTATTTGCCTCATCTTCTACCCCTTTCTGCTAAACTCAAAGTTTAAGTACAAGCGGGCTGTTTAGCACAACTAGACTATAGCTGTGAAGATACACTGGCAAGCTTAATCAATGCAAACGAGCCCAGAAAAGTGAAGCCTCTGGAATAATGGAAAACATAAGAGCGAAAATGACTCAGTCAGGTACTACTGGCCCGTAGGCTATTATTACTGACTCAATCAAGGTGCTTCTGGGTAACCAGTCTATTGTCTTGCCATGTTCCTCCAAACCTTTTTTTTTAAACTTCCTGGCTCCTATCTCAAGAGCTGCCATTGTCATGCTCAGTTTATGAATCTTGAGGTGTCCCCAGCTGTATCCTGGGATACAGTTTTTGCCCTGTTCTATAAGCTTTCCTCTCTAAATCTTTAGGCCACCGCATGAATTTCTGCATGGGTTTTCTACTTGGCTCCCTTGCCAAGCTTTGCCTGATAGGGTGTAAAACCCTCCTGTTTTGCTGCAGGTCCAAATTCTGCTTGGAACATCAGCCATTTAGACACTTTCCTCCCTAGAAGATGTCCCCAAGCACAATAAGGACATCATATCTTCCTCTGTTCTCCTGGCTTTCATTTTATCTCTTGTTCTTTCCATTTGCAGTCCTCTCCCTCAAATTACATGTAGAGCCGAGTAAGCATGATGCGGATGCTGAGACTCTTTATGCATATTACACTTTCCAGTATTTTGTGCCGTAATGTACTTGAATACCAACTGCAAAACAGTATTTATTCCTACTCTATAAATTGGCTCCGGTTTTTCAACTAAATTCTAATATCCATTTCCTTTTCCAAACCTGCCTCAGAATTTCATCCCTTCTTTTTAAAGTTCCCTTCGAAGTGTGTGCTAAACCTAGGCCTACAGCTCCATTGGAACAAGAGTGGTGTCAGAAGGGGGAGAAAAGATTTCTCCGCTAGGCTTGGCTGCCCCACACACACCCTCAGCAAAACATAAACCGCATCAAGGAAATCAGGGAACCAATTTTCTTAGATAACTGGTCATGAAGCTACAGCTTTCTGGTCTCACATCATTCACATTAGAACATACATGCAGGGACTTTGGTGATGGAAACCCTGGAAAAAATGGCATTACACACAGAAAGGAAGCATTTTATAGAGAGCCAGGGAGACCAACAGTGTTCTTATACACTGCTCTGCTCAGAACCCCTCAAGACGCAAACACATAACTGGATCTTCTACTCCTACCAACCTGTCCATTCCAATCACTGTTCCTACTGAGCCAGCATTAATGATGCTTTTTGCTTTGCAGGACCACAACCCTATGAAACAGCCCCCAAAAAAGCTTCAGGCAGCAGACAGAGCTCCCGTGAAATTCCCTACAAGGGATGGGTCAAGTGCTGGCCCACTGATTATGCTATAACTCTCTAAACAGGTAAAATCCAGCATGTGGGAACACACATGAAGCTGCCTTATACTGAATCAACCATCACTCCATCATAGTCAGTAGTCTCTACTCAGACTGGCAGTGGCTCTCCAGGCCCTCAGGCAGAGGTTTTCTTCTTCACCTACTGCTGGATCCTTAATTGGAGATGCCAGGATTTGAACCTGGGACCTTTTGCATGCCAAGCAGATGCTCTACCACTGAGCCATGGCCCAAGGGTGCAGAGAACGTGAAGAGCCCTGAGCCTCACAATTATTGTTATTAATTATAAAGCACTGTGCAAATCAGATGTGCTCTAGAAAAACAAGCAACAGTAATACTAAAATACTTTTGCAAAGTAGAAGTCACTTTCCAATAGCATGTCATAATTTAAGCAGTTTTAACTTCACAGATTTCAGATTAGATACTTGAAAAGCTTCCATCAGTACCAACATGAATCAGTTCAATTAATTCTCAACTGATGTCTTGCCTACCAAGTTAGAAATATATGCTGAATAGAACAAATTAATTCTGGGAACCAGAAATCTATTCTTGAAGAAACCTCAGTTTCAGCTTAGGAAGCTGGAACTCAGCCTTCAACAGGGATTCGCTCTTTCGATTTATCATGTAACAATTTTAATTTACTGGATTATTGGAGTGCTGACTAGGGATGGGCACAAACCTACTGTTGAACTAAAGTTTACCACTAATTTTGGCAGTTCATGAAACAATGATTGCAAACCGAAGAACTGCCATGAACTTTCATGAATTTTGATGCAGTTTGCGGCTCTTCACGAAAAATAGAGGAGAGGCGGGGGAGCTCCCTGCCACAGCTGTTTTGTGTAAATGGCTGGGAATCATTTAAACCACTGCTTTCTGATCCCTGCAAAAAGCCCCAGGAGCAGAAAGCAGGGGTTTAAATGGCTCAGAGTCTGGGGCTGACAGGGGCTGGCTGCCCCAAAATGCCCCTTTATACAGCTAAACCATGGGAGCAGTTTGCTCCACATGGCTCAACTGTTCAAAGGGGCTTTCTTGGCCAGTGCTGGTTGCCCCAAGAAAGCCCCTTTAAACTGCTCAGCTGCAGAAGGCTGCCCCCCCTGGTGGCTCAGCTGTTTAAGAGCCTGAAACAACTGAGCTGCGAGAGCGGGCTGCCCCTACAGCTCAACTGTTTCAGGTACAAATCTCATGAACCCAGTTCATATGCGAGCCAACTGGATTCGTGGTTCACCTACAAACTAAACCTACACTTTTGTGGTTTGTGTCCATCCCTAGTGCTGACTCATCAGCAAAACAATGACTCCTATCTCTAGATTTGCTATTTAGGGATCTGAAAGCAGTGGTACCCATTCTCAAAGAGTGTCTGGAAGCAGTGGTGAAGTGCTTCAGGGACAACAGAGTGAGGCTGAATCAAGTCAAATTTTTAATCTCACTGGTGCTCTCTGGAAGGTAAATGCGTACAACTTCTGACAGATTTCATTCATTCCCAACTGATCAAATGCATGTTCCTAGAATTGGGCTGATTATTTGAAGAAAAGTTACATCTGTGGTGAGAAAAGCTTAACCACAGTAGATATGTCAGTTGTACCCTCCCCTGGAACTGAAGGAATTGGCCACATTCACAGATCCCTTTCCAATTTCAATGATTTAGTGTTGCTCTTAAATGTGTCTGGGCATCTGGCGTAGTGACATCTGCAACCGATACTGCTGAACTGAAAATGTTTTTAGGGAAAGTAAACAACTCACCATTGACAGTCATCATCATTGCATGTGCCTGTTAGATCAAAACGGCAAAAACACTGTTTTGGCTCAATCATATTGCTGTACGATACTGAACTGAGGTAAAGTTTTTCTTTTGTTCGAAAATAAGGACTAAATCTAAAAAAGAAAGGGTGGAATGGAGATTTCAGTATTTTCAAGTCAAGATTAGCAAGTTAGCACTTTGTTTTTAAACACAACAGATAAGCCTCACTTAACTCCTGCATCAATTCCGAATTTCCGAAGGACAGTAACAGACACAAAATGACAGCCACGTTTCTCTTTCAAGTACAGACCTCAGTAACAGGATAGGTGGAAACACCAATGGAGATAATAAATGCCTAAAAACTGCACATTATTACATCTAGATCAGCACATTTATACAATACATTATATCACCAGAAGCTACTTTAATCTCAGAAGCAGTATCAGAATGGCATTAGAAGAGTACAGGTAGTCAGTGTTCTATTCTGTGCAACATGGGTGACACACAGAAGAGACTCTCTAATATTTTTAATTTCCTAGAAACATGTAAAATGGCCCTTCAGTCTGATACAAAGCTTTCCTGACTGCCAGGAAAACCACACAGCCGTAAAAGCCAATTTCTGGCTCATATTCTGAGCCAGAGCAGGTATTATACCTGCTGTTTACCCATGCAGGTAAGATCTCTGATTCACTAGAAGAATGTGCTGAAAGATAAGCACCTTGCAGAATTATGGTCATTCCATGTTACACACCTCAAATAAAGAGGCACTGAGAGAAATTTCTTTCCAAACTTTTTATTACTTTCATATCCCCCCCCCCCCCCCCATGCTGAAGTTGAATATTCAAGTTGGTTCCACTGGTGCTGACAATTTGTTATCTCATCATAGCACTTCTACTATGGAAGCATTCAATAAGAGGAGATTGGATTCATACCCCGCCCTTCACTACCTGAAGGAGTCTCAGAGTGGCTTACAATCTCCTTTACCTTCACCTCCCTACAACAGACACCCTGTGAGGTAGGTGGAGCTGAGAGAGCTCTTTCGAGAACTCATTAGAGAACAGCTCTGAAAGAACTTGTAACTGACCCAAGATCACATCAACAGCTGCATGTGGAGGAGTGTAGAATCAAACCCGGTTCTCCCAGATTAGAGTCCACGCTCCTAACCACTACACCAGACTGGCTTTGTAAAGAATAAACGCTTATAGAAGCAAATCAGTCAATGAGTGTGATCCAGCTCTGTCACACTCTAGCATGGCCTGAGTGAGGATGCAGATATAGCTCTCAGTGCTGCACTAACAAGCTTTGACTCTGCTGTGATGGTTTACCCAATAATTTTTTTTTCAGGACTGAACTGCAGATATTCACTAAACAGGAAAATAACATTCAGACCTGTATGCTGTACTGCACTGACTTCACTGCCAAAGCCATACTGGGGCTGTAAAAAGGTGGGTACAAAATGCAGAGAGAGAGAGAGGCCTCTATATTTATCAGGAAAAGCAGTGTTTTAACAGTATAGAATACATATGACTCTTCCTTTTAATAGAATATAAAATCAGTTTTCTCCACGAAATGTCTCTTTTTAGAAAAAATGAAAGCTCAGTAACTACAGAATAAAGATTTTTAAATGTCAGTATTATTGCCTTGAGCTTTGTGCCCATGATTACCAATACAGCCATGCTTTTACCATTCTACTCTCCAGCACCATTGTTAGGTCACTGCTTTCCTGTTTCCAAGAAAAATCCCTGTCTACACACAGAGATGTTCTCTGCAGAATTATGCTATTTGTTTTAGTAACCCCACTTCTATAAAATAGCGACTTGGCTTGACTTGACTGGTTAACTGCAGATTCCAGGCTTCCAGGCACTGACATTCACCCAGTGCGTGTCTTTATTAATACATCAGAAACGTCTCTCCTTGATTCAAGAGCATTTAGGGATAACCTCCCAATCACTACTGCTATTATCCACTCAAGGGAAGTTGACAAGGGTCAAGTTAAGGACCCAATCAGATGGGGAGAACATTCTTCTACTCACCCACAAATCCAACCAGAGTCTCATACGCCTTTCCAACCAACTGAAGATTTAATCAGCTCTTTTAAAGCCCTTCCCAACTCTGAGCAACAAGCTATTACTGATAGACTGGCATGGTTGAGGACAACACTCTTGGAGCTGAGTACTAAGGAAACTTCCCAGCCTCCTAGATCTTTACCCTCAGTGATTCCAACGGACATTAAGCATGGCTGCATTAGTAAAGACGGCCAACCTGACCAGGATAACTCTGGCACTTGCGACAAAAATGGCCTCCTCATTTCCTAGAAAAACTCTAAAGCTCTCTGATTTTGAGCATTTCAATAGATATCTAGAGGACCATGAGTATAGCCAACCAGATCCACCAAAGGCATGTTCACCCCGTAACAGTCCTTTCAAACCTTCTAGTACAGCCTTTACAAACGAATGTATTTACATGGACACTAACGAGCTTTTGGACCAAGTTGAACAAGTAGTACCCAGTACAATACCTGTAAGATTTAAAAACAAGAAGTGGGCTATGATAGGGTCCAAATGGCTGTGGTTTCCCTTCTGCTTGTCTACTTGGAACTGTAAAGGGATCTACATCCACTGTTATTTCCTGGAAAACAGAAGCAAACAGATATAGTTTAATAATACAAATATTCCAGCCTCAGTGATTCAAACATTATTTAACATACAGAATTACCTGACCACATATATTCTCTTCATTAGATACCAAAACAGCTGAATTTTTCCTTAAGACCTCTTCCAAGCCATCTCCTTTCACATAAAGTTTTTTCAGTTCATCAATATTGAGACCCAGAAAAAGCTCAGGTTGCTCTAGTGCCTTTTTAGGAAGTTTGTTTGTAGTTTCTTGCTTGGAAGTGTCCATGTGCTTAAGATTAGGTTTAGTAAAAGAGTTCGATTCTCTGAAAGACCTCCTTCGTTCTTTGCTAGAATTGGATAAAATTTCATCATCAAAACAATTCTCTTCAATATCCAAAGTCAGTTTGTCTTGCGTTAGGTCATGAAGGGAAGGTTGAGGTAGTGCAAATTCAGGTTCCTCTTCAGCAATGGTAGCAACAGTTGTCTGGTCCTTGGTCTGATGTGTACGAGCTTCTTTTAGCTGCTGTATTTTGAGAGCATATTCATATTCTAGCTGCTGTAGTCTTTTTTTCTCCAGTGCAATCAGTTCTGCTGAATGTTTCTTGGGGCTTGATGATGGCGAGTTCTCCAATTTCAGTATTTTGTTTGGCTGTCAAAACACACAATTTTTAAATTCACCACCTTGCACAAACTCAAATAAGGGCAAGAGACATAAAATGCAACATGTAACTTATTTTGTACTTTAAACTCTTCCAAAAGAAGAAAATCACAATACCATTTGTCACAAATCCAGTGATACTGTTATCAGGATTTCATTTAAACCAAGGTATGCTAGGTCTTGCTTGTATACATGTTGCCTGAAGAACAGCCTCTGGAATCAAATCAACATTTGGCAATAGGCTAAAAATTAGCAATAACACAGAGTGATGGTGATGATTCTGCTTGAACATGGACAGCTGTTCCACCAAAGGGCAGAAGGTTATTCCACATAGAAGAGCAATGTCATCACACTTCCATAAACATCATTATTCATGTGACCCAAAGGAAGAGGAAGTCTTAAAATTTTAACTGCCGGTTCCAAAGACCAACCCTAAGCTTCCCCAAGGGCTTGAGCATGCTCTGTGGTTATTTTTGACTGCTCTTTTCTTTCAACAGAACATCTCTATTCTTTTGAAAGTGCCATCAGTCTACCATGTGGTAGCAGGCAGGGGATGCAGCTTGTAGAAAACACAATCTTCCTGGGCGTGTGAAGTTGTATGTTCCCCCGAACCATGGCCGATATTTGAAACAATTCCAGAAAATGCTTTTTATAAAGAACTAAAAAACATTATTTACACAGTGAATGTTTGGAAGTTCATTTTGCTTTCTTGTTTTATGCTTCCTAGACTGTGATTTGAAAGTGTCAGAATGAAATCTGGACCTCCTGATGGCACCTGGTATTTCTGGCCACTGTGTGACAGTGTGTTGGACTAGATGGGCCGTTGGCCTGATCCAACATTGGCTTCTTCTCTTATGTTCTCATGTTAAATCTACTGAATACCTTTTTGCTCTGCAACCCTTAATTTGTAAGAACTTACTCCAAAGCGATCGTATTCAAGTTTTCGTTTTCCAATTTCTTTGCTAGCCAGTGCTTTTGCTCGAGCAAGCTCTTCTCCGTATTTTAACGCCAGCACTTTCTTTGCGGTTACACGTTGCTGTACTCTGTGAATCTGAAGCATTTTAACATGTTTCAGTACATGCCACATTGGAACCAAAGGATGTATGTTAAGAATATAAGATGATAAAATTAGCCCCATCACTCATCTTTTAGCACTAGAAAGCCCTAGAAAATTATTGCATTTAGGCTAGAATATTTACATAGCTAAAGAAAGAATAATCATACTTGTTCTTGAAGTTTCTTCAAAAATACCCTATTGGCATTTAGTATCTTCTCCGTTGCTTGCAGCTGCTCATTAAGTTTAGCGATCTTGCTTTCAGCAAGACGAACAGATTCTTTCTTCTTTGCCTCTTGCTGTAGGAGATGTTTCAACACAGACTCATCTTTCATCAAGAGAAGCCTGACAAAAAGGGAGTGGAATTAAATTCCTACATTTATTTTATGAGATGACACCTGCTGAAAACTAGGCCAGCACACTCTCATTTTCATTGTTTCTGCTACATGAACCATATAAATACTTGCGCACTAAATAGTTCACCTAAAAGCAGAGGAAGTCCATAAGTTTAAGAAAATTTAAACACCACAACAATAAAAGATATGCCATAATGAGCTATTCCTCCCTTCAAGCCTTGGCCTTGTACTTTGTAGTCAAGACAACTACTCCTAGGTTAGTATTTAGCCTAATTCCTGAATAACGCCACTTCTGAGTCTGCTGCGCCTCTCTCCCCTCCACACCCTTTAAGTCTAAGTGCAGATCCTCTACTTTAAACAGAATCATCCTTGTCTTAGCCCCCCCCCCAATGGTCATCATATACTGAAATAACAGCATCATGACAGACTAGCCCTGCACCATATTTAGGGCTTTCATTCTACAGGTACTATTTAAAGAGTACACCCCAAGGAAAAGCTGTTTCTGTTGGAAGTGAAGGCTCTGCACTTACACTTACTACTAAAACAGTTATGCATACACACAACTCAGAAAATGGTGTACACATACTGTGCCCTTAACTAGCTGTTTTTTTCTGCAGCTGAATAATAATGGTAATACCTGGCAAACATACATACAACACAGCAGGTATAAAGACACAGCATTCAGAGAGAACATGAAACTAGGATTCAGTAACAATGTGAATAAACTTGGCCTGTTTCCAGGCTTGTGCACATCTCCCTTCTTATCTCACACAGAGAATGTTGCTTAAAAGTATCTCTCAATACCCTTGATGTGAGTATATACAGCCACATGAGCTAATCAGAGTTAGTCATCCCCCTCGACCCCTCAACTGAGATTCTAAGCAGTTATATGTGATATCTGAATGCAGTTAGGATGGCTCCGATTGGATTGAATTAAACTGAACATAACATTCAAAAATAATTGAACTGTACCTCAGAACTTAGCTGCTGTTAACTTTTTGTATCTTTACATCCCATTCTTAGAATTCTTCCTAGCAAGTCATTAGGAACCTACAGTGCCATCCTAAGCAGGGTTACAACTCTTCTATCAAAGCCAATGGCTACAAGGGCAACCACACTGTAACGGATGCTTAAACAGCTGGAAGTGAGGTTATGAGAGAAAACATGTCCACTTACTTCAAATATCCAAAAGGGTGGAGGAAAGGCAGGCAGGCAGATACTCTGTCCCTAAAGGGAATATCTCCTGCTCTTCCATACTAAATCTTTCTATGTAGGATTAACATTATGATGTGAAGACTTACTTGTGTTTTTTGAGTTTCGCTTCTGCATCTGTAACTTGCTTTGTTACTAATGCTATTCTACCAACTCCATCAAATTCGCCATCAGAGTTTGCTGGGGATGAACTTGCCTTCAGTGGTTCAGCTATTATTAAGCGTTGCTTCTCCCGACTAAAAGATTCAAAGACGCATTTTTAAAAAGAGCAAATATTAAACCTTTTTAAATTATATGCGCAAAATCCAGAAAAATTATATTCCAAGAACGTACGGCCAAGTTTGTTGTCACTGACAACTTGCAGGTCATCTAGCAAAATAATTTAAACAACAAATTAAAGAATAATTGGTTGTGACTAGAACAGCCCCAACCAATAGAGTTCTCTGTAATTTTTACTTCCTGATCACGTCAGTTAGTTTTATTGAATGTTAGTTCATAACACAAACATACCTGGCAATCTCTTCTTTAAGGAGTCTGTACTCTATTTTCTTATCTTCTGGCAAGGCCTCAGGGGTTCTCATGGGATTATTTTCTTTTTCTGATTTTAAAGGTGCCTTGGGCTTTGATGCCTATAACAGAAATATCCAAAACAACAAACATCACATGTAGTTATTTAAAGAATGGAAGTTACTGAAAAAGGGAGGGAACTGACATGTGTTCCTTCTGTATAGTAAGAACAAGCACAGTCAGAAAACAGTTAATTCCTCTACAGACTCATAAGGTGGATCCAGTAAACTTTAATATCCTCTTCCAGAGGAAGTGCTGTCACAGTTTTGGAGATAATTTCAGCAAGAACTAATGGAATAAATTAACCCACATTATAAAACCTGAATACCTATGGGACTACAAAAGTTAAGCAACAGAAATAAAACTGAAACTATGATAGCTTTAAACCTTACTGCAGTCTGCCCGAGCAAAATACCCTGCCAACATGATCTTTCATCATTGTCCCAAAGCTACATCTCTGTCTGCTTGTGGGTGAATCTGACTCCTCTCCTACATACTAGACTAGAAGAATCTTCACAGTAAACTCTACTATACCATCCACCACCTTAAGAGTGTGTTTTAAATTGTTAACCACCTTAGTGGTCCTTGTAAGGGCAGAAAGGCAGGATACAAATTTTGTACATAAATAATAAGGGGGCTTCAGAAGAGGAATATGGCTACATATAAAAACTGAGGAAGAGGTCCATCTGGGTACTCTACCGATAACCCCTCTATGGGAATAGCAATTTGCAGTGCAGCAGAGACTGGCGCTCCTTTTTCAGAGAGTATTCAAAACCTTTAGATCATGCAGTCTTGTGACTCCTCCTGCACTTATTCTTCATGCTTGGGAAAAGATGAGTTGAAGGCTATTTGCAGCTCTTCTTACATCATGGGACTTCTTCACCTTTAAGCTGAACTGCTACATCCTTATCCAGTGCAAACATTTATGTTGGAGAAACTCAATAAGGCATGAAGTATGGAGAATAAACTGAACCCCATTGTGTTGCTGAGTTTGGGCCACTGCAGCATGAAGGGAAGAGTCAGGCCTGCTACTAGAATATATGACTAGCTTACTGAAGATAGTATTTTTGTTGAAGTCAGAGGCTTTGACAGTTTTACTCCTGAGGGGTCCCTGTTCCCTGATTGCCATTTTCCTGTAATGGTGCTATTTTGACATGCCACTTGTGTTGCTTGAGAGCCCTGGAGACAGACAGAACTGCATACTAGGCCATTCACAGCAAGAACAGAAAGAACTAGTTAGAAGATGGGACGGATGCTATTGCTGCTATGAAACTTGTATATTCTACTTGGGACCTTGATCAGCAGGAAGAAAGAGGTCTATTCCAAGAAAATGAGTATGGGCAGAGGGTAGCTACAGCTTTAGCAAGTGATCTGCTCATTGTGCATGCACCTACAGGGACCACTGCAGTCAGGTTCTAAACTAGCAGTGGTATCCTTCCCAGATACTAGAAACAGGGACACAAACATTCTTCAACAGAAAGAGAACCAAGTAAGGCTGGCAGTGAATTTCATAGTAAAGGCCAAAACAGAATTCCTCTCAGGAAATGATGTTCAAGTTGGTTAGTCTGGACTTCTCAGACAGAGGAGTTAATATCCTTCTGCTCTCCCTCCGAAAAACAAACGTCTGTTTTTCTTCATAATGTTCAGCATACTCACTACGTGGTACAAGTGGCCATGATATTTCAGAAGTCAAACAGACGTCCAAAAAGAAAAAAGTTTTTAACATACACGCTTACCTCCACACTTCTTCTAGCTTCTTTGATCATAGATTCTAGACCACCAAACACACTAGTAGCAGAGTTAGGTCGTTCTGTATCGGATTCACTGTCATCTGAATCATTCAGCGTCACCACTACAGACTTGTGTTTTGGAAGCTGCAGGAAATGAGGAATTTTTTTTGAGGAAAAAGTAACAGCATTTGTATTTCTAATTCTACACAGCAGCAACCTACTAACTCTTCAGCAGTGTCCCCCACACCACCGCAGTATGATTGTCAAGCTAACATTTCTCTTAAGTTTTTCATAACAGGAGCATGCTATTCTTCTCATTAGGGCAAAGAAACCTGCCTAAAATTGATGAGAAGTACCCTCCATCAAATATAATAATTTGTTCAAAATGATTTATATCTTTATAATGACACAGTACTAGAATATTCTTCTACAAGAGCACTTATTTTTAAAAAAAGATTATAGAAGTCAATCCAGGCCTGTTATAGAAGACTACCAATCAAGCTACTGAACAAGCATGAGCAAATGCCTGGGATTTCGCCTTTAGTTTGTGACCACTTCAAAACAAAACAAAAGTGTGTAAACCAATATTATGCACGTTTTGTACCCAGAACTAGTTAAAAATGTTTCATTACCGTGATCACTGTTCTTGGGGGTCTTGGTACTCTAACGATCTTGGTGTTCTTTATACGAGGCTGAGACACTGTATTAATACTGACTGCTGCAAGATTGCTTCTTGGCAAGGTATGGGAATTATTGGGGAAAGGTGGTGAAGGTGGACCACTATTACTTGAGTTTTCCTAGTAAAGAAAACAGGTACAAATAACAGGTCAGGAAGAGTAAGAGCAAATTGTGTGTGTGGTTTTCAATTGTTATGTTAACATGATTAAATTCACATATCGAAGCAAACAATACAAGCTGAACAAGGACCATTTAAGTGATGTCAAGCAATTCAAATCTTTAATGACAGCAGATCCCAGTAAGTTTAGAAATGGCTTTCATTTGACTAAAATCAGAACAGCAGTAAATAATTCTACTTTTCTTTAGACCCGCTCAGGTTTTCACAATCTGAATAATCCTACTAATTTTCCAGTAATGTCACACCATGAGACAAAGCCAACACCAAGGATGGGCAACCTTTTCAGTTTACAGAAATTTGCCACTACGTTTTTTTTTTAATGGCAGCCTCAACTTCATAACAAAAGCTTTTGACTGCCCATCACATTCAAGCTATCTAGTTTCTGGCCTCATTTTTGCTTTGGTCAGATGAAACCAGAGCAGTCTGGACAACAACAAATTTGCTCCTATTACAAACTATGATGTGTCAAGACTGCCATCTCGTGGTTATATTTAGCACTTACTTCTGGTCTGTAAGCTCGTTTACTTGCCAGAGATTTAAGCAATTCTTCTCGTAGCAACATTTCTTCCTCTTCTTCCTCATCCGCAAATGGAGGCTTTGGTGGCTGTTCTGGTTCTTCAGGAGGAAGAGGAGGAAGAGGAGGGAGAGGCTCTAAAGAAACACTTGAAATGCCTTCAACATACAATTGGCTCATTGACGGCTGGGCCTGAAATAAATAAGAAAAAAGAGATAAATTTTTGCTTGAGCCAACTAAGCAGTGTAAGAAACTTACAAGATAATTCCAACTTTACAGTTCAGAACAGAAGAAGTTCAGCAATCCCAAAAACTAAGAGATTACACTGTAGACAACTGGACAATTCTGATTCAGCAGAAGTTCAATCTCAATAATTACTCGGAGAGATAACTTTCAGGATGGCCAGGAAAACCACACTGTCTATAAGAATATTCAAATAATTTCTGAATTACATAAGGAAGATCTAAGGTTATTTGTGGTTCATCTACAATATTATTTCAGTCTTGGAAAATCACATACCGAAACTTGTGGTGCAAGAGGCAGTGAAATCTGTGGAATGGCAGGAGAGAAGTATCCAACAGGACATTCAAAGTATGGAGGCTGTACTGGAGAAGACGCTTTAAGGGAATGACACAAAACAAAAGTCATGTTACAACATAAAATATTTTTAAAGGTTGCATTTCTTAAAGTGCACTACTTTTCATAGTTCAACTGTATGTTTTTGTGAGGAGCTGACAAACCTCTGGGCTAGAAGTAGATGGAACTGGCAATTTCCATCAGTTCTTCTTTCGCACCGCAGACCTCCTCTCAGCATTTTGTGGAGGTCAGCAGGCTGCAGCAGGGCAGTTGGGGGAAGGAAGAAGGAAAGTTTCATACTGCCACTGGAAAATTTAGACTGAAGCCAACTGTCTGTTTACTTTGTCATGATGTCTGAGTGTAGGCTAAGAGTTCTTGGACACTAACAGAGCATCGCTCTAAAAAATGCCTCTTTTACATCTCATTATTCTATGCTAAAGTTGTCCCTTCCCTTGTTAACAAAATGCCAATAATGCAACTTACTGCAAAGAAGGAACAACCTTTATTTTATTAACAGCATACAAAGAAAACCAAATATCCCCCATCTCACACATGACATTAATGGGTTCAAATGCTAAATTTGAAAAGCAAAGTTCCCACTTGCTTTTAGTTAGGTATCTTTCCTTGACTACACATCTGAGAAGAAAACTGGTTTGTGAACAGAAAACTGAAAATACATGATCGGAGCCAAAACGCAACAAATTGGAAATAAGACCATCAAGAATTAAAGTATACAAGAACCAGAAGAGGTAAAAGTTAAACTTAATATATTTAGCAAATTAGCAGAATAAATCTCTGTATAAGTAGATTTTATTTATTTTGAATATCACTCTCTGCCTCCCCATAAATCTTTGCTAAGACAGCTAACAAAAAAAAATCACTGTTTGTTTAAAGAATAAATAAATTGGTAGCATTCTGACAACAAAACCCTCAGCAGTAAAAAAATTTCAAACACAGAGCAGACAGTAAAAAGAATGCTGACAAAAGTGGGTAAAAATCCAAGTTTCACACAAGTCCGGTTGCTGAGCCAATTTCTCTAGTTATAAGACATGCCATTATCAGCCACAAGTTATGTAAAAGACATATCCTGCATCTATAAAAGCATCAGGTCAGCTCTCATACAAGCTTGAGCAAGGTTTTTGAAACAGAATGTTTCCATATGAATTTACAGTCTGAAATACCATTGTATTTGCTGGAGTGAGAAAAAACCCACACTGAAATTATGCAAACAGGGAAAATCCTTACAGAAACAGAACCGGTTTAAACATCCTCAGCCTCTGATAATACAACTTAATTACTTTAACTCATAGAATCATTTCTGCAGATTTCATAAATAAATACACTGGGGCAGCAATTCTTAAGTTGTACTTCATTGTATGCCCTTAGGTCAGCGGTTCTCAACCTATGGGTCGTGACCCCTTTGGGGGTCAAACGACCCTTCCACTGGGGTCGCCTAAGACCATCAGAAACCAAAAAACCCCACCCCCAAATCTGGCTGCTGCCTGGTTCTCTGTGCGCTCCCTGGATCCGGGTTGAGAGGCCGCTAAAATCTCCCCGGCGCTTGGCAAGAGGCGGCTGAAATCTCCCAGTGAGAGCCCTGCCAGAAGCAGCTTTTCCGCAACCCCCAGGCAACCAGGATCAAAAGCCTTGCCTAAAAAAAACCCACGCCACCCCAACCTATTTTGAAAGTGGAGGGTGGGGTGGGAGGAAAGTCAGGGCTTGCTTCCGGAAAGCTAAGCCCCACCTAGCTCCCAGAAGCCCTCAGCTGGGTGTGGTGGAGCTGCCGGCTGCACAGGGTTTCAGTGTATTCAGATTTCCCGCGAAGAAAGGTAAGGAGCTGGCCTGGACCTCAGTGAGAATGGGGGGGGGGTGTTTTGGGGGGTGTCTGTGGCCTTTGTAGCCGGCTGGAATGCTTTCCCTCTGGGCTATGGAGGCTGCAGGTGGTCTGGGGCTTGCCTGGGGGGGGGGGGAGCCAGCATCCATGGAGGATCGCCGGCTTCAGGATGGCTGGGTGCCTCGTGCTGCTTTATTGTTGTTTTTCCTGTGCAGCTCCCTCCCTGCAAGGTTTGCCTTGGGCAGCTATGCGTGGGGGGGTAGGAAGCTGGCGTCCATGGAGGATCGCTGGCTTTGGGGTGGCTGGGCGCCTTGTACCGCCCTTGCTTTTGTTTTTCCCGTGCAGCTCCCTCCCTGCAAGGTTTGTCTTGGGCAGCCATGCGTGGAGGTGGGTCCCAGTTCTTTTAATGACTTAGCAATGCCTCTGGCCCAGCCCCAGCCCGCCCCCCAGAAGATTGGAAAGTCTACGCCTATGCTCCCGAGTAAACATCCCTGGAGAGGGTGGGTGTATGTGTTAAAAGGCACACCTATCTGGTTGTTTTTGAAAAAAGGTTGGTTGGTTGGTTGTTAAAAGGCAAAAGGAAGAGCCGGTGAATGAGCTGCAGATTTCCATGGACCGAAACTCGCAAGCTGGCTGCGCGTGTCATTTGGGGTTTGTGTGTGTGTGTTTCTCGGATTTGATCCCTGGAATGCCTGTCTGGAGAACAATGGCTGTTTGGAAAGAGGCATGGATCTGATCGGCTTGGGGCCAGGGTTCCCTCTCAGCTGAGTTAGTGTGAACTAGTTCAACATTTTTTAGCCTCTGGCTCACACATTCTTGTCTTTAGCTCGGGAGGGATTGGCTTCAGAGCAAAGTAATTCATGCAGCAGCCAAATCACTTGCTCACAGCTTTAATGCCAGGGGCTCACAAAGTAGAATTTTTGCTCACAAGACTCCGCAGCTTAGAGGGAGCATGGCTTGTGGCACCTTTCAAAAAACTGAAGCGCTGGGAGACTCTTGTGGTTTTAGCTGCCTAATGGACTTCCCTTCGGGAAGAGACGCAGGCCAGTGCCTACTCCTGAGTAGCCCACTTTAAAGTCTGTCTTTGCTAAAGTAGAGTTGCCATTGTTTCCCCCATGCTGTAGATCTGATCCACTAGTCAGCAGTTCTCAACCTGTGGGTCGCGACCCATTTTTAGAGTAGCTTCATTGCTGTGTGTGTTGGCAGAATTTTATAGTTGGTGGTCACCACAACATGAGGAACTGTATTAAAGGGTCGCAGCATTAGAAAGGTTGAGAACCACTGCCTTAGGTGGTCCTCAGGAACATGACAAAAAAGACTGGATGACCTTTCTAAACCACAAAACCAGCACCCGGATTAAAATATGCCTTGAATAGTAATGCTCTAAATGACAAACATCTGAGACAACATGTGCAAACCTAGCAACACCATCTCTTTCTCCATTTGGTACAGCTGCACTGGAGTGTGGGAGGAATTACATTTAACAAAATGGTTCAAGCAGCTTTTCATGTAGCAAGAAAATGAACAAACTGAAACAGAAGTATTCAATATAAAATTTGAAACCATTCAATTAAGAAAATAGCAGGAAGATATTCTAATCCAAATATTAAATACCACCTACCAGGAGAATTCGTTTCACTTTCTGTGTCCATTGCAACTTCATCATAATTGTCATATTGATAGATTCCTCCTGCACTCTCGGTAGATTGCTTATCTAATGATCGTCTCAAGTCTTTATCTGAAGACTAAAAAAAAAGGATGTTTTTTCTTTCTTTCCAGTTTGTGTATTTCTTGGCTCACTTGTATATTGCTTTAAGGTGAAACTAAACATCACATGAAGTTCTGTGACACAGGAGATCCAGTTGGGAAAGGGAAGCTAAGTGTAGCGAGGAGGGGGGGAGAACTATTGGAAAATGAAATGGAAGGAAATGGTTCAGCATCTGCTCCCCTTGTGTGTCTTCCCCAATCAAATTAGGAATTTTCTTGATTGCTTTTAAGTAAAATTTGTGCTACTGAAAAATTTGATCACTGATCTCTCCCATAATAACTGTCACTAATATTTCTGGGTTACTAATGACTTTGCATGAAAAGATACAGCATACACAGATCATCTGTGGCTATGGGGCCTACCCCTAGCTTTTATTTGCTGCAACTTCTTAGGTTTAAGAAAGGGACAACATTTCTAATATGTTCCCTCAAGGAAGACTTTTACAAGATAAACACTGAATGCTTTATCACAAACAGATATCAAATTATTCTTGGCGGCTGTAGAGTCAAAGCAAAACAGATATTTTCCAAATTCACTGACTCACATTACAATAATTTTCAAATATATTGGCTAGCAAATCTCTTATCCCTCTCCACCCCTGCAAAACTAGAGCAACTCACTCCCAATGGATGATTGAACAAATGGAGTAAGTGATAAAAAGCACAGTCCTACACAGAGTTATTCAGCACAGGATTTTTCTGCAACTAGCTACAGATTTAAAGTTTTGTCCAAAATATTAGTACCTTAATCAACATTATTGCTTTCTTTAAAAACTAAGAAAGGGTACTGTGGCTTGCTCCACAGACATCTACATTTTCCACAATGCTGAAGTACTTATATAAAATGTTTCCTAGAAATATCTACCACGTCTCTACAATGGTATTTGCTCCCAGTAATCATTTCAGTAAGAAATAAGTGCAGTCACTGAATGCACACACTGTCTCAAAAACCTACTGGCTTAAAGTCCCATTTCCTCCCCATTTGGGGCCTGCAAATCATGCATATTATTGGCAATACCATGACTCATGATAATCCCACTTTACCTTGCTTTTTGATCGCATCTTTCCCCCAACCAGCTTCATGAACCTATTGTACTGTTCTTCTTGATTAGAAAGATCACGGATTTTTCTTATTTCCTCTTCCCTTTTTCTTCTTTCCTCCTCTTCCTCTTGTTTCCGTTGCTCTTCTTCCTTCTGACGCCTTTCTTGCTCTTTCTGTTGCTGCAGTTTTTTCCATACCTTCGTTTGCTGTTTCCTCAATGCTTGCTTAGCTTTAAAATAAAAATATTGTTTAATTACACTGCATTTCCCCAACTGGCAAAGAATGCAGCGTATCTAATACTAGACATAAAATATTTTTGTCTCTGGAAGCCAATGCAAACCAATTTATAATTATTTACCTGCAGTGCTAGTTTTTTTGGCAGAGTGTGATTTTGCACTGGTTTTGACCTTTTGCTGCACAGTCTTTGCTTTTGTTAGTTTTTCTTTGCTTTCTTTCATCACTTGCTGCTCTTTCTGCTGCCACTTTTTACTAGCAGATTGTAGAGCTAGAAGCCTTAGTTGCAACTCTGACATCTCTTCTTCTTCATCGAGCAGCTTCTTTGGTGGGAAGAAAAGGATAACAATCTCAGCTTTGCTTTCACCACTAAACTGATCAAAAATCCCCCCATTTAAAGATTAGAAACCTTAATAGAAGGATGATTTTCAAACATCGTCTACATTTTGTCAGAACTAAGTGGCAACTTTGGCTTTTACAGTTTTTCTTACCTTCACCGCTGCAGCATCTGAAGGACTAAGTTTTTGCTCTACTTGTTCTTTTTCATTGGCTGCTGGTACAAAGAAATTTTTCCAAGTTTAATGACAAAGCCAAATACTTGAAAACAAATTAAAGCACACTAAAAGCTACACTTGTTTCAAAATATACAAAAAAGTGGGTATATTTATTACAGAAAGTGCCCTAAAACCTGGGTATCTGGTTCTCAGTGTCTCAAGGTGCAACACTCGGGAGTGTTGTAACAAGCAAAGGATTTCTCCAGACATCCCTTCTTGATTTTATTTATATCCCAGAAACACAGCATGCACAGTGGAGAACGAATAACCAAGGAGGCAGCCTAGCCACAAACGGAGATATGAAGACATGGACAAAAGCTAGGGGAAAATTCTGCCCATCCAGAGGATTTTTGCTTCATCTTCCCAATGGAAAAATTGGGCAACTCTGAGAAAAAACTACTAAGAAACACTTTCTCTTTTAGAATGAGTGAAATGCTTTTCAAGACATAAGGCTCTCTATGTATTCTAAACCATCTGTGCCCAGCCATGTGTAGGGTGGGTTTGCTTGTCCACACTCCCTCCACCAGCCTGCACAGCTTTTTCTAAAGGTAGAATGGCAGCAAAATACATGGCCCTATTGATACAAGATATGCATATTTCTTCATTCACCTCCAATACTGCAGTAACTACAACTTGTTCACATAATCCCTATGAATGGGTAAAGGACAGAGCACATACTAAGGATACTGGAAAAATGAGGAAACAGAAGCCCCTTTTATCTCATCTTCAAAATGCTACTCTTACATTTATCAATAAACACAAAAGTGATCAGTAATGGTCTTCAAACTGTACTTACAAATCTGTACATATCGTTTAAAGCTACTTTTCTGCAAGCAAAAGACAGATTTCTAACTGGTATAGATCAAATTCCATAATTATGAGGCTATTACAAGAAAACAGAAGTTACCCTGGTTAGAATCCAATAATTCAGATTTTTGTGATGATTGCTTTATTCCATCTTTTGCTTTCTTCAGCTTACTTCTCTCAGGTAACGTAGACAGTTTTTGCCTGAGAGGTTTCAGTTCAAATGCCTGAAAGGTTAATACTTGATTCTTCTCCTCAGGAAACACTTCACTTACAGTACCCTTTGTAATACTGACATGATCTATAGCAATTTGGTCCTCAAGACTGGTCTTTTTATCATCTTCTTGCTGAGGAGTTTCTTCCTTGTTATTGAGAGCCAGTTTTTCATCTTTATCAATATATTCAAGTTCTAGTTGAATTTGTTTATATTTCAGCAGGAGATCTTCAAAACTTTCCTCCACAGCATTATCATTTTTAGACGAATAATTCTGTTTTCTAAATGGGGATTTTACAAATGTTTTAGCTGCTTAATTTATTAAGGAAATTACATGGAGTATGTAGGTCATTTAACACCATCATGAAGCTAGCATGAACAATACATAGCCACTGAAATTTAAATATCCTCCAGGCATAATTTTATTCTGTGGCCACTTCTGTGTGCATGCACACTTCTTCAGATACACAAAGGCTTATACCTTGAATAAAACTTTGATGGTCTTTTTTTTTTTTTTTTTAGTATTTTGTGTGTGTGTATGTGCTTGCGAGCCTGGAAATCATGGTGACCTCTGGTGACCCCTAGTGAGGCTAGGATATTTCAGAGAGATGGCTTGATAACCTGCCTCTAAGTCCCAGCCCTGGTATTCCTTGGAGGTCGCCCTTCCATGTACTTACAAGATTCGGCCCTGCTTAGCGTCCGAGATCTGATGAGATTGGACTTGCCTGTGCTATCCAAGTCAGGGCGACTTTGTTGGTCTTAAAGGTGCCACTGGACTCAAACTTTATTCTGCTGCTTCAGACCAACATGGCTACTAATCTGTCTTTCTCTTGCATTTGAGAATTGTATCCTCAGTATTTTATCAGTATTTGAATTGTATTCCAGCGTTTGCTTATCCTTAGCATACAGGAATTAAATGATTTGATAGTTTACATAATTTTACATAAAAGTCTTTATGTTACATAGTTTTCAGAAATAATAAAGGTAAATAGTTTTCAGAAATAATAAAGGTAAAGGTTTCCCTTGCTCAAAAGCCAGTTGAATCTGACTCCAAAGGGCAGTGCTCATCTCTGTTTCCAAGCTGAAGCACCAGCGCTGTCTAAAGACTTTTTCTGTGGTCATGTGGCCGGCATGACTAAACGCCGAGGCGCACGGAACACCGGAAATAATACTGGAGAATTAAATATATGAACACCTTGTCATAAGCATGTTAGTTACCACTGTGAAAGAAAATATTCCATAATCCATTTTTCCCAATTTTTCCGGGGGGGGGGGGGGAACACACACACACACCAACTTTGGAAAAAATACCCCCCCTCCAGCCTTCCCATCTCTGGTCAGATTCCTGATATAAAACTGTTCTTAAATCTATATTTACATTTGAATTTAATATTACCTGTTGAAACAATCTTACCTGTGTGACTGTTACAAGACCAATTTAAAAGTACAATAATTTAAGCTAAGCTTTCATAGGAAGCGCAGAGAAAGAAATAAAGGATCAGCCTACCCACATGGTGCCATTGCTCTCCTTTGCATCTACAGCACACAGGGTACATGAAGCCCCTGAGCTTCTTTAAAAATACCTGGATTTATTGATGTGCTCAATAAATCTTCAACTACAAAATGACAAATGACACCTGTGGGGAAAAGTCAGCTGGGAGGAAATCAACCAACAGTGACAGAGCAGTTGCATGTTTACATAAAGTTACTTGAAGGCTACCCAAGTTTTTCATTTACAGCTTCTTATTTCAAAGATCTCAGTGACAAATTATATTTTAACTGCCAAAAATAAAATCGCCACCGTGTGAGATAATGATTTGCTATCTTTCTATCTAACCTTACAGTCAAGTAAGGATGTGAACCCTTATTTCTCCAGACACTCTATGGCATGCACTACACCACACTAGTTGCTATAGGATGAAAAGTTGTGCAATGTTTTTGTTCATTTAAAACAGCTATTTACTTTTATGGAACTGTTTCAAATGGAACTGATTGTGTCATCTTCAGCAAGTATAAAAACAGGAAATGGGAGGAGCAGAGAATTCAGCTGTAATTTTAAGATATTTTTTAAAAACAGTTTTCTGAACAGACAACTTACGGATAAACTACAATATAGCTTGCACAGCCCAAGCTACTCAATAATAAGAGATCAGAATCCAAAGTTTCTTTCTTGTATTCCATAAACAAAACCGAAACCAGAACACAGGGCAAGAACCACACCCTGGTCAAGGAGCAAAGGACTGGTAAGACTGCAGTAGTTACATACTAAATGCTCAAGATATGAATTGTTATACAAACTACCAAAAATTTTGGTAGTTTCAAACCTAGTTCATGATAAATGTAACCAACACCTAATAGCTACTATCAAACAATTCCAGTGTATTCCGGATTTTACAAAAACAAGTTAACATAGCAAGAAACACTGATTTTGCACCACAATTCAATACATATGTGCAAACAACTAAATCTTACTATTGGGCACTATCTAGTAAGTGTATGCTGCACTGCACCCCTTGTTGCACCACAGAGGCATATATGGATTTCGTAACATGACACTGACAAATACCTATAACCATACTTTTATGAGTCTTTAATTTGACGAGCCTCTCTACCACTACCAGTTATATAACTGAGAACACAACACAATTGTACAGCCAACCTTTTGTTCAAATGTGTGAAATTTAGCAACAGTTAGTATAAAACTATGTGCTTCGCACATACACCTGAGATCCTGCTCTTTTCAAAACCATCAATTTTTCAGTCATGCATAATTAAAAAGCTCGCCCTGACCTGGATAATCCAGGCTAGTATTTGGAAGGGCAACCTCCAAGGAATACCAGGGTCGTGACGCAGAGGGAGGCAATGGCAAACCACCTCTGAAACGTCTCTTGCCTTAAAAACAAGTCTAGCTCGCCACCTAGTGGTGCATAACACTAAAGAGCTAGAACATCTGGCTGCCAGACAATCTTAGGCCCTCCTGGCTATTCCACACAAAATGCCATATGATTAACAATAATCACAATTGAGAAGCCCTTCCAAACAGCATCTGCCAGGAAAACACATCTCACTTCTACAGCTCCTGTAGAAAAGACACCGAACTCACATCAGGGGCTCCACCACATTCTCATTTTTGTCACTCGTTTGTCCCTAATGCTTTGGGCACCCCCCCCCCCCACACACACACGTGTTTTGCTCCCTGTGGAAGAGCCCTAGCTTTTTACAGCTCTGCATGCAGCCAGCCCCTCCCTTACTCCGAGAATACGAAAAAGAGCTTCAACTCTTTTTTGCCCCTCAGGCTATTGTCGAAGCAGCCCCCGCCCTGCTCTGAAGGAAACAAACGACAGGGCGACCGCTCTCCACGGCCACAGCCTTGCCTGGGTCAAGCGACTCTTGTAGCAGGCTCGCACGGATCCCCCACGCACGCCACCCCCCTTCCCGACGAGAGACCAGGCCTGGGGCGCCATGCCAGGCGGCCTCACATCATGAGAAGGATACATTTCCGAGGCGAGGCCTCCCTCCAGCCCTGGTTGCTGTTGTAGCCGCCGCTCCCACCTCCGCCTCCCGGGGGCCTCCCCGGAGGGTTGCCTCCCCGGCTCCTGCCCCAGCGGCCCCCGCCCCGGTAAGGCCGGCCTCGGAAGCGAAACCGGTCCAGCGCGTTGTGGCTGCGCTCCCAGAACGAGAGCCGGGGGCCGGAGTCGGGCGGCAGCCGCAAGCAGGAGGAGGAAGGCGGCGGCTGCGGCCGGAAAGCCTCCTTCAGCCGGTATCCGCCACCGTGGCTATGCAAGTGCCCGAGCTCCGGCGGGGGCTGGTGCCGCAGGTGGGGGAAGCGGCGGGACGAGACGAGGAGAAGACTGCTGCGGAGGTCGGGGGGAGGCCTACGCCTGGCGTACGGGCCCTTTGGGCCACCGCCCCGGTTACTACTCGGCTCCGGAGGCTCTTCGGTATTGTCGTCGTCGCTGATTTCTCCGTCCTCCAGCTCGCCTTCCTCTTTAGGGGAGAGGCCCCTCGAGGGTGCCGCGGCCGCCACCGCGGCCTTCTCTTCAGCCTCAGCCGCCGCCATCGGGGTCAGTCGGCCCTACCAGGCCGGCAGAAAGGCGAGGAAGAGGCTCGGGCCAATGCGCGCACAGGCTCCCTACTCAGTTTCCAGTCCTTTCCGGAAACAGTGCGGCGGGCCGGGCAGACCCTAAACTTGTACGCGCACAACACCCTTTCCCCTTGGCTGACGGAAACTCTCGCGAGATCCCCCTTCCTTTCCTCCAAGAAGGATCGCGAGGGGAGGGGGATAGACATCACAAAGAGGGGCGAACGGCATGATGGGAATTGTAGTCCCCCCGCTGCCTGGCAACGGTCCACAGGGCTGTAGAAGGTCTTCTCTGTTTCGGGCAACAGGCAGGGGGGGATAACGGTCCCTTAACGGAACCGGTGCTCCTGCTGTGCGGAAAAGGTCAAGGAAAGTAGCCACTTCAGTGACGTTTGGGTCTAGAGGCAGGCAGAACCGACTTCAAGCGTGCCACGGGTGGGTGTCTATAAAGCAGTTTTTAAAAATTCCAGGAATGTTTATATTCCTCCAGGGAGGGGCCAAACTGCAACATTTTTGAATGACTTTTTAAAAGTTTATGGGTCTGAGATAATATGGAATGAGGAGCTTCATCCTTCCAGGGAGGAGACAACTGTTTACAACCAGGTAACTACAGGAACCAAGTGTTTGTGAGACAGCTTCATATGCGCTCCTTAGGTCTCCTGTGGTTCGAAGACTCTCCAGCAACATAAAATAACATTAGGATTCTTGTTCTGCAAAACTGGATTATCCACTCTTCCCCACGGCATCTTTCACACACATGCTTTTAAAATAACCACTCCGTGCCTGGCTGGGCTCCTAACTTCTTTCATTCTTTTCAATCCTCTGAGAAGCAAGAGCTTTGTTTTTCTTACAGTCAGCAGGACCAAAGCTAGGGTGGGGAACGACCCACAAATTATAACACTCTTTCTTAGCATTGGTACTGCATCCAAACACACTATGTTCAAGATACTTCTCTCTGAACTAACACAATTTCTATTGGATGGTAGTAAAATGTAAGCTGTTGGAAATTACCAGGTGTCACCAAGGAGAAGAACCTATTATTTATATTTCATTTAGGCTTATGTAAGGGTTGGGCATTTGACTAGCCATACAAGATTTAGTTTGCTGACAGATCAAATAATGGTGAAACAATTTGAAGTGTTAACTCTGGCACAATATATATATAAAGACCTCTTTGTGCTTGTAATGCTAAAACTCAAGTCCGATATTTGACCAGTCTTAGCTTACATGAATAAAGAGAAGGTTTCTGCACAGATGCCACATGCTACAAGATAACAAATTCTGAGTCCAGTGGCACCTTTAAGACCGACAGAAGTGGTCTTAATGCTACTGGACTCAACATTTGTTCTACTGCCTCAGACCAACATGGCTGCCCACCTGGATGTTACACCTACATGTTACAAAATTGTTACATTTAAATGTGTAGGAATGGATAAACTGCCAAGTGTCAAGCATGTAGTGTATCATTAAGCACAAGTTTACTTCAAGGACAATATAGAACTCCATATTCAGGTTGCACATTGTGTGTGACTTTTCCCTTAAAACTCCACAACAAAGAGAACTAGAGACTCCTTTTTTTTAAAAAAAATGCTGGGAACTAGTAGATTATGGCCTCAGATCAACGTAATACTATGGTCATCTATCAATTCCTGATTTAAATTGAGGAGGAAGCAGCCATGAGGGTTAGAGAAAGGAAAAAAAATAGCAGTGATATATGAGCAAGACCAGCAAAAATGCACACCTTCCTGTCCACGTGCAGCATCCAAAAGTATTATGACTGAATATTACAGCAAAATGGTAGCTAACGCAGAAGCAGGCTGAACAGAGGATTATGTCATACAGATACTCCTGAAAACAGCACTACTGTAAGGATATCAAAGCAAGGCAAAATGTCTGTGCTAGCAGCTTAAGTACTGGTAGTTTTTACTTTCCAGAGTTCCCTGAAGTTGGTTCTTGTGTTGCATGATGATGGGGTTGGGCATCCTGTGTGTGTATAGACTTTTTTCCCAGTTCAAAATGCAAAGCACATTTCTGAAGGATTTCCCCCACCCCTGATCTGTGGAGTAATGCACACATATAGTGGAGGAATAATTCCTTTAAAAAAGCAAAATCCATTTGAATAAATAACGCATGTCAAAAAGGAACATGGATAATTTAAATTATACAAGATACAATAGGGGCTTGTTTATTTATTTAGATATTTATACTCATACTTTCTCGCCAATGGGGACCCAAGGCAACTTAAAATATTCTTCCCTTCTCCATTTTATCCTCACAATAAGCTTGTGAAGTAGGATCAAGCAGAGAAGGAATGGCCAGCCCAAGATCACCCACTGAGTTTCTATGGCAGAAGGCCTTGGTTCGCCCAACACTCCACCCACCATACCATACCGTTACACGACACATTAACCATTTCACCACCCATTGAACCATCTACATGTAAAAGTAGGTGGGGGGACCCAGGAAGTTGTTGACAAAGTGCTGCAATAGTTTGTGGAGGATGGGTAGAATTAACATCTGCAGATCAGTAACTAGGGACAGAACAGCAACTATGCAATGAGCAAATTTCTCCCACATGGTGACTTGTCTTTTATACTCACCCATAGTTGAAATTATTTCTGTGTAAACATGCATAGATCAGACGCACAGGAATAAATGGCATTGTGATATTGCTTGGTTCATTTTGCTCTTTCAGTGCTCATCAAAGACACTGGGTGGATCTCTTCACAGGAGAAAACATGTACCAAATACAGACATAATTTTAATATGAGGCCTGTAGGCTAGGGTGCTCCCTTTCTACTTTCCTCAGTCATATTCAGTCTTACAACAAAATGAGTCACAAAAGAATTTAGGTCCTGCCTGAAACAATGTACCTGAAACTAATTTACTTTGGATGAGAAGCAAATATAAGATATTCCGTTTCAATATTCTTCTTGAAGGAGCTGTTAATAAAAACTTAGTAAGCCACTTTTGACATTTTCTCAGGTCTTCAGTTGGTTTTACTTCTTTTCCTTGCATCTACCACCTCAGGGATATTTTCAAAACTGTACAACGGTTCTCCACATCAGGTAAGGGATTTTGATTATGCTTTTAATAACGTGCATTCCAACTCTTTCATTATATTGGTTTTCTTGCAGTTTAAATTTTCTACGGCTGAAATACATTCGTACTGACTTCATTTATAGCCCCCCTTTCTCTCTGACACATGGTGGATTATAAAAGAAAATTCTATCCGACAGCATCCAGTAACTATGCACTGGGGCTAGGATGAAAGATGTTAGGAAAATGCTGGAGGAATCAATGCTACTATTTCCTGCAGAGTAATCTTTTTAAAACAAAATATAAAAACAATTTCTCTTTCATTTTTTTAATCTTTCAAATACAATATCTTAACGTATGTTTAATTGAAAAACATGCATGGTTGTTCAAAAGTAGATACCACTGAGTTTAGTGGGGCTACTCTCCCAAATAAACATACATAGAATTGTAGCCCAAGAATGACAGAATTTCATGCTGTCTGATTTAAAGTCACACTCAGCCACAAAATCCAGCAGCTTTCAGACAGTGATCTTAAACATTCTTACTTCCTACTTACTCCTACTGATTTCAATGGGACTTACCTTCAAGTGAGTGTATTTACAATTAGCCCACGTCAGATTTAGAGTAAATGAATGCAGGGTCAGTATAGTGGATCATGAAAAACTGGTTGGATATGTTGCCACCCAGTGAGGACAGATGATACAGTGCAATGTCCTTATAGGGCAAGTAGCTGTCAAGATCAAGTCCCTTGACTGGATTTCCCTGACTTTCTTGTTTGCTGACTAACTGTGCCTTGATTATCAAACTGGGGAACTGATGTAGGCTTTGTATCACGCAATTACGGTATATCTTTGAGCTGGGCCTACTACGGAGTCATGATTTTCAGGTTTTTTCTTTTTCTGCCAGAGACATGTCTGTTTATCTGATGGATTGTGTAATCTTGCAGAACTGGAATTATTGCTGCCAGACTGCTAGCTGCCTGAGGTTTTAGTCCTGTTATGACTGTAGAGATGTCTACAAAGTATGTTGGGAGTTACTTGAGAACTCCAGTTTATATGGACTTGCTTTGGTCTTCTGGTGGGGATAGGACATTCTGTCCCCTGTCCAATACCAGTGTGGCACCAGAACCATAAACCCAGCCATATAGGAAGTCAGCAAACGCAGACACAAAGCTGCCCAACAGATACTAAGGTAATCTCAGCTTCCTTAGCAGTAGGTGAAGTCATCCTTGGTTACACCAACACATTGCCACTACTCAGAAAACCATGAATGTCCTGGTTCCTGTATCTGAGTTAGGCATGCTGTTTGCCTGCTTCAGGTGGGCAATCTCCCACCAGCTGGGCCCTCACACCCTACAATTGCATCAGATAGGGTTGCCAACTCCAGACTGGGAAATTCCTAAAGATTTGGGGTAGAGCCTGAGGATAGTGATCTTAGCAGGCTACAATGCCATAGAATCTACTCTCCAAAGCAGCCGTGTTCTCCAGGAGAACAGATCTCCATTGTCTGGAAATCACTTGTAATTCTAGGAGATTTCCACACCCCACCTGGAGGAAGAAGAATTGTTTTTTATACCCCGCTTTTCTCTACCTTAAGCAGGGCTTTTTTTTGTAGAAAAAGCCCAGCAGGAACTCATTAGCATAATAGGCCATACCCAACTGGAGAAATTCATTAGCATATTAGGCCACACCCCTGACAGTGCAGCTCCCTCCCAGGATCGGCTTCCTGAGGTGCCCTGTGGCTTGTGATGCGCCTGGGGATCCCAAGTGGGGGGAGGCTGTAGGCATGGCCAACTCAGAAGACAGCTGGAACTCCGTTCCTGCCCAAAAATTGACCTGACCTTAAGGCATCTCAAAGAATAGTCTTTCCCTTCCTTTCCCCACAACAGGCATCTTGTGAGGTAGGTGAAGCTGAGAGAGTTCTAAGAGAAACTGTGACTGGCCCAAGGTCACCTAGCAGGCTTCATGTGAAAGAGTGGGGAATCAAACCAAGTTCTTCAGATTAGAGTCTACTGCTCTTAACCACTATACCACACTAGGTTGGCAACTCTAGTATCAGGGCCACCAGGAGAACAGTGGAGGCAGAAATGGTGATGCATCAGTGGACTCTCTGGAACTCTGTGGTAATACTATACTACCCAGTGGGTAAGCTGATGTGTTGATGTCATGTCTGCCCTTTGCCCTGCATTCAAAGCTCCTGAGATGCCAGGTGATGGCCTGGTATCCCTAGTCTGAGTCCAGCAGTATTGAGAGGAAGTACACCCATTCAGTTGTGCAGTTGGCTTGAGAATGCCTTCCTCTTTTCCACATAATTTGTTTCCAACTCCTTCCAGAGTTCGCAGCTATTTAAAACTGTATTGGATGTGATTATTAGAATTATTTCCCTCCTTTCCAAAGTCTCTTCCTATCAAAGTTATCCAGTTTTATTATCCTCTTTTCCACTTCTCACTGTTCCCCTTTCCCATATAACATTCTCATTTGGTCAGCCCTGCCCCCTCCTAAGGCCAATCTTGTAGATTCTCTCCTGCCTTCCTCCTCTTGCTGCAGCCTGAAATGTCCTTCCCGTCCTTAATGAGATATGCCTTTCCCCTAGGGCAGTGATGGTGAACCTTAGAGACCGAGTGCCCAAACTGCAACCCAAAACCCACTTATTTATCGCAAAGTGCCAACATGGCAATTTAAGCTGAATACTGAGGTTTTCGTTTCAGAAAAAACAACTCCTACATTAACATCTTTTGTTTTAAAAGAAAAACACAATAACAGAGCTTTCAATGATACAAACAACTTTTTATTGAAAGGTAAAAGTTTGCATTTGGCATGCTTTTGAACAATTAATGTGATTTTTGCTGTCCAATCTTGCGAACTCTGTGCTGGGGCGATGCCGTGTGTGCCCACAGAGAGGGCTCTGAGTGCCACCTCTGGCATGCGTGCCATAGGTTTGCCACCATGGCCCTAGGGGTTGGGGTTAGAAATACCTGGAGATTTTGAAAGTGGAATTTGAGGAGGATGGGCTTTGGGGAGGGGAGGGACCGAAGCTTGGTACAATGCCATACAGTACTTCCATCCTCCAAAGCAGCCATTTTCTCTGGGGAACTGATCTCTTTAGTTGGGTTACCATCCTCCAGGTGATAACTGGAGATCTAGTGGGATTACAGCTGGTCTCCAGACAACAGATATCAGCTCCTTTGGAGAAAATGGCAGCACTGGAGGGTGGAGTGTATGGCATTGTAACCTGCTGAAGTCTGTCTCCTTCCCAAACCCCACCCTCCCCAGGCTCCACCCCCCAATCTCCAGGAATTTCCCAATCAAGAGCTGGCAACTCTTCTCTGTAGTTAGGAACTCAACTCTAATTTTGGGTTATCTCCGGACCCCATATGGAGGTTGGCAACCTTACTTTCCCCTTGTATCTGTGCAACAAAAGGTGCTGGAGACTGACTTTTTTAAAAGTTGAGAATTCAGAGTACCATACATATTTGTATAGTGTTATAGCAATATAATGATATTCTGTTGCCAATAAAGAGTTCCAAGTGTGTGGGGGTTACTGTGTGGGCAGGACTAGGAAAATCTGAACTTTCCTGCACACAGAGCAGCCATCCAGGTTTTGCTGCAGTCTTTCCTAAACCTTCAGACAAAGCAGGTTTTTGAAAGCTTTGTTCATTGTCCAGCTTTCACATCCATACATAGTAATGGGAAATACTATGGTACCAATTATCTTGATCTTGGTCTCCAAATTCCTAGTTCCTAGTCTCCTAATTCCTTCATGGCTGCCCTACTAAATCTCAGTCTCCTTCTGATTCCTTGTTTTAGTTGATGATTGAGCCAAGAACTTTAACAATTTAAAATTTTTCATTATCAACCTTAAAATTGTGTAATTCCTCAGTAGTAATTTGTCCAACAGAATGGCATTTCCATTTGTGGAGCTGGGGATTTTTGCTTATTCCCTCAACTGCAAATTGCTGCTTTGCCTTCTTTGTTGTTTCGGAATATCTGTTGACCCAGGAACAAAGTTGGGGATGGGAGGCTCAATGGACTTCAGCAGGAAGGAGAACTAGAAACAACCTGCTCCACAAAGTCTAGGAGTGGTTGGATACATGTCACCATTTTATTCTCACAATAACTGCAATAAAATAGAATGGCATACTCAGGATCACCTTCCTAATTTCATGGCTGAATGAGGATTTGAAGCTGGGCCTCCTCAGTCCACCCACTTCAAGCTTTGGTTGAGTAGTGCAGAAAATATTATGCAACAGTGCTGATATTGCTCTTTATTATAACTGAGGGCTTAAAGTTTAATTGATCAATCTATTGCACCTCAGTTTGGATTGATCAGATTTTCAACTTTGTTCTAAACTCATTTTATTGGAAGTGCGTTAGCTGAGTTTAGTGGAACTTGCATCTCACTGAATGTCCTTTGGAATGCAGCCTTTAACTGGATTTGTCCCACCTGAAAGTTGATGATGATCATCAGGGGTCATTTCGAGCAGGAGCTCGGGGAAGCACAGCTCCAGGAGTTGGTGCCAGCCCCCCCCCCCACGGGGGAATGCCTGCTTGTGTCATGGCTGCAGCAAAATGACCCCGTCCCCTGGAAAGGTCCTTGTTCCTCCAACCAGTCTTCTGAAGGCTTCAGCCACCACTGAAGCTATCCTCCCAGAATAGTGGTATTTCTGAGGCTTGGATTAATAGCTGTCCCCTCTCTGCCAGCTCTTTCTTTCTCTCTCTCTTTCCTTTCTTTCTTGCCTTCTGACATACTTCTGGTGATGTTAGGTGGTGTAGCATATGCAAATAAGTTAGGCTAATGAGTTATGCTAATAGGCTTCTGCACCCCTTTTTGTACGAAATGACCCCTGATCAGGGCTATTTTTGGGCAGGAACGCACAGGAATGGAGTTCTGGCTGGCTTCCGAGTTGGCCACACCTACAGCCTCCCCCCTCTCAGGTTCCCCAGGTGCCTCACAAGCCGTGGGGCACCTGGGGAAGCCAAGCCGATTCAGGGAGGGAAGGCAGCTTAAACTGCCTCCCCTCCTCGGGTTCCCCAGGTGCCCAGCAAGCCGCGGGATACCTGGGGAAGTTGATCCTGGGAAGGAGCTGTGCTGTCAGGGGGTGTGGCCTAATATGCTAATGAGTTTCTGCTGTTGGGTGTGGCCTATTATGCTAATGAGTTCCTGCTGGACTTTTTCTACAAAAAAAGCCCTGCCCCTGATGATGATGATGATGATGATGTAGTAAATGTCCTGTCTGTCTCTTTTTAAAAATTAAAATGATCACTGTCTTGTTCACTGGGGGCTCTGGCTTATAACCATAAGTTGTACTACAGTGTTCCCTTGCGTATTTAACTTTCCCATGCTGTTTCCCATGCTGCTTTTCTAGATAGTAATGGCCTTGGACTTGATTCAGAGCTAGGTTCAATCAATCAAATGTTGCCTTACACACTTTCAGTGAAGTCACTCTGATATATTTCAGCAGAGGATTTGAGCTAATCTGCTTCAAAGCTTATCTCTGGAAGTGGTTTCAAAAGTAATGCTAGGAATGCCTTTTAGTTTAGAGCAGGGGTGGGCAACTTGCGGCCCGGGGGCCACATGCGGCCCGCCACAGAGTTTTTTGCGGCCCGCCAAAACAGTTGGCCACGTGGTTTCAGTCAGGCCTCCGTTGGGCTCGGAGTGCAGAGAAGCGGCACTCCGGGAGTGAAGTGTCTAGGGGGCGGGCACATTACCAAGCCCCACCCCCTGCTCCCAGCAGCCCTGTTGGGTGATGAAGAGGCAGAAGAAGGAAGGTAAGTTACCTTCCTTCCCCCATCCTCCTCTTCCCAGGGCCGCAGCGCTCTGGGGAAGCCCTGCCCGCCCCCACCCTCGCCTTCCCCAGGTCGCGCCAAAGTGCAGCGCTCCGGGGAAGCCCTGCACACTCCCACCCTCGCCTCCCCGGGTTGCACGGAGGCGCAGCAGGCAGGCAGCTGCTTTCGGCGATCTCTCTCTCTGTCCCTGTCTCTCTCTCTGACTCTGACTCTTTCTGTGTCCCTCTGCATGTGTGTGTGTCTCTGTGTCCCTCTGTCTTTCTCTCTCTCTCTGTGTCCCTATGTTCCCCTGCATGCCTCTCTCTGTCCCTCTGAGTCTGTCTCTGTTTGTTAACTAATGAATGCAATCATTTTAAAAGGTGCGGCCCTCCGCTAACCTCCGCTCTCACAAAGTGGCCCCCGAGCCAAAACAATTGCCCACCCCTGGTTTAGAGTGTATCAATTCTGAATGTCTTGCTAACATAAGAGCAGAGAGAGCCAATTTCAATTAATACTTACATTCTTACAACTAGAAGGGTGCTTTCATTTGATTTACAGACATAGGAAATTAATGAAGCTAACATCTGTTTTATGGAAATGGTCCAAGTTACAGGGGTGTTGTTCTTGTGCTGGACAGGACTTAAATCTATTTGATGTGCACAGTGCTGTTAAAAGGCTGGGTCATCTAGCTAGAATTCTTGTGCTGCAGCTAACTCTATGCTAAAAAAACAACTATAAAGAAGCACATTCCCCTTCATGAAGGAGGGGCAGGATAAAAAGGTGATAGGTAAATAGCTTTACATGTAACACTTGTTCTTTGCAGATATTGGGGGAGGGGGGAGTGTGTACAAACTTTGTATATTTCCATGACTGAGAATTGTGCAAATATCTGTTTAGAAGTAAAAACAATGCATGCTTGAAAGCCATTTTAGCAATTCTCGTGTACGTCAGTTTACACTATCTTTCATGCTATGTCTTAAACCTGTGCAGGCAAAAAGTCATACGTGAAGCAGTCCTAACAAGTGCAATGCTTGCTTTTTGCTCTGTTTGCCTTAGCAGAACTATTAATAATTTCAAAATAGTGTTGCTGCGTTTAAGACTGAATGTTCTCTAATTTCACGAGTCAACTCAAACACAACAAAAGTAGTCAGAATCAATTTTCTGCATTGACCAAATTCAATGAGAATGAGAAGTTTAATTTAGGAATGCTTGAGAAGTTTCTGTAGCTTTAAAAATGGGCCTAAACGATCTACCTCTACTAATCTGAAAGTAATTATAAACTCATATATAGCTGAAATTTAACTACAGCATGATTTCATAAGCTGTAGAGTGGGTTAGATCCAAATAACTGGGAGCGAAACGTGGCTCTTAGAACAGTTCTGGTCCCTTCCCCCTTCATACAGCAGCCCCTGTGGCCCCTGAAAAGCAGATGCTGGGGTTTGTTGAGGAACCATCAGGAATTACGTGGATGTGGTTCATACAAAAGCAAGAGACAAGGTGAATTTGTGGAAATAGCGCCTCTCCCCTTGTGCAGGTGGAAGTATCTGTCTATCCATAGTCCATGTTTAGCTCCAGTCCATTATCTCTGATCATAGTTGCAAATGTGGCTAGTTAGGAGGAGCTTTTAAATGTTGCTGGTGGAAGTGTGAGTTATCTCTAGGTTTGGTGGCTAGTCAGTGAATTGCAAACAAAAATCGTTGGATATCCCTTTTCTATAAACTGATCAGTGTTTTTTCTGGGAAAATCTTGTCAGGAAAATATATATGGAAAGGTTTTTTTATTTGATCACAGCATAAAGAAGATTAAAATGGCAGAAATGTTTAAAGATTATGCCTGCAGATGATTTGGGGCAAATGATTAGGCAATTATTGTTAGGCAATTATTAAAAATTGTTCAGCAATTATTAAGATGAACAGTACCATCCTAAGCACAGTTACACCTTTCTATTGAAGTCAATGAGCTTAGAAGGTGATATCTCTGTACTGTAAAGTAAACAATATTGTGAGACTATATGGTATACATGTATTTATTTATTTCTGGTGTATTACATATAATGAGGATATGGGACTACTATAATCCAATTATAATCTGTGATGAGGCCCCAAACCAATTGGAAAGACAGGACACAAATATTTTAATTAATTAATTAATTAATTAATTAAAATATAGTTATGCAATGGTATTTCATTTCTAACCACTACACAGCTGATTTATTAGAATGCATAAGTGAAAAATTATTAGTAGTGCTAATTTCGAACAGAGGCTGTGACTGTTAATACTGACTCATGATTTAAGAGGATAAGAACTGGGTGTGTTTATTCTTCACACATTTGGCATCATCTTCTGCAGAACACAATTTTCTTACTTTGTATCTGTGTCCCAGATTCAGGAATCTGTGGCTAGGAAGGACACAAAGAATGAATATCAGTGGGAAGTATCTTTAGGGCAAATTATAATGGTAACTAGTGAGTGTAACAAAGTTATAAGAGACTGCTGTTGAAGCCATTCTGTCTGGCCACCAAAAGTCCTGCCTAAAACTCCTTGAGGCCTAAACAGTGACAGGTTTCCCTACTGATTTTTTTTTTTGTAACAGAAGCTAGAAATGTTCTATCTATCACTCTCTTAAGTAATACATGCAAAAATTATCTAGATGTAAAATTCTGCATGAAATGCCAAATTGTGTGCTTGTATGGTGACCCCAAACATATGGGAATATGATAGTAGAAATACCCTTCATCACTGTCTCTGTGGTAATGATACAATACCATTTCCACTGTGATCTTGGAGATCATACCACTCTAGCCCTGATCTTCATTGAGTCCCTTTGTCTGCCATCTTTCCCCACATGCCCTAACAAGTAAGGCTTTTCAGTTTTCCCTACAGCAGGTGGGGAACAGAAGCAGTGGGCCCAGTGAAAGAATGGGTGACAGGTTTAGCGACTGTCTTCTCTATCACTGCTTCTGAGCTTTTAAAGGGATAAATATGATCTCTGGTTTGACAGCAGGCAGTCTGTCAAGAAATTGGTTTCCCAAAATTTCTTGTTCTGATTCAAAGTTTGGTTCGGGCTTGAAAACAGCCTGCTTTTGGGTTAACAGAAGAACACTGCTGAAACAAAGCGAGCTGACCTTGTGCTTTTGTAGATAACACCCAGCTGCAAAGAGGAGTTGAGAGCCTAGCTCTGACTCCCAATTAGCCACATTCCATCCAGTTAATGTTCATGATTTGCACCTGTGAGAAAGGCTGCAGCTAGGCTGCATTTCCTTTCTCCCTGGTCAGATCACCTTGTACATCATCTGCCTAGCAATTAGCTTTATATCACCATCCAGGGATCCTATTGGTCTTTTAGGTCTGAGAACATGTGGACTCTTGACCATAAAGAAGTGAAGTTTTGGCTTATTGCTGGCCTAATTGTGACTACCTAAGATCTGGATATGCAGTCACTGTCCTGATCAGTGCAGCCATCTTGAATGCTTGCTTGTGAGGGCTAAACAGTTTCTGGCCTATGCATGCTGACTCTGGAGAGAGACACTTTGGACTATGGAGAACTGTCAACTATGACTGGGTAACATCTGATAACTGGAATCAATGTATTACTGTTTTAGTTAGTTCTTAAATGCCTAGTTTTCTTATTTTTGCCTCACAGTTCTTGTTCACTTTTAAATATTTTTGCACCCTAATAAATATATTTTATTTTACTTTTGTGGTTATTTGCCTTCAACTGATCTCAATCTAAATCCAGAGTCTTAGACTGGGTGACCACCTACCAAAATAACTTCTTTTGTGAGGAACTCGTTCTGCAAGCCTACCTTGCAGCGCTGACTTTCTTGTTCAGTACCGGGAAGGGTAGAAGCTTGCCCTTTGGCTTCTAATTGTTGGGATAGTCTAACGGGCTGTTGGCAGACTACCAGACTGGTGTGTGAGAAGTCATACCCCAGGGTTTTGTAATTTTGTGTTCTGCAGCCCTTAAACAAAGATTCTTGGCCCAGGACTGAACTGGGAACCTTTGACATCATTACAAAAGATGAGAGTGTCATTGTTACTGTTGTACATTAGTGCAGTCAGAATGCTGTTTGTGTATGTATTCTTGAATGCTGCAGGAGAGCCCTAATGGTGTGGTGGTCCTATTAAGAAGGGGGGAGATGGGTTCCCCTCTGCAAGTCTCATGGGCCCACATTTGTATATTCTAATAGTGAACTCAGCCAAACCTGAGGATATTTAAATCCAGAGACAGGAGCCATGAATGAACAAGACAGGGGGAGATACCACATGGCAAAGGCATCCTTAGATAATAGCCAATGGCAGTTTTCAGATGAATACCAGGAGTTCAGGTTTTGTGTGCTACTGGTCTATTTCAATTAGCATCTTTGAAAGTTTTTTTCCAAGCAGTTTCCCTCTTCTCTGTATAGCAGATAGTAAGGAAATTTCTTTCTTTCTGTAATACCTAGTGCCTTCCAACCAACGTGTTTGAACTTGTGTTAAGAATAGACCCAGCTACCTTCTGAGACTTGACCCTGTAGGGCATAGGTCCCCAGCTTTGTAGGATGTGTGGGCAATTTTGAAACGTTAAGGTATTCTGAAGTACCTCCTGTTCCAGTGAGGGGGAGGATAATGTGGATTAGCTCTTTGCTTTGGAGAATGGATGTTTCGGGAAAGAAGCAAGAGGGTGCTAGGAAACACATCAGAGGGTACAACAATGAGCATCACTATTCTAAGGCATTTACAGACCATTTTTCTTAAGTGTGCTTTTAAAGAGCAGATGTCAAGAGTCTCACTGTATTGTTTTGAGGATGCAAAAGGATGGAGCATATGCAATGTGTCTGGTACACTTTGAAAAGGGGTTGTGTGACATGTGCTGGCAAGGGAAAGTAAGAAAGTTTGGGGGTTCACACACCAAAATGTAATCAAAAGGAGGTTTTCAGGTTGCTAAAGCTGGAGAACGGAATTAGAGTATTAAATACTGGGTTCTAGATGCATTGCAGTGATCAACTCTAGTTTATTAAGTGATTTCAGCAAACTGCACAAGACAACACTAGCAGGGTTGGAGCCCTGCTTATAAGCATGCAAAACACCACATCCAACACCCACCCACTCCCCGTGATAGCCTATTTACGTTGCATTGCTTATCTATAGTTTAGTTCCTGGATGCAGGAGAGCTATTGTTCTGGAGAAGCAAGCTCAGCCTGTTCTAGGCACAGGTAGAGGAAAGGCTAGGCTCAATACATAACACCGAGTATTTGGCAGGAGTACTTGATGATTAACCCCCCACCCCCCTATGTTGTCTAATATCTACATGCACCTCCTTGCCCAAATTATCCAGCGACATGGGCTGGGTTGTCACCAATATGCTGATGACACCCAGCTCTGTCTACTGATGGACAGCAACCGGGGTTCTGCCCTAGAAAATATGGACAGGGCATTACAAGCCGTGGCTGGATGGTTGCAACAGAGCAGACTGAAACTGAATCCATCAAAGATGGAGGTCCTGCACCTGGGTCACAGGGGAACTGGGAATCAGGCTCCCAACCCTTGACAGGGCTCCACTGGTGCCAGCATTGAAGGTGAAGAGCCTGGGGGTGTTCCTGGATGCCTCGCTGACTATGTAGACCCAGGTCACCACCACTGCCAGGTCTGGCTTATTTCATCTGAGATAGATCAGGCAGTTGCCCCCATATCTCACCCCCTGCGATCTGGCTACATTGACCCATGCAATGGTCACTTCCAGATTGGATTACTGTAATTCTCTCTACGTGGGGCTGCCCTTGATTCTGCTCTGGAAGCTGCAGCTGGAGCAGAATGCAGCAGCGCGGATGTTGACTTTGTCATCTGTGCAGACATGTATCCACCCTGTGCTGTGCAAACTGCACTGGCTGCCTGTTGAGTACTGAACCCCTTTCAAGGTGCTGGTGCTTACCTTCAAAGCCCTATACAACCAGGGGCCAGCATATCTGGCCTTACGAGCCCCAAAGGGCTTTACTGTCTGCTCCTCAGGATCTCTTGGTGGTCCCTGGCCCCAGGGACGTCTGTCTTACCTCAACTAGGGCCAGGGCTTTTTCAGCCCTGGACCCTACCTGTTGGAATGGCTTTTTAATTTTAATTGGCTTTAATTGTTTGTATATTGTGTTGGATGGAACCTGCCCTGAGCCTGCTACCTGGGGAGGGCAGGATACAAATCTAACAAAATAAAATAAATAAACACTGAGCAGCCCCAAGCCTTCTGATGTTCAACTTCATTTTTTAACTCTGCTATATGTTTACAAACACAACAGTGTCACTACAATACGTTTACATTACTATGATTTATGTCCACAAATTAATCTTTTCAGATTTCCAAGATCTTTCCCTTTCATTGAGGTGACACAAGACTCACAAAATAGCTTTAAAAGTTTCTCTTCCACCCATTATGCTTTTGGGCCACAGATATTGCACCGATCTAGTCAAATTCCAGTACAGCCTTTGGAAATAAGCATTCTTCCTATTTCAGCAGGGAATAAAAGTCTCTAGTCTCCTGGCAAGGAAACTGAGGCCTCTTCCGCACTGCCACTTTTGTCCCTTGTTTGTCCCTATTGCTTTGGGTTCCGCCCCCACTTTTCCACTTGTGTTTTGCTCCCTCTGGGACTACTAGAGAAAGCAAAACACAAGGGAGGGGGGGGGGAACCCTGAAGCAATAGGGACAAATGAGTAACAAAAATGCAGAAGAGGCCTGAGTAGCAGGACAGACAGAGGACAGTGTAACTAGAGGTCAGATTTCAAGTTCTTATTATGATGTCTAACCTACTACATTTACTGTATTTGAAATGATAGAAATCCCACAGATGAGTAAATTGTGAATAATTAAATTATTTGTTGGTATGATTGTTATATTACCCTCCCTCCATTTTTTTTTAATTATAGGCTGCAGATGTGGAAGGTACTTGTATCCTGATTCTAGCACTGTTTACCTTAGAATAAATCTCACAGATTTCAGTAGTAGCTTCTTCCACTGTAAGAGTGTTTTAAATTATGCACCAGTATTTCTTGGTGCCCTGACTTGGATAGCCTAGGAGAGTCATATCTAGAAAGCTAAGCAGGGTCAGTCCTGGTTAGTATTTGGATGGGAGGACCCCCAAGGAATACTAGGGTTGTTAACGCAGAGGCAGGAAAAGGCAAGCCACCTCTGAACACCTGTTGCCTTGAAAACCCTGCAGGGTTCACCGTAAGTCAGCTGCAACTTGACAGCAATAAATAAATAAATAAATAATGTTGAAATGGATTGGTTTCTACCCTTGCATGATTCCAAGTATGTTTACTTAGAACAAATGTAATAGAAGAAGCCCAGTAACGTAATGAAAGGCAAAATGGTCTGAAAATAGTTAGCATTGAAGACAAATCAATGAAATTTATGTAGGAAAACATCATACTGCAGAATTAGAATGCAAAGTAGGCTATATATGTTGATTTCTTCTAGTCTGATTGTTTGCATGAATCTGGTCTGTTTCTGAGAGCTTCACTGAACTTAACTGCAATTTTCTGGGAAGTAAGTGCCATCTTTGGAACTTCCAGAAAATATATCTTTCGTATGAGACAATAATAATATTTATATTCATTGGGAATACACACACACTTGGCATTTGGCACTATAGAGAACACAAAAGCGTATAAGCCCTGCCCAAATAGTTTAATGATCTAGTACAGAAAGCAAAATCAAGTAACAATGCTAATTAAATTCTGCAAGATTAAGATGCAGTTTTAACATATATTCTTACCTGACTATGTTGTTGATGATCATGGATGCCAAATTACCAGGAAATTACACAAAAAAAGTGGTATGGAAAAGTATAGTGTCCCCCACCTATCCAAAATAATAATAAATTAATTAAAAATCCTTGAAGTCTTTCTCTCTCCTTGCTCCAATGAGTGAAATGTACTTATGGCCATTCTCTGATCTCTTTTTAGCTACAGTGCACCTCTCTTAAACTGACTTTTTATTAGCTGCTTTGCTGACTATTTTGGCATATCCTCAGTAAAGCTGCTTGACAGGCTTAATCTGTAGTCACCTGAATGTAATTTTAGGGTGTTTACAGTCTCTCTTTATGCTGAAGGATTTTGCAATGTTTGAACAAATATAACCTTGCAGAAGAAATATTTGAATGTATCCCTATCACACACAGATTATTTCTTATTTTCAGACTGCTGTTGATATCACAGTCTTTTTGCACCTTGATTCGTACTTTTCTTGTTCTTGAGAATAAAGTGTGAGCAAGTGTATCCGTACAGCTAATAGCCCAGGGCATGCCTCATTGCAAATAGAAAAGCCCCAATGAAGGGATCAGCCAAGAATACAATTTTAGGTTCTGCAAACCAGAGGAAACCCACAGGTTTGCAGAAATATTTGATAAAAAATCATTTTGCAGTACCTTCTTGTAAGTACCTTTGTGCCCATGTAAGCCGCCCTGAGCCCGTTCGCAGGGAGGGCGGGGTATAAATACAATAAATAAAGAAATAAATAAATATAATTTCCATTTAAGGCAGTGCATGATGGCCTGTGAACCATTAGGGTTTTTTAAATTTATTTATACATTTTCCACCAATATTACATTTGTTACATTTACAAAATAACCTGTTGAGTCTATTGTTCCTTTTTCTGATCTAACCATAAGTACATTCTATTCCATCTTTTATAATACGTTCTTGATCTTTTCCCTGTAGAGTGATATTTAGTTTATCCATTTCAGCCACCCGAGCCATTAGTTGAAAGGCAGGCAAGCATATACAGGAACAGGTGGTCCTTCAAGTATCCCAAGCTTTTTAGTTTGACTATACAGTCCCAATCTAAATTAATTCTATACCCATTTATTTCATTTAGTTTAGACTGGAGTAACTCTGCAGAGGATTGCACTGTAAAGGTCAAAAACATCACCTTGAATTTGGGCTGGAAAGAAGTTGTCAGTCCCTTTCGTTGTTTGAAGACCAGTGTCATATGTTCTCCATAGGAAACACTCATCAGTGATCTGGCTGCCACACTCTGCATGAGTTGCAGTTTCTGAGTGTCTTCAAAGGCAGCTCTTCATTAAGTATGTTACTGTAATCTAACTTGGATAATTACTATAGCCAAATTTCTCCATTCAAGGAAAAGCCACAATTGGTGCACCAGCAGGAATTGGTGAAAGGTGCTACAGACTACAAAGAATATAAATGCTTCCAATTGCAGACTTCGTTCAAACAGCACCCACAATCTGCTAACTTAATTCTTCAGGTGGAGTGCAATCCAATACAGAACAGGCTGGCTGTTCAGCCCCTGATTGGCTCTACCTTTGGCCAGCAGCACTTCTGCCTTATCTGGAATGAGCTTCAATGTATTAGCCCTTGTACCTTGCTACCTCCAGGTGTTGTTGGAGCTGAGGCAGAAGATGAAGGTGAGGTAGAAGATGTTCAGAACGTCTTCTGTCTCACCTGAATCAGATAAAAAAGACATTAGAGCTCAGTGTCAGCCTCATATTGGAGATGCTTCAGTACAAAAAACTTTGGATGACTTTGATTAGCAGTTCCATGTAGACTGGGAGATAGAATGGAACCCTGTGGGAGCCCACGGCACGAATGCTTTACACTTGAATGGTCATTTCTGAGCATCATCTCTGCCTCTAGGAGACCAGGTAGGATGGGAACCACCATTGTGCAATGCCGTCAGTCTCATCTCTGCTAATCTGGTACCATGGTTGATAATACCAAAGGTCACCGAGAGATCTAGCAGGATACACTCCCCTGTCTCTCTTTCCTGGAGGATATTATCCAACAGTGAAACCAAAGCAATTTCTGTTCCAAAGCCAGGCCTGAAACTAAAAGTCTAGGATAGTCCATTCTTGTGTTCAGAGAGCAGAAAAATATGCTGAGCTAGAGGAACATTCATTGCAGTTTTATAATGAAAGAATAACAGAACAAATGGCCAATTGTTATCTATAAATGCAGTTACAGATTTCTTCAGTATAATCCAAGAGGGGCAAATTTAGTATTTTCAGAGAATATTTGAATATATTTGACACTATTTGTTAATGTTATGTGACTTTAAATCTACAGGAATCCTGTTATAAAATTAATTGCGGCTATGCAGGAAGGTAGATTTGCATTTCAGCCTTCTTGCATTTCTTTATTTCAACTGGAAACCAACATATTGTTTCTGAAGCATATTATTGGCCTCCACCATTATTGCCAACAGAGCTCTAAAAGATAGTGAAGGAAATTTTTCCAATACTGTTGCCACATCACTAGGGAGAATGCTGGACAGAGCTCCTGAGACATTTTGTGCATCCCTCTTACTTTTTTTCTCAAGCTTTTGTGTGAGGAGTATACTTGTACACTGAGTTTTGTTTTCTTTGACCTTAGTATTATCTGTAAAAAGAGAAATGTGAGCTATATCCATCAGAGATGTAGGTCCTTAGGAAATCTTCCCTTGCCCCTTATGCCTTCTGTTAACGAAAGGCACTCAAAATAGATGGACTAGATGTTTGACCAGTATAGAAGTACAAGGGGGGGCCGCAATATTCGCGGGGGGGGGGAGAAACTGACAGCTGCTCCTCCTTCCTCCACCCCCCTTCCCCCCACGTTCCAGCCTGCCTGAGGCAAGGCCCCTCCGGCGCAGAGCCACGGGCCTCGCCATCTCTTCTCCACCTCCCGCCCCGGCTTGGCCCAGCGAGGCCCGCAGCTTTGTGCCGGAGGAGCCTCACCATTCCTTCCCTCCCCCCTTACCCTCGTGTTCCCCTCCCGCCCGTTCTCCTTTGCCGCGGCTTGAGTGGCTTAATGCCACTCAAGCCCAGCGTTTCCCTCCTCCCCCGGCACCATCCCCTCCCTCCCTCCCCATGCTCGTCCGCCCGCCCACCAGCTCACTCTTCTTTGCTGGGGCCTGAATGGCTTAACACCACTCAGGCCCAGCGTCTCCCTCCTCCCCCCCCCCGGCACCATCCCTTCCCGCCCCCCCCTGGCCGCGCTCATCCGCCGCCAGCGCCGCCAGCACTCCCGCAAGTCCGCACGCGCAGGGAACCACCGCCACGCCGCCGCTACCAGCAACAACCACACGACAGGTAAGTTCATTCCCTGCGCATGCGCAGGGAACGCTTTTTTACTTTTCGGGGGATTTCAGTATCACCCGAAAACTTATTTTTAACTTTTTTTATTTTTCTGCAAACGGGGGGATCACCCCCCACCTGCAGAACCCCCTCCCCAACCCCCAAGTGCCCCCCCGCACGGATTTAAGTATCCGCATGCGGGGGGGCACTTGGGAATTAGATATAGAGATATTAACTATGTGGCTTTCCTGGTTCAAGACAATTTTCAAATTTTTTAGAATATAGCATGGGCCAAGTGTGCCTTGTACTCCCTATGATGATGTTGCCAAAACACTGACTCCACCTGAAAAGATCTCTCTGCCCAGTTTGTAAAGTTTAGAAACTTGTTGGCCATAACATTGTTAGTTTGGGTGCTCCCAGTGGCTGCTGGACAGGTGTCAGGACTTCCAACCTGATGGCTAAGCTCAAATAAGTAAATGTTTCTAATATTACAAGGTGGTTGGGGATAGCTCATCAAAGAGAAGTAGTTTTAGAGACTTCTCAAATTGTACACTAGCTCTGAGATGTACAATCTTCCAACATGACTAAAGTGCCAAAGCGTTCAAGCAGCAGGTTCCTACATTTTTACTTACCCCACCCAACTATGGCTTCCCAGCAGTCATATTTGTCATTTGAATCCACCCTCCACTAACTGATTGCAGCAGGGAACTGGTGTGAACAGCCTCATAACTCTGATACCTATGTGGAGGTGAGATACACTGTTGAACAAAGAAGTGCTTTGTTTTAAAAAATGGGTTTGTGTGACTAATAAGCAAATTCATATCTGATTAAGGAGTCTGTATCACTCAGCCCCATGAAAATTCTCCGCATTAGCAGAGCAGCAGAAGACTCCCTATTGGATCTATAAGAACATAAGAGAAACCATGTCAGATCAGGCCAGTGGCCCATCCACTCCAGCACTCTGTATCACACAGTGGTGAAAAACCAAGTGTCATCAGGAGGTCTACCAGTGGGGCCAGAACTACAGAAGCCCCTGCACTGTTGCCCCCCAAGCACCAAGAATGCAGAGTATCACTGTTCCAGACAGAGTGTTCCATCTATACTTTGTGGCTAATAGTCACTGATGGACCTCTGCTCCATACGTTTATCTAATCCCCCCTTGAAGCTGTCTATGCTTGTAGACTCCACCACTTCCTGTGGCAGTGAATTCTGCGTGTTAATTACTCTTGAAGAAGTACTTCCTTTTATCTGTTCTAATTAATATTATCTGTTCTAATTGATTTCACTGAGTGCCACGAGTTCCTGTATTGTGAGAAAGGGGGGAAAGTACTTCTTTCTCTACCTTCTCTATCTCGTGCATAATTTTGTAAACCTCTATCATGTCACCCCTCATTTCTCCAAGCTAAAGAACCCTAACCTTTTAAACCTTTCTTCATAGGGAAAGTGTTCTACTCCATTAATCAAGCCCTTTTCTGCACTTTTCCCAACACTATAATATCTTTTTTGAGGTGCAGTAACCAGAACTGTACACAGTATTCCAAATGAGGTGCAGTAACCAGAACTGTACACAGTATTCCAAATGAGGCTGCAATAGGGGAGAAAAACACAACCCTACGCAAGAAAGGTAACCAAAAAGGTTGTGACAAAGAAAAAGAAACTAAAATATATCTATGCACGTAATACTCATGTACAAAATATCATATATAATTTTATATATTCAAAAGAGCTAAAGTATCATTTAAAAACCACAGTCCTATAGTTCTGCATATACTTATATGAACTTACAAGAACCTAATCCTGTTCTTATATATAATTGTATTTTCGGGGAGCAACGTTCTATGCCTGCCAAAATCAGTTGGCTGCCTGATGTTGTCACTCAAACTGTCCCTATCCACTGGCTGCATTGCCTGAGTCTCGCCTCCAATATTCTAAACAGTTTGCTGTTCCTCTCCCCCCAGTAGCCAGTCGGAACATGGAGGTTATTTGCATATGTGGCCTGATTGGCCTATGCCTCTAACATTCTAAACAGTTTGCTGTTGCTGTTGGGTCACTGAACGTGCCTTGAGGTAAAATACATCTCCCAATCTTTCTGTAAACGGTCACTGGAGTTGTCAATTTCTCTCTGGGGCCTGGAGATCTCCCAGAAATCAATGTGTTCCCCAGTCACAGCACATCCCTGCTGAGGTCCCTCCGCACCCTACATCCTGCCCTCCCCAGGCTCTACCCCTCAAATCTACAGGTCAGACCCTCCCCTTAATATTGCCAGCCTCCAGGCAGCACCTGGAGATCTCCAAGATCAGTTCTCCTGGAGAGAATGGCTGCTTTGGGCAATGGACTCTATGGCATTATACCCTGCTGAGTTCCCTCTGCACCCCAAACTCTGCCCTCCCCAGGCTCTACCCCTCAAATCTACAGGTCTTGTCCTCACTACTGCCAGCCTCCAGGCAGCACCTGGAGATCTCCAAGATCAGTTTTCCTGGAGAGAATGGCTGCTTTGGGCAATGGACTCTATGGCATTATACCCTGCTGAGGTCCCTCCACACCCCAAACCCTGCCCTCCCCAGGCTCTACCCATCAAATCTACAGGTCTGGCCCTCCCCTTAGTATTGCCAGCCTCCAGGCAGCACCTGGAGATCTCCAAGATCAGTTCTCTTGGAGACAATGGCTGCTTTGGGCAATGGACTCTATGGCATTGTACCCTGCTGAGGTCCCTCCGCACCTCAAACCCTGCCCTCCCCAGGCTCTACCCCTCAGATCTACAGGTATTTCCCAACCCAGAGTAGGCAACCCTGTAACTGGCTATGGAACCGCTTTCCAGACCCTTGGAACCCAGAAGACATAGCATAGGAGGAGGTGGTTTTCTACCTTAGCTGCCACTGCGTAACCCCAAATCAACGTAACTCAGGGGTGGAGGGAACCTTACCTACCATGAGGTTGGTCTCCCATACTACCCACTTGGGGCAGCAAAATGACTTGAGACAGCCCTGCCTTATAACTAACCGGAAGGAAATAAACACAGCTTGCTTCCCTCTATTCTCCCCTTCCCTCTGCCGTCCCACCAGCCACAGCCGGGATACTCACCTGGAGCTTCCTTCTAGAGCCCATTGTATTTCTTCCCACAACGGGCCTTACTCCTAGTCCTACTATAAAGACAAATGTCCCATCATATAAAAACAGGTTACAATGCTCAAAGCTCCAATGGAGTGCTCTGGTACTATTAGAAAAGAATCAAAACTGAGTCAATATTTTCAGTGAGCTATCTACCATGACTCCAAAATCTCTCTCCTGGTCAGGCTCCGCCAGTTCGGACCCCATCAATGTGTATTTATAGTTAGGATTTTTGACTTCAGTGTGCATTACTTTGCACTTGTCCATGTTGAACCTCATTTGCCATATTGATGCCCACTCGCCCAGCCTCAGTAGATCCCTCTGGAGTACCTCACAATCTTCTCTGGTTCTTACCAACCTGAACAACTTAGTGTTATCTGCAAATTTAGCCATTTCACTGCTTACTCCCAACTCCAAATCATTAATGAACAAGTTAAAAAGCACTGGACCCAGTACCAAGCACTGCGAAACCCCCCTGCTTACCACCCTCTACTGTGAAAACTGCCCATTTATACTCACTCTCAGTTACCACCAGTGGCACGCTTTGTTGTTGGGGGAAATTAGCTGTGAGGCAGAAGAGGCCAGAGGGGTACCAGAGACCACACACCTGTGTATATCAAGGTCCAGTCCAGTAGGAAGACCCCAGATTTGAAGAGTAAATCAAATAGTTTTTGTTAAAGAATTTCCCTGATTACAACCACACTAAGCAGTCAAGAAAGAGCACATAATTCAGAACTAAGAAATAAAGAGGTGATGATAGTGATTTTTAGGAGCAATTACAGGGATTATATTACCTGCCCAGATGTGCAGAAGTCCATGAAGAGGAGAGCACAAACAGCCAGTGTTTCATGCTGTGGAGAAGGAGGCCTAAAGGGGAGATTGTGCCACTAGAGCTGTCAGACCCCCAGTTCGGGTGAGGGTTTCCCCAATTTTTGGGGCTTCAGCCCCCTGCCAGCCAGCTGCCGACCCCCACGCCTTGTCTCCAAGTACGATCACCCATGGCCACTCCTCTCCCTCTTCTCCTGAGAGAGCTAAAGGCCCTCCGACTGATTGGGGGAGCACATGGCCCGCCAATCAGCTGGAGGGCCCTTTAAATCTCACAGAAGGAGAGGGAGAGGGGTGTCCATGGGTGATTGTTGTTGGGATGGGGATGCCTCCAACGTGACATAATTTCCTTGGGGATACCCCGCCCCCCTCAGGAACACCCCCCCAAAGTCCCCTGCTGGGGATGAGGCCAGACCTGGCAACCCTATGTGCCACTCTCTAGAGAACTGCTGAACCATCTGATTAATATCCAATCCAAACTAGGGCCATACCTGACTGCTTTTCAAAAGGGGGGAAAAGCTCACCTGGGAGCTCAGTTAAAGAACTCCCAGTATTAAGTATTGTTTGGCATTGAGCCTGGGCTGCTTTGTGAGTCAAAAGAATCCTAGCAGAAATCCAAATGACTTAATGCAGGAGATATTTATTTATTTCCATTATTTAGAGTCTGCCTTTCTCACTTGAACTCAAACCGCATTACAACACAGTGAGCAATACAATTAACAGGTTGGGACATTCAACGAACAATGCAATAAGAATCAGGGTGGTAGTGGTGAGGCCTGTAGTTATTAGAATGGGCCAGAATATAATATGCTGCTACTGGAAACATGTACAGGTTTTTTTGTTTTTTTAAAAAAAGCATTTATTGTCTAGTACTGAAACACCAAGAAAAAAAAATTTGATAGTAGACTTTTAATTCCACTGCCCCTCTCACATTTTTATGAAGTAAGATTGAATGTCCTCAGCAGACTTTAAGAGTAGCTTTTGAGTAACATAGTTCTGGTCTAAGGCTGCCAAGTCAGCCCGGGGGGGCGGGGGATCCCCCGCTAAAGGGGTTCCCGATCCCCACCCCCGAAGTTGTCCAGCAAAGACGACGTAATGATGTCACCGGAAGCGACGTCAGCACGTTGGGGGCGTTGCCAGGGCGACGCTCTTTCAATCGCCCCCAAACTCTATGATACCATAGAGTTTTGATACCATATGATACCGTAGAGTTTTGGGGTGATTGCCAGAGCGTCGCCCTGGCAACGCCCCCAACGTGCTGACGTCACTTCCGGTGATGTCGCTGGGCGCGCACGCTCCGTGTGTGCGCCAGGAGGAACTTCCGGCCGGAGGAGGACTCCCCCCCGCCGGTGAGTTCCGAAGACTTGGCAACCCTATTCTGGTCACCTTTAAAATGTGACTCATCTGGAAATATAACAATCAAGGAGACTGTGATGTAGCTGTTCCAAACACTAAGGTCTAGTTAGCATTGACCTAGAATTTAAATAAACACTTGGCACCCATGTGCAAGTATGCCTAGGCTTATAGCCCACATATTGGAGCAGGGCCTGATTTAAATGTAAAATGTATGAGTTAGATGTACTAGATAGATAGAAATGTGACGCTAAAGAAGCTAAGCCACTTGCCCATGCAACTCTGCATGTGCCTACTGGTATTTCTTTTCAACTGGCTGCTGCTACCTGTGTAAAGCAGCTATGTGTGCTTAGTTTACACAAGGAAAAAGGGGTTTGTGGAACTGCAACCCATTCAAAAGTGGAACCCCCCCCCCCAAAAAAAAAAGGTGAGGAAAAGGGGTATAAGCAAACCTGTGTTTCAAAAAGCAATATGTGTGTGTTATAGGACTGACAGACACACACACACCCCGGTGGAGGCAGGGAGCCCCTGCAACCAGGCCCTACCCCTGCCACTGATCAGTTGGCTGGCAGAGGGGACTTACCAGGAGAAAGGAGAAGGCCTAGGCCTTTTTGCCAATGCCTGTAAGTGACATCCTCACACCCAGGTATCATTTCGTAGAAAAAGAGGTGCAGGAGCTCATTAGCATAATATTAGCATAATTTATTTGCATATGCTACACCACCTGACATCACTGGAAGTATGTCAGAAGGCAAGAAATAAAGAAAAGAGAGAGAGAGAGAGAGAGAGAGAAAGGAAGAAAAAGCTGGCAGAGAGGGGACAGCTACTAATCCAAGCCTCAGAAATACTACTATTCTGGGAGGATAGCTTCAGGGGTGGCTGAAGCCTTCAGAAGGCTGGTTGGAGGAACAAGGACCTTTCCAGGGGACCAGGTCATTTTGTTGCAGCCATGACACAAGCAGGCATTCCCCTGCTGGGGGGGGGGGCGGGGGGGGGCTGGCACCAACTCCTAGAGCTGTGCTCCCCTGAGCTCCTGCTCAAAATGACCCCTGCTCACACCAGTGACATCCAGGTGACGCTCTGGTATTTGGGTAAAAACTCTATGGTAGAAGTTGATTTTACTATAGAGGTTTTTGCTGAAACACCAATGTTGCCCAGACATTGGAGGTGTGATGGCGTCACTTCCTGTGCAACACCAGCAATGAGGCCTCTGCCTGTCTCTTCATAAGTCCCCCATCCCCCATGGGTTACCAGGAGGGACCTGGCAACCCTCATGTGTTATGTGCCATCAAGTTGCTTCCAATTCATGGGGACCGTATGAATTAATGACCTACAAAATGTGCTATTGTTAATGGCCTTGCTCAGGTCTTGCAAACTAAGGACCATGGCTTAATTTATTGAATCAATCCACCTTTTGTTTTATTAAGCCCAACCAAAATAATTATGGTGTGGCTGGAATCAGATTATACCCCAGGCATGCTGGGAATGAGAAATAAATACGGAAATCATTCAACTAAAAACACAGCCAACATCCTATATTATTTTCAATCAGATGACTTCAGGTTTTTTTTCTATTCATTCCAAGCATGCCAGGGTGCAACCTGATACCAGCCACACCCTGTGCCCATTGAAGGTAGCAAGCATCCCTACACAGAACACACATGAAGAGAGCTTTCTTCTCCCCCTGAGCCCTTTTGTTTTTTTAAATATCCAGCCTGATGAAAACCCTAGAGAGCTCAAAAGCTTGCACATTGTTTTGTGTTACTGAATTTTGGTTGGTCTTAATAAAATAAAATGTGTTACTTTGGGGGGGGGGGGGCGGAGTTGTGAATCAATGTGGTTACTTTTCCCCCTTTCACTGAGCCATCCACTACAATGTCAAGTTCTGTTTCCTCAGTCGGCACCACCAGTCTCCATTAATGTATGTGTAAAGTTAAGACTAAGGTTATCTCTAGGGGGGGTGGGGTGGGGTTTAAAACTGAGATCCTATTGGAGTTGAGCTAAAATATGAATGAGGATCGGGGTCAGAAAAAGCGAGAGCCAGAACAGTTTAGTTTTGCTTTAAGGAGAGAAACTGTTGGAAGAGAAACATGATTTCAGGTGTTGCTGAGAGTGGAAGAGACAGCTGAAGCGCTTTAGGTTTTAAAAGGAAGTGAAATGAGCAGAATTTGTGCCCAATCCCAACCACCAATTGTGGCGCATGCGCACCGGAAGACGGATCTCGGGAGTTGGGCATCCATTTCGCCTTTCTGAAGCAAAGCGCCGCCTGGTGCTTTGAGGTGGCGGGGGGATGGGCCTTTCTTGCGGGGGTGTGGAACGGGGCGCTTGCACAGCGCGACCGAGGAAGATGCCGCGGTTCGTGTGTACTCAGCACAGGCAGCAGAAGCCAGGTTCCGAGGCCCCAGCAGCGTTGAGGTGCGTCAAACTGTGGAGGAAACTTATCTTTTATGGAGAGACTGGGTGGGGTGGGCCCTGTGATATGCCACCTACAGCCTTGCACATAGAGCTAAAACACTGTCCAGTATGCCAGGGTTCTCTGTTTCATTTCCCGCTCAGTCTTTCCCAAGATAGTTGGGCCACTTTTCGCAGGCTAGGGGAGATCTTGCATATTCATAGTACTGGCTTAAAACAGTTTTGCGTCTGTGTTTCCCATCACTTTGGGAGCTGAATTTGGAGGAATATCTTTAGCAACGGATTAGTGACACAGACTGTCCAATACTACATTTCCCAGAAACCTTTTGAGGGAGGTCCAGGTAGTTGGAGTGGTTTTGATAAGATTTTAGAAGTTCAGTGTGGATTACCCTGGAACTTGGCTTTTAGTCTCTGCATTGTATTTCCAGTGTGATTTATCCGAGGGTTTCTGGCAGCGTGTGGCAGAATATACTGGAAGCTGGTGGTGTCACTTGATCCCAGATGGTGATTGTTGCTGTGGCACTTCTTCTTGTTTTACCATAAGAGAGCCTTTCTGTAAAAGTATGAACTTTTCCAGTGTGATTCCTTATGATATCTGTCTAGATTTTCAAGGCATGTTGACTTTTCAACTTTGAATGGAAGCCTGGAACAAGCGACTTAGCCTGCAACATGAGAAGAGACTCTTTTTTTTTTTTGCTGTCAAGTTGTAGCCAACTTTTGGAGACCCCATAATAAGGTTTTCAAGACAGGAGATGTTCAGAGGGGGGTTGCCAATGCTTGTCTCTGCATAGCAACCCTAGACTTCCCCCGACTTCCTATTCAAGTACTAACCAGGGCTGACTCTCCTTAATTTATGAAAACTGACAAAGTCAGGGGTGAGATGAGATAATGAAGGTGAAATAAAATGCATCAGTAATAATGGAGCAGTGATATTTTCTGGATTGATTCATTCTGTGATTCCTGAAGAGTGGGTTCATTATCAGGTTGTGAGAGGGTAAGTTGTTAGGCTGTGAACCTAAACCATTAAGTTCTTGCAGGTTGGAGATGAAATTATTAGGAGAATCAGAGACTAATTTAACCTTTATGGACCTACTCTACAGGACCAGTATTTTATCATCAGTGGGTGATTTGTATTTTATATAGAGTGTGTATGGTCCATGCATCATCTTGATATAAGTTTTGCCAGCAATAGGTGCCACACGCAGAGCTTCTTCCAGTTGGTTTAACTGTTGCCATTAAGATTGCTGTGGGAAATGTGATATGAAAATAGTATTAGACCTTAGACTATATTATTAGTTTCTCCCACAGGTAGTATCTTGGGAAAGAATCAAATGCCACTTTGAGATTGATAAATGGAATATGTAGTTGGTTAGATAGTCATTCAATTATTTATTCAGAAACATGAGTAAACAAATGTGGTTTCTTCTCATCACATCTAACTTGACCCTGGTAATAGGGTAATCCAGTTTTTCACAACAGTAAGGAGATTCCTCACACTACGCATTATCAAGCTGCTTCTCTTGGCTCTATTTTTAAAATTTCACTGATTTCAATATTGACTTTTTGGCAGCTACCTGTAGAGACAATATTTGATGTATGCTTTATTAATGTATTAAATAATTAACTGTAAGCCTTTTTTGCTTGTTGCATGCAGATAATACATCTTGGATTTCCCATGCCATTGTATTCGTGGGACGATTTATACAAACAATATGTCAAAATGATAACAAATATTATCATCTTAAGTGTACTTATTTGTATTTCCTTATCTTTTTGGATTGTGTCCATGACAGCAAGCACCTATTATGGTAAGGCTTAAATAGTTACTTTTTCATTAAGTGTTACAATTTGTTGTGTTTGTCCACAGATGTTTTACTGATTCTGCCTGTTCATGTTTACTCAGAAGTAAGTTCCATGTGAGTCAGTGGAGTTTACTTCCAGGTAACTGTGTCATGAAGGCAGGATGGTGGTTGGAAGATGCATTCAGCCATTGGTTGCCACTGTATTGACAGACACTTGAATATGTGTGTGTGTGTGTAAAGTGCCATCAAGTCACAGCTGACTTATGGGACTCCAGCAAGGGGCTTTCAAGGCAAGTGAGAAGCAGAGGTGATGTGCCATAGGCACTTGACTACTGTATTTAAATTTCTCAAGATCAGAAGTGGAGCAAATACTTAACTTTAGCTTAAGTAAATAGGTATTTGTATTTAGCAGAGTGTGTTAAAAAATTCTAGACATTCAAAGACAGATCTTAGTTCTCAGTTATGCCTTAAACTAAAAGACGCTGAGCAGTTTAACGAAGCATGTTCTTTTGCAAAAATAGTGGTTTCATCTGTGTCTTGGTTGTCAATCTGTAGTTGCTAATTTATGTTGTGAGCTTACTTTTTTATAAGCAAGAATAAGAAAGCAAGATTTGTGAGGGAAGGAAATGCATCCACCCACACCTCCCAGTTTCTCCTCCCTTGAAGTATTGTTACTTGCTCTTACATCCCCTTGTGAGCCACCATTCCCCACACTTGCTATTTTCTCCGTCCCCCACACTCTTGCTGGCCAAACCCCTCATTGTGGGGTGGGAGGAAAGTGCTGAAACAGAAGGGGCATTTTGCATACATTCTGCTCCAAAGTTTTTGCTGTCATCTGCCCAATGATGGGGGAGCCATCAGCAGGCAGGCAGTGGTAACAGCCTTGGAGTAGAAAGCTTGCAGGATGCTTTTTCTGCATTTATTTGGATTTATATCCCGCCCTCCGCGCGAGTGGGCTCAGGATGGGTACCAGCAGTGTAAAATACAATACAGTTAAAACCAGATTAAAACAACAATATAAAATACCACAACTCCTAAGTACCAGGTCAACTGTAATAGAACCATATCAACAGTAGTGGAAGCAAGATATCTCAGTGGGTAAATTGGCCTTAAGATGTTAAAGATTTTAGGATCCAGGCCGCTGATGGGGTTGGCCACAAAGCCCGCCGACTCAACCAAAAGCCCAGTGGAAGAGCTCCGTCTTACAGGCCCTGTGGAATTACAGTAGATCCTGCAGGGCCCTGATCTCACTCGGGAGCAAGTTGGACGTGCCTGGGGCTGGGGACTACCAAGAGATGTTGATTAGTCAACCTTAGTGCTCTATGGGGCTCTTATGGGGAGAGGCGATCTCAAAGGTATGCTGGCCCTTGGCCATATAGGGTTTTTTTACTTTACGTTTTTTTTGCTTTACCACCTCCTCCTCCTTGCCATCCAGCCAATTGGGTGTGGATAATGCCAAGCATTGTAATGGCTGCCACCTCCTCTCCCCCACCCCATGCCACTGTCGCCACCTCTTTCATCCCAGCCCTTGCCCTGTTGCCATCTCCTGGTCATCATCATTTTTCTGCTTTAGCCCCTCAGTCAGTTTAAAAAATATATATCTGTGTTGTAATGCTAATCAAGATTTTTTGATCTTGACCAGCATTTTGTCTGAGTTCTGGTTTCAGGGTTTAAAACATTTTTTTGAAGAACTTTTGAGATTTTTATGCATCCCTAGAGGATCTTTACTCCAGAATTTATCTGTATGTGTACATAACACCTTTTTGTGGATTCTTTGATCCTTATTCTGGGAGCATTGTTCAGAATTAGATATATGACTGAGTTGGTAAGTACCATGTTTGGAAAGAATCCAGTTGAACCAGAAGAAAACTTGATCCATTTTTGTAAATAAAAAATTCAAAATGTTCCTATTTAGTATGCAGTAAAAGGTTTTGTTGGGGCTGCAGTGGCTCAAGTGGTTAAGATGCTGAACTGCCGACTAGAAGGTCGGTAGTTCAGCAGTTCGAGACCCAAGTGCTGCATGATGGAGTGAGCTCTCATCTCTGGTCCCAGCTCCTGCCAACCTTGCAGTTCGAAAGCAAGAAATTGCAAGTACATAAATAGGTACCACTTCAGTGGGAAGGTAACAGCGTTCTGTGCGCCTTGGCGACTAGTCATGCCGGCCACATGACCACGGAAATATCCTTGGACTGTGTTGGCTCTTCGGCTTGGAAATGGAGATGAGCACCGCATCCCTAGAGTCGTATTCGACTGGCTTTCGAGCAGGGGAAACCTTTAACTTTACTTAAAAGGTCTTGTTAGTTATAACTCATGGCCCTTTGAGGATTCTTGAAACTATTTTGTAAGTTATAGGATGAAATCTTGTGTTTCTGGTTTCCTAAATGTTGTTTATAACAACCTGTCTAGGTACTTTACGTCCCATATCTCCATGTCGCTGGCTGTTTTCAATTCTAATTCCACTAATGATTGCTTCACGAGGATTTAAGAAGAAAAGTCTAGATCATGGTGGAGCAATAGGAGGTCAGTTGTTGTGGCTTGACTTTGGTTTTTGTATGTACTTCTCTTTAATTTTTTTTCATCCTTTCATGGAAAATTTGTGTAAATAAGGTGCTTCTCAAATCATCTCATTTCTGCCACATTCTGAAGTTATTTCACTGCAAACCTTTGTACTCAGGGACCTTTGCTATATTTCTCTGGTCTACAAGTCCTTGATTCTGCTTTCCAAAATGTTATTGAACTACTTTCCCACTTTGTTTTGTTGAAGATTTGGGATGCAGGGAGCATAGAATGGTTTATTGAAAAAAGTGCTTACATTTTTGGAGAAGCTACAAATATTCAAGGAAGTCTTTAAAGAGTTTGTGCTTAAGCACTGTGCTTGTGTAAGGTGAGAGGCAAGCAGAAAAGAGGGCTAGCATGCTTGCTCCCATTCTATGTGTATTGGCTTATTTGTACATATTATGTGTGCTGGGCTAGTGAAGCTCTTATGGTAATAGTCAGAAAATGGGTCACATTTGTGGGTGAGGATAATGAGCTGTATCCCTTGGAGGGTATCTGTGAACAGAAGGGATTTCCATCTTTGGTGGTATGTGATTTTGTGACCTCCTTCCCCATGCTGTTCCTTAAGGGCCCCTGAAATGTTGCTTCTGGAGGACAGGTAAACCCCAGGAATAGTGTGAGGGGGGAATTGGTGAAAATAACTCACCCCTTTGGTTCACAGAAATCGTCCATGTGATCCTTCTTGAACTGTAAAATCATAAACCTAAACATGTATGTGTAGTGAGTGTGAGAACACAGAAATAGTATAAGAGTAAATGGTGCAGAGTTAATTTAGGCTTGAAAACCCACTCCAGTGTATTGAGCTCCTCCATGTTGTAACTGTATAATAGGCCTTCAAAGTAGTGGCTCTGCAGTTTGGGTGCTGTGGGGATGGTTAACACACATGCCAGAAGTATTGTCCAGTTGAACTGGACTTATAGGCTCTACCTTGTAAACAGTTCGTGAGCTGTGTCTAAAATACAGTTTCAGCAGGTTTGTTGCTAATACTATGGTACTGCTGTACATTCCATAAAAATAGTTTCCAACAAGTTTTACAGTCTACATTAGAGTGAGAAGGCAGAGATGGAGAAAGGTTTACTTTCAGGGAATGGCAACGTATTGTTAGGGAACAGCTGAGTGGCAGTGCAGTAGCAACTATAGTTGGGCTAGTGTAGTTCAGGAAAAACACAAATCGGTTTCGAAGGAGGGATTTAAAGGAGAAGAGGGAAGATGTTAAAGAAGTGTTTTATGCAGTCTGCTGTTGGTAATTTGTTTGAAGAGAGACACAGTCCACAGTATATCCCAGTGTATGCCCACTTTATGCCCACTTTTGTGTTAATTTCATCTAATAGTCTTTAGTAGAAGTTTAAGTTTGCTACTTTGTGATTCATTTTTGTATTTTTCTTTTTTCCATCAAACTGGATCTGTATTTGGAGGGCTTTGTGTGCACATATTCCCATGTATTTATAAGTGTAACTGTGAAGGTTCAACATTCTGAACTTAGTGTTCAAATGATTGATAGTCTCCCTGTCAGTTCACCAAACCAAAGGCATACAGACCTATACTTGTGTTACATCATCTCAGAAAAGTAATAATATAGTGGCAAGAATGAGCTCTGAAGCAGGAGGTTTGATTCTTGCCTCTGCCATGAACTCATTAGGTGGCTTTCAGCAATTTAGCCTCAGCTCCCCATCCACAATATGGGGACTATACTCCAGGGTTGTTTTACAAGATGATGGCCCCAATCACACACAGAATTAGCCACACGATAGGCACAAATGCCATGTGGATTTTAAGGGTGTGATCACACCAGAACATCTGGCAAGCATCCCACACCCATCGGCAACCCGTTTCTCCGCCGAAGAAACGGAGTTAAAAGATACTAGGGAAAGTCCAGTATCAAACAGGTTTGCTATGGGCCACAGACGGACTTTCCCCGTGTGATCACTCCAGCACACACTCATGGCATCGGGGATAGTCTGATCAGGCCGTTTCCCCCCCTTCTCAGTATGCATAGCATCACATACTGCCATAGAAAGCCCTCGGGATGGAGATGCGATTCATCGATCTGTTTAAGCGCATTGGAAAAAAACGGCACCCCCCCCCGACTCACCCATGATTGTGTCTGATCACGCAGTGGTGGGCTGTGCCCGCAGCTTCACAGAACTGTGTGATCTCACAACTGCGGGTCAAGTTACTCCAGAGCAAATAGCCTCACTTCCCCCCCGGATTATCTTGCTCGTGTGACCGGGACCGATGTGTTCAAAATGCTTTGTACAAATTAAGTATAAGTACCTAATCTTCTTCCTGGAGATCTTGGGAAAAGCATTTATAGATAGGAAGTGAGCTATTTCACACACACAGAGTTGGTGTCTTTCCCTCTGCCAAATATTTTAACATTTATATCCCAAGTTCCCAGTAAAAGTATCTGATGCAGTTCTGTGACACACAGGTGTGTGGACATAGGAGAGAGATGAGAAAAGAAATGAACAGGGTAGCTGGAATCAGTCCAGTCCAAAAAGAATGTAAAGTGAGAGTGTAAATTGCTGTATTTGGAAGCATTGTTTCTGCCATCTAACAAAATATGAAATATTCATATGCATTTTCATCTCTCATCAGTTTCCATAGATGAGAGTGGCTTCATTTCTCCTGTCATGTTTTCCTGCTGGAAGAAAACTAAAGTGGATACATTTTCTTTATCCTCCTTTTGAATGCTTTAATCTATGTAGTCTTTAGACATAACATCGATAAATGCATCATCTTAATCTAGGTTGATCTTTTGATTCAAGAAGTAACTTTGCAATGAAGGTAATAACTCTTTTATCACTCTTCTCTCTTCAGGTTTATTAGTTGGATTTATTCTTACTGTTGCAAATTACAGCTTTTTCACTGCCTTGCTCATGTTTTTCATTACATCCTCCAAACTTACAAAGTGGAAAGGAGAAGTAAAAAAGAAAATAGATTCTGAATACAAAGAAGGTGAGGGTTTGGGATTGGGCTTTTTATTTGTCTTTGTTTTATTTGTTTATTTGTCTTTGTTTTATTTGTTTATTTGTCTTTGTTTTATTTGTTTATTTTCCCACCTTAAGAATATTTCAAAACTTAGTTTTAAGCCAATTGGTAACATTAATTACCCGACCTGGACAACCCAGTCTAGCCTGATCTCGTCAGAAGCTAAGCAGGGTTGGCCTTGGCTGGTATTTAGATGGGAGACCTCCAGGGAAGTCCAGGGTTGTGATGCAGAGGCAGGCAATGGCAAACTACCTCTGAACATCTCTTGCCTTGAAAACCCCATGGGGTCGCCATAAGTTTGCTGTGATTTGATGGCAAGAAAAAAAAATCCTTTCATTTTGACTTTTCCTGAATTGCACAGAATGAATGTGTGAGGCAAAGCACCCTAATTTCCCTCAAGGGTTAATGTTGTTATTAGCAGGCCTGCTCTGGCTCGCAGGTGTTCATGGTTTGGGCCTTCCTGCAGATACCATCCTTATCTCTTTCAAGGCTGGATTCAAGAATGTGGTAATTGGCTAATTGTAAGAACCTGTGCTCAGTTGTGTGACCAGATTTTGGGGGGTGGGGGTGGGAAATTAGGAGTAGATATTAACATCTTCTAGAAAGTTCCACCAGGGGAGATTCTTGATTGGATCCAAGAGACCACCCGGTGGCAGAGGGCAAAAGACTATAATAAGGCTATAGGCCACAGGGAAGCCATGCTAACTTAATGCTTGTGCTATGCTAGTATGCTTTGATATGTTATGCTACATTATGATGGATTGCTACATATAGAAAACTTTAGGCTATAGCTTGGATTCTTATGCTGCAAGAAGTGTGCCATCTAATACCAGGTATTAAATCTATTAGGAAAGTTAGTTTTTTTAAATTTCTCTGTTGCTAAGCTATAGAAACTGTACTATGTAGATCTATCCTTTTAAAAGAAACTTTGAATAAACCTATATGTATTTTTACAAAGGTCTGCTTTATTTGTGTACATTTAACCTTGAGGACCCACAGGGCTGGGTGCTGCTCAAGCAATAAGGAGCGATGAGCCAGGGGGATCCAGGCCTGAGTCTCTTGACAGAATGATACTGTGTAAATATACTGCTTTTTCTTTGAGTTATTAGCAGATGGCTGGATGAATAAAGTACAACTTACAATAATAGCACCGAAGAAGTTAGTAATAGTGATTGTGCTCCTTGCTTCCAGTTATGGAAAGCCATGGTAGAGTAGACCTCAGTGTTTTAAGCAGAGTTCTTGCATTCTAGTTTTGATTCCTTTTGTGTTTTCCATAATACATTATCTTTTGATTTGCTGATGTCTACATAGGTGGGCAGAGAAACTGGGTGCAGGTTTTCTGCAATGGTGGTGTACCTACAGAACTGGCTCTACTGTACATGATTGAAAATGGACCAGGTGAAATTCCAATCGACTTTTCCAAACAGTATACAGCATCCTGGATGTGCCTGTCGCTACTGGGTGCTTTGGCCTCCTGTGCTGGGGACACATGGGCTTCAGAGATTGGTACTGTCATGAATCATGAACCCCGGTTAATAACAACTTGGGAAAAAGTTCCAGTAGGTAAAGTCTGAATTTCTCCTTTTATTTCCAGAAATCCTCTCTATTTGAATGGGCAGTGGGCAGCAAGAGAAATTCCTTTTTCTGGTCTGGGATGCCTTGAAGTACATTCTCGTTTAGCCTTGAATTTGGTCTTGATAGGGTGCTTTGTGTTATCTTGGTTATAACTTGGCCCATTAATACTAGATTCCATTCTCAGTGTGGTACTGCAGTGTAATTGGCAAAAAAGGTGGAAAGCATTATGGCAGCTTGCGGGTCTTCCTGTCTAATCTGTGGCTTGCTTTAGGCAGATTACTTTAGATATATCCACTGACTTTCTTAGAACAGACTAGACAATGACATTCTGAAATACCTTTCAGGGCAGGAAAATATTTATGTACACACATGTATCAAAAAAAGAAGCTGAGTATTTGAAATATATGCTCATATTCTGATAATGAATGTACTTCAGTGTACCCGACATCTCTTATATTTGTATATACTGACCACATTCAGACACCACAGTAGACCTGTGTTTAGGGGTAACTGGCATGTATACAGCTTGTTCTTATGCACACATGCTTCCTCCTACCTTGCCTCTCACACAGGATGACCAAAGTCTTCCTAGTTTGGGAGACCTTCAGTCTAACTCCAGTTTGCCGTGACATCAGAATGCAGGCATTTGGGCAAGTTGGAGTTTGCTTCCACCTTCAAATCAAGACTAAAAACTGGCCTTCTAGCCCATGAGCACAGGTGGTGCTTGTGCCAGCCACAGACAGATTTGTGTCATGAAATCTGCCACTATATATTACAAAGTGAATTGCTACATCCTTTGAAGTGCTGAATTCTGTCTCACAGCCGAGTCACCTATATAATTACAGCCTTTGGCTTTATCTTGATCATTTTAATAGATACGTTCTGAATTCTTGTAAGTTGTATCGTGGCAGTTTAATAACTGTTCTAAGACTGGGAACATGGGTAAAATTGGCTATGTCTTCCTTCTCCTAAGCCACCGGCTCCTAGGCCGCCATCTTATCTTTTAGCTGAAGAAGTACCAACAATCTCAGTGAAGAAGACATAATGTTGCATTATGTCAAAACGTTTTCTTTCAGTCCCACAGTAAAACAACAAGGAATGTATCATCAAGTTAATTTTGAATTACTAATCTGTACTAATGTTAATATATCCAACGTTTGGTTTTCATAACTGAAAGTCTGTTTAATCTCATGTGTGGTGACTTGAATAACCTTTGTCCTGTCTGAGAAGTATATATTAAAAATGTGCTCCAGCCAGAGGCATAAGGAAGGGTCTGGAAAGCCCTCTGCCTCAATTAGAGAAAGTTTTTATACAGGTAGCATCTCTGCCATAAGTATAACATCCCTTTCTTGCTATACTAGAGGGGACATAAGGTTTCTGTGTCATACTTTTAACAGGCTCTGGGTATGTAAGGCAGTAAAAATCTTTTGGGAGAAGGCTTTCAGCAAAATCAACAAGATTGCAAAAGCAGCTTGAACTCAAATTAGCACTTCAGACTTTTTACAGATGAGCACAAAATTTTAATGTCTAAATCTCTCAATACACTGCTATTGTTATTGTTACTATCACCCAATATTGGAAGTTTCAGGCCTAGCTCAAAAAAAGCATATGGTGTGACTGCATCTGGAGGGGTAGCACTGCTTGATGAATTGATCCACTAGATGAGGCCAATAAGAAATCTAGACGCCTTTATATAACTTTGTAATCATTTATCTTATATACCAAAGCAAATCCAAGCCTAGTCATCCTCCATGTGGTAAGGGTCCCTGGGGAGAATTTTTAGGTATATAGCAGTTGTATCCTAATGTACACTAAGAAAAAAATATCAAAATAGTATATTGCAATGCTGAATACTCATATATTGTACAAGAAATAGGGAATGGTATATCTATTAGCGTGAAGTGTTTGTTGTGAGCTCTTAAAGGCAATTTAACAAGGTTTTAAAAATCCAGGATTCTCTGTTTCTTAATCCTAGTGTTGTATTGCTAAAGACTAGGGGTATGGAAAAAAATCAGTATATTTTTGGTTTGGGTATATTGAACCAGAAGAAAACCGGTATTTTCCGATATTCCCAAATCCCAATACCATCACAATATTCAAATTTGGGATTTTTTGGAAATCCCGAATTTTTTTTGGTTCCATTATACCCTATGGGGACCATTATAGTCAATGGTCCTCATAGAATATAATGGGGAATCTGTCTGGGTGTCTAGGGGGCCTGTTTTTTGAGGTAGAGGCACCAGATTTTCAGCATAGCTACTGGTACCTTTCCTCAAAACTCCAAGTTTCCAAAAGATTGGAGCAGGAGGACCAATTCTACAGGCTCCCAAAGAAGGTGCCCCCATCCTCTCTTGGTTTCAGTGGAGGGGGAAAATACATTTAAAGGGAGCATGGTCCCTTGAAATGCCTTTTACAAGCTGTGAGTCAATGCAAGTGAACTCTGAAGATGTTTAAAGAGCTTGCAATCCCTTTAAAATACCTTCTCCAAACCACAAGATTACCCGGAAGGTGTTTAAAGGGACTGTGATCTTTTTAAACACCCTTTAACTTCAACTATCCAGCGGTCCAAAAAAAAAATCCTGAATATTTTTGGGATATTTGGGACTTTGCTATTTCAAATAGTTGAAAAAGTACTGAGATCTATATCCAGCTGATAAAATAGCCAGAAAATAGCAACTAGTATCTTCTGTTGCTTAACTCATTTTGGTTTTTGAGAAGAGTTAATGATCTGAAGTAAAGCCAGATTTTACGTACTCTCAGTGAGTGATGGAAATGTGCTTCTGGTTTTCTTTCTGCTCTGTTGAATGCGTGTTCTAAAATATTTAAGAGTAATTTCTGGTGTGTTGATTGTTTAGGTACCAATGGTGGTGTCACTGTAGTGGGCCTAATCTCAAGCCTGCTTGGGGGCACATCAGTAGGAGTGGCTTACTTCATTTCTCAGTTGATCTTTGTGAATGATCTGGATATATCTGCTCCACAATGGCCAATTATTGTGTTTGGTGGAATAGCTGGCTTACTGGGATCAGTGATTGATTCTTATTTGGGAGCAACCATGCAGTACAGTGGTAAGTTTTTACTGTTAAAGTAGTGTAACCTAATTTGTCAAAGGTCATAAACCAATTATTTTAATGTTTGGTGTCTGTTGATAAAGCTTGAATTCAGATAATTGAGTAGTACTGAAAGTTGCAAGTCTGATTAATATGTAAGCATTGGAATTCTTCCCCACATTACATGCCTCCTTCAGATAATGAGAATTGTGTTTTTTAATCTCTTTATTGCATTGACCAACAGAAAGGAAATCATAAGCAACCAAGTTTGGGTGCATAGGAGGAACTTGCTATTTCCACTATATAAATATGATGATGCTTACATCCTCCAAAATCATTCTTTTCTTGTTTCAAAACCAGTCATTTTATTCCAGTTTCATTGGTTTCTTATTGCGTCTGCCACCTAGTTTGAAGCATGGTTTCTAAAGTACTTGTATCAATATACCTATTTCTCAGTGTGGCCAAGTCTGTGGATATTTAAATCGGGTGACTGGAACCATGGACAGACAAAGACAGATCTTTCTACAAACCTGAAAAAGCCCCAGGCTTGCAGAAAAACCTTAAATAGAAATACACACACAAACAGGGGTTAATGCCCCTAAAAGAATAGAAGAAGCCCTTGTAGCTTTAAGAAATTAATGCCCTCAGTGGCTGTTGCTAGGCAACCACAATGGTATTGCCAACCTTTGTGCCTTAGTTTCTATCAGTAAAAGGCTGGGGGGGAGGACCCTTTCCAGGGGGCTATTTTGGCCTTTGAGGGGAGACTTTTTGGGACCAGGCCCAGCAGTAACTTGCTACTACCTGACTTGCATGATTTACCCAGACATGGCTGCTCTCTATTGTTCAAGAGCAGCAGCCACTCTGCAAAAGCCAATTATAATGTAGTGGTCCAAGTTTATATCCCCACTGTGCCATGGAAGCTGACCAAGTGATCTTGGGCCAGTTGCACACTCTCAGCCTAACCTACCTCACAAGGTTGTTGTGAGGATAAAACAGAGGAGAGGCAAATGGCATAAGCTGCTTTGGGTCCTCATTTTGGGGATGGGCATGATATAAATGAAGTTAATAAAGGTAGGTGGGTGGGATAAAAGGTAGGTTGGTTGGTGGGTGGGAATGAGAGAAGAAGGCAGGGAAAGGAGAGGGACTATAGAGGAAGAGAACGAGGAAATGGTGGGTGAGAAGAAATGAGATGCCCCCTTGCAAGTCCTTGTGAATCCCCTACTTGTAAAGAATAATAGATGAAAAGTAATCAGTTCTATATTATGTGTGTTTATTGCTTTTCACTTGCTGTTCAGTGCCTTCAGTAGTTGTTTCATCACCTGTGGTCATTACTTGAGCCAGCTTGTCCGGCAAGGCAGGATACAAATATAAATAATAAACAAACAAATAAATGGCACATTATGAATACTGATAAGGATGTCTGCCCAACAAATTGATCTTGCTTTTCTCCCTCCCCCCCAGGTTTAGACACTCGCACTGGACTGGTTGTCAACCATCAGACAGAAGACACAAAGCACATATCTGGCAAACCTATTCTAGATAACAATGCAGTGAATCTTTTTTCCTCTGTAGTTGTTGCTTTATTGTTGCCTGGTCTGGCATGGGGGTTTTGGCCAAGAGGGTGAAGTCTTATAACTATGACTGAAGGATTCCCTACAAGACACTTCATAACTTTTGGTTGGAGAGCTTGTCTTGCAACTTTTATGAAGGCATGAAAAATTTCTGGATGAATAAGACTGGACTACCTGCAGCAGCCGCAGTCATTGCTGGCTGAGTAGACCAAAGTAACAGTGTTGTTTGACATCTGTTTTTCTGTAACAGAATACAATTCTCACCTGAATTATGAGTCATTACTTTTGAATTTTTGATCTCAACTCATTCCCCACAGTCTGCCAAATAAAGGGGGTTGAAGGTGGGAAACCAGAGTTTATCTTTTGACAACTTAGTACTTTGTTCATAAACTGAGGCAATGAATCTCAGAATTTTGTATTTGCTGCATTGTTCTGCTATGGTAGATTTCTGAAATCTTGTATTTCTCTTGCATGAAGAGGGAAGCACTTGTGTGTTGGAGTTTTCTACCTCTTCTTTTAAGAGGTATGTGGGAACTGACAGCATTGGAGTCTCAGGTGACTGGCTTTCTAAGAACAAAACATTTCTGTACAGTAAGGATGTACTTCTTGTCAGTGTTGGCTTTTGAAAGCATGTGTGATGTTTCTGTTGGCTATAATACTACTAAATTATTGATGTCAAATGATTAATTTATTGAGTCTTGTATGTAGAAAATGGGTACTTATTTTGGAAATGTTCAATGTCTTTGTAATTGGTTTGGTTTCTTAACTAAGGTTTTATGCTGGTATATTTAACAGATGGTGTTCTTTGCATCTTTCTGAGTAGTTCCTTTTTTTCTTTTACCTGTAGATTGTGGTGATAACTAAAGTGAATCTTCAAATTATCATGAAATGCAGTTCTTGATTGTGTATGTTAAATGGGCAATCTAGAACTCGGTTTCTATGCTTTGGGGAAAGGTTATTTTTAGCCATGGCTGCTGTGACTGAACTAGGGGAGTAGTTGAAATTCAGTAATACAGGGCATAGGTCTTCTTACTATAGGAAATTTGCACTAGTGTCATTGACAAGTTTAATTATAATGGCCAGAAAATACTCAATACCCCTTTTATTTATGTGGATTTTTTGTCTGCTCTATGCCTATTTTTCAAGATAAATTTGAGATGTTCCTGTAGTTTCCTGTATATTATAAAGGCTAATACATGGTGTTAAATATTAAAGAAGGAAATGGACTTATACAATAAAGAGGATCTGCATGTAGAGGCTTGGATCTGTCAAGTGTAAACAAACCAGATCTCCTGGAAGCCATGTATTTCCCACCTCCTCACAGTCTAGTGTATCTGTTCATCAATGGACTCTTGGGATCTGCATGGGGTGCTAAGTTGGGAGAGGTTGCCAAAAGTCACACCTCCCCTTTCTACTGGCAGAAATATCTTCTACCAGAGGAAATATGGTTAGGATCTCTGTTTTACAATAGTTGCAGAGTGGTTAAAACAGCTATGCAATTTGCCTATAATCAAGCATTAGTTATAAATCTACCAAAGAGTTTCTGCTGACAAGTAATGTACGCAATAGGACTAAAATACAAAGCACTGCCTTGGAATGCATTCTTTCCTGTAACAGACACTGTTTTATGTTATGCATCATTCCAAGTAGAGACAGTTTGTATAGTACCTTGTTACACTTAGTGTGATAAAGTAAATAGAGGATATCAGGGCAACACGCTAATTGTACTAATAGTGCATAATTGCCAGGCTGAAAAGTTTATTGGAAAGGGAAAATAAAAAATACACTTCGATGATATGGGGTAAGGTGAGAGGAAATAGATGGAACTAGAAGTGAACTGGCAGAATGTTGTTCCTCTGTGCATGTTGGTAGGACAAAGAAACCATAAGAAGGTGAGAGCAAGTGATAAAGGGAGGGAAAAATTAGAGTAAGCAGATGGATATATTAATGTAATTCACAACAGCAAAGTAAAAAGGAAGGCATTTGCTTTGCGTTGGCACCCTTGCTTTGAGATAAATGGGACAGTAGCTACCTCTACTGAAAATTTAGGGACTTTTTTTTTAACCAAAATAAGGCCTTGTATGCTTTTATTAACATGTTCAAATAAATCTGACCATAATCACACTGAAACTATTTTTTCCCTTATGTATACATAAGTCAAATTAGGACTCTTGCTTATGAAGTTTATTATGCTTTTAAACTTACGCTCTGCTCCCCTTAGACTGTAAGTCAAGAACAGCATTTTTCACCCTGGTTTTTGTAGGGGAGCAGTCCAAAATTGCCACTGTTGAACAGAACTTTATTGTGTAAAGAACCAACTTCTGGTGAAGATGGATCATGCAGCTTTTAAAATAGGGAGTTTACTTTGGAAGCATCATCATGAACCAGGATTCAATTGTGTTCACATCATTAAAATTTCAAAGGGAGGAGGAAGAAAGCCTCATTTTAACTTTGCTGTATCAATCATAGTCTCTTAGTTTAAATGCTTACTAGTAATGGTAAAAGATTTTAATTCTGATATTAGGGAAGCGGATATATCAGGGGCACTAGAGGTGGGATTTTAGTCCTAATTTAAATCAGCCTGAGTTATTTAAACCTATACAGCATTTTCAAGGAACATTTCTCTACCAGAGAAGCGGCAAAAACAGATGTGGGTGGGGTAAACAAAAATACATGCCGATAAGTACAGGTAATGTTTTAATATTGGGAATTCTTCTGGGTGGAAAGGCAGGGTAGAAATTAGGCATATAAAAATACTGTAGAGCCATTGTTGCCTGCAATTACTTTCTGTTGAATCATGTTCTGTGTTCAACTTCATTTTGTGGGTGCTTGCAGCACTTCAAGAAGTGTGAAGGAGAAAGCCATAAATGGCTTCCAGGAGCATAAATTATGTTGTGGTGATAGATGTGCATGTTTCATTGACTGTCATAGGCATTTGGAAGTACCCATAGTAAGCTAAGGGGGGTTGGTCTGGGTCACTATTTGTGTGGGAGACAACCAAGGAATACCAAGGTCACTATGCAGAGACGGGCAATGGCCACCCACCTCTGAATGTTTCTTGTCTTGAAAACCCTATCGGGTCCCCATAAATCGACTGTGACTTGATAGCAAAAAAAGAGAGAGTGAGGTACCCCCCATCTCTCTCTTTCAGTGGTATTGGGAATGTACCCCAAAGGCAAACACAAGATTACAAAGGGGGACAAGTAGTGTTGCGGACTGGGGAGCATTAAAAGGAACACTTCTCCTGCCATGCTGATCCCTGGTGTGTGTGTGTGTGTGTGTGTGTGTGGGTAGCAAACTTCCATGACAAATGGGTAGTCCGTGCAAACTGGATTGTCCTTTGTGCATAATTAACTCTGTCAGGATGGTCCAGTGTAGAATGGGTCATTCTAATGTAAACCCCAAGGGGTCTAAGATCCCAGAGAACTCTAGGTGATATTCTTGAGCCCTAGTAATGTTTTAGGGTTTCTGTCACAGCCTCCCCGCCCACTGTGCTGCCTTAGGCCAATTCACTCTGCTAGCTAGTTAACTCTGCCCGGCTTCCCCCCCTACAATTTAGCATTACTCTTCTTGGAGCACTGCTGTCTGAGACAGCTAAACGTTCTGGACCCGGGAAGGGAAAATAGCCAGAAAGGCATATCAAGCGAATCTCTGTCTTCTTGCTGAAGGTTATGAAAATGCCCTCTCAATAATGCCAATTATCTGTATTTTGGGGCTCCTAAGTTGCCACTCTGCTTGTTCAGTTGTACTCCTGTCATTTGTATCTATTATGACACTCAAAGGCCAGCTGTAAAACACTTTCTTTGTACTTGTTGGAATTTGAAACCTAATATATGAAAATGAGAAGAACGACAGTACTGTAATAACAGCACTAATAACAATAATAAAATAAATGCAGTTTCTTTCCACTCTTCCCTATTGCCTGTCTCACAGTGAGTAGAAGTTAAATGTCTTTAGCTGCTTTTCCTGGACCTTTTAGCACTGCTGTTTATCTAGCATTTGAGATTCCCAAGTTCCTGCTTTGTATTTGCTTTGTCTTTCCGGGGGAAATTTTACCATGTAATATTTAGAAATAATTCTTAAAGCAAAACAGCCTCTCACCCATTTTGGTCCAGTTGCCCATCTTCCAATTGGTACAAGCAAAACATCTGCCAGTATCCCTAAGCCTGCTAGCATATTACATTAACAGATTAAATAATCAACTTGACAAGAAACAGTAGTTGATAGGACACGCAAGAGCCAAAAAATACTGTTTTAATAGTTGCATCATTGTCCAACTCAAAAACTAAAATTTCAGAATCCATTCTTGTAGGGATTCAGCTAAGATGGCCAGAAAGAAATTGATCTCTGGGAACCTTGTTTAAAGGGATGTATAAAATGGAATGGATTAAATTATGTAACGGGTTAATTTATCAACTATTTATGTAAATGAGAAGAACGTTTTAATAATACAATCAAAGGGAGCCTACTGCTACCTATCTCTGAGAGGTGCCGGGGGGAAAAAAAGTCTATGTAACTGCCTGCCTGTTGGCATGCCAAATGCGTCTCTTGGCCTGTGTCAGTAAGCCAGGACAGTAGCATATGGCACCCTTTCTGGAATCCTGCACAATTCTTCATTTATCCAAATGAATGCAGTCTACTAGCTACGCAAGACGATACATCAGGAACATCTTCTCTGTCTGCTGTCTTACTACACTGGATATACATGAGTGTTGTCAAGAATTTGATAAATTAGTGGGCTGTGATCAGTTTGTGGACCTGCCTTGCAATGCTCCCTCTAAGCTGTGGAGACTTCTAAGCAAAAATTCTACTCTGTGAGCTACTGGCATTAAAGTTGTAACCTAGTGATTCAGCTACTGTGTAAATCAGTTTGCTCTGGAGCCGTCCTTCTTGAGCTAAGACAAAACTCTGTGAGCCGGAGGCTAAAAAACAGTGAGCTGGCTCACACTAACTCAGCTTAGAGGGAACACTGCTGCCTTGTCTGTTTGCAGTATTTCATTCTTTATACTGGTTTCCCAGGATACTTCCCTGCACCAGTTAACTTCTTCAGACAGCCTTCTTTGTAAGGTGTCCTCTTGTTATGACTGTCCATAAAATTACAGTGAGATCTTGGGTCTTTTGTATGGTGGGCCCAGTCCTTTGGAATGGCCTACTGCAGTGAGTGCAGAGGACGTCTTCACTTGCTAACTTTAGGAAGGCACATAAGACAGTCTTAAAAAGCATTTGATGGAGGGTAAATTGTTGCAGAAAATTTGGCTGTGCTTGTTCTATGTCCCTCTCTGTATGCATGTGCTAATTCTGTATGCCTTTATTTGTATCTTTTATACTTGCTAATTGTTTTTTAGCAACCTGCTGTAACATTGTTACCTGACTTGAGTCCAAGGAGATAAGGCAGGATATAAACATTTTAAATAAACTTTAAGTATAAAAAATGGGAAATTATATCTAGTGGCAGTGTGCTTGATTGTCAGTGACTACTGATGAGTACAGTGGGACAAATTTATTTATTTTATCTAAAACATTTATTAACCACCATTCTCCCTTGCAGAACCCAAGGCAGCTTACAATAAAAACATCATTAAAACACAATAAAATGACAATTGAAAAACCAATAAAAAAACACAATTTTAAAAATTCAGTTAGGACTGCCAATAACAAAAGCTAAATGAATTAAAATGCAGTCCTATTTAAACTGCCTTCAACTGCCTCCTGAAGACTGACAATGAGGGGGCTGGCCCACCTCCCTGGAAAGGTTGTTTTGATGGTGCCATTTTTCCTCTGCCCAAGACCCGCATTCTTCCTTTCACAGTGTCCCTACAATGTGTGGTGTAGTGGTTGGAGTGTCAGGCTAGGATTGGGAGAACCAGGTTCAAAGCCATGCTGCTATAGAAGCTGACTGCCTGACCTCAGACTAGTCACACATTCTCAGCTTAATCTACCTCACAGGTTTGTTGTGAGGATAAAATAGAAGGGAGCAGAACAATGTAATCTGCTTAGAGTCTGCACTGGGGAGAAAGACCGGGTATAAATGTAATAAAGAAATAAATGTACAGCCTCTCCCACAGTTCTGGCACAGTGTAAATCATAGGGGAATATAGGTCAAAGTGAATCTTGCAGATAGATCCTTCTTTTCCTGTCAGTGTTATAAGAACTAAGCAGCTTTTGGTAAGTCTCCGAAGGACAATTTCCCTCAAGTGTCCAGTTTAATCACCATGCAAATCATTTTCATTGTAAAATCTAATGGCTGTGCTAGTCTCACGGGTATTATATTGCAATGTGCATTGCCCAATTCAGGTGTTTTCACTTGCTGTCTATTTTTAAGTCTATAATTAAGGGTTTAATGTTACACTTAGCAATTTCTTTGTGCAGTGCTGACCTATGATGCATTTTACATTCTCTGTTCTCCACCTTCTTAAAGCAGTTCATCCAGACCAGCAACAATCATCCTGGGCATGCAGCAAAGATGTTCTCCACCCCCTTGTTCTGAGTACTGCTGCTTAAAGAGGAACCTGTGGTGGTCAGAAGCCTGCAGAACTTCAAAAAAATTGATAGTACAACTCTGGACACTTCATTTACTGGCTCTCCAATCTCTGTTTCTGGGGCAACCATCAACAGTTTTTCCTCTTTGGTTTCAGATTGTGGCCCTAACTTCACAGTCACTGTTAATGGGTCTGCCTTGCATCCTGTCAACTTTATATCATCTGCCCAGTGTTCGTGTTGGAATTTAATTCCCAGGCGCAAGGGGTCCTGATTCAGATTGTGATTGTGGCTTAAACCTCCCCCAGTGCCATTTACCTGACATTGAACAGCTCCAGGGAGCTGCTAATTTGCCCCTCTGGGAAAAATTATGGGGTACCTGTAAGTTTCCACAATAGTGCAAATCATGGCTCCCCAGGCCATTTTATTAGGGTAGTAGGAAAATGGCACCAGGGGTGGAGGTTTAAGCCATCTTTCCTTGCACACCATACTCCTGATCTGAATAAGTATGCTATGTGCTTGGAAACTTAAGTTTCATGTCTGATTTGACCTGTAAACAGTATAACATGGAGTTATACCCCTTATTGTCCTCCAATGCAGAAGTTATGTTTCTACCTCCATCAATACTACCCCTGTCTGCTGCTTCAGGGCAAGAATGGCATAGTGTAGAATTCCACTCTGCCATTGTTTTTTTTTTACATGTTGACTGCATGGTTTCCACTGATCTGCAGACCTGTACTACTACAGACCAGGAGAACTAGCATAGGCTGAGAACTGGTGCCCCATGTGGAGTGTAACACTAATTCAAAAATATGCAGTTGTACTTAAATATGGTATCAAAGCTGTTGCCTTCCTCTACCGGGGATCTTAACTCTGCTATCATCAAATATTCTGAAAAGTATTGTTTTGAACAGAAATGTTCTAAAAAGCTTCAGTAGGACTAGTTTGGCAGGAGCTTGTCTTGGGATTGCAGACATAAGAGCCACTGTTTTGCATAATAGCTTGTTTTTAAGAAGTCTGTTTTACATTCCAGGCTAACCTGATCTCATCAGCTCTCAGAAACTAAGCAGGGTTGGCCTTGGCCAGTACTTGAATGAGAGGCCATCAGTGAAGTCCAGGGTTGCTATGCAGAGGCAGGCAATGGCAAACCAGCTCTGAAAATCCCTTGCCATGTCAGCTGCAACTTGACAGCAAAAAACAACAATTTTATATTCCCTTTAGGAAGAGAATATACCTTAGAGAATTTCTGGCTGAGTTTCTCTTCTGTGGACAAACAGTGTCTTTCTCATAAACAAGATGAGAAAGGTTTGGGATTATGTTTTACCTAGTAAGCATGTTTTGGATTATATCTGTCATGTACTGAGATAATGATAAACTGCCAGACCAATTAAAGGTTTATTGTATGTTGCAAATGTCATGGAAGGAGGTATTGTGTGTTGTTGTTGTTTTTGTAATCCAAGAGGTGATTTACACGCAGCCTCAGTAATAGCTATAGTATAGTAATACTACAGTAATATTATTGGGTTGGCCTGACTTGTCCTTTTGACAACGAAGACTGAAAGCCCTGCATCAAGAGTAATTCTGTCAAAAGTACATAAAAATGAACATCATAATGTGCGTGCAGCTGCTGACTTTAAGTACATATTTTATGATGTGTCAAACCGGCTTATGGATGACCACAGTATAATAGTGTGATTAAGAAATGGCTGAATGGGAGGAACATGTCTTTATAATGTTCTGCAGTGATAGCTGATAGCCAAACCCTGTTAACGGTTGCATGGTTCCTTTGCATTTAGTTAAGGAGTCCAAAATAATCTGGAGTGCTTCTGCAGTGACTGATCTGAAACATGTTTTCTGACACTGACTTTCCTATTCCCCTTGAGCTTCTTGTTCAATGAGTTCAAGGCTAATTCAAAAGTTTCTCATGAAACAAAACTGGCTCCAGTTCAATGCAGAAGTTTCCCAGGTTATTTCAGTGACATTACAACCCTGTAACGCTGATATTTGTCCAGAAATCCTAGAACAGGCAGTTCTTGTCTCTATTAATTACAGAAAGCAAGTAAGAAAATTCTTTCCTTAATTTTGTAATCTGAAGTGGCCCACGGAGTTTATTTTCTAAATGAACTAGGGAAAAAATGCTGAAGCGATGTCCTCTTACTTAGGAAGAACTACCCCAATTGCTAGATGGGTGTGGAAGGGCTATAGTTCCTGACTGATGAAGAAAAGGAAGCCTGTTGTGGTATACTTCCATTATAATATCAAATGTTCTAGGTCCTATCCTTCTAAGAAAGAGAATGTAAGGAAGCTAATTCCCGCCCCCAGCCATTAATCACTGTACTGAGTTTTGACATAAAGAGAGCATCTAAAGAGAGCATCAAAAACACATCAAGATAAGCCAGAAGATGATTACTCTGGCCTGAGCCAGCCAAGTTTGAGTCTGTCATACAGGAAGTGTCATTGGAAAAAAATGTGAAAAGGATTATATGATGATTCAGAGGGGGAATGCCACCAACTGGATTTGTTCTAGTACTACATTCACAATTTATGAAATCCCCCATAGTTACAATTCAAGAAAATACATATTAAATTTCTGAAAACATTTGTATTGTTAGGACACTAGTACAGATTGCAGGGCAGAAATGTGTTGGGGTCAGAAGGCAGGTATTTTCAGAACTGCATTTTAAAAAAATATGTTTAACAGTTAAATAACCAGGAAAAAACTGAAATTCATACAGCTATAAAAGTCATGTATGTCCTTATAGGGATTTATGTTTTTAAAAGGAAATGCTGCAATCCAAAAATATACAGTTTATTTTCCGCTGACAAATATTTCTGCTGCTCACTTTCTCTGAGAAAGACCTACCTACCTCATAGGAAAGCAATACAGGCTATATAGCTGAAGAATTATCTACCCAACATTCCCTAAAACAGTTTAGTATGATGTATGACAGCTGCTTCCCCCCCCCCCCCCCCCAATTTGCATTTCTTAACTTTGCATTTAGGCTAGAGGCAGAAATTGACAGGGGACTATCACAGGGTATACTGCTACTACGTCGAAGATTGTGCATTTCAGATTTCAAATGTAAAACGGAGTAAGCAGATTCTGTTTAGGCAACAATCCTGGTTTGTCAGGATGTACTAGCAATTATATCAGTCACTGTTAACAGAACTTAAACATTGCAATAAAGAAGCCATGGCACTATATATATTCAATTTATACTTATTGAGTTGTCCAAACATGATTTACATTTTGTAATTGAAACAAAGCATTTGGGAGGCTGTTAAAATTATCTCCCAAATTGTTCCTTTACAGAAAATTCTGAGTAAAATTAGGATAAGTAGGACTATAGCAAAAAGTTAACATCAAGTCCATATTGTTGCACTCTTACATTAATGCTGCCACAGCTATTCAGACACAATGAATTCCTATAGTCATATAGAAGGAGGGAAGCAACTGATTCAATAAGACCAATAGAGAGGAGGTTCAAAAGGATCAAACCTGAAGAATCATCAGAAAAATTTACTGAAGGTTATGAAAAGGTACTATTATTTGAAAGATTCAGATAGCTGAATCAATACAGTAAGAAAAATTGTTATTCATAAGTGCACGGGAAATGTTTGCACCACTCTTCTAATCATGGAAACGCAGTGTCTTCTAGACCTTGTGTTCCATCAATTAAAAGTATTTATGCATGATAAATTACCAATTTAACCTCAAACTGAAATGGGTAGGGAGGGCAATGCATCTAAACAGCCTTTCCTCAATCATATGGTTTTTTTCAGGGTTTGGAGAAGGTGAGTTTCTAGCCTAAGTGGCGAGAGGGGGAGCAGATGGGGGGGAGGTAAATTTGTGACTCAGGAAGGGACTGAGAAGCAGGGAGCACTGCTTTGAGTAAACAGAAGCACCTTGCAGGGCAAGATTTCTCGCTCTGAAAAGCTGTTGCAGGATAGTAGATCTGCTGCCTTGTAGGGCTGCTTTTACATCTGTACTTGTAAATACAACACATTGAGGAATGGCTGTTAAGACATTTTTCCCACCCAAGCAGCCAGCTCTGCTTCACTTCCAAGATCTGACCAGATCAGGGTAAGGAAGAGTGCCATATAGTAATACAGAAGGACTTCCACATTTTGATTTTTATCACTTCCTATTGCTTCAGGGTCCCCCCCCCTCAAGGTGTTTTGCTCTCTCTAGTCGTCCCAGAGGGAGCAAAACACGGGGGGGGGGGGGGGGGAAGCAATAGCAACAAATGAGTGACAAAAATGAGAATGTGGAGGATGCTGAAGTTTGCTGCTTCAGACCAACACGGCTAGCCACCTGAATTAACCCTTAAGTTGCCCACTTCTCTTCCCTTTGCCAGAGGCACACGTGGAAAAAGTACTATAGAAACCGGAGGGGGCGGGAGGGCAGTTGTTGAAAAGAACGGCGGAGCAGAAAGCAGGGCGAAGGTTTTGTTTGCGTTTGTTACCTTCTGACGAGGTCAGGTTTGACTCAGGAAAGCTAATACCTGGAATTTTTTTTTTAAGGTATTACTGGATCCGAACTTTGTTTCCCTCATACCTTCATAATCCTAGTTACTAAATAAGGAACTAGTGATCCAGTTGAAAATTAGTCTCCCTACTTGTTATGTATTGTAGGTTAGCTCAAAGCAATATAAAAACAAACGTCATATATCTTTCAAAAGCACCTATCACGTGTAGGTGTGCAAACTTTTGAATTCTCTTACTCTAGACTTTTTAAAAGGCGGTATACGTACAATCCTAAACCAAACGGGTTTCAGGGCTCTTCCGCACTGTCATTTTTGTCACTCGTTTCTCCCGATTGCTTCAGGGTCCCCCCCTCCCCCATGTGTTTTGCTCTCTCTAGTAGTCCCAGAGGGAGCAAAACACATGTGGAAAGGGGGGGGGGGGAGGGAAGCAGTAGGGACAAAAATGACAGTGCGGAAGAGCCCTCACTCTCCTCACGACTGACAACAAAAATGTGCACCCTCCGGCCAACGCGAAGAGCTTGTGTGTGAGAGAGCGAGAGGAAGAAACTTGTGTCTGAGGGCCGAGGCAGAAAAGAATCTTTCCGCTTTGCTTCTGGACTAGACTCCTTTAGTTTTACCTGGAAGTAAATCCCATGGATGACTCATGGGAAGTCCTTCCAGAGGGTGGACTACTCCCCCGCGTCCCAATGACGACGAGGAATCTTCCTTTCCCAAGCCCGCTACGCACACCAGGAAAGGGAAAAACCCGACACTGACAAGTCACGCCCTCTTCTCTCGTCCTTTCACGTGCGCTCCGGACAATTTGCCCCGCCTCTTTCCCGCTTCCGGAAATTTAAGAAACCCGCCCCGCGCTTTTCCTTCTTCGTTTGTGGGGAGGGACTTTAAGGAAGGGACTGGCGTGCCGCGTGACAGCACGCCGCGTGACGTAGGAGGAAGACGGAGGCGCCATTAGAGTGGGGCGGGTGGGGTGAGCTAACCCGGTAGAGGGAAGTGTGTTTCTGTTTCTCTTCCCCCCTGTGGTTTGCTCCGGTGTGCGTCTGTGCTGCGGCCTCCCTCCTTCCCTTCCTTCCCCCTTGGATGAGGCCTTCTTCCGCGTCCCGTGTCGGAGTAGGGGCGGGGTGCGGCTGTCGCTGATGTGAGGCCGCGGGAGCGGCGGCGACTTCGCTGCGGATGGCGACGGCAGCGGCGAGTTCTGGCGCAGGAAGCGGCGGCACGGCCGGGCGAAACTTCTCTTTCAAGGTGGTACTGCTTGGCGAGGGCTGTGTGGGGAAGACGTCGCTGGTCCTCCGCTACTGCGAGAACAAGTTCAATGATAAGCACATCACCACCCTGCAGGTAGGGCTCGCACTGGAGGAGGCCGCTCCGGCTCTGGCTTCTCACGCCCGCCGCGTAGGGCTGCGTTTATAGGCGGGCGGGCGGGCGGGCGGGCGGGGGGAAGCTTTCTCCTTTCCTCATGAACGCCCCCGCGGACAGCCAGAGGTTGTTTCTGCAGGAGTTTAAACGAGTTCTTTGGGTCTCCCGGACGCGTGTTGAGGGAACGCTCTTTTCGGTGAAGTGAGTAAAGTTTCTAGACCCGGGCTGCGGTCACACACACTAAATAATCAGTGCACTTTCCAACTGGATTTTGCCTCTTCACACAGTAAAATCCAGGCGAAAAGTGCCCTGAAAGTGAATTATTTAAGTGTGTGTGTGACGGCAGCCCCGGACCGGGCGCTTCTTCGCGTCTTGTGCTCGCCCTTCCCGGCACCAACGCAAGCAAAAGGTTCGGTGGTAGAACTTACGCAGCGTAATGCTGTGCAGGCTTACCTAGTAAGTGTGCGTGTAAGATAGTGGTATGTTGTTAGTGTTTGTTGAAGTAGATGGGGCTGCAAAATGCTGCAAGACTAAGTGTTGTTTGTTGCGGCAAAAGAGCCCTGGGGTGCCTTCAGGAACTAGTTGCCAAACGTACTGTTGAAAGCAAGTAATTTGACTTGCAATAAAGATGTTGTCTTGTGAATTTATGGGGGAGTGAGAACCAGAAAACACAAACTTTATGTTAAATAACATAGACTAATATTTGCACAGCTAGATGCTGTCGCCTTCCTTCTGTAGCTACTGGTTAGAGAGCTCAGTGAAACTTTCAGAGTTTTTTTTCTGAGGCTTTGGTGCAAGTTTCTGCCCCACCTCCTTCTGATCCTTTTTTCTCCTCCAGCACTATAGGACAATAAGCTACTTGATACCCAATATGTGCACGTGTGTGTAATAGTGGTTTGAGGGAAGTGTGAAAAGGTCAACCACAAGCCAAAGTCTCAGGTCAAAAGGACCACAAAAGCAGTGAAAGCCATGCATGCTGCCTGCATGCAGATCAGGTATCTTTTTGGGTGCAGAAATACATCTTGCATTTAAGAGCGGTAAATGTCTACAGCATGCCCACCTTGTCTTTGAAAGCATTTCACTCATTCTAAAATAGAAAATATATTCCATAGGTTTTTTTAGTATTCCCCCAAATTTCCAGTTTTTCCGTTGGAAAAAATGAGAACAGGCCTCAGCGGGGGGGATATGGGACGAGGACTGGGGCAGGTTTACCCCTGATTTTTCCTGGGTTTTTTTATGGGCCTTCACATATCTAGTTCTAATCATCCTTAATTACATGGCTAGCTAGTTACTTTTGCTAGTCTCAAGGTTTATCAAGAAAATTCTACCTCTGTCCTTCATCTAACCAGAACTTACATGTTTCTTCATAGTCTACCCCTTCAGATATGGAGAATCAGCCCTATGGCTCTCCGAGCCCAAGTGTAAACATAGAAGGCAACTTGCATATATGGCTTCCAGACAGTGGATACTCCCGATTTTGTGGCAGATTTTCAGTGAAAAGTACCTTATTTAATGGTATATGCAAACCGTGTTTTGTTCAGGCCTGCTAAAGAGTAGGGAGGGAACCTTTGCTCATGAGTATTGCATAGTTTTTTTAGATGAAGGCAGGGGGATTTCCACTGCTTGTCCTATAAGTGTTGGAGAAACCAGTGTCTTCAGAAATCTCCCAAATGTTTGTAGTGAAACTTACAGGGGTTTCTCTCCCCATGGTTGGTCAGATAGCAGGGACTTTTCAATGCACTAACGAGTTGACAAACTTCCTGCTGCAATTCTGAAAATTGCTGATACCTTGCTGTCAGGAGGAAGTACTGAAACTCTAGCAGCTTACATTAGGGGGTGGTGGTACAACACTTGAGATGCAGGAGGATAATCCTCACTACCTCTGTATCCTAAATCTTGGGTTATTCAAGGAAATCTTCTTATGTTTCCTCTTAGAATATAAGAGAACCCTTCTTGCCACTTCCAGGTTGTTCAAACTTGACTTGCTGTAATGGTTTACACTTTTTTGTTCGCTTGAAAATCTACAGTTCAATCATAAATACAATACACATGTGTGAAATATTCTCTGTGGCTCAAAATAAATGTTCTTGGTGCCTCTAAACAGAAGTATATATAAACTAAGGAAATATTTTGGGTTGCATCACACATACTGTGGGGAAAATGAAACCAGAGACCAAGACACAATTGGATATTCCTGTAACATTCCTGTAACAAGCAGAAAAGCTTATAATTCCATGTCCCTACATATTAAACCAATGTGTGTTTTGAACATTGATTCATGAATTTATTGTAACTTGGCTATATTAACATTATTTTATGTTTCAAACAAGTAACTAAAAGGAAAAATCACACCACATCACAATGCCTAGCATACCAGTGGTAGCAGCAGTTTGATCAGACATTAAAGTTAAACTTACAGGTTTCTGTGTTTGAAGTAGTAGCTAGAAAGTATTGCAGTAGACTTGTGAATGGCCTTTCCCCCCTGGGTGAATAGTAAAGGGGCAAAGCTGTACAGTAGACCCAAACCATTCACAAATTTGTGATGCATGATTTCTCCTTATTTATGGTCTGATCAATTCATTCACATTATAGTCTGCCTTTCTTACTTAGACTCAGGGCGGATTGCACAGAGTAAGTCATGGATGGGACATTAAGTAAACAATGCAGTTTGTAGAACCAATTAGATATCTTAAACCAGAACTGAAACAAAGCATAATTATTAACATGACACATTAAAAGATGCAAAATTCCATAGTAGGATCCTAGTTCCAGCAAGGTAGACACAGTGGTATGTAGCACAGTCCCTAATAATTTTCCCAAGTAATTTTATGAATAATTTAGTACAGTGCAACTCTATTGCCTGTTTAGAAAAGCCCTCCTGAATAATTCAGTTTTGCATAGTTGGTGGAAAGCTAAAGAGTGGGAGTCTTTCTGACCTAAAGCAGGTCGTTGCATAAGGTAAGGGCCACAGTGGAGAAGGAATGTTTACGGGCATTTGTTGATTTTGCCCACTTGCAGTTTGGCACCGGCAGAAGACCCTGCTCCAGTCAACAAAGCTGCTGTGGCAGAACGTATGGGGGAGAGGCAGTCTTACAGCCATGAGGGTCCAAGGTCATGAAGGGCTTTGTATATGCTAGCTGATACCTTAAATTGAGCCTGGCAACTGATTGGGCGCATCATTTTTCTGGAGGAGTGGTTAAAATAGTGGGTGGATAACTGCCTGTTTGAGTGGCTGAGGGAAGGCGTCCTAAATTAGTGACTGGTTTATAATAGATACTAAGGGCTTGTTGAAGTGGTCCTTACATGATTTTAGCAGCCAGGGTAGGGAAGGACCCAGAATACAAGTAGTGATTCTTCACCCAAGATCACTACTCCACGGAAACTGGGATAAAGTGATCCATAAATAGAACAGGTGGTGTATTAGTCCTGTCTTCTGCTGTGCCTGTGTTACAACTGATATCCAGGTCAGAGCATATTCTTGGTATTTTATCAGCAAAAAACTTGGGAAAGGTATCACAGCTCAATATCTCTTCCTGAGACAAAGGCTCAGATTTTGGCACCAGCAGTTGCTGAGCTGTCTTGAACAGTTGGAATGGTTGTGAGCTAGTTGATGCTGCAGTAGCAGAGTTAGTAACATTTCTTTGCTTCTGTCACTGCCACTTCATAAGTCTTCCAATGAGTTCTGTAGCATAATCTATTAGTATGGGTTCATTGCTAGCATCGTTCTAGACTAGGGATGGGCACAGACAGGCTCATGGACCAAATTTCCTTACAGACTGTGGCCCAGTTCATAGTCTGTGAGCCCGGTCTATGCCGTTGTGCCACTTGCAAACTGTGGGAGTGGTCAGTGAGCCAGACACACTGGCACTGAGGATTGCCAAGGCAATGGGGGGATTGCCTCCCCTCGCTGAGGCACAAATTGCCTTCACTCATGGAAACATGCTGCCTCTACGGGGCAACTTTGGAGAGAGAAGGGGGGCATGTTTAAATGCCTCCATTCCCTTCCCCAGTCTTGCCTTCCCTTCACTTGTGGAAGTGTGCTGCTGTGGCAGTGTTACTTCAGAGACTGAAGGGGGCATATTTAAATGCCCCCGGCCCAGTTGCGCTGCAGCAGCGGCACACTTCCAAAAATGAAGGGAAGGCAGTTTGCCTCCCCTTCACTCCTGGAAGCATGCCTCAGTAGATGGAGGGCATTTTGAATAGCTTCCCTTCACAACCCCAACAAATCACGACCCCGTCCATTAAAAAGTGGAGGTTTGTGGTTCATTTTTTCCTCCATCTTTTTTTGTCCATGCCCACCCCTATTCTAGATGTCTCCCAGCCCTCTTCAGATCACCCAGTTCGGTGGTAAGCCAGGGGGCCAGTTTATACCACAGGGCAGGCATGGTTGTAGAGAAGCAACCTTGTTAATAGCTGCAAGGTGCTTCACGTTCCACACTCCAACTGAAGTCTCAGCTGAGCATGTGTTTGGGATACTAAAATCCCCCAGAGTGTTCTGGAATCCAGAAGGATTCATAAGCGTCCATGGGTGGACCATTTTCACTGGACCCCCTCTCACATGAGGTGTTGGAGCTGCAACCTTGGCTTTATGTAGGTAGCAGTCAGACCATGCTGCAGGTTGAATTTCTAAACCTGAAACTAGGCAATGCCTCTTCCAGTGCAAATTTTTTAAAAATCCAATATTTATTTATTTTATTGGACTTATAGCCTCCCCTCTCCTGCACAGCAGGGTTTAGGGTGGGGAACAACAGTGTATGCCACCTCTTTCATGTGTTTGGCCCATCACAGTTTGTTAGAGGGCCAAAGGCAGTCAGAGACTATAAAATCTTGAGCCAGTCCTGGCAAGGTACTCTCAGCTTGGATATTGAAGTCCCCCAGAATGATCCGTCTAGGAGTCTCCAGTACCACATCTGGCAATTCTCCAGCTTATTTTTACTTTTCACCATCTTGATACTGTAATCGTTATATTTCGCAAGGAATTTGTTGCCTCCTGGTACTCAGGAATTTCTCCATTCTTGGTGATCTCAGGATTTCCTGCAAATTGCAAAGATTATTGTATCTACACTTGTGGTGTGTTGCTGCTGATAGAAGTCAGGCATATATGTTCTTTTTAATTTCTCCTGATGTTAAGCTTAGAAGTGTGGGGGGGGGGGAGAGATCAGTAGCTGCCAGAGATCTATGGGAATAGTACTGTGACAAAGTGGCCATGCTCATGTGCTTGTGCACTAATGCCAGGGGATGAAAGGAGAGAAGCAGCTGACATGTCATTTCATTTCCTTGGCTAGGGGAAAGGCAGCACATATAGTTCTCAACAGTAGTACGTTGAAAGCTGCCCTCTTTCTCAGTTGGAAAACATGGTGGGGGAAAAGAACATAATGGCCAGAACTGTACCAGTTAATGTTGGAAAGTTAAGTTTAAAATTGCTGTCTGTTGCGGTCATGTTTGCATTAATTGCATTTGTCCATTAATCTTAGTGGGACATGAGTGTGTATGATTACAACCTTAAATACCTTGCTAAGCAGGATAATTAAATGAGTTCTAGGAAGTAGGAGGAAACTGTAGAAGTACAAGTCTGGTCTGTGCAAAAGTTCTTTTAAAATAGAGATGTTCACTAAAGGGCTCAACAGATTCCAGGAACCAGTTAGCCGTGGAGCTTAGGAATTTCATTGCTGCTGTTAATATTTTCAGCAATGATTTTATTTTATTATGACATCCAGGATCACCCCTATATTTATTTATATACTTAAATGCTTTTGTAATATCATAGCTTGAATAAAATTACAAGAGACTGAAGTGTTTTATAATAGGTTTTGTGACGGCAATAATTTAAAACATGATTATTAAAATGCAAAATTCTGAAGAGTGAAAAATGAGTCTGGTCTGAATCTTAAAGAAGAATTGTAAAGGAATGTGACAGAAATGGAAGCCAGACTTAGATGCTGTGCATTGTTTAGCCTCTCACTGATGATCTTATTCATAGGAATCTCAACATTTAGTAATGGTGCCTGTGAACTGGAGGGTGTTCTTATTGTCCTGAATGTTAGTTTCTAAATGGCCTGGGTCCGACCTACCTGCGGGACCGCCTTTCCCCATATATACCCCAGAGAGCACTTCGGTCTGGGGCCCAACACTGTCTTGTAATACCTGGCCCCAGAGAAGCCAGGCTTGCTGCCACTAGGGGGAGAGCTTTTTCGGTGGCGGCCCCTTCCTGGTGGAATGAGCTCCCGGAGGAGATCAGGGCCCTGCGGGACCTGATGCAGTTCCGCAGGGCCTGTAAGACGGAGCTCTTCCACCAGGCTTTCCAATAGGGGCCGCCGCCCTTCCTCCCCCCCCCCCCCCCCCATGTTTTGCCAGCTAGATGGGGCCTCAGTGAACACCATTTTGGCCCTGACATTGTTATTGGGAAGGCTGGGATCAAGGGTTGCCATTCTATGTGTCTGAGTCTTACTGAATTTTGCGGTGATGTTTATAATGTTTTAATGTGTTAAAACTTTATTGTATTTATGGTATTTAAATCTTGGTACGTCCAAGTTCTGTAAGCCGCTCTGGGCCTGCAACAGCAGGAAGAGCGGCCTAGAAATTCAATAAATAAATAGTTTAAAGACTTTTTATTTATTTCACACTAGGAAAATCATTATCCAAAAAAGGTGAGAGGCATACCATTATAATTGAGTGCCTTCTGTCCTGAGAGTGGGAAAGCCATAATATGATTTGATTTGGGAATGTTTCAGTTACTGTAGTACAAAGCCTATATTGGTTGTAGTGATTTGTAGTCCCAAATCATCTATGTGTGCATAAGGTCCTTGGGTACTAAATGAAAAAGCCACAAGGTGGAGTGTCAGACATCCATGCTTATTTACAGTATATGTGGAAAGGGGTCCCAATCTTTTACATGTTACTTCCATATATACCACAGAGTTGGCCTCTGTATATATGCCACTGGAGCTGACAGGCTGTTGCTTGTATTTTGGCCTTAATAAAAGTGATGTGAACTGGTCTTCTGGGGTATTTTTAGGCTCTAATAGTGCTGGTTGATTTTATATTCTGATTGCATCTTATGACTGACTTGTAAGTAAACCACAAATCTCTGGTTTGATTTTTCTGTTGAATTGTTGTCATGTACTAGGTAGTACATTTATATGTAAATATAAAAGTCTTGGGTACTGACATTTTTAATAGGCAATCATAAATTGGCATCACTTGGGCATCTGAAATACTGAAAATGTTTGCTCTTCATTTTAGGCATCTTTTCTAACAAAGAAACTAAATATTGGAGGAAAAAGAGTCAACCTTGCAATATGGGTACGTACTTCTGTCTTCTCTAAAACTCAAATTTCCATACCAGAGTATCAAGGCATGATGAGATACTGGATTTTGTTTTCATTAACATAAATTCCTTTGCTAAATGCAGGATACAGCAGGTCAAGAAAGGTTTCATGCACTTGGTCCCATTTACTACAGAGACTCTAATGGAGCGATTTTAGTATATGATATAACAGATGAAGACTCCTTTCAGAAGGTAACTAATGTACGCTTTCCGTACAAGAAACAAATTCAAAGCTTCTTTGGGATAATGTTTTAATAGACAAGATAAGAAACGGGGACAAACAGCTCTTTTCTATTTGTGCTAATATTTGGTATTTTAACCAGTTGTATTCAGTTGTAACACAGTTTGTTGTAAGTCTTGAAGTAAAACAACTAATGTTTCTTCTGTACAGGTAAAAAACTGGGTCAAGGAATTAAGAAAAATGTTGGGAAATGAAATTTGTCTATGCATAGTTGGTAAGTTCTAAACTGTTACATGTTATTGTATGGCTGGAGAATCTTGTTCAAAATACACATTGTCTAAAGTACACTTGTTGCGCAACTTCCAACAGTGGTTTCTAAAGTTTTCATAAATTGGTTTTGCTCACTGTTAGTACAGGCAAATGATCCTCTTGACCTTTGAACTGGTGAAGAATAGAAATTAAAAACGGTTATAGCACTGATAATATGAAATGGCAGTTTAGAGATGAGCTAAATGCTTTATTGAGCAGGTGACATTGCCAAATGTTTTGTTAGCTTAATAAGATTCCCAGTCAGATACCTGCTGTGAAAGAAACAGTAGTACACTTGGAGTAGGCTGTAATCTATTTCATGTTGCTAATTTAGAAAGTTTTCATAAGGTAGCATTATATTACCCATGTTATTGTCTCTTGCAAAGTGCTTCAGGATCTCTTTAAAATTAAGCCTTGTTATGTCTCAACTGTGCTACAGTAACCACAGCTTCCTGAGCAGTTGCAAGAGTGAATACACTGGAGTGGTGATGTGGCAAGAACTGGAAAGGTTTAGAGTATGCATGTAGATGCTTATCCAGTCTTCAGTCTTTTCAGTAATAGTACAAGGGGCTAACTATTCATTCAGCACCTTTGTTAGTGATCATGGAGTTTGGGGTTAGCTATGTTGAACTATGGTGCATTGGAGTAAGTGGCTGGGAAGGGAAGAGCTAACTTCACCTAGGCACGGAAAGGGGAAAAGGGTAAGAGTGTACAGCTAGTTGGAAATCCCTTGTAGACTTTGCATGGATGATGCATTTCCTAATATATTGGACACTAAGGAAGTTTGAATTCCCAACAGGTAACAAAATAGATTTGGACAAAGAAAGACATGTCTCCATTCAAGAAGCAGAAATGTAAGTTTGTTTCTTTTATTCAGTAACATTTTGAAGACCTTCGGACTCAAATGCATCTCTGGCAGGTTCTTGAGAAATCTCAATCATAATCTGTAGGGGAAATGATTCAGCTCTTTCATTATTCACATGGGTGCCTTGTGGCTCCCTGACTTCTCTTTAAATTCTCTGCTGGTTAAGTACAAGTGTGGAAGACTATTCTTGGCTTTCTGGCCCATCGCATTTAAATTGGCTTCAAGCACACCAAAAGTTAGTATTATACATAATGGGTATGCTAGATACAGGAGAAACACTAAATACTGTATCTAGGTAGCAAATGACACTCAGTGTATGAAGATTTCTCTTATCTTTGCATTACCTTATTTACAGATATGCAGAATCAGTGGGAGCAAAACACTATCACACGTCAGCCAAACAGAACAAAGGAATAGAAGAACTTTTTCTTGACCTCTGTAAAAGTAAGTTTGTGCTGTGTTTATGGACAGCTATCCATGGTAAATGTATTCATACTAAGCTATTTGGAGACCCTGAACATAAGAGAAGCCATGTTGGATCAGGCCAGTGGCTCATCCAGTTCAACATTCTGTGTCACACTATGGCCAAAACCCAGGTACCATCAGGAGATCACTGGTTGGGCCAGAACACCAAGAATACAGAGCATCACTGCCCCAGACAGGGTGTTCCATCTATACCATGTAGCTAATAGCCACTGATGGACCTTTGCTCCATACATTTTGATGCTCTAGACCAAATTAAAATCCTTCCTGTAGCCTTTGCCATCTCTAATTGAATGGATACCAAGCAGCACATGGTTCCCTGGTCAGGATCCATTCCTCCTCCCCCTTTTCCACTAGTGCTGGCTGCAGCCATGGTTGGGAGCTGCTGACCCTTGCCTGGCTGCAGGTGGGACAGGCTACAGTTATGGCCAATCCTATGCTGCAAAATGGGGGCTGTCCACCCATCTGTCCATGGCTGGAATGCTTTTGGCCCTTAACTTACCTTGAGTAGAGTTCATTCTGCAGTCACATGGTATTTTATAAAAGCAGACCAAATGAAAACCGGTTTTAGACAGGGCTGTACAACTTATCTTCTATTCTGTAATCTTTCAGTCAGAGAGATATCTCATCCTATAGATTGCATCAATTTACACTGTGTACTCTGCCTTGAATGAGAAAGGTGGACTACAGATATTGTAAGTAAATCCCTTGCACTGGCAGGGAACAGCTGTGAAAGCTTCAGGGTTATTTGCATTATCAAAAGATGCTGACAGAAATGATGGCATTGTTTACTAGATTTTCCTGAATCATCTGGGTTACTGATTTCTGCAGTAGAAATCATATCCCCAAGAGGTGCTAGGCTATATGTATTACCTTGTCTGAATAAAAGGGAAACCAGATGCATCTTAATGACTTAATTGCTTACTGACAAAACTGCTGTTGTCACTGTCTCTGAACTTAGAAGGTAAAACATGGGCAGTCTTAGCTGTTGAATGTAACAAAGAATATAATGGAAAGTTAAAATGGTTTTCTGTTCATGAACATTAATATGTAAATGCTTCTATAATTCATTTTGAAAAGTGTCTAAAGCAGGGGTGTTAAACATGAGGCCCGGGGGCCGGATGAGGTCCCCGGAGGGCTTCTATCAGGCCGGCACTGGAACTGGCCATCTCCTTCTTCCAATTCTGTTGCTGCTGTTGCATCATAGCTTGCTTCATCAAACTTTCTCAATTGCTCAGCCATTTAATGTTCTCCCTCTGAGAGGAGGACATCTTGATGGGTGTTTCCCTCCCTATCTGTAGGGAGGCAGGAACTAATTCTTCACTTCCTGTCCTCTGGTGGGATACGCCCCTTCAAGCCAGTTCTGTTCCTGCCTCAGTAGGGAGAGCAGCACTTAGTGGCCACTCGTGCCTTTTTTGTACTTTCACTTTCCATTCTTCTTCATACCTTTTCAAACTTTTTTCAAACCTTTTTTCTTAAATGTTTTTTCAAAAAACGGACGTGGATGATTGCGCAGGCGCCATTCTGAATTGCCCCGATCCCGGGAGACCACAGAAAATGGCGGCCCAAGGCTGCGGAGCGGCTGTCGCTGCATCCATAAGCCCAGACATGACTAGCGACGAGAAGGAAAAGCGCGCCAAAAAACAGCCCCAGAAAGATGTGGATGATTGCGCAGGCGCCATTCTGAATTGCCCCGATCTCGGGAGACCACAGAAAATGGCGGCCCAAGGCTGCGGATCGGTTTTCTCCGCATCCATAAGCCCAGACATGACTAGCGACGACGGGCAGGAGCTTCCCAATGCCCAGGTCGCACACCAGCCCCATTTGGGAGACACACCAGCCGAAGGTCTACTCGTGAGTAACTCTGGTGACGGAGAACAGACTATTTCCCCTGCCCTACTCCTGACCCTTAAACAAGCAGGGAGGAGGTATTGATCATCCACTCATGGGGGGCCCCTTGTCACCAGGACCAACCCCATAGAGATGTGCCAGACAGGCACTACCAAGAGGGCGAGGAGGAAGACAGACCTCGCTGGCCCACTAAAGCAGCTAGGAAGGAACTTTCCTACCCCGGCTGGGTCCCTCATCACTGGATCCCACCTAATTATGAGGACAGTGATACTGGGGATACCGGGGAAAGAGAAGAGGCTGAATTCCTCTCTGATGAGGAGGAGGAAGAGGACTTGGAGGTTCCAGAACCCTCCATGTGCTTCTTTAAACCTGAAGAATATCCTTACCTCCTCTCCAAATCCCTGTCAGCATTAGAGTTACAACCAAAGCTGCAGGGAGAGGACCCAGCCGGATCCTCAAAAGCAGATGGCTCCAGACCCAGAGGGAGCAAAGACTACTTCCCCAGGACCCCAGGGGCAGAAAAGGTCTTCCCCTTCCCAGAATTTCTAGAAAATCAGCTAGTCAAGGAATGGTCCAAACCCATGGCAAACAAACGCTGCCCACCTAATGTGAGAAAGCTCTTTACCTTACCATATTTTATTAATAAGCTTGTACATGTCCCTCTAGTGGATGCTCCTGTTATTGCGCTCCAGACTTCGGGTCTTTTTCCGAGGATGGCGATGGCCTGGTCAGAGACAGTCTAGACCGCAAGGCCAAGTTTGCACTCAGGTAAGTGCATGAAGCCTCCGTTATGGCCATCAAAGCATCCGCTACAGCCACAGTCGTGGGCCACACAGCCATTGCCTGGTCCAGGAAACTAATACAGCTTATCCCACTGTCTAGTAAGCATCTCACTGAAGGAGCTAACCACCCTCTCAAGGCCTCCTCCTTCTCCACTGATGCTACGCTCGATGCCATGATTTTTCCTTCCTGGGCTCTGGCTTCAGTGGTGGCTGCCAGGCGTACCCTCTGGCTCAGGGCCTGGCCAGCGGATCTGCGCAGCAAATCTACCGTCACTTCTTACCCATTCCAAGGAGATTGCCTATTCGGAGATTCCCTATACAAAATCCTAATAGAAACTAGGGACAAGAAAAGGTGATGCCACATACCCTGGGCAGGCCTGATAGGAGGGGATTCGGAAATTACCCTTTTAGTTCCCAGACGACACCATTAGACCGCTTTGTTCCCTCTCCCCTGATCAAAGACGCCTCCAAGCTACAAAAAACGATAGAAGCTGTCCAACACCTGTATACCATCTCAGCCATAGAACCTATCCCTATCCAGGAATGGGGACAGGGAATTTGTTCCATTTTCCTTACTTTTCCCAAAAGGAACGGCGGCTGTAGAGCGATACTGGACTTAAAATACGTCAACAGATTCGTAAAACTAAGACGCTTCCGAATGGAGACCCTGCAATCCATCTCAGGGGCTCTACAACCGGGAGAGTTCCTTCCTCCATCGATCTCATAGAGACGTATCTGCACGTCCCCATGTTCCCGGGTCACAAGAGGTTCCTCCGATTCTTTGTCCTAGGCCAACATTGGCAGTTCAGGGCGCTCCCATTCAGACTCTCCACTGCTTCAAGAGTCTTTTCCAAGATCCTCATCCATCCCATTGCCCTCCTTGGGGAACAAGGCACCCATGTCCAGTGTTCCCTCTAAGCTGAGTTGGTGTGAGCTAGCTCACAGTTTTTTGGCCTCTAGCTCGCACATTTTTGTCTTGGCTCAGGAGGGGTGGCTCCAGAGCAAACTAATTTATACAATAGCCCAATCGCTAGCTCACAACTTTAATGCCAGTAGCTCTCAAGTAGAATTTTTGCTCACAAGACTCCACAGCTTAGAGGGAGCATCATGTCTATCCTATCTAGACAACCTGCTGATTCGCTCCAGCTCTAGAAACAAAGCGCACAAAGACACTCAGGAAACCATCTGCTGCCTGAAAGCACACGGCTTCCTTGTAAACCTCCAGAAGAGCTCCCTGAACCCCTCGCAGTCCCTAGAGCACCTCAGGGTCATCTTAGACATGGTTCGGAACCGCATGTTCCTACCTCAACACAGGCAGACAAGATCCGCTTCTTCACACGACAAATCATCACGGCCAGACAATCCACCCTGATGTCCCTGGCTAAACTACTGGGCCTCTTCATCTCCTGCTTGGACTCCGTGTCCTGGGCGCGCCTCCATGCCAGACCACTACAATAACTCATATGGCCCTTCCAATCCAGGATAATGCAAAAAACAGGACCTCCCCGTGTCAGTCCCTCACCTAGTCAAGGCCAGCCTATCCTGGTGGATCACGCCATGAAAGAGGGGCTGCAGTGGCTCAAGTGGTTAAGACGCTGAATTGCAGACCAGAAGGTTGGTAGCTCAGCAGTTCGAGACCTGAGTGCTGCATGACAGGCTAAAAAACTTGAGCTCAGGCATTCTTAGCATTGAGTTCCACAGGCCTGTGGCCAGCTTCCTCTCATGCCTGCCCTCTAGAATAAAACCAACTTATATCTATCCCAGAGGAACAGCTTCTATGTCAAGACTGGAAGCAGATTGTCAAGGATGCCAGGCTCCTGGGATGGGGCGCAGTCTTCCTCCACCTCCCTGCACAGGGATTATGGTCCAAGGAAGAACAACTTCCGCCCATCATCCTGTTAGAGCTTCGGGCCATCCGCCTATCCCTCCTCCACTCCAGGGAACAAATCGCCGGTCATCACGTCCTCATCAGGACAGACAACATAGTGGCGAAGGCATACATCAATACCCAAGGAGGCTCCAGATCCTCAGAACTCCATCGAGAAGCTCTGAAGCTCCTGTCCTAGGCAGAACGCAACATACTATCTATCAGAGCGGAACACATCAAGGGCTCGCTGAATACCAGAGCGGACTGGCTCAGCTGTCAGACACTACAGGAAGGGGAATAGTCCCTCAAAGAGGACCTATTCAACCTCATAACATCTCACTTCAGACGTCCAATGGTGGACCTATTCACATCTCCACTCAACCACAGGGTTGCCAGATTCTTGATACTACCATCAAGCAGCAGAAGAGACGGACGCCCTGGTCTCCCAATGGCCCAAGGGTCTCATGTATGCTTACCCTCTGACTCCGGTTTTACCAAAGCTCCTCAGAAAAATCAGAGAACAACAAATGGAGATCATAGTGGTAGCCCTGTATTGGCCAAGAAGACCTTGGTTCTTGGAACTCCAGAGCATGGCAACTGCCCCGTTACACTCCCAGTATCCCCAGACATGCTGACCCAGGGCCCCATCTGGCACCCAGATCCTGCATGGCTCCGTTTGATCGCCTGGAAGTTGAACGGCAAAACTTGCTCAGCTTAGGCTACTCCAGACCAGTAACAGACACCATGCTAGCCTCTCGGCACCCTTCCACCAAGAGGATCTACAATGCCACCTGGCAGGCCTTCGTTCGCTGGTCCAGGAGAAAGAAGCTCAACCCGTTACACCCACACTTGTCCAGTGTTCTGTCCTTCCTTCAGGGCGGTCACGACTCGGGTCTGAAGGCGTCCACTCTCCGCTGTCAGGTAGCTGTCTTGGTAACCGTAGTTCCCAGAGTAGAAGGCTGGACCCTGTCCAGACACCCTCACATCCACCGTTTTTCTGAAGGGTGCATCACTTAAGGACCCACTGGTTCCCCACAGGTTCCCCACATGGAAACTTAACCTGGTTCTCTCTGCAGTAGCCCAACCAGCCTTCGAGCCAGACCAAGAGATTCCTCTGATGTGGCTGAGAATGAAAACCCTATTCCTGGTAGCTGTCACCTCCACCAGAAGAGTCTCCGAGCTTGGGGCCCTCTCTGCCAAACCGACTCTTTGCACCTTCCATAAGGACAGAGTAGTCCTCACTATCGGCCCTTCCTTCTGCCCGAAGGTCAACTCAAGATTTCACCGCTCACAGGAGATCTGCCTACCATCCTTCTTCCTGAACCCTACCCACCCAAAGGAAAAGTTGTGCCACTGTCTGGATGTCAGATGTTCACTTAAAGCCTTCTACATCGCACCAGCTCCTTCTGGAAGACGGAATCATTATTCATCTCAGTCTCACCCCCCAACAAGGGCAACAAATGTCCACAGCATCCATCAGTGCCACTCTCAAAAGATGTATAGCAGAAGCCTATAGGGCCCTCAAGATACCCCTCCTCCGGGTATCACGGCCCACTCCATCAGAAGTGCAGCGACTTCCGCAGCCTTCACCAACCGAGCCTCGGTGGAAGTAACCTGTTGGACAGCCACATGTCTTCCATTTCTACCTTTGTCAGGCATTATAAGACCGACTTCTACAACTCGACCAATGCAGCCTTTGGCCGGAGGGTCCTGCAGCAAGCTCTCATATCTGAAGACGATGTCCCACCCAGTTAAAGGGACACTGCTATGGGAGGTCCCATCAAGATGTCCTCCTCTCAGAGGGAGAACGGACCAGTGGATACTCACCGTGAGGGGTCCTTCTCCTCTGAGATAAGGAGGACATCTTCGCCCTCCCAAGATTCATCGTCTTCCTTTTCTATATTCTGAGTTTATCTTCCTTCCTGTCTTGTTCAAGCCACATTATCTGTTTACTGTTCAGACTAATTATGTTCATATTTTTCTAGTTATGGTTAGCCTTTGGTTTACAGCTGACTACTGCTTCTGGGAGTCCCCGAACTGACTTGAAGGGGCGTATCCCACCAGAGGACAGGAAGTGAAGAATTAGTTCCTGCCTCCCTACAGATAGGGTGGGAAACACCCATCAAGATGTCCTCCTTATCTCAGAGGAGAAGGACCCCTCACGGTGAGTATCCACTGGTCCGTTTTCCCCTGGGTCCTAGACTCAGAACTCTGAGCATGAGATTTCTGTGGTGGATGTCAATAACTCAAAAGTAGGTTTGCAGCTTACTGACACAACTGAACAGCATACTCAAGACTGCAGCAGCACAGACATTTTGATGCAATAATTCGGAGCAAGAGGTGTCAGTTATCAGAGACTGTTAAATAAACAAAATATTGCAAGAGTGCTAATGTTTTAAGCATGTTTTTATTTTAAGTTTAAAAAAACCTTTGTGTTTATGTCCTTTATGAAGTTTATATCTCTGCTACCTGGCATTATAACACACGTGGCCCGGCCCAACAAGGTCTCATTTATGTCAGATCCAGCCCTCATGAGTTTGACACCCCTGGTCTAAAGCATCTTCTGAATCTTCTGCAAAATGTGGAGTTTAAGTCAGATTTCACTTACAGTGTGAATCTGGCTACATAATACCACAGATCTTAATGCACCTCCCAACCTCCTTATTTTCTAGGAATGATAGAAACCGCACAGGTTGATGAGAGAGCACGAGGCAACGGATCCAGTCAGTCAGGACCTACAAGGCGGGGAGTACAGATCATTGATGACGAGCCACCAGTTCAGAGCAGTGGAGGATGCTGTTCATCTGGATAATGGTTTAAGACTGTGCATCATGCCCCCTAGTGAAGACTGCCATATTCAAAGTCTCATTCTTTATCAATGGAGAATCAGAATTAACAGTATTTAAAATCATTTGTAACAGTTCAGAAAACCATTAAGTACTAAACTAGTGGAGTATGTGACCAGAAAATTGGCATTTTCTACAGTGGTTAACAAAACAAACCAATGGCCTTTTTACATGTTTCTTTAATAATGAATAATACTGCATGTGGGAGAGACTTAAGGCTTCATTTATATTTTAAAAGAGATCATTATTTAATAACTTATGTACACTATTGGAATGAGACATTTTTTGCAGCCCTTTGTATTTTGTGGTAGATTGAACTGTATCATTTCAAAATTGCAAATTCTTTTTAATTAGCAATTACCCACATATTATTTTTGCAGGGTTGACATCAACCTATAACTGTCTGACTACTTTGATATACTCATCCTGTACTCCATGCTGGTAAAATAAATTGTAAATTACATATTAAATATTTTATCTGCTTTTACAAGTGCAGGTGCAGAAATATGTACATTAGTCTTGTTGGTGATTGTGAAGTGAATAACAGTTGATGAAAAGATACAAATTTCATTGTCTACCAGCTCATTCTCCCCCCCCCCCCCCCCCGTTAGATTCCATAATCACACTCTCTGCTTGCTCTGAAGTTTGCATACCTTTTTGAAACTCTTCTGGCAGTTATTGGTCTATATAACACTTAGGCTAACCCCAACTCCTAAAAGTGGTAATTGGAATGCTGTGAATTGCTGCTATACTTGTTTCTATTAGCAGAAGATTGATGTGCTTGAATTTTTCAACTTCTCCAGTTTTCTACACTGCAAAGGAACCTAATCTTATGAATTTGGCTTCCTCCATCTGATAATCACTGAACAAGAGCTGTTCTTGTATCTTGTTCCTCCAAAATGTATTCACCCTTCTCCTGTACAAAGCTGGAATGAAGTGAAAATAACTTTGCTGCAGCTCATTTTATTGGTCACTCAAACTGATAGAAACTCATGTGTTCCGTGTAAGCCTTGTTTAAATCCACTTTGCATTTTTCAGTAGGAAAAATTTCAGCTGCCACCACCAACTGTATAGTAGATATTTTCCAAAGGGAGAAAATGGGAAAACTGAATCAGGTGTTGTCAGGACTAGAGCAGTCAAGCTAATCACTAATTACAAAATGGAACACACTGACTTTCTGAGGGAAATACCAGTTAAGGTGGGGTGTTTATTTTTTTTCCCTTTTTGGTAAATGGATATATTTATGATGTGGAAAATATCTAGTAATAGTTTAGTCTTTAGCAAGGTGAGCATGTGAATCATTCTAACCTCACGTGTGCAGGTTTTAATTTCTTATCACTGGTCCAGAGATGAATGTACATGGTTCAGACATCAAAATAGTGGGAATATGTCACTAATCATCTAACTTCACTTTCCCAAACCTGACACAAACTTTAAGAGCAATAGTTTTAGAAAACACTGCATGCTTTCATTGTCCTGAATAAATTGGTTTATGAAGACCTGCTAAGATATAGGGGAAGGAGCTATCTGTCACACATGACCATAATCTGGATAATTTAGTATGTACATTGTACTCTGTACCCTAACGCTTACTGGAATTGTAAGTTAGATGATCTGTTAAAAGTACATGTCTAAATAGCTTGCTTACTGTGACTTTACCATGTGCTGCTTACTGTAAGCTGCTCTATCTTCATTAAATATTCACATTTAGTACCTCTTACTTACAAATACTTTTCTGTAGTGAATGCTGTCTAGCATGGTAAAGCTATGAATGAACATACGTTCAGACAGAGGGAGGTGCATCAGACTGTTAGAAGGAAACTTTTCCGTCACTTGTGTTAATATTTGACACAGAATGGAAATGGACCATAAAGTGGGACAGTCAAAACGAGATCTGAGGGTCAAAGCTTTGTGGTCTGTCCTGCATGTGTTCCAAATGTGAGACTTTCAGTAACAGGACAGTCGTCCTGTTCTTCCCTTGCACCCTTTCAAAGTATTTTCCTTATCTTAGACTGTAAGCTCCTTAGATAAGGCCCTAGTCACTTCTATATTCTTTCTAGTACCAACAGCTCTGGTATTTCTAGTTTAAAGTTTCAACATAAACCTCAAAGCAAATACAGAAAGGATCGTTAACATTACCAATGCTCAACAACCTCAGGAGGAATGGCTGGCTGTTAAACAGTTGGGCAACATCCTCTTGGCCGCTCTTAAGGTGCTAGGTATCTGGGTACCCCTGCAGTGTTAATGGTGGAAGGGAAAGGGGAGGATATAACTGGAAAAGTAGTGTGCAGTGTAGTAGATACTGGCAAATGTTTCTCAATGTACGTTGGTGGGATGTTTTGGAATTTTTATGCTGTTGCAAAGGTGTGGAGTTATTACTGAAGACCTTTGCAGTGAGTGCAAGGTCTCTGTTTCTGTTCAGGGTTTACTGAAATGAATAACGGTTGTGTAGACTGAACTCAGTTGTAAAGATAATGAGAGTATAATATCCCCATATATATAGTAATTTCTAGTTTCTTAATGCTAAGCAAAACCATTTGGTATCTAAACATACTTCCTAGAAGATTTACAAGTTAACTGCAATTTTATAATGTAACTTAAACTCAAATAACAGTCGTACACAAAGGAGTTGGTGTGACTTTCATATATGCAATAGAATACAGTTTGAGTCCAGTGGCGCCTTTATGACCAACAGAGTTTAATTCTGGGTATAAGCTTTTATGTGCATGCACACTTCAGATCTGAAGATGTGTGCATGCACATGAAAGCTTATACCCAGAATTAAACTTCAGAGGTCTTAAAGGTACCACTGGACTCAAAGATTGTTCTATTGCTTCAGACCAGCATGGCTACCCACCTGAATCAGTTTCCGTATATGCAATTAGAACTAGCATTGGTGGTAGTCCTCAGCATAGGAGATGTAAGTAGACAAGGATGGTAGTATAAAATATTTCTCTAACTGCTAAAAATCCTAAATCTTAGGGAAACCAGATATCTTCATCATTTAAAAATTAATTTGCATGATTGGCTGCAGGACATTTTATGAAATATGTTTTAAGTTGTTACTATACACCCTAGTATGTGGACCTGCCAATGCTTATTTGGTATCTGGCAAACATTAATTTTTTTTTTTAAAAAAAACCAAGTTAACCAGTTGGTATAATGGCTGTTTTCTCAAGTTAAATCTCTTTTCAGCAGGTTCCAGTGTCATCAGGGAACTGAGAATGCTTCACTGAATACTCAACTTCCTTTTCAGTCTTTCTTCCATGCTAGGATTTTTTTCACCTTAATACTCAGTGTATGTAAGCTTTTAAAAATTAAAACTGGAGTCTAAATTCTTTATAGCAAAGCCAGGTCTAAAGAAGTATGAAAGTTCTGTGTTCCAGGGGACTTGTCTAAACAGCAGCTCCCCCTACCACATGGCAAATTAACACTAATACTGAAAAGTTTTCTCTGATTTGATGTAGCATGGAAGTGAGCTGTTCCATTTAAAAAGATCCATAAGTGGAACTGAACACATGCTTCTTCCCATGAGCCATAGTAGATCTGTCTCATATTACATAGCGCAGGCATCTTGTCAGATCTCAGAAGCTAAGCAGGCTTAGTATTTGAATGGGATATGGCCAAGGAAGACTAGGGTTCCCATGAAAAGGTAGGTACTTCTCAACATCGCTTGCTTATGTGGTTGCTGTGAGTTGACTGAATTGATAGCAAAAAAACATTTGAATAAGTTTTTAAAAGTTGCTATTTTCCCTGTAATCTCCCCCCCCCCCCCCCAAAAAAAAAACCCTTGTAAACTTACACTTCTAGTTTGGCCAGTCGTATAACTGAGTAGCATAGCCACACTTTTGCTTTGAACTCATGACTTTTTAGCAGCCTTAGATTCCACAAATGGGTTAAAGGCAAGGAGAAGAGATACTTTGGAATTCTATTTATGCAATACTCATGTAAGAATGTTTGAGTTATAATTTAATTGATTGTTATATGACCAATATAATAGCTACTGAAAGACTGGCTGTGGAAGTGGTTTAAGCTAAGGCATATGTTTCTATGAAGTTCAGTGTGGCTTTCTGCTAGCTGTGTATTACCCTGGCTTTTCAAGCTCTGTAACAATATCCTTCCTATGATGAAATTGGGTTTCAGCTACTTCCCCTGTGTAACCTATGGGCTCAGAACATCATGTAGTAGCACTAACTTACTTAAAGAGAGACCAGGGTTGTACCTTCTACATAAACTGAGGACCCAGTGAATAGCAGCTCATTGCATCTGAAGAAATGGGCTCTAGCTCACAAAAGCTAATGCTGGAATAAGGTAGTGGTGGGGCCTGGAGATCAGATCTCCAGGTGGCAGATCAATTGTCCCAGAGGAAATGGCTACTTTTGGAGAATGGACTGTGGCATTATACCAGACTGAGGGTCTTGTCCTCCCCTGGCCCCACCCCTGGAATGTCCAAAAACTTCCCAGCCTGGAGTTGGCAACTCTGAAAAGGCTCCTGCTTTAAACACAGCTATTTCTAGGGAGCCAGTGTACTGTACTGGTTAAAGTGTAGTATCTGGGAAAATCAGGTTTGAATCCCCACTCTGCCATGGAAGCGTGGAGGGAAGATGGAGGCAAGAACAATGATGTTTTGCGTCTCCACGAGGAGAAAGGTCGGCTATAAACAAAAGCTGAATTAAATATTGAACTTCTCTGGAAGGAAAGGCGAGGGTGCAAACCCACCACCTGCAGTGGAATATTCGGCCATCTCGTTCTGCTGCTGTCAGACTAAGGTGTAAATTGGTTGGATTAACGTCAGCATACGTGTGTGACAGCGACTCGGAGCGACGAAAGTCCAGCGGCAACAGATGCAGTCTATTACGCCCTATGGCTTAACATATAATGGCCCCGTCCTTTGAATATCGAGGTTCCATTCCCGAACAGACAAAAGCCTAGCTTTTCACAGCACCGACATCCTTGGTACTTCCGGTTTAAACTTTTGATTTTTTTTTTCTTTTACCGCAACAAAGCTTGCACTTTGTGATATGTCTTTGTTTTAATAAATATATTGTATGGCTAGTGGTGTCATCTGGATTTTTTTGTGTGTGGAGGTTACTTTCGGACTAACACGGCTATATAAGCAACATTACCCATTACAGCCCCCCATAGAGAGTAGATTTCACCATAGAGATGCTGCGGAACAGAAGGACACTGGCGATCCATGACGGCGTTCCATTTTTAACGGAAGTTCAGACGGCTCCCTAGACGCCATTCCTCTCCTTTTATGGTGCTACCGCGCAGAATCCCGCCCTCTTGCCTTCTCGTCCCCGCCTCTTTTCTTTTCTTTTTTTTTTAAAAGTACGCATGCGTCGACCACCAGGGCCCTGCTGGTGGGGGAGGGGTGGAGTTGTTGTGAAGCAGCGGGGAGCACGTGAAGAGAGCAACGTCATCATAACACTCGTAGCCAATATGGCGGGCCCTGCGAGCGGAAAGGTAACCAGAGGGAGAAACAGAGAGAGTTTTGGGTTCGCGGACGGGGAAGGAAAGAGAGCTGGATGCCCTGAGGGGTTCCGCTCGTAGGGAGGGGTCTCTCCCAATCGCTGTCTCCGGGCGCTTTTTGGGGGGCGGGGGCGGCGGCGCTGAAGTTCCTGCATGACTCAGGCTTCTTGACTGAGGCCAAAAGGTCTGGGGCCCTCAGGGGTGTCAGTGGGTCGGCGCCGCTGCTCTCATTTAGGGGGCCATGGGCTGCTGCTTCACCCGGCGGAGTAAGAGGCAGGAGCCCACCTCCCCCCCACTGGGTGCCGGTACTTGACACGCGGCACTCTCTGCAGAGCCTTGGGTAAAACGAGGAAAGACTTTGCATGTGTTACCGGAACGCTGGTTCAAGGGCTGTGAGGGACGGGCTGTGTGTCTTTTCTCATGAGAGAGTATGAGGGTACGAAAACAAGTACTGCGGCATAAATTTAAAGCCTATTTCATCCAGTGTCTGTAAGGTGTTCTCAGTTGGCATCTTTATGTGTCCACCCATAAGAGAGGGCAAAAGTATACAATCAAGAAGCCATGTAATATTAAAGGTACGGTCTGTGTCACTTATAAGGAGCCTTGGTTGCATGTGCTTTAAACACAGTGATACTTTAACTCAGTGGTCTGTTAGAGTTTACAAAGTATGCAAATCGCTATCCCCCAAAGCAGCAATTTAGGCATATTGGTAAAGGGTGTTTTTATTTTGTTTAACTGGAGATTAATAAAGTTAATCTATTATCTGTCACAAATGAAGTACAGCAAATGGACTTGGCTGCTAAGAATTTCAATAGATACTCTTGTCAGAAGGATGGGAGGGATTTCTGACGGATTTGCCAGTGCCAGGATACAGTACAGGATATCAGGATTGTAAACAGAGTTCTTTTCCTGTAGAAATTTTACAGGGAGATTTGTTTCACTGGGTAGATGCCTTCACATAGTTGTTGCTCCAAGGGTAATAATATATTTGCTGGACCATTGTGACCTGTTTGTCAGAATGGTGGGCTTGAATGTTGCTATAATGAGCACAAGTTCTTATCTCAATCATGATAGGTGTTGCATTTGCTCAGTGGCTGTGAAACATACAGATTGTGGAAATTAGGTCTTTCAGCTCAATCTTTCTTGATTATTAGGGTTAATAAGCTACAAAACTGAAGCACACTGAAAAGCACCAGTCTTTTTGTAACTTATGTGATTTCAGACACATTTTTTTCAACATGGCTTTTGAGTTGCTGAATGCAGTTGTATGCAGAGTTTGGTGTGCTAAAACTAGTTGCTTTTAGTCATGCCCGTAGTTGTGCTATAATGTTAACCAGAATTCTTTAGGGAGTGTGTGGGAACTTGTGTCTGCTTAACTTCCAGATAGGCTTAAAGATCTTGGCCTGATTTTTTTAATATTAAAGACAAAAAACTCAGCTTGGTCCACTTAGTATTGACTTGTAGATCAGGTGTAGTAATTGTAGAAATCTTTTAAAGCACGTATAGTCTAAATACAGGTAGCTGCAGCATAGTAACTCTAGGTGTAAGGTACACAGGCTGTACTCAGAAATCATGAGCAAACTGTAATGTGTTTGTGATGATTAACGAGTCAGAAATCTGGCTTGTGTGTTTCCTCATCCCTCACTCTTCCCCTTGTATGCTAAGCAAAGATTGGAGACTTATTTGAGCATTTTGGCAAATTTGTATTTAGCAAATTTGAGACTTTAGCTAATTTGTATTTGTTTGGCCACAAAATCAGGAAGCCTTTCTAGTATAGAATCCCAAGGTGTGAGCAAGAACTAAGACACAGTTTGTTAAACTGCCCAAAGTTGAATGCCGCAACACATTGTGGTTAGTTTGAATGCTTCAATTTCAGCTATGGATCAATGAGAGGAGGAGGGTTAGGACTTTTCAGGCTTGTTTGTATCACAGGCAAAATTTTGGCTGGTTCTTGTTGCCTGAATACAGTCATTGCAGATAGAGAGGCTCATCCATGTCTCTGAGTGAAAAATGGCTTACTATTTTCAGGACACACACCGTGAGTAGGGGAAAAATCAACTCTGAAGTTTGCTGTTGCTAAAAAAGGGCACAATTAATGTTACTGCAGCCAATTTAGCATGAGAGTGTTATAATAGAAAGCACTGTTTTCATGAAGGTGGCATGTATTTTTTTGAGTAGGTATTTGCTGCTGCAAGGTTAAATTTGTTTTTGGTTATATTTTATTTTGAGTTCTGTTGCCCAGGGTACAGGCACGCCTTTGTTTCTAGTATAGAGAGATCCCATGAGGCATACATGTTTCTACTCTCAATTATCTTCCGGTCTTTGTCTTGGAAATCTTGCATATGTTGGCTGATCAGTGGATCACCCTAGGGGCTGAAATTGGAAAGCAATCTGCTCTCATTTTTTAAATCAGTGTTAACCAAATAGCAGTAGTTTTAGTTTAAATTTCCAACAGAGGAGTTAATTAGCTGGTATAATTAGCCACATGATTTCATCCCAGTGGGACATGTAGAACAGAGCTAAGAGTGAATTGAATAAGAGTACACATTAATTGGTTAGAACAAATGGATTCCCTCACAATGTAGAGAAGTAAGCATTGGGACCCTGCAAGGATCTGTATTTGGACTGGTGCTATTGCTGATAAATAATACAGTCAGGATTGAGATGCCCAGGTATGTAGATGATTGTAAATGATTTCACATGGTAAAATTCAAGTGATTGCAAAGCAGTAAGTGGATAGACAAATTTCTCCCATAGTGTAATGGGCTTGGATCCAGCCAAACATTTCCACAGCTGGTGACTTTCTTACCTTTCTCCTCCCACTGCAGCCCATAGGACCCCCCCCCCCCTGAACAGCATGAAGAGGGGCCATTTAGACTGCAGTGCGTGGGAAGAGGTGAGGAGGTTGCAGTCTGTAGGCAGAAGTCTTTCCACCTGCCAAAATGTTTGTCTAGATCCAAACATTAGCCTTGATGTCACCCAGTGCAATTGGTTAACAACAGTTTCATAGTTCAGTCCTAAACAGAGCACTGTTGAAGTTTGTGGATTTAGGCGGGTGTAGTTCTGTTTAGGATTGCGCTGTTAACCAGCTAAAAGTACTTCCGTTGAAAACATATAATTTATGTAATTTATGTAATTTAGGTATCCGCACGCGGGGGGGGCACTTGGGAATTAGATATATAGATTATGGTTGTGGTTTCATTTTGTTACTATTCATGTCAGGAGTGAATTCATTGACATACAGTCCTTATTGAGTGTCTGCTCTTGATTGAAGAATAGTGTTTCTCTTGTAAATGAACTTGAAGTCAGCTTAGTTGGTGAGACTTTCATACTTAATACTGTGGCCCCATGCTTGAACATCCTTATTCACTGCAAAATTGTAACCCCTTCAGCATGTCAACAGGCACCACTGAGTCTGCGATCACTTAAACTGAAACCCTACATCCTATTGGAAAGTCCTGGACTAGATTACAGTATAAAGTCCTAGCCCCGGAACTAATTCAAGACATATTGCAAAAAATGCTTTTATGCAACAAAACTTTTAAATCCATTTTTCTTTCCTTTTTTCAGGTTGTGTATGAGCAAGAAGGGGTTTTCATTCACTCATCAAGTGGAAGCGAGGATCAGGACAGTTTACTCTCTGGAACACTGCGAGTCATAGAAAAGGTGTTCAAATCAAATTTCCAGTGTCTGTTGTGCACCTAGCATAGTCTGAGATCTTGTTATTTTAGAAATGGGAAGGGTGTACTGGCAAATGCCCTTCACATGTGTGTAAAGTGAATGTGGTTTTTATTTTTGTAAATGGAAAAATGTATAACAGTATATATTGTGCATGAATAACTTTACAATTTGTGTTATAGGAAACTGAAGTGATGGTAGATTGGAGACCTGTGGATGAATCATTAGACTCTTCTAATATACTGTACGCGAGAAAGGTAAGTTAATTACTTCAACAACTTTTTTTTTCAAAGGTTTGGAAATCTGCTTTAAATAGTAAAAAGTCTCACTGTGATTCTTAGAAATTCATTTCTGCCATTGCATGGTAAATTAATGTACACACCTAACTCTCCAGTTTGATTGTGGGGGTTCAGGACCCACAGGTCTTTGATCTCCTGGTTCTTTTGTCTTGTGCTGCTAATTCCTCGGCATACTGGTGCAGCCAATTCGTTGAGTCATGGTAGAGATCCATTTGTGGCAAGTGGATATGCAGGCATAGTAAAATAAAATCTTTCTCATAGATACTCAAGGCAGATTAGAGTTTTAAAAGTCAATGAAAAAACAGTATACTGCATACAATGTATGATGCAGTAAAATAGGATTGCACAAAATAAAAAAACAATGGAATGAAGTATACCATGTTATGTAAACTGGATTCCACGATTAGAGAACGGTGATCCAATGAATTGGATTTCCAATTAGAGGAATGCTGAAATATGGACAGTATTAAATGCCAGTAAACAATTTAGTATAAATAAACGAGACAACCAAGTTGTTACCATATATATAATAATATTGCGTCAGTTATTTTCAAGAAAATAGTTAATATATGAAGGCATCATGGCTTACCATTAGCTACCAACCCTAAAAATTTAAGTTAAGTAAATAACTGCATTTAAGACAAGTGAATACATAAACAAAATTCAGACTTTCAAGAGAACAATGATTATTCTTTTTTCTTTCTTTTCGCTTCTTATTTAACTTTCTTATTTAACTTTCTAGGGTTTTGGAGCTGCTGCTCCTTTTTCTGTGTCAGAGTCTTCTCCCTCAGATTTATTACTCGCTGAAGAATCAGTACTTTCCAGTACATATACTTTCTTGTTGTTCCAGTTCTTCCTCTGTGGATATTTTCTCTCTTCTATCCCGATGTTGTTCCAAAAATTTCTTCGCCTCTGCAACAGTGTCAATCTTTTGCTTTTTATCTTTGTAGTTGAAAATCAGGCCTTCAGGTGTAATCCATCTGTACATGGTACCACTTGCTTGCAAAAATGTGGTTAAACTTTTGTAGGATTTCCTCCTCTTCCTAATTTCATATGGAATGTCCTTTAAAACTTTAATTTCTTCATCTTTGATTTTCAAGGTTGTCCTGTTGGTGGCCTTGAGCACCACATCTCTGGTAAATTTCTTAGAGAATCTCACCAAAATCTCTCCTGGCAGGTTCTTTTTCTTCAAGAATTCAGGATAAATTCTGTAAACCATATCCATATCTCTTTGCAGTAGATCAGCCTGTAAACCTGTCATTGGAGCCAATGCTTCACTTCGCAGTTGCTTGAGATTCTCATCTTTCTGTTCAGGGACACTTTGAAATCTTAGAAAGAATGTTGACCTTTCCATTTGCAGCCTCAAAAGATTGTCTGAGGTCCTCTCTTTTTCTACCACATCCAGTCTTTGTTTAATAGTTTCTGTCTTGGCTTTGACTATTTCCATCTCTTTAGCTGACTATTCTGATCTAGAGTTGGTATCAGTAATCTGCGTTTGTAGAGTACCCAGCTTAGAGTTAACAGTGGTCAGCTGCTCCATCAGAGGACGCAATGCCGTGGCTAACACAGCAGACAAGTCAGTGCTTACTTCAGACTTAGCTGCCGGAAGTGCTGATGCAGTTTGGTCTTGTTGCCATTTTTTCTCCCCGTTCAGTCATTGTTATTGTTTAAAGTTCCAGAAAGTTATAAGAAAGTTCAAGAAAGTCGCTTAAGCAGATGCTTATGGCAGATTTGCAGATACTTGCTTAAAATCCAGCCATTTAACAAGTAGAGTCCCACAGATCAGATCAGAGAATCACCCAGTTTAAAGAGGGGGGGATCTAAACCCTTGCTCTTTCCGCTTCAAGTTAAGACCAGAGAATCAAGTCAGTAACTTATAGATCTTGCCATGTGTCTTCAGGTAAACACTTTTCATGTTGCTTCAGCCTTGGCCCCTGCAGCTGTCTGGTGTGTGCCTCTGAGTGCCATGAGGTTCTGCGGCAGCGGGACCTATGGAGGCAAAGGAGAGCCTCGATCCCTCGGTCGCCACCTTGGGAGAGGCTCTCCTCTCACCTCAGGCTGGGAGCCCCCTACAAGGGCTCTGGGGGGGCGAAATCCATTCGGCACCCCTCCCAAACGCCGGCTCAGGTTGTGCCTCACAGAGCTCGCCGGAGACGTGCCTGACATTGAGCTCGCTGAAACCGGAACCGAAAAGGCCCTCTTGAATAGCTAGCACTTAGGCTCTGAGTCTGGATGGTACTCTGGGATATCAAAAGAAGGGAAAGTTGAGGTTTGGAGATGAGCAGTGGCCTGGACAAATGAAGAGAGGTGTGACTCCCGTACCCCTAACAAAAATAATTTGCAAACCAGCTTATTTTTGATTTGATTTGATTTATTTGATTTATACCCCACCCTCCCCACCGAAGCAGGACTGCTGTTCCTTTTGAGTAACTATACACTGAAACTTCCTGGCTCATCTGGACATAGCTCATTCTGCTTTAACTTCAACTGGCTTTTAACAAATACTTGTATACTTGTTTACATAGGAAATGATCTCATGGAAAGTAAAAATGGTTTTATAAATAGTTGCAAAAGTTATGTTTTTGTTCTATAGGATTCCAGTTCAGTTGTAGAGTGGGCGCATTCCCCTAAAGAGAAGACTCTGCGGGGGCCGGAACATATGAACAGTTATGAGGCAGAATGGGACATGGTCAGCACAGTCTCTTTTAAGAAGAAACCACATTCAAATGGAGGTACATGATTGTTGCATTACACTGTTTTAGCAGCACATGGTCAGCTTGGCCCCATGAAAGATGATCAAATGTTGTGCATGGGGATCTCTCCTCCCTACTCCTGCCATGTGGAAGAGGCTGTTGCCAGGCAGGGGGGAGGCTTTTATCTGGCTCTCAGATTGTGTTAGTCTTGCAAGAGTAAGGCAGGACTGGGTACCTGCTGCTGGACTTGCAGGGGACTTTTTAGTTTGAGCTCCTGATCTTCATCCTGCATTGCTGATCAGCAGTGATGATGATGCTAATAGTCTGTTTGTGGGGAGGAAGCGCGCGGGGGTGGGGTGGGGGGCTATGAGGCATTCCAGATTGGGTCAAAGTGTGCGTTTATTTGTCTACCTTATTTATATCCTGCCTTTTTTACTGAGACTGGAGGATTACGGAGTACAGAGAGAGCAGGAAAAATGTAACCATACAGTATAGGACATCAGATGAACAATGCAGTAGGACTAGGAATACAAAATTAAATGATAATGTGAACAGCAAACTGCCCAGGCTGGCATAGTACAAGCAGTGCAGAATGTGGGATTACAGAGCTAAAAGGCGATGCTGTACCTGCTCCCATACGGAGGTGCTCTTCTGGACCACTCTGTCCCACTACTGATCTAATTCCATTGTAAGAATGCTCTCCCAAGCACTTCTGCTTTGCACATTTTGTGGAATGATAGTGTTTACTATATATATACAACCTTTATTGGCATAGCATAAATAGACCGAACAAAGAGGAATGATAGTACTGTGGGAGCCCTCTTGAATTCCTCAGGTGGAAGCCTCTGCGGAGAGCGCATGTGAGTGTGCTGTTGTTGATCTTGCCTGTTTGGAGGGAGGAACCTTCAAAAGGTTTTAATCAGATGATTTAAGCTGCCAAGGCAGAGCATGAGCAGAAGAGCTGGTCCTGCAGGTATGTGGGTCTCAGGCCATGACAGCTTTGTATGTGATAACTAGTACTTTAAACTGTAACTGATCGATAGCCAATGGAGTGACTGAAAGATGGGTGTGACGTGCATACTCTGCCGGTAATTGGGACATCATATTCTTTACCAGCTGTAGTTTCCAAGTTCAGTTCAATAAAGACCTATGTAGTCTGCATTACAGTAACCCATTTTTGAGGTAACCATGGCATGGCTCCATATGGCCAGATCAGCTGAGTAGGGGCCAATTGCAGGCAAGATGCTCCAGAAAATATTCTGTTAAAAAATAGAATGTTGAGCTGTCTTTGATGTTGCAAAGTTTCTTCGCTCATAGTAGAATTGTCAGTACCCCCAAAGCAGTCTGTTGCATCCTTGTCTGGAAGTAGGTGCAGAAGCGTATGGTTTGCCAGGTTTCAGAAAACCATTCTTCCTCTTGGCGTAATTTAGACTGGTATGGTAGTGTTTCTTCCTTAAAATTATATGTAGCTTTTAAAAAGTAATATATAAATTGAACAGGTGTTTGTGGGTAAACAGGATGTTTCATTAATTAGTACATTTTAGGATGGTGTGTCTATTTGGCCACCAGGGGGCGAGTTCATGTATTACTATGTGATTTTTTTTAGAGCAGTTTGGGAATGGTTATAGGTGAATCTAGGTGAATCTATAGGTGAATCTATTGCTTCTAGTTCTATGCATTCACAACAATTACCACTTAGAGTTTATATCCTGTGAGGAGGCTCAGTTATGCAGAATGTCATTCTCTCGTGAGTTTACAGCTGAAGAAAAATTTGGCTAGTTATATTTTATCACTGCAGAAGAAAACTTTTGATATGTGACTTTTGCATACCAGTGTGCTGCAGGCTGCATTTAGGCTATTTGGTTCATAACGTTTATTTTCGAATTGAAAATCCTATGAAAGACACTGGCATTTAGAGAATTTTTAAAATATAAACAGGAGGCGCCGTGGCTCAGTGGTGGAGCATCATCTTGGTAGGTAGAAGGTCCCAAGTTCAGTCCTCAGGATCTCCATTTAAAGGATCAGGGAGTAGGTGATGTGAAATGCCTCCACCTGAGACCTTGGAGAGCTGCTGTCAATCTGAGTAGAGAGTCCTGACATTGATGGACCAAGGGTCTGATTCGTTGTAAGGCAGGTTCATATACACTGCAAAAGAATTTCAAACTTGGCATTTTCATATTGAGTGGTTAAGTGATGTACTTTTTTAGGGCCTGGAAATGGGTTGGTGATCTAAATCAATAATAGAAAGGTTAACATTTATTGGTGACCTTTTCTTTCCCTTGTTCCTATTACAGAAACATTGCAGTGGTAAAATGCACTGGATTGGATTTTTCCAGCTTTTCTTGCCTGGTTTCACTCTTTACTGGAGCTTTGTCCTATGTGGCTGTGATGCCGGCCGTAGCCTTTTTCAGGGTCATGATGGTCCCCACCTTCCTCCCATGCCAGCAGAAAAGCTTGTGGCATCCCACTGGGTTGACTGTGGGTACAGAGTCTGCTTGTGGAAGAGGAGTATTACGGGCAAAATAGAAGTCTTTATTCTTTTCCTTCTGCCTGTTTTAATATAGAAAGCTTGTGGATCAGGAAACCAGGACTTTGTGTCCACAGTTAATTGGATTGAGTTCCATTTTATTGAAGGAAGTTAATATAGTTCATAGCAAATGATCCTTTTTAGTCCCTCCCAAGCGATGTAATTGTTCAGAATTGCATTTTTCATTAACAGAGTTTCTCATCATATATTCCTTGCAAGCTCTTTGTATTCTGCAAGCTGTGCCTTCATGTGTGGTAATGGGTAAGTGGTTTAGTGGAGGAAGTTAGAACTGAGTTCTTTGGATTAAGGCATATAAAAACTGGGACTTGGCTGTTCTTCCTTGTCCTATTGTCAGGGTAGTAACAATCTTATTGTTCACTGCCTTAGGGACCCTAAGTTGGGTGGAAAGGTGGCTTAGAATTGTTTTAAATAAAATAACAGTAACGGCAGCTTTAACTATGTCTGTAGGTAGAGATTTTAGTAGTTACTATAGCCTTTCAAAGGTGTATTTTTGTACATTTACAAGCTAGACAGGTGTTCCAGGAATTGATTAGCCAAAAACTTCAAACTTGATGGTGTTGAACAAACAGAATAGGAACATATAAGTCCAGTAGGTTCTGCTTTAGCAGGCAGTGACTCCAAGATCTCACCTTTTAACCTGAGAGATCGAACCTTTGGCCTTCATGCAAAACAGGTTGAAAGATGCCCCTTTCTCCAGTAGGAATTTGGGTTTGTACCTTATTACTAGCATTATTACTATATGGTATGCTGACTCTCAGAAGTATCATTGATGCTTTCCAGTGCATGTTGGTGTGGGCCCGACTGGCTAAAAGATAATATTTTTCTGTTTTTCTTTCAGATGCTACCGTTCATACAAATGGAGAAAGCAAATGGTCCTTTCTGTTCAGCTTAACAGATTTAAAATCCATTAAGCAAAACAAAGAAGGAATGGGATGGTCCTATTTGGTGTTCTGTTTAAAGGATGATGTTGTTCTTCCAGCTCTTCACTTTCACCATGGAGACAGCAGCTTATTGATTCAGTCTCTTAAAAAATACGTGGTGCTTTGTGAGTAAGTATTGAGGATTCTCAAAGTGAACATCACTAGAGTTGGTTTGCATTGCTAGAATAATAGGATCTGGTAATGTTAATAGAAATTAGGCTTAGCTAAAAGCTAGTTTCTTTAATAGTTATCTCTTGTCCGTCAACACTTGTATCAATAGGCTCAGTGTTTGTTGTAGTTTTTAGAAGTGGTTTAGTTGTCAGTCTGTTTTTCAAAGAACTTGTGGCACTTCGTTTTGTTATTCAATACTGCTTAATTGATCGCTGTTCTTGAAACTGAAGGTAAGAGGAAAGGTTCCTCTGAAGAGCATTTAAATGGCTTGATTTGGCTGTTCACATGTGTGTGATTTCTGGCTGAAAGCCAGTTTGTACAATGATGGATTATCTGTAAAGGTGGGAGAACAAATGCAGCAGTGCTGGAGCTGGAATCTCCTTTCCTAGTTAACTGTCTATGGCAAAGAACGTAAGGAAGCTGGGGAACAGTTGCACTGGGTATTGTCTTTACTAGTGGCCTTGGTGAGCTGACAAGAGAATTGAAGATGTAGTCCCACTTTCCAACACTAGTAGTTCAAGAGGACTGGTTCCTTTTGGAGATGTTAACAGCAAGGCTTCTGAAAAGTCTTTGACTACAAAACAGAATGTGCAAATACAGAATTTATGGGTAACTGCATTGAGATCCAGTGTAATATAGTGATGTAACCCAGAAATTTTGAAGCTTGGGGGGTGGGGGACTTCTTTCGGGGGAAAAAATGTATGCAATAATTGTCAAACTAAACTTATTTTACTGTTTGATCAATATAAAATGCATCATTTATAACTTCCATTTTATGTTGTTTATCATTTATGAAATTTAATAGTAGTTTTCAGTAAGCAGAATCCCCAGTCTTTGTTTTGTGCCCATCTTACTTTTTCGTCATCTGAGAGGTAGAGAAAAAATAAACGCTGAAAAAGGAAACACAAGTTTTATAGTAAAATGATGTGATGTTTGGATAGAAACAGTCTCATACCGTCACAATATGGCTGGAAACTTTGAATATTGAATGAAATAACATTGAACTTTTCAATAGCATGTTATACACATTCTGGAATATTTATTGTGGATAAAATTAACTTCATTTAAACAAGCAATGTATCCCTGAAAATGTGTTGTGTATGTTTACGATATACATAGGAATTAATGTATTTAATTCCCAACGCAGCCATTTCTGTGGATACTTAAATCCAGGGATTGGAGCCATGAACAGACAAGACAGATCTTTTGTGGTGGCCCTTGTGTGGGGAAAAAAGGCAGGATATAAGTTTTGTCAAATAAATAAATACAAACTAGAAAAATGCCCCAGGTTCACAAAAAAATCTGAAACCTTAAAAAAAAATACATTGATGAAATACCACCCCTTGATAGAAACAGCACCTGCAGCTTTAAGAAAGGGATGCCCTTAGTGGCCATTGTAACACAACCACACAGTATTGCCTGCCTTCAAACCTTGGTTTCTGTCAGTAAAACACGGGGAGGGGGAGCCGTTTCCAGGGCTGTTTTGCCTTTGAGAGAGAATGCAGTGGGGCCAGACCCACCAGCAGCTAATGGGAGACTTGCTACCACCTGTTTTGCATGACTCACCAAGCTCCAGCTGCTTGTATGACTCACCCCAAAAGCTGCTGGGGTGTATGATTATAGTTTAATACTAGGACCTCAGAGACCCAGGTTCACATCCCCATTCTGCCATGGAAGCTCACTGGGTGATTGTGATCAGTTACACATTCTCAGCCTAACCTACCTCACGGGGTTGTTGTGAGGATAAAATGGAGAGGGGAATGATGTAATCTACTTTGGGTCCCCATTGTGGAGAAAGGCAAGGTATAAATTAAATAATAAATCTAGCTGAAAATGGGGGGCAGATACAAGGTAGCTTGGTTGGTAGGTGGGAAGGAAAAATGGAAGCAAGGAAAGGTGAAAACTTGGAGGTTGTCCGTAGGAAGGAAAGGGGATATAGTGTGGGGAGGGAGATGGGGAAAGTGAGGTGTCCCCACAAGTCTTTGCGGGCTCCCCACCATGCAGCTGGGCCAGGTGCCTAGCATCATGCAATTCAGCCAGAGTTTTTTGGAGGAGAGGCTGCCGTGAATGTTCAGGAAAGAAACAGAAGAAATAGTGGTGAAGGGGGAAATGGAGATGCCCCCTCAAGTTCTTACGGGTACTCTGCTTATTATTTTCCATTGCTGTCGATTCTTACTTAAAGCTCTTCATACAACACATTTTGAGTGATGAAACCTTTTTTTAAAAAACACTTATTCCCAAAGGAGAAATATTTCATAGGAGGTTGTTTGGTAGTATCTCAACATTTCCAATTTTTCCATTGGCATTTTTAAAAAAAAATCCTGAGGGAAAAATGGGAGGAAGCATACTGCCCCCCCCCCCCCGAATTTTTCTGCTCAAGGCCTTCTTATCTCTGGTATGGTGCTTTGGTTAGAGCAGGAGACTAGGGTTGGGTGGGCCAGGGTTCACTTTGCCATGAAATTCACTCAATGACAGGCCCAGTTTCTCTCTGCTTAATTAAGAGGAGAAAGCCTTTGTAGGAGGAAAACTATGCCTGCCATGGTGAGCTGCTGGGAGAAGTATAAAACTCTTGAAGCAAATTTTTAAAAGCAGCCTTTTTTAGTCACTGCCAAATTAGAACTTCAGTGAGATGGAATAAAATTTTTTGAAGCTTTGTCTCTTTGAAAGACTGAGTTCAGTTCATTTAAATGTTACTGGAATAACATGTATTTCCACTGTTAGAAAATTAGAAATAATTGATTAGAGAGTGTGAACTTGTTGTGAATATTACCCAAAGCGAGTTTCGCTTTAATTAAACCCACTTTGGATAATGTTCTCAAATCAGCCATCCGTTACTATCTCAAGGGGGCTTTCATTTGAATGGTTTAGCTAAGCGTGACACAAGACACAGCCTGAGCTTCCTGGGTTATATTAACAAGCTTCACTTTTGGTTTATTAACAGCCATGTTGTCAGCGCTGATTATATGGCCTCTTCTGACTTGAAGATGCAATCTCTTGTTGAATTTCATATCCTCTGGCATGCACACAGCATCTTTTTATGTTGCTATTGGAAAGTGATAGCGTTTTATTAAAAGTCTTATCTAAGATTTTAATAACAGAAGAGGTGATAGCTGTTCCAGGTAACTGTGATATAAAAGTAATAAAGTGATTTGTTGCAGAGCTAGCAATAGGAAATTCAACCAGCTAATTTCCTGAATAAGCCTGGAGGTGATGATCATATTCTTTTAACCTTCTAAATATGGTGTCATATCCATACCGAGGGTACACACATCCAGTCCTTTTAACAGTTTGTACAATGCATTTAGTTTTTGTAGACACATAGATATACTTCAAAGCATTCAAAAATGTAATGGTTGTATTGTTGGCATGCTCAAAGGGGAGCCTTACCTTATAAGACAGTACAGAAATATTGTAAAAAAATAATTTGTTTGGTTTTCAGATCTCCGCATGATAGAAGAATTCTTGTGAATTGTCAGAGTATTTCACAGTCCTTTGAAAATCTCCTTGATGAACCAACGTATGGGCTAATACAGGTACATGTAATTACTGGGTTTTTTTTTATTCCTGCGGTAAGCTTTAGGACATAAAAATACCCATTTCTTAAATACAACTAGATTTTAAAACTGTTGACAGATTCTTCTGTATTTTTGTTTGCAGCATTTTCTGACTTGGCTCCAAAGAACCATGAATGAATCTGGGTTCATGGAAGTCAATTCCATATTTCCATTTTCAGCTCCAAACACTCTCCAGATATGGACTGGGAACCCTTGGCATGGTAGTGAGACACAGCATAGGGGGTGGGGTCTCCAGAAAAAGTGGCAAGTGGTGAAAATTGTAACTGTCCTTATGATGATTTTCCCCATGATCCCATGATCCTTCTTGTCCTTTTCTTTCTTCTTTGTTTTCTTCTTTGTTTTTCTGTCTGTCCCACACAGTTATTGAAACATACAGGGGTATATGCTGACCCAGTCTAGGGATCTGACTGAAATTCTTCTTTTATTGGTGTTTGATAATGGCACATGAGAAGCTGATGGTAGTTCAAAATTAACAAACTGTTTTATTGTATTTATAAGAGGAAATGGTCAGGTAGTTATCAGGTTAAGGCTTAGAATGTGAACAGGCAACAGGAATGAGGTAACTTTGTATAAATATAAACAGTAGTTGTTTTGTCACAAACACATAGCAGTTTAGTTGTACAGACAGGTCTTCAGAAACAGAAGAGAGATTTCTTGGCAGTTTTTACTTCAGTAAACAAACATAAGCTTTTTTGTCTCTAAGACACTTAAGTGGGTGAAAGCAGAAACATTCACACAAGTTCCAGTTTCCCTTCTTAACCACTTAATAAGGATCACTCCCTTTTTCTCTGAGCTATTTGCCTGAGACTGGATAGGGATTGTCCCCCTTTTCTATCAGGTATTTCCTTCAGGTTTGAATGGGGATCCTTCCTGATCCTGTCACTCCTTTAGCCTTCCTTCCCAGTCAACTGTCATTTGTAGGGCTATTTTTGGGCAGGAATGCACAGGAATGGAGTTCCGGCTGGCATCCGAGTTGGCCACACCTACAGCCTCTCTTCCCTCGGGTTTCCCAGGCGCCTCATGAGCTGTGGGGTGTCTGGGGAAGCCAAGCTGATCCAGGGAGGGAAGGAAGTTTAAACTGCCTCCCTTCCTTGGGTTCCCCAGGCGCCCTGCAGCTGCAGGGCACCTGAGGAAGCCGATCCTTGAAAGGAGCCATGCTGTCAGGGGTGTGGCCTAATATGCTAATGACTTTCTGCTGTTGGGTGTGGCCTATTATGCTAATGACTTCCTGCTGGGCTTTTTCTACCAAAAAAACGCCCGAGTCATTCGTAACTGCCTCTCCTAACTGCTACTTTCAACTGTAAAATTCCATTTGAATCCTCTGTCACTCGAGGTTCTCATACTGGGTTAATTAATCTATTTATTGGATTTATGAATCGCCCAGTCCCTGCGAGCACAGGGCTCTGGTCGATGTACAGCAGTTAAAAACAATGTTAAAATCAATGAAATCTATATATCCATTACAGAATCAGATGGCATGAGTATTTCTTCTTGACAGGGTAGGGCGAGGAGGGGGCCAAAGCGAAAAGATGGAGGAAAAGAGAAGGGTGCCAGCTATGATGAAACCATTGCTGTTCTCAGCCAAAGGCATGGCGGAACATCTTTGCCTTACCGGCTCTGCAGAATTGCATTAAGTCCCACAGGGCCCTGGTGGTATTTGGCAGAGAGTTCCATTAGGTTGGAGCCAGGGCTGAAGAAGTCCTGGCTCTGGTTGAGGACAGTGGGATAACTTTGGGGCCAGGGATCACCAGTAGGTTCTTTTCAGCAGAGCGTAACACTCTCCTGGAGACATACCAGAGGAGGCAGTCTCGAAGATACGCAGGTCCCAGACTGCTCAAAGCCTTAAAGGACAATACCAAAACCTTGAACCTGACTTGATATGCCACTGGCAGCCAGTGTAGCTAGTGCAGCACTGGTTGTATGTGTACCATCCATGGCATTCTCTTCAGGACTCACGCCACTGCATTCTGGACCAGCTGGAGCTTCCAAGTCAGTCTCAAGGGCAGGCCCTTGTACAGTGTGTTACAGGAGTCCAGCTTGGCAGTGACTGTTGCATGGATTACAGTGGCTAGATCAGGGCTAATTGCTGAGCCTGGCATAGATGGAAGAATGCCAGCCTGACAGTATTCATGACCTGGGCCTCCATGGTTAAGGAGGAGTCCAGGATCATTCTGAAACTGTTGACGGATAGCGCTGGCATTAGTGGAGTCCCATCAAGAGTGGGAAGTCTATGCCCCAATCCTGAAGGCCCCTCCCCTAGCCACAGATTCATTCTCAGCCTATTCTTTTTTTAGCCATCCCACCACGGTCTCCAAACCCTCGGCCAGATTATGCAGGGTGGTATCCAGGCGGCCATCCAGATATAGCTGGGTGTCATCAGCATACTGGTGACATCCCAGCCCAAAACTCCACACCAGCTGGGCAAGGGGGGTGCATGTAGATGTTGAATAATGTCAGGGGAGGACTGCCCCCTGAGGAACCCCACACGTCAGTGGGTACCTTGTTGACACCCTGTCTCCTAGCGCCACCCTCTGCCTCCAGCCATGGAGAAATGAGGCAAGCCATTGTTAAGCCACCACAACTGTGTTGAACACTGCTGTGAGATCTAGCAATAGCAGCAGCACCGACCCACCTTGATCCAGCTATCTTGCAGGGCAACCGGCGCCATCTCTGTCTCATGGCCAGGGCCAAAGCCAGACTGAATGGGTCCAATGCTGATGTGTCATCCAGGAAACTCTGGAGTTGTTCGGTTACCACTCTCTCAATCACCTTACCCAGAAATGATAGATTTGAAATTGGGCAGTAATTGGCAGGATCACTAGACTCCAAAGATGGCTTCTTCAAGAGCAGTACCACCACAGCCTCTTTTAGAGCCTCTGGATAGACTCCTGTCTCCAGGAACAGATTGACAATGTCAGTGGGCTTTCACCAGCCATGAGGGATACAGATCTAAGAGGCATGTGGTTGGCCTCACAGCACCCAGCATCTTGTCAGCATCAGCAGGGGAGGGGAGGTTAAAGCATTAACCATGTACTGTCTGTCACAGTTCCCTTGCACAGGTTCTTGCATGAGTGGGACAGACTCAAGCAGGTGGTGGCAATTTTTGCCAGTTCCTTCTTGTTTCCACATCCCTCTCTATTCCTGTTATTTTCTGACGCATAAGGAATGGCTTTTTGAGGGGGGTGGGGTTGAAATGGGCATTGTCAGAGATCCACTCTGTGAACTCTGTTCCATTTGTGCTTTTTTTTTTTAATTGTAAGATCCAAGCCTCTGTATAACATGAGGTACCAGCAGCATCTTCGGTACTGGTTTGTGGTGACTTTAACATTAGCAAAGGAACAACAAAGCAGATAATTTGTATTTTATGTGGAAAGGTGGTGAGGGATAACTGTTCATTTCCTCTTCGTGATCTTCCAAGTAGTCTCGTGGTTTTTTTCCTTTACTCCTATTCTCAATTCAAAGTGAAAGTAAGGGCAGTAGTTGATATTAGGGATGTGTACAAAAAAGTTGGTATTTTTTAGGTTCGGGTGCACTGAACCCCCAGAATACTGATATTTCCTGATATTTCCAAATCTCAATATCGGTATGATTTTGGGATTTGGGAAATAATCATGATTGCCAAATTTTTCAACTTGGTATTTAAAGGGACCATCCCTTTCACAAGCCATGGCACGAGTGAACCCATAAGGTTCACCCTTCCAGGTTCACTCGCACCACAGCTTGTAAAAGGTATTTGAAGGGACCATCCCTCCAAGTTGTGTGCAGACTGGCTTTTAGAGGGGAAGATCCTAGGGTCGGTCCAGTGTGCAAAAGGAAAGGGACTGTGCCAGATGGCCTCCCTGCCCTCCAAGTTATGTGCAGATTGGCTTTTTTTGGGGGGGGGGATCCTAGGGTCCCTCCAAAAGAGGAGGGAGTGTGTCAAATGGCCCCTGCAAGCTAGAGGCATCAAACTGGCAGCGGACTTCCCCAGAATGTCCCTCTGTCTGTCCTCCAGGTTGTGTGAAGTTTGTCTGGGGAAGGGGGAGATCCTAGGGTTCCTGTGCAAAACGGGAGTAGTGTGGCAAATGGCCACCCTGCAAGCTAGAGGCATCAAACTGGCAGCAGACCTCCCTGGGATTCCCCTCTACCTGCCCCCCAAGTTGTATGCAGTTTGGCTTGGGGGGGGGGAAGATGCAGGAGACCTCTGGGGAAGAGCTGACAGTTCCTACTGCCCCAGCCAATAATGGGCTGGCTCTTCTTGCAGCTTGTTTTAAACCAAGCTACAGGAGGGGCAAGCCAGCCCCAGCCGAGGCCAGCAGAAAGGAGGGAGGAAAGATCTCAGATCTTCTTCCCCTTCCATCCTGCTGGCCTCACGAGCTGTGGCCAGCAGCAAGGAGGGAGGGAAGATCTCAGATCTTCCTCCCCCTTCCTTTCTGCTGGCCTTGGGAAGAGTTCTCCCCACAGGATTGGCTACTTTGCAGGCTCTGTTGGTCAGTCCAGTTTAAACTGAGCCCAGGATTTGGCTGGGGCAGCAGAAGCTGACAGCTCCGTGGTGCCCCAGTTGATCTTCCCTTACCCGCAGGCTTGGCAGCTCAGTTTAAACTGGACTGCCCAACAGAGCCAGCCAGCCCCAGTCAAGGCGGCACAGAGCTGTGAGCTCTGCACTGTCCCAGCTGATCCTCTCTTGCAGCTTGGAGCTGCAAAAGGGGATCAGCTGGGGCATGGAGCTTGCCCAATAAATTAAAAAATAACAGCTTTTTTCAGGCTGAGCTATATCGGTAGCTGAATACAGATCTCTGATATGTATCTCTGATCTGTATTCGGCTTAATAAATACCCGAAAAATAGTGATTAGGTATTTTTTGGGTATTCATTCGGTTTGGTTCATACTGAACGCACATCCTGTTTGAAACCATACAGTGACTTGGAATTACTTTTTCGTCAAGTCAGACTAACTCTTCTGTGATATAGATCTTTGTATAGGATCTGGCTAAGGTTGCTAGCTCTGGGTTGGGAAACACCTGGAAGTTTTGGGGGTGAAGCCTGAGGAGGTCAGTGTTTGCAGAAGGAAGGGACTTCAATGGGGTATAATGCCATAGAGTCAACTTTCCAAAACTGCCATTTTCTCCAGGGGAACTGCTCTCTGCTGCCTGGAGATCAGTTGTAATAGTAGGCGATCTTTAGCTACTACCTGGAGGTTGGCAACCCTAGATTCAACCTCCCCAATGAACTGTCTTGGGATACTCCTGGTCCAGCTCCATTGCAGAAGGAAAGAAAGAGGCTGTAATCCATTCACCAACTTGGGTTTGGCAACTTCCTGTAGCTTTCTGGCACAATTTATCACTTGTTCTTAAGAGCAAATCTCCTGGATCAATACTTTTTAAGTTCTTGTTATAAATTTTGCAAGCTTATGCAAGCCACTCTTAGACTTGTTTTTCCCCTGCTGTTCTTAGAAACTGAAGAAAGATCCTTACACCGCAACAATGGGTGGATTTTCCAAAGTGACCAATTTCATTTTTGATAGTTTACGTGGGAGTGATTCATCAGCTCAGCAGCGGCCACCGTCAGAAATGGCAGACTTCATTAGTGATGCCATTCCAGGACTAAAAATAAATCAACAGGAAGAACCAGGATTTGAAGTCATTACACGAGTAAGTGTGTAAATGGTGTAGATTGAAAATTGTTTGAAGATTAAGTAGCAAGGCTTATGCCTATGACTGAGTTTTAAAAAAATTTAAATCACTGACTTGACAGATATGTAATGTATAATTTTTTTTAGATTGATTTGGGGAAACGGCCTGAAGTTAATAGAAGGCAGCCGGTATCCGTTGAAGTATGGACGAAGAACATGGATTCTGAAGGAAGGATCTTAAATGCTGACTCTATGAAGCAAATGATATTCAAAGGGGTATCTTTTAATTTGTATTTATCTACTTTTTGTTGGGAAAATATCTTTTTGTGGCAAGCCGTAAAAATTTTTTCAGACTGCCATAATTTTGATTGAAATTTAAAAATGCACAACTTGTGGTTCTCCAGGTCAACTGAATAGAAACTTTTCTCCTGCTTTTTGACCCTGCGTGGTCCGGTTCTAAGCTTGCACTGTTCCATGTGACAGCCAGGTAGCATACCAGTATTGCCAGTAGCGAATACTGTATCAGCAACATGGCTAGGGTTCTAGGAAAAACCATCTCTTACAGTAGCCAATAAAAAAAATGAAGCACCATCGCTTTAGGATGGAAATTAGTAGGCTGTGCTAGCTTTTTAATATTAAAGATTTAAGTGCAATCCAGTAGGGCCTTAAACTGAATTCCATAATGCAGTTTAAACAAAAAAACCCTGCTCTTGAGAGTACCGCATGAGGTGTTTTGCTCTAAAGCATACAGGATATGAACAGACTAGGTTAGGTAGAGAAGGGGAAGTGTTTGGAAAACAGCTGGCTCCACAAGCCAGTTGAATGTATGATTAGATTGGGGGGGGCTGTTTCTTGGGATGGCGTAAGTTAAACCCTTTTTTTAAAAAATTCAGGGAAATAAATGTAAGATTTGTCTTTTGCATAAACACAGGTGCCCGAAGAGCATCTTCAAATTATTTTTTAAAATCTTGCTGTAAGAAATTATTATTAAGTGTTACTAGCATTTTGTGTACTGTAAGCACTTCAGGGAAATTTTAAAGACTTGTCCCTGCCTGAAGGCATGCAATTTGAGCACTGATGAGACACAAGAGGGAAGGAGACGGGGGAGGACAGAGATGATGATTTGCAAAATATGTAATTTTATGAAGCATAGCAAGTTAATAGAAGTATTCTTTTTCACTCTGAAATCTACCAGCTAAAACACAGATACATTAAGGGAGGAAAACCAAGAAAGGAGGGCAGGCCTTAGTGAGTATACTGACATATTTTGAGAGAGTTCTTTAAGATCAAAAGAAACTTACTGAGCATTTCAGGAAAGGGCCAGAAGTAAGGTATGTTGACAGCAGGGGGATGAGAATTCTGGTCATGAGGCAGTGAAGGAGGGCAATAGAAACAAACCACCCTGGATAGTACCAAGTGGATGAGACTGCAGCAGTAAATAAGTGACACAACCTACTGTAGAATGATGTCATTACCAGATCTTTGAATCTCAGTCAGTTGGTGGTGTGGCATTGTATGAAGTTGTCTCTCCCTCTTTTTTTTTTAAGGGGCTTTGTCATGCTTTACGAAAAGAAGTGTGGAAATTTCTTTTGGGCTATTTTTCTTGGAATAGTACTAGGGAAGAGAGAGCCAATGTGCAGAAAAGAAAAACGTGAGTAGAAACCCTTCATTGGATGAAGTTTATGTAAAGAGCTTTTAATGTGCTGTGAAGAACCCCCTTGCACACTTCCAGGACAACTCTTTAATGTTGTGCCACTACCTTGTTGTCCTGCTCTAGAGTCTTTCTTAGATATATGCTGAAGAGTAAGGGAAAGTTTGCAGTTGGTTTCATGAGAAGAGATTGAGGCAGAACTTGGTGAAGTTTGTCCTCCCCCCCTTTCAATATACATAATGCAGCCCAACAGGTGGCCATCCCATCTGCCTGTCTTCTTTCCCCCGGGGCCCCAGCCTGTAATTCTACTCATGTTCCAAGTATCACATAGCAAACTTGTTTTCAACTATGTTATATAAAGGCCGTGTTTTTTCCTACTATTTCAAATTAAGAGAAAGTTTACCATGAGCTTGTTTGTCTTTTTTCTTTCAGAGATGAATATTTCAGGATGAAACTCCAGTGGAAATCTGTCAGTGAAGAACAAGAAAAAAGAAACTACAGATTGAGAGACTACAGAAGTCTTATAGGTACTTCAGGACATTTGAATGGGGGGGGGGGGGGGAGACACTCCACAGTGGTGGCTGGGTGACCTAATGAGCACCTATGATTTATCTGCTTGGCACCTTTTTGAAGTTCTTTTGTAGACAAGTATGTGTAGTGATTGAAATGCTGGACTTGGGATAGTCTTCCTTCCTTTCCTGTCTCTGTTTTCTTTGTAGACAGATGGTAAATTGCAGAATAAAGGGATTACAGTCGAGTGAAGGGGAAAGCATTACAGTATTATTCCCACTTTGCCTACGCATCATGTTTTAATGGCAAAACACTTAATATGTAATAAAAACTTTATGTGGCACTTGTGGGGAATGGGGTTTGCTGGTTAATCAAATGTGCCATATACTCAAACTTATTGCTGTGCCTCACCCCTATCCAATCAGCAGTGATCAAACCTCACACCCCTAGGAATGTCATCCCCCAAGGCTGACAAGGCCTTTTCCCTGAGCCATAGAGCTGTCCTATGCAGCAAGCAGACTAGTGGGCCAACTCCCTGGAAGCCATCTAGAAGAGTTGGCTCCTGACAACTTGAGGCAGGCTGAGGGATAGTGAGGTAACCAATGATCTTATCAGCTGGCAGCACAGCTCTCAGAAGTCTAGTAATGGGCAGAGGCTTCAGTGGCTGGCTGGAAAGGCAGGAGTGGGGCATGACGTGCCTGAAGATGCAGGGCCATGATGGTGGATGAGGAGGAGCTTACTCCTCTGGGCAGTGCTGGTTAGCTGAGCATTCTGGACAATGAAGTGCTGGATAGTAAAGCTTTGGGTGTACTTGACTAAACTGTACTGTACTGTGGAATGTTGCTTAACCTCCTTGAATAGTCTAAAGTCCTAGTTCCGTACGTATTTCAAAACTTTTGTAGAAATTATTTTTTTGGAGATCTGTAAAAACAAGTTTGACTTTACAGAAAACATGGGACGTGCATCTCCCCAGGTGTCATGGATGTGTAGTGTTCTTTGATAGTAATTTGGTTCTAGTGCATATTACAGCAAATCACCATTGAGCAACAGCTTGTGTTGCTTGTTGTGCCCTTAAAATTCGTTCAGATTTGGTTTGGCAGCTTATTGAGTTTAATGAAAGTTGAATGCTTCCTTGAATGTTCACTTTAAATAAGATTCTACAGGATGTTGACCATATGTTTTAGTAGCCCATTACAATCCAAAAAAGTTACTGCAAACTGTATTACTGTCAGCTTCTAACAACTAGCAACTGTTAACATTTTAAGTGAAATAGAAAAACGTTTGAAAATACTAGCAGTAGTGCTCAGATAGTGGATTGAAAAGGCTGGAGACTCAGAAGCTGAACTAAGGAATATTTTTAAGGGTGGAATTTCATGTAACATGCACATGGACAAAAACATTTTGTTGTTGCAAAGTAGCTTTGGGGTTTGTGGTGTGGAAGCAGTAGAGTGGGAGGCTGCTACCTTTTCCCAATCCTCTTGTTCCAAACCTTTCAAGTGCATGACTTTGGAACTTGGGGGTGAAGGGGCAGGAGTGGTGGGGAAGCAGCAGCAGCAGTGTAGAGCAAAGAAGCTGTGAGTTTCCTTTGAGGAACTGATTTACATTTTACATTGACCCTGTATTATTACATGTGCCATTTTAATTAATGATGTTCCTTTTCCTTTAAGGAGCTTTGGGCAACATACATCCCCCCTTCATTTTATAGTCAGTAGCCTGTGAGGTAGGTTAAGATGAGAGAGAAGGACTTGCCCAATGAACTTCATAGTGGAGTATGGATTTGACCCTGGGTCTCCTCAGTCCTTGTCCACCACTCTGATCGTTATGCCTCACTGGCATTCACTCATACTCTCAATGGCTAGCATCCATTTTCTTCTACCGTAGTTTTTCCATTTAAAGGATAAATTTGTATCAGTCTTGGGTAGTGTGAACTGTGGGCCATGCTGAAGTAACATAAAGTCTGTATGTTGAAGGTTAAAGAAACGTGACAAGATGGTACTTCCTAATAAAACCTCCTCATGCTAAACCAAGTAATTAAAACAGCAACAAAATCTCTTTGATTTACGCTTGTTTGCATAACATCTTATTTATGCCGTTAAACGTAAGGTAATACCACATGTTTAGAAGATTTGACTGGCATTTTACATTTACTGTATCTGCAATAGATGTCTATGTGGCTAAGAAAGATTCAGTGAGAATGTTCTACATTTTAATCATGAGGTTTCTATAAAAAGTATGTAACATTTAGAAGATGTTTGAAAATCTGCTTATAAGAAATCATCTTATTTGAGACAGGATTTTTTTTTCTTTTAAAGACTCTTAAAAGCTGCTTTAATGCATTTTAAATGATATGCCATGAATGCAGTTGTCTTATTCGACACTTCAAAGCTCAGCACAGTGTTTGAAAAATTGGAAACTTGAAGAGCATTCTGCATTTTTTAGATATAGGCTTAGTAAAAGCTGTTTTGGAAACTCATTAAATCTGTGCACTATTTTCCAGAAAAAGATGTAAACAGGACAGACAGAACAAACAAGTTTTATGAAGGCCAAGATAATCCTGGGTTGATCTTGCTTCATGACATTTTGATGACCTATTGTATGTATGATTTTGACTTAGGTAAGTAGGAACCTTTTTGTATGTGTTTACTTAACCTTGACTTTTAATGGGCAAATTTCCCATTTGCTACTGTATTTCATATCTAGCATTGCTGTTAAAATGCTGTTACCTATGGTGATATGTGTGAATGCCACAGTAGTGTAGATAGTATTAGTCTGTTTTATTTCATTGTTCCCTGTCTTGTGTGTTCACCACAAGTATGACATTTAGCTGCTGTAGGTAGGAAACATAGAACTGAGTTACAGTCTGGTAATTTGAAATACTGTTTTAACTCTTTATACTGCAACATACATATGGATGTTTTGAAGTTTGCTGACAGGGACATGTGACCTGTTGAGTGCTGCATGCCTGTGAATGACCAGTTCAGTGTGTGGGGTGGTGTACTTATTTAAACTTGTGCATTGAAGTGCTGTAGTACAGAAGACCGTGTTTAGTTTTTGTAGTAGTCTGTGGTTACTGTTGCTCCACCCCCCACCCCGTTTCTGATTAGCTCTGTTGTTAAGGAGTGAAATGTCCTCAGAGTGGTCTCAGCCTGAGTTCTTGCTCAGGTAGTAAGCTGCATCAGGGCTGCAGTTACAGGGTTGAATCCAGTGATCTGCTTATCCAGGGACCATGGATCTTTACCACTTTCCCCTCCCCTAGCAGCCATTTCCAACCCTGGGAAAGATGAGTCCTGGGGATGCAGGGCCCATGTGGAGGAATAGCCACTTAGGTTTGAAAGCTACAGTGAATAAGAGGAAGAGAATGAAAAATCTCTTCCATCAGAAGCCCATCAGTTCATGAAATAGGGAAGGAAGGGGATTTTGCCCCTTCTTCACTGCAGCCCAGTGATCTGCATAGTGGTTATTCCGTGCGGATCCCGTGGGCTCAGGAATCAACTTTCCCAGGGTTTGAAATGGCTGGGAGGTGGGTGGGAGTCAGGGTTACAAGTGGGGAAGATCCATGTCAGCATCTTCTGCTGACAGATTGCTTGATTTAACTCACAGACTGCAGGTCTCATGACAAAATGCCCTGCTGTGAAGAAAAAATGCCAGACCATCATAGAAAATGGTTTCACCTTATCCTTTTCCCTGACATTCTATTTTCAGTCAGAATTAGACCTCTAATTGTTGGGAGCTGGGATGTGAATGGAACTTCAGTTGTCTCTTTATTGTCCAGGAGAGTGACCTTTTTGTCTTTAGAGGAAGGTTTTTTAAAAGTTTCTTTGCTTTGAAACTGAAGAAGAAATTCAGCCAAGTCGAAGAATCTAATTGGTGGGATGTCTGGGTAGGGTGGAGATAGGCTAAAATGAAAAGACCCTTTCTGGTGAGATTATTTGAATGGTGAAATCTTTGAACATTCTACGTTTGTATTGTGAAAATGTGGTGCTAGCACTGTATATAAATATTTTACAGCTTGCCCCTGAAAAAGTATGATAATTCACATTAAATCAATGCCTTCAGTGCAAAGTTAAGAGTCATGTGCATGTTCCCATTTTCTGAGCTTCATAACTATGTAGTAGGGCTGCTAATGCATTGGTGCATGCTTGGTTATTGGAGACCATTTATGATAAGTAGTGGAACCCTCTACTTCTTGGGTGCTTATCGTAAAAATAGTTTGGTTTTTGATCCGTCATGCAAAACTTGGCACCTTAGGAAAGGAAAGACTGGTTGTCAATGATGGCTTAAAGCTTTCAATCGAAGTTCAAAGATCCAATTCAATTAACTCTAATTTCTTTTTATTTTAGGATATGTTCAAGGAATGAGTGATTTGCTTTCTCCTATTTTATATGTGATGGAGAATGAAGTGGATGCTTTTTGGTGCTTTGCGCTGTACATGGATCAAATGGTAAATATTTTCATTTTTGTTCTTACTGTGGTGCTAAAACAGCTTATTTTCCCTGTTTAAAGTTTAAACTTAATTAGCTGTTCTGAGTGTCTCATCTGGGTAGTATTGCTTTTATGGCATAAGAGAAGGGACCCAAGTATGAAATATCATTTTAATATTTGTCAAGGAAATTGAGGAAGGAAACAGTGGAGGTATTCCAGGTTTACACCCATGTATTCAAAAAGGCAAGTTATCTAAAGTAGGCTAATTCAGATAAACAAACTAGGCTGTCTATGCTCTTGTTCTGCAGGAAATTCTCCTTTATGGTTAGCCATCAGTAAGCTGTACCTACTGGTACTTCTCACATGCCAGATTTGCAGCATCACAATAAGTAAGCCAGTTATGGCCTGATCTGTGGACCTTAAATTTCCTGGAATTATTTACTAAGAAGAAGAAGTGGAGGAGGAGATTGGATTTAAATCCCACCCTTCACTCACTTGGAGTCTCAGAGCGGCTTACAAACTCCTTTTCCTTCCCCTCCCCACAACAGGCACCCTGTGAGGTAGGTGGGGCTGAGAGAGCTCTGAGACAACTGTCCTTGAGAGAACAGCTGGTACAGAGCTATGGCTTGCCCAAGGTCATCCAGCAGGTGCATGTGGAGGAGTGGGGAATCAAACCCGATTCTCCCCGATTAGAGCACGCGCACTTAACCACTACACCAAACTGGCTATGTAATATACCCCCAGTGCAGTTGCTTACACTTTTTAAGGAACTGTTCATTTGCATTTGAAGATTTCACTGAAGTCATTTCTTTGGATACAGAGAAGACAGCAAGTGGGTAAAACAAGCTCCGTGGTGAATCTCGTGTGTGTGTTAAGCACCCACCATTCCTCAGGCTCAGTGTTCAGGCCACTTAGATGCCTACGAGCAATGTGGAGGAAAATCTTAACATAGCAGAAATGGATAAGCAAACTGAAGCATGACTGGTGCATCAGTAGCGTAAAGTTGGAAACAGCCATATTGGTCCATACAAAACCCAGGTGATACCTTTTATTATACCAGCTAAATTTACACAAGTCATGGTGCATGCTTTTGAGTTCATCATAACTTTTCTTCAAGCTGAGTTAGAGAAAATTTTAAAAGAGGAGGGGAAAAACAAATTTTTCGGGTCGTTATGTTCTGACCTGATCTAACTGGCATTCTCTGAAATGCATGCAGGAAAATAGCAAATTACACCAGTGCTAAAGTAAAGCTGTTTGCCCTCATACACTTCAGAGAGTAACCCCCTCCCACTATTCAGTTTTTGTAGCATCCAGCCTGAAGAAGAGTTCTGGTGAGCATAAAAGCTTGCTCAAAGTTTAGTGTAAATTATGTTGTTTCTAATAAAAGGTATTGTTTGGATTTTGTTCCTGTTTTGGGACATCAGTAGGCTGTTATAGAACAAGAGCATTTCATTTATGCTTGATGGAGCCCCTCCCTAGTGTGCATGATGAAGAGATAGGATTACGCTCCAAACTTGTGAAGATCTTTTGGCTTGGATCCTATAACTTTGCTCTGCATTGCACTTCTCTGGGTGCTGTGGAGGCAGTCTTCAGCTGCAGAACACATTCCTCTCACAGTAGGCACTCTGCAGCTCATTGATGGACACCGGTCCAGTACAAGCAGAAGAAATGAGCTTCCTGGGCAGAGGATAGCCTTTGCAGCACCCAGAAAGAATTAAACAGAGAGGAAAGGCACGGAGTTCAAGCCTTTCCTCTTTAACTGTGTTCCTTTTAACTGTGTATTGAACCAGTTTAGATAGTAAGTCCAGTAATTTTGGTACATGAGATGGACTGAGGCACCATATGTATACCACGACAAATGAGAACTCACTTGTGTGTTGTATCTCGTTGTAATCGCCCCCGCCTCCAAAATTTTCAAGATCCATTGACCTCAAAAAAATCAAATGGAAAGATTCTTATAGGAATAAACAGGTTTTAAAAGTTTAAAAGGTTATTTAAAATAAACAGCTTCACATAGTTTCATGGGGGATAGATCTTTCATTGGCTACTAGCCATGGTGACTGAAGGGAACCTCCACATTCAGAGGCACTCAGCCTCTGAATCCCGAGCCAGGAGGCAACATCGGGGGAAGGCCTTGGCCTCTATGCCCTGTTGTTGGCTCTCCAGAGGAACTGGTTGGCCACTGTGTGCAACATGATGTTGGACCAGATGGAGTATTGGTCTGATCCAGTAGGGCTTTTCTTATGTTGCAGTACACAGACATACTTGGTTAAACATCACTCCTTGCACTGGTGGATGAATAAGGACCAGCATATCACTTAATTGTCAATTTCCAATGTGATATATATATACGATTTAAACATAGTAATTATATAAGATGTATTTTAAATAATGATTTCTAGTCTGTGTACGTGGTGTTCTGTCAGATGCTGAGGCAACTTTTTTGACCAGAAATACTCTTGACCGTGTAAATATTTTAATAAATTTCACCCCTTATTTCTCATGTTCCTTTTTCTGCTGCTGCCCTGTTCCCAAATTAGAAGCAGTGACATTTATCTTTACATGAGTTACTACTTTAAATACAGTTTAACACAATAAAGTGTGGCTACCATTGGACATAAGAGTTTGGGCTTCCATGTGCAATATATTAATATGTTGCTCAAGTATCTGTACAGTTAAAGTTAGCAAACTGGTATCTGAATTTGTAAATATACAGCATGTCAAACTGTTACATTACCCATTGGGTCCAAAAGTTAAATTTATGCTTAGTTTTGTGATTCAATTGTTTTCACTCCATACAGTTTTTGGCAGTCTGTCAGGTATTTATATTTGTCATTTTTCTCCCCCATGAAGCATCAAAATTTTGAGGAGCAAATGCAGGGTATGAAGACACAGCTAATTCAGCTCAGTACTTTGCTTCGCTTGCTAGACAGTGAATTTTGCAGTTATTTAGGTATGTATAATAATTCAAAGCAACTTACTGTGGTTCTTAGGAGCATGTTCAGCTATACCAAAGAATTATTTAAACTTCCTAATTACTGTCTTAACTATTTATAAATAGAGGTCCATGCTGATCTGTTATTACTTTAATCCAGCCATCCAGGTAGTTAGTTCCAGACTGTAGCAGTGGTTCAGTTTTTGACCTGAATTGACAATGAACGTTTAAAGCAGAAGGCTTGTATGACTAATTAAAATAAGGCATAGCCCATTCTTCCCTCATGTCTCCCTCCCCCTCCCAAATATGTTAGACTAGAAGAATTGTTTTAAAAATCATTTTGCATTTCTGTAGATTTGTTAACCTACCAACCATTGTGGTGAATTAGGTACCCCAATTGGGGTTGGGGTTGTTTTTGAGGTTTTTTTGGTAAAACAAAGTGGCTCTACAACTTTTTCCTGTTAGGACATTGTTACCTGTACAGTAGTAAACATGTCCCCAAAGTACAGCCAGCTATCACTTACAGGTTGCTTTTTTTAACCAAAAATCATCTGAGGTAAAAAAACAACAACAACCCTAGCAATTTGATCTTCTCCCACCAGGGTAGTTTTTGTACTCCCTGCATTTATTATCCAGGAAACCATTTTAAGTACTCTGGCAAGATACAGCCCTTCCTGACAGCCTGCAGAGTGTTTAACTTGCCACAGAGAGAGAGATTTGTGGGGTAGAAAAATATTCCAAGGAATAAAAATGTAGGAAATTTAATTTTAGATGTTTTATTTTAAAATCCATTCAAGTTTGTTAGTTGTCTAATATCTAAGATTCAAAACAGGCTTTTAATTAAAATTATAACTTAATAAATAAGCCATACTTGTGTGAGTTTTTTAGTATGAAAAATGAGAAGAGTGAATCTATACAAAAGAAACATTTTACCTCTTGTCGACATATGTGGATGTAAGGGCGATCTGGCTGCAACATCCAGGGGTCATTTGGGGCCACAGCTCCTTTTCTCTAGTTGCACCGCAGCTGAAGCGTGACTCTAGAGAGAAAGAAGAAGCCCCGCAGAGCCCCCCCCCGCCGTTCCTTGCTTGCTAAGGTGAGTGAGCGAGGAAAGGCCAGGGGGAGTGCAGAGAGGCATTTAAATGCCTCCTCCTCGCTTCCTCTGCTCCCCCGCTGCAGCGGGTGGGCAGAAGAAGCCCCACAGAGCCCCCCCCGTGCTGCTGCTCGTTTGCTCGCCAAGGTGAGTGAGTGAGGAAGGGCCCGTGGGGTGGTGCAGAGAGGCATTTAGATGCCTCCTCCTGGCTTCCTCTGCCCGCCTGCTGCAGCGCAACTCCTGAGAGAAGGAGTTTAAACTTTAAACCCCTTCTCTCTTCGCTCCCGCCCCCCCAGCCTGCCTTGGCACGCCACCTGGGAAAGCAAAAGGGGGGGGAGGCATCTTCAAAAGCCTCCCCTTCCTTTCCCCAGCCAGCCTTCCAAGGCGGGGGGGGGGGAGCGAAGCGAGAACAGGTTTAAGGTTTAAACCCCTTCTCTCTTTGCTCCCCCCCCCCCCGGTCTTGGCAGGCTGGCTGGGGAAGGGAAGGGGAGGCTGGGGAAGGGAAGGGGATGCCTGCCTCGTTTTTTGCTCCCCCTTTTGACACACGGTGATGTCAGGGGGCGTGGCATATGCGAATGAGTTATGCTAATAGCAGGTATGCTAATGAGCTCCTGCACCTCATTTTCTACGAAATGATCCCGGGCGACATCTGTCACCCCATTGATTGCCAGGGTTGATTCGGCTGATCTGGCTGGCTAGGTGAGTGTCCCCTACCACCCTCTGCTCCATGTGCGTCCCTCCCGAAGCTGCGCGCTTGGTGGAAGAGGATGACCATCCCAGATAGAAGGAGTGTGCCGTTCTTCAGTCAGCGTATGTTTTCAAGTTCTGGATGTTTTAGTGATCTGAAACACAGTGACCTCTGGCACCACAAACAATTTTTTAAAAAACAACAACAATAGATACATGAGAATTTGGTTTGGGATAGAAATACACATCAAAGGCAATGTGTGTAACCTCTTCTATCAGTTGGTTAAGAGGGTTAAAATTTATTATTTTAGAGGGACTCATTCATACATAATTGTAACTTTATGGGTTTTATATCAAGGATTTTTTTTCCTGATTTCCCAATAGAATCTCAAGATTCTGGATATCTTTATTTTTGCTTCCGGTGGCTTCTAATAAGATTTAAAAGGGAATTTAGTTTTCAAGATATTCTTCGTTTATGGGAGGTAAGAAATGGCTAAAAGCTAAGTGGTTTTATGGTGTACCATCTTAAATGCTGAAATTGTTATAACCTGGGCAATGTAATATTTAATCAAAACTAATCACAGAATTGAGGGGCTCGGTGGTCGAGTTTTTGATTTGCTTTTTGAAGTTCCCGGGTTCAATCTCCAGCCTTTCTGTCTGAAAAGATCAGGTAACAGGTGATGTCTCTGCCTGAGACCCTGGAGAGCAGCCACTAGTCTGAGTAGACAGTACTGACCTTGATAGCCTGGTGGTCTGATTCAGTGTTAAGTTGGCTTCTTGTGTGTTCATTTACTTAAATGCTTACATATTAAGGGAAAAATATAACAAGCTTGCCAGCTTCCACCCTGGAAATAAAAATGCTTCAGTTAGCTATTGTACATATAATACATATTATTTATGTAAAACATTTTCATGCCGCCTTTCCACCGAATCGGGGTCCACAAGGTGATGAATATAACAACATTTAAATGTTTAAACCAGTGGTTCTCAACCTTCTTAATGCCGTGACCCTTTAATACAGTTCCTCATGTTGTGGTGACCCCCAACCATAAAATTATTTGTTGTGTTGTCTAAACGGCTTTGACAAAACCAATAAAAACATTATTTTCTGTCCCATCTATACAAAATCTTGCCTGAAGCAATATCTTATGTCCAACCATTATTCCTACACTGGATTGGAATCAATTCCTAAAAGTTAGGTTCCCATGGCAATCAGCTTGCGTGGGGCCCTTTCCTGCTGGCGGGGCGGGCTTGGACGCCAGCCGGCGACCCCTGTGAAAGGGTTGTTCGACCCCAAAAGGGGTCCTGACCCACAGGTTGAGAACCACTGGTTTAAACAAAATACAGTTATAAAATTTAGTTAAAAACATAAGAAAGGAGAGTCCAAAAAACTAGATCCAGGTGGGCCAGTCGTGTTGGTCTGAAGCAGTAGAACAAAGTTTGAGTCCAGCGGCATCTTTAAGACCAACAAAGTTTTATTCAAGGTACGAGCTTTCGTGTGCAAGCACACTTCCTCAGATACTTCTTCAGATCAAAAGCTCATACCCTGAATAAAACTTCATTGGTCTTAAAGGTGCCACGGGACGCAAACTATGGTCCGAAAAACTGGTATTGAGGGTATGCCAGATAAAACAAAAGTCTTCACCTGCTGGCAAGACACCAATAGAGGGACATATATGAATCTCTCTGGGGAGGGTGTTCCAAAGTTTTGGTGCCTTTCTCAGGTCACCACCTGTCTAGCCTCTGTTGGTGAAAGCAACTGAAGCAGGGCCTCTGAGGAAGACTGAACAGGTAGGTTTGAATGGAAGACAGTGGTCCCAGACCATACAGGGCTTTGAAGGTCAATACCAGCACCGTGAATTGAGCCTGTAAGCAAATTGGAAGCCAGCACAGGTGGAACAAGACTGGAGTGATATGGTCCCTACGGCCCACTCCAGTCAACAGTCCTGCTCCAGGATTCCATACCAACTGTAGCTTTTGGACAGTGGGGTCCCCAAGGCTGACTGTGAAGAGCTCCCAAGAGGACCTCCACAAACTGGGTGAGTGGGTGACAATGTGGCAAATGAAGTTCAGTGTTGGTAAGTGTAAGGTGATGCATGTTGGGACAAAAAAATCTCAGCTTCACGTATAGGCTAACGGGGTCTGAACTTGCTGAGACTGAGAGGGAAAGAGATCTTGGAGTCATAATTGGCAACTCAATGAAAACGTCAGCCCAATGTGTTGCAGTGGTGAAGAAGGCAAACTCTGAGTTAGGGATTATTGGAAATGGATTGAGAATTAAACGGCCGCTATTGTAATGCGTCTGTATAGATCTGTGGTGTGGCCTCATTTGGAATACTGTGTACAGTTCTGGTCCCCGTATCTCAAAAAGGACATTGCAGAGCTGGGAAAAGTACAGAGGATGGCAACCAAAATGATTAGGAGGTTGGAGCATCTTCCCCATGACGGCTAAAGAGTCTGGGATTTTTCAGTTTAGAAAAGAGATGTCTAAGGAGGGACATGATAGAGGTTTATAAAATTATGTATGGGGTGGAGAGAGTTGACAAAGTGAAATTTCCAGTCTCTCCTAGAATATTAGAAATCTAGGGCATCCAATGAAGCTGGTGGGTAGTAGGTTCAGGATGGACAAAAGGAAATACTACTTTACACAGAGAGCGATTTAAATATGCAGTTTGCTCTCAGAGGATGTAGTGATGCCAACAGGAATAAACAGCTTTGAAAGGGGATTGGATTCATGGATGATGTCTATTGGTGGATACTAGCCATGGTGATGGGAACCTCCACATTCAGAGGCACTCTACCTTTGACTCCCAGAGCCAGGAGGCAACATCAGGGGAAGGCCTTGGCTTTGACCACTATGCCCTGTTGTTGGCTGTTCAGAGGAATGGGTTGGGCACTGTGTGAGACAGGATGCTGGACTAGATGGACCATTCTTCTGATCCAGCAGGGCTCTTATTATGTTCTTATGACAGTCTTCAAGAGTGTATTGCAGTAATCTAATCTAGATGCTACTAGTGCATGTACCTTAGTGGCAAAATCTTTCTGTCCAGGAAGGGCCAAGCTGGGTCTTCAGCTGAATCTGCTGAAAGGCACCCTGGCCACCACGGTCATCTGTTTATACAACAGGAGGCCCAGGTCCAAGAGCACTCCCAAGCTACAAACCTGCTCCCTTAAGGGGAGTGTAACCCAACCCAGAATGGGTGAAAGTCCATTTCTAAGGTCAGACTTTCTCCACACCAGTACAACCTCCATTTTGTCAGGATTAACTTCCAGTTTGTTAGTCCTTATCCATTCAAAAACTGCCTTCAGGCACCTGTTCACAGTTTCCACAGCCACCCTGGGATCTGCTGGTAGTACGAAATAGAGCTGAGTGTCATCTGCATATTGGTGGCAGCTCAGCCCAGATCTCTGGATGACTTCTCCCAGTGGCTTTACTGGGTGGGAAAGATAGAAGGAGGGAGGGAAAGACAGAACCTTGGGGAACCCTATAGGCCAAAGGCCAAGGGACAGAGCAGCAGTCCCCCAGCACCACACTCTGAAACCTACCCTTGAGGTAGGAGTGGGACCACCACAGAACGCTGCCTCCATCCTGAAAGGTGATCCAGAAGGATACTATGATGGTTGGTATCAAAAGCCAATGAGGTCCAGCAGAATTAACAGGGTTACAACAACCCCTGTCCATCTCCTGGTGTATGTCATCCGCCAGAGCGACCAAGGCTTTTTTAGTCCCATAACCAGGCTTGAAACCAAACTGGAACAGATCTAAACAATTTGCTTCATTCAGGAATCTCTCTGGTTGGCCAGTGACCACTTGTTCAGTCACCTTGCCCAGTCTGCCAGCCCTCCCTCCAACAGTCAGAAGGGGCAAGGGACATAAAACAGGTTGTAGTTCTCAGACTTCCAAGAATCTTGTCCACATCCTCAGACTGGACAGGCTAAAAGGCATCCTGCATAACTGGACAAATCGGCACCATGGGACCATCTGATCTTGATGCTGCTAATGTAGTGTCCAAGTCAGAATGGACATGAGAGATTTTATCCTCAAAATGCTTAGCAAAAGATCACAGCAGGCTAAATAGCAGACCACCTCCTCCAACTCCTCCCGCTGGTCAGAACCCAATAGGCTCTGGACCACCCAGATCAGCAGTACTTATTAACTAAAGCAGGTGAGGGTGTCCTTTCCTTTTTTAAGTGCTCTGACCTTGTATTTGCAGTCATATGATTCCTTTCATGTCACAATCACTGGACTAATTTCCTGCACCTACTTTGTAGGGATTTCTATAAGAATTAACAGAATTTCTTGACGAAAACTAGGAGCCTTTAGTAGTTTCTGAAAATGTCATCTTCTTCTGCCTAACGTCTGTTTTTCACTCCTCAGAGCTTTCTCTCATACGCCTACTGTCTAATGTGTTATAAAATGTTTGCCAGTTTTTTACTAATTCTACCTTAGTAGAATTTTATTGTTGTCATTTAAAATTTATAAAAGGCCCTAAAATATGCTAGAATAGTAAACAGATGACTGTCTCCAGATTTGGTATATATAGCCACATTTCAGGATCTGCATATTAGTTCAATCTGGAAACTGAGCACTAAACAATTGCATTGTTCTGGCTTGCCTGTGTTACCAAGAGATGGTTTCAGGCATACTATTTAGTGGTATTGATGATGATAACAGAGTTTTGTGGAAGAGTTTGTATTCCCTTTTATTTTTCTAGAGTTTCTGGTAAAGAATGGGGAGCTTGTAGTTTTCAGATTTTTAAGAGTCCTGAAAAAGTTTGTCAGGGTTAATTCTATGGCGTTATTCAGCCAAGCAGTTACTTAATTATGTTTTTAAAAAGACTGTTGATTCTCTACTCCTAACTTTAAACTCCCACATAAGGATCCCAAGAACCTCTTGGAAATATTTCGTACCCATTGTGGATGGCAGACACTGCCAGAACCTATCCCTGCTGTTTGTTTTAAGGTCCTCTGAAAATCTATGACAAGAAATTAATTATAGATAGAAAAATACAATACCTTGCTTATGAACTATGTAGATAAGGGTTTAATTAGAACCACTAATGCTGAAGCATTTATAACCTTTAATGAAATCTATAATGAAAAATTGTCCAACTATTTCCCCCCGATATAATTAGGTTTCTAGGAGGAATTTTTTTTTTGAGATTTTTGAAATTATAGATACAGTCTTAAATTGTGGAAAGAAAGGTTGAGTGCTTTGACTCAAACTTCCAAGTTATATATAAAAAAACTCCCATGGAAGCATTTATTTATACTACTGTAGAGTATAACTTGTTCTCTTTCACTTCTGAATGAAGTATCAGGCATATTTGGGGACTAAAGGCTGTAATCCTCTTCAAATTTACTTTAGAGCAAGAACATGGAAGTCAGTTGGACTTCCAGGTAAACATAGGATCAGGCTGCTGAAGCAGTAACTGTATACCTATCTTACCATATATGTGCTTTAACTAACTTTTCCCCAAACAGCATTTTAACTAGACCAGGGATCTGCAACCATTTTGAGCCTGTGGAATTCGGGCACAGTGTATTGGTCATAGGCACAAAATGGCTGCTGCGGGAGGTGAAACTGTAAAATGATTGCTGGTGCTTACCCACAATGAAGGTCTCTGTGCTGTGGTGGCTGCCAGAGCAACATTTTTTTAAAAACTGCATAGCCAATCAGAAGTCTTGCTGGGCAAAATTCACACCTGCCCCCCCCCTTCTTAAAATGTTTGGTGGGTACCAGAAAAGGTGTCAGTGGGTGCTCTGGCACCCATGGGCACCATAGGGCCCCCTGAACTAGACTGTCAGTTTCCACATTATAAAAACTTATTAGGTTATATATTCTTACGTCTTGGGATTCCTGACTGTGTTTTCTTTTATAACGTTACCATATTTTTCCTTATTGGTAAATAGGTATGCCCCATTTTTCTAATGTTCAAAGTGGCTTACAACATACATTAAAATCAACTGTTGAAATAAACACATGAAGAGGCAGCAGTGAAAACTACCAGAATATGCTGGAACAACTTCAGTCTAAAAATTTATCAGTTGAACCATCTAGAGGGTGACATAGCAAGGTCACAGTAATTAACAAACAGTAACTCAGCTGAAAGCAAAACAGAATAACAATAGCTTCACCTGGTGCCTGAATACAGATCAGGAAGGTGTCAAGCAAACTTCAAAGTACTGGAGAGGGGCATCCTCTAGATATAATGTCTACACTGAGGGGGCCTTAGGCCCATTCACCACCTGCATCTACTTAGAAAGCTGGTTCATCCAAAGAACAGTCTCTCCAGAAGACCTCAATGGCTGGGAAGTCCTTCGGACATTTTAGTAACTTTGATAGCTTTAAGGCATAGAAGAAAACGAAAGATACCAAATTGTAGTTTCTTCCAAATACAGAAACATTTCACAAATAGGAGTAATACAAAACGAGGCTCATGTAGGTGGCTAAAACTATACCATTATATTTTCAGGGAAAATGTCCAGGTTCTTGATTCAACAGGAACTTTAATATTTTACTAGGTAATGTGGACCGAGTTGCCATGCCAGAACTTCCATCTTCTTATCTGTTGTGCTATCCTGGAATCTGAAAAGCAGCAAATAATGGAGAAACATTATGGCTTTAATGAAATACTGAAGGTATTGGTTGCATATTAATTTAAAATTCAGATTGCTCCGTTACTGGTCTCTTTGTCTTGTGTTGAAAATGAAGAGTGTTCCTGAGGAACCATAACTGGTTAATATTTTGTCTGTCCTACTTAATTCCAGAATCCTGTAGGGAGCGAGATTGCATAACAGATGTTGTTAGTAGTCAGCTATGTTTTTACTCTGATAGGCAGTATTAAAAATATGTGCATGTTACTAACATTGAGAGACACCGTTTTAGGGAACAGCTTTCTTATTCAGTTGTGTTTTTTAAAAGGCTGACTGTTCTTGAGGGCTAACTGGAGGACTTTATTGACTTAAAGCAAATATAGCCTCCTGAACTACCTTGGGCCAAGGAGTTCCACCTGGTATAAAAGGCTGCTACTGAGTCTGGCACTGTGGCTTCAGGTTCCTTCTCTATGGGCTAGGAGAGGCCACCCAGTCCCCAGTTCAAGGCAAGATTACTCTTGGATGCTGAGAATTCCCGAGAAGAGCAGCAGTCCCCCTCCTGCTGTAAGAGCCAGAGGTGGTGGTGGGGGGTGTCCGCACCTGAGCCTGAGGAACTGCCATGCCAAGTGCTGCCATAAGACAGACCTCTTAGTCTAGATACCCAAATGAATGCTACTGATCACATACACTTGGTTGCACTTCATCGTTCTTTTTATGTTGTAGCATATCAATGAGCTGTCTATGAAAATTAATGTGGAAGAAGTACTTTGCAAAGCAGATGCCATTTCTGTACAGATGATGAATTGCAAGGTAAAATGAAAGCATATTTTGTATGAGCATTGCTTGTGGTAAACACATGAATGGGGTGGGGTGTATAGGAAACAACCCTTAAATTTGGGTTTGATAAAGAGATGCTGTTCATACAGAACTCATTGGATGTTATTTGTTCCGAGTCAGCTGCCAGTGTTGATTTGCACTCTTGTTATTAGCCCTTTTAAGACACTGCATCCATGCATATTGGGAGCCTTCTAACTGTGCATAGATTTTTCTGATACATTCAGTCACCATGCTGTCTGAACAAGGGGAATGTATATATTTCACATGCAAGTGGTTTTGGTATACCTTTCTGTGGGTTTCCCACGCAATTTCTTTGCTCTCGGAGTTATGATAAAGCCAAGGCTTTGGTCAAACAGAGGGTTAATGATACTGCAAGGCAATACGATTTGAACAGAATAGGGAGAGGGAAACTTAGTCTGGAACGTACTATGAGGACAGCCCCCTCACAGGGCAACTCCTATGCCTTACCTTTCCCACCTATCAAATGAAGAGTATAGGGGAGTGTTCACGCTAATGCACTGTGACTCACTTCCCTCAGCTGTCCTTGAAGGAAAATATAAAAAGATACTCTATAAAGAGAGAGGATTATACCCTATAAAGAGAGGATTTGCCCCTGCTGTAACAAAGGCATAGAATCGCTAGACCACATCCTGTTTGACTGTAAGGTGTATAACAGTTTCCGTGAACCTCTTCCTCTGCTTATGTCATTGCATTTAAACAGCAGGCAGAGATCGTGCCTTCTGAGAAACTTTCTTTCAAATAGGCACCATAACCTTACTTACCAGGTGGCTAGATTTAGCTGGCTTGCTGCAAGGCATAGGAAAACTGTAATAGCTCATGTGGTGGATTGTTGAGTTTTCAAACTTTTTAGTAGATATTGTAGTATTTTACTGTATTTTGAATGATTTTATCATGAGGCATTGCTCAGATTATATTGTGCATGATTTTATTATTGTTGTCTTGCCCCAATGAGGCATTTTATTGTGTGTGATTTATGTGCTAGTCATAGACCGTGAATAAAACCTTCTGGTTCTGGAACTGACCACTGGATTTTTCAGGACTGATTTGTGTGTACCTAAGATGTATGTGGATGCAAAATACACATCTTCCCCAGTTCAGACAGCATGGTGACCATGCCTGTCAGGAACATCATGGGTAACAGGCTCCCAGTATGCACAGTTGCTGGGCTCCTGGTACAACTGGATAATGAAAAGGGCTCATTTTTTCCTGAAGGCCAGAAAAGTGAATTCATGTATGTGATTTAGAATGCAGCCTTTGAGAATGCAGAACTGCAGTTCTGCATGGAATGCACAGCACTCCCCTACGGTGACTGAAAGCAAACAGTTTTTCTTCCAGAATTATCAGAATATTTATTTTAGCACTAACTTGGTATCCATCCTTTTAAGTCCATTCATACATGTGTATGTCATGTACCGTTCCACTGAGTTGATTTCTGAATAATAGAAAAAGAACAAACTGTATCAAATGTTTCTTCACAGGAATTGCCTCAAGCAGTGTGCGAGGTCTTGGGATTAGAAAACAGTGCTGTGACGACGCCAGACTCGGACACTGGGGAAGATGAGTCTGCTGATGGGATCAGTCACGCCACATCAGCACACTCAGCGCACTCCAGGCCTCTGGCTGCGAGCAATGGGATGAAGGAGAGGACTGAGCAGGTGGCCCACACTGTGGCCACAGATTGACATCTGTAGATGGTTGTTTGGCTTTATTTTGAAGAGACACTTTATTACAACTGTTCTGTTTCTTTCAGGCACTTGAGGGTGGATATTTAAAAAAAAATCTGCTGATTAAGCTTTAAAGATTTGGGGGAAAGATCGTGTACTGTAATGCATCAAAGCTTTACAACATGACCTAATTATTTTTGTAGTTTCTTCTACCAAAATAGCCTTTTTGTTTTCAATAACATTCCTTAATATTTTTGTAGCCAAGTGCATTTTTTTCCTCTTTGATGTTATGGAAATCAGCTGAACAGGAACAGCTTGGGAATAGATGCATCTGTATTGCTTACACTTTAAAAGCTTTTCAGCATTGATGGTTCGTGGATTTAATAAGATTCAAAAACTCTTCTATACTGTTTCCTAAGTGAAAAGATGCTAATTTCATAATTAACAGTGCTTTGTAAATGAAAGGATTGCATTCCTTCTCAGATGTTTACAAAAACACTTTCTAAGTATTTGTGGTGGTTGAGTGTAGATTTGAAATGAAGATTTTCATTTGTGCTGCTCCTGGATTCTGATTTTTTTGTAATCCAAGGTGGCTGAACAGTACTTTTTACATATTAACATCTCTTCACTTATACATATGTATGTATGAATTAGATACATATTCAAAGCTGTGAGTATTAAAGGATAAATCTATTTTCACTATTTTGACTAAGTGAAGCTTGGCTGTTCATTCAAACAGTTCTGACCAAATTTTAATACATAGCTTCAACCCTGGCTATTTTTGAAAACCTTTTTTTTTTTAAAAAAAAACCTAAGGATAAATATATATGTGGAAATATTCAGCTGTACACCTGATGTAATTTTGCAGCAGCTTTCTTCATTACCTAACTAATAATGTTTACCTTTGCTTAATAGTATAGTAGTACCTGTTAAGAACCTACTTAAATTGCCTTTATGCTAGATTTGACGATCTTTACAAACAGGTCAAAATTAAATGTAAACTACTAATCACTTTGGGTGTGTGCTACCATTTTGGTTCCCCTGCACAACATCAGTGTGTGTGGAGGGGGGGCTCACTTTGCATAGAAGAAAGAGCTGATGAATTGTGCCCTTTGCCCTTAACAATAAATTACTTGCATATGAGAACTACAAGCTCATACTGTGCCATTCTGTTGACTTTTTATAGTTATGTGGAATCTGACTGAACTGATCCAGTGTACTTGTTTCTATTTGAGAACCACTGTACATATTATGAAATAAAATGCAAAGTTTACATAATGGTGTTAAAAATATATTTTTTTAGGGGGTAATACAGTGTGGCTAACCAAAAACTTCAATATATTTCTGTGATTTGCACACAGATTTCAAGGGGTTAATGCAAAGCAGTCTAGTTTTACTGAAGCAGAATGCTTTAATGATCAATATAAGGTTAACAATATGCCCAAAGTACAGAGAAATGTAAATGTGCTTGTCTCATTGATCAGTAGAACTAAACCCATGTTTAGGCACTTGAAAGTCCAACTGAACGGATTTTATTGGAGTACCTGAACTGTGCAGTTTGTAGTGTTTGGGTATTGCTGCAAGTTTCCTTTTCTTTTCACTACTACTGCACAGAGCAGTTTCCAGATGACATATTGGCAGTGAAACCAGACTATATACTTTTTAATCTTTGTTGGGGAGAGGGTGAAATAACGCAAGCAGGGGCTTCAGCTTTTCAGACTGCCCCCAAAGTCCATGTATACCTTTTGAAAAACATACAGCGAGTAACAAATGAATGTCTGTATAGATGCCGTCACTGTAGGAGATAAAACCAAGATGCTGCAATGATGTGGAAGAACTGACTAATCTTTCAGTTACAAGAACCCACATCGGTAGGTGAAATCTCTGCAAACCTGGGCTTTAATATCATCCGTGTGCTTATCTTTGATCAGCTAATAACAAAGAAACCTGTTTTACAGAAAGGCAAGGATTCAAGGCCTGGCATCCCTGGTCTTTCATTTCCGGCTCACAGGAAATAATTTTTGAACCACTTTGCCTTTTCTGTTGTCCAGTTGAGCTTTGGTTTTTCTTTATTTTATGTACACATTGCCCTAAGGCTTAAGAATTATTCTAGCACAGTCTATAAGCTAAATGTGGGAAGGTTCTAAAACATATTTATACTTGAAGGCGATTATTGTATTGAGAACTGCAGTGAACTGCTGGCTGCTGGAAAAAGAATGGTCATGTGGCATGACTGCCATAGATCTGCGTATACCTCTAAATTGTAATTGCATTGTCTTGATGTAAATTCCATGAAAAATAGTGGCACTGAGGATATATGAGGATCTCTGACCATAAATGCAGTTCAGAAAACTTCATGTATGTATGCGAGATTTTCATTATTTGGTTTTGCCCCCTCCCCATCAACAGGCACTTTGCCAGAAACATCCTTCAGTTTGGAGGCTGGTGTGTAGTCCTGAGGGAGTGCTTTTGTAAACATGGGGCTTGAAAATGCCGCTGTCTGTGGAGCTCCCTCTGACACTTGAGAATGGGACCTCTGAGACAGTTTCAAGAGCTTTCAGTCATTCATGTTACAAAGCCCATTTTTTGCAGCTATGAAAAGTTAACATTGGCAGTCGCAGAGGCTTATGTTCTTAAAAGAAGAAGTGCAAATCTACATCCCCTGGTGGAAAATGTATTTGCTGGGTACTCATTGTAATCTGTTATCCCTTATTCAGTTGCTTCTGAGCTGACTACTTGAACCTTTGTTACTTGGATGAAGTGGAACCACTTTCTTGGCATAAAGGATTGACCAATTTATGAAATCGCTTGACTCAGTGGTACTATATAATAAATGCACATATTTTTAAAGGAAGCAGGATTTATATTGTACTCTCCCAAAGACGGCAAAGCACAGACTTCCTCCCTTTTCATCAGCATGGCTATTCTGGAGCCTGTATACAGGTTACATCTTATACAAAAGAACACAGGTTGAGGTGCTCAGAAATCTAGTTAGTGGCAAATAAATTCTTGAATATCTCTGGATGCAAAGGGGTTTTATAACCTTTAAAAGTCCAGCAGTATTAAGATAGATAACTTATAGTGCAATCCTATGCAGGGTTATTTCAGTCTATACCCATTGAGTTCAATTAACTTAGACTGGAGTAACATTGCGTAAGATTATACTGTAAAGTGTTCAAACAAAAACACAATAGAATACATGGAGATGGTTGGTTTATTTAAAATACATCCTGCCTTATCTCCTCAGGCTCAAGGCAGCTAACAATGCAACGCCAGGTTGCCAGGACACAATGTAAATTCCAATTAAGATTTTTTAAATGCAAGCTTCACAAAGCACAGTTTACAGATTAAAAGCACAGAGAAATGAAATGCAGAGTGCACTCAATTTAAAAAAAAATTACTTTGTGAAGAAGAATGCAGCCAAATCTGGGACAATTTACCCTCCCCTGCATACTTCCTCTTACATGCCTTCCTAAGTGTACAGTATGAAGGCACCCTCTACATTCACTCTAATAGACCATCCCATAGGACTGGACCCACTACAGGAAATGCCCATGGTCTAGATGTTGTACAGATAGTCCTAACTGGGCACCATAAGGACAAGGATGTCTGAAGAACAAAGCTGGCACCTGAGAGTATATTTGGTGATGCTGTTTTTAAACCTCTGGCACACTTTGTTAGCCACTTTTTCTGGAAGATGAAGGTATTCTAGGTATTTCAGAGACATGCTGAAAAGGTTCTGTTTAACTTTGCTAATTAACACAATTTGTCTTGTGCAAATTGAATGGGGCATTTACCATGTTCTTCAACATCAGGATGAAGTCTTGAGTTGTGAAAGCTTACGTACTTTTCAAGAAAGAGTATTGTTGCTGCCTCTCTGGGATAATTACCAACAAATAACTACCAACCAATGCAATTTCTAATTACATTGATTTGAGGTATAACTAATACCTATTATGAGGTAGGCTCTTTTAGTTTTAATGATAATAGTCAAAACCTGTTTTAAAATGTGAAAAATGTCAGTTTGGTGTAGTGGTTGGACTAGGACCTGCAAAAACCTACGTTCTGATTCTCATGCTCACATGAAACCCCCTGGGTGACTTTGGTCCTGTTACTCAGCCTGAACTATCTCCTTTGTTGTTTGTGAGGATAAATGGGGGAGAAACCATGCATGCCACACTGAGTTTGTTGGAGGAAAGTATAAAGCAAAAAGGATGAAGAGGGTACTATGCCACAGTCTGTTCTTTGGACTGCCCATCCCTCACCCTTTCTGCAACTTTTTCTCTCTGGCAGTATGGGTTTGCCTTGTGCAGACCCAGCAGATGCATCAGAATATACACGTCTGAGCCCTGTTGAAAACCTGTGTGCCCCATGTCCTTTGTGATATGGACACTCATCAGAGTTATGTGTACTACGGGAGGAAAAAAAGGACCCCCCCACAGGTCTCTCTCGTCCATGGAACAAGTGTTTCTTAGATTGTGTCTATTCAAAGCAGGGCAAAGGCAAGGACAGCAGGTTGTTTTAGTGGCAGTTTGGCACCAGGTAAATAAATAAAGCACTCTCTGTTTTTCTTTTATTCCTTTGAAAATTTATAATTGCCTTTCACATCTTGCATTTTCAGATTGTAATCAGATTGTACAAACAAATTGTTGGGATACAATATCAAAATGGGAAGACAGCCGCACAATGGTTGAAAAAGCAATGTGCAAAACAGAGCACAAATTTATTCCTGGCACAAACAGAACACACTCTAAAATACAGGCAGTCTTATTCGAGCATAAGCAATCTAAAATGATAATTGGCTGTCAACTGGAGCACCAGAGTAGTCAAGCGGCTCTGTTACTTTCAGGGGTCTAAAGTTCGAGGCATTGGTTTGTTGCACTTTTCTCCATCGGTGATTTCTGTGGCCCTCTTGACTTCTTATAAAGAAACCTCAGCCAGCTGTTGTTCAGAACTAGCAACAGAAATGCAGCTGCTACTTGTGCCCCTCAGCTTGCGAGCAACAGCGTATCAAGCAGAGGCAGTGAGCAGCCTGGGATGGCTAGATATTCCCAGTTGTTTATTGGAGGACACCAGATCCCTTATAGGAAGAAATGTCTTCCTGCTACGGTGTGGCTTTGATGTGCCAACTTTGGCAAGGCTTTCCTAATCAGCATTTCATCAGCCCTTGCCTAGGCATATAAAAAGACTTCATGAGAGAAGCTTTTGAATTGCTCCTTATTCAGCACCAGAGTGGTGGACAGCTCTCCGTAGGCAGCCCTGACATCAGGCTTCCCCCTGCTGTACAGAGAAAAAATTACACCGGCAGCTATGCAGCCAGCAATGATGATGTTCTCCAGTAAATACTGGGCAAGACGGGGACTCTCCTTGGATTCGGCTGTGCCCCAAGAACACCCGCTACTTGGCAATGTAACAGTAAGTACCCAGGACTCTGTAAAACTATCCTGAGCAAATAATAAGTTTAGGATTGCTCCAAGCTGTTTCAGTAACTTTTTGAAATGGACACAGATTTGCTTGATCAGAAAAAGATTATGATGGATTGCTCTCATTTATCACATCTTCCTTCTCCCAGCACAACTTCTCATGCACAGATAATTGAATAAGTATTTTATTGTAAACTTAAACGCTGGGGGGAAAGATCTCTGTATCTCACACCCTTTGACTTCATCTTTTGCCTTTTATTTCTGTTGAGAATGTGCTTAGGCTTTTGTGGTGAGAAGTTCAGATTTACAGTTGTCTACCCAGATTCTGTAGAAGATGTGAAATCTAACTTTTACAGTATCTTATGGCATCTTAAATCTGTGATTGAAAGAAGATGTGGTTGCAAAGAAGTTCAGTCTAATCAATTAGTCTTCCCCCCCCACCCAAACAGGGGTGATAGGATTGAGATGTAAGATTTTCTGAAACCAATCCTGAACTCTAGGCATTTGAAGGGGGGGGAAACATGAATCATCTTTGTTAAGATGCAGCCAGTATCCACTGCTGATTAAAAATCCAAGTAAACACACTCAGCATTGAAGCCTATATGGATATAGTTGTGATTACTGTAAAAAAAAAAGTGTTTAAAATAGTTGATGTGCATTTAGAGAATATATGGTAATCAAAGGTTTCATAAAACAAGCTTTTATGACTTTTCTTTAAAAAAACAACACCTACATCACAGAAAAAGCAAAGTCGACAGGAACAACAAAAATAGTTCCATTGATAAATTAGATAATTCATCCAGAATGAAGAATTGTTAATCCAAGTGAAACTTGGAAACTTGTATATAGATACTGTTATAGATAAATAATTCACATGTTAAAGGATCTGGTCATTGTTGCTTTCTGATTTTTAAGCCTTTGCTGTGGACAGTTGTTGCAATATTAAGTCCCAAAATGACATATTTTTATGGTTGTGAAGTGTTTTGAATTACACATACTTTCAACATGCACATCTCATTTGCAATGAGATGCTCATGCTTGGCTTCATGCACATTTGGATGAAAATGGAGTTGCATGTCTACATCTGTGATCAGCTGTTCTGCATGACAATGGCAGGACTGAGGCCCTAACCCTTTCTAGCACTTCCCTCTTGTCCAAGAGATTTTATTTTCCTTTTAAACAGGCACATCAAATTAGATTTCAGTCAGATTGGGTGTGAGAGAGAAGACTCTCAGACGAATCTGTGGGCCTCTCATTAACATATTTCTAAAAAGCAGAGTGCTGTGATTATTTAAATCTCACAATAATGACAGCTCTAAAATCTGCACAGGCAAAACAATTGCCTTTTTAAAAAAAGAAAGCAAGGGTATGTATTTATAACAATCCATGTATAGAAGCAGTGAAACAGGACAGAAAAATCAGTGTGGTATTAAAGGAGACAGTGTGGATCTTGTCCATCTAAAGCAACTTCTTTGCTGATAGTTTTTATTGCCCTTTAGTGCAGTGTTCTTTTCCTTGCATACTACTTTGATAAAAATGAGGCAATGTTTATCCAGAGAATGAAATTTGAGTCCAATAGCACCTTAAAAACCAACAAAATTCAGGGTGTAAGATTTTGTGAGTCAATGCTCACTTTGGCTCTGATGAAAGCTTATTACTGTAGAAGATTTGTTGGTTTTTAAGGTGCTCCTGGACTCAAATTCTGTTCTGCTACTACAGACCAATGCAGCTACTCATCTGAAATTATCCAGAGAAGTCTCTCTTCCACTCTCGGCCTCTCCAGATTAAAAATTTGTGTCCAGTGTGATGCAAAGAAAGAGGGCAAGGCTGCTGTTCAGGAACAAGAGTCCTTCACTGAAAATACCAACGGGTTCTGAAAAGAACAATATTGGTCAGGACTCAGATGCACCTGGAGAGGGTTTGCTGTTGAATTCAGGAGAAGTAGGTCCTTCACTTGTGCGCCACACATTTTTGCCTTCTGGTGCAAGTGTCAATTCTTGCTTATGGTCTTTGGCATGATTCCTAGTCCAGGCATTCTCCACTTTGTAGATAATTGTCCTACAAGAAGTCTTGTGGGCTGGAGGGTTGTGAGCATTCAGATTGCCTTTTAAAAGGTCCCCCTTCACCTTTTGGAGAGTGAGGCCATGTGGATTTTTCCTATTACGTTACACAGGATTGTTTAATCCTTAAAACAGAGAACCAAGCCAATAGCCTTTTCCTTTTCCTCCTGTAGAGTCTGCTGCAAGGTTGTATGGGTTTATGAGAACACTGGGGTCAAGGGTAACAAACACACTTATATTTATTTAGTTTGTAAGTATTACACTTAATTCCCTCCCACTCCAGTATGACAGATGACACAATTTACCAGAGTTGGTAACCCCAGAGTTGGGGTTTTCTAAGAGGCTCATACTTGGAAACAATAACCGGACAAGAATTAAGACTTTGCTGTTTTTTATAGGAGAAGCACTGAAAGCCTGCCCCTCTAAACAATGTTCAGCAGTCCCAGTAGGACTCCCTGCCTATTTCAAGATACCTTCTGTCCCCAGTCCTTCCATATCACAACAACCCCTCTTCTCTGTCCACTCCCTGGGTTGCTGTTGTTGTTTTGTCTCCAACAAAAAGAGGGCAGAATCTTCTACCCATCACAGTTGTTGGAAGTGGAGGAGTGTACACTGTCCCCTGCCTCAGCCTTCAGAGACAGCACCATAGATTTAGAAATAGAGAGGTCAGGACACACACAGAGCATCCTTTCCTTCCTACTATCTGATACAATCTTTTGAAGTAGAATGACATTCTTAGGGACAAGACTCCCCCCCCCCCCCTTCTGGCTTGACACCTTCTCTCCATGTTTATCACCATGGATGTAGGACAGGCATTCTCCATCCGCATCCATCTAGCTGGTTAGATTAGATTATATCCCTGTCTCTTATCCTGAACTATCTAGAATGTAGTTCCTGAACTATCTAGAATGTAGTTCCTGAACAATCTAGAATGTAGTTCCTGAACTATCTAGAATGTAGTTCCTTGAAGAAAGGATTCTTATTAGTTTCAAACTGACAAGTGGTTCTGTGTAACTCTGTAACTTTGCTAGCACACACACTACTGAGAAGCTGCCACTGTGTGTAGCTCTGCTATGTATAGAGATTCCTGGCTGCACCATACCAGAGAATCTAACAACAGTATTATTGTAGGATACTCAGTGTTCATAATGCTTTTGATATGTCGAGTCAGGCATAAAACAGGTGTGCATTTTGCCAGTCCCTGCACTGACTTCTGCTAGTTCAAACATATTAGCTGGATCAGTTGGATGGAGGGAGTAGGAAAAACAACTATTGCATGAAATCAGTGTCAGTGCCCCTGGGGTCTCCCCTCTCTCCCAAAATAGGTAGACTCTCCCTTCTCATAATAGGTACCTCTTCTTTAAAATAATTGCTATTTGATCTATTAGTGTGTGGCTGCCATTGCTGCAGAAAACAACACCTGGAAGCTCCCTCAGTGAATGTTCAGATGTGCTTACTGCCAAAGCTGAATGAGTGATATTTTGCAAGCTTTGATACTGTCCCTGGGAACCCTTAAATATCTTTAACTGAATATGTTGAATTTGGCCAGTCAGTGAATTTCCTGCTTAGCTAGTGCTCCACTGAACACAGCGGGACCACGGAGACACCGAATACAATGACAAAACAAAAATACCCCATGGAAATAACAAACAGCTCCAAAAACCTTCCCTAGCAAGACCTAAATAGGCAGTACGCAGTCCTTGTATACACTCTAGTCTTTGCCGTCAGGAACATAACAAGCTCATGTGGGAGCAAAATAAGGCATACAAAATATGTAAATTGTGTGGTTCCATAGAATATTGGCTCTGGTGTTTAGCCTCCCTGCAGACCTGGAAGTTGGCAATTTAAAAACAGCCAAGAAGACTACCGTCTATACAAGGACTGTGTACTGCCTATTTAGGTCTTGCTTTGGAAGGTTTTTGGATATGTATATTTGTTGTAAGCATTAGTGCTTTAATAAGTTATATTGAAACATATGCCTTTAAGTAAAACTTTGTGTTATTAGACCTTGAGCTGTTTGTTATTTCTACGGGTTATTTTTGTTTCGTCATAGCTAGTGCTCCATGCAGAAAATGGTACGCAAATCATGTGTACTTGCAAACTTGTCTGTTTTAGATGCCTGTGTATATTTTAGGGAAACATGACAGGCCACAGCTTTTAAACATGGGTATACTACATGCAGGCTACAAACAAAATGTGTGACAAAGTTACAAGAATGTTGCATGTAACACTGAACTACTGTGGGTTCAAACCTCCTCATGGTTAACATGGCCCTAAGAACTCTTGGATTAAGTGTTCTATATTGCAGGCTTTTGTTCTTTATACTTTCAATTTCATGACAATTACCAATTTAAAGAGCAGCTTTCAATGCATTAAGGTTTGATCTCCTTCACATGCTAGTTGTCTTGTATCATTATGCTAATTCATTGACTTCGACAGAAGCAGCCTACGGAGTGCCCTCAAGTTAAACAATGTTGAGTACCCCCATCAACTTCAGCTGAAGAGTATTAATCCCCTGCATAAAATGAGAGGAGACACATTGGAAATCTATAGGTACAATGAGTGCCTCTTCAGGGCATAAGGAGCAGCATGGTGAAAGGAGCAGAGATGGGAACAAGAAGAGGATGAGAGTGTGAGGCCTAGAGACAGCAGGAAGCGCTGGGAAATGAGATGTACAAATTCATACAGCATCAACGCCTGGCTTGCCAGTGAGTGTATGCTTGACAGGGAACAGAAAGCTGGGGCAATGTGCATGTCTGTTCACCAAATTGGTATTCACCCTTACATCTCCCATATTCTTTCTAAAGGGAAAGGAAGAGCCTATCCTTAAACAAATTATGGTGCTGTTCTTTCAAATAGAAAGGTCCAAGATAAAATCAGAAGCATTTAGCAAGCCTTTGCCAGGGTAAATTTTCCAAGTCCTCTATGGTCCTTCCACTTTGTATCTAGTCAAATAGTTTTCTAATGGTGTAGTCCTATAGCCAGTTAGATAGCACCTGAGTCCCATGCAACATAGTGCCCCACCCATGATGGCACCAGAGTAAATCTGGTGGCAGCTCAGCAGCATCAGCAGAGGGCCCAGAAACAGGCAGCACTGTGACGATCTGTAGGAGGACCAAGGCTTAGTCAGTACCAGGGCTTTTTTTGGTAGAAAAAGCCCAGCAGGAACTCATTAGCATAATAGGCCACACCCAACAGCAGAAACCTATTCGCATATTAGGTCACACCCCTGACAGCGCAGCTCATTAGCATATTAGGCGGGGGCTGGGAAAGCATTGGGCAGGCATGGAAGCTTGCCTCTTCCCCCCTGAGCTTCTGCACCCCACTTCAGCATCACCTTTCTAGTAACCCCCCCTGAACCAGGCGGCCAGGGAAAGGCGCTGCTGAAGTGCCTGGGATCTGAAAGATCCCTGGCATTTCAGCATCGCCTTTCTAGTCTCCTACCTCCGCATTCAGAAAGATTGGGAAGGGAAGCAGGCATGTTTGCCTGGCTGCCCTCGGTCTCCCCAGCCAGCCCACCAAGGTGGGCAGGCTATAGAGACCAAGAGCAGCCAGGCAAACATGCCCTGTTCCTTCCCTGAGCCTCTCCGCTATTGTGGAGAGACTCGGGGAAGTGCGGGGGGAAGCATGGGTAAATGCCTTTCTCTTCCTCCCGCAGATAGGGGAGGGAAAGAAAGGCATTTTCAACATGCCTGGGTTCCCTGCCTGCCCTTTTCCAGCCACATGTGAGCTAGAGAAGGGAAGGCAGAGAGAGGCTTTTCCTTGTCAATTTCACTCTCCACTGACTGGCAGGGAGTGAAATTGACAAGGAAATCCGGATGGGCTCCCCAGAGGGAAAGACGTCATTTTAACATACCGCCTTTCCCTCTTGTGTGTAACGTGGGGAGGGGAGTGTGCTCTGTAGCCACACATGCCAGAGGTTTTGGCTGTAGGCGTGGCCAACTCAGGAGCCAGCTAGAACTCCGTTCCTGTGTGTTCTTGCCCAAAAATAGCCCTGGTCAGTACCCTAACATGCTTCAGCCCATGTCCCTGGCTATATGCCACGATTTTTTGTCAGGGTAGTGGTGGGAGGATATTGCTTTCCCCTCCCATTGAACTCAATGGGAATAAGACTATACCCTCTCATCACAGCACAGCTTAGGCTAACCACTTCTGAACTATATAAACTTCAGTCAAGACACCCATGTCTGTGGCTTGGGACCACACCTCTCTGGCCTCATATCTTGCATGCTTAGAACGCACATGGAGTAAAGGGAATTCTAGAAAAAGGGCATTTTGCACCAAAACAGAACAATTTGCACTGCCACGGGTGGAAATTAGGGGTGTGCATTCGGCTTTCCGAAAAGCCGGAAAAACCCGAAAAAAACCATTTCGGTTTTTTTGGGGGGTTTTGGGATACTGGGAAGGCTCCGATGAGACTCCTCGGTATCCCGAAAATAAAAAAAACCCAAATCCGGCCTTTTCCGGCTTTTCGGCAAACTGAAAATGGCAGCCGCGGGGGGGGGGGGAGTTAACTGCAAAGGGAAGCCCATCACTTACTCTTTCGTTTTCCAGCACTGTGTACCCTCTTTCCCGCCTTTTGCTCATGGTCCCAGGAGGGGGCCGGGGGGGGGGGGAGGGACCATGGATGGCCAATCACTGCAAATGCATTGCATCAGGGCAGCTTGCCTTGCAAAGTTTCCAAGTACTGTGGAACTCCTAGGCACTAGGCAGCTTGCACTGGCAGCCAATAGGATTTTGGTATCCGCTCTCTGGCCAATCACAGAAGGTTGTTTTTGTTTGAAAGCCTCTGTGTATGCCCAGAGAGCATAAAAGCAGACCTGCACCCCTGACTCCCTGCTGTTCCTGAATGGTTGGTGCTGCTGCTGGACTGGTCAGAGTTGAGAGAGTTTGGCTTGGAGAGTGTGGCTGGCTGCTGCCCCTGCTCTCTCACCACTGTTAAATAGGCTTTAAAAAAAGGTTGTAGGTTTATTTTCCAATAATATCTTGAAATAAATCTCAGTATAGGGCTTTAGTTTTGTTTTGACCTGAGTGAGTCCTGTTGGGTCAAACTTTGGGCACTGACTGGCATGGTGGCCCTATTTCTGGGGGGCAGATTGCACAGGTTCTGCAGCTGCTAGCCTGGCAAACATGCCCCTCTCACCACCTCACTTACTTTCTTGGAGAGATTTTTCAGGAGACACTGTCTGCTGCCTGCATGCCTTTTCCCCATAGGAAACAATGGAAAATGGGGCAACCTCTTTGGATGCCATTAGAATTGGACCCCCTGGTCCAATCTTTTCAAAACTTTGGGGGTCCTTTGGGGAGAGGCTTGAGCAGCTACAGTCCAAATTTGGAGCCTCTACCTCAAACCCCCTCCCCCCCAGCCCCCTGGAAACTTTTCAGACTTTTTTTGCCATTGATTACAATGGCCCCATAGGGTATAATGGACCCGAATTTTTCGGGAATCCCGAAAATGTTCAGATATCTACCCTATACCGGTATAGATATTCAGGTTTTTTCGGGAATACTGAAAAATTCAGGTTTAATATACCCGAATCCGAAAAAAAACCGAATTTTTTTTTTTGCACACCCCTAGTGGAAATAAGAGATGTCACAGCATATTGCAAACACTACTCTGCTCAGAATCCTTATAGATAGTCCATCTCAGGACATGAACATGAATCTGTATCCTCCACTCCTTCCACCTGGGGATGCAGGGACAAAGTACCCTATACGAGTAAGGAGGAGAGGGGGACTCCCTGACTCAAAATTTGACCTCTGCAAATGTCTTTCCCTCCAGACACATGTACAACCCTTCCTCACACAACAGTTCCTAGTGGTGTCTCCCATACCAAAGGCACAGGGTACCTATGCAAAGTGCAGAAAGGGGGAATCCCCCTTGGAGAGACACAAGCAAACCACCACTGTGCTTTCAGTGTGATTTATTTATTATTTATTTTATTTATGCAATTTATATCTCGCCCTCCCCACCTTGTGGCAAGCTCAGGGCAGCTACCAACATATATATTACAATATCATTAAAACTTTTAAAACACAAAAACAGCACATATAGCATACCCCACTACAAGATGGTGTATCTTCATTAACGGGGTAGCGTCTTAGGTGTTAACCAGTGTGGCCGAAGGGAGATCATTCAGGTTAGCGGATTCTAAATCGGGCCAGGGTCCAATGTAGTTATTGGGCGGCCCCTACTTGAAAGCCTGGTAGAAGAGCTCTGTCTTGCAGGCCCTACGGAACTGTAATAAGTCCTGCAGGGCCTTGATGTTGTCCGGGAACTCATTCCACCAGTGTGAAGTCGCCACTGAAAAAGCCCTGGCCCTTGTGATATCACACCAGTGTAACCACACATGCAAGTGGAGGAATCATGGAGCACTATGACATTTCTGGGTGAATATCAGCCTTTGCTATCGGTGGCCAAACACTCATTATGCCTTTTGCCTTGCAGGATCTGAGCCCCATGGAGCAGCCCAAACAGAAACTGTAGTCCCAGTGCAACTCCCTATAAGGGATGGGTAAAGTATTGCCCAATAATGACATTATCTTCCCTAGGTGGATCTCAATATGTGAGGAAACATCAAGGGAGAGATAGAACTGGAAAAGCACCTAAGTGGGACACACCACCACGTGCAGAGTGTTTGAGCCCACTTGCTGTTTGTTGCTATTGCAGAACATTATTAGTCCCTGTCCTTGTATTATTTTGGCTTTTTTCAGGCAGGGGTAGAGATAGCAACAGACTATTTACTGGAGAGGGCAGTGGCGATTTAGTTGCAGAGCTTCATGGATGACACTTCCATGCTGGATCCATTTCAGTCCGGCTTCCAGCCAGGTCATGGGACAGAGACGGCACTGGTCGCCCTCACGGATGACCTCCAGAGACATCTGGATTGAGGCAGTACAGCAGCACTGGTGCTGTTAGATCTGTCAGCGGCGTTCGACGTGGTCGACCACCAGTTGCTGATCCACCACCTCGACAACTTGGGGATACAAGGGCTTGCTTTACAGTGGCTTGCCTCTTGTCTCCAGGATTGGGGACAGAAAGTTGCGCTCGGGGAACAGACCTCCCAGAGGTACCCACTGGTATGTGGGGTTCCTCGAGGGGCAGTGCTGCACCGATGTTATTTAACATCTATATGCGCTCTCCTGCCCAGATTTCCCAGAGGCACAGGCTTGGGTGCCATCAATATGCTGATGACACCCAGCTATATCTGTTGTTGGGCGGCCAGTCTGACTCTACCCCAGATGACCTGGAGCAAGCACTTCAGGACGTAGCAGACTGGTTCAGACTGAGCCGACTGAAACTGAATCCAACGAAGATGGAGGTCCTGTGCTTGAGTTGGAATGGGCTGGGGGTAGGGATCCCACTTCTGTTCTTCGGTGGGGCACCACTGGTGTCAGCGCTGAGGATCAGGAGCTTGGGAGTGCTCCTGAGTGCTTCCCTAACAATGGAGGCCCAGGTAGCAGCCACTGCCAAGGCAGCCTTCTACCACCTACAGCTGATTAGGCAGCTGGTTCCCTTCCTCGAATGCAATGATTTAGCTACAGTGATCCATGCTATGGTCACTTTGTGATTAGACCACTGTAACACTCTCTACATGGGGCTGCCCTTGTCCCAGATCTGGAAGCTGCAACTGGTGCAGAACGCCACAGCCAGGCTGCTGATGGGTCTCTCTGTGTGGGACCACATCCGGCCTGTGCTGAGGTAGCTGCACTGGCTGCCCATAGCATACCGGATCCGGTTCAAGGTGCTGATACTGACCTTTAAAGCCCTATATGGTCAGGGGCCTGCCTACTTGAAGGACTACCTTTCCCCATATGTGCCCCAGAGAGCACTGAGGTCAAGCTCACAACATCGCTTGACTCTCCCCAGTCCAAAAGACGTTCGGCTGGCCAGCACCAGATCCAGGGCATTCTTGGTGGTGGCCCTGTACTGATGGAACAAACTCCCGGAGACCATCAGGGCCCTGCGGGACTTATTACAGTTCCACAGGGCCTGCAAGATGGAGCTCTTCCACCAGGCTTTTGATTAAGGGCTGCCATTGGGGGAATTAGGATAACATCGCCCTGGAACCACGGGCCGAATCTCTTGCTGCCGCTTTCACCATTGAACTCTGATTGCCGCCAGGATAGGTTGTTATATATGTTGTTTTAATCTTTGATATGTTTATCCTATGTTTTAAACTGTAAACCATCTTAATGGTATTTTATTGCTGTAAGCTGCCTTGAGCCAGTTCTCTGGAAAGGCAGGATAAAAATGTGATAAACAAACAAACAAGCGAACAAATATAAACTATTTACGATGGTGTGCCAACCATCTGCTAAGCCTGCAATGTGGTCAACAGCTACAGTGACCAGTTTGCATCTAGCTGCTCTTGTTGTAATCTAGTTGCATCTAGCTGTATAGTTGTAAACTCCCTTGTTCTAGATAAACTCCCTTGTTCTAGGTAACCCTTAGCACATATACCAACAGCATACCAGACAACTCATCTTGACATCCAGGCCAGATATCTGCCCAAGCAACTTAAGCACTGCTGGGACTAGAAGAATGGGATAAAACAACAGGTATAGCTTATGCCCGTCATTGCCTTCCAGACCCCCACAGCCACCTACCAAGCCTGATGACAATAACTGAGATGGTGAAGCTTTGCATACTCCAAGCCCATCTTCAAGTACATACAACCCTTGCCCCCTATTTTCTTTGCCTGCACAACAATTTTTCCACAGGTAGACATTGCATTTTTTTGACCCCTGGACCAAAATGCATTCTAGCCTGTCTCATGCACCATTGCAAGTTGCTTAATGTACAGTTGTTTGATTAGCACAGTTGAATCTATCAGAGCCCCACAGTGAGAGGAACAACTTTACCTGTGATTATGCTGTCTGTCAGTGCAGCTGTCTTGTCAATGGAATCTTTATAGACCAAGAGGGTCATCAAGCCCATTCACCTGACTCATATTCTGAATTTGATTCCTGAAAGTGTTCAATAAATGTGTAGTTTGTATCACACTTATGTCTCTGTTTTATCTGTTTTGTAGACAGGGACCTATGCCCATCTTCCTGCTCATGTCTGACCTCAGACATGAGGCTCACACTGGGAGTAGGCTCCTTCACCACTGTGCTTTAGCAAACAGAGGGAAACACTCCTCTGGGTTCTCAATCCCCTTGATCATTGCTGGTGTGTGACAAACCATTCAGGCTACATGGTGGTGGAAGAGATTTAGAGAAGAAAGGTTGCTGGGATAAACAGGTTGCTGGAGTAATGAACTTAATGAATGCAGCAGAGGAATGGCTAAGCAAAATGATTGGTGTCTGGGACAGCCAATCAGCATGAGTGACCCATCCCTAGCGACTGGGTCTGATGGTGCAAAATCTTGTCTGTGTCTGGGTCTCCTTCCAGGGCTGTACTGTAGCTAGATAAATGCAAGCCTTGAACTGCAAGGGCCTCAGACCTTGCCCATGAGGTCCTCGGTTGCATGTGGGTTTTAAAAGTCCTACACAGTCTGGGACCAACATATCCGCAGGCTGCCTCCTGACATACCCCCCAAAGAGCACTACACTCTTCTAAAAACAACACACTGATGATCCTGGGATCAAGGAGTATTTCCCCGGCACCGACCAGAGACAGAGTTTTTTCATCGATGGCTCCAGCTTGGTGGAATGTGCATCCAGCTGAGATCCAGACCTTGTGGGATTTGGTACAATTCTGCAGGGCCTGTAAGACAGAGATATACTACCAACAATGCTCCCTCTAAGCTGTGGAGTCTTGTGAGCAAAAGTTCTATTTCATGAGCTATGGGTATTAAAGTTGTGAGTGAGCAATTTGGCTACTGCATAAATTAGTTTGCTCTGGAACCATCCTTCCTGAGCTAAGACAAAAAAGTGTGAGCTGGAGGCTAAAAAACCTGTGAGCTAGCTCACACTAACTCAGCTTAGAGGGAACACTGACTACCAAGCATATGGATGAGGTCAGGAGAGCTCCCATCCATACAGATTTACTCTTCCACCAGGCTTTTGATTGAGGCAGCAGACATCCCCCCCCCCCTCCCGCCGGTTGATTCTCTATTGGTGGCCTGGACCGGAATAGTCATACAAGACTACCTACCCCTGAGACATCTAGTTAAACTATACAAGGCACTTTATGAATATGTTGTTATACTGTTCTAATCTGTTTTAATTGTTTTTAACTGTACTGTGTATTGTATTCAGATGGTTTTATGTTGTTTTATGACGCCAAATGGCCTTGTAAGCCGCTCTGTCTAGAAGTGGCTGTATCCTTTCCTTTGGTCAAATGAGCGGTGGAGGTATTGTTAGAAAGGGGTTGCATTTTAACATGACAGCTTTTTGTTAAACACCAACTCTACAAGATTGATTAGGTCTTGTGGGTTGCCAGGAGGCAACAGACTCTTGTAGGCTCAGTGTGAACATGAATGACCTCTTTGCCACATGTCTAGATAAAGGTTAACCAGCTTTATCGCATATAAGGCATATTGAATAGACAGAGACAAAATTGTAACCAGCAACTAGGAACTCAGCTTTGCTCAGGGGCCACCCAAAGAGCACTTCTGATATTTTATTCCAGAACCTTATCCATGCTGTCATCAACACAGTACACACATAGAGTTCTTTGCTAAAGCTGGCTAGTTTATAGAGTTGAACAATGCAGTTCATGCAGGAAACCCTTTCTTGGGCTGTGCACCAGGCTAAATGCTCCCCCAATTCCAGCTTTTCTACCCATCTTTTGTGAATGGCCGGCCAGTCAGAACTGGGGCAGCTCAACCACAAAGGGGTATTCCTGGAGAGAGTCTCTGTCTGCCTGGGATCCACCCCAGTGAATGGCCTTAATCAAAATCAGGGAGTCAGGCTTGCTCTGTCTTTGTTGTTATCCTTCAGTGCCAAGCAAGGGGGCTTGATTAAACAATGTAACCTGTTCACTATATTATTTGACTTCTTCAACTGATAGATAAGGGCAAGGCTTTGGCACACAAAAAATAGAGCAAAGAATCTGCTGCACTTTGGCTCAGCTCTCTAATTCAGCTCAGAGGTCTGGAACAGGATTGTCACTAACAGTATCTGGATCATATGGTCTGAGTGGCCATACTTACTGGCTTGCATGACCATCATTTTCCATATCCTGCTTTGACAGAACTACATATTGGAAATAGGTTTGTTTTTCATATAATCAATGCCTTTCTCCATCCACTAACAAAAGCAAAAAGTGCCTGTGTGATATGGAACATAACAGGATATGAAATTCCAGCTTGTGTTTTTCTTTGTGAAACTGATAGTGCAGATCTCTGGTTCAGAAACCATGATTGTTCTACAAAAAGTGTGGAAGTCTGTTTTTTAATTAGCAGCATACCCACTCCATACAGACTGTGACATATACAGAATATAATTACCCCAGGTTGTAGAAGTGTGGTAATACTATATGATGTGTCTCTGTTCGTTCCTTTTAGAATAATCATTCATGTCTGATAGTAACATATAATTCTCCATTCTAAAGGTGGCCTTTAGGAAGAAAAATGCTCAACTCTTTCAGAAGATATCTGAATGCTAAAATCAAACAAGCATCATCTGTTTGAAAGACAAAATCAATGGGTTTTTTTAGAAGTTCCTGCTGAAAACCTTCTCTCCTGTATCCATATTCTTGCAGCTGAACAGAACTGGTTCTGGTAAAATTGATGACAAAAAGGGCAACAAATGTGCAGGCAAGAATGAATCAGCATCTGAAAGCGGAAAGACTGCTGTGGTGTTTTCTTTGAAAAATGAAGTTGGTGGCTTGGTAAAAGCACTCAGACTCTTCCAGGTAAAACCTTCGCTTTTGTATTGGAAAAGTCCATGACACACAAGTGAAAGCTAATGTGTGTGTGGGGGGGGTGCACTAATTCCAAAACATTTTGTGTATGTACAGCCATAATGATGTTCTGTTTGTTTTAAATGTCATCTTTATTTTCATCATACTACCAGATTTACTTTAATTATGCCATTTCCAAGGGCTGGAACATTTGCAGTTAACTACTGTTCTGCTGTGAAACAGCAATACCTGATGAATCCTGCTACCTTTTTTGCTAGTGCAAGAGAGAGGGGGGGCTACTTTGATCCTCAAAAAGGTGATCATGGGATCTTTATGGACTAAAAAATGTGGTAAAAGGGCTTCACAGTCTCTTATCCCTTTTGTAGAACAAATTTTGAGTCCAGTGGCACCTGTAAGACCAAGAATGGTTTATTCAAGGTATGAGCTTTCATGTGCAGGCACAGTTCCTTAGATATATTGAAATGGAAGTTAACAATTCATATGTATAGGCAGATGCCTCTGTTAGCCAAATTGCTTTAATTTACGTTTAGCAATCAGCAAAATACATGGGTTCTTGCCAACTATACCAGGGTCCCACCCCTCCCGGGAGTTCTCAAGGAAAGAGGCACGTGAGGCAGATTCCAAGTTCAATGTTCTTTACTGGATCATGTAATCAAGCATACCAAAAACGTAATCACACACACAATCTTACAGGCCTAATAAAATAAAGAGAGAAAATAGCACTTAAGCATGAGCAGGTCTCGTTGGTGGGGAAAGCACGTTACCTTAGATGCGTTGTCCGATGTCAAGATGAGTTGGATGGGGGAAGAAAGGTATAAAAGCTAGGGGGCCACGAGGCTTGAACCGGCAAGACCACGTGGTTCTCCTGGATCGTGAGTCCAGAGAGAGAAAAAGGGGTTCAAAGATGGAGGCAAGGGTTGGGGACAGAGAGCTGGACTGAAGGGTCAATAGGTTAGATAGAGGGCGATGGCTCAAGAGGCCGAGTGACTCTCGGTTTGGACTTTTATTGGGGGTCTTGGGGCGGGCTTTGCAGACCACAACCCACTAACACTCCTACTAGGCGGTCCGTCCCTTTTGGACCTTGCTATAGGTTAAAGGTGAACAAAGGGAGGAGGTCCCGGGGATGGTCAGTATTGCAAGAGCATGATCTCATCAGGAAATAGACACTGAGTCTGGGGTCCGATGACCCACCTGGCCATACCTATTGTTAGTTGATGGTTTTAGCCAAGTATCTGATGGCTGGCACATTAGTTGCTAGGCAGTCTAGTTAGCATAACTATCCAGATGTATAGTGGGGGAGTGGGGGTCAGCCAGCGGATGTCTGACAGAAGGAAACCTCATGGCAAGAAGAATCCTTTGTCTTGGGTGAACTGCTTAGGGTGTCAGCCTCCTGGCATGGGCTGGAGCTGGCTTCTATTCAAGAAGAAAGCGCAAGACCCTACCACTGTTGGTAACACAGAGTTCAAGCTTATGGATATGAAACTCCATAAGAGCACAAAAAGTGCCTTGCTGGCTAACACCTCTACATGTATCTGAGGAAGTGTGCATGCACACAAAAGCTCATACCTTGAATAAACCTTTGTTGGTCTTAAAGGTGCCGCTGGACTCAAAATTTGTTCTGCTGATTCAGATCAACATCTGGATTTATCCGTGTCAGAAAAGCTTATGGAAGTCAACCCAGTAGGTGGGATCCAGACCCAATTTTCCACTAATGGAAGGGGTGGGCTAATTTCCATCATTTCTCTCTTCCTGCTGCAGGCCACCAGTTTATCTCTCATGATGTTTCTGGGGTCCCTGTCCCTCAGGAGCAGCATTTTGGGGAGATTACTGGAAGGGGAGGAAGCAGGAACATTCTCTTCCACTGAGAGAAGTGCCTTGCATGACTGGAAAAATTTGTTTGGAACCACACTATTGTATACAATGTTCTAGAACTTGTCTGTGGGGAGTTTTCTCTGGTGAAATGTGAGTTCTTCATGCAGGCTTTGTATCCACAGCACTGCATGCAAGTAAAACCATGGTGGTCACTTTCTGGCTGCTTAATTGCATTGTGTAAGGAGGGCGTGTGTGTGAACTGAACTGGGTGATAGTATGAGGGCATAGTGGTTGCACAAGATCATAACTGTTGGGTGATGGTAGAGTTTCCAGGGATCCTGTGGTATGTTTGCCTTGTTGCTTTGTTGGCTGTTGTTGACTCTACTGTTGGTCGACCACCACAGCTTCACTCATCTGAGCAGGATTTTCTGTAGGTCCCAACCTGCAAATAGGCAAAATCAACAACTGCCCATACAGGTGCCTTCTCTGTTGTGGCCCCCGCCTAATGGAATGGCCGGCCCAAGGAGGTCAGGAAGGTGCCCACTGTCCTGGCTTTCTGCAAACTATGAAAAACTGAATTATTCAAGAGGTCCTTCCTGCACAGGTAATAGGGTTGCACTGTACCAAATGATTCATAAAGTTAGTTGGATAAATTATTAGGGACTGTGGTCTATACCACTATGAATAACTTACTGTAAGTAGAATCCTATTATGTATTTTTTTGCACTGCTTCATGTGTCTTGTTAATATTTATGTCATACTTTAGTTCTTCCTTTTAGATTTCTGGTTGGTTCCAGACTTCTACAATCCTAGATCACTGTTCAGTTAATGTCCCATGTTGTTGATTGTACTGACTCACTATGTTTTCTTTGACTTGAGTCACTGAGAGAAAGGCAGACGACAGACAGACTAGATAGATAGACAGGCAGGCAGGCAGGCAGGCAGGTAGGCAGGCAAAGTTATGTCAGCATCATCCTGGGCGTAGTGTGTGCCTGAAGTAATGGGACCATAAGGTTGCCCTGACTGTTCATTGAAGTGCCATTTATCCTCTAAAATTATCAGGGCTGATCTGACCATTTATATAATACAGGTTTTTCACAAATGGTTTTTCCTGGGACTTAAATTACTAAAGAGCTAGCCAGTTTTTTTGATCCTGGGAACTTATTATCAGAAATTAGTTCAAGTGCCAAGTGTGAGTCTTGAAAGGTATGAATTAATGACAATAGAGGGCCCTCTAAGCATGACCAGAATATATTTTCTTAATTTATAAATCCACCATAGCCTGCCGTAGAACATCTAAGATCCAGGCAGGGGGACTCTTCCAGGTCAGCTTGAGTGCTGTCTAGGGTTGCCAGGTCCAGGTTGGGGAACTCCTGGAGATTTGGGGATGAAGTCTGGGGAGGACAGGGAAATCAGTGCGATACAGTGCCATGGAGCCCACCCTCCAAAGCATCCATCTTCTCCAGGGAAACTGATCTTTGTAGTCTGGAGATGAGCTGTAATTCCAGGGGATCCCCCAAGTCCCACCTGGAGGCTGGCATCCCTAGGTGCTGTTAGCTATTTTTAGAAATTAAGAACTGGCTTTATTTATTCAAATATTCATACTCCACCTTTCCTCTTGGCTCAAGTCTACAGGGCCCAGATAAGTTTCTTAAGAAGACTGCTGTGAAAACTCTACTGTCAAACTCTTAGGCAGGGAAGGAAGTTGAAAAACAGGAACTGAGAGTCTTCCCCATCTGATACATGGAGTTTCACTTGAACTCCATCTGTAGTTTCTGTTTGTTGTTTTGCTATGTTCCCTGGGTCTGCAAAGGTCAATGAACTGAGTGTCACACTTGTGTCATTTTTTTCTATTGGCCCAGCACTGTATACCACCAGTGCTAGAGAGTTCAGGCCCACTCTCACCAGCCCAGGATCACTTGATAAAATGTAGTTATCATGCAGTTGTTTGTTTGTTTATAGTCCGCCTTTGTCACAGGGACTCAGGGTGGATTACATGTGCATTTTTTCAGATCGCTGTAATACATGTGGAACATAAACATTTGTGTATGTTAGCATAGTCCCTAGTTAGAATAAAAAAGGTTAAAATACATACTACTTTGGTATGAAGAAGTTATTTACTATGCCTATAAATCTGGCACTGAATGGCATATTTTAACAGTGAACAACACTTTTACAAGAAGTTGCCATGGTAAATCATGTCTAATTAACCTGTGATATTTATAGATTTCATCCCAGATTTCTAATGAAACAGAGTATTAAATATATTAATAATTCTGTGGTAGGTTTATTGGACTTAACATCACAAATCATCAATACAGATTGGGGTTTCTTTTTCTTTTACTACATCTAACAGAAAAATGGGTCACTTATGTAGCAAAAACAGGTCACTCTCAGACAATGTAGGTATTTCTGCATAGTGAAGGAACTCCTTAGTTATGCAGAAAAATATGACTTTGTAATTAATCAAAGAATGATCAGAAAATGAGGAGCATGGAATGTTGACAGCCATGAAAATTAAAGGGGAAAAACAGCAGGGAAGCAGAAATTGGTTTGATCAAAATCCTGAATCCAGGAAGAGATTTGAGGGTTGTGTATGTGAGAGAGAATTTTCCAAACCACAGATCTCTGCCCCCTGCTAGGATCTCTTACATGCCCAAAGCTTATTCCCTCCAATAGCAACCTCGACAACTCCATGTTTATTGAGAGTTTGGTGAAACAGACAACTTACAGACAAATTAAGGGTTTCTGCATACATAAGAAAACATTGGTTTGTTTCTTCTTTGTAAATATATATATCATTATGCCCAAATTACCTGAGGAGGACTCGGTATGTTCTGGGAAGCATGAAATATGGAGAGCAGTTGGGTATCAGTTAAAGGGCGGCAGCGGGGTGGGGGGAAGATAATGGAGAAATTGGTCTGTTGAAGATCTTAACAGCTTATAGTATCCTGGGAGGAGGATCAGGAGGAAACGTTCCAGTAATTTATTTTCCTGCAATTTCTTGTGAGATCCCAACCTGAACATATTAAACTACATTTCTTAAGAAATTCCTATTAAACAATTCTGTTCTAAGTGAATTTAGTGTGTTGCTGAAGTGATCTTTATTTTGTCTGCAGGAGAAACATGTGAGTATGGTTCACATTGAATCAAGAAAATCCAAGAGGAGAAGTTCAGAGGTAGAAATTTTTGTGGATTGTGATTGCAGCAAAAAACAATTCAACGAACTCATTCAGCTGTTAAAATATGAAACTAACATTGTCACTCTAAATCCTCCAGAAAATATCTGGACTGACGAGGAAGGCAAGGCTATTATATCCTCAGTCACTTTATTTTGAAATTAGCAAAATCTTGTGATGATGCGCTAAGACCTATGATCACTCTATGTTTTCTCCAGAACTTGATTGTGTGCCTTGGTTCCCCAGGAAGATTGCTGAACTAGACAAGTGTTCCCAAAGAGTTCTCATGTATGGCTCTGAACTGGATGCAGATCATCCCGTAAGTGTTCAGTAAATGATGACTGTTACTCACACTTATTTGACCAGTCAGGTTATGTGGAATGAAGCAAAAGTTATTCTTTTTCCATGTGACTTGTAGTGCTGATGCTGGTGCTTTCCAGTGATGGTTGAATCCAGTTTACCGTATATATATATATACCTAGTATATATATATAGCCCTAACATATTGGCACTTTCCAGCTCTTCCATTGGCTGTGCTGTGTGCTCCATCAGCCATTGGCCCATCAACTGCCACTTGAGTACTCATATGCCATTGGCTGGGTGCTGGGACCATTCCTTTTCCACACCCACTGCCAGCTTGGCCACTCTTCCCTGTCAGAATAGACTACCAAAATGGCTGTCTCTCCTGATGGACGTTTCTCCTGCTTGGCTCCTCCATTGCTGGCCAGCTACTGAGGTGAGCCACCATCTGTCAAACCATTCTCTTCTCCTCCTGCTGTGGGGCTCACTTTCCCTTCAGTGGCTGCTGCTAGTCAACCAATTTGGTTCTGTCAGTAAAAAGGCAGGGGCAGGAGGCCCTTTCCAGGCCTAATTTGGCCTTTGAGGGGAACTCATTGGGGCCAGTCCTGACTAGGGTTGCCAGCTCCAGGTTGGGAAATTCCTTGATATTTTGTGGTGCAGTCTACAGAAGCCAGAGTTTGGGGAGGGGAGAGGCCTCAGCTAAATAGAATGTCATAGAGTTCCCTCTCCAAAGCAGTTATTTTATCCAGGGGGAGAGATATCTGTTGTCTGGAGTTCAGTTCTGATACCAGGCAATCCTCAGGCTCCTCCTGGAGGTTGGCTACCCTAGGCCTGGCAGCACCCTCTGGGTGACTTGATGACACCTGACTGGCATGACTTAACTAGGCATGGCTGCATGCACCAGCAGCAGCCCCCCTAGGACAGCCAGTGTGGTGTAGCAGTTAGTGCTTCAGAGCAGGTCTGCCAGACCCAGGTTCTTGCTGTGGAAGCTGAGTGGGTGATTTCAGACTAGTCACAGACTTTCGGCCTAGCCTACCTCACAGGGCGAGAGGAGAATGATGTGAACTGCTTTGGTCCCCACTGCAGAGAAAGACTGTACTTTTCCTAGGTAGAGGTTGTGGTGGTGGGGGGAGAGATGGAAAGCTGAGGGGCAGATATAGGTAGGTTGATGGCTGGCTGGGAAGGAGATAACCTTGTCACCTCTAGGTCGGGAAATTCCTGGATATTTGAGGGGTGGAGCCTGGAGATGGTGGGGTTTGAGGAGGGGTGGGACCTCAGAAAGGTACAATGCCATAGACTCCACCCTGCAAACCAGCCATTTTCTCAGGGGAACCATTGTTGCCAATCTCCAGGTGAGGGCTGGATATCACTCAGAATTACAACTGCTCTTCAGATGGCAGAGATTAATTCCCCAGGAGAAAACAGTGTCATTATACTCTGCTGAGGTCACCACAGCAAATTGATGCTGAGTGCCCAAGGCCAAGGCACCTGCCCTGAGCCTCTTTCTAGAGCCCGTTGTATTTATTTCCACAATGGACCTTATTCCTAGTAATAAATAATGCTTATAATGCAGTTTATAATTGTTTGACAGCTTATTTCTTAAGTGTTCAAAGTGCTTTGTATACATTGGCATGAAGATCCTTATATTTCTGTACAGTAGTGTTACCCAAAAATTTGGAGGTACATGTGAAACTTCCTTCACAAGTGCACCTCCAGATCCCTGGGGCAATGGACTTCTGCCTGTGGACACAAGACTGGGCAGTACTGTGGAAAGAGAATTACGGCAGCAGGAACTTTAATCTTTATTGAACATTTAAAAAGAAAAAGCAGGAAAACACAGGTAGGCTGAAAGAGCAATGTAAAATACTATGTATGAAGATTTACTGAGCTATGAGCAACAAGATGACCTATAAAACCACACTAGCAGATCAAAGTGCAGAAAAAAGCAACTAGAATGATTAAAGGATTGTAACACTTTCCCTATGAAGAAAGGTTAAAGCACTTGGGGCTCTTTAGCTTAGAGAAATAATGACTGAGGGGTTACATGATCGAGGTTTACAAGATTATGCATGGGATAGATCCATTAGAGAAAGAAGTACTTTTCTCCCTTTCTCACAGTACAAGAACTCATGGGCACTCAATAAAATTGTTGAGCAGTTGGGTTAGAATAGATAAAAGGAAGTACACATAGAATTAACTGCCACAGGAGGTGGTGGTGGGCTGGCAGCTACAAGCATGAATGGCTTCAAGAGGGAATTAGATAAACATATGGAGTAGAGGTCCATCAGTGGCTATTGGCCACAAGGTATAGATAGGATCTGTCAGTCTGGGTAAGTGATGCACTGTTTTCTTGGTGCTTGGGGGGGCAACAGTGGGAGGGCTTCTAGTGTCCTGGCCCCACTGGTGGACCTCCTGATGGCACTTGCTATTTTTGGCCACTCTATGACAGAGTATTGGACTGGATGGGCCATTGGCCTGATCCAACATTGGCTTCTCTTATGATCTTATGTTCTGACTTACAAGCTCTCATGGGGTAAACAGTAGGCTAGAATTATTCCCATGTTTTTATTGTTTAATCCTATTATAGCAGCAAGAAAACATTTTGGATAGGATATAATATATTGTTGCCAAATGAAACTCATAAGAGATTAAGTATATCTGCCCAGAGCATTTTTAAGGATTGGGTGCATTTTTAAGGACTTGTTGAGTCACATGGTACTAGTTCTAACTTCATGATTGCACCAGAACAAAGACTGAGTCAAGTGGCACCTTTAAGACCAACAAAGTTTAATTCTGGGTATAAGGTTTTGTGTGCATGCACACTTCAGCTACATTGAAACAAGGCTTCCTCCACCATTACATACAGGTAGGGGGGGTTAGTTGCCAGGAAGGGCTAATTAGAGTCAAGATGCATAAGTAACTGAGCAATAAGTATAGCTAACATCGGGTTAAAGCAGTTGATGAGACCTGTGGATAGCAACAAGTGACTTTACTCAAATTGGCCATCAAAGTATGGTTTGCTTCAATGTTGGGCCAAACTGTTACCAAACTTCTATGTATTTAGACTGAAGTAACCCTTGCATATTATTGCACTGTGAGCCATGTATTGAGTGAAGCTTCTACTTTAGGGAGTCTTTGGAAAACTCTGAAAAAGTCTGACCCATCCTCCAGTATTCAGTACTTGTGGAAAGTAAGAGCATCATAAAGTACTGGAAGCTCTTAAAAAATCAAGGCAAATTTGACTTTTATATTTTAGTTCTGGTGCGTAGAAGATTTCCTGTCCTAAACCATGAGAATAATTATAATCATGCACACTGCTATAAGTTCACTTAAAAAGAACATAGATATTAAAGGAATATTCCTATCGGTGTGGGAGGAGAGGGAAGAAGGCATTTGAAAAGCTGCTCGTACTCGGGGAGATAATTATGTAGTAGAAATCACGGCATACTTCAACCCCAGCAGGAAAGCAGCTTGCACATAGGCTCCTTGTGTTTCCTGTTTCTAATACAGCAACAGCATTTCAGCCCATATTTCATACTCTTAGTAGGTCCACATAATGCCAAAAAGGTGTGAATCTAAGGATCGGGAAAACTAACGTATTACAATAATTTGCATTCATTTTTTTCCCTTGGATTTAACCTCAGCATTTGCTTACCTTTGGAGATCTTAAGCCATGCTGGTAACATAGTAAGATTATGTATTCTGGAAGGGATACTTAGAAATGGTTCTACCCTGTGCTTAGCACAAATACTTCAGATGTTCATGGTGGAGGTTAGTCCTGGAACCTGAGACGCTTTGAGATCAGCTAACTCTCTACAACCTTCAGGCAGCTGCAGTTTCCTACCAAGCATTTTTGTACATGTGGAGGAAATCCATTAGTGGGTCCAAAAGGGAATTTTGTGGCATCAGAATGGCTAACATATTTATTATGGTGTAAGCTTTTGTGTACTAGAGCATGTTTCATTAAAGTATCCTCTGTAAAACACACAAACTCATATGCATGTGCAGAATATGAGGAACAACATCAGGTTCAGAAGGCAATGAAATGCAATAAGGACCATCTATATGACATTTATTTTCAAAGCTCACATGTATTTTATGTACTTGTGCTTGTTTTATATATAAGCACAGGGACCATATAGTAGATAATACATTCTTCCAAAACCCGTGGGGCTAATTTAATACCTAGTGTGTGAAAGGAAACCATTATTGTTGAATATTGTTGCCTCATATCCGCTGAGGCAATTTCACAACCTGAATACATCAGACATACCACTAGGGGTTTATTCACCTGCTCATCCACTACAATATCTGCAGTCATCTATGAATGATGCCCTTCTGTTTTGTATGGTTAAATGGGGTCGCCAGTGTTGCTGCAACTTGAATGGCACTTCACACACACACACACACAGGCTGAGGACAGACTGGCAATCTAGAGCAGGAGAGCTCCACTTGTAAAGCGGGGGAAGGGAGCCCGTTCAAACAGCCGCAGCTGTTCCCCTCTCTTCCATGCTTACCCGCTTTCCAGCCGCTTCCCTTCCGCATTAGAAGGACACCAGGAGAAACCGGTGTCCAGAGGCCGTCTGCCGCTTGCATCCCACTTCAGTGCACTGTGAACTGAAAGAAGGCGGGATTCAAGCGGAGGCGGCAGTGTGAACATGCCATTTTGCCAATGTGAGCACATGTGCACATTGCTGAAACAGCCCTGCTACGATCTGTGGAGGCCAGCCCACCCCGGGGCCACTCTGCACGTTCCGGTCTGATATGCTAACGCAGGAGTCTGGCCAGTGTGAATGGCCAGCCCTGGAGCAGTTTTCCCCCACAACTTTTGGCCCTGCTTTCCTCTCACTCCAGATGGCCAGTCTGTCTTTAGCCACAAATGCGACAGAAATCAACAGTATTGAGAAATGCTGCCATTTCATTTTCTCAGAACACCCTGTTGCAGACCTGAAAATCACCATTATTCAGTGAGACAACTTTAAAAGGAAGCTCCATTGTGAAATTGCTGAATTAGATGACCATCTTGATTTTATCCTTTTTGGCCTCAGTTGTGTTAACAGTAGCTTCTCAAGCTACCAGTATTAGATTAGCTTGGAATGTTTACAAAAAATGTGTGTCATCACATATTACTGCTGTTGCGAATAGTTAAAATGTTTATTGTGTATACTCTTGAGCTCTGCATAGAAATGCAAAGATTCCATAACATATCCTTTCAACAGCACCTTTTTCAGTATATCCACGTAACATATATTACCTCTCAACTGAGGACTGCTTTGGTGTCTAATGTGTTAGTTGCTAGGTATGCAAATTGGTCTAAGACAAGGGATTGAAATAATGGCTGCTGATGTCACAATACATGGCTGGCTCCCTAAAACAAGGGAATCACTGGTATTTTTCTATGACAGGAGTCCTCAACACTTTGGAGCCTGTGGTCACCTTTGGAATTCTGTCACAGGGTGGTGGGTACAACAGTAAAATGGTTGCCACTTGAGGTGGAGCCAACTACAAAATGGTTGCCACTTGAGGTGGAGCCAGCCATAAAATATCAGGGAGTGAGGTTATGCATAACTCTAATAGTAACTCTTCAACATTTCAGACAGGAGCTCTGTTTAACAGGATGCCTTTTTAAATGAGCATATTGTTTAAAAATATCTTCTTGCATAGACACAACTTACCTCTAATCACACAGTGAAGATTTTTATGCTGTGGTGGCAGCTGCTGCTGAAGCAATTTTTAAAAATCTGCACAGCCAATCAGATCTCCAGTGGCAATTTAGAAGCCCTGCTGATCAAAAGCTCCATCTGGCCCTTCCTGCTTTCTAAAATCACTTGGCAGGTACCAAGAAAGGTGTTGACAGGTGCCATGGTGTCCCCTGGCATTATCCTGAGGATCCCTGTCCTATGAAGTTGCTAAAGGAAGGAGATATGGAAGGTCCCCCCAGGTAAAAGGTTGTAGCTCTCCCAATACCTTACCCTACCTCTTTCTGATGATTACTTCAGCTAGCAAATCAGTTCAGAAGAAGGTTGGTAGAGAGACGCACACTTACAGATCTGTGATATGTTATGGAAGATTCAGAAACATTTCAGAAAATATATGGCATTACTGCTGATCAGACAAGGAATTCTGGGTGTTTGTTTGGGTTTAAACCATCTTTTAGTTCATTGCTCCCAGTTTCCTGTAGTGGTCAAGAGTAGCCCCAGCCCCAACCAGTAGAATCTCAGCAATATCTGTGGGGCTGTAGCAGTGTTGTCTTTTCTATGCCAGGAGCAATATATGGGACTTAAATAAATGCTTAACTCTTACTTCAGCGAGTCTTCGTTATATATTCAAGTCACAGTTCATATTCACAGCTATTATTGACTCACTCGTATCTATTGAAAAACAAACCCATAACCTTACAGCTTGTTTATATAGAAGGCAGGCTGGTTGATGTGAACCAGAACCAGAATTTTCTGCACAGAATTAAGTTTCCTGCTGGTAGATTGATTTCTCTCTCTGGAATCCAGCCCAATAAGATAGAGGAGGCATCCTGTTGCCACAAACACAATGGTCTTGTGGCACCATAAACCTGAAAAGCTGGAGCCAATGAACTGCAAATGGACTGAGTTCATGTAACAATTGAATTAGAGTATTTCCCTGTACTCTTTGAAATTTGGAGTATATCTGAGATCAGAGAAGGATGTAGCTTGAGAAGTTGGCAGAAGTAATCCTCCCCTTTCTTTTTGTGTGAACTTCTCCATTATCATAAGAGGTGTGTGTGTGTGGGGGATTTCTGCTAATTTGCCCCTCTTGTTTCTGCCCCCTGTCTGCTACCCATTCTATTCCTGATGGTTCCTATCAGGAGCAGTTTTTCCCATTAGGCTTAGGAGGCTGCAATGGGAAAAGAAAGTGATCTGATTCATGAACTTATTCTGTTCATACTAATAAATGTATTGTTCCAGAAAATTCTGGCCTAGAGGCCCAGTCAGATATATGAACTTTATACCTCAGGTGGGTAGGTAGATAAATCCTGAATCCACAGAGGAGGAAAATACACATTTTTAGAAAGTGGAATACAGTTGAACTGTGCAGGAGATATGTGTGCTATTCACATGTAAGTTCTATTTCAGTCTTTAGACGGACACATGCAGGTTCAAGGCAGGGCAAGCAGATACAGTCACATTTTGCACACCATATTCCTTATACATTCATTTTTTTTGTCTGAAAGGGGCTTCTGATTTGCTGATGAAGCATACATGTAGGTCAATGGGTTGTGTGTAATATTGCTAAAGAGAACATTTTTAGAAACTCCTGCGTGTTCCTGTTTTTACTTGTCATTTTCCATCCTGAAAGCTTTGTATCAGTGTACCTGTGTTCAAACCCCAATGTAAAGTTCGGAGAGGTATGAATAATATACGGCCATGTGTTGAGGAAGGGGATGGTAGGCTCCATTTTGTGGGCAAATAATTCTTCTTCATCTGCTGTCAGCTTGGACAGCCAATAACATAAAGTGCAATGAAAAAGGATTTTAAAAAAATCTGTGGTGGAATATGAACACATAATTTTGGGGACAAGTTATGAGTTTTATCACAAAATAGCTATTCCTCCCAAGACTGATTATTTGAAGGCAAAATTTGTTGTGAGGCAAAGCTAGGTTTTTAGTTGGCTATAGGTATGATCAGTCCGAGGGAGGGGTGTTAGTAATACTGTTCATTTTGACTTGTTATCATCCAATAAAGCTTTCCAACTATAGTTCTACAGGAAAGATAGCCTCCAGGTAACATTCTACACAAGTTATACTGAGTTATATAAGTTATACTGAGGAAAGATAACTTTTTACTAAGGGTACAATTACATGGACAGTTTTATTAAATTTATCTCTTGCCTTCCAACCTGAGAAGCCCTCGGGATAGCACAGTTGCTCTTTAAGCTGAAGACCTAAAGCAGTTTTTATTGCCATTTCTGTTCACAGAAGAAAAGAATGTAGGGTTTATGTTCCTTGCGGTCCATTTTTGAATGTATGCTCTCCTGTACATATGAATTGTGTCAAAATTATATGTTTACTTTTGAATAAATCCCAGGGGTGATCCTGATTTTTGGTTGTGGTCAGATGACAAGCTTGGCATGGTCTGTCTGTGCCTCTAATTTCTCTGGAACTATTTGTTCCAGAGAGTTTTGACCAGACATGTCACCCTAATCCCACCTAACCCTGTGGTCAACCACTCAAACTACTGCTGCGTGGTCACCATGGAGCAGGCGGGCAGCTTCTTTTTTAAAAAGTCTACTTTAGCCATGCACAGAGCCACTTATTCACAAGGGGCAAATATGCAGTTATGCACATATTGCTATCTGCAAAAACAAATGGTGGTCAAGGAGCGGAAGCTGCAGACCTCCCAACCAGCTTGAGCATGCAATGGAGAGATCAGGTGGCAGAAACGCATGGTGAAAACAATTCAATCCATAAACACCAGACTTTCTCCAGTGTCAGAAAAGTTGGGGGTAAGTTCCCCAACAACTGGGGAACAGAAGATAAATGTCGCTGTCTGGACTTGCACGTTAAATCCAGTAGGGAGAAGGGACAACGCTGGAGCAGACAGTCTGCCTGATTATACCCATTGCCTTTTATTATGCACGTGCATGGGAAACAATTGTTGCAGAAGGGCAGACTTTGGAATGAGACACTGTAAATAAATCCTGAAAATCCTTTCTTGTTGAAAGCCCACATGTCTTATAAACGTTCCTATAAAACTTGGAAGCTGCAGTATGCAAATCCCTTGCTCAGCTAGCTTCCATTCATGACCTTGCCTGGGGTAACAGATGGAGAAGAGTTCAGCCTTTGTGAAGGGCTGCTCATCTTCCTAGCCCACTGCCACTGTGTTTGCAAACCTTACCTTGTAGTGTGAATTGACATATTAATACACATTTTTAAAAACTCTCCAGTGGTTTCTTTCAAAATTCCTTCTTGCTGACTTCATCTCTCATTGTTATAAATTATTTTAATTTGCTCTAGGGATTTAAGGACAACGTCTATCGGCAGAGAAGAAAATATTTTGTAGATATTGCCATGAACTATAAATAGTGAGTACTGACTCTTTCTGTGGAATTACTTACCTGGTCTGTTTATGGTTCTCTGTGTGAGCTTTGCAGCAGGCAGGTGGCAGCCTCAGAACAGTCAAGGCACATTGACACACACAAACTGGGAAAAGACAAATGTGAGTTGAGCTTATTTGGACTTGAATTGGGCTTCTGGTGAAATAGCCACAGCTAAATACACATTGACAGTACATAGCTCCAGTCATTTCTGATCCATGCATGATAGTTTGGTGCATACGGGTTGAAAGTCAAAAGCAATGAAGTTTCTGCTTTGCCGCAAACACAGTACCAGACCAAGTTCATATGGTCCCTGGAAGTACGTATACACATTCACACCTTCCCCTTGACAAACCAGGTGGCTGCAGCTGCCAGCAGCCAGGGCATGTGTCTACAAATACATTTTTGTGCAAGTGTGCCGAAAACTTGGTGGAAAGTTGCACTAAGAGGAGGCACAAAATCAGCCTGTCCAAGAAGCAGTCGACAATGTAGGGCTTTCAAGAAGCTGCCATGGGCATAACAGTTATGTGGACTGACCCCTCTGCAAACCCAGTGTCTTTCTGTAGTGATGGCCTGTAGGATACCAGCTGAATGAACTACAACACATATTTTGGCAGTGGTCTTGGGTTTTCTGTTAAGATGCAGATTTTTCAAAGAGAGATTAAGGAAACATATTAAACATATTGCTATTCTAATAAAATTTAGCATCACTTTAATCAACATTTGAAAAACAATCTGCCAAAGATGGCTGAAACAAACCTGAGACTTTCCTTCGTCTTAGTAGCAGTATGTAGTCTTTTACTGAATCATTAAATATAGAGTTAGCTGGAATCCTGAGGTAGAAGGATATGTCCTTTCCCAGGTAGTTTTCATCTCCTATTGCTTTTAGTGGAAGCCTGTCAAGTTTGAACAGATTCACGCTCTGAGTCTCTGACCCACTGATTCGTGCAACATATTACTTTCCATATTGTGGCATTTTATTGCTCCTGGAGGAAGTACCCACAAGTTCAAAGAAAAAGAGTATGAATGCCATTTTGCCATTTCAGCTTGCATAGCCCACAGCTGAGCAGAAGGGTCTCGGCTGCTGAAACTGTGGTTGCCAACACTATCTAGTCTGATGGGGGTAGATAAAAGAAGGGGACACAGGCAAACTGTTTTGCAACAGTGCCTCAGTATAAACTTTGAAGGAGAGCAAGAGTTTGCCTTGGGGTTAATATTCATAAGAAACAAACTATATATCCTCCTACCCAGAGAGTGTCATAATTTTTGCAAGCAGGACGTGACTAGTCAAACCAGACTCTGTAATTATGGACAAAAGTGCAGCTCGTTTTCAGGGCCAGTGTCTTGTATACCTCCAGACCAGTGCAGTACAGACAGGGGTGGCTTCCCATGCATACAGGAAGAGCATGAACTCATCAGTTACTGTCACTCCTTGGGTTGGTTGGTTTGTTGTTTTTGGCTACACAGCCCCTCTCTTTCTCCTCCTTGTTTTCTGTCATTCCAGCATGCCCTCATTAGTCCTCCTAGCATTTCTCTGACCAATTTAGTGACTTGCTCTGCAGCTAATAGTATATATTCCTTCATTTGCAAACACAACACTTACGGACTTTCTTTTTTAAATATTGGCTTTGCAAATCAAGCCCACATTTTGACTTCATTATCATCCCCAGGAGTTAGTAAATTTCCTGTACAACCTCCAAATACCTGCTGTTTTGCAATTTTCTTGTCACACAAGCTTCCAAGCCAAGCTAATTCCACTCACATTCTCTCTTTATTTGTAATGGGCCAAACGCTTCACCCTCTGAAAAAGGCACATAGTAATTTTACGTGCTTTCCAATTCTAGGCTTTTTTTTTCTTGTTTGCAGTTTCTACCTGCTTTGATGTCTCTACTCCCCCCCCCCCCACAGCACAAAGGTGGTGGGGGGGAAGCATTTCTTTTCTGCAACAGAAGGGAAATCTTGGCAAGAAAAGAATACGCTTAAAAGCCCATTAAAAGTCTTTATGTTGTGTGTGTCTCTGTGTGTATATAATAATAAAAAAAACTAATAAGGATACAGCCTGAGAAGAGGAAAGGAGTTTGTGTTCAATGAGTAGAAGCAGTCGCTTTTCTCCCCCCCCCCCCCCCGCTCCCGCCCCAGATCACCACTGTTCTGTTATCTTCTTGTACGGCTATGGATCTCCTAGCACATGCACAAGGCAAGCTCCTTTTGCATATCTGTGCTCAGCTTAGGTGGTAGGCGAGTTTCAAACTGGCCTGAACATTTCCCCCCCTGCTATCCCACTGTGACATTTGTTTAAACTCAGTTTAAGAAAATCGGAGATGTTAAATGTGCACACAGATTAGTGTCATCAGCGAAAGCAAACAAGCAAGGACTCCCTCAGTTGCTGCATGGTGGAAGCCTATCTTGGGCTGCTATCGTTGGTTGGATTCTCTCTTTTGGCCCCCCCAACATGTGAACAGCTTTGGTAGTAAAACCATTTCCTGCATCTATACAGCAGGTGACAGCATACATTTTATAAATTGCTATTAATTTTCAGCTGGTTTAATATATATTGATAACAATGTTAAGTGCGTAATGTCGTTGTGCTAAAGGGGATACCTATTCTTAGAGTATTTTCAATAGTATCAGATGTTGCATCAAAGAACTTTATGGAACATATCCTGGAGCAGGAAGAAGTCTTGAAAATTAGACAAGAGGAAGGAAAGCTCATTTGGGAATCACAAAATAGGCAGTGGGACACTCAAGACTTCCCTGTCAGCCTTTTGAGCTTTATGATAGCCACCACATTCTCAGCAGTTCTGAGGAGACATTGCTTTGCAGATGGTAAGCTGAGGCTGAGAGTCAAGGCCACCCAAGGATCTGGAAGAGCAAAAGCAGGTATCTGAATGCAAGCACCCCAGATCACAGGCTGGCATTCTATTCGCCTTATCATAATGAATATGTTATTTCCAGCTGTGCCTAATTGGAAAGAGAAACATAGATCAAAGGTTATCCAATGGAAGCATGAAAAATGGCCTAGTTAGCCATGACTAAAGGGGAGAGACATTCCCTTGGAGCAGCCATGTCAGTCTGTTACAGCTCAAATAAAAAGGGATCTTGAGGCCCATTAAAGACTAACAGATTTATTGAAGTATAAGCTTTGGTGGGCTGTTCATCAGATACAAGTAGGGAAAAACAACATTCCTAGAGGTTATAACTTCTAGCTTCTGTGAGGTAAGAGGTAAAATACTTATGCTAACCACTAACTTCTTATCCACTGTCAGCACAACTGCACACACAGCAGAAGGGAGATAGTAGTATCATTTATGGTGCAATTAAAGCAGCACGGGATATGATATGTGTGCCCAGGGAGAGCATCATGGGGGAGCTGTATAATAAAGATGTGGGGGCAGTAATACTATTGCATGGAAGGAACTAGCACCAAGGCAGAAAAATAGACTTTCCCATAGGTCTAGGAATGCGCTTAAGCACAATGCAAGCCCCAACACAACTTGACAAGAATGTCATTAGACAGTGTTCTAGAATGTGCTTGCTGTAGAGGAGTACAAGGGTACTACAAGTCATCATGGGCCTTCCCCTCTAGGACACCGTCACAGTTCCCAGACCCAACTCAAATATCATACAAAAACAAATCACATGGCTTGCGTGGCCCCTGGGTGACCAAGGAACCCAGAATTCTGTCCCTCCAGTACCTCTGCTACTCTTACTTCTCCTAGTTGTTGTAATAACTTCTCAATGGCATGAATTAGGATTGTTCAATAGCTCCTCTTGAAATAAGTAACAGAAAAGTGATGTTTAAAATGTATAGTCTCTACCTTACTGAATATTTATTATTCTATGTATTATATTTATATCCTGCTAAGACTGCCATGTCCACTTCCCTCCCTCAGAGGCAAGATTTTCCCTCCATTTTTCTTTTCCTTTACTGACTGAGCCACCCTAGTAATATGTTTTCTTCTTTGCTGAAGAACTCTGGCTGTCCCACCCTGTCATGGTATAATATTTCGGCTGTTTGCTCAGCCCAGGAACTTGAGGGAAGGATTGGGAGCCCCCTTTAACTTTAATGGCACTTGAGACATTTTTATATTTCAGATTAACAAAATATTTTATTCAACGTAGAGGGGAAAGGTCAGGTGAAACCAGGGGTAAAATTTTTGAGCTAACTCAATATAGATAATGCTGAGGTGAAATCAGTACATGCACAGACTTTATGTTTCCAGCTAATGAGAGTTTCTTAAACTTTTCACAGTGACTTTCCAGTGCTTTCCAAACACTCCAGCACACTTTCTTTGAGTATTCTCTGACTCTTTTGGTTTCCAGAAGGCTGGTATACTCTTTCCAGTACTCAAATCCCTTCTCTTGAAACATCAGTACTCATATTGAGATTTTAACTAACTCTGAAGGTGGTTTCTAACCACACCAGACCAGGGATCTCTGTACTCTTCAGAGCTAACTCCCTGTTTGACTGGGTAGGGAAATTCTTCTCTCTCTGGAAGATCTATTCCTTTTCCTTGGTCTGAATGGGAGTCTTTGCCTAACTTCCCAAACTTCCTTGCCAACTTTCCTCTAGTTCTCCATCTTTGTTAAACTGCTCTAAGCTAAGGCTGAAATCCCAAAATCCATACACTGTAACCAGACCTAGATCTACATAGTTTGGGTAACTGAATCATGTGTCCTTAAACCACATCTCAATTTTTTCTCTTTATGCCTTGGACAATACCAACCTATTTTTCAGAGCTGCCATTAGAATGGCCCAGGTTGCTAAGGGAAGAGGACTGGTGAAACAAAATTTCAGGGGGCACAGTCACTCTTGGGGACCCACAGAACTGGGCAAGCCTTGTGATTTGTCGACAAAGATGTTTTGACTGGATCTTGATTGGGGAGAGGGGGGGCTACAGGGAATCTTTGACTACAAGCCCCTGGCAGCTTTGACAATGTTTCTGAAATGCTCTGAATGCTAAATACCAAAGAATATTTCTGTAACTTATTTGTACACAGTCAACACTCAGGGTTTTTTTAATGATCATGGAGTGCAGGCACTGTGCAATGTCTGCTTATACAGCAAAACATTACACGTGATCCTGTAATGTTAAAGCTGTATGGGATGTTAGGAGTAGAGAAGAACAGGTTCTTCTTAAACCTAAGTGCAGAAGATCTTAAGGCATATTTAATATTAAGAATAACAAAATCTTATTTATTTATTTGTTTTATTTTACTTATATCCTGCCCTCCCCACATAGCAGGCTCAGGGCGGGTCACATCGAATTTGGTAAAAAGGCAATATGCAAAAAATAAAACATGGTTAAAACACCAATAAAATACAACAATTTCCTTCATCCAGTGCAAGCTGTCCATAAAATTATGGCCTCACACCCGCTGAGTGGAGGCCCAGTACAGGACACCCGTCGTCCTAGTTAAAAACCTGACAGAAACTTAAAGACTAAAGAAATTATTGTGGCATAAGATTTCATGATAAAGACAACAAAATACTGTGCCATAATAAATTCTCCAGCAAAAGACCTTTAAAGGTGACTCCAACATGAAAAGGCTGAATTAGAGACTGACATAATCTCTCCCCACACCCTATCAAGGGCTGAATAAGGATTTAGGATTCCTTGAGTGTCATAAGTGTTATTCAAACCTGTTATCTAGCATTGCAAAGCTAGAGAAAGAGACAATTACCACTATTATGAATGGTCTCTGTACTTTCTTGATTACATTTGAATTATGCACAGTGCTCCTTGACCCTGCCATTTGTTTTCTTCCTATCACAAATATAAACATTTGTGTAGAAAGGGCACTCTCTGTTGCATCTGATCAAGTGGGCTCTAGTTGATGGATGTTTATGCTAGAATAGGAGTCTTGTCAGTCTTTAAGGTAGGAGTCTTGTCAGTCTTGTCAGTCTTTAAGGTAGGAGTCTTGTCAGTCTTTAAGGTAGGAGTCTTGTCAGTCTTGCCACTGTTTTTTGCACACTGACACAGCCACTCCTCTTTTGTTGTTGTGGCTGCAGGGTACCAGTCTAGTTACTCCTCTGGAATCATTTTTGAGTGCTGAAAACAAAGAAGTGATAGAAATGGAGGTGCTTATTTTTTAAAAAACTGTTGTGTGTTTGTCCATTCTTTTCTCAGTGGCCAGCCAATCCCTAGAGTGGAGTATACACCTGAAGAAATAAAAACTTGGGGTACCGTGTTCAGAGAACTTGCTAAACTATATCCTACTCATGCTTGTCGAGAGTATTTAAAGAATTTCCCTTTGCTGACCAAATACTGTGGCTATAGAGAGGATAATGTCCCTCAACTGGAAGACGTTTCAACGTTTCTTAAAGGTAAGGGTCACTCTTGTCATTTAGCTAAATGAAGGGCTCAAACTGGGCTCTGACTGAGAATTAACTGCCATTAATTAGATTATGTCCATTGAATTGGGTGAAATTTAGGTCAAGCTGTTGCACTACAGCTCTGAAGCTATTGTCACTGGTTTTAGGACTGTTTATAAATCCCAAGTACTTTTTTGGTTTGAATGTCCAGAATATTTCATATTTTTGTACAAGACATTATGCACGAAGTTTGGAATATATAATATGGTGTATAAAAACATGATTTCCCCTGTGCTAGGGAAACATAGTCAACACTTCTTTCACACACTACCAAGGGTTGATTTATACATGCCTGTGTGTCCTGGTTCATACATGCCCTGAGGTCAGAGCTGACATGGGCTGCAGTCAGACATGCAGTTTAATCTGGTGTGGCCCTGCCTCTAATCGATCCAGGAATTTTTGTAACAGAGAATTATGATCAGACTCTCACCCCCTTAACACTCTTCAAAGAGCTTTCACCCCATTCTTAAGCAATCAGATGCAGTAGCCAGGGAATGGGGCTGTCAGCCATTTTTTAAAGTTTGTCCTTTGAGCATGCGCACAAGTGCTGATGATCCTGCTGTGATATGTCGTTCATGGGGCCGTCAGACATTATTTTAGTCTGTCCTTTGAGCATGCACACAAATGCTGATGAGCCTGTTGGGATATGTGGTTCCCTGACTCCTTCCTCTTTAAGCTTTTCAATTAATTCCTTCCCTGAAGCACAGAAAAAAGCTGAAGTACAGAGGTGTTTTTCTTTGAAAATTTTTATAAAGAAAACACGGTTTGGAGAAGCCCCTGCGGGAGAGGGAGAGAGAGAGAGGTGTGAATATGCAGTTATATACACATTGCTAACTAGTAAAAAAATAGTGGCTGGAAAACGAGACTAGTCGGACATGCCTGATGGCTTGGGTGCACAACAGAGAGATCAGACAACAGAAAATCTGGTTTGAAACCAACTCAGCCCCAAAAGATTGGGATTTCACAGGTATCAAAGAAACATGCCGTAAAGGGGGGACGACAGGATGCAGACCACTGGGTCACAGCAGATAGATGTTACTGTCTGATGTGCATTTTAAATCCGGAAGGAAACAGCAATGGCAACAGATCAAACTGCAAGTCTGACCACAGCCTTAGTATGATGGATGAGTGATGTGAGCCTATTCCCTTTCCTATGCTAGCAATCTCCTGTGTGAGCTGAGCCTCTGTGCTTGGCTGAAAGGCCCATGCAGGTAACTTATTCCCCTTAAAATGGGAGCTAAATAGTAAACAGGACCGCTTTAAATGAGGTGTTTTTTGGAGGCCTGGATCATTTTCATCATTGATGGGAAAATTGATGGGCTAGCTTCACCACCCAAGCAACCCAAATGGTTACTTGGGGTGACCTAATGAAAAGAGGGCAAAATGCTACTTGTTCCCAGCCAGTGTGAAGAGGAGGTGATGGGTCTTGCTTCAGAAACCTGACCCAGTTGGGGCCAGGTGAGCAGCTGCTTCTGACTGACATTCTCCATTGTGTAACTGAGGTCGAGATTTGCTTACCTTTGTGTTGAGCATGCAAGGCACATTTGGAGTCAAAATACTCCAGTCAGTTTGCTCCAAGCTGAGAATGTTGTCTGTGTCCCATTTTGAGAAGCTGGGGAGGTACTTACTTGTTCCTTTTTAGTCCTCCCAAATGGCTGGCCTTGCCTGCCTCTCAGCTGAGGGCCAGGCGGAGAGGGTGCCAACTTGTATTTTTATTCTGTGTGGGCAAAACAAAAGTCGTACTGGAAATATACATGGAAATATGAATGTCCTCCAGAGGGCAACGTTACACTTCTTTGTCTCATAGCATTACTGAGCACTCTCAGATGGCACCACCCCTTCCTTTTAAAGTCCACAGTCACCTTTTTGAGACATCATGTAGATGGATTACAATTTCTAGTCAGGGTAAAAACCCTTCACTGAAGCCTCTTTCATCTCTGGGCTGCAATTACTGAGGAATAACCCTGAAGAAAAGACAATTCAAGCCCGAGATGACAAGGCAGAAGCTGCCCCATCCCTGCCCTGATCTCTCAGTTCAAATCTACTGGAGACTCCCACTTGTTCCATTGCCCCATGTCCCAGAACTGCTCTTGGGCTTGTCGGTGACAAGCCAGTTATTAGGGCTTCCTTTTGTAGTGAATCTGAAAGACTGTATTTCTAACCGTGGCACATTGTTTAATTTAGGGGGGAAATACTGTGTGTTTTTTTCTTCCCCTGCTGCAAGTGCAACAAAGTCACAGCAAAGTATACTCCCAAACACTCAAGGAAGATTTTCAAATGAAAACAAAATATAGCCTGTAGCTTGAAAGGCTAACCTGCCCCAGCTCCCCGTGTCTTTCTTTCTTCTGCTTTTATGGCTGCTAGCACTTAATGTTAATTGGCTTGCTGCTCTTTGAGCCTGGTCATATCTTTCAAAGGGACCTCCTGCACTGTTTTCTTGGTCCTGGAGGAATGGCGCAGAAGTAGGATTCCTTTTTTTCTTTGCTTGAAGCTAGAAAAAGCACTTGAAGTTCAAAGGTGTTCTTGCAGACCAAAGACAACAGTAATAATCTTGGGGGAAGGGAATAAAGGGCTACGTTTGGATCATTTTATAGTAAACAGTAACTAATGAGACAAGAAAGCTTGGGAAAGTACCAGCCTGTTCAAAGTCACTGAAAGTTTAAAGCAACTCTGTGGAGAGGCATTACTGATCAAAGGATACTTTCTTGAGAGCATTTAATAATAATCACGTCACCCAACCAGATGTGACATTTTAGACATACACTCTTACAAGAGTGCCAGTGTGGTGTAGTGGTTAAGAGTGCTGGATTAGGATCTGGGAGACCTTCTGCCCTGGAAGCTTGCTAGGTGACCTTTCGCCAGTCACACCCCCCCAGTCTAATCTACCTCACAGGGTCTGTTGTGAGGATAAAAATGCAGAAAGGAAGAATTTTGTAAGCCACTTTAGGTTCCACCTTGAGAAGAACAGTGGCATATAAATGAAATAAATAAATAAAGTAGTACTTGTAAATGCCACTGCTGCTGTTGAATGTATACACACCATTTAAGAGCTGAGGTGGCGAGGGCTTCTTCCATTGCCTGCAAAGTCCTCAGCTGGCAACTTCTATTCCCCCTCTCTTGCTATGCAATCTGAGGAGGGGTGGTGTTTGTGGGTGTGCTGCTACTAACTGGTGGTGGCATCCTTTACATGTGTAAAAATTTGTATCTAGTTAGGCCCTTTAAATGTTACACATTTCTACAGAATGTTATTGAGAAACTTTTTATGTACAAAAACTTTGTATACAATTTCAAAACTGCAAACCGCAATTGGCTTTAAATTGTTTCCCAGTATGTTGTCCCCAGTATAGCATTTATTACATATCCTTCTTTGAAGAAGGTCTGAATTTTCCCGTTCACTTATAATTCCTTATTCTCTGTGAGGCACATTAGCCTGGAAGAAGATGGCTGGCCCATTTATTAAAGTATTTATACTGTCCCCAAATGGACCCCAAACAACATAAATAAACAATAGCAAGCAGCCAACCAATGACTGTGTCCTGGGCCAGTCCTGGACTCTGCCTGGCTTGTTTGAAAACACAAGCTCAGAGACAATAGGGCAAGAGCCCTTGGGCTCTTGCTTCTGGCCACAACTAAGCTTTACAAATGGAAAAGCCAGCCCTTAGCAAAGATGTTCTTCCTGTAACCAAAATGGAGAAGTGATTATTTTCACCAACCTGCATAATGTGACAGGGAGTCATGACCAATGACATCACATTTTTTAATATACCCACATGATATATAGTACGAGGTTGTATGTTTGGTGTGGCACATGCAAACAGGTACTCTAAATACAAGATGTTTAGTTCACATACACACAAATGATATCAAAATGCCCTGTAAGCTCTTCTTGTATTTAGTGATTTCAGTACTCTTTTCCCAACTAGCAATCTACTGAACCGGTTATTTGGATGGGAGATTCATAGTTGATACTGTGTGTGATCTTTTTACATAATAGTTTGGCACAAATGTACCTTGCATTTCCTACTGACTGTAACATATATTCGCTTACTTTTGGACTGCTTTCCACTTCAGAAAGGTCTGGCTTTGTAGTAAGACCAGTTGCTGGATATTTGTCGCCTCGAGACTTCTTAGCGGGCCTTGCCTACAGAGTTTTCCACTGTACCCAATATATACGTCATGGATCAGATCCCCTCTACACTCCAGAACCGTGAGTATTACTTGATCTAATTTAATTTTCTTGTAAAAGAGCAGCCCAATATATGTTGTAAACAGCTCACTCCAGAGTAATTTTCATTAAATCTGTGAAACTATGTTTTTGACTGTAATCCAGGTAAATTTTTTACCTTTCAGTTCTGGAAACAATGTTGGTCTTACTTGTTTTTTCTGGTAAGCATGAATTCCACATAACTGGGTCATGTTAGAGTCCAGTGGTAACTTTGCTGGTCTTAAAGGTGCCACTGGACTCAAACTTTGTTCTACTGCTTCAGACCAACATGGGCACGTACCTGAATCTGTGTCATATTAGTTCTTTTTTCCCATTAGATGTTGTTAGATATTGCTAGCCTCAAATCTGTCTGTTTATTAGAGGGAAGTTTTATAAGAAGTTACATCTCTGTGAGGAGGGCAATCCCTGATCTAATTCTTCCATAGTTACTCATTGTTCTGAATGTACATGAGATGTAATTTCAGCTTTGTCTAATATTGTTCTGTGTTCCTGAGGAAGACTTTCATGTGTCAGAGTTGCCTTCTGGTAAAAATGACTAGGGTGTTTTTCAGGCTGCAGTCGCCTTTTGTGTTTTTGCATATGTTGTGCTGCTTCTGATGATCATACTATTGGTGGGATCAGTGCAGACTTCCCCTCATGGGTTCCCTCTGTTCTGAGTTGTTGAGGTTTTTTCAGGTTTTTTTTTTTTTTTGCACAGGCACTGAAGTGTTTGAGCATTTCAGCACCCTCATTCACTCTGTTTCCCTTACACAAGAGTAGTCCCATTTACTCTAGTGTAAAGCACAGTAGGCTCTCAAACAGCGACCCTAAAGCACAAAAGATAATTTATTTGCTCAGTCACCTGGCCCCTGAAGCTACAGCCCTCCGTTTGCAAGACCTGAGCAGGGCTGTTAAGGATAGGACGTTTAAATCATAGGGTTGCCATAAGGTCATAGGATGTTTAATCAGAGGGTCACCGTAAATTGGAAGTGACTTGATGACACCTAACACACACGCATACACACACACGCACACACAGTCCGCCTTCCTTGCTGGGACTCAAAGCAGATACATTAAATGATGCAAAATTGCATAGTAAGATCCTCCTTACAGCAGACTATTGGCTATTCTATTGGCTGCATAGAAAATCTCTCTTGAATAATTCAGTTTTGTATAGTTTGCAGAAAGCCAGGAGAGTAGTGGAGAAGTCATGTGTTTGGACAATTGCTGATTTTGCCCATTTGCAGGTTGGAACCTGCAGAATGCCCTGCTCAGATAAACCTAGTAGGAGCAACAAGGAAGCCTGACTTTTGTCTGCCCTCAGATGACGGTAATCAACAGCTGAGTGGTGGGGAAGTCCCTGTTGCTCAGCTGTTTTTGTGTGTGAAGAGCAGAGAGTAGGGGTTTAAATGGCTCAGAGCCGTTTAACCCCCTGTTTTTGGCTCTTCACAAACCTCTATGAACCACCACAAACCGCATCAAAATTCATGGAAGTTCAAGGCAGCTCTTCAGTTTGTGAACATTGCTTTGTAAGTCACAACCCAGCCAAAATTTGTGACAAACTTTAGTTTTTGAGCTGGTTTGTGCCTATCCCTAACTGCAACCTCAACATGGCACATGTTTGGAATATTCCTAGAGTGCGTAGGGAGGTCCTTAACCTTAGATCTTAGAATTCTGAGAAAGGTTAGTGGGCATTAACACAAAAAGGTTGCCACCGGAGGCTTGACCAATCACAAAATGGCTGTCATGAGGGTAAATGTGAAAATATTGGAAGGTTTCAAGCCAGCCATCTTCTTATGATGGGGCCAGCTATTTCAAAATGAGCACTCTTTGCAGACCCAAAGATGATGCTCCCTGGATTCTCTAAAGCAATTCCTGTTCCAGTGAGGAGAAGGAAACCCAGGATTAGCACTTGGCTTTGGAATGAGGTGATTTTGAAAAGAAGCAAATGGACACCAGAAGATCACTGTGTTGGAGTGAACAACTCAGTAGTCCTGGACATGGGTGGGGGGGCCTACATCACTCTAAATGTGTTTAGGCGTTATCTTCTTGAACGGGATGCCTCTCTTTGTCTTAACCTGGGAGCTGCCCTCTGACCCCTCCTCTCTCTCTTGTTTTGTCATCTGACTCTCTTGACGTGGCCTTCCATGGAAACACATGTCTCTGCAGGTCTCTCCTGTAGAGACAATGCCCTCATGCTCCCATACACATGATGCAGGACAAGCTGGCCATTTGTGATTGGGAAAGTACCCTTCCAATTAGGCTTCTTTCTCTTATTTTGATGCAACCTGAATGTGAACTGGATCTACTTGAATAAATATAAGTTAACCTTTTTTTGCAATATACTTCTTGGGAGATTTATGTATTGCACTCAGTATTACACTTCTATGACTGGGCAAACTCTGCTGTATTAACCAAATATCCCAATACATTGCCCTAGAGCATCAGAGATGCTGAAGTCAACAGCCAGGCAAGGACACAGCTCTCTAACAGCATAAAGCAGGGGAACCATGAGGAATTGCAGGAAGGGGTACAGAATTCTATACATGCTCAGAGAATGAAGCAGGCTAATTTTCCAGTAATAGAAGAAGTTGCTCTCAACATCCCATCCCCCTGCAGCACATTCAAGCTTCATCAGGCCAGTTGTTTTGAGGATTCTCCCATCCCACTTTTGGTCAGTTTACTTTTTTTCTTTTTTGCCTACCTAGACCATCTCTTTAATATGTATCTCTTCTGGATGAAGTCAGGATTTTCTAACTTCATCAACTGGTAACATCCTCTGGGTTTTTGGGAGCTACTTCTCCTCCAGATTTGAAACTTGCTGCTTCAGTTGCCGAGCTCTGGTTCTATTCCCAGGGACCGTCATTCCAATCTGGGGCTGTCATTCTAGGACCAGAGCAATTTTTTTCTAAATCTGTCCTGCATTTTCATTGCAACTTTCCACCACTTCAGTGTATTTCAATGGAGCCCATACACGCTAATTGGCATTCCTGGCTCATATTATATCCAATGGGACTTTAGGCATCTCCCACTGTTCCCAGTGGGCATTCTTGTCATTTGTTTTAGTATTCCTCACTGAAAATGAGCCTGTCCTGCTCACTTTGTGCGCAGTTTAGTGTAGTGGTTAAGTGCGCGGACTCCAATCTGGGAGAACTGGGTTTGATTTCCCACTCCTCCACTTGCACCTGGCTGGATGACCTTGGGCAAGCCATAGCTCTGTACCAGCTGTTCTCTCAAGGACAGCTTGGGAAAGAGCTCTCTCAGCCCCACCTACCTCACAGGGTGTCTGTTGTGGGGAGGGGAAGGGAAAGGAGTTTCTAAGCCACTCTGAGACTCCAAGTGAGTGAAGGGCGGGGTATAAATCCAATCTCTTCTTCTTCTTTTGGCTGAGTAGGATTTTATGTTGGGTCTTCCTTCTTTTAAGTCCAACCAACATTCTACCACACCAGTTCTCAAATATGCTGGACTGGAGACTCTTTTGTAAGATCAAATGCCACATCAGTCCAAACACACAATACCCATGTTTGCAAGCAAGCACAGCCCCAAGCATTAAAATGTTTGTTGGCTTGGGCTGCAAGTCTCCAGGTTGGGCCTGGAGTTCTTTAGGAACTGATGTCCTGACTACAGAGACCAGTTCCCTTGAAAAAATGGCAGCTTTGGAAGGTGAATTCTATGGCACTCTAACACCACTAAGCACTGTAATCTCCTCAAATTCTACCTTCCCTGGGCTCCACTCCCAAATCTCCTGAGTTAGCAACCCTATTATCAACCCTGGGGTATACTGAGTGAAGTGTCCATGTAGGCTGTAATGGGGGAGGTGGGGGTCAGACTAGGAATGGGGCAACCAAATCCACACTCTCCCATAAAGCTCACTTGATTTGGGGAGCCCAGGCCTGTCACTTGTTTCAATAAATAATTACTAAAATGCATAATGGGAATGTCCCATTCAAGGCACCATCCCTGGCAGTTCTGGGTACCTCACATATAGCAGACAGTTGGGGCTTTCTTGCCTTGATTTATCCTTAGGATTTACTATTGAAATTCCGTGTTTCTGGCATAAAACACTGACTGTAGTTCAGCTCTGCTGCTTGTTGACTGAAGGTTCTACAGTGCCACTGTCTGTTTAATGTGCAGCCTGAAGAACAGTTCTGTGATGTCCAAAAGCCAGGTCACTATTTTGCTATGTCCAGTTGGTTCTAACTTGAATTTTAAATTAAATTAAATTACTTGCCTAAACTTTTAATCTTGTTGCAACTAATGTCTTAATGTACTATTGTTTTATGAAATTGTTCATGGTTTTATGGCATGATGTAAGTTGCCCTGAGCCCACTTGTGAGGTAGGATGGGATAAAACCCCCACAAACAAACAAACAAATAAATATTAAGCCACTGCTGCCACATTCCAGTTATATTTAATTGGAAGTAGAACCAGCTGATAGTTTGCTTCTGTGCAAATATAATTACTCAGAAGTGCCCTGACCTTGATAGCCCAGGCTAACCCAATCTCATCAACTCTTGGAAGCTAAGCAGGGTTGGGTGTGGCTAGGAATTGGAAGGGTGACCTCCAAGGAATACCAGGGCCCTGGCATGGATGCAAGCAACTGCAAACCATCTCTGAATCATCTCTTGCCTAAAACAAGTCTAGCTTGCCACCTAGTGCTGCATAATGCTAAATAACTAGAACTTTCAGCTGCCAGACAACCTTAGGATCTCCTGCCTATACTACACATAATGCCATACGATAATTAATTAATGACACAGAAGTAAATCTCCCATTGTTCAGTTTGTGGCCCATTTTTGAAGAAATGCCCATACATTTTTCCCCTTAAATTTGACTTCAGATTAGCATGGGATTTGCTTGGTAGAAGTTGTTGCTGTACATTAATTTTCTGTTTTACTTTTGAAGCAATACACATTGCTTTCAAAAGGGTGGGGGCCCATGAATTCCCAAATGGCACTGCCTCTTTCATCATCTGCATGGAGACAAGCCAGTTTGCTGTTAGATATAGTGATTTACTATCATCTCAGAAACCATTTTTCTCACTATTTCATGCTGCCTTATGTGGTGTCCGTGAAGCTATCCAAGGAGGAGATCTTGAGTGCTTGGAGTCACCTTCAGGTTGCCATAACATTGGCTCAGATTTTACTCTTTTGTCAGTAAGTGTGATCAAAAGGCACCGTTTCAGGTGTCAGTAGTGGGGGTGGGAGAATTTGCAGGGCTCAGGGCAAGATTCGCTGCCTACACTTTGGATATATTCAAGATTAAATGATACTGTGTTTTGCAGATTAAGAGCACCTGTGGCTATATTTTTATAGCTCAAAACAACCAGATATAGATACTGCTGAAAGTTAGTCAGGTAAGGTGTTAAAATATGGGGAGGGAGGCATCTGTCGTCCCTCATGGAGCCTCTGCACGAAAGAAGCTGCTTTCCAGTGAATACAGTATAGCACTAGTTTACAGTTGCTGCAAAAAAGGATCTAGATCCCCACTCTGCCATGGAAAGCTGCTGAGTGACCTTGAGCCCATCACGTACTCTCAGCCTAACTGACCTCAAAGGGTTGTTATGAGGATAAAATGGAGGAGAGGAAAATGATGGAAGCCCTTTGGGTTCCCGGTGTGGAGAAAGGCAGGGTGTAACTGAAGTAAGTAAACAAGATTCACAGTTTAACTTGAAGCTTACTATTCTGGGAAAGTTTTACGGACCAAAGCCTTATGAATTTGCATCACACCACCCAGCTGTTCTCCTGCCACCATTGCGAATGGTCTGTTGGCCTGGAGGTGGGCTGTTAATGTTCCGAGTACTCTTCTACAAGGGAGAGAACAGAGCATCTGTATAAAAGAACATCTGCTCTTTGCACCACAGTGTCTTTTGTTTTTGAAGCCAAATAGTAAGAAGGTCTGTACACCCAGCAAGATGAATATTTGCACTTGCAGATGTTACATAATGTTAACACAGCAGAGTTTGCAACCTCTCTGCTTTCTGTTTTCCCAGCATGACTGTCCAAGCCTGTTGGGAATGCAGATAAATTATTAATCAAGAAAATCCCTTGTTGATTCAGCTTGCTACCATTTGTCTTTTATCTATAGAACGGAAAGTCCCACAAAAGTGCTACTTTGCATAAGATGAACCAAACCCCACCCCAGGAAAGATGTCCTCTTTGAAAACTATATGTAGCTAGTTGGTTACATATTTGCAATCAGTATTCAAATTCCTATCCGTCCCCCCTTTTGAATGATACATATGAATCAACTATTTATATCAGATATTTCTTTCCTGAAACCACGGTTAAGTTAACATGTAAAAAGGTGCTGCTGTTAAAATTATTTACAAAGGGAAATAGTCTATAAATATGGCAGGTTTGAAATTTCACCTATTATTCTATTTTGTTCATTTTTATTGTTCATGATATTGGGCATCACATTGAAACTAATGAGGAAACAAATCTTGGTGATGATGTTTCTCATAATAATGAATCAGAACAGATTTTTTACATTTTAGCCTTATATATGACCAACATTTTAGAAGATAAAGACAGAAAGTAAAGATCTTTAGGCTGTGATCATACACACAATTAGCCCCAACATACGGGCAAATGCCAGGTGAAGTGAAAGTGCACAGACACGAACATCTGGGAAGCGTCCTGCAGCAACCCGTGTTGATCCACCGCAGAAGCAGAGTAAATGGGCACTGGGAAAAGTCTGGTAGCAAACAGGTTGCTACAGGCCACAGGTGGGCTTTCCCCTGTCTGATTGCTCCAGCGTGCTCTCATGGCATTGGGATGGTCTGATCAGCTATCCCAACTCCATGCCATTGTTTCCCCCCTTCTCAGTATGTGCATCATCACACACTCCATAGGGAGCCCTCAGGGCTAAGGTGTGACTCATTGATCCCTCATTTAAGCACATCAGAAACAAATGGCAACCCCCCCACCTGCGGTTGTGTCTGATCATGCAGTGGCAGGCTGTGCCTGCAGCTTCAAAAGACTGTGTGATCGTGCAACTGTGGGTCAACTTCCACCAGAGGAAATAGCCTCTCTTTCCCCCCCCCCCTTATCTCGCGTGTATGACCGCAACCTACGTTTTACTATTATACCTGCCAGCACATACTCCACTTTGAGGCCTAGACTGAGGTCCATCCTTTCTGACAGAACATTCCTTCTTAGGCAGGTGAATGTGTTGTAAGTCCTCTAAATGCTCCCACCTAAAGAGGGAGGTAATTAAGGAGACAAGAAACTTCTAGATTGTGGCACTGAGTTTGTGGAACTCCCCTCTCCCCAAGATTTGCTTTCTGTGTTTGCATTTAGGTGTCAGATAAAGACCTGGTTGTCTTGCCCTGTTTTTGGTTGAGACTATATGATTTAATTTCTCGAATAATAATTGGGTTCCTCGAGCAAAAGTGCTTTTTTTAAGAACTAAAATTGCTCTATTTATCCAGTTTTATCTGCTGCTCACCTTGTTTAACTTAATATATTTATTGAGGTTAGGTGTTTTATGTATTTTTATGATGATCAGTTTAAATACGTTGAAGCTGCTTCAGCTCAAATGATAGGTAACTCCACTCAATGATACATTCTTTTCTCTTGATGGAGAGTAGCCAGCTTCCTCTTATGTCTTTTTGGTATAGGTGGTTTTTCCTCATGCATGCTTATTGCTCACTGGTGTATTTCAGTACTCTTTGCTCTACTTTATCATCTTTAAAAAAAGAAAAGCTAACCAAAAGGGAATTGTATAACTATCACAGGAGAAGAAACACAATGGTCATTAAGCATCCGCGGTTTCCTGACCTGTTTTCTCCCCTTTGTTACAATAAACTCTGCCTTGCTAGTTATGCTTGGAAACCAAATTGTTCCAGACAGTTCATTGGCTTTGATGTTAGTTTTGTGGAGCTTCATTTGGCATTTTACAGTGAGTCAACATATGACCCACAAAGGCATGATGTATTCAGGGCAGCCTTGATTAATCCATTCCATAGCTAATCAGTGTCCTGAAACAGCCCCCTGTGGACACTTAGTGGTCTTGTAGCATCTCTGAGCTTTGGTAGTGCCCTCATCTGTGTTAGGATGGGGATTCTTTTATGGTCCCATACAGCTGTAGGCCTGGTCTAGGATGCTAATGGCAATTTCATTTATGGTTGGCTGATTCAGAAGCAACGTGGGCAACAGTGAATGATGAATAACACAATTACATGCTTAAGATGAACAATGAAAGAGAAAATTCAGAAGTGCGTTTTCCTGGCAGCGTATGTCTTGTGGGAGACATGTTGTGACTGTTTGGGAGAATGCATCTGGTTTCCCAGGACCTCTCATGGGGTGTGTTATGGGTGCATAGTGAAACCCATTTGCAAGATGTCTCATTTGTATCTTCCCCATGAAGCAGCCTCCCAATTCTCCTTGTAGCAGGAGCTCTTTAAAAAGATCTCAAACAAGGTCAGAGGACTTTGACTGGCAGTGAACTGAGCTTGCAGCAAAGTATGTGCTCTACCATTGAACTTGTGGCAATGCCCCTGACAAAAAATGTTGCTATAGTAAGTCAGCTTCAAAAATCAAGCAAGGTAGTACTTGCATTGTGATGGTGTTTTGCTCGAGATTGCTCTCACAGACTCTTTAGAAGAACTGTTAGTGGTAAAAAGAAAGGGATATTGTAAAGCAGAACTTGACACATGAACTTGTCACCTGCAGGAGAACTTGGATTATTGTTCACCTGGTAAGGAGGAGGCCTCGTTCCCAAGGGGAGAAGTCTTTTGCAAGAAGCATGAGGTGGGAACTCAGAATAGAAAATGAATGCTGAGTCTTTAAGGTTTCAGCTCCATTCATGAGCCCTATGGCGTCTGTTTCTACATTGTCATAGGAAAATAAGCACAGAAAATAGACAGACTGGCAAACTCCTTCCTCCTTCCTAACTAGCTGGCCTTATTCATGCATAAGATATTCACTGAATGCATTTCTGTGATTCCATGAACAATAGCGGATGGCTTGGCACAAATAACTCAGGCATCTATTAGTAAGTTAGGATGGGGGGCTTCAGGTACATAATGGGGACCAGAGTGTGACATTTACAAAAAAGACAACTGAGTGTTATGTAGGAATATTGTTTTTCTGCATCTTGAAGTACATTTTTTGCTTGGAGATGGAGAGAACAGGCACTTTGTGCTTAGTGAGGAGCAGGAAGTAGGATTATATTCAGTGTGCGCTTTTTCTTTGTGATGGAGCAGCGCTGCCAGATTTTGCATCATTTGCGCCAGAAATACTTTATAGAAGACAAATGGCAACAATCAGGCTGGAAGGCAGTTCTTCAGCTTCTAATAAAAGTTTTGTTTACAAAAATAAATCTTTGAACAGATACGAGCATCCAGATACATGCAAACCAAGTTTCCTGAAATAGTTCAGTATGGACTCTTTTAAAAATGTACTACATTCTGCCCAGTGATTCTTCTAGACATGTAATAACTTTTCATTTTAATTCCATGGCAGGGATACGTGTCATGAGCTCCTGGGACATGTGCCTCTCTTTGCTGACCCTAAATTTGCCCAGTTTTCCCAGGAGATTGGACTGGCCTCACTGGGAGCATCTGATGAGGATGTCCAGAAACTTGCCACTGTGAGTCACTAATTAAAGTGATTTAAAGTGTGAGTTGTTCTTGATCCTTAAGAATCTGTCTTGCTTATGAAATGAGTATTTTTTCAGTAGATGGTGATTCTTCCCTCCAACCTCATATATGCATACCTCCTTCTCTTTCAATACAGCTAATGTCCTGCTAGCCTCAATTGCCAAGAAAGAGCCAGCATCCAAGGAAGAGTGAGATTAGGTAGGGAATGAAGGTGGAAAACTGATCCCCTCCCATGTTTTTAAAAATTTTGTTTATTTAACAATATAATTTATTATTATAGTTACAAAAATAAATAATTACAAAATCTAGTAGAAAAACTAATGTGGAAAATTTAAAATAAAATACAGAAAAAACACCACAAATGCCCATTTAAACTTCATTCTCTACTTGCTTAAGCTACTGTGTAGTCTGCCATTTATTACATTCAATTAATCAGATATATCTCAAAGTTCAGTACATGACTTTAATCACTGGGCCCACAGTAGGGATGGAGAAGCATTTTGACACTGCATTAAAAACAAACAACAGTGTTGAATGGCAACCACTGGCTTTCACCTTCACTGCCATGATGAGGTTGGTTTAGCATATACAGTGGAGATGAAAACAGGGCAGTCCTCACTGACAACACATAGAATAGGGAAGGCCTTGTATGAATGAGAGCTCCATGAGAGTTCCCACATGTTCAAGGGATATTTTGATTGGGATGCTGTGTGCGTGCACACTCATGAGAAACAGCTCTGTTTTTTTGAACTTTTATTGCACAGTCATATAGACACAAAACCTCTGGATTACTTTAAGGTTTTGTGCTGAATTTATGATGGTGGTTGCTAGAAATTTTTTATTTATTCACTAAGTGTTTGGAAAGGCTATAAATACTGAAAGAAATCCATAGTAGTGTGTTTTTTGGCCAGCTTTAGAGCACTTTTTTAAAGTAACTGGGTGTAGGAAGTGAAGATATTATTGAAAATGTGAAACAAAAAGAAACAGCTAATGTGGAAGCACTATGTGTACAGAAGAAAACAGCAGTTAGATTATTTGGACAGATTTTAATGATACTTAGGTCTGTTACTCCATGGGAGTGATTGGCTGCTGTGAGAGTTGGGAAATGTTTGCTATTTGGGCAGTCAATGTATGTGCACAGAGTGTGTTGCTTCAGAGAAGAATGACAGAAGCTTCTGCAGGCAAGAAACCTTATGATGTCCCATTTATAATTTTGGGGGAGATTTACCCCAAACTCATGATATACCTGTCCATTGACACTCAGAGTTTCCAAACAGATGTTTTGCTCTCCCCTTGCTTCATTAGAATAGCACTGGTTTTGGGAACTTCCACATGATGTTAATCTATTTGTCCTGCTTCTGTGTTTCTTCCTGCTTTGTTGTGAATGTGATAACAAACCTGTTTTGGTATCATTTGGGAAAATATTGTAGTCAGATCACCTTTGTATAATGCATAGATGGGATGGTGCACAGTTTTGTGGGTCTCAACCATGCTGGCACTGTTTTCCTTGCCTCAGACTGCCTGGTTGCCATTTCCCCTGTACTTAAGGGCTTTTTAGGGCACTATTTTGTAAAAAATCTGGAATTGGTAGATCACCATAGTGTTAGAAAGAGCTATTGCTGCAATCTATTCTCAGGTTTTCTTTCTTTGTTTCTTTTCTTTTTTTAAAAAAGTAAGTCTCTAGCCCTTCTCATTGCAAAGCTAAGGGTAAGGTGCAGGCTGCACCTTTCTCTTATAACTTTGCAGGGAAAGAGTTAGAAACTTTTTTTGTAATTGAAAGCTGGACACTAGTAGATAATGGCAATAACTTGTTATAATGCTATAGCAATCTACCAATCCTGTTTGTTTTTTTTAAAAAAAGAAGCCATCTAGTGGAAGGGAGGGAAATAGTAGCCATAAGAGGTGTTGCTCAGAAAGCTAGTGTTTAGACAATCTTGGTGTAGAAGCAGCCATTGGTGGTATAAAATCATGGTTTGTGCAACTGCAGAAGATTAATGTTGGTACACTTGCATTCTCAATCTATTTGGTTCCATATTTAAGTAAAGGCATAATGTCCATTATTTCAGATATGAGGAAGTCAACATTTTATACATAAACTATTTCTAGTTTCTCGCTCTCCAGCCCTATCTACAAATCTGTTCAATTAAAGAAACTGCTCTCAGGCACTAATTGACTCCATTAAACTCTTTCTTCCCTCCTCCCCTGCCTCCTCCTTTGAAGCTGCTTTTCAACCTTCGTCTCTTATGCATTAAAAACTGCACTTCCATCTTCTCTCTCTTGGTAGCATTTCTTGTGACATTTTAATCTAGTGCTGGAGAATGGAAACTATACAATTTCTGCTCTTTTCTTGTTGGCCTATGACAAAAAAAACCCAGTAGCAATGAATTGATTCTGAAATTGGAGAAAATGGAAGTTTTGCAAATACTTATTGAGCTTGTTGTTATAAATATACATTGTTTATTCTTGATTGAATGATAAAAGAAACCAATGTTATGGTAATTGCCTTTTAAAAATACATCTAAAGTATTTTTAGTATATATTTTGTATATTTTATATACATTAAGTATATATTTTGCTTACATATGCCAATGGTAATATGTCCATTAAAGGGAAATTTGCAAAATTTCTCTCTCCAAGGGAACATTAAAAAGCTCAGAGGAGGCAGCTGAGATTTGTCTAGTTATTATTTATTTATATATATTTATTACTTATTTTTATACCCTGCCTAGCCGGACAGGCTGGCTCAAGGTGGCTTATAGTTAAAATACTATAAAACAATAGTTTACAAAATTTAAAAAACAACATCATTTACAAATAAACAGACAGATAAAAATGGCGGCTATCAGAGTCACAATTTCATCAGTTCAGTGAATTTAAGTTAATTTAAGAATCTTCTTAAGTTTTCTTAAAGCTGAACAGAGTTCTTGTGATTGAAACATTAGTTTGCCAGCTTTTTTTCCACCAAGAGAAGATTGCAAATATTGTGGCTGCAGGATCTAATACATAAAGAAATCGATTGTAAGCCAATTGTAATTTGGATAGCATCCATGGTAATTGGTGAAAATGGCATGTTGTCCATTTACTGCCCTAGAACAATGATCATTGCTTCTGTTGTGTAGCACATAGTTTGTATGTCAAAAACCACTCTCAGCTAAACTAAGTGATATGTTTGGCTATGGGCTGTGTGGGGCTACCTGGGATCCAATACTTGGGGAAGTGAGTTCCCCTCAGCTGAGTGTACAAAATGGTCCACATATATTTATGCCAGGAAACCTTACATTAAGTATGGGAGCAATACTGCCCCTGTGTTTCAGCCGCTGAAAGGATAGTGGCTTGCCTAGGACAGATGGCAGATTTGAACAGAAGTCAGCATTTGCATTCCTAGTTCAGGGGCTACATGCTTGTAAGTTAATTGTCTTGTGACCAGTGTTCCTTCTAAGCTGAGTTAGTGTGAGCTAGCTCACAGTTTTTTAGCCTCCAGCTCACACATTTTTATCTTAGTTCAGGAAGGATGGCTCCAGAGCAAACTGATTTATGCAGTGGCCAAATTGCCCACTCACAACTTTAATGCCAGTAGTAGAATTTTTGCTTACAAGCTTGTGTAGCATTGCTTGTGACATTGTACATAAGCTCTGCATCTGAGGTATCGAGTCTCTGCAACTTTGTACTGTTATTGGCATTTCTATGACTATAAATAAATATAGTCACAGTGCGAATATTGGGTTGGATTCTACCACTTCACTTAGCAACGTTTGAAGGCGTCTTCCGGGCTATGGAGATTTCTTCCAACTTAAGTGGTTCTTCCATTGTGGAAAGCCACTTAAGCTAGAGGAAGGCTCCTCAGAGGATGGTTGGATCCACCCCATTGCTAATTACACTGCTTGCAGACATGAATATCTCATGTTTCTGAATGATCATAATTAAAATAACTTTTGAAGTGGAATGTGCAGATTGTATCTGTGGTGAGATTTGGAGACTGCTGCTAGAGAGTCTTGGATTTCAGTCATGGCTGAAGTTATTAATTTAATTGCTGAGGACTACAAGCATAAGAAGCCCACATGGCTATAAAATGTGTTCAGTCTTTGGAAGGGTAAATGAATTAGAATTTGAAATGAGTTCAGGAATCAAATGAGGAAAATGGGAGGCATAAACAAGCCCTTCCTTAACAAAAAGTCTCAGTGTAGCAAAACTAAATGTGGTGACCTTTTTGTTGTCTTAACCCTGCATTTTGTCTCATGTTACACTAAATCTAAATCTGAAATGTAAAGTGTTTTTTTGTTTTGTTTTTTAAATGCTTCCATAGGGATGGTTTCCCTTCCTCTCTCCCATGGTTCTTAAGGTTTCTTTTCCTATAAGATATTGCTAGATTTTAAAAGGAAGTCATAAAATGCAGTGTTTTAGAGGAAAACCATAACACAAATGTTTTCATTTGCTTGGACTCTAGAAAAAGATACCAAAACCCCTATTCCCTGTGAACATAATGCCATGGGCTAAATAAAAATATCACCTAAAAATCAATATGGAATTCTTGAGGTGGGTTTCTGAGCTGGCAAGCTACCAACTTGATGTGCCAAATGCTCACAGTAACTCTTCTAAACAAAGAAGCGTGTCATATGAAAATGATCACTGGTATCATTTAGACAAGCCCTCCGTCCACAAAGATTCTATTGCGTCTTGTTGCCTTTTCAGTTATGTACAGTTTCTTTTGGTTAAGAATATTTTATAATTAGCCACAGAAGTTTCTGTTGTGGTGTTATTCTTGCAGCACCATAGACTATGATATTGATTTGTGGTTATAAACCAAAGGCAAAAGCACTGCACACACATGCACACCCACTTATGTTAAAAGAGCCTATGGAACTCTGCAGTGTTCAAAGTGATGTGCACATGCTGTAAAATGAGACACCGATCACATTAGCTGCTATGCAAAAGACTTGATTTTGTTACATGTATTTTTTTTTTAAAAAAAGCTTTCAGTGATGTTATTTGTACTGGAAAACCAAAGTTGTTTTATTCGATGTTGTTTTTACCAGTCATGCAATCAGACCTTTTTTTTTTTTTTTTTTTTAAAAAGCAGGTATGAAAAAGTGAAAAAAGGCATATAACTACCCAGACATCTAGAGTGGCATAACTGGCATATTCTGAATGTTTTATGGTAATGTTTTCTAAGACCTCATATAATGAACATTACCCAGCATGTCAACTTTCAGGCACAAAATTGTAATAGATTTTGATATTCAAGTTAATAAGAGAATAATATGAGCCTGACAAAGCATTTGCATGCTCATTATGGCTGCTATTTTCAGGGGGAAGCATCATCATCATTAAGAAATTGCAGAATCGGCAATCACAGGCCTCTGCTGAAGTTCAATTTCTCATGCTGTGAATCTGTGATCTGCCAGAGTGGCAAAAAGAAAGAAAGAAAAAGAGAGAAGATGCTCTTAAAAATAGCCAGATGAATTCTGTAATATCAGAAGCGACCAAAGTAATTCATTGAGTAACTAGTACAAAGAACAAAGTCTTTCAGTTTGCAGACATGTACGGTAGATGTTTGAATTGTTTGCACTTGATTTTGTTCTGCTGTTATTCTCAAAGGAGTATCTATGGATGGACTCCTGACCCCATTAACAGCACTTCGTTGTGGGGATGGTCACAAAACATCACAACTTTTTAAAAACCAGATGAAAGCACAATCTCTGTTCTGCCTTAAACTGTCAAACTATGAGTTTAAAATATGTTTATAACTACTATTCGCATAAAATTTAAAAATAATAATATAACCATTACTTTTAAATTTTAAAAAATTCTTTTTAATATTTTAGCCCATTTCTCTGATAATTGAACACCATTTATTGTAAAGTGCAAAAATCACCAAAAAAATATAAAAATATAATTCAGTCTTTAAAGGCAGGAACTTTTTCAGCTGTAGCCCCAAAGATCTGACACGATCTTCTTTCCCCTGTGTCAGATCTTTGGGGCTACAGCTGAAAAAGTTCCTGCCCTCTCTCCCCTGTTGTCCTTATTTACATAGGCAGTGGGACCCTGAGCAGATGCTCAATTGGCCTGTGAGTCCTAACTGGAACTGTGTGTATGTGTGAAAGTATTCTCTGAGGTATGGGTTGGATCCAGTGAGGCTCGAGAGGAAAGGAAAATGTACCTAGCTCAGTAATGCTTTCTCAAGAAGAAGCACAATGGCTGCAACATTGCAGAGTGTAATATAATTTTTAACAATGTACATATGGAATGTACATTGGAATGTACAGCAGATATGTCACTTAATGTCATTTAATTTGATTTTGAAACTCTATCAGAAGAAATATTTTCTGTTGTGTGTTGCATGCATAGAAAAGGTAATGGGAACGTGACCGCTTTCATCTAGTGCAATCAGACAGTGAAAAATAATTTTAGTGCTTGTGCAATATTTGTTTCACATGTGGAAAACTTCCTTGGAATCCAGCTCATTCTGACAGTGCAAGAGACCCACCCAGTCCTGCAACTAGAGTTGCCTGCTCCTGGTTGGAAAGTACCTGGAGATTTTGGGGGTGGAACCCGATAAGGGCAGGATTTAGAGAGGGGAGACCTCAGCCGGATATAATGCCACAGCATCCACCTTCCAAAGTGGCCGTTTTCTCCAGGTGAACTGATCTCTGTCACCTGGAGATAAGCTGTAATCCCACGAGATCTCCAGCTACCACCCGGAAGTTGACAACCCTAACAACAGCTGGTACAACCACCTCTCCCAGACCATGGGGCTTTCCCTACCAGTATCACTTCTCTGGATTCAGGTTTAATCTCTAATTGAAATAATTATTAAAGGACTTATTTTTTCCCCACAATAAGAATTCTCTGTCTTTGATATGAGACTTAGGAAAGTGCTCTTAAGAATGCTAATTGTTAATAGTCAAAAAGGTCTGAGGAGGAATTAGCTAGAACACTTAAAATGTATATATGTGTGTGAACTTTTCCCTGTCCTTTTTGGAGAATACCAATGACACTAAGACTTGGTTCAGACATAATACAAATCCATGATTTATTTTAACTGTGTTTAATTTGTGAAACTAGGATTTGTGTTGCAGACAATCATTAACAAACCTTGGTTTGTCAATAAGTGCTGGTATATACTGCCTTTGCCTTTTCCCCAGTTTTCCCTGCAAGGACCTGGCTGGTATCCTGCCCAGAACTGTGATGCCCAGGGGAGGTTAAAGCCTTGCTTTGTCACCAACTTCTTTACCATTAGCTGGCAGCACAGTGAGAAAAGGGGAACTGAATCTATGGCATTTTACCCACCCTCTCCAAGTTCCATCTCCAAATCCCCAGGAATTTCCCAGGCTAGAGCTGGCAACCCAAGTGGGGCTCCACTTCCAGACTCATGAGAAGGTGGAAGGGGAATCCACCCAGTTGGGACAGAAAGGGTTAAAAGGTCTGGGCACCCTGTCAGAAGCGTGGAAGCTGGGACCAGGGAACAAGAAAGGGAATAAAATGGAGTCTGTCTGGACCAGCATCTGTTTTTGATGTTCCAGTTGGCTTGCGTCCATCTTCAGCATCCCCAGTTACTAGCTAGTCTCCTATGTGTTACTTACTTTTCTTTTAGTTCTGCAATATCCTGTAGTGCAGTGACATAGTCTTCCAAGGTTCTTGTGCTCTAGTGACTTAAGATTGTATGTTAGTAAAGAAAGATCTTTCTTTTTAAAGAGCTCAGGCTGTGCTCAAAATTCTCAGCATTGCACCTGACCATTCTTTCACATATAGGCTTGGAACTCATAATCGGGCTAGGCTGAATAGCAGGTAGGAAAAACAGGGATGGGATTGAGAAGAGGCACACCCCACATGGTTCTAGGTAAAAAGCCCACAGGAAAAAAGCCCATGTGGCAAAAATGCCCACATGGAAATAAGCCCACATGAAAAAAGCCCACACAGAAAAAAGCCCATGTGGAAAGACGCCCACATGGGAAAATACCATGTAAAGTGCAGTAGATATTTATAATTTTGGATAACCATTCATCTCCATTTATGACAATGAACAGGTATTACCTATAATCCTATATATATAATTTTCTTACACATTGGTCATTTCCAGCTCTCCCATTGGCTGTGCTATGCACTCCATCAGCCATTGGCTGGGGGCTGGGTCTGCTCCTGTGGGACTAACTTTTCCCTCAGTGGCTGTTGCTAGGCAACCAAGCTTAGTTCTGTAAGTAAAAAGAGAAAAGAAGGAAAGTAAAAAGAGAAAGGAATCCTGTGAGCATTTATGAAAGTGGGTTTTTTTCTGTGGTTTTTTTTCCAGTGGGCTTTTTTCCAGTCACCACCCCACACACATATGCACATCTCAAGCTGCAGGCAGACATGGGAAGAGGCAGCACTTGGGTAGTGGCAAGTACCCCCCATAAGCGGGAGGGAGGGGGCAAGTGGGGCAAGACCTCTCTCACATGCGTTTTCCTCCCCTCAAGACACTGACCACATACCTAGAAAATTCATGCACACAGATCCTAAGCTTCTTCCAAAGCATTAAAGAACACCCCCACCCCCACACTTGTTTCTGCTCATTCAGTAAACACAGAGATAAGTGACATTCTGTGAACTTTTCTGTACTGAGCAAGCAAACAGCAACAGTAGTGAGTGCAAACAGAGTGAGTCTCTCTATTTTCTGGAGCAACATGGCAGCAAATGTCCCAAACCATTCAGAAAGCACGAAGTGTTTACACCGCTCTTTCCAGAAATGAGTCAAAGTAGCTTTTCTACTCAGTGGTGAATAGATACTTCAGAGTATTTACTTACTATTTATTATTAAATTTAGTGTTGCTATGCATGAAAGGTGATTCCTTTAACCTTGTGGAGTCTTGTGGTTCAGCCTCCTCTCCTCCAGGGGTGTGGGGAGCACTGCCAGGATCAGTAGGAATAAAAGTTGCAGGCAGGTTGCACCTTTGTCCTCTGTTTTAGCAGTGGGTGCAGATGAGACCGTACCTTTACCAAGAGAAAGTTGCTGAATGCCAAGCACCACCTCAGTCTGCTCTTTTCAATCTGAGCTGTGTGCCTGAGACAAGCCTGCAGCCCACAGGTCTGCATACCCATCAATTCCATAATGGGCTGACTTCTGGGGTGGGCTGTAGGAAGCTGCTTGTAGGGTTGCCATCACCCCAATGAGGCGGGGTTTTCCTTGATTTCAGACCCCCAGCTGGCCAGTGGGGGAGCCCTGTCCCCGAACAGCTCTATTGCACCCAACATGCCCAGCACAATGATGTCACCTGGAGGTGATGTCATTGTGCCGGGCACATTGTGCAGGGGACGCCCTAGCATTCAGCTAAAAATTCTATGGTGACTATAGAATTTTTGGCCAAATGCTAAAGTGTCCCCTGCATGACATGCCTGATACGATGATGTCACTTCCAGGTGATGTCATTGTGGTACACATGCTCTGCGCACATGCCAGAAGACCCTGGGGAGCAGCCAGGAGCCCACGACCAGCAGACAGTAAGCACCTGGCAACCCTAGCTGCTTGAGAGATGACTGGCTGACAGACAATGCTGGGGCCAGTTGCCCCAAATCATCCTTGCTTCCCCCCCCCCCTTCCACTAGAATTGCTACAGGAGGTGGGGGGATCCATCAAAAGCAGGAGGGAGGCCCAGGCTATGTTGCTGGTGACATGGCTGTTAAATACTGGTGAAGCTTGAGTCTGAGCAAGGCTCCAAAAGAGTTCAAGACTATTGGTTGCACTGTCATTAGTTACATTGTATATAGTTTATGCAAATTAAGGATTCTGGCAGGCTATTTGGTATTGGTTATTGTTTAAGGTGGGTGTGGTTTTTACAAGTATAAATTGGGTCCTGTTGAGCCTGGTTCTTTGGTTCAGAAGTTCAATAAAGAAGCACGTTGTTATGAAAAAAACTGCCTCATCTCAGTACTCGATTATGGTGATGTCACTTCCAGCATGTACTGGAGGTGATGTTTGGTGTAGTGGTTAAGTTTGGTGTAGCAGTTAAGAGTGGCAGACCCTAATCTGGAAAACTGGGTTTGATTCTCCACTCCTCCACATAAAGCCAGCTGGGTGACCTCAGGTCAGTCATAGTTCTTTCAGAACTCTCTCAACCTCCCAGGGTGTCTGTTGTGGAGAGAGGAAGAGATGGGAGATGGTGAGCTGTCTGGGAGCCTGTCTTCTGGGTATTTAGTGCTGCTATGCATGAGAGGTGGTTGCTTTAATCACTGCCCACTGTGAACAATCATATCAAATTTATTATTTGATTCTTTCACCCAGGTTGATGCTGGTTGTTTTTGTTCTGGGGTGGTCAAATGAATAAATGAACTTTGGACCTAATATGCTTGACCGCAAGAAAATTCTAACCGTAGGTATAAACTAGGGCTTAATTAATTATTTGATGATACCATGCAGAAAAGTTGGCATCTTAGCATTAAAAGGCAAGAGGGATGGGTAATGTAATATTATCCTTGATTTTTCTAATGGTGATGTGATATGATCTCTTTGTCAGATCTGCTTTATGCAATTTTTATAAGCCCCTTCCTAGAACCAAACGCTAATTTTGTCATTGTCTTGAGTTCCCTCTGGAAAGTATATTACCTTCATTTACATTTAGCAGTTCTATACTATTAAAGTATGCACATATAAATGAATGTCGAATACATCCCTGCATTATTCATTGTTATGCTTCAACTTGAGTGTGTATGTGTTTATATACACACACTCAGAGAGAGCCAAAAGAAAGCTGCATGATTATCATAGTGCCACAATATAAGGACCACAATATTCTATCTCCCAGAGCCATAATGTGTTGTTGAGCTGGCTGCCTGGAGTTTTAACAAACCAGTACAATCAGCTGCAATGATATTGGCCCATTCTGCATCTAGCATTCTCTTTGTTGTTTTACCAAACCCACACTGGAACAGAAAAAGAAGCCACTCAAAACCACATTCAAATACCCGGGCCAATGCCATACTATCTGCAGAGTCACCACTGAATGGCCATAAAGCTATGCAGACAGTGCCATAAAACTGAGAGATCAAAGGAAATGAAACCAGCATGGACTGTGGATGCTACCATAACATTTGACAATAAAAGAAAGTGAAAGTGGCATGCCAATATAGAAGGGAATTTCTGTTCTAAGGTTTGGTAAAACAGCAGAGTGGAATGGTAGATGCAGAATGGGTAGGGTTGCCAGCCTCCAGGTGGGCCCCATGGAAGTTTTAAATTGTCCATGTTAGACTTTAAAATGGCGGTGGCATCCCTGAGTCAGATGTAGGGATGCCATCTACGGCTGCCAGCCTCCAGGTGGGGCCTGGGGATCTCCCATTTTTACAACTGATCTCCAGCTGACAGAGATCAGCTCTCCTGGAGAAAATGTTTGCTTTGAAGAGTGGACTCTATGGCATTGTACCATGCTGAGGCCCCTCCCCTCCCCTCCCCAAACCCCACCCTCTCCTGGCTCCACCCCCAAAGTCTCCAGGTATTTTCCAACCCAGGCCTGGCAATCCTAAGAATGGGCCATTGAATGAGTGCCTATAGACCTTCAAATGACCATGGTTCAAGAGAAACTGTAACTGGGAAGTGGCCGTAGAGGAATCTCTCAGTGAGCCTAGATGGAAAAAATATAGATTTTGAACTAAAATGGGGACTGAATGAAAATTTCAAGACAGGCATAAAAATAACTGTTTGTGTGTAGTTTTAGGACTATAGCAAGTATGATAGAGTGTAACATGGAGTAAAAAAAACACATGGGTGAAACATACCAAGACCAATAATGAAAGTGAAAATTAATGTTCTTGATGAGTTAATGCAAACCTTTCCTGAATAAAATGTGAATAGATTGATGAAATTTCTGCAGAAATCCATTATTCAAGAGTAGGAAGCTAGAACTAAACCTTTGAGTTTCTTGTTTGCATTTTTTGTCAGTCTATGCAGTGTTACTCCATTCTAAACCCAGTGGAATCCATGGACAGACTGGAGTAATCCTGCATTGGGATGCACTGTAAAGGTAATGTGGGAGAGTAAGGCCACAGGGAGCCTTCCTTTCTAGAAGAGGTGGGCATATTTCCAGGTGAAACAACACTTCAAAGAAATGAATGGAAAAACAGTGATTTCTTCACAGCTAACAGCAGCTCCATAATCCCAGCCTGAATTTCTGTGTGTATTTTAGTGTCTAGGAATTGTTAGCATTGGAAACATGTGAGTTGACTCAGTTCAGAAGCTTTTGGCTTGTTAGTAAATGCCTTCCTTAAATAACATACTCAAATTATCCCTTATCCCCTCACAATCATTGGAGCTTTACTGATTTTTTTAAGGCTCTCTTCAGCAAACTAAAGATGATAGTGATCTTGAAAAATCTATCATTAAAAGAGAATCTTGGATGAATCAGGTGGATAGAGTTTGGAGCACCACAACTTTCAAAATGGAAAAAAGAAAACTCAAACTTTTAATTAGAAGTTATTGTTGGATTCACTAGTAGGCAGTAGAGTGCATGAGGCTTACACGCAGCAGCAGTTTCTTGGTACTATGTGTGTGCTGGCAAAGAAACTAATAAGAGTTCTTTATCAGAGAACTCCATTCTAGATAGTATAGGTTGAGAGATAGGGATAGAATCTATCTAACTAGCTGGATGGATGCAGATGCAGAATGCATGTCCTGCTTCCATGGTGACAAGATGGAAAGCATGCTCCTTCTTGGTGTGTGTGTGTGTGTGTGTGTATGTGTGTGTGTGAGAGAGAGATATGGATGGAAGGAAGGAAGGAAGGAAGGAACTCTTGTCTCTAAGAATAGCATTCTACTTCAAAGGGATAGTATCAGATAACAGGAAGGAAAAGATGCCCTGTGTTCTGACCCCCTCTCTCTTTCTAAATCTATAGTGCTGCCTCTGAAGGCTGAGGCAGGAGACAGCATACACTCCTCCGCTTCTAACAGTTATGCTATAACTTAAAACCCTTTTGTCTGAAATATTCTTGGGAGGGGTGAATAAGTATTCATGGTGCTATGCACTCACTGGTTCCATCCTACTGACGGCCCAGTGTGAAGAAGTTAAGAAGTTGCTGAACTCCAACTTCTGGTCAATGAATGACTGAGCCTTAAGCAGAGTTACATACTTCTTTGCGAGTTGACTTCAATAAGGTGTAATCTGCTTAGGATCACAATGCAGTGTACCACTCACCTTTTGTATGATCTTAATTCAATGCCTCTCAACAAGATCCTTGACTGTTTTCATTCCTACTGGGGATCTGCATGTATGCTTCAGAGAGCTTAAGGTACTTCATTAACCTGCCCAACCTGGTTTAATATAAATGCATCTCATCCTATTTTCTTCCATTGTCTGAGCAAGACTTTCATAAAGTTGAAATGCTGTTCTGGTCCAATTAATGGTAACCTTTTAACTTGCAGTGAGTGTCTGTCTTGATAGAACAGAGGATTTTTCTGGCTGGCTAATTTCTGTAACTAAGAAGCTTTATCAGGAGGGGCTTCTATATTTCCGCATAGAGCCAGACACTCCCTAGCCAATGGGCAGAGTGGGAGTGGTGAGTGATATCATGGCTGATGGGATCCAGTCTTCATACAGCTTGGATAGGGAAACTTTAGCTCTTGGGCTAAAGTTGTGAGCCATCTTTGCTTTTAGTGATCCATTCCCACCTTTAAGCATCTGGTGATTCTCCCAGTCATAGTAGTGAATGGAGAATTTTTAATGAGAAATGTACCTGGAAACATCCAGCCATGCATTAAAATCCTAGTGGTTTGGTTTTTTTTTTTTTTTTAATAAAATACTTAGGCAGGGCACAGCAATGATCTGAGTAAGGCGATGTATATCTATTAGCCCCAGTTTAACTGCAGCCCTGAAGGAGACCTAGATTATGAAACCTTCAGATAGGAGGAAAACTGGTATGGGATATTACACTGAGATCTTTGATTATGTCTGCATGAACCTGGTGCTGAAAGATGTAGACTTCTTAATATTATTTTACTTTTTCTGTGTAGTCTTCTTCCCTCTAGTGTATTTACAAACTTCTGACAAGTAACTCAGGGGTAACTCACCAGTCTAATTTATATGATTCATTCTCCATACATGTCCTCACTGCTATAAAAAACCTCCCAACAGATGCTAAACTTTATTTGAAGAAGATTTCATATAAGAGCTGTGAAAACTCCTCCCATCTGGGAAATATTCTTAGCAGCATAATTACTCTTTCCCCTTGTTCTGTCTTTCAGGTTCATATAACTTGATGCCTTCCATTTTTTGCAAAAGTGCTTTAGATAACAATCATCAAAAACCGTAGAAGGACATTGGAGCTGATTTTAATTAAAATAAATAGCAGGAATATTACTCTTGCAAGTACTTTGCTTTTTTGTTTTCTTTCTTTCTTTTTCTTTTCTTTTTCCTGTCAAGTTGCAGCCGATTCATGACGAACCTGTAGGATTTTCACGGCAAGAGATATTCAGAGGTGGTTTGCTACTGCCTGCCTCTGTGTAGCGACCCTAGACTTCCTTCGTGGACTCCCATCTAAATACCCTGCTTAGCTTCTGAGATCTGAGGAGAATGGGTAACCTGGGTCATCCAGGTCAGGGTACCAGCCAACTTTAACAGCATCTAGTCCAGCCACACACCCGTTCTAGTGGGTTTAATTTGACACATCAGCACAATCCATTTTGTGTAATCATGACACTTGTTCCTGCTTTCCACCCCCTTTGTTTTCTTCTTCACCCAGGTTACCCTATGAAATGTTATTTTAAGAAAATAACAAAATAAGCATTATAGAACAGCAGGTTTTAGATGGATTTTACTATCATGAAGAAGAAGAGATTGGATTTATATCCCACCCTTCACTCAGAGTCTCAGAACAGCTTACAGACTCCTTTCCCTTCCCCTCCCCATAACAGACACCTTGTGAGGTAGGTGGGGCTGAGAGAGCTCTTGAGAGAACAGCTCTGAAATAATTTGTGACTGACCCAAGGTCACACTAGCAGCTGCATGTGGAAGAGTGGAGAATCAAACCTGGTTCTCCCAGATTAGAGTCCGCATACTTAATCACTACACCAAACTCCTGTTGCAATTTAAAAATTGCTGGGAAGATCACCTCTGTTTTGTTCCTAAGACCAGGGGTCCTTTCGTAGAAAAAGAGCTGCAGGAGCTCATTAGCATAACTCATTAGCATAACTCATTAGCATATGCCACGCCCCTTGACATCACTGGAAGTGTGTCAGAAAGGGAATGTCAGGTTCAGCCCCGTTATACCCTATGGGCCATTGAAATCAAATGGGGATTTAAAAGCAACTGGAGGAAAGGGGATTTGAGGGAAAGGCTCCAAACTTGCAGGGTAGCTGCTGGGGCCTCTCCTTGAAATACCCACCAAGTTTCAAGAAGATTGGACCACGGGGTCCAATTCTATGGGCCCCCAAACAGGTTGTCCCATCCCCTCCATTGTTCTCTATGGTGGGAAAAAATGTTACCTTTTTCTCTACCATAGAGAACAATGGAGGGAATGGGGGCAACCTGTTTGGGGGCCCATAGAATTGGACCCCCTGACCAATCTTCTTGAAACTTGGTGGGTATTTGGGGGAGAGGTCCCAGCAGCTACCCTGCAAGTTTGGAGCCTCTCCCTCAAACCCCCTTCCCTCCAGTCACTTTTAAAGTTGCCGCTGAATTTCGGTGGCAATTCGGCAGCAGGCTGAATCAGATCAGAGAATCTGATTCGGCCCATGGCTGCCCTAGTGGCCACTCCTGAGCTGGCGGAGCTTTGCTCCGCTTCGACCAGCCCCAACGGATCCCTGCCTAAGACCTAGGTCTGAATATTGCCCGAGAAGCAATTTTTACTCTAGTGTCCTACCATGTTGTAAGCCAGGTAAAAATGTGGATTAATTTCATTTGTATGGAAAAGGAAATTGTTCCCTTTTTAAAGCTGTGAGAGATTTTGCACTTTGATGTTGTGTATCTCTTTTTGTATAAAATGTCATGTTTGAACACATTTGCTTCTTAATTTTGAAAGTTGGCACTTTATTATAGAAACAAAATGCCTATGAAATATTTGAGCTGTTTTGCAAAAATGCACTTCAGGTCTTTTTTTTTTTTTTTAAAAAAAACCCTGCTCCCCCTAAATTGTTGTCTGTCTTGCTCTGTAAGAAAAACCTGTACACTAAAGAGCTTGAAATATATTAATTTGCTGGGGAAGGGGAGATGTCCTGTTTGTAGACAACAAAGGAAGGGCAGATTTACTGTAAGAAGCTTGGCCTCTGGCCACTGTAGGTCTATTTATCCTACATCATAAAAAATTGTAATGTTATTAATGATTGTGGATGTTCCTTCACCATGCCTTTATGGCTCTGGTCAAACAGCCATCAAGAGTTATGGGAGGTGACCACCCACCTCTCTTCTGAAAGGAGTGGTCAGGGTATGAAAAGAAAGTTCAGTTTGGGGATGTGGAAAGACACAGAGGATCAGCAAGACTTTGCAGGGAGTTGGCTGAAGCATCTTTGGGGTGCAGGTTCTGTTTCTCAGGGTATCTGATGCTGGATAGCAGATATTCTGCCCTGTAGAAGTGCATCTGTATTCTACCTGTATATTTGTAAATAAAACAAGTACTACAAAATGCCATACACTAGGCTTCTCCAAGATGAATCAACATTGGTAAGTACTACTCTGGAATATCTCACTGTTTGGGAAAAGTGGGTCTCACGTAACAATATTCTTGAGGTTTCCTTCTTCAGGAACCACTTATATAGAGGCCTGTTCTTCCTCCTCAGTCTCTGACTTGTGCATTATCTCAGTAATAAACAAGTCAGAGACTGAGGAGGGGAGAAGAACTGAGATCATATATACCATTTTCTCATGGGTATAAATCTTGTTATGGATAGCCCAGACTAGCCCAATCTCGTTAGATCTTGAAAGCTAAGCAGGGTTGACCCTGTCTAGGATTTGGATGGGAGACCTTTAAGAAACTGGAGGGACCTGGGTAATGACACAGAGTCAGGCAATGGCAAACCATCTCTGAACATCTCCCGGTCCCCATGGGGTTTTCCCCAATTTTAGGGTCTCCTTCCCACCACCAGTCAGCTGGCCAGTGGGAGGGAAGCCCTGCTCCAAGCCCAAGAGTGACCACCCCCACCTCCCTTACTGTAAAATTTAAAGGGCCCTCCAGCTGACTGGTGGGAGCACATGGCCCGCTGATCAGCTGGAGGGCCCTTTAAATCTTGCAGGAGGGAGGAAGAGGTGTGGCTGCGTGCCTGCACTCCAAGCCACAAATTCATGGCTTGGAGTGCAGGCATGAGTGGCCTCACCCCTGCTTCTTCCGAAAAGCATTTAAAGGGACCCTATACATGCTTTTCGGAAGAAGCTGGGGCAGGAGCCTGCACTCCAAGCCATGAATGTGCAGCTTGGAGTACAAGTGTGGACGGCCTCCCCTTTCCTTCTTCCAAAAAGCATTTAAAGGAACCCTTTAAATGCTTTTTGGAAGAAGCAAGTGCGCCAGTCTCCAATGTGATAACGTCACTTCTGCATGATGTCATCATGTTGGGGATGGCCCCTCCCCCTCCAGTAACACCCCCCAAAGTCCTCTTCTGGGGATTTGAAAGGACTTGGCAACCCGAATGTCTCTTGCCTTGAAAATTGTAAGTCAGCTGTGACTTGACAGCACACACAGACACATGGTTATAAAAAGAGCACCCCACAGTACAACCAGGGAAAAGGATTCAGCTGTCAGCTTTTCTGTCCCATGGGTGTCTTTGTGTATTTTAGATCTATAGGTGATGGAGGCCATTTAAAGCTGAACACATTCATCTTTTATACTGTAAATGAAAAAATTAACTTTTGATATTATGAATGGGAAGTGCAATTCCCTAACAGTTTTCATAGAAGTACTTAAATAGTGAGCAGAGGGCTTGGCAATTGTCCACTCTTGGCAGTATTGTGTACCAACTCTTGTATTATCACACTTCAGCCTTTTCCATAGTGGCTACTTGAGGGGTTAGGGATACTTGCTTTATGTCACATCCCATGGTAACATCTTGCACATATTATACTTCTACCTTGCTGCTTTCTGAACCATGGGCAAGTGTTCAAGGGGGCAACATGGGTGCAGTGCAAATTGAGGAGTACAATTGGGACATCTATATTAGTGTGTGTGTGTCTTTCTGTTAGTGTGCCCCAAGAGTGTTCCCCTCAAAACAGGACCAGGGAACTGCCTCCTCCCAAATGTATGTATGTATCTGATGAAATGTGGATCCCAAATGCGACTGTCATATTTACGGGACATTAACTCAAGCCCGTAATTAGGGTTACCAACTTCAGGTTCAGAAATACCTGAAGCTTTGAGGGTGGAGCCTGGGATAGTGGGATTTAGGGAGAGGAGGGACCTTGGTAGTGTATGATGCCATGCAGTCCACCTTCTAAAGCAGTGATTTTCTCTGGGTGGAATAAATGTTTTAAACAAACAGAAAGACAGACAGACAAATAAATGAATGATGTTTGTAGTCTGGAGAACAGCTTTAATTCCAGGAGATCACCAGCCCCCACCTGGACGTTGGCAACCCTAGCCATAATGCATTCATTTAGAGATGATTTTGCCTGTGATAGTTTTGGTGTTTTGACAAATGATGGCAGCTCATGTTCTTTCAAAGCAGAGAGAGCACAGCAAAGTCACCTGATTGGATATACCCCTTTACACTAAAAAGAGAAATGATACAATGATTTAATGGAAGGCTGCATTGGTTACAAAAGGATGTGAGAGGGCAGGGATGATATACCTTTCCCCTGGTTATACTGTGTAGCTTGGCATTCAGAGAATTCCTTGTCTAGGAGCCCTGGAAAGGATGTCAAAAGGCTGATTCTGCTTCCCTTGAGATAAGTGTGAACTATTTTAGACAGCCAAAACTAGAGCAACAGCTTGAAAGAGAAATGAACAAATGTTCACTTAAGCTACTCAAGAGAACTTTGAATATAAATGAACGTGACACACTTTTTAATGTCAATTGGAGGGAGAGCTGTTTTCATTACATATTGTTCTCTCTTCAGAATGCTAGGATAAATTAATAACATTAAACTTCAGATCTCTGAACCTGCCAAAGATGAGAAATAAATGGTGTGGGAATGAAACAGGACTTTCCAAAGCTTTCAGACGACCAAACTGGCATAGGGGTCCTGGTTTTTCTTGTTGCCCCAAAGAACTACATGAGGTAAATTTATAGAGTAGGATATTAAAATGTATGAGTGTCTTGTGATGGGACATGATGTTAAGGACCAAACTGTACATCATGTCTGTGAGTATTTTTCCTAGTCAATGCAAAGCAGCCATATGTGGATCCAAGTGAACTAGAGGACTGGTATTATCTAGAAATGTGGGTCATGTAATCACTTCCTTGCTAGCTATTTTGCTGTTCAAAGTCTCCCTCAGCTGCTTCCTCCTCAAGAGAGAAAAAGCTGCTAATAAGTGGGGTAGAAGAGTATGTTTTTGAGTGGAAAGGTGGCTGGCAGGGAAATGTTTAAAGAATCCCAGTCTTCCACTATCTGTAGTAGAACGCCATTCTTCTATTAAAAATACCCATGGTGCTTTGCTTTTTTTTTTTTAAAAAAAATGAGCTAAATAATAATAGAACTGCAGATAATGTGTACTTTGGCCTTCAAAAATCATTACTGAAAGGGTCAGGTTACTGTAGATGATTTTCATTATTATTTTTTGTCATTTTTATAAATATATACTGTATTTCAGGAGATTATAGGATCAAAAGGCCTGTTGGCTGGGTGATAGTGTCTTAATTGCCAATTGCTCCCAAGTCTTGACTGACTGCAACAGCAGGCTAAAAAGAAACATTAATAGTTATTTTTCCACAAAGGCTCAATTTTTACAATGCTGATTATGATAAGCAGTACTCAGACTCTCTCCCAAAAAATCAATAACCATATGCTCAGCTGAAATTGTGCAAGCATCTGCTCAAAGGTGATGGTTAATAAATAGTGCAACTGGGTATATTTCCAAATTTGATTAAGAGAGAGTTCTCAGTTGGATGGTATTTTCTGAAGTGTCACTTGGAGACTTGAGGAATTTAATAAAAAGACGAAGTCATAATATTTTTGTTTTTCACTGAAGTGCTTTCTACACTCCTATATCTATAGTCTAAATTGTATAGTTTTATGACTTGAAGGATATATCAATGGATGATGACCATAATCCAGCACAGAGTAATACACATTTAAGATAAATAGTGAAAACCACTAAACTACATGTGGGCTGAACCTTGGGCTGATCATACTACTTATATGCTTTTTAAAAGATAAAAATATTAACAATTTAAAATATCTTGATTGCAGGTAAAATAACTGTAAAAAATTCAATTTGCAATTAAATTTCAAGGCTTTTATCAGCATGTTGTCTGATTTAGATTTGAAGCACAGGCTCCTTGTTATGAATTTATAAACAGTGGCCAAAGTATTCCTAAATGGTATATGAGAAACCCTGACAGGATTGCTAAAAAGCCCGGAAAAATGGGCAGTTGTGTGTGAAAATGGTCAGCTGAAGCTTTTCATGGCATGGAGGTAAATAACATCCCATTAAACCTGTATTAAAGCAACAGGACATTTTTCTCCTGGCCTGTTGGCAATCCTAGATCCTGAAGATCAAATACTGTACAATATTTAAAAAGAGCTTAGGAGGAAGTTGTTGTGTCACAGAAATGGGAAAATAGGGTACATATTAGATAGGATGTAACCAATGTTCCCTCTAAGCTGAGTTAGTGTGAGCTAGCTCACAGTTTTTTAGCATCCAGCTCACACATTTTTGTCTTAGCTTAGGGAGGAAGGCTTCAGAGCAAACTAATTTATGCAGCAGCCCAATCGCTCGCTCACAACTTTAATGCCAGTAGCTCACAAGGTAGGATTCTTGCTCAAAAGACTACACAGCTTAGAGGGAGCATTGGCTGTAAAAGGTGGAGGTTTGTATGACAAGCATTTTCTCAAACCTTGCTGAAGGTTGTACATTACTGTGGTAGATTATATTAATATAACCCTGCAAATAACTGTTTTGGTATTATATGGATGAACTTTGATTATATTGTTCATGTAGTCACCATCTATTAACATTAAAATACTAAAAAAGTGAGGAAATGCTACTTTTGCAGCCATAAACATATCACAATAAATATTTGAAATCTCACATAGTTAAGTTTCAGTTTGGTGGGCCCTAAGTGAGAAGTCAGCCTTATTACTTCTGTCAATAAAGTACAACAGAGCAATGCTGCTTGCTTGGCGTTCCATTAATAGACTCTGCCAAAGAGTGTGTGTGACAGCAGAAGTCCTTAGTGCAAAGGAGTGGGAGGATGGAGAAATGTGGTGCTATTAGAGACAGAGATGTCTGAGGAATCACAAAAGGAACTGCTGCTCATTGAGCCTAAATGTATTTAAGGTAGTAATTTACACAAAATGCTGGAATTCAAAAAGGAGTCTAAAAACAGTCTCTCTCTGCTGATTTATAAAACCATTTTCAGTAAATCTAAAAAAACTGATTTGTTAAAAATGTGTAATTTGTGCAAAGCATTAGGCCTCATAGCCTTCTGTCCAATTTTAACCAGCTCACTCATTGTGTAATAATTTAGAATTACTAGTGAACTATGTATGAAATGGACTGATGTTTATCAAATGCAAACATCTCGCAAGCTATGCTATAGTTAGTAGCTTCTTCAGTAATAGGAGTTATATTATGGGAATTTCCTATTCCTACTGATGCTGCATTCTACAAATATCTATATATCTAATAGCCAAGTGGCCCCCTCCGTGCGGATATCTAAATCCTCATGGGGGGCACTTGGGGGGCAGGGAGATTTTCCTAAATCCTAAAAGTTAAAAAAACTTAAAAATCCTAAATTTTTTTTTAAAAAGTTAAAAAAACTATTTAAATCCCCCGAAAAGTAAAAGCATTCCCTGCACATGCACAGAGAACGCTTTGGCCATGGGGGGGCGCTCGGCGGGCCTTGCCACTGCTGCTGCTGTTGGGGAGAAGGCTCGGCATGCAGGAGGCCTCACTGCCACCACTGCTGTTGTTGGGGAGGGAAGGGGGAGGGAGGGGAGAAGGCTCGGCATACAGCGGGCCTCACCACCGCTGTTGTCAGGGAAGGAAGGGGGAGGGAGGGGAGAAGGCTCAGTGTGCGGTGGGCCTTGCTGCTGCCACTGTTGTCAGGGAGGGAAGGGGGAGGGAGGGGAGAAGGCTCGCCAGGCCAGTGGCTGTGAGCTGCACAGCCTTGCCGGTGCTGGGAGGGAGGATGAAGAAGGCTTACTTGGTGCTGCTTCCTCCTCCTGTGGAGCTCCTCCTGTTTCTGCAGGCCAGGAGCTGTGGGGAATACTCCCCCCCCCCCACAAGTATTGTGGGTCCCCCTTCTTGTATTCATTATTTCAGTTTTCCAGGGTATGACTGTAATGCAGGAGCCAATCTTTTAAGACTTTTAAAATGACCTCTACACTTGCACATCTATTCCTGCTATCTATGGTCAGCATCCTGAGGGTCACACCTGGTACGACAAACATGGTTGTACTGTTGGAAGATGTTACTATATTTACATCTGCATGTCTGAATACTAATGGAGACAATAGAACATTTTATAGGAAAAACTACTGAAATTACTGCTGAGGCTCATCCCTCCTCCTGAAATAATGGTGCATTAATACATTGTCATAGACCTTCAATCATGGTGGGAATACTGAGAGTATGCTTGCATCTTTTAGAAACACTGATGAATGAGATGTCTGAAAATGAATGCTAACCATGGTATTTGATTTTTTTAAAAACCCATTATTTTTTGTTGTGTTGTGTTCAAAGATCAGAAGTGGAGCTTTGCTCATGGATGGATCTTTCCCACATCCTTCTTCCTGCTGCATTCTCTGAAATATAGCTCCTGAAAGGGTTGCCAGTTTCCAGATGGGGCCTGAAGATCTTCCGGAATTACAACTGATCTCCAGATGACAGAGATCAGTTCGCTCAGAGAAAAATGGCAGTCCCAGAGCGTGAACTCTACAGCATTATTCCTTCATCCCCACATTTCCAGGAATTTCCCAACCTGAGAATCACAGGGGTCTTGGGAACAAGGTGGGGTGGGGTGAGGAAGGAGGACTAGCAAAAATCACTTTCCTCTTTGCCCAAGTAGAAGAGCCATTGAAGACTTTTATCCAACCCATTATTTGAGTTTTTTTCATTGTTGACTTGATTGTTTTGCTGATTGTTAGTGTTTCTTAATACACCATCTCTAGAGCATTGACTGGGAAGCTATACAATAACTAAGGCATAAACAGATAAATGTCTATACATTTCTCACTTCAGCTTGTCTATGGAGCTGATTGTTCAGGCTCTATCATTATCCATGGTTATGAGATTGTGGACAACCAAATGTTGTGCTAAATGTTATGAGATTGTGGACAATCTATTTCAGTTTTGCCATTATATCTATTGTAACATTTTCCCAAAAAAAGTTTCTATGACATTAAGATTTGGACATTATCATTCTAGTTTAAGTAATAATTATTCTTAGCCACTATAATAGGAATATAGGACACAATAGATTGCTGTACTTTAAAAATAACATGGGCTGCAACAGGAGGGGGAGGAAGGAAAGTTCTATTTTGCTGGTGGCTGGACTGTAGCTATGGTGGGGCATTTCAGGGGCCCACCACCTTAATTAAAAGCTATACCCCACAAAAAGTCACACCAGAAAGCATTTTGAATTTTTAAAAAATATTTATTAAGTCATGCTGGCCAGCTCTCTGTCTGTTGGCCAGGTGCCAGATCTCCCCTGCTTCCAACAATCACAGCTTCTACTCTGCTAGGGCAGCAAGCAACTGAGCAGCAAATAGTTCAGAAGGTTCCAGTTGGCATTCAGTTGGCACTGGCTGTGCACCATCATTTTCATGGGACAGAGTGTTCCAAAGTCAGCTGTAAAAACCTTGCTTACGTGTTGTGGTGGCAAAATCTTTTTCGCAAGAAAGGTTGCATTGAAACAGTGTGGATGACTGGCACTTCTTGTTTACATTTTTGAAGAAGGAGGCAGAAAAAACAGAGCTGCTCTTTAGAAAGATACCAGTTACAAGCTGGAAAATGCTGAAAGAGAATTGCATTGACTTGTCTAGAAAAGAAGGGAATGAGGGCTTACTAAATTGCAACATTTTAGAATATTTGACCTGGTCATGTGATCCAGCCACCATGGGTTACATGACTCCTCCCCAGCATAGCAGCCTCCTCACCTGCCCACTTGCTTGCTGCCCTAGCAGATAGTTTTCAAACAGGTAATGCTACGGACGGCATTTTCCTACCCATTACCGGAGAGAGACAAAAAGAGGAAAAGTCACGAGAGGGGCTCTGCTTGAAGCACCCGTGCCAAAGAATGGGAGGAATGTGCCAAAGACACATCCTTTGTTTTTAGTTCAGGCTCGCTGGCTGGGCTGGGAGTGAAGGCAGCACCTTCCAGCCATGGTAGGTCTGCAGCCCAGGTGCGCTCCCCTGAAAAGCCCCCTTCCTCTCCTCTCTCCAGCTGCTCCACAAGAAAAAGAGATGCCCCCAAAGCCAAAAAAATCCTGGCTATGGGGCTGGCTGGTGGATATGCTTTCCATCAGTGGAAAATGATTTTTGGACCTTAAGTTCATAAAGAGACAGTATCCAGATGAAACCTTATTTGTACCTGTTTAGGTGTTGGATTTGACATCGGGGGGAAATGGATGATAGGTGACCAGAGTTATGCTTTGGGGACCAATCATTTCACCACTCATTTAAAGTGAAAAGTTGGCCACAGAACACAACTTTAATTCTTTTGGCTTTCTATAGCTTATTTTCATACTATTTGCCCTAAAGTAGTTGGTGTCCAATTTAAAAATTATCTTGCTAAGCAGGACATTTTTCTGCTTTCTAAGGTTGACCTCCCCTCCTTGGTTTAGCATGTCCCAATTTAAACATGAATTGTAACTTTTTGACCTTACTGTTTTTCCAGAACAGAAGGCCCTAAAGTGCATAAGGCTTTCATCCAGCCTACGGAAGTCAGTGCTTTCATCCCCGACAGAAAAGTTCCTTTTGCTCCAGTGTTTTATCTGTGGTCCTAATTCTGCAGAAGTTATTCCTCATCTGCTCTACTATTTCACATTAATAAATACAGTAGGGCTAAGTTCAGTTCCCCAGTTTCCTCAACACTTCGTATGGAATGATCTGCAAAATAGGCAAACAAAAAATTAACTGCCAAAAGTGAGAGAATTAAGGACCAAATAACCTATTTGCAGGATCAGAGCCACAGTAGGGCCAGTGGGCGTATTATCCTACCAGGAGAACTGGTGTCACCCGCCCCCATACAACACTTTTTGCATTTGTATAACAACTTCTGTTTAAAGGATGCGAACTCCTTTTTTCTTTTTAAAGAACAGAAACATATCTGATTAAAACCAATTTGTGATGGCTGAAGCCTTTCCCCCAAGTGGTAATGCTCCATATTCTGTACACCTGATCTGCATATCCAAGGTTTTTGCTGTTTCCATGTTGATTTTTCAATGTAACTATCCTTTTAGGATGCTTAAGTGATCCTTAAAAATAAATCTCCCTTCACAGCCTATGACTGACTGTGTTCAAAGGAGGTAACATCTGGAAATTCCTAATGTATTTAATGATAGTTTAAAAAATCATGAAATAAATTCATTAATGATAGTAAAAACTTCTGAACATAAACATAACTGTTTTTAATCCAGTTTACATGCTCCTGATGCCAGCAGTTTGTAGGCCTGCAAAAAGCTATGCTTAGGCTTGGCAACAGGCTCCATTTGTATTTGGAAGAAATTGCTGATTTCTTTGGAACCTCACATGGGCATGCAAATAGTCCCCAAGCCTTCTCAGAGGTCTGGAGAGTCCTGGGCCACTTCCACCCCTAACCATAATAACAATTTAAAAAATGGCAACACATGAAAACAAAACTTCATTTGAGTATTTTTAATTTAACAAATGTTTTCTAGCCTTTTCTAGCCCCCCTGGAGTTTGAGGCTCAGGCCAAACGGCCCTCCTGTTTGGCCCCGCACCAAAGAAGGCTGGGTACAACTGAAGGCTCAGCTGTCTTTGTATTAGTAGCTGAGAAATCTAAATGATTTACTTGTGCAGCTAGGCCACTGACCAATCTGAATACACTTTTGTGTCATTAGTTTATTGTGGCTCCTTAAGGCCTGACAAATGTATTTCAAAGTGGCCTACAAGAACAAAAGGAAATACAATATAAATAAGCTGAACAAACAATAATATATCTTGGGCAGGTTGGAATTCGATAGCTAGTTCCTCCAAAGGCACTGGCTGCAAACCAAGATGCTGGAAGCCCTTGTCTTTAAGTTAGCACTTCTGGCTACGCCCAAGCTTTATAGTACCTGCAGGGAAAAGAAGATAAACTTAGCCAAGATGAAGCTCACCTACTGCTATGTTGCAAGCAAGATCCTCCTCCCCATGCTCCCACCAGAATCTGCATAGAGGAGATTCCAGGATAGGTTTTGAATTGTATTAGGTGAGATATATTGTAAAACTTAACCATATTTCTCCCTGTATCATTAATAGGTGAACAGATACATGTTCCTGTGCTCAAAAAGTATCCCTTGGAAGTACATCTTATTGATTTCAATGGGTCCAATAACTTCCAGACAACGTGCTTAGTGCCCTTGTTTTTGAGATGTTTCAACTAAATCAGTCAATGGACTGGAAAGATCCCATGCTGATTCACAAGATGTGAGGAATACTTTCTCACATCTATTCTGTATTCCTGCTTATGTATTTTAAAACAAAAATCTTCATACCTTTTTCCTTATTGATTCATGGTCCAAATGATGCTTTAAGCAAAGAGCTTGATGGCACCATCAAAAAAATGTTAGAAACTTTGCTTCCTTTTATTAACTGAACTTCTTGCCCTGCATGTTGCATCGATCATTTCCACAGTAGGCTCCAGTTTAATGGTGCAATAGAAAAAAACCTCTCTGCTGATCTTGCATTTCTAGGGCTTCCTCTGGTTCCTGCTGACACAATCAGGGCAATTCCCCTTTTCCCAGTTCATGACACCCTTACACATGAGAGCAGCTTGTGGTTAAATATATTTCAGCGTAGACTGTTAATATCAGGGGGCAGCAAGAGGCACTGCTGTAGTTTGTGTTGTGTTGTTACACTGCAATATCGGGTATAGTTTAGGGCCACTATCCATGCTTAGTCATTGTTACACGTGATTGTCTTGCATCTGGTGCATCTATCAGTGAGACCAGATGAGCACTTGGATGCATTGGGTTCTCCATTCATAGATGCATAAAACGTACACATATGTAGAAACCTTTCTAAATTGAGAATTGCTATTCATTTATCCTCTTACATTGTTTTAAAAGGAAAGAGTGAAATACAACCAATGAAAACCAAAGAGCCTCTGTTTGTTTTAATAATTGGATTAGCTTGAGAAATGAATTTAATTAGACTTTTTTATTTAAGAATAGTGAAAAAAAACCTTAAATAGCCATACTTAAGACTGAGATGGTAATAGAACAAAAATGATTAATAGACAGGATGTTAATTAAAGGGAGTAAGCCTGATAGGAGCTTGTTGGACAGTTGTTTAAAATATGAATCCTATATTGTTAATGTGTATTTTCCTAATCAATGTGATTCATTGGCTCTAAAGCAGTGAAATCAACAGATGTGATGTACTGGTTATTCTGCATTGGTTAAAATAATTGCATTAAGGACTAATGCTCTGAAGATGGCAGCATTGGGTGAGATACCTCACTCCATGGCCTAACAAAGGCTTTGTAGATTCATTGCAACATTTTTTTTTCATTAGAAGTGTACTCCTCAATGTACAATATTGATAAAATTAGGAACTGGCAGATACAAATACATTTTACCATCTGGGCATTTCATATCTGGCATATTATATATGTTCACAAAATACAGACTATATCAAAGACTGAGTTCCCTAAAAACAAATTTTTTTATTTTGGCATGTGTGCATGGATTTGGAATGCATCCTTTTTAAGGCACTCCTTTTGTGGTACTTCTCAGTCATAGCTGATCCTACACATAAACATAAATTCAGTGAATTACAAAACTTCTTGGGTAGACAGACAAATAATATTGCATCTCCACAAATGAGTGCATGTGACAGGGAGATTATGGCCAGTGTGGCAACTGTTTTGTACAATGATATATCCAGTGTGACTATCAGGGCTATTTTTGGGCAGGAACGCACAGGAACGGAGTTCTGGCTGGCTCCTGAGTTTGCCATACCTACAACCAAAACCTCTGGCATGCATGGCTGCAGAACACGCTGCCCTTCCCACATTACACACAAGAGGGAAAAGTGGCATGTTAAAATGCCGTCTTTCCCTCTGGGGAGCTCCTCTGGATTTCCTTGTCAATTTCACTCTGGGCCAGTCAGCTGAGAGAGAAATTAACAAGGAAAAGCCTCTCTCTGCCTTCCCTTCTCTAGCTGACATGTCTGTCACAGCTGGAAAAGGGCAGGCAGGGAACCCAGGCACGTTGAAAATGCCTTTCTTTCCCTCCCCTATCTGGGGGAGGGAGAGAAAGGCATTTAACCATGCTCCCCCACCCTGCACTTCCCCAAGTCTCTCCGCAATAGCAAAGAAAAGTGATGCTGAAGTGGGCCGAAGAAGCTCGGGGGGGGGGGAGGGGCAAGCTTCCATGCTGCCCTGTGCTTTCCCAGCCCCCCACCTAATATGCTAATGAGCTTGCTGTCAAGGGTGTGGGCTAATATGCTAATGAGTTTCTGCTGTTGGGTGTGGCCTGTTATGCTAATGAATTCCTGCTGGGCTTTTTCTACAAAAAAAGACCTGGTGACAATAATCTGAAGGTGGCAAGGCAGGGTGAGAATGAAGCAAGCACACTGAATATTTGGCTTATCTGGCTTGCTCCTCCTGCACTGCAACTGGTCCATTGGCAGATGTCTCAGGTAGACAACCAGGAAGACAGGAATTAGCACACACAATAGTACTGTCATATGTTCCCCTCCAAAAAAGCTGCAGTGATTCAATTGCCTCTGTTAATTTGCTTGTCTGCCTTTGTTTACAGAAATACTGAATCTGAAAGCTCTTAACAGCCCAGAAGCAAATTCACAATAAACTATAAAAGGCTTTGATGTTGACATGCAAAGTCATACAACCAATGTGCATATCATGTTTTAAAAACCACAGGAGATAAAAGCCAGGCTCCAGAGAACCATAGAACTGGTCCTGTGAGCCCAAGGGGGCTTCAGACTTCTGTTTTTGGCTGAAAAAGTAACTTCCAATTCAGCATGGTAAATTGGTTTTGAAAGTGAGCAGGGCTTCAAAAGTCACTAAGGTCAGCTATTCAGAGAAGTCCCCCCCCCCCCCCCCACACACAAAAATCTGACTTGGCTAGTACAAGTATTTTATGTAAGTCTCTTTTTAGCTCACATGAGTAAACCACTCAAATGAGATGTTATTTCCATGGGTAATCCAGCTCAGTGATATTGGCAGCTCTAAAAAATAGCTGGAAATAAATTAATGTCATTCAGCATTTGCCCACACCTGAAGCTATACTGAAGATTCCAGATGAACCTTCTGAATGTCTGGGTATTATTATTATTTTTAGAAGAATATATTTTTCAGATTCTGCAGGAAAAAGTAGTAACAGCTGTGTGTGCTTCAGATAAGAGTTGAGAACCTTTCATGCATTTGGTGCTTCTATAGTCCAACGTCAGTTTCAAAATGTTGACAAGGACCAAAAGATCAGAGAGGGGAAGCATCACTTCTAGAAATTTACTCACCCAGGAGAAATAGATCTCATTAATTTTTTTCTTTGGCTACTTCATTCATAATTGCAGAAATTGATTTGCTTTTACTTTATTATTGATAACACAGTTATTATAGCAAAGAGTCTTCAGACACTTTTAAAGACTAACAAATTTCTTGTTGTGTAAGCTCTCATGAGCCAGAATCAACTTCACTGTATGCATGGTTTATTATATGGTTCATTGTGTTGTCTGTTGTGAATGATTTGTCAGCTCCGTGCCTTTTCCTTTGGTTGATGATGTAGTGGGGAGAGTACTGAAGCAAATACACACACACACACACACCCATAAAATACTTTCATGGCTCTTGGTGATTCTGATAGTGATTATTCCTTAATAGATTCATGAAAGAACCCAAGGAAATAAATCATAGTAGTGCTGATTTTGTTCTTCACAGGAAAATGACATTTAAAGAACTGAGCCATGGCTGTCCTTGGTTGAACTTGTTGAGAAAATGTGAAATTCTGAATGAATGGTATAAACAAGTTACTTCCAACAATTGCAGGCACCTGTAGCTGTCCCCAACTGTGTTTTTTCTTTTTACAGTGCTATTTTTTCACCATTGAGTTTGGCCTTTGTAAGCAAGATGGGCAACTCCGGGCTTATGGGGCAGGCCTTTTGTCTTCCATTGGAGAACTTAAGGTATGGTTGCAAATCAACATTACTTTATCCTCCTTATGAATAGTAACTAGCCCTCTTTCCATGTATAGGGTCATATTTTAAGAATAATGGAAAATTCTGAGTTCCAAATAACTATGATTACTGTCAAGATGTTTGTATTTTGGTCTGAAATCTGCCTTTCTTGGAAACCAGTCTGTTAATGGCTTAGATATGTTTGCTGTGGCATATCTAGCAGCAGCAAGTACAGAGGTTCTTCTTCCACTATGCCCATATATTGCCTTCTTTGGTGACAATGCATCAATCACTGTGCCATCCTAAGCCATTGGCTGCCCAGCACAAGACATCCTAAGAAGCAAAGCCAAGCTAAACTAAGACCTTCTTGCAAGTGCTCTGTACCCCAAAGCACTAGAACAAAAGAAAGAGAAGGAATGGGGTTCATTTCTTTTCTTCTTAGATTCTGCAACCACTGCTGTTGTGTGGAAAATCACAACCGGGCTCGTAGCTACTGTGGGGCCTATGGGACCCAGCCCCCTTGCAGTTTTTAAGGGTCCCTCCCCAATCCTCAGCTCCGCCTCCCTCCCCCCTGCTGTTGCTGCCCTGAGCCCAGCAGCCAGTGACTTCATGCCACCTGCTGCTGCCCCAGCTGTTCTTGCTGCTGCTGGGAGGTTAGAGGGGAGGGCTGCTGAGCGGGGACACCTGCCGTGCCTCCTGGGTGCCTCCCTCCTTGCCACAGCTGGCTGGGTTCCTGTGAGAAAGAGGAGGAGGAGGCACCCTGCTCTTTCCCCCTGCCTGGCCTCTGCTGCTGGAGACCAGCTGGGGGGCTCCTCTCCTCGCTGCCTTGGGGACAGGTCATGTGGGGTGGGCTTGGTGCTGGCCTTTCTCTCTCCTCCCACCCTTCCATGGCCAGTGGCACTGGTGGGGTCAGTGGTGGGTAATTGGGGGGGGGGGTGGAGGCAGCAGCTTCTGTAGAGACCGCCAAGCATACCGGCACATCTCTCCCCATACTGCAGAGGGGGCCTTCCAGGACTTGTGGGCTGCAGCTGAGTGGAATCCTCATCCCCTGGATTTATCTGCAGCACTGCAGCTCCACCAGCAAAACACTGGCACCCTGAGCAAAAAGTTGTTAGCTATGGGGATGATCACAACAGACAGACTAGGTAGATGATGGGACTACTTATTACTGATCCACTCAGGTTCAACAGAAGACAGTAATATATCACAGCATCACTTCTTTCCTTCAAAGAAGCGTGTTGACAGTAGAAGTAGGTTTTGAAATCCATGCCTCAGTTTCAGTGCCTGACCTATAAGTGATAACTAATCTCCTCTGGTGTGTACTCACCACAACAGTCATTGCAGGTATCCTAGCAACCTTCCCACAAATTGATTGGGTTGAGAGTATCCTCCTTTTGGAATAGCAAGAGACCAAGCACAGTGCTCAACCTTCCCACAAATTGATTGGGTTGAAAGTATCCTCCTTTTGGAATAGCAAGAGACCAAGCACACAGTTGGACCAAACTGTTCTATAAAAGAAACTAAAGATACCCTTATAGGGCCAGACACGTGTCATGGGTGAATGATGCTTTGCTTTCTGAAGAGTGCTGCTGGATATGAATTTGATAGCAGACCTTTTAGCTGAACACTGATGCTGTTTGCACCATCTGTAAAGAATAGCTCTGCTGCCCAAAAACAAAATGTTTACTCCCAGATTACGACACAATGGAAAGTTTGGTCAACTTTCTGATGGTTAGGAATTGGAGTCTAGACTGTTTGGAATTATTGAGCAGTGGCGTACCTAGCCTATTTGGTGCCTGGGGTGGATAATTTTTTAACTCTCTCCTCCTCCTCTTTTTTTTGTTTTACTGTTAAGTAACAGCTAAGTTATGGTGACCCATAGGGTTTTCAAGGCAAGAGACATTCGGAGGTGGTTTGCTGTTGCCTGCCTCCATGTCAACCCTGCTCAGCTTCTGAGATCTGACAAGATCAGGCTAGGCTGGGGTGATCCAGGTGAGGACCCCTCCTCTATATGACAAAATTATTTTCAGTAATAATCATGAAATAAAACAAATAATAATAATGGCCAGAAAATAGATTCAGGTGGATAGTTGTGTTGGTCTGAAACAGCAGAACAAAGTTTGGTCTTAAAGGTGCTGCTGGACCCACACTTTGTTTCAATGCCCCCCCCCCCCCCAATGCAGTCAGTGAAAAATTTATTTTATTTAACTTCGTATACATAATTATGCCAGTAAAAAAAAAAAAAGATTCAAATTCCAACACACTATTCCATCACAAGCACCAGTGTGGTGTAGTGGTTAAAGTGTCAGACTAGGATCTGGGAAGTCCAGCTTCGAATCCCCATTCATGCCATGGAAGTTTGCCAAATGACTTTGGGCCAGTCACATTACTCTCAGCCTAGCCCTGACCTGGATAGCCCCAGGATAGCCTAATCTCATGAGATCTCAGAAGCTAAGCAGGGCTGACATGGAGGCAGGCAATGGCAAACTACTTCCAAACGTCTCTTGCCTTGAAAACCCTGCAGGGTCAGCATAAGTTAGCTATGACTTGACAGCAAAAAAAAACAACAACAACTCCATCACACCACTTGTGTTTTGAGCAAGCACTTGGGAGGGCTTCTGTTCTCTATTTTGAAGCCCAAGAGCTGACAATCTCAAACATCTACAAGACATTTCTGAGAGCTAGGAGTCTGTCTTTGTACTAATTTGTACTACCTAACACTAGCCAAAGCATCACAACGTAGTGACCACAAGCTTCACCAGACTGGACATTAAGAAACCCACTGCTCCCCCAGAAGGTGCCCCCACCCTCCATTATTTCCGAAGGACTAAAGTCAAATCAGAGAATCTCTGCTGTAGAACCTGACTGGGGGGGGGGGGTGCATTTTTGCAAGCCCAGCGGAATTAGTGTGATGCATAAAGTACCCAGCAGTACCAGTGCAATGTACAGTGCCCAGCAAACCCAGTGCCACTGTGGCAATGTCAGCTGATGGCAAGCACAGAAGCATAGTCCAAGGGTGGGGGAGTTGGAAGCCCAGCAGAACCAGTGCAATGTACAGTGCCCAGCAAACCCAGTGCCATTTTGGCAATGTCAGCTGATGTCAGGCACAGAATTACAGTCCAAGCAAGGGTGTGTGTGTTGGAAGTCCATGTACAGTGCCCAGTAAACCTAGTGCCTTCTGTTCATATCAACAAAGGTTTGCCACTATATTACTCTTAAATACATTCCGTCACCAAGCAGAATAGGAGTGAGAAAGTCTTGACCAAGAAGTGAAAATGGGGGGGGGGGCATGAAAAAATTAGGTGAAGAGAGGCAGAAATGAATGAGAAATATGTGGGAAAGAGAGGGAGAAATTAAGAGGGGAAAAGTTTGTTTTATCTTGCTGCAACAGCCTTACCACTGCTTTGCAAGATCTGGCTCAGCTGGGTACAAGGAAAGGAAGAGAGAAAGGCTAGACTACTGGAGAAAATGACCTGCAGGCTGGCAATTGCTGAAGCAGCTATCAGCATCCTGGCTCAGTCATTGATAAGGAAGTTTGCTTCAGTCTTGGAGAAAGGGAAGTTTAGCTGATCCTAGCATGTTTTTGCTATGCTCGGACTCCCCAGTGCCCCTAGTGGCTGCAGCCAGAACTTCATTTTACAAATAAAAAGAAAGATGTCCAACTGGAAGCAGCACGACACTGGCTTTAAGGGCCCCCTTCACTGGCTTTCCTCAAGCTGCACCTGGAGTGGACTGCACTCCCACCCCACCCTTAGTATGCCATTGTTATTGAGATAAGTTTCATTAATCTATTGTATCTTTAACCTTCCCTTCCTTTAGGGAACTTAGGACAGTGTAAATGGTTCTCTCCTCTTCAATTTTAGCCTCACAACAATCCTGTGAGATCACTTAGTCTGAGAGAGAGAGACAGACAGACAGACATATAGGCCCACAGTTTTGCAGTTAATTCATTGCTAAATGGGGATTTGAACCTAGGTTTCCCATGGCCAAGTCTGATCCTCTAACCACTGCATCACACTGCTTCTAGTATTTTTGCTAAATTATGTAGAATCTCTTCCCTGGAAAATTTTGGACACCCACATTCAACATGTTTTCAGCTGCCAGAACAGAGTTAGCTAAGGATTGGAAAATAAAAAAATGACACCAATATGAACAGCATTCATAGACAAAATTAAATCTTTCCATTTACATATTAAATTATGTAATTTACTAAATTTGTACTAAATACAATGATTTGTCTTGGTTGGATAAAATCTGGGAGTATTATCACTCATATGAAACAATTGTTATAATTTTATGTAATATATGTTGTGGCTTCAAATATTGTTTATTTATAGAAATAAAAAGTTATAAAAACCTACAAAATTCAGATTGTTTTGATGACTCTGCATTGTGTTGCAACTTTGCTGTGCTCCTTTTTAAAGGAATGGACTGCAAAACAGTCATCTGGGTACAAGTCAAGGATATTCTAGTTTTATTTATTAACTTTCCTTTCCCTTGCAGTGCAAAGCAGCTTGCAATTCCAAGACCAGAAACATACTGAATACAATAAAATACCACTAAGCACCCTGCCCTACCTTATAAAACCCGAAGCACTTTGGGCCATCTGTCCCATAGAGATCACATCCTCCTTTATGCCTAATAAGCTCTAAGATGTACCAAAATGCTGTCAACATAACAATCCATGTACCAAGTCTGTAGGTTCTTTACAAGTATTGGATTGTTTTGGGGAGGACTGGTATGTTTCCTTAAAGGATGCTTCAGCTCAGTGCTTGCCAGCATGAACAATACATATCCCAACATAGTGACTGAGTAATAAATTAATGAAGAGGTGTGTCATTCTACAGCAATCCAGAGCAGTTTTGACCACCCATTTACTGTCCAGTCCTTCTCATCTTGCTGAGTGCCTAAAGACTATGCATGATGAGACTTCCTGACAGTGCCATATTTGGTCAATCCAATCCAATTTCAAACAAGTAAAATAAGAGAGTGTTTTTCACAATTTTGTCCCTGACACAAACCAAAAGATGATTTAATGCCTTTTCTGGAAGTAGCTGCACATCCTTTTCTCATTTTCCTATGTCCCTAAAAGCAGCTCTTGGCCATTGCTTGGCAGCATTCAGAATGCTCCAGTGAAATTAGTAGGATAACGTCTTTTATCAGCATACAATAAATAAACATGACTGTTTAGCATATATTCAAGTCATTTCTTGATCTAAACTCATTCTCACGATGGGATATCGGCTGTGAGACAAATGACATAGACTGTGTGAATGACATGATGAGACTTAAAAGTACCTGTCCAGGTGAACATTATTGCCTTCTAACTTTGGAAAATGGATAATTTTGCTGCACCTGCGATTATGCTTGGAATACATATTTGATAACCTTCTTGGTGATGATTTAAAACATGCTGCCTACTGGGTAGAAACATCCCTTGATCGGTCTTGATTATGTAGTAATTTTTTGGGGTGGTGGTGGTGGAGGAGGATCATAGAGAATCTAATCGATTGTAAAATAAAATTGATTTATCCTATTCATGATGAAAGGCCATTCAGGATAAAACGTGGGTCTAGCAACTGTTTGAGAGCATAATATAATGATGATATAAAAGCACTTCAGAGTTCTGTAACATAATTTAACAGATGCTGTGTTGTATTTTGCAGCATGCTTTGTCTGATAAAGCCAGTGTGAAAACATTTGATCCAAAGACAACCTGTTTGCAAGAATGCCTTATCACTACTTTCCAGGAAGCTTACTTTGTCTCAGAAAGTTTTGAAGAAGCTAAAGAGAAAATGAGGCAAGTTGTTTCTCTTGACCCTTAAAAACAACCCCCAAATCTAATTTTCTCTTATCTGGATGTGCAGAAATAGGAGTTTAATTTTCTTTTTCTTACAGGGAGTTTGCAAAATCAATCAACCGTCCCTTTTCTGTATATTTCAACCCATATACCCAAAGCATTGAAATTCTGAAAGACACCAGAAGTATTGAAAATGTCGTCCAGGATCTTCGGAGTGACCTGAACACCGTGTGCGATGCTTTAAGCAAAATGAACCGATATTTGGGGATATGACTTTTTCAGTGTGTTGTGGCCTTGAAGCACAGCTGTGCCAGCACCATTATGAGATGCTATTCCCTTTGTATTGCAATCTGTCCCCTCTCTCTTGCATGAACATCAGCTTGCTCAGTGTGTTCTCTGTAGCTTCAGATATGCCAGCACTAGCATGGAAATGCACAATGGCATAAAAACAAGAAAGTTACATCAATAAATACACATTTGTGGTGGTGGTGGTGGGGAAGCAGTAGCATTATAATAACATCACAGCAGTCATAATATTTCCCAGTAAAACTGTAACAAGGACTGGATAAAATGTTAATTTCATTATGCTTGCTGAAATAAAAGTTTACTGAAGACCATAATACATGAGCTTCAATGGGTAAGAAATTTCTAAAAGGTGAGCATAACCACCACCAAAAAGGCCCTACCCCTTTACTTGCCCTTATAGCCACAGATGACTCTGGTACTCCACACTGTTTCTGCCTGATAATCTTAGCACATATGTACACATGGAAGAAGGCTATCCTTGAGAAACCCTTGGCCCACATTGCTTATGGCTAAGTTGAGATCAGCGCTTCAAATGAAGGCTGGCAACCCAAGGAAGTCAGCTAATACAGGTCTTTAAGCACTGCTGTCAGTGCTTTCCTGTGGCATACTGCTGTTATTACATGGCTGCCACAGTCTCATCTAGTTGTGATTTCCAGGCACAATCAGCCCCATGCACAGCAGTCTATTCTGGAGTTTATCAAGGCATGTGTAAAAGTGGCCATCTTTTCTACTAGGAGTGGCTGATACCAGTTATCCTGGTGATCGATGCTACTTGGATCCTCCAGGTGCACACCTGGGTTCAGCAACATCCTTATGCTAATCCCTTTTAAGACAGGGCCTCCCAAGGAGACCCAGCAATGGAAACAAAATTCTATAGGGCTGGTTCACACATCCTTTATTCATAGTTTGATGCTTATAGTGACTTGCTGTGAATGTGTCCTCAGCAATCAGAGAGTTCTCATTACTGCTGTATTTTGAGATGGAATCAGCTCATGTGTTCATCTGTGAGTCAGTAAGTGCTGAATAATCTAGTTTACTTGCACGCACAAACACAGCCTGATGTCCTATTGAAAAATCTTACTCGGCAGTGATTTTGTTTCCTTAAAAAGAGAGTTTCTTCAGGGGAAAAACAAATATAAGAAATGGCTCCTCTTTCTCCAGTAGGGATTTTTTTTTTATTCTTTATGACTACTAAAGTTCCTCCAGGACTTGGGAAGGAAATTGTTTTTTTGGGTTTTTTTTTAACCAAGTTTTTATTTCTCTTGTACGTAGAGGCATATTTCTTTTTTGCTTAGCAAGGTCCATTTTTTTCTCTCCTGTTGCCTGCATGTTTGGGGGTCTCTTGTGACTTGGCTGAACGGTGGTTTATGGAGCACTGTGATGTGCAGGAGGAACATATGTTTCCGTTAAATGGTCTTTGGAGGCTGCAAACTGGATGAATCAAAGCAGTGGAGCAATCACAAAGCATTGATGCAACTTTTCATTTCCCCCCTTCTTATAATACATGTATGAGGATATTTAAATGTATTTTTCGAGCCTAATCAATAGATTGCACAAAATAATACAAAGCCACATGGCGCTGCTTGAGACATTCCTTAAAAGATTCCAGGCATTAACAAAATTTAAAAAGTCTTCAAGGCTGCAATCCATTGAATTCAGTTGGCCTTCCTTTTCCATAAACTAGCCAATCTTAATTTGCAGTTGGATGTGACTAAGAATGAAACACCTTCTGCTTCAGAGAAACAGTGGATCCAAAGCTGGTAGCGACAACCCAGATATTGTCAATTGCTTGCCAGCTCTCTGGGATTATCATGTGTGTACATACCAGTGATGGTTCCATGAAGGTTTTCTTAATTTGTAGACATCAGCAGGCCAGTGTCAGCCTTCACTTGAGCAAGTGGGGCTTGTTTTCATCTGAGCAGATTTCCATTCCTTCCTTGTAAGCTGATGGTCATGGAAGTCCTACTTGGTAAAGTAATTACAGTCTAATACATGAAATGAAAGTGGTCGATGCAGGCTGCTTTAATGCAAATAATATTCCAGTGTGTAAGTTGTGTTCAGATGACACAAAGTTGTTCAGGGTGGTGAGAATCAGGGAGGATTGTGAGGCTCTCCAAAGGGATCTGTCGAGGATGGGTGAGTGGGCATCAATGTGGCAAATGGAGTTTAATGTGGCCAAGTGCAAAGTGATGCACATTGGAGCCAAAAATCCTAACTATAAATACACATTGATGGGGTCCGAACTGGTGGAGACTGACCAAGAGACAGCTCTTGTAGTCGTAGTAGATAACTCAATGAAAATGTCGAGACAGTGCACAACTGCAATGAAAAAGGCCAACACTATGCTGGGGGTTATTAGGAAGGGAATTGCAAACAAATCAGTCAGTATCATAATGCCCTTGTATAAATCAATGGTGTGACCTCATTTGGAGTACTGTGTACAGTTCTGGTCGTCACACCTCAAAAAAGATATTATAGCATTGGAATAAGTGCAGAAAAGGGCAACTAGAATGATAAAAGGGTTGGAACACTTTCTCTGTGAAGAAAGGTTGAAGCGCTTGGGGTCTTTAGCTTGGAGAAATGATGGCTGAGGGGGTGACATGATCGAGTTTTATAAGATTATGCATGGGATAGAGCAGGTAGAGAAAGAAGTACTTTTCTCCCTTTCTCACAAGAAGAAGAAGAAAAAGAAGAAGAAGAAGAAGAGGTTGGATTTATATCTCGCCCTTCACTCACTTGGAGTCTCAGAGCAGTTTACAAACTCCTTTCCCTTCCCCTCCCCACAACAGGCACCCTGTGAGGTAGGTGGGGCTGAGAGAGCTCTTTCCCAAGCTGTCCTTGAGAGAACAGCTGGTACAGAACTATGGCTTGCCCAAGGTCATCCAGCCAGGTGCAAGTGGAGGAGTGGGGAATTAAACCCGGTTCTCCCAGATTAGAGTCCACGCACTTAACCACTACACCAAACTGGCTCTCTGCGATTGGTCGGCCTTGTTTATATGGTCCTGCTGTAAGCAAAGGTACTGTGTGGGTGAAAGCAACCTGCCCTTTCCTGGATAACTTTTGATGGGATGCTGCATGTATCATATGGCAGTGGCATGAGATGCATCATTATTTCCCCTTTCCTTTGTACTTTCTCTGTGGCACAAGAATCATGTGTTGGGGGGGGGGGGAATCATCACTCCTTTAGCACCAGCAGCTCAGGCAGACTAACTAAAGACAATAAGCAGGCTGAAGGAGTTATCTCTGCTGCTCTGCTATCTTTACTTCTTGATATTAGTCTTTGTTCCATTAGCACCCACTTCAGAGTCACAAGTGACCCCCCTGGCCAGATGTTTTATGACTTTCTTTCTTCTTCTCTCTTAAACGGAGCCTAATAACTCTCTTGTAGCACTTCAGCAGCAAAATGTAGGTTATCGGGATTTACTTCTGTGGATCTCAAAACTGCCATAAGAGAAATAACAGAATCTGTTTGACTCCGTCAGGTAATCGAATACAAACGAGGCTTGACTGGCTGCCTTTGAAGCAACCAGCCTTCACTCCGACAACAACTAGCACTCCTTCTGGAAGCTTTCCTCTCTTCATTATGCAAAGGAACTAGTGATAATTATATTGTCAGGATTAATTCTAAGCTATTCTGGAACTGTCCACAGCTTTTTTGTTTGTTTGTTTAAAAGAAGCACCCTATCTTAATTATGTATAGTTAAGAAGTAAATCTTAGTATGGATTAGGCAGCAGCTGTTGAAATCCCATAGACAGTTTAGGACTAATGAAGTCAACCAAACTGTCTCCTGTGAAGACAGAGTGTCAGTGAAATGGAATGTTGTGAAAGGATCAAAGTTTCCTGTGACTAGTGAGTGCTTTAATTCGACGCTTTAATTTTATTAGAGAATGCAATTAAAGGAATGGAATGGAATGGAATGTTTGCTTATTTTTCTTCTTCTTGAAATGTTTCTTGCTATTGTGTAGGAGGCATTCAGCTGGCATATCTCCTTCTCGACTAGATATTAATGCTTTAAAAGCAAGGACATAGCCTGATATGTGTTGTTGATATGACAGGAATGGTGCGGGGAGGGTTGTCATTCATGCTTTGGATGCAATCCCTGGGATTTCCAGTTAAAGTATCCCATGTAACAGGTATTAGAAAGGACATTGTTCTGCCTGGGACCCTGAAAAACTATATCAGTTGAAGTATGCAATACTAACAGAGATACTAAACAAGCAGACTTGGGACGAGGCAGGCTCATATATGGAGAGAGGCCATATATGGCTTTATGGTAGAACACTTGCTCTGGTAGGTGGCCATGAGCAGAGCCCACCTACCATTCCTGAAAATCCTTTCAAATGCCCCCATAAGGCCATTTTCTTTCAGCTGTGCTTGCTTCAGAACTTGGTAAGGTAAAATAATCTTTTCCACAAATATGGAAGGGAAATATCCATTTCTCTTCCCTGCCCCCCGTTCCCTTGCCCTCACTCCCTTGCAATAGTTTTACAGGAGAAACAGCTCTACTTCTCTTGTCATGTCTAGTGAATGGCTGAAACACAGTGCTTCTAAACTTGTGGCTCCTGACCAGTGTTCCCTCTAAGCTGAGTTAGTGTGAGCCAGCGCACAGTTTTTTAGCTTCCAGCTCACACAGTTTTGTCTTAGCTCAGGAAGGATGCAGCAGCCAAATCACTTGCTCACTGCTTTAATGCCAGTAGCTCACAAAGTAGAATTTTTTGCTCACAAGACTCCACAGCTTAGAGGATGCATTGCTCCTGACCCAGAGTGGATTGTGAAGCCTGTGAAAGTGGGTCCTGCATTCTTGTGGTTTTAATGATGTGTGAACAGTCTGTTTTTTTCAAGTGGGTCTCCATACCAACTAAATCTGAGCTTGTGGGTCATCATACCAAAAAAGCTGAGGACCACTGCTGTAAACACACCACTGGGAGTATAAGACATACCAGGCAAAAGACAGGGGCCTCCTTTTCTCAGGACTCTCCACACAGCACTGTAGAATCCTTTGTGGGCCCTGGGAGCATTGAAGGGCACAGGTGAAGAGATGAAACTGACCACATAGATTTGGAGAAATACAGTGGCCACAGCTTTTATTGATTATACTGCAGGAACATTGGCGCAGCACAGGAATGGATCCTGAATTGGATGACTCGCCTGCTGTCTGATGAACCATAAAGCTTCCAGCTCATTTACTGGGGTGCTGCCCGGAAGTGGTGAACCCCCAGGGAGCTGCGTGGGTACCAGCTGCTGTGTGGTTCCCTTGCCACCTGGTGTTGAGAGTTTTGATGACAGCCCCTGAGCTGAGCATGCTGCAAATTTGGCTCATACCAAGATGCCTTAAAAGAGGAATTGTGGGATGTGGGCATGCAGGCACCACCTCCCTAACCAAAAGGATCTGTCCTATGCCCAAACTGAGGCCGAGGATTGGGCAAAATCACCTTAAATACCAGAGAGGCAGGTGGGCAAGGCCCCCAGGTCTGTCCACCTGACCTGCATGCCCAGAAAGGGGGGGCATCCATCTGCCCACCTTAGAGCCTTGCTGTGCCCTGGTACCCTATGGGCCACAAAAGTGGGGTGGGGTGGGGCTGAGCCCCCGGCCATGTCCTCACATAGTGACTTATGTCTTTGTAGATCAGAGGGATAGCAGTGAGGGCTGTCATACTTCACACAACTGAAATGTGGGATTCAGAAGCACTGAAACAACAATTTACATTTCCAAATGTTACACTTTTTTACACATGACCTCACAGCACAAACTGTGCTTCCAGTGGTGTGCATAAAACAGTCAGAGAATCTCTCCTTAAAAAGAAAACCCACTATGCCTTTGTGATTCAAATTGTTTTATCTGACTTGCAATATTGCTTCAGTGTTTTTATTAACAAATTAAGATCAACCATCCAGCAGTTGGCATGGTTGACAAACTCATTTGGCATAATGAGGGAATTATCGACAGTTATCAAATTGCACTCTCATTCCATTGGAAATAGGTTACATTTATCTAAGGTGTTCACTTGGCTTTACTGATCTGGACTCTGGAAATTGGGTTTCTGGCTCAGACTCATTTGTTTTCTGCGTAACCCAGAAGGGATGTTTTATGAGCAGGAGATATAGGCACTTGCTATGTTTGCACAGAATAAATAGGCCTGGGCATAATGAGTATAAAAGGTTGCAACATTTAGCGCTATCCAAAGTCTAGAATTAACAACTGAGACAGATCACAAATGCACACTGGCTTGCATTTGCAAATGAAGATTGCGCAGCAATTTGTTTCCTGGATGTGAGGGAGACCTTGTGAATGTGAGGTGATACTTAGCTTCAGTTCATTTGGGTAAAAACAAAACCAAGAACAAAACAGCTGAAGTGTACGAAGGAACCTTTTTACTGTTAGTCAGCACTGAAAATATATTGGCAAATTTCACATGACAGTCTGCATTACTGAGAAATGACACGTCTTAAATTTCTTGAGGAAAGCTACATGGTAGGAATTCTCCTTGATAGAATATTTTAAAAGAGAATCTTCTAGAAGACTGTCCAGTTTGAAAGTCTGAAGTCAGTTGCCATCTTAAAAAAAATAAAACACCCAGAGTGAATATAATCTTTCACAGAATTGAAAGTCTCAGCTAAGTTGGGACTTCAGCTGCAGTTGATATTGCAACATCTTCCCACATCGACGAAGTGCCTTCTGTTCTCATTGTACAGTGCTGACACCAGGCTGGGGCAGTGGGCAGCCTATTCCAGGACTAGACACAATGGTGAGTTCTGGGTTCTTGGGGTCAGCTGTTGGAATCTGAGCTTAAAAGCTGAAGGTTCAGCTGGTAACTAGGCAAGGGCAGGCAGCCAGATTGCTAGAATTCATACCCAGTTTGGCGAATTCTGAGGCTTCATGTTGCTTACCAATAGTCAGAGATTACGCTGTATATACTTTTATTCCATTCAGTGGTAGAACAGGGGTCTGAAGTGTGAGAACACACAATCCCAGGTAGCTCATTCAATTAGATTATATCGTCAGGCTATGGCTCAAATCCAGGAATCACTCACAAATATCTTTCAGATTCTACAGAGATCAAAACATGGTCACTGTCCGCTTATTCCCTGGAGGAGGAAAGTGGCCATTGTTCTAGGAGGAAAATCTGAAATGATGACAAATTGCCTAGTAACAAGAGCACTATTACCAGGAAGGAGTGATTATATGGTAGTTTTTTTAGGTGCATGTCTTGCATTTATACATGACCCTGCTTTCTATATGGTCAGAATTGGAGTACTGATCAGTCTAGGGTTACCAGGTCCTTTTATTCATTTTTATTTTTGGGATTTATATCCCGCCCTCCCCACCTTGCAGCAGGCTCAGGGCGCCTACCAACAGCTCAATAGCATAAAATCATAAACATTTCCATAAAGCAAAGTCATTCCAAGATGGCATAGCTTCCTTATCTCTGTCAGAGCAGTGTCACAGATGGCAACCAGTTCCGGTCAGTGCTAGGAGTTCCGGGTTAGCGGGTTCCACTAATAGGGCCAGGGCTACAAAAAGTCGAGGCGGCCCCTACTTGAAAGCCTGGTGGAAGAGCTCTGTCTTGCAGGCCCTGCGAAACTGCAAAGGGTCCCACAGGGCCCTGATGTTATCTGGGAGCTCATTCCACCAGTGCAGGGCCGCCACTGAGAAGGCCCTGGCCCTTGTAGCCACCAGCCAGGCCTCCCTCGGCCCTGGGAGGACCAGGTGATTTTGGGATCCCAATCGAAGTGCTCGCTGGGGTACATATGGGGAGAGATGGTCCCACAGGTAGATAGGTCCCTGGCCATATAGGGCTTTATAGGTAAGCACCAGCACCTTGAACCTTATCCAGTATGCTATAGACAGCCAGTGCAGTGCTTTTAAGGCGGGCTGGATATGCTCCCACATGGGGAGACCCATCAACAGCCTCACCGCCGCATTCTGCACTAGCTGCAGCTTCCGGATTTGGGACAAGGGCAGCCCCATGTAGAGTGCATTACAGTAATCCAATCTTGAGGTGACCAAAGTGTGGATCACTGTAGCCAGGTCATCGCGTTCAAGGACGGGGACCAATTGCTTGATCAGCCGTAGATGATAAAAGGCCAACCTTGCAGTGGCTGCTACCTGGGCCTCCATCGTTAACTAGGGGTCCAGGAGCATTCCCAGACTCCTAACCTCTGATGCTGGTACCAATGGTGCCCCGTTGAAGGTCGGGAGAGGGATCCCTACTCTTGGTCCACTCTGACTCAGGCACAGGACCTCTGTCTTTATCGGATTAAATTTCAATCGGCTCTGCCAAAGCCAACCAGCCACAGCTTTCAGCACCAGGTCCAGATCACCTGGACTAGAGTCCAACTGGCTGCCCAGCAACAGATAGAGCTGGGTATCATCAGCATATTGATGACAACCCAGCCCATGCCTCCGGGCAATCTGGGCAAGGGGGCGCATATAGATGTTAAACAACATTGGGGAAAGTACAGCTCCCTGTGGCACTCTGCAGACCAGCAGGTGTCTTTGGGAGAGCTGTTCCCCAACCTCCACTCTCTGTTCCTGGTCTTGGAGAAATGAGGAGAGCCACTGTAAGGCCAACCCCGGAATCCCAATGTCGGCGAGGAAGTGAGCCAGTAGCTGATGGTCAACCATGTCGAATGCCACTGACAGGTCCAACAGCATTAGCACCGCCCCGCCGCCCCGATCCAGATGCCTCCGGAGGTCATCTGTGAGGGTGACCAGCACTGTCTCTGTCCTGTGGCCTGGCTGGACGCTGGACTGGAATGGATCTAATATGGAGGCATAATCCAAAAAGCCCTGTAATTGGTCCACCACTGCCGTCTCGATTAATTTACCCAGACTGGGTAAATTAGACACCGGGCGGTAGTTGGATAGTTTGGCCGGGTCTAATGATGGCTTTTTCAAATGGGGGCATACAACAGCCTCCTTTAGTGCACTAGGGAACATCCCCTTTGCAAGGGATGTATTGATGACCTCCCTTAGTGCCCCTCGTAACCCATCCCAGCTAGCCTTGATTAGCCATGATGGGCACAGATTGAGACTATAGGTGGTTGGACAGACTGATAAGAGCAATTTGTCGACCTCCTCTAGGCAGAGTGCATCGAAATAATCCAAAATGTGACCAGAAGACGTGCTTGGAGCCTCAAGTTCCACTACTGTATCAACTGTGGCAGGGAGGTCCCGGCAGAGTGACAAGACTTTATCCGCGAAATAGTTCCCAAAAGCCTCACAGCCAATGTCCAATTACTTATCATTTGGTCTGCACTTCGGCAGAGTCGTCAAAAGCCAAATTGTCCTAAATAATTGGGCTGGGCGCAGACACTATTTTGGCCGCAAAAAAGACTTTTTTTGCAGCCTTGACCGCCATCTCATAGGATTTCATAAACGTCCTATAGGATGCTCTTGCTACTTCATCAGGAGTGTGATGCCACTGTCTCTAACCATCTGAGCTCCTACTTCATCATCCTCAACTCCCCTGTATACCAGGGGGCGAGTCGTGAGCGGGGGCGCAGAGGGCGCTGGGGAGCGATCTCATCGATGACTGCCAAAAGACGATGTTGCCAGTCCTTGACTTGCTCATCCAATGAGCCGCCAGGGGGCTTTGGGTCCCGCAAAGCTGCCTGGAATTGCATGGGATCCATTTGACTCTGTGGGCGAGCTAAAATATGCTCACCACCCAAACAGGGTTGGAGTGGCATGTTCACCTGGGCCTTCAGGGCCTGGTGGTCTGACCATAATCCGACTGTGGTTGTAATCCCGCTTGCGGGTGAAGGCGGGATATAAAAATGAAAATAAATAAATAAAATAAATAATCCAGTTCACCGTAACCCCCACCGCAAAAATCAAATTGAGCGTGTGACCAGCTCTGGGGGGGGGGGGGCTGTAACAAACTGGGTGAGCCCTAGTGCCACCATGGACGACACCAGATCCATTGCCTGTGTGGAGGTTGCATCCTCGGCATGGACGTTGAAGTCCTCCAGGACTAATAGTCGAGGGTGCTCAAGCACCCAGCCTGATACGGCCTCCAGCAGGGATGGCAGGCTGTTTGCTGGTGTGTTGGGTGGTTGGTACACCAGCCAGACAGCCAAACTCTCCCCGGCCTCCCAAACAAAGCCGGCACACTTTATGCCCACAAGAATCAGCGGTGGGAGCACCCTGAAGGTGTAACTCTCCTGGATGAACAACACAACCCCTCCCCCCGCCCCTGAGTCCGCGATTGGTGGAGGACTGAGAAACCAGGAGGTGCCATTTGGGAGAGAGAAACCGTCTCCCCCTCTTGCACCCAGGTCTCGTCATGCACGCCAGGTCCACATCCTGCTCTGACACAAAGTCATTCAGAGTTCTGATCTTATTATTGATGGACCTGGCATTACACAACACCAATGTTGGAGTGGGGTTCTCCCTCCTAGCCCCACTACCTACCGCCTTCAGGATGGGACACAGATTGGAAGGGGACCAAGCCCATCCACGTCTCCATTCCCTTCCCTTCCACTTCCATCTGGTCCCACCGCCATACCTCCCCATCCCCAGGAGCACAGGGATCCCTAGGCTAATCATGTGTCCTTTGGTGGCCTTTGTGCTTAGGTCTTAGCTGCCATTGGACTTTGACCAGCATTGACAACTGCCTTTTAATCCAGCTACACCTTCCTCTTTAAATCGCAGGCTCAATATCAGGTCCAAGCAATTAGAACAAAAAATGGGGAGGGGGGGGGAGGAATTGGAAAGCTCCACTCGTGCCAGATGGTTCACCATACATTGCTCCACGATATGTCCATTTATCAGATAGGGACAGTTTCAGTCTACATGATGAGCACGAATGACTTACATGTAACTGTGAGGATGTCCTTGAAGAAATGTTGTTCATCTTCAAATATATTTATGCTTTAACTGTAGTATTGTAATCACAGAGAACCTGTTTGGTATAGTGATTAAGAGTGGGGGACTCTAATCTGGGAGAACAGGGTTTGATTTCCCACTCCTCCACATGCAGCTGTTGGTGTGACCTTGGGTCAGTTACAAGTTCTTTCAGAGCTGCTCTCTTATGAGCAGTTCTCAAAAGAATTCTCTTAGCCCCACCTACCTCACAGGGTGTCTGTTGTGGAGAGGGGAAGGGAAAGGAGATTGTAAGCCACTCTGAGTGAAGGGCAGGGTATAAATCCAGTCTCCTCCTCCTCCTCCTCATTTTAGGACGCTGCTGTCCAATTGTATTTTATGTACTCTTGGAGGTGCATTAGGTGCAGTTCACACCAAGCACACCCATACTATATCCTCTTACCTGTTTGCTAGTCTGCCTTCTTTTCCTTCCATCTCTTTCAATTTTCCCTAACTGCACACAATCACTAGAAGCTTTTCTCATCCCGCACCCAAACTTCTTACCCCTTCTACCTTTACCCTGTCTCCCAGATTTTTTAAATCCATCCCCACCTCACTTCTGAAAGTTTCAGATGAAGCTGCCGGGGCTTCAGTAAAGGGGCATCTAAGCAAATTACATAATTGTAGAGTATCATTGTTCAGGTCATTTTTGATTTAAATTGGATTTAGTTTACTTTTTTTCTGCACTAGCTAACAGCATTTATACTGCCACAATACATGTGGAATTGCCTGGCAGTCATCCCCCTGGAGGAATTCTTGTGGTCACTTTATTCTATTAACTCTTACTAATTAGCAGAGACCCAGAACCATGCTGAATCAGTGGTATTATCCATCCTTAGCATTTGCAAACGAGTGAATGCTTCTTGTATACAAGTTCCTTGGTTCCAATGAATAGCTAATGAGGCCAATTATTGGTAAATGTGTCTAAGTCTAAGAACACATTGAAAATGCCTGCACAGCAGAGTTTGTGCCTGAGAATCAATGTGGATGAATTCCCTTCTGATAATTATATCTGAGTGATCATTATCTCTGGAACTATGAAACCACAAACTTCTCAAGTCAGACATATCAAGGATCTGTCCTGGGACCTGTTTTGTTCAACATCTTTATAAATTATTTGGATGAAGGAATAGAGGGAATGCTTATTAAATTGGCAGATGACACTAAATTGGGAGGGGTAGCAAATACAGTAGAAGACAGAGTCAGGGTACAGGATGATCTTGACTGGCTGGGAAACTGGGCTAAAACAAATAAAATGAATTTCAATGTGGATAAATGTAAAGTTCTGTGTTTAAACAGGAAAAAATAAATGCATAATTATAGGGTGGGGAAGACTTGTCTTGGCAGTAGTATGTGTGAAAAGGATCTAGGGGTCTTAGTAGACCATACACTGAACAGGAGTCAGCAGTGTGATGCGGTAGCTAAAAAGGCAAATGCCATTTCGGGCTGTACAGACAGAAGTATAGTGTCCAGATCACGCAAAGTGATGGTATTGCTTTACTCTGCTCTGGTTGTGTTCAGTTTTGGGCACCACAATTTAAGAAGGATATAGACAAGCTAGAACATGTCCAGAGGAGGGCAACAAAGATGGTGAGGGGTCTGGAGACCAAGTCCTGTGAGGAAAGGCTGAAGGACCTGGGTATGTTTACCCTGGAGAGGAGATGACTGAGAGGTGATAGGATAACTCTATTCAAGTACTTGAAGGGCTGTCATATAGAGGATGGTTTGGAGTTGTTTTCTGTTGCTCCAGAAGGTCGGATCAGAAATTAAATCAGAAGAGTTTTCAGCTATGCCACTTTGGGGTCAGGAAGCAATTTTTCCTGGAGGTTTTTTGACATCTGGGCATGGAACAGCAGTCACTGGGTGTGTGTGGGGGGGAGGTATTTGTGAATTTCCTACATTGTGCAGGGGGTTGGACTAGATGACCCTGGAGATACCTTCCAACTCTATGATTCTATGTGGTTAGGATGAAAACCTCACACTTACAAAGCTAGTGTATATTCTGTGATGCATTTTACTGCAAAGGGCAATCAATTTAGTTAAAATTGGCCTGAAATAGCATTTTAAAGACTTGGCACTTGCAGCAGTTGGAACTTGTTTGCTATCTTCTGGTTTCTGCAAAACAGAAACTCCACAGTATATGGAACTTTTTAATTGTTAAAACAGCATTTATTCTCTGTTGGGCCTAAGCATAATTTCTCTGGGCTTGGGAAATGCCCCGGTTTCTGTTGACGCCCTGGCCACATCTCATACGTACAAGCTCCTAAATCATGAGATAATCTTATATCTAATTCTGAACCTGGATCCCAAATGGGGATAAAAATACTCACAAAGTGGGGCCAAGTACTGATAGGGGAGATGGTTTTGTAAAGCTAGGTTTGCAGACAAATCTCCTGCCTCAAATTTAATGGTGAATTTAAAATCACCTTCACAAATGAAAAATGTTGACTGAGATTTTATAAGATCACAGCTGGCACTGTGGGGCTGCTCAGCAACCCCAGCAGGATACAGTGCTTTCATGAGCAAAGCTAGTGACTAGAAGAGGCAAGGAAGAAAAAGGAGGAAAAGCAGTGAGGAGGGTGAGGAAAAGGGAGCAACAGTGGCAAGAGGAAAAGGGAGTGTGAATGGCAAGTCGCCTGGGGTGGAAGGAGTGATGGTGGTAAGGGGAGGAAAGGGGAAGCAAAGGAAGTGACAGAAGATAAGAGAGTGAAAATAGAGGGGAAAGGAAAAGGAAGAGAAAGCAGCAACAACAGGATAGCAAAGGGGGAAATGGACAACCAGTGGGGGATGGATGGGATTTCCTTCTCCTGAGACTCTGTGCTTAACTGGGAGTTAGGTTTTATCAGCAAACATCTGGGAAAACCAAGGCTTTGCACTAGCATAATAAAACAATGCAATACTTGTCTTATTCAAATTTCTCTTGCCCCAGCTCTGGTGTCATTTAGATGAAAAGAGCAGCTGGTGCTCCTGAAAGTAACGTGTTGACTGCTGGATGAGAACGATGTAGGGTTGCCATGGAACACACTCAATAACCACTCAGCAACTCATTTGTGGATGAAGATGTGACTTGTACTGAAATCATTGTATCTGAAGTGATGTAAAGTGCCTATCGTTGATCTGTGATGGTTGTTGCATACATACAAGAGACCAACACTGCATTCACCTATTGTGATTCTTGTCTTTCCTACCCTACTTCTGATTTCACTCACAACATTTTGGAATAAAGCACAAGGCAATGATTTCTGTGGTTTCCTGTTGCCATCACAGATTCAGTGCAGTGGCAATAGGGCTGCCACATAGTGGGTTTCCCTGTATTTTCCCCACCCCAGTCCCATGTGATGTCCCTCCCCCACCCACACTACCAGGTGTCAGTTAGCACTGCCAATGATTCTGTTGCAAGCATGTCAGTTACCACTGCCAATGGTTTCTATTGCCAGTCCTGATGGTCAATTAACATTGCCTTTGTTTTGAGTTTCATACCTGCTCTTCTAGGTCCTGGACTGGAGTTAGCATCGGCGGCATGACTCCCACCGCAGGAATGCACTTCTTGCTCGCTCTGCGCATGCTCACTGCTCATTAGCTTTTCCTCGCTCTTATCTCTCTTTCGCTTCTCGCTAGCTCACGGCCTTGAGCTGGAAACCTCCTGCTACATGTTATTTTATTCACAGGTGCAAATTGCTCCTTTGCTTGATTTTACCCTTGGGAACATCTGCCCCACAGATCCTGACAGTGTCTTAGCTTGGGAACCTAATTTGTTGCGCTTTCCTTGAGAACAGTGGGCCAGTATATTTGGGTGCCAATAATTCTCCCAACTGATTGGTGGAAGTCGAGGGGGGCTTATTTCATATCAAGTATAATTATAGTTGTATTACTAGGCTTGGGCATTACTAACAGAAGAAGTATATTTGACCAACCAGATCTTTTCTGCAAATAAAGGACTTTCTGTTTAAGGAGACCTGTTGTGGACTACATGTATTGGCACAATCTCACACCAGGAGACTTTGGGGGGAGCTTTTAATTGGTGTATCAAATACTAATTAATCCCCCCCACAAGCTTTCTGGTGGCTTGGGGAAGGGAAATGGTCTCAGCAGAGAAGTGGGGCAGGAAAATGGTGCCAATGCAAGTGGGACAAGGAAAGATCCAGGCTTCCTCATCCCTCTGGCAGCCACCCCAGCTTTGCTGCAATCTTTCTCAAAAGCAGGCTTCAGAAAGAGTGTCACAAAAGCCTGGAGGTGCATGGAAGCATTGCAGTGCTGTTGCTGCATAAAGTCCCACAGGGCCCTGATCTCCCCTGGGAGCTCATTCCATCAGAAATGAGCCACCACTGAAAAGCCCTAGTGTCACCGCAAGCCTGGCATCCTTAGGGCCTGGGATCACTAGCTGATACTGTGATACCAACCGTAGTGCTCTCTGGGGTATATATGGGGAAAGACAGTCCCCCAGGTATGTCGGACCCTGGCCATAGGGCTTTTAAGGTAAATACCAGGACCTTGAAGCAAATTCGGTATGCTATTGGCAGCTAGTGCAGTGCCTTAAGCACAGGCTGGAGGTGCTCCCATCTAGGGAGACCCATCAAAAGCCTGGCCACAGCATTCTGCACTAGCTGCAGCTTCCAGATTTGTGACAAGGGCAGCCCCATGTAAAGAGTGTTACAGTAGTCTAATCTTGAGGTGACCGTCGCATGGATCACTGTAGCCAGGTTGTTGTGGTCAAGGAAGGGAACCAACTGCCAAGCCAGCCAAAGATGATAAAAGGCCGACTTGGCAGTGGCTGCTACCTGGGCCTCCATTGTTAAGGAGGGGTCCAGGAGCACTCCCAAACTAACCTCCGACATTGGCATCAATGGTGCTCCATCAAAGGTCGGGAGTGGGATCCCCCTACTCAGACCACCCCAACTCAGGTACAGGACCTCCATCTTCATCATTTCTCACTTGCCTTGAAAGCCCCTTAATGGGGCTGCCATCAGTCGGCTGTGACTTTATGGCACTTTAAACACATACACACATGTACAGAGGCACTGGGTGATGAACATGCATGTGTGAACTGGCCTTGTCAGTGATCAAGCAGATGCTACTGGAAAGTTTACATTATGGCACTATATCTGCCCCCTGTTCTTAGCGTGTATGAATGAACATACAAGTGTAGTTAGTGGGTAAAGCAGTAGGAAATGTTTTGAGGTCTTGGAAGTTATATTTTTTGATATTCCCAACAGACATCTTTAGAGAGACCTCCCTGGACATGCTTCAGCAGAAGGCTTCACAGCTTTGCCAAGCAAATGATTTTTCTAATCTTTACTTAAATACAGCATTTAGCAGGTTTACAATGGAAACCCCTGAAATATCAACAGACTTCATAAGCATTATGTGTATAACAAATGATCTCGTCATAGCCAGTGAAGTGGTTGGCTTTTAAACTCTTGGCTGACATTTTAATCCATTTGTGTGGTAAGGTCAGTGTGTTGTCATTCTTTTAATTCCCAGGAAAGTGGGAATGGATGACATTTCTAGCCATTCTGGTATACAAAATATTATACAATGCTACATCTTTCTTCCAACATCTCTTTGGTTACAAAAAGAAAAATGGAGGGGGGATGTAAGGGGGGGTGGAAGAAAGAGCTGTGTGTTCACAATATTATGTAAAAGCTGTGGTACTCATAATGCTCCATTTCCCACAAAACACCTTGTGTCTTTCCCCTCCCCCTCCCCAACCTCCCTGTTAAAAATGAAAACCGGGTCCAACAGGAGTGCATTAAGCCTGTAATGTAAATGAATATTGGGAGGCTGTTGGGAAAGCAGTTCTTTCTAGCTGTGTAGCTAATGGACTGAGCAAAAAAAAAGTGAACAATTTGTTTCGTATGATGATTCACTCACGCTGTAACTGACAAGGTTTCAATTTCTGAGTCCTATTTCATATTCAGCACCTTGTTTTATGGTGCAACAATACAATTACTTGCCTCTCTGTTTGGTTTTATAAACAGGGATGGATTTGGATGGAGGAGGAGAAGAAAAACAGCCTCATTGTTAAAAGACAAGATGGGAGAAACGGGAAATTCCCTTCTCCTCCTGCTGTGTTATGTTAGCACCTCCGTTCCTAGACAGAGTCAAAGATATGCATTCCTATTTCCCTCCCTCAAAGCCTCTTTAAAACCTGGCAAAAATCCTTTACTGAATTTATATGGAACAAAGCTCCTTCGAGAGCAAATGACAAGACTCCGACACGCCCACTTAAACACGGAGGCCTTGCGCTTCCAGATCTCAGATTATACCATGAAGCAACACTCCTCTTAGGCTTACTAAAACACTACCATAGTTCCTTTCTCACAGACTGGAAAACAATAGAAGACACATACCTTGACACTATGCCCTTCCAATCGGCACTCTGGGAGAGACCTGCAAAAAGACCAAACAACATGTTTCTTCATTCTACACTGGAACTTTGGGACAAAAGGAAACATCTATTAGCACCTAAAACTTCACCTATCACTACATTTATGGGGCAAAGTTGGTTTAAACCAGGTTTGCACCCACAGGCATATGGGATTTGGAAACAATAAAATGTGACACAATTATTTTCCATCCCACAAGACACAGCAACTTAGAACAAAAATACAACTGCTCCATCCCATGGTTAGAGTATTGCCAAGTGAAGCATTTAGTCGAATCTTTACAACACCATTCAAATCTAACCAGACCACTGACTTTATTTGAAAGGCTACTAAAGATAGATAGAGCATGGTTCAAAAAACTCATCTCTGCCTTATATAGCATTCTCATAACCACCCAGACAAACCAAATACTCAGCTATCAAGTATTATGGCAATCAGATTGTGGCAATGACTTTATTACTGAATGGGAAAATTTATGGTCATCTCCCTCTATCACCTCTAAATCACTAAATATTCAGCTTCAAAGCTATAAGGTTCTCACAAGGTGGTACCTCACCCCAGCAAAACTACATAACATCACCAAAACTTACTCACCTTTGTGCTGGCGATCTTGTGGAAGTCATGGCTCTTTTATACATTGCTGGTGGTACTGCCCAGCAGTCAAAAAGTTCTGGATTAAAGTATCCAAAGCCACCAGAAACATAACAGGTATTTCATTACCTTTCTCTCCAAAACTCTACTTATTAGATTTGTGGCAAGACTTAAATGTCCCAAAGTCACACCGAGAACTTATCTCATTTTTTTTCACTGCTACAAAGACAGTTATAGCTAACAATTGGAAAGAAGGCAGAAACCTGACATTAGCCCAATGGTATACCAAACTATGGGAGTATTATTCCATGGACAAACTCTCAGACAGAATTTCAACTTTCCAACTTACTCCACAGCATAGTAACCTCCAAAACAAATGGCTTCCATTTATTGAATATGCCTTTAGTAATGATGGTTCAACAACTTCTGCCATTCCTGATAAATTCCATGATGTAATACACTGTATGTAAACCTTTCAATCAATACAACAGAAGGTCGATACGATTCTAATACCGTGAATGTTTTATTATTGGGAAAGAGCTCTCTCAGCCCCACCTACCTCACAGGGTGTCTGTTGTGGGGAGGGGAAGGGAAAGGAGTTTGTAAGCCGCTGTGAGACTCCCTTGGGGAGTGGAGGGTGGGGTATAAATCCAATCTCTTCTTCTTCTTCTTCTATTATATATTGAACAACATGTTTAGTTTGGTTACAGTAACAACGTATATTTGAAGTATCTATGACTTACTTGCTGTTTGTTTGTTTGTTCTGTGTTGAAAAACCTAATAAAAATTTATTTTTTAAAAAGCAGCATTTTAAAAGCCCAGGATTGGCAGTTTTTTGACAGTATCTCATCTAATAATATCCCAGCCAGAATATCAATACAGGCACAGATACAAGGGCAAGTGGTTTCTCTTGATCCTAGAAATATAAATCCAGGCAGAAGCAGAGGAGTATATTGGGAAGCATCCCTCCTCCCCCACATTCTTATTCGATATGTGAATGCTTTTTCCACTGCCCAGTTTATCAATGAGAGTCTTGAAGTCTTTCCAGCTCGAGGTCACTTGGCCAACTGCCAGAATTGTATCCAAGGCCCTATTATAGGGAGAATTGACAGTGTAAAGCTTTGAGGGGAACTGAATGGTTATCCCAAAGGGATCTAGTGCACCATACTTAAGCACTGTCTTGGAAAGCCACCTTTCTAACTTCCATGTTATTGCCAATTCTTCTGACAATCGCAGCTGGTCAAGCCTATTCCACGTTTCAGATTTTAATGTGTCGCTGTTTGCAGCCTTTTGCCTCATGTGCTGTAACAGAATTGACTTTGTTCTCTTCTGCCAGCTGAATTGATTTCACTACAGTACCTACAATCTGGGCAATCCTTGCAATGTGTGACTACTTAGGGAAGGGTATATCCGTGAGCGGTAAGGTGCAGACTAGAGTAGCAAGATAAGAGATATTGGATTATATTGCAGTAAAAATATTCTCCACCCCCTTCCTGGATTGCTCATCAGATCTAGTCCCTTTCCACAGGACTTCTGATGAGCAGTCTTAATAGTATTATTTTTTAAATCAATAAACCCACCCCAACTGTTTACAGAGACTACTGACACATGGGGGATGTCTAAGTCTTAGAGTGTTTTTGGAATGTACTGGTGCAATCTGAAAGTGGCAGACTCACATTCTTGGTTGCACTGTTTTTTTTGTGCTCTCAGGTTTAGTGACAGGGAATCTGTCTTGGAAATGCAGTTGTGGGCTCCAGGAACAATTTCTAAGTGCTGTAGGAACACACTTGTGTGGTCTTGAAATTTAATAGAATCCTGGCAATCGACTCCCATGGTTGCCCCAAAGTACCCCAGGTTTTTGGGGAAGTCATGAGAGACATTTGTCAAGGTCACTAAACTACAGAGGTACAGAACTGTGTTCTCATAGTATTTAGGAAAAATTTCCTGGTCTTTGCAGCCTTGGGGGAGGGGTTGGAAAAGGAAGGGGTAGCCCATTGCTTCTCTGCTGTTAGGAGTCTGCTCCATCAATGTTCACACACTTTGATGAAAGACCTTTGGATTGAATCCTCTTTAGTACAGAGGGATTGAACCCTGAATGTTACATGGCTGCAAGAATCCACTAATCTTAGGCTTCTCTGCTGTCTGAACACATCTGGATGAGGCTGTGAGGCTGTGAGCAAGTGAGGTGGAGATAGGAGATAAATAAAATTTGCCAGTCAACTGAAATATCACCCCATTCATGTGGCTGAGGCTGTAAATGGCATCTTTGTGGTCAGAGAGGCATTGGCAATTGCTTTCCAGATGGTATGGCAGGAACTGATAATGGGTCACTCCTTCCCAAGGAAATGCAGCTCTGGCATGGGTACTTGTCATACAGGCTAGCTGATCCATATTGGGGGCTAATGCCATTACTGCACTTGTGTTGAATTCTACCACCCAGGATCTATATCTTTGGGCTACCATGCTGCCACTGAAGGAATGAAGGCCCAGTCTGAATGACTGTCTCCTTCCACATGTTCCTGTGTGCCAACTCAGGTCTTCATGTTGCCATCTGCTAGCTGTTCCCCCACTTAGAATAACCAGAGTCCATGCATGTTTTGTCATAACTCCCACTCTGTGGAATGGGTTCCCTGAAAATGTAAGGGGATCTTTGGAGATCTTTAGGAGGTGCTACAAGTCTTGCTTGTTTGCCAAGGGTTTTGATAGACTAGGAATAGCTGGTAAAGGGGACAGGGTGGTATTTGGGGTTTGTTATTTATTTTGATTTTAACTTGTAATGTTTTAATTATTAGTGCCTTGAGCCCTCAGGAAAGGCAGGGTATAAATGTTTAAGTAAATTGGAATTGGGCCTCTTGAGATAAGAATGAATATGGAGATGAAAAGATCCTTTGCGTAAGTGGGGAGGCAGACCAGAAGCTCCAGGTTGAAAAGCAAGTTTCACGTAATAGCAGAAGATCTAAAGAACAAGCTGACATATTCCTTGGAATGGTTGTTTGAGAGGAATGAGCCATAGAGTGTTACCAGGAAGTCTTTTTATAGGAACACAAAATAATTAAAGGTAGCCCTGGATACAGGCCCATTGTTATGACCTGGGCATGAGGCGAAGTAGCATGCCAGGAGAAAGGGGGATAGTACTCAGATGTCAGTGAACATTGCTTAAGATAACAGTGTGTTCAAATGCTTTTAAAAACAGTGTTAAATAAAAAAGGAGGCTTCAGAAATTGTTTCAGATTCTAATGATTTACCAAGACACCCCGATGCTTAGAAATATCCAACCATTAAAGAACCAAGGTTGTGTCATTAATCTGGGAATAAAACTGAATTAAACTGAATGGAAATTGTTGTGTTTGTGTTCTTGATTATGCTGCATTAACAACTATGGTTTACCTATGAAAGGGCTCTGGTATCCTAATGCTCCAGTTCTCATTGGTTGACTAATAAAGACTCCCATTGGTCCTGAAGCCAATCTAGGTCCTGCTGTCACGCCCCTTGGCCACCTCCCGGGGGTCGCGGCCCGTCGCCGTGGTCCTGGGGGTTGTGGAGGAACGTAAAGCGCTGCTGGGGCGCAAAGGGGCGCAGTCACGGCCTCAGAATGATGGGGGGTGAGGGTTAACGTCACCCTGGCTCACCCTCCCATCACCGGGAGCAACACTTTAGCTGCAGGCGCACTAGCACCCTCTCTCTGAGTCTGCCTGCTCCAGCCACTCTCTCTGTCCTCCTGTTTGCTTCCCGGCTTCTCCTCTCTGGCCGGATATAATGCGCCTCCTTTTATTCCCCTCTCCCTGTGCCGCACCTCCCTCTACCAAGCCCTGCCCCCCTATATCAGCTAAGATGCCCAGCGTCCTTTCCTGCCCCGAGCCGTGCTCCTGTGGTGTGCTCCCAAAGGGCTCAGCGTTGGCTGGGGACTCTCTTCCTGCCGTCCCAGCGCTCCAGGCACCTCCTCCCTCTGGGCCTGCGGGACACTGCTCCTTTGCTGTTCGGGCCTCGCCCCCCTCTCTGACTGTCAGGGCTCGGCCTCCGTTGCTGCCGCTGTCGACGTCCCTCAGGTGGGGGCCAGGTAGGTGCCGGGGAAAAGGATCCCGACAGCCGGGGCGTGCACAGCCCGCTGGGGCTCGGGGTTGCGCCACGGGGGTTTGCAGGGCTTCGCTTGGCTGAGGGGTGGTCGGGCCGCGGCTGACAGGAGTGGTGGGCGCCGCGGGGAGCTCCAGGGGGCCCCTTTCAGTTGGCTTTCCCTGAGGTGTCGGGCCCCACGGGTGGGGCGACTGCCGGCAAACAGCCCGGGATGGGACACCTGCTTGGGTCCAATAACATCGTTTGTATATAGTTATATTGTTGAAAGTTATTTGTTGGAACAGTATAAATTAGAGTGCCACTCTTTTAGAGCTGTCTTAGAGCTGAACAATGTTATGAATAAAAGCCTGCTTGCTGGATTCCCATTGGTCTTGAAGACTCCCATTGGTCCTGAAGCCAATCTAGGTACCCAGTCACTGAGTCCTGCTTGGATCCAATAACATCGCTTGTATATAGTTACATTGTTGAAAGTTATTTGTTGGAACAGTATAAATTAGAGTGCCCCTCTCTTAGAGCTGTCTTAGAGCTGAATGATGTTATGAATAAAAGCCTGCTTGCTGGATTCATCGCCTCCTCCTCAATACTTAATAGAAATGAGTTCAGTACATATGCATAGGAAATGTAACTTAATATCTGAATGTGTGGGGGAGTGGAGTTGATGGACTTGTTTGGATCCAAACTGGTTTATTCTTGACAGAAAAAACCCTCCAGACTTGGACTTCTCACTTCAAGGAAAGACATTAAAGAGGTACATGACTAATATGCCCAGAGATAAGAAGGGAAAAGAGGGCTGCCCACTTTTCATTCAGCTGGTTCAGAGGAGGGGAGAAGGGAAGCAGTGATGAGCAGCCAGCAGTCTTGATATCCATAGTTATCCATTCATTTAAGAGAACAGAACAGCAGCACATTCTATAAGTCCCCTTGTGGGCAAGCTGTCCCATCCATCCCATGCTAGACTCTTACAGATTAGCTCAACACAAGTCTTTAGACTACAGCTATGCTTTCACTAGAAAGCAGGGTACCAGAAAGTCTTGTTCCTGTCCCTCCGACACCAGCATCAGGACGGGCACCTCTCTCCCCAACCACTAAGCTCCCTGCCCTGCCTCTTCCACCACCTTGGTTTGAGTGATAGGATGGAGTGGCATTAGAAAACAGGAAGTGATCAATTGCGTTGTAGAACTGATGGTAGAGCTAATCCCAGCAAGTTTGCCAGGCTATATCATACAAGTTTAAAAACAAAAATAAAATACCACCACAACACAAAACTGTGCAGTATTTTCTGGGAGGGAATGAAGAACAGATTCTTTAATCTGTCATTTCCTCAAAGAGCTGGTGGGAAAGTGTCATCTTCTGCCTCAGTTTCCCAGTTTCCTAGCATGTGTGGGTGGGGGTAGGTTGGTGACAGACCAGTTTTCTCCAGCACATAACAACTCATGGCATTCCCAGAAAAGCATTGTTTAAGGAGAGTGTACAAATCGACATATGAGTGAACCAATTGATGGTTATTCCTCATCATCTCCACCTCTGTTTGAAAGCCAAGTGTAGGGCTGATTGACAGCGCAGCCATTGCTCCTTCCAAGGCTAGCAGGCCTGAGGACACTGAAAATTCAGGCAGATAAGTGATCTTAAGGCTGCCTCCTCAGCCTCTGACTGCCACACTAGCCTGGGTTCCTGGGGCTTCTGTGAGATGCATTTATGACCACAGCAAGATTTTACACACTGTCTCTGCATGTTACACTGCCTCATCATTCCCCAACATACTGGCATACTGGCTGGCATACTGTGTACAAATAAAAATTACATCACACACATGATAGCCTAATAATCAAGTCCCTTTAGCATGCGCCCATGTAATAATCACATACTCAAGTTCAGTGAAAAAGGAAAACACTAACAACTATCCTCTCCATAAAAACCAGAGCCCTGAAGGCCAAACTAGATGTGACAGGATCCTCAGGTGTGACCCGGAAACAGCATGGCCATTTCAAAGCATAATGTAGGCAACTTAATAATGCCATGAGGGCCCAATCCTGATGGTGTGGCAGGACAAGGTGCTGTTATTTGTCCCCCCCATGGAAATTTTAAATTGTCCATGTTAGGCTTTAAAATGGCGGTGGAATCCCTGAGTCAGATGTAGGGATGCCATCTATGGTTGCCAGGCTCCAGGTGGGGCCTGGGGATCTCCCACTTTTACAATTGATCTCCAGCTGACAGAGATCAGCTCCCCTGGAGAAAATGTCTGCTTTGGAGGGCGGACTCTATGGTATTGTACCATGCTGGGGCCCCTCCTGTCCCCAAACACTACCCTCTACTGGATCCACTTCCAAAGTCTCCAGGTATTTTCCAACCCAGACCTGGCAACCCTAATGCCATCATGTCTAGTTTAGAACATGTTACTCATTGTCACCTCTCCATGGTAAAAAATGGCTTGCAGAGAGTTAAAAATGTAGTTTATAAGGCAGAAGGCAGCACAGACTCTTCTTGTTAGCCAAGGCTCTGCTCCATCCCACTGTGTATCAAAGGGGCTTGCTTTTTGTGGAAGGCCTGGATCTGCTGATTAGGTCCCCTGTAAGAATAAGGCTAAGCATTTACCAAACAGCATTTAGCCAATTGCAGTGGCTTCTATAAAGAGAGTGCCAAATCAGTATCACCATAGTTAGCTCACAGTATTGACTGTAATAGGCATCACTCTTTTCCGTCAGAAAGGTAGTCTCACTGCAGGGACCTGCTTCTTTGTTGCTCTTTCCCCCATTATTTTCAGGAAGAATGTGCTCCAGTGCCTGAGACAGGGAGTGTAGAGCTTTCACAGAGCAAAGAAAGAAAGAATCAAGACATGGCAGGGCATTACTTTGGGGGAAGAGTGGTTGTCCATTCCTAGTGAGCTTGAAATGCCACTGTGCGGAGGTAGGATATTGTAGGACTTCTTAAAACATTTAAACTAGAAAACATTTCACAAAAGGGCATGAATGGAAAAGGGGGAATTGTGTGACTTATTATACTGCTGGTGTTCTGAGCCCTGTACGATAGATGCCTGCAATGCATGTATAACCACATTCTACAATCACCATGGGCATTTGAAGTGGGATATATAAAACTGGTTTTCTGGTGATAAAAATCTCAGTGGTTCAAATATTAGGAAAATGCAGTATTCTCACAACAGTTATGTTTCATGTAGCTTGATAGTGCAAATGAAATATGTGCACAGAACTCAGCTTCAGGATTATTCAGATTTCCCTGTTGGAGCTTGTATCTAATAGCTTGGGCTATACATGCAGTTCCTGATGCTGGGTCAGAAACCCTGAATGTATCTCTAGAACTTGATTGGCAGAAAAGAAGAGAAGATTGATAGACATGTGCAGGGGTCCTTTCGTAGAAAAAGAGGTGCAGGAGCTCATTAGCATAACTAATTAGCATAACTCATTAGCATATGCCATGTCCCCTGACATCACCAGAAGTGTGTCAGAAAGGGAATGTCAGTTTCAGCTCCATTATACCCTATGGGCTATTGAAATCAATGGCAAAAACTCATAGGGTATATGAGGGGCTGGAGGAAAGGGGGTTTGAGGGAGAGGCTCCAAACTTGCAGGGTAGCTGCTGGGGCCTCTCCTTGAAATACCCACCAAGTTTCAAGAAGATTGGATCACAGGATCCAATTTTATGGCCCCCCAAACAGGTTGTCCCATCCCCTCCATTGTTCTCTATGGTAGGAAAAAGTGTAACTTTTTTCCTACCATAGAGAACAATGGAGGGAATGGGGGCAACCTGTTTGGAGGCCCGTAGAATTGGACCCCCTAGTCCAATCTTCTTGAAACTTGGTGGGTATTTCAAGGAGAGGCCCCAGCAACTACCCTGCAAGTTTAGAGCCTCTCCCTCAAACCCCCTCCCCTTCAGTCACTTTTAAACTTGCTGCCGAATGTCGGCAGCAATTCAGCAGCAGGCTGAATCAGATCAGAGAATCTGATTCAGCCTGTGGCTGCCCTAGTGGCCACTCCTGAGCTGGTGGAGCTTTGCTCTGCCTCGCTCTGGCCCCAACGGACCCCTGGACATGTGACATCTGTCAATAATGCTCAGTGTGAAGAGTGTGCCATCCCATCCCCAATGTAGGAATATTGGGTTCACTCAAGTGGAGGATTTGCCAGGCCCGTAGCTAGGAATTTCTAATTTGGGGGGCATTTAAAATCCTTGTGGGTCACTGGCTAATTAAAGTACTTAAAGCTGAAGTTCTTGGGCAACCCAGACAGAGTCTTTAGCCCTCCGCCCTTCCTGCAGCATCCCTGGGTGCTGACCCTCTGCACCCCCTCCTGGTCCCACTGGTCCTCACCTGCTTGCTGGGGTGGCCCCTCAGGCTTTCCCCAGCTGCCAAGTCTGGCTGTTGCCCAAAGAGCTCCTAGAGGAGGTGCAGATCAAGGCCAAAGCCCCCTGGACTGTCGCTCATTGTCCAGAGGTTGCAGTGCCCATGGATGCACTGAGCTGGAAGCGGCTCCCAAGGTAAAGTTGTGGAGTGGGTTGAAGTAGCAGCAGCGCACTGTGCACTACCGGGACAGGGTCCAGGCTGGCAGCTGGAGAGACGGGCGAGTAGCCTGCTGGTGCCTCACCTGCCACATGTGGGTCATCCCAGCTTTTGGTGGAGAGCAAAGGACACCATGCTGCCCTTCTCCTCTAGCGTCAATCCAGATCCCCGATGATGTACACCAGGAGCCCAGTGGCTAAGTGGAGCTCCAGCTTAGGGTGGGAAGGCCTGATGCTTTGCCAGGGGCCCTGAAGAGTGGCCCAGATGCCTCTCATGTGGCCATTCAGCTGCAGGGGAAGGCAAGGAGAGGTGACAGATGGAAAGTTGTGGGGCTTTTGAAATAAGTCAGGGGCCCAGTCCCCAAATGCCCGACCATCGCTACGGGCCTGGAATTTGCATGAATTTAGGTGATGGAACTCTCACCAGTGCCCACCTTGCAAGTCCCCCTTCATGTCATTTCTTAGGGGACCAACTCCATTATATGTTGCATGAGACTAAGTAGCAGGGTTTGGGGTCATTTTTTTTTTTTACAAAAGGCAGAGGGGTATGATTGCCCCTAATCTCACAAGACTTGCTGAGGAAAATAGCTTGTCCATTGAGCAGCCAAACCTTGCCCAGTGTCAGGCTATTTATTTATTTGTTGTATTTATACCCCACCCTCCCCGCGAACAGGCTCAGGGCAGCTTCTTGGTGATTAATTGGTGAACCCTAGCCCACAAAATAACCTAGCTAAACTGGCATTTCTTAGTACCCACATCTGTATTATAGCCAGTCATGAGGGTGTCTGCCCAGCTTGGTGGTGTTCCTTTAAGCCAAGTAAAGAACCTTAGCCAGCAGCTTCTTCAGTATATGAATGAAAAGAAGCAAGGTTTGTTCTTTATGTTCGCTAAGCTTATACTACTTTTGTGTAGATTTGGATTGAATTGGAAAGCAGGCCACAGGCAAACTGGAGTGTGTCTAGTTTACACATGCCCCACTCTGAAACAGACACAGTCATGCTGCTCCAAGGTATTGTTGGGCAGTAGGATCAGGCAGGGGCATCGAGTTTTAATATCCCCGGGGGGGCAGGGGCTCTTGCACACACAAAGTGTGCGCACACGCCGGGACTATGTCCCCGCTGCCTCTGCCTCCCCCCTGGCCTGGCCACTCCTGCCTCTGTCCCTCCCTCCCTCCATCCAGGGGCCAGCTGGGCAAATGCCCAGCGTGCTGGCGTCACCCGGAAGTGACGCCATCATGCTGGGCACGTTGCCGGGGCGATGCTCTGGCAATCGCCCTGAAACTCTATGGTGCCAGCTGGCCCCTGGATGGATGGAGGGAGGGACGGAGGCAGGAGTGGCCAGGCCAGGGGGGGAGAGGCGGCGGCAGTGGTTGGCTGGCTGGCCAGCAGGCGGGCGGGCCTAGGAAGGGCCCGGGGGAGGCGCGGCGGCAGGCACTCCATTTTGCCGGGGGGGCTCAGCCCCCCGGAAAATTTTGGGGGTGGCTCGAGCCCTCGAGCCCCCCCATAGTTGTTGCCTATGGGATCAGAGACACATTATGGATATTAGAATTAACAAGTTGTTGTGAATGCAGGCGGAAACTGGAAGGGAAGTAACTCTTCTCACCTCATTTGTTGGCACAGAAGTACCACTATTCCATTTTATTACTAGCAGTGTCAAATTCTTGTTCCAGTTTCTTTTTCACCATCACTGTAAATGGCTGTTTCAAATGCTGCTTTCACTGCTGTTCCCTCCTGCAGCTCTATTCTCCATTGCCTTGGGCACTACAACATAGCGAGACTAGTAACTCATGTTCATGTCACTGAGGTTGGCTTTGTTCTTTGCTACTCTGCACATGGCTTGAGTGAAAAGGCCTGTTTCCTTTTCATGTACGACAGAGACATTAAAAGGAGGGCTAGCAGGATATATATTGTGCCTACTTCTATATCTTATTGGCACTGTGCACAATGATTTTATGCTGTTTTTTACAATGTGTGTCGCATTTGGAGGAAGAAGAAGAGTTGGTTTTTATACCCTGCTTTTCTCTACTCTAAGGAGTCTCAACGTGCTTTACAATTGTCTTCCCTTCCTCTCCCCACAATAGGAACCTTGTGAGGTAGGTGAGGCTGAGAGAGTTCTGAAAGAACTGTGGCTGGCCCAAGGTCACCCAGCAGGCTTCATATGGAGGAGTGGGGAATCAAACCCGGTTCTCCAGATTAGAGTCCACCTCTCTAAAGCACTACACCATGCTGGCACCTTGAAAACAGGATCCCCTTATTCATTATGCATTCTGAAATAATTCTTCTCTTAATCTACTGTCATTATAAAGCAGTGGTAGAATGCTGGGCTGGAGTAAATCATTTAACCCACTACATGGCTTCTGATCTTATTTCCTTGGAAGAAAGGCAGGATAGAAATAAATGTACCTCTGTTCACAAGTGCTCATGGGTCCTGGTAGTTATGAGTGAGCTATGAAATCAGAAACTTTTTTAGTTCTAGTTGGAATTTCCTTAAGGACAAAACTACATTATGCTGGATCTGGGGTTGGAATTCCCAACATATGCTTTAACTTTACAAAGCAACCAGAGCAGGGAGAGAATGTGGATCAGTACTGCTGTGAAGGTGCAATCTTTTAAATTGTTTCCCTCAACACCATTTCCCCAACAGAAATTGTGTCTCCAGCTGCTACTAGCCCAGAAGGGGGAAAAGACAGGCATGACCTGGGTGCCCCCATTTCTTTTGTTAGCCAGGGCTAAATGGCATGGATGAAAGGATTAGCTACCCCCAGGGATATGACCCTGATTCAAATCTCCCTGCTGTGTGTTAAGGTTAAAGCATATGCTGAGAGATTCACAGAGCAATCCTTAGCAGACTTGTACCCTCCAAACCTCTTTGAAACCAATGGGCTTAGAAGGCTGAAATTCTGTTTAGGGTAGCACTGTCAATCATGAATGTATAATTTAGCCCTATGTAGTCTAAGTCACTTTCTCTCAAGTCACTTTCCCTCAGGTTCATCTCCACTCTCCTGTGGGGATAAAGATATTGGTCTACTTTGCAAAGTTGTTATAAGAACTGCAGCTATGATGTACTGAGAGTGCTTGGAGCAGCTCTCTTTCTATGCCTAAAAGGGAATGTACTGCAAGCTGGGACCTAGGAAGACCACCCCTGGCTTTGTTCCAGACACTGCTTTCATGGATCTCTGTAATATGCAGGCCCGGTCTCTTCACTTTTGAAGAATGGGACAGTATTGAACATTCACTTATGCAGATATTTATTTGACAAGGCTTGCTTGATTTTTCAAATAGCCTTGCTATTTTTCAAATAGCCTTTCAAATAGCTAATTGCAATGCAAGGTTCTGTAAAATTGCTAATGCAGTTAGAAGCCAAAAGCAGAGTAGCCATTATTTAACTAACCCATATTGACTATCACACACCTTGAAAGGTAGAAGCCTTGAGGAAACTACCAGTGGAAAGGGTTGTGTTTTTTTCCTTCCGGCATTCCCTCCACCATTCTCTGGCTTCTCAGTGTTTCCCCTTTGATGTGTTGCTGTGACCTTGCTGCAAAGCCAAGCACTGCTCTCTTCCAATCACATGGACAGATGGACAATAGCATTGGCATGGCCTTCTTGTGTTTGCCACATTATCCCTTCACTCCCAGGAATGGTAACTGATTACTTAGAGCTAATAGCTTTAGACAAATGCTGACTGGGTTTCCACAAAACATCCTTCTTCTAGAAACAGCCAAGAATAGCATCCTTATCGGCTGTTTGATATTAGGAGCATTCAATACTAGTTAAAACGACTTTTTGCAGTTTTATGATTCTGCCTGGCTATTGGTACACAGATGTCCTTGAATTGAAGGGGGAGGTTTAGGGTCCAATTCCTGTGGGTCACTGTGCCAGCTGTCAGAATGGGATGCAAGGATTGCAGCACTGGCACCACATCAGGGCAGCATAATCAGGGCTAGTGGCTTTGCCATCGGCACCATGAGCCAATCAAAGATATTTTGCCATCTTAGCTTGATGGGGCTGATGCGTCAGCACTGGGAATGATCACCATATGCTACAGAAAAGGCATTGTACTAACTTGTTGTGATACACAAACATGGAGAAAATACTCCCATACGCACTATTCTTCAGCTGCCCCTAAGGCACCTTCTCTTAGGCTAAATGATTGGTTCCTCCTTTTTCGGAGAACATTCCTCCTACAAAATAACTTCTAGTGGGAAAATCCACAATTATGGTTCATCTGTTCAGCACCAGGACCATTTATTTACCCTGTGCAATTTGTGTTAGAGTTACATGCATTCTTTATATCAATTATTGGTTTTTTTGGTCCTCATACCACAGATTGATGTAGCAGCCTCTCAGAGTTCCCAATAATGTTTATAAATTTATTGGGCTATTTCTCTGTTAGACTGTTAACTAACTCTGTTAACTGACAGAATCCATATTTGCAAGAAAACAAGGAAAAGACTAGGGCAATTTGGATCTGTTTGGGGAATGTCAAAAGTCTTTTTCTTTTTTGGGGGGGGGGAAGAAATTGCAAGTAGATAAATAGATATCGCTTTGGAGGGAAGGTAACAGCATTCCATGCACCTCGGCATTTAGTCATGTCAGCCACATGACCACGGAGAAGTCTTCGGATCACGTTGGCTCTTTGGCTTGGAAACGGAGATGAGCACCACCCCCTACAGTTGGATTCGACTGACTTTTGAGCAAGGGAATCCTTTACCTTCACTATATTTGTGATGCTACCCACCTTGCACAAGGCATATTCTACATATCTATTCCAATAAGACTTTTGCATCCCAAACCTCACCATGTTTATTCTAAAGTTAATCCTGTGGATTTCAGAGAGAAATAAGTAAGTTTAGGATTGTGTCTTAACCACTCTTTATGGAAAGCAGCCCTATGGGGGAAAAACAAGGGAAAAACATTATCTTTGGGAATTATTGAACTAGAATTTCCCTGAGAAATTATTCCCAATTTTTCTTCCAAACCGAGATTATTTATATTAGTCTTAACTAATACATTTTGCAATGAATGTTTCTTCATCCTTTAAAAACAAAGACTCCAAGTAGGAACAATTTATTAAGTTCTGCCAGACATAGCTAAGGACATTTCTTGGCTTATTGTTTAATAAAAGAGAAGCTAAAAAACTGTCTTGGAAATAGACCATAAATATATAGTGTATTCTGTCTCTCTGTTAATGTACATGCAAGGTACATGCATAACAGAACTGAGATATTTAAAAGCTTTTAGGTAAATGTTTTCCAGTTTCTGTCTTTTTTAAACAAAGCACTGGGAGCCAAGGTGACCTTGACTATGATTAGAAGATCGCAGTGTGGTAGAACAATTCCATTTCCCTTGTGCCATATTCTTATAGCAGCTCTGAAGTGTGTGTGTGTGTGTGTGTGTGTGTGTGTGTGGGGATAATCATGAAGATGGTGTGGGGAAATGGGCTAACTCTTCCTCCATGCTGTAGCCCTGATCCAAATCCTCCAGTCTTACCAATAAAAATTCTTAGGTTTCTTTTGTAAACCCCCCCTCCCATCCATTAACAAAGAAATCTGACATGTCAGGGAGAAGCTAATTTTTTCTGACATGTAGTTTTCTACATGGAAGGCATGTTTTGAGTAGTCTGAAGTGGTACAACTCTGATACAGGATTATCATTTCAGTTGGAGTTAGGCCTCCATTATATTCTTTGTGAGGCAGAAAATTATTTCTCTTTTTCCCTCTATATTTAAGGGCTTATTTGACCAAGAAGTCAGTATGAAATACAATAATAAATCTCTGTGATTAATTCTCTCTTTCTGTAGGAATACGCGTATAAACTCCAAGGAACGATAACAGTGGAAGGGGAGAACCACCTCCCTCCCCCTTATCCTGAACTGTGCTGTGGAAAACATTCTACTGTGTCACCCTCGCAGGATCAAAGTAATAACCCTTCACCATACATTTGATATTCCAGTGAGATAAAGTCTGTATTTGGAGTTACAGAAATAGCTTTTTAATTTTCTCTGTAAAGGAATAAAGCCACCAAAAATAACTCGTTATACTCGGCTTTTAAACTCTGCATCATGCAGCTGAATAGCTGTAATGAACTCTGGGGGACTTTTAATTGAAAAGCAAAAAAGAAAGATGTAAACCCAAAGCAAACCCAATCATGTGGCCCAAAGAAAAAGGAAATGAGATAAAGCCACACTTAAAAAAAAATCCCTTGGTGATTTGTGGGCTTGTTCAGGATTTTGTGAGAAGGCTTAAGATTTATTTGGCCCTTAAATATTTTAGAAGCAAATGATCATAAGCAAGGCTGGTTTAAAGGAAATGAGGTCAATAGAAAGCTATCATTTGGAACCTTGAAGATCTGAGATGCTATTTCCTGGTGTAGGGAAGAAGCCATGCTTCTCTGCCAGTATCTATACAAGGTTGACACAAATGTGAACAAAGGGAGGCAGCTTCCCTATCCCCAAATCCATCCTTGACCAAGGATCACTTGTATCCAGCTTTTCATGTGACAAACATCTTCTATGTACCTGGCCACTGTTCTCATGTCATGTGGTGAAAGGACTGGAATATACCTGCTGGTTGCCCATCACTAGGCACAATTCAAAGTGTTGGCTCTTTCCTTTAAGGTCCTAAATGGCTTGGGGCTGGAATACTTCAAGGACTGTCTCCTCTTATACTGGCCAGCCTGCCATTTATGATATGTATTTGAAGCCCTGTTCTCTGTCATTTATAGGAGAGGTGGGTAGAAGTGGAGAGAGAGAGGCCATTTTCAGTGGTGAGTGGCGCATCACCTCTGCAATACCTTCCCCCTTGAAGCTTTCTTGGTACCTACCCTACTCTCTTTTAGGATGGATCAGGTTGCTTTTTCCAGGGATGTTTTGGCTAGGGTTGCCAGCCTCCAGGTGGGCCTGGAGATCTCTCACTTTTACAACTGATCTCCAGCTGACAGAGATCAGCTCTCCTGGACAAAATGGCTGCTATGAAAGGTGGACTCTATGGCATGGTACCATGCTGAGGCCCCTACCCTCCCCAAACCCTGCCCTCTCCTGGATCCACCCCCAAAGTCTCCAGGTATTTTCCAACCCAGACCTGGCAACCCTAGTTTTGGCCTACGTGCTCCCTGCCCTCCTTCCCTGGAGGGAGGACTCATCAGGCCAGGCCCAGCAGCAGCAATTAGGTAACTAGTTCCCATGAAATTTGCACAACTCACCCAGGTACAGTAGTGGTCTTGGTTGTAGCAAGCTAAACACTTCAGTAATTATAGAGTTAACTTTGTTTGTGTTAGTCAACAGGAAGTCACATGTTTATTGTACCCAATCTGTTAGTACCTGAGAAAAGCCCACGAATCTTGTAGGAGGCCTGACCCTTTAGCCTTGTGATTGGAAATCAATGTATTGGCTATTTAGCATATTGGGGTCTCTTTCTTCCCTATTTTCTTGGTGAAGAAGGAGACACCATTCCTGTAGTACCTTCTAGCTGTAAACATGTAGGAACCTAGCATTTCTTATTTTTGTATCCTATTTACCTTTTCCCCATTTTAGTTCTAGTGAAGTTTTCTATATTTTTCAAACATACACATGGTCTCAGACTCTCATTCATTGCTCTGCTGATTTAATCTCTGCAAAAGTATACTTTTCTAAGAATACCCATCAAGTGGCTATGACTTGATACCACACAGCTCACTTGGGCCCAACAGCATCCTCCTCACAACTTAGCTGGGCCCTGCACTGGCCAACACACATCTCACCTGAGCAACTGGCATTGGCTGGCATCTGCTGAATCACCCTTCTTCATATAGGATGCACAACAGCCAGGTGGAGGAGGGGAGGGGTGTCATTCTACCAAAAATGAGTGTTTGGGTTTGTCATTCCAGTCCCAGAACACCTCTGCTACTCCTAGGGGCCATTGTTCCACTCTGGGGTCTCAGTTCTTTTAATGACTTAGCAATGCTTCTGGCCCAGGCCCAGCCCCCCTCCCCCCGAAATTGGAAAGTTTACACCCTTGGTGGAAAGGAACAAAGGAAGAAGGGAAGGGGGAGAGGATACAGGGAATTCCAGGAGGAGCAAACGAGGAAATAATGTGGAGAAGGTAATACTGAGGAAAATGAAGTGACCCTAGGGCTGCCAAGTCAGCCCGGGGGGCGGGGGATCCCCTGCTAAAGGGGTTCCCGATCCACCGGCCAGCATTAGGCCGGTGGGGGGAATCCCACCCCCGAAGTCGTCCAGCGAGGATGACGTAATGACATCACTTCGCATGTTGGGGGCATTGCCAGGGCGACGTTCTGGCAATTGCCCCAAAACTCTATGTTTTGGAGAGCTGGGAGCCTGCAGCTGGCCTGAGGGACCTTCTTGGCTCACGCGATAAGCCTTGCAGAGGTGTTGGTGCTGCAACAGCAGCTGGAGGGGAGCGAGCGGCTGGGGCGCTTTCAAGCCGCCTGGTGAAACGAGAGGAGGGTGGCGATGGAGGCAGCCGCGGAGACTTGCAGCGTGGCGCGCGAGGTCGGCAGCCGCCTGAGCTGCCTTGGAGGGGGCCGGCAGCGTGGAACACCGAGCAGCAGTGGCTGTGTGTGTGCGTTGCCCTGGCAATGCCCCAACGTGTTGATGTCACTTCCGGTGACATCGCCGGGCGCACGCACTTCGTGCACATGCCAGGAGAAACTCCCGGCCGGAGGAGGACTCCCCCCCGCCGGTGAGTCCCTAAGTCTTGGTAACCCTAAGTGACCCCTGCAAGTCCTTGCACATTCCTCACTTGTATATAACTAAATTCCTTTCATCAGGGAAACATAGGTACATCTGTTTAAGTAAATTTATTTTATTTAAAAACCTATACCCTGTAACACTCTTACCAACAGAGTAGGCAGCACTGACAACTGGAAGATGTAGTATACTAGGACAGGAAACAAGAAATAGAAGGGTGGAGATTTGGCCTCGGACTGGTCTGTCTTACTGAGTGATTCAGCAATCATTCCTTGTTTGGAACCCAAATTGTACACAGTTGCTTGATATTACAACCCCCTTCCTTGGCAGCCATGTATGTCACTTATGAGCCATAAGATGAACATAACAGGGCCTTTGTAGACAATGTCAATTGATGAGCCTTCTGAAACCTATGGAAGTAAAGGTTTGGGATAAGGAAATGAGAAGCCCTTCTCTGAGGTGTAGTAGCATGTTTTCCTACAGTCAAATTGTATATTGACCCATAAAATGATCTCAACATACTCTATCCCAAACTGAACCGTACAAAATTTCAGCACAATTTTATCTTCATTTCTATAATGTAGTGCTCAAAATGTCAATACAGTGGTCAAAAGGATGAGATTCAGTCATTTATAGGGCAATTCTAAGGAGAGCTGAAACTGATGGACTTAGAAGGATATAACTCTGCTTAAGGTTACACTGTCAATTACCCTTGAAATTTACTCAAAAATGTCAGAAACATTTATGATGTAAGTCTTATTTTAGACTGTTAACAACCAGCTTGTCAAGGTAAATGTCAAAGTTCATCAGTAAGTGATGAAAATAAGAATACTTGTGGTGTGAACCAGCACTGCATGTGCAAGTGACTATGGGATGGCTAACAATAGGGTCAGGGGAACAGTGGCAGGGACACTTGCAACCAAACACTGCATGTGTGAGGTGGGTCACAGCTCCTCCTTTACTCATCAGAGACACTTGATTGGCCTGGAACCAGTGGGTTTTTGAATATGCTACCACCATTCGTAACATAATAGCACACACATGTGTTCAGTGTCTTTTACAATATGTTTGAAATTTCAGTGATTTGGTTTCTTTGCAACTGAGTCAGGGGAGCATAGTGATAGGGACAGAGATAAAATGCAAGAAAAGAGACCGAGAAGTGGCATATGCAAGAAAGCTCCCTGTCTGAGGCCCAACAAATAGATGGGTAATAGAGGGAAGATGTGTAAACCTAAGCTACTCACTCTAGTATCTACTCCTTTAGTATTCCCAATGGCTTGCACACTCTAGAAGGCAATCACACAACTGCACACTCTAGAAGGCAATCACACAATAGGGATTTCATAGAGGCACGAGCCACCATCATTGTTCCTGATAAAGGCTTTGTGTCTTTAATGGCTGCATGACTGGGAGAAAATCAACAGTCCCAGATTTAACCCTTGCTGATTCTTCTTGCTGAGAAAGGTGGCACCTGCTGAATGCCATTGCCATCTGTCTTGTGGCAGCCAAAAGGAAACACAGCCTTGCTGATTCTTCTTGCTGAGAAAGGCGGCACCTGCTGAATGCCATCTGTCTTGTGGCAGCCAAAAGGACACACAGCCTCCATGAGGAACAAAGATGGCAGTTCTCTAATATGGACACAATTAGTGCCAGAGGACCTTGGAAATATTTTGTGGAAGAGCATTGAAATGGAGCAGGGGAGTGTGAGGGAAGAAAGCACTGACCTTCAGAATAGTCGCAGAAGAAGAAGAAGGCTAGACAAAAAAAAACACAAAAACCAAAACTTTCAGATAACCTTCCCCATTCAGCTCTCAGAGAAAGAAGAAATGCTGTAAGCAAATGGAGTATTTCTGGCATTAGCACAATTGCTAGGTTCTCCTTTTTACATCACAAAAGTGGCAATACAGAGAAATTCCTTAGTGATGGCAGATTTTTCACCCATGTCCCCACTCAAGGCCTTTGGGTGAGTTAAATACATGCTCTGTATTCCATAGAAAAGAAGCAATTAGCAGAAAGACTTCACTTAAGTATCTGTAATTCCTGTAGGAAGCAGAGAGTATATTTAAGATAATTTCTTTGTGGATGTATGAAGTAGCCTATTCTTGTATTTAAGAGACAAGAAGAAAGGAGTGGGGGGAATTGAGTCAAAGGAAAGAAAATGATTCTTAGAAGAATTTAAGGTGAAAAAATAGCGTGGTTTAAGAGTGTACAGGAATTAGAAAGTTATTGAAAAGGGAAAATGGTAAAACTGTATTTTCAAGGCGAGAGAACTCTCCTATTATTGCTTGCTTGTAAAAGAAGCATCCAGCTTATGATGTGAAGACATTTCTATTCTCTGTGAGAAAAAGCGTTGCTATGTCTGCTCTTCCTCCATTTTGTAATGCCCAGCTCTACCAGAACTTTCATGTGACTGTGGTTGCAGTCACACTGGCGGTTTGGCATAGTATGGTGGTGCCTCAAATTGTACTGGTTCAAAGTGTAATGGAGCATTCCATCCAGACCACACATCATGTGGCGGGTTACCCACATGGTCATCCCATGGGGGGCATCCACAATAGTGTTGTACTTCAACCATGAGATGTAAGGGTGGGTTTTATTTAAATGCAAGCAGATGGATACACATATGCGCTCATGCACAAATGGGCAGCAACTTAAAAAAACAGTGGTGGAAATGGATCTGCACGTTCAGACATTCCTTCTGGGTTCCTTTTGCTGCAGGAAAGCTCAGATGTTGGAAAGCCTGGAGGGAACCCCAAACAACCCATTAATACTGGACTTTCCCTGGTATCTGTTTATTCCACTTTCATTGTGGAACAGCATGGGCTGCCCATGACTACTCCATGGGAGGCAGATGTTCTCATCTGGAGGGGCCCATTTATTCTGCTCAGGTAACGCCACTATAGGGCCACAAACTGTGCATGTGACTGCAGCCTGTGAATGCAATCCTGAGGAGTAAGTACTATTGAACTCACTGGAGCATACTTTGGAGTAGCCCTAGGATTGGGCTGTAATGTAGTCATCCTAAACAGAGTTAAAGCCTTCTAAGCCCATTGACTTCAAGTAAAGCAAAAATATGGATGCCCTTGTAAGGGAGGAAGGAAAAAGAGTTCCCCTGCTGCCTCCCAGAGCCCTCCTTATAGTATTAAACATCTAAATGAAATGAACTTTATCTCCTGATTGCATTGGCTCTATAGCAAACCCTGAGCTGTGCACTTTAAATGCACCATGCAAGCTGTCATTGTGGAAAGGGTGATTACATACTACAGAAAAATTCTCTCAGAGAATTCTGGAACATTTCCACTGCTTGCCTTTGGGAATGTCAGTGGCAATGGCTTAGTAATGCAGTGCACATAAGCCTTTGCTAGGGCTGCAGATCACATCGTAGAGACCCTGTCTATTCCCAATTCCCTGTGAACTTTGTAGGCCCATGCAGAGGGCATATTTGTGCAGAATCAATATGGATCGTGCATACTGCCTTGCTGTCTAACTCCACAGACTGATCAAGTTGTCTGCTCCGAGCCTGAGCATGTGCCAGCTATACTAAAAGAGGAATCATCTATGTCCTGGGCCCTGCAAAAATGAGAGTGCCAGTGTGCACATGGCCTAATTGATTCATGGAGGTCAGAGAGGCTGAGCGAACTTCCCCAGTCCTACTTGCCCACTCCATTCACACATTGATCCTTCACAGATATATCATATACACAAAGTCTGTGAAGCTGATGTCTTTTCACCATCCCATTTAGCCACCTCCTTTCCTGACTCTGTAGCAAACACAACTCCTTTTTATACCACAACAGGTGAGAGGGGTGAGTAGCCAAAGGGATTATCCAAGGAATGGGGTGTGGAGGGCAGCCAGCAGCTTGGCTTCTAGCTGGCAGCAATACATTTGATACACAGGAAACATGTATCAACTCTGTTGCTTGGAGTGGTGAGGTACCTTGAACCAACCCATCTTCAAAGGTCTTGAGCATGTTCATTCAGTCCCTCAGAACTCCACATGGAATCCTTGCACAACTTTACACAAATCTCCACCTATTTATATGGAATATGCTGAGAATTGTGGTCTATGAATAGTTGATGGCATAGCCAGTTGCTTGAAAGGGCATTGCTGGTATCGAAAACTCTCATGCAACTTTGTATCTGTTGTGCTGTGACCTAATTTCTACTTGTCTGGCTTAGTCCTAATACTCTATGGGTTGGATCCAGTGGTTTCCCTTGACTAAGGTGAAGAATCTTCCACTGGGGGACAATATCCTTCCAGAAGGACGGCTGACTCCAGTGAAAGGTTCCTTCCCCAGCAGAAGAGAACTGTTGGGTCCAATGCCTTTTCAAGACAATGGAAAATTTAAGTATGGACATTCCTTTCTAAAACTATCCCGTTGATCTATATCCATAACTAAGGCCTAGAAATACCTCCTGAATTTGTTTGATGAATCTGGCCCATATGATACAAAAATAAACGATAGGTTTATAAATATTTCTTTGCTTCTCCACTGAAAAACTTAATCGGGTTTGAGCAGTTGGTTGTAACAGATGCGAACGGAAGCATGCCAAAAATCACAATCTGAAGCAACACACGGCAGGCATGTAATTCAGGCAACCGTTCTCCATGAATGAAAGAGATCATTGAATCAACACATGTCAAATGCTGTTGCCATCATATTGTCGACCCCATCTGTTCCAGCCCCAGATCAGGATCTCTGCCTTCACTGAAAGAGCAGCTCCATAAAGGAGAGGAATGAAAGCACATGGAGAGCCTGGGGTAGGCTATTCTTACATAAAGGAATTATAAGGGCTTTTTCAAAAGTAAGATGTCTTGAAATAATGCTGCAGAAGAGGTAACTGGAACTGATTTTAAGGCATATTTGACGTTGAGCTGTTACAACAAGTACTGAATGGATACTTTATTGAGTTTATTGCAGTCACCTCTAAAAGGACCCATCTGACCTCGTCAGCCTGTGTTATAATCCATCTACTTAGATTATGAAGGTTTAGGGCAAGTAACAGAAGCTTGGCATCAATGAGATCCTTGAAGTTTGACCAAAGTTTTTGGCATGCTCAATAAAGTTGCCAACCTTCAGGTGGTGGCTGGAGATCTCTCTGGGATTTCAACTGATGTCCATGTGACAGAGATCAGTTCCCCTGGAGAAACTCCACCTCCAGAATTTCCAGGAGTTTCCCAACCCAGAACTGGACCCTAAGGATATTTTCACTTTTCTTTTGAAGATCAGGCCCCCTCTGCCATATCACAAATGCCTTTTGAAAGTCCTCACAGTTTTACAATGAACTGGGCATATGCCAAGGAAGGATTTGAGAAACATAAAACCAAAGCCTCACTGGGCTCCTGAAACGGGTTTCATGGATTTTTAAATCCTGGCTTAAATGTATGTAATGGTTTTTGGTAAAATAATATTTATCAATAACAAGCTCTGCTTTCCGTGCCCCAGCAATGGGTGCCAATGCTTTTTTAGCAGTGAGTGACTGTCAGAATCTGACAATAGAATGGTTATCCTGCTGTTACTTTCGGTTTCTTTGTGCCACACTGTAACCAATTGTTTTATTGCTTGCCTTGAAGTAGATATAGCTGCCCTGCTTAATGTTACTTTCTTCCTGGGAGGATGGCCTGCCACATTCTTGGTCGTCACATAAACAACCGAAGCTATCTCATCCTGTTCACTCCTCCTCCCCTTTCAGGCTTGAAGTACTTTATCAAAGTTGTTGCAACCTTGGAAACTGTTTAATTGTTGCTGACCAAATGTTTAGCCTGGAGTTCGCACATCTGAGTCACTCAGGGCAAGAAGGGAATTTTTATAACTTTCCCACCTTTTGGTGAGAACCAACGGTTGCCATTTTCCCCCGCTCTTCTGTATTCATTCTGATTGGTTCTTTGTGTTTATTCACCTTTGCCTGAAGGTATATTAACCCATGTTATTTCTTTTCCTGTATCTCTAACAAACATCGAGAACCTGAGCCCATTATTAGAAATAAAAGAACTTTGCTTTAAATCAAAGGTCTGGTCTGATAGTGTTAACCCAGAAGCCTCACAGTGACACTTAGCCTGTGGAGTACTTTCCTTTTTGAGGCTTGCCTGACATTTTATACTCTGGGTTTTTATGAGCTTTTATGCTTTTGTGCTTTATGTGCTTTTATATTTCTAGATTTCATGGACTGGTTTTTTATGGTTGCTAATTTTAACAACATTATTTGTTTTTTAAAAATTTAACCTTATTTTGTTTTGTAATCTACCTCGAGCAGTTCTCTGAAGGGCCAGCAAATAAATGTCTTGAATAAATACATGTGATGACAGTCATCTCTGCTGGGCATGGTGGAATTTTCTTGTTTGTGGATGCTTAGCACTGATTAAAGGCTTCTGGTTACCATACAGCCATTTTCACATGAAAACTTTTATGTCCTCAGCTGTCAGGAATGCAGGAATGCACAGTGCTAACAGTGTCCACCTAGATATGGAAGCCTGAAGGCAAAACTTCACCTGGCTGATGGAGGTCAGTTCGCAGTCTACTGCCACATGTATACCAGTATACATGGTAAACTTGGTGTACACATATGGGTAAGCTGTGGTTATTTCAATGAAATGTGATATTTCAATTATCACTGTGGTTATTTCAATGAAATGTGATATTTTATAGGAGGGACATTATGATCATGAATGTTTGAAAATACCTGGAGAAGATGTCTTGGATTTTCCTTTTCAGTGATCTGGTGGCATTTTGACTGATACTCCTTTGAAGCTAGGACTGGTGGTGTGGTAGCTGCAGCATTTCCTGGAGTATCTGTTCAGTACATTGACAAATAAGCTGAAGGCAGCATTTCAGTGCTTCTTTCTCCAAAGAACAAGAAACAGAAAACCAACCAACCAACCCCTTTCTGACTGTCCAACAAACAGGACTCGCCCCCCAAGAGCCAATATGAGTAGCATGTTCAGTTTTGACGAGGAAGCCCTGGACTGGAAACTCCAGCCTGCCATGAAGCTCACTGGAGAATCTATACTCGGTTGCTATGTCTCAACTGATCTGCATCATAGAGCTGTTGCAAAGTTCCTTGGAGGAAAGGCTAGATTAAAATATGTTAACTTAAATATTCAAAACACAAATGTGCTGTTAAAATATTCCCAGTCATTAACAGCCTACAACCCCCCCCCCCAAAACCCTCATATGGCCCTTTAAAAGATGTTTCATTCAACCCTATGCTCCAACCTTCTGCTAACCTCCCTAATGGAACCACTCATATCCCAATCAGGCTGCAAGTCTGGAGGAGCTGTGCCTACTGGCCAAGGCTATGTATACTGGAACAATGCATGCATATCAGGCCTGGACACCAATTAGATTAGAATGATCAAAATCCCATACAATTTATTCTTAATTTGCTGTGAAACTTTATAGCAAGTTTATTTCATTCAGCCATATAGAGCACAGGGCATAATTTCTGTGCACTGTGCATATATCTTTAGAAACCATCCGGTGTGTAATTTCACTGCCCCATTATAAAAGAGATGATGAGGTAATGGTATAATCTCATCTTTCCCCACAAACTGTCACTTTTGGATATGCCCACATCAGGCTGTATTTAATGTCCTGTCTATGCACGGTCCACAAGGCTTTTGCAAATAGATAACACCATGGAAGCTGCACAGAATAATGGACTTTTTGGAAATCTGTCCATCTTGATGGCATTTCTTGCATACTTTCTATGTCAAGAACAAATACTATTAAGCTGTGCAAAATTAGAACACACCAGAGAATCAACACTAGAAAAGGCGTGCGGGCAGCTTACAAGAGCTTGCATCTCAGGCTGTCAACTGGGGTGCCAAGTCTGGTCTGAGCCATTATAATGATACACAGAGAGAATTATTTGCCCTGCTGCCTCTCAGAGCTATAGCACTGGTGAGCGACAGGACTACAAGCAAGAGATTCTTGATTTGTTACTAGTAGCAGTTAAGTGATTTCTTGCTGTTATATTCCAGCAGGGAGAAAATGTGTGGCCAAAGCAGAGAAACTGTCTAATTATGTGGAAATCCAGAAATTGTAGACTTGTATTTTTATTGACAGTCTGATTTTTGGCTTTTCTGGTGACTTTTAGATCTACATTTCTCCCTTGAGTGTGTATGTGTGTGAGGGGGAGGAGGATTTCTTTCTTTTGAAAGATCTAGTAATGTCAATGAGGATAAACAAAATCCAGTTTGATAGGATAAGAGAGCTTTTTCTTTTGCTCTGTTCAAGCAGATGGTCCTTTGGATGGAGAATTAAGTTAGTCTGGTCTTCAGGGTAAAATCCTAAACAGTCTTTTGGAGTGCTGAGGAAAATTCTGCCTCCTTAATTACATTTTAACGATTATTTAAAGACTAATTCTGGGGTTGGCACACAGGAGGGAGATGGAAAGACTTTTAAAGAGATGTTAGTTTATTTTGGAGACAATTTCCTGGAGTTCTTTTGTGGTTCTCTGCTTGAAAATAAACCAGGAGATTTGTTTATGATATAGAAACTATTAGCACTAGTTAGTGGTTTCTTAATAACAGCTCTCAAATACTTTTATAATAATGATCTTAAAGATTCCGTACAGTGCTGGATTATAGCAACCCACCATATTCATGTTGCTTATGTAGAGTTATGGTATGAGTTAATTCATATAGTTCAAAACACTGTCTAGAAATCAGATTATAGGAATACTTTGGAGTAAATAATTCAATAAAATATTACAAAGTTTAAGTCCAGTGGCACCTTTAAGACCAACAAACTTTAATTCTGGGGATAAGCTTTCAGGTATCTGAAGAAATGTGCATGCACACAAAAGCTTATCCCTGGAATTAAGCTTTGTTGGTCTTAAAGGTGCCACTGGACTCAAACTTTGTTCTGTTACTTCAGAACATGGCTACCCACCTGAGTCTATCAATAAAATACTGTGAATGCAAATCTAATTCTGATTCCACTATGTAATATAGAAGGTTCAACAAAGCATAAGCCTTAACATTTTCCAGAGGCAAAGTAGGACTGTGCGAAGTCACAGCTGTGCGAAGTCACTCCAGCCTAAGCCCATTCAAATGGATGGCCTTTGACTGAGATAACTCTACATAGGATTAATGGCTAGGATGAAGGATGTATTTTAGTGGCATTTTTAAAAGCATGATTTTAAACATTTAAAATTATATATATTATATATACTAATATATATACTAGGTAGCAAAATTTGGTTTTTACAAAGTTCTTACCTTTCCTTTGTGGATTAAGTAGACTATATAATTTTAAAAAATAATTTTTTATTTCTAAAGTTTCAAAAATAATTAGTTCTGCTTCAGTTCCTTACACAGTGGAAAGTACAGGGCTGCCTTTTCAAGGATGCTTTCCTTTCAAGGCAAGAGATCTGCAAACTGTAGGGCTTTTTTTCTATTTGGGCAAAATCTAATGCTACAGTACAAGGTTTACTGATGTGATAACAGATGGGTAATGTAGCTCTTTGGAACAAATACAGGACATAATGTAGAATAATATTCCCATAAGGTTTCACTATTTTCGGCTCTAGAAATATATAAATTCAAACCATAGGGAACAACATCTGAGAACCACATGAACCAATTTAAAAAACTAATCTTCAGTTCAAAAGATTCAAGAGGGCTTTTATCAAAGTGTTACCAGCGTCTGTTAGAAATAGAGTCTACTGCCAAACCTAATTTTAAACATAAATGTGGGAAATGGTAAATAGAAGAATTAATGACTCCGAGTGGGAAAAGATATTTACCTTAAGACCAGCTGATACAGTGTGTATAAATGTATGTTAAAATCATTATAACATTGTTTGTTTGTGATATCTAACTTCTGATATATGGAATATATAGAGGAGCAATTTAACAAATATTAGAAAGTATTTTTTTACATATGTGGTGGCAATGTTCAAGATTATTGGAAGAAAATGACAACATAGAGAAACTGAATGGTAGGTGCTGAGCTATCAATAGATGCTAAAGTTATTCTCCTGGGGCTTGTTAATTATTACGTTATTCCTAAATATTATAATATAGACTCAATCTACTTTCACCTGCAAAAATGAGCAAGATCAAGAAGTAGCTTTTGTAACTAATTGGAAACGTTTCCTTGAATTTTGTAAGAACAAAGTGGCAGGGGGCATAGGTATCCAGAATGATAATTGCATCGCACTGATTTAAAACAGGCTTCAAAGCAAAAAAAGAAAAGAAAAGAAAAGAATGTATTTTTATTATGTTTTGTGTAACAGACATGGTAGGGGTTACTTTTGTAAAATCATAGCTATTTGTATATTATGTATGTGCTGTTTTATATGTTGAAGTTGTGTTTATATTAATTTCTAATCTATCACACAATTTTTAAAAAGGAGGATCTGGACACTAATAATGTCCAGATTAAGCAAAGTTACACCCTTCCAGGGCTATTTTTGGGCAGGAACGCACAGGAATGGAGTTCCAGCTGACTTCTGAGTTGGCCACACCTACAGCCTTCCCCCTCTCAGGTTCCCCAGGTGCCTCATAAGCTGCGGGGCACCTGGGGAAGCCAAACTGATCCAGGGAGGGAAGGCAGTTTAAAGTGCCTCCCCTTCTCAGGTTCCCAAGGTGCTCTGCAGCTGCAGGGCGCCTAGAGAAGCCAATCCAAAAACTGCCTCCATTCCCTCGGGTTCCCCAGGCACCCCGCAAGCCGCAGGGCACCTGGGGAAGCCAATTTTGGGAGGGAGCTGCGCTGTCAGGGGTGTGGCCTGTTATTCTAATGAGTTTCTACTGTTGGATGTGGCCTATTATGCTAATGAGTTTCTGCTGGGCTTTTTCTACAAAAAAAGCCCTGCACCCTTCTATGTCAATCAAAGCCAATGTTACAGTGTCCTGGGGAAACTCTCTTTTTTTTCAGATTGGAAAGGAAAACTGGGGGAGCAGGTGCCAGCACTAGCAATGCTACTTACCAGGAACAATCTGTACAAACACCGGAAACTAATGCATCTGAAACAGAGCTGACTTGTTCCCCAAAACCTCATAGCTTGACTAAAATCTTCACCTCTTACCAGACCTCCTACCTGCAACTCTTAATGTGAATACTGAAACATAAATTCTCTGTCTTTATGTTGGCCCTTTTCTTTTATGCTTATACAAGATATTGTAATGTCCTTTTATATGCATATTACTATTCTAGGTCATTACTAGGCCTCCATTGCAATTTGAATTGTTCAGTGATGATCCATCTTTGTAGAAAGTGGTACACCTTATGTGTTCTATGAGAAGCCTTGTGAGTCCAGAAGTTTTTTCTCCAAGTACTAACAGAGACCAAGCAGTTAGGGTAGGTTCATCACTTTTTAGTGAATTGAGAGTCAAGGGACAGGGGACAGAAGCCAAGGAAGATTATGTCTTAAATGATCTGTATACCACACTAACAACCTCTTTAATCTAGTGGAACTATATTATGCAGTATTAAACTATGCTACTGTTTTTTTTTAATCCCACCCTTCCTGTGAGGAACTCAGGACAACATAAAAGATTATTCCCTTTCATCTCATCTTTTCATCCTCACAACAACCCTGCTGTTTACAGGGCTGCTGAGAGGGAGGGATGGGGGAGACAAAATTCTGGAGGCCCAAGTCAGCTGGAGGGCCCTTGAAGCTAGGGTCATGTTTCAGTCATGGAACACATTTACTCCCCCCCTTTCTAATGCAGCTCTGCACTGCAGCCACAAGGGGTGCCGGGAAGGCACAGCACATTATAATGGAGTTGTTCAGACCTGTTGGCCAGGCCTTTCTGCAACATTTATTAGGAGGCTGAGGGAAACCTTGCTTCTCAGATTGTTCTATACCCATCAGCCAAGCCAGTACTGGAGCAAGGCAAGACCAGCCAAGGCAAGCTGCAATCATTACCAGGATGCAGTCTCCCAGGGGTCATTTTGTAGAAAAAGAGGTGCAGGAGCTCATTAGCATAACTTATTAGCATAACTTATTTGCATATGTCCCACCCCCTGACATCACCAGAAGTATGTCAGAAGGCAAGAAAGAAAGAAGAGAGACAGAGAGACAGAGAGACAGACAGAGAAAGAAAGAAAGAAAGAAAGAAAGAAAGAAAGAAAGAAAGAAAGAAAGAAAGAAAGAAAGAAAGAAAGAAAGAAAGAAAGAAAGAACTGGCAGAGAGGGATCAGCTACCAATCCAAGCCTCAGAAATACCACTATTCTGGGAGGATCGCATCAGTGGTGGCTGAAGCCTTCAGAAGGCTGGTCGGAGGAACAAGGACCTTTCCAAGGGATGGGGTCATTATGCTGCAGCCATGACACAAGCAGGCATTCCCCCACGGGGGGGGGGGGGGGGGGGGGGGCTGGCACCAACTCCCGGAGCTGCGCTCCCCCGAGCTCCTGCTCGAAAGGACCCCTGCAGCCTCCTAATAAGGTTGTTATGTCTAGGAGTCCATGGTTTCCCTCTTCCTTTAGTTCCGCAGTTTTGTCTGGACAGCCAGATCTTGCAAAGGGGCAGCCCTGTTAGTGTGTGGTAGAAAAACAATAAAAACTTTGTTGTCTTTTTCTTCATTTCACTTCCTTTTTTCTTTTCTCCTCCTTCATTTTGCTCTCTTCCTTTCATGATCTGCCATTCCTCTATCCCCATTTCTAATCCCCCCCCCCCTATTTTTCACTCTTGATCTCAACTCTTTCTCATCTATCCTGGTTGGCAATTTAGAATGCATTTAATAGTGGTATAGCAGCAAACATTTGTTAATATTATGAACAGAATATTTCCCTGTAATCCATCAAAGTAGTAAAAGGATCCCCCCCTTTACATGCATGATATAATCAGCTTTAGTGGTAACAAATGAGGAACAGAAGTTAGAACTTAGCTTAGCTTCCATTGCAAATAGTGTGTGAGGGGAGGTTCTGGAGATAACCTGGGCCAGGATATTCTGATTCCTTTCATTTCTGGCCCTGGAACTCCCACGATCATACAGAAAACAGTGGCCATTTTTGAGATTCCTAGTTTTTATTTCTGATGTGTTATGCCTGCCACAAATGGACAGACAGATGGACATGTGAATTATTTTATCATTATAGTAGCATGGTAATAGCCAGCCAAGTGATTGGTTTTGTTATGATATTTGGTTTGGATCAGGGTCATCCGGGGGCTCATGGTGATGCTCAGCAGCCCTGGCTGCTTAGGTTGACTGCCAAAGGTTAACCAGTGATTTCTATAGGGGAGAGGAGTCTCCCTCATTCTACCCTGACTGCAGTTGCTCTCACTAGTTTTTAACAATTGTAAGGCTGGACAGCATCCTTATGGACTTTTCTGATTTATAGGGGCAGCGTATGGATGTGGGATATGAAAGTACACTAGGTGACAAGTGGGAAGATGGGAATAGATGCCTACACTACAGGATCAGAGTACCATTTTCTGAGGTTGCCACTTCCAGGCGGGAGGTTGACACAGAGAACAAAGACACTCTCTCACACAAAGCCATGAGGTTACAGACTTACACCAGCAACTCCATACAGATATACACTCCTTGCACGTATGCTTGCTTGTGCCCCTCTCTTGCCAGCCTTCATCTCCATTTGCTACATCAAAGGACTTCACACCTGGGTGCGAAGACACCGGGATGCTTCCCGAAGATCGGTTCCCATGGCCAGCATTCCTGTGATCCAGAAGTTCAGTGCCAGATCCCACTGGTAGCGACATCCTGCCCTGGCCATCAGATAGATTTGAATATTGACCACTCCTTTAACACCCCCTTAGTGGCTAGAGATAGCAAACAGACCTTCTATAGGTTTTCTAGGAATGGCATCATATCTGGCCATCCTCCCAGGTACCACCTCCCAATAAAAGCTGCTCCCCAAGATTCCAGTTCAGTTCCAATTACTGCTCTAGTTCCTTCCCTGTCTCCCATCCTCCCTCACGGGCCCCTGGGTGCACCACTGGGGTCTGCCACGTGGCTTTCTGCTGGTTCAGAGCCGTGATCCCTTATCTTCTTCCCAAGGACTTCTCACCCTCGTTTTCCAGCTGGATTCCACTGCTTCTATAGAGGTACATATGACCCTCAAATTGATGAAACCATCAATAACCTGCTCATGCACACATCTCTGTAACTTCTATCTAATTTCCTAGTACTGTATGCTTGTATGGATGACAGAACAACATTGTTTTGTACAACCTTTTATTATATTTCAGTAAACAAACTATCTTATACTTTTAAATTGAGTCTGTGTCAGTTTCTCAGAAGTATCGGTTAGTGCCGCCTCTGTATGCACTGGTGAAGGTCCCGTAAGCCTACTGCATATTGATAAGAGCTGATATTCCCCCATAATATTGATAAATAAGAGAGCAGTCAGGCTAACACAATAACCCCAATCATAGTTCAAAGTTTGAGTCCAGTGGCACCTTTAAGACCTACATGGCTTAATTCGGGGTATAAGCCTTCATATGCATGCATTATCCCCAATCCTAGTTGTTTCTTACTATTCCTTACTATTCAGGACTATTCCTCTGTCTACTAAAGCAATTTACAGACTTTTTTAAAAACTTGCTTTTTTTAAAAAAAGCAAAGAGAATGATTTCCTAGACTTCCTGCCCATATTAAAATTTAAATCAGCTCCTCTCTCAACATGGTTCCACAGTATTAGTATCTTTCTCTCTGAAAATACAGAGACTAATGTAGCCATAATAAACTTATTTGAATATACAGATGAAAGAACATAATACTTTTGTCCTGGAGGTCAGCTAAAGAAGGAAATGCAAATACAGCATTTCCAGATTACACTCCCTGCACTGAAAGGTGCCACAGAGGAATCCTTAGGCCCCCACCTCTTATAAGTTGTGAGGTCTGAGAAGATTTCATAGCCTTAATAGCAGTGCTAGTCAAACTTGCCATGAAAGTGTTGTGTTATAGACTTTTGGCCTTTCCCACCAATTTTAGTTACTCCAGATTGAATCCTGACTTCTAAAGCTCCCAATTAATATCTTCAGCACTTACCACCTGCCCATAACACCGCAATGGGATTCCTGCAGCCAGTGATGTTATAAAACAGACCAACACGATTTATTTGATGTATGGCTTTGATTTATTCTTTGAGAGATAAATGGCTTGAAACACCCTCACTAATCAACCCAAACATGTCTTTTATAGATTTATCAATTAGGGTTGCCAACCTCCAGGTGGTGGCTGAAGATCTCCTGGAATTAAAACTGATCTCCTGGTGAAAGAGATCAGTTCACCTGGATAAAATGGCTGCTTTGGAAGGTGGACTCTATTTATTTATTATTTTATTTATTAATTTAAATTTATATCCCGCCTAACCAACATAGTGGCTCTAGGCGGCTCACAACATTAAAACAGTACAATAATAAATTAATACTCTAAAATACAATAAAATTTCACTTTCAATTTCAACTGGCGGCATAAAATACAGTGTAATTTAATTTCAGTTGGCGGCAAATTCCAAATATAGTTGGCGATAATTTAAAGTACCAATACCAGGGCAACAACAACTCCCCCCAGCCAGGAAGCTACCACTCTCTGTTATTCCGGGCCTGTGTACTTCTCTGGCCAACCTATGGGTGGCCATTTCCCCCAGCGGCAGCCCCAAAAGCCTGGCGGAAGAGCTCCGTCTTGCAGGCCCTGCAGAAATGCAAAAGGTCCCGCAGGGCCCTGATGTGTTCCGGGAGCTCGTTCCACCAGTAGGGGGCCACCACTGAGAAGGCTCTGTTCCAAGTGGTAGACAACCTGGCCTCTCTTGGGCCAGGAAGGGCCAGGCGATGTTGCGTGCCCGACCGTAGTGCTCTCTGGGGTATGTATGGGGAAAGGCGGTCCCTTAGGTAGGCAGGCCCCTGGCCATAAAGGGCTTTAAAGGTTAAAACCAGCACCTTGAACCGGATCCGGTATGCTATAGGCAGCCAGTGCAGTGCTCTCAGCACAGGCCGGACATGGTCTCTCAAAGAGAGGCCCATCAGCAGCCTGGCCACGGCATTCTGCACTAGCTGCAGCCGCTGGAGCTGGGACAAGGGCAGCCCCATGTAGAGAGCGTTGCAGTAGTCAAGCCTCAAGGTGACCATTGCTTGGATCACTGTAGCCAGGTCATTGCGTTCAAGGAAGGGAACCAGCTGCCTAATCAGCCTCAGATGGTAGAAGGCTGCCTTGGCAGTGGCCGCTACCTGGGCCTCCATAGTCAAGGAGGCATCCAGGAGCACCGCCAGACTCCGAACCCTCGGGGCTGGCACCAGTGGAGCCCCCCCCGAAGGCCGGTAATGGGGTCCCCACTCCCGAACCGCTCCGACTCAGGTACAGGACCTCCGTCTTCGTTGGATTCAATTTCAATCGGCTCAGCCTAAGCCAGCCCGCCACGTCCTGCAGCGCCCGCTCCAGGTCCTCTGGGGTGGCTCCAGACTGGCCGCCCAGCAACAGATACAGCTGGGTGTCATCCACATACTGATGACAACCCAGTCTGTGCCTCCGGGCAATCTGGGCAAGAGGGCGCATATAGATGTTAAACAGCATTGGGGATAGGACTGCCCCCTGAGGCACACCACATACCAGTGGGTGCCTCTGGGACGTCTGCTCCCCCAGCACCACCCTTTGTCCCCAATCTTGGAGGAAGGAGACAAGCCACTGTAAGGCAAGCCCCTGAACCCCCGTATCGGTGAGGTGGTGGGCCAGTAATTGGTGGTCAACCATGTCAAACGCAGCCGACAGATCTAACAGCACCAGTACCGCCGTACCACCCCGATCCAGATGCCGCCGGAGGTCGTCCGTGAGGGCGACCAGTGCTGTCTCCGTCCCATGGCCCGGTCGGAAGCCAGACTAAAACGGGTCCAGCACAGAAGTGTCATCCAGAAAGCCCTGCAACTGAATCGCCGCCGCCCTCTCCAAGATCTTGCCCAAAAAGGGCAAGTTGGAAACCGGCTGATAGCCAATTCGGTCGGATCCAATGATGGTTTTTTCAGGAGAGGGCGGACCATCGCTTCCTTGAGTGCCCCAGGGAATAGTCCCTCCGCGAAGGACTTGTTCACAATCTATGGCATTATCCTCATTGAATTCCCTCTCCTCCCCAAACGCTTCCTTTTTCAGGCTCCACCCCCAAAATCTCCAAGTATTCCCCAATCTAGGCTGTGATCACACACACTAAATAATCCACTTTCAATTTACTTTCCAACTGGATTTTACTGTGTGAACTAGCAAAATCCTGTTGGAAAGTGCATTGGAAGTGGATTATCTAGTGTGTGTGTGTGTGGTCACAGCCCCAGAGCTGGCAACCCCAACCATCACATTATTTAAACTGTCCCTTCTTCCAAGGAACTCAGGTTTTTCTCTTCCTCCATTTTGTCCTCATAGGAGCTCCATGAGATAGATTAGTTGAAGAGACTGTGACTGTTCCAAGGTCATCTAGTTCACTTCAGGGGAGAGGAAGAATTTGAATTGAAGTCACCACTCCTCAGCACCGTGCTACAATACACTATACTTCCCTTAGCATACTTCATTTTTGACAGCCAGTCTGAAGGTCCTACCTTTATACAAAGAATGCTTGGTCCAGTGGCTCGGCTACCTCTTTCGTCCAATGCTGGGGAGCTCCTGGGGAGTCAACTGTTTGAATGTAGCTAATGTACTCTGATACACTGCAGTCCTCTCTTATCCAAGGTAAAGAATTATCTAGGTAGTATGTCAAAGCTGTATTCTTCATTCTTTTCATCAAACATCTGTCAAAAAACACACTAAATTGAAAATAAAGTGGGAATATTGCATCTAGTGTATCTTGCAAAAATAAAGCCCACATAAATCCCCCCAAAATCAAAATCATTCAGATCCACACACACACAAAAAAATGGATCAAAGATTTGATAGCTATTTAGTCAAAAGAGTGAAAGCATCTAAAGCTCAAAAAATGACTACGGCTATATGGAATAGTGCATGCTTAACAGCAGGAGTCCTTTCATAAAAAAAGAGGTGCAGGAGCTCATTAGCATAACTTATTTGCATATGCCACACCCCCTGATGTAACCGGAAGTGTCAGAAGGCCACACGCCCCTGACATCACCAGAAGTGTGTCAGAAGGAAGGAAGGAAGGAAGGAAGGAAGGAAGGAAGGAAGGAAGGAAGGAAGGAAGGAAGGAAGGAAGGAAGGGGGGAAGAGGGGAAGAGGGGAAGGAAAGGAACAGAAAGGAAGGTAGGTAGGTAGGTGGGTGGGGGGAGAGAGAAGAAAGAAAGAAAGGAAGGAAGGAAGGAAGGAACAGGAAGGAAGGAAAGAAGGAAGGAACAGGAAGGTAGGTAGGTGGGGGAGAGAGAAAGAAGGAAGGAAAGAAATAAAGAAAGGAAGGAAGGAAGAAAGGGAGGGAGGGAGGGAGGGAGGAAGGGAGGGGTAAGGAAGGAAGGAAGGAAGGGAAAGGAACAGAAAGGAAGGTAGTAGGTAGGTGGGGGGAGAGAGAGAAGAAAGAGAGAAAGAAAGAGAGAGAGAGAGAGAGAAAGAAAGAAAGAAAGAAAGAAAGAAAGAAAGAAAGAAAGAAAGAAAAAGAAAGAAAGAAAGAAAGAAAGAAAGAGTCAGACAGATAGACAAGGTGCTTCTCTCCTTGGCCCGGTGTTTCCCTCCCTTCCCCCCCACTTGCTTGGGCACTGGGGCCCAGCTTTTCCCTCCCTCCCTCCTGCCCCCCTCCTGCCCAGGAATGGTGAGCGGGGAGGGATGGGGGCTTCTCCCTGAGCCGGCAGCCTGCCGCGGCTCGGGAAGAGTGAGAGGGGGGAGGGATGGGGGCTTCTTCCCGGGCTGGCAGCCTGCTGCGGCCCGGGAAGGGACAGCGGGGAGAGGCTTTCCTCCGGCTCCGCACCGAATCGCAGGCCGAGGAGAGCGAGCTGGGGGGGAGGCTTTCCTCTGGCTCTGCGAGCTGAGGGGTGGGGTTTGGTTATGTGCCCGCCCCCCGGCCTCCTCTCTCCCAGAGCGGTGCCCCAGCACGCCCCGGCCCCAGTGGAGCTCTACTTAACAGCATAACTCTGGGCAATAGAATCTTTAACAGATAAAATGCAGAAATATTCATCCTTGGCGTTCTTAGACCTTATTGACTAAGGTAATACGTGCCCATTTGGTATAGGAGAACCTGGCATAAGCTCAAGTCCCTGTCATGAGTCTTGATATTCTCTGTTATCACATATTCAATTTCCTGTACTAACTTCAAAATTTTGGTCATAGTGTGAACTCTCCTGTAAAGGATCCCAAAACTTAAATGTATTTTCAAAGGAAAATATGCAAATGACTTCAAGTAATGTCTTGCCTGTCACTAGCTGAAACCTACTACTGAGCTTTGCTTCCCCATCTGCTGACTGGGCCAATCAAATCCCCCTGAGTCCTGTGTGACATTTCAGCTGCCCATGGACCAAACCTGGAAGTGGGGGCCAATTAGGGTTGCCAGTCTCCAGGTGGTGGCTGGAGATCTCCCACTCTTACAATTCATCTCCAGGCAACAGAGATAAGTTCACCTGGAGAAAATGGCCATTTTGGAAGGTGGACTCTGTTGCATTATACTCCACTGAAGTCCCTCCCCTCCCCAAACCCCACCCTTCTTGGGCTTCACCACCCAAATCTCCAGGTATTTTCCAACTCAGAACTGGCAACTCTAGAACCAGTGGGAACTAAATGGCAGTGATGATTGACTGAGGTGCATGCTCTTTTAATTTTGGGGGGTTTAAGTATCCACCAAATAATTTTTTTAAACTTTTTGGATTTTTCTGCACACCTGGGGAGACCCCCAAGTGTGCAGGAATACCTAGGTGTCCCCGATGTGTGGATTTAGATATCTGCATGCAGGGGGCATCTTAGCTATTAGATATATAGATGGAATGGTGATTCCAGAATTCCATGTAAAGAAGACAACATTTACAAATGAGGAGGTGGGTCGGTCAGTAATTTTTAGGAAAATGTTTTTTTTGGATTAGAGCTTCTGTTTGTTTTCAGTAAATGTGTGGATATGGCTTTGTTTAATCATTCATAACCATAATCATCTTTTGAATATGTAAATCTAGTCCACTAAAAGTCATGCCCTCATCTGGATAGCCCAGACTAGCCTGATCTCATCAGATCTTGGACACTAAGCAGACTCAGCCCTGGTTAGTACTTAGATGAGAAAACACTAAGGAAATCCAGGGTTGCTATGCTGAGGCAGGCAAGGGCAAATCATCTGTTCATCTCTTGCCTTTAAACCCTATGGGGTCACCATAAATCAGTTGTAACTTGATGGCAAAAAAGAGGGCCACACTGTTCCAGTACATTAGTGGAAGGGAACATGACCTCACAAACCTGTGGAATAGCTGGAGGCCTCAAACATATTGTTTCTCTATCTCTTTATATACCATCAATAATAATGCATAGCACTGATGTAGCAGTAAATCTTAAACATCCCTGCAAAGTAGATCAGTGTTACTGGCTTTTCTAAAACCATCTAGTTGTTACTATTATCACTTCTATGATGACAACAGTGATTACTACCACTACCACTACCACCACCACCACCACCACCACCACTACTACTACTAAATAAATTCTCTTGCCTTTCTAAATGCCAGTACAGTTTATACCAATGCACATGTAATCCTTAAGTAAGACATACTTTAATCTAATTTAAAAATCATGAACCTGGAAATATGAATTAATGGCTGTGATGAGAATTTCTATCAAGTTCACAGGAAAGCACAATTCATACAAATCCTCCCCACAAAGTCTTTAGAACTTATTAAATGTGTAGCACACAAATCTTCACAGCCCTATGGTGGTGGTGGTGGCTGACACCAGGACCAGGGCAGGAAAAATGTGGGGAAACCCATCATGTGGAAGCCCCGTTGCCATGGTGCTGAACTGGTAGTGGCAACAAGGAAACCACTGAAAAAAGGCCCAGAGTGTGTGCATGAGAGACAGCTGACATATTAGTGCAGCTTTCTTATTGCATCGTGTATGTGAATAAGATGAAGTAGGCAACTGAATAAGGAAAGTTTCTTCTTCTTCTTGGGAGTAAAACAAAATATAATATTTAAAAAGACAGAGAAGAAAGAACCAAGGTGAGGTGTGAATTACTGTTCATATACAAACATACAATTGCTAATAAAAATCTAGCTCCTAAATAAGAGGCTAAAGGGAATATAAACTAGCTTCAGGGGACATGGCCAATAAATATACTGCATCCTTATGACAAAGCTTTCTTCTCAATATGTTCTTTCTTATAGAACAAGTGAAACAAAGTATATAAATATCACTTTTAAAGAGAGGAAAATAGTATAAATATCCATGAGAACATTGTGTACTCGAAGCCAAATGTCATTACAGAGAAATTTGGAAAGCATCAATGTGCCAAACTTTTAATAATGAGACTATACCCATAGATTTTGTTTGAAGGCCAATCTGAAGTGCCCCATCTTTCATCTTATCCACAGAATTCTTCTAAGAACTTCTCTAGCATTTTGATGTTATTGGTTTCATGATTTTATTGTATTGTTTTTTACTGTATGAGCTAGGGTTGCCAGGTCTTTCCTGGCAATTGGTGGGGGATGGAGGGGACTTACCAGGAGCAACAGGGAGGCCCATCCAACTATTGCAATGTGTCTATGTCACTGCCCACATGACCTGGAAGTGATGCTACCACTTCCAGGACAGTGGGGTGGTACTCTGGTATTTGGGCAAAAACTCTGTGGTAAATTTGACTTCTATCATAGGGTTTTTGCCCAAATACCCGAGTATCGCCCCCAACATCCTGGAAGTGATAGTGTCATTTCCAGCTCATGTGGGTAGTTACATAGATATGTCACTGCATGTGGGAGGATTTTCCCTCTTTTCAGGGTAAATTACCCCCGCTGGCCAGGTGATCAGAAGTGGGGAGGTGGTGTTAGCCAAAGTGCTCTGGTTTTAAGATTAGCAATAGGCAAATAACCGGGTTACAGCCAACTATACCAAGGTCCCGCCCCTTCCAGGAGTTCCCAGTAAAAAGGCACTGAGGCAGAGGTCAGTTTGAATGGTTTTTACTGAATAATATTCTCAGGCACACAAAAACAGATACACACACACTAACACACAGTTCCTAAGAAATTTAGATAGAGAGATAGCACTTTCGCATGAGCAGGAGATTCGCTGGTGGGGAAATACTTTACCTGTCCTGGAGATGGGTTGTCTGTTCCAAAGGAAGAACTGAGGGATTGAAACGAAAATAGGGAACGTGTTCTGAACCGGCAGAAACATGCTTTTCTCTGTCTGCGCAGACCAGAGATCAAAGATGGAGGAAGGGTATTGGGATAGCAAGCTGGACTCAAGAGGGGTAAAAGCAGATAGGGGTTGTGGAAGCTCAAGAGACTGGCCGCATGGTAGGCAACCTCTTTTATTAGAAGATTTGGGGGCTGGCAGTGCTGACCACATCTCCCTAACACACCTACTAGGTAGTCCGTCCCTACAAACCCTACCATTGGTTGAATGAGAAAGAGGAGGGGATGCTGGGGAGTAGTCAGTATTGTGACACTAGGAGCTAGACAGGAACTGACACCTGGGCAAGCTTGCGATGAGTCACTGGGCCATCCTATTGTCTCTGGATGGCCCTAGCTCGGCCAGTTGATGGGCAGAAGATTAGTTGCCAGGTAACTTCACTAAGCATAATCCTGAAGGTATGTTGGGGAGGGATGGGGTTGCTTAGCACGAGCTGATAGGAGAACCCTTGTGCAATGGATCCTTGTCTCTGTCTTTGTGTGAACCATGGCGGGTGTGTGCTTCCTGGAATAGACTGGAACCTCTTACAGCAACGAAGAGTGCATGTAGTCCTTCAAAGCATAACAACCCAAAGTTCAAACTTATGAACATTAAAAGTCCATAAGAGCACATGATGTGCCTTGCTAGGCAACAGTGGGGTCTGGCACCGGAGTACCCCCCACCTCCACTGGGGGAGTCTGACAACCCTAGTGTGCATAGGTGTCAACTTCAGGGGGGCTGGGGAGCTGGAGCCATCCCGCCAAACTTTTCCAGGCAGTGCTGAGCTTCCACCGGAGACAATGGACTGTGATGTCTCTGGCCCAGCCCCAGCCCCCTCCCCAGAGAAATTGGAAAGACTACGGCCTTGCCAGTCTATTCCAGGAAGCACACACCTGCCATGGTTCACACAAAGACAGAGAGCCATCTTGAGAAGATCTCCACCTTAGGAGTGGTGGCACATACATTTTCTAAACAAATAAGCAGCTTAGCTATTAGCCAGGGAAGCAAAGGCTGTGATCCTAAGAACCCTTTCTTGGCATAAGCCTTACTGAATAAATGGGACTTCCTTCTGAGTAGTCCTGTTTAGGATTGCTCACTAAGTCTTCTGTCTGGAATGAGGAGGAAATGATTTTCATAGGCTCTTCAGTGCGAAAGAATCCAAACAAATGTGGAGTCCATCTGTCTATCTTGCATTTTTATCCTGTCCTTCCTCCAGTGAGCTCAGGGTGGCATGTGTGTTTCTTCCCTCCTCTATTTTATTCTCTCATCAATGAAGTGGGGTAGGTAAAGTTGAAAGAAAGTGATTGCCTCGAGGTCACTTGTTGAGTTTTTGTGCCAAGTGAGGATTTGAACCTAGTTTTCCTGGTACCACACTGTACCTCACTGGCTTCCATCATTCCAGAGCACAAACAAATCTGAAAGGCTGTTTTATCTTTCTAGAAGATTTCCACTGTACTTGACATCTCCTCTAAGTAACCCCCCTCTTCATCAGGTGAGAAAAAATGGCTGTGGGCTGCAGAACAAGATGGTCCTTTGCTAGGCTTCCCTTTCTGCTTTATCCTAAATTTAGGTGATGTATGTGATATGCTTTGGTTACTTTAAAGGTAAGGATTGTTGTGTTTATTATGATTTAGCTAATTAATAGATCTATAGTGCAATCTTATGATCCTACTGTTGTTGGTCTTTTAATTTTTCTGTCCTGCCCTTATCCATTCAGGGCTATCTGGTGATCAGGCTGTCTTGTCTAGCTACTATCTTGGTTGGAATTAACTCTTGCCAGTCTGGCTTGAGCTCAGTGTGGCTGTCTCTGCCTTTACATCTTCCTTGATCTGTGAACTGGGATAGTAGTTTTCAGTCCCTGGTTGTGCACACAAAATCTGACCATGGATATGGTTTGTTCTGGACTCAAGGACAGTTGGCAGAGATACAGAGTAGCAGACAGCAATAGATTAGGGTGTATGAGCCCCAGGTGTAGATCCCAACTGGAGGACACATAACATCTGTAGTGCTCTGCACAGGGAATGTTTATCTGTTCCAGGAAGTAATGTCATATTATTTCTACAACACTCAGGACTTTAAGCCGGGCTTTAAGTGCCATCTCCATTCAGCATTAATTATGGAGTTGCTATGGTGCCGACAAACTCAAGTGGTGTTTATTTCTTTGTGAGTAATTAGGGAGCTGATCATAGTCCTTATGCTTTTTAGCAGTATAACTAATGATCTCTTTCCTTATCGATGGCTTGTGGGCCTCCTGGCCTGCGCCGGATGGGAAAACACTTGTTTCATTTAATTCAGAAAATTCAATGATGGCTTTGCACAAAATTGATCCTCGTGTTGAAGAATTAAACCCCTGCCACTTGCATGTTACATCACTTTTAAACCTGTGAAAGCAAGCATAAAATGAAGACATTATGCTCTGTAGAAACAGAAAGGCAACAAAGCAACCCTGTGAAACTCACCGGTATGGCTTTTATCCCAGAGAACCGATCCTGTCTCCTATGGTCTCCCCTGTATGCTTTTGAGAATAGTGCTAGAGTTCAGATGCAGACATCTTGAATAGTGGGGTATTCAGGCTTTCTCCTCACATGATCCTTTAATTCAGTGTTCATTTAGGCCTGTCCTTTGACTTCTGTGAAATCAAGGGAACCAAACAACATGTTTAAAGTGCATCGCTGACTTGGTGCCATAGTTGACCCCACCAATGAGTTTCATTTCTTCCCCCCCAAAAGCATCTCTGCGCCCCAAGGAAGCAGTGCAGTCATGTCCATTAAATCTTTCCTGGGTTATAACTGCCAATTGATGCCCACTGTGATAATGATAAACAGCTGCCTGCACAAAAGCTGAACAGGAGATAATCACTTTGGGTGGCTTCATGCAGTGATGATAATGTCTTGGGCAAGATTTGAACTAATTACCTAGAAATAAAAGGCTGTATAAAAAAGTAACTCAGGCAGGGGTCCTCAGATTTTGTACTGGTAGACCTCTCTAAATCAAGAAAAACAACTGTCTTAGCTCCCCTTTTGTTCAAATGAAACATGCCGAAGCAACATCTCCAAAAGAGGGAAGAAGCTCGTTGGCCTTCATCCTGCGGTCCTTACAATGGATCCATCAACTGTAAAGAAAAGTCCATCAGCAAACTCTGAATCACACCGATTAGCTGTTTTCTAATTGCCCATCAATTTCAGGGTATTTTCATAGTCTTTGATACAGGCACACTTTTTTTTGGGGGGGGGGGGTAATAACTTCTATTAAAAGAGAATGACACCTACTTCCAAGTAAATAGATTTAAGATTCATGTTTTTTGAATATATGCAAAATACACACAAAGCTGCCTCATCTTCTCTCTCTGATTGATGGTCTGAATAAAGTTTCACCTTTGCACCTACTGTTGTGAGAGCTGGGCCTCAGCCTCTGTGGAAAGGCAGCCCAGTCAGGCAGCCGCCACAGCTGAAAAGCAGGGGCAGACAGTGGCTGTCTTGGATCAGCTGCCCAGTACCAACACTCAGGGAAAGAAGAGATGGAAACCAGTGACAATGGACTGGTTATGCAAACCGTGGTTGGGGCAAGGCTGGTTGGCTTGGGGTATGCTCCCCAAGATGTGGGAATATACCCTTGTCTGGGCAAGGGGACCAGTAAGGATGTTGAGGGAAGGAGCCCTGCAAATGGCTGACTGTGCATGATGAGCTGGGACCTGGGAGATGGGGCTCTAATAAGTGAGGGAACGGGTAAAGGGAAGTCAGACTGGAAGCAAGGAGGGGTGAGGAAATAGCCTCCTGGACATCTCCAAGGAAACTTTGTAACCAGGAAGGTCAAATGAAACTCTAGTGAATCAGCAACATTCCCAACTCCTTGTTTGTCTATGTCTTTACTACTTGACCCAGCTATGGATTGTAAGCCCTTGCTGAACCTGTTGTGGCTAGCAGCCTTGACTCACCCCACACAGGTCTTAGACCCATCCTCACTCCCTTAGTTAAGAAAAGACAGCAAATTTAAGCAAAAGTAAAAGACATTTTTTAAAATTAATATGGCTCATATTATTTGTTTGGGGCACCTTGTTTTGTTTGCATGTGCAGTCATTTCTCATGTTTATTATGCCTAGGGGCCTAAAAAGTTCACAGTGGCTTGGGCCTGTCTGGACCTCTGAGAGGACTCGGAGCTGTAACTGAGTCAGCCATAGGATTTGTAGTCAATGCAGTCTGGAGAAAGCTTTGATAACCACCAGCACAGAAGGCAGTATATATACTTGGCATGAAACTAGGGCAAACTGTCGCCCAATATGGAATGATTTTTGCCCATATTAAATAATCTGCTGCACTGTCCAACCCACCATTTTGCAAGCCCTGCTCTCTGTTCCCCTGTCTGTAGAGGTGAGGTATGTGGTGACCAGAGACAGGGCTTTTTCAGTGCTGCCACCTCATCTTTGGAGTATCTTCCCCCTTGAAGTTCACCTGATGCCTGCTTTATTATCATTTGGGTACCAGGTCAAAACGTTTTTCTTTACCCAGGATTTTAATTGAGGTATTCCTTTTCCCCCCTAAGCTGTTCTTATGGTCTGCTTCTAGTCCAAGGACAGTTTTACAGATACCATTTTAGGCTGCTTAATGTTTTTGTGGCTTATTCAATAGTTATGATATTGATACTTCTATGGTTGTTTTTATGCTTTTATTGGACTCATTTTTATTTTGTGAAACCATCTTGAGCAGTGCTCTGCAGCGGTTGTGGACACATTGTTTAAATAAATAAATAAATAGTAGAAGTGATGACTTTCCACTTTCCTCCTAAATTTTATCTGGCAGGCTGACCTTCCTTTCAAGTTTAACTTCTCTTTTCTTTATTTCCATAGAGCCAGCTCCTTTCCTATAAGACAAATCAGCTTAATTTCAAAGAAATCAATGGTGGTATGTGGATATACAGCTGTTGAAAGTATGGTTCTTTTGTTATTCTGATGAAGATTGAATTTGAATGGGAGATCAGATGCTGAAAACTATGGAGGCTTCTGTGAATGGGGGAGTGAGAGAACTGATTAAAGTTCCATTTGCTGATGTTCCTCACCAATTTATGTCCAAGCGTTAGCTTACTAATTAATGACTGTTCATGAAATGCCATGTGTCAGCAATGAATCACTTACTTGCGCTGTACCTCAATAGTGTATGGCTAATGAAGTAGGACAAGTTGCGTAATTAAAAACTAAAATAGCCTCATTGCAGGATTCAGTTAGAGCCTTATATACCTGTATCCTGTAGGCAGCAGAAATGAAACATCTTCCTTCTTGGTAATTTAATTTTTAAAAGTGGGATAGAAGAGTTAGGGTTACTGAAAATGAAACAGGCTGCTTTTGTGTGAGGAAGAAACTGTTTGAGTGAAAAGTGGCTCAGCCCATTACTGCTTTTTTTATTGCACTTAAGCTGTATTCATTGTTGCCACTGAGCCTGCCAAACAGAGACTGGAGCAAGGTCATCATTGATCTCTTGAAAGGGGAAACATTCATTCAAACCAAGAAGGGAGGAATAAGGAGCAGGAGCAGGCTTGAGGTGGACAGTGTTCACCGACCAACTCGAGTCTCAAGTATTGATGATTTGCACAGAAATGAACTAATTTACCACCACAGAACTGCCCCAAGTGTAGCTGTAGTACTCTTTCTTTTGGATTCGACAGAAGCATTGAAATCAATAGGCATAAAACAGCTCCTGGTTCAGGCTCAGGAAGAAAACGATTTCTTCCTGATCAGGGAGCTGCTACTAACATAATCAATGCCAGATGCAAAGCATAGCTATTCCTCATGTGCCAAGTTTCTTGCACAATATGGGGTCAGGTGCTGTTTTTCAAAGCCATCCCTGTGCTTGTAGACCTATGTCTGAAAAACGATCACAAATGAAACTTGGGTATGCTTGGTGCTTCCCATTCGTTTCTGTAGAGGGAACTGATCCATGCATGCCATGGGTCTACAGAAAGTTCTGTTGTTCCTGTGCCCTTCCTGTCTGCCTGTCTCATCTTCATTCCCTCCATCCATTTTTCCTGTGTCTGGCTCTCTTCTGTCTCTTTCTTACATCATATGTCCGCCTCAAAATCTCTCCTTGCTTAAAAAACCCCCAAATCTCAGATTTTGAAAACTCATTTTTATTTTAATTTTCATTTAGACATTTTTACTCCACTTTTCTCTTCAACAGGGACCCAAAGTGGCTTATAAAATTACCAAAATAAGGTGTAGACAGACAAAAACACAGTTTAAATAAACAGAACTACCCCAGGGTATACTAATAACATCCTGAGCTGGGCTGGCCTACTTACTGAGCCAGTTTGGTGTAGTGGTTAAGTGTGTGGACTCTAATCTGGGAGAACTGGGTTTGATTCTCTGCTCCTCCACTTGCAGCTGCTGGATGACCTTGGGCAAGCCATAGTTCTTTCAGAGCTGTTCTCTCAAGGGCAGTTTTTGAAAGAGCTCTCTCAGCCCCACCTACCTTACAGGGTGCCTGTTGTGGGGAGGGGAAGGGAAAGGAGTTTGTAAGCTGCTCTGAGACTCTGAGTGAAGAGCGGGGTATAAATCCAATCTCTTCTTCTTCTTCTTCTTCTTCTTCTTCTTCTTCTTCTTCTTCTTCTTCCTGTCACAGGCTGCAAGCCATGGGCCAAGAAGCAAGGTCCAAGATCCCTTTGGCTCTTGTCTGTGACTCACACCTCTGGTCACACCCAATCTTAGAAGCCTGCAACACGACGGGAAACTGACTGGGCAGGTTTATACAGCATCATTTTCATACATTTTATTTATATGCCTAATCTATGGTAGGTAAGGAAAAAATTTTGTGCTTCCTAGAGCATAACTTGTTGATATGCTGCAGTGGTCTCATATTGCACATTCATTTTCTCATAAGACTCATTTCTATTATGAGCTCTTTTTCTCAAATTATTTCTCTATTTGCAATTTAAAAGGTAATGTATTTCAAGCTACTTTTTCTTTCATCAAACTAGGCAGCAATGCAGGAAGCTATGATTGGTACATGTTCTGAAGTGGATTACACTAATGTCATACTTGGTCTGGGTGAAACTTTCCTGATTGTTGTAGTTGGAGCCGAGCCTTTTGTAAATGTCAGTGTAAACAACATCAAAATTATAGCTGCTGTGCCACCCCCCACCCCCTGAGGAGGTCCATGCTGGTAAATTACTGTAACTCACTCTATACTGGCCTGCCCTTGAGACTGATCTGGAAACTCCACCTGGTCCTGAATGCAGCATTGCAAGTCCTGCCAGGAATGCCACAGACTGTACACATTCAGCCTGTGCTGCACCAGCTGCACTGGCTCTCAGTGGAGTACCGGGTCAGGTTCAAGGTTTTGGTATTGATCTTTAAGCCTTGAATGGTCTGGGACCCACATATCTTTGGGACCGCCTCCTTTGGTATGCTCCCTGAAGAGCTTTATGCTCTGCTGAGAAAAACTTACTGGTGATCCCTAGCCCTAAACACATCCAGCTGTTTTCGATCAGAGCCACGGCTTTTCAGCGTTGGCTTCTACCTGGCAGAACTCTCTGCTAAATAACAGTTCCACAGGACACGCAAGGCAGAGATGTTCTGCCAGGTTTTTGATTGAGGACAGCAACGGATAACATCCTGCTTTCTCTCGTTTACTGCAAGACGGTGATACAAATTGTAAACTTCTTTTGGTGCCATTTAGCTATTTGAATTCCTTGGATTTTAAATTGTACAATATTATGTTGTTAACCGCCCTGAGCTCTGTGAACTCAGAGAAAGGCAGTATAGAAACTGAAATTATAAACAAACAAACAAATAAATAAATAAATAAATAAGAATGTGCTATCTTTGTGGATGACGGTATCTTTGTGATGCATGGACTACTCAAAAAGAAAGGGAGGATTGCACAGGTGTGTTTAGGTGATATTCTGCCTTCTCCTACGCTCATTTTACATTTCCCAAGTATCAGTATGAGCATGCATGTGCTTTTAAAAAGAAAACACCACAGCCAGTTTAGAACTGTTGATCAAAGGCAATGCTTTTCCAAGCATCTGTAGATGCTGCTTATAATTTGTGATGTGATTCCGATTTGACGAGTGGGAAGTTCACCCACCCCTAATAATCGATGTTATTTGAACACAGAGTTGGAGGGATCCTTGTAGAAGTCACTAAGATTATCCAACAAGTGAGGTTCTTTGATCTACAGCTGTGCTTTCAGCTTTCTCATCTCAAAAAAGTCAAACAGGGAGTGAAGACTGTCTGCTCTCAGCCATGGATGTGGTGCTGTCCACCTGCTGTCCCTGTGAAGTTAAGCTATCCAAACAGATGTGCTGACTGCAACTTATCCCTTTTACAATCCTCCCATGATCACTAATGACATCATGAGACTGGACAGTTCAGTAATGACAAACTGGGGAATAATTCCTCTTGTAGACATCTGCTCTTCTGTGTTCCGCTGTTTTGTTTTGCTTTGCTGCAGCTATGCTATTAGTTCACTTCAGCAGGGCTGTGAATGCCCATCTCTCATCCGAACGATGAGACTGCAACATCTTGGATTCAATTAATTTCTGTTTTTCACTCACTCAGAATCTCTGTTGGCTGAAAAGACATCCAGGTTTAATAGAATGTAAGAAGCATGAAGCAAGCGTAATAGAATGAGATAGTCAAGGCAGCAGCAAACTGGGCCCACTGTTTTAAAATACATAAAGGGTAGTGGAACAGAAGCATAATTTGGGTCATTAACATGAATATGAGCAGATTCTAAATTGTAAATCTATGGGAAAACATAGGAGTTGACAACATAGGCGAGCAAAGGAAAGCCACAATAGAGTTGCTTTTTCTAAGATGAATATTAAAATAGGTGAGAGTCTCGAATGATCTGTGCATGTGCTGTAATGGCACCCTTTCTCATATTAAAGCTATAGATCTTGATGTGGCTATAAGGTATCTAAAATTTTGCACTGAAATCTGATTTTCAATTTTGTTCAAATCAAGGTGACCTTTGTTTTAGAAACTTGGTAGGTGCTTTTTAAAAACTATATCATGGATGTGGGAATTCTCCAGCTGACAGTTCAAAGTGCATTTTATTGGCCAGGATCTCTTTTTTGTTTCCCAGCATCTGTGACATTTACCATGACCTATATTATCAAATACCACTGCTTTTTCAAGACACAGTTCTCAAGAACACATATGGGTGAAGGGCCTTCACCATTGTCCAATGGCATCCTTGGGGATCTCAGTGGGTGAGTTTGTCTGGGTCTCCGAAGAGGGGTGATTCAACCCCTGGAAAGACAGATGCATTTTGGGATACAATGAGTCACCCACTTATCTTGAAATGAAGATGCCATGCACAAGAAAATGGGTTCAGCTAGAGTTTAAGAACTGCACAACATTCATCTCCCCCTCACGTGCTGGTTCCCTAAAAGGCTGCCTAATGTAGTTGCCAGCACTGGGGAATCCTACCCCAATTTGTGCCATGAAATGATAGCCCCTCAGGCAAGTGCCCACTGTCAAAGGGAGGATTTCCCTTTTATAGGTATCTTCCTTTCAGCTTTTCATTGGCTAGCTGCAGCCTGATTCCTCTGCCCCTCCAAATAAAGTATGGGTGGTAAAATTGTTCTTTGTGCCATTATACAGAGGGAAACATAGAGGCTGTGGTTCAGTGGCAACATACCTGCTTGAAATGTAGAAAGTCCTGGATTCAATTCCTGGAATTTTGAATTAAAGGATCTGGTAATGTGATGTGAAATATCTCTGCCTGCGACCCTGGAGAGCCAGTACCAGTTTAAGAAGACATTACTGACTGTGATGGTCTGATTCAGTATAGGGCAGCCTCATGTGTGTTTAATAGCATTGATACTGAATTTTTAAAATTGCCTACAACCGTTGTTCTGCAGCTGTGAGTCCGAGAAAAGCAGATCGCATTTTTGTGGTGATATTTTTTTAAAAATTAAAATCTACTTTTTAAAAAGGAACAAGTCTTCATCTCCTGCTATTGAGAAAGAAGCATGTGAAGGAGAACTGATGGCGTTTTGCTAAGGCCAGAAATATTTTAATGAAGGGCTCTAGCAAGCAACATTTGTAAGCACAGAACAGGAGGGAGAAAGTCTGCGTCAACATTCAGTTCTCAGTGAATTGGTGGTTCATTGATATTCTCCTTTATGAGCTCAGTACAAATCAGGGAGCCCATAGGCACTAGTGCTGCATCAGATATATCGTACCTCTGTTCAATTTATGCCATGATGCAAGTCCATGTTACATAGCCTGTTTTTATTGCTTCCTGCAGTACATGTGAGATATAGCAGCTGACATCTTTGTTTCTCAGATTTAGGCTGATTCTTTGCGTCAGTTGCTCTTCCAGTTCTTTGATGTTCCACCTAGATTCAGTAAATTTTCTTTATTTTTGGAAATGAGATGACCTTAATTTATTCTTTTACTAAACCTACTACTTGAGCCAAATGACTTTACTCTGATCTCAGGATTTCGTGCATTCTTAAGGTCTGATCCTTTAAGAAATATATTGCAACAAACAGCACATTGTGTAACCTACTGATCAGATAACTGAAAATACTGTTTGTGGAATATAAATAAACTTTTAATACTCTGGTTGGTTTCATCTTAAAAATGACTGTTTCAGTCCTGCATCTGCTTTAATGAAAATGACTTGGGACTTTCACCTAAGGCTTCAGGGAGAAACTGAGTCACCTTGGATGAGCACAGTGGAGCCGATGGTGGAGCACAGGCTGCTGATGGTAAGTTCAGGGGACAGGGCCTTGGTCAATATTCAGTTATTGGTGGCTCCTTGGTTGAAAGCCTGGCAGAAGAGCTCCATCTTGCAGGCCATGCAGAACTGTAGGAGGTCCTGCAGGGCTCTAATGTCTTCTGGGAGCTCATTCCACCAGTGCAGAGCCGTCACTGAAAAGGCCCTGGCCCTGGTCATGGCTAACCTTGCGTCTTTGGGACCAGGGAGGGCTAAACGATGTTGAGACCCTGAATATGGGGAAAGGTGGTCCCTCAGGTATGTAGGCCCCTGACCATAAAGGGCTTTAAAAGTGAGAACCAGCACTTTGAAGCAAATTCAGTATGCTATAGGCAGCCAGTGCAGTGCTTTCAGTGCAGGCTGGATGTGCTCCTGCACAGGGAGGCCCAACAGAAGCCTGGCCACAGCATTTTGCACTAGCTGTAGCTTCCAGATTTGGGACAAGGGCAGCCCCATGTAGAGAGCATTACAATAGTCTAATCTCGAGATGACCATCGCATGGATCACTGTTGCCAAGTCATTGCGTTCAAGGAAGGGAACCAACTGCCTAATCAGTCGAAGATGATAGAAGGCTGACTTGGCAGTGGCTGCTCTTACAGCATCAAGTCTGCCTGTCTGCTTCATGAGAGGCAGGGAGAGGGGGGTGAGTTTGAACACTAGCTTATCCAGGACCATTCCCACCCACTGGAACCACCTATGCCATGATAATGCATTTGGTGGAGCAGAAGAGCATGGTGCAGGATGTCATCTCCTCTGTGACCATCTCGTATGGGGAAGAGGAGCTCAGCAGCAGCTAGAATGACTGGCTGCCCCTCTCCTAAATGGTGCTTGTCCTGAAGCCCTTCCAGGACACCACCAATGAGCTCTGCATGGCCAGCCTGGGGCAAGTCATCCCCCTGATTTGAGGGCTGGACAGGGTGCTGGCCTCCACACTGCAGCCAGGCCCTAAGGGGATAGCTATACTCTCATGGGTCCAGGCTTTGGCAGAGAGGTTGGGGGTGGGCATCTCCACCAGGCTGCATCCTCTGCAAAAATGGGAGTGCAAGCTGGCCTGTATGTGCTATCCACGTGTCAAAGGCAGCTTTGCTCTCTGTAACACAGAGCTCATGGAATGGAAGCATGAACTCTGCAGAGAAGTGCAGAGGCTTCAGGCCAGCAGATGTGGCCAGAGGGAACATTGGGTAGAAGAAGCTGAGGGGGGGGGGAGTCGCAGACCAGCAGCCCTGCATCTAAGAGCCCAACCACACAGAAGTCCCTCTACTGGTTGTCAGTGGTGAGGTGGGAGGTTAGCAGCAGTGGCAGACAGGCCAGGAGTGCCATGGTGGAGGATTCAGCAGAGCTGATGGTGAGGGAGTACCTCACCAAGTCCCTTGAAACTGCCTTGGCTGATTCCCTTGAATACTGGTCACTCAAGTCCTTCATCTGGGCTGATCTCTCTTGCATGGCCATGAATCTCCTCTCCTGCTCTCCCACCAGTGTCTAGAGTGAGTGAGTGTTCTCCCACCTTGGAGACCTTCTGAGCCCCCACTGCTCCCACCTGGACCCAGCCAGGGTGGACAGGTTGGCTTTCCTGAAGGTCAACCTCCTCCTGATGGGCCACCCTGCTCTGGACCTGCTGGAGCAAGATCCAGGCCTCTCAGTGGTGTCCCTGCTGTGTGTCCCCTCCTCCCTTTTCTCCTCCTCTCTGTGTGATCCAGCATGTGACCCATGCGTTGCACCCTTGGAGCTTGGGTGGGAGGATGGCCACCTTTGCTGAGTGGGGTTGGGCTTGCTCCACAGCCAATGCAAACAACATCTACCTCATAGCACAACACCTACCTTATGGAACAACATCCAACTCAGCAAACATCCATCTGTACAAACATCTGCCTGTACAAGCAAACTCCTGTTTGACTACACCTTTGACTACACAAACCCGTTTGACTATGCCTTTCCATTGCATTTGTACAATTCACAATCACAACACGATCTCTTATCTGTACAATGTGTTTCACTAATGGTGAAGAACCATCCAGAAGGTTCACCTAGGGGTGGGCTGTGGCCAGGGGACCTTTGTGTTTGGGCCCGAAGGGACCTGGGAGCATTCTGGGCATGCTTCTTTCTTTGTAGTGTCTGGCTGGGGTACCCACCAAGCTGCCATGGTGCCATTGTGAGGAGCCCCCGTTGAAACTCTGGGGATGCCTCGTCTCTCTTTCTGTAACTAGTCTTTTTAGACTTGAAGGTATCCCTGCCAGCTTCACATCTCTTTCAATTTATTTCCAGTCTGGGGGTGCCCACCTTTCCATCTCTCTTTCAGGTACTGGCTGCATGTTTCAGCCCTGGGTGGGGGTGGTCATGCTTTGAGGTTTGGGTGTCGGGGTGGTCAAAGGCAAAGCACCACTGTTTCTTCTCAAGGGTTAAAGTAAATATTAATGGGCCTATTCCAGCTTGCAGGTGTCAGTAATTGGGCCTTCCTGCCTGCATGGCTTTTATCATCTTTAAGGCAGGAGTCAAGAATGTGATAATTAGCTGTCTCGGGAACCTGTGGGAGGGGGAAAGTAGGAGCGATGGCATAATCTTTTGGAAGGTTCCAGTGAGAACGAATCCTTATTGGATTTGAACCATCACCTGGCATTGGATAGCTTGAGACTACAATTCAGCTAGGAGCTAGAGAGAGACTATGCTAGCTTTGTGATTCTTTTGGATTGAGGCCTGGACTATGATATGCTTGGCTATGCAGAGAACACTTAAGCTTTGGTCTTTTATACTGAAACTTTAAGATGATGCCAACTAATACAAGGTATTGATGTATTAGATTAGAAAATTAGCATCTTTTGTTTTTCTGTGTTGCTTGGCATTAAGAGTTTGTGTTGCTTAGAAACAAATTTATTCTTTAAGTATTTAATAAACTTTATCTATTTCTACCACAGTTTGATTTCTTGTGCACACCAGCCCTGGGAACTCAAGGGGGGGGGTCACATTTGGGCTCCTTGACAAGTGGACTCAGGATTTTCTCAGGGATTGAGCCACCATGTCTACTTCTGTTTCAGGGCTTTGACCCACCACTTCTACTTCCTTCTCAGGGCTTTCGAGCCACCCACCATGTCCACTTCCTCCTCAGGGCTTTCAGCCACTATGGCAACATAAGTCATCGCACACTGGTTTGTGTTTGGGTGTCAGGGGTGGACTCAGGGCTTGGGACTGCCACATCTACATATGTCATTGCATGCTTTGGGGGTTGGGTTTCAGGGGTAGACTCAAGGCTTTAGAGCCACCATGTATACTTCCTTCTCAGGACTTTGACCCACCATGACACCCCTGACACAATCTGTGTCACATGTAACATCTCATTTGGCCCTCAGTTTTCTTTCAGGAACGTACCTTTCATTCCTTCAGTATACACAGAGAACTGAGGTTGAAAGTGAGCCATCAGTCCAAACTTCTCCCATTAATTGTCCATCAATCTGTAATTTGAATCCCTTCTCATAGAGCTGCCTTTCCCTCTTTTGTCTCAGGCAGACTTTGTCACGTGGAAAATTCTGGAGTTACACTGGAAATAAGCAAACCGGAGCCATTTCCCATCCCAGATGCAATGGCACACTGTTCTGTTCATGTTTTGATTACTATGAAAATCCTCATTTGTTGCAACATCCGATTTTCTGAGATGAAAAAAGGGAAAAGTCCATGCGGTATTTCTTTAGTACTAGTAAGCCAGACAAAAAGCATTAGATGTGACAGATTCCATTCCCACTTCTCAGTACAGGGACAGTGGTCTGAGAGAATGACTAAATAAATAGCAATCTGAACAGGATGAAACAGAGAGCTGCATGCCATTCAGTGGTACAGGAATTGCTCTGATCTCTAATGACTATAAAAGACATTTGAACATTAGCTTTTCTGATCAACGTTTAACAAAAATGACACCCCTGAACTTCAGCATCTGAAATAAAGGGCATTATGGGTCTGTGAAGTTCTGAGATGTGACTCGATCCTGTAAAACAAGGGCCATCTGGCAGTCTTAACTATAGGACTCGATTAGATATGCCCAGTTTTTATTGCTTCAATGTTTCTATTGTTCTGGAACTGTTCTTGAAACCCACGGTAAAGCTGGCACAGACTTAATTGCAATGGAAAGCGTATGCCATCAAATTAAAGCACCAGAGAGCAAGATAAAGTTCCAAATCACTGCTAGAAAATTGATGTGAAATACCATCTGACATGGCTGCAGCAACATTTAATTAGTTAATCAATTTAATAAGAGAATGTTTAAACCGGCACCAAAAAGGAGTCACTAGGCATAACCAACTCAGTTTATAAATCAGACATTTTGGTCTTCTATTTTTGTTCTTTAATTACATTCCATGAATTAATTGACAACACTTGATGAGAATTGAAGGTGGAGATGGAATATAACAGGTGGAACAGTCCCTTTCTTTACAAGTAAATTGATTTTTACTCTCTGTCTCTCTCTGTCTCCCTTCCCACCTCTGCTTCTTCATCCCCACCCTTGGAATCCCTCCTCCCCTGTTTCAGGTGCCTGCAGCAGACTCAGTTGAAAAGTGAGACAAGGACCACATGGGGAAATGATTAATTGTGATTGTCGCTAATCTCTTATGGAACATATTTGCCACTTCATGACATTCAGTGGAGAATAATGTCTACGTGTTTATTTTTTTATCACATTTTGATTTTTATCCTTCAGGAATCATTTTTTGGGGTATTTTTGTTTGCTTTGTTACTGATGAACAAATAATCACATTATGCATAGGTCTTCATATTATATGTGTCGGCTTTCTAAATCATAAAAACTGATGATGATCTCTGAATTGCATATAAAGTATGTCAAAATGATTTATGGTGGCTCTCATGAGATACACTGAAGTGATTTAGAAAAGGGGAATCAAGAGAGAGCTTTTAAAAAAAAAATCCTGTCAGCACCCTGCTTCTAATGTTGCTTCCCTAAGGTTTGCATTTTACTTTAACAAGAGTCGACCAATTCTCCTTTGGAGGCAATTGCGTAGGTTCAAAAGCCTTTATCTTTCCAAAGTCCTCTTCAAGCTTATTCCAAATGCTTCTTCTGGCATTTGCTGGGCTTGGGGGGGGGAGGGAGGAGACGTGGATGGTTTGGCCTCCTTGGAGCAGAAATGAAAAATCTGGCAGATCTTGGCCTCTAACTGGGGTTAGGAGAGTTCAGGCAGCTAAGAAGGAAATTCTTCCAAAATGACAAGATTTCACATACAGTTCCAACCATGACAGCAGCTGAAATGAGCATATGAAATTCCATATTTAAGACAGAAGGGAACCAATAGCACCCTCCCACTGAAGTCTACGTTTCTTAATTTAGGTGAGCAAGATTTTAGAGGTGGAAGGCTGCTGAGAATCCTTACATTTTTAAAGCAAACTGCCTGCCCTAAAAGGAGATACTGCAGCTGCTGCATGCCTGGCTCTCCCAGGAATGGAATGTGATGGCTGCCTGCAGAACAGCTCTGCGGTATGTTGCCAGGCTAGCATAGTTAAATAAGAAAGGGACTGATTCTGTCCCTACATTATGTTAGCCTGATTGCTTTATTAAACTATCAATAGTGGGTAGGGCTGCCAAGTCCCCCGGTAGGGCGGGGGAAACACCGATTTTTAGTCCTTCCACCCGCTTTTTCAGAGTTGGCCAACGGGGGGACAAAATGGCTGCCTTAAAAGGGAAATGTCTGCAGAGAGCCTGCCCTGCAGTAAAAAGCCTCACCAGACATTTCCCCTTTAAGAAGTCAGCAAGAGAGCTTCCACAGCAAGAGAGGTTCGCCCAGAGATTAAGGAGGGCCTGAAGGAGCTGCTTTTGCATGTGGCTGGCAACGTTGCTGTAGTAAGTTTCTCTTCCAGCTCTTTTCCTTCTCTCTCCCTCTTTCTTTTTTCTGTCTGTCTGTCTGTCTGTCTGTCTCTCTCTGTCCCCATCCAGCAGAGGTCTATCAGTGGCTATTATAGCCACAAGGTCTAAATGGAAGTAAGTGCCTCTGCCAGTTTTTTTTCCTTCTCTCTCTCCCTCTTTCTTTTTTCTGTCTGTCTGTCTGTCTCTCTCTCTGTCCCCATCCAGCAGAGGTCTATCAGTGGCTATTATTAGCCACAAGGTCTAAATGGAACCCTTTGTCTGGGGCAGTGATGCTCTGAATTCTTGGTGCTTGGGGGGCAACAGTGGGAAGGCTTCTGGAGTTCTGGCCCCGCTGCTGGACCTCCTGAGGGCACCTGGTATTTTTGGCCACTGTTGTGACACAGAGTGTTGTACTGGATGGGCTGTACTGGATGGGCCGATCCACTGTGGCTTCTCTCCTGTTCTTATGATATGAAAATCATATTTAGCACTTGTGTAGCACTTAGTGCTTCATATTCTGCCGAGATGAGGAAGGATTCAGTAGGGCTGTTGCTCAGTGATAGAGCATCTGCTTGACATGCAGGAGGTATCAGCTTCTTCAGCTAAAAAAGGATCAGGTAATAGGTGACATTAAAGATCTCAGCCTGAGACCCTGGAGAGCCACTACCAGTCTGAGTAGTCAATACTGACCTTGATGGACCAATGGCCTGATTCAGTATTAGGAAACTTCATGAGTTCATGTGTCAGCATGTGGAAGCAACATCACGGGATGTGACATCACAAAATGATGTCACTTCCTTTCTCCTGGCTCCACCCCCAAAGTCTCCTGGCTCCACCCCCAAAGTCCCCAGATATTTCCCAAGTTGGACTTGGCAGCCCTAATAGTGGAGGAATATTAGCTCTTAATAATCAGCAATAGGCATTAATGGACCTAGCACCTTTGTATACAGAGGCTGGGCCTCTCTCAGACCTCCCAAAAAAGAGACAGAGACTCAAATGAAGTTAAAAAGAGTCTTTCGTTTACTTAATAATAATAAAAGTGAATCATTCAGATGTTGCAAAAATCATACATTCAATCATTCAGGTCTAAGAAGTAAGATAGAATTAAAGAGACGGTTGCATGAGCAGGGAGTTGATGGAATCCTATAGAGGGAAATATTTACCTTCCAGAAGCCTGGTTTCCATCCTGCTAGAAGAATAGAGGGTATTTGAAAAGGGCGGGGGGAAGGATCACATGCTCTGAACCAGCAGAAGCACAGGGCGGGCCCTAGCATGCACACAAGGGTCCAGGAGAGAGGTTGGGAAGAGATCTTGGGAAGAGAAGTGAGATCTGACTGTCTGGAGCTTGGGAGACTGCTCTTAAGGGAGGGCGTCGCTGGGGGCTGGCTTGCCAAGCGACCTCCTCTGTGCTGATCCACCTCTAAAGTTCTAACCAATAGGGTATAGGATGGGAGTGGACAATGTTTAAGGATGGCCTAATCACATCTAGAGACACCAGGTCTGGAGGAAAGATGACTCATAGGTGAGGCCATTGCTCTACCCAGGAGGCATTAACCTCTTGGCCTGGCCAAGTCAGTTGTCTGTTAAATGCTTTCATAGTCCGTGTGAAGTGGGCAATTAAGCCTTTATTTAGCTGAAACAATGTCTGTTTTGGGGGGGGGGGGGAAGGAGCATGATATGTGGAGACTTGGATTTGACAATGTTTGGACATCTCTTTGCACGCAGGGATGAACCAAAGCCACAAATTGGCTTCTGTACTTCAGAGAGGCTTCTGGGAACTGGAACAATGGCTTCTGCTGGACTGTCGTCTCCTGGCATAGGATGGCATTTGTCTGCAGTTGGCATCTGTTGTTGTACACTCAGCAACACAAGTCCTCTCATACACTTATCATAATTGTCCATGATCTTACATTTATGAAATTATCATACATAAGGCCGCTAAAACAGCACTTTGCAGCTTACAGTGACACCATAGCCCCCTAACCATACTTTGATAGAAATTATAGAATGAATTAAGTTCAAAAGTTATTTAAATATAAAATGTAAATTTTCATATAAAACACAATGCAAATACAAATTGGTAATGCAATTATTTTTTTCATATCTGCATGAGCAATCATTAGTAGTACTCTGCTGCAGTAGATAAGTAGTATTTGGACATAAACTTTATACTGACAAGAGGACTTAGGAAGCTGCCTCCTACTAAGTTCATGTAGCTCAGCAGGGGCGTAGAGTTTTGTAAATTCCAGGGGGGGGCTCTTTAGCATGCGCGCTTTGCACGCTCGCTCGCTGGGGCGATTTCCCCCCAGCCGGAAAATCTTCGCGCCTCCCCAGGCCCTTCCGAGGCCCGCCAGCCACTGCTGCCAGGGCCTCTCTCTCCCCCCACTCCTTCCCTCTCCCTTCACCAGGAAAAGAGGGAGGGAGACGGAAGGATGGAAGAGTGGCCAGGTGGGGGAGAGGCACTCAGAAGGGCCCTGGGAGGTGCGGCGGCAGGTGCTACGTTTCTCTGGGGGGGGCTCAGTCCCCCCCGGGAAATTTTGGGGGAGGCTCGAGCCCTCAAGCCCCCCCCCCCCCCCCCCCCGCAGTCTACGCCTATGTAGCTCAGTACTGTCTATTTTAATGGACGGTGAGTATCCACAGCATTAGGCAGAGAATGAGAATGTGAATAGTGGAGCAAATAATGATGAATATTATGCTGACATTTGACTCCTTCTGTACTCCCATGCAGCCTTGGAAAACAAGCAGCAGGCTCCAGTGTGTTTGCATGGAGAAAATAAAAGCTTTGCATACACTGTGCCCTTACTTAATATCTGTGAAATTTCATTTCCAGCTCAAGGTATCTTTGCTTGCTTCCTTATCACAATAAGCAGAGTACTGTGAATCATGAATAATGGGACAGAGTGTGGAGATTGGCAATGCAATCCTAAACAGAGTAACTCCTTAGTTTCCTGAGGAGGAACAGTTGGGAAATGGGCCAGGAAAGTTTGGACAGGAAGTCTCAGAAAATTCCTTCCTCTGGCTAGCTGAAAGCAGATTTTTAAGAGCCCGGGCAGAAAACACAATAAATGATCTTTAACCTAATGGTTGGAATGGCTTTATCTTAATGGAACATATAGATGATGTTCCCTGCTACTGGAAAATTTATCATATGGATACACTGGCTAGCATGAGGAGCAAGGTATTCCCTGCCTTTGTCTCTGCTTTCTTGTGCATCTGAATGTTTGCAGGTGTACTTTAATGCCTTCATATGCTCCCAGTGTCTTTGATCCAGCTGTGGAAGAAATAGATGTTAGGGAAAAAAATAGTTTAATGCTGAGTTCAAAAACATTTTTGGATTTATGCAAAAAGAACATATTAAATAATATGAGGGGAAAAGATGATAGACTGCATTAAAATACGGGATAAATAATGAAACATAAAATTGTTTTTCAAAGGTAAAACTGCTGGAGAGCCTAATAGATCTTGGTGGCAAGTGAAAGGTGATAACTGTAAAAGATATTCTTGGAATGGGTATCTCCACAATTCAAGTTACTGGCTTTTGTCCAAGTCTTTATTTCTGAGTCTTAAAAATGATATGTGTCTAAAGCTCATGACTACTTCTTTTTTATTTTAAAGGGGAAATTGCTGTAACTAAGAACAGATATGATTGGAATTTGGAAAGGAGCGTTTTTCATGTTTAAAATGGGCCTGCTTGTATTTACAGTTCTTCAAGATGCATCAAACATGGAAGACCTCAGCCTACAACAAATCTGCAAGACTGTTCATTAGTTGAGAAAATATGGGCGAGGCACCCCTCAGAGACATGCTCTCTTTCTCTCTTGTAAATCCACTTTGGCAATTTTATGTAGCGTATGGAAACAGACCCATAAGCATCTGTATACCTCTGTTTCTTCAGCAATATTTGACACCAGAACATACTATGCTTTAGTGTGTATCATAAAATATGCAAGAAAGCTCTCCACCACCCCTTCCAAACCTCTTACTGGTACATCACATCATGAAGGTTCAATTATAAAACTGTAATAAATATGTATACACATTAATGTATACTGCAAATTGTCCACAATCATAGGGAGAAATAACTAAACACTTGGAGCATTTTCCTCTTACTCAGATTAATTTAGGCTCCTGTATCCTCCTTGCTTTGAAAGCAAGATTATTTTCTCTTAATAAAAAGGGATGTTTTAAGATTTACATTTGCAAGAGACAGCAGGAGGCTATTGTGTCTGGTGAGAAAGAGAGAAGTTATACAATCTGCTGCTTTCCAAATCAATATATTCATATCAGCCTGTAATTTGACTCTGGCCAAGGGAGGGGGGAGAGATGAACTGGAAAACTAGGTTCTTTATATTGTTTACTGAGTATGCCCTGGTTCTTATTCTGTCAAAATAAGCTCCAAGATAGGAACTCTGCTACACAGCAGAAAATAAAGGCAGTATAAACTTCCTTTGTGAAGAAGAAATAAAGAAGGGTTTGGGAGATAAATCTGGGGGCTATAATTACACAAGTATATAAATGAAACTATTGGACAGCTTTTGAAGATACTTTCTAATATGTATTTGAGAAATTGAGCAGTTCCTTGGATGCAAGTACCATTAATTGAAACCTTTGCATCTTTGCTTTGATAACTTTGCCTCAGCAAAGTGAATTTTGCAAGTGGATAAGGAATAAGGAGAGCCAACACAAGTAGGTGCGATCATCAATGGGCCATCTTTATATATTTTACGTTGATTGGGAATTTGCAGTGGCTGCAGGTCTACCCCATTCCAAACCTAGTTGCAGCATGGGCCATTGGTGGGATGCAGAAGAGTCAGACTTATTCTTTGTGCATCCCTGATTTTACGGATGACACCATGCCTTAGAAGAAGAAGGAGAGATGGTTTTATACCCTTCTTTTCTCTACCCTAAGGAGTCTCAAAGTGGCTTATAATCTCCTCCCCTTCCTTTCCCCTCAACAGGTACCTTGTGAGATAGGTGGGGCTGAAAGAGTTCTGAGAGAACTGTGACTGGCCCAGGGTCACCCAGCAGGCTTCATGTGGAGGAATGAGGAATCAAACCCACTTCTCCAGATTAGAGTCTTAGGTTGTCTCATGTGTATGGCTCAGGCTCCTCCATGCCAGGCCATCCATTGTGTTTGTGGGGAGTGTGCCATGTCCTCTCCCCCAACTATGAAGTCTATGGGTCAAGGATAACAGCATCCCTTAAGGGACTGCTGACGCAGGTCCGTGAAGGCACTGAGGCCCCAGGCTTCTGTTCTGATGATTACTCTAACTTCCAAAGGAAGTTTAGAAAATGGTTAGAGGGCCAAAACTTAAAAACATAAGTAAGTGTACAAAAGAGTATTTATTACAAAGACACATAACCCCCCCCCCCCCCAGGAGGGGCCCCAAGTAAAGTCTCATAAAATGTTCTAAGTATGGCTTCTTTTTAACACATAACCCCCCAGGTATAATCTTATTCCTCAAATAGTCACCCAAGGCACCAGGATGTATATCAATTTTCACCTTTTAAAGTTTAAATTAACATAGTTATCCCAAGCACTGTTACTATTCAGGGAACCCTTTGTGTTAAAAAAAAGAAGGCTGTTGTAAAAGTGAGGCTATTTGTTCATCTGTGTAACTGAAAAGCCCAAACTTGTCACCCTCCAAAGTATTGTATCAGGGGGCTCACCAAATCTGTACCTCACACCAGTCAAGCAGCTTTATGTACTGCTGCCACCAACTTTCTGATTACATGGCCTGTGCTGTTGAGGGGGAATCAGCGATCACAAAGTGCAATCCCTTTAGTTTGCATCTGTGATGCAAGGCAATTCCGATAATGCCTGTAGTGCTTCTGTTATACAGGATGTGGAACTTTGCTAGTTTTACAGCAATGCATATTTATCTGTAGTAACGGGTGACACAATGAAGCAGGCTGTTGGATTTAGATTTGATAGTGGCTCCAGTACAAATTCCTTTCAAGCCCTGGAACAAACTGAATTTGCTAGAGGAAAGTTAACCCCCCCCCCCCCCGGCAAACATTCTGAGTTTAAATGAAATAAGTATTATCTGTACTGGGGAAAAATTCTAGGGGAGGGATTCAAACAATATTTGATTGATGCATATGTGTGCAGCTTTTAAAGTAGCCTTTGTGGTAAGGGAAATGACATTTTCCAGACTGCAGCCACCTTTCAGGTTTTCATGGGTGTTGTGGCAGTTGTGATGATCACGGCATCGGTGCAATCAGTTGACCCTCACATTTTTTCTGTGTCACGGATCTTTCTGTTCTCATTCACATTAGGATTGATGTTCTTCCCTCCCCCTGCTTTTTTGTGCCTGTGTTGAAGCGCTGCCGTGCTTCAGCAGGCTCAAAAGGGTAGCTCAGTCCCTGTTGAAGTCCAGTCCTGAAGGTTGTACCTGGTGTAGTGTCTCACCCCTTCTTGGTTGCCTCTTTTCCCACATTTGAGTGATCCCTCTGATTCATCCTCGCCAAAATTTTGAATTCTTTTACCTGAGTCGCATCAGGTACACAGCTCACTACAGCACTACACTACAGCAATGAGTATAGCTGATCACAGATCTGTGCTTATTTTGCTCTGGAAGCTGATCATCTTTTTTTTTTGAAAGCAGCCTAATATTGTACATTACTTTTCAAAAAATTATGCACAATAGGCAACTCAGAATCTCAGCTATGTGCATAGAAAACAGGTATGCAAAGGTTTCTCCAGGAGGAAACTTTACTCCCAACATAAAGCTTTGAGCAGTGGTTTGCCCCAGCGGAGGTCAGTGGACATCTTTGATTCTGGGTTGTCCCTCGCAGCACACAGTGATGGGATCAGTTTGTTCTTTTTGCTTGGTCCAATAAACAGTGGCTGGAAAACTGTAGAATGACCTGTGGCACTTCTTATGAAATTGTGCAGGTCCTCAGCCTCTTGCCTCCAGTGCAACACTGCCCAACTGAGGAAGCCAATACCGGTGGACAAGCATGTGGCAATTGCTTATGGTTTCTTTCTGGCAAGAGCTGCTACTGCAAAGTGCAAAAACAGTTTAGAGTAGGGCTGTATACCTTGGCTGAAATTGTCACTGAGGTGCACCTGGCAGTGGAGTTGGACCTTCTCATGGAAATGGTGTTCCAAGAACAATTGGTCAGAGCAGTGAGTCTTCAGGTCTTTTCCCTCTTCCTTTTTCTATGATTCTCTTCGGTGCACCAACATTTCAGTGATCCCATTGGGCATACTGATGTCAGAGTTCTTTGATTCTATCTGATGTGGTGGCGTTTCATCAAGCAAATAGCATATTATGATCTCTGAATGGGGGGGTTGCTGGAAAAGGAACTTTATCTCCTGCTGAGCATGCCCCGGACCTTTGGTTGCCAACTTCTGGTAGGGAAATTTCTTGAGACTTGGTGGGGGGTGCCTGGGGAGGGCAGGCACCATCACAAACAGCAGTTATTTCATGGGGAACTTATGTCTTCTAATTTGAGATCAGTTGTGATTCTGGGAGATCCCCGTGCCCCTTCTGGTGGTTGGCAACCCTTTCCTGGCCAGGTGCACTTACATTGTCCTGAAGTCAGAGTAATCTCACAGACTTCCTTCTCCCCTTTTTCTATGGATCATGGATGGATTTGCCAAGCTCAGTTCCCCACACTCCACCAGTGAAGTCAACAGCACCCACATCCAGATTAGAGCACCTTGTGGCAGGGCAGAGAATATGCCAACCACAAACAATACTGCTCTGTGTTGCTTCAGGGGACTGTGGATCATACTGGCAGATTTATAGATGCAGAGATTGGCTTGAGAGGGGAAAACCATGCTGTATTTGTTTTTTGATTCTCAGACCTCTTCAAAATCATGGATGCTGGCTTGATGAAGCCATATGGGCCATGATGAAGCCATGGATGTCGGTTGATGAAGCCATATGGGCGACATGGAGACAGACTTAGGAGGACTTTTGACCATGCACTGAGCAGGGCAAGGAATGCTGTAGAACATGCCTTTGGATGTTTAAAGTCATGGTGGAGATACTTGCAAAATAGACTGGAGGTTTCAGAGCCCAATGTTTCCAGCATTATTACTGCCTGTGTAATTCTATACAATCTATGTGAACAGAAGGATTTGCCAGCAGTACCCCATCCCAGATCAATAGATATGCCAGCCCCCACAAGATCACAAGAGGGTGGTAGAAGAAGAAGAGATTGGATTTATACCCCGCCCTTCACTACCCAAAGGTGTCTCAGAGCAGCTTACAAACTCCTTTCCCTTCCCCTCCACACAACAGACACCCTGTGAGGTAGGTGAGGCTCAGAGAGCTCTGTCATAAACTGGTCTTTTTCAAGAACAGCTGTGCCAGAACTATGGCTTACCCAAGGTCATCCAGCAGGTGCAAGTGGAGGAGTGGGGAATCAAACCAGATTCTCCCAGATTAGAGTCTGCGCACTTAACCACTACACCAAACTGGCTTTCCATACCAGGTTTTTTAAACCCATTCGCCTTTCAAAATAGAGGCAGGGAAGGAAAGTAAAGGGCTTGGGGGTTCAGTGCCGTAGAATCCATTCCCCAAGGATGGAGTCCAAAAATGTAACACCAATGTTTCCCAAGCTCTCACCTAGAGGCTGGCATGGCCAGTATTTACCAAAAACATTTCTTCATTATTTTTCCCAACCAAGGGCTTCATTTAAAGCCATCATTCAGAAAGTGTAACTATGTGCCTAACCATCATTTTAAAGAGTGTCCATGAACCCCCCATCTTTTGATTCACCCAGATCATACAAGTGGAAAAGTATAACTTTTTACAGTACATATTGAAGTTCAACCTTAATGACCTGTTTTCCAGATGCACAGTGCCCGATGAGGCAGCAAACATTCCTTTAAAGTGAAGTGCATGAAGCAGTTTGCCAGTGATGGCATCGTGCTCACTGTTACAGACACAGTTCACATTTGAGCTCACCTCAAAGGTGATCTTCTAGAAACTCAACTGCCCCCCAAACTGATTTTTGCCAACTAGCAATAAAAAAAAAATCCTGTAAACACACATGTTGACAGTAAGGTTAAGGGACCTCTAAGTACTTTATGAGATCTGTTTGTATTTGTACAATGGTACACCACAAATGAGCAGTTTGAAAGCAAGAAATTGCAAGTAGATAAATAGGTACTACTTTGGTGGGAAGGTAACAGCATCCTGTGCACCTCAGCGTTTAGTCATGCCAGCCACATGACCATGGAAAAGTCTTTGAACAGCACTGACTCTTTGGCTTGGAAACAGAGATGAGCACCACCCCCTAGCGTTGGATTCGACTGGCTTTCAAGCAAGGGAAACCTTTACCTTTACCTTTACTTACACCACAAACTTGCACTTGTACACTACAGAAATGAAAGCATTACCCAGTGCCAAACAAGAAATTTCCAGGGTTCTTTACCTGTTATAGATATATTGTTGGCTGCACACCATGATGCCAGAAAAAGGCACATGCCCTGCAACAAACAAATGGGCTGATGAAGCAAAACCATTGAGGGAACTGAAAGTGTTCCCACATCAAGTTTCCTTTAAATCCCATACAGCCACTCAGTGTAGACACCAGCTGCCAGCCCGGCGTGGCCAGGCAGCAGCAGCAAAACAGCAAGAGGAGGAGGAGGAGAATAGCTCTGAAAGAACTTATGCCTGACCCAAGGTTACACCAGCAGCTGCATGTGTAGGAAAGGGGGAATTAAATCCAGTTCTCCCAGATTAGAGTCTGCACTCCTAACCACTCCACCAAACTGGAGGAGGAGGAGGAGGAGCCAGAAGTGCAGGAGGAGATGGCAGAGGACCCTGCACCAGTTGAAGAACCTGGCTTGGATGAAGGCAAGTTCACAGCACATCTTTCCAATACACTAACAGTGTTGTGGGGGTTTTTTGTTTGTGGTTTAGATTGAAAAAATTGGCTCCATCAACTCAGTGTCAAAACAAACCCCTCACACTGAATTTAGATAGTGATTTTAAACTATTTTTATTTTTCTCCCTTTATTAGATGAACAAAGAATAGGAGAGCAAGCTTTGTTTGAGACACACTGGGCCTGTAGAAGACCCTGCTGAACACCCTGCTGAAAGGCCCATCAAGGGGTTAATAATAAAATTGATGTATTGTGTCTCCTACAAAGCAACCTGAATTGAAAATTGACAGGTGATGGTGTGGGTTACCAACAATACCCAAGCCTAGAAACAGCATTACAAATAACAGTACAGGTAGCTTGGATAAAAAGGTAATCAGGGATGCAGTGTGCATATACCACTTGATGCCTTCCTTTTGTCCAAAACAAGAGTTTCTGCTGAACAGGAAACTAAAACACTTGTTGGGCAGGCTAGAGGCCCTCATAAATGACAATCTGAACACACATAAGTGACAATCTCAACACATTACTTGTATATTGGCGCACTTGTACCAATGTGACATGCATTCTGATTTACATGTGCTCTCCAGCAGGAAGGGATGCCCTGACACAAATGGAGAACCCCAACTCCTTTGCAGAGGTGATTAACTGCTTTCGCTCACTCAAGGAGTGGGTCATGACCACATGTAAGACACTCTTTAATCCTACTCATTTAGGTTTTTTAATAGGAAGTAAATAGCAAGCAAAAAATTGATTGGTCTGTTTTCTGTTTTCCTTTAGAGTCGCAGCAATGGAGACCCACCTGTCCCAGCACAACTGGGAGATGGCGTCCCTCTGCCAGGACATGTGCTCCATGGAGGGGTATGTGCAGGATGCACTGAGATAAGGGGTTGGGGTTCTCTTTGCACATAGGTTATTTGGTTTATATGTAAATAGTTCTCATTAAAAATGTAAATAGTTGCAGTTTATTTATGTTTTTTAATGTTGATATTTAAAAGAAAAATTATAATTTTTTTAAAAAGTTGTTTAATTATTCAGCTCATCAAAATATAACAGGTTTATTGCCAGAGTCTCAACAGACATGTTCTGGGAGGGTCTTGGACAGGGGTGTGCAGGTCTATTGGATAAAAAAAATAATTCAGGATATCTGAAAAATCCCAATACCAGTAAGGACTAGACTGAAAAATACTGATTTTTTTTTTTAAAAGCCAGATTGATCCTGGGGCTGGCTTGGCTTCTCCTGCCGCCCAGTGTAAACCAGGCTGCAGGAGAAGTGAGCCCAGGGAGCTGCTGTGCTGTGTTCAAAGGAATGGATTCAAACAATATTTGATTTATGCATCTGTGTGTGGCTTCTGAAGTGGCCTTTGTGGTAAGGGAAATTTCTTCATTTCCTTTTAATTTCAACTTCCACTGGGAGCATCAAATGAATGGAAACATCGGGCGCAATCATACACACCTAGAGGGATGATTCATTGACAGATCAAACTGGCACAATCACACCAGCACATCTGGGAAGCGTCCTGCAACCGTCATCAAGCCGTTGCAAACCGTTTTGATCCGGTGGGGAATCGTAGTAAAAAACTACTAGTGAAACTCCAGTATCAAAAAGTTTGCTGTGGCTCATAGCCGGAGTTTCCCTGTGTGATTGCACCAGCGTGGAAGTGCGGCGTCGTGGATAGCGTGATCACATGCTATCCCAACGTAACGCTGGTTTTTTCCCCCCTTCTCCATGTGCACATCATCGAAAGCCCTTAAGGCTGGGGAAGCGATTCATCAATTCCCCATTTAAGCTCCTTGGAAACCCAGCACGCAAAAAACCCAACTCACCTGCAGTTGTGTGTGATCACGCAGCAGCAATTTGCGCCGGCAGCTTCACGGAGCTGTGTGATCACACACAACCGCAGGTGAGTTGGGTTTTTTGTGTGCTGGGTTTCCAAGGAGCTTAAATGGGGAATTGATCACGCAGCAGCAATTTGCGCCGGCAGCTTCACGGAGCTGTGTGATCACACAACTGCGGGGCAAATTGCTCCGGAGCAAAAAAGCCTTGATTCCCCTCCGGATTATCTCACTTGTGTGGAAGGGACCATCATGTTATTACCCAGGAAGCCTTACAGAGAGTCAGATGAGGAGTCCTCCAGTGCAGCCCATGAAACTAGCCCAGAAATAGTGGGGAAAAGACAGCTATTTGGATGCCTAAATGGACTTGCTGAGCCAAACAAAAACAAAACCATCCAGGGAGAAACTGGTTGGGAGGTAATAGTATCTTTAGGCTTGAGCTGTTGAGTCAGTGCTCCAGCCTCTATCCCCCCCACCCAGTATGCAGCCCAACTGCTTCTCCCAACAGTCTCCAAAGTCATCACCACCAGATCTCAGTTTCCAGAGATAACGTGGGATCTGCCAGGAGGTCACAAAGTGCCACAGGATTCTAAATGCAAATATGGGCTTTTTAAGAAATGCTCCATGACCTGGGAGGGTGGGGCTTAACCGGTTCTTTCTGATCTCAGTCTGGCTCTAGCAGCTCTCGGAACAAATAATCACCCTTGGACTATATGAGGCCATGCAGCTCACTTCCAGTAAAGTTTTCCTCCTGAGGGCAGACAGGTGGCCTTATTTCTGCATGACCTTGACTTTGCCCTGCAGGCACCCAGCCAGGATAGGACATGAGATTGTTATGAATCATTAGCAATTTTAATGTTCAGAGCCTTTACAATCTTCTTTTTTGTGCTCACTAAACAAGCTCATTACTGTTCTTACTAGCCGATTCTATCCTAATTCTACGGCTCAGAAATTAAGGTTGAATGATACAGGTTGCCAACACTATGTGCTCGAAATCTTCCAAGGTGAATGAGCTAGTCATTGGGCCACAGTGAGAATGCCTTGCATATGTTTATGTGATTCATAGATGAATGTCAGAGTGGCCTAAGAGTATTGTCTCAGATATGCTTATGGAGGTTGATCTGTGATATCTGATTCACAATAGAATTAACAGTGTGGGGGCTCCAGTGGGAAGGGGAGAATGGTAGAAATTGTTTCCCTCTGCCCCTGTTCCTCAAATCATGCAAGAGTTTATACAAAGGGGTGGTGGTGATTCATAGGCAGAATGGGGAAGAGGAAGAATCAACAAAGATACCTTCCATAGACTGCTTAGTTCATGGTGATCTTCATCCAGTCAAGCCATGGAATATTGAACAGGGTTGTCTTGAATACAAGTAAGACATTCTTTGGAGAGGCTCAGCAACCATGTACAGCTGATGGGCTTGTTTGTTAGTCTGCAGTATCAGGAAGTAGTTTCCTGCCACCACACTGTGGGGGTCTTGTTTGAATCATTTGAAGATTCTTTTGAAGATAACTAACCTTAAGGGTAGACAGATTGTATCCTGCTTGCCTTCTTTCTGTATCTGTGTCATTCTGCAAAGAGCTGCTTGCAACATTATGAGAGTTGCTGATTCATGTGTCAGCTTTTCTACATTCACTGTAATCTCTGAAAAGCAAGCTAGGTGGGAGAGGAAGGAGGGAATGGGCAGTGGGTAGCCACTTGTGAATCTCCTCCACATGACTTACCTTTGGGATACAGATAAAATGTCAGTCTTCAGTGAGTTATCAGTAGGGATGCTGACAAATGGGATTGTACCCATCTCTTTGGCTCGTGTTTTGTTTGCTGGTCACAAGCAGGGAGCCAGCTTTTTTGTAGGGTAGTTTAGTTGTTTGCAAGCAGCTCAAGTTTTTTTCAATGAGCTGCTTTTCGTGTATTCAAACTGTACTGCACATTGCAATAAGCAGCATTTTATACATGCCTGTTCTCACACAGCCTGATGGAAATCCTATGCCCCCCCCGCCCCAACCTATTGCCATTCCATGCTGCTTCACAACTAACTGTTTAAATAATGAGTGGGCAAACCAGTCATTCAGTTATTTATAAATAAACATTGTTTTAAAGATCTTACCATTTGTAATTCATTAAAGTCCATGTTATAAATGTTATTTTCTACCTGCACATTTTAAGGGAGTCATGGCCACTTCCTGCCTGACTCATCTATCCATGATCCAGGGAAATAAATGATTTCTCATAGTGTGCAGATGCAAAAGTGGCCACAAGGCAGAAGGGAATTCCACCTCCACATTTTTTTTTGCAGCTACTTGAATGGGACGATCAGAGGCTCAGTGCATGAGAGAATGTGTCTATCAAAAATGGTATGAAGAAGAGATTGGATTTATATCTCATCCTTCACTACCCGAAGGAATCTCAGAGTGACTTACAATCTCCTTTCCCTTCCACTCCCTGCAGCAGATGTTGGTGGGGCTGAGAGAGCTCTCCCAAGAACTGCTCCTGAGAGAACAGCCTTGGGAGAACTTGTGACTGACCCAAGGTCACACCAGCAGCTGCATATGGAGAAGTGGGAAATCAAACCCAGTTCTCCCAGATTAGAGTCTGTGCTCCTAACCATGACCACACCAAAGTGGCTCTCATGCTTGCTTGCTGAATAAGTTCTTTGTGAAGTACAAGTATCCCTATTTGTCAACGATGTTCCCTCTAATTTTTTTCCTTACTGAGCAGAGAAGTTCACATCAGGGGCATAGACCTTCCATTCTCCTGGGGGGGCTCTCTCTCTTGTGCGCAAAGCACACGCGCCACCAGCGGGATGATGTCCCCACTACCTCCACCTCTTCCCCCTGCCTGGCTCCCACACACCCCTCAGAGGGAGGGAGTGGGTGCGGGGGAGCCAGGTGGGGGAGCTCTTGTGGTGGCAGCCAGGGAGGCTTGCGGCAGGCAGGGAGGCGCAGTGGCGGTGTCCCCCCGCTGTCACGGGCTGGGTGCCGGTAGGTCAGGAGTTAAGCTGAAATCCAGGACAGTCTGAGGTCAAGCCAAATCAGGAATGAGTTATCAAGTCCAAAACACTAAGCTGAAGTCTGGGACAGTCTGAGGTCAAGCCAAATCAGAGACGAGTTATCAAGTCCAAAACACTAAGCCAAAAGCAGAGTCAGTCCAAGCCAGGGTCAGAGAGGGAAACTCACGAGCAAACCAGTCCAAGGAGTCAACAAAAGCCGAAGTCAAACAGAGCCGGAGTCACCAGCCAGAGGATCCAGAATCAGGTTAGCTATTGCGAGCCGAGCAGGTGCAGAGCTTAGCCGAAATGACTTGTTGCTAGCACAAGTTGGTAGTCTCTGTGCTGTGCCTAAATACCCAGCCATTTCCTGTGCTTGTTAGCAGCTGGCAGTGAGGTCCTGGCTCCTTCTAAAACTCAGGACTGAGTGATCTGCGACCACGCATGCGTGCCTCTTTTCTCCTAGCAGCTAAGTCTTGCCTGTATCGGGACCGTAGACATTCCACCCAAGGCAGGGAATCAGGTGGGCTTGAGCCTGGCTGTGGCTCCGCTGCTGCTGGTGCTGGGGTAACACCCTGGGAGGTGCTTGCTTGAGCCTCATCTGGTTCAGGTGGAGGCACCTCTGGAGCTGAGAGCTGATCCTCCACCTCACTTAGGCCCACAGGAGGCCGGTCCTCAGAGGTACTCACGACACCTGCCGCCACCAGAGCCAGTGCCACTGCGCTGCCGCTGCTGGGATGATGTCCCCGCCGCAGCCAGAGCCACTGCTGTGCTGCTGCTGCACCGCTGCAGCCGAGGCAATGTCCCCACTGCCAGAGCCACCACACTGCTGCTCTCCGGGAGGGAGGGAGGGAGGGAGGACAGGGTGAGGAGAGCGGCTCTGGTGGCGGTGTGGCTCTGGCGGCAGTGCGGTGGCAGGAAGGCACGGCGGCGGGCTCTCCATTTTGCTGGGGGGGGCTCAGTCTCCCCCGGGAAATTTCGGGGGTGGCTTGAGCCCTTGAGCCCCCCCCCCCATAGTTTACACCTATGGTTCACATCGTGAGCAGACTATTACAGCTGTAACTTTAAAAGGGGCAATGAGCAGATTGCTGCTGAGTGGGCTTCCAGGTTAATGAGTGGCTGTTCACGTGCACAGCTTAGAGGGAACACTGTGTGATTCTACTTTTAAGTAATTCTCATAACATATGAACCAGCCTGTTCAGGTTTCAGGTTTGAGGCATTCTGTACTATCTAATGGATTTGAATAACTGATATGGAAAGCTTTTCCAGTGCAGCAGTTATTCTGATCAGAAATAGGGCAATAGCGAGGGATAGAAGTAGTGACTAAGAGACCACATTTCATTCTTCCTCTAACAAATCCAAGATTTTCATCCTTGCAGGATTCCATTGACTCCGCAGATCTCTCTACATGTTGGAAAGTTCTTTTCTGAATCAGGGAAAACAGTGCCATTCGTTCAGAATCATACAGAGAAGTGTGTGGAAAGAAAGAGTATAGGTAGACAATGAAATGGAAATGCTCTTTGGTGGGACACATTAGCACAATTATTCTTGACAGATTATGCTTGCTAGATATTGATAACATAATTATAGTTATTATTATGAAGTGGCCTCATATTTGAAAGCACAGCTTGATCAATAATTTGATGTTTCTGTCTTCTCTTGTTCTGGTGTCATTTTAAGCACTTAGGTATTATGACACTGTGCATGATAGCACAATTATTCCATTTTGTGACTTTGCTATTACTTTTTCCTTAATTAAAGTTGACCTCTTTGTCCATGTTTCTGGTTCAGTAACAGTGAATTCAGTGGAAACATCTGAATTTACTATGGCTGGCAGAGGTTTACAAAGGTTCTACTATACCAAATGTGGGTTATAATCCCAGTGCATTTAACTCACAAATAGATCCCTGTGTCCAGAAGTAAATTTTTCCAGGTTTAAAGTCATAAGAACATAAGAACAAAAAAGAAGCCGTGTTGGATCAGGCCAATGGCCCAGCCAGTCCAACACCTTATGTCACACAGTGGCCAAAACCTGGGTGCCATCAGGAGGTCCACCAGTGGTGCCAGAACTCCAGAAGCCCTCCCACTGTTGCCCCCCAAGCACCAAGAATGCCTATACCTTGTGGCTAATAGTCACTCATGGACATCTGCTCCATATGTTTATCCAGCTACAAGCTGTCTATGCTTGTAGTCACCACCACTTCCTGCGGCAGTGAATTCCTTGTGTTAATTAGTCTTTGGGTGAAGAAGTACTTCCTTTTATCTGTTCTAAGCCTACTGCTCATTAATTTCATGAGTGCCCATGAGTTCTTGTATTGTGAGAAAGGGAGAAAAGTACTTCATCCTTTACCTTCTCTATCCCATACATAATTTTGTAAACTTCTATCATGTTATCCCTCAATCATCATTTCTCCAAGCTAAAATGCCCTTATCTCTTTAACCTTTCTTCATAGGGAAGGTGTTCCATCCCCATCCCCTTAATCATTTAGTTCCTCTTTTCTGCACTTTTTCCAATGCTATAATACAAGGCCATAGCCAGTGGTGGGGCTTTAGGGGCTGAGCCTCCTGTCAGATCTTCAGAGCCCCCACCCCAATCTCTCCCCTTTATTCTAATTTTTTTTTACATTAATTCCATTCTGCCATGCTGCACCACCGACTGCCACTCATTATAGCTGTGACACAAGCAGGGGTCATTTCGAGCAGGAGCTCAGGGGAGCTCAGCTCTGGGAGTTGGTGCCAGCACCCCCCCATGGGGGAATGCCTGCTTGTGTCATGGCTGCAGCAAAATGATCCCATCCCCTGGAAAGGTCCTTGTTCCTCCGACCAGCCTTCTGAAGGCTTCAGCCACCACTGAAGCTGTCCTCCTAGAATAGTGGTATTTCTGAGGCTTGGATTAGTAATGGTTCCCTCTCTGCCAGCTCTCTCTCTCCTTTCTTTCTTGCCTTCTGACATACTTCTGGTGATGTCAGGTGGTGTAGCATATGCAAATGAGTGATGCAAATGAGTTATGCTAATGAGCTCCTGCACCTCTTTTTCTACGAAATGACCCCTGGACACAAGTTTGTGTCATGGTTTGAGGTGTGCTTGGCAAATGAATACAAGGATCTAAATACTCACAGATTTAAAAATGGGAATTAACTCTCCTCTTTTCAGTTACTATGGAAAAAAGAACTCGTAACACAAGAAATATATTTACTGGAATTCAGTCTACAGGAAAGTGAACAGCAAGCTAAGTATGAGCTTTAAGAACAGCTGGGCATGCACAGACACACATCTGATTTAGGTAATAGTTCTATTGTGGCCTTTTCAGAATATCAATATACATTTCCTATTTAACTCTATGTCCCATCCAATACCTAAAGATTTTTGCTCATATTGTTTACTTATACAATAACTCTTTATGGTACATGTGAGAGTTTGGCAAAGGATTTTCAGTAAAATATACTGGGACCGTAACTCTACTTTGAATACAAATGGACAGATTTTTTTCAGGCGTACCCTGAGAGTAGTCTAATTCATTATATTTTCTTGAAATAACTTAGTTTTATTCATTGGAATTGGAACAAAAGTGTCAGTAATAAGTCGCATTCAGATGTCATGACAAGCCTCTGTTTGTCCATGATGGGCATTAATTCAGCTTGCTCTCATGCTTGTACATTCCCTGCCCCATGACTGAAGCTTCTTCCACTTTTTAAAATAAAGCCTTGAGGAGCTCCAAATGGCCACAGTGTCCAAATTCAAACTTCTGGACAAACTGCAATTTGTAGGGAGGAACAAACTCCAATTTGCCCAAATGCCTGCTTTCCAATGTCAATGTAACTCAATGTAACTTGGAGTTTAAATAAAAACTTCCCAAATCAACACGCTTTCAGTCATGTTTCAGACATGAGGGGATGAGAGAAGATGAGAGAAGTACCATACAAGCATGGCAAACAAGCCACGATCATGACAATCACGGATGGTCAGGTTTGTTGTGATGTCTGAGTGTGGCATAGAGTTTCATGAATTATATCAGCAACAATTCACAAGACATTTGACAGAATTACATGTATTTAGGTGCCCACTTTGCCTTGTTCTGCCCCCATCTATAGCCATATGTACTGCACCAGTTGAATGATCTAGATACATTCTGAATATGTGGGATGCTTATGTTTTGTTTTTAGACTTGATCTCCTATGCTGGTATAATTGGGAATGGAAAAGAAACTGTTGAAAGAAATATGACCTTTCCTTCTAATACTGTGTGGTAGCATTAAAAAATTAATTTGGAAGAGATCTTACATTTCCATCAGTGTCTCAAAATGTATTTATGCTGAAGTTCTAATAATAGGCACATTTATTTAAGTGCAATAAATTAGTTATCCAGTTAAGAGACAAAAAGATAAATCAGCAAAGAAACTTTAATCAGTTGACAGGCCTAATAATTTATACTGTTATACCATATATCATAGCAACATTAATTAGAATGGTAATTATTATAAATAGGAAAAGATTTTGAAAGATTCTGAAAGAAAATATGCTAGTGCAATATCCATATAGATTAGTAATGTGCCTCTGGTGATAAGCTTTGAGGAAAATGCTGAGGGCACTTCAGGGCTGGCATTTCTATTATCAACACCCACAAAAAGAAGGGAAGAAAAACTAAACCAACCAACCAAAAACGTCCAAAGGAAGTTTAGAAAACTAGTAAAGGGCCAAAAGTTAAAAACATAAATAGGTATAGAAAAAAGTGTGTTTATTTCAAAGACATATAAAAACCTTGTAGGGCCCCAAATAAAGCCTCATAAAATGTAAGACTGTTGTAACAGTGAGGCTATTTGTTCATCTGTGTAGCTAAAAAGCCCAAACTGTTTCAGGGCCATATCGGCAACAAATCCCCAAGAAAAACTGCATCCACAAAAAGAGGGGAAGAAAAACCAAACCAACCAAGCAAAAGCCTCCAAAGGAAGTGTAGAAAACTTGTAAAGGGCCAAAAGTTAAAAACATAAATATTTGTATGTGTTTATTTCAAAGACATATAAAAACCTTGTATTATCAACCCTGGTGGGTTCCAACAACTGTACAGACACCTAGTTAATGGCAGTAAGAACTTTAATGAGGTAAGTAAACAGGGAAGCTTCACCTGAGAAAGGGTGGGAAGGGAACAGGCTTTAACTGGGCCTTTGCTGGTAAGAAGTAGGAATGCACTGGTTGCAGGCCCTTCTTCCTAGGGTTCTTCCAACACTATCAATAAACAAGGTCTCTAGTAGATTTGCCGGGTCCCCTTGACTTGCCGGTGGGGGCATCTGGGATACATTCTGGGAGTGGGCAGGGATGTCCCCAATGTGCTGACATCACCCAGAAGTGACATCATCACATCAGTGACGTTGGGGGGTGATGGTCTGGTTTTTGGGCAAAACTCTATGGTAGAATCAGGGTACACCTGGAGCTGCTCATTTAGAATAGATGACTGGTTGTATTATACGAGCTGCTTCCAACCACTTTAGTCCAGCCTCCACTTCAGGCCCATAGCTACAGAGGGGCATTTGGGGGCAATACCCCCCCCAGATGAGCACCACCCCCAAAGGCAAAAAATAATGTTTAAATAAACATTTAAAATGTTTTTTTTAAAAATGTAAGATGCACATGAGGTTTTCAAAATGATCCTGGGCACAGACAGGGAAGCTTCAGTCGCACTTTCTTTTTTCCAGGCTGAAAAATATATAGGTTTTTAAAAGTGTTGCCACAAAAACAACTATGGTTTTCCCTTGGGCTCTGGCACATGACTTAAATTTAAAACACTGCACAATTACAGAAGGCTTTGGGTCATCATGGTTGGTCCAACTCTAAAATTTCAGCACAGGATGCTTTATCAAGTTCCTTTGGAGCCAGAAGATCCCTGATAAGCCCATAAGTGGAAGAGCCACAGATACTCAGTAAGATGGACTTCTTCATTTCATTGTTTGTCACAGAGTTGGCCTTGAAGAAGAAGCTCAGGTGTTCAGTGCACTTGCCCCAAGGTTCCTGGCTTAGGTCATAGCATTTGTGATGGACAGTAAATAGTTATGCTCTAACCTGGCCTCAGAATCTTGAGTGACAGGGGATTCAAATGGAATTCTACAGTTGACAGTGTCAGTTAGGAGGGGCAGTTAGAATGACAGTTGACAGTGAAGGGGAGTTAAGAAGAGGGAAAGGATCAAGAAGGATCCTGAATTAGGGAAGTGGGACAAGTGGCCTTTCCTGAGGAAAATAGCTTCTAGTGAAAGTGGGTGATCCCTATCAAGTCTGAGGGAAACAGCTCCCACTAAAGGGGGGTGATCCCTATCAAGTGGTTAAGAAGGGATACTGGAACATGTGTGAATGTTCCTGCCTTCACCAGCTTAAGTATCCTTGAGACAAAGAAGCTTATGCTTGTTTATTAAGCAGAAACTGTCAAGAAATCACCCTTCTCTGTTTTAAAGACCTGTCTGTGTAACTAAACAGATACTTGTTTGTGACAAACAATCTATTGTTTATATTTATACAAAGTTGCATCATTCTTGTTGCCTGTTCACCAGATACCTACTGGACCCTTTCCCCTCAAATGTGAAATAAAGCAGTTTGTTCATTTTGAATTACCATCAGCCTCTCGTGTGCCACTATCAGACAAAAATAAAAGAAGGATTTTAGTCAGGCCCTCAGTTCCCTAGGCTGTGTCAGTATATATCTATATACTTTTAAACAACTTGGTAGGACAGATAGAGAAACAAAGAACAAAGAAGAGGGGCTGCTCAGCCAAGAAAAAGATAAGGGGAATTAAAGGGGCAAATTGGTATAGCATCCATCTCTCAAAATGTGACATGGTCTGCTGATCTTGGTAATTCTCCCCCAAACACACTTTTTTATTCATATAAAATGATCTGTAGTTTTCTTTCTTGATCTGTAGGAAGAGGTCTCATTCCCTAGCCAGTTGCTGAGCAGATTTCAGGCAAGGCCTTAAACTAAGTAGCTGCTTTATTGAGTATTCCAAGTAGAAAACCCCAGTGCTTTGCATAGATCTATCACAGTTCCTCTTCCTTCCAAACCTCATTCACAGGAACAGGGCAGTTTAGAGAATGCCAGTGGGGTAATGAAAGATTTCCTTGGTAGACAGAGACCTAGAGCATAATTTGCCTGGTCATGGCTGTTGCAGTTTGTGCTTATCCCCACATCAGCACTTTCCCTGAAAAAGAGACATTATTTTACCTTCATCGCCATACCTTGTAAAGTGGGCCTAGCTTACAAATCCTCAAAATAGAGATTAGACACAGGCTTCTGGTAGGATTTAAATTTAATAATGTTTTAACCCTACTCCCAACAGTAGGATTGCCAGACCCCTGGCCAGGGATGGGGGAACCCCAACTTTTGAGGGGTGCTTCCCTGCTGCCAGCCAGCTGGCCAGCTGGGGAAAAACCCACCCCCAACTGGCCCAAAAGGCAATGTGATGATGTCACCCAGAAAACTAGAGCATCACCCCCCCAACACTGGTGACATGAACACCACCACGACCCCGATGATGGCTGCCAGGTAGGACCTGGCAACCCTACCCTACAGTTTGGTATATGAAGCAGTAATCTCAAAAACCAGATCCAACCAGGAAGAAGGCACACAGTCACCAGGAATAGAAAAAGCCAAAAAAATTATGGTACCATAAGTCTCAATCTGAATAACAGTTTCAGATACAAGCAAGCCCCGTTTACAGTTGGGCGTAATCTTTTATACTAAGGAGGCAGAGGATTTCAGTAGGATGGAACGAGAGTCATTTCTACACATTTGACATCATTCTTGTAAGCAAAGGTATTCTACTTCGTTCTTGCGCATGTCAGTTACAGGAAAGGAATCAGGAATGTTAAGTTAAACATTGTTGCAAATCGGTATACTTTCTCATGCATCTTCTCTAAACTAAAATGTGCTAGGAATAATAAGCCAGTGTAAGTAGTTGCAACTTTGGAACAATAAGCTTCTGTGTAGGCATTTTGCTGAAGTGCAAACAATGTAACACCAGAGAATTCTTTATGCATGTTTGTATCTGTGCTGGCTTTGCGGTTTCAAAGAATTAGCTTACTAAGGCAATAAAATTAGTTTTGCAATTTCTTTCTTCATATATCTGCTGCAAATCTTAGCTCATGACAAGATTTGAGTCTAGTAGTCCCTTAGATATCAGCACGATGTTGGGGATATGAGCTTTTGAGACTTAAAGCTCCCTTTATCAGATAACTTCAGATCTCTAGTTTCATGTTTTCCTTCCTGTTTTCCCCCTCGTCTTCCTCCCCTCACGAAGAGGACTGTTGCTGTATCACTGTCAAGTGAAATGTAGTCCCTCAGAAATTCCAGTACATTAACACTATTCCAGCTAGGAGTATCTGATCCCGCAGATTCACACAAACTTGCACATGAACTACATGCAGAAATAAGTGATGAGCCCTGTAGCAGCCATTTTGTGGCTGTGCCCACAGGATATACAAAGCTAGGAATACCTGGTATAGCTAAAAGACAGAACTCAAGCAACATAAAGTTGTCAGGTCCTCCCCAGCCACTGTCAGGGGGTGGGGAGGGTTGCCAGTTCCAGGTTGGGAAATTCCTGGAGATTTGAGGGTAGAGCCTGGGGAGGACAGGGACCTCACTGGAATACAGTGCCACAGAGCCCACCTTCCAAACCATCCATTTTCTCCAAGAGAAGTGGTCTCTGGAAATGAGCTGTTATTCCAGGGGATCCCCAGGTCCCACCTGGAGGCTGATGTCCCTAGCCAGTAGCACCAAACCTGCTTTAGCAAGGCCTGCTTCAGGCCTTCACCTGGTTCACCAACACACTAAAACCATCCAAAACCCACAGATCAATCTCAGGGAGCCAGCACCATGTCTATCTGATGAGCTCTAAAGAAGTCAAAGTGACTGTATTTCCCAATCAAAATAAGGTGGAGTCTTGTAGTACCTAGGACAAGTTTTTACTGTTGCATAATCTTTCATGGCCTAGAGTCTACTGTAGCTTTAGTCCACAGAAACGTATATTAGAATGATAACATTAATCTTCAAGGGCCACAAGACTCCTGCCACAAAATGCTAAAATGACTACTTCTCTGGAATTATATATCCCAAATAGCATGAAATAGTATTCTCTGAGTATGTCATACACTATTGTTTTATGGATGCATTTCTGTGATACCCCTAGCCCTAGCTACTTATTCTCTACCTTTAATTTGATTGGAAATTAATACAACCCACAGTGGTATATTTAAAACTCATGCCTGGAAGTGTCCTGAATGCAAGGCGGTTTCTATAGTATGCCTGCATTTGTAAGGTTGGATTAAGCTATACTTTGGCACAGGCAGAAGGTGATGCTGATCCACAGGCTCCAAGAGCCTGATTTTTCTTCTAAAAGGGCCAAGTATTTGAGAGAGGGGTTTGTTGGCATTATGTATTGTTCCATTTCTCTCAATAAAATGCACTACAGACAGTGCCTCTGCTATAATCCCAATCAATACCTACTGCTCAGTACCTACAGACTGAAATTGCTTTCCATGAACTAAAATATATTAGGGCAATTCAGGTTATTTCATGGAATCAAATCCAGAAAGGGAAAATATAAGGCCGACTATCAATAGAAGAATGCCGTCTGCAAGATGCATTAAATGATTGTTCAGCTTCCCACACAAAGTGACAGAATCTCCTTTGCTCTCATCTTAAGTATGAGAACGCAAAATTTAACAATATACGAAGAAAAGAACTTCAGAAAATATCACAGAGGCTGGGAGTTGCCTAAAAGCAATGTAGTTCAACTCCTTTCCACACAAATGGGATCTATGAGACTCTTAAATGTAATCGGCCTTCATGAATGGCTAATCTAGAACAGAGCAAATATACTTCTAAAATGATTTCGAAATTCTCCAGTTAAAATTGGTGTTCCTACTCCAAATATTCACTATTGACATCTAATGATGTTTGATACCCTACTATATTTGATAGTTTATATACAATGGAAATTAGTATTTGAAAGATGACAAAGTGGTAGTGTTTACTATTTGACCACAGCTGATAATGACTATACAACTGTATGCAGTTTGCAAGTGGGAGTATGCAATAGCATTTGGAATTTATGCTTGATAATTGACATAGAATGAATTTAATGACTGACATGACAATTATAATCTTGACAGAATTTAATGTTTGACTCCTGACAAAGCCAAAGTGATCAAGAGAGTGTCAGCAGCTAGACAATGCTCAAATTTTGAGTTTTGTTTAAAGGTCCAGTTCTGAAATATAATGTTTTGGACATTTTCTCTTAGATTCCCTAATTCTAGCCTGGAAACCTGGATGATTTCTTAAGAAATCAATGGAAGTTATACCAAATCATACCCATCATTATTCTGTAACTAAAGTGCCAATGTGAAGAGGGTGCCCTTTCTGGGATGTTCTTGATTTTTTTATCACAAGGAACCCTCATAGCTATGCTCTTTGACACTTTCATTGTGTACATATTTATTAGGAACTCAGGGGTTTTTTTTTACTTCATGCCATAATAAATAAATAAATCCTATAATTGGTTTAAAGTGGATTTAGAATTCCAGTTGTAGCCAGAGATATTTATAGTTATTGTAAGTGGTATACTAGAGTAGATAAAGCTGAACTGATTTAAGTACTATATGTGTGTGTCTCAAAATTGATGTTGATTGATTTTGAGTAGTCCAGGAGTTATGGGAATTGTAGATATTTTCCCCATCATGACCGCTGGCAATTGCTTTGAGGTTTCCTATTAATCTATGCAATCTGTTGAAGAACTTGCTATTTATATCACCATAGATAGCTTCATTTTTTCCATTATAAACATGCAAATTAACATAAATTGAATGCTTTGGTCTTTTGTTCCGGACCCATTCCATTGAAAACCAGTAGGGATTCCTCTCAGTAAGCATTGCTGTCCTCAGGATTGTGGGGGTGTGAAGCAAGGTTGGTTTTCTAAACAGAGGGAAGGTTGACCAGCATTTGGATTACTTCGCTCAGCTGCATTTTCCCTTTTATAATAAATTCAGAAGGGGAAAAATATAATATCAACAGATACATGCTGTCTGTGGAATGTATTAGGCTGCTTGACTAAAAGGCTGTGACTCATGAAATGCAGGCCACCTGGGAAACATTCATGCACAGCTATCATTTATTTCCCTGGGGCTTGTACAGATTTTTTTAAAAATTCTGCCTTTTTGTGTCAGCTCTTCATGGCTTCAAATGACAGACACACCAAATGTACAAAAAACCCTCAATGTGACATGATAATAGTAAAAGCAAATTGTATGCCAATAAAGGTTGTGTATTGTATTGTGTGTAAAAACAAATGTCAAAATACTCGTGTACAAATATACTCCCAATACTTCCCTTGCACTACCCCTGCCCCCAAACCTAACACCACCACCCCGATAGGGATCGCATGAGCCACATTTTTACAGTTCAGTTTGTGGCTGAAACACAAACCAAACCATGAACCCATACAAACCGGGAGGTTGGTTCACATTGGTTTGTGAGCCATGTAAGTTTAGCCTTTCGCAGTAATGATGCTGAAGCACAGAAAAAAATGCCAGTTAGTTCATTGTTTTCTAGCAAGTACAACCTTAGCAATCTGGGTTCTGTTTTAAGAGCCCCCAGTTTGAGACATTGGTGTGTGGCCAAAGCAAAGGATTGCAGCTACCTGCTCAGTCAGGGCTGAAGATGAAAGGGGCCAGTAGGGTTCTAGTTGGTATTATAAAGCTGTTTACTCTGGATTAGGTCCTTAGGGCCCAAATGCAGCTTTAGGGTTATGTGTGATCTGAATCACAGCTGTGGTGCCAGGAACAGGTGTGCAGGGGTCATTTTGTAGAAAAAGAGGTGCAGGCGCTCATTAGCATAACTCATTAGCCTAACTTATTTGCATATGCCACACCACCTGACATCACTGGAAGTTAGGGTTGCCAGGTCCAGGTTGGAAAATACCTGGACACTTTGGCAGTAGAGCCAGGAGAGGGTGGGGTTTGGGGAGGGGAGGGGCCTCAGCATGGTGCAATGCCATAGAGTCCAGCCTTCAAAGCAGCCATTTTCTCCAGGGGAGCTGATCTCTGTCAGCTGGAGATCAGTTGTAAAAGTGGGAGATCCCCAGGCCCCATGTGGAGGCTGGCAACCCTACTGGAAGTATGTCAGAAGGCAAGAAAGGAAGAGACAGAGACAGGGAGAGGGAGAGAGTGAAGGAAGGAAGGAAAGGGAGGGAGGGAGGGAGGGAGGGAGGGAGAGAGAGAGAGAGAGAGAGAAAGAAAGAAAGAAAGAAAGAAAGAAAGAAAGAAAGAAAGAAAGAAAGAAAGAAAAAAGAAAGAAAGAAAGAGCTGGCAGAGAGAAGACAGAAGACAGCTACTAATCTAAGCCTCAGAAATAGCACTATTCTGGAAGGATAGCTTCAGTGGTGGCTGAAGCCTTCAGAAGGCTGATCGGAGGAACAAGGATGTTTCCAGGGGACGGGGTCATTTTGCTGCAGCCATGACACAAGCAGACATTCCCCCGTGGGGGAGGGCTGGCACCAACTCCTGGAGCTGAGCTCCCCTGAGCTCCCCTGAGCTCCTGCTCGAAATGACCCCTGGGTATGTGTGTTAATTTTTCCCCTGCAATACTCCCATGATCAGAAATGCCTATCCCTCCTGAACAACTTTAAACTGCATTTGTTTAAAAGACAGATATTGCATTGCATTATATTGTTACCCCCAAACCCCTAGGAGTCCAAGGACAGAAGATGCCAAAAGAATAACTCACCCAACCTCATCCCAGGGCCATAAGGGAATAAGGAAGACTCCATATTTGATCTAATAGGAGCTGTAACTGACTCCTGCAGGAATTAATATTGAATAAAATACTATCCCAAGGTGACTCAGTCAGGCATCTTGTAAGAAACTGCAATCCTGCCTAAGGGCTTGTCTTGTGGCTCCATGAGACTTTTAACCAATGTTCCAGAATTCTTAAAACAGATTACCAAAATAATGCCTACCCATCAGATAGGGCCATCTATCCACCTTCTTAAATTAATCACAAAGACCAAATAATCTCATCTCAAAATTAATATATACCCCAAAACACTTCCTGGTGAGGTGGTTTTTAAGCCCCTATACCCCTTCCCATTGTTACAAAAATATGAGAGAGCCTAGCTTTTCAGCTAGCATCTTAGGTTAGGTTGATCCTCTAGACCTGCATATATCAATGAGATTATGTTTGCTCTCCAGGATCAGGCAGTGTATACTCAAATTGCCCACCTTAACATCCCCATCTCTTTCCAGAGTATCCTTCCTCCCACACCTAAGCTTCAAGTGCTGCATGTGATGGACTGCACTTTAAAATCTGTGTAAACAGGTAATGGACTGTGATGGGTTAATTCCTCACAGAACCAGAAAGCCTTGAGTGACAGTCTGCTCCAAGGAATTTGATTGGTTAGCATCAGTTAAACAGAAAAAAACCTGAGAGCTGAATGCTGAGGAGAGGGCATTCTGAATTCAACCCTGACCGAAAGCAGTTTAACACAGCCAGAGAACTGGGGAGATTGGTAGGAGGAATGGGTTGATCGGAGAAGATTCGCATTCAGGCCAAAAAAGGGGACTAGATCTCCTAGTGAGGGAAGAAATTCCCTACCCAGTTGGGAAAGGGAGATAACTCTGAGGGGTGGAGTGGTCTTTGGTGAGATGTGTTTAGAAACTGCCTTTTGAATCCTGAAGAGTCACTTACAACTCAGGAAGAGTACTGGTGTGTTTAGTGAAGGAGTTTGGGTAGTGGACAGAGTATCCCTGCCTTCTGGAAACCAAAATAACCAAATACACTCAAGAAAGTATAGTGGCGTGTTTGGGAAACACTGAAACAGAAACCTCTTATCTTAAAGATTTTAAGTCACCACAAAAAGCTTAATAAACTCTCAATTGCTTAAAACATATGAATTGTAGGCCATAATAGGGGTATGCACTGAAAAAATTGGTATTCTTTGGGTTTGGGTATATTGAACCTGAAATGTATTTTCTGATATTCCTGAATCCCAATACAGGTATGGAATTGGGATTGGGGAAATATTTGGGATTGCCAGGTTTTTTTGGCTCTATTATACCCTGTGGGGACCATTATAGTCAATGGTCTCTCTCTCTCCTTATATATAGTGTTTTGGTGGTGGCCTTCTCCAGAACATTCCACACGATCCCAAATCAGTTGGCTCCCTCATCTGTCACTCAGAGGGTGTCCCTAGGCACTGGCTGCATTGCCTGAGTCCTGCCCACAGAGCCCAAAATTCACCTCAGAAGACAAATTCACCTCAAGAGACAAATTCACCTCAGGAGACAACACGGAGACTCCGGACCTGACTCTCAGGAGACAACATGGAGACTCCAAACCTGACTCTCAGGAGACAACATGGAGACTCTGGACCTGACTCTGAGGCCTATGGCCACTCCAAGCTGCTGCCTGTCCTGGCCCCTCCCAGAGCCCTGACGATTCCCGATTCCCCAAGGTAAGTAGGCAGCCTTCCTCCTGGGTTTCGGGCACGTTGCAAGAGAAGTCATTCCCACTTGCCTGGCAGGGGGCCAACAGCAGATAGAGTCTTCTGGCTGGTGGGCTCACAGCTGGGGAAGGGAGGGCACCGGGATGGGCTGAAATCTGTGGCCAAAAGGGCCACTTCCCTTGTGCGCCCTGAAAGCATGGAACTTCGCCCACCTGGCTTCCATGGTGGGAGGAGCGGGGGAGGGGGTTCCCTGGCTTCCATGGTGGGAGGAGCGGGGGAGGGGGTTCCCTACCGGCCTGGCCCAACAAGCCCTCCCAGCCCCGAGGATAGGAAAGGTGGCAGCATGTCAGTGCGATGAGGATGCCTTCTAACTAGGGTTGCCAGGGGAGATCAGGCACATGGGGCCCTGTCCCTCTGTCTGGCTGCACTTAATGGGGTTCCCTTTAAGTGAAGCAGCTGGAGGCCACCATCCACTCAATCTCTGCTTGGAGATCGGGCACATGGGGCACTTTCACACTGGCTGCCTGCACTTAAAGGGGCTCCTTTAAGTGTAGGCAGCCAGAGGCCCCCGCCCACCCAATCCCTGCTTGGAAATTGAGCATGCGAGGCACTTTTGTGCTGGGTGCCTGCACTTAAAGGGAGCCCCTTAAAGTGCAAGCAGCCAGAGGCCCCCACCTGCCTGATCCGCCCAACATCACATTCTTCTAGAGCCCATTGTATTGCTTTCACAATGGACTTTCCTGCTAGTAGGCTACAATGGAGAATCAGGCTTGGGGTATCTGGGGCTCTGGTGGGCTTTTTTTGAGGTAAAGACACCAAATTTTCAGCACAGCTGCTGATGAATCTCCTCAAATTTCCCCCCCCCCTCAAGTTTCAAAAAGATTGGACTAGGGGGTCCAGTTCTATGAGCCCCAAAAGAAGGTGCCCCATCCTTCATTGTTCCCAATGGAGGGGGAAAGGCATTTAAAGGAATGCAGTCTCTTTAAATGCCTTCTCCAAGCCAAGTGAAGTTTGAAGCGTGTGTACACATGAAAGCTTATATCTTGAATAAAACTTCATTGGTCTTGAAGGTGTCACTGAACTCAAACTTTGTTTTGCTGCTTCAGAGCTCACTCGTGGCTTGCAGCAGGCATTTAAACAGACCGTGTTCCTTTTAAGTGCCTTCCTTCCTCCATTGAGAACAATGGAGGATGGGGGTACCTTCTTCTGGGGCTCATAGAACTGGACCCCCTATTTTTGAAACTTGGGGGTTCTTGAAGAGAGGCACCAGCAGCTATTCTGCAAATTTGATACCTCTACCTCAAAAAACAGCCCCCCAGAATCCCAGAAACCCCCGACTCGATTCTCCATTACAGCTTATGGGGATCATTGACTATAAGGATCCCCTGAAGAGTATAATGGAGAATTCACTGTTTGGAGTTCACTTGCTGCATGGCTTGCAAAAAGCTGCGCTGCGAGTGAACTGCAAAGTGACAGGAAGGTGTTTAAAGGGAAGGCACCAGCTATCTGCCGACCCCAGGACAGCCAGTTTTGGATAGCTGAATCAGCAGCCCACTCCATAACCAGCTGAGAAAATACCCAGTTATTTATTTCAGCTCTATTTATACCAAGCACACACCCCTCGTTATTTTTGAATTTTAAAAAGCCTCTTAAGGGCCATTTCAGTAGTTTAAATTAAAGAGGGAGACCTTGTCCCTTTCCTCAAGTTCCTGGGCTGAGCCAGCAGCAAAATACTATACTATGACAGGGTGGGACAGCCATTGTTCTTCAGAAAAGAAGAAAATAGATAAAAAGTGCTGCTCAGTCAGAACGGGAGAGAAAAACAGATGGGAAATCATGCCTCTGAGGGAGGGAAGTGGGTGAGAAGACTTCAGTCTTCCTATCTGAATCCACTCTCTTCTGACTGTTAGACTCCTATTTTATCCCCTTCCCAGTGCCTTGTCTCAAGCCATGCCAAGAGTTTCCCCTCACCTCCCAAGCTCCACCGATGCACCTGTCCTTCCCTGCACTTGAAACCCATGCTCCTCTGCTCTCTGTCATCTAGACTCCCTGGAGTCCTGGCCCTTTTGGAGACATGCATATGTACCCATCCCATCCTTTCCCTGGGTGGAGTCTTCTCTGGACTAACCATGTGTGAGACACATTTGGGTGTTCTAATTCCTATCTGCACTAGGTATGGTGTTTTTAACTATATTATATTGTATATTATAGTCATTTAAATTCTTTCATGTTTCTTACTTTCCCCCCATCCTCTTTCATATCCAGTTAAAAGCTATGGGCCTACTTCCTTTCCTGGGAAGATTGCTTCAACACACCTCTGTATGTATATACGTAGGCTTATGATCCCAAAACCTGGTTCTAAGCATTTGCACATGTAGGGAAGCTTAAACATGTAGAAGTTGTTTCTAGAGTGACACTATCAGTCTTTTTCTTCATCTGAAGTTTAATGTTGCATGAGGGGCATTTCTGATTGAGGAAATTGCACAAGGGAGAAAGAGCTAAATCCTGGTACAGATTGTCTCCAGCTGCTTTTTTCACTTACATCTCAAACCTGAGAATACAAAAATGGATTTCCCACTGCCCGCCCATTTTGGCCATCCGTCTGAGAAAGAAATTGTTCAGGTATAGCCTGAACTCACCTGTCCTTGCCCCAAGACCATCAGCTCTTAGTTAATTTATTCAAAATGTTTTAATGCCATCTTTCCACAACTCCCGTGGTCCAGCCCCCCCCCCAAAACAATAAAACCCAACATTCACACCCAGAAGAGAAAAGTTCATAAAAAACAAAAACTTTAGAAGTTGAAAACAAAATTAAAATATATCCTGTAAATTTTGTCAGCTGAATGCCCTTTGGAACAAAAATTCCTTCCATTCTTTCCAGAGAGCGATGAGAGAGGAATACATCTGCACCATTTCTGGAAAAAACATTCCAGTACTTGAGGGCAACAGAGTCAAGGCCTCAGTCCCTGTTGCTGCTGCTTAGTGAAGTGTGTAGAGCACTCACCCTGCCCTGCTGACTGTAGCTGCCATGGAAGATCATACATGGAAAGGAAATCCCTGAAGTATGTGGCTAGTCAGCATGCAAAGTACCAGCACTGTGAATTTAGCCCTAAAGCAAACTGGCAGTTGCCCCCATAGATGGAAGAAACACTCGGACAACATAACTTGGGATTATATGGCCACTTTATTTATTTATTTACATGACAAAGGCAAATGGCTACCCTTAAACGATCAAGGCCTGGGGTTGACAACCCCACCCTTACCATATTACGGGCAATGCACCTGACCCCCGAGGCCCAGCCCGCTGTTGGCGGCTGGCACCCGGGCGACCCAGCCTTGGGGGCATGCCGTGATGATACCTCACCCACACCAACCAAGTCTGCGTTGAGTATCCATCACCAGCACTCCCAAAGGGGCAGCCTGTTCACCTCATCCCTGGCCGCAAGGCAGCAGTTATGATCAAAACAGACCCCCTCACCCCACCGGGTTGCTGAAGATGCTTACCGAGCCATAACCATTATCAACCAAATTCTGCCAAAATAAAGTGACAGGCCTACAGCAGACCCAGAACCGGAGGTAAAACTCTAACCAAAGTATGCAATGTGGGGTAGGAAAACTCCCCTTCTCCCAGCCAATTGGATCAGAGGTAAAAAATTCCTACCCGGCCCCCGTCAATGGGCAACCAGTCAAAACCCACATTACATATAGGGCGGGTGGGCGGGCCGACCACGAGGCAGAATGGACAAAGGAGGCTGGGGGGACAGCCTTGGAGTCGCTGGCCCCCGCCCCCTTTCCTGTCTAGGCTGCGTGTGCAGCCTCGCCTCATCTTCGTGTCCTCCTTACCTGGAGGCAACCACGCCCCCCAGCGCGAGCCTTCGGCAGCTGCTGGGGAACAATCTCCAATGTAATTGTTACAGAATTGGCCAAATATATTCTCATCTCTTGACATCTAACAGAAGACAAACAGTGGTGATTTGTACTAGCTGCAGCTTCTGAACTGTCTTCAAGGGCACTTGCTCTGACATTTCCAGGTGGATTGTGTGCAAGTTTGTATTATGAGTGCAGTACTCTCTTCTGGAATGAACAACAGGGAAAGAAATACTTGACTGTACTGTAAAGCCGTCAAACAATCAGTGGGAGAAATGTTGCATATGATATATGAACTGTTCCTTGATACTGCACAGCAGAGCAATCAGCGATCTTTGATTGTTTCATTTACTGGTTTGCCATAAAGAATAAAAAGATTGTGTACAGCTCTTAGCACAGGAGCTCTTAAAGCTTGCTTAAGTTAGTGGTATAAATGAGACAGTACAATGGTGGCCCTTGCATTTATCTTGACAGTTTTGCAAAGTCTACCATTGAAGTGGAAGAAGCAGTTTGTAGCACCTTACACATTGTTTTATGGTTTTAATTTGTTTTATGGTTTTAATGTTTATATGATACCATTAGGCCTGTAAGCCTCCTTGAGCCTGCTTTGGTGGGGAGGGTGGAGTATAAATCAAATAAATAAAATGATGATGATGATAAGCTGTCTCCTCCATCCTCCCCTCTGCTATGCCCTTCTCCCAGTGGTTACAAGTGATGTGTTTCCCACTATCTCCTATGGGACAAGTGGGCTGGCTGGAAATGGCAGGTGGGTAGGGCAATCTTCCTTTAGCTTATGTGTTTCTGTTCATCCCGTCTGCCCTGCCTGTTTGCCAGCAAGCACAAGCAAAATATTTCCCTTTGTTTCCTTCAGGTTATGTGGGCTGTCTGGTTCTAGACAAGCAAAGCCTTTCTCCTGCCTTAACATGTGCATATTACACAGCAGCTCAGGCAACCAGAGTTATATAGAATCTGAAAGCCCTCCCCAAGCCAATGAGACAGTGCAATGATTGGTGGAAAGTGGATACTCTGAGCATAAAAGTGCCAGTCAGCGTGATTCTGTTCACAGTATCCTCGATTCATACACATTGCTTTCCCCCCTGCCCTAACCCCTCCTGTTGCCTAGGAAATTGAACCCAGATAGTGTGGCATCAGAAGAACTCTCAGAGAGGAAGGCTTCCACCACAATACTCAAAGTCAGGAACAATCTTGCTCTAGTTAGGACTCTGCCATATTACAGGGCATATTTCAGGTCAGATTAGAATTAGTAAAGCTCCAACTGCACACTCCTAGTTCTCATTGATGCTGTCCATTTCATCTAGAAAAAGAATTTGCACAATTAGAAAGTGTATTGTACTACCCAAGTATTTAGATGTTAAAAAGTTGTTCCTTCCCATGTTGTGATCCAACTTTCTCCCTTGATTCTTGTCCATACCTCAGTAGTTGCATTCACTTGCTTGCGGCTATTGCTGTTTTTTGCATCTCTTCTCTTTTCGCCTGTTTGCCCTTTTGTTGAACATTTCTCTTCATTAAGATATCAGCTCGATATTTCTGAGATGTCTTAGGTTGAAGGTACTTTATCTTAAGGTGGGGACTTGGATCAGATGTTTGAGTCATCTTCACCCTTGCCCTTGTTCTTTGCAAGTCCAAGGGTGGAGGCCACAAAAGAAAAAGACCACCTGTCAAAACCCCTCCCCCCTCGGTTTAACATCAAAAATTGTGTGTTGCCAGAAGGCTTTCCACCAAATTATCCTAGACAGAAGATTAGAAACATGTTAGATCCACACTGAACCAAATTCAGGGCCCTCATAAATCAAAAACCACATTTTGCATTTGGAATAGATGGGGAGGGGCACAACCAACATTCAAATCTCCATTCTGCCATGACTCTTACTAGTACACGGGCTTGGTGTGACGATAAAATGGAGTGGGGAGTGGCTGCTCATGCTTTCTATTCTTTGTTCCTTTGGAAAAGGACGTGATAAAAAAATGTAAACAATAAGACCTCTGTGATACTATGACTTTGTGCTAGTTATTCCTTGGGTGGATGGTTGTGCTCAGAGCAGACCTGAAATGCTATGGGCACACTCTCAGTGATGTTGCTCTGGCTGCATCCTCTGGTAGTCTCTATAAATAAAGCTGTGCCTACCTTTACTTGCGTTTCAAAAGTAGTGGTAATCTTATTCACATTCAAATGGATAGCTTAGTTTCAATGAAATGCTCAGCACAACCACACAAAATATTACCCCTACACATTCTGGTTATTTTTTTAAAAAAAACTATTTACTTGTAAATATCTACTCAGTTGTGACATGTTCTAGACATCTTCAATAATAAGGAAGTAAGGCGTGTTAATCGCTGTTAAATGGGAAAAAAACAGCTCCTATGTTATTTCAACAAAATTGTAGATTCTTCTGTTATCTACCAATTTAAAGTGACTGGGTACCTCTGCATTCAGCTCACTGTTAAGGTGTTTTAACTGCATAACCAAATGCATTCTTAGGTCTTAGGCTAAAGAGCTCTGTGCACGCAGCATCTTTAACATTTCTGTCTAAATATAAACGTTCATCAACATATGTTTGTCACAACAGTGAGTGGGGAAACACTTGGGGGCAAACTTACTCTCCAGCAGAAATATGTCAGATATAAGCATTCATTTCTGTCTACTGGGTCCTATGACCAAGCTAGGATTTAAAGGAAAATCCATGGTATATTTTTCATTTTGATTTTTAGAAACAAGGATCTGCATTTATTAAGTGCTGGTATTGTAGGGCATGTCAACAGTCATTGTTCCATACAGCTTAATGAATGTTTTGACTTAGGACTCCTGTCAGCATCAGCCTCTGTAGCCTAAAGTGACACAGTAGCACTGTGCAAAGCTGTTGGCAGAGCAAATATGACTAGACAGGGGGAAAGGATGGGGGATGGCTTGTTTTGCAAACTCCTTAATTGCCATGGGGGGTGTCAGGTATCATTTTGCAGGGTGTAAAATCAGGAAGTGCAAGTGGATTTTTGCTTTTAGTTCTTAGAAATCAAAAAGTAGAGAGCAGCCATAACTGTGTCATATGTACATACGTAAGTGCTGTCAAGTCACAACTGACTTATAGCGATCCCAGCAATGGGCTTTCAAGGCAAGTGAGAAGCAGAGGAGGTTTGTCTGCTTCCATTGTCTTCCTCTGCAGAGCCTTCTTTAGTGGTTTCCCATCCAAATAAACTGTGCCATAACCAAACATTTTATAAACAACATTCAGTGATGACTGATATTTTTTCCACAGGTGCATCAAGACTTTGTAGTCAGTGGCTGACATGCATCTTGGTCAAAAATGATTGAGTTTTTAGTGGTTTGCTTGGTGGTAAAAGAAACCAGGCTTCAACATTTTCATTCCTAACAATGACACGAATGCCACTGGACTCAAACTTTGTTCTACTGCTTCAAACCAACACAGCTGCCCACCTGGAACTAATGACCACAGGCACACTTACTGCTGGCTGTGATGGGCAGTGAGATATGTCAGTGAGCTCTAAGACTGTGGTCTACCCTGTTCCTAGCTATAACTTCTCAAAGCTGATGCAGATCAAATGACAATGCCTGGCTGTAATGGTACAAAGTTTGAGTCCAGTGGCACCTTTAAGACCAACAGTTTTATTCAAAGTATGAGCTTTCATGTGCTTGCACACTTCCTCAGATATATTGAAACAGACATTAACAGGCAGATGGTGAACAGCAAATTAATATACAGTATAATGAAGATATTGTAATACATGCAAAGACCAAACAGAAATCACAAGTTAAGTTTATACGGTCACCATTTGTTTGGATTTAATTACGGGGGAAAACGCAGTGGAGCAAATATATATGTCAAAATAGGAGACTAATGTGTAAATTATGTGCAGCTGAGAATGTGCAGCTGGACCAAAGTTACCCAGCAAGCTGTCATGGCACAATAGGAATGCAAACCTGGGTTTCGCAGATCCCAGTATGATAATACATCTACTTCACGAAGCTGGTTGTCTTCGAGAAACTAAATTCAAGTTTCAGACAATATAGATGCTATTGATATACACTCTTAATTAATCCTTTCCCCTTTTGAATGATGCTGGCAGAGATTAGTAGAAGTCAGGCTGCATAACATTGACATTCTCTGTCCCTGCTGATTCCATCGAAATGATGCAAGTGGATACCTTTGGGGGCTGAAACATTGAATGGATCTTCTCAAGAGTGACTTTGCTTCTTTCCCCATTAAGACTAAGCAGCAACAGACAAGCTATTGGGAAGTGTTTTTAATCTTTGCCAAATGTTTCACAAACAGAAGTACTGAAACTGCTGAGAGAAGCCCATTGAATGTTGTCTATGGCACTGATACATCTGCTTTATAGCAAGCAGTGCCATTCTTACACCTTTTAAAGAACACTTCATGTTGCAGGTCTGTTAGAAGCCGTAGGGTAAATGGGTCGATTGCACATTAATGTGTTTCTCAAACCTTAAGAAACAGTGTTCCCTTTGTCAGATTAGCAAGCCTTTTGTCTCATGGAAGTGCTGGTTTTGACTTCTAAACCTAAGGGACTGTGCTGCTTCACCCCCATCCAGTTCAGTCATTTCCCCCAAATCATTGTCCACCACTTATTTCTACACCTGTCTGACTCATCCATAATTTGGCAAACCATGATGGTAACAATGCATAAACTGTTAAGACAATGAGTGCGTATTAAGGGAACGTGAATTATTGGAGGACCATCTTGCCAACTTTATAGCCTCTCAGCTATATCTTTCTCTGCCCTTCTTGCAGGCATACTTCACAAATCCTTCAGCATGAGCTGAAGAGCTGGAGCTAAAGGGATCTTGACCATTTGGTTCTTAGCCCACAGCTTGCAGCCAAAAAGCCCTTGGAACAACCAGCTGTGGAATCCCATCTAGATCCATTGTTGCATTGTTCTGTCTGAGCTGCAGAGCTACTTCAGACTTCAACAAGCTCCTGATTAATGCTGAAGCAGTATGACTTATCCTTCCTGGCTCATCCTGCTGGGACTGGTCTCATATTACGGATGCTGTTGGACAGTAGCCTGAGCAGCACTTTGCCATAGGCATAAGCAGCAACCAACAGAAAGAAAGACCCAACATCCTTTTCTGAGAACAGATGAACTGTCCGCATATAAGGGGTGCCTATTGTAGGGAGACAGGGTCGTTGTCCCTGGTGCCCTGCATCACCAAGTCCTCAAAGCGCTCCATGAAGCTCACCCAGGGATTGTCCGCATGAAGGCCGTGTCAAGGAGTTATGTATGGTGGCCAGGGATCAATGCAGAAATCAAGGCATGGGTGAAACGATGCCAAGCATGTCAGGCTCTCCGCCCAAATCCACCTAGCACGCCAATCCAAGCTTGGGAGTCCACCCGCATGCCCTGGTCCCAGCTACATATTGACTTTGCCAGCCCCTTCCATGGCCTGTTGTTCTTAGTCACCGTGGACTCCTTCTCAAAATGGTTGGAGGTAAGCCCCGTCTCAATGATGTCAGCCAAGGCTGTGCACTATGCCGGATCTTCACGATCCATGGGTTGCTGAACACCATCGTGTCTGATAATGGGACAGCCTTCACAGTGGAGGAGTTCCAGACATTCCTCAGGGAAAACTTGATCCAGCACATGAAGTCCACATCCTTCCACCCCACAACCAATAGACAGACGGAGAGGATGGTGAGGACAGCCAAAGAAGCCCTCAGCTGCATCACGGAGGGCGACTGGGAGTTCTGCCTGGCTCATTTCCTTCTGGCCTAACAAACAACACCTAATCTGGTCCAGCTGAACTCCTGATGGGCCGGCAGCCCACCATTCTATTGGACCAGCTACACCCGGACAGAGCTCCCGAGTCTGGGTGGCTCTCTGAACAGGTAGCTGCCCCAGAGGGTTCTTCCCAGGTGATCCTGTGTACATACAAAACTTTGGGAAAGGGGCCCCATGGCTGGCAGGTCAGATCATCCAACCTACAGGCCCCGTATCCTATGGGGACTCCATAGAGGATGGCCAGGTCTGGAGGAAGCATGTGGACCAGCTGTGAGGATGCCTGCTTCCATCAGCCATGGAGCCTTCAACAGAGGATGACACAGGAGATGCCTGGCCGGACAAACAGGGCATCGGCCTGCCCGAAGCGAGTGAAGCCGAACTGCCCCATCTTCCAGCCACAGAACCACACAACAGAATGCTGGCCTCTGCTATGATACCAAAAGAAGAATCCACACCACTGTCACAGAACACCCAGGCTGGACTGTTGGAAGCCATTATGGAAGCCCCAATTCTTGCACCCAGGCGTTCCCAGTGGGAGCACCAGCCTCCAGCCTATCTGAAGGACTACGTAATGTAGGCTGGCTTTGAACTATGGGGGGGGAGGGGTGTTATGTCTGCTGACCACCACCAGGTGCTAGTGATGGTATCCAGAGCTTGGCTCCTGAGAGCAATAGGGGCCAAGGATCCTGAACTACCTTTAGTGTACCAATGAGATCTGGTGGGAAATTTAAACCCTCCAGTGGGACTGTGGGTGTGTCCGGGACAGGTGTATATAGTTGGCTGTTCCTGGCTGGTAGTTGTTGTGTTGTAGTGTACAATAAATCTGAGCTGATCATCACGCTGTCGTCCTGACTCTCCATGAGTAGAACCCAGTACGCTACATGCTTTAATCACATGCATTATGCATGGTGAAAAGCTGAAATCTCACAATTATTTATTTAAAGTAATCTGTGAATTCAAGTAGTAACAAGCAGTCCAAGAGCACATTTGCTGAGAACCAGAGTATGCAAACAGTCTGGGATGCAAGGGCCTGTTCTTTTTCTTGTGGTATGATTGCCTCTACCTCCTGATACCTGGATTATTGTGGTGCTGTTTGGATTGTTAAAAACCTATGGAAAGAGCAAATGATGTGTGATATTCTCATGCTAGCTGTATGCCTCTGATCCAAAAGACAGAAAAACAAACTCAAGAGGGAAATCACAGTAACAAAAAGTATCAATAATAAATAACTGTGTAGCAATGACGCTAATAAGAAACAGTATCAACAGCAACAGTGGTTGAATTATACAGTATCACTTTAAGAAAATATTTTTTTCAAGCATGCAATTCTTCAAAAAACTCTGATACAAAAGTGTTGGGAAATATACAACTGCAGTCACAACGAAGAATCTAGATACCCACACCGTTTTGAATCCTTCTTCAAGGGCGACTGTAACAGAATACAAATAAATGTTTATAAATACATGTTTGTACATTACAACAACCATGAAGGTTAACACATCACCATAAACAGGGGTCTCTATGGGGGAAGGAGGAGTTGTTGAACATTGTCCCCCTTCTTTTTAGTGGAAAATTTAGTCCGGATCCAATCCAAAGACAGTGTAAGGTTGATATTTTGAGATGAAAGAATTAACTATTTCATCAGTTTCTCCAAAACACAGGTGTGATGTGGTACTAATAACAATTGCACAAATCTTTATTTTACAGGTCATATTTTGAAAAAAAAATGTTTTGTTACATCTCTATTACATACATGTATATAAGATTAACAATGTAGCCTTGAGAACATTTTCCTGGACGGTTGCCCCATTTAATAGACATGAGTAGGATTCTGAGTAGATGCTTAGGACTGCTCCCTAAGTAGCCAGTGCTGGTAAAGTTCTTTGATCGTATGATGTGTCGTCATAAATGTTAAGCCCCAGCATTATTTATTATGAGATGCAGTTATTGCTATCACAACGTTGACTGAATCTTGCAGTTCTTTAATGGCACAACTTTTTCCTTGTAGCAACAGTCTACCAAATATGTGATCACTAAATCAACAGCTGCTACACCTCAAGCAAGTTATGAATTTTTCCTGATTTACGACAACCATTTTCATATTTGTTTTCAGAGAGCAGCTGGGAAGGGGAGGAGAGATGAGACATATATTCTTGGGGGAAGAAAATGACATAAGGCCCAAAGTTTCCTAAAGAAGGTAGATTTTCGAAGGCAATTTCATCTGCTAAATCCCATTACATTTTAGTAAAGGTGTGCATATGCACACACACACAAATATATATAATGTACTCCTTTATGTAGGTATATAAATGTGCATATCAGCACTTATAACAAATGGGACCTGATTTTGAAAGCACCCCTTACTTTAGCAAGTGCTACACAGCAGGATATTTACTTATCTGCCTAGAAATAGGGGCAATTATGTAATTTTTAACTTATGTATAGATGAGTACATCTACCTTGATTGGCATGCAGACCAGCTAACATGGATAATCCATGTTTGGACGTGGTATGTAAAATAGCTGTAATAGCTGTATGGTGGTTAATAATAATAGGTTATAATTTACAGTGTATAATAAGCATTTATGTTGGTATATCTGAGTGCACCTATGGCACCTGTTGTTGCATTTTGCTGCCATAGCTGTTGCTCCTGTCCATCCTAAGCACTTATTCCTGCTCATGTAGTAAATTTTAGGATCTCATCATCTGTCCCATTGAAGTCTGTGAGACTCCATCTGTATAAATAAAAAAAAGTCATTTCAGCTGGTTTGTGGATCAGACTAGAAGTGATCACTGATTTGTTTCCTGGTGTCCCCAGTAAATGTGCTGAAGACTGTTGCCTTGGTTGAGGCACTTTTTTAAAACCACCATAAAAGCTAGATGGAAGTTTCAAGCCTGCATTCAAAACAGTCAGTGGGAATAAGGAGGGAGTCTTGTATTCAATCACACAGAGAAGTGAGGACTTGAGAGTTTCTTCCACAATATGCACTTATTTGGTTCCTGTATCTATAGATCACTTTATGGCAGTACCACATTTACTTTGCTCTGGGAACATAAAACACTGTTGTGGGCAATGCTCCCTCTAAGCTGGGGAGTCTTGTGAGCAAAAATTCTACCTTGTGAGCTACTGGCATTAAAGTTGTATGCTGCTGCATAAATTAGTTTGCTCTGGAGCTGTCCTTCCTGAGCTAAGTCAAAAATGTGTGAGCTGGAGGCAAAAAACCTATGAGCTAGCTCACACTAACTCAGCTTAGAGGGAACACTGGTTGTGGGTGAATAGAGTACTGGATTCTACAATGTTCCCAGGCACTAGCTAGGAAGTAGGGATCCAGGTTCTGTTTTGCACCATCAAAATCGGAAAACATCTAGAAATTCAAAAGTCCTGGTATGCATAGTTACAATATTACAAGAATATGGACTGTCTGTATTATATAGCATAACTCTCTCTTCACAAATAAAATCCCTTATTCCTCTGGTTAGAAGAAGAAGAAGAGGTTGGATTTATATCCCGCCCTTCACTCACTTGGAGTCTTACAAGCGGCTTACAAACTCCTTTCCCTTCCCCTCCCCACAACAGACACCCTGTGAGGTAGGTGGGGCTGAAAGAGCTTTTTCCCAAGCTGTCCTTGAGAGAACAGCTAGTACAGAGCTAAGGCTTGCCCAAGGTCACCCAGCAGGGGCAAGTGGAGGAGTGGGGAATCAAACCCGGTTCTCCCAGATTAGAGTTCACGGACTTAACCACTACACCAAACTGGTTAGGAAATCATACTGGAATAGTTCTGGCAAACATTGTTAAAGTGATACTTTTATTTTGCTCCTGGTGCACTAAAACGATTTTTGTAGCTATATGGATTTTTCCCTCCCCCCGCTCTTTGTTTTCCACTTTAAAAATTAAAGCCTCCAGGAAACTCACAAATGTTACTTTCTTCACAACTTGAGCCTGTTTTCATGCAGCTCCAGGCTCAATGCCATCTTCCAGACATACTTATGTTAATGATTCCACAAGTGAACCTATTTTTACTTATGGTTTGACTTATTAGTTGCTAATACAATGCTGGTAACATTTGTTATACTAAGTGGTAATGTAATTGCATAGTTGCAAAGGGAAAAGAATATCAGTGGCCTGAAAATTGTTTTTTTTTCTTGTGGAAATAGGTTCTGTCTTCTCTATCACAATGGAAAGATGTTGGGAGGTTCATTCATTCTTCTTCCTGAAGATATTCCAATATACTTGGATGTTCTTTCTTGTTAATTTCCCACTGGGCCCTTACCAAATAGCTCTTCCTTAAGTAAATTCAGCCATCTGTGATGAATCCACATTACTGTGTTGCACAATCCTTGCCTTGGTTAGCTCTGTAGAATAATTTTGAGAATTATTATTTTTAAACTGCAGGATTGTGGCTATTTGTTATGAGGGAAACAACCCAAATGTAGAGTTGAGACTGGTTCTGCAGAGGGGGCTGCCTTTTTAACTGGATGTAGTTATGAATTAATTCGACAAAGTTTAGAATTCTCTTTATGCCATCACTAGAATGTTTCTTTTCAGGCTAAAACCATAATTTAAAATTGTGGAGCCAAACACATAGAAGCCGAATAACATTGGTATTTGACAATAGAAAGGTTGCTCTTCACATATTCTGTAAGTTATGTAAGGCTGTTGAATTAGACCTGATTTTCTCAAATAAATTATGTTTCTTGACTTGATTGAGTCTTTCTGCATACAAAAAAAAAGGCATGTAAATAGCTGGGAAAACGGTTTGATCCCAACCTTCTCACTGACATGCTACTTTTCTATTGATGGGGAACACTGAACAGAAGAACATTCATTCATATCACCACCTGAAATCTGTAAGGGTTTAATGGAGACCATAGTGCCTATACAATCACATGTTCAGAATGATGAAGTAGTATGGCTCTGCTGGCACTGGGACTTCAGAGTGCAGATGTCATTGTTATATATCTGTATGCTCTTGTATGTAGAAAAACAGGTTGCTGTTTTAAAATCTTTTCAACCCTTTTAGCATGTAGATTGAACAAAATAATAACAAAATATATCGATACGGACCAATCGGGCTTTATGCCGGGCAGAACAATCACTGAAAGTGTACGTAAAACCTTAAACATTATTCAGTTCTGCAAACGCACTATTCCTAACTCAGTGTTATTATCTACAGACGCAGACAAAGCCTTTGATAGAGTGGAGCCTACTTATCTCCATCTACTTTTACACCGTATGAATTTTGGCCCTATTTTTCGACATGCTATTGAAACAATATACCATAGACCTATAGCTCAACTGTGTATTAACCACTTTCGAACTCAAGACTTTGTTTTATCAAGAGGCACGAGGCAGGGGTGCCCTTTATCACCCCTGCTTTTTGCCCTCTCCATCGAGCCCATGGCTTTTGCAATACGGAATGACACTCAGATTAATGGGGTTGAAATTGGAGGAACTAGATATAAATTGAGTTTGTATGCAGATGACGCTTTATTTTATATTACTAATCCAGAAACTGAATTACATCTTATTATGTCTCATTTACAGAAATTTGGGACTATTTCAGGTTTTAAGGTAAATTTTAATAAATCTGACCTATTTCCAGTTACTATATCTGAACACGCTAGAGACCAATTGCAAACTGAATTTTCCCTCAAATGGGTCACTGATAAATGGCGCTATTTGGGAATTTTGATCCCTCTCAATTTAGATAATTTATACAGTTGTAATTTTAATCCTTTAACACAATTGTTAAAATCCACATTAGAAGAATGGTCTGTTTTTTCTTTATCTTTAACTGAAAAGATTTCTATGTTTAAATCTTTGTTGTTACCTAAATTTTTATATTTATTTCAAAATTTACCAGTATCTCTACCCCCAAAAGATCTTAAACTCTGGAAACATCTACTTCTTAAATTTTTATGGGACAACAAACGGGCAAGAATCACTTATTTGAATCTTACCAAACCTAAGAAATCGGGAGGGCTCGCTCTTCCTAATTTGGCAAGATATTATTTAGCCTCTCAACTAAGGAATATCAACTTTTATGCTAACCCTAACTGTGATTTAAGTTGGGTTAAAATTGAGCAATTTGAAATTCAATCTTTTAATTTATCAGAACTTATATGGGATGTTTCCCACAGTTATAAGTCGCTAGGTATTCAAAATCCGTTTTTGAAACTTACTTTAGAGTTATGGTACAAGCTCCGGCCACAATTAGCTCCAGGGACGTCCCAAGTAGCGATACTATTAGGACAGACGTGGTTTCCTCCTGGTATGGAACTGAAATTCTATCAAACCTTTAAAAAGGCTGGTATGTATAGGATCTGTGACTTTTTGCTTAGGGACAAATTAATGTCCCTACAACAATTGGAAACGAAATATAATACTACAATTAACTGGTTGCAATATAACCAGTTGTTATCATTATTTAACTCATTTAGTAGGGCTAGAGTGTTTGATAGGTCTTTGACTAAATTTGAAATATTTTTAAAACAATATTGTTCTTCCACTAAAGGTCTTTTGGCTATTATTTACAAACAATTAAATGAAAGTGACTGGTCAACAACTTCTTCTATTCATACTGCATGGCACAAGGATTGTGGCTTTGACTTTACGCCAGCACAGTGGGATAAAATATGGTCTTCACCCCTATTACACAGTAAAATATCTAACTTTCAACTTCAACAATTTAAAATAACGAATCGGTGGTATTTAACACCTGAACGTCTCTTTAAATGCAAATTTAAACCCACCCCTTTGTGCTGGAAGCAATGTCAACAGGTTGGGTCTTTAGTTCACTGTTGGTGGGCTTGCCCAAAAATAAATGTATTTTGGAAATCTGTAATATTGGAAATCGAGATGGTTATTGGTGTGGAAATACCCAACACTCCAGAATCCTTGTTGCTGAATCTTTGGCCAGACGCGATTGCTTCTAATCAAACAATGGAAGTTGTTACTCTTATGTTGTTAGCAGCAAAAAATCTCATTGCTTCCAATTGGAAAACTTTAAAAATACCTACTTTGGGTCAATGGATATCAAAACTTTGGGACGTGATGGTATCTGATAAACTTGGACTCCAACTTGGTCTGGCTGACAATCCACGTCAAACAAACACTTTTGAAAAGAAATGGTTTAGCTTTATTAACTATATTGCTACCCACCGACCGCATCAATATATTATTCCAGATAAATACAGTAAAATTGTGAGATATTAGGTTTAGTTGTATGAGTCATTACGTGTTTTTGTTAGTTGTTTAAAAGTTTTTTCTTAGGGATTGTTAGATAATATCTTTCTTCTACATTGTTCACTGTTGTGTTGTTGCTGTGTTGTTGTCTTTTTTCATAAAAAATAATAAAATTGTTAATTGCAAAAAAAAAAAAGAAAAACAGGTTGCTGGAGAGTAGTGGTACAGACTTTTCCATGACATTTTATGTTTCTATGTGTGGGAAGAGTTTTGTACATTTGTACATTCAGACATGTAATGTTACATCTGTTTTCTGTAGTGGTAGGAGTTCATAAAGAGAGAATTCTGAACATGCCTTCTGGCTCTCATATAAAACGCACTGACTTTGTTTCTCCCTGTTTGTTTATTTTAATTCTCTGTAGTTGAATGATGTTGACCTTTGTTTTTGTATTAAGCTCTCCCCATTCATAATTAGCAATGTAAAAAATAATGTGACTTCGGAGAGCAAAAAAAAAAAATCCTCTCTCCCAGCAAATATATGTTAGGAAAATGATTAAATTCAGCCATGCATAAAAGAACTTTTATTCTTTCTCCAAAGGGCCCACTCTTCAGTTGCTTCCATATCTAACATATCTGGTACCTAGCCCATCACTACATGCAACAAAACTAGCAGTGGTATGGAATGATGTGATGGAATGATATGTAATAATTCCAGGTGGAACACTATTGTGGTGGGAGTTGGCCCTCCATGATTCTTCACCAGCCTCACCATTTACATCACAGGGGAAATTCTGAAGCCAGGAACAGGGGGGGAGGGGAAGCAGAGGTGGCTTAATATGGGAGTGATAGCTGGTCTGCACTAGTGGATTGATGGAGTGGCACGAGTCTGTTGTTTCTAATTAGCTTAGCTCCCTTTGGAAAGGGGGCGCCCTTTTGTTCTAATTGGCTCTGATTATAAAACAGATTTTCTACCTCCATCATAGCATACTTGTTCAGTGGTTTGCCATCTTATGGGTCAACATATCCTCACAGAGGCTATGACACTTTAGATATGTTTCCTCTTTCCCAGGGTCCATTGCAGAGGTTGCTTTTTAAGAGAAAAACTTGGATCACAATTAAGTTACTGTTCTCCAAAACTCAAACGGCTGGATTCTCTTTATTCATATTTTAAACTATACAAGCACAGCAAGATCAGAGTTGATATGGAAAAGAGAAATAAATCATCTGGTGAGCCATTATCATTCACTTTACATGAGGTAGAAAACAAATATTGCTGTCATTTTCTGACATTCACTATAGATAAATTGGAAATGTATATCATTCTTTAACGTACTAAAGAAACAAAAGGCCCAGCCTATTATTCTGTGATATATGCTGCTTTGGCAATATATATATATATTATCAAGAGGAAAACAAGCGAGCTCCCTTGACTCCAAGAGGTTGCAAATATAGCTTATCATGTCCCCAAATCATAAAAGGCTCATTTGGAAGAAAAATAAAGGAAAAGATTTTCAATTAAAGGGCAAACAAAATAAATGACAATTGTCTCTGTCTTCCTACACAACTACTCTTGGAAAGAAAAGCAAGGAGAGTGGGCGGGTGAACTCTTGATAATATTGGAATTCGTGTGAGAAATTACTTCACAAGAGGGTTTGTAAAATGGGGTGATCATTAAATAGTGTGCCAGTATAGTTTTCTCTGTGTTTTATGTTCTGCAAATCACCCTTAAGATAAAAAATATTAATTACATCTCTTTTCAAAGCAACACGAAGTATACTTGCATACAAGTGAAATGTCAGTTCCCAGCAAGATAGCTGATAAGTCTTTTTTTTTTTTTGCTCTTTCACAGAATAACCAAATTTTTTCTATGGACAGTTTATTTTGCTTTGCCCACATAAGTGCATACACCAAATACATAGATTTACATCTGTGTTGAATTTGCCATTATGTTAAGGGACACAACTGTATTCTAATCTCTGGATTAGCTAAATAGTTACATACATATCAATGTTGTTATGAAAGTATCAAAAAGGCAGCCACCCATGAAATTCTTTAAAATTTCTGCAAGTCATAAAATGATAAAGTATTAATTTTGCTATGCAATTTTCATTGTAGCCACTGAGAGGAATAGGATACTATCTGTGCTGTGGAGTGGTCATAGTAGAAGTTATGAAACATTATATACATAATGGAATGTAGCTATTTGTATGAACGTTGGGTATACCCTTGGGTATGAATGTTGGCCAATTCCCCAGTTAGGGCCCTGGATTTGATTTAATTGTGGAACTAGCAAGTTTCTAATGTTCTATGATAACTTGGAGGGGTTTCTGACAGCAATCAAATTATGAAGTTATATCTCTGTGGGAGGGCACTTTGACATATATCACGAGGGCTTTTACAGTGGTGGCCTCCAACTTCTAGCTTACTTGCCAATCTACTTACCTTGCCAACATTTGAGATTGAATCCTATGGATTTAACCTGCTAATGGCAGCACCCTCTTCTGGTGCAAGGTGCCTTCCCTCAGTGCAAGAGACTCTCCCATTAGTGAAAGAACCTCTTTCATCAGGGGAAAGTATCTTGTGCCAGAGAATGTGCTACCAATAGCAGAACAAATCCATAGCATCTAACTCTTGCAAGGCAATAAAAGTTCATTGCTTTAGACAGTTAATATGTATTTACTACACTTTTGTTTTAATTACCTGTATTCAATTATACACACACACATGGAGTAAGGCCTGTTGTGGGAAGAAATACAATGGGCTCTAAAAGGAAGCTTCAGGCAAGTGTCCCAGCTGTGGCTCATGGGACGGCAGAGGGAAGGGGCAAATAGAGGGAGGCAAGCCGTGTTTATTTCCTTCTGGTTAGCTATAAGGCAGGGCTGTCTCAAGTCCTTTTGCTGCCCCAAGTGGGTAGTATGGGAGGACAGCCTCATGGTAACAGGTATGGTTCCCTCCACCCCTAACTTATGTTGATTTGGGGATATGCAGTGGCAGCTAAGGTAGAAAACCACCTCCTCCTATGCAATGTCTTCTAGGTTCCAAGGGTCTGGAAAGCGGTTCCATTGCCAGTTACAGGACTGCCAACTCTGGATTGAGAAATTCCTGTAGATTTGAGGGGTAGAGCCTGGGAAGGGCAGGGTTTGAGGGAGGGACTTCAGCAGGGTAAAGTGCCATAGAGTCCATTGCCCAAAGCAGCCATTGTCTCCAAGAGAACTGATCTTGGTCAACTGGAGATCAGTTGTAATAGCTGGGAATTTTCTGTAGGGGAAATGATGTGCTGTGGCTGGGGAACACAGTGATTTCTGGGAGATCTCCATGCCCAATAGGGAGATTGGCAACTCCAGTCAGGCCCATAGCTAACATGGGGCCCACAGGGCCCAGCCCCCTAGCATTTCTTCTGGGCCCCTCCCTCCCAGGCTAGCACCAAAGTACCTCAACTTGCTGCGTGTGCTGTGCTGCCTCCAACCTGGCTGCCAGATTTTGTGCCTGTGCCTTGGCTGCTTCCCCACTGACCTCACTCCACACCCAGCCAGCGACATCCAGAACAGTGGCAGTGGAGATGGCGGCAGTTCCAGCAGCAAGAGTGTTAGCCGAATTGCTTTAATTTACGTTTAGCAATCAGCAAAATACACGGGTTCTTGCCAACTATACCAGGGTCCCACCCCTCCCGGGAGATCTCAAGGAAAGAGGCACGTGAGACAGCTTCCAAGTTCAATATTGTTTACTGGATCATGTAATCAAGCATACAAAAATCGTAATCACACACACAATCTTACAGGTCTAATAAAATAAAGAGAGAAAATAGCACTTTTGCATGAGCAGGTTTCGTTGGTGGGGAAAGCACATTACCTTAGATGCGTTGTTCGATGTCAAGATGAATTGGATGGAGGGGAAGAAAGGTATAAAGCTATGGGGCCACGAGGCTTGAACCGGCAAGACCACGTGGTTCTCCTGGATCGCGAGTCCAGAGAGAGAAAAAGGGGTTCAAAGATGGAGGCCAGGATTTGGGGACAGAAAGCTGGACTGAAGGGTCAATAGGTAAGATAGAGGGCGACGGCTCAAGAGGCCGAGTGACTCTCGGTTTGGGCTTTTATTGGGGGTCTTGGGGCGGGCTTTGCAGACCACAACCCACTAACACTCCTACTAGGCGGTCCGTCCCTGTTGGACCTTGCTATAGGTTAAAGGTGAACAAAGGGAGGAGGTCCAGGGGTTTGGTCAGTTGTGCAAGAGTATGACCTCACCAGGAAACAGACACTGAGTCTGGGGTCCGATGACTCACCTGGCCATACCTATTGTTAGTTGATGGTTTTAGCCAAGTATCTGATGGCTGGCACATTAGTTGCTAGGCAGTAACTATCCAGATGTATAGTGGGGGAGTGGGGGTTAGCCAGCGGATGTCTGACAGAGGGAAACCTCATGGCAAGAGGAATCCCTTATCTTTGTCTTGGGTGAACTGTTCAGGGTGTCAGCCTCCTGGCTTGGGCTGGAGCTGGCTCCTATGTGAAGAAGAAAGCGCAAGACCCTACCACTGCTGGCAACACAGAGTTCAAACTTATGGATATTAAAAATCCATAAGAGCACAGAAAAGTGCCTTGCTGGCTAACAAGAGGCGCCTGCTTGGTGGTGTGATGGGTGGGCAGGTGGGCTTGGGAGAGTGTCCTGCTGCCTGTCCCCACTCCCACTGTCAGATCTCTTTCTCCCCCCTTCCCTGCCAGTCCCCCTACTGGATGCTGCTGCCCACTGCCTGCTTCTCCCTGCCTAGCTTCACAACTTGGGCAGGTATGCAGTGCTCCAGGGGAAAGAGGAAGCTGCAGCTGCTGGGCATTACCCTCCTCACTTGCCCTGGAGTCTGGTGGGGGTGCAGGGCTGCCTTAGAAGAAGGCTGGCTTCTAAGGAGTTTCACTAATTAACTTTGATTTAATTAGTTGGTGGCCCCTCCCCAAAATATCCCTAGCTATGGGACTGACTGCAATGACGGTTAAAGGGAAGATTGGGATATGTATTTTACCTCAGAACTCATTCAATGACTCCCAAAAGCAACAGCAAATTGTTTAGAATGTTAGAGGCAAAGGCCAGTCAGGCCGCATATGCAAATGATCTCTGTGTTCCAACTGGCTATGGGGGGGGGCGGGGAGAGGAACAGCAAACTGTTTAGAATGCAGGAGGCAAGACTCAGGCAATGCAGCCAGTAGATAGGGACAGCTTGAGTGACACGTCATGGAGCCAACTGATTTGGGATTGCATGGAATGTTCAGCAAGGTGCACCCCAAAACACAATGTTATACACACACACGCACTAAAAGATTACATAAAATACATTAAAAGATGTGGATGCTTAGTTGATGAAATCACATGTTGGGGGAGGATTATGTTCCCAGAGACAGAGCCAAAAGGCTTGAGAACTAAAGTGGGCAGGGACAGGAGACAGATGTTTGTTCAGGGGGCAATTCATAAAGTGAAAAATTTGGGATGTCTGTAGATGGGGAAGGGAACTGTAGACAAATTTCAAACCAGGATAAAGGCCAAAGATGGAATGGAGGTTGCTGGTTCCAAATATGGACTATAGTGACAGTTTATTGTGCCAAAGTGAACACTGCTGAGATGTAGGGATTTTTTTGATTAATGATCTCAATCATTCTGGCTGAGTCAGGGCTTTTCCGGGTGTCTTAGGGAATACCGTTTCCTCTTCTGGTCTGTCGTTTTTATCCTGGCTATAGATTTGCCATCATGATGGGTAATAGTAGTGACAAGAGACAAAATGGAGGCAGCATGAACAAACAAGAGATCACTTACATGAAAACTAAGTCTGCACCTGAAATCTACTGGATAGTACAAAATGGGACTTCTAAGGAAACAGTTAGGCATGTCCTGTTTTTTTTAGAAAGCAAAATTACTGTGTAAAATAATATATTCCATAAAACTGAATGTCCATGTAGTTTGGTTGGTAGAATCATATATAAATAGATAATCTGAGAAATGAACGTATGACACAGGTCAACAAATTTCAGGTCATAATATAGTAGTGTGACACAAATGACATTTGATAAAATGTATATTATTTATCCAAATAGCAATTTGTTCAACCTACTTAACTTTACAATATTACAAAATTACAATATTACAATGAGCACCCGGTTTAAACTCATTTCCACAGTAGTCTTCCTCAGGAGTAATTCATTATTGTATTTTGTAAGGAGGTGTCAGCTTCTTGATCAGTTCAAAAATATATATATGTTCAGCTTGCAGCGAAATGTTCAAGAAAAAAAAACATGACCTACTACTTGATTTAAGATATATTTTTCCTAGTTTTTTCCATTTATATGGGAAAAATATCCATCATCTGTTTGCTAGTCATGAGTTTTAAGAGGGCAAACTTAACATATTTGCATTGCTGAGATTGTCTTTTTTAAAATACAGCAACCAATATTTTAATATAAAAATCTGATTCGAATGACAAAAACAACTTGATTTAAAAAAAAATTATCCTCAACTTTAATTCAGGTGCAGATACTGGAGTTTACACTTGGAAGTTTCATTTGTATTGGCTTATTCTTGTTTCTGAATTCAAAATGTAGGCTCTTCTCAACCTTCAATAAAACTGGAGAGTTTAGCAGCTGAGAACAGCACTCTCCAAAGAATAATCAATGTCTGGCTGAAATTCTATGGTGACAACAGCTAATTGAATATCAACTGATGAAAGCCTTGTGCATTAGGATAAATGTTATCTTTTAGATTTAAAGTAAATATCAAGTAATCTCATTCAAACATCTTCTAGATTTGTTATTGGTAGTGTCAATTTACGGCAGTGCATTGATTATTCTTTTGTTAACAATTAATTGTTAGGAAGAGATTTTTATCCTGGTGACAGGAAAATACTTGTCTTGTCAGATTCCATTCAGTACCTTACACACCTGTAACATTTTGCTTTAAGAGATAACTTGATGGAGACTGCATAGCTAAATAGTTGCATACACACTAATAAGTTGTTATGGAAGGCTTAACAAATCCAAGATATGCAAATTATAGTTTGCAGTGTCCTAATAGTGTTAGTTTAGAATAAAGAATAATCCAGTATATGTCATATAGTATACCTGACAAGTACTTGTTTCGCTATTTCCCCTGAAGCAATTTTCACTCTGATTTGATGTCTTGTAGATTGTCTAATTAAAAAGTTAAGAAAAAGAACGTTCTTTTTGACAGATAAAAAAATAATAGACTGTCGTAATTCATTTAGAGATAATAGAGAAAAATAAAGACAAGATTTTCTGCGTGACATACAGATGTAAAAGGGTTCTATAAAAGAGCCGTTACAAATCTTGGGGTAGGAAACGGAACAGTACGTAATAAGAGGATTTGGTTTTCAATATTTAAATAATAAATTATCACCCTGTCATTATGTATACATTTTGCTATATGTTGTTTTATCAGCTTTCAGAATCTCCTTTCCAGGTAAAAGAATTTTCTAGCCAGGAAAATACTCATTGTGAAGACACCGTTCTTTCCCAAAGATGATCTGATTTCAATTTGTTTTTTAGGATCATAAATATATATTAATTGAACTTGAATGGTTAGTAAAATTATCATGATGTCTACTGGCATTATATGCATGGAAGCTTGTTAATGTGACAATATGAAAATTTCATTTCAATCAAGCTCTGAAAAATCATATTTATGTAGCTTATTTGCAGGCTGCAGTTGCTTTCATATTCTTACCACTTAATAACGTTTGCCAGGACCATGGAGAATTGACATAGTATCACATAACATTAATCATTCCCTGTCATATAAACTGAGGCTGACAGGTGGTTCAGTTTCACATTTGACTTTATTCCTGCTTTTTTGGGAATTTATCTGCCTTGCATTTCTCTAAACACATGTTGATTCTAACTATTGGGGTGCATACATCATGAGATATATAGAGGTTAATTTTGGTATACTAACCCAGTCTCTGTAGAAGCAATATGGAGGCAAGGGTAACATGAGTCAGTCAAATCGAGGAAAGCTGCAGTATAAATGGAATGGGAAAAAGTTACTGCTTGCAGTGTAGAAATAAAGCCAGCCTCTTATTTAATTCACCAGCCACAAAGAGGTGTCTTTTCAAAGTGGAGACAGACCATAGCTCAATGACAGAGCACATGCTTTGACATATACTCATGGTCCTGGGGTTAATACTTGATATTTCCAGTTAAAAGGCTCCTGAGTGTGTGTTTTATTTCCTTTTTTTTATAGCTCACCTTTCTTGCTGAGACTGAAGATGGATTACACAAGATAAAACAATGCAATCAGATAGCATAAGACACCCAATAATCAGGGCAATAGGACTTTCATTGCAATGTAGGTGTGCCCCCCCCCCCCCCACGGGGGCAGCAGGACATCATAACTAACTTCCATGGGCAGTAGAGACTCACTCACCAGACACAGTGATGCTCCTTAAATGTCTCTTTATTGGAACTGGCAAAGTCCATGCAGGCTTCTTCATGAGTTCAGTTTCCTTCACCTGCTGTCTTTTGTCCCTTCAAAATCTCAGGGGCTGAGCTGCAATTCTGTCTCGAAGCAGTTCTACCAGGCTTGGCCAGGCCTTATCTTGCCCCAGGCCCCCAGCTCTTCCTTTAGGTTCCTCTCCTCCCTTCTTTGCACCTTCTCAGCCTTTACCAGCCAGATTGCCTTCCTCACCTCCCCTGTCTCTTCTAACATCTTCCTTTTTAAATCCTTGTGACTCTGTCCATGCTGGCCAAGCCCAGCACCACCCCTTTCTTTTCTAAGCCTTGTTCCTTTCTTAAGAGAGCCAGTCTGGTGTAGTGGTTAAGTGCGCGGACTCTAATCTGGGAGATCCAGGTTTGATTCCCCACTCCTCCACTTGCACCTGGCTGGATGACCTTGGGCAAGCCATAGCTCTGTACCAGCTGTTCCCTCAAGGACAGTTTGGGAAAGTGTTCTCTCAGCCCCACCTACCTCACAGGGTGTCTGTTGAGGGGAGGGGAAAGGAGTTTGTAAGCCGCTCTGAGACTCTTAAGTGAGTGAAGGGCGGGATATAAATCCAATCTCTTCTTCTTCTCCCCCCCCTTTTATTTTTTTTATTCCATACAAGCAAAACAGTGCACTAGCTCATCCAACTCCAGGTAAACCAATCAAAACAGTCAGTCCTCAATGAAGAAAAGAAAATAGGTAACAAGCAAAAACTAGAAGAAGATGATATCTTTGTAAATTGGGTTATTTGGAATAATATCCTGTTCAGACAAAAATTACATTAGTGGAAACCAGGTTGCCACAAAACTATTATAAGCTTTCTCAGAGTATGGTTGCATAGTGCCAACAGTAACCTTTGCCACAACAAAATAAGACCAAATACGACTAAACTAAGTATCGATGTGGGGTGGCAAAGGATTTTTCCAATGGGCAGCAACCGTATTTCTTGCTGTAGAAAGTAAAATAGAGATTAACTCATTATGCTCTTTATTTCCTACTCGGGGGTTTCAGTATTCCAATTAAAAAATCTCAGGAAGGAAATTTAACTTTACACCTGTAATTAAACAGATATTTTGGTGAATCTGTTTCCAAAAAAATTCAAAGATTGGGCAAGACCACAAAGTCACCCATCTGACCACATTTCCTGGTGCAACAAGGGGAATTTATTGAATTTATTCTGTGGAGTCAAGTTGGCGGTAAGTACCAGCGGATTTAACCATGTCCTTGATTTGCCCAACTCCAGCTGCATTTGCCTAGAGCTAGCCAGAGGCCCTTGCTGTCTCCCATGCTCTTGGCTGGCAAACATCCTACCACTGCTGCTATGCTCAGCTGCTACTTGGTTAGAGGGAGAGTATCCTGCAGGTGGTGCTCCTGCTGGGTCTATCAGGCTGCTACTGCCTTCTTGTGAGATGCCCCGCCCTGTTCTGGAATAGCTGCTGCCTTTTGCCTAGTAGGTGGGGCCTCCTCTGGCCTCCAATGCTGTCTCTGTGTCACAGTAGGATAGAATGGTTATAGATGAATGTGGGTATGCTCATGCTTGAAACTTATTTAGGATTCACCCCTTTTATTACAGGGCTAATTTGCACAACTCTTTTAAAGGTGGAAATGTCACCATACATTTTCTGAGGGTTGGGGTTTTTTGGGTGGTGGTGGCAAGGTTACTGTATCATGAAGGTTGGGGTAGCTTATGGTTTCATAATGACATCAACTTAACACATGACAATTGTCAGGAAAAGTCAGCTCATTGGCTTTTTCTCCGAAGACACAATGATTTCAGTTGGCCTCCTACCATACCATTTCATGCACATCTTTTGCCTTAATATGAATAATCTGTGCATTGTGCTGTACTTTTAAAGCTTAAGAAAAAAACTAAAAAATTAAAAGGGGAAGCAAAACCTATAGGTATCTGTGTGTGTGCACACACACATTGGAATATTTTAAAGAAAATAGCTGAAGAGGATTTTCACACACACACCCCCCCCCGCCATCATCATCTTCAATTATCTTCTTTAAAATGTTTCACTAAAATATAGGATCTGTAGCAGAAAGTAAAGGATTAGACATACAAGTTACTAAGAGTGTTCGCAAACATTAACAGTAATGTCTGCCCCTTATCAACATACATTGATTTAAAACACATCCTTTCATTTAAATGGTTTTGATTTTCTGTCTAGAAGACAAAAGAGAATATTAGTAGCTATCACTTACTGAATTCACAGAATTGTGCATTGCCTCCTCCACAGTATTTCATTGTTTTTATATTTCAGGTAGTTCTAGCCAGATTAACAATAACTTTTACTTGAAAAGCAAATATTAACAGGATATATAGACTGGGTGGATTTATTTTTCTGCTTAGTTATAGAACAGCATGAGTTTGGAAACCAGCTATAATCTGGCTCTGGCTCAGAAGCAGAACAGCCAGTTTGCATGTAGAAGGTCTCAGGTTCAATCCCTGAAATCACCAGCGAAAAGGATCAAGTAGCAATTGAAAGACCTTTTCCCAAAACCTTGGAGAACAGCTCCCAGTCAGAGGAGATAATATTGATCTTCATGAACCAATAGTCTGATTCAGTATAGTTCAAAGGTAAAATAGATCTGGAATGGGGAGTTCTTGATTCAAATTTTAGCTAAGCCTACACAGTGACTCTTGGTGACTCTTAGTCTAAGATATTACCATGAAAATTTGGGACTAGACCATATAGAAGTAGCTCCCATATCTCAATGAATAGTAATGTATAAAACATATCATGTATACATTGCTTAGGTAAAAATGACAATATTTGCAGAAATGCTTGGTTGCAAAGACTGTTCCTGTAGCCATAAGAAACGAGAAGCCTTAATGGATGACAAAATTCTTAAAATTGCTAAACATAGACAAGAAGCCAAACAAAAAGGAGACAGAAGTAGCACTAGAAGTTTAAATGCAGCATTCCAACAAGTTTCATGTGGACACAAAGAAAACTGTTACAATAGCCAATGTAAAGAAATAGAAGAGGACAGTAAAAAAGGAAGAACAAGAGCTCTGTTCCACAAGATCCAAGAAATCAAGGGGAAACTTAAAGTACAGTTAGGCATGCTGAAAATCAACACAGAAATGTATTAACAGAGAGGACAAAATGAAGAAAAGATGGGAACAATACACTGAAGAACTATACAGAAGAGATGAAAGGATGTCAGATTCCTTCCAAGAAGAATCTTTTGAATAAGAACTTACAATTTTAAAAATGAAGTGAAAACTGCACTGGGAACAACTGGGAGAAACAAATCACCAGGCATAGATTGAATACCAATAGTACTCACAACTTAGTAATGAACCACCTGAGATCCCTAGAATTCATCAGGCTGAATTAAAAAATGAGGGGTATGATGGGAGATAATGCATCTAGGCATGATGGAGAAGCCACAAAGTTTGCAGCAGTCTTAACATGGATGGTGTTGCGGACTTAGTAAGGACAGACTACACTGGCTGCAAAAAAATCTGAAAAGGGATGGTTCCAGAGTGAGTAGCTGCCATTATCTGTTGCAAAATGCTCAGCAGTATTCATTACTAAGTAATGTTTAATAGGTTCTGAGCTTCAGCCCTGAGGAAAAACTTATAGGTTGCATCACCAAGTTCCAGAACCCCTGTAAAATTATTCTGAACTCTAAAACATCTTAGAGTTATTTAATAAAGCGAGGCATGGGGGAAGAAGAAATGGGTAAATACCGAAGACATTGGTCCTGAAAGGAAGAGAGGTATAAGATGAAGGGGGGGGGACATTTTAATAATCAAAAATTCAAAATTGAACACAGATCATCAAGCCTATGGCTCAATTCAGGCAGCATGTGAATGATGGTTTAATTAAAGTAACAGTAGTTAGAGTTAATGTCTGAATATCCATCAATATGAATTTTATGTCTGAACCAAGCCTTTCATAAAGCTAATTCCAATTTTTGTCCCAGAGCATGAATAAAAAAATATGTACAGTGGGCCCCCATACAGTTAGAGGAGCTATTTCCACAAATCCCCCAAATCTCAAAAGTCTAAAAGATGATAAAATCCCCCCAAATCAAGTGTAGACATTGCAATTTTGACTACCAACTTGCAAGACTATGTTGCATGATCACAATTGACATTATGGGGTTTCTAAGAAATCCCATGCAATATTTCTAAACCCTTTTTTAAAAAAAGGGGATGGAAAGGGGAAAATGTACAACCAGGAAAGCTGCTTGGTGAGTAAAGGAAGTGTACAATGGGACGGTGTCTTCCAAAGTGTGGAGGGGCAGAAAGAAAGTGTGCTGCAGGGGATGCAAATGGCAAGTTGATGGGTGTGGGAAGAAAGCATGCAGAGAAAGGTTGGGAGAAGGGACAGAGCACAATGAGTGGAAGCAGCAGAGGGAGAAGGGATTTAACCTTCTGTCATGGACTGCCCTGGGCTGGCATGGAAGGATGAGTCCTCATTGGAGGAGGAAGACCTGCCCTCAGACCTTACTCTGGGAGATGCTCCTCGGCTGGCATGGAAGGATGAGTCCTCATTGGAGGAGGAAGACCTGCCCTCAGACCTTACTCTGGGAGATGCTCCTGGCAAGACAGATTCCTCAGTGCCTCTTGGCACTGCCCTATGAACCCACAGGACCTTTAAACAAGGAGGCTCCAGGATGGACCCACTGGCTGCCAGTCCCACCACATTCTCCCCCAGGAACCTAGGCACACCGAAGGCAGAGCCAGGGCTGAGGCCTGGACCAGGTGCAGGATTTATATACCTGAAAGCTCAAAGTCTCCCCTCTGATGAGGATGCACAGGAAAGACCAATGACTCACTTCAGCATTTGGGCCCTGCTGCTTCTCATGTGTAGAGGAGTTAATTCTTATGAAATGCTGGACCTAGCATCACCTGTAGGGAAACTCCCTATATAAGCCTGCAGCGAGGTAAGAGCCAGTATGGGAACTCTGTCTACCAAGTCCTGTTGCTGTGGAGCCCTGTTGTTTCCCTTGACTCTACCTCCAGCCTGGTGAGCAAGACACCTCCCATATGAGTCCTTGCAAGTCTCCTTTTGTACTGACTGTTATTACACTGCATTTGTAAAGCCATTGTTTAATTCTGTGGTTCTTGATAGCATTTAGCCTTCCGTAGGGCAGGGAAAAAATGTGACTGCTTTTAATCAAACCTCTTTTCTAATGTTCTCCTGGGAATACCATGTGCTTCTTAGAGTTTTCCTGCAGAAGACATGCTTTTAAGGATATTCAGCTGTACATAGGTGTGAAAAAGACACCGTACACACGTTTAGATAGTGTTCAAGTCAGTTTCATTTTGTGCGTGTGAAGAGGTGAACTTTTGAGGTTAACAGCAAGTATTTTGTTTGTTTGTGTATGGAGTTTGTACAGGGTCTGGGTCGTAGGTGTAGGGAGCTCACCAGGAATCTTTTTCCATGGGTCCATGATGGCTCTTGGCAATCTTGTATTCCATATGGATGAAAAGGCAGGATAATGTTTCAAAAAGAAATAGAATGTTATAAGTTACTGAGAGTATCTTGGTATATGCTATTGTCAGATAGACTTGGTATGTGGATGGAATTAAGCCAACAATCTTGGATGATCTTAGAGACTGACAGTGCAATTCTAAGAACCCTTCCTTGGAAATAAGCCCCATTGAGTGAACTTGAGTAGGATTCTGAACAAATGTGTTTAAGATGGCACAGTGAGATAGGAAAGGGTTTCTCATCCAACTAGAGCCCATCACTTGGAGTCAACAGCAGCAAAGAGAATCATGCCCAGAAGACTAATGATGTCTAGCACAGATTCTGGAGCATGGCATACTGTAAAAAAATATTAATGACATATGTAGGCACCTAGGAAGGGACAGATAGGCAAATGGCAAGTGATAAAATTACATAAATGTATCACTTGTACAGAGAGTACCTAGACATTATTTTTATTTTATTGTAGAAAGCATTATAATGGGCCCTCTGCTACACTGTGACAAAATTTGTTATTCATTAAGATGGAAACAAAGAAGAGGGATGGAGTGGTGCTATTGCACTGTGTACATTTTAATCCAGTACTAGAACAAAAACATCTACAGGTCTTAATTGGTATCTATGGGTTGAAAACTCTGTTTTTAACCTATACATTGTTTTCATCTTGTTAATGGACTGTTATGATGTTTCTGTGTCTTTACAACTGGTGCTGCTTTGTTAGCTACCTTGAGTCTAAGAACACAAGATAGAATTAAAATATTTGCAAAATATTAAAGAAAATACCAGATAAGTAATTGAATTGTGTCTTACAATGGGAGACTTAAAACACAAGACTTATATATAAACAGATTTACTTGAATTTAAGGTATATATTTACATGAAACTAAAATGAAGAATAGAAATAACAAGAACGAACAGTTGGAATTAGAAATAACAAACAATTTTATCGGTGGGGGTGGTGGGACGGAACGGACGGACATCGATTTACAAGAAACGTAATGCATTCTCCTTCACATGTCGCATTAGTGTAAAATTACATATGTTTCTTAAATATATGTTTTCATCAACTTCATATGCGTGGACATTATTGTCTAGAGAAAACAAACTGCCCCACACAAGATGGTAAGATGGTTTTTATGAAGTAACCTTAAAATAATTAGCACATAAAATATGTATCAGATTCTATCAAATTGCGTCAAAGGACAATTTTCTTAATGTGTGTTTATTAGTTCTAGTGTTAAATTAAAATATAGAAAAGCAGGTATTTATGGAATATTTAGTGAGTACCAGCTAAAAGCTTTGTATCTCATCCCTGCAATATATTTGGCAATCTTTGGCAATCTTTTGTTTAGGATTTATGTGCCAACTCTGAATATTTAGGTGTCTTCAGGACATTGCTTAAATGTTTGTCACTGATCCAGATTGTCCAAGCAGGAAGTTTACCTTCCATTGGGTGTGAAATTAAATGGACTAGAAGCAGACTAGCCATGCCAGACTAGGCTGATAGTGGGGCTGTACTGTTTTCACTTACCACTTGTTTTAATCCAAGATGATCATTTTAAAGCAGAAAAAGTGAGGACCAAAATCTAGCATACCTAGCCAAAGTAGACACACACAAAGCATCATTTGATAAAAAAGACATGGACAGATGGGTCCTCTGACAGAACACCCCTTCATTTGCCAGAGTAACATTTTTATTTTTATTTTATTGGATTTGTATCCCACCCTCCCCGCATAGCAGGCTCAGGGCAGGTTCCATCAAATACAGTAACCAATATACAAAGAATGAAAAACAATTAAAAACCTTAATAAAATACAATAATATTCTTATGAAATAAATTCTGGTCAAAGCCTCACAGATGCAGTCTATTTTGAGCTTGGATCCCTAGATGGTAATACAGATCTGACCCACTGAGGAAGAGGCCCAATAGAGAGGGGGAGACAACCACCAGCCTAACTAAAAGCCTCAGTAAAGAGCTCCATCTTGCAGCCCCTGCAGAACTGTAAAAGGTCCCATAGGGACCTGATCTCATATGGGAGCTCATTCCACTAGGTAGGGGCCAGGGCTGAAAAGGCCCTGGCCCCAGTTGAGGCAAGACAGACATCTTTGGGGCCAGGGACCACCAAGAGATGCTGATTAGCAGATCATAAAGTCCTTCGGGGCTCATAGAGAGGCAGTCGCACAGATATGCAGGCCCCTGGCCATATAGGGCTTTAAAGGTGAGCACCAACACCTTGAAATGGATCTGGTACTCAATAGGCAGCTACTGTAGTTTGCATAGCACTGAGTGGATCCATGTCCACACAGATGATGACGTCAACACCTGTGCTGTAGCTTCCAGAGCAGAATCAAGGGCAGCCCCATGTAGAGAGAATTACAACATCCAATCTGGAAGGGACCATTGGTCATCATAGCCAGGTCCTGGGGATTGAGATATGGGGCCAACTGCCTGATCTGTCTCAGATGGAAAAGGCAGACCTAGCAGTGGGGGCAACCTGGGCCTCCATTGTTAGTGAGATTTCCAGGAACACACCCAGGCTCCTTATTTTCAACGCCAGCACCAGTGGGGCCCCATCAAAGGTTGGGAGCCCAAGACCACTGTCTTCAATGGATTCAGTTTCAGTCTGCTCTGTTGTAACCATCCAGCCACAGCTTGTCATGCTCTGTCCAGATTTTCTGGAGCAGAGTCCGGGTGGCTGTCCATTGGTAGATAGAGCTGGGTGTTGTCAGCATACTGTTGACAGCCCAGCTCATACCTCCAGATAATCTGGGCGAGGGGGTACATGTAGATATTAAACAGCATTGGGGAAAGAATCAACCCTGCGGCACACCACATTCCAGCAGGTGTTGCTGAAATAACTGCCCCCCCCTCTCCCAGCACCACCCTCTGTCCCCTATCTTGGAGAAAGGAGGTCAGCCACTGCACGGCAAGCCCATTTATCCCCACATTAGTGAAGTGGTAGGTCAACAGATCATAGTCAACTGTATTGAATGCTGCCAACAAATCAAGAAGTATCAGCAGCGCCAATCTGCCTCAATCCAAGTGTCTCCAGAGGTCATCCACTAAGGTGACCAGAACTGTCCCTATCCCATGGGCAAGGCGAAAACCAGACTGGAAGGGATCCAGTATATTAACATCATCCAGGAAAGCCTGGAGCTGTGTCGCCACTGCCTTCTCCACTACCTTACCCAGGAACAGTTGATTAGACACTGGGTGATGGTTTTTGAGGACCATGGGGTCCAAGGATGGTTTTTTGAGGACAGGATGGACCACAGCCTCCTTCAATCCCTCTGGGAAAGTTCCTACTGATAGGGACAGATTGATAATCTCCCTCAGAGGGGTCCACACATTGTAGCCACAGGCTTTCACCAGCCATAACAGGCAAGGATCAAGGAAGCACATGGTGGGCTTCACAGCGGCCAGGATTCTGTCAACAATAGAGCTATTCACTTAGTGGGAATAATAGAATCCAATCAATTAAAACAACTGGCAATTTGAAATAAAAGGAAAGAGAAAAACAAGAGCAAAGCCTTACATGTGCTACACAATTATCAGGCCACATGTCCAAATTGGCATCTTAGTGAGTAGCTGGGTGTTTCAGCACCATGGCCAGTTCAACAGTTCTAGGCTGCTGTATACTAGACCCACACTTATTTCTGAGACTGGGTAAAGATGGGAAAGAGGGCATTCAATGACTCTTCACCATATTCTCCATGATAACTACTAATCCATATTTCAGGCCCAGTGAAAAATGGAGTCTTGGTTACTTACTTGAAGTCTGACCTCCCACAGAGACTTATAATTAACATGTAGTAATCCTGGAAATTTTAAAATGTTTAAACTCAGACGTAAGGAGATCGCTCACACCTGCCTCCTTTTATCTCAGTCCTCAATGGTTTTCTGATACTGCTGACATATCTGGCTGGCAGTAAGACTTGCTTGATTAAAGGAAGAATGCATTGTAGGCATGACTCTGGTTTGAGAACTTGCATGCAAAACAAATAAGGTCAGTTCACATCAGACTAGCTTTTTTATTTCAGCTGTGCCTTGGTTTGACCAAAATATATAGAATAGATACCATATATCCAATATAGGACAATTTACAACCTTTTAACCAATGAACTTACTTTAGAATGATCATACGATGTATGCCAGAATTTACCTGTGTGGCAAACTTTTATGACATAAAAATAGGTGGTGTTTTTTTTTTTTTAGAAATATGAACTTTAAAAATATTTGTACTCCACCTTTCTATTGGAGCTCAAGGTGGTTATTTATGTCCTCCCCAAGAAAACACCGTCAGCTTAAATTCCATTATGCCCATTATTAAATTCCATTATGCAAATAAAATGCCCATACAGCAGCACCTCCTAAAAACTTCTAAAGCTTTAGATCCTTTCATCTTCTCAGAGACTTTGTTTCACAGTGAGAGCCACTACAGTGAAGGAGCAGGCTCTAGTAGATGCCAAGTAAACCTCATTAAGCAGGGGAATAATTAGAAGGCAGCAAACAGAAGACTACAGTTGACTACAGAAGACTACAGAGAACGTATGGGGAGGGAAGGTATTTCAGATATAAGGGTCCTAGGCCATGAAAGGCTTTATTTAAAAAATGTGCATGCTACCTCTTCAGAAAACTAATCAAAGTGGTTTAAAACTAATATAACAAAACAAAACCATGAAAAACCTAGCTAATACCTTTAAAACAACCCAGGCCACAACACTACAAAGTACATCCAGAGCAGCTTAAAATGAGCTTTAAAGGTTATAAGCAGCACCTTAAACTGATCTTGGAAAGAAAGTCAAAGCCAACATAGCTGTTTTATAATAGGTGAGATGGATTCTTGTTGGATAGACCCTAACAACAGTTGGCCTGCCACATTCTGAGACAGTTGCAGTTTTTGAGTTTCAAGGACAGCCAAATATAGATTATGTTACATTAGTCCAACTGCAAAGTTATAAAAAAATGAATGTGACCAGGTTGACTGAGTCTAAGAAAGGGGACAGGGGGGTGAACCAGAGGCAGTTGATAGAAGGCACTTGTGCACTGCAACCTCTAGCTTTTCAAACAGCAGGTTTGGGTCCATGACCCTCCCCAGGTCTCTTAACATGCTTTGCAAATGCCAAATCCAATCCATCCAAGACAGGTGCATCCAGCCCCTCCAAAGCATCTGCCTTCTTGTCTGAAGTCAGCTTATTGTTCAATAGACTCTGGACCACAGCTTCAAAGAATTTTAATATTTGTATTTAAAACAAAATCAGAATTCACTTGGAGGGTCTATGCCACATAGCCTATTAAAATGAAATGCTTTGTCGCAAGACTTATACAAAAGCATAAGCTTTGTTTAAGCAAAACTTTTCATAGCAAATATAATTTCTTAATTTGGATAAAGGCATGTAACTGTGTGAAGAATTGCTACCATCATTTTTTACTGTTTTAGTAGATAATATAATCCACATCCTGCATGGCTTTTTTTTTTCAAGAAGAAAAGAAAAGTCATTTGCAATGGAGGCCTGAAAAGAACTAGAAGTGAAAGCAATAAACGGTAATTTTAAAATTATAGCATCATAATAACGCTGTCAACTGCTCACAACAAGAGGAACTTACTGAATACAATAACATTTGTCTGCACTTTTTCTTCGCAGTGAATTGCGGACCACCAGGTATATTCAGTTTCAATTCTCTAAGATTTAATGCCATCTCAAATACTAACAATGTATTGGAGAGTCAAGCAGTCATGTGTTCTTAGACATTTTATATTTATAAACTCTTTGCTAAATTATCCATCTGAATAAAATACATGTGTCTATATAAGCCCAGTATTTACAAATATGTTTTCTAGAAAGCCAGACTTGATCAATATTATCTTTTATGAAAGTGGGCTTAGGAAGACTTCAAAAGGTAATAGCTTCATTTCCTATAGCAGGTTGTTGAAAAGTGATTGTTGTGTAGATGCCTGTATCCCATTTACTGTAGCACCGATCATATCTTGCACTGCTGAAGCTAAGCAGGAGGCACTCTTTGGGAATCAGGACAAAGCTATTTGTTCTGCTTACCCGGCTTCCCTATACCATCCTCTCTATCCTCTGCTTTCTGTGTCTATTATGAGGGCAAAGACCCAGCAAATATTGTACAAGGGGCCAAATAAAACCTTCCTTCTTCCTTGCCTCAAGAGAAGAAAGCACTCTGGCTAGTTCTTCCATTTATTTACCAGGGTCCAATCTGCACTGGTCTTTCCTGCCACTGTGCTGGTGGTCCCAATTCGTCTCACAAATCTTTGTCTGCATTGCTTGCCTCAGCCATTCCCATATTGTATCAACTCAGCATTGGCTGTCTGCATCATTATATTGCCCTGTAGTGGTGACTCCGAAGTCACTACAGCCTCTCGCCAGCTTATGTGGATCTAGTTTTCAGCTGGAGCAATTGCTCCTCCCTGCCCCTGAGCTGCTGTCAGCAAAAAGCAGAGAACTGGAGCCAAATCCCCACCCAGTTTTTCTTCGATCAGGTTTCTTTGCTGGTGGGTTAGAAGCACACCCACCCCAGAACCCCCTGCCTGGCAACTGCTGGGTGTTTTATGTTTTTTACCCAGCTCATTCACTTTCCAGCCCCCCCGCCAGGTCACCCTCCTTTACTTTCTCTCTGTGTGGGGGTCGCAGGTGCCCTTTCCTCCCCACAGCACAGCGCCCTGCTGGTGCCTCAGGAGACTGCTCCTCACCCCTCTTGCACACTTTCCCTCCCTCATGCTGTGGTCACCCTGGTGAGGTCTGATGCAGACAGCAAACTTTTATCCCAAGCCAGAATGGGAGGGAAAGGGGAACAATGTAGAACAATGCTACAACAGACCGAAACTGCTTTACACAGCTGATATAGATTCAGCCTATAGCTGTACCACGGAGAGGTCATTGCTGACATAGTCATGCTGTTGGCTGCTATTGTGAAATGTGTTGGTCTAGGCTAGGGGCTGGGTTCTGGCATCACAACACCAATTGTGCCTTTCTACCAATATTAGAACATATCTGGTGGTAGAAAGTGCCTTCAATTCACAGCTAACTTACGGTGACCCCAAGGGGTTTTGGAGGCAAGAGACGTTTAGTGGCAGTTTGCCATTGCCTGCCTCCACGTCACGACCCTGGTATTTCTTGGAGGTCTCCCATCCAAATACTAGCCAGGGCCGACCCTGCTTAGCTTCCAAGATCTGACAAGATCAGTATAGCCTGGAACATCCAGGTCAGGGAACACTTCTACAGAATCCTAAAACCTGTTCCACAAGTGCCTATGTTTGGACCAGAAGACAGGAAAGCATCTTCATATTGTTAAATTTCCATGAAGAAGTGACTGTCATTTACATTTTGCAATACATATTTGATGATTCTCTGCAAATGTCTATTGATTTTTGTGCAGATCCCAATATTTTGAATACCAGCAATATTGTTTGGGCTTTTTGCATAACTGTTATGGATGGGTTGACTGCAAATACTATTATTTCTGCATTTTCCCTGAAAAATTAATTATTTTCTGTAGATCGGAGAATATTAATCTAGGTTTTAGGAAAACACTAACCATATACTATATAGCAAAAGAGGCCTTCATGCTTATTATTGCTGACTGACCCACAAGGTGGCACTAAAGAGAAAAGCCACAATTTTTTCTAATAAAAAGTGAAAAGCAAATGTAGAAGGCTATATGCTGAATCAATGTTACTTTAATTAGAAGCATGCTTCTTTCATTGCCAGTTACATTATATTTTGTGACAAGCTACAAAGATTATTTGTTTTTACTCAATTAGCTGTTACTTTTGAAAGTAAACGAATAAGATTTAAATTTCATACTATGTTTCAGAATCATGTGCTTGCTATGCTCAGACTGAACTTCACAAACATTTCCTGCCATAGAACACATATACACAATATCCAATAAGAAAACAAACTGACTTGATGTTTTTCTTTAAAACATGGCTGCAATCCTCCGCATGAATAAATTACTTAAATCCCATTGACTTAATCCCGTATTTAAGCCATTTTAATGCTCCTGAAGTCAACAGAACAAAGGCAACTTAATTGTAGCAGAACAGCACAACTTCCTTGACTAAGGCAACTTCCTTGTAGCAGAACAGCACAACTTCTTTGACTAAGGCTGTACACCTATGCTCATTTTTGGAAAAGTGGCCCTAATCCATGGAGTTTATTTATAAGTAAACATGTTTAGGATGAGGTAATAAAGGCAGTTCTAATGTGTGTGTTTTCAACCTCTGAAAATTATTTTCAGTTCATGCTTGTGTATAATTGCATTGATCCAGTGACAGAGTTCTGAGTGCATGAACAGGTTTCCATTCATGGATCTGCCATAACGAGGGCATAACAGACTCCTGTTTAGGGAAGAAATGTTGCATTTGGCAATCTGTTTGCATACCAAGCACAGCTGTCTGGGAAGAAATCTGTGCAATTTTATCCCAACAGCATCTGTGCAGTTTGTACAGCATTCCACCTTTCAGTTGCCTGATGTGCAGAGGGAGGGGGCTTCACGCAGAAGCCTCCAAAGGGCTGTCTGACACTAGGCATGCAAGTCCTGCTGAGCACAGTGAAGTTTATTCTCAGGTAAAAATGCAAAGAATTGTAATTCAAATATCTTTTGTCAACTTAGAGTAACTCCTCCATACTATGGTTACTGTCAGAAATGGAATGGCCATGGATCATTACAAGTTGCTTGCAATGAATGAGTGCATATGTTACCTACCCATTTTGATGACAAAGATCAGGTATAGAAGTATTTCATTTTATTTAGCAATGTGAAAGCACAGATGAGCAAAGCAGGAGAGCCAAGTAACTGCACAGAAGGAGGAAAGAAACTGAAAGATTAACATATGAAAAATGTACTGAACTGTTAAAGGGTGGGTTAAAAATGTGGAAATGTTTCTGCATGCCTGGAGGAGGGAGAAGGATGGGGCGGATCACAGTGGGAAAGTACAAAGTAATGAACAGCTCAAACCATAAACAAAAACAAACAGGAAAACTGAGAAGAGGAAATACTTTCCATTCGGTATCCAAGTAATCTGTAGTTCTCTGCTTCAATGTCACTAAGGGGAATACAAAACAGACTTTTCAAAGTTTTATATTCAGACAGATGAGATTTTCTTCTTACTTAAATCATCATAAAAATATGAGAATATTATGCTGGTAACTAGTTAAACACTGAAGAATGAGTGAATTGTTTAAATAACAAGAGTCCTGCTGAATCAGATAGCTGGTTCATATAGTCCAGCATCCTGTTTCACAGGGGCCAACCAGTTGCCATGTAAGGCCAAAAACTGTACACCGAAGCCAAGGCCTTCCCTAGTGTCTGTCAGCACTGATATCAAGAGGTTAACTGGATACAAAGGTTTCCTTTAGTCATCATGGCTACTAGCTATCTGCCATGATCCTGTCTGATCCTCTTCTAAGGCCATCAAAACTAAAAGTGATTACTTTTGTTCACGATGTCCAATGAAGCACAACATCCAGTCAACATTTAGCTTTTGTATGGCCTGATTCTATGCAGAATCAGGCATGCCCTTGGTTTCAGTGATTCCTGAATTATTCCTAAAATCAGCCTCTTAATGCCCATTTCTTTCATTGGGAGAGTTATGGAGATGCTTAGCTCTCTTCTACTGAATTAAAAGGGATTAACTTGGGCCACAAGGTAGGAAACTACTTCCCATAAGAATGCTATTTTGTATTCAATCATTTATTTAAAAAACTGGGCATCTTAGGAGTCTAGTAAAAATACATCTTGCTACAGCCGGACACAGGATGCTGTACACAAAGAATGTACTGCAAGGCTTAAATCAGAAAATGGAGTCAATCTGATCATGGTCAGGAACTAACCTAGCAAAGAGATTGGATTTATACCCTACCCTTCACTTGGAGTCTCAGGGTGGCTTACAATGTCCTTTCCTTTCCCCTCTCCACAACAGACACTCTGTGAGGTAGGTGGGGCTGAGAGAGCTCTTTCGAGAACTGCTCGTTAGAGAACAGCTCTCAAAGAACTTGTAACTGACCCAAGGTCACACCAGCAGCTGCATGTGGAGGAGTGGGGAATCAAACCTAGTTCTCCCAGATTAGAGTCTGCACTCCTAACCACTACACCAAACTAGCGCTCTCCGAGTCAGGAAGGAATTATCCACACACCCTCCCAAGCTGGTTTAGAGAGACTCCATCAAACTACTCTTAAACTTCCATCACCATTCAGTTTTCAAAGAAAACATCTGATGCAAGCAGAAAAAGAATAAATCAAAAGACCTAAATATTTTTCCACCTATAACTGGCTGAGATCCTGTTCTATTAAGCCTACAAAGTGGCCATGAAAAGCTAAGTCGCGCCACTGAAATCTTGACAAAAAGAGAACTTCCGTGATGTTGCCAGTCCATTGTATTTCCTTACCCCAATATAGGCTAATATTGGAAATTGGAACTACATTGTATGAAGTGTATCCAAGTGTGTTCTGAAACATCACGTCTAAGAAGGATATTTTTTTTACAGTGAATTGGTCAAAGTATGATGTGTGTATTCTGTCTCCTTTTTTGTAGCACAAGTTAAGTGAAATCTTGTTTTGTGGCTCATAAAATGCAATTGTGTGCAGCATGCTGATGGCCTGAAGGAAATTTTTTCAAATAATTGGAGTTATTACTAAGATGCTGCTTCAGAAACAAGCCTTGATCTGTTATCTTTCAGCAGTGTCGCTGAGACAACAGTTAAGATGATGACTGGATTTCCCATCTAGCACTTTGTGAAACCTGTTAATGGAAGCACCACAGTTAGAAAACACCCAAGAAATTTACAAGACAGTTATATAAACCAATGAATCTTGTATTCATATTTAGTTTTTTTCTCTCCTTATTTCAAATTACCTGTAATTTCACACACTGGCCGAATAGTGTGCCCATTGCAGATAGTATCACATGGATATTTAGGCTTAGTTGAATTCTCTTCTTTGTTCAGAAGCTGCTCTCAATTATTAAAGGGTCGTTTCCTCTGCCACAGAAAATGAATAAAATGCTGACACAGAGCTGAATATAAACAGGGCCGGTGGTGGCATAAGATCTTAGTCCAAATGCTACTGTAGCCATATACTCTTTTGTGGCCCTGATCAAATCACCATCTCCCACATTGTGAAATAGGAATAGCTGTAACTTTGTCCATACTTCTTGTGATGAATAATTCAGTAAGGACTGTAAAGCAGTTGGCACCTTTAAACTAGCACTCAAATAAAAGTTATCATTGCTTCCTCTTCCAATAATTATATAACATGATGCCAATTCTACAGTGTCCCCCCATCCTGTGGGAAGTAGTGCTATTTTTCATATTCCAGTGATGTTTATTTACACCCCAAAACTGCCTACTGTCCCTTCAACATATCCTTGCCCTCATCCTAGATAATATTTTAAAATTAAGCTAACACAGTTAATGTACAAATGCTTCAAATATGTACTCAGATCATATACTCACCATATCTTCAGAAAGAGATCAATTTTTGAAAAGTGAGTTGAACCAGGATGCGGCAAGTTGTCATCTACAGTTATTGAATCTTGCATGTAAATATGTTGACTCAAACTGAAAAGACTCGTGGTTTGATGCTGTGAGAAATAACTTGAGATTACTAAGACAACTCTCTCCCTCTGATGGTTGCTTCGTAAAAAGCACCCAGACACATGGGTCTATGTATTATATATGAAATGTCTATAATGGGTAATATAAAAACGACCAGTATGTGGTTTAGTAATCTTTCCCTCATTTCCCACAGATCTTTCAACAGTAGTTCCCACTAATTACAACAAAAACAATTGATCTCAGAGGCAGTACTTGCATTAAAGGTAGCAGGAAATCTTGGCTCTTATCTCTTGCAATGGTCCTCCTTAGCCACTGTTTTAAAAGATTTTAGGGGGGGGGGGACACAGAAATTACCCTATACCTCTATTTGAGGACCTTCATGCTCTTCTGTTGGGATATCTTTCTCAGTAGTTTTGTGACTGGCTGAAGAATTCTTCCTTTTGCTCTGTATTGGACTCATCCACCCATCTTTAGCTTGATGGCTGGCAAAATGTCTTCATGCATTTGGTTTGCTCAGATTCTCCCTCCTGTCAAATGAAGTTTCTTGCCACACCCAAAGAATCGCTGCTCCCTCAACCATTTCTAACACACACTGACTGAAGGAACAAAGGGGAGGTTACTGCTGCAGATTTGGTTTTTGTGTGTGTGTGGGGGGGAAGGATCAATGGAAACCAAAAAAATAATGTTCATGATAACTTCTATATATCTAAAAGCCTCTCTGTGATTTCAGTGTAGATACTTATTTCCATCAACAGAGGGCTCACTCCCCCCAACAGCTTTTCCTACATAGTCAGGGGCCTTTCTAGGTTAGCAGAAAAATCCAAAAAGTAAAAAAAAATCCCTTCAGGGACAGTTGTATCCCCCCTAATACCTTTTGAAATGGCCTTTGCAGGGATCAGGCATCAATGGTGAGAGGTTAGACTGTTGGGGGGGCGGGGAGGCTTCTAACTGTTTCTGTCAGTAAAAGGGAGGGGGAAGGACTCTTTCCAGGCCTCTTTTGGTCTTTGAAGGAGGGAGCCTTGGGGCCAGGCCTGACAAGGGTTGCCAGTGCCAGGTTGGGGAATTCCTAGAGGTTTTGTCATGGACTCTAATGGGTTTGGGGAAGGGAGAGGCCTCAGCTGGGTAGAATGCCACAGAGTCTACCCGCCAAAGCAGCCATTTTCTCCTGGGAGACAGACCTCTGCTATCTAGATTCCAGGCGTAATTCTGAGGGGGTCTCCATGTCCCACTTGGAGGTTGGCAACCCTAGGCCTGGCAGGAGTCTAGGGTTGCCAGGTCCGCCCTGACTTGCATAACTCAACTAGGCCCAGCTGCTTGCTACTGTTCATCAGCAGCCACCCTATGAAAGCCAGTGAGGTGCAGCAGTTAGTTTCAAAGTAGGGTCTGCGAGACCCAGGTTCAGGTCCCCATCTTGCGGTGGAAGCTGACTGGGTGATTTTGGACCAGTCACATACTTTCAGCCTAACCAACCTCACAGAGTAGTTGTGCAGATAAAAAGGAGGAGAGAATAATGTAAGCTGCTTTGGTCTCCACTGAGGAGAAAGACTGTAATTTTCCTGGATAGAGGCTGCGGGGAGGGGTGTGGAGATGGAAAGCTGAAGACAGAGAGGCAGATAAAGGTAGGTTGGCTCTTGGGTGGGAAGGAAATAGGATTGCCAACTCCAGGTTGGGAAATTCCTGGGCATTTGAGGGGTAGAGCCTGGAGAAGGTGGAATTTGAGGAGGGGAGGAACTTCAGACCGGTGTAATGCCATAGACTCTGCCTTTCAAACCAGGCATTTCCTCCACGAGAACTACCATTGCCAGCCTCCAGGGGAGGGCTAGAGATCACCCAGAATTACAACTGCTGTCCAGGTGACAGAGATTAGTTCCCCTGGATAAAATGGCTGCTTTGGAGGGCTGAGTCTATGGCATTATACCCTGCTGAGGCTGCTTGCCTCTCCAAGCCTCACTGTCCCGAGGCTCCACCCCCAAATCTCCTGGAATTTCCCAGCCTGGAGCTGGCAGCCCTAAAGTGAATTGATCTCTGTAGCTGAGAGATCTGCTGTGATTCCCAGAGTACTGCCACTGCTGCTATAGGGGGAGAGGGAGCAGGTGGGTGGCTGTGAGTACAACCACTACTGCTGCTGCTATGCAGGGTGGGGAAGGAATCAGGCAGGAGGCTGGAAGAATGATGGGGTGGGGGCAGAGTGATGGGGTGGGGGCAGAAAAACAAACAGACATGACAGGTCAGAAAGAGAGAGGAAGTCACATGCATGGAGGAGATAGTAAGAAAAGGGGGGCAGAGGGGAGAAATAGTGTGAGAGAGGTAGGGGGAGAGAAGAGGAAGCAAAGGTGTAAGGAATGGGATAACCATCCCACAAGTTTCTTGCGGGGCTCCACTTGTAGGTCTCTATTTTCAGTGCAACTAAACTGGAGTAGGTTGTTGTTGGTCTCAGTACTTTGTAGCTTGGAAGTTGAGTGCATATGATTCCTGAGTAGTTTCCTGGTTATTGTTCATAAAGGTTCATAAAGTTAGCTCAAAGTGGACCCAGAATTATATGTATAACTTGTACATCTGCAGTGAGAACATAGCTGGCATGTGTGATTTATGAGTACTTGCAGAGGCGGAAAGTTGTCATCAAGTTACAGCTGACTTATGGTGACTGCAGAAGGCTTTCAAGGCAAGAGACAAACAGAGGTGGTTTGCCATTGCATGCCTCTGTGCAGTATTCCTGGACTTCCTTGGTGGTCTTTCATCAGAGTACTAATTAGGGCCTATCTTGACAATACCAGGCTATCTTAAGTCATCTAGATCAGGGCATGAGCACTAGAATGATGTGCTATAACTGAAGGATGGGGCTTGTAGATTTTGTTAAGGCCCCCTGCTTTTCCTCCATGATTTGAGTACTATTCCACTCTGGTTTCACTGAACTCTGTGGAAAAGCTCCATCTTCTGCACATATCCCGCTTTTCCATACAATATCTCCATGTTCACACTCAACATGCTTACATTTCATGTTCATGCTGCTGATTGCAATACACACACATTTCATCCCTCCCCTTTCCTCTAGTTCTTCTTGAAACAGACATCACTTTTCTTAGGAAAAAGCATGTGTCTGTAAAAATCTAATTCTTAATCTAGCAGATCATAGCTGTGTCCCTGATAGATTGTAGGCACCAATCTATTCAGAAGGGCATTGCAGAACAATGATAAATTCCTGCTAATTAATCTGATTCTTCAAACATCTTCCTCCTACCCTCTCTCTCAACATTTACTTTTCTTGTTTCTTCTTTGTTCACTGTTAAGCTGCTGTTAAGAGTCTTAGGAATCTGTAAGTGTTGGATGCCTGCATACGTCTCTGTTGACTGGAGATGCATTTGTGAACTGTTTTACACACATGCTGAAGGCAGTTTCTTGGAGGCTTTAATGTTTCGACCCTTACAGGCAAGAGAGGAATTGCTTTACCCAGGAGAGCAGCTGCATTTGCTATAAAAGACAGAGCTTGCTCCAGTGCTTAGTTTTTTTTTAAAACGAGAGCTGTTGAGTCTTGAGTCTGGAAATCATGCACACTTTCTGCCACATTCATTTCTCCTAATTCTGGATTCAGGGGCTGGTTGCGATAAGCCTTACTTGCTTACATTTTTCATACTTGGTTAGCACATCAGCTTTCAAGGGCTCATATATGTAGCTCTGCTTAGATATCATTTGGTAAGTCTTAAATTACTTAATATTCCAGTTCACAAATTATGAGTTATGATGCCATTTGGTTATTATATAGAAGAAGAAGAGATTGGATTTATACCCTGCCCTCCACTCCCCAAGGGAGTCTCAGAGTGGCTTACAAACTCCTTTCCCTTCCCCTCCCCACAACAGACACCCTGTGAGGTAGGTGGGGCTGAGAGAGCTCTTTCCCAAGCTGTCCTTGAGAGAACAGCTGGTACAGAGCTATGGCTTGCCCAAGGCCATCCAGCCAGGTGCAAGTGGAGGAGTGGGGAATCAAACCCGGTTCTCCCAGATTAGAGTCCGCGCACTTTACCACTACACCAAACTGGCTCTCTACCACAAACCTTTACCAACACTGCTGTTCTGAAACATTATATATTAGAGTCCAGCAGCACCTTAGAGACCAATAAGAGTTTCAGGGTATAATCTTTCAAGAGTCAAAGTTCCCTTCATTAGACACCAGTAGAAATCCAAGCCACTTTTACTCCAGGCTTGCCTGACAAAGGGTGCACTGACTCTTGAAAGCTTATGCCCTGAAACTCTTTTTGGTCCCTAAGGTGCTACTGGACTCAAATCTAACTGTGACTGTAGTGAGCTGTTTTTTGGGTTTTTTTGAAGATGATTACATCCAGTTTTGGCTCAAAGTGTGCTTATGGTTAGCACCCCTTTTAGATTTTGGTGCCATGCAAAATTGTGTTTGGTCTTCTGAAGATACTCCTCTCATAATCTGAATGCAGCCTGAAAATCCACAAACTCATCATAAGGGACCAGAATGTGTCTATTAGCTCAGTTTTCTTTCTTAAAAAGTTGCCGATGCATTATAGTTTTCATGTTCTGCTTCCAGGAGACCATCTGACCACTTTTTCTATTGTTAAAAGGGGCTGTGTGAACATCATTTGGAGTGCAGCTGCAGTTCCAAGGGGGAAAGAAACTGGGAAAGTGGTGGCATTCTATCAAACAAACCAGGATTAGTCTGGCTGTGTGAGAGCTAGTCTCAATTTTGCTTCTGCACAATTGCAGTGCCATCCTAAGCAGAGTTATACCCTTAAGGTCAATTGGCTTAAAATGGAGTAACTCTGCTCAGACTGTTATCGCACCTGTCTAGCATAGGTAGCATGGCTTATGTATACAGACGCTGGTTGAAAGTTAACAAGTGAAAATTAGAAAGAACTGATTGTTGTGTAGATGGAATGGATGACTCCTTCATTGCACATTATGAAGTACATATCTATTTGGAGTTACCAGAATAGCTACTTCTCCTCCAACCCACACCATGGCTTGCCCAAGGCTTGTGAACAAACTATTCCTGTCCTTCCAGAACAGCACAACAGCTTTCTCCTAGCCTTCTTAAAACACACACACCAAAGACATATACATTCAGTATTTCTACAACACGCAGCACATATTGTATACTAGCAATATTTTTGTGGATCGCTGTGGATTTTCAGTCTGTAAATCCCCCGGCAAGGTGGGTTTACATAATGTGACACATGCCAGATCATCAAAACAGGATCTGCCACAGAGGCTGTCTGTCATCATCACCCGCGGATGCCTTCCAGATACTATGCAGATTCGCTTCCAGCTTTTCCTCCCCGCCCCCCTTCCGCCCTGGAGAGAACTCCTGTCCAAAGAGACAGCCTCTCTCGCTCGCGGTGTGCGTATACCCCAAGGAGGTTTCTGAAGCAGCTAAGCGAAGTCCCTCGAAGCTGCAGGCGTCTTACGCGGCAGCCCCTTTAAAGCTCTCCTCGCTCCTGAGTCCATCTCCTGGGAGTTTCCAGTCACTCAAGAAGCCTCGCAGACTTCTCGGTGGTTTCTAGACACAGGGACTCGCCCGCCCGCCCGCGCGCGCCCCGGCTTTGGCGAGGGACTCGGTCTGCCCCCCGCCGGAGGCGAGGCGTTCCCAGCCCCCAGCAAGCGGCGGGAGCCCGAACTACAAAGCCTCGTTTCGCGCCTCCCACGCCGGCAGCCGCCGCCGCCCGGCCTCGAGCCTCTCTGCTGAAGCGCGCAAGGCAGGCGCCGGGCAGCCCGAAGCGCCTCGGTGCTGCCTGCAAGTGCCGGGAGTCAACCCTGCGCGGCTGGAGCCCAAGCTCTCGGCGCCCTTTCTCGCCAAGCAGCGCGCCCACCGCCGCTTCCCGCTCAGAGCGGCCGAATGGGGAGGCGAGCGGAGAGGCTGCCGCTTTAAGGCCGACGGGACCGAGTGGGAGGAGAGTTTGTGGCGCGGCGAGTTTGAGGGAGTGAATAAGTACCCGCGGGGGAGGGCGCCGCGAAAAGAGTCGGTGTCCTCCCCTTCGCCGCCGCGCCGAGTTCCACTTGCTCCGGCAGCCAGAGCAGGCTTGGCGGCAGCGTGTCCTGCTGACTGGCACCCAAGTTGCGCGCGCTCTCTGCTGGGGGTCAGGCGGCGCCTCCCTCCCACCTGGCGCGTCCCTCGGCCGCCGGGGCTGCTCTTCGGGCGTGAGATGGGGCGCCTGGCAAAGTGACACCCGCAGCGGCAGCGTTGAGGACGCCAGACGCGAGCGGTTCCCTCCTTCTTGGTTCCCGCTCTCTCTCTCTCTCGCTCCTTCTCAGCGGAGAGCGTCTCATGCCTTCCCGGCCCCAGCGGGGGGCGGCGGCGGCAGCCCCGCGGGAGGAGCCGTGGGTGGCGCTCCTCTGATGCCCTGGCCGAGAAGCGGGAGAAGAGCTGCTCCTTCACGCCCATGATGATCGAGGAGGACGCCGCCGCCCTGAGGAACGGCAGCAGGGGGCTCTCGGGCCAGTGGGCGGACGCGGCGGCGGTGCGACCCCGCACCACGGAGCGGCATATCACGGTGCACAAGCGCCTGGTGCTGGGCTTCGCCGTCTCCATCCTGGCCCTGCTGGTGGTCACCATGATCGCCGTCTTGCTCAGCGTGCGCATCGAGGAGTGCAGCAGCAGCAGCAGCCCCGGCAGCGACGCCGCGGCGGACGGCCCGGCGGGCAGGGCGGGCAACGGGAGCGTCGCCGGAAGCGCCCGCCTGAACCGTAACCATGCCGGGGAGCCCCCTGGGCGCGGAGGGGGGGAACCGGAGGGCCCGCCGGCAGCGGGCGGCGGGCAGGCCGAGGAAGAAGAGGAGGAGGAGGAGTGGCAGCGGCGACGGGAGCCGCCGCCCTGGACTCGGCTGCGCCTGCCGGGCCACCTGCGGCCCCTCCACTACAACCTGATGCTGAGCGCCTTCATGGAGAACTTCACCTTCGGCGGCGAGGTCAACGTGCAGGTCGAGTGCCTCAACGCCACCCGCCACATCGTCCTCCACGCCCACCGCATGCACATCGAGGCCGTCCGCGTGGCCGAGGACCGGCTGGCCGGCGCCCTGCGCGTCTCCAGCTTCTTCCTCTACCCCCAGACCCAGGTCTTCGTGGTCGTCCTCAACCGGAGCCTGGAGGCGCTGCGAAGTTACAACCTCAAGATCCTCTACAACGCGCCCATCGAGAACGAGCTGCTGGGCTTCTTCCGGAGCTCTTATGTCCTCTACGGGGAGAGAAGGTAGCGGACCCCGGGCGTCCCCGTCCCAGGCCAAAGGCGACACCGGTTGTCCCGCGCATGCTCCCTTAGCCACACTCTGAAGGAGACCCCACTCTCCCCTTGCGGGTGGTTGAGAGGGTGGGAGAGCCTCATCTCCTAAGTTTCTCATTTCCTCTAATGCGACACTGCAGGTGCCTTCCCCTCCTGTTCTCAGACTCTTTAGTTCAGTCTCGGCGAGAAAGACTTAGGGGATCCTTAGAGATCTTTAGTGGATTTTCCGATTGCCCCAAAAAGCCATGCATGCGTATAGATAGATAGATGACCAGTTGGCCTGAACTCCAGCAACCTTCTGCGTGTCAGAAACCGAGTACTTAAACTGTCTCTTGCCCAGAGAAGTGCTAGGCGACATTTGCCCTCAGGATGTTTCTGTTTGTTTGTTTGGACAGTATCTCTTTGATAGCTTTCAGTCGAAAGAGAGCCAGGAAGCAGTAGGAAGCTAGGACCTTGTAAGTCAGAGAAAGAGAAAGTAAAATGTAGGAACTGCATTATAGACCTATATGACTCTTTTTAGTAGTATAGATCTTCCTACTGACACTTCTACCCTTTAAGATGCTTTCATTGTGAGATGCAGTGAAGAGAGAAGATCCTGTGCAATGTGACCATCATATGGAAATGCTCACAGGACTCTCTTTTTATTCTTGTGCATATTCTTTGCTTGTGGGAGCCACCATTGCTCTCAGAGCAAGAAGGAACTGATATTTTAGAGAGTCTTGGATGACAGTGCTAGGAAGAAAGGCAGAGAGTGGAGCAGCAATCCTGTGTATTTTATTTAAGCAGTCTTCCCAGTATAAGCAGTAATGGTTTCTGTAAAAAAATATGAAAGGCAGCATTAATACTTTTGGATTCACCTACTCCAATCCTGTAATCTTGATTCCTCCGTCCCTGGCAACTCCTTGGAGGTGATATGTACTGAGAGATTCTGAGAATCACTTGGAGTTGTCATTCAAGCCTGTAAAAGATTAATACTTGATTAGTTTTATCCCCACTCTCCCCTTGACTTCTGCCGGAGCTCTAGGTCAGTAAATCCCCTCTGAAAGATTTCCTTAAATAACATTCTTTAATGTGAAATCAACAGATAGGAATACAGGAGACAAGTTTAAAGAGAGAGATAGTTCTGGATAATTTAGAGAACCTTGAAGAGGACTTCTAAAACAGCTGACTAGGTGAACTGTAGTATACTGAAGATGCATTTTACTGCACATATAGGATTCCTAAGCTGCTTGTAGTGGTAAATTGCTGGTAACTTAAGGACAAACTGCACCTTGCAGTGAAGCTGTGTTCAAGGAAACCCTGATGGATGTTACAGGTGGAGTTTCAGACCTGTGTTTGTGAGGAGGGATCTAGCTAGTGAGGTGGAAGGGGAGAAGTTTTCAGGTAAAAGTTACTGACACTCTCACAGTCCGTTTCTTCATCCTAAGGGAGCTATGCAGCTAGGACAGGGTAGTTGTTAAGGGATGACTGTGGGCTTGTGTGTCCCTTAATGAATTAAGCATTAAAATTAGGGGTCACATGGATTAATGCATATCTAGTTAGCCTTGTTTATATCTGAACACAGAAGATATAGTTGGGATCAGTGTAGATATAATGAAAAATTGCATATATATTAATAAACAACATTTCATTATATGCAACATGGCCCAAAAAGATGAACAGTTACGCAACGTTGAGGTCTGCTATGAAAATACACAGTTGAATGTAATAAGATCTGATTTTTTTTCTTCCAGCAAAAGCAGACAGAATTCATTTTTCCTGTTCAAAAGAATATGGCTTAGGAGGATCCTCCTTATCTGTTTGCATACCGCCAGAATTTTATTAGCAGAGTTTGAGAAGATTCCATTGGGTTTACTCCATTTCTTCTGGCTGAGTTACAGCCTATTTATGTGTGAGAGAAGGCACAGTTCCTTGATTCATGCAACAAATCAAACATTAAAAGCTAGGCTCTAGTTGAAAGAAAGCAGGCCAGTTTTTCTAACAGCTTTGCTAGCAAAATGAATTTATTTTTAGCTACCTTATTCTATAAACCTCATCTTTTTTTTACTCTCCGCTGAACCAAATGGTTTAGTTAAAAGATTTGTCATCCAAAAAAAATTCTCCAACTCTCTTATAAAACATTCCCTTCCTTAATATGTTTACAGTGTAATCCTAAGCGGGGGAATGTGCTCAGGAAGCCAACTAACCTTTAGGCTGGCACATCTCTGATATATGCCAGCATAAGGGTCAGTTACACCTGCGGCCAGCCACCATCCTTAGGATTGTACTGCCTGTTTAGCAGTTCTGTAAATATTTATGGTTCAATTTTGGGTTTGATATAATTGACCTTCATAAAATGATTTCCTCACAAAATCCAGTTGCAGAATTCTGCATAGAATCTGTATACCACAATTAATTATTGAATGATGACAATATCAATTGTCTTTGCTCAGAAAGTTTGCAAAGTGATTTGAAGCATATAGATGCATGAACAAAATTAGGTGTAAGGCATATAGATATGTTCTTCTCACCACTACACTTGTTTGATTAATAGACTGCAATGAAAAAGTATGCAATGCAAGAGTTGTGACAAAACCTTAATACATCTGTATGTTTGGGACAGAAGCAGTGTTCCCTCTAACATGAGTTAATGTGAGCTAGCTCACAGGTTTTTGGTCTCTGGCTCACACATTTTTGTGTTTGCTCAGGAAGGTTGGCTCCAGAGCGAACTAACTTATGCAGTAGCCAAATCGCTGGCTAACAACTTTAAAGCCAATAGCTCACAAAGTAGAATTTTTGCTCACAAGACTCCACAGCTTAGAGGGAGCATTGGATGAAAGTATTTTTAGTAACAAGGCCTTAATGTTGGAAATTACAAGATAGCTTTACAATGTGAAGAGAAATTAATAACACTTTATAACATGCTCATAATGTAACTGTTCATATACACTTTATTTTTCACTGTGCATATATTTGTATTGGGTCAGATTTTTAAACTGCGGTTAATAGGCATAGTCCCATTTAACAACAGATCAATATCTAATCACATGTAGTGAGGATCAAGCACTTTGTTGGCAGGATAGTAAAACATAGCTAACATTGGATTAGAAATCCCTTTTTCTGGGATGTCCCAAGTATAATGGAACACCGTAGTCTAGAACACTCATCTCTCAGTTTTAGTGTGTCTAGGAAATATGACAAGTATTATAACATGGCATTCTGCAGTTAAAGTTATTTCATAATTGCTGTAAGATTCTGAAGTTGATTAAATTACTTATGAGAATTATTGTGTAATTTGAATGAGTATATCCAAAGTATTGACTGAAAATTGCCACAAAAGTATTAGTCAATATATTTGTTTCAAGTTCTTATTAATTTACTCAGCTACATTACAATCATTTAGCAAGTCATAGAGCAGTCTCTAAGAAGTATGGGTGCAGTCCTGATGTTTCAGTAAAACTTCATTTTAATTCTTTGACACTTTTCTGTTTGTCTGGAAATACAGCAGTCTGTCATAGTAGTGAATGCTATAAAATGGTTTGAAATGTTTTCCACTTATTTTCTGCATTTGAGGTGGTTAAGGTTTGTGGTCTGGCCAGCATGATGTGTTTCCATGGAAGGGGCTTCCCTTAAGTAAAGTTGGTCATTTGCCTAACAACAGAGCAAGTTTTACTTTCTGATTGTAGACACCAGTAGCACACTCCTAAACAGATTTATATAATTTTAATCCTATTGATTTGAATGGATTTAGAAGGGTCTAAACTCAGTTTAGGGTACACGGTGGCTCAGAGGTTAAGACGTTGAGCAGCTGACTGGAAGGTCTGTAGTTCAGCAGTTTGAGACCCCAGTGCCGTGTGACGGAGTGAGTTCCCGTCTCTGGCCCCAGCTCCTGCCAACCTAGCTGTTTGAAAGCAAGAAATTGCAAGTAGATAAATAGGTACTGCTCTGGTGGGAAACTAACAGCGTTCCGTGCGCCTCAGCGTTTAGTCATGCTGGCCACATGACCACAGAAAAAGTCTTCGGATAGCGCTGGCTCTTTGGCTTGGAAACCTTTACCTTTAAACTCAATTTAGGACTGAACTGAAAAGCAATAAATACCTGCAACATTGCTGATACTTTGGAAAGGCTAATTTTGCCCCTCAAGTCATTGCCCCTTTAATGGGTAAAGTAAAATGAGACTGGTGTGATAAAAATTGGTGTCAGCCATTCTTCCATTTGTTGCTTGACACAAAACAAAATGAAGGTGCTGAATAGGTTGTCCTAAGAATGGTTTGAAACTGCATCATATTTTGCATAAAACTAGAACAAAATGACTCCTTCCACCTTGGTTGCTTGATTTTATTTTTTCCTTAATAGTTCCTAAAATGTCAAAATAGACAAGTTGTTGAGGAAACATGTCAACCTCGTTAATAGACCAGGTGGAATTAAAATAGCTGCAAATTACTGTCATTTGTATGCCACTTTCTATAATTATGCTTTTAGGATGTAATCCTGTCATTGAATGTGTGAGTAATGATTCTCAGGATTGCAGCCTAGGATATTCACATATTTAAACTTACAACCATATTGCCCTGTTTTGATAGGATATACTTTATATCCCACAGCACTACTTGGCATCTATAACTTTTTACAAGGTATCCCACTGTATCTCCTGGCTATAAACATGTTTTATCCCTTGTTTCCGGCCTTTCTTTTTTGTTCTAACTATGTATTGTATTGCATTTTTGTCAATATGCAGCAGAAGTAACAGAAATGTTTTTATTGGTAGGGAAACTAATGCAAAGAATTTATTGACCAAATACTGAATCCACACTTCAGGTATATACTTCAGGTACTTTACAGTGGAGTCCTAAACAGGGTTATGGCCTTCTTAGTTCATCAAACTCAATGCTCTTAGAAGCATGTAACTCTGCTTAGAATGACATTGTTAAGTGTGTTATTTTGGGGTCAGAGCATATTAGTTCTAAAAATGTACATAAAACGGTGGCTGTCGTGAGTTGCCTTTATAAATAATTTAGTCAGAGTACAAGTCTGTTTGCTTCCTGTGATATACATGGGTGTAAATCATTTAAAATGTCTAGCTGTGGTGGACCTCACCATGTTTCTAAACCAATTGGTTCCATATGGAAGATAGTTATTAACAGGAGTAGAAAAAGAGGTGCAGGAGCTCATTAGCATAACTCATTAGCATAACATTTGCATGAGCTAAACCACCTGACATCACCGGAAGTATGTCAGAAGGCAAGAGAGAGAAAGAAAGAAAGAAAGAAAGAAAGAAAGAAAGAAAGAAAGAAAGAAAGAGTTGGCAGAGAGGGGACAGCTACTAATCCAAGCCTCAGAAATACCACTATTCTGGGAGGATAGCTTCAGTGGTGGCTGAAGCCTTCAGAAGGCTGGTCGGAGGAACAAGGACCTTTCCAGGGGACGGGGTCATTTTGCTGCAGCCATGACACAAGCAGGCATTCCCCCACCGGGGGGGGAGGGGGCTGGCACCAACTCCTGGAGCTGAGCTCCCCTGAGCTCCTGCTCGAAATGACCCCTGGTTATTAAAATTAATATTATTTAAGAGTTCTAGCTTTCATGCCTTTTCGAAGCTGTAGCCTAACAGGTTGTCCCCAGTTAACTTTAAAAAAAGACATTGTCTTTCAAAGTGTTGAGATGGCAAAGTTGAAACATTTTTAGAATGTATGTTTGTTGAATTTCCTGTGTATGCATTTTGCCAGTGAGCTCATTAAAATTAATTGCAAAAGAAAACTTAGCAGTACCAGCTTTGCTGTGTTTAAAATTTCTCAGTGGAGTCTTTTGGTAAGAATAAGTTCCAATTTTGGAGATATACAGATAAAACATTAACAGGATTATGAAATTCTGGTACAGTTATAAAAATGTAGAGTAACTCCATATTATTTTGTATTGATACCCCAAAGAATCCTTCATCTAACTGGCATTCTAGAATCCATGCCCATTATAATAACAATAGAAACTACCACTCCATAGCAAACTTTTTTCCTAAATTTGAAATCTGGACAAAATATTAATTACAAAAATTTGTTATGGCACTGGAAATTTTTTTGTAAAACTTTGGCTCAGTACATTGCCTCATTGTATATTTTAATGCAAATCAACCAGTTCAAAAAGCGTATCTTGTATGTGACCATGTAGTTTTAAAGACTTGGGGGTCTTTTAGTGTTTGCAAGAGTAAGTGTTTGGGAGACTAAAAGATGTTGTTTTCTTCTGATTCCATCTTTTTTACTTCAGATTCCCGCTTTATCCCTATGAAGAAGAAGAGTAGGTTTCAGACTCCGCTTTTCTCTACCTTAAGGCGACTCAAAGCGGCTTACATCACATTCCCTTTCTCTCCCTAGTCTCCCACTTTGTAATGTTGGTGAGGGACCAGATTATTTTTGAATTCTACGCTATGAATACTAAAACACACTAATACCTGAGGCTTACAGATACCATCACCACTGGAAAAATTACTCCCAACATTATTCTTACCATGTGAGAATATAATGTTATAATACCCAGAATATTAAGAGTGTGCTGTTATTATTGAAGGACTGAGAAGGTTTACTGGGGACAATGCAATTATTGATGCAACAGTTGACCATTCTTATTTGTTTTACTTTACGGGATTAATGCTAGTTACGGGTTTGTTTGTTTTTATGTTTTGCAAGAGTTCCAAAGCTAGGTAAATACATTTTCTCTCTTAGACATGGAGTGTGATACAAGAAAAAGTAGCCAGCATTCTCTCAAATGTTATTTTTAGCAGACTGTGGTGTACTGCATGACATAAGTACATTGGTGCGTTACCAACACACATTATTTAATTTTGACTGGAACAGTGTTCCGAAGGGAAAGCACCTAGGATGCTTAATGGTTTTGTTCTGTATGTTGACTGTATTCTATTTGTTTTGCAGTAGTTTAGTAATAGTGTCATTACATCTGTGCTTCATGGTTTGAATAAAATAAATTCTTTCTTCTTTGTCTCCAGGTTTCTTGCAGTTACACAGTTTTCTCCTACCCATGCTAGAAAAGCCTTTCCTTGCTTTGATGAGCCTATCTACAAGGCCACGTTCAAAATCAGCATCAAACATCAAGCAACCTATTTATCTTTGTCCAATATGCCTGTGGAAACTTCTGTTTTTGAGGAAGATGGATGGGTTACAGACCACTTTTCACAGACACCCCTCATGTCTACGTATTACCTAGCTTGGGCAGTTTGCAACTTTACATACCGTGAGACTACCACTAAGAATGGTGTTGTGGTAAGTATTTTTAAAGCCTTTAGATAATATATTGCATTGCAAATCCTTGCTTTGTGGAAGATGTACTCTGATTAAAACATCTTCATATTCAGTTCTCATTACATTATTTTGTCTCAAAATGTTTTGTGGCTTTTTAGCCATTCAGCTTGGAGAAATGCTTTATTCTTACAACCCAATCTGATCATTTGCATCAGCAAATATGATCCAGGAAGAGAGAGCATAAGTTTGTGGACTGTCTTAAGCTACTATTAGTGCTTTTATGTATGAAGAAGTGTTAGATCCAGCCTAAAATTTCCATAGATGGGAGAAGGAGATTTATGCCAATTCCACCCCATGGGAGACCTCTGAAGCACTAAGCTGTTCCTGGATGGATACCCTGTTACCACAGTCCCACAAGCATGTGAACATATCTTCAGATCAACATGGGGAATTAGTATGCATGTTTTTGCAGGGCACAGAAAACTGGGATCTTTTACCTAAAGGGGTAGCTGTGAGTAGCATGCTTTAGCAGAAAAAAAGATGACAGATTTAAAAGAAATATTGAGTTTGAGGGATTTGGTACAGTATTGGGGGTGGGACGGGTTTATTCCAAGCAAATACTAGCAGTACTAAATCAAAGCACAGAGATGTTCCTTGTCTTAAGTAATATAGCAATAACAACCAAACACTTAGCAGAGCTACTCCAATTTGGAGCAGAAGTTACTCTTTGAGCTAAAAGTGTAGATTTGGGAAAATGGGGAATAGGACAGAGAAGAAGTGAAATCAGTTAGGCAGAAGTGTCCAGTCTTCCAGATGTGAGGGCCCAAAGAGTGGAGAGGAGCAAAGTGCCATCTCTGCGTGTGGCACAAGTGTGGTTTGGAAAAGGGAGCAAAGATGGGAAGCAAAGAGACCTGTCCTGGTTTTTGAAGAAATCAGATGACAGAAGGAGGAGTCCAGTGTGTGCTGAAAGCCTCCGTTGCAGTTCTGTTGGTAGCCAGGATCAGACTGCAATTACTGGCACTAAAGCCAGGCTGGTGAATATTGTTTTTGTCCCTTATTATAAAATGGGTTCTTTTCAGGAAACAAAAGATTACAATGGAGGATAAAGGAATACTTAAGAGTTTGGCAACCTATCAGGAGAAAACTATAGAACTGGCTAAATGGCACTGGGAAGGTTTTGATTGAATTATAATTCAGGATTACAAAACTGGAGACATGAAGCTGAGTCATATATTTGGAAGGAACTTTGAGGACAATTGGAAGATATGAATTGGGGGTGCCAGACTGTCATGGGGCCCTTTATGTCCAAATTATGTTAATGGTTAGTGATCTCATATCAAGTAAATGACAATTCAGGGAGAGACATTATTGTCTTTTAGCCTGGTGTGGCTTAATTGCTGCCATCCTGTTGGATTCCTTCAATAAAGGCTTCCTTGGGAGCATATGCTGTGGTCACAAGATCCTCTGCTATGTTCACCACTGCAAGAGTCTCTGTGAGGCACAAAACATGGTTGTTGCTCCCCATGTTCTCTATGTGCCTTGCTTGCAGTGTTACAAGTGTAGTGCATACATTTAGGCTGGTAGGAAGGGGTGTGCAGATAAACGTGGGGGGATGGCAAAATCCCGACACTCCAAAAGCAGCATTTTTTTAGGGGACTTTTGGGTTGTAGCAAGAAGGGGAGGTGATGAAGTCGCACTCTGCTGATTGAATGCCCTCCCCAATGGAAATCTTAAGCCAAAATATTTATATATTTTGATGTTTCTCTCTTAAAATAATATCTGCAAAGAGTATGGGGATTTCTGATACCCTTGGTTTTATTTGGGAGCAAGAGTGGGCTCATGGTAAAGATTTTCACAGTGTTACAAGTATAGTGCATACATTCAGGCTGGGAGGAAGGGGTGTGCAGATAAGACTGGGGGAATGGCAACACCGCCATGCTCCAAGAGCAGCATTTTTTGAGGGGGCTTTTGGGTTGTAGCAAGAAGGGGAGATGATGAAGTTGCACACTGCTGGTGGAATGCCTCTTTCCTCACCAGGAAAATGTGAAGCCAAAAATTAAACAAATATTATTTAGATAAGTAGAAGAAAGTTTGAGTCCAGTAGCACCATTAAGACCAACAGTTTTATTCAAGGTATGAACTTTTGTGTGCACATGCAGTTCCTCAGATATAAGTGTGCATGCACATGATACCTTGGATAAAACTTCATTGGTCTTAAAAGTTTTACTGAACTCAAACTTTGTTCTGTTGCTTCAGACCAACTTGGCTACCCACCTGGATTATTTAGATATGTTTCTCTCTTAAAAGAACATCTGCAAAGTGCATGGGGATTTCTGACACCCCTGGCTTTATTAGGGAGCAAGAGCAGCTGAAGGTGGACTTGGGAGCTGGCTCATGATAAAGATACCAACCCACAGAAGCAGCCTTTCAGTTGATCTCATTAGTCCAGTTAGTGATATGGTGGTAACTTACATTATAAATAATGATTCTGAACTACACTTTAACTGTGTGTCTAGGACTGGTTCATGTGCCATGAAATCAAATGTAGAGTAGCCATAGTATAACTAGTCACTTGGAAGAATGCTTCAGGTCCTTTTTTGTACTGTGTGTATAATGCATATGCATGATGTGGAAATCCAGAGTGATCTCTGCGGTGTGTATATGTGGTTTTCTTTTTAAAGTCATGAAATATCTATTTCAGCATAAATTGTGTGTACATATGTGATTTTCAAGCATGTCTGCTATGTTCCTGTCATGTGAAGCAGTATTGATAACTAGATACTATGTAGTCTTCTAATCAAGCCATTCTAATATCTGAGTAAGAGTCCAGTAGCACCTTAAAGACCAACAAAATATCTGGCAGGATATGAGTTTTCATGAGTTACTCCTCTCTTCTTCAGATACTCACAAAAGTTCATACCTTGCCACATATTTTGTTAGTCTTTAAGGTGCTACTGGACTCTTGCTCTTTTCTACTGCTACAGACAGATAACCACGGCTACCCATCTTGATCTATTATCTGAGTAGTCAGATTTTCTAGAGCATAAAATGTGTTGAGGCATGGTGTCATGCTTAGTGCAAAGGCAACAGCATTTCAGCATCATATAAATGGGGGTGTCAACAATACAGAAAGTGGCAAGATAGCTGCTGCTGGAATTCCATTGGCCACATCAGTTTTTGCTAAATACATAGATTAAATGTTACTCTTTGTAACATGGAATAGTGTTTCAGTTATCAAGCTAGGTTCTAAATGCAATTTTGACACATAGCCTTCTTCCAGTCCAGTTTAGTTGTTATATCTGTTAGGGTGATGCACAGATGGAATGCAGTGTTTCTGAAGATCGTTTCAGCCATGTCCGTGCTTCACTGGTGAGCAGCTGACTACTTGTACTAGGCTGTAGAGTAGCATTCCCTGTATAAGTAACTCTGTTGGTGGGGTTTTACTACCTGCACCCTTCACTTTAGTTCTCCACATTGAAGGAACCATTCAGCTGCCCTCAAACATGGTTTATGCTTATTTCCAAGAGACCCACAAGTTTCTATATGTGGTTTTTAAAAAGTCTTATGTATGTCAGCTTGGTTTTGTTTACATATAACAAGTGCAGAACTCTGTAACAAGCCAAAATATGCACCAGGAATTGTGCCAGCTAAGCAGATTATTTAAAAAAAGCCACTCCTGCCAATTTATACTTCTGTTGAATGCTCGGGGGGAGGGGGACCCTGTTTCTTCACACGATGACTAATCCAAATAAGAAAAAAATAGATCTGTGTTAGAAGTAAAATTGCAAATTGAGAGTTGAGCTATAGAGAAGTATATCTTCCTGTTATAGCTACCTTTTTTTTATAAAAGCAGTGGTTCTTGTAGTATTTTGTTCTTCTGTCCCATGCATATGGTGATGCCACATGAAACCAAGTAGAAAGGGTCTCAGCAGTTGCCCTTTATTATGCTCCATCTACTCACTGGAGTGCACACAGGAATGAACACAGGGGAGGCCGTAGGTCTATCAGATCACCAAGATGAAGTACATGTACCTTTTAACAGAACACTTAATATGGAAGAAGGATAGGAATTGTATTCAGAAATAGAATTCTTGGAGGGAGAGGCTGCATCCTAAGGATTATGCTGCTTCTGTCTAGAGCCAAATTTTTGTTGTTTTTTTCAATGAAAGAGGAAAGACTGAGTATATGACTTTATTGGGCTAGTTTCCCTATATTTCTGTTGAATAACAAAAACGTACTTTTAAAAGAAGCCTTCAGTAATACCAAAACATGATAATTGGAGGGACTGTTCAGTGGCTTCAACAAAATTGCATGGTGGCTTTCTTGATTAATCTCTTCCTGTAAAAGATTTGTTGTCAGTTATACTTTACCATACTTGTAATGGCTATGTAATGCTTTAACATTTCAGTCAGGAAAAAACAAACAAACTGCTCTAGAAACTCAGCTCTCCTGCTGCTTGGTCTAATGGAGGTTTGCTTTTACCTGTATGAGAATGAGATCTGATGGCTTGCACTTGGATAAGTCTCAAATTCCGTGAAGTAAAGAGCGATGAGGCACAAGCACATTAATTTTTGAGAGCATTGTAAAAACATTTTGGATTAAAAAAGCTCACCGTTATAGGTCTTTGACTTATAGAAGTACATGAAACACCAGGTGCAACTGTCCCATGTGCTGCCAGCATGTAGATACCATAGTTGTCATTGTACGTGCGCATATGCAATATGAGATCAGGAGTGAGGGGTTTTAATTTTTAAAACCTCAAGCGTCTGTGTGGAAGGGGAGCTGCCATCCTCGTTCGACCAATTAGGGCGTGTAATGTCGTGGGCTGCAATTACCTGTGAGTGACAAAGTTGTATACACTTCACTAGGCCAGAACATCAGTCTGCTTGAGAGAAGTGTTGTGGAGGCTTAACACAGGGACACTGTTTGGCTTACTCTGAGCAGTTCTGTTTCTGCTCAGCTACATTCCTATGAGCCTAACTAAATGTGATGGAGAGCTTGTGGCTGCAATGAGTTTGCCATTGCCATTGTGAAATGATTTTAAAATGTTGCAAGAGCCCACTCAGGAGCTCTGCCTCCCTGCCCTGTGCCTTTTAAAGTGCCAAATGAGCTACAGCACCCCCCCCACCCCGGTTGCGGGAGAAAAAAACTCCACATCATGGTGTGATCAAGATTGGGCTCCATGGTATTTTAAAATCACTTTAAAATGGCCATGGTGAACTCACGGCAGGCATGAGGTCTCTGTTACATTTACTTTGGCTCTGAATGATGATTTCTTAGCAGAGCCAAAGTTTAATAAGTTATTATTTAGCACCCAGCTACAGACTGGGAAAGATTGGCATGTTGTATTCATGTTATAGGACTGGCTGTAATGACATAATAGGAACAAGGTCATCAGCCATCTGCCCTAATACAGGATTTCCAATGCTCTGGATCACCTCTTCAGCCTATATTAAATGTCCCTATGGATGAATTCTATTCCTGGTAATGAGGTGTGCCACAAAGAGAAAGCCAGAAGTGATTAAATTGCTATGTTATTCCAGTAATAGGGGATAATTTAACATAAAACAATATAGATTTGCCAATCATGAGCCCATGCATTTATAAGAGAAGTCACTTTTTCTACTGTCTGTTTTCTACCCTGTTCCTGATCATTATCCCTGAAATGGGAGAAAATGTCCTCTGAATTATATAATTTAATTAGCTTCTTAATATGACACAACTTTTTTTTTTGCTGGCACTGCTCTACTCAGCATGCTAAAGTTAGTTGATGCTGTCCTTGAAGCTCTTTTGAAAGGGGACAGGATCCTGGGAAAAAAGGGAAAGGAAAGACCATCCCTAATACTAGGTAACAGCATGGTCAGTTCACATGCATCAAGATAGCTTCCATGCTAATACAGAAAAAGGATAATATGAATCAACCCTATGAGATGCCTCCCCAAATAGTATTCCAGATGCTCCAGAGAAAACCTCTACTTGTAATGAAGTAGTTACGGATGCTCATTGAATTTTTTTTAAGTTTTCATTTCATTTTGAGATTTCAGGAAGGGCATGATTTTTGTTACTGTAACACTTTGACAGGGTTGATACTATTCTCGAAATCCATTTTGGAGACATTTGTCAAGTTGACATCCGAAACTTAGGACATCAAAGAACAGAACAAAACAAACAAACAAAAAATTAAAACATAATTTTAACTGTCCCCCCCCCCCCCTCCGCCTAAGGCAGCAGTGGGGGGAGAGAGAGAGAGAGAGAGAGAGAGAGAAAGAAAGAGAGAGCGTGCTTTGTCCCAGCAGGGCTGTAGTGCTGCTTCTGCTGCTGCTGCAGCCCTTCAGCAACCCAGTGCAGTAGAAAGAGCCTCCTGAGTCTGGACACAAGATCTGCAGTGGTTCATTAGAGCTTGAAGGATTTAAGCACCATCAGTGCTGTGACCAGGCTGGACTGTGTGTGCTTTCTCTCTCTCTCTCTCCCCCCTCTTCCTGCTGCCTCACCTGAACCTACCACTCCTGAAATTTCAGGAGATACATTTTGTTTGCTCCCAAAAGTTTTGGGTCATCCCAGACATTTCCTGAACCACCTGAAATGGCAGATTTCAGGAGTAATTTGCCCTCAGAAATATCCAGATGGACACCCCTAGTAGTGGTGGTGCTAGAAAAAGTGCTGTCAAGTCGCAGCTGACCCTGCAAGAGACAGTCAGTGGTGGTTACCATTTCCTTTGTGTAGCAACCCTGGAGTTCTTTGGTGGTCTCCCATCCAAATACTAACCAAGGTCAAGCCTGCTTAGCTTCTGAGATCTAACAAGATAGGGCTAGCCCCAGTGTTCCCTCTAAGCTGAATTAGTGTGAGCTAGCTCACAGTTTTTTAGCCTCCAGCTCACACATTTTTGTCTTAGCTCAGGAAGGATGGCTCCAGAGCAAACTAATTCATGCAGTAGCCAAATTGCTCGCACACAACTTTAATGCCAGTAGCTCACAAAGTAGAATTTTTGCTCACAAGACGCCACAGCTTAGAGGGAGCATGGAGTCCTTTCCAAGCTGTCTAGATAAATCCCTTTAAATCCCTCCCCCTTCCTAAATCCCCTTCATGCCCCTTGCTGTAACCATATGATGTAAATGCATGCCAGTATTGGGAGGATAGGGGCTGCATATGATGTCTCTTTCCTATTCTTACAGTTCCTCAGATGGTACTCTTTTTCTCAGTAGTGGAATACTTTGTTGCCTCAACCCAGGGACAGGTGATGGCTGTGAGCCCTAAACTAATTCTTGTTCTGTGTAATGCAAAATTGGACTTAAGGAATAATGAAATGTCTCTTGCACGGTCATCCAGGTCCAGCTGTTTTGAAGCCAGTAATGTTTTTTTTGATTCCACCATTGTTACTAAGCTCTTTTGTATTAATAAGCAACTCTGCTAACAGAAGCAGCATTTCTAATATGTGCAGTAGAGTAAGACCTTTAGCACTGTGGTTGTGCTCCTGAAAACAGAATGTTAAGCATTTCTGTAACAGATGTGGTTCTAGTAGGGAATGCTCTCACATTTGTAACATATAAGGTTGCAACTGGAGGAGATGGCAACAACTAGTTGCTTGCCCTGTTAAGAAGACTCCTCAACTGGAGTGCCCTGGGAAGCCTCTTTGTGTCAACTTCCACATCAAAGCTTCCTTCTGGGAAAGCTGTGGCTACCATCTCTGTCAGTCGCACAGCTCTTACTGAGGCTGTGCTCCTCACCATGCAGGCCTTTTATAAATGACAAGTGTAGTTGGAAGATGGCTGTCCTGCCCGCAGTAGTGCCATGTAACTTCCAACCTGACCATATTTACTTTTTGTTGGACTGATCATGCTGCCACCCAGTTCTCTTTCCCATATGGTATAAAAACATTACGCCCAAGGCAAAGTGTTAAGTGAAATAACATCATAGGAGTTGTTACAACACTACTAAAGTTTGTAGACTTTGATGCCATGTGGTAGGATTATTTAAGAGACTGAAATGCTGCATTTGCCTAGGGACGGCATGTACTGTTCTTCGTTTTTCAGTTCTTGTCTTTGGATATTTGAATTCTAGGAGAGTGATTGGCGTAGAATAGCTATTAACCTCTTTGCAATTCCTTGAGTGTATGTAAGCAGTACACATCCTCCCCCCCCCCCAGTTCATTTGTTATTCAGATTTACTCAGCAATTATCATTCTGAATTTTTGGGCTGATTGCACATATTCTACATTTGTACTCTGTGTTGTGCAATACCAAATGTTCCAATAAATCACACATTCATGCCTGGATTTTGACTTTGGTAGATATTTTTCCCAGTAAAAAAATTCTCACTGTGATTTTTATAGATGGTGAACAGAAAGGAATGCATACATCTATGAAATAAATTCTGAATCTAAAATGCAGATGAATATTCATATAAACTTCACTAGTCTACGTGTTAGAGCAGATAAGTGGGCATTTTGTGTTTTGGGATATTTCAGTACAGGTAGCATACTGCATTCCTTTGTAGATGCATAAAGAATTCTGGACACTGGTTGCTGCTCTTCTGGTACTTCTGTCAGCTGTGAAGCAATTACAAAAACACAAACTTCCTTATGTACTTTGAGACAAAGCCAGCTTTCTCATAACGACTCTTGCTGATTTAAGTTTTGCTGTTGTGCAGTTTCTGACTAAGTTCTAGGTCACTTACATCTCCCCAAGGATTAAAATAGTTGCTCAGTAGAAATTGCTGACTAAATGAACAGCATCTTTACTTTAAACGTGTGCACTTTAGTAAAACCCAAAAGCATGCACTCCTGCAGTGCCTCAGAAAAAGATTTGCCACAAAGCCAGTGTAAAATTGTGGCAAGAGTGTTGCTCTGCAGAAGCTCTCCCTTACCTTCTCCCCACAGCCAGCCAAATCTGGCCAGCCAGGTACCAATTCCCAGCAGTCTGTTCTCCTTCTCGCAATGCACACTCGGAACTTCTCACTAGTGAGACCTTAACTCAGGCTCCTTATCTTCCTGTCAGTGGCTTGCACTTCACTGCAGCCTCTTTGGGGCTTGGAAAAGTTAGACCATTGGATGTGCATTTGGAAATCTGTGAAATCCTGGGCTTTTTGCCATCATAAAATAAACTTCATAAAACCTGCTCCAAAAGCATTTAGCTGCGTTTTCGAATCAAACACAGCCACGTTGTCACTTTTCAGTGCTGCCAGATGTACTTCCTTTCCATGTCTCAAAAGAGGCTGTTCCAGAGGTTTCTGTGAAATGTTTAATGTAAAAATTACATAAATCAGTGAGGAACTTGAGGACCAGAAATCAGCAATGTCTGGTGTATCCATTTTACTTGAAAATATCAACACCTAATGGTATATGAAAATAACAGTTAACTAAATACCATTGCAAGATTTAGAATTAAACATTCTTCTATTGTTAGAGAGGAAAACATGGATGGATTACTTAGAAATTATTTTGTAGGGTGATTTTTGGGCCCCACTTTTTTGCCTAGTTTTTGTGGCCTGATGTTTTCTTATAATGTACCCTTTGGAACTTGGCTTGCTGGTAGCTGCTGTGTGTGATTTGTTGAGCAAACCATGTACAGATTTGTTGTATTTTCATGCTGCAGAAATCTCATACTTTGCATACATGTGCAATTCTGAATGTGATCACTGCGTGTTTAGCAGTGTGTGTTCTACAGGATTTATTTATGACTAGTGATATTATTAGGCACATGTTGGTTTAATTCATATGTAAATAAAGCATCCAGGTTCCATGCCTCTTTCCTTTCCAGTTGCAAAGTATTCAACATTATAATTTTTCTTCCTTTTTATTTAAATAAAAACAATTGACTAATCTGTAAAATGCTTTATCTACAGATTCTTACATAATTTTAAAAATATGTGTGAAAAGTTATTACATGCATGAAGAATGTTAGTGGCATTTTAATACTACATAATATGCAGGAGAAACCAAGCAATCCAGAGAAAAGAGCACTCTTGGGTATCTAATTTGTAAATGTTAGGTGGTAGTGTAAATGTTAACTCTGTTGGGGGATTAACCATATTCTCTTCCAGAAAATCATCACTTTGTAAAGTATTTTAAAGAATAAATATTTTATATAGTTAAATTGTAAAGTTTCCAGAAAGAGAGGACCTTATTATGGAGTCCTCAAATTTTCATTTCGGTTGCTTATCAGTGCTCATTTGTCCAGCTGTTGTTTCAGCTAGTTTTTAAACTGTTTTCACTGAAAAATTAAATCTGAAGGGATTTGAGGACTATATCATCAATTTTATGTTCTTTAAAATTTTTAGAATCTTTAGAATTTTGAAGAGAAGTGTTTGGTAAGAAGTGTGGGGTAAATTCAGGAAAATGTCTGCTGAGAGCAAGATTCAGCCACAGGATCATTCCCATTCCATAAAATTCTTCCAGCCATTTAGCGTACAATCGTGTATTGGATGGAAAGCCCGGACTACAACGCAGTGATCAGCATAGGTTTATTGAGTACACAACAAGCATGCAATACCGGCCAAGATGGCCAACTATATGCAACTCCTAGGACACACCCAAAAGTCCTGTTGGCGGGTTTGAATTTCCCACTAGAGTTCTTATTGGAGGGCTAGTGGTGGTCTAGGATCCTGGACCCCTATTGTCTCTCAGAGCCAAGATCTGACTATATGCTGCTGGTGCCCAGTGGTGATCAGCGGACATGACACCCCTCCCCCCCATAGTTTGAGCCCATGTATGGGACATAGTCCTGTAGGTAGGCCGGGGGTCGGTGTTCCCTCTGGGAGTGTCTTGGTGTGGGTGCCACAGCAGCCTCCAGGGCCCTGTCTGTTGGACTTGCCTGGATACCTGGCTGCAGTGTCAGGGGCCCCTCATCCAGTGCTGGAGACTGGTGCTCCTTCGGTTGGCTCAACCTCGGGAATGGGGGCTAACTCTGGAGCCATCGCTTCTGGAAACTCGGGTCTGGCGTCGCTGTTGCCAGCCCCTGAAGCTGGATCATTGGCTGAGTCTGAGAGCAGGCGTCTACTCAGTTGGTTGATGTGCCTCTGCAGGACCTGGCCGTCCTCTGTCAAGACCTCATACGACACAGGTCCTGTGGGGCAAGTGAACTGTGAGCCATGGAGAGCCTCTGCTGAAGTTGTGGGTGTAGATGGGGTCTTCGGGAAAGAACTCTCTGGGTGCCTCCTTCTGCTCAGACAGGCTATGCGACTCTGGGGCCCGGTCTGGATGTAGCCTATCCAGTAAGATGGTGGGCTGCTGCCCCATTAGGAGCTCAGTTGGGCAGTGGCCGCTGACCAGGTTGGGGGTGGTCTGTTCCACCAGTAAGAAGTGGGCAATATGTGAGACGACTGAGTGTTTCTTTGGCAGTCCGTACCATCAGCTCGGCTTGACTGTTGGTCATGGGGTGGAATGGGATGGACCTCACATGCCGGATCAGGTTGCTGCTGAGGAACTCCCAGAATTCCTTGGAAGTGAAAGCTGTCACATTGTTGGAGATGATGGTGTCTGGCAACACATGGGTAGTGAAGATCCAGTGTTGTGCCCGGATGGTGGCCTTGGAGGACATGGCCAAGACGCAGCTTATTTCCAGCCATTTTGAGTAGGAGTCCACTGTGACCAGAAAGAGCAGTCCGTGGGATGGGCCCACAAAGTCTATGTGCAATCTGGACCATTGTGTGCGGGTGGACTCCCAAGCTTGGGTGGGTATGCTAGGCGGATTCGGGCAGACCTCCTGGCACATTTGGCAGTGCTTGACCCATGCTTCGACCTCCGCATCAATCCCTGGCCACCACACATTGCTCCAGGCCAGGGCCTTCATAAGGGTGATTCCTGGGTGTGCCTCATGCAAGGCCTTGAGAGTGTGCTGACATAGGGTGCTGGAGACCACTACCCTATCTCCCCACAGTAAATGCCCCTTGCGGGAAGACAGCTCATCCCTGCGGGTCGTGAACACTGTAAACTCCGAGCCTGCTGTGGAGAGGACGGGGTCCCGGGCCAAGCAGCGAGTGACATCAGCTGCCTGGAGAGGGGCGTCAGGAAGATCCTCCACCTGGAGCATGTGGTGTGCCGGAGCTAGGTCCGCTTCAACAGAGGGCAAGGGGAGGCAGCTGAGGGTGTCGGCATGGCCCATGGCCTTCCCCGGGCAGTGCTGCAGCGTGTAGTAGTTGGAGAGGAAAATCGACCCGTAGAGAGAGCACCTGCGGTGTCTGCTGGTCTGCTGTGAAAAGGCCGAGGAGGGGGCGATGGCCTGTGACAATGGTGGAAGGGGTGGCTGTAGACAAAGTTATGAAATTTTTTTACATCGGCCATGATCGCCAACCCCTTTTGGTCGATTTGAGTGTAGTTGCGCTCTGCAGCTGACAATATCCTAAAATAATAGGCCACTGGCACCTCCCACTCATCTGGGAGTTGCTGAGCAAGTATGGCACTCGTAGGGGATGGCATCGCAGGCCAGAACCACCAGCAGTGGTTCATCAAAGTGCGCTAACACAGCATTGGAAATGAGTAGCACTCTAACCCCTTTGAATGCAATGACCTGGCAAGGGCCCCAAGTCCAGGGGGCCTGTTTGTCTAGCACGTGGTGCAGGGGCTTGGCCACCGCCACCTTGTGGGGGAGGAAGGCATGGTAGAAGTTTAGGAGGTCGAGGAATGCCTGCAGCTCCACCTTGGACTTGGGTGGCGGGGCCTCAACAATGGCCTTGATCTTGTCCCTTGCCAGATGGAGGCTGTCCGCGTTGACTGTGAAGCCCAAAAAGTCTATGGAAGGGACCCCGAGGAGGCACTTCTCCCGCTTCACCTTGAGGCTGGCCTTGTTGAAGCAGTGGAGCATGGTGCGCAGGCGGGAGGTGGAGTCATTAGGCATGGCTGCAGTGATCAGAACATCATCAAAAAATGGTGTGACACCAGGGATCCTTTTTAAAAGAGATTCCATGAGACTTTGGAATATTCCAGGGGTGACACTCACCCCAAACTGCAACTGCTTTTCTTTAAAGGCTCCCCAGTGCATTACTATAATTTGCGCAGCTGCCGTGACCTCATCTATGGGGAGCTGCTGCCCCTGCCAAAGTGGCCAACATGTGGCTCACGACCAGGACCGGTATGCATGGTCCTGAGAGCCTTGTTGAGTGTACACTTGTAGTCCACACAGATGTGGGCATCCTTATTGGGCTTAATGGGGGTGATGATTGATTTCAATTCATACCCCGCCCTCCCCGCCTTGCGGCAGACTCATGGCAGCTACCAACCAATTTAGAAAATATTAAAACCATAAAACTCACAATATACAGTAAATCTCACCACAAAATGGCATAGATTTTGTTAACCATATCTGATGATGGGGGTTTCCCAGGCAGCATGTGAGATGGGTTCCAGGACCCCTTGGGCCATGAGACGATCCAGTTCTGCATCTATTTTGGGTTATTTCAATTCATACCCCGCCCTCCCCACCTTGCGGCAGACTCATGGCGGCTACCAACCAATTTAGAAAATATTAAAACCATAAAACTCACAATATACAGTAAATCTCACCACAAGATGGCATATATTTTGTTAACCATATCTGATGATGGGGGTTTCCCAGGCAGCATGCGAGATGGGTTCCAGGACCCCTTGGGCCATGAGACGATCCAGTTCTGCATCTATCTTGGGTTGCAGGGTGAAAGGAACCATCCGGGATTGCATGCAAATGGATGCCACCATGGGGTCGAGTTGCAGGGACACCAGGGGGGGGGGGGCTGTATACCGGCCCAGAGTTCCATAGAAGACGGATGGAAACTCATTGCGTACCTCACTAAAGTCCTGCAACGCACAGCAGTGGATCCCCTCAACAGAGATCCCCAAAGGGCTGAACCAGGTGCGACCTAGCAGGCTGACCAGGTTGCCCTCAACCACCAAGTCCAGGCGGTCATTGAATCTCCGGTGCTGGACCTGGGAGCTACCCACACCCCTTATCGGAACACGGTTTTGCTGGAAGTCCATCAGGGTAATGGGCAAAGGGCGCAGGCAGGGCCCCCTGTGTGGACACAGTCTTTTAAGGGTCTCCTCCAATATGATGGAGAAGGCAGACCCAGAGTCTAACTCCATGGTGCAGGGGGACCCCTCTATTTTAACCCGGATATGAATTTTAGGGGCAGAAGTTCGACTGGGAAGCCGCAGTACCTGTTCGGTCGCTAGCAGGTAGAGATCCTTGGAGGCCATGTCCTCCTCGTGGTGCATGATGGCCCGGCGGTGCTGGGGTGGCTATGTCATCAGGGCTCAGGAACCCTTTAAATGGCAAGTCCTTGTGATGTGGCTGGAGTGGCCACAGCTCCTGCAAGTGGCATCCTGAAATCTGCATGTCTTCTGGTCGTAATGTTCCCCACAGCTGGCACACTCCAGTCGGACCGACTCCTTTGCAGTTCGGGTGCAGGGTGCGGTCCCAGGATCTCTCTGTCTGGTGTAATGCTGTGTCCAGTGGACCTCTTCTCCATCTGGTTTGATGGGGTCAGAACCGGCCTGGTGTGTGGCGGCCATGCGATGGCTGGTCGTGGACCCAGGTTGAATGCGACCTCTCCCATGTGGTGCCAGTGAGGCGAGGGTTCATTTCTCCACCTCCAGGATGTGCCTACAGAGCCTTTTATCGCAGAGGCCACAGACTAGCTGGTCCCGAAGGGCCTTCTCCAGATGGGCCCTGAACTCACACTCAGCGGTGAGCCTTCGTAGTTCCACCAGGTAGGCTGGGTGGACTCCCTGGGTTGCTGCAGCCAGTAATGGAAGGTCACGTGGCAAGCGATCTCCAATGGCTGAGGAATGAAGTGGTCCTGGAGTGCCTTGATGATCTCATCAAACGTGGCCTCGGATAGCTTAGTGGGCACGAGTAGATTTTGGGCCAGCTCAACTGTAGTGGTGCCGCATGAACTGATGAGGAGACCCCTCTTGCGATCCTTCTCTGTCACCTGATAGAATATCAGGATGGACTTGAGTCCCTCGACCCAGGCATCCCATTGCTGGGGCTGCATCGGGTCGAACAGAGGGACAAGTCCTGCTTCCGGAGTGACGGCCATTGTGCTGCACTGTGCTTGCGATGCGGAAGTGGTTCCCTGGTCACCTTTGGTACTCATGGCTGGAGCAGCGGCGGAGGTCCTCATCTTCCTTGGGGTTGTGGCAGCCCGGCTCACTCAGTGGGATCTCACCCTCATTGCCACTAATGTGTAATGGGTTGGATGCATGGAAACCTGGACTACAACGTATTGATCAGCATAGGTTTATTGAGTACACAACAAGCATGCAATACCAGCCGAGATGACCAACTGTATACAACTCCTAAGACACACCCAAAAGTCCTATTGGCGGGTTTGAATTTCCCACAAGAGTTCTTATTGGAGGACTAGTGGTGGTCTAGGATCCTGGACCCCTATTGTCTCTTGGAGTCAAGCTCTGACTATATGCCGCTGGTGCCCAGTGGTGGTCAGCAGACATAACACGTACCCAGACTGGGTGTACACCCATCAACTCAGGTTCAGATAAACTTTGTAATACCCCTAAAATTACTTTAAAGACTTGGTTTTAACCCAAGTTTAGAAATTAACAAGTGCATTGGGGTTAACTGAGTTAAGAAGAGGCAGGTGAGATGCCACGATCTATTCCCAGTGCGGTCTGCTGGACCACTGTTATTTATTGTCCTATGTTGCATTTTATTTAGTGGCCAGTCTAAGATTTCCACTACTGGTGTTCTGAGAGAGATCAAAGCCACTATGGTCTTTCCACTTTGCAAATAACTCCCAGGAGGGAACAGTTTGCATGGCTTGGAGGAAAAAGCAGTGCTTAATTCTTCTTGTTCCAAGCCCCCCTCCCAACTCTCCCACCATTTTGTGGAGTTCCAGACCTGTTTTTATCAGATAAGCATCCAAGTCCTAAAGTGTAAATACAATAAAATAAAAGCATCCTGGGGATAAGGAATAGAGAAGTAAGGGAATAGATGACCCTTATCCCTTGTGGTCCTGTCCCTTCTTAGATGCACACCCTGATGGCTTTTTTCAAAGGAGTGGGGACTTTTGGGGGTTTGTTACATGCAGCTGTTTGCCCTGAGTGCTTGTGATTGGGTTGGAGCCTGAAGTACCTGATGAAGGGAGCTTTGACTCACAAAAGCTCATAACCTGAAAATCTTGTTGGTCTCTAAGGTGCTACTGGACTGCTGTTCTACTGCAGACCCTCTTAAACCATGCATGTAAGCACATTTTGCACTGCTACATAGTGTCTGTATGAAATGAGCTATTAGGGAGGGAAATCTCTAATAAGTGACATAATGCAAACACAATGAATTATTCAGTAGAAGCCCTGACTTTGCACTGGTTAGAGTGTCAGTCACTAGCTGCTAGGAAATGACTGCTGCAGACACAGTTCAGTATCCCCAGGAATATGTCATTCTACTATTCATTTTTCAGTAATGTAAAACAGAAATTAGTTTATTTCTCAGCAATGGGAACGGATACCTGTGAGGGTGGGAAGTTTTGTTATTGACAGCTTGGCAAAGGGCCTGAAGCTCTGCCATAGATTTCACTGCCAGCTGTTGGGCTATTAGAGTCCTAATAATACCTTCTTATTAGTCATTATTACTTCAATGGTAATAAATAAATAATGCTGAAATAGACTTTATGGGTGAGCAGATGTCCTGCATAAAACAAAACAACAAAAACAGCAGGTTAGTAGCAGTACAACAGGTTTTTTAAAATAGTACCCCTTTCTCCAAACACCCATAGAGCCTGAATCTCACCTTGTTAATGCATTATATTAATCTTTGTCAGGGAGTTTTCACATGGACTTGTTTGATGGCTAGTGCAGTGTTGGCTTGAAGCTTCATGAAACTGATTTTGGTATGTTTTGTGCAGAAGCTGTATTTCAGTTTCTGCTCAGTTGATTGACTTCACAAATATCCTTTTGCCAATAGATTTTGAAGGCATAAAATATAATATGTTCAGTGAGTTTGTATAAACATAACACTCAAGTTCAGTGAAGTTTGTAGGGCAAATATGCTTAGTGATTTACAGCTGCAGAGGTGGTAACTTAGGTGCTTTTCTTCTATGACTTAAAAAAAATCACGGTAATTTGGAAGCTTTGAGTACTCTGTGCTGTACCACTGAACTATGGCTGTTCTCATGCAGCCCTTAAAACAAACACACATACATCAACAAGCGCATTCCCATTACCATCAGTATCTTTCTTGCTGTTTCATGAACTTTCTTCTTTCTTTCTTCTCTCTTTTTTTTGTTCGGAAAGCTCCAAACTTTCCTACAAGTAAAATGTGGCAGGCAGCCTGGCTATCTTTAACAATGTCTTTCTGTTTGTACTCTGTTGAATGTGTTATATCTGTGAGTTTTAAAAATATTGACCATAATTTTTTTAAATCTGGCAGCGCCACAATGTGCTTGAGACAGCCTAGAATAAAATGGAAAAAAATAAAACCATGAAACAATATAATACTAGGTATAGGCATAAACCAACTGACAAATTAAAGTCGTCATGAATTTTTGCCGGTTTGTGAAGCAATATTCATGAAGTGACTACCAACTACCACCAACTTTCATGAACTACCACCAACTTTCATGAATTTTGATGCAGTTCGTGGTGGTTCATGGTGGCCTGCCGCTCAGCTCTTTGGTTAACTAGCTGGGAGCCATTTAAATTGCTGCTTTCCTGCTCCCTGTGGCTTTTCACAGGGAGCCGAAAGCAGGGCGTGAAATGGCTCAGATGGCTAATGAACTGGGTCAGTTTGTGAATCAACCTCCCTGTTCATATGGGTTCGTGGTTCAGCCATGAACCAAACCACAGGAATGCATTCCATGCCCATCCCTTTATAACGCCATAAATGCTGGCTAGGTGGGATATAAATCTCAATAAATAAATAAAAAAATAAAAACTACAATAATCAACATAAAAGTCATTAGAGAACAATCGAAAGAAAATCAGAATACTTAGCCAAATAGTTACGTCTTTAGCTGTTGCTGAAAGGATGCCAGAAAGTATTAGAGGGAACCCATTTGTTGTTCACTCACAAAATGATACCAAGGAGAGACTGCAATAACAATTTCAGTGTCTGGGAGGACAATGGACTGTTTTGATGGCAGAATTTTGTGATGGTTTGAAAAATATGCTGACCCATACTTATAAAAATTTGTAAAGGATATTCCAGGGGGTGTTGAGTTTTCCAGACTTCTTTGACAGCATCAGGGGTAGCTGAATGGTAAACACTAATTTGCATATATACTAGTGTTTAATGTACATTAGACTCTACCTTGGTTCTACTCCAGCTCACTCTCTGAGGCAGGGAGAGAGCAGACCCCAGCATTGTGGAACTGGCAGCCCCATGCTCTTCTTCCTTCCCTCCTTTGCATGGGTTGAGCAGAGGAAGGCTGGCCTTGCAAACATAGGTGTCAACTACGGGGGGGGGGGCTCAAGGGCTCGAGCCTCCCCCGAAATTTCCCGGGGGGGGGCTCAGCCACCCCCGGCAAAATGGAGCGCCCGCCGGTGGGGGAGGCGGGGAGGGCTGCCGGGAGCCCGGGGGGGTGCCGACTAGAGTCCCGGGCAGCCAAGGGGAGGAGCCTGTTCAAAGTTGTCGAGACACGGCGGCGCTGTGAGCCGGTCGGGAGAGCTGCCCCTGAGCGGCCGAACTGCGAACCGGCACCATGGAGGTGGCCAGGCCAGGTGTGGGACGGGGTGTGGGGTTGTGGACCGCTTTGGGGGCATGGAGGGAATTCGCCTTTGGCCCAGCAGGGGAACCTGTTCCGTCCACCCCCACTCCCCCGGACCGTTTGAGTGCTTTTCCCGGTTTTATGGCTGAGTCGATTTGTGTACCGGAGTTGGTGGCCAGCGACCGGGAGTCTCGGCGTGGCTTGCTGTGTTAAGTGACTGACGCCTTTTATGGGCCGTCTTTTCCCAGCCCCGATCTCTTTCTGACTTTTCCTGGAGGGCTCTGGGGAGGAAGCCGAGTTGCTTGCGTTGCCCCGCTGTGCTTCTTGTTCTCAGCGGGGCTGCGGGCTTCTGAGCTCAGGGAGCACCCGCAGCAGGAGAAGGTCTGCAGGGCGGGAGGGGAGAGAGAGGCAGCGGGGACATGGTCCCGTGTGCGTGCGTGCGTGAAGCGCGTGCGCACACACAAAAGAGCCCCCCCCCCCCGGGGATTTACAAAGTCTACGCCCCTGCTTGCAAACACCATGAAGCCAGAGAGAAGGGTGGTGGCTACCTGCTCTTTTTCTTTTGTGGGGGTGGGGAAGGGCAACCTGGGCAGCAGTGCTGGGGCTGTGGTTACTGCTTGGAGCTGCTGCGTGCCACTAGCGAGCCTCTTTTGGGAGCTCTGAAAAACCCTGCATTCTGGCACACTAGCCATTTGCCTAGGTCTGCTTAGTAGGTTGGCCACCTCTGCTGTAAACAGGTTTTCACTTTGTGGGGTTCCAGATGCACATCTGCCTTTGCAAACTCAAATTAGGACCTCTTCAGGAAGAAAATAACAGTGTTGAAGAATTTGGAGCAGGAAAAAAGTCTTCTCAAAACAGCCCTACCTGAAGCTGCTTTTAAAACTTTCTCTCTGCTTCTCTTGCTTTATGCAAGCAGGACTTCTCTGCCTCCCTCTGCCTCTCTCTCTTTTGGTGCTTTCTGTCAGGTTTTGCATGTAACATAGTTTGCTTCTGAGGCAGATATCATTGGCCTAACTTTTTAGGGTTGAAGTTAAGCCATCAGAGGACTGAAGGGTTTTTTCAGTGCCTTTCACTCAGAGCAGACTGTTCTTTGTTATAATTGGATTTTAATGCTTTTTGATTTTTTTTATAACCACCTGAAATCTTTGGGTTGCAATGGGTATAAATTCAAAATGAATAAAAAGTAGGTTTTTGAAATAATGGCAAGTGGGTGTACATTTAACTGAAAACAACTCCAAAGTTGCAGGCACATGAATCTGATCCCGGAAAACCAAGTAGGCTAAAGACCATGGATTACAAACAAACAGCCTATTGTTATTGATCTCAGTTTGAATTTGCAAGCTGAATGCACTAGGAAAATAGTGTGCGTACATAGTGCTTACTATTTCAAAAAGAAAATTCTTCTCAGTCAGCAGTTGTGGTATACACATTATTTAAATGTGAAATTTTATTATCATAAATTCTCTCTTGCTCTGTGAATTGAATGGCATTTAATGGAAAGAGTTAGATGCCACATTTAAATACTTTGCCCCTTCCAGCAATATTAAGCAGAATATGTGCAAATGCACAAAACGGAATTATCTTATGGGTCTGTGACTTAGCAGTCTGCTTTATGCAAGGAGGACTTCATACATTATATTAATCATGTGATAATCATAGTCATCTGGATGTCTAAAGCTGCTATGATTATTAATTCCAAGATGATTCTCTTGGATCTGTATCCATTATTTTAAGCAGTACCCAACAACAGAAGCTAATTAGAGAGGTGAGAAACACTCCATCAACTGTTGGTGGCTGGTGAAACTGAACATGTGGATTCAGTCCAAGAGTTTCTTCACTTATTATGTCTGGTGAACTGACTTCTTGAGAGTTTGATTTTGGAATACATGTATGGTGTGACACATATTCTCATCCTGCGTTTACACTATAGTTGACCATATTCTGGCTTCACACAGACTTTTCCTGTTGTGGCAAATAGTTATTAGACTTTTCCTGTTGTGGCAAACAGACTTTTCCTGTTGTGGCAAACAGTTATCCTGTTGTGGCAAATAGTTGTGGCAAATAGTAATACATGTTGGGTGTATTTGAAGACAGGTTTTATAAGGCCGATTCCGTGCAAGTGCTTTGCTTCCCTTTCTCCCGGGTTTAATTGGTCCAAATCAGTGTGCACGTTTCCGCATTACAGGAATCTGACCCAGGTTGATGCCAGTTCTTTATTTCCGCATCTGTTCTTGTCCCAAATCTTGAGCCCCTGCCCATCTCCCCCCTCTTTTTTATAAAAAATGTTGGTGGAGTTTCGTTATGACATCGTGATGCAACAAAGTCATGATTGGCCAAGGTTTTTCAGAATTCCTGGGAAAGTACATCATGCACCCGCCCATTCCCTCCCTTTTTTAACGTAGGTGGAGTTTAATGTAGGCAGACCTCCATGCCGCCATTACTGCATCATGTTATCACTTTTGCCATTTGAAAATGCCCGCAAAAAGAAAAAAAAGCTTGCGCCAGGGTTGGAGGGGAAATGGAAGGTGGGAAAGTGATGGGAAATGGAGGGGGAACATGCAATACAACACATGTAACCCCTGCAAAAATTGTGTCCACACCACCACGCCACCCACAGTACATTGGCCCTGCAAAAAATGTTAACCACACAACGATGGATCAATGTCGTGTTGTGTTGTTGTAATGCAATGGGGGGGGACAAAAAAAAAACAGCTCGTGCTGTGCCTCAAAGCCATCAATACGTATTTTTATAGTGGCATGACTCAGGCACGACTTTTGTGCAGACAATACAACAGAGAAATGTGGAGACATCAACAACACATGTAACCCCTGCAAAAATTGTGTCAACACCACCACGCCACCCGCAAGACATTGGCCCCACAAAAAATGTTAACCACACAACGATGGATCAGTGTCGCGTCGTGTTGTTGTAATGCAACAAAGGGGGGGTGGGGACAAAAAACCCCCACCTGTGCCAAGGCAGGAAAGGGAGGGGATAGGTGGGAGAGGGGAGGGAAAGAAGCAGAGGGGCGTTAAAGGGGTGGAGCAAGAAACCCCAATTTCAGAGTTCCCCACTTGAATGCCCCGAATTCACTCCCATCGCAACCCCCCCCAAAACCCGGAAACGGAAGATCCAGGGGAACTGAGGATTACATTTGGGCCAACTGCAGACCCAGAGCAACAAGTGGGGAACTGTTGCTCTACCCCAGATTTTATCGGGGAGTGACACTGAGGCAACAACTAGTGCAGAATCGGCCTAATATCAACATTACTTGGGGAAAAATCAGTTAGCATAGGCTTTTTATAGTAAAATGTGAATTCGCATGTGTAGAACATAACAAACAGTCTGTTTGGAGAGAGATTTTCAAAGGCATGAGTACTGCACAGTAACACCCTGGGAAGGGGAATGTCCCCCTTTCAATACTTTCCTGATTTCTGACTCTGGAGCAGCAGAAGAGTTGTTTTGTATACCCTGCTTTTCTCTACCCTAAGGAGTCTCAAAGTGCCTTACAATTAATTGCCTTCCCTTCCTCTCCCCACAACAGGCACCTTGTGAGGTAGGTGGGGCTGAGAGAGTTCTGAGAGAGCTGTGACTGGCCCAAGGTCACCCAGCAGGCTTCGTGTGGAGGAGTGGAGAATCAAACCCAGTTGTCCAGATTAGAATCTGCCGCTCTTAACCACTGTACCATGCTGGCACCAAAGCAGCACGGCTTGAGTTCCATAGCAGTGATTAAACTACCAGTAGGATTGCCAACAGATCTGGAGAAAAATCTCCTGTCCCTTTAACAGAGAATTAATGAGTTGAAGATTTTCAAAGTATTGAGGTAAATAACATCACTTGAGAAATAACTTCCCATTAATCCTCTATTAAAGGGGCAGGACACTTTCTTCCAGGCCTGTTAACAGGGCTCATTTTGTAGCAGGAGCTCCTTTGCATATCAGGCCACACACCCCTAATGTAGCCAATCCTCCAAGAGCTCACAGAGCTCTTCTTACAGGGGCTACTGTAAGCTCTTGGAGGATTGGCTACAACATGGGTGTGTGGCCTAATATGCAGAGGAGCTCCTGCTACAAAATGAGCCCTGCCTGTTGAGCCCCTACGTACCTGTGAGACTGGATACTATGTCTTGATGTAGAGGATCTTAGGGCCATAGAGTAGGTAGGAGCTAATTACAGTGCAGGAAATGGGAGTGAGCTACAAAACACTTGTGAAGAATGGGCTGGGTAGGTAGGGGGGAAGCATAGGCATATGAGCTAAAGGCAGATAGTGTCGAACAGAAGTTTTTATAGCTGTTGATTTATTACCCTAGCCAGGAAAACAAAGTTTGTGTCTAGTTGCACCTTTAAGACCAACAAAGTTTTATTCAAGGTATATGTTTTCATGTGCAAGCACACTTCCTCAGAGTAAGTTGGGCACCCAGACTTGCTGCTTATGCTAGAGAGCAAGTACAGGGACCTTCTGGAGTCCAAATAAGACCAGTAGGTCTGGAGATGAATTTCAGTTGTTTCATCAGCACTTTCCATGGAAGTTCTGTTTTCATCAGATTTCTGTTGATGGATATGAATTAGATACCAAAATCTCTTTTGTTGCTTTTGAGGATTTTTTTTACAAAGATATATTCTATTTGTATATTCAGTTAAGTTCTAGTAGTGGGAAGAGTTGGACATCTACCTTTGTTTTGTTCCTCTGCAGAATCAGAGTTCTGTGGATTTCCTAGTCCAGTCCAGTCCTGTTTCCGTCCAGGAACTTGCCAGATCCCGACTTGCTTAGCTTCAGCAAAGTTGCTGCACTATGTACTTTTCAGGCCAAACCCTGGAATCATAGTGAAGAGTACTGGACTCGGGAGACCAGGAACGGTGAAATGATGAAGCCTTTATTGAGTGATTCAGCATGTCCAGTAGATGGTCAGATCAAGCATGATTACAGGGCTCCAGGGCCCTCATTATATGCTGGCCGGAGCCACACCTACGGCCGCACCCAAAAGACCTGATAGGGGCTTAACATATGCACATGTTTGTCATAGGTTCCCTGGAGGAGCCTTTGACTGCATTGGCTCCCTGGGGAGAACCTAGGTCCCACATTGGTGGAGGCTTAGAATCCGGACGTCTATTGTTCCTCCAGATTCAAGCTCCCCTCTCTGCCTGACCATGTGCTCTGGCCATGCAGCGGGTGCCTTTACCTGGGAGCACATGGCAGGCTGGTTGCTACACAGAACGTACTACATTACACATAGCTTAAGGCAGGATATTCTGAAACGTTTTCAATGGGTGCCTATATGCTCTATTCATTGAAAATGCAGAGGAAAGATTCTCTGGACATTAGGCATGCTGTTTCATTCTTCTAGTTAAGTTTAAAACTCTTGATTTGCTTACTTGCTTTTGCATATTTTTCTGTGCTTCTATTTCCTTCACATATCAGCAGGGGTCCTTTCGTAAAAAAAGAGGTGCAGGAGCTCATTAGCATAACTTATTTGCATATGCCACACCCCCTGACATCACCGGAAGTGTCAAAAGGCCACACATCCCTGACGTCATCGGCAGTGTGTCAGAAGGCAAGAAGGGAGAGAGGGAGGGAGGAGGAAGGAAGGAAGGAAAGGAACAGAAAGGAAGGTAGGTAGGTAGGTGGGAGAGAGAGAGAAGAAAGAAAGGAAGGAGGGAGGGAGGGAAGGGGGAAGGAAGGAAGAAAGAAAGGAACAGTGGTAGGTAGGTAGGTGGGGGGGAGAGAGAGAAGGAAGGAAGGAAGGAAGGAAGGGGAAAGGAAGGAACAGGAAGGTAGGTAGGTAGGTGGGGGAGAGAGAGAAAGAAGGAAGGAAGGAAGGAAGGGGGAAAGGAAGGAACAGGAAGGAAGGAAGGGGGAAAGGAAGGAACAGGAAGGTAGGTAGGTGGGGGGAGAGAGAAGGAAGGAAGGGGGAAAGGAAGGAACAGGAAGGTAGGTAGGTGGGGGAGAGAGAGAGAAGAAAGGAAGGGAGAGAGGAAGGAAGGAACAGGAAGGTAGGTAGGTGGGGGGAGAGAGAAGGAAGGAAGGAAGGAAGGGGGAAAGGAAGGAACAGGAAGGTAGGTAGGTGGGGGAGAGAGAGAGAGAGAGAGAGAGAAGAAAGGAAGGGAGAGAGGAAGGAAGGAAGGGGGAAAGGAAGGAACAGGAAGGTAGGTAGGTAGGTGGGGAGAGAGAGAGAGAGAGAGAGAGAAGGAAGGAAGGAAGGGGGAATGCTTCGCCCCCCCACTGGGGCCAGCGTTTCCCTTCCTCCCCCCTCTTTCTTGGGACCCAGGGGCTTCACGCCTCTGGGGCCCAGCTTCTCCCTCCCTTGTGCCCCCCCTGGGGCCCTGGAGCAGTGAGTGGGGGAGGGAGGGAAGGAGGAGGCTTCTCCCGGGGCTGCGGCGCTTGCCGCGGCCCCGGGAGTTGGAGGGCGGGGAGGGAAGGAGGAGGCCGCTCCTGGGGCCTGCGGCACTTGCCACGGCCCTGGGACTTGGAGGGTGGGAGGAGGCCGCTCCTGGGGCCTGCGGCGCTTGCCGCGGCCCCAGGACTTGGAGGGCGGGGGGGAGGGCGGGGAGGGACGGGGGAGGCCACTCTTGGGGCCTGCGGCGCTTGCCGCAGCCCCGGGACTTGGAGGGCGGGGAGGGAAGGAGGAGGCCGCTCCTGGGGCCTGCGGCACTTGCCACGGCCCTGGGACTTGGAGGGTGGGAGGAGGCCGCTCCTGGGGCCTGCGGCGCTTGCCGCGGCCCCAGGACTTGGAGGGCGGGGGGGAGGGCGGGGAGGGACGGGGGAGGCCACTCTTGGGGCCTGCGGCGCTTGCCGCAGCCCCGGGACTTGGAGGGCGGGGGGGAGGGCGGGGAGGGAAGGAGGAGGCTGGTCCCGGGGCTGGCAGTGCTTGCCGCGGCCCCGGGAGTGTGAGTGGGGGGGAGGGCGGGGAGGGAAGGGGGTTCTCCCCGGGCCGGCGGCAGCCTGCCGCGGCCCGGGAAGAGTGAAGGGGGGAGGGGAGGGGCTTTTTCCTGGGCCGGTGGCGGCCTACCGCTGCCGGGAGGAGTGAGCGGGGGGCGGGGCTTTGTGAAGTCCCCACCCCCCCGCCCTCCTCTCTCCCGGAGCGGTGCTCCGGCGCGCCCCGGCCCCAACAGAGCCCTGCATATCAGTGACTACATAACTCTGAGAAAAGACACAGGCCTTATGATTTTAGCAGTTAGGATGTCAGCAAAGAATTTGGGAGACCCAAGTTTGAATCTCCACTCTGCCATGGAAACTTGCTGGGTGAATTCAGGCCAGTCTCTCTCAGCCTAGCTTACCTCACAGGGTGGTTGTAAGGGTAAATTAGAAGAGCAGAGAACAATTTTGTAAACCTTTTTGGATCCCCCTTGCTGACAAAATCCAGAGTATAATTATCTAAATAATTTTTTAAAAACTCAACATTTTGATACGGCTAATGCAATCTTTAGGAGGAATCTCATTGCAGGAAAAGAGAAGTAAGCATATTCTTGCAAGAGTGTGGTGAGTATAATGTCAGTAAAGCCAGCATTTTTTCCCTGCCCCATTCCACAGAAGATGAAGAGGATTTATATCCCACCCTTCACTATCTGAAGGAGGCTCAGAGTGATTTACAATCCCTTTTCCTTCCCCTCCTCACAACAGACACCTTGTGAGGTAGGCGAGGCTCAGAGAGCTCTTTCCAGAGCTGTCCTTGAGAGAACAGCTCTGAGTAAACTTAGGACTGACCCAAGGTCACACCAGCAGCTGCATGTGGAGGAGTGGGGAATCAAATCCAGTTCTCCTAGATTAGAGTCTGCACTCCTAACCACTACACCAAACTGGCTTATTGTTCCTGCAGAGTGAAAATGGAACTGTGCAAGTGCTATTGTGTTCACTGACATCTGTTTGAGTGACAGATACAGTATTTATGAGGCAGGAAAGTGAAGTGTGTGCGCTTTATTTATTTATTTATAGACAGCTTCTCTCTTAAAGGCATGCTTTTTATCAAGGATAAAGAGATCAGGCTTACTTTTCTTATCACTACTGTAGTCATGGCTGTACAGCTAAAACTGATTTGAATCCCATTCGCTGATATTTGTCACTTATGATTTTGGCATGGCCATCTTTCTGGTTAAATTTGTAAGCATGCTCTGTTGAAATGAACAGATTTAATCTGTAAAAAAAAGGAGGGGAGGAAATATAGGTAATACAACACATTTGCATAAAGTGGTGGCCATCATGTGATCCATCTTAGCCAGCCTCCTAATAGGCTGATCACCTGTGACTTTGCTCCTGTTGATGAGACAATCAGGGATGCCAGTTGAACTGGAAATTGATGACTGATTATTGCTGGTCAGGATTGAGAAGTTCCTTTCTTAATCAGAATTGTTTAGCTGGCAGCACAGCTCAAGAATGATAATCCATTTTACCCTGGATGCAGGCATATCGCTCCTCTAAGTGTGCTTCAGAGTTCATTGCATGCTGCCAGCCAAAATCTTTTCCTTCTCTGTTTAACCTGCAGCCTGCCTGCTCTTCCCACAAACATTTCTGTACCACAGCCCAGGTTTTGGCCAGTAGAGACAGACATGAAATGCAATGCCTTGACTGCATCTGATGACTGATCTAAACTTGAAATACCTCCATTACAGTGTAGCCTTTATATAGCCCAATCCTATGCATAGTTACTAGAATTAAGTTACTGTGTTCATTGGGGCTTACAGTTTAGTAAGTTTGCACAGGATCACATCATTTAGTTTTGAAGGGATAATTGTAATACTCATGTAAATAGCATAATGCATGAACTCCTTCTAAAATCTGTTTCATTTGGATACCCCTACCAATCATACAAGGCAACTGAGCATAAAGGGCGCTGTCTGTCTGTCATGATCATCTTGCTTCTGGGTGATTCGGCACATAAATATAAATGGGGTCCTCCCTGTTAGCAGAGAAGTATTCTTAGTGGAAAACTTTTTGTTTTAGGAATGCATGAATCCACTAATAAGTGCAGCTAGAAACATTGAATATGATACATATACTTGGATATAGTGCCTGAATTCTTGGAAAAGATAGGAAAGGATAGTAACCAGCAAGTGCAATTCCTGTAACTGTAATTTATTTGTACTTTAGACGAGCTTCTATGGGAACATAGTAAAGGTAAAGGTTTCCCTTGCTCAAAAGCCAGTCAAATATGACTCTAGGTATGCAGTGCTCATCTCCGTTTCCAAGCCAAAGAGCCAGCGCTGTCCAAAGACAGCAGTTGGCAGGTCTGGGGCCAGAGATGGGAGCTCACTCTGACATGCAGCACTCGGGTCTCAAACTGCTGAACTACCGACCTTCTGATCTGTGTATCTACTGGACCACTTTGCACTCTACTGGTGACAATCTGCTGGTGATTCCTGGCCCTAGCGATGTCCGGCTGTCTTTAACCAGGGCCAGGGACTTCATGGTCCTGGACCTGAGCTGGTGAAACTCTCTGCCAAATAACACCAGGGCTCTGTGGGATCTTATGCAGTTCTGCAGAGCCTGTAAGGCAGAGATGTTCTGCCAGGCTTTTGGTTGAAGACAGCAACAGTTTTCCCCTGGCTGGCACCCTCCCTTCCTCTCCCCTCTTCTGTATTTCTGAGTTCCCTCTCCCCTTGCCCAGAAAATGACCAGGTAGTCCAGGATATTATCTTGGATATTTTAGTCTTCTTTCTTACTTTTAATCAAATTGTAAATTGAATTTTGCTTGTATACTTGTATGCCCTTTTGTACATTGCCCAGAGCCCAGCGTTAGCTGGGGTAGGGTGATTTATACATCTAATAAATAATAACAACAACAATGACAATAATAATATACAACAGCAGCCTCTGCCACTTGAAACTGCTGCACAGGTTTCTCTTGCTTTATCACTTCCAAATTGTGGAAAGGACTTACATTATTCTGCACATTTTGCCCAAGGTAAGATTCTCCTGATTAGTCTAATTCTGTACTTGGGAATTCTTCTGTGAAAACCCTGAAATGGACACCAAGAGGGACATAAACAACTGAGGAGGAACAGATGAGTATCAAAAGGTCATCAAACACAGCAGAAAAAAGAGAGTGATCTTTCCCCAAACATGTGAGACCCTCCAACATGTAGTGATTTGACTAAGCCACTAAACACTCATTCCACCAGAATGCAAGGTCCATCAACAGGTGTTTGAGTAGCTGATGAGAAGCTTTGGGAAGCCCAGACCTTTTGGTCTGCATGGAGAACTGTTTGGTGTAGAAAGTCCTCTGAAGGCTTTTTGCCCAGAAGCAGTTGGCACAAATGATCTGATATCAGTTTTACCTAGAAGCCTGCTGTGTGTCTTTCCTCAGATTGCTTCATTTCCTTCTGGTGAAGATGGGTGGGTGGGAACTGTACTGCTAGTCAAAAAGACCATAATCCCCAAATTTTCAAGAGAAGCAGAAGGAGGGCCATTAGCTATGTGTGATTATTGGGACATTTCAAAAATAGTGCTCATTTCCAAGTAAGAATATATAGGTCTATAAGAAAACTGTTACTTTTGCAACATGAAACTTGTTCTACATGTGCATCTAAAATAGTTGGCTCTCAAGAACCAGTTTTTCAATTCTTACTAGAATATTATTGCTAAAACAGGGTTATTAATCTTTTGTCATTTTCATCAGAAAGGTCAGCTTGGTTACTTTTGGAACTGAGAAGGTGGTTTTTTTCTATTGGACAGCATTAATAGTAAAAAAATTCATACTGCACAAGTGAATGTTCTAAGCACTGAAATGCACTGAACACTTAACAGTCTCTTCTCTGAACAAACGTTATTAACACAAAGAACATTTTAAAAGGAATTGATTTTTTTTGTGTGTAAAAAATTCTATCTTCTGCTACACTGGATGCTCATTACATTTGATTACTACATAGCCTTTGCTGTCAGCCAAGTTGCACGAATCTTTAAACCAAAAGTAAATAAGATTTGAAAAGATGAAGCATCACATAATTGTTGCTCTGAAAATTCCATTGAATTCAAGGAAGGCTAAGAATGACATTTTGTACTTGGACAACATCAGAACAGCATCTTAACCTTTCTGTAAGAGTTCCAAGCTAAAAAGTAAAAACAGAATCTGCTGTCCAAACTTCTAAATTTGGCCCTTGATTATTTTCTCTAAGTGGGTCGGATGACCTTTGCTCTTAAGGGGGGTTACCTTCTAGAACTGAATGTCATGGGCCAGCTTGACCAGCTTGAGTCCAGTGTGGCTGAAGACTCCTCAGGAGTTGAGGAGCCACATGCAGCCAGCTCTGAACCAGCTAAAGTTAGTTAATTAGAGATACAAAAGCCTCAAGATTCATTGCTGGCAGCTGACCTTGACCCACCCATACACAGCTCTGAAGTAGCTGACAAAGCACTGCTGCAGGAAAGAAGCCCACCAGGCTCCTCTTTGTTCATTGAACAGTGAAGGGAAAGGCTACAACAAGACTTAAGAACACACAGAGTGCTTGTCTCTTGGCTCAGTGCCAGCCACTTAATGATAGCAGTTCTGAGTAAGTGGAGGAGCACCTCCAAGGAGATGGCTGTAAATCAGTCTTGTTAAGGAATGCCTATATAATTCAGACCTGGACAACTACAGAATGTGGAAGCAACTTGTCACAACCCTGTGAACTTTGTGACCACAATGCTGGACTCTATCTGCTTCCTGTGACCTTTGGACTGACCCTTGACTCTGCTTTTTGGATCTGCCTGGACCTTGCTGACCTCAGACTGCCTTTTCTCTGCTTTCCTGTACAACTCATGAATTGTGACTGCTGCTAAACTGGTATTTGACTCCTGGACTGGACTCTTAACTGTGATCTAGCTCTGTAGCCCAGCTCTGTTGCCTTACTCTGTAGCCCAGCTCTGCTGCCTTACTCTGCCTGAATTGCCAACGCAGAAGTGATTTGCAAGGATATAGACCTACATGTAGGTGCAACGTCATGTTATACTGCAAAACAGGTGGTTGAGTGGTTTGGTTCTGGCAGTGCAGGTCACAATTTGATTGTAGGAAGTCTGTTCTAGGTACACTTCTTCAGCAGGACTCAACAGGAAGTTAGAGCTGCCAGTGAAAACCACAGATTGAAATTTCAGATCATATCAGTAGCTTTTCTGCACAGATGCTTTTTTCTCAACATGGTAATGAACTCTGTGTCTCTGTGGGCCTAACATAGCCCAGGATTTATTTAATGATGTGTATTTCAGGACTCTGTTTGGATCCTGCCCTGAGCCTACAGTGTGGGGAGGGTGGGACATAAGTCTAATAATTTTAATAAATAAATAGAAATAAATATGCCAGCTTCTTCTATAAAGTAATTTCTTGCCTGGTGACAATCACCAGGTGGTGATGATGTAGCTTTATAAATTTATAAAAGGGAAATGTACTTTGCAAAAACATGGACACTTGTATGGTCTAGTCAAGATTTTTTTTTTTTAGTTTTATTTCTCCTTGGTCAGATTGCATCAGAGATGGTTTTGTTGTATTCATACTGATAATATTTTGTATAGCTAGCAAACTGAACAGAATGGAGCTGACCCTCAGTTATGCAGTACCAACTGCTCAACATGAAGATCCTTGGGCAGTGGTAGAAACAGTCCCCTAACGTATGTTGGGGTTTCTGGGTTGAGGTCATTGTCTGTTGTGGTTAATGTTTTATATGGATCAGTATTCAGAATTACCAGGCGACAAAGGAATGAACATTGAAACATAAGGGAGAAGAGAAGACTGCTTCCACGTACATTGAATAATGCACTGTCAATACACTTCAGTGAGACCGATTTCCCATAGCCACTGCTCCACCCCTGCTCTTCCCTTTGCCCTGATTGTGTCAATTTCCCACTATTTGCTGCACGGCCACGTTTTGCCCTGCAGCTTCGCCTGATTTCCCTTGTGTCTACTGGATCCTGTTTTTTGAGGATTGAGTAGACGCGGGGAAAAAGACCTTAATGGAAAAACCATTCCATATTTCCTTTGCAACTTTTTTTGTGCTGCAGTGTATTTCAGTGGAGCCCATGCAAGTCAATTGGCATTCCTGGCTCCCATTATCTCCAATGGGCCTTCAAGCCTCTCCCATTGTTTCCAGTGGGCAATCCTGTCATTCCTTTTACACATCCCAGTTAATTGTCCCTTTGAAACTGTACCACACCATTTTAAGTAACAGCAAAATGAAGAGCATGAACATGTACAGAGTGCACATTTCTTGCCAATGTTCTCTCCGGACTGCACACAGCAAAAGAAAATTTTAAAAGGACGTTGAGCTGCATGTCCCCCCCCCCCATCTTGTTCATGCAGATGGGTTTACCATTTAAAAACAGACACCCTGTGACTAGGCAGGTGGGGCTGAGAGAACTCTTTTGAGGACTGCTCTTGAGAAAACAGCTCTGAAAGAACTTGTGACTGACCCAAGGTCACATCAGCAGCTGCAAGTGGAGGAATGGGGAATCAAACCTGGTTCTCCCAGATTAGTCCGTGCTCCTAACCACTACACCAAACTGTAACTCAAAACTTATCTCTTTTAGAAGTAAGTGGCTCAAGGGGTTAAGATGCTGAACTGCAGACCGGTAGTTCAGCAGTTTGAGACCCGAGTGCTGCATGACAGAGTGAGCTCCCGTCTCTGGTCCCAGCTCTTGCCAACCTAGCAGTTTGAAAGCAAGAAATTGCAAGTAAATAAATAGGTATCACTTCGGTGGGAAGGTAACAGCATTCTGTATGCCTCAGCATCTAGTCACGCTGGCCACATGACCATGGAAATGGAGATGAGCACCGCATCCCTAGAATTGTGTTCGACTGGCTTTCGAGCAAGGGAAACCTTTACCTATAAGAAACATAGAACACCCTCTCTATCACATCAGAGCCTTTAAGCAGATCACTTACAAAACAGTCCTTCAAAGCCTAATTACATGAGCTAAGCAGCAAGCAAGATACACTGTTCCCTCATAAATATTCAGAGATCCTGTTGTCTCCCAGCAGTGACATTTATTCACTCCAAGGAATACTAGGGACATGATGCAGAGTCAGGCAATGGCAAATCACCTTTGAATGTCTCTTGCCTTGACAACCCTACAGGGTTACCATGAATTGACTATGACTTGCTAGCACTTTCCATCATCACAGGGCAACTGTACTTTAATGCCCAGAACCATTTGGGCAAGGCCTAATGTGTAACTACAGTCAGTAGCATGAGATGGACCTACAGCTCAATTGGCTCTCATATCACTGCCATAACATACAAAATAGTAAACAGCTCAGTAACTCCTTTAATACAAACAAACTGTATTGTAGCATAATTATTACTGTAGCACAAGGGTTTTCAGAAAGCCACACTCTCTTTTCTAATCTCACATTAGTGCCAGTTCCTGTCCTCAAATTCACAGAGAAACCCAAACCTTCCATTTTTGGTAGAACGACACCCTTCCCTTCCTCCAACTGGCTGTTGTGCATCCTATATGAAGAAGGGTGCTTTAGCAAATGCAAACCAATACCAGTGGTTTGCATGCACCAACTCACACAGCAGAACCAGAGCTTTCAATTTCAGGACTGGAGCTAGGGATGCTAGCCTCCAGGTGTGACCTGGGGATCCCCTGGAATTACAGCTCATTTCCAGACTTCCAGGTTTCCCCCCCTAGGTAAAAAATCAACATTCTGGAGGGTAGCCTCTATGGCATTGTACCCCACTGAGGTCCCTGTCCTCCCCAGGCTCCATTGGGCCACCCCTCCCCCCATTATCCAGAGGTAGCCAGGGGGAACCTGGCATCCCTAACTAGGGCTGTTTTAGAAAGGGAGGGAGGGGAGAGGTGAAAAGAAAGCAAATACTTCGGGAGAGAAGGAAGGCAGGCAGGCAGGCAAATAGATGGGGAGAGAAGTGAAAGACAGACAGACAGAAAGAAAAGTCAGGCTGCAAAAAAAGCAGCCTAAAGTGAGGGGAAAAGTACCTCCCCAGCCTCTCCTTGCTTCCAGCTCTCACACCCCTCAACAGAAATGGATAGAGAAACAGAAAGAGAGAGAGGGACAGAGAGCGCAGCCCCCACCGACTACAGAAGAAAGTGAGCCCAGGATTTTCTGTGTCCTGGAGCAACGTGCTCCATGCAGCACAAGAGTTCCTGGGGCTGCAGGAGAAAGCAAGTCGGCACTGGCAACCTGAGGAAACTGTGAGAAGGAATCGAGGCTTAACTTTCCTGAGCAAGCACACTTCCTTACCTTGGTTTGTGCGCGCGTGCAGTACGGGAAAACAACAAAGCTCCTCTAGGCTAAACTGAGGGCTGCTGGGGGGTGGAGCTTAGCTTCCAGGAGGAAGCAAGCCCCTGCTGTGACTTCCTTCCTTCCTTCCCTCCCAGTCCCAACCCAGCCTCCGAACGTAGTCTCTGAAAGCAGAGGGGAAAAACCCTTGCTTTCAAAATGGGCTGGAACCTGCCCCCGGGGGAGGCTCAGCACCATCTGGAAATGTTCGGGGGGGGGGGGGTGCTCATGCTCCACAGTCCCCCTGAAGATGACGCCTATGGACACACACATGATTTCCACATGTGGCTCTCTCTGCAAAACACTGGATAGACCCTGCTCCCCTGCTGGCTTTCTACCTTCATTAGTGTTAGTGGTTTAAAGTTATCTAGAATGATGCAAGGGTCCTTAGGCCTAACCCCCAGGCCGAGAACCCTTTGATTCTTGCCCTTTCAGATCATTCCAAAGGCTTACACCTCTGCCTTACAGTTCAGCAGCAGCAGCAGCGGGTGGGGCCTGCAGTCAGCCCTGGGTGAACAGACCTTGCTCAGTGAGCAACAGACCAGACAAAAGACCTAAACAGACCCAGTCAAAAACACCACTCTCCAGCAGGCTACAAGCACCCACTCACCCTCAAACTTGCGGGGAGGACAGGGTACAAATTGAATAATAAATAAACTCTGTCCTCTCATAGAACAACCTCAATTAATATTCCCCAGTAGTTTAGCAGTTTAAGAAAGGCACTCCCCCCAAAAACCCTCACCTTTCCAGCAGCTCTTTCCTGGTTCTTTCTCCCAGACCAGCTGGCCTCCCAGACCAGCTGGCTATCAAACTGTGTTTTGTTCCTTAAAGGACTGCCTCCTCCTATATTGCCTTGTCTGCCAGCTAAGATCCTCCTCAGAGGTTGGTAACCAGAGATAGTGCTTTTTAATGATGGCTCCTTGCCTGTGGAATGTCCTCTCCCTTGAGATTTGCTTGGCTCCTACACTGCTTTCTTTTAGGCACCAGGTTAAAAAATTTCTGTTTCCCTAGGCATTTAAGGGGTTTGTTCTTTTTTTTAAAAATATAATTTTTAGTCCATATTTAACCTAAGAAATATTTAAGAACCCTTTTAAATTGCTACACATTTTGTGGTGTTTTATGCTCTGGCTGTGTTTTGAATGCTGGGTTTTAATAGCTTTTATGATACGTTTTTATAATATTTTGTATTGTAAGCCTGCAAAAGACAGGGAGAGCGTCCTCTAGAAAACAAAGTCAAACACTGGAATTGTAAGCCTCTGTGTGCAGTTTCCCTGAGGTGGCATAGAAATGTTCCAAATAAATATTTACATGATAGTAGCCAGCCCATATTAATCTGACATAATCTATGCTATATCTCGGTGGCTCTATTCAGACATAATGTGAAATCATGGTTTAATTAAGTTAACTGTGGTTAGTTAGAGTGCCTGAAACCAGGTCAGTCCACTAACTATAGTGAGCTAAGGTCTGTTGAACTGTGACGGTTGGCCTGTCATTTCGTGTAACATATGTAGTTGGCAATCCTGGCTTAATCTTGGTGTAATCCTTGGTTACAGAGACATCTGGCCTGTGTGAACTGAACCAGTGTTCATTGAGGCAAACCATGGTTTGACTGATTGTCTTGAACTGAATCTTGGCTTTAAAGGTTCACCATAGTTAAAGTGAATCATGGTTTCATGTTATGTCTGAATTTAGTCATAAACACAAAGCAGTTGGTGAGGCTGCAAGAATCCAGAATTATTTTAGAAAAATAAAAACAAAGTAAAAAAATGTTAGGCTCTTACTGCACATTTATCCTTACTCCAGCACCCTGGAACTCAGTCATTGTTGCTACCATGGGTTACTTACTCTTCAATAAAAATTAATATCTATGTTGTCAGGAAAAATAATATAGTAGAAGTCAGCAGTGCAACTGTGGCAAGGTGGCTTCTTGTTGCCATGTTAGTTGCTTCAGTATCCTCTTAAGATTGTGGAGGAAGTGTTCAAACAGATACCGTATTTTTCGCTCCATAAGAAGCACCTGATCATAAGACGCACCTTGTTTTTAGAGGAGGAAAACAGGAAAAAATGAAACAGAAAGAAAGAACGAAAGAGAGAGAGAGAGAGAGAGAGAGAGAGAGATGAAGGAAGGAGGAGGAGAGAGAGAGAGAAAGGAAGAAAGAAAGGTGGGGACAGAGAGAGAGACAGACAGACAGACAGAAAAAAGGAAAGGAAGGAAGGAAGGAAGAAAGATAGAGAAAGGAAAGAAGAGAGATGTCGGCATGCTGTGCAAAGCCAGGCCTTTCTGTGCAAAGTAGCCAGGGAGCTTAATCTGTGGGCGGGGCTTTCTGCTGCTGGCTGTCTTAAAGGGGAAAAGCACTTAAAGGGAAAGAGTACTTAGCCTGGTGGGGTTTTTCCTGCCGTTTCCCTTTTAAGTCTTAACAGCTCAGGCCCAGCAGGGAGGGGTGGGGAAGGCTGGGATGCCAGCCTGAATGGCGTTCCCCTGCGTTCCTGCTGAAGAAAGAGCCCTGTTACAGGTAGGAAAAGCTCCATATTTGCTCCATAAGACGCACACACTTCCCCACCCCCCACTTTTTTGGGGAGGAAAAGTGCGTCTTATGGAGCGAAAAATATGGTAAATATTTTTACTATTTTAAAAGCTTTGGTGAAGGATATCATGTTTCGAAATGCTTAGTGTGCAAACAGTTCTTACGCAGATCAAGACACAGATGGACTCTTCCTGTGCTTTAAGTCAAAATCTTGAGACCTCTTCCGAACCATCAACAGGTAATAGTGTATGAGAGCTCAACCCAGTCTTTCCTGGAGCAAAGCTCTACTCTACGAAACGGCCCAGAATAGTAATGCATTGAAGGAACTTATTCAGCCCCTCTGTAGAAAACTGTATCTTTCTTTGCTAGTTTAGCGTATGCCCCTTGCCCCTTAGTTTCTTTATACTATACAGTTTGAGTAAAACATCTTAAAATGCATTTTACTCATTGCAAAAGATAAAATACTTCATGGGAGTTTTCTCAGTATTCCCTCCAAATCCTCATTTATTCTGTTTAAAGAGCCCCCCCCCCCCCCCCGCCAAGGGAAAACCCAGATCCCCTCATTTTTGAATGTTTATGTCTTTTTTTCTCCTTGGTTCTGTAAGAAACTCAAGGGAGGATTAGAAATTCTAGAACGCTGCTTTTATATCCCTACTTTGCTTGTTTCCCCCTGTTGTTAAATAGTCTGTTATGGAGTATATTGTGCATAAGAAATAACTCTGTCAATTAGATATTGTTCTCTTTAGTTATGTGACTATTTTTTTTAATCTCTTTGCTTGTTTTCATTGAATACTGTTTGTCTGTTATCAAGTTAACATTGGTTAGTGTTTGACCCTCCTGGCTATTCTGTGCTAGCTAGGGCTGCCAAGTCCCCCGGTAGGGCGGGGGAAACACCAATTTTTCATGCTTCCCCCCCCCGCTTTTTCAAAACTGGCCACCGGGGGGAGGCAATGGCTGCCAACAGGAGGGGGACGTCGGAGCCTGCTGGGCCCTCTCCCTTCCAGGCCTCTTAAAGGGAAATGTCTGAAGAGCCTGCAGTGAAAAGCCTCACCAGACATTTCCCCTTTAAGAGTTAGCAAGAGAGCCCCGCCCAGAGATTAACGAGGGACTAAGCTCTTACTGAAGGGCCTGCTTTTGCAGGCGGCTGGTGTAAGATTGAAAGGTTGCTGCTGCTGGGCCTGGGGTAAGTCCATCTGCCAGCTCTTTTCCTTCTCTCTCTCTCCCCCTCCCCCTTTCTTTCTTTTCTCTCTCTCTCTCTCTCTCTCTGTCCCCATCCAGCAGAGGTCTGTCAGTGGCTATTATTAGCCACAAGGTCTAAATGGAAGTAAGTGCCTGTGCCAGCTCTTTTCCTTCTCTGTCTTTCCTTCTTTCTTTTTTCTGTCTGTCTGTCTGTCTCTCTCTCTCTGTCCCCATCCAGCAGAGGTCTGTCAGTGGCTATTATTAGCCACAAGGTCTAAATGGAACACTTTGTCTGGGGCAGTGATGCTCTGCATTCTTGGTGCTTGGGGGGGGAACAGTGGGAGGGCTTCTGGAGTTCTGGCCCCGCTGCTGGACCTCCTGAGGGCACCTGGTATTTTTGGCCACTGTTGTGACACAGAGTGTTGTACTGGATGGGCCGATCCACTGTGGCTTCTCTCCTGTTCTTATGATATGAAAATCATATTCTGCCGAGATGAGGAAGGATTCAGTAGGGCCGTTGCTCAGTGATAGAGCATCTGCTTGACATGCAGGAGGTATCAGCCTCTTCAGCTAAAAAAGGATCAGGTAATAGGTGATATTAAAGATCTCAGCCTGAGACCCTGGAGAGCCACTACCAGTCTGAGTAGTCAGTACTGACCTTGATGGACCAATGGCCTGATTCAGTATTAGGAAACTTCATGAGTTCATGTGGAAGCATGTGGAAGCAACATCACAGGATGTGACTTCACAAAATGATGTCACTTCCTTTCTCCTGGCTCCACCCCCAAAGTCTCCTGGCTCCACCCCCAAAGTCCCCAGATATTTCCCAAGTTGGACTTGGCAGCCCTAGTGCTAGCGCACATTTAAAATGCATACTTGGATTAATCTTGAAGATTCAGCACAGCTACTTGGTCTATCATTCTGTAGTCTGGGTGTGCCTCACGAGACTCAATGTTTTCTTAGATTATAAGAAAGTGTTAAAGGGACTGATGAAGCTGTTACAGACATGCAAACAGTAAAGAATATGTAGGTAAGCAAGGGAATAGCATCAGTCTGTTCTCATCAGTTTAGAAAAGGAAAAGACTGCTCAGGCAGACACAGCTTACTATATAGTACTCAGTCTTCAGAGGAAAGCAGGTTATTGCGCTGGAAATGAGAGAAGGGTTGGGGGTAAGTTAAACTGAGGGACAAACCACATGTTTACATTTTATATGAGTTCCCACCAGGGATTGAAAGCCATATTGCAGCTGCAAGTCCCTGGTGGTAACTGTGTGTAAAAATGCCTCATGGGCCTGATCTGGGTTGGTACTGCAGAATAATTGGGCAATCCCCCTAAATACTAATATCTAGATTTTTTAGTCCATTCAACCACAGCTGGGGAGAGTCCAAAGAGTTCTGTCACATCTCCCTGGAAAGCACAACACTCATATTCCTATGACAGATGGAAAATAGTTTGGTGGGCTGCACCACAGTCACATTCAAGTCCTGGTATTTTGCCCGTTTAAACAACAGGTCTGCACAACTGCCAAAGCCTGTTTGTATTCTGTTAGCTGTCTTCCATACTTTACATGGCAAGTCAAATCCTGAGGGCCTGTTATTGGTGTTTATTAGGTTATGCATATCGGGTGGAACTGATTGCATCCATGTCCACAACCATTCATTCCCTAGAACAAAATTTTGTGATTGCAGGATTTGTGCAGATTTTATTGCTGGGTGTCGGGATCTGTTTTCAATGATCTTTCTGTATTCACAAAGAAGAGCATCTTGTCTTTGGAGCTATGGGGGAGCAATTTGGGTAGCCAATACGTCTGAGTTGGTTTAATACGTTCGCTGATGGTTCTCATTGTTGTGTTTTTGCAAGATGCACACCTTACTCTTTTTGCAAGATGAAATGGCCCTCTACCATTATTTGCTCTGTTGGGAGGCTGTAAATTCCTATTGGGAACTCATGAAAGCCTAATCCGTAGTTTGATCCGAGAGCCAGGTTTGAATTCTCAATCTGCCATAGAAATTCACTGGGTAACCTTCTGCCAGTTACTCTCTCTGTCAGTCTAACCTCTTTCCCAGGGTGGTGGTGGTTGGGATAAAATAGAAGAGGAGAGAATTATATTGTAATCTGCTTTGGATCCTTATCATGGAGAAAAATGGGTTACCTAAATAAACAGCTGGATCGAGGCGGGTTGGTATTGTTGGTTCTACTCAATCTTACAGCAGCATTTGATACAGACCCACCAACTTGCTGATGTCAGAGTCCATGGGTCAGTCTTCCAATTACTCACCTCAGTCCTCCACGGTCAGGGACAGAGAGTGATGCTGGGAGAGACAGTGCCCCCAAAGTACCTGCTAGTTTGTGGGGTTCCTCAAGGAGCACTTCTCTCCCCTTGCCCAGCTAGCACAGAGTTTCGGGCTGGGATGTCATCAATACGCTGATGACATCCAGCTATTTCTGTTGATGGGTGGCTGAATGGACACTGTTCTGTGAGTTTAGCTGAGGATTTGGAGGCCATGGTAGGGTGGTTAAAGCAGGTAAGATGGAGATTCTGTGGCTGGATGGGAGGGATCCGGGTTCAGGTTGCCAACTCACGACTCTTGACAGAGTGCCCCTAATACCAGCACTGACCGTCAGGAGTCTGGGTGTGACTTTAGATGCCTCCTTATCTATGGAGGCCCAGGTTGTGGAAATTGCTAGGCTGGCATTTTTCCAACTGCACCAGGTCAGGCAACTGGTTCTCTACCTGTCTTGCTCCAGCCTAGCCATGATAATTGATGCAATGATCACCTCCAGGATAGACTACTGTAACTTGCTGTATGCGGGCCTACCCTTGAGACTGACCTGGAAGTGCCAACTGATCTGGAATGTGGCTACATTTTCTTTTTCAAAATTATGCTTATTATGTAACAGTTTACCTTTCCCAGGCCTAGTTTCAACACAGAATTGAAGACTATAAAGAAACTGTATTCTGAAGAATGTGATAATAGATAGCTTTCTAATTTATGGCAGGAATAGATGCAGTTGTAACAGATCTCTTTCAAAAGACAAGCATGCATTTAAGCAATAGCTCTGTGTGTTTTACAGTGGCATCCTAAACAGAGCTACACCCTTCTAAGCCCATTGAAGTCAATGTAGTTTAAAAGATGCAACTCTTTTTTTAGATTACTTGGTTAGTTTTCTAACCTGTCCCAAATACTTTGGGTATAAGCTCTTAGGATCCAGCAAGATAAAAGATCTATAGTGACACATTGGGGATACATATCACCAGGGGTCCTTTCGTAAAAAAAGAGGTGCAGGAGCTCATTAGCATAACTTATTTGCATATGCCACACCCCCTGACGTCACCGGAAGTGTCAAAAGGCCACACATCCCTGACGTCATCGGCAGTGTGTCAGAAGGCAAGAAGGAAGGAAGGGAGGCAGGGAGGGAGGGAGGGAGGGGGAAGGAAGGAAAGGAACAGGAAGGAAGGAAGGTAGGTAGGTAGGTGGGGGAGAGAGAGAGAAGAAAGAAAGGAAGGAGGGAGGAAGGGGGGAAGGAAGGAAGAATGAAAGGAACAGTAAGGTAGGTAGGTAGGTGGGGGGGAGAGAGAGAGAAGGAAGGAAGGGACAGGAAAGTAGGTAGGTAGGTGGGGGAGAGAGAGAGAGAAGGAAGAAAGGAAGGAAGGGACAGGAAGGTAGGAACAGGAAGGTAGGTAGGTAGGTGGGGGAGAGAGAGAGAGAAGGAAGGAAGGAAGGAACAGGAAGGTAGGTAGGTGGGGGGAGAGAGAGAGAAGAAAGGAAGGGAGAGAGGAAGGAAGGGACAGGAGAGAGAGAAGGAAGGAAGGAAGGAAGGAAGGAAGGAAGGAAGGAAGGAAGGAAGGAAGGAAGGAAGGAAGGGGGGGCACTTCTCCCCCCTACTGGGGCCAGCGTTTCCCTCCCCCCTCTTGCTTGGGCCCCAGGGGCTTCACGCCTCTGGGGCCCGGCTTCTCCCTCCCTTGCGCCCCCCTGGGGCCCGGGAAAAGTGAGTGGGGGAGGGAGGGAAGGAGGAGGCTTCTCCGGGGGCGGTGGCGCTTGCCGCGGCCCCGGGAGCAGTGAGGGGGGGAGGAGGGGGCTGGTGCCGGGGCCGGCGGCGCTCGCCGCGGCCCCGGGAGTTGGAGGGCGGGGGGAGGCTGTTGCCGGGGCCGACGGCGCTCGCCGCGGCCCCGGGAGTTGGAGGGTGGGGGGAGGCTGATGCTATCTCCCACCCTCCTATTCACCTTCCCACTATGCAAGGAGTGGAAAAGCCCAGTCTACTAGCCTTACACAAAGCACAAGTTGCAGACATCACACTAAATTTATCCCTCCTAGTCCTTAGCAAGTTCCACTCTTGTACCTTCAAGGCTTCCCAAAAAGAACAAGCCGCAGCTGTACTGCCTTTTACAGTCTTGCCCCACCCAGCTCCTATCACATTTCCTTCCTAGTGAACAAACCCTATCTCCTGTTACGTCGCTCCTACACAGTGATCACACACCTCCTGCTTCACTTCCTGGTCGAAAGGACCACCTCCTCCATAAAGAGTTCCCTGTAAGTTAAGATGTTCAGGAGAGGCCTAGATACCAAATCTCCTATCTTCTTCAGTTAGGTTGGTGGAAACTCAAGGCTGGGCTTTCTCACTGGTGGCACCACCACAACAGTGAAGTTCTGCGACCTTAAAAAACAACTCTGTTTAACTGCTAGGTGAAAACTTGGTTATTTTTGTTTTGCCTTTAGACAAGCTATTCTTTGTTACGTTTCCATTATGATTGCAGCCGCAGTCTTTGGCGGTGGTTGTTCAGTCGCACAGTCAAGTCCAATTATTCACGACTCCATGGACCACATCACGCCAGGCCCTCCTGTCTTCTGCAGTTTGCCATCCCCTTCTTCTTTTACCTTCAATCTTTCCCATCATCAGGGTCTTCTCCAGTGAGTGCTCCCTTCTCATTTGGTGACCAAAGTATTTGAGCTTCAGCATCTGTCTTTCCAGGGAACAGTCAGGATTGATTTCTTTTAGGATTGACTGATTTGATCTCCTTGCAGTCCAAGGGACTCTCAAGAGTCTTCTCCAGCACCATAATTCAGAAGCATCTATGCTTCAGCACTCGGCCTTCCTTATGGACCAACTCTCGCAGCCATACATTACTACTGGGAATACCATTGCTTTAACCATATGGAGTCTTTGACCATATGCAGTCTTAAGAACACTTTGGTAGTAAGCGTCACTGACTAAAACAGGGATTTATTTCTGCTTGGACCTGCTCAGAACTGCTTCCTAAGTCACTTTGTAGACTCCCACAGACCACTTTATCAAGGGCTATGCGGCCGTTAATACAAATCTTAGAAAGTTTTTCATCTCACTCTAACAATTTCCATCTACCCTTTCGCTTATCATTTTACGTGCTGTTGGTTTTTCTCGACTTTAACACTTCTTGCTGCTTGTTTACGTTTTAACTCGTGATTATTGGACCATGTTGTCCGTCAATTCCAAAGCGGGGGAGGGGGAAGGGGGGGAGGGATTTCATTCCTCTCAGCACAGCTTCGCTTTCCAAGAAATCCCAAAAGCAACCACCCAGGACCCCTTACCTCTTATTCAACTCCCCCCACCGCCAGTACCAAACAAGGAAGGCTACCAGATTCCTCTCCACCAGCTAAGCATGACCAGGATCACTTTCAAGATCGTCAGTTTTTCCTTTACTACCTAATAAAAGACCAGCCTCCTGACTTTCCACACCTCACTCACAGGGGAATAATTCAGATTCCTACAGCCAAACCCCCTAGAATAGACACCCACACCCCGGTTGAGACTCCGCCCATTTGGGGCAATATCTCCGCAACGGGCCCGCCCCACGCGACACCCCATCCCTTCCCGTACCCTAGGCGCTTCCCGACGGTGAAGCCCCGCCCCCGTGCCAGAAGGCCCCGCTCTCCAGGGGAAGCCCCGTCCCTTCCCTCACCGGTTGCGCTGCATCCATTCCATGAGCGCGCGCACTTCGGGGACCGCGGCCAGATCCGGCGGCGCAGTGGCGAACTGGTCAGGGAAGCTGCAGTTGAGGTCCTTGCCTCGAGCGTTCTCGCGCCCGCTGCCCGTCCCTGCCTGGCTCTTGCGGACGCCTGTGCAGTCCCCTTCAGAGGCGCGCACGAAGCCATCCGGGTTGAGGCTGGGCATGAGGTAGAGGTCGGTGCTGTTGAGGAGGCGGCGCAGGCGGGGGTCTCCCTGCAGCCAGCCGGACACCAGCTCGCGAGCCAGGCGGATGAGGAGGGCCCAGCCCAGCGTCTCGTCGCCACCAGCTTCACTTGAGGGCCCCGGGAGTTGGAGGGCGGGGGGAGGCTGTTGCCGGGGCCGACGGCGCTCGCCGCGGCCCCGGGAGTTGGAGGGCGGGGAGGTCGGGAGGAGGCTTGTCCTGGGGCCGGCGGCGCTTGCCGCGGCCCTGGGAGTGTGAGTGGAGGGGAGGAGGGAAGGGGGTTCTCACCGGGTCGGCGGCGGCCTGCCGCTGCCGGGAGGAGTGAGCGGGGGTGGGGCCTTGTTAAGTCCCCGCCCCCCGCCCTCCTCTCTCCCGGAGCGGTGCTCCGGCGCGCCCCGGCCCCAATGGAGCCCTGCATATCACTAAAAATGCTGCTAAATAACAGGAGTTTTGTTGTTGTGTGTTTCTGATATAAAATATATCCAAAATATTGAAGGTTTTCGTATAGGAAGTGTAATTTAAATGATAAAATACACTTCAGGTAATTTCCACACTCATAAATGTCCAAGAATTTCCTGTATTGGAACTTGTTTGATTAATAACCTCCAGTTAAATAGGAAGCATATACCATTTTTTCTGTTTCAACTGAAATCATTCATAATTGGCTATATTAATACCTGTTCTGCAGTTTGTGGGTCAGCTGTTTTAAAGGTTTGCTTAAAATAGTTGTCAAAGTATTATATACCAGGGCTTAGGTTGTGCTGTTTCTTTCTTTGTGAGCCTCTGCCACTTTAGGTTCCTTGTGTGTGTGAACATGCCACTACTTATCTGCATTTCTTTTGGCTAGTCAGGTAATCACTTTGATCCCTGGTTGAGGCCTTGATCTTTTTCAGACGGGAGTCCTGAGATATGAATAGTACTCTAATTGACTCAGCCCTTCAATTTCCTCCACTTATTTATACTCTAAGAGCCTTAATTTGCCTCTGTGAAGTTTCTTTTCAGATTCTCTTTATATTTTGACACTCAAGTGACTTGGGAGGTGCAAGAACTGGGCTCAGTTTTTCTCTCAGGTTAGTGATTCATGATTTTAGATTTCCTTAGGCATGCTAAAGCTTCTGAGTATTTGCACATGGCAATGTTATCTATTTTTCTCTCATGAATATTAGGGTAAAGATCTAGAAAGAAGCATTCCTCTTCTTTTTACCATTTATCAACATAATAAGCAGTGCTTGGTATTTCCTGTTTGCCAGACTAGTTGAATTGTCTGTTGCATTTTCTATCCTACCCTTGTTCCATTTCACAGTTTCAGTAACTCTGTGAGGTGGGTTAGGCTGAGAGAGAGAGACATGCGCAAAGTCATCCAGCAAGCTTCATAAATGAGAATATGAATGTGGGTCTTTGAGGTTTCTGTCCACTGCTGTATATTGCTGTACCATATTGGCTTTCAGGCAAAAGCTAAATATTTTAAAAAGTTTTAAAAGCTAAATCTATATATATAAAAGAAAGTCCCATCACTGTAAAATCAATGCCCAGACCAAACCGCTAGAAAACACCAAATTCGGGGAGAGTGCTCCTACCATGGCGTAGGTGCTCACTAAGAAGGGATTTTTAGAAATTTGACCCCTGTGGGTCAAAAGGGGGAAAATGTGCTTCCCCATTGATTTCTATGAGGCTGCCAGGCTGTGCCTGCTTGCACCCTCCACTCTCTGATTGATCAGCTGCAGAGCTCAGCGTTCTGAGGTGAAAAAAAAGCAGAGACGGCGGAGAGCTAACGGCAATTGAGGAAATCAGGATTGCCTTAGCCCTGCTGCTGTCCCAGCCTCCTGGATGCCTTTAAGCCATGAGGGAGCCCACCCCAGCACTAACGCCTTAGTGATCCTGCCCCGCCTCCACAGTGGCTTCTAATACTCTTCCCCTCCCCCTCCTACACTGGACAGGCAGCTGTCTGTCAGGTGTAGGAGAGGAGGTGGGATGCTTACAGCAAAACAATCCAGGAACACAAGTAGAGAGGCCATCACTTTCGTGGAAGGTAGCAGGAGTTGACTTAACAGACGACTGCTTCTTAAATTGACAGTTCTATGTTGCCTGCTCCAGAGTGAACTCACCAAGCAGCCTGCTGATTTTAGCACCTGAGAGCAGAACCACCAATGTGGTCTACATAGAGGTCTTTCAGTGGAGAAGAAAAAAAGTACATATGTCTCCCTTCATTTTTTACACTACAACGTTCTCCATTAGAATTCCTACAACAAATCTTACTGTTATGTCCTAATGGCAACCGCGCACGCGATCAGAGAAACGCATGTGGCCCGGCTGGCTACTGGAGCTTCTCTGATAATCCTATCAGGGAGTGGGCGAAATCTTATCAGTGTAATCCTATCAGGGAGTTTGGGCAAGGCCAAGGGTGCGGTTTAGACGTGTATTTAAGTAGACCCCCGAGCCCTGTTCAGCAATTGTACCATCAATTGGAATTGTACCATCAATAAACTTACGAGCTGATTTCACTGCAGTGCATCTCTGGACTCAGTACTTTTTACTGGTGACAAAGGTGGGATCCTGATGAACGACACTGACTCCAACTCCAGCATCACATTGAGCACCAATCCGTTGGCTACTAAGCAACGTTAGCCTCCAGTGCCTCACAGCACCGCCGACTGCCCCAGAGGACATCGCTCACCGCACCGCTCCAGAGTCATGGCAGCTGCTCTGGGACAACTCACTGCATTCGACTCCGCTTGCCCCGAGCTCTGGGAAGCGTGGGTAGAATTAAAGTACTTCTTCCTGGTCCAGGAGACAGCCGATGCAGAAAAGAAGAAAGCCTGGCTCATCAGCTCCTACGGCATCTCCACAATTCACCTGGTGCAGAGCTTAATCGCACCCAAGATGCTGGATGATGCATCCTTCGACAAGCTGATCAACATGCTCACAGCCTACTTTGTGCCCAAACCATCCCAATTGGCACTCAGAATGGACTTCTGTGCTCACACCCAGAAGACCAGTGAGTCAGCTGTGGACTTCATGGCTGATGTCTGGTGCCTAGCAGTGGCGTGCAAGTTCCTGTCTGTCGAGGACACTCTCCTGACCGTATTCATCTGGGGTGTCCACGAGCCAAAGCTCTGATGAAAGCTAGTGGCAATTGAGGAACTAAAGCTGGACGCTGCTTGCAAAGCACCTGCCACCTTTGAGAGAGTGCATAAGGATTGCCAAGGATCCATGACACACCGCCTGGTGACCACCACCAGCCCATTGACATCAGATGAGGACTAAGAGGTCCTTCAGCTCTGCAGACCGGACCGGCAAGGATCGCAGCACCCAGCTGCCACACCAGTGCTAGCCAGCCAGCGGACCAACGCACTCACACTGTGTGCTAGCTGCGGAGATCCACATGACTGCCAGACCTGCTGCTTCTGCAAAGTATCCTGCCAATCCTGCGGCAAGATGGGGCACATCGCCCGGGTTTGTCATTCCCAGGCCTCCTGATGCACACAAGCCGCATACCTGGAGTCATCAGAACTCCACTCCACAGCACCACCCACCCACCACCAGGTATTGAACTTGCCCTGGGACACCCCCAACAAAATGTATGTCACAGTAGTAATAGAGGGGTCCCCCTATGAAATGGAACTGGACACAGGGTCTGTGTTTTCCATCATCTCTGTGGACACCCTTCAGAGAGACTGTCTGTGGGGGGGGCATTACAGAAGCCTATGGGACTGAAGTGATGGGATTTCCAGAAGAACCTGGTAGCGATCAAAGGGTTGGGCAAGTTCAGGGTCCAATTCAAGGACTTTGATGGACTATTGAGCCTCCTGGTGGTTGAGGACAGGCTATCCAGCTTGCTGAGATTATTGTGGTTTGGGCCCCTAGGACTGGGAGTGATGTGGGTGAATCACCACAGTAGCACAGACTTCCAGTCAGTCTGTGATGAATTCCCGGCCTTTTTCAATGGCGCACTGGGCAAGTATACACCCCCCCCCCAGTGTCCCTGGGCCTAGACCAAATGATCCGGCCTATCCCCACAGTAGCCAGATGACCCCCCCCCCCAGCGGTCCGGCCCAAAATTGGTAAAGAACTGGACAGGCTGGTCGACCAAGGGGTTTTGGAACTGGTCCCACATGCTCGGTGGGAGACCCCCATTGTAACCCAGATTAAGCCAAACGGGGATATACACATTTGTGCGGATTACAAATGCACAATAAACAAGGCTCTCCAAGACCACACTTATCCAGTGCCAGTAATAAGCCAGGTCCTGGCTTCGCTGGCTGGGGTGAAGGTATTTGAGAAGCTGGATCTGGCACAGGCCTACCAACAGCTCCTGGTGGATGACACCACTGCAGAAGCACAGACCATCATGACGCACAGGGGGGCATTCAGGGTATGGCATTTACAATTCGGAGTCAGCGTTGCCCCGGAAATTTTCCAAAATCTCACGGACTCTTTGCTTAAAGGTATCCCCGGGGTCCAACCTTTTTTTTTTTACTGCGTTCTGATAGCAGCCCCAGATGTCAAGACCTTCACAGCCCGGCTACACTCCATCCTGCAGCACTTTAACTACGTGGGCCTAAAGGTGAAAAGAGAAAAATGCCAGCTGGGAGTCTATTTGGTCGAATTCCTCAGTTTCACAATGGATGGATTCACAATCCATCCTACCCCCCATAAAATCCACATAATCACCGAAGCCTCCACTTCAACTTCAAAGGCGGAGCTCCAGGCATTTTTGGGGCTCCTCAACTTCTACCACTCATTCCTCCCTCACAAGGCAGCAGTGGTAGAAACCCTCCATCGGCTCCTCGAGAAGAACACTCTGTGGACCTGGGGTCCCCACCATGCAGCAGTGTTCTGGGCTGTCAAGGAACTGTTGACATCGAATACAGTACTGGCCCATTTCGACAAGTCAGTCCTTGTAGTCCTCGCATGCAACACATTGCCATATGGGGTGGGGGCCATCCTGGGACATTGCCTGGCAGAAAGAAGAGAGGTCCCCATCACCTACTACTCCTGCACCCTGTCATCGGCTGAGCACAAGTACGTGCAAATCGACAAAGAGGCTCTGGCAATCATGGCAGGAATTAAGAAGTTCCACAATTACCTGTACAGTCGGGCCTTCACAATTGTAATGGGCCACAAGCCTCTCCTGGGTCTTCTGGTGCCAGACCGCCAAACCCCCAGATGCTCTCACCCAGGGTGCTGCGCCGGTCCATTTTATGGCCAGCTACAGGTACGAGCTGGTCCACGACCCGGGAAAGTCCATGGGCCATGCAGACGCCCTCAGCTGCCTGCCACTCCTTTCCTGCGACCCAGACCTGGCTTCAGCCCATCACATTGCCCTGCTGGAGGACCTGCCAGACTGGCGCATCCAGATAAAAGATGTTTCTCACCTCACCGCCTGTGATCGCACCCTGTCCCATGTCTTGGACTGGGGGGGAAGGTGGTGGCCCAGCAGCCCGAGGTCCAAATTTGCTGCCTTTTTGGCCCAGTGAAATAAACTTTCAGCACACAAGGGGTGTGTGCTCTAGGGCACTCGGGTGATTGACCCTGAGCCGCTTCACAAATGGGTGCTCACAGCACTCCATGAAATGCATCCGGGCATCATAAGGATGAATGCCCTGGCCCAGAGATACGTTTGGTGGCTGGGGCTAGATTGGGAGATAGAGGAGCAAGACCGACAGTGCCAGAAGTGCCAGGAATCGAGGCCAGACCCATGCCAGGCACTGGTGAGACCTTGGGAGTCGTCCCACAAGCCGTGGACCCGACTTCACCTGGACTTTGTGGGACCATTTCAGGGTCAACTATTTTTATATTAGTTGACAGCTGCACGAAGTGGCTGGATGTGGTGCCAGTGTCCTCCACCTCATCACAGGCCGCCATCCGTGCCATGTGGCACATCTTCAGCTCCCACGGCATCCCCGACACACTCGTAATTGACAACCACTGGCTTTCAAATTAGGAGAGTTCCAGGAGTTTGTGGGCTTCTATGGGATCCGGCACATCTGATCCTTCCCGTTCCACCCAGCCCCAAATGGCCAGGCTGAACGCATGGTGCGCACAGCCAAAGAAGCCTTGTGCCTCATGGACACCAGCGATTGGAACTACAAACTGGCAGCATTCCTGTTCAGCCAGCGGACAACCCCACATACCTCAACTGGGCGCAGCCCCGCAGAATTCCTCATGGGTAGGCGGCTCACAACCAGGTTGGACCGCTTACACCCAGACTGCACCCCAGAACATAGCACGGCCCCGGAGCAGCAAAAGGCTCCATGGGGGTTCTTCCTGGAGGCCCCTGTTTATGTCAAGAACTTTGCTAAGGGTCCCGCCTGGTTGCCAGGCTGGATAGTGCAGGTAACAGGGCCTCTATCCTATGAGGTCACAGGGGAAGAAGGTCAACTGTGGAGAAGACACATCGACCAACTGTGCCGCCGGCTCCTGCCCACAGCAACCAATGTACCCGAAGAGACTGAGGACGAAACCCCGCTCCCAAGCGAGAGTAAGATGAGGACCATGAGACACCTGCACCAGAGTCTCCCCACCTGAACACATCAGCAGACACACACATCAACATCCCTCCAGCACCAGCCCCGACAGATGAACCGAAACTGTCCCCAGGACCGGCTGAGGCCGTCCCAAGCAACATGCCGCAGAAACGGAAGTACGCTGCTCAACCAGGGAATGGTGAAGGCCCACATACCTAAAAGACTTTGTATACTAGGAAATGTCTGAACTATGGGGGGGGGGGGTGTTAGGTCCTGATGGCAACTGCGCACGCAGTCAGAGAAATACATGTGGCCGGGCTGGCTACTGGAGCTTCCCTGATAATCCTGTCAGGGAGTGGGCATAATCTTATCAGGGTAATCCTATCAGGGAGTAATCCTATCAGGGAGTTTGGGCAAGGTCGGGGGTGCGGTTTAGACATGTATTTAGACAGACCCCTGAGCCCCGTTCAGCAGCCTGGAACTGTACCATCAATAAACTTATGAGCTGATTTCACTGCAACGTGTCTCTGGACTCAGTAGCTTATACTTACATTTCAAACTTCACATCATCAGTATTATAACTGGATTTATGGAACTTATTTATTTATTTATTTCATTTATATCCCGCCTTGCCAGTTTTTCACTGGCTCAAGACGGCTGTAGCGAATACTGTAGCGAAGCATGGGTATCAGGCTAGTATTTAATATATGTCAGTAATACTATATCTAAAAACTCTGGTAAGATCGTAGTGGAGACTAGTATGTCTACCACTTTCCACTGGTGTCAAGTATTTGTTATATGTGTTATTATTATATATAAGATTATTAATTGAAATTATTAGTACACCGTCTTTTACAAAAGCTCTTAAGGCAGTTTGTCGGTTTATCATAAACCATTTTCAAAACAGCAATATAGCAATAAGATTTTTCCTGCCGTTACGTAATATGACTGCTTTATGTGGATCCACTCACTGAATTTTAAGAAGTGGGCTCTAGTCCATGAAAATAAATGCTGGAATACATTATAGTAGCCTTTAAGGTGTCAGAGGACTGCTGCTTACTTTTCCTGGAGCAGACTGACATGGCTAGCCCTCTGGAATTACTGGTATTGTATCACACCCTGTAGTGCCATGGCCAAAAAATAATTCGGGAACACATTACTCTTACTCCATTTTATAGTGCTTTTCAATTGTAGATGAAGCCTGCCATGTACTGGAGTTCAAAGATGGGGAGCTGGGCCAGCGCAGTGCCCTAAGTAGCTGTATTGGGTTGGAAGGGCCCCAGCTTCTTGCGCTTGTTGCCAGCTTGCACCCTCTCTCTGACAAAAACTGCCATGGCCACCCATGCCCTCTCTGCCTCCTACCCTCAGCACTGCAAATGGGACTCTTGGTGAGTCTGGGCCCCAGGTTGTTGGATCTGCATGCATTACTAGTAGCCCAAGTCTGCACTCTCACCAGCAATGGCCACATGATGGTGATAACAAGTATAATTGCTCATCAGTAGAATCAGATTTTTGTTATGTAATTAACAAATGCTGACCAGATACCTTTGAGGAGTGTTGCTTTAGCAGTCTCAGGTGTTCAGACACATTTTTAAAAATGTTACTCTTCTCTCTGCATGCCATTCATGGGTAAGAACTTTACTATTTTGCCTCATGAAAATACTATAATGCTTCTGTTGTCTGGCACAGTTATGGTGACAACTTTATTGCCACAGTATTATTGCAGTTTATTTTTCGACCAAAAAATTCAGTGTAAAAATGGAATTGATTTCCTCTGGCAACTATGTCAATAATAAGATGCTGACAGCTGTCTTTGTTTTCTGCAAAATCACACAGCTGGGCAAAAGCATCTGATCTGACAGGCTCTTGCAAAGTAACCATTTGGGAGTGGAACTGAGTCTGGTACTGCTTTACCAGAACTGTTTATCACAAATAGAGAAAAAAAAATATTGACAATGGGGACACTTGTGCTGGGAGGATTACATGTTGACAGACAAGGTTCACTGATGTTAGATGTGTGCAGTTACAAAATATGTACGAAAGCTCGGTATATGAGGAATACATACTGAGGTGCTGCAGAAGTGGTGTGTGTGTATACACACAGAATGGAAAAATGGAGATGTATATTCATAGGCAAGGCTTGCGTGCCTACAGTGATGTAAGCAAACTTTTATGTATATTGTTTGAATATGTTTGTGTTATGGTGGGGATAATGGGATATTAGGAAACTGAGGGGGCATATGGAGTAAACAAAGATGGTATGGGATGTGATATCCTTTGGTATGTGGAGCCCCCCCCAGGGACAGTACTCTGTTCAATGCTATTTAACATCTATATGCTCCCCCTTGCCCAGCTGGTCCAGAATTTCAGGTTGGGTTGTCATCAGTATGCAGATGACATCCAGCTGTATCTGCTGATGGACAGGCAGCCAGACATTGCCCCAGCTATTCTGGCTGAAGGTTTGGAGGTCATGGTTGGATGGTTGAAACAGAGCTGGTTGAGACTGAACCCATCTAAGATGGAGGTTTTTTGGCTGGGTGGCTGGGATTCAGGGTTAGGGTGCCAACTCCAGGCTCTTGACGGTGTACCTTTAACGCCAGTGTCGACTTGTTAAGAGCCTGGGTGTGTTTCTGGATGCCTCCTTATAACAAATGTCACTAGACTGTGGTTCCTTCAGTTATGTCAGATGAAACAGCTAGTTCCCTTCCTGTCTCACCCAACCTAGCCACAGGCTGTGGTCACATGGTCATTTCGATTGGGTTTCACCGCTGTTCTGTCTCATAATTAAAATCACTGATCAGATGGCCACATCTACCTCCCACACTGAAGCGGGCTCACTTGCACAATCCTTCCGGTTCCCTAGTGAGTTTCCCGACACTGGGAAAATCAAGTATTTTCCAGGTGTGCACATTAAATCTGCAATTTCGCTGATCTGGACAGCCATCTCTCACATGGATTGCAATTAGGGTCATCTGACCATTGTTCGCGCGATGAGATTCTGCCCCCAAGCTTCAGCCTTTGTGCGCATGAGCAATCCTGTGCTGAATAAATTCAGTGTTTAAATGTTCAAGTGCACATTTAGACTCCAGCACTTAGTAGTACATTGCTGGTTCATTTTGTTTGCTGGGGGGGGGGGGGACCTGTAAAAACAAGGGAGTAGAGTGAGTCCAGGTGGGGGCGGCGATTCAGCCATGTGCATGTGTGCCGCTTCTTTTTCAGATTCAGAGTCCTCTGAAAAACTACTCATTGTAGTCTTGGAACTTTCCCCATAGTGTATAACGGCTTCTTCTTCCTCTGCTGTCATCTTTTCTTCTGTAGATCTTTGTTGCAATTCCAAAAAAGTCTTTGCAGTTTTAGGAGAGGTGATCTTTTGTTTATTCTCTTTGTAGTTGAATACCAGTCCTTCAGGGAAAATCCTTCTATAAAGGGTAACATTTTTCTGCAGAAACTTTGTCAAGCTTTTATACTGTTTCCTTTCCCCCCCTTATTTCAAATGGAATGTCTTTCAAGACTCTGATTTCAATGTTTTTGATTTTTAGGGTTGTCCCATTTGTGGCCTTGAGCATCACGTCCCTTGTAGACCACTTAGAGAATCTCACCCCAATCTCTCCAGGCAGGTTTTTCTTCAAAAAATCAGGATGTGTCATGTAGATCATATCCATCTCACTTTGTAGAAAATCCACTTGTAAACCTCTTATTGGAGCTAATGCTTCACTTAAGATTTCTTTAAGATTCTCATTCTTTTGTCCAGGGACACCTTGAAATCGCAGAACATACACTGATCTTTCCATTTGTAGTCTTAAAAGTTGGTCCTTATCAGTTGCTCTCTCCTTCTCCACCACTTTTAGTCTTTGATCCATTATTTTTGTCTTGGTTTAGTTAATTTAACCACCTCCTCCACTTTAATATTGGTTTCTTTGATCTGTTTCTGGAGCGCATCAAAGTTTTGATCCAAATTCGTCATCTGATCCAGCAGGGGACACAGTGCTGAGGATAACATGCTGGGAAAGTCTATGGTAGCTTCCGGTTTGGGAACCGGAAGTGTTGAAGATGAAGTTGGAGAGGGTTTTGCTCTGGTCGCCATTTACCCCCCCTCTGCCAGTCATTGTTTACTTTTTTGGGAAAGTCCATAAAGTCTAAGAAAGTTTGTTTAAAAATGCCGTTTTGAAGAAAATCACACTTTGCTTCTTTTTCCTCTGCCATGCCAGCAAGGCGAGTCCCCCAGTTTAACTCAGTTCATTTAAAATGAGAGGGGGGGCGGCCAGACTGTTCCCTCCTCCCTTGCTGCTTTTTTGGGGGGACTTCGGTACGCTTTATCACTTGTCCAATTGAGTGGGCTGTTAGACTCATGCTTTGTTGATTACTGGACCACTGGTAAGGGCTGCTTTGTTAATACACTTGATCCTTTGCTCGCCAGTCCAGTGTGCGCCTCTTGGTGCCATTGTGGTGCCGTGATGATGGGACCTTTTGGAGCAAAGTGCCGTCACCTTGGGAGAGGCACCCTTGCGCCCTGAGCTTGAAGCCCCCTACAAGGGCTCTGCTACCCAGAATCATCTGGCACCCCTCCCATTTGCCAGGCTACGGGCCACCCCAATCAGAGCGCCGAAGGAGCGCGCCCACCATTTGAGTCACCAAAATCACAAGTCTTCTGAAAGACTGACGTTTTAATAAACTTACCTGTATACTAAAATTGATTGAAGTGTTCTACTCTGATGTCCCCACCTTCACATGTAACAGAAAAATAGACTCATGCTATGATGGTGCAATTATGAGATATATTTCCCAAATATGTTTGCCTGGCAATCAATTTATTATTGTTTACACCACAAGTAAAAGCTGTGTGGTTTGCTCAAGCTTTTTAATGGAGTGTAAATTGTACTGCTTATTATACAGATGATGTACTGCGGCTGATTTTAATGGTCTCACTTGCTTTGGTTTGTATCCTACCATTCTACCTAGTTTAAAGTCTTGTTCCAGACTATGGAGCAATGTTCCCTCTAAGCTGTGTCATCTTGTGGGCAGAATTTCTACCTCATGAGTCAAAAGATTGACTAGCCCTAAAGTTGTGAGTGGGCCTACATTTTTAAGTATTTTTTCAATTTCAGTTCACAAACATACAAAACATACAAACATGAAATATAAACTGCTATTTGCATTACAAATCATATATGGAATGTATCAACTATGTCTTTAGCTGACACCAGCCTGTTAAAGCATGCATGTTCCTACCACTTTTTCATTTAGAAGTTATCATTCCATTATCCAGCTTGTTCTGAGTCTTCAGAATGGGAACACTACCCCTCAAAGTATGCTGACAATATATATTTAACTTACATAAAAAAATTGAAGAAAAATTTAACCAGGCTTTGCCCAATTTAATTACAAGCTGAAAGTTACTCCAGAATCTGTTGTATTATTTACACTCTGTGTAAACTATATGTGGCATTCCCACAGTAGGACATATTGGCATATGTAGCTCAGACCTTCCTGTAGAACCCTTGAAACACAAACTCCAAGTCCTCCAACAAAAAATGTATTTATCTGTTAATTTTACTCTGTAAATCTGGTTTTTGTATTCTCAAATTCTTATTCAGTAGTTTTAATCTCCCCCCCACTTTGTTCCAACTTTAGGAAAGAAAGAACAACAGACAGACAGAAAGAGTTGGAGTCCCTGTAGCCAAAAGTTAGCAATAATATGCAGGGCAATGTTGGTCCCACATCCAGAATCATTATGAGGTAAAACATTTTTAATCTCCCTATAACAACTTTTTTTTAGGAAAATGGATTTTTATTTACTTGTATTAATTACACTAAATCTAACCTTGGAAATAAACAAGGATAACACTAAAGTACTAGAGAAAAGAAAAACTATAAACTATTAATTCAATACCAACTTGTTCACTTTTGAACCACACTGACTTTAACCAGATGCATGTTTGTTTTATGTACATGACTGACACTGTGCTGACTGGAGTAGCTGATTTTTATATTACCTGCTTGCTCGTAACAATGAAGCTGTGTTTGATTTTTAATTCGGTTCTTTACTTTGTTAAAATTTCAAGCTAATACATCAGCCATTTTAAGTTAGACAACAAAAGGAGACATCTATCAAAAAGTAAAGTGTTTCCTTTGTATTGCTTGCATCAGTACTTCAATAAGAGATTCAGTACCCTATAAACACTGGTTAAATAAGAACAGCAGAGCTACAGAAGAAGACTTGGATATTTTAAAGCCAAGTAGAGGCTATTATGCCACAGGGAATACCAAAGCCAGGATCAACTCAATATGTTAGAAAAGACCAAACATAATGTAGGGCTAGGGTTGCCAACCTTCAGGTGGAAATACCATATACCTTATATATAAAGCTGTTTTCAAAGCGGCAAGATTCCATGGGGTGCCAAAATCAGTTGGCTGCAAGAACTACCACTCAAAACGGCGTCCTTGCCCACTGGCTGCATTCCCTCCCTACGTTGCCTCACTCCCGCCCACAGAGTGTTGCACTTCGGGAGTTGTAGTTTTCTGCTGGTTTTACTGCAATCATAGCAAAGGGAATTAGAACTACAACTCCTAAGTTGGGAGTCCCAAGAGGTGGTGGGCCAAGATAACTAATCAGCTGGTGTTAAACAGGAAGCAGCTTTGCAATTGAAAGGGCTTGTGGGGAAATGAAAGGAAAACATCCAGCACAGAGGCTTGCGGTCAGTTCACTGTGCAGGCCCATGAAAGGCTACCTACAGTTAAACTTCATGGATCTTAAAGGTGTAGCTGGACTCAAACTTTGTTCTGGAAATCAGTTAAGTGCTGGCTTGCAGCAAGTCTCTGGCTCCACCGCTCTGCACCAACCTCTGGGGATTTCTGTAGCTTTGGGAGATGAGAGAAGAGCTGCAGACGGTGGGGCTGAGCACAGGAGGAAGCATTTATTTGCTTTCAAAATAGACGATGGGGGAAAGCCCCTCTGCGAGCCCTTTTGTGGTGCCTACAAAATGGAAATAGGTGAGCTGGCCCCAGCTTTAGCCCTAATAATGTGTGTGTGTGTGTGTGTGTGTGTGTGTGCACAGCCTGTTGACTCAGGAGTCAGTCAGGAAGAGATATGCACTCTGACACCCACTCTGTTAATACATGCAACGGCCTCTACAAAGAGGCTCTACGGGGGGGGGGGGGACAGCAAGGGTGTGGGGGAGATCTGAGAGGAAGAGGGAAAGAAGTTGAGATGAAGAGAATTGCTTCCTTCCTTCTTTTTCTTCCTCTTGCTAGTGCCCGTTGCATTGTTGCCTGCAATGGGCCTTGCCCCTAGAGTGTGTGTGTGTGTGTGTATATATCACTGTGTACAATAAATATGTATGTGTACGGTAAAACAATGTTATGCTTTATTCTTTTTCTTTACAGTTCTCTAAATGTTAGTATTAAATATTATCAAAATATATTTCACCCAAGCAATACATAGAAAAATATATATTTCACCCAAACAATACAACCAGCGCAGGTTTACATTCAGACAGCACCTTATCAGAAACACTTATCACTAGTCCCACAGGACTTTAGTACTATACCCATTTCGAATTAATCTTTTTCAAGGACCGTAATTCCTATATAAATGGCATAAGGTGCAATACTTTTTCTTTTTTTCTTTGTGAGCACAAAAGTTCTTAATATATCAGCATTGTCTAGGGTCCTATCAGAACCCTTGCGGCAAACATAATAACCTATCTAAGACATCATGTCTTTCAAAATCTATCAGGTACCTCAGGGGGCTGAGGTCTCAGGGGACTGTATATAGTTGGCCGCATTGGCTGGTAGTTTGTGGTTCTTGTGTATGAATAAACTATGAGCTGATCATCATGCTGTTGTCCAGCCTTTCCATGCATTGAACCCAGTACGCAACAGCCACTTTGTCCCCCAGCTCGGTCAGGCGTCTTCCCCTGCATGCCTGTTAGTTATGTGTGGATGTTTCCCCAATCAAGTTGCTGTGCTTACATGCAGTCGAGGCAGAGGCCCAGAGCCAGTATGCTTGTGTCTGCTCCCACTCTCTTTATGTTCTTTCAGTACACAAAGTGTTTATGTGTTGAGTGCTGTAGCTGCTTTTGTGACTGCTGTTCTGAGGGTTTTCCAAGTAGTAAGTCTGGGTCAGCTTAGCCTAGCAATTCCTTCGCTTCCAGAGCTATTTTCAAGTCCATAAGCACTGAGTATAAATTAAGTTTACCCCTAGTGCACCTTGTGAGAATGCAGCCAGCACAAACTAGAAGTGTGGCAGTAGGTAGTAAGGAGGAATCAAGTGGTTTTCTGCCTTAATTATTCATGAAAATTGTGAGTTAGCCAGTTTTAATCCAAATTCTCTGAGATATGAACATGTACCCCTTATTCAAGTGATACTGCACACCAATTTTTGTGTGATTAAAATGATAGATTTTAAAAAAGATAACAGTTTCATAACTAAGAGTGAACACTGACACTCGTAAGAACATAAGAAAAGCCAATGTTGGATCAGGCCAATGGCCCATCCAGTCCAACACTCTGTCACACAGTGGCCAAAAACACCAGGTGCCCTCAGATGGTCCAGCAGTGGGGGCAGGAAGCCCTCCCACTGTTGCCCCCCGTAAACACCAAGATTACAGAGCATCACTTGCCCCAGACTGAGAGTTCCTATCTATACTTTGTGGCTATTGTGTGTTTATCTAATTCCCTCTTGAAGCTGTCCATGCTTGTAGCTGCCACCACCTCCTGTGGCAGTGAATTCCACGTGTTAATCACTCTTTGGGTGAAGCAGTACTTCCTTTTATCTGTTCTAACCTGACTGCTCAGCAATTTCATGGAGTGCCCACGAGTTCTTGTATTGTGAGAAAGGGAGAAAAGGACTTCTTTCTCTACCTGCTCTATCCCATGCGTAATCTTATAAACCTTGGTTATGTCACCCTTCAGCCATCGTTTCTCCAAGCTAAAGAGCCCCAAGCGCTTCAACCTTTCTTCATAAGAAAAGTGTTCCAACCCTTTTATAATTTTAGTTGCCCTTTTCTGCACTTTTTCCAATGCTATAATATCTTTCTTGAGGTGTGGCGACCAGAACTGTACACAGTACTCCAAATGAGGTCGCACCATTGATTTATACAGGGGCATTATGATACTAGCTGATTTGTTTTCAGTTCCCTTCCTAATAACCCCCAGCATAGTGTTGGCCTTTTTCATTGCAGTCGCACACTGTCTTGACATTTTCATTGAGTTATCTACTATGACTCCAAGATCTCTCTCTTGGTCAGTCTCCGCCAGTTTGGACCCCATCAACGTGTATTTATAGTTAGGATTTTTGGCTCCAGTGTGCATCACTTTGCACTTGGCCTCATTAAACACCATTTGCCACATTGATGCCCACTTGCCCATCCTCGATAGATCCCTTTGGAGTGCCTCACAATCCTTCCTGGTTCTCACCACCCTGAACAACTTTATGTCATCTGCAAATTTAGCCACTTCACTGCTTACTCCCAACTCCAAATCATTAATAAACAAGTTAAAAAGCATCAGACCGAGTACTGATCCCTGCGATACCCCACTGCTTACCTCTCTCGACTGAGAAAATTTCCCATTTATACTCACTCTCTGTTTTCTTTTAATTAGCCAGTCTTTGATCCACAAAAGGACTTGTCCTTTTATCCCTTGACTATTGAGCTTACTTAGGAGCCTTTGATGAGGAACTTTCTCAAAAGCTTTCTGGAAGTCAAGGTAAACAACATCTATTGGGTCCCCCTTGTCCACATGTTTGTTTACTCCCTCAAAGAACACTAACAGGTTACTGAGACAAGATCTTCCCTTGCGGAACCCATGCTGAGTCTTCCTCAATAGATTTTGGTCATCAATGTACCTATTAATTTTTTCCTTAATAACAGTTTCCACCAACTTACGCAGTATCGACGTCAGACTGACTGGCCTGTAATTTCCTGGATCTCCTCTGGAACCCTTTTTAAAGATAGGAGTGACATTCGCTACCTTCCAGTCCTCAGGAATGGAGGCAGATTTTAAGGAAAGATTAAATATTTTTGTCAGGAGATCCACAAGTTCAAATTTGAGTTCTTTCAGAACTCTCGGATGTATACCATCTGGGCCCGGTGATTTGTTTTTAAGTTGTCTATCAGAGGTAGGACCTCCTCTCTTGTCACCTCAATCTGACTCAGGTCTTTCAACCCACCTCCCAAAATCAGTGGTTCTGGAGTGGGCAGGTACTTCTCATCTTCCACAGTGAAGACAGAGGCAAAAAATGCATTTATCATCCTTCAGTACACCTTTTACCCCATGGTCATCCAAGGGCCCCACTGCTTCCCTGGCTGGTTCTCTACTTCTAATGTATTTGAAGAAAGTTTTATTGTTGGTCTTTATGTTTTTTTGTGATATGCTCCTCATATTCCCTTTTTGCCTGCCTGATCACAGACATGCATTTTATTTGCCACAGCCTGTGTTCCCTTTTATTAGCCTCACTGAGACTAGCTTTCCACCACTTAAAGGAATCCTTCTTATCTTTTACAGCTTCCATTACTTGTTTGTTAACCATGCAGGCTTTTTTATATACCTTTTGCCTTTCCTAACCCATGGTATATATTTTCTCTGAGCCTTTAGGATTGTAATTTTAAATAGTCTCCAAGCTTCCCCAATGGTTTTGGCCCTTTCTACTTTTCCTTTCAGTTTTCTCCTCACATATCCCCTCATATCAGAGAAGTTACCCCTTTTAAAGTTAAAAGTGGTTGGGTCTGTCTTTTTGGGCAACTCCCTATTTATACAAATGTTGAACTCAATAACATTACGGTCACTGTTCCCAAGCGGTGCAGTCACTTTAACATCTCTCACCAGGTCTTGGGCGTTACTTAGGACCAAATCCAGGATCCCCTCTCCCCTGGTAGGTTCTGTGACCATCTGCTCCATAGCACAGTCATTGAGACTGTCTAGAAACTCAATCTCTTTTTCCCGACTTGCACACATATTGACCCAATCAATGTGCGGGTATTTAAAGTCACCTATTAAAACTCAGTTATTTCATCTAGCTCCTATCTTGAATTCATTCATCATTTTATAATCCTCCTCTATCTTTTGATTTGGTGGGCAAAAACAAACTACCAATGTTAAGCTTCCTTTTGGGCCCACTAATTCAACCCACAGAATTTCCAGAAGCAAATCCAGTTCTCCTACCCTCTCAATCTTACTGGACTGTATACCCTCTGTGACATAAAGAGCCACCCCACCTCCAATTTTCTCCCCCCTATCCTTCCAATATAATTTATAACCAGGAATCACTGTATCCCACTGATTTTCCTCATCCCACCAAGTTTCTGAAATACCCACAATGTCTATGTTTTCCCCCAACACCAAGCATTCCAACTCCCCAATTTTACCTCGACACTTCTAGCATTAGTATATAAACATCTATAGTTTCCCATACATGTTAAGCCCACAACCTTCCTCTTGCTGCCTCGAGACCTAGCCAGGCAGTCCCTATCATTTGCCACATTCTCAGAGAACAATTCTAATCTCTTTCCTTGTGGGAAAGTAACAGCTACCCCTTCATCTCTTTGAGGTGCACCATCCCGAACCAGAGATTTTTCATCTCCTGTCGGCTTTCCCCCAATATTCAGTTTAAAAACTGCTCTGTCATCTTTTTGATTTTAAGTGCCAGCAGCCTGGTTCCTTCCTGGGACAAGTGGAGACCGTCTCTCTTGTACAGCTCCCTCTTGTTCCAAAAAGCACTCCAGTGCCTAACAAACTTGAACCCTTCCCCCCTACACCATCGCCTCATCCACGCATTGAGACTCCTGATCTGTGCCTGTCTCTCCGGCCCTGCACATGGAACAGGTAGTACTTCCGAGAAGGCTACCTTGGAGGTCCCAGCCTTGAGTCTCCTGCCTAGCAGCCTAAATTTTTCCTCCAGGACCTCACGACTACATTTCCCCACATCGTTGGTGCCAACATGTACCACAACCACAGGCTCCTCCCCAGCACTATCTACCAGCCTATATAAAACACGTGTAATTTCCGCTACCTTCGCACTAGGCAGGCAAGTCACCATACGGTCAATACGCGGTTTCACCACCCATTCACCAGCTGTAGAAGAGGTCCCTTCTGAGGGCATAGTCCCCTTATCCACAGCACTGTGCCCTGTTCCCTCTTGATCCTCAGGCTCCCTGACAGCAGCAGGGCTGCTGGATACAGACTGGGACATACCTAACAAGTCCCCGAGAGTCTTCTCCACATGTTTAACTGACTGTCCCTGCTTCTCCAGGTGAGCCACCTTCACCTCAAGGGAGCAAAGTCATTCCCTGAGAACCAGGAGCTCATTGCACCGGGCACACACCCAAGACTTCTGCCCAGTGGGCAGATAATCATACATGTGACAGACTGTGCAAAACACTGGATAGCCCCCAACCCCCTGCTCGCATTCTGGCTTCATAATTGCTTTAAAAATAATTTAATGTAATCCCCCTTTTAAACCCTTTGTATTCTCCTTGTAGAAGTTTTCTTACTTTGCTGGGAACCCAAGGAGCCTAGGGCCCTGGTGTTCTGGCTCTTCCTTGGCTTCTCACAAGCCCCTAGTCTAAGAGTCCCTAGGCTAAGAGCCACAGGCCAAGAGCCCTGCCCTTCGGCTCATGCCAGAGGCCCGTGCCTCTGGCCAGGTGGAGCCTTAAATAGAAGCCGCACCCAGAGATTCAATTAGCAGTTAAACAATGGCCCTTTCACACCCTTATCTCAAGGAGCCAGCACTCTGCAACAACTCAAAACTCACTCACACACTTCCACACACAGTACCCTCAGCTAAACCTCCTCAGCTGAAAGCAAATAAGAAAAAGAAAAACACTTACCCCCCCTGCAGCTCTCTCCTGCTGCCTTCCAGAACTCAGCTGATCAGCTCTGGCCAGGTGGAGCCTTAAATAGAAGCCTCCCCCAGCACCCAGGGAGTCAATTAGCGGTTAAACAATGGCCAGGGACTCAATTAGCAGTTAAACTCCCACCCCCCCCAAATGTTTTGTGAAATTTCTCAGAATTCTTCTGGGCTATGAATATACAAATCCACTTTATACAGTCAGAACTCAAGTCTACCTAGCCCACTGTTACATATTTTGAAAGACAGTGGTTCTCCATGGTCCTAGGCATAGGTTGTTGCTAGCCTTGCTAGCTACAGTTGTTTTTCAGCAGAAGGGTTCCAAGTCTGAACCTGGGACCACCTGCATGCAAAGCACATGCTCTACTGCTGAGCGATAGTCCCTTTCTGTTAACTTGCTTAATGCCTCTGTGTCTCCCCTCTGTCAACTCTTGCTAATAATTCTTTTCTTGATATCTTTTCTCCGCTGTATTTTTTTTGGGGGGCAGCAAGTTATTTCATATGTGTTCAGGCACAGTCAGTAATTTTAGTTTGCAGACTGGCTGGGACAACTAGTAATTACTGAGAACAACTGAGGCATAATCTGTGGAGTGTTCTGTGAAATTTCTGAAATTCTGAAGAGAATCCAATTGTCTTGCAGAGGTGTATTGAGATTCAATCCCCTGCTTGTCTCAGTGGACCCAGGGAAGCTCTTCATTGCTTGCAAGTATTCAGCAGACTTTGGAGAGCCATTGTTAGGGATGTGGTAGCTTGGGATTTCCAGCGTTATGACGGGGGCTGGCTGAATGGCTTGTTCCTTCTCCTTAGCAGCACAAATGGGTCAGTTTCATCCATGTGTTGGCTGCCCCTAATATCTTCACTATTGACAAAGCACCATGACTTTGAAGAATTAATACTACCACCCCGGAGAAAACACTCTGAAGGTAATCTCTTATGTAGATGCCTGTTTGCTCTTTAAGATGAAGAAAAACTAGCAAAAAATACAAAATAGACTCTCTTCTGCTGCTTTCCTATTATGAGTCAGAACATCTGACCTAAATTGAATGCTTTGCTGACTCAGCATTGTCACCTGCTAAGAATGTTTCCCTCCCTCTGCCTGCCTCCGGTCTCTGTACATACCAGCACATTAACTAAGATACTGAGACTTAATGGGATGGGTGCTTTTCCAGACCATTTCCCACCCTTTGTACTCCAGTGAGCTCTTTTAGAGAGACATACTGTTAATATTTATTTACTTACTTCAGCCCACCTTTCTCACAGAGACTCAAGATTCAAGGTAGATGTCAACATTTGAAAACTCAAAGGCAGTCCTTTGTTAGCATTCAGTTCAGTTCTTTGAATTCTTTTTCACTTGGAGCCCTAAGTGGCTTGGACCCTACCTAGCTTTGAGACCATCTTTTCCTCATGACCTCCTGCAATTTTTTTTGTCAGTGTGTTGCAAGTAATCTCTTAATGGATCTGTGATGCTCTAAGAAAGAAATAAAGAGAGTGTTCTGATGCGATACAGATTAGAAGTGCAAGTGACTCTCATATCCTCTCATTATACTGCTTTGTGTTGCCTCAAGCTTGAAGATGTCTTTTGCTCTCTTGAGAGTGATGTGTTTTCTTCCTTCACTTGGAGATGCATGGGAATAATGTGAATATTCCCTAATTACCCTTAGGTCTGAGCTCTGAATGAGATGCAGAAGCATGGTGAGAGGAAGCATGAGCTGTGAGTGACACCTTTACAGCATCACATCCCAAACCACCCATATTTAATGACTGATATCTGCATTTGGGAATTCTCTTGAGTACCTTTGTATAGGTAGGTTAATGGTTTTATGGTCAGGCAAAGAGAGTCAGTGTGGTGTGGTTTTTAGAGTGTTGGACTAGGACCTGGGATAATTGGGTTCCAATCACTGTTCTGCCATGGAAGCTTGCTGGGTTTTTAGCCAAATTGCTCTGGTTTTAAGATTAGCAACTGGCAAATAACCGGGTTACAGCCAACTATACCAAGGGCCTGCCCCTTCCAGGAGTTCCCAGTAAATAGGCTCTGAGGCAGAGGTCAGTTTAAATGATATTCACTGTAAAATGTTCTCAAGCATACAAAAACAGATACACACACACTCACAGTTCCTAAGAAACTTAGACAGAGAAATAGCACTTTTGCATGAGCAGGAGATTCGCTGGTTGGGAAATACTTTACCTGTCCTGGAGATGGCAGTTGATGGGCAGAAGATTAGTTCCCAGGTAACTTCATTTAGCATAATCTGTGCAGGTATGTTGGAGGCGGTTGGGGTTGCCTAGCGCGAGGTGACAGGAGAACCTTTGTGCAATGGGGTCCTTGTCTCTGTCTTTGTGTGAACCATGGCGGGTGTGGGCTTCCTGGAATAGACTGGAGCCTCTTACAGCAACAAAGAGTGCATGTAGTCCTTCAGAGCATAACAACCCAAAGTCCAAACTTATGAACATTAAAAGTCCATAAGAGCACATGATGTGCCTTGCTAGGCAACAGGGTGACCTTGAGCCTGTCACAACCTCTCAGCCTTGGGTTGCTGTTTTGAGGAAAAGGTAGAAGAGGACAGGATAATGTAATCTGATTTGGGTCTTTTCAAGAGAGAAAGTAAGATATAAGTAAAAGTAAATGTTTTTTTGTTTGTGGGCAAACATGTTAGTTCTAGTTTTAATATTTTATGTAAAGCTTTTCGTTTTTTTTTTTTTTTTTAACTAAGGCATATTACCCGGTTAAACTTTCAGGGCTTCATTTTCCTTCTCATTCATGTTGGAAGCAGGGGATGGTGATGTTTCTGCCATCTTATATTTTTAAATGTTAAATTAAGTGGAATTTTCTCATGTTCTGTCAGAATTTCATGTACAGTGGTTTTTTTTTTTTTTTTGGTATTTTGCATTTGTGTGTGTGTATGCATGCTTGTGCCTGGAAGTCATGGTGACCTCTGGTGACTCCTACTGGGGCATGGAGGATGTTAGAGACATGGTTGATAGCCTGCCTCTGACCTGGCCCTGGTATTCCCTGGAGGTCTCCCATCCAAGTACTTGCCTGGGCCAGCCCTGCTTAGCTTCTGAGACCTGACGAGATCAGGCTTGCCTGGGCTATCCAAGTCAGGGCTTATACAGTGCTTTTGTAGTTCATATTTAATTTGTTTTACACATTTCTTGATCACTTATTTACTATCAGCATTTTAAGTATAACCTAGAATTATAGTGTATTTGTTCTTTTATCACTGAAGGGTTAAATTTATCCATTTATTTACAGATATTAATTAGTGTCCAGATGTAGCTGAATTCTGCCTGCTGATTCCCAGGTTACTCTTGCAAATTAAACATTCCATCTTAAATGAGGTTTTAAATTTGATCAATAAAGATGGATTTTGGGGGTGAGGGTGGAGGTAAAATTACAGCAATGAGTTCCCAGTTGAGGAGATAACACTGAAATCAATGTGAAAACTCTATATAACAGTCTCTGTAAATTTGCAATAACTAATGTATAGTTGATTTCTCAAGATTTTTTTAAGGTACAAATATGATACCTTTACTGCTTTCATCTAATTATGTGAGAAAAAGATGGTTGGTCTATGAAACCATCTATGCAGACAATCAAAACTGTCAATAGGAAGGAATCATTAAAAAAACACTCTTCAATATCATATTCATTATTTATTAGAAGCTGTCTCCAAGAGAGCCAGCAGCTGTAATGAGACAAAATATTCAGATGTCAAGGAAACTACCACTTATTGTATATAGAAGGCCACCTTCATAACCATCTCCCCAACAAAGCACAATTCTGACTTATTTATAGTTTAAACATTTAACAAAAATAAGATTATAGCAATAGCCAGGGGTCCTTTCGTAGAAAAAGAGCTGCAGGAGCTCATTAGCATAACTCATTAGCATATGCCACGTCCCTTGACATCACTGGAAGTGTGTCAGAAAGGGAATGTCAGTTTCAGCCCCATTATACCCTATGGGCCATTGAAATCAATGGCAAAAACTCATAGGGTATATGAGGGGCTGGAGGAAAGGGGATTTGAGGGAGAGGCTCCAAACTTGCAGGGTAGCTGCTGGGGCCTCTCCTTGAAATACCCACCAAGTTTCAAGAAGATTGGACCACAGGGTCCAATTCTATGGGCCCCCAAACAGGTTGTCCCATCCCCTCCATTGTTCTCTATGGTGGGAAAAAAATGTTACCTTTTTTTCTACCATAGAGAACAATGGAGGGAATGGGGGCAACCTGTTTGGGGGCCCGTAGAATTGGACCCCCTGGTCCAATCTTTTTGAAACTTGGTGGGTATTTGGGGGAGAGGCCCCAGCAGCTATCCTGCAAGTTTGGAGCCTCTCCCTCAACCCCCTTCTATCCAGTCGCTTTTAAAGTTGCAGCTGAATTTCGGCGGCAATTCGGCAGCAGGCTGAATCAGATCAGAGAATCTGATTCGGCCCATGGCTGCCCTAGTGGCCAGTCCTGAGCTGGTGGAGCTTTGCTCTGCCTCACTCCGGCCCCAACGGACCCCTGGCAATAGCTACCTAGAAGTTTTAACCATTCTCTGGTTCAAATATTGTTGTGAATTTGAACTCTGGTTACCGTGAAAGGGTCTATTTTAGGCACCTTTTTGCTGGAGTTCAGTGTCTACCAATAAAGATACTGGCCTGCTGGCAAACATGGGGTGAGCATTGTACTTAACCAAGCCAGCTACCAGGGTCTTAAGGGATCTCTCTGGAGCCAACTGGAGGTGCTGATGAGCATAAGCCAAATCTGTCACCTTGTCTTATGTTGCTGGCCCCAGTGGCACTGGCAGTATCTTAGGAGGTTGGGTGGAGAACTAGCCCTGTTGCTCAGCAAAATAGTCTGGGATTATGCTATTGAGTATGCATTCCAGTGGTTGGCTACCCTTGTTCTATGGGCTTGGTCTAAAGAAGGGGTCCCCAATGGGGTGCCAGGCCCGTAGCTAAAGTGGGGCATTTCAGGACTTGCCTCCCGATTTCCTACCAAGGTCTCATGGCTTCCTTTCGACCCAGGCCCCCAACTCTCTGGTAAGACGTGGTGGCCAATGTGAACTCCCCTGCACTGCCATGGCCACCACTTCTCCTTCCCTTTCCCCCTGCGCTGCACCTTTCTCCCCTGTGACACACCAATCAAGTTAATTAAATTACATTTTAAAACAGGTTGCCCCCATTCCCAGTGCCCCCCAAGGAATTTAAATGCCCCCCGACTTAGAAATTCCTGGCTACAGGCCTGTGTGGTGCCCATGGGCACCATGGCACCTGCTGATACCTTTCCTAGCATCTGCCAATCGTTTTTAGAAAGTGGGAAAAGCCAGATGGCACTTTTGCCCAGGAAAGGTTCTTATTGGCTATTAGAAATCTGATTAGCTGAACAGATTATTTAAAAAAATGTCCTTTGTGAACAGCAGCTACCACAGAACAAAGATCTTCACTGAGTGATTGAAGGTAAGCTGTGTATTTTAAAATAATATGTCCTTTAAAAGGCTATTCTGTTAAACAGGGCTTCTGCCGGAAATGTTCTAGAGTTACTATTAATTTTCCACAATACACTATCTGACATTTTGTAGTTGATTCCTGCATTAGTCATTTTGTTGTCGGCTCTGCCTACTGTAGCAGCCATTTTGTGGTTGTGTCCCACCATCCTGTGTCAAAATACTGAAGGAGCCTACAGGCTCAGAAAGGTTTGAGACCCTTGGCCTAAACAGATACCAGAGCCTATGACAAAAAACTGTAGATACTGCCTGAGTGGGATTTAATTGTTAAGAAATAGGTCTTTCCAAGTTGCCCTCAGATGACTCCCCTTTCCAGCTGAAGGGAGATGCAGAAAGATCAGTTTTAAGTCTGAAGAGGCTGATGGAGTAGTAACCACACTGTAGGGACTTGATTCAAGCAGTAAGGATGGGCATAAACCGGCTCACGAGACAAAATTCGGGCTGAACTTGGGTAAGTTTGGAGCTTGGGAACCGATGTTCAGGGAAGGTGCCTTCCTCGAACATTTACTGGACTTTTGGCTGGTAAAGCTGTACAGGGCCAGCCATTTACCTCTTTAGCTTTGCTCCCCCCACTTTGAAGGGGAAGAGCAAAACTGAAGAGTTAAATGGGTGTAAGCTGAGCGACAAACATGCTCAGCTGTTAGGTTTAAATTTGTGAGCCATTTCACCCTTCATTATTGCTCTCCCCATTTGAAGGGGGGAAGCAAAACCTAACAGCTGTACTACTAACCATGTAGCCCTTTGGTAGTCCCCACGACTTCAAAGGGGGGAGCAAAACCAAAGGGTTAAATAAAGCCCCTTTCTGAGTGATCCCGGCTCCCTTTCTCCCAGCTGCAGTGAGCCACAGACAGGAGAAAGGTGGAAGGGAAGCCCCTTCCTGTGCAATCCCTGCCCACTTTCTCTCATCTGTGGTGAGCTATGGCCAGGAGAAAGGGGAAAAGGAAGTTCTTTTCCAGGCTATTGCCCCTTTCTCCTGGCCCCAGCAAACTGTGGATGAGGGAAAGCTGGAAGGGAACTCCCTTCCAGTGTGGACCCCACCCCCTTTCTCCTGGCCTTGGGGATCCACAGCTGGGAGAATGGGGGAACCAAACTTGCCAGAATGGTTTGGTTTGAGTGGGGCCTGTGTGGGTTGGTTCAGTTCAGGGTTCAGTTTGTGGGCTGCCCCAAGCCCAGAACTGAACTGCCCTTTTTAGGTTTGTGGCCATCCCTAATCCTGAGAATATCAGATCTTTCTCTCTGGGGAATTGATGTCAGGGTCACAGACTTGCTGCCCTATAGGAGGGCATTTTTACCTCTTCCTCTGCTCAAATTGTATATAGATGCACAATTTAAATATTTATATAAACAACTATTATAAAAAAAAAGTCATACAAATCCAGTGCTTGCTGCCCTTACAACTTCTTGACATTTACTGCAGAGGGTTACAATACTGTCATCAACACAAGTTAATGACAAGGTCAGTGAAGGGAAATATAGGTCTTAAACTTTTGAAAATTTGGATCAAAATTCAGACTAGATCTCTTTACCATAATCAGTACAGCTTGACCAATTCTGGGGAAAGCACATTGCATTTTCCTATTTGCTTTTGCCTAAAAGGGTATTTCTTTCTCCATACTTCTCTCAAGAACAATGCAATTGGTAGCAGTCGGATATGTTCTTGGTAAGTATTTTAATCTTTAATGGGATAATAAGCACAAAGGTTCTAGATGGATATGAAGTATTCTGAGAATACAGCTTTGAAACTTTTTCTTTTGTAGGAAGGTATTTTTCATGGCCTCTCTGTCTTTGATTTACAGTAATTGACTTGATTTAAGAGCTGACGAGTAACATTTAAAGTCAGTAAGATTTAGCATTTCTATTCAGAACACACAATCAAGTACCCATGAGTATTTGTTTACCTCATGCGATTTCTCAAGGGGCTTTGATGCTGACATGTATGAAATTTTTCCCAGACTTACTACCCTTCCCCAGGGTAAAGGATGGTGGAAAGGCTTGCTAGTAGTGATAAATTAATAACTGAAATGAATCAAACCAATCTGTTGAGAAAAGAGCCCAACATATTCCAGGATCTCTCCCAGGACACGGGAAACAGCACAGCATACACATGGTGCAAAATTGACAGCTGCCATTAAAATTTCCCTCCCTTCCAAGAAAGACTGTGTGTGACTGGCCAAGGCAGTTCTCCTAAGTGTTCCTAAGGTAGTGGGCTGTGAGAAATGCTGTTTTCTTGGGAATGGGAGGGAGGCCAGTAGGCTCCTTTAAATCACTGACAATTCATGATGTTAACAGATCTGAGAGTCATTCAGGAAGCCTTGACTGTCTCAGATATAGCCTACCCAATCTGAAGCTGGGTAAATCAAATGACTTTTAGGGTCAGCAATATTGACTGTACACCTCTAATTAAAACCATTGGCACAAAATGACAAATGCATTTGATTCAGCCATGTCTCAAAAGGCCTTGTATCCTACAACTCTACTCAGCAAATCTTTCTCAAGCCTGAGTCTTCCTCTGATGGTGGAAGTAGCTTTTCCTCTGGAAGTAGAGCTACTTCCACTGAAGGAAGTCTCCCTAGGTGAAAAAACACTTCCTCCAAAGTTGTCTCAAATAAAATGCCTTGTACCCCCCTCAACTGCCCTAATCAACAAGGCTTGGATTAGGTGACTATAACATTTCAAAGTACAGGATCAGAACCAATATTAGCATACCCTGAGGTGGGATCATTACCAATACCCACTGGGGCTCCCGACTGAGTCATGAGCTCTCCCACTATCCATGCTGCCAGTTGCATGTGCTGCCCAGCACTGGGGGGGGGGCACAGAATGCAGGTGGGTCATAATAATGGCAGTCTGAGGCTTGCACACTACCCATTGTCATCAGGGGAAGGGTGTGTGTGTGAGGTGTATGCACCTGAAAGCACAGGTGGTAGGAATGCTCATGAGAATAAGCAGGCAGGGAGGAATGCACAGGTTGTTGGAAAGGGTGAATCTGCTTCCTACTTGTTTGTATTTAATCTGAATTTACATATGACATGGAAGTATTAGAGATCTATAAAAAGTTGTCCATTACTTACTTTTTTTTACTAGGAATAAGGCCTGTTGTGGAAATAAATGCAACAGGCTCTAGAAAGAGGCTCTGGGAGAATGCCCCGGCCTTGGGCACTCAGTGTAAATTTGCTGTGGTGACCTCAGCAGGGTATAATGACACAGAGTCCACCATTTTCTCCAGAGGAACTGATCTCTGCTACCTGAAGAACAGTTGTAATGTTTAGTGATCTCCAGCTTTCCCCTGGAGATTGATAGCAATGGTCCCCCAGGAGGAAATGGCTGGTTTGGAGAGTGGAGTCTATGGCATTGTACCTGTCTGAGGTCCCACCCCTCCTCAAACCCCACCCTCTCCAGGCTCCACCCCTCAAATCTCCAGGAATTTCCCAGTTTGGAGTTGGCAACCCTATATCCCTCCCAGCTAACCATCAAGCTGTTTATTTATATCCTGCCCTCCCTGCCAAGGCAGGCTCAGGGCGGCTTACATAAAGATATAAGACGATTAAAACAAGAATTAAATATAATCAGAACAGTACAGTTATAAGTATAAACATAAAAAATATAAAAAGTGCTAGTTTGTATCAGATGGCGGGCATAGCAGCATCCTCAGGCAACAGCCGGCTGACATCATAGTCTGGGTTGATTGGCTGTTAGCAATGATGTTAGTGTTGGGCCAGGGCTATAGTTTTTTGGGTGTGGCTCCCTAATCAAAGGCCTGGTGGATGGGCTCCGTGCCATGTGGCTGTTTTTTGGGCTGTCTTCTGCAGTCCCTTTAAAATGTAAAGGGAATGCACAAAACAGCCTGAAACAACTGAGCAAGCTGTTTTTTGGGGCTTTCTGCAAACACTATCTAAAGGGACTGCAGTCCCTTTCAACAGGCTTTGTGGGGTTACGAACCACAAACTGGTTTGATTCACAAACAAACCTCCAGAGATCCAGTTTGGTGTAGTGGTTAGGAGCATGGACTGTAATCTGGGAGAATCGGGTTTGATTCCCCACTCCTCCGCAAGCAGCTGCTGGTGTGACCTTGGGTCAGTTACAAGTTCTTTCAGAACTGCTCTCTCATGAGCAGTTCTTGAAAGAACTTTCTCAGCCCCACCCACCTCACAGGGTGTCTGTTGTGGGGAGAAGGGGAAAGGCTAATGAAGGGCGAGATATAAAATCAATCTCTTCTTCCTGGTTTCGTTTATTTCGTGGTTTGGCCATGAACCGAACTGCGTTTTTAAGGTTCATTCCCATCCCTAGTCATGCTCCTGGTGAAGCTAGTGGGAATACTAGTATTGTGCCAGGACATGATCACATAGGCAAGATTCCATTCTCGCCTTCTCCACACTCTCCCTCTCTTCCAGGATGTAGTAACTCACAAAAGGCACAGGATCATCAATCTACCAGACAGTCTGCTTCAGGATCTCCAATGGTGGTGGTACCTGTCCAGATTTCTAGAAGGGACTCCAGTCAGAGAACCAAGTGGGACATTTTGGACCACAGAGGCCAGCCTTCAGGGGTTGGGAGCCCACTCCCATGGGAAAGTGGCACAAGGGTCCTGATCCCAAGAAGAGGCCAATTGGAGCATCAATTTTTGGGAAATCAAAGTGATCAGGTGGAGTCTCATAGCCTTCCAGGATCTCCTAGTCGGGAAGGATGTCCTTGGGCATATGAACAGCATGAGTGTCAAGTTTTATATCAGCCATCATGGGGGCATGAAATCCAGTTCTTTACATATGGAGGTGACTCAGATCCTGCACTGTGAGAGACCCACTTACAGTCCCTCAAAGATGTTCATGTGGCAGGAGCATCCAACAGCTTGGTGGACTGGCTCAGCAGGAGATCCCTGGAATGGATGATGAACAATGAAACCTTCCACCAGATTTGGCAAGGTAAAGGTGGACTTCTTTGCATCAGAACTCAACCATCAGGTACCCAGGTTCATTGCAAGAAGATGTCCCCAGGCCATAAAAATAGATGCTCTAACCTGCACTTGGCCAGACCAACTGCTGTATGCCTTCCTTCCCACCCAACTAATTCCAAGGGTGATTTAGAGGATTACAGCTCTAAGAGCAGAAGTCATTCAGATAGCTCTGTTTTGGCCATGCTGGTCATGATTCCAAGACCTGGTGAGACTATCCTCCAAGGAACCATGGTGCCTCTCAGTCAGGAAGGACCTTCTTCATCAAGGGCCACTCTTTTATCCTCAGCCAGAGTTGCTAAGCATCACAGCCTGGAGGTTGAACAGTTACAATTTAGAGAGAGAGGTTACTTGGATAAGGTTGTGGACACCCTAGTGGCCTCTAGGAAAGGCTCAACCAATTGGGTTTACACTTGGCAAGTGTTTCAGTCATGGTGTTCTGAGAAAGGGTTAGACCCATGCAGAGCTAAAGTGGGTGACCTTCTTTCCTTCCTGGAAGTGAGTTTGGAAAAGGGTTTGAGCACTATCACTCTGAAAAGGCAAGTAGCTGCCATTTCTGCTATAAAAGGGGCCAAGAAGGGGCAGGGCTTCTCCCATCACCTTCATGTTAGAAGATTTCCCATTGGGAAGGTCTCTGCTGAACCCATCTCAGTCTCACTGGCTTCAATCCAGAACCTTAATATGGGAGCGCTCTCTCAGGCTCCCTTTGAACTCATGGTCACCTGCTCACCCAAGGAGCTCATCTTTAAGACTATCTTCCTGGTATGTATCATATCTGCTAGGAGGGAGCGTTCCATTTTATACAGTAGTTCTGCACACTGACCCAGCCTTTATCCCAAAGCTTACAAGCCACCTCCTCCCAGGTGTCCACTGGGTGGAAGCTGAGCAAATATGTGTTATCCTGGAATGCTTAGAGCTGCACGATGACTACATGATCAGCTGACTTCAAACTTGGTAATGGTTATCAGGGTTATTTGTTGTTAGGCAACAGAATGTACTTTTCTCCTGAATGTACTTCAGAATATGGGCTGTAGCCTGGAACTATGGAACTGGAGGCAAGGTATTTATTTGAACCAACAAGCAAAGGTTTAAATAAATGGAAAACTAGCAAAAGCAATTTCGATTGAAAAAGGAACACTCTAGGGCTGTCCCATTACCTCTATTATTTATTCCAGCATTAGAGACTTTAGCTGCAAAGATTAGACAAAATACAAGGATCAAAGGAATAAAAGTGGATGACATAGAATTTAAAATGAAAAGTTATGCAGACTATGTGGTCTAAACAGTATTAGATCCACAGAAATCATTGCAATATGTAATGGAACATATTGAAGAATTTGGATCCTTTTCAGGATATAAAATCCACAGAAAGAAGACAAAAATAGTAACAAAATTCATAATGCAACAACAAGAAGATATTATAAAGAGTATAGAATGCACACCAGCAACTGATTCTATTAAATATCTGGGCATAAATGTGACTGGACAAAATAGTTCAAAAATAATTATCAGAAAATTTGGAAACTGATTTATCGAGATGGAAAAAAATTAAAGTCTTGTGGTTGGGTAGAATCTCAGCAATCAAAATGAATTTATTGCCCAAATTAAATTTTCAGTAAAAAAAATTAAGTTCACAGCCAGCCAGGTGTTAAGAGAAAATGGGTATAAAATGTTTTTCAGAGGATATTGAGAAAGTAGACAAAAGCTACAAAGGAAAATGTTGGAAATGTCAAGATATGGATGAAACCTTTTACCATATATAGTGATCTTGTAAAAAAAGCAAAAGGATATTGGAAGAAAATTCATGGAAAATGCAGAATGTATTAAAATTTAACCATGGAAGCTAAGAATATGCTATTAGGAATATTGCTTAACAAATTACCAAATGTTTTGGAAGAGATATTTGTATATATGATGACAGTGGCTAGAATCATTCATGCAGCAAAATGGAAATCGGACGTCTGTCCAAGCTTAGAAGACTGTGAAAACAAACTTGCCAATTATGTAATGGTGGAATTAACAACTGATTTGAGAAACAGGTCAGTTTTGAAATCTGAGAAGAGATAGAGCATTTATTCTGTAAGCAGGAGACAAACTTAGAATAAGACAGTATAATACTAAGAATGAGAAACAGTTTAAAAATTGTTTATAATGTACTACAATGCATATAAACGTATTGCAATGTAGAAACACAATGAGAACAAGTTCTGAATATAAATGTAGAAGGAAGTAGATTTTGAACAAAAATGTATATTTTTAGTGAAATATATAATAGACTTTCCTTTAAACTTTGGTATATTAAAAGCTATAGCTAGTGTGTAGAAATTATGAAATATGTAACATAGAATATAGTGATGATGAGATTAATATAGATATAAAATAGATCAGCTTTGAAATTTAAGATATTTGAAATAAGGACTATTGTATTCTATAGAAAATGTCATAAAATTATAATGAATGGGATGTTGGGGAGAAATATTTTCTGTTCTTTATACCCTGTAATTGTAGAACAACCTTTGATATATATAATTTGTTATATAACCTTTCTTTCCTTTTGTATCCCTTTTATATCTTATCTTTTTTAAAAATAAAAACATGTATAATAAAAGCCTGTTGAATGGCAGGAAAGGCGGGATAGAAATGCAAATATTAAAAAATAAATAAATAAAAACAGAATTTTTTGGGGGAAGGAGTTGAATAACTTTTTAAGGAGGTTGAACATCTCTCTCTTTTTATTGGTGATCTTCTCCAACCATAGGGCCCTTCTTTTCCCTCAGGCTTTAATAATCCAAGATACTTGAAGTTCTGAGTAATGCTGAAATTCTGTCAACAACAGCTGGGGAGCTTGGGGGTTGCTCAGGTCCCCAAACACAGTTTTAACTTGATGTATTTTAATTCATATGTTGAATTATGCTTTTGTATATGTTTATATTTTTGTAAGCTGCCGTGAATATTGTAAAAGGGCAGGATATAAATATTCTAAATAAATAAAATGTGTCTGTTGGCCACTGATGCTCTAGCTGTCTCCCCAGCTGTTTCAGTGATCCCTGTTTCCCTGTATACCAGAGATAAAGATTGATGCTGAGAAGCTATCGTGTTATGCTAAGACTTTATGATTCCTACTAGCTGAAATATCTTCTTGAGAAGTGAAAGGACGATGAAGTACCATTAAAGAGTTTTATAGCATGTATAATTTAATTTAAAAACCTACCAGTAGTCAGTGCTAATATCCTTTGGCACTGTATTCAGATATTATTCCTGAAGGCAGAAACAGAGGAGGTTGTACACAGCTCATTCACAGTAGCTGATACTATCTGGAAGCATCAGTGCTAGGTTACTGATGTTTCTTCTCTTGCCATCGGTGGCTCTGTATTTTGAAATGGGAATTTCATAATCTGAAGTAGGGACCTACTCCAGAGAATTACTGCTGTAAGTCTTAGATCTTTCTTCAGGCACATAAGATGTATGTTCTAAGTGCAGTAAAAGTGATTTGAGCACACATTTTCTGCCACGAAAGGAATTGCCACCAAACATACTGAAAGTGTGTTCAAATGGCCACTTAAGAATGCCTGACTTTACCTGCAAAGTTTGTCTTGTGATTTTCAAGAAGTATAAGGCCCCAGAATTGAACAGGCCTGGGTTTCTGACTTCCTTGGGTACCACACTGCTGCAGTTATGTTCCCATCTTATTTCTGGTGCTGGCTGTATCTACAACCCCAGCTTCTCTACCTGTTTAGCTCTGGCTCCAGACTTCAAGAATCCAGGAGTAATGTGAATGGCCATGGCCGTTGCAACATACTTGGTGGGATCCACAGAAGAGTACATCAGAGGCTTCTTTCACAGGCGTGATTAGTCATGTGCAATTCATGTCTCTAAAGACAAAATTTGACAGTCTGTGTTTCATGTGGTGTTTAATTGATATTTTTAAAATTAAGTTTGAGGTACATAAATCAAGTATTTTACCTGCTTTCTGTATATATAATATTCGAAATTTTATGTATGACATTTCTAGAAAATGTGGCATAAATATCTGAGTGAAACAGCCACAATAGTACCAATGGTAAAACTTGTTTACCTTCCTTTATATGGTTGCACTACAACCATCCCTAGTTAAGTACAGCTTTGAGAAGAAGAGAACAGCCATATTGCCTTATATAAAATCTCATGCATTTCAAAGTGTTTCCTGTGAGCCCATCCATTTTTCTCTGATGTTGTTACAAGGGTCATATACATAAATAATGGATGGCCACATGGACAGACCATCTCTTGATAGCAAAATATGGGCTGTCTTCCAGTTAGCTGGTTTCAGCTTTGAAGATCTTAATCTTGCAGTAGCTTCCCTCTGGGTACGATGGGTTATACTTGTTAAATATTACCTCATTCCAAGCTGCACTTTTATATATTTAAAAAATGAGAAAATATGGGAGGTCCCAAGCTTCATGCTATTTTTATAGCTGTACATTTAAACCTCTGAAATTTCATTTTTATATAACTTAATGAGATAAGATCCCATTCTACCAAGCTACCTGGCATGTATTTTGCTTTGAGCATTTAAAAATGTCTCCCTACAAATAGAAACAGATTTATGATTTTTTTGTATCTAAAAACACATTTTAAGCATGTTTTCGGTAAACAGGCTGTAACTGCTTGCCATGTTCATGATTCTTAATTGTAAAAAACCTTGAAATAGAAAACAATTCATACCTGTTTGAAGTAAGCAGTCAGGCTATGGTAGCGCCTGCTTTGCTATTGAGTGACATTTTCATCTCTCCCAATAGTAACTAATAACGTCCTGTAGAGATAATTAGATTTAAATCTCTTATGCATGTCTTCGCATATATTATAACTGTCCTTCATTAGGGGTGATCATTTTAACCTTTTTGAGTATTTGTTCATTCTCCACTTGTTGCAATATAGTATATATTTCTGTTTCAGATGTTACAATAAATAACTTTTTAATCAAGTTTAATGTTTTATATATGCAAATATAAATCGTTTGCTATTTACAGTAATTAAGAATGTGTGGTGCATATAACTCACCCAGGAAAAAAAAGCACATATAAAGTTGGGGCATTTGCAAATTAATAGTTGATCCCACAGTGCAGAATTCCCCTGTGAAGAAGCAAGAAATTTAAAAAAAAAACAGATTTATTGTTTGCAATACTATATATATAACGTTTCTTGAAGAGAACAGCTTCACAAAGACAGTTCACACACTGAGTTTAAGCATCAGTGATTGAGAAGCACGTTTTCACTAGGAAAAGAATCTCTTGGATAAGAGTGGGTCAGAGAGGAAAATATCAGCAATGGCTGCCTTCAAGGGAACCTGTATTACAAAACTGATGATAGTATACTCAAGTATTTGTGTTTGGTAAATAAAACTTTGTAAATTGGTACTTGATCCTAAAATGTTCTGTATAGTGCAGAGAAAGCAATTTAGGAATCAATGTGATGTAAGTGCCTTCTTTTGTCTGTAGGAGAAGAATCAAATGCTGGCAGACTGTATGCACAGGAAAAGCTCCCTGAATCTGTATCTCTTCAGAATGCAAGCAGGGGGCCCCATGTTAGAATGTTTCCCCACAGTGGTGTATCAAGAAAAAGTTAGCCTAGAGCTCTACTGCCTAGCATACATAAAGTTTATTTCTATGAATAGAAAGTTTTTGACTGGGGAGGAGGTGGTTAAGTGGTTCCACCTCTACAACCTGAAGTGGCGCAAATTCCAGGACAGAAAACTGAAATCTAACAGCTGCAGATACTTTATTTCAGTGTGTAGATCCCAGTGCTTCTTTTGAGCAGTTTGCTTTTCATCAAGAGAATGTTAAGTAACTCCCAAAACAGCTGCTACCAGCTAGCTCTTGCAATAATTACTGAATGTACCTTTTCTGAACACATAGATTGGCTCTTACTTTTCATCCGGAAAAATACTCTTGTATTTCATTATATTTTCCCCCTTTAAAGTGTATCCACACTGACACAGTTTCAGGTCCTCTGGTATTAATTATTGCATGAAGAAGAGAGCCATCTCAGGATCCGTTGCTATTTACATTCTGCTTCCTGTTCTCTTTTGTACAAAACTATGAATCTAATTTAAAAAGGAACTCTTTTTTTGGCCATTGCCTTTCATTTCCATTACTAGACCTTTCCCTTTTTTTGCTTTCTGAATTTGCAATATTAATCCCTTGCACCCCTTCCGCAAACATGTTTACTATGTCTGCTGGTTTCTATTAGCAGAAGTTTCACCTAAGCATTTCTTAGAAAGCCTGGCTACTTCACAGTCTCATAACAAAGTGCTGCTCTTTCTGGCAAACTGGTTCAAATTTATTGGGGGGTTACATGTGTGTTTGCCCCCTGCCTTTCTGAGAGCAACAAGAAGCAAAAATGAAATGTGAAAGGAGAGTGACTAGAGATATGAAATATCTGGAAATGTTGAAGCCATAAGGAAAAAACTGTTTCCCCTCCCCCTAGATTTTGTTCAAAAAAAGCCCTCCCAAGCAACAACAGCAAAAAACAATCCCCTCACCAGATGTTTTGGGAAAACTAAAATATATGCAATACTCACTGTCCTATTTAATTTAAAATATTATAGCTTTAAAAACTGCTTACTGCTTTAACATAAAATATACCTCCTGCCTGCCTGGACAAGGAATGACCACACCACTGTTGAGCTGGTGATGATTCCAGCATCCCCCCTGGATGTGCGGGGCCACCACCAGGTATGCATGGCCATCCCCCTGACCATGGCTGCCCCTTCTGAGCAGATGCCACCATTAGTTGTCACCTGCACTGCCAATGTGGGCTGGTTGCCAGGACAAAGCTATCACACTATGTCAGGTCCCTGGCCCTAGCTCCTGACTGCAGGTGGCAGGTGTGAGGGGGGGAAGTGTGGTTGCACTCCCCTGGCCCATCTGCTGCAGCTGTTAGAGCTTCTGGCCCCCAAAGGGATTAGTGAGAGTGCACAAATGGGGGTGTACAGCCTTGAGTCCTTGGGACCCCCACAGTTGTGGCCAAGGGGACACTCCCCAAGATCTTCCAATCCACTTTGAAAATGGTTTTGTCCCCTGAAAAGGGAATGACAGCAGAGCTAGGAACTCCCGTGACTTGTGACCAGCATGTAACACTTGTCACCAGCTCATAGTGGTAAGGGACATCCACAGAAACTGGGTTCAGCCAGAGTATCCAGCCATTATGATTAAGAAACAGGGGGGTCATGGAGGGAGCATATTAGTGCGGATAGCTTTTCTCTCCATGGTGCAAGTCCTGTGCATGCACCTTGCATAGTGTGGGCTCTCCTAGCTTTGCAGGCACTGGACCCTGGGATGAGAACAGCTGGGAGAGAGCTAGCTCTGCATCTGTAGCAACAGCGGTGTTGTTCATGGTTGCTGTTCCTGTTGTAAGCGTGTGGCGGGAGCTAAGCATGTAGAATGGCCACAGCACTGGGCCACTTGGCAGACAGTCCTGTGGCACAGCTAGTACTCATGGCTTCTCTTTGCTTAAACCCCTAATTTGCATAGCCAAATTGCTCTGAGGACCCTGAAACCTGAGGGGCCCTTCCAAGGCCCCCATAGGAACAGACCCCCCTGTTATTGATTTGCTTGGCTCAGGAGGGAGACACAGCTGTCTGTAACAAAACCATGTGGCTTCCCTCTGAAAGGAGGAATGTTATGAAGCTTGCTCTTGTGTCTTGGTAGCTATGAGTTTCAGGGAGTGCTCCCACTCACCTGCAAATAATGCACCCTTGCCCATGGACACGATCAGGGGGTGAGGGCAGCACAACCACCTTCACTGGTCAGTATGGACTGCAGTGCCAATGTACCATTGGCCATTTTGTGACACACAGAAAACAGGCATGGAACTAATTGCCATCAGGACATGGGTGGCCAGACAGCAGGGACTTCCTTGCCCTGAGGCTGGCTTTCACCTTCTTTAACCATGTTGGGATCCCCTGAAAAGGGGAAGGGGTGACAGTGACAGCAGAGGTAGGAATTTCCACACTAATTGCATGTATTTGTCCATGTTGCAGTTATGTGTGGAATTGATTCTAATGGTTGAGGACATCTGGAAAACCACCCTGTATCTGGAGCGATCAACTACTCTAGTTAAGGAATGGGGGAATCATGGAAGAAACCACACATCTGTGCAGATGGCTCCATGGTGAAAGCGTTCTGCATTCATCTCATGTAGGGTGGGTGCTCCTAGCTCTGCAGGCCTTGGACCCTGGGATGATTGTGATTGGCTGCAACCTGTCTCTGCATGTGCAGCAAAGGTGTTTTCCCTCATAGTTGCCATGTCCCTGGAAGGCCAGCGGGAAGGCTATAGCACAGAATGGCCACAGCACTGATTAGTTCTGTGACTGGCCACCAGTGGTGCCTGGTAAATCCTGCTTTGTCTTGATCCAGCCTCTCATTTGCATACACAAATCTCCTCAGGGTTGCTGGGATCCTGATAGCCCTTGCAGGCCTCTGTAGGGGATGACCCTCTAAAATTGACCAGTTATGCTTCAAATTGCACAGTGCTACCAGCCAAGCCACTCTGCAGGAGCCGCCCTTGACCCCCACATCACCATTGGTGAGATGATTCCTGCCAGACTGTCCAGGCCACACAGATCTATTGAGGGTCGGGGGCACCCCCACAGCATTTTAATTGGGAATCCCTACTGTGCCGATACATCTCCCGCTGTCTCCTGCCTCCCCTGCCTGTTTCCAGAAGGAAATTTGGAGCTTCCTGCAATGTCTGCTTGAGTAGAGTGTCTTGTTGACTGGGGGGAGGGGGGTCGCCCCATAGGCTTTCCCCCCATCTGTATATGGTCCTCTGTCAGAATTATTGTGAGGATGATTCCCATACCCATGTTGTGTCTGGCAGGGACATTTGGCTTGCACAACAACCTTCATACCCTCCCTCCCACCAGAGCATGCAACAAACACCTGAATTGTGCACACTGATTGACCTTTAATGAAGGGGCCAAGACACAAGTGAGTGGTTGGGGTGAGAGCTGAGCTCTTCTGGCCACAGCACCAAGTGGTCTGTTTCTTCTTCCAGGGGCATCTTCCTGATGGGCCTGGGGAGCAAACCGCCAGGAGGCTGGATGTCCATGTGGGCTTCTGTTGGCTGTGTTTTGCTGTGAACAGCAGACACAGAGAACCAGTGGCTCAGCAGTTGGGGTGTCTCCCTGTTGGCTCAGCAGTTGGGGCTCTCCCTGTTGGATCAACACCAGAGCTAGGAGGGAAACACATGGGAGAGCAGGTCCTAACATTCCTTGTTGACAGCTTGGCAGACACAGGGTAGTCCCACAAGGGTTGCCATGCAGCACAGCCACCATTCCCTCAGGTGCTTTGATGCAGCAAGGCGGCTCCCCCCAGAGCACTGTATCCAGAACTTCCTCACGTGTTTCTCCCTCATGTCAGCAATTGGGGAGAGCACTTCTTCAGCTGCATCAGGACAATCTGTTCCTTCAAGAAAAAGTTTTGGCCATTGTGCGTCATAGCTCAGCACCCAGGTGGGTGGGGCTTCCCACCTGGTGTGGGGGGGGAGCCCTGCAAGTGAGGAGGCGGGCAGGTCACTGCACAGGCCTCACCTTCAGTGCTCTCCCCTGGTAGCTGCCTCAGGTAGGACCCTGCACACCTAAATGCTCGGTGCATGGGGACTATGGGCAGTTGTGGAAGCACTGTGGGACCCCCAGCTGCCAAGGTTGGGAGCACGAGATGTTGTTGCCAGTGTGGCTCAGTGCCAGTATTGTTGGCCAAGGAGGTAAAGGGGATTGGGGGAAGGGTGCCTTGCTTACCTGTTTATGCTCAGCTGCTTCTTCAGATCCCAGGAGAGGAGATGGGCAGAAAGCTGGGAGTGATCAGCCATGAAGTGTAGACTTTGCTCTCCTTACAATATTTTCCCACCAAGTGCTCCCCCAGTAGTGCTAAGTGCCACTCTGTGTTTTTCCAGCCACCAAGGTGTGTCTGTGCTTGTTCTAAGTCTGCATAGCAGGGAGCTATCAGACAGTGTCCCGTGCCACGCGTCCTGCCTCCTGAGTTGTGGGGTGACCTACAGAAAGAATTTGTGGGGCAGGGGGCATGATTGGATCCTATGGAAGGACTGCAGCCAGCATGGGGGAGGGTGCTGGTTGGGTGTGCCCTTAGTACCAACTAAGGGGGGAAACATATGGGAGAGTAGGCTGCTTGGGTCCCCATGGGCATGGTTGCAGCAGTGTGTGTGGGGAATGGATTATGGATTAATATGGGAACCAATGAGCTATGCTGGCATTTTTGGCAGGTGCAACTTTGCCACTTCCATGGCACAGCTGCACCGGCAGTATTGGGGGGTGCTGTCCTGCTACTGTCCTGCACTGATGTAACTGGCCCTTACATCCGTGTATGCAAGAATTACACCGGTGTCCATGTCAGTCGGCTCCCTGTGCCAATTATGCCCCTCCAACTGTGCTGTTAATTTTTTACAAGCAAAATTGCAAATATACCCAGTTCATGAGAAAAAATTACAAGCTGATGTACTTTGTGCTCCCTTAGCACACGTACCTGAAATTTTGCTACTTGAAAAGTAGGGGGAAAGGAGCTGAACAGAAGACTCAAACTTTGTGGTAAATAAGGTAAAACATATTATTCAGTCAGAAAAAATGTCACACAAAGGTCAGTAAGAATACCTGCACAGCTAGATGTAGTTTCAGTTAGATGTTGTCTTCTTTCTGTGGCTACTGGTTTAGAGAGAGCTCATTTCTTAATGAAACTTTCAGAGTTTTCCTCTGAGGCTTTGGAGCAGTTTCTGCTCTACCTCCTCCTGATCCTTTCTCTCTCTAGCAAGGCTGAGGAATAAGCTACTTGGTACCAAATCTGTGGGTATATATACCGTATCTGTGGGTATAGTACAGCTGGCTTGAGAGAGAGGTAAAAAGGTCAACCACAAGGGAAGAATCAGGTCAAAAGGGCAATAGAAGGCATGCAACTGCTGAAAAGCAATGAAAGCCCTGCATGCTGCCCTCACGAAAATTAGGTATCCTTCTAGGTGCAGAAATGCAACCAGGATTTAAGAACTGTATATTATAGCATGCCCACCTTGTCTCTGAAAACATTTTACGCATTTTAAAGAGAAAGCATTTCATACAAGTTTTTTTCAGTACTCCCCAAAATTTCCAGTTTTTCTGCTTATGAAAAAAAGGCCTCATAAAAAGGGAAAAGCACTGCCCCCCCAATTTTCCAGGCCCACACATCTCTAAAAGTGACATACTCTCATTGCTACATTTTCTGGTACTGTTATTTAAGGCTGTCTTTCATCTGCTTCACAGTGGCAAAACCTTGGTATATTTTCCCCTCTATTGATAATGAAAAATCAAGTTTCAGATGAGAGAAGAGGTAACCCATCTAACTCCGCTGAAGTTAATGCTACAGATCTTCCTATCTTCCTAACTCAAGTTTGCTTCATGCAGTAGAAGATTGGTTAGATTGTGCTCTCTCAGTGTTATTTTTTTGTTAATATGTGAGCAACATATTACCACTAGAACAATAGTTTGTTAGTGAGGCTGCCTGGCTTATTCCAGCTCCAGCAATTTAACTGATGCATATCTCCTTCTGATGTCTGCTTGCTTCAATGGCAGCTTGCATGAATTATTCTGTATTGTAGCAAGGTTGTTTATACTGAAAACAGATACTATGGAAATGATGTTTTCCATGACTTAGATCCAGCTGTGCAAAGCATTTCTAAATAATTTTGGGCTTAATCTTATTGAAATTAAACTAATATAGAATTAAGCCCTTAGTTTAAACAGCCTGCAGGGGTCTGAGAAATAAATAGATATTATTGTTAGTCTAACTTATTTATCTAGAGTAAACGTGTATTTTTTTAAAAAATTCAGAAAGGTGATTTAACAACTACATTTATTGAATTGGAGTTAATTGTCTCTATTTTTGTGAGATTAGCCTGTTCTTAATTATTTACTTTTGTTGTGTCTGGATGGCAAGGTTAACTAGTGACCTTTTTGCAATTTTTAATTCAAATACATTGGATGACATTTAAATTTTGTCTCTCCTTTCTCCATTTTGTTGTTGTTCAGTCACACAGTCAAGTCCGACTTTTTGGGACCCCATGGACCGCATCACGCCAGGCCCTCCTGTCTTCCACCGTCCTCTGGGGCCTGCCCAACTTCATGTCCATTGCAATGATAACACTATCTAACCATCTCATCCTTTGCCATCTCCTTCTTCTTTTACCTTCAGTCTTTCCTAGCATCAGGGTCTTCTCCAGTGAGTGCTCCCTTCTCATTTGATGGCCAAAGTATTTGAGCTTCAGCTTCAGTATTTGGGCTTCCAGGGAATAGTCAGGGTTGATTTCTTTTAGGATTGACTGATTTGATCTCCTTTCAGTCCAAGAGACTCTCAAGAGTCTTCTCCCGCACCATAGTTTGAAAGCATCTGTTCTTCGGTGCTCAGGCTTCCTTATGGTCCAACTCTCACAGCCATACATTACTACTGGGAATACCATCGCTTTGACTATACGGACTTTTGTTGGCAGGGTGATTTCTCTACTTTTTATTATGCTGTCTAGGTTTGCCATCACTTTCTTTTAATTTCATGGCTGCAGTCATTGGCTGCAGTGATCTTGGATCCCAGGAACGTGAATTCTGTCACTGCTTCCATGACTTCCCCTTCTATTTGCTAAGGAGTGATGGGGCTGGATGCCCTGATCTTAGGTTTTTGATGTTGAGTTTCAAGCAAACCTTCACGCTCTCCTCTTTCATCCTGAGCAAGAGGCTCTTGAGATCCTCTTCACTTTCTGCCATTAGAATGGTATTGCCTGCATATCTAAGGTTGTTGATGTTTTCCCTGGCAATCTTAATTCTGGCTTGTGATTCATCCAGGCCGGCATTTTGCATGATGTACTCTGCATATAAATTAAATAAGCAGGGTGACAATATACATCCTTGTCGTACTCCTTTTCCTATGCTAAACTAATCAGTTGTTCCATATCCAGTTCTAACTGTCACGTCTTGACCCTTATACAGGTTTTTCAAGAGATGTGAGGTGGTCTGGTACTCCCAACTCTTTAAGGATTTGCCACAGTTTGTTGTGATCCACACAATCAAAGGTTTTAGCATAGTCAATGAAGCAGAAGTAGATGTTTTTCTGGTACTCCCTTGCTTTCTCCATAATCCAGCAAATGTTGGCAATTTGATCTCTAGTTCCTCTACCTCTTCAAAACCCAGCTTGTACTTTTGGCAGTTCTCTATCCATGTACTGCTGAAGCCTAGCTTATAGGATATAGAGCATGACCTTGCTAGTGTATGAAATGAGTGTGATTGTGTGATAGTTTGAACATACCTTGGCATTGCCCTTCTTTGGAATTGGAATGTTAACTGACCTTGTCCAATCCTGTGGCCACTGTTGCATTTCCCAAATTTGTTGGCATATTGAGTGCAGCACTTTAACAGCATCATCTTTTAAGACTTTGAATAGCTCAGCTGGGATACCATCACTTCTGCTAGCATTATTTTTAGTAATGCTTTCTAAGGCCCATTTGACACTCCAGGATGTCTGGCTCGAGGTCAGCGATCACATCATCGTGGTTGTCAAGGACATTGAGGTCCTTCTTGTATAGTTCTTCTGTGTATTCTTGCCTCCTCTTCCTAATCTCTTCTGCTTCTGTTAGGTCCCTGCTGTTTTTGTCCTTTATCATGGCCAGCTTTGCATGGAACGTTGCCTTGATTTCTCCAATTTTCTTCAAGAGATCTCTAGTCCTTCCCATTCTGTTGTTTTCTTCTATTACTTTGCATTGTTCATTCAAGAAGGCTTTCTTATCTCTCCTTGCTGTTCTCTGGAAATCTGCATTCATTTGGGTAAATCTTTCCTTTTCACCTTTGCCTTTCACTTTCCTTCTTTCCTCTGCTATTTGTAAAGCCTCATCAGACAGCCACTTTGCTTACTTGCATTTCTTTTTCTTTGGGTTGGTGCTGATTGCTGCCTTCTGTACAATGTCACGAACCTCTGTCCATAGTTCTTCAGGTACTCTATCAAATCTAGTCCCTTAAACCTATTCTTCACCTCTACTATATATTCATCATGGATGTGATCTAGGTCAAACCTGAATGGCCTAGTGGTTTTCCCAGCTTTCTTCAGTTTAAGCCTGAATTTTGCAATGAGTAGCTCATGATGTGAGCCACAGTCAGCTCCAGGTCTTGTTTTTACTGACTGTATAGAGTGTCTCCATCTCTAACTGCAAATTATATAATCAATCTGATTTCAGTGTTGCCCATCTGGTGATGTCCATGTGTAGAGTCACCTATTAGGTTGTTGGAAGAGGGTGTTTGCTATGACCAGCGTGTTCTCTTGACAAAACTCTGTGAGCCTTTGCCTGGCTTCATTTTGTTCTCCAAGGCCAAATTTGTCAGTTATTCTGGTTACCTTTTGACTTCCAACTTTAGCATTCCAGCCCCCTGTGATGCTGACATCTTTTTTTTTGGTGTTAGTTCTAGGAGGTGTTGTAGGTCTTCATAGAATGGGTCCATTTCAGCCTCCTCTACATCAGTGGTTGAGGCATAGACTTGGATTACTGTGATGTTGAATGGTTTGTCTTGGATTCGGACTGAGATCATTTTGTCATTTTTGAGATTGTATCCCATTATTGCCTTTTTCACTTTTTTGTTGACAATAAAGGCTGCACCATTTTTTCTATGGGATTCTTGGGCGCAGTAGTAGATATAATGGTCTTCTGAGTTAAATTTGCCCATTCTTATCCACTTTAGTTCACTGATTCCCCAGATGTCAATGTTCAGTCTTGCCATCTCATTTTTGACCACATCCAACTTACCTTGATTCATAGATCCTACATTCCAGGTTCGTATGCAATATTGCTCTTTGCAGCATCGGACTTTCCTTTCACCATCAGACACATCCACAGCTGAGTATCCTTTCAGCTTTGGTCCAGCCACTTCATTCTTTCTGGGGTTACTTGTACTTGCCCTCTGCTCTTCCCCAATAGCATATTGGACACCTTCCGACCTGAGGGGCTCATCTTTCGGTGTCATATCTTTTAGCCTTTTGTTACTGTCCATGGGGTTTTTCTTGGCAAAGATACTGGAGTGGGTTGCCATTTCCTTCTCCAGTGGATCACGTTTTGTCTGAGTTCTTCACTGTGGCCTCTTGGTCCTGGGTGGCCCTCCACAACATAGCCCGCAGCCTCATCGAACCACGCAAGCCCCCTCACCATGTCAAGGCAGCAATCCATGAGCAATCCTTTCTCATGCTCCATATTTAATACACGTTTACTTTTACCTACATCTACTACATTTCTACTACCAAGTAATGTTATTCCAGAGTTACTGGATTGTTCCTTCTGATTCTTGTTTTCACCCTGTATTCAAATTTGATGTTTTGATATGGTTCAGTCTTCTCAAAATGATGTTTATCTATCTGTTTAATGTGTTCAATATATCTTGTCACTGTACTCCCAACAGCAATGTGTGGTACTTCTTATACTGGGGAGCTTGTTCATTCTTAAGCATTTTGTCATGTATGGTAAATTCTTGTTAATGTCTCCCTTGATTAATGTGAGCAGCATTGGCACATGATTATCAGAAAAGTGGGATCTAGGTATGCTATATGAATAATTGTGACTGCATTCCAAAGTAATGCGTGACAGACCAACTAAAATCTTCTGATGCCTTTAACATCTTAGAAGTAGTATGTGAAACAGACATTGTATTGTGTATTTTAGCTATGTGAGTGTTGAGCCCTTATAACAGCTTTTAAAAGGCCACAATAGCATACTGGTTGTAAAGTTGTGAAAACCATGTAGTGAACAGTCAAGAGGCAGGAAAAGCCACAGAATAGGAAACAGTCTCCCTGGAGAATGTGCATCATTGAAATTGTGGAATGGGCAAAGTGGAATGGACAAAGGAAGGAATAAAAGCAAAGATACAGCAAGCTCTGAACTTGTTACTTGTGTTAACAAAGGCATTGTCTAGGATTTTTTTTCCCTACACACATTTCATTATATTGTCAACTGAATGCAGAGGTATGAATTAAGTGTTAATATTTTTTGAAGTGACAGAGGTTTATAAACACAACTACTTCAGGTCTACTGTGATTTTTCAGCCATGCATATGGGTAACACAAGTGAAATGTGTATTAAGTTCATATTAATTTGAAATTAATTTCCAAAGAGGTGCTGGTGTAGACAAGCTAAATGGATTAGATTGCAATTCATGTCTGACCAGTGTCATATGGAAAATGGCTTTTCATTATAGTGTCTGGCAGGTTCTTTTATTGCCAATACAATGAACTGTGTCACTACAGTTGTTATGTAGAATTGTGTATTGAAGTTTCATGACATGAAGTGCTGTTAACTGGAAAGCCAATTGTGTTGTTTCACAGTCATTATATGGAATGCATGGCATACAGCTAAACTTTTTTTTTTAACATATTTTATTCATTTTCCAAAGTACAAACTTAGTTATTCTATATACGTTAACATTAGTAAGTCGTATATATACAACAGATAAACATTTTATAATTACAATCAAAACTTACAAATAAAACTCAACTATAACAACTAACCAATTAAAAAAACAGGTAAATTCAGCACATGACCAGTATAAATAACAGTTTTGTATATAAAGTGTGATTTTATCTCAAACTTAACATAGTGACCAATGTTTTTTAATAAAAGTATAATAATGCAATTGTTGACTTGATGTGGTTTTTTCTAGCACATAAGCAAGGTTATTAATAATGGGATGCCATCTGCCATAAAATGCCATTCTGTCAAATGAGGGGTCCTGATTCTTAAGACGATCTGATATTTTATCCATTAACAGGTTATCCCAGATTCTAGAGTACCAAAGTTTAATTGATAAGTGTGAAGCGTTTTTCCAGTTCTGGGCGATAATAGATTTCGCCGCTGAAAGAAAGATGGTAATTAATTCAGTACTATGTCTGGGAATGTGTGCATCTCCCCAATAGTTCAATAGTATAAGTTCTGGTTGTTCTGGAAGCAGATGACCTGTTAAAAATTGTATTTGGGTTAAGATCTTACGCCAGAAGGCTTGGACATCTGGACAATCCCACCAACAATGCAAATAACTACCTATTCCTCCACAGTCTCTCCAACAAAAAGGTGAAAGTTGGGTATTAATCTTATGTAGTCGAAGGGGCGTTAAATACCATCTGGAAAGTAATTTAAAATTAAGTTGCTGCATATTGAGAGATTTCGTTCTAATAATATGGCATACAGCTAAACTCGATTGGAAGTCTTTGTGGTTAATATTTTCTCTGTCTGCTAACTTAAGATTTTTCTAAATGGTAGTTAAGGCCATTGAGGTTATGCTTGCACTGTTTATCAGTGCAGCATTTGAAACTGGAAAAAGATCTTGAGAGATAAAATAAGGCTTTCATTACATGAATCATTAGGTTAATTAGAATTAGAATTCCATTTCATATTACTGTAAAAACAGAAAATCATCAAATATTCTACTAAGATGCTACCATTAAAAGCTGAAGATGAAACATAACATTTTTCTTTTGTTTTACTTAATTATTTTAGCAGTAACCTTAATTCCTTCAAAACTTACTTAACACACATACAATCTTTGGAGACATTATTAAGGTCCCCCCCCTTGTGTCATATTGGTGGCATCATAAACCTAGAGTCACCAGCCTTTTGGGGCTTCTGGGCACCTTTGGAATTTTGAGGCAGGGTAATGGGCATCATTAAAAATACCGCAGGAGGTGGAGCTTAACTCAGAGTGGCTGTCACAGGAGGCAGAGCAAGGGACACATATGCATAAGAGGAGGGGGGATAAGGAATATAAACACATGCACACAGACGATGACAACTGGGGGGAGGGTTGTTCCACTGCTCTGGTATTCCTTAGCCCCCACACCTACCTATAGGTCCTGTTTACAGAAGCCTGGATCCTTCTCCAATAAAAGGTGGGTATGATCAAAGTGAAAATCCCCTTTATTTGCATGAAGCCACTGAGTGACTTGTTCTGCCTTCAAAAAGGTCCTGTTTACCTTCTTGAAGCCCGTGGCAGGCTCCTGAGGGAAGTTCCTGAAGGTGCCACATTGGGAAACCCTATCATAAACCATCCAGATCTCAGCTAAACAATTATACCTATCTGAATCTTGCCAGTCTGGTCTCCAAACCTGATCTTTGTAACATGGGCAAGTCTAGCCTGCTGATTCCAAAGATCCTGGAGTTTGGTTGGTTATACCCAGATATAATGGATAAAAAAGAATCTTATGAAAGTGGAAGCATCCTAATCATGTGATCTTAGGTAGTCAGTGATGTGGTAAAGACTATGTGAAGAGTGTAATTCAATGATTTGTATAATGAGAAGGTAGAATTGATGACATTAGTGTCATCAAATGAAGATCTCCAAAGGTGTATGATGAATCAAACAGTGTTATATGTGGTGAAGTACATGGTGGTGAAGATGGGATCAGCAATTAAGAGGGTTCCTTTGATTAGAATGTGATGGGCAAGTAAGGGAGATGGCTTGGAAGATACTGGTCATGTTTTTGGATGGTTGGATAAGCAAGAAAAATTGTCACGTTTCCTAAGAATGGAAGGGGTTTCTGACCGATAAAAACCTACAGAGGATAAAAATCTACTTTAGGAAGACTTCCTCTCTTAAACTTTCAAATTTTATTCTGTCATCAACCAAATTTTACTCATCCTTTCTTCCCTTGTTTTTTCTGTCCTGCTTCTTGTATTGCTATGCTGCTTACTGATTTCATTATCTGTTACAGAATGGTTGCATTTTTTCTTTTATCTGTTTTTCCTTTTTGTGATATCTTGGTGGTTCTCCTGTTGAAAAGATTCTGTATAGGAATGCCAGAGTAAGAAAAGATAGCTAAGCAAATTGTTTCAAAGTAGGTCATTACCACCACAGTTTTCTCCTCAATGAGGACCCACAGTGGTTTCCAGCATTTTCCCTCTCTCCATTTTATTCTCACAACAACTCTGTGAGGTAGGTTAGGTTGTATGTGTATGACTGGTCTAGGTCTCCCATCAAGCTTCCATGGCTGAGTGGGGATTTGAACCTGGGTGTCCCAGATCCTAGTCCTGCCCTATAACAACTACACCACACTGGTTTTCAAAACCAAGACACAGGGCTTAACATAACTTTCATATAAATGGGCTGGAGTTGATTGAAAAGACCCACTGTCTCGCTAACATAGGAGTTTGCAGGGTAGTTTTGAAGTGGCTCACCTTGTTTCTCCAAGGTTGAGGACAGAGGGTGGTATTGGGAGAGGGGATGTCATCTAGGTACCCCTTGGTATGTGGGATCCCTCAGGGGGGCAATCCTCTCTCCTATGTTATTTAACATCTATATGTGCACCATTACCCAACTGGTGTGGAGATTTGGGCTGGGATGTCACCAATACACTGATGACACCTAACTTTATCTGTTGATGGGAAATCTGGCTGAGTGGTTGGAGGCTGTGGTGGAATGGTTGAAACAGAGGTGGCTGAAACTGAATCCTTCTAAGATGGAGGTTCTGTGGCTGGGTTGGGGAGATTCCGGTCAGGGTGTCAACTCCCAGCACTTGATGGTGTGCCTTTGAGACTGGTACCAACCGTCAAGAGCCTGGGTGTGATCCTGGATGCTTTCCTAACAATGGAGGCTCAGGTCTCTAATGTTGACAGACTGGCATTCTTCCAACTGTGCCAGGTCAGGCAACTGACTCCTTACCTATTTTGCACCAATCTAGCCACAATAATCCACACAATGGTCACCTCCAGACTGGACTACTGTAACTCACTGTATGTGGGCCTACCCTTGAGGTTGACCTGGAAACTCCAACTGGTACAGAATGTGGCCATGTGGGTCCTCATGGGGACTCCCCGTGCAGCACACTTCCACCCTGTGCTGAGTGAGCTGCAGTGGCTTCATGTGGATTACCGGATACATGTCTGAGCAGCAGTGTGTGTGAACAAGATCTCGGGGTAAGGGTGAATCAAAAGTTAAATATCAACAGCCAGTGTGATGTGGTGACAAAAAAGGCTCATGCAATCTTGGAGTGTGTCAACAGAGGCATAACATCCAAATCACAAGATGTCATAGTCTCGCTGTATACTGCATTGGTCAGGCTGCACCTGGAGTATTGTGTGCAGTTCTGGAGGCCTTACTTCAAAAAAGATGCAGACAGAATGGAGAACTTGCAGAGAAGGGTGATGAGGATGATCCGAGGCCTGGAGACCACACCCTATGAAGAAAGGCTGAGAAACCTGGGAATATTTAGTCTGGAGAAGAGGTGGTTGGGGGGGGCATGATTGCTCTCTTGAAGTATTTGAAGGGCTGTCACTTAGAGGAGGGCAGGGAGCTGTTCCTGTTGGCAGCAGAGGATAGGACTCACAATAATGGGTTTAAATTAAGAGTGGGAAGGTACCAGCTGGATATTAGGACAAAAAATTTTAGTGTAAGAGTTGTGGAACAGTGGAATCAGCTGCCTAGGGAGGTGGTGAGCTTCCCCTCACTGGCAGTCTTTAAGTAGTGTCTGGACAAACACTTGTCAGAGATGCTCTAGACTGATCCTGCACTGAGCAGGGGGTTGGACTAGATGGCCTGTATGGCCCCTTCCAACTCTGTGATTCTATGAATCTATGATCTTAACTATTTATGTTCATGAACAAGCTTATAAACGGTTGGTTTTGAGGGTTTCTTTTTTCTTTGCCAGAGAAAGATACAGAGGAAGTATGATTTACTGTATTACCTATTTTAAATTTTCAGGGCTTAACATAAAGTGCCTTTAACAAACCATGACCTCTCATGGTGAGCTATATTTAGTATTTCAACATTTAAAGGAGGCAAAGCACTATTACACCAATCCATAGTGCTATCATAAGCAATTACTTTGAATATCTGATGCAAGATATACTGAAAGTGTTTTTATTTGGCACTATATATGGCTACAGTTCTGGATGGTTGATACTTTCAACTTTGTTACTTTAGTTGTGTAATTTCTTTTAACTAGTTTATTTAATCTGCTGTTATTGGACCTCAGAGTGAAAATCCAAATAGGGAGAGAGACCCCCCTAAAGCCTTAGACTGTTGTATCCTTTCAGTTAAGATGGATAACAGCAGCTATCAGCAGAAAATATAATAATTTTTATTTTTTCCCCTCAATCAGATACGATTGTATGCAAGACCTGATGCCATTAGAAGAGGATCTGGGGACTATGCTCTGAACATTACTCGGAGACTAATTGAGTTTTATGAAGACTACTTTAAAGTACCCTATTCCCTTCCAAAATTAGGTAAGCTTTTTCTGATCCTACTTGTGAAGAGCAACATCCATATGTGTATAGGGTTTGCCATTTTCAGGGAATCTTTTAGTCAAATGATAGCATTAAGCATTTATTTTTCTAACAATTGAGAGAAGGCTAGTTTCCTACTCTTAATCTAGCCTTGAGGGTAGGTGGTAAGGAAGGGTCAAATAAGTATGGACATAGTACAATAGAGATGAAACATTCTGCTGTTTAGTGTTTATGTGTCTGTATGTGTCTCTCTCTCTGTGTGTACATGTGCACAGGCACACAAACACAAACAGTATGTTGGGTTTGTATCTTCAAGCCATATTTATTTGGACACATTAATCTCTTTATCATCTACAAAGCATTTAAGCATTTAAAAGCAATTTGTTTTATAAACAGTGATATATTTTATAAATAATGCTTTTTTTTGGAGTGAATCACTTTAACGAAAACTTATTCGTTCATTGAGCCTGAGCCTAAAAGTATATGTTCTCCTTCTTTCTCTCTTTGTTTTTGTTAACAATCTTTTCAACAAGCTGAAATATTTCGCACTGTGTTATTGTACTTACCCTCTTTAAGAATGTGTGGGATCAAGATCCAGAAAATATATTACTCAGCAGCTCTTTTTGATCCCAAGTTTGTTCTGATTTTCAACACCAGGTGTTCCTTCCTAGAATTCTCGGTCTACTTCATTAAAGTACTAGCCTGCTGAGTAGCATTCTTCTTAACCTTGCATCTCATGGTACATTAATTGACACTGTTACAAGGAGGTGTATTATGCATTTTAATAAGTATGAAATACCATTTCTTTTTGTCCTCTCTTAATTGACGTGTTGCATGCAATATAGTGTTAAAGTCAAATAGCCACATAGAGGCTTGTTAACATGAGAGTGCACTAATTGCAGTTTGTTGCTTTGTAGTTTGTCCTGTATAAGTGCTTATCATGCAAGTAGGATGTAAGTCATAGACTTTGTGTGGGGGAAACCTGCATCTTGAAACAAAAGTCAATCATTTCAAAAAGTTAAAAGAAAACCACAGTGTCTTTATTCTTTATTACTTGAAAGAAACATAGGATTGTTAACTTTAGATGATCACATATGCAGGCAGCAGGAAATTATGAAAATGCCTTTTCCTCATATATTGTTCAGATAAAATGTGGTTTATCATTTAAATGATAAAGGTGGCTATTATTGAAAGTAACTTACTGACCACAGTGTATTAAGGGAAGTAATACCAGAGCAGGGGTCACTGATCTTTACATCAATGAGAGCTAGTTCTCTGTTCCCCCCTTTCCCCAGCATTTTTTGTTCTGGTCTAGAAATGGAACAGGGACTTGGAAAAGAATGCCAGAAATGAAGCTATCAGCTAAGTAGCATAGAGAAAAAAACCCATGAAAATAAATTCTTTTTAACCAAAGTCTAGAGCAGATCTTTTCACAATCTTTTCCTGGGTCTTTTAGGAGCTGCATGAGCTACTCTGCAGCAGCTGGCTAACTATCAGTATCTCATGAGCTACTTGTTGAAGACCTCAGAGCCTTGTATGTTTGTGTATACATACTTTCCTATACTGTTGCAGAAATCCTAGTATCTGACTTAAAAAAACATGATTGACAATATCTATTTCATTCAATATAACTTCACCTTTTGTCTCTGCCTAGGAATCTTGTAGCAATGCTCGAAATCTAGAAATAATCCCACCAATATTAATCAGAGTTCTTAAGAGTTTGGCACTTGATGAATAAGGGCTTTTGCTGCTGAACTGCCTGCTCACTGGTGCTAAATATTTGTCATACTATCTGTCAGCATCTGCCATTAACAATGATACACATACATGTATATTAACAGTCATTACTTTTTAAGGACTCTGTAAGTGTGCGTGATTAAGAGAGAGACTGAGAAAAATTAGAGGGTACCTCAGCAGTTCACTTCTGTTCTGGAGACAGAAATGATGATTTGGCTTGATAATGGTTTGGAAGTACAGTCTCTAAATTAGATATGTGCAGTCAGTGCTTTCATGTGAACCACACAAATGATATTGCTTTGTTTCTGAATAAATAATATGAGAAACATTATTGCATTTTTGTGTTTGTATATATACCAGTAGGTTATTCTCATGTTCATTTCAGTAAAATACTTCACTCCTGAATTGGTAGTGCACTGATTTCAGGGGAAATAAAATTACTGTTTCTGTCTAATTTGTGCTTAGACTGAGAAGAAAAAATAGTGTTATCCTGTATTTTCCTTGACTAAAGAAGCATAAAGGATGCTACCAATGAAATGGGAACTTGAACCACCTGTGCTCCTAAGCTTCGTATGGCTTGCAAGCATCTCAGAAAAATGATAGCTATTTCTAGAACTACTAGCAACAAACTAACACTAAACTACTGTTAATTACATGCAAACTCATTCATCAGTATATTTAGCAGTAAACTACAAGTGCAAACACATCATATCCTTTGATGGGGAAAGTCACTTATTTATCTGGATTTTTCGTAGCATGAGTTATACAACTGCTGTGTGACCATGCTGTTAGGTATAGATTATATATATATATATATATATGTGTGTGTGTGTGTGTGTATATGTGTGTGCGCACGTGCATATATTTGTGTTTATTTATTTGTTTGTTTATTTGTGTGTGCTTGCCTGGAAGTCATGGTTAACTTCTGGTGATCCCTGCTTGGATGTTTTTCAGAGAGGTGGCTTGATTAGCCTGTCTCTGCATCCCACCTCTGGTATTCCTTGGAGGCCGCCCTTCCAAGTACTTGCCAGAGTTTGCCCTGCTTAGCTTCTGAGAACAGACGACATTGGGCTGGTCTGGGCTATCCAGGTCAAGGCTGTTATTATAAGCACTGATTTGTGTGTCAGCCCTTTCCTGAAGATATTTCCTGTAAATTTGTATGTCAGTTTGCACAACTTGAAATCTTCTTATTGTTTATGTGGCAGTATTTACAGGTATAAATTATTACTTGGACATCTAATTTACTTGGTTCAGCAGATTATTATAGGTTGGAACCCACCCTGAGCCTGCTTTGTGGGGAGGGTGGGATATAAATGGAAGGAAATAAATAAATAAATAGTGTGCATGGATTATGGGAGCTTCTGCTTTACACATGTATAGTATGTTTGTATGGACAGCTACATATAGACAAAGTGTTAACTACAACCATGGTCATTGATTATGACTGCATCCAACTTTCTTGGTTATTGTGCAGCTCTTGTGCTATTACAATAGTTCACCTCCTGGGCTGACTTACTCACAAAGGAAAATCCAGTTACTAATTGCTAGTGGCCACCCACTTCTTCTGTCATATGAGTTCTTAGTATAACAACTACCTACCTACCTGGATAGTCAAAGAAGTACAATGAACAAATATAGCCAGCTGGCTATTTATTTTTATTTAGGCAATTTATAACCTGCCTTTCTGTAATAAACATACCCAAAGCAGTAAGCTTACAAGTAAAATACAATGCAATGCAGCATTTTTGAAATAAAAACAACAACAATAAGATAAATGATAAAAAATGACAGCATAGAAGCAACATTATTTAAAACAAGCAATAAAATTGGGATGAAACAACAATTCTACTTGAAGGCCTTCCAGAATAGGCAAGGCTTTAGATGGCACTGGAAAATCTGTAGTGAACAAAACAGAATTCCTGGGGAAAGAAGTGCCGCCACATCATGGGAACTGTTATTGAGAAGACCTTCACATGGCTCCTTTTCAAATAAGTGTGTGATAAGTGGGTTCCTGCTCCCATACTTGACCTCAAAACACCTTCAGGAACATATGGATGGAGGAAGTAGTCCTTCATGTGCTTTTGACTGAAGCCATTAATGGTTTTAAAGATCAGAACCAGCATTTTGCATTCAGCCTAAAAACAATGGAAGTGAACCAAATCCACACCATTAAAATCCAATGTTTTAGCCCTTTATTCTCTGAAAGGTTATGGGAAATAAAATTGGAAGAGGCCAGAGGGCTTTGATTATGCTTCCCAAATCCCTAGACAAACATGTTGATAAAATAACTGGAAGTTCTGTTTCTAATGGAAATCTGGCATTTATCATGAGCAACTGTGCATTGCTTCAGGGCACAGAATGGAGTTGCCAGGGATCTTGAGCATAAATTGTGTGAGGACTGTGTTAAGAATTTGAACAGCTTCTGTCCTTATTCAATAGTCCCGTCCTTGTTCGCCACTGATTTTACTATTCTGGTTATTTTTCCCTACTGCATACAATAACCTGTGATTTAATTTGACTATTAGTGTATCATCTTAGCTTGTCTTGTAAAGATTTCTTGAGTAAATCTGTCATTTTAAGAGGAATGGATAGTGAAATCAGCTGAAATCAGCAGAAGTTATTATGAAGGTATTAAAGTATAAGAGTACAGGTTGTTTCTATGGCATATGAGGGATCTTTTGCTGAGCTTGGGTTCCAAAATTGGCATTGAGATGCATAAATATTTTTATTTAATGATACTTGCATTAGATGCAATTTATCCAATTAGCTTTTATCTCCATTTTAGATGGTGGATTCAATTCAGGTTTAATAAGGAGAAGGTGCTGTGGGAAGATTTATGTTGAGATTTGTATTCTGTTATTGATAGATCATTAAAAACTTACATTTTACCATTTTTCATGGAGCATCTGTATCCTCTTGAGATGAATGTTCTGTCTACTTACAGAAGGCTGAATGCCTACAATCAAATTGGACCAAATTTATCATTTGAAAGTAGCTGAAGTTTATGTAGTTTTTGTTACCATTCATTCCCCCTACTGTATTGGAATGGTCATCCTTGATTTAGAAGAGTTACTTTTCTTGTGAATCTGAAAGTGGTCATTTTTTTGTTTGAACAGAAGCCATTGTGACTTCTGGAGGTCAGATTCAGATGGGCAGTAATGAACCCAGCTCTAAACCCCAATATCTTTGGGTTAATCCATGGACACATATAACTTTAATGCAATAAGCATTTCTAAGAGAACTTTCTGATAACAATTCATGCCTTGAGTGGCAGTTGATACATTTTCATGTATCTTTAAAAAAATACACTAAGATCAGCAGGTAGTTGCTAGAAAATTAGATGTCACTGTAAACACAGCTAGAATCATGCAGGGTCTTGTTTCACCATACTGTGCATGCCATTGGTGTATGCCATAGAGAGGAGTTAAATGCTTAAGGAGGGAATTTGATCTCCACTGCTTGATTGGGAACTTGCACTCCAAATTTCTGTGAACTTTGGCCATTCTCAATAGTGTTTAACTAATACTATGTATGAAGTTTAAAGAATAAGAACAGAGAAGGTATGAAATGATTAGTGAATTAAAAAAGCAGCCTTGAGACTGTATTCATTTCCTGAAAACAGATGCAAGACATATGAAAAGCAGTGTTCTTGATTATGGGAGGTTATGTTCATATATTCTATGCTCATATTTTGGCAGTTGTGCATAGAGCATTCTTGCTATCCTCTATTTACAGTACTTTCATCCTGCATACTGTGATTTAATTCGACTTTTGGTGTATCATCTTAGTTTCACCCTGGATGTGTTGAGTGAACAGGGCTTGTATATTTTGTGCTTCCAAATATCCAAGATTGTTGAAATGTAAAAAAAGGAGTTTTCTTTATAATTTTGGGACATTACAGAGGAAATGTGACAGAAAAAATTTGAATGAGAAAATGGTAAAGCAAAGGAAGGAAGACAGAAAGAGAAAGAAAACAATGATGCAAGAAATACAAAATGAAGGCCGAGGACAGACTGGCAATCTGGCCCGCTCTGCCTCCGCTTCTAAAGTGGAGGCACAGAGGGCGTCCAGATTGCCGCAGCTGTCCCCCGTCGGCGGCCCGCACTTACCCGCATGCGGGGCGCTCTCCACGCGCTGCAGCCGGAGACCTCTTGGAACTGGTCTCCAGCCGTCTGAGCGCGTGTCCCTGCCACTTCCTGGCAGTGTGGACGCGTCACAGAGCGGGGTCGGAAGTGTGAACTGGCTGTCCCGGCCGTGCCTCGCCACCCCAGTGGAACAGCCGCTCGCCACCCCAGTGGAACAGCCGCTCGCCACCCCAGTGGAGGCTCCAGGGGCTGGTGGAGGAAGAGTGGACGCGCCGGTCCACCTTCTTACAGGTGAAGTCCCGCAGCACTGGAGCCAGTGCGAACGGGCAGCCATGGGACGGGTTGGCCCCGGGGCTTTTTCGCCCGCTTGCACTGCGCTCCAGTTTGCCAGTCTGTCTTCAGCCGAATAGTCTCACGTATGCTGGGAGTGTTTTGGACAGCCATTAACTATCCAGACTTGTTTCTGGTGCCTGGTGAGGTACAACAAGGTCTGATTTAAACATGATGGTGGTGGAGACAACACTTTCCCATGAAACTTAGCACCCATAAAGTGGCCTGTTTAAACTGGGCTGCTACTCCTGTGAACCAGCTAGCCAATGTCAAGGTTCTGCTTGGCTCCACTCTTCCTCTCCAAGGGAATTGTTAGGCTAGGGATATAGACACTGCCTTTCTTATTATAAATCCAGTTGGTACTAGTGATCAATGTTTAGAAGAAAGTGCTGAAATATGTCTTTCTTAATGAATTAAATTTCCATTAGTACTTTCACAAAATACATTATTTTAACATATTTAAAGTGGTTTTCAAAGCATTTAATAAACCTCTGGGTTATTATTTTTAGAATTCTTTTCTTTTATAAGGAGAACTAGCATATTCAACTAGCATAATGGCAGTGCCTACGGACACATGCTTTCATGTGTGTTTACTAAACATGTACGTACCATTATTTACAGTGGATACATTTACATATATTATCAATCTTTCTGTAAGTAGCATTAGTTTCTAGAGATTATGTTAAAATTGTAGCATTATTAAAAAAGAGTTAAAATGATGTAGGTTGCCGTCATTACAAAAATGAAGAACTACAATCATAGAGCTTATTAAGCCTTTCTTGTAGTGCCCAGCTGATATATAAATCTTGTTCTCAATTCTTTTATACTAGCTGCAGCAGTCCAAGACTATGACCTGGATCCAGCAATGCACAAGTGGAAATGGTTGTGCTCATGTGCAACACGTCTAGCACTTTCTTCTCTATATATTATAGTGTCCAGTATCATGTGCAACACACCCAGCACTTTCCTCCCTATATATTATAGTGCCCAGAAACTGATTGCACAAGATCTTGGCAAGTGGAAACATAAAGAGGAGATATAATCAATTGGATTGAGTGCAAGCAGCTATCATGGTCTTCTTGCATTCCTGCTTGTACAAGAGCTCCAACACAAGTGGAAATTTTGGCCTATATGTATATATTAGCTGTAATTCTGTTTATAGGAATATAGTCACTGAAAATTATATTTTTTGGATTGGATTCAGATTAAATTTTCCATCTGTGGAACCACACTTTCCTCCTCCTCCACCACCAATCTCCATTAAATGCTGCTGTTGGTGGATATGGGACCCAAAGGAACACTATGAGTGGGGTCTGCAGTGAGAAGGGAGAATCTGTGGTAAATGCCAATTTAGAAGAAGAAAAAAAGGTTTCATACCCTGCATTTCTCTACTCCAAAAAGTCTCAAAGTGGCTTACAATCTCCTTCCCTTCCTTTCTCCACAACAGGTACCTTGTGAGGTAAGTGGGACTGAGAGAGTTCTGAGAGAACTGTGACTGGCCCAAGGTGACCAGGCATGCTTAACTCCAACACCATGCTGGCTGTCAATTAAAGCTAGATCCAATCTATTGTGTAGTTTAATATATGACCCTCTTGCTTGGGAAGGCTCTGTCTGTGTTAAAGATACTAATTATTTTCAGTGCAAATCTAGTCCTGCAGTATTACATCCAAGTCTGTTGAAGTCAATGGATTTTAAAAGGCTGTAACTTAAAAGGCGAGGCAGCTGGTTCCCTACCTGGACCACGATGGCCTCGCCACAGTGATCCATGCGACGGTCACCTCGAGGTTAGACTACTGTAACGCTCTCTACATGGGGTTGCCTTTGGTGCAAACCCGGAAGCTGCAGCTGGTGCAGAATGCCGCGGCCAGGCTACTGATGGGTCTCGCAAGGTGGGACCACATCGGGCCTGTGCTGGCGGTGCTGCACTGGCTGCCTATAGCATACCGAGTTCGCTTCAAAGTGCTGGTTCTTACCTATAAAGCCCTATATGGCCAGGGTCCAACATACCTTAGGGACCGCCTTTCTCCATACCAACCCCAGAGAGCACTACGGTCGGGGTCTGAACACAGGCTACGTGTTCCTGGCCCCAGAGACGCCAGGCTGGCCAGAACGAGGACCAGGGCTTTCTCGGTGGCGGCTCCTATCTGGTGGAACGAGCTCCCAGAGGAGCTGATGCAGTTCCGCAGGGCCTGCAAGACGGAGCTCTTCCGCCAGGCTTTTGAATAGGAGCTGCCACCGACGATACTAGGATACCAGCTGACATCGCAACCATCTTGATGTGCCCTGGTCCAACATGGTCTCAGCGGTGGCCAAGGGGAGAGCGGGATATAAATACGAAAAATAAATAAATAAAAATAAATAAATAACTTTGTTTAGAATTGCACTATAAATATTAAGATTTTGAGGGATTTTTATGAGAATGGTGCAAAGAATCTTTTACAGACTGTATTTTGTATTCACTAGTCCAAGCAAATTCCAGTATATCACAGAATAAAAAAATGTTCTATTTGGTTTTTTGTGATTGAAGAGAATGTATCCCCCCCCCCCCGGCTGTTTCAAGATCCAAAGGTCTTGATACGCACTTTTATTTGCAGTGGATTTTTTTTGGGGGGGGGGTTGAGTCCCTTCCTTTTTCATATTTAATAATTAACACCAGTTCTGTAGAATGTCATCGTCATCTTCTGTAAAATGAGGGAGGGGTTATATCCAGTTTACCTAACAATGCATCTATCCTTGATCCATTCCAGTCCTGTTTCTGCCATGGCCATGGGACAGAGACGGTGCTGGTCATGCTTTGGAGACACCTGGATCAGGGCAGGTCAGCACTGCTGTTGCTTTTTGATCTAATGGCGGCATTTGACATGGTTGACTATGATCTTTTGACCCACTGTCTCACCGACATAGGAGTTCAGGGGGCTGCCTTACAATGGGTTTCCTCCTTTCCCCATGGTTGGGGACAGAGGGTGGTGCTTGGCAAGTGGATATCCCCCTGATACCCACTTGAATGTGGAGTCTCTCAGGGGGCGATCCTCTCACCAATGCTGTTTAACATCTACATGCGCCCCCTCACCCAGTTGGTCTGGGGATTTGCTGTCACCAATATGTGGATGACACCCAGCTCTATCTGTTCTTGCATTGCTGCCTGGATTCCACCCCAGAGGACTTGGCTAGGGCACTGGAGACCATGGCTGGGTGGTTGCAGCAGAGCTGGTTGGAACTTAATCCAGCGAAGATGGAGGCCCTGTACATGAGCTGGGGGTGGTGGTGTTGGGAATCAGGTGGTCGGGAATCAGGCTTCCAGCCTTGGACGGCCCATCACTTATGCTTGCCAAGAAAGTAAAGAGCCTGGGGGAGATCCTGGATGCCTCACTTTCTGTGGAGGGCCAGGTCACCACAGATGCCCGGTCGGCCTTCTATCATCTTCGGCGGATCAGGCAACTGGTACCCTACCTCTCCCCACCAGACTTGGCTATAGTGACCCATGCAAGGGTCACTTCCAGGCTTGATTACTGTAACTTGCTTTATGCGGGCTTGCTCCTGAGGCTGATCCGGAAACTCCAACTAGTGCAAAATACAGCAGCTTGCCTGCTGACTGCATTGCCTGTGCAGGCATGCATTTGGCTGGTGCTACACCAATTGCACTGGCTACCAGTTGAGTACCTAATCTGTTTTAAGGTGTTGGTACTGACCTTCAAAGCTCTGATCTATCTGAGGGACCACCTCTCCCCATATGTGCTCCAGAGAGCCTTGCACTGAGTCGATCAACATCTGCTGGTTGTCCCCAGCCCAAGGGACATCCGCTTAGCCTTGACTAGGGCCAGGGCATTCTCTGTACTGGCCCTGGCATGGTGGAACATGCTCCCACTTGAGATCAGCACCCTGCAGGACCTTCTACCATTTCACAGGGCCTGTAAAACAGAGCTATTCCGCCAGGCTTTTGGATGAGGTGGTGGGCGTCCAATCAACTTGGCCTCCCTTGCTAAAGCTCTCCATCTCTATGTGGCCCAGACTGAGCAGATTTTTAATGGCCCAGCAGCTCTAGCTTCTGAGACAATTGCACTTTAATTGTTAGCACTACCTGTTTTAATTCATACTGTTTTAATTGTTTTAACTACTGAATTATTGTGTTATCATTTTATATTGTTGTTGTGATCCGCCCTGAGCCCATTCATGGGGAGGGCGGAATAAATGTTGAAACAAATAAATTAAAAAATAGATCAGTGTTTTCTGCAAGAATTTGTGGGGTATATTTGTACCTTAACATTTTGTTTGTGGGAGAATCTACTCCAGTCATATTGTCTATTGTGAAAAAACACTCCAATGGCAAACACTGCTGACCAGGCTTTCTTTCTTATTTGTCTTTGTGAGTGATATGGTGAGCATGTGGCCTGCCTGGTGCAAAGGTTGCAGACGTCATCTGTTGTCTAGATAGCTTGGTAGATAATGCTGGAGAGGAGTAAGTAGCCATGGTGCATGTTGGGACCAGTGACATAGGGAAGTGTAGTTAGGAAGTCCTGGAAGCCAAATTTAGGTTGTTAGGTAGGAGACTAAAAGCCAGGACCTCCAAGGTAGTTTTATCTGAAATGTTACCAGTTGCATGTGTTGGGCCAGCTAGACAGGTACAGTTGGGGAGTCTCAATGTATGGATGAGACGATGATATAAAGAGGTGGGCTTCAGATTCATTAGGCATTGGTGAACATTTTGGGATAAGCTGGGCTTGTACAAAAGGGATGAGCTTCACTTGAACCAGGATGGAACGAGACTGCTGGTGCATAACATTTAAAAAGTGGCAGCTTTTAAACTTAACCTGGGGGAAAACCTGGCAGGATTTGAGAAACATCCTGTTCAGGCAGATTCATCCCAAAGAGATAAGGGGAAAATGATTCTAATTGCCCTAATGGGAATAAGATATCAAAAGTGAGTGATGGAGTAAAGCATAATAGCCAGTCAAGGAGGGCAAAGGGCTGGAGTGGAAAAGACACATGCCACAGATGTCTAGAGAAAAACACAGCGTGAAGGTGTTTTTATGCAAGAAGATTTTGAGCAAAACGGGAGAATTGGAGTGCTTAGTTTTAAGGGAAAACATATATAGTAAGCATAACAGAAGCCTGGTAGAAGGGAGAGAACCAGTGGGATACAGTCATCCTTGGATACAAACTCTATAGGAATGGCAGGGAACGGTGTCCTGGTGGCGGTGTTGTTACATACATCAAGGAGAGCATATTCTAACAATGCAGAAACATTAAAAAGGGCCAACTCCTCCACGGAATCATTGTCGGTGACAATGCCAGGCCTCAAAAGTAATTTAGTACTTTGGACATGTTATTTATGCCCTGACCAAAACAGTCAAGGTGATCTTGAGATGGAGAATGAAACCAGGGAGGTATTGAAAGTAGAGGGAATTGTAATAATGGGTGAATTCAAGTGCCTAATATTGACTGGATAAATGCATGTTCTATTCACACCAAAGAAGTAAATTTCCTAGATACCCTAAAATGGTATTGACCAGAGGGGAGGCAGTCCTGGACTTAATCCTGAGTGGTGCTGCCCAGGACCTAGTGCGAGATGTGGATGTGGTTGAACCAATTGGAAACAGTGACTACAATAGCATCAAATTTAATTTATATGTAGATGGGAAAGTGCCAGGGAATTCCAACTTGGTCAGATATGACTTTGAAAGAGGAAGTGTCTCAAAAACGAGAAATCTGGTGAAAAGGGATTTGAAAGGAACAGTCAAGAGGGTTAGATCTCTCAAAAAAAGGGTTTGCAGTTTTTGGGAGGGAAGGATGTGGAACTTAGGCAAATAGCAGTGACAAGGGATGAAGTTCTAGACAAACTGCAAACTAACAAATTACTGAGCCAAATGGTATCCATCCGAGATTCTTAAAGAACTCAGATGTGAAATGGCTGATCTTCTAACTAAGATATGTAACATGTCCCTGAGATCAGCTTCTGTGCCGGAGGACTGGAGAATGGCCAATGTAAAACCCATTTTTAAAAAAGGATCCAGAGGGGAATCTGAGAAAATGCATGGCAGCCAGCTTAATGTCTGTTCATGGCTTCTGCAAAGGTAAGTCCTGTCTCACTAACCTTTTAAAGTTCTTTGAAAGGATAAGGTTGTGTCCACCTTCCACATAAGGTCCAACCCAAGGTCGTGTCCACCTTCCACAGATCACAGGAAATATACCTACCATCATTCTGTCTGAATCCAAAACACCCCAAAGAGAAATTATGGCATACTTTGGACATTAGAAGGACTCTAAAGACTTACCTGGTAAGGACGGAACACCTCCGAAGAATAGAAATGCTGTTCATCGACGTCCTCCCCCAATTTGGGGAAGAAAATGTCTAAATCAGCTATCAGTTCCACAATCAAAACATGCATCATGGAGGCCTTATAAGACTATTCAATTGAAATTCCATATGGCATCACAGCACACTCAGTAAGGAGCACAGCCACTAAGGCAGTATTTGCAAAAAAAACCCCCCCCCCAAAACCAAAACCCCAACACATCAATAGAAGAGGTCTGCAGAGTGACTATGTGGTCCTCCATTTCAATGTTGGTATGCAACTATAAGCTAAATGTGTACGATTCTGCAGATGCATCATTTGGCAGAAGAGTGTTGCGGCACACATTTCCTGAAGACGGTGGTGTCCCCTCCCCCCAAGAAATAAACTACTGGGAGGACCCACAAGATGTCTTCTGCCTCAGGGGAGAATGGACCTTTGGCTACTTACTGTGAAGGGTCCTTCTCCTCTGAGGAAAGGAAAACATCTTGCCCCTCCATGATCACATTGCCAGATTGCTGCCGTGCTTCTGCCTTATTTACTTACTTTCTTCTACTCCCTTGTCCTGGTTTTGGGACAAATTTCTGTTTGTCATATTCTTAATGTTCTAGTTTGTTTCTATACAAGGGTTAATCAGTTACTTTGAGGGTAGGACAGATTTTTTTTCTAGTTGGGACTGCTTCTCTGAGTTACCCAAACTGAGGGAAGGGCGGTCCCTTGCTCCAGAGGAAGAAAACTAACTTCCTCCCTCCCTGAATGGATGGTGGGAACCACCCACAAGATTACTTCCTTTCCTCAGAGGAGAAGGGCCCTTCATGGTAAGTAGCCAAAGGTCCATTCCCTTCTCTCTCCTTTATGAAGGCTGATAAACAGAGTCTAACCCTCTGTTTTGTATCTTTCAAAATGAACAAACATCCTCTTTCAGCTTTTGATGGAGAACCTTGTCAGCCTGTTTTTAGAATTCCTTTTTGAAACAAGGGCTTAGATACTGTAAGGCAAAAGAACTTCTCTGTCTCTTCTGAAATGTCACAACTAGGTTAATAATTTCTTTGCAAATTTACCTTCTAGACACTGGAGCTGAATTAGATGCTTATTGGGGAATATAGACCTTGAAGTTTTATTTTAAATTAAATACTCCCCAGATCTTTTTATGGAGAAGTTACTTCTGGTTAGTAGCATACAAATGAGAATGTGTTGTGGCAGTGCCTGAAGGTCAAAGGATGGAATGAATAAATATACTATACTAATCTGATAATTCTGTGGATGTGTTCGGAAAGAAAGATTTGCCTTTCTTCCTTGCTGTCAGAGCCAGTTGTACACTTGAGCCCTGTCTTCTTGATAAAGTATTTAATGAACTATTACTAATCTTCTTGTTTTAAAAGATCACTTGGATTATCAATAAATCTTCCATTGTCTTAAAAAGTTCTATATAAAGTTCAAAGTACTTGCAAAGCCAATAATTTTAGCCTGAGATTTAAAGTGATATATTTGAATAGAAGCTTGCAGTAGCAATTCCAGTCTAATGATCAACTTGCTTTCTTTTTAAGATATAGTTATACTTCTTTTGCTGTTCTTGATGTAAACAGTATAAATTTAGAATAAGAATACTGGATAATTATGCTAGAGAGTAAATCTCTCTCAATGATACATGCACATAGACAAAAAAATAACATAAAAATAACACAAAATGAAGATTTTTGGCTGAGGTCCAGTGAAAGTGAATTGTGTTAATGCAAGGTTGAGAAATAAGCTTAAAATGAAATGAGGTATGTTCTACTTGGAAGTAAGAATATTATAAACAAAAATAATGATGACAAGGGATGTTACTCAGAGAAGCATAGCTCTGGGAAGTAATATCCAGGACAGATATTGACCCTGTCCTTTGAGAACTTTAACTTTCCCCCATCTTTCCTCCTTCATCCTGGCAAATAAAATGGGAAGAAGATGAGACAGTTTCTACCAGTCTGAAGGAGAGCTAGATGTTTGCCAAAATCCATTTTATTCCTGCATGAGAACTTGGTACACCACTAGTATGTGGCATTCACTGGAGAGGAATGGGCACTTACATGCACTCCCTTGCCCAGCTGATCTGGGGGTATGGACTGAGTTGTCATCGGTATGCTGATGACACCCAGCTCTATCTGTTGATGGATGGCCAGCTAGACTCCACCCCAGAGGTGTTAGCTGAGGCATTACAAACCGTGGCAGGATGGCTCAAATAGAGCTGACTGAAACTTGATCCAATGAAGACATAGGTCCTGTACCTGGGTCGTGGGAAACTGGAATTGGGAATTCAGCTCCTGACCCTTGACATGGCACCTTTGGAGCCGGTGCCAAGGTTGAAGAGTCTAGGGGTTATCCTGGATTCCTCCCTTTCTGTGGAGGTCCAGGTTGCCAGGGCAGCCTTTTATTATCTTTGGTTGGTCAGGCAACTAGTTCCCTATCTCACTTCCCGGGACTTGGCTACAGTGATCCATGCAATGGTCATTTCCAGGCTGAATTATTGCAACTCACTCTATGTGGGGCTGCCCTTGAACTTGACCCAGAAACTGCAGCTGGTGCAGAACATGGTGGCACGAATACCGAGGGTGATGCCTGTATGGGTTCACATTCAGCCAGTGCTCCCCCAATTGCATTGGCTGCCTATAGAGTACTGGATCAGTTCAAGGTATTAGTGCTGAGTTTCAAAGCCCTAACTGGCCAGGGACTGGCATATCTCAAGGATATCTCTTCCCCCATATGTACCCCATAGAGCCTTGCACTCAATGGACCAACAACTTCTGATTGTCCCTGGTCTGAAGGACGTCTGACTAGCCTCGACTAGGGCCAGAGCCTTTTCAGTCCTGGCCTCAGCCTGGTGTAACAAGTTACCAATTGAGATCAGGGCCCTTTGGGATCTATTGCAATTCTGCATGGCCTTTAAGATGGAGCTGTTTCGCTGGGCTTTTAGTTGAGGTGGCGGGCATCCACATTCTTCCATCTTTCAGCCTCCCCTACCGGCAGCCCTGGCCTTGTGTCCAGCGGCCAACATCACCAGCGTCACTCAGAAGAAGTACATCATCGCATTGCTACAAAGGTAATGCCTTATGCTGGTTTTATTATTGTTCTTTTAACTTTTAAATTTCTAACTTTATAATTTATGAAATTTTATTGTTTTATTATCAGGTTCTATGTCACCTGTAAACCCGCCCTGAGCCTGCTTGTCCGGAGGGTGGGATATAAATTGAATTGAATATAATATATAATAAATAATGGCAAGAAGAGGTGGCAGCTCACTTTCATTTGCCTGTCTTCCCTCCTCTCTACTACTTGGTGGTGATGGGCAGCAGCAGCTCTTGCTCCCCATCCATCTGATTGCCTGCTGCCGGGCTGGTTGAAGCAGGGGGTGGTGACTGTGGCTCCAGCTCCTTCTTCCTTCATTTGATTTTTCTTTGAGCCTGAAGGGGCAAGTGTGTAGAAAAAATCTCCTTGCTCTTTCCATGGCACTGATCCATGGATTTAAGTGTCTGTAAATGGGGCCATGTTGAGAATTGCAAACAGAGCAGAGGTGGTATTGTAGGTAGTCCTTGCAGCTGATAAACTTGGATATGGAATACTGAAGGTATCAAGTCTGTGCCATAAATTCTGTCTCTGGTGGTTTGACCTTCAGAGTGGCAAGCTAAAAAGAAGGTACAATTATTTTTGTGGTTCAAGATGTTTTCTTTGACAGGCTTGGTATAAATCATTTGTGGAAATGGAGTTATAAAGGAGTTGAAATAATATTTAATAAAATTAATACACACAACTTTTTTGTTTGTTTTATTTTAAAAGTAAAACTTTGAGGACTTCATTGTTTGGCAAAGTTACAGTCCATTAGAGGAAAGGGTAGAGGGATAACTTAAAAATAATTCTACCATTGCAAGTTTCAATTGAAATCTAGTACAGGTCATGAAATAACATATTAATAATAGGTTCATTCTTTAAGATGAGTTAAAAGGCTGTTATTAAATTGTATACATCCTTTTAGAATAATAAGAGGTGCAAATTTCAGAATAATGTTAGAGAAATGAAGGGTTTTCACATTGGGTCATTTAGGCTTTCCAGTTAAGGTATTATACAGTATAAATCTGTTTTGGGACTGCCATATATATTAGCGTATGAAAAGGCAGTTATTTAGGTGGCCTGCTCCCCCTTTTTATATAAAAAAATTTAATGTAGGATTAGGTACACATATAAATTAATATATTAATTGTAACCACTTGCTGTGATAGTCAGAAATGCAACTCTTTTTCTCTTTTATTTTATTTACTTACTTTAATGGCTGAACTGTAGCTGATAGAATCTAGCATTTCCGTTAGTGCTGGCACCTGATGATGGGCTTGCCAGCATCTGGCCAAACCCACCCTGCTTCAAAGCAGAGTGATAGCCAAGCTGCTCTTTGCTCATCCTTGTCTGCACATGAAAGTAGTCTGAGAGGGTTCCCTCTACAGGCACTTGGATTGGATAGATGGCCATCTTGTTTGGGAAACTGAATGTAAGATGGTTGTTTTTTTTCTGGAACTGTTCAACAAAAGCTATTAAAAGGTAAAAGCCATTTGATTGGGATCTCTTTGGTGTAGTGTTCTAAAGCCATACTGCTGTGAAAATAATGGTGGTCAACCTGAGCAGGGTGGACCACACCCTAGGCAGCCCTAGGTAATTGTCTAGGGTGCTGAATGCAGGTAGGGGTTCCCTGGACCCAACTGTACAAAAGAGTGAAGGCTAGTTTGGCTGTTAGTCAGGAGTTTGGCTTTCAAAACCCTGTGCTTGCTTTATCTGTGGTTTACATTTATGTCTAGTTGTTTTTTCTATTATTACAGTTACAGATTGATTCAGTGTCCTGCTTATGCCAGTGGTCAGTTATCAATCTGTTCTGCTGAACTCACTCTTCAGTGAAATTCTCATTGACTTCTCTAGATAGTCAATGACTTCTTGCTTGATGACATTTGAATTTAGGTCCTATCCTAGTAGTTTGCTTTATGTATTTGAATAGTGGATGGAACCCAGCTTGAATGAGAATGAGAGTACTTGTACTTTTTCCCTGTGTAGGTGTTCGTGTGTGTTTTGTTACAGTTTTGTTACAGTTTTCTTTGATGGTACAGCTGACAGTAGTTGTAGCCCCCTCTCCTTCTGAAATGATTTTTGCACAAAAATACCTTGAGAAAATTTCTTGCTTATCCCATGTAACTAAATGAGGGTTTGGGATTAAGAAAAATGAAATATGCCATCACATATATTTAGTCTTTAGGGGATGTAGTAGATGTTCAGTCAAATACTGATAAAAAATTCAGGCCAGAGATGGATGGGGTTTTAATGAAGGCAAGAGTACTCAGAACTAAACAATTGTGATATGTCTTGATCCCAAGTGTTCTTTCTCAACCTGTGAACACCATTTTGTGTTAATTTTACAGGAGATTAGGAGACAATTCTGTAGATGATGCACTGAATCTATACTCTGTTCTATCACTCTCACCATATGTTTTCATTGACAGCACATCTCATTTTAGCTGACAGCTCTTTAGTTAGAATTTAGGTTCCTGTGCAGTGATTGAGCACCTTTTGATTGCTACAAATGAAAAGGTCTTCTGTAGGGTTTATTCAGCCGCAAGTGTCCTTTGTCAGTTAAACCAAACAATGATGTAGTGGAATACATTTTCAGTCCTTCCCCCAGTAATATGAATCTCCTGGAAAATATGCAGCAGAAAATTTGTAGATGCCCTAAGGTGGATGTCATCTGATTTAGCACATATATTTTGACTTATATTTAGCAATTTTTTAAAAAGTACCCAGTGCAAATTCTATGTTGCAGTTGCAACAAAAATTAGAACTGAAATATTTGGCTAAGAAAAATAAATCAAGTGTGTTTTAAATATTATGTTCAAACTATTTTAGAGCTTTATGTGGAAATTAATGTATTATACCAGTACAATATAGCATGTACTTCATTTACATTGTTTAAATTTAAGAAAAAATACTGAAGGCAGTTGTTGGGGCTCAGGGCCCAGTCCTGACTTGACTGAGGTACCAGGGAACAAGATGCACCTGACCACAGAAAAACTCACCCACCTTGCAGGTGGCAGGAAGCGAAGGCAGAGCAGCCATGTGGTGTGAGCCCGGCAGTGCCCGCCAAAGCAAGCACAAGAGTAAGGGGAAGCCACAGGAGACATCAGAGGCTAGCCTGACTCTCCAGCTCAGGTTGCAGCTGCAATTGAGGTCATCTAATTGCTGATGACAGGAGGAAAATCTCACTGGCGAGGGGCCTCACCGGGACCTAACCAAAGGCCTGGTGACAGGAGGAGGGGGAGCAGAAGGTTTCCAGGAGAAGCCCAAGGTTGTTGGTATGAGCATGGCCTGGTAGGAGACAGAGGTGGAGGCTGTACCCACCAGTTTGGAGAGCCTTAGAGGTAGGGATAGGGTTGCCAGTCTCCAGGTGGTAACAAGAAAAAAATGTGTGTGCCCAAATTTTGAACACCAAAAATCAATGATTTAATAATCCAGATAAGACATTTTATTTATTTATTTATATTTAGTTAGTTTATTTCTACTCCACCATCCCCACGAGCAGGCTCAGGGCAGCTTACAAAAATCCGTAACCAGTACCGTAAAACCATTACAAAGTTAAAACATCTCATTAAAACATCACAGAAATTCTTAAAGTGCTAGTATAGTGGTCTTCATCCAGTTCTAAAGATGGCGTACTGTATGATCTTTGACAAGTTCAGGCTTGCATGATAGTGTTGCTCACTCTCCAGTACATATAAAGGACTCGGAACAAATTTTCTTATGCCACAAACAAGAGGTAGAAATTCACAGATAAAGCTGATCACAGGTAGAAATTCACAGGTGGAGTTTTTCAAAAAACAATTTGTAATACATTCAAAAAAGTCCTTGAACTGTAAGGATGAAGCAGTGTCTCTGCCAGCTAACTTGACAGACCCTCGGTTATAAATCTATTTCAATAATTTTTTCAAGAATCATGCTGGATTAAACATTTTAAAGATACATGTAGACATCCATAAAGTATATTCAGATACAGCAATCCTCAGTGATTCCCAATGAAGAATCAATCGTTTCTTGGAACCTCCCTTCAAAATTCTGAAGCATTTCACCATTTTCATCAGAGGGCTATTTCTGTCTTTCAATGTTTGTATCAGCACACCTGTAGACTTTGTGATTGTTCACATGTGTTGTGTTCAGTAAACAAAAGAAAGTGAGAGGTATCCTGTCTTACCAGATAGATTTGGAAGAAGTGGCTGTTTTAAGATTTTGGTTGTACATTTTTGTTCAAGGAGGGCTGATGCAGGAAATCCATACAGTCAAGGTCCCTTCTACCCAAAATCAACTTTCTTCTTCCTCCCAACATGGCTCATTCGCCATCTAGAGAAATAGTCAGGATTGGTTATCAGTTCTTTACTGCCCTAGCTATGTTTCTCCTTGGCTGTTCCTGCTAAAATTGAGTGAATAGTGGCTGCTCTTTCTTTGCCAGAGTGTGAGGACACTGGATGGTGACTGCCTGAAAAAGTTACGAAAAGGGAAGGAAAGAAGGAGATGTAGGCAGGCTAACTGATAAGCAGATAGGAGCTTAATTCCCTCAAGAAGTTAAGATGGGAACCAACCCTAGATGTCTTTATGATTTCTCTCTTGTTTTAAGAGAGCTGTTGCTTTGAAATGCTGTTTACCACCATGAGATGTATTTTTATTATCAAAGAACCAATGTTTGCTTTGTAATCCTGTGTTCTGAGCAATCCCTTAGTACAAACCAAATTTTTATCCAAAGAGAATCCACAGAGATCTGCTTTCAAATCTTCCCACCCAACGAAAATGCTGAAACTCATTATAGTCAGACTATAGTAGGTGTTAAACATGTTTATAATAATGGCAACGTGACCACAGTTGTTTCAAGTTAAGACTAACTTGAAGTGTGAATGTTTCCTATATAACACAAAGACTTAACCAGATCAGTGCCTTTGCTGCTGTAGCTTTCACACAATTTTTCTTCTCTGCAGTGAGTCAGCATTTATTGAACCAGCTTCTATACCAGAGACTATATGATTTCAGGGGAAAAACCTGTGTGAGCTATGTTGGCACTCAGTGCCTCATTTCTGATAACAGGGAATGCCCCACTTAATGCTCTATTCTTAGCTAAGGTAGGAGATGCTTAAAACAGTGGAGAAAGATGGTGAGGTTAAGGGATGAAAACACACGTAATTTGAAAAGGAAGCTGGCTGCATTTTTAAACTGCAGTGTGAGTCTGTTTCCTCCCCCCCCCCCCTGCTTTTGCAACTGAAATGACAGGCATACAAGCATACCAGCAAATTCGACAGTGGCTATCCATTAATCTCCATCCCCTTGAAGGGAGTGCTGTCTTTTAATTTTTCTTTATAAAGCACCTCATGAATAATTATGAATTTATCTTTTAATTCTTTGTCTTCTTCTTTTTTTAAAAAAAAACTTTTTTAAGGGCAATTTTTCTCTGGGAATAGTTATGTTATGGGAATAACATAACTATTATACTACCTAACTTTATAATAAATTCTGTGATGTTATTTGTTTAGGCATAATAATTAAGCTAAGAATGGTAAGTGTTTGAATTTCTGCCCACATTTCTGTTTTTGGCCCCTCCATAACCTGAAAGTACAAGTGCAGTGATAAATCCATAAATGTATCAAAGTTGCAACAATGCATGGCTATGAGAGGCTGAGCCCTGTCAGATCACTTGCTTGCTTCAAATCACATGACAAACAGTGTTGCCTCTAAGCTGAGCTAGTGTGAGCTAGCTCACAGTTTTTTAGCCTCCAGCTCACAGATTTTTGTCTTAGCTCAGGAAGGATGGCTCCAGAGCAAACGAATGCATGCAGTAGCCAAATTGCTTGCTCAAACTTTAATACCAGTAGCTCACAAAGTAGAATTTTTGCTCATAGGAGTCCACAGCTTAGAGGGAGCATTGATGATAAGAAAACCATTTTTGCAATGGGAGGTCTTTAATGCTTTAAGAACCTTTGAATATTAGAAAATTTCCTACAGGCTTTAAAATGGCTAAACAGAGAATTTGTAGTGACTTTTGAGAAGAGTATTTTTTGGAAGGTTTCCTTACCTGAGGGCCAAATGTAAAGTAAAATATCACCTTGAGAGGGAGATATTTCTTTTATTTGGATTACAGATGGTTGGTGGAGTGGCATTTCAGAGTATGACTGAGAATCTACCATCTCTGAATAGATCCAAGAAGTTTCATAGTATCTGTTGCTCTTCAGCTTCCTACAAGCAACATAGACAGTAACCAAGAAATGTACACAGTATTGCAGTGCTAATAGTGATGGCAACACTGTTTTATGGGTATAAAATTTTACTTTAGCACTGCTTGGGGAATCTGACATATAAAGAAAAGTTCATTCAACTTCATGCTTTCACTATTTCTGTTTTTGTTGAAAAATTTAATGGAGACTCAAGGAAGCTTTTTAACAGCCAGGAATAAAGGCTTTTTAACAGCCAGGAATAAAGGGCTGCGGAAGGAGGAGGACACAAGATGCATGGATGTCTGAAGAAAAATCCACTGGATCAAACCCTATGTGTCTCTCCCTTTATTTTTTTCTAATCTGCAAATAAGAACATAAGAAGAGCCTTCCCTTGATGTTGTCTCCTGGCACTGGTATTCAGAGGTTTAGTGTCTCTGAATATGGAGGTTCCCTTAAGTCTCCATGGCTGATAGACCTATTTTTCATGAATCTGTCTTCTTCCTGACTTAAAATTCCCCATTTCAATGACTTGTTGAGTAAAGAAGTCTACATTCTGAATCTACTGCCCATCAACTAAATTGCATATCCTTAATTTCTAGTGTTTTGAGAGGAGACAACGTTCTCTCTGTATACTCTGTGCATAATTTTGTAAACCTTTATGTGTTTTCTAAGCTGAAAAGTCCCAGAGTCTTCAGCCTTTTATTTTAGGAAAAGGGTTTCAGGCCCTTAATCATCTTGATTATTCTTTTCTGTACGTTTTACAGCTCTGCAATCTCTTTTCTGAGATATGGTGACCAGAACTGAATACAGTATTCCAAATGAGGCTGCACCATAAATCTATTCAGGTCACTATAATATTGGCTGTTCCATTTTCAACACCTTTGCTAATAATCCCCAGCACAGAGCTCGCATCTTTTGCCTCTGTTATACACTGAGTCACCATTTTCATGGAGCTATCTACTATGATCTCAAGGTCTCTCTCAGTCTCAGCAAGTTCATTCTCCATTAGTGTATACTAAAAGTTGGGAGTTTTTTGTTCCAATATGCAACTGCTTATTCTTACCTACAGTGAATTTCTTTTACCACATTGTTGCCCACTCATCTAATTTGTGGAGGTCCTCTTGGAGCTCTTCATAGTCAGATGTGGTTGTCAGAAAAAGTTGGCCTCCCCTCCACTTCCATGTGGTCTGGATTAAACAAATTTAGAGTCCAGCGGCATCAGTATCAGAAATTGTGCAATAACTGGTAAGAACATAAGAGAAGCCAATGTTGGATAAGGTCAGTGGCCCATCCAATCCAAGACTCTGATGCACAGTGGCCAAAAATACCACGTGCCATCAGGAGGTCCACCAGTGGAGAAGTCTGTTGCCCCCCTCCAAGGATACAGTGCATCACTTGCCCCAGACCGAGAGTTCCCATCTATACCTTGTGGCTAATAGCCAATAATGGACCTCTGCTCCATATGTTTATCCACTTTCCATGCTTATAGCCTCCACCACCTCCTGTGGCAGTGAATTCCATGTGTTAATCTCTCTTTGCGTGAGGAAGTACTTCCTTTTATCCATTCTAACCTGACTGCTCAGCAATTTCATTGAGTGCCCATGAGTTCTTGTATTGTGAGAAAGGGAGAAAAGTACTTCTTTCTTTACCTGCTCTATCCCATGCATAATCTTGTAAACCTTGATCATGTCACCCCTCAGTCGTCGTTTTTCTAAGCTAAAGAGCCCCAAGTGCTTTAAACTTTCTTCATAGGGAAAGTGTTCCTCCAACACTTTATCATTCTAGTTGCCTTTTTCTGCAATTTCCCTAATGCTATAATATCCTTTCTGAGGTGTGGTGACGAGAATTGTACTCCAAATGAGGTCGCACCATTGATTTATACAGGGGCAATACTGGCTGATTTGTTTTCAATTCCCTTTCTAATAATCCCCAGCATAGCGTTGGCCTTTTCATTGCAGTCGCACACTGTCTCGACATTTTCAATGAGTTATTGTCTACAACTCCATGATCTCTCTCTTGGTCAGTCTCCGCTAGTTTGGACCCCTTCAATGTGTATTTATAGTTAGGATTTTTGGCTCCAATGTGCATCACTTTGCACTTGGCCACATTGAACACCATTTGCCACATTGATGCCCACTCACCCATCATCAACAGATTTCTTTAGAGTGCCTCCCTGGTTTTCACCACTCTGAACAATTTTGTGTCATCTGCAAATTTAGCCACTTCACTGCTTACTCCCAACTCCAAATTGTTAAGATTTGGAGCCAGTTTGGTGTAGTGGTTAAGTGCAGTTTGGTGTAGTGGTTAAGTGCGCAGACTCTAATCTGGGAGAACCGGGTTTGATTTCCCACTCCTCCACTTGCACCTGCTAGATGACCTTGGGCAAGCCATAGCTCTGTATGAGCTGTTCTTGAAAAAGAGCAGCTTCTTTCAGAGCTCTCACGGCCCCACCTACCTCATAGGGTGTCTCTTGTGGGGAGGGGAAGGGAAAGGAGATTGTAAGCCACTCTGAGACTCCTTTCGGTAATGAAGGGCAAGGTATACATCCAATCTCTTCTTCTTCTTAATGAACAAGTTACAAAGCATTGGACTGAGTACTAATCCCTGTGGTACCCCACTGCTTACCACCCTCTACTGAGAAAATTTTCCATTTATACTTACTGTTCCCTATTAATTAGCCATTTTTTGATCCACAAGAGGACTTGTCCTTTTATCCCATGACTATTGAGCTTACTTAGGAGCCTTTGATGAGGAACTTTCTCAAAAGCTTTCTGGAAGTCAAGGTAAACAACATCTGTTACATAAGAACATAAGAAAAGCCAATGTTTGATCAGGCTAATGGCCCATCCAGTCCAAGACTCTGTCACACAGTGGCCAAAAACACCAGGTGCCCTCAGAAGGTCCAGCAGTGGGGGCAGGAATCCCTCCCACTGTTGCCCCCCCCCAACACCAAGATTACAGAGCATCACTTGCCTCAGACTGAGAGTTCCTATCTATACTTTGTGGCTAATAGCGACTGATGGACTTCTGCTCCATATGTTTATTTAATTCCCTCTTGAAGCCATCCATGCTTGTAGCCACCACCACCTCCTGTGGCAGTGAATTCCACGTGGCAGTGAATCACTCTTTGTGTGAAGAAGTACTTCCTTTTATCTGTTCTAAGTCGACTGCTCAACAATTTCATGGAGTGCCCACGAGTTCTTGTATTGTGAGAAAGGGAGAAAAGGACTTCTTTCTCTACCTGCTCTATCCCATACATAATCTTATGAACCTCGATCATGTCACCCCTCAGCCATCATTTCTCCAAGCTAAAGAGCCCCAAGTGCTTCAACCTTTCTTCACAGGGAAAGTGTTCCAACCCTTTTATCATTTTAGTTGCCCTTTTCTGCACTTTTTCCAGTGCTACAATATCTTTCTTGAGGTGTGGCAACCAGAACTGTGCACAGGGGCATTATGACACTGGCTGATTTGTTATCTATTCCCTTCCTAATAACCCCCAGCATAGCATTGACCTTTTTCATTGCAGTCTCACACTGTCTCGACATTTTCATTGAGTTATCTACTACGACTCCAAGATCTCTCTCTTGGTCAGTCTCCACCAGTTTGGACCCCATCAACGTGTATTTATAGTTAGGATTTTTGGCTCCAATGTGCATCTCTTTGCACTTGGCCACATTAAACCCCATTTGCCATGTTGATGCCCACTTGCCCATCCTTGACAGATCCCTTTGGAGTATCTCACAATCCTCCCTGGTTCTCACCATCCTGAACAACTTTGTGTCCTTTGCAAATTTAGCCACTTCACTGCTTACTCCCAACTCCAAATCATTAATAAACAAGTTAAAAAACATCGGACCGAGTACTGATCCCTGCGGTACCCCACTACTTACCTCCCTCCACTGAGAAAATTTCCCATTTATACTCACTCTCTGTTTCCTTTTAATTAGCCAGTTTTTGATCCACAAAAGAACTTGTCCTTTTATCCCCATGACTATTGAGCTTACTTAGGAGCCTTTGTTGAGGAACTTTATCAAAAACTTTCTGGAAGTCAAGGTAAACAACATCTATTGGGTCCCCCTTGTCCACATGTTTGTTTACTCCCTCAAAGAACACTAGACAACATCTTCCCTTGCGGAACCCATGCTGAGTCTTTGTCAATAGATTTTGTTCGTCAATGTGCGTACTAATTTTTTCCTTAATAACAGTTTCCACCAACTTACGCAGTATCGACGTCAGAATGACTGACCTGTAATTTCCTGGATCTCCTCTGGAAACCTTTTTAAAGATAGGAGTGACATTCGCTACCTTCCAGTCCTCAGGAATGGAGGCAGATTTTAAGGAAAGATTACATATTTTTGTCAGGAGATCCACAAGTTCACATTTGAGTTCTTTCAGAACTCTCGGATGTATGCCATCTGGGCCCGGTGATTTATTTGTTTTTAAGTTGTCTATCAGATGTAGGACCTCCTCTCTTGTCACCTCAATCTGACTCAGGTCTTTCAACTCCCCTCCCGAAATCAGTGGTTCTGGAGGGGTCAGGCACTTCTCATCTTCCACAATGAAGACAGAGGCAAAAAATGCATTTAGCTTCTCAGCCATTTCCCAATCATCCTTCACTACACCTTTTACCCCGTGGTCATCCAAGCCCCCCCCCCCCCCCCGCTTCCCTGGCTGGTTCTCTACTTCTAATGTATTTGAAGAAAGTTTTATTGTTGGTCTTTATGTTTTTTGCGATATGTTCCTCATATTCCCTTTTTGCCTGCCTGATCACAGACTTGCATTTTATTTGCCACAGCCTGTGTTCCCTTTTATCAGCCTCACTGAGACTAGCTTTCCACTGCTTAAAGGAATCCTTCTTACCTTTTACAGCTTCCTTTACTTTGTTTGTTAACCGTGTAGGCTTTTTTCTATACCTATTTGTGCCTTTCCTAACCCGCGGTATATATTTTCTCTAAGCCTCTAGGATTGTAATTTTAAATAGTCTCCAAGCTTCCGCAATGGTTTTGACCCTTTCTACTTTTTCTTTCAGTTTTCTCCTTACATATCCCCTCGTATCAGAGAAGTTACCTCTTTTAAAGTTAAAAATGGTTGTGTCAGTCTTTACGGACAAATCCCTATGTATACAAATGTTGAACTCAATAACATTATGGTCACTGTTCCCAAGCAGAACAGTGGTCCCCCTTGTCCACATGTTTGTTCACTACCTCAAAGAACACTAACAGGTTAGTGAGACAAGTTCTTCCCTTACAGAACTCATGCTGAGTCTGCCTCAATAGTTTCTGTTCATCAGTGTGCCTACTAATTCTTTCCTTAATAACAGTTTCCACCAACTTACCCGGTATTGTCTTCAGACTGACTGGCCTGGAATTTCCCAGATCTCCTCTGGAACCCCTTTTAAAGATAGGAGTGACATTTGCTACCTTCCAATGTCCAGGAATGGAGGCAGATTTTAATGAACGATTACATATTTTTGTCAGGAGATCCACAAGTTCCCATTTGGGTTCTTTCAGAACTCTTGGATGTATGCTCTTGGTGATTTATCAGTTTTTAAGTTGTCTTATCAGTCGTAGGACCTCCTCTCTGATCACCTCAATCTGATTCAGGTCTTTTAACATCCCTATCGAAATCAGCGGTTCTGGAGTGGACAAGCACTTCTCATCTTCCACAGTGAAGACAGAGGCAAAAAATGTGTTCAGCTTCTTAGCCATTTCCCTGTTATCCTTCAGTACTCCTTTTACACCTCCCTGGCTGGTTTCTTGCTTCTAATGTATTTGAAGAAAGATTTATTGTTGGTCTTTATGTTTTTTGCAATATTCTCCTCATATTCCCCTTTTGCCTGCCTGATCACAGACTTGCATTTTATTTGCCACAGCCTGTGTTCCATTTTATCATCCTCACTGAGACTAGCTTTCCCCTGCTTAAAGGAATCCTTCTTACCTTTTACAGCTTCCGTGACTTTGTTTGTTAACCATGCAGGCCTTTTTCTATACCTGTTTGTGCCTTTCCTAACCTGAGGTATATATTTTTTCTGAGCTAGGATTGTAGTCTGAAATAGTCTCCAGGCTTCCCCAGTGGCTTTGACCCTTTCTACTTTTCCTTTCAGCTTCCACTTCATGTGTCCCCTCATTTCAGAGACGTTACCCTTTTTAAAGTCAAAAGTGGTTGTGTTGGTCTTTTTGGGCAACTCCCCATTTATACTAATGTTGAACTCAATTACATTATGGTAACTGTTCCTGAGCGGTGCAATCACTTTTACATCTTTCACCAGGTCTTGGGTGTTACTTAGGACCAATCCAGGATCGCCTCTTCCCTGGTAGGTTCTGTGACCATCTGCTCCATAGCATAGTCATTGAGAGTGTCTAGAAACTCAATCTCTTTTTCCCGACTTGCACACATATTGACCCAATCAATGTGTGGGTAGTTAAAATCACCTATTATGACACAGTTATTTTGTCTAGCTGCTATCTTTAATTCATTCATCACTTTATAATTCTCCTCTATCTTTTGATCTGGTGGGCAATAATAAACTTCCAGTGTTAAGCTTCCTTTTGGGCCCACTATGTGTTTTTTTTTGTGATGTCGAATGGCCTAATTATTTATTGTGATCCATCCTGAGCCCATTTGTGGGAAGGGCAGAAATAAATTTGAAAAATAAAATTAAAAAAATACTAAACATTCTGAATAATTTTGTGTTATTTGGAAACCTGACTGCTATGCTGCTCACCCCCAGTTCCAGATCATTTATGAACAAATTAAATAGTACTGGCCACAATACCAACCCTTGTGGGAACTTACTGTTTACTTCTGTCTATACTGTTTGTTTATTCCTACTCTCTGCTTTGTGTTGTTTTTAATGAATAAGAAGACCTTATCCTATGACTGCTAAGTTTACTCAGGAGTCTTTGGTGTGGTACCTTATCAAAAGTCATTTGAAAGTCCAAGTACATAATGTCTACTGGGTCTCTATCTATGTGGTAGTTCCATTTGTCAAAGAATTGCAAAGACTGCTGATACAGGACTTCCCTTTGCAGAAGGAAATATTACAACCTCTGCTTGCATAGAAGTTACTGAGTCCCGTTGCTGTTTTTAGTTGTTCATTTCTGTAGCTTTTTCAGCTCTGATACTCTTTTTTAATATGGAGCAGCCAGAATATTGCAGCACTATAGATATATAAGATGTTATGATTTTTTTGCTGTTTTATTTCCTGTCCCTTGTGTTGGAGCTATTACTTTTTGAGTTTGTACTGTTTTGTAATCAGCTTTTGGAAGCAATGTCCACAGGAATGATGCTTCCACTGACCTGCTGTAGGACATCAAGCAAAGCAAAGGCAAAACCAGAGGAATCTAGTGTTTAGGAAGAGCCCATGACTTTCCCCTGAGTAAATACTGGTTATATTTGTTATAATCTACAATGAAATCTTAAGGAATTAATTATAATGAGTAAATTGTATTGGGTAGATCATAACAAAGTGAAATTCAGTAAGTGAATATCTGTTATTAAGCCCATTGTTTAAAGAATATGAAATCATGATGCATCTTCCACAGAAACTGATAAGACCTCTAATAGTGTCATGCAGATTTCATTTAACAGTAAGGCTCCTGAACTGTGCTAATCGGTTGATTGAAAAAATGCACTGACACACATTTGGCTCTAGTGATCTGTCTTGCTATATGGTTCACTGCATATTGACTATATGCTAACATGCAATTGATCTGTTTTGCATTGTGATGACATTTCTTGCATCTTTGATGTCCCATATTCAAGAACCCATGAGAATTGGGGGGGGGGGGGGGGTTTCAATGCAGGATTGCCCTGTGGCTTATCATTGCCCTTGATCTATCACAACCAACGTCATTATAGTTTAATTTCCTCTTGTATCAGGACAGGTGCAAGAATGGCAGTAAGGAATCAGGAAACTTTCACTAGACATAGTCCTTCCAATATGCTTTTACATTATTTTTAGTCTGCAAGTTCAATAGTTACATTTTTTTCAACTTGCAAACCATAGCCATCTTTCCATTTTCTGTCTCCACAGGGTGTTTAAATTATTTTTTTTACTGTCTTCTGGATTGTTGCTGCAGTAGTTGAACAGATTTTGAAATGAAATGAGGACCCATTGTATGTCTGGCCCTATGGGTATATACAACAAAAAATGCAATTGAGTGCTAATACATCCTGAATTTTCTTCTTGAATGCTGTTTGGATGGCAGCTTGTAGTATAGCCCCAGACTTTTTGTATCTAAGGACTGGTCACTGTGCCACCAACATGTTGACATTAAACTCACCATTCCAGGAGTGACAGGAGGTGTGATGGGACATTAATACAAAATATAGAACTCTGTTTATCTTTCTTGACAAGGGTCTTTTGTTAGTTATTAGAAGGAGTTGTTGAAACCTTGAAGAAGAAGAATACACTGAGACAAAATGGTGTCAATGTAACCTAAAAGGCATGTATGCATTGTATGTGGATTTTCATTCCAGATAGCCAGAGGAGGCATGGCACCCTTTTAGTAGAGAAACAAAACTATTGTGGCTTGCTTTAAAGCCTTTGAAATGTGATGACAGCTAACAATAACAGTCATCTCTGGTGAAAAGAAACAGAACAAAATTGGTTTTCAGAATATGATTGTATGCATTTAAAGGGATGAGAATGGAAAGGCACAAGACAGTATTTTTCAAAGTAGTACTACAAAATGGTATTTTGGTAGGCCAGTAAGAAATTTACAACTTGTACATTTGGCCTTGTGGTTTTTTGCCACTTGCACAGGGAAGAAAATCTAGAACATTTTTACTTGAGCAGTCTCAGAATCCAGAATGCCATGTGACCTTCAGTACACAATATGAATTTGGTTGAATGCTACAGTAGATTTGTTTACAGCTTTGGACCTACTCTGTTCTTTCTAATTGTCCTTTCGGTCACCTCTCCAAGTTGCTGAAATACCTGCAGTTTGCACTTCTACTCTTTTGGCTACAACAATTACCAGTAGTGGTTACAGCATCAGATTAGGATTTGGGAGATCCATGTTCAAATTCCCACTCTGCCATGGAAGCTTGCTGAGTCGTCTTGAGCCAGTCACACACTCTTAGATTAATTTACCTCATAGGTCTGTAAAAATAAAATGTGTTGTCTCCTATAGAATCTATTTTATAAATTGCCTTGCACGATGTGTACAGCTGACTAAGAAGGTTACGTGGAGGTTTTGGAAGGGCAGGAGGAAAAGGGCTATTGTTTTCTGTGTACCATGCACAAGCTGCTGGTAATGTCCTGGCAGATTGAGGCTGCAGCATGTGCATTAGCAGGGCCAATTCAAAGAGGAGGGCCGTCTATTAGGCTGGAAGAATGTGAGCATTGCCCTATTCATTATCCCTTCAGCAAAGCTCCCTGCTCTGTGTGTCTACCTTCTCTATAGAAGATCAAAGCAGGGACCTTTCTTTACTGCTGCTATTGTGAGGCTGCTGCATCTTGGATCTCCTGAGAGCAGTGGTCCTGCCATAGTAGTACATTCCACTTTACCAGTCATTTTATGGCACTTATCTCCTTTTGACCCTGAAAATGATATGGGCTAGAGGAAAAGGCCATGGATTTTGCCTTCTGGTTTTGGACTTGTTGCTAGGCTAACATCCTAGTAGGTGATACCCTTCTCCCCCAGTTCCTTTAATTGATTCTGTGTCCTCGTCTCTTCCTCTTCCAGCCTGCCCCATTGTTCCCCTGGCTTTCCATTGTTGCTTTAATTTTCCCGGCTCTTCCTGCAGTGCTGTAAGCAGGATGGGAGAAGAAAGAGGATTTTAACAAACTCCTTTACCAGTGAGTAAATTTCCCTTTCATGTCTGCTGTGTCTTCTTCTAGTAGCATCTTCCATCACTTGTTCTGCACTTGTACAAAAAGAGAATTGACTATGGTATAATTTGCTTAGTGGATGCTTCGTAGAGCTTGCAGTACCAGGTATCATGAGCTCCAGGGAAATCACAGGAATAAAATATCTCCAGAGATATCATTATTCAAGCAATTTAGTGATGAAGAGGTCAAGAATGTATATGGTTCACAAAAAAATTATTCTCTTCTTGCATTTCATGAATTGAGTCAACTGCAAATAATTTTATGTGTGAAAGCACCCGCAAGAGTGTTTGTGATTCTTTTGGGTAAATGCTCTCTTTGCTGCAATTTATGGAAGTTATATGGGTAGACAAATATGTAACCAGGGGTAACACATACCCCTCCCCAATAAATCTGTTGCTACAATTGCTTTTTTTTATTCAATAACTTTTAAAAGCGATATACCAGAATTCAGTTTTTATGGGCTCCCCGCCGCCCGGCATCGCCGTGGCGCGGGGGAGCATTTTTGCCGCCTCGCAGGGAGCGAGGCAGCAACAGCGATTTTATTGGCCGGGCAGGGGGCGGGGCTAGCTCGGTTAGAGCCGTTGCCCCGTTCCCGCCATCACAGTCTGTTTGCGCGCTCGCTTTGGGAGCACGCTTTGTAGGAGCTCCGGTCTTTCTTCCCGCGGCGACGGCAGGCAGTTTGCAGGGAGCTCTTTTCAAGGGTCGGGTTGGAGAGGCGGTTTGGGCGTCTGTCTGGTGATCGTGACACGGGACGCGCCTGAGGGAACTGGGGCTTGGTTTGGGCTCTTCCCTCCCCCCCCCCAGGTGTCATTATAGGACGGGGCTGCAAGGGACGAAAGGGAGCCGTGCGAAGCTCGGGCTTTGCCGCGGCGCCGTTCCCCCCCCTTTTTTCCCCTTCTGTGGTGAGGGTGTCGAGGCAGGGGATAGACAGAGCCGACGGCCGGGGTTCGGGTGGTCTTCGATGCCCCGCCCCCCCGTCTTTGCTTCTGCGGCGGCTCGCGGCCCCCCCTTACTTGGGGGTTTGGTGAGGGAGCGTCTTGGGCTATACTGGGGAGGTGCTGTGGTGTTGGCTAGCCTGCTCCTCTCTTTCACCCCCCCTGGCAGACGGTTTGGCAGGGGTTTGGGTAGTCGCTAAGGGCTCTTAAAGGGGCAGCCTTCCGGGCCGAGTAGCAGAGCATTCGAGGCCCCCCCCATCCTGATTGGGACAGTTTTCTCTGGCTTTTCTCGCCTACCGGATCTGTAGGACCCAGGCTAGCCTGCTTTAGTCAGATCTTGGAAGCTAAGCTGGGTCGGCCCTGGTAGTACTTAAGGGGAGTTCATTACGGAACTCCAGGGTGGCTGTAGAGGGGCAGGCAAGGGCGAGCCACTTTAGCACGTCTTTCGCCTTGTGAAACCTACAGGGCCGGGTCGCCAGTAGTTGGTTGCATAGCCTTAGCTGCAGAGCCAATTTGGCGGCCATTTTGGTAGGGTCGATTGGCCTTGCAGGAATACCTTACCTGGGTGTTAGGCGGCCATTTTAGTGAGGTCTTTTGGGCCGCATGGTCGGGGGCCATTTTGGGAGAAGGCTGTGGCGGCCATTTTAGGTGCTTACTATTCCATATCCCTGTGGCTCATTAGTTGGTGGATTTGAGTAGTCTAATTTAGGTACGTTTCTTTTTATTTGTCAATAGTTCATAGTCATGGCATCTGGAAAAGGTAAGGGCAAGGGCAAGGGCAAGGGCCCGGCGCCAAAGAGACCTCCAGCGCGACTTGATCCGGTGGTTCCTTCCAGTGACGAGGAAGAGGAGGATGTGATCAGCGTTGCCATTCTTCAGCGGCTGGAGGCGCTTGAAAAGGGACGGGGTATGCCAGCAGGTGTTTTGCCGGCTGACAAATCTGATAAGCTGTCTTTTCAGGCACAGGTGCTGGCACGTTTGGCCTTTCTGGAGGACAGGCAGGAGGCGGCGGCTTCAGGGCTAGTGGGTGCAGAGTCTAGCCAGCAGGGCACAGGTGTAAGGGAGCAGCAGATGGCGCTTTACTCGCCTCCCCAACTTACTGGAGGTAAGGAGGTGGCATTGGGTAGGCAGGGATCAACGTGGCCTTGGGGCCCGGGAGGCGAGGGTTCAGCCACTTTGCCTTTGCCGCATCCTGGCCGGCATATGGGCCCGGCTTTTGAGCAGGGGGCCAACGCTTCCCAAATGCCACTGGCTCCTTGGCCTTCACATTCCTTTTATGGCTCTCCTTCTGGGTGCCAGGGAGCTGGACCGTATTGGGGTTTTCCCCAGCCCACTGCAGGTTACCCTTGTGTAGGCGGGTCAGCATATGATTCAGTTGCTGCTGGGGCGGTTCCGAGTGGTGACGCAGACCTACCTTTAGGTGACCATCTTTCAATGGCAACTAAAGATAAAATACTAAAAGGGGAGTTTGTAGATGTGTTTAGTCTACTTTACCGGGAGTTAGAAAAAAAGGACAAGGATAATTTGGATGACAGGGAAAAGGAACGCTTGAAGCGCCGGGTAGTAGATAGGACTTGGGCCAACTGGTTTCCGGGTTTCCTAATCTACGCAGCAGTCATAGTGCGACACCAGCCGTGGAGGGCCTCTTCGATGCTCCAGTATTTGGACATCATCTACAAGGCCTATACAGACTTCCCGAGCCCGGCTTGGTCGCAATATGACGAGCAATTTAGAATGAGGGCAGCCATTAACCTGGCCATGCGATGGGATCGGATATGTTCTAACTTGTGGCTGCAAATTATGTCTCCGGCCAGGTCTGCTTGGGGGGAGCGATCTCATAGCGGCCATTCTGTTAAGAGGGCGCCAGTGCAGGCAGGTTCCCGCCCTGTGGCGGGGCAGGCGGTTCAACGATGCCAGCTTTGCTGGGAGTTTTCTTCCCAGGGAACCTGCGGTCGTAAGTCGTGCACTTTTAGGCATGAGTGCCCCTTGTGTGCGGGACCTCATCCCTTGTCCAGTTGTCCACGGCCCAAGGGACATGGGGGGGGCAAAGGAGGCAAGTACTCAGGGGGGGGGGAAGCCAGGCAACCCCCCTTCTGATAAAGGGGCCTAGCCCGATTAAATTGGGAGTTCTGAGACGCTGGTTACATAGTTATCCAAGGATGGGTGACGGGGCCTATCTATTGGAAGGGTTCACTGTCGGTTTTCGTATACCGTTTCAGGGGTTGAGGGTTCCCTATATGGCTAGCAATTTAAAGTCAGTTTTGGGCATGGAGGACATAGTTAGGGCCAAGATTGCTAAGGAGTGTCAGGAGGGCAGGGTTTTGGGCCCGTTTGTTAGTCCACCAGTGGCCAATTTAAGAGTTTCCCCTTTAGGTGTAGTTCCAAAGAAGGCTCCTGGTGAGTTTCGCCTCATTCATCACCTGTCCTACCCTCGGGGGGGGGGGGTCGGTGAATGATGCCATCCCAGGTGATTTATGCTCCGTCAAATACACTTCCTTTGATCAGGCCATGCGGGTGGTTCGCCTTTGAGGTGTGGGAGCCGAGTTGGCTAAATGTGACATTAAATCAGCCTTCCGGCTCCTCCCGGTGCACCCTGAGGATTTTGAGCTGCTCGGATTTGCCTTTGAAGGAAATTTTTACATGGATAGGGCTCTACCCATGGGATGCTCGGTTTCCTGTTCTGCTTTCGAGAGGTTCAGTTCCTTTTTGGAATGGGCCTTGAGAACCAGGACGGGTCTCTGTAGTACTGCCCATTATTTGGACGATTTTCTTTTTGTGGGCAAGAGGGATTCCGGTCAGTGTCGTTTTCTGCTGGACAGTTTTGTCTACCTGGCGGATGAGCTAGGTGTCCCTCTTGCTCAGGAGAAGACTGAGGGCCCGACATCCACATTGACGTTTCTAGGTATTGAGATTGATACAGTTAGTTTGAGCTGCAGATTACCGCGAGAAAAACTGGAAGCATTGAAGGCGCGGGTTAGCGCTGTTAGGTCCCTTAAAAGAGTCACACTCCTGGAGTTGCAGCAGTTGGTAGGTCACCTCAACTTTGCATGCAAAGTTGTGGCACCTGGCAGGGCATTTGTGAGGAGGTTATGTGATTTAATGAGAGGCCTCCGGCTCCCACACCATAGGACCAAGGTCTCCAAAGGGATGAGGGAGGACCTCTTTGTTTGGGAACAGTTTCTGGACTCGTTCAATGGGGTCTCTCTGTGGCGGGACGAGCTCTTGTTGGAGGCTGAGCTTCAGATCTCATCTGATGCGGCCGGCTCTTCCGGTTACGGAGTTTATTTTAGGGGGCATTGGTGTGCCGGGGACTGGCCTAAAGATTGGTTTCGGGCAGGTTGGGTCAAGGACCTCACCTTCCTGGAGTTTTTTCCAATTGTCGCAGCGGTGTGGATTTGGCCAGCCGATTTGGCTAATAGGACTGTCCATTTCTGGTGCGACAACCAGTCCACGGTCCATGTCATCAATTCCCTTACATCTAAATCCCCTAGGGTCATGGCCCTGGTCAGGGCTTTTACGTTGCAGTGCCTTAAATTTAACATCTTGTTTAGGGCCAGACACGTCCCAGGGGTTGCTAATGGGGTCGCTGACGCTCTCTCTCGTAAACAGATGGAGAGGTTTCGTCAGCTGGCTCCAGAGGCCGACCCGCTCCCGGCACGGATGCCCACAGAGGTGTGGGGGATTGGAGGGCTGAGGCCGACAGGGCAATGAGCCTGGCACTCGCCCCTTCTACCAGGAGAGCTTACCTGAAGGCCGGTAAGCAGTTTCTGTCCTTCAGGGCGGGAGCGGGTTTGCAGCAGGTCTGGCCTATTCCTGTGTCACACCTAATGCAATTTTGTGTGACACTTCGGAATGGTGGCCTTTCAGCTCACACAATCAGAGGCAAGCTGTCTGCGCTGGCTTTTGCCAGTAAGGCCTCGGGTCACGAGGACACCACGGGCGACTTCCGTCTCCGGAAGATGCTTGAGGGGTGGTCTCGGGAATCAATTAGGGCAGTTGACACTAGGGAACCTTTGACACCCACGGTCCTGAGAGGGCTGGAGAGCCAGTGGCCCTCTTGTTGTAGTGACAGCTACGAAGTGGGCCTGTTTCATGCCGCTTTGCTGACCGCCTTTTTTGGGGCACTCCGGATTAGCGAACTGGTGGCAGGCTCTCGGGCCGATGTTTCCGGTGCAGCTTTGGAGCTTAGGGACGTATCCATCATTAATTTTCAGCTTCGAATTAGGTTGCGGAGATCTAAAACTGACCAGAGGGGTAAGGGGAGTGTGCTGGAACTTGGGCCTAGTTCGGAGTCAGCACTGTGCCTGGTCGCCGCCATGAGGCGGTACCTGACACTTCGGGGTGATGGCCGGGCTATTTATTTCGGCATAGTGACAGCACCCGTCTTACGAAGTTCCAGTTTTGGACCGTGACTCGGAAGGCCTTGATCCGGCTTGGTCTGGGCGGTGTTCGTTTTTGCTCCCATTCTTTTCGAATTGGGGCAGCCTCGATTGCTGCCGCAATGGGGTACCCTGATAGGAAAATACAGAGGATCGGGCGTTGGAAATCGGGATGCTATAAGAGTTATGTTAGGCGTTGTACCTTGTAAGTTTGTTGTAGTTTCATTCAGACCTTTGTTAATAAAGTTCTTTTTGCAGGTGCTGCAGGCCGTGAGACAAGACGAAGAGTCATAGTCTGCGGCCACAGCATGGTCTTTTGGGCGGCTCATCGGGCGAGGAGAACATCTTTCGGCTCCCAGCTTGGCCTCAGCGAAGTGGCAACGGTTGAGTGGTTGGGGAGGAGGGGCATGAGATGGCCGGCGCTCCTCCCGTTGTTGTTTGAGGAGAGGCGGGCCCCCCCCCTCATGTGCTAGTCATACACCTGGGGGGCAACGATTTGGGTTTGGTCAAGGGCGTGGCCCTTGTGATGCAGGCCAGGGCTGATTTGGCACTGATCAGGTCACGGTGGCCTGGTGTGCAGATAGTATGGTCTGCCATGCTCCCCCGTCTGGTTTGGAGGCATGCCGGTGACCCCAGGTGTATGGACAGGGCTAGGCGTAATGCTAACAGCCAACTTCGCACGGCCATGGAGTCCGGGTTGGGTCTCTTTTTGCCGCACCCAGGCATACAGGTCCGGTTCCCGGACCTGTATCGCCCTGATGGGGTGCACCTTTCAAACAAGGGCAATGGGTTATTTCTAGAGGACTTGCAGCATGGGATTCGGATGGCTCTCGGTTGCCGTGTGGGGTAAGCAAAGGCCAAAGCAGAGGCTTGGATTTGCATGTGGTAGGTTTATGCAAGCAAGAAAATGGAACTGGTGGGTGCCTCACGGCATATCCCTGTTGGGAACAGGAGGTCATCAGGAACCACCTTAGGGCCTTGCGGTCTGGGGAGGTGAATGGTGATCGCCTCTGGGAACCTCTCAGACTAGGCTCCTCCCTGAAGGTCTGTGCAGCCTCAGGGGTAGGCGCCCCTGGGAGGGGATGCCAGTATGCTGGGCCGCCGGTTACGAGCCAGAATCTCACTGGGTCAAGACTGGGGCTAGGTTACCTGCCCATTACAAGGGCAAGGAGGCTGTGTCTGGGAATGACGCCTGCCTTGCCTGTTCCTGTGCTTGCTTAGTTTACCCGTTGCTGCATGTTCTGTTTAAATAGTTAATAAAGTGGCCCTTGTTTGATTCCAAACCTGTTGTCTGTCTCATTATTTCATGCTGGGGTGGCAATATATACCAATAAGCCAAAGCAAAATGAAGGCACTAGATTTTAAAAAATGTACTAGTGAATTGTTGAAAATTGAAATATTATGTTAATGTACATATATACTGGTTGTAAATTATGAATTAAGAGGTTTATCAGAGATAAATCTGTACTTAATCTAATGAAAAACTTGATAAAACCATTTTGATAGCCTAAAACTGTAGGTATCTAAACTAAGATACCATGCTTTACTGGAGATTTATATTTTATTATAAATAATAAAATAAATAGATAAATAATATTCTGTTGGGTGAAGATATGCTATACATAAGTGTAAGGTATATTATCAGCCTTACCTATTATTGCTCTGTATTATTTTAAATATTTTAGTGTGTGTTCTTAGTTTTAAGAATTCACAAGATGGCTTACAACAATAAAGGTTGCATCACATCTGGCCTTTTAAGTCAGGAATTCTGTTGCTAAGAACCTAATATAGTTTCATGATTAAACTTGTCTATAGTGTTTTGCTGTTCAGTTTTCAGTGGATGTGTGGGGAAAGAGTAGGGACAGTTTTCCTGGAGAGTTACATTGAGAGCGAAGAAATGTCCTTGGGTCAGTGACCCAATCTCCAACCCCTAAAGATTCTTTTGCCAGAATCTCCATTTTATCTACACACAGTTTGTCTCTTGGTTGGTAATGGGGACAGGGTCTGTCATCCCAGGGTGTTCAGATGCTAACTTCTATAACAAAGGGATAAGTAGTAGGGGTATTGAACAGTGAGGTTATGCTGCTTTTCATATGGTTTTACATATGTTCATGTGCCTGCTTAGACAGAAAGGGTATACATTTAATAAATATTAGACTGCCTTCTGTTGGGAAAGGAACATTTATGCTTTTGAGCTACATAAATCTCTCTGAGGCAGAATATAAAGATCACAATTGCACAGCTGTTTAATGAGCAAAATTGGTTATGGATTAAATAATTTTATTCCAGGTACAATCATGTAATCATAATGCAGTTTACATAAGGCCCAGTTGAATATTACTAAATTAAATCAAAGCAACTAAGGTACTTATGTCTGCAGTGAATGATTTTCTTGATTATCTCCTGAGAAACCTCCACACTGGGACACAGTGTTTCCTGGCTAGATGTTATTGTTTTGCTTTCCTCTCATATGTAATTTGATTTAGTAATTAAAAAAAATATGCACAACTCAATTTTTTTCTTTAAGCATCTGTACCAATGGAACTCACTCTGTGGACCATGGAGAGCCACACTGACATTTATCATCAATTGAAAGAGCCACATGCCTACTGTATGTGGCATGTAACACACACACACACACACACCATTTAATTACAGAGTACCTCTGAGCATCTAGTTTCCCCGCTATTTGGAGAGGTTTTTTAATGGGGTGGCATTTAATAGTGGTATGCCCCATTCCACCAACCTGTTCAGCTTCATATGTTGACCCAGCCTCAAATACAAAGCTCATACATCTGTACATCTCTGTCTGAATCATCATGGGAACATTGTGTTGTGCATTAAAAAATGAAAGAGTTTTATCTTGGGACCATAGTAATGATGAAATTATTCTGATTTCTAAAGTATTTGTCCACTTTCCTGTAATGTGGGTCAGGTGCCATGGGGAACAGTGCTCAGAACATCAACATGTGGCTTTTGAGCCACTATCACTGACCCATACAGGCATTCTGATGCTCTTACAATTTCCACATTTTGCGACCTAAACTGTTGTTTAGAGTGCTACTTTGTGAGATTAAGTGTGGCAGGTGGATTACTCCTGACTCTTGACAGTTGTGCAGTGTGACTGTATGCTCATTTAACCTTACCATAAGAGAACCCTAAACTGGTTTTAATCCTAGTTGGTTTCCAATATATCAAAATATTTACTGTGATTTTATGGGGTACCAGATTGCCCAAATGGTATAGGATTTCTAGGATCTGAAAGGAGAGTTAGAATAGCCTTGATGGTCAAGAATAAGGTTTGTTTTGCTCAGCTGTCTGTTTCCAAAAGCTGCCAGGCTGTTGTTTCTAGAACCTCGTGGTCAGGGTATTTCTTGCTGTTGATTTCCATGCAGTATCTGATACTGTCTCTGATCCTGGAGGTTTTATTTAGCTGTCCTGGTATTAGCAGTTGATACATTTATAAAGAATAGGTCTAATCCATTAAAATGTATATATCTATATAACCTACTGGCCAGCACCACATTTCTTGGTAATAAATTCCATGCTGTATTATATGAATAAACAAGATTCCACACAATGAAAAAGCCATCCATGTAAACAGTTGCACTTGTAGTGTGCAAATCAAACAGCTTCCTTAGAAAATAGATAGTGAGGGACAATTACTACAGCTCTGTGTTGTAGTGTCTTCCTCTTAACCATCTTGTAGCCAGCCATGCTCTTTACCGGGGATCAGTGCAACAGTGTCAGTTGTCTGGCAAGCAGTGCTGCAGTACTGTTGGAAGTGCAAAAATATATGGAGGACTGAAGCAATCCTGTAGTAACATTTAGGATCCTTTATAAGATGCCAGTTGTCAAAAGGGAACAGAACACAATGCCAGTGCAGGAGGGGGGGGGGGAATCAGCCTTCAAAATCTGCAGATAAAATATATGGATGGTTAAGGTTTTTAAATTTTTTTAAAAAAAACACAGGAAAGTGTTATGTGCCATTTGTGTACACACTTTGCATGTTAACAGTGAAAACTGTTAAGGTTCCTCCTCCCTTGATGGATAGGAGACATACAATTACTAAGCCAGAATAGTGCTGAGAAGGTGAAAATGTGGTTTTGCAACGTGGTATTTTCAAAACAATGAAAGTAAATCCTGTACCACAAATTAAACCCCATACACACTATACTAAAAATGTCCTCTGCCTTTTACCTTTTCCTGTTTTTCCTTGAAAAGTGCTACTGCCTGTTGTATCTCATTGTCCATATTTGGCACTTTCTCCTAGTCTTTTTAGGCGTCATTTATCAGCTGTCTTGGCTACATTTTTCATCCTATCCTCTCATGTCTCAGATTGTCTGGCTGATTCTCATCAGCTTCTTTGTTCCTCCAAAGCCCTCTGGCAGTATCTTTCTTTGTCTCAGGCAACTTCTCTTTGAGAGGCCATCTTTCAGCTTGCTTTCTGCCGCTACAATCCAACAGGTTTGTTTTCTCCTCTAGTTTTCCTTCCTCTGGTTTTCTAGACAGCACATTAAGCTCTTGTTTCAGCAAAAGTAACAAAGAGAAAAAACAGTGGAGGGAAAAAAACCCTTACAAATCATGCACTGAACACTTGGGACTGACATATGATTATCCAGACCAATGGTCCATCCTGCCCAGTGCTGTCTGTTCAGCGTAGTAGCAGCTGTTTTGGGCATTGGCAGATCTTTATTGTTCTTAAAGGGCTTTTTATTAGTGAAGTAAATATTCAGCCAAAGAGCTTGGACCTTGTAAATATATTTATGAATATAAATGTTTCATCAAGGTTTGAGTTTTGATAAGTAGGATTTTTCTGACCAGTTGTTTTAAAACAATGTTTACAAGTTGTAGGCTCACATACAAGCTAATTTTGCTTAAAAGCTGAAGTGGCTCGTATACATTTCTATAAATGCAACATGGGTTTTTCATTTTGTTCTGTGCACGTCTACTGTAATCCCATTTGGTGCATTACTGGTCTCTCAGCATGGTTAGGAAATCCACACATTATAGACTGCATGGGTTTATACCACAAACTAGAGGTGTGGTATAAACTCAGATATACCCCAGTGAAAATAAACCAGAAATTAGCTGTTTCAGGTTAGCTTGTGTGTTAGGTATTGAACCTGAACTACTCACAAAAGGACTGAGTTTGGGATGCATAACAATGGATCACTAGGATCCTAGAATGGACCAATAGGGAAACAAGGATTCTAGAGTAAACCAATAGAATAACCATGCAGTGTAAATGGCCTATCGTTGGGGGTGGGGTGTGTTTAGGGTGTAACCTTTTGCAAGCATAAATGCCTGGCTCAGGGCAGGCATTCCGTGTCCTTCTTCTCCTCCTCCTTGCTGCAGTCACTAAATAAACAATGAGCTGATCACTCTACACATTTGAACTCAGTATATTTCATAGACTGTATGGGTTTATCCCACAAACTAGAAATGTACACTCAGATATACCCCAGTGAAAATAAACCAGAAATTAGCTGTTTCAGGTTAGCTTGTGGGTATCTGAAATGTCCCCAGTCACTCCCAAATTCCAGAAGTAATCTATAGATCTAATTCTCAACAGTCCCTCTGCATGCCGATACTTACTTCTGCAGAGGGCACACTCTCCCCCACAAGGTTTTTCTACAGACTCAAGGGACTCTGGGTCTGCAGAAAAATTCAGAAAGTGAAAAAAAAATATTGGGAAGGGTTGAATGCCCCCCAGTACCTTTTGAAATGTACACGACAGGAAGCTATTCCAGGCCTCACTGCACTGACAGTGATAGACTGGCTGATAGCAAGAGAGAGACAGAGATAGAGGGAGGAGGAAGCAAAAGCAGAACTGGAGCTGGGATTGGGGAGGATTTCTTCTGCAGTATGAATGGCTAAATAGCAGGAGGATGTTTTAAAAGATAACGGAGCTTCTCACCCCTATCTCTTTTGCTGTGGGCTCCACTTTTCTCTTAAAACTTTATTGGAGGGGCTTTTAACTGGTTCTGTCAGTAAAAGGCAGGGGCAGGGCCCCTTCCAAGCCTATTTTGGCCATTCAGGGAGGAATCTTTAGGGCCAGGCCTGACAAGGGTTGCCAATGCCAGGCTGGGAAATTCCTAGAGATTTTGTGGTGGAGTCTAAGGAGGGCTGGGTTTTGGGAAGGGAGAGGCCTCAGCTGGATATAATGCCACAGAGTCCACCCTCCAAAGCAGCCATTTTTTCCAGGGAGACAGATCTCTGCTGTCTAGAGTTCAGTTTTAATTCTGGGGTATCTCTAGGTTCTACCTGGAGGTTGGCAACCCTAGGCATGGCAGCACCATCTGGGTGACCTGATACCATCTGACTTGCATGACACAACTAGACCTGGCTGCTTGCTGCTGTTCAACAGCAGCCACCCCATGAAAGCCAGTGTGATGCAGCAGTCAGAGCTTCAGAATAGGGTCTATGAAACCCAGGTTCAAATCCCCATCTTGCTGTGGAAGCTGACTGGGTGATTTTGAACCAGTCACATACTTTTATCCTAACCAACCTCACAGGGTTGTTATGCAGATAAAAAGGAGAGAAAAATTTAAGCTGCTTTGCTCCCCGCTGTGGAAAAAACCTGACATCTCCCTTCCTTTACATTTTAAAGAGCCATTTTCTATGGGAAGACCTAGCCAGGTCAAACTCATAGAAAATAATGGTTCTTTAAAAATTAAAGAGACTGGAGATGCTGACTAACAGGTGATCGAGTAGACTGGGCCTTGGAGGCTAGGTCTGTCACCCATATGAAATAACAGTGTCATTATTTCCTGTGGGTGGTAGAGAAGCCAGATTTACCCATAGGAAACAAGGGCTTGTACAGGAAGACCTGACCTCTCTGTTGCCCATAAGAAATAATGGGTCCATTACTTCCTATGGGTAGTAGGCCTGGTTTCTCCACCATCAGTAGGAAATAATGGGCCATTTCACACATTTCACTCTGTTCCGTTTCATGAATGCTTCTATAACGGTTCCTGTCTGGCATTTCAGACAGAACCGTTGTAGTGCCAGTTCAGTAATGGAACATATCGGCCATTTCACACAGGAACGCTTCTCTACCGTTACAGAAGCTTTAGGGAACCATTCCTGAACCGGCTTACCTTGAAACCTGCTCCCAAGTGTTCTGCTGTTCTTGTGCAGGTTCTGAAGTGCTACGGTGGTGCTGTGTGAAATGCCCCCCGAAGTGCTTCCTCCGATGATGTGTTTTTGCACCTTTTTCCGGCCGCGCGGTTGATCTAAGTGGTATTTTTTTTAAAGAGCCGCTTTAGAGTGCTATTTCGAAATAGCACGATATCGCTCAGCTGGGCTCTGAACTTCTCCCTGCCTGCCCCCTCGGCTTCCCAGCAGAGTGCGTCTCCTCCTCCTCCTCTTCCTCACCGCCGGGGACTGGCAGCTGCAGCAAGAGCAGCAGCCACCACAGCAGCAGCAGCAGCACGACTGGGAGAGCAACAGCTTGTGAATGCCCCACCAGTCAGCCTCGTCTCCGGGTGCCCTGATGAAGGAGGGATCCCTGAGACTCTCTTCGTGCTCTCTTGGCATGAACCAGTGCAGAGGCAGCCCGCGTTTTAGCTGGGCTGTTTCAGGAAATCGTGGAGTTGGGCTGCCTTTGGGCTGGAGGAGCGCTGTTTCGATATCCTGGTACATCGAAATAGTGCTCTAAACCTGCTCTTAAAAAAAACAACCCGGAAATAGCCCTTGTGGGCGAAAAGAGGCGCGAAAAGATAGCGGCTGTCTGAAATGGCAAACCGCTTCAGAGACAGCTCCATACAGGTAGGGGAAGGGCTGTGTGAAACGGCCGTTACTGTACCGGTTTATTCCAAGCTGGTACAGTAACGTTTGTACAGTAATGACTCTTTAAAATTTAAAGAGAAGGTGATGCTGCCAAACAGCTGATGAGACTAGCTTCCCCTCCCTCCCTCCCTGCTCCTGCTGCCTCTGATGGTGCAGGGGACTCGGGAGAAATTGCTGAAATGGTCCTGGAATTCTGGGACTCTCTTTACTGTTTTGGGTCCTGAAAATCTGGAATAACAATAAGCATAACATAAAATCTGGAATAACAATAACCAAATCCAGATCTGAAATTAATCTGAAGAATTTTGATGTGCATAACCATACCCCAAATATAGTCTGATGTTAGCACAAATATTATTCTGCTATGTTGTGGCTATTTTTTATTTAGTACTATTTAGGCTGTCTTGCACAACAGTACCCTGCAGATGACAATTTGGGAAGCCTCCTTGTTTGTTTCCCAAACATCAGTTTATCACATATCCAGATTTGGCTGATATGTGACAGTGAAGGGATGGTTTTCAGGTTATGACCTTGCTGATAGTGATGCATCAGCATGATAGCTTACCTCAAGGAAAATGGCCTCATGCTAGAATAAATTGGCTTTATTTGTCATGTGTCTATGACCTTAGAGAAATCTATTTTATATTAGGACTTTCCATTCCAATGAAACGTAGTATGAAGATAGATGCATCTGGAAATCTATTAATCTTTGTAGACCAAGCAAATCATTATGTTAGAAAATACTTTGGAAATCATGAAAACTTCCTTTCCACAAGTATCCCCCTCCCAGTAAATAGTGAAAAGCCAAACATTTTTTTAAAAAACTTGTTGCTATACAAGGACATGATACAGCTAGCAAATTGCAGAGGCCAAATTCTTGCTTACAGGAGGAGGTGACAGTATAATTTGAAAGTAATTCAGTTTGAACTTGGAATCTTTGGCAACTGTATCAAGCAAGTCAAATTGTCACATCTTCAAAAATAGTAGGAAGTAGTTGAAACTGTTATATAGCCTGTTTATTTAAAAATATATGTCTTACTTTTCAATATAATCCCTAAACTGGTTTGGAAAAACATCCAAAACTAAAATTCCAACATAGATTAAAATACAAATTAAAACAAACCATCTACACAAACAAGCAAAGTAACAAAGCAATAGTAAATAAGCAAAGCAACAAAGCATCATCAGATACATCAATAGAACATTTCTTCCTACAACACAATTACCTCAGGTCAGCCAAAAAAGGATATTCTTTATCTTCTGAACATGAAAAATACGAGCAGGGGAAGCTCACTTCCCAGAAGCTCAGTGCCACCACTAAGAAGGTATTGTGACTGCGTCAGATGATAATGGCACTCAGTGGAGGACTAGGGTTGCCAGAACCCCTGGTGGGGGTCATCCGGCCCTGGGCCCTGTCTCCTAACCACCAATCAGCTGGCTTGCAGCTGGCTTACCAGTAGAAAGAAGGCCTAAGCCACAATGCTGACATTACATGAGAAGTGATGTCATCATGCCATTGACTTCTAAGTGATGCTCTGGTAGTATTTGGGCAAAAACTCTGTGGTAGACAGTGGTTTTACCATAGAGTTTTTGCCCAAATTCCAGAGTGTCACCAAGAAGTCACTGGCATGATGACATCACTTCCTGTGCAATGCTGGCTACACAGACTGGGCCTTTCTCTTTATTTTGGTAAGTCCCCCATTTTTGGCTGGCTGCCAGAAGGGACCTGGCAACCCTAAGCAGGACCTCTTCTACTCTCCTAACTGTGCAGGTATGTGGGCCTGCTATCTGTTTAGTTAAGAAAAAAATCAGTTAAGCAATGGAGAAAAGTTGGATGCTTACTGGTGAAGGGAAAAAAATTATATGATATTATGTGATTTGATAAAAACTTTGATAAAGCAATTTTCCTGTTCAAAAAGTTTAGCATAGGTACAGTGAGCAGGGCAAACCACTGTGAACTGCATGTAGTCCTTATCAAAGAATGTGTCAGTTAACTGCCATGAATTCTTTTCAATAACTGTATGACTGCTACAAAGTGTATTTACATAGTCTCTGAAAAGGTCACATGCTTACATATATTTTTCTCTGAAGTTTGGTGACAGGTCCCGCCCGGGAGTTCGCAATGGGGCCATGACTCCCTCCTCTGGAATGCGTGCTCCGCTCGCTTGCCACTTGCCTACTTGCTTACTAGCCTCGCTTGCTTGCTCGCGCATGCCCTGACTCAATTACTTGCTTCCCTGGTGTTATCTCTTGTGTCCTGTCCTTCAACAGGAGTGCCTCCTATTTTGTGTGAGCCAAACTCAGCAGTGTTATGTATTCCTTTTCTTTATGTCTTGGGAACTTAGCTTTTAGAAATGTTCAACATCATTATTTTCTGAGAACTCCTTTTCCCACGTTTTCTATGGGAACTTCAGGCCAGTATATTTGAGCACCTAAAATCCTGTCTAGTGATTGGTAGACAGCTCTTAAGTCATATTTCATATCCAGTATATCAATACATGTAATCCTAAGCACAGCATTACTAACAGGAAAAGTGTTTGACTACAATGATCTTTTCTACAAATAAAGGACTTACTGCTTAAGGAGACCTGTTGTGGACTATATCTATTGGGACATTCTCACAGACTATTAGTAATCCCTTTTTGGGAAACAGTCCATCACCCCACTATGGATAGCAATGGCGCTGAGATCCCTCAGAAGTTCAGGTTATCTCCAAAGAGGCACCAGTGCAGCTGCCCAGCACCAGCAGGGTAAATGTTCGGCCCCGTTGGACTGGAGGGACCCAACCCTGGGCCCAGTTTGGGACGTCAGCTGTGGAAACCTGGTCCCCAAGGTGGGAGTGGGGGACCAGGTCATCAATCATTCAAGGTGCAGAGCAGAGTGCCGCGGAGGCTTCCCAGGCAGCGGAGATGTGGACGCAGATGGATCGTCGATTTGACACGATCCAGCGGCGGCTCCAGCAGGAGATGACAGTGTTAATGACGGACCTGGCAAATGTGGTGGCCCAGGTACTCCAAGATTAGTTAGCTGGGGCAGTTGGAGGGGCAGGGGCAGCCTCCAGTTCAACCTCCAGCTCAACCCCCAGTTCAACCTCCTGCTGCGCTGCTGGGACCTGGCCCTGCCCCTCCCATGGACAGGCACCCCATGCCCACCGAATTACTGGGAGTGACATTTGATGGGAACCCCACGAAGCTACAGTTTTTTATAATCAAAGCGGGTCATTGTATGCAGAATTGGGGCCACCTTTTCTGAGACGAGGGAGACTGAGTCGGATACCTTGGGTCCAGACTCTGCAAGGAAGTGGCCAACTGGTACGTGAGTCTTCACAACCCTCCTGGCCCAGAGCTTAATAGCCTGGAGGAGTTTATGTGGGCACTCCGCCAGCAGTATGAGGATCGGATGAGCGAGGAGAAAGCCCGGAACCAGGTACGCAACCTCTGGCAGGGGAAAGCATCAGTGCGCGAGTATACCACTGCGTTTAAGCGGTTAGAGGCAAAGATCTGGAGGTGGCCTGAAGTGGTATTTGTGGAGCAGGACCGCCAGGGTCTGAATGCGGAACTGTACGAGACTGTTCTAAGGAATGTTAACCCAACCACCCTCAATGGGTGGATCCAGGCGGCGGAGGATGTGGAGGCACGTTTTGCTCTAATACGCATGAGGCATCAAACAAGCACCCCTAAAAGTTCAGCTCCTGCAGCCACCCCAGTCAAGGCAAAGGCCAAGCCAGTGATGCACGACCTCCAAGAGCTATGAATGAAGATGGGATTGTGCACCCGATGTGGGGAAGCAGGGCATTTTGCATCGGTGTGCCCTTCCACCTCTCCCAAATGGGGAGCCCCTCTCCCTGCAACCCCTTGTCCGCAACAGAAAAAGGCGCCCACTCCCAAGCTGCCTGCGCTTCAGCTTGCGGGTGCCAAGTTCCCGGAGAACTCGGAGGCAGATGCTGAGGTCCAGCCGCAGGGAAACAACCAGGACCTGCTCTGAATGGCACTACGCAGCAGGTTTCCCCTACCATGGCACCTCAAACAGTGAGCTCTCTGGGGGCCCTTCTTTACCTACTGGTGACTGTAGTAAACCCCCAGCAAGGCACTCAAATGCGGGTGCGAGCCCTTATTGACTCGGGATATGCCAGAGACCTGATCAGTCCGATAGTGGTGGATGGGTTGGGGCTGGGAGTGCGAACTTTGGAAGAGCCACTGCATTTTATGCAGATGGATGGCTCCGAAATAAAAGAACCCTGTGCCTTTGAGACTGACCATGTTATAATGGGCACAGGACAACATTGGGAGAAAAGAGCTTTTATTGTCACCCCCCATGCACAATTCCCTATGGTCTTGGGCAGTCCATGGTTGCAAGTGCACGACCCTTACATCCACTGGAGTGAGGGACGGATTACCTGGGTCTCCCCTTTCTGTAAAAACCATCACTGGGATGTGGAGTGGGGAAATCTGCCAGGCCACCTGAGCGCCTGTCTGGCGAGAGAGGAACTTTTATCCATCCCGGCTGCATACCGGGATTTATTGGATGTATTAAAGGAGATGGAAGCTAATGAACTGCCCCCCCCCCCAATCGTAACACTGATTGTGCTATCAAACTCCTGCCCGGCCTTAAATTGCCCAAAGGAAAACTGTATGCCATGTCCCCTCAGGAGAAGGTAGAACTCCTCAAGTTCATAGACAAAAACTTGGAGCAAGGTTTTATCAGGCCAGCCACCTCCCCCTTTGCAGCCCTGGTGCTATTCAGGAAAAAAAAGGACCGGGGGGGGGGCTGCGGCTGTGCACAGACTACAGGGGTTTGAATGCTGTGTCCACCTCTAATGCCTACCCCCTCCCTTTAATCAAAGACTTGCTAAATGAGGCCAGTACAGGGAAAATCTTCTCCAAACTGGACTTGCGTGATGCATATTTCAGGGTGCATATTAGGGAGGGGATGAATACTAGACTGCCTTTAATACCCCCCTGGGGCAATTTGAATACCTAGTTATGCCCTTTGGCCTCCAGGGGGCTCCAGGAGTTTTTATGAATTTAATAAATGAAGTCCTACAGAAGCATATTTTCAAAGGGGTGTTATGTTATCTTGATGATATCTTGCTGTACTCCCCAGACATGGAAATACATGTCACCACCCTCCGGGACAATAAGCTCTTTGTCAAACTGTCCAAATGCGATTTCCACAAAACAGAAATTGACTTTTTGGGGTACAGAATCTCACCCAGGGGTCTCGAGATGGATCCTGCTAAGGTGTCTGCTGTGGCCAGCTGGGAGGTACCCAAGACTAGGAGGCAGCTACAAAGCTTTTTAGAATTCAGCAATTTCTACAGAAATTTCATCAATAACTTTGCTCATTATAGCCTTCCCCTTATAGACTTGTTAAAAACGAAAGGGAAGGGGCAGGAAGCTGCCACACCAGATGCTCACTTGAACTGGACTCCTGAGTGTCAGCAAGCGTTTGATATGTTAAAGCACCTTTTCACTTCTGAACCCATCCTAGCTCATCCTGATGAGACTAAGAAATTCATTGTTCAGTTTGTTGAAGAAGGATCCTGGACCGAACGAATGGAGACCCTCCTCTTCCTCTCCTCCTCCTCTGATGAAGGATGATCAGCCTCACTATGAAATTGATCACATCTTAGACTCTAAGATGAAAAGGGGTCGTTTGTTCTATCTTATAAAATGGTTGCATTTTGGTCCTGAGGAAAATGAGTGGGTGGAAGAATCACATGTTCATGCCCCTGATAAAATTCATGCCTTTCATAAATTGTATCCCTTAAAACCTCGGGGGGGGGGAGTTTGTTATCGGGAGGGCAGAATGTCAGTTAACTGCCATGAATTGTTTTCAATAACTGTATGACTGCTACAAAGTGTATTTACATAGTCTCTGAAAAGGTCACATGCTTACATATATTTTTCTCCGAAGTTTGGTGACAGGTCCCGCCCGGGAGTTCGCAATGGGGCCATGACTCCCTCCTCTGGAATGCGTGCTCCGCTCGCTTGCCACTTGCCTACTTGCTTACTCGCCTCGCTTGCTTGCTCGCGCATGCCCTGACTCAATTACTTGCTTCCCTGGTGTTATCTCTTGTGTCCTGTCCTTCAACAGGAGTGCCTCCTATTTTGTGTGAGCCAAACTCAGCAGTGTTATGTATTCCTTTTCTTTATGTCTTGGGAACTTAGCTTTTAGAAATGTTCAACATCATTATTTTCTGAGAACTCCTTTTCCCACGTTTTCTATGGGAACTTCAGGCCAGTATATTTGAGCACCTAAAATCCTGTCTAGTGATTGGTAGACAGCTCTTAAGTCATATTTCATATCCAGTATATCAATACATGTAATCCTAAGCACAGCATTACTAACAGGAAAAGTGTTTGACTACAATGATCTTTTCTACAAATAAAGGACTTACTGCTTAAGGAGACCTGTTGTGGACTATATCTATTGGGACATTCTCACAGACTGTTAGTAATCCCTTTTTGGGAAACAGTCCATCACCCCACTATGGATAGCAATGGCGCTAAGATCCCTGAGCCAAACTCAGCGGTGTTATGTATTCCTTTTCTTTATGTCTTGGGAACTTAGCTTTTAGAAATGTTCAACATCATTATTTTCTGAGAACTCCTTTTCCCGATCTTTTCTACAAATAAAGGACTTACTGCTTAAGGAGACCTGTTGTGGACTATATCTATTGGGACATTCTCACAGAATGCTGAGGACTTACCATAAAGTAAAAGTAAGAAGTTATAATACAAAATAATGTACAATTTGATAATTACAAGGTTGAAGACTGATGTAGTATAAAAGGAAAGTTTGCAGCTTCTCTATTGCTTTCCCTTCATAAATTCACTGCCTGGTGAGTTATACTAGCAAATCAGATTGGCTCAAGCCTTCCAGTCCTGTCATTCTTGACTTGCTTGCTTCCTTTGAAAGTGTCCTAGTTAGATGCTGAAGACAGAAACAACAGTCTCCAGATGCAAATCTGAAATCTTGGTTTGGTACCAGCCAAAAAAAATATTCCCATTTTTGGACCATCTGCATTTGGACATAACAGTTCACTGGGTTTTGATCAAAGTAAGGTTTATGCAGCTGAGACAATCTTGTAAGAAATGCCACTGGACTCAAGCTGTGTAAGAAATGTGATTATGGTACTCAGAATGAAATCCAGTTGTCTGCCCACTGGCCACATTTTTTAAATATCCAGCAGCAGTTATCTGGCAGCAGTTGGTCACCTACAGAGTTCACCTATCAGAGATTAAGTTCAAATATCAAATATATTTTGTGTTCTTACATTTGTGCACAAAAAGGGGATTTGCATCATTGCACAAAGAAACCAAGGTTGAACAATGCATTTTAAAACTCTCTTGGAGCAAAGAAATACTAGAAACAGATGTTGTTTCAAAGCCAAAATAAATGATTAGTTTCTCATTGCCCATAAAGCTGTGCCTTTTGTATGTAATTTTTTAAAAACATTGTTATGCCATGTTTAAAGAATAATTCCACGTAACCTTTTGTGAGTTAAGGTAATCAGAACTAAACCTCATTAGAATGTTCATTTTCATCATTAAAATATATTTCTTCACCTATAGCCAGGGGTCCATTGGGGCCGGAATGAGGCGGAGCAAAGCTCCGCCAGCTCAGGACTGGTCAGTAGGGCAGCCACGGGCTGAATCAGATTCTCTAATTCTCCACCAGATTGCCGCTGAAGTTTGGCGGCAACTTTAAAAGTCACTGGAAGAGAGGGGTTTGAGGGAAAGGCTCCAAACTTGCAGGGTAGCTGCTGGGGCCTCTTCTCAGAATACCCACCAAGTTTTAAGAAGATTGGACAAGGGGGTCCAATTCTACAGGCCCCCAAACAGTTTGCCCCCATTCCCTCCATTGTTCTCTATGGTAGGAAAAAAGTTAACATTTTTTCCCTCCATAGAGAATAATGGAGGGGATGGGACAATCTGTTTGGGGGCCCATAGAATTGGACCCCGTGGTCCAATCTTCTTGAAACTTAGTGGGTATTTCGAGGAGAGGCCCCAGCAGCTACCCTGCAAGTTTGGAGCCTCTCCCTCAAACCCCCTTTCCTCCAGCCCCTCATATACCCTATGAGTTTTTGCCATTGATTTCAATGGCCCATAGGATATAATGGGGCTGAAACTGACATTCCCTTTCTGACACACTTCTGGTGATGTCAGGGGACGTGGCATATGCTAATGAGTTATGCTAATGAGTTATGCTAATGAGCTCCTGCACCTCTTTTTCTACGAAAGGACCCCTGCCTATAACTATAAATTAATGGAGACAGTAGTTACTTAAAATTGAACATCATGTTCCAGTGCCGCTACTTATCAGCATGGGTGCTGCAAAGGAGGCAGGATGTTTCCTTGCCCGTGAGGGCTGCACTGTTTATTACACTGGAGACAGCAAAGACATGCCTGAATTTTTTGGGGTGTGTGTGTGGATTTGTTATCTCCATTGAGAGGAATGGTAAATCTCATGCACTGCAGAGTTCCATGAACTGATGCATATGAATATGACCAAAAAAGTCCTCTACTGACACCACGTCATGCATGGGTACAAAAGTCATGCAAATCCCAGGCATATATGCGAATCAGATATAAGGGAGCTTACTGCTGTATCAGCAGCACTGTGATGTCTAGAGGACTTGCAGCTGCTTAGAACAGTCCTCAGCCCTCCAGTTTGTGAACGTAGCAGCAGTGGTGTTATACAGTCAACCTGACATGCAGTACTTGGCTTCTGAATATGCCTAGGATTTCTGTACTTCGGTTGTCTGTGCTGGTGTGCAGGGAAGAGGATACGATTTTGCCAGGGCAGTTGAGTATGTTTTGTGGATTTGACTTAAATCTGAAACCAAAAACAAAACCACTGCTGAAGAAGTGTAATGCAAATTGTAACTTAAATACCACTTTACCCTTTACTGTGATATTCTGACATAGCAGAACATAAATTTGTTCTGTATTGCTATTAGTTAATTGTGGTCATTTTACTTTTGCACATCCTAGCTAGGTCTCTAGTATATGATTAATATTTTCTTCCTATTGTTTATATAAAAGCTGAATCTGGGCTAATATATGATATGTTGATTATGGTATTTTTAAACTGAAAAAAGTTTTTAAAATATTTTTTATTATATTTACATTATTTACATCACACCTTTCTATTTTGAAAGAATACCCAAGACAACTAACAATAATGATAAAAATATAAATAATCTAATAATACAAAAATAAATTTATCAGTTTATTTATTACATTAGATTTGTCAGAACTCAGAAGTTCTTTATTATTATTGAGGTCCTTGATTTTCACATGGAATCCCCAAGACTCATGTGGTGATTCAGCTGGAAAAATGTTTTGGCATGGACTTAGATGATATTTTGCTTTACAGCCTTATTCAGTGGAAGTGTACTGTAATCAGTTACATGTTGTTTTTAGCTATAGAATCCTCATGCTCTATTAACTATGGTGTTAGGAAAATGGCTGTTGGCAATTTTCCATCCTGTCAGCACACTTTGTATTTATGTTAAAACCTAATTTTAGGAAGGCTACAAAAATTCTTTTTCAAATGTTTTCATGTTCAGAATGATAATGCATTTCTTCATTTGATGGATGGCCTACACACTATAACTGCTGTACATTATGCACTGCTAGTACAAGTTAGAATAGCAAGAATCTGGCTTCAGTCTCTGTATATGTATTCTCTCTGTGTCATTCTTTGACTTTACATAATACTGAGAGCAAGTGGGTAAGAGAATATTAAGAATATAAGCAGTGAAGCAGAGAGGGAATATCTATGTGTTAGTACTGTGATATCTGTCCCTACTAGAAACTTTGTAAAAGATGCTTGCTCTCACAAAACACCATGAATCAATTCAGATGGATTTGTTCAGGTATTGTTTTAAAAGAAAAAAAAAACTACTGCTCATAATTTCAGTGCTTTTCTACATGACATACGATTCAATGTGACAACTGAATTCATTTGTCAGTTAATCGCTAAAGGATTTGATATTTTTTGAAATTATAAAACTGTTGGCAATGGATGGATACTATAAAAATGTAAAAGCATTTAAGAATGTGCATGTTATGTACTAAATCAGTTTCTGGGTTTTTTTTTTCCAGAAGAGAAAAATAGCTTTTTATTAAGTATGAAGGCATAGCGAGCTGAATGGCACTACATTTTTCCTTTTCATGTAACAACTCATTCTTTCCTCCCCCCACTCCCCTATTGATGGGTGTTTCCTGTATTTTCCACCCTTGGGATCTTTACAGTTTACAGTGCATTAAGCATCTGCTGTTTATATCAAAAGCTCTTTGAAAAGGCATCCATTGTTTATGCCACTTACTACTAGGTAATACTGTGTTGTGCCATAGAAAGCAATAAAATAAGCAGTGATGAACTGTTGTGTGTGAATGATTTCTCCTCAGGGTCTGCAACACACAATTTGGTCCCAGTTGAAATGGTTTTAGATTGAGATTGTTATCTAGTTGGCTCAGACTTCCATGCCAATAGCCAAACAAGATGTGGCAGCAGCATACCTACGTGTACAATGGGCCTATCACTGAAATGCTCGAAACTTAAAATGCTCCCTGTATGGGGGAATTTAAATCAAAGCATGGGGGGGGGGGGGGGGGTGTAGGTGGGACAAACAGTAGAAATGGCTCTGCCAGAAGAAGGCCATCTGGATAAAATGGTTTCTGGTAGAGAAACAATGGAAAGGTGATGGTATTTGGGTTTTATTTCCTTCACCCTTGTGACACTTCGATTTATTTTATTTGAAGTATTCATACCCTGATTTCCATGTAAAATGCCCAGTAAATCAATAGAACACAGAAAAATCATAGCTACAAAATATGAATTGCAATAAGATGAAAATAGATGTCACTGTAAAATCTACTTTGATTATCTTTGTGAATTGAAACAAGTCTGCCTTGGATTGGTAATCAGATTGCATATCATTCAAAGAGACTCCTGATGAACAATCTACCCAAGTTTTTTTTTAAGTCTTAGCCACTGTAGGTTCCTGCAGAAGAAAACCATTCATAGAGCACAGGCAGTTATGATGGAGATGGTCTTTCACATATTCTGGCCCATTTAGGATCTGCATGTACAAATATGAAACGTGACCTTGGTACTTAGAGATGGTTTTGTAAGTGCCTGTATCCCTTCACCAAGTCCAGGCTACCAGAAGCAGTTCTATGAAGTAATCTCATAACTCCAAAGTATATACCAGTGGTGGCCAAACTTGCTCAATGTAAGAGCCACATAGAATAAATGTCAGGTGTTTGAGAGCCACAAGACAGGAACAAATATTACACACACATTTTTATTTTAAAAAAATATGCAAATTTGCTTTTTATTAACATTAAATGAGACTGCCAAAAATCAAAACAAAAGAGGTGAAAACAGATATTGATAATGATATTTATTTGCTAATGATATTGATTTGTCTGAGAGAGAAAGAGAGAGATGGAAAGAAAGAATGAAAAAGGTGGAAAGAAAGAGAGAGAAACAAAGAAAGCAAATAGATGGGAGGGAGGAGATAAAGTATGCCTCCCCTTTGCTTCCCCAACTGTCCTGCCAGGAACCGCACAATATGTGTGAAAGAGCCGCATGTGGCTCCTGAGCCACAGTTTGGCCCCCCCTGGTATATACTTTTTCACCTCAAGTAGTCTCTCTGCAATTCCTGAAAAGCTGATCCTGATCATTGGGAATATGTGGAATAGGATTACTATATTTTGATATCTTGGGTTTGCTTTGGGGATTACAGATCTCCAGTGCTCAAAGATATTCAGTGGTTTCCAGTTTGTTTCTGTGTGCGAGTGCTGGAATTAACTATGAAAGGCCCAAATGATCTAGGACTAGGGTGTCTGAAGGACCACCTCCCTCCATATGAACATGTCTATAAATTCAAATCCTCATAGAGACCCTTCTGTGGACACCTCTAATCTGAAAGCCAGGAAAGTACAAGAGAGAGAGAGAGAGAGAGAGAGAGATTTAAGTGGTTTTGTCATCCTCATGGAATTCACTTATGGAATCCTCCTTGTGGAATGTTCACCCTGCTAACATCTGCGTTAGTCTCTTCCCATGTGAATCTAATAGCAGTTTCAGGGAAGAAAGCAGGAGAACCAGGCTCTGAATACTCTCCCCTTAACATGCTGTTCTGATAAAAAATCTTGCCCCCAGTGGCTGTTTAAGGTTTTTAAAAAACTCAGGAGATCCAATAACAGATTTCTGTGTGCCCCCCCCCCCCCCCCGAATCTGGTTTGGCTCTAAGCAAACGGGTATATTTATTAACTGACATCTTTGTTAGTGGCTTGAAGAAGTTAGAAACACCAAATAATAAGTTGCCTTGCCTACCATTTCCCTTTATAAAGGATTAATTTTTAAAAGGTCAAAACCCAATAATATTTGCTGTGGTCTTCTGACATGCAGTAGAGGAAAATACACTTAAAGAAGATCACTTTATTTTTCTGATGGAAAAAGAGAATTAGAAATCCCACTAGTCTTTGTTCTGTTTTTGCAACATCAGGAAATTTTGTCTCTGCTATTATTGAAGCAGCTGTTCAAAAACAATTTTTCCTGTGAAAGATACACCAGTGATTTTTTTCATTGTCTGGGACTTAGAGCTTTAAACTGAATTGCTGTAGCCATTCTGTTTAGCATTGTCCAGAATCACTCCAGAAAAAGTGCAGAGGGCATCAGGTTTTCATCTCAATAATTGGCAAACTTGTGCTATCTATTCCCGAAATCTGATCTCAAAAACTTTTGCAATAAGTATATTGGGTGCTGACTTGCCATTGGGAGTGGCCATGGTTCAGTGTAAGAGTATCTGCTTTGCCTGCAAAAAAATGTCAGGTCCATACTGTGGCATCTCCAAATTAAAGGACTAAGAGCCAAACTAGATTTGGCAGCAACTCCAAGTCTACCACAGGGATGTCTCCTGCACTTAAGGGATGAAATTCCCCCTGTTTACAAATAGCATAGGGGTCCAATCCTGATCAGGATTGTGGTGGTGGGGAGGGGCTCCTGTTCTCTGAAATTTGGCCTCCTGCAAATGGTTATGAGTGGGGAGAACAGGCACCCCTCTTCACACCATGCCACAGTCCTGATTAAGATTGGGCCTCCCATGGCATTTGTAAACAGAGGGAACTTCATCCCTAAACTGTCAGAGGTATCCTAATGGTGGACTGGGAGATATCATCATGTCTAGTTTGGCTTTAAGCAATAGTTGATGTGAAGGATCTCTCCCTGAGATTCTGGAGAGCTGCTGCCTGTCAATTATCAATTACTTTGGCAATACTGAACTTGAGAAATCAGTGTTCTGATTCATTAAAAGGCTGCATTGTGTGTGTTCACTGGGCAGATGTTTTTTTTTTTTTTTTAAAAAAAGGCCAAAACATTACCTCCATGGTTTATGCAGTATAAATCTCTCCTCTTGTGGTTTTTGGGAATATCATATGGAGGGGAAAATATTACCTCTTCCCTCTCCCAGAGATGCAGTCCCAATATAAGTTTCATTCCCTCTTGCAGCTGTTACTTATGAATAAATTTAGAAATTATAATGATCTACTCTCAGATCTCCAGTATTCCCGTCTTACTGAGCCCTTGAATTCTGCTTCAGCCAAAACACTTATTTAGACAGTAACATTCTTGCATGTAATAACCATACCAGTTATAATTTTGTATGTAATAACCACATAACTAGACAGTTTCCTTTAAACTATTTTTAATTCTTTGAAATGTATCTTAGTGCACAAAAAGCACTCTCTAATTATTAACACTACTGAGGATTTGTTTAAATTAATCATTAATGGAAATTTGTAGAAGTATCCTAAACCTTCACTGTAGAAATAATTATTTCTGGATGGTTGTTTTTGCTGAAAAGTTTTCAAAATGTGTTGGAGACTTAATAAAGCTACTTATTGTTGAGAAGTGAATAGCCACATTTCAAGCTTATATGGGGTGAACATTACAAAAAAATGGCACTCACTTTGTTAAATTGCCCTCTCAATCAATCCAAGCTTTGAGGGAAAAAATTATAAAAGTAATTAATATGTTTCTGCTGTTGTAATCAGTTCAACATGCAACAGTAGATAAGACCATTCAGCATTGTGTAATTAGTGGAGGAATCAGCTCAAGTGGTGATTCTTACTGTGAGAATAGGGGTGCTGGAAGTGATGGGAGTGTCCTGCTTTTCATGTGTGAAATTCTGGAAGATGTGATGTCTGTTCAATGAGGCTTGGTGGCAAAGTATTTGATTACTGTTTCCAGATGTAGGCTTAATTTAATTATTGTGTACTTTTTTCTTGCTTTTTCAAGACCATCAAATATTGTTTTAGATAATATACTGTAATTATGTCAGTACTGATCTTCTTAGGAATCCTCAAATATGGCTGAAATGTTGTACAGTATACTATTATTCAGATAATACATCCTTTAGCACTCTGACCCAGATAGCCCAGGCTAGCCTGATCTTGTCAGATCTCAGAACCTAAGCCAGGTCGGCCCTGATTAATATTCAAATGGAAGACCACCCAGAAAGTCCAGGGCTGCTGCACAGAGCCAGACAATGGCAAATGTCACCTCTGAATGTCTTCTGCATTAAAGACCCTAAGAGGTAGCCATAGTTGGTACACAATTTGATTGGGGGGGGGGAGTGCTCTTAGCTAGTCATAGTGAGGAAGATAAGAACCATTTTTTAAAAAATCCTGATTAATCTTATTTTTGTATCATCATTTTCTGTAAGAAATTGCTTCATAAGCTACATAGTGGAAGTATCTGTGAAAAATAAAATAAACCCGTTTGTGTGTCAGTCTGAAGCACAGCAGACAAAGAGAACCAGGTTCCATAGATGGTTATGCTCTTGAAGAGTGCATTTATTTTAAATGTTTATATTGAAGCATTCTTATTCCTAAAAAAAAGTTGCACTTGTCCTGTTTTAAATTGTATCCTAGAAAATATTATTCAGAGCTAAGTGTGTATTTTCTGTATTTTCCATACTGCAAGCTTACTGCTCATTATCCAAGAATAAAAGATGTTGTGGGTTCTATGCCAAAATATGTGATTGAACCTCAGCAGTGTTGGCCCATGTACTCTGCTTTCCTCTTAGCATTCACCTTCACATACAGACGCAAGACCACACAAATATAACTGTACAAAAATATAGTGCTACTTGTGTTTCCTCTGTGAGATGACTTTGGTGTGGTTCAAGGAATCTGTATGTTCCTGAATCTAAGAATTTTGTTGTTACATCTCTCCATTGTAAAGAAGGAACAGCTACTGTGTGATGAATTGTAGAAGACCCCAGTGCATGGAATAGGGCGAACAGATTTTTCAAACAGGAATTAAAAAATCACATATAATTAAATCACAACAGGGTCTTCTGCTCTGTAGTTTATTCAATAGATTAATTGATCCAAACCTACATATGGTGATGCAGAATATGGCAGTTATTTCTGCCTACCTTCACAGAAATAATCAGATTACAATCCACTAGGGAGTCTGAGGGGGCCTCTTCAACTTTTGTGCACTTACAGCAAATTATTTCCCTTTAGGAAAGAAATAAAAAATTATAATTTAGTTGGTTATTGATAAATAAATGAGGACTATTAAAATAAAATAAAACCCCAATGAACTATTGTACAGTAGCAGAAAATACTCAAGGAGGTAGGCCTGGTATTTGCTGACATACCTGGGGAGAAGAGAAGGTGGATAAACAACAGCTGTGTGAATAATAGCAAGGATGCTTGCAGAGAAGGTTCAGATCTAGGACACACCTGCTGCAAGTGGGTGTCTTGGAAGGTTTTCTTTTCAGTTATATACACCTGATAATTGCAAGGCTGAGGTGCCCCTGGGTTTTAAGTAATAAAGCAAAGCAAAGTGAAAATGAACTGTTACTTTAAAAATTACACATCAAACAGAACTTACAAGTGTGCCCAAAGTCGTAAGACTTCAGACATGTATGAGATAATTTCAAAGGGCTGTGTATTACTTTCAGATCTTCTTCGTGTTCTCTGTGCATCACACCTCTGGGATATAGCGTGCCTGCGCCAACCCCGATCGGTATTTTCTAAAGTGGAAAGGATTTTCGCACCCTCTCCCCGGTCACATGCAGAGCTTCAGTGTGCATGACCAAGGGAGGGGCACGACAATCCCACCAGTTCTTTTCTGACTGCCGTGCTGGTAGGACCCTCCTCACTTTGGTCGGTATTTTTTTCTTCTTCTTCTCTTATCTCCTTCCTACGGATTGCCTAAAAAGACTTTCTTATTGGGACAGAACTGATTTAGAGTACTCTGCTTTGGCAGTTTACTCCCCCCCACCCCCAGCCTATGGCCAAATGGTGGGGCTTCTTTAAATGCTGCCTAAAGTGCTGCAGCAAAATCGCCCCCCCCCCAATAGACCTTTTGTGCCTTGGGGAAGCGCACCGGGTGAACTCCTGTGCTCACTGTGCCAGGTTCTTGAAGCAGACAAAGAAGAACCGAGCCACGAGACTCCGCATTGCATTATTGGAGCAGGCTCTTTCTCCGATGATGTCTTCGCAAGAGACATCCGGACATGCTTCGCTGTCGACCCCAGCTTTGGGATCGGCTACTACGCTATCCCCGATGCCGAGCGTCATCAGTGTCGAAAGGTCGATGCCGAAACCACCAATGTCAACTGTCCAGTCTGAAGCCCCTACTCCTGCCAAGAAGCGCAAGGGGGGCAAGAACGACAGGCCGAGCAAGCACAAGAAGTGCAAGAAGGGTATCTTCCCTACACGTCCACACACATCACATCGGACACAGCCCTGGCGAGGGCTGCGGTACTTGACTCTGCGGCCCTTGGGTAGCTACAAGGTGATTCCACCTTGCCTTTGGAATCACCTTGTAGCTGCGTCCTACCTACTTCACGGACTCTGATCTGGATATGGATCTAAACCAAGTGCCCCGGCTGCCCAGTGTCGAAAGTCTACATCTAGACAGGGACACTGGCGCCTCAGCTGTCTCTCTGCATCAATCAGAGGATTGGGATCGATCATCTGGATGTTACCCTCCAGCTCCCTGGGTCAGCCATCAGTGGCAGTACCTTTATGGAGCTTATCCCATGCCTGCTGTGCTCTGGTTCCCTCCACACGCCCAGAAGATTGGGACTGCCAGTCAATATCCTCCTGCCTGTCTCGATAACCAAGAGTACCCTCTGACATGGAAACTTGTGCGGCTGCAACCGTCAGTGCCGATAGGCAGGAAGCACAAACCTGCTGTTCTGCTTTTGGGACACCATGACGATCAGTCGACACCGATGCCAAACCCATTACTTTCTCCAAGCCTTTGAAACCTTCGAGATCGTCTTCATCATCTTCCTCCGATGATGAAGCCCCTACCCAGGAACCCTCCCCACTGCAACAAGTGGCAGATTGTAAACCTGAGCAACACTATTGTGGACTTTTCTGGTGATTTATGAGAACAGTGAAAGGACTATGCTGCCAGTTATGTGGGCTGAAATAGTGCACACGGTAACCAGTGAGAAGATGGTGGCAAATGCCTCCAACGAAGGTTTAAAACACCATTTTTTGAGGTTACCACCTCCAGCCTGGAGGTTGTCACAAAGCACAAAGACACTCACACACACAAAAAAAGCCATGTGCTAGGGGCATATACCACTAACTCCATGCGAGAACAAACTCCATACACGTACACAGGCTTGAACCGCCTCCTACAAGTCCCCTCTACATCAAAGGACTTCACACGAGGGTGTGAAAACAGTGGGATGCTTCCTGCTGGACCAGTTCTGCTGCCCAGGACCCGCTTTCATCTAGAAGATCACGCCAGGTGCAGCTGACGTCAACATCCTGTCCTGACCATCAGGTAGATCTAAATATTGACCACTCCCATAGGACCCTCTTAGTGGCTAGGGACAGAGAACGGACCATCTATAGGCATTCCTGGGAAGGTCTCATACCTTGCCAACCTCCCGGGAACACCCCCCCCAATAAATACTGCTCCCCAAGAGTCACAGAATAGTTAGTTTTCCTGCTCGTTCCTGCTTGTTCTCCCTCCCTCAAAGATCCTTGGGTGCACCACTTGGATCCGCCACATGGCTTCTGCTGGTCCAGGACCATGACCCTTTGTCCGAAGATACTTTCCCCACTTTTTCCAGACGGACTCCGCTAGATTCCTATATAGGTGAATATCACCCCCGACGGACACCATCAATTCTCCTGCTCATGCAAACGTCTCTGTAATTCTACCTAATTTCTTAGATCTGTGTAAACGTGTGTATGATTGTGTAATATTGCTTATGAATCTCTTATCATTTTTATAGTAAACACTTTATCTTTATAACTCTTAACTTGAGTCTTGTGTCAGTTCCTGGGAAGTCTTGGTGAAGCACAGCCTCTGTAGTCACAGGTGGAGACCCACAACGCCTGCTGCATATTGTTAAGAGCTAATATTCCCCCAAATATTAATAAATAAGAGAGCAGTCAGGCTAACAGGATAACCTCCCCATCTCCCCATCCGAGGATCTGAAATCACATGGGGATTTCATCAAGAGGATGGCCAATATGCTCACGTTCTCCACTGTTCAGCTTGCACCCACTGTGACAGACTCAGTGTTTGATATAGTACAATTAGACACTTCCACAGCCATTGCATTAGCATTGACCTCAGTCTTACTGCAAGCTGCCAAAGCACCATGGTCTCACCTGGCTTCTACTCATATTTCTAGCAAAAGGATTGACCACATGTACAGGGGGCAGGAATTGGGAGCTGAATTCTTATTCTTTCACTCTAAACCCAACTCCATTGTTGTCACGCCCTCGTCTAAGGGCACATGCGGCCATTTCTCTCCTCCTGACAAGGAAGGGAAGAAACTCAACTCCTTTGGGTGCAGATTCTATTCGGCAGGAGCATTAGGAATTAAAACTTCCAATTATATGGCCTGCATGGGTAGATACCAGTATGCCCTCTGGGAGCAAATGACTGAGTTTATTGCTTTCCTCCCTGAAGACATGAACCATCAAGCCAGGAGGCTCCAGAAACACAATCTGGATGTGGCAGCTAAAATGCTCACATTGGCAGTCACGCTCAGATGTCATGCCTGGCTGCTCTCCACGTCCCTACCTAGTGACACTAAAGCCTTTGTTGAGGATCTGCCTTTCAAAGGTGAGGGGTTGTTCCATTCCACTACGAATGCAGTCCTACAAAAACTGGACAAAGACTTCATGTAATTTGGGAGTCTCCCAGCCTCCCAAACAATCCAAGTCAAAGTCCTGGAACAAATCCTGGGCCCGCAGATCGTTCCAAAAGTCCTCCCCAGAACTTCAATGGGAGAAATCCTCCGGTTTCCAGTCACGGCCCTATGGGAAAAAACAGAAGTTCAGTACTGCCTCCCAATAGAGGGCCAAGGCTTCCTAGCCCCCCCAAGCAGAACCTTTGACTTAGGACAACTGGCCAAAACTCCCACCTTTCTGTCCCCATTTTTGTCTGCCTGGAGAAAGATAACATTGGACAGATGGGCTCTCTCTGTCATCGCAGAGGGCTATCATATGGAGTTTCTTCAGGTACCTACAAAGTCGTATTTCATCCCTACACCCAGCTCTGTCACACTACTAGATGAAATCTGGAACCTCTTTCAGAAGGACGCAATAGAACCCGTCCCTTCTTCCTGACTTCCTGAGCAGGGGGGGAGCGTCGCTGCACAAATGGGAACTGAACTGGACCTACCTCCAACCAGTATTCGATTGTTGGGGTTACCTGAAGATAGATGTGTTTGCATCCCAGCACAGCGTGAAATGCCACCTGTTTTGCTCTAGGGCGGGGAGGGATTTTGCCTCCCTGGGAGACGGACTCCTTTACCTATGGGCATGCAGACATGTATATCTGTTCCCACCAATTCCTCTTCTTACTAAGGTGATCAACAAGGCGATGAGGGACCATCCTGGTTGCATTCTGGTAACCCCGTGGTAGCCCAGACAGCATTGGTTCCCCACTCTCCTACACCTATCCAAGGCCTCTTTGTCCACTCCCCAGTGGTGCCCGATCTCCTCCTGGCACAAGGGGGACAAATGTTGCACCACAATGTACCTCATTTCAGGATGACAGCGTGGCAGATCCTGTTTTGAAAATAAGTAACAGAATAGCCCACGTGCTTCTCAATTGCCGAAAGCCCTCTACACATTGGTCCTATGACGGGAAATTGAGGAAGTTTGTGGCTTACCTTAGTTCAGAAAGGTTGCCCCCACCTCCTATGGATCTGAATGCTGTTTTCGGCTTTCTCCGCTCCCATATCGACATGGGCCTCAGTTGTGCCTCTCTACGGGTCTATTTGGCCACTATTTCCGCAAATCATTCTGAAATAGAAGGTCATTCAGTGTTCTCCCACTCAAGGACAAAAGAATTCATGAAGGGCCTCAGTTGCCTCTTCCCCCCGACCTGAGGCCCAACACTAGCTTGGGACTTGCCTCTGGTTCTGGCAAGACTGACGGGCAAGCCTTTTGAGCTGATGGCCACCTGTAGTCTGCAACTCCTCTCATGGAAAACTGCCTTTTTGGTGACCATCACGTCCACTAGACATGTGAGTGAGCTCTCGGAACTCCGTTGTGACCCACTTTACCTCATCTTCCATCATGATTGTGTTACTCTGACTCTGGACATCTCCTTCTCACCCAAGATAGTCTTGGAGTTTCACATGAGGGCAGATATCACTCTTCCAGTGTTCTTTCCGACCCCTCAGAATGAGGAGTGTCATCTTCATGCACTGGATGTGAAAAGAGCTCTGCTCTTTTACTTGAATAGGACTCTTTTCGAAGATCTCCAGCTCTCTTTGTCTCCCATGCCCTGCTGGGGCAATGTCGGAAGCTATAATCTCAGTGTCTGTCCAAATGAATTGTGGAGACAATCAAACTGTGCTATTTACTGGCAAAGAAGCCATTGCCTGGTCCGCTTTGTGCGCATTCTACCAGGGCAGTAGCTACTTCCACAGCCTTCCTCAGAGGGACGCCTTTGGGAGAAGTCTCTAATGCAGCTACTTGGGCCTTCCCTCACATGTTTGTGAGGCACTACACCCTTGATGTCCATCTTCACCAATGTTCTGCAGTGGGGTGAGCTGTGTTGCAGGTGGTGCAAGTTTAAGACCTCTAGTTCCCTCCTCCAGGTATGTGTGGTTTTTTTCTCACTTGTTAATCTCCCAAAGGTGTGATGCACAGAGACCACGGAGAAGATATACAGGTTGCTTACCTGTAACTGGGGATCTTCGAGTGGTCATCTGTGCATCCACACCACCCACCCTCCTTCCCCTCTGCTGTCGGTCTTTCCTATCTTGCTCTGTTGGCAGTGGTCAGAAGGAACTGGTGGGATTGTTGTGCCCCTCCCTTGATCATGCGCACTGGAGCCCAGCATGTGACTGGGGAGAGGGTGCGAAAATCCTTTCTGCTTTAAAAGATACCGATTGGGGTCGGCGCAGGTAAGCAACTTGTATTTTTGTATCATGATTATGCTGCTTAACAATAATGATTACAAGTGTACATTATTGCATAGTTTCAGTTATTATGTTGCCTTAATTAAAATGTTTGGAAACAAAAGATGCCAAGCCATTATGTAGTTCTTTTTAGACAAATCAGAAGTCTTCCTGACTGACTCGCATGGCAATTTATTTTAGTTAATCACATATACGTTATTGGAACAATTCTGTTTCTACCATTTATAAGCTGTTCAAAATGAAGTAATGAAACTCTCCTGAAATTGCACAGCTGCAAATGATTTAGAATGGACTAGGACTGAATTTATCTTATGCTCAACCCAAAAGTGTAACTTCTTGGGGAAAGTAGTTCATTGGCATAGCATGCATAGAATGCTATCTTTATTTGTCCACTTTTTTGTCAAATGATCTTCAGAAACAAACATGGAGAAGACCTTGAAGCGTTACTGTAGATAGTCCTAGGCTAGATTACTCTAAACTTGAAGTACAGAACCCCTGCTCTACTTGGTATCATAGCAGCTTACTCATTAATCAGGTGGAGGGAATGCATATCCTAGCAAAACAAAGGAAATCAGCATTTTAATTGATTTCTCAGAAGAACCAACATGGAAGGAAAGGAATTCAAAAAACCATTAACCCATATGCATGATCTGGAAAGCTACTTTTCTCCTGATGAGAAAACAATAGAATATGGATTTGCAGCACGAAGGGCAGGAGAAAGAGGGATGGGAAGAGGGGAAACAGATGCATATAGAGACCCAGGTGGAGAAGAACAGGCCACAACTTTATTGATTACAGGAGGAGCATTGGTGTGGCATAGAGCACAGATCCAGGCATTGCCTGACCCACCTGCCGACTGATGGAAGACATCACCAGCACACATGTTGGAGGTAAACCTGAAATGGCAAGTCAGTGGACCCACATGGGTGCAAGCCTTTGTGTGGTTCCCTTCTTTTTTGAGAGCAGAGTCAGGCAACAGTTCCACTCACAAAACCCTTAAGGGAGTCCCCAGCTGGGAGAGGCAAGCACACAGGCACACCCTCTCCCCCAAATGGATCTGACCCAATGCCTGGAAATGCCACCAGAGCCAGACAGAGCCTGCCTAGCTCCTCTCAAAGCTTCTACTACTGCAACCAAGAAAGAAGGGTGTTGTGAATCCCATGGAGCCAAATGTCCTGTCCCCATCACAAGAAGTACATGTCATCCACTCTGAACAGAATTGCCTGCCTGAAGGAAATGTTTGGGTGACATATTATAGAGCTACCTGCTGCTTTCACAACTTGCCCAACTGTCTTGCTTACTTTCCTCCTGGTGCTGTTAGCCTTGCTGTGGGAAGCAGCCCCCTGCCAGACACACCTCTCAAGCCCCTCTGTCCAGAACAGCCACATGTCCAGAAGGTGTGAAAAAAAAGACTGAAGATTTGCTATCTTGGTCGATCACCAGCTGCTGACTCGCCGTCTTGCCGACGTGGGGATACAGGGGCGGGCCTTGCAGTGGCTTGTCTTCTTTCTCCAAGGTCGGGGACAAAGGGTGGTTGTAGGGGAGCAGCAGTCCAGGAGACACCCACTTGAATGTGGTGTGCCTCAAGGGGCAGTGCTCTCCCCGATGCTATTTAACATCTATATGCGCCCCCTTGCCCAGATTGCCCGGAGGTATGGGCTGGGATGTCATCAGTATGCTGATGACACCCAGCTCTATCTGATGTTGGGTGGCCAGCCGGATTCGGACCTTGAAGATCTTAACCGGGCATTGCACGCCGTGGCTGGGTGGCTCAGACTGAGCAGGCTGAAATTGAACCCGGCGAAGACGGAAATCCTGTGTCTGGGACGGGGTGGACCAGGGCGGGGGCTCCCACTCCCGAGCTTCGACGGGGCACCGTTGGTGCCTGCGTCGCGGGTAAGGAGTTTGGGAGTGCTCCTGGATCCCTCCTTGTCGATGGAGGCCCAGGTAGCAGCCACTGCCAAGTCGGCCTTTTACCATCTCCGGCTGGCACGGCAGTTGGTCCCCTACCTTGACCGCGCTAACCTAGCCACAGTGATCCATGCTACGGTCACCTCAAGACTGGACTACTGCAATGCCCTCTACATGGGGCTGCCCTTGGTGCAAACCCGGAGGCTGCAGCTAGTGCAGAATGCCGCGGCCAGGTTGGTGATGGGTCTCTCAAGACGGGACCATATCCAACCTGTGTTAGCGGAGCTGCACTGGCTGCCTATTGCATACCGAGTTCGCTTCAAGGTGCTGGTTCTTACCTTTAAAGCCCTATATGGCCAGGGTCCAACGTATCTGAGGGACCGCCTTTCTCCGCATATACCCCAGCGAGCACTGCGGTCGGGGTCATGTCACCGACTTCGAGTCCCGGGCCCCAAGGAAGCCAGGCTCACTAGGACCAGGGCCAGAGCATTTTCAGTGGTGGCTCCAACCTGGTGGAATGAGCTCCCGGAGGAGACCAGGGCCCTGAGGGACCTAATGCAGTTCCGCAGGGCCTGCAAGACAGAGCTCTTCCGCCAGGCCTTTGGTTAGGAGCCGCCGCTGTCACTGTAACATCGGAAGATCATTTGCATGGAAACTGGCCCGAAAGCAGTCCAGGCCGATACCGCTGGCTGGAAGTTTCCCTATTTGAAAGGATGCCATCTTGATGAGATCAGAAGCACTTTAAATTGGGACGATAGTTTAGGAATGTAGTTATGTTGTTGTACAACGTAGTTTTATTGTTGTTATTGTTTTTAACCTGTTTTAAAATTGTTATGATACGTATGGCGTCTTAGCCCTTGTTAGCTGCTCTGAGCCCGCTTGCGGGGAGAGCGGGGTATAAATACAATAAATAAATAAATAAATAAATAAGGTTCACCCCTTTCCAGATGAGTAGGTTGTTTTCATCTAGTTGAATCATGAGGGCATCCAGGGCCCCCAGTGGGTGACAGGACTCAAGATAGCCTCTTTGACCCATCCAGGAGATCTGAAGCTGGCCTTCCAGCCCTAATGAGGTGCCCCAGCCAGTTGTGATGAATAGCTGACTACCCAGGAAATGATGCTGTGGCCAACTATCCAAACTTGACTTGATGCTTCCTATGGAAACTACAAGGAGGGAATCTTAGAGGTGGAGCCTGGGCAGATGTAAGACTTGTAGGTGGTGGAATTCCAGTGACTGATGGCCTGAATACAGGCAGGGGCAGCCCAGTTGCAGCAGCCGAGGTGGCAGCTCCAATTCGAAAAGATTGTGTCCCAGAGTCACTTGGGAGAAGACTGAGGGCAGCTAAACAGGCCTGCATGACCCCAGCAGATTGGAATCTGGTGAGGTAGGTGGCATCAACATGGATGAACAGGGGGTGGAGCTGGGGTGGATAGTCAGATATTCTGTGGTGGCAAGGACTGGGCAGGGCTGACCACTCAGGGCTGCCCGCAGGCTCACAAGGGACCTGCACCCCTCTGATCCATTTTATATCTCCTCAGGGTTAGACACAGTGCAGGCCACTGGACAGGCATCCTGCAATCTGAGGGATGGGCCAGAGATGTCATGCTGGGAAGCCAGAACCAGCTTGCTGCACCAGAAGGCAGTTTTGAATTTGGACCAGCATACCCCAGAGAGCTCCTGAAGCAGCCTGACCAGAACAGCGAAGGTGATGGGTCTTCAGGCATTGGGTATGGGGGAGAGAACCCCCTCCAGCCCTCAGTGGCCTGGTGGGTGATTAAGGTGTGTCAGGGGTCAGCGAAGCCATAGGCCTTTCTGTAGAAAGAAATCTCTGTCAAATGAGTGGCCATGGTCCTCAGCACCATGCTCTACTCTTTCTAAGAGGCTAAGTACTGGAGTACCATGGTTTTGGAGGTGGGCCAGGTGCCTCTGCCCCCGACAGCTGTAGAGAAGGCCAAGAAGGCTGCCATTGCCCATGAAGAAGAATGCCACGTGTAGGGACTAATGGAATTAAATACTCCCTGCATTATCAACTACTGCCAAGAGCTCACCGGTTCTCTGGGAAGGGATCTGGTTGGCTGTTCACACTGGGGGCTAGGAACTGCAACCTCTCACCCTGAAAGTGAGATAAGGCAACCAAGATGTTGTTATTTGTGCCTACAGTATATTGGGCTGAAAAGGAGATGTTAGCAAGCACACAAGGATGAACCTGTGCATGAGGAGCATGACTTGCTCAGAGCATGAGGTTTGATTTATGATGACCCACACCACGGCCTGGTTGTTGCACCAGAAGGACATCTTCCTGAAGAGAACTGCCCAGGTGATTACTGCTACCAGAATCGGGAAGCATTCAAGGAAGGTGAGGTCCTTCAGGATGTCAGACCCTGACCAGTGCACAGGCCACTGTTGGATGCCCCAGCGGCTCGTGAAATACACACCAAACCCTGATGCATCCAGCTGAACTTATTGTGGTACCCAGATCTAAGGGGGCTTGCCAAATCAAGATCCCATTAAAGGTGGAAAGGAAAGAGAGCCAAACCTTTAAATCATCCTTCATGCCCTGTATGACTCTAATGTGATGCTGCAGGGAATAAGTCCTGCCCATGCACCTGACAAGGTGGGCACAGAAGATCCACTCAGGAGAAACAACTCTGCAAGCAAAGTTTAGATGTCCCAGGAGAGTTTGAAGCTCCCTCACTGCACATTTGCTGTATGAGAGGACTAGGGTGATAAGTGCCTGAAGGACAGCCAATTTGTCATCTGGGAGACAGGAAGTGCCAGTGACAGAGTCCAGCAGGATCCCCAGGTAAACTACTTGTGTGCAGAGGCCCTTGATTTTGTCCTGGCCAATGGCACATGCATTTCCCCTGCTAGAGCCTGAAAGGTGGCCAGCCAGGAGATGCAACAGGACCACCCACTGTACCCACAAACAGGAAGTTGCCCAGGTAGTGTTTAACATGGGGGGGGGGGGAGGTGTGGTCCTTGACAGCCCATTTCAGAAAAGCACTAAAGACCCTGAAGGCTGTGCAGGCCACAAAGCAGCCCATGGGCATGGTCTTATCTGCATACTGTAGGCCATTTAACTTGAAACCCAACAGACAGAAATTGCTGGGATGGACAGGCAGCAGTTGGAAGGCAGACCGATGTCATACTTAGGCATAAGGGCGGCGAAGACACAGGACTGGACTGTGCTGAAACATGGTTGAATGAGGAATACCATGCAGAGTAGAATTCCTGGGGGCTGCCCTTGTTGATGGACTAACCTTTGGGGTAGGTCAGGTGGTAGATTAACCTAAATTCTACCAGTGCTTTCTTGGGGACCACCCTTAATGGTTATATCCTCAGGTTTGGAATGGGGGGAGCTGAAGGGGTCTATGACCCAGCTTACTGTACACCTCTTGGCTACTTTGGCAGCCAAGAAATTGGGCAAGTTACGGGCAGAGTTAAACTTACTAGATTACTTAGGGATGTGGGGGATGGTAAAGGAGATGCAAAAACTTAGGTCGAATCCCACCTGGCTTTGGGTACCACTCCAACAGCAGGTGACGAGCGTGGGTGCAGATGGGGATGTAAGCTAGGCCCAGTCCTGGAATGTTAGAATGCCTATGGCTATTTTCCAGAGCCTGCGGCAAGGTCAGGAGAAATGATGGACACAGTCTTCTTCCTTCTAGCATTAGAGGGGGATTGACCTCCCCAAAGTAGCTGCTAGCCATTGTGGCGGCAGACACAGAAGAGCCTGGGTTGGGGCCTGTAGCAACTGTCACAGTTATGTTTGGACTTGCAACAGGTTCATTAGCACTTCTGCAGCACACTGCAGTCTGACTCGTGTCTGAGACTCACTTTTGCTGCCCTGGCTGGATAGGGTCTACCCTTGATGTGAGACCCCATGACCAACAACCAAAGCTTGTCATTGATGAGGTCCCATTTGGCCTGCTCACTGTGTGAGGCTGGCTTGCAAAAGGCCTCATTGTAATCACTGCCCTGGTCTTTAGTACATTCCCCAAGTGGTTGGACAGGTTCCAGCTGCATTTGGAATAAACAGATTGTACCACACCTATGAAGACAGTGTACTCCTCCATCCGTCTAGTTTCAGAAGTTTGAAGAAGTCAACACACTACTTACTGAGGATATATGGGTGTGTCTCCTGACCTTGTGGGCTAGGTGGATAGCAGACAGATCCTCTACATCAGGGGTGTCAAACAAGGCCCCAGAGCCCAGTACCTGAGGGGGGTTAGTTCATCATCTTCCCAGTCCCCTTCCTGCTTCACATTTTTACCCTGGAGACTGGGCTCACAGCATTGGTGGCAGGAGCTGGCAGGGGAATGGGTTTGCCCCCCTCCAGGCAGTGTGCCCAGTGCTGCACCACCACCCATGAGGGTTTTCCTCTGTAAACCCCCAGCCCATGGGGGTTCCAGTGAGGACTCACGAACTCAGAGCTTACCAGCTGCTGTCCTTTATAAAGTTTGTATCTCCAGTACTTGGCATTATATTTTATGGCACATGTGGCCCGGCCTAACAAAGTGACACTTGTGTCAGATCTGGCCCTTGTAACAAATGAGTTCAACATCTCTGCTCTAGATCATTACATGTGACTAAGGCAGATGTGGACCATGGAGCCTGTCTGGAACCCCATACAGCCCCAGGGCCCCTGATGCTCTCACTCTTCCTCCTGATGGCTCAGGTGGACAAAACTGGCATGTGGGCACCTGCAACCCAATAATCCCAAAAGCATGAGTAGATTCCTTATCTAAGGTGGACTCATCTACCAAATTCCCACTGTGCAATGTGTTGTCATCTCATGTTGATATCCTTGCCTTTTGCTGCTTGGGTGATTCCTCTTGTGGGGCCCACATCTCCTGGTATCATCCTCATTGGAGGTGCTGGAGCTGCTGGAGTTGATGCCTGTGCAAGCTACCCCTCAAACTAGAAAGCCGCATGATGTCTTGCAGATGAGGGGGAAAAGAAACCCCTTGCCCAATTGGGGGCCTCTTACTTGTACAACATGGCTGCTGGTGACCCAAATGGCTGCCAAAGTGTCTGGACCAAGCAAGGAGCCACAAGACCTGATTCCTACTCATCACAAAAAGAGAAAGAAGAAAAAGAAAGTGGAAGAAAAAAGAAGTGGAAGTGTTTCAGCTCTTCAGGGCTGGTATGGGAGGATTCAGGGGAGTGGTTTCAGCTTGATGGGAGAGGAACCCATGCTCTTAGCTGAGCCGGGGGTGTCTCAGGCCCTCCGAGGCCACCACTTCCAGAGCTAAGCTGTTCGAGCTGATGCAGAACTCTCTTGGCCCAGTGAGGGTACCACTCCTCAAGCCTCTATCTATAGCCAGCTACATTCCTCTTGCCCCAGAGCAGAAGCAGGAGAAGTCACCGCTAACCTTCCCTGAATCTTACTGCTCCACAACAAAATTCTGCTTCTTCCAGCACTCTGTCCACACTGCCAGCAGGAACCAACTGAGTGAAGGGGCCCAGGGCAGCATGGCCTAATAAGGGGGACAAGCTGACCAGAAGGAAGACCCTACTCCTCAGGTCTGCCACTAGCTCCACCCTCCCCAGGCTGGCCCCAGAGGTTAGCAATTGGCTGGCCAGCTGCAAACTCTGCCAGGCCCCTGCTCAGGAGGCTCAGAACCATGGCAACAAGACCCTGGCTGCATCCAGGGAATGCAGCAGCCCCTTTCCAGCTCTTCTCCTTGCTCTGTGGTCGCAAAACAGCCCCAGGTGAGTCTGGGGTAGTAATTTCTCCTTACACTAAAGGAAGAAACTAGTTTAAATGGAGAGTAATTCACTGGCTCTTGCAGGCCAACACTTTACATACAGTACTAAAATAGAAGTCATACCCTAAAATGGCTACACAATATTACCATATTTACCAAAAAAGGACCCTGAATAGAAGACAACCCTCCTGAAAAAGCTTTTAAAACGATTTTTTAAAATATTGTATTGTATTTAATTATTGTGTTGTAACATGTATGTGAATTTAAGATGCTTCCCCTGTTTTTCTTGATGGTTCGTGGGGGGGGGGGAGGGGGACACACTAGTTTTCCTTTCAAGTAAATAGGGTAATAACAATCTTGTTTACTATTCTAAGCACAGTTAGATTATTGAGATATATTGCTTTACTTTTAAAAGTCATGCTCTGGTTGCTTTTTTAAAAACTGTAGTTTTATTCTTAAGTTATAAATAGTGTCTTTTGTAAAGGCCAAAAGGTTGAAGCCCTCTATTATTGTAGTTCTATATAGTATTCTCCTTGCACATTATCAGAAAATCTCAACAGATGTTTGATGGATGGTAGAACTTACCAGTAGCAAGTACTATCTTTAGTTTTACTATTTCCAAACTTGAAATAGCTGGTGAACAATAAATTATACACTGGAAGCAGCCTTCTCAGTAGTTATTATATGACTGTATTTTACAATTTTGCCTATGAATATATTGTTTATGGCCAGTTCTACCATTGTATTGTAATTGGGGCTAAATGGGAGCATTATTATACTCAGGAATTTTGAGGATATAAATCTGATGTTTGGCTATCTTGGTAGTACTGTTACCTCAATAGAGACCTCATGTACCTGTATCCTAATTTAGGAAACACAAGGGAGCCAGAGATCCAGATGATTCAAGTAAAGCTTTATTGCTAGCAAAAGCGGGAAAAACTTACAAAGGGTTTTTCCGAAGATCATGCAATTACATCCATACCTCATATACAGTTCAAACAGGCGGAGGCGTATTCTATGTATGGTCATTTCCTACAAATACGTGTCCTTAAAGATCTATTCTAAGGACTTGACATTTCACCTATGCCAAGTCTTTGTACCTTTCCCATGTACATCAAAGGCTAATCTCGCCCAAGCACACCTTTGTTCCCTAAATATCAATTCTTTGAAGTAATTTTAACTTTATTCCCCCTTCCCGTTCATGTGGGTAGCTCACAAGTGAATATTAATTAATATGTGTAGTTGAGAGTCGGCTAGGCATGACAGCTAATGGCTAAAGGCTTAATCAGTAACCCTTGGTTCTTGTGACAGACCTGAGTGACGCTGCTGATGGCCTAGGCCAGGCTAGGCCAAGGTCCATCAGTACAGTATACATGAGAAAGAACCTTCCAAGCTATCTCTTTGAAACCTTATTCATTTTAGTGGGATGAAGGTTAGGAGCCTTGTGCAAACCCTATTGATGTGAATGGAAGTTGTATTCTCGAGCTTTGTGAATTGTCCATATGTATGCATTTTGACTTCGAAGGTGTAAGCTCATTTATATCATCCTCTCCCTGAGACTAAACATGTTTCTTTCTTGATAGATGCCTACTCTCAGCAAAATAAACTCTACATTCTATGTTTATGAGCTGTTATTTATATAGCAGTTGTAGCTGAGTACTGAGGCTCAAAGCTTAAGCTTGAGATGAAGTGTACTGTGCCAATGCTGCACAATCATGTCTCTGATCTGTCATCCAGTTCAGTGAAACACATTGTTACCAGGCTGCTAGTCTAGTGATCAGGGGTCCTTTTGTAGAAAAAGAGGTGCAGGAGCTCATTAGCATAACTCATTAGCATTACTTATTTGCATATGCTACACCACCTGACATCACCAGAAGTATGTCAGAAGGCAAGAAAGAAAGGAGAGAGAGAGAAAGAAAAAGAAAGAAAGAAAGAAAGAAAGAAAGAAAGAAAGAAAGAAAGAAAGAAAGAAAGAAAGAAAGAAGGAATGGCAGAGAGGGGAATAGCTACTAATCCAAGCCTCAGCAATACCCCTATTCTGGGAGGATAGCTTCAGTGGTGGCTAAAGCCTTCAGAAGGCTGGTTGGAGGAACAAGGACCTTTCCAGGGGACGGGGTTATTTTGCTGCAGCCATGACAGAAGCAGGCATTCCCCCGTGGGGGGGGGGGGGAGCTGGCACCAACTCCAGGAGCTGCGCTCCCCCGAGCTCCTGCTTGAAAGGACCCCTGCTAGTGATGCTCCACTATAAATATTTATTATCTTGGCACTTGTCTTGGCTTTGTTCCTTTCCTACAGAAGATCAGTAACCCTGTCATACTACTGAGGAAATGAAGGTGAACTGAACTGCATACTTCCTCAGAGGCACATGATAGTATGATGGCCATGCTAGAATTTGAACCTTTGTGAACAACTTCAGTTATGATGATGTTAGTGCAAGCATCTTCTCACTCCGATTTTCATCCTGGTTGATAAGAGTATAAAGAGTATTTTCAGCAAGGGGATGAAGATTTTACATATCTTCCCGCAAGGGGAAATGCAAAAGTTCTGTTTTGGGCAAGATAACAAAGCACAAACAAGAAGTGCAACACTACATTTCTTGGTGGGGGGTGGGTTTAATGCCCAAGTCTGGCTTGTGGGGAAATTATAAAACATAGTTCATGGTTTTGGTGTTATGGCAAACCAGGGCTTGTTGAAAACAAAAAAGCAATTAGCTCACAGTTTGCAAATGGCCAATGAAGGCTGCAGTTCTCATACTGGAATAAATGTTGTTAGTGGTCAAGGTGTCACTGGCAGGGATGGCATAAACTGGTGCACAAACTAAAGTCCATGATGAATTTTGGCTGGTTCATAGGCTGTCACGAACTTTGAAAAACTTTTAGTACTCTTTGTAGTGGTTCATGGTGGTTCATGAATGGATACATTTTCCAGATAGAGTGGCACAGCTCAAATAATCTGTTTATAAAACTCCAAGGCAACCGGGGGGGGGGGGGCAGAATTGTCCAGCCTTGGAAACACCAATAGGAGCCCTCCAAAGCTTAACACGCACTGCCAGCCACCAATCACAGAGTTCTCATTCTTCTCTATGGGCTCAGAATACTATATATTCAGTCAACTCACCTCCCACTCTCTCCTCTCTTGTCTGGTGGCAGTAAAAGACAGAGGCACAGAGGTTCTTAAAAGCAGAGCAGATCCATTACTTTCTGCTTGTGATCTGCTGTCTGCTGCTAGGGTTTGAGTGTAGGTGGACTCAGGGCTCTGAGCCATCGAGTCTCTCTGCTCATGCCAAGCACTGGGGCTTAGCTACTGGGTTCCTTGGCAGAGGACCCAGATTTTATACTCCCCCCTCTCCTGATTGTGATCTGCTCTTTGCTGCTGCTGTTTGGGTATAGGTGGACTCAGGGCTCTGAGTCTCCCTGCTCATGCCTAGCACTGTGGCTTAGCTACTGGGTTCCTCAGCTGAAGACCCAGATTGTATATCCCCACCCCTCTGATTGTGATCTGCCCTCCACTGCTGGGTTTTGGGTTTGGCCCACATTTTAAATTGTAAAATTGTTTTTATTGTTTTATGCCTGTGGCCTTGTTAGCCGCCCTGATGGGGAGGGTGGGGTATAAATCAAATAAGTAAATAAATAAAAAATAATAATTTATATCCCCCCCAGGCTCAGGTGTCAGGAGTGGTCTCAGGACTCTGATTCACCCAGTCTGTGCTCCAGCCAAGCACAGGGGCTTAGCTGGTGGGTTCCTCAGACGAAGGCCCACATTTATGTGCCCTCCCAGGGCTTGGGTGTCAGGGATGGTCTCAGGGCTCTGAGCCACCCAGTCTCTCTGTTCCACATGAGCACAGGGGCTTAGCTGGTAGTTTCCTCAGATGAAGGCCCACATTTATATGCCCTCCCAGGGCTTGAGTGTCAGGGATGGTCTCAGGGCTCTGAGCCATCCAGTCTCTGCTCCAGCTGAGCACAAGGGCTTAGCTGGTGGGGTCCTTGGACAATGGCCCACATTTATACCCACCCCTCCTGACTGGGAAGACCATGAAAGTGGGTGGAAGGGGTGCTTGTCATGGGGGGAAGAAGTCTGCCCCTGGCATACCGGAGGCCCTGTCTCTGGACATCAAACCTAGCCTGCCACTCCCCTGGAGCTCAGCCCCAGCAGGGCATCACCAGGGGTCTTAGAATGTCCTTCCCCAGCTATGTCCATGGGGCTCTTTCAAGAGGAAAAAGAGTTTTTAGCAGCACTGCCCAGACAACAGCAGTTGCTAAAAGTCTATGGAGAGGACTTTGATAGCAGTGGTTCACCCCAACTTCCTGCTGTTCCTGCTGCCTTAAGTACACCACCCTCTAGTGCCTCCTAGCCCAGTGCTAGAGAGCAGCTTTACCTCCCATCTCCTCCAATTGTGAGGTCCTGTTTCCATGTTCCATCCCGTTCCCACTCACCCCTTTGTGGTGGAGTCCAACAATCCCCCAACACCTGCCTTCCTCCATTCTCTGCAGGTACCCCACTTTACTGCCACCAGAGGAAGGATTGGTAGGCAGTGGGAGAAGGAAGAGGCCCACTACCTCTCAGCAGGGACAAGTGGAGGGGGAGCAGTAGACTCCTCTTAGAATGGCTCCCCCCACTCAGGGTGTTATGGCTGGGACTTTGGGGCAGGCCACCCTCTAAGAGTCCCTGCCCCCAGGGACACTGACAGTGTCACCCAAAAGGGAAAGGGGGAGAGCTCAGAAAGCACTCACTTGTGTCACTGATGAGATGATAGCTGTGGATGACCAATCCTTCTCCCTTTCTCTCCTTTTCAATGGCTGCTGCAATACCTGGCTCTCTAGTACTCCATCCCCTCATGGAGGACCATGAGCCAGCAAGTCTTGCCCGTCATGCACTGCTCTGCAGTGGTGATCATCAAGGGCAAGCTCTCCAAAGTGCATGCTAGAGGTTTACGAGATTATGCATGGGATAGAGCAGGTAGAGAAAGAAGTGCTTTTCTCCCTTTCTCACAATACAAGAACCCATGGGTACTCAATGAAATTGCTGAGCCGTCAGGTTAGAACAGATAAAACAAAGTACTTCTTCACCCAAGGAGTGATTAACACATGGAATTCACTGCCACAGGAGGTGGCGGCGGCTACAAACATGGATGGCTTCAAGAGGGAATTGGATAAACATATGGAACAGGGGTCCGTTATTGGCTATTAGCCACAAGGTATAGATAGGAACTCTCAGTCTGAGGCAAGTGATGATGCTCTGTATTCTTGGTGCTTGGGGGGGGGAACAACAGTGGGAGGGCTTCTAGTGTCCTGGCCCCACTGGTGGACCTCCTGATGGCACCTGGTATTTTTGGCCACTGTGTGACAGAGTGTTGAACTGGATGGGCCATTGGCCTGATCCAACATTGGCTTCTCTTATGTTCTTAAGGCCAAACCGTCCACTTCACCGCAGACCTCTGGAGCACCCAGCAGCATAGGTACCTCTCCCTCACTGCCCACTGGTGGCAACCAAAGGACTTCATTGTCCAGACTGTTGGACCCAGGGCCCAGGAGGGGACAGTCCTGCCACTGGGCTACAAAGTGGTTCTGCTCCATGCGCAGGGGAGTGGCTACATGGTCTGTGGCTTCATGGTCACGGATGCCCCCACCAACATGCTGGCAGCAGTGAAGGCTGCGTGCCTCAACGGCACCGTCTGCCTGGTACACACTTTACCTGGTGGTGAAGAATGCTCAAGGGGTGAGGAGCACTGTGAGAGTCACCTGGGACTCTGCCACCCATGAGTTGCAGTCCCTTCTTGAGACCTGGCTGGCCACTTCTCATGCAGCATCAAGTCTGTGCATCTGGTGTGCGAGAGGCAGGTTGAAGGGGATGAGCCTGAACACCAGCTCATCCAGGACCTACCCACTTGCTGGAACTCTTCCTACACCATCATAGCACTATTGATGGAACAGAAGAGCGCATTGCAGGATGCCATCTCCTCCATGACCAACTTGCATGGGAAAGTTGAGATCAGCATCAGCTTGAATGACTGGCTAACCCTCTCCCAAATGTTGTGTGTCCTGAAGCCCTTTTAGGACCCCACTGACATATTCTGCACCCATACAGCTAGCCTGGGGCAAGCGATTAGAGAGCTGGACTGGGCACTGGCCTTTACCCTGCAGCCAGGTCCCAAAGGGGCAACTATGCTCCCATGGGTCCAGGCCTTGGCAGAGACATTTCATGTGGGCATATCCACAAGGTTGCATCTATTCTGTGAGTGTTGTGGACAAGCTTCCCTTCCTTGTGGTGTCTGCCAAGTTGCTGTGGGGTTATTTTGGGGAGCCCCTGTCAAAACTCTGGGGTGCCTGGTTTGCCTTTCTGTCCTTCAGAACCTGCCTTTGGAGTCTGGGGGGGGGGCTACGAGCATAGGGGGAATGCTTGCCTTGGTCTGTCCAAGTGAAGTTTCCCTGTGAGTTTGGTGTCGCTGGCTTGTTCCTGAACCATTCCATAGAGTCCTGTAACTGTAACTGTCTTTTCTAGAGAGAGCGCTGGGGAGACCTTTTGGGGAGGTCTGTAAATTGGATCCCAGAAATGTAATCCTAATCCAATTTGGAGAGATTGAGAGGAGTGGCAGGGTGTGTGTGTAGCTTGCAAGGGGACCATTCTATATATACTTTTGTACCTGCACCTGACATTTTCCCCCAAAACACTTTTCCTGGTGGCATCTTCGGGGGGGGGGGGGGATAACTCAGACCTCCTAAATCTAATCTACACATAACTTGGAAGTTATGTAGAAGGGCATCAAAGGGAAGTTCCCTATGAGTTTAATATCTCTGGCTTGCACAGGGTTCATTTGTTTTAGTGGTTAAGTGTGTGGACTCTGGGAGAACTGGGTTTGATTCCCCACTCTTCCACTTGCAGCTGCTGGGTGACCTTGGGCAAGCCATAGTTCTGTCAGAGCTGTTCTCTCAAAGACAGCTCTGGAAAGAACTCTCTCAGCCCCACCTACCTCACAGAGTGTCTGTTGTGGGGAGGGGAAGGGAAAGGAGATTATAAACTGCTCTGAGACTCCTTAAGGTAGTGAAGGGCGGAGTATAAATCCAATCTCCTCCTCCTCCTCTTTTTCTTCCCTGAACCTGAGCCTTTCATTTCCCCAGAAAGCACCTTTTTGAGGGGCTTGTAACTCAGACCCCCTAAGTTCAATCCTCACAAAACCTAGAAGGCTGGTAGAGGATAGTCAGCTGGAGGTCCACTGCGAGTTTGTTGTCTCTAGCATGCCGGGGGGGGGGGCATTCTACCACATCACGGTTTGTTCAGTTTGTGCCAATTTGTGGTTTGGTTTGTGGATCCGCCACGAACCATGAACTGCCACGAACTGCATTTTCACAGTTCATGCCCATTCCTAGTGACTGGACTTCTGTTTTATTTTGTTCCAATAGATTAACATGGCTACCCCTCTACAATTCTATCAATACTTCTCTGTTAATAAGTCTCATTGTATGACGTGATATACTTCAGGAGGAGTCCTAAGCAAATCCACTCAGAATTATCAGGCTACCAAGCCATATTTGTGCAGTCTCAAATTTATGGCTTAATATTACATCTAAATGATGTTAAAGTCTCTGCATCAAGTCTCACCCACAAGAACACACAGGTTTATATATACACACAGAGCCTATATGCCGGTCCAGTTATTGGCTTGCCTTAATTTTTTAATGGCTGAAGTCTTCTAGAATTATTAAACGCAGTGGTGGAGCAAACTGCAAAACTTGATTGGAAACATTACTTATTACAGTAATTCTTCCTTCTTGATCTAACCCTGTAAAGAATTTCAGCTGAAAGCCAATATAGTTAATGATTGGTATTAGGAGCTCCCACTGTCTTCCTGGCTTTGTAGACAGTTATTCCAATTTGACATACCTTTTATTAGCATTGAAGTTTTATTCACTATAACAGACAAACCATAATTGACTGTTGGTGAAATTAAAATATACAGCTTGCATAATGTAGAAAATGTTTGAAGAAGCTAAAAAAGATTAATTAATCTCCCATAACAAAAACAATGGCTTTGGATTTTAATGCTGTATAATTGCAAATCAAGCCATATTATCTGCTGTAGAAAATTTTTATTGGGGAAAGAATAGAAAGTCATGACTCCTTATGCTAACCAGATAGTTTTGGATAATATAGTGTCAATATTATGTCCTTACTTATGACATGATTTAGAGTTAGTCAGGACAGTGAGGCTCCAGTGAGGTGAAAGAAAACCGGGACTGGATATTTGCTTTGGGGAAAAGGAAAATGTGCAGCAAGCAACCATTTTGCAATGCCATGGTGCCCACTGGTGCTGTATTGGGAGATCATTGTGCTATGGAATTAGTGCTCACAACCTGTTGTTGAAATAACGAACTCTTCTTTTTATCTGTGAACATTAGGCAGAGAAAGTTTAGAACTGAAAATTAGATGTCGATTTGGAAGCCAGAAATCTATATAATAAAATACACATCCTTAGAAACTATCCTTTAACATTTTTTTCAAACAGGAAATGTTGTGTGCATTTAATTAAAATTTTATTTATGCACACACACATACACACATCTTTAAATAAATGCAAAATTATGTACAGTGTTTATTTATTTCCTTTGTTTATACCCTGTCTTTCCCCCAATGGGAAATCAGAGCTGCTTACATTATTTTCCTCTCCTCTATTTTGTCCTTTGAACAAGTATAGGCTGTGACTGGCCCAAAGTCACCCAGCAAGCTTCCATGGTGCCATGGGGATCTGGACCTGAGTCTCCCAGAGCCTAATCTGATACTCTAATGACTAAGCCCAGGGGTCATTTCATAGAAAAAGAGGTGCAGGAGCTCATTAGCATAACTCATTAGCATAACTTATTTGTATATGCTACACCACCTGACATCACCAAAAGTATGTCAGAAGGCAAAAGAGAGAGAGAGTGCTGGCAGAGAGGGGACAACTACTAATCCAAGTCTCAGAAATACCACTATTCTGGGAGGATAGCTTCAGTGGTGGCTGAAGCCTTCAGAAGGCTGGTCGGAGGAACAAGGACCTTTCCCAGGGATGGGATCATTTTGCTGCAGCCATGACACAAGCAGGCATTCCCCCACGGGTGGGGGGGGGGGCTGGCACCAACTCCTGGAGCTGAGCTCCCTCAAGCTCCTGCTCGAAATGACCCCTGACTAAGCCACTATGCCTGTCACTAGGATATGCAGTAATTTGAGAAGTTGGGTCCTCTTCTTTATCTTGAAGGAATGCAGAACAACATACACCAAGAAACACATCTACTTTTAACTGAAAATTACCTGTTGATGGGGCTGTGTGAACTATCCTTTGTAAAGAAAATACAATTCTTAGTAATTTAGTGTGGATGATCACTTGTGTTCATGTCATATCTGAATGGGAAAAGACACTGCTTACACTAGAAGGTTTTTCTTTGCCTTGGCTTCCAAACTGGAACACATTTTTGAGAGCTTGCACATGTAATATTGTAATCATCCTGTTAATACCCTCAATACTATTTCCCTTACCTACTTATATTCTGATGTTTTTGGAAAGATCACAGTCTGTTAGGATGTCTTCTGGAAGGAATGGTGCACATTTTCCTGTGCAGCAAAGGCTCTATTTAGATGGGTGTATTTTTTCTACTGTGAGGCCCTTGCAGACACCACTTTATCACCAGTTTTTTCCTGCCTTGTCACCAGAGAGCATTTTGAGTCTTTTTAAATGTAATTGCTGTAATCTTATATATAAAATACCCCAGTGTATTGGCACTTTCTGGCTCTCTCATTGGCTGTGCTGTGCGCTTCATCAGCCATTGGCCCATAAACCGCCACTCAAGAGTACTCACATGCCATTGGCTGGGTGCTGGGTCTGCTTCTTTCCCCTGCCCACCACTAGCTTGGCCATTCCCTGTCTGAATAAACTGCCAAAACTGCTGTGTGGCTCACTTTCCCCTCAGTGGCTGTTGCTAGGCAACTAAGCTTGGTTCTGTCAGTAAAAAGGCAAAGGTAGAAGGCCCTCCAGGCCTACTTTGGCCTTTGTGGGGAACTCACTGAGGCCGGTCCTGACTAGGGTTGCCAGCTCCAAGTTGGGAAATTCCTGGAGATTTGAGGGGTGGAGCCTGGAGAGGGGGGTGGTTGAGGAGGGGTGGGACCTTGGAAAGGTACAGTGCCATAGACTTCACCCTCCAAACCAGCCTCCTGGGGAACCATTGTTATCAATCTCCAGGTGAGGGCTGGAGATCACTCCGAATTACAACAGCTCTTCAGATGGCAGAGATAAGTTCCCCTGGAGAAAATGGTAAACTCTGTGTCATTATACCCTGCTGAGGTCACCACTGCAAATTGATGCTGAGTGCCCAAGCCAGGGCACCTGCCTAGAGCCTCTTTCTAGAACCCATTGTATTTATTTCCACAACAGACCTTATTCCTAGTGCTGTAGTAATTCTGTTAAAATTTGAGATACATAAGTGGCAACAGATTGTTTTAACACTATTTTTATTATTTATTTTAATTTCTATCCCACCCTTCCCACCAAGTCGGCTCAGAAGCCATGTTGGATCAGGTCAATGGCCCATCCAGTCCAACACTCTGTGTCACTATGAGGCCAAAACCCAGGTGCCATCTGGAGGTCCACCAGTGGGGCCAGGACAGCAGGCACCTTCTTTTTTTGGGGGGTGGGGGGTGGAGTTATTTGTGTTAACACTACAATGACCTATTGCTATAACAGTTCTATTAAAATTTGAAACAGATAAGTGATGATACATCATTATTGCACCAGAACAGTCTATTTCAAATTTTAACAGATGCCGAGCATGAAGAACAGAAGATAAAAGGGACTGGCAAGTCACTATGATGTCCATGATAATCACATCTTTGAGAGCCCATATGAAGTCATTGTGGAGCTTTAATGGAAAGGGGGAAAATATGCAGAAAACATGTGTAGAAGCTCTGTCATTGCTGCGTATGCCTTTACACTCACAGTGGTGATGAAAGCAAAGCAGAGAATCTTCACAGAGTGGGAGAAGCCAGAATTTACAAGAACAAAAACTATAGCAAACTTAACTAGGCATTAGGGGTGTGCATTTAAAGTGGACTGCAGGAAAAGCAAGCCCAGGCAGGATCTCCTGTGCCCATGGGGAGCAGATTATTCTACACAGGCTCAGCTTTGCGCTGGCTTCTCCTGCAGCCTGGTTTAAACCAGGCTGCAGGAGAAGCCAAGCTAGCCCCAGGATTGGGCTGGCTTTTTTAAAACTAATATTTTTTTTCTCAGGTCTGTTGGACCTGAAAAAATCCAGGATTTCTGAAAAATCTTGCATCCAAATACCATATCAGTATTAGGTTCCGTGATTTTTTGGAAATCCTGAATTTTTTTGGGTCCAGTAGACCTGAACCAAAAAATACTGGTTTAAAAAAATTGCATACTTCTCCTATGCATATATTGCAGTCTTTACAAACTCCCAGCACAGAGGATGACTGTAACCAGACAGGTGTCATTCATCAACTAGGACAAGGAAAACTGGGTATACAAAATTTGTGGAGAACTTCAGAGGGAGATAAATTTACAAGTATCCGTAATTTTAATAGGGTATACTCCAGGAACAGCTTCACTACTTTTGGCTGTTCCTTGGAATCAAATCCCAGGCAAATTTTCAGAGGTTTTGAGCCTCAGGCTCTTCTGTGTTTGGAAGGTACAGCAATGCATGGATTGGGGCCATGAAGCTGTCTTCTTGACAGACAGTTTTGTTCAACTAAAATAGAATTGTTGTTGTGAAAAGGTGTATTAACAGAGCAATCCTAAACAGGTCTCTTCAGTGGGTTTTAGGATTGCAATGTAAATGTTACTGTAGATACCAGGTATTACTAAAGATGCTGTTGTTCTCAATCTGGCTGGCATTGGAATGTAAGGTACTGACTTTTTGTGCCTTCACAAATGATGAGCTATACATAATTAAACTCTAACTATGGTACAGCATGTAGAGATTACTTAAGATGCGAGGTGGGAAGCAATGAAGTCTCTGCTAATTAAAATATTTTTTAATATGTTTTGTTGCAACAGTAGCAGAAATTGTTTTTGTTTATGCACTGTTGTTGTTTGAAGAATAATACTAATGACAGTTTATGCATTTTACTTTCTGGGTTTTTAGAACCTAATAGCTCCCACAAGCATATAAAAAGTACATTTTGTTTTGTTTCTAGATCTATTAGCTGTGCCTAAGCATCCCTATGCTGCTATGGAGAACTGGGGATTAAGTGTTTTTGTGGAGCAGAGAATACTTCTGGATCCCAGCATTTCTTCCATATCATACTTACTTGATGTCACAATGGTCATTGTACATGAGCTATGCCATCAGGTAGGAGACAAAACCCTATTATTTGTCACCATATATCATTTTTAAAAAAGCTAAGCATTTTCTGTGCTGATTGTCCTATCCAAGAAATATTAGATGAGCTTATTTTAGTTGTAGTAAAGTGTAAACCCTTGATGATACTATCATGATGGAAAGGAACACATAACTGAATGTTAATAAAGTTCCTAATGATAGTGATAAACAGTTCCTCACCAAACTTCATTGAATGGTGTACAATAAATATTACAAAATGTCCTTTTCAGGGTGTTTGTAGTAGACTTTTGACTTTATATAGTTAAGTATTGTGATGGTCTGTGGGAATGATTTATTACACTGCTGTTAACAGTTTGAGGCTGAGTTTCATGTTCTTGTCAAAATTTGCATTGGCTGAAATCAATTTGAGAGTCCCTTTTTTCCGTGTACATAAACTCTGGAGCAGTCCCTTCCCCCCCATTTTTCCTGCCACTGGTCTTTGGTTCATAAATGATGGATATCTTGCCTCTTGGAGTATTGAAAGTCTTAAATATATTTGGAAACTTGGTAATAACCCAATGTTACACATATTTCACATCCGTTCTTTTTCTTCCATCTTCTTATACTGATCTAAACATAGTATAAACTTTTAGCAATGCTGGCTGGCTGAATGTAAATGTTGGAAACAGTATGCTATAGGAAGTAGAAACCTGTTTTTTCTCCATTGGAAACCAACAGCCTTCACCTTAAAATCTATCGGGTTTTATTGTGTAATCTTCATGACACTTGGGTTGTGAGGTTTCAAGAGACCTATTAGTAAAACAGGAAATTTGTAATATATTCCCCCCAGAATGGGAAATAGCTCACAAAGACAACAAAGAGTTTTGTGACAATTTAAAGATTGTATTGTTGCATGAGGTGTTAAAGTGCTATGTGACCATTGCTTTTGGTATGGCAGAATAACATGGCTACCTTTTTGGAATTTAGTGTAAGAGCAGCTCAGCAGTGAAGATGTTTATAGGTGAATGTGTAAATAATGGATGGGACAGGTTTATGGTGCAATCCTGTGCATGCTTACCTGATAGTAAGTCTCACTGGCTACAGCGGGACTGATGTCTGAGTAATTATGTACATGATTGTACAATAAGACTGTGATCTTGCACACTTTAGAAATAAAACCCATTAATTAAAGTGGGACTTATTTCTAAATAAATGTGCATAAGATTCCACTGTGAAGCAAAACTGCACATTATGTGAGATCCATGACTGGATCTCCTGACATTTTTTGTTAACATTAATCCTCTGAATCCCAGAGCCAGGAGCCAACATCAGGGGAAGGCCTCGGCCTCTGTGCCCTTTTGTTGGCCCTCCAGAGGAACTGGTTGGCCACTGTGTGAGACAGGATGCTGGACTAGATGGACCATTGGTCTGATCCAGCAGGGCTCTTCTTATGTCCTTATGAGAGAGAGAGATATTTAGACTGGAGTTGCAGTGCTGATGGCTGATTAATGCTTTCTTGTTGTGCCAGTTTGTCAACATAAGAGCTGCTACCACCACAGCTAATATGAGCTGCGCATGGCTACTTCTGTCAGTGGAAAAGGAAGGTGGCATCCCTAAACAGTTAGAATCCTGACCTTTCTCAGGTAGAGACATCCTTCTGCTGACCACTATCTACATAATATTAGCAACATGTGATCCCCATCTGCAGAAACCTAAATCTGCATATAGAGGCCACAAGGATGCTAAAAAGATGTTTCTGCAAATTTGGGGGACCTTCTAGGTTTGCAGCAAGATTTGACTTAAAAAAACAACAGTAGAGGGCTTAAATTCTTTTCAAAATGACAAAGCGTTTGGCACACAAGTGCACAGAACACACATACCTCTGGTGGCAAGGCAGGCCAGGAGCTATGCTGGGCCTAGCTGTGGAGATACAGTAGCCTGGAAGCTGCACTGGGCCTGATGGTGGAGGCATGGCAGGCTGGGAGCCACCCTGCACCTGGTGGTGGTGGAGCACCAGACCAGGAACCATGCTGGGCCTGGTGGCGATGTGGCAGCCTGAGAGCTGTGCTGGGCCCAGCGCCAGCAGAGAAGGATGCTGGTCTCAGGAGCTGCACTACACTTAGCACTTGGGGGGGGGATATGGGATTCCTCCCGAGCTTGCAGTGGCAGAGGATGCCTGGCAACCGTTCTTGGCCCAGCAGTGGCTGTAGAGGATGCTGGCAGCCATGCTGGACTTGGCTGTGGCAGAGGAGGATGCCAGCAGCCACACTGGGCCCATCAGAAGTGGAGGGGGACACCGGGCTCAGGAGCCATCTTGGGATCTTCCCCATGAGTCTCTCCCCCACTGAGCCATAAGGGGAAGCAGCAGTGATGGAAGGAGGAATTTCCCCCTGCGAGTATTGCAGGTCCCCACTTGTTGCAATCTAAAAATACACCCCAAATTGATCTAGTATCATGTCATTATTTGACCTCTTTTCCCAGCATCATTTCACAAAAAATTATTAGGCTTGCTAACTTTGGCAGAGCTTAAGACCTTTGGTCATAGAAGCTAATAAACGAAAGAAAAAAAATTATTAGGCCTGCCAACTACTAAACAAACAAAAATCCTACAAATGCAGATAATCTACTGTGCAATAAAATATGGCCTAAATTTGGGAAGGCAAATTAATTAATCAGGAAAAGTTCTGCAGTAACTAGCCTCAGTCCAGCATTTTGCCCCAATGTCATTACATCTTGGAAAAATGCTGAAATGAAGCTAGTTGCTATAGAATCTTTTCCTGCTCTTGATTCCAACCTTCGGTGGTTTGAAGGAGTGCAGTCTTGGCTCACATGTAATGCCAAATCATGCTTTGGCACAAAATGAATGAACCTTGTGCTCCAGTGCTTCACTGTTCCCTTTCCATCTTCCTCTGTTCTGTTTATTCCAAGTAGAAATAACCTCTCAGTTTGCAAACTTCAGTCCCTACAAACATATTGGTTGCTATTTTAGTTTGGAAAGAGGGGGTGTTTTTTTTAAAGCAAACTATGGTTTGTGCTAATAGGAAATTAACTAATTGAATCTGAAGCATATGAGGAAGGAGAAGAGGTGGAAGAGGAAGTGTATGAGCCTGAAGTTCAATCATATAATGCCAAATAGTCTCTCTTGTATTGCAAAATTATACCTGTATTGCAGAACATTTGTGCCGCCAGCCATGCTTCTCATTTCTAGTTGTTAGATATATTTGGCAGCTACATTTTAATTCCTACAAATCAATCAGAGGTATAGTATATATTCAATATTCACAAAGTAGCCAAGAGCCATTGCTGTCTGAATGTAATGAACAGAGCTTTCTTCAACTCTTGATTAACTGTAGTAAGTAGAGGGTAAGATCCATTCAAACTGAACAGTGAGAATACTCAAATAAAAGTCCTATGAGCTATTCAGTGTTGCATAACTGGAAATTAACTGATGCTCATATGACAGAAAACAGACTGTGTTACTTCTTGTTGTTCTTTCCTGTTATGTTTCTCAAATACAGCAGAGTCTTCCCAACAACTTAACATGCTCACATTATATCATCATAATCTCTGACTAATGTCTTGGCCTCACTTAGAGTTTTGGGATTTCTGGTTCATTTACAATAGTTTAGCAATGTTCTGTGATTAGATATATTCTGTTTTGCATTATATGTAATTGCAGCTTCTGGTGCTGAGGACAGACTGGCAATCTAAAGCGGGGCAGGCACGCTTCGCAAACGGAGGAAAGGAGCACGTTCAGACATGCGCATCTGTCCGTCGGCTCCGTTGCGTACTTACCCGTCTCCCAGTCGCTTTCCTTCCGCTTTACCCGGACACCGGTTTTTCCCGGTGTTCAGGGGCCTTCCTCCGCATGCCTCCCGCTTCCAAACAGTGTGAACTGCGGCAGTCTGAACGCTCCGTGGCAGTCTGAATGCTCCGTATCGCCGCTGATCCGCATTGCTCTGGCCAGTGTGAACGGCCAGCTCCGTGGTTTTTTCCCCCCGCTCCAGTTCCCTCCGCTTTGCCTCCACTTCAGATTGCCAGTCTGTCCTCAGCCTGGGTATATAGCCTTTTAAAAGGGTGATTTGCCACTGGATCATATATCCTATGGCATCCAATTTGCAGCTGTTTATTATGGACTCCTGAATGTGGCTCCCATGGGAGGCCAGCTTAGAGGTCTTACGGGGATGCAGGACAGGGATGCAGGGGGCAATCTGGAATCATGTATGCTGAATTGCAGCTCTTAACAGTGGGGACGGGGAATGCAGAGGAAAAATACCACTTAGAACTGTGTCTGCAGATAAGCCCTTGTGGCTCCCACACTGCTGCTGCAGTCATTGCAGTAGCAACTGCTGCTGCAAAGGGGGTCACCACCAAAATACACTGCTGTGGCTGAACTTTGCTACTGAAACTGCCACCTTCAGGTCTCCAATGATATTTGCTGCAAACGTCTTCTGTGGAAGCTGGAGCCAACTTTGAGTGGCCCTGGCAGCAAAGCTGGCTAAATAGGGGTGGGGCAGACCAGAGTGAAGTCTCCCCTCTCTGGGTCCTCCTGGAGGGTCCATCCTCCCAGCCAGCCCAGGGTACCTGATTGGCTGACCAGGGCTGCTGCCAGAGCCAACACACCAGGCTTCTTGCTGAGCTGAGGGGAGGAAGGAGAATCTCTCCCATTTTGCTTCCTCCTTGCCCCACAGCCACAAACGTGGCCCCAGGTAATTCCCAGGTCATCACTTTCTGCAATTAAATACATTATGTTTTAAATTATTTGTAACCCCATTCTGTACATGCTTAATCAAAATCTATGTTCAGCAATGTTTGCTCCTGCCCAAGTGGGCACAGTATAATAGCCAGTTTCCATTTCATTAGTAAGTTACAGGCTCCTTTTTATTAGTTGTGGGTTTTAAGCTACCTTCCAGTTCTGCCTGATCAAAGATTCTGTAACAGTCCAAAGCTGTCATATTCCTGCTGTAGTACAATTTGACTTAATTAAAAACACCCTCTTACCAATTTTGTACCTGTCATTTGATGGGATCAAGATGTCTGAGCCCTGCCCCCCCCAATACTAACCTCCTGCTGGGTTCAGCAGTAGATGGTAGGAAAAACAAATCTGTATTTTACTTATAGCCCTTCATTCAGATTCATGTTTTTCAAGGCTAAAACTAAATATTATGATGAGTTAATCTGACCTCCTGACATAAAACACAAAACTGTGCCTAGTAATTTCTGCTTCAAACATGTACCTTCCAGCAAGTGCTGGTGCATATCTTAAGAGTCACATTGGCTTTTAATGGAAAGGAAATGAATCTTTTCCCATCCACTCTTAGGTTAGTTATTTCAGTGGCTAGTGAACTTCCCTTTAAAGAAAATATATGTCTCATGTCTTGCGCAAGTTTTCTAATCTCTCGTTTTCATCTATTAAATATATCTTTTGTACGGCAGCTTTTAGTTAGCTGGAAATCTGTTAACATATAAGTAGCTGAATATTAATTTCTTAATATATTAATATGAATTTTTGTCTACTTCTGAATATATTTAATTCCTTCCCAAATGTGTGCATGGCTTAAGGACATAAATACTCCTCTGCTCCACTGTATTTGATGGGTTTACATAGTATTCATATTGACTTAGGCTTTAAGTGAAATGGCAGTAAATTTATTTGGCTACTTTAAGCTGTGACTAACACTGTTTTTGATTAAAGAAATCTTGGTTAATTAAGTGATTGATCAGTTCATTGATCCAATATGCTGACAAAACAAGGCAACCTTTTAAATAGATCAGGCATAGTAAAAATAGTAAAAAATAAACAAAGTTCAGACATAAGCAATTATAAAGGCTTTACGTCCCTCTTTTCTGGAATAATGCCCTGGCAAATATTAATACATCATCATTGTTCTGAATCTTATGCATTTATTTGCTCTGGCCACATGTTCCATAGGTCTTACAGTATACATGGTAGCAGTAGTTCTGGTAATAATAGGGCTAGAAGGGAGAGATAAATTGAATTTCATAAAAGTATGAAACATATAAGTCTGCAATCCTGTGCCCCATTAGCTGGGTTTAACCTTATGTCAGTTCAGTGGGTCTAAACAGGTGCAAGTGTGTAAACCATGTAGATAGAAAATATGCAGCTTTTAAATGTAAATGTCCAGTTTTATTTCATTACCTCAGAGAAGGAAAATACAAAAAAATCCCAGATTTTCAAAAGGGCATTCATAACACTGAAGGGTATAATGTGACCTGAGTGAAATTGTTTGACGCTGAAGTATATATATGATTATATGGATCTGTTCCCATTTGATTTGCCAGTTCCTCATGTGTTTGCGTTTGCCTGTGAAATAAAACACGTTTGTACTGGGTCCCCAGCACTGAACAATAAAACATTAAAACAAGCTTAAAACATATAACAAAACAGGGAGGAAGAGGGACAGTGGCAGGCAGTGAAGGACTGCTAGACCAACCAGAAAAATCTTCACCCACTGGCAGATGACTGGGGCGAGAATTCCATAATTTTGGTGGCATGATGGAGAAGGGCCTTTTTTCAGTTTGTCATCTATGTAGCCTCAGATGGTGGGGGTACTTGAAGCAGGGCTTCCAAAGATGATTGTAGTGGTCAGGTAGTTCATATTTCTTTATGTAGAACATTTTTATTCTGCCTGTCTGGTAACCTGTTTAAGGTGGCTTCCAAAATACAAAATAATAAAAAAACCAAAACATTAAAATATATTTAAAAACACTACCCAACAAAAAGGCCGTACAAACAGCCCACTGACAGCTTCAAACAACACTTTCGAGATTGAAATATTATTAGAAGACCACCCCCTTAATTAAAGGTAGGATGGTAGGATTAACCAAGACTGGCCATTTCCATATGGGTTATTTGACCCTGGTACAATGCTTTTGGAAAGTGCCCCCCCCCCCACACCGTTCCATACAGTGTCATGGTATATTCATGTCCTTTCCAAACCTCCTTTACTGCAGTGTTTTGGGAATGATTGCAGCAATGCTATGATAAGGATGGAAAAGTTTAGATTTCCCCAGTCATACCCACACAGCCACCACTTTCTCAGTGAGAGCCATTCTACCCTGTTGCTGGAGATCTTTTTATCTATATATCTAATTCCCAAGTGGCCCACCCCCGTGCGGATACTTAAATCCATGGGGGGGCACTTGGAGGGCAGAGGGGGGGTTCTGCAGGTGGGGGGTAACCCCCCCGCCTGCAGAAAAATGGCAAAACTTTAAAAAAACCTGGGGGGGATAGTTAAATCCCCCCCAAAGTGAAAAGGTGTTCCCTGCGCATGCGCAGGGAACGAATTTATCTTGGCAGCGGCGGCAACAGGCGGGAGAGCGAGCGAGCGGGCGGCGACGATGAGCGGCGGTCGCCAGCCGGCCGTAGATGCCAAAAGCGGTGAGGGGGAGAAACGGCAGGCCCTGTGAGTGCTGCAGAGGCCCGCTGGGAAACGGAGGGGGGAGGAGGAGAAGCAGGCCCGGCAAGCACTGCCGAGGCCCGCTACAGCTGGGGGGGGAGCGGCGAGGCCTAGCAGCTCCAGGCCTCGCCGGAGCCAGGAGGAGGTGGGAGGGGAGGAGGGAGAGGCAGCCTGGGCCTTGCCAGGAGAAGACAGGGGTGGGAGGGGGAAGAGCTCCTTCTCCCCCCCGCTGGAAAAAAGGGAGTCAGGTAGACGCCGGGCCTGAGTGGCATTAAGCCACTCGGGCCCAAGCAAGAGCGGGCCGGGGAGGGGGGAGGGAGGGAATGGCGCGGGGAGGGGGGAAGAGGAAAAAGCCCGGGGGGAGGAGGGAAAGTGGCAGGAGGGGGAGAGAACAGCGAGGCCCGCGGCTCTGCGCTGGCCGGGCCTCGCCAGGACACGTTGAGGTGGGAGGAGGGGGGAAGGAATGGCGAGGCCCGTCCGGCGCAGAGCCGCGGGCCTCACTGAGGCCAGTGGGGCGGGAGGGGAAGAACAGATGGCGAGGCTGCAGCTCCGCACCGGACGGGCCTCGCTGAAGCAGACTGCAGGGGGGCGGCAGGGGAAGGAGGAGCTGCTGTCAGCTTCTTCCCACCCACCCCCGCGAGTATCGCGGGTTGCCCCCCTCTTGTAAATATTGAATTCCTCAATCCATTGATTTACTGAAGGTGGGCTTTTATCTTTCCAGTGTTGTAATATGAGTCTTTTAGCTATAGTAGGGACATGGAGGGTCCATTTTTGTTGACCATTGGTTAGCATCCAAGAGACAGGCTGATAGTTTAAAAGTACATAAGAATTAATGAAAATTCTAATACAAAATTGATATGAATAATAATTTCTTCCCAGAAAAACCAAATGACTAGACATGCCCAAAGCATATGTTTAAGGGACACATTCTGTGAGTTACAATGCCAGCAATTAGACACTTTACAAAATCCTTTGCTTAAAAGTCACTGTGGTGTCCAGTTATGATGATCTCACCAACTTCCCTCCCTCCGTCAGAGGCAAGACTTTCCCTCCATTTTTCTCTCCCTTTCTGACTGAGCAGCCTTATTTATCTATTTTCTTCTTTTGCAAAGAACAATGGCTGTCCCACCTTGTCACTGTATATTTTGCTACTGGCTTAGCCCAGTAACTTGAGGGAAAGGAGAAAGTCTCCCTCTTTAGCTTAAACTACTGAAATGGCACTCAAGAGGCTTTTCAAAGTTCAAAAATAACAAAATATTTTATCCAACATAGAAGAGAAAGGTCAGGTGAAATCAAGGGTAAAAGGTCTGAGATAAATCAATAAAAAAAACTCTGAGGTAAACCAGTACAGGCACAGACTACAATTGATATGTTTCAAGCAACTGGGAGTTTCTTAGAATCTTTAAAATGGGAGGTCTTTGTTTCAGTGTTCCTAAACAATCCAGTATACTTTCTTGAGTGTATTTGTTTTGGGTTTTCTGTTACCAGAAGGCAGGGATACTCTGCCCAGTACCCAAACTCCTTCACTAAACACACCGGTACTCTTCTTGAGTTTGTTTTTTTTTTAACTTACTCTTCAGGATTTAAAAGGCAGTTTCTAAACACATCTGACCAGGGATCACTCCACTCCTCAGAGCTATCTCCCTTTTCCAACTGGGTAGGGAATTTCTTCTCTCACTAGAAGATCTATCCCTTTTTCTGGCTTGAATGGGAGACCTCTTTGATCTACCCGGTCCTCCTGCCAACCTCCCCAGTTCTCTGTCTGTGTTAAACTGCTCTCAGTCAGGGCTAAACATAAACCCTGTCAGTACTAAACCCTTCTCTGTCAGGGCTAGACTCAGACTCATCAGTACTAAACTCTTCTCCATCAGGGTTGAATTCAGGCTTCACTCTACTAAGCATTCAGCTCTCAGGTTTTTCTCTGCTCAACTGGTGCTAACCAATCAAATTCCTTGGAGCAGCCTATCACTCAAGGCTCTCTGGCTCTGTGATGAATTAACCCTTCACAGTCCATTACCTGTTTACACAGCATTTCTGAGATTTTTAAGTAACGTCCGTCACACCAGTGTATCCTAAACATAATTTTTTGCAGAATAACTTTACTTAAGATCCATAGAGAGAGTAGGTATAGACTAAGACCATATCCTGTTGCTTTGGCAAAATAGGGCAATCTAACTCTTCATTCTATTGAATTCTGAAACTCTGCCTATCATATTTATTAACTGACATCAAATATTTATAAACAAATATTGTAGGTTTTGTATTTGGCCTTAATTTATTAGAGTTTCCAGGAGACTCTAAGGGGACTCTGAGACACTTAATACTGCAAGGCCATATTTAGATACTAACAAATGTTGCAACCAGGGTTGTTCCTGCATGTTTAAGAGGATTTAGTGTATTTGCTGAGAGATATGTCAAAGCAAAGGACAGGTTTGCCCACAGTGTTGCCCTTTGGAACAATGGTAGAGGCTTGAAGGCCTATTGAATATAATGGGAGCCAGGAATGCCAATTGACTTGTATGGGCTCCACAGAAAAAGATGCAGTTAAAATGCAGAATGGATTTTGGATGAAGGTCTCTGGGCCCATATAGACTGCTCTGGGTCTGGAATGATGGCCCACAGAGTAGAATGATGGACTCTGGGACCAGCAGAAGTGTTCTGGGCCTGGAATGACAGCCCCCAGGGTGGAATCATAGCACTTTGGTGTAGCATGAATGTTCTGGGACTGGAATGACAGTCCCCAGTGTCGAATAACAGCCCCTAGGAGTAGCAGAAGTGTTCTGGGCCTGGAATGACAGCCCTTAGAGTGGAATGACAACTCCTGGGAGTACCATGAGTGTTCAGGGCCTGGAATGAAAGCTCCCAGAGTAGAATCATGACACCTGGGAAGTACCATCAGTGTTCTCATATTGGAATGAAAGTTCCCAAAGTGGAATGACAGTCCCTGTGAATGAAATCAGTATAATTCATTCCACTCTAAGGTTTGTGATTACAGGTGCAGGCACTGTTTTCAATCACAGGAGCCATCATTCCAGTTCCATAACAAGTTCAGGGACCATCATTCCACTTGGGGGTGGGCTGTCATTCCAGGCCCCAAACCTTTCTCCTACTCCCAAAGCTATCATTCCACTCTGAGACTTGTCATCCAGTCGCAAAACACTTTTGCTACTGTCAGGAGCCATCATTCTACTGTTCAGCCTGTGCTAGCAAAGACCATGAATTCAGGTCCCTCTGCCTACACCTTTGGTAGTGGAAAGCTAACATAGAGTTGAGATGGCTCAGCACTATTTGATGAAGCTCCAAAATTTATACACAAAAAAGACAGTTTTTTCCTGACACACTGTACTTCTGAAGATTACCAAAACCTGCAGTTATATTCTGGGGTAATTCTAAATTACAGAGCTATTATGCAATTCAAAGGAAATTGATTTTTAAAATAAAATTCAAAATCTAGCCAAGTCCTAGTAAACAGAGCATTTTTCTATTGCTTCTGTTTAATTATTTTAATGAACTAGCATGGCCAATGAGATCTAACCATGTAATTACGGATGGGCACATACAGAAAAAAGGAGGTTCGATTCAGTACAGGATCCATGGCGGTCCATGGACTGAAACCCGGACTTAACCAAACGAGCCTTACATGGACTGAACTGGTCTGGGAAGTTTGGGATGTGGTAGAATGGCCTCCCAGTGTGCTAGAGACTCCAGGCTCACAGGGGTTCTCCAGCTGACTCTCCTTTACCTGTCCACTTCGGGGGTCCGAGTTATAGCCACTCAAAGGAGGTGCCCCCCAGGAAAGTACTTTTGGGGGAGACATCAAGTGCAGCTTCTGGAGTGTATAGAACGGACACTGGGTGAGCTAGAGGAATCAAACTTGCAGTGGACCTCCTTGGGATGCCCCCTACATGCCCTCCAAGTTATGTGTGGATTGGGCTTGGGAGGTCTGAGTTACAGCCTCCCAAAGAAGGTGCCCTAGGAAAGTGGTTTTGAAGGAGATATCAGGTGCGGGTTCAGGAGTGTATAGAACAGATCCTGTGTGAACTAGAGGCATCAATCTTGCAGCAGACCTCCTTGGAACACCCCCTACATGTCCTCCTGGTTATGTTCAGATTGGACTTGGGGGTTCACATTACACCCCCCCCCCCAAAGTAGAGGCTCCTGGGAAAGAGCCTTTGAAGGAGACATCACGTGCGGGTTCAGGAGTGTATAAAATGGACCCTGTATAAGCCAGAGGAATCAAACTTGTAGCAGACCTCCCTAAGATGCCCCGCTATGTGCCCTCCATATTATATGTGGATATAATCCACAGGGTGATTATAAATCCACATGTGGATATAATCCACAGACTCGCCAGCAGGGTGAGTGAAAAGGGATCGCTCAAAGCCCTGGCCCATGTAACACCCAAATGTCCAGGAAGGGTCAACCATGTACTGAAATCATCACCTTGTCCACAGGCAGGGCGATGGGCTATTGCAGAGTCCTGAATTATTCCACCCAGTGCCCAGTGGGAAAGGGCAGATCGAAATCCAAAAGGTGACTCAAAGCCCTGCATTCACCTTGGTAGAAGGGTGAGTGAAAAGAGATGGCTTAAAGCCTGGCCCACATAATGCCCAAATACACAGGAAGGGTTGGCCATGCACTGTAATTTGCCACGGGCAAGGCGATAGATTGGAACAGAGTTCTGAATGATTCTGCCAAATGCCCAGTGGGAAAGACTGAACCAAAATTGGAAATGGGGTGGCTCAAGCCCTAGCCCATGTGACACCCAAATGCCCAGAAAGGGCTGGTTGGCTATGCCCCACACTCAACTTGCCTGCGGGGTGAGTGGAAGGAGATGGCCGGATCCCTCCCTGGAACAAAGGGAGACCCTTTTGGGCTCCCTGTAGCTGCCAGTACAGTGCAGCAGCAATGGAGCTTCAACATGATAGGTTTCTACATTTTCTCTGCCCCAGTCCCACAGCAGCAATAATTCCCATCCCCATGCCATTGTGTGGGAAATTCTCAATTTAAAAAGATTGGTACTGGCATATTGTTATAAAAATCTGTCCTATTGGGTTTTCTGAATAACCAGCTTTCATTTTTAAAAAAGTTTCTAGCCTGTTTTGTTTCAGGGATATAAAGCAGAAGGCTTATCTTTTCATTAATGGGAGGCTAGAGCCTTAAAAAAAAAAAAAAGAAGGAAAGCTGAGAATTCAAAGAACCTGTTAAGCAGATTGCTATCATGTTGTGACATCATAACAATATGCCAGTTTTGAAAAATCCTCTAGTGAGAGTGAGGGTGGAATAGACACCACGAGGAACTGGGACAGGGGAAATGGTGCCAAGGTGGGCAGGATCAGGAAAACGTGGACCTCCGCATCCATATGGGTGCCGCACTGCTTTTGCTGTAATCTTTCCCAAAGCATCACAGAAAAGCGGGTTTGGGAAAGATGCAGAAAAGATGGGAGGAAACCTGGGAGGTACATGTAAGCACCACAATGATGTCGGAAAGCAACGGAAAAATAGCATCCAAGCTGGAGCAAAGAACCCATGTGTAAGCAGCCTATGGCACAGTGAAATCATCAGTGTTTCAAGATAAAAGAGCCCATCCTGCAATTAATAGAGAGGAAATTTTAATTATGTAGAAAATTACTTAGAAAATAATTTAAATAATCACATGGTCATACCTGTTAATTGAATAAAGCTTGCATCCCTAGAAATTAGCATAAATGTGCCATTGTCCTGATTGTTACCCCTACCAGCTTTGAATTAAGAAGCTGAATAGCTGACTTTAGTTTCTGGGGAAAATTAGTCAAATGATAGGCCTCAGCAAGAGATCTTCCTACTATGTTTACAGGGATTTTTCCCTTTCTGAGAGCTCTTAATAACTAGTCCAAGGGTAAAATAGAGAAAGTTTTATTAAAGGATATTTAGGGATTATAACACACAAGCAGCACATATGAAACATACAAACATACAAGATCTATGGAAATAAAAGGAGGAGCAGGATAATAGCGTGGGTTGGAAAAATATACTTTGCCTATCCAGGAGATCAAGAGTCAATAGAGCAAAGACTGGAAAGATGGGAAATTTCCCAAATTAATTTTTTTTGGGGGGGGGGGGGGAGCTGCCAATAGAGCACCCAGGCAGGCACACTGAGACTGAGCTCTGAGTGCTATTTTTATTCCCAAAAACATGTCCACAGGGCTTGCTAATGTGCAGGGTCCCTCAAAGAATTGATGAGATTACTTAGGGGTGTGATGGGATTAATCAGGGCTAGAACAATGTAGTTTGAAAACTCTGTTTGGAGTTCCCAGGAATGGACAAAAAGGGCCAGGCATTGCTTCTGCATGTAAAGTAGATTTTGGTTTGGGTTTCTGATTATTTTTCTGGTGGTTGAAAGACTAAGGGATTGCTAATTTAAATTTATCAAAATGGAAACAATACTGCTAGATGAACCACCTGGTCTTGGGGTGTAGGGAATGGGTAAAAGGCAGGACTTGTCGTTGTCAAGGAAATGTGGGAAGGAAAGATGAGATCTGATTGATGGGATTAGCATTTGAAATTGAAAGAAGTAACTCTGGGGCAAGGCAGGTCCATTGTCTGGAGTATGCAGATGTTGAGGAGGGTGTAGTTGCAGCTGTCAAGGCAAGTTGTCATGCTTTTTCCAGGATCATATCCCAGGCATGATATTATGGCTTGCCAGTCCTGGCTTCCATCTTTTTGTTCACTTATGTCAAGTTGCCTGATATATGGACTCCTGGGGTACCCCTATGGGTCCATTGGTGGTTGAAACAACCCCTTCTGATGGATAGGGTGTCGGTGTACTTACATGATCACCCAAACATTCTTGTAATACTTGAAAGTTGAATAAGACTAACTATATAGTTAATAAGAGTCAGAAACCATGTTGGGATTTTAAGAAGTATACAGTGCATTCCTAAGCAGTGTTAAAGGTTTCTCTTGCTTGAAAGCCAGTCGAATACGACTCTAGGGATGCAGTGCACATCTCTGTTTACAAGCTGAAGATCCAGCGTTGTCCAAGGATGTTTCCGTGGTCATGTGGCCGGCATGACTAGATGCTGAGGTGCACGGAACACTGTTACCTTCCCACTGAAGTGGTACTTGCTATTTCTTGCTTTTGAATGGCTTGGTTGGCAGGAGCTGGGACCGGAGACAGGAGCTCACTCCGTCATGCAGCACTCAGGTCTTGAACTGCTGAACTACCAACCTTCTGGTCGGCAGTTCAGCGTCTTAACCACTTGAGCCACTGCAGCAGTGTTAGATCCTTCTAAACCCATTGGCTTCAGTGGACCTAAGCATAGGGCTGCCAAGTCCAACTTGGGAAATATCTGAGGACTTTGGGGGTGGAGCCAGGAGACTTTGGGGGTGGAGCCAGGAGACTTTGGGGGTGGAGCCAGGAGAAAGGAAGTGACATCATTTTGTGATGTCACATCCTGTGATGTTGCTTCCACATGCTGACACATGAACTCATGAAGTTTCCTAATACTGAATCAGGCCATTGGTCTGACTACTCAGACTGGTAGTGGCTCTCCAGGGTCTCAAGCTGAGATCTTTAATGTCACCTATTACCTGATCCTTTTTTAGCTGAAGAGGCTGATACCTTCTGCATGTCAAGCAGATGCTCTATCACTGAGCAACGGCCCTACTGAATCCTTCCTCATCTCGGCAGAATATGAAGCACTAAGTGCTACACAAGTGCTAAATATGATTTTCATATCATAAGAACAGGAGAGAAGCCACAGTGGATCGGGCCAACAGCCCATCCAGTACAACACTCTGTGTCACACAGTGGCCAAAAATACCAGGTGCCCTCAGGAGGTCCAGCAGCGGGGCCAGAACTCCAGAAGCCCTCCCACTGTTGCCCCCCAAGCATCAAGAATGCAGAGCATCACTGCCCCAGACAAAGTGTTCCATTTAGACCTTGTGGCTAATAATAGCCACTGATAGACCTCTGCTGGATGGGGACAGAGAGAGAGACAGACAGACAGACAGACAGAAAAAAGAAAGAAAGAAAGGGGGAGGGGGAGAGAGAGAGAGAGAGAAGGAAAAGAGCTAGCAGAGGCACTTACCCCAGCAACCTTGCAAGCCACATGCAAAAGCACGCCCTTCAGTACAAAGAGCCTAGTCCCTCCTTAATCTCTGGGCGGGGGTTTCTCTTATTGGCTCTGCTCTTAAAGGGGAAATGTCTGGTGAGGCTTTTTACTGCAGGGCAGGCTCTCTGCAGACATTTCCCTTTTAAGAGTTCAGGCCTGGCAGGGAGAGGGCAGGGCAGGCTCCCTGCCCTGCTGGCAGCCATTGCCTCCCCCGGTGGCCAATTTTGAAAAAGCGGGGGTAAGCATTAAAAATCGGTGTTTCCCCCGCCCTCCCGGGGGACTTGGCAGCCCTACCTAAGCAGGGTATAATTCTGGTTAGGTTTGCACTGATAGTGTTCTTTGTTCTGCTTGCAGAGACCAAAACCCTTATTGGAAAACATGTCTTAGTATATCTTTCCTTCTTTTCTGTAAATTAACAAGATTTAAGGGCCATTTCTTGTTAAGCTACAGATTCATTAAAAAAAACCTTCCTCGTTTGACTCTGATTTCTTTGATAGGTATTTAATTGTAACTTTTAAATTATGGTCTGTAATAGAAACTTATCAGAGGCCACGTCCACACAGTCACTTTTGTCACTCATTTCTCCCTGTTGCTTCAGGTTCCCCCACCCCCCATGTTTTGCTCTCTCTAGTAGTCCCAGAGGGAGCAAAACACATGTGGAAAAGGGGAGGAACCCAAAGCAATAGGGAGAAATGAATGACAAAAGTGACTGTGTGGACGTGGCCACCGGGTGTCTAGTGTACCTGATAGATAATCCTTTTGCCCTGAAAGCTAAAACCTATAGGTGATGATAAAGGAACACTTTATCAACATGTTTGGTAAGTAGAGGGAATATCAAGGACCAAAACAGATGTGATGCTGAGAGATCCGTGTAAATCCAATAAAGGAAAGTAGAACTTAGTTCAAATCACTGGCATGGGAAGTGGGACTTCATTCTGTGGGTTGTTCACTGATCAAAGTTGAACCACCTATGTTATTCTGGGGAGGGTCTCTGAAAACTTGTGCTGCACTTTGAGATTAACCCAAGGTCATCTTCCTGCTTAGACTCCTTGACTAGGGCAGCCATTAGAAAAGTTAGTAGAATACATTTTGTTTCGTAACCTGCCTATCTTAAGGGCTAAACAGAAATGCTTCAAAATAAAATATGTTTGAATGCTTAAAATATAAAACAGTTCAAAATTCAGTAGCATTTGCCACAGATTTCATCTGGTTGGGCTTGATACATAAATTTCCTGGCTTACAAAGAACCTAATTTCCCTCAAGTACCCCTGTAATTGAACATCCAGTAACTACTTCCTGTCTGTCTAATACTTCCCTGTCAGTCTGAGGAGATCTAGTAAATTCTTATCCTGTGAACCTGTTAATAACCGTATATGATATTTTCTATCATTTCCTAATTGTCCCTGTCTTACAGAACTCTTCATTCCTATGGGCTCATGCAGTTATGAATAAATTATGATGAAACTTTAGTCACCACCGTGTTGTTTTAGTCCTGTGAGTTTAAAAAAACAGGAAAAAGAGAGAGCCTGTCTTTTTTACCATTCAGTACTAAAAACAACTGATGGCATCAGTTTTGATTGGCAAAACCGCATGGGGAATGTATGAATCTCCTTTCACCAACAATTATTGCTTCTCTACTGGTGTCTGACAAAGCAAGTGACTCTCAGAAGCTTATACCCTGAAAATCTTGTTGGTCTATAACTACTGGACTCCAGTCTAACTGTTTTCCTTACAAATTGCTGGGATGATCAGCTGACATATCTCTTAATGTTAGTATGGTGAGTTAGGCCTGTGTCATCACTAATCTGTGTAGTGATTCTGGAATCAGTAGCTCTGGAAAGTTTAATGTTGTTTTAGAAACAGCATGTGAATAAATGGCACTTTATAAACATCATTTAACAGAACTTCTCTTTCAGTGGTTTGGTGACCTTGTGACTCCAGTGTGGTGGGAAGACGTGTGGCTGAAAGAAGGCTTTGCTCACTATTTTGAATTTGTTGGAACTGACTATCTTTATCCTGGCTGGAATATGGTAAGCATATGCTTTTTTAAAAAATAAAATAAAATTCTAGGTCTTGTTAAAAGTGTGTTTTCCCCAAGCTGATCATGTATCAAAATAAACTGAACTGAATTTGTTTGCCTCTTAAACTGCTGGATAGTGGGAAAGATGCTGCCAGCAGAGCAGACCATACTGGATGGACAAATAGTTTGACTGAATATAAGGCAGCTTGATATGCCCATGGTATATTATCAGAAACCATTGAAAATGGCAAATGATGTATACAAATATCAGACATTCAATAAAGCAAAGTCAGTTGGTGTTCAGTGGAATATACCTGGTCAGTTTGCCAACAGGACCACATCTCATTTGGGCAGTAGACTGAGTGTATAATTGTTGAATCAGGAAAAGAAGGTGCTTGTTCTCAGAAGATTTGTTCAGTTTATTCCACCGTCTTTGCCTAGGCATTGAGCCAAAGCCTGCTCTAAGATCCATTAAGGTGACAACTAACATGCCATCTCTTGAGCTGCTGTACTTACCTACAATACATATGAAAGTACAGCACTGGTCAACTGTACTAGCACCTCTGTGAAATCCAGCTGCCTGAGCAAATCATCATAATAAAAGTTATTATTTAAAGTTTTTTTTTAAAAAAATGCACATTTTGAATTACAATAAAGTCTTTCTAATTATAGATGCAATGGAATCTGGCAGCTCTTGATGATCTTAGCATAGCGAAATGTCATAGACTACACTGGCCATAATCTGGATTTTATCTTTGCTGTACTAGAGTCATTTGTTCTGCCCATAATCGTTTTAACAGAAACAGCATAATTTTGTCTTAGAAGCTGTCTTGAAAAGAGGGCATATTTTAGAATTGTTATTTAATGAATTTAACATTTACTGCTATGTAAATGGCATTCCCAATATCTTGAATCATAATTTAATATTCCAAAGCAGAAAAAAGCTGAATTTCAAATGACTTGAACAAGGTGTAATAGTGAAATTTCATACATCAAACTGTGTTTAACTAAATATGAGCAATTAAAATTTGCAAAAGCCAAACTCTGTGCCTGACAAATGTTCAAAGAAATGGCTGAGCAAAGTAGTAACCAATATAAAATTAATTGCTTAAATGATAGCAGGTTCAAAAACCTATCATATTAAGTGCTCAGCATTCCACAAGAGTCCTAGTTCATGTAATGGAAATTTATGTTCTGGTGACAATACTGGCCATGGCTACATTTTGGTTTGCATGGGATATTTCTGAAGAGTTGTACAGTGTTTGATCATTCTCATGTTAACATCATGTGTGTATGTGTTAAGTGCTGTCAATTAATGATCTCCAAAACCTCCTATCATTAACAGCCTTGCTTATGTCTTGCAAACTGAGGGCTGGGGCTTCCTTGATTGAGTCAATCCATCTCATGTTGGGTCCTCCTCTTTTTCTTCTGTCTTCAAACTCTTGTCTTCTCACAATATGAGCAAAATATAATAGCCTTGGTTCAGTCCTTTTAGTTTCTAGGGAGAGTTGAGGCTTGATTTGATCTAGAACCCACTTATTTTCATTTTAGCTGTATTCGTAAAACTCTCCTCCAGCACCACACTGCAAAGGAATCAGCTTTCTTTATTGTCAGATTTTCACACTGGTACGCAGCTGTGGAGAATACTATGCTATGCATTATCTCAGTCTCATTAAGAACAGCACTAATTGTAGTTCCCCTCAGCTCTTCCCCATTAGCTGATTGAGTGCCATCCAACCTGGGGGTTCCATCTTCCATCATTGTATCTTTTTTCATTTTGGATTATTTTACCATAAGGTTTTTGAGGTAAAAGATGATCAGAAGGTTTACCATTGCCTTCTTCTGCTCAGTACTAATCAGGGTTAGCTAAAGTGGCACTGCTGTTATCTATGAAAGATCCTCCACTAATGTCGCCTTCCCTTATTGCTGTTGCCTAGTAGCTACCCTTCAAGGATTTCTCTGCCCCCCACCATCACTGGAACTGTCCATTCTCTTCTGCTGATGTGGCCACTGATTCCTGAAGGGGGTGCAGGCATCTTAGTCTGATGTCTAAGATGTGACCATACTGCCTCAAGTGACTCTGCTAGGAATTTAGCCTCTTGACAAAGTGCAAACTCCTTACAATTTTGATCTCAGCTTTACTAACACATACAAATCCCCTCTCCACATTAGGGTGTGTGTCCAAGAAGGGAATTAACATCAGAAGCAAACAAAATAAGAATAGAAAAGAAATTATGAAGATAATTTGCACATATATTTTCTGTTCTGAAGACATATTCTTTGGAATATGGGTAGTGTATTTGCAGTTTATTCTCACCACACTTTAAAATGTTTGTCTTTGTTGGCCCAAAGAAAATAAATCCTGCTCCCAATAACTCAGATCTGTGAAAGGTAAAGCGTGCCATCAAGTAGCAAACAACTTATGAGGACCTTATGAAGATCTGCCTCATGGGTTTTAAAGGCAAGTGATGAGCAAAGGGGCTTTGTCATTGCCTTCTTTGGATAGCAGCCCCAGTCTTCCATGGTGGTCTCTCATCCAAGTACACTAACTCTGCTTAGCTTCCATCCTTAGCTTTCAAGCTCTGACAAGATAGGGCTAACTTGTGCAAAACTATAAAATATTTTTACCAACTCTGGAATCAGTTTGAGGTATTAAAAACTATGCATATTGTTCTATGACTTTAGTTAGGGTAGGGCCAGACATGGCTTGACAGTGGAACTACAATTCAATTTTTCATTGACATGCCTTCTCTTCATGTATAAAGCTGAAATAGGGAAGCCTGTTTTTTTTTTTTTTACCACAGTGGGGCATGGAGGTACAAGGAACTAAGCAACTTTTTTGTCCTACATCTTGTCATGTGGTCCCTTGAAGCATTTTTCTTTCAGCCAGGCTCCAATAACAAAGTTAAACAAGCCTGGAAGAAAGGGGAAAAAAGACTTTCAAATAACAGAGGGAAGCAAGGTAAGCTGAGTAGAGGGAAGGGTTAAAGTTGCCTCACCCAGTTGTTTTGTTTTTCTAAATAAATAACATTGTATCCTCTTTTAACTTATTTATTTTGGAAAGATTTATACCATCTCTGCATGGTCTTATTTGATGTGGTTTGCAAGAAAAAAGCCATCGATCATCAATATTAAAAAAAGGCTAGGGGCATAAAAACAGTATATGGATATCCATAGAACATACTGCAGACCATGAAACAGTTAAAAAGGGGGGGGGGGAAATCAGTTCAAAGATGTGGGGGAAAATAATTTTTTTGTCCTGGTGCCTAAAAGGCATTATGGGAGATGCCAGGTAAGACTCAAGAGCTAGGTATTGCAAGCGTGAGGTAAAACAACTGAAAATGTTCTCTAGTTGCCACCTACCCCACTTTGGAAGGCAGGGACACAGAACAGGACTTGGGAGGCAGATCTTAACCAGTGGTCTGGACAGTATGAGAGGGGGTGGCCCTTCAGGTACCCTGGCCCAAAGTTATTTAGGACCATGAACATATAACCAGCACTTTGAATTGTACTGGAAAAAATATGGGAAATATTTTAGTACAAGGGTGATACAGTCCCTGTAACCAACCCTCAGCAACAGCCTGGCTGCTGCAGTTGAAGTTTCCTACCCATTTTCAAAGGAAGCCCATATAAACTGTATTACGTTAATCTAACCTGGATGCAGTGTTCCCTCTAAGCTGAGTTAGTGTAGGCTAGCTCACAGTTTTTTAGCCTCCGGCTCACACATTTTTGTCTTAGCTCAGGAAGGATGGCTCTAGAGCAAACTATTTTATGCAGTAGCCAAATCGCTTGCTCACCTTTAATGCCAGTACCTCACAAAGTGGAATTTTTGCTCACAACACTCCACAGCTTAGAGGGAGCATTGCCTGGATGTGATAAGAACAAGGACCACCATGGCTGGGTTGTGCTTTTGGCGGAATGTCCATACCTACCCTGTCAGTCAAAGCTGATAAAAGACACTATGTGCCACTGAGGAGACCTGAGCCTCCAGATGTAAGCCAGGATCCAGCAGCACCTCCAATCCATGAATATGTTCTTTTAGGGGGAATACAACCCCCTCCAGCACAGGCTGACTGTAGCCCTTAAGTAGCTTCTTCGTTGAGCAACAGTACTCCAGTATTGTCTGGATTGAATTTTATTTTATTTGCCATCAACAATCCCATTATCATGCCAGGTACCTGTTCAGGACTTTTAATGCGACTTAACTGTTAAAGAGAAATAGAGCTGGGTATCGTCTGCATATGGGTATCATCTTCACTTCAGATCCCTGGATGATCTCTCCCAGAGGATTCATGTAAATGTAAATGAGGGATGAAATGGAACCCTGGAAAACTCCATAATGTAATTGCAGCAGGGTTGAACAGCAGTCCTCCTACAGCACCTTCTGGAACTGGCCAGAACTACCAAAGCACTCCCCCCGCCACTCTCTCAACCCAGCCAGCCTATTCGGAATGATACCATGGTACTGAAAACCACTGAATGGTCCAGGATAATGAACAGGGAGGCCCTCCCCTGATATTTTCCTTGCAAAGGTTGACCAAAGCTATTTCTGTCTCAAACCCAGGCCTGAATCCAGATTGGTTGGCCGAGATAATCCATCTCTTCCAAGACTGCTTGAAACTGCGTAGCCATCACCCCTTTGAACATCTTGCCCACGACTGGAATATTAGCCACTGCGTGGTAATTGTTTAGGGCAATTTCTGTTTCTAGCATTTCCCCCTTTTTTGCAACAAATTGTAGTAATACTTAGGGATCAAAAGGACACCCCTTCATAAACTGAACAGCTTTCAAAGTTGCTTCCAAACTTGGATTGAAAACCCGCTGCCTTGCTTGTTTCAAGCAAAGTTCAACTCAGTTTTCAGTTTGTAGTGGTTATGAAATTTTTCTTGCAGTCTTTATCAGAACGTTTGATATAAATGATTCAAATATGGTGAATAGTTATTTCTTATCCACCGACTACAGTAACTGCTACCTGTGAAATCTTGCTGTACAGACACTTGTGTTTGGACTTAATGTGTTGAGGTATTAGGGCCTTGTATCTTGCCTTTTTACTTTATTTTCCTCTTTCTCAAGCTTACTCTCTTGTTTCATTGAGGCCGCGGTCACACGGCCCCTTTAAATCTGGGAGGGCTCCCGGATTTAAAGGGGCTGCTTTTTTCAACAGCGGGTTGGGATGTCTAAACATCCCAACCCCTGCTGCATCAGGATCAGCGGCTGCAGCGGGAATAGCGGTGGCGGAGGCCGCAGCGGAAGCGGGGGCAGCTGAGGAAGTCGCGGCTGCGGCAGCCACGGCGGCGGCGGAAAGGGTGGTGGCGGTAGCGGCCGCTGCCGCCGCTGAAGAGACAGCAGCTGAGGCGACGGAGGCGGCAGAGGCGGCCCCAGCAGAACTGCAAGTGGTGGTGGCGGCCTCCGACCCGCCATCCGCCTTGGTAAGTCGGGGTTTTTGTTTCCCCCCCCTTTTACACTTGGGCGCATGGATAGCCATGTGCCCAAGTGTAAAAGGGGGGGGGAATGACCGGCGGGGCTACCTGGACAGCCCTGCTCTCGCAATGCTTGCGAGAGAGGGCTGTCCAGATACCTCCAATGCGGTTTCCTCCCGCAACACCCGGGAAAATACTTGATTTTCCCAGGGTTCAGAAAATGCGGGAGGAACCCGCATTGGAGCCAGCTTCGGCATGGGAATAGGGGCCGGCCGTCTGGTCGGCCCCTTTAAATGCGGGAGGAAATTGCCCTTCCTCCTGCATTTAAGGCCCGTGTGGCCGCAGCCTGAGTCTTAACTTCGAATTTCAGTTTTGTATATTTCAGTACTGCAGTTTGGTACTACTACCAGATGTTACTTATGTGGCAAAACTGTTTTCTTTCACCACACACACACAAAAATCTTCTTTTGCTGTAACAGTGCAGAAAGTGGCAACAATCTGTATGCTACTGTGATTACCTCTAATACTGCCAACAGACATGTTAGGGGCTGTTTGGCATTTTCAGAGGTTTTTTCAGCTATTTCAGGGGCTACTGAGAGTCTTGTATATTCAAATGCAAAACAATAAATACCAGGATTTCTTTGTTCTAAAACTGACCAATCATCAATAAAATGTTGCCAATGATTTTCCTTTTTCCCCTCTGTATCCAAAGCTTAAAAAAAATTCTTATACCAAAGAGTGCACATTGGAGTTGGGGCATATCCGGATTTTGCTTCCCACATCTGTGGAGATGGGGGTTGACATGTTTTCTGTCCTTGAATGTCTGCTGTCTACGTTAGAACAGAGCAGAGAAGATTATGACAAAAGCAATTGCTATTGAGTGATATTCCTTTTCATCCATAAAATACCAAGTGTCCAATGCTTTAGCAGTCACTACCTCACTCAACGCTGAGAAAGCATTTCACAGGGCTCAGTGGCCTTCTCCCATTTTCTCACTTTATAAAAGTTTGGCTGTGCTGACAGCTTTATTGGATGAGTCAAGGCAGACTACATAAGTGTTGGCAGTCACATTGAATTCTCCTCCTTCCTTGGTTAGGGTATTTTAGGAAAGGGCTGATTTGTCTTTTCCATAGTTGCCTCTCTTTTAAAAATCATTATCCCTGTTAAAAATGGTCATGAACATAATTGCTGGAGGTATGTGGGAGAGGCATTTCAGTAGAAGTTTACCTGTGGAATACTTCATCTTTCTTTAAATGAACCAAAGCAATTCATCTCATTATAGCATTCCATGCACTGGATGATTCTATCATTTCTCTTGCAAACTAAAACTAGCTTAATGCTGAAATATCTGCATGCTATCATTTTCATTTTAAACTCTTGTTCTTATAAAAATAATGAGAAGTCATTAAACTAAAACTTCACTAAAGTAAATTCTCGGGGAATCTCAAAATACACAGGTTTAGACCCTGATGACGGGTCTATATTGCCTAGCTCCTTCATGGAAATAATGATGATGATGATGATGATGATGATGATGATGATGATGATGAACAACACCAACAATAATAGCTGTGATTAAGCTTGTGCATATATTTGACTTAAAACTGCCCACCAAAGCGTTTATCTCCTTCAGTAGAAATGTTCTGACACTTTGTGAGACTCACAAGGCACTTCAGGGGGAAACTATTAAAAGTTCTAGAAGTAGCCTTTTAAAACATGGACTGTCTTGATTTATTTCATTATTATTTTGGCATCTAATATTGGTGCCACAGTCTGCTTGATCCTTCTAGCCAAACAGAAACACCATGCTGTCTCAGCATGGAGAGAGACATGACTTCATTTTCTCACTTTCCTTTCAAAAATACCCTTTCATCTCTCTCTTCTCAGTTAAGGGCTCCAAATAAACTAAAAAGGAAACTTTTAATTAATACCACATAGGGTGTAACATCTTCCTTTAGTAACTGCTAACTGAAATAAGTCTCTAGTATTATTTTTCTGTGTGAACCTGAGAAGAAATCCATTTGCATTTGAATATGATAGAGATGAAAATTCTTCTGCATTTTTTTTTTACTGTTCAAGAGGGAAAGAAATCTTAGAAATTCCAATCCTGTCATGAGTATTTAAATTTCAGCACTTCAATATTCATTACAGTTTTGCCTTTTTTCCTTTTATATTTTGGTTGCTAGTGGGATTTGTCTGGATGGCAACCTGAAGCCAACCAAACTGCATAGTTGCTGCCAGTATGCCCCTTCTCCTATTTGGGTAAAGGATTATATTTCATCTGTTTCAGTAGGTTGGTCTTAAAGGTGCTGCTGGACACAAACTTTGGCTGTGATCACACACACAATTCACCCCGACATAGGTGCGAATGCTGGGCGGATTAAAGGCGCGCGATCAGATGCCAACATCTGGGAAGCGCCCCGCAGCCGTCAGCAACCCGTTATGCTCTGCCACACATGCGAAGTAAAAAAACACCTCAGAAAGTCCTACCAAATGGATTGCTACAGGCCACAGACGGACTTTCCTGCGTCTGATCATGCCAGCGCTCTCCCGTGGCATCAGGATAGTCTGATTAGGCTATCCCAACTCCGTGCCATTGTTTTCCCCATCGCAGTATGCGCATCAGCGCCCCTCTGCACATTCCATAGGGAGAGGTGCAAATCATTGATTCCTCATGTAAGCGCATCGGGAACACATTTTTTTTAAAAAGACCCACCAGCAGTTGCATCTGATCATGCAGTGGCAGACTATGCCCGCATCTACAAAAATCCGTGTGATCGTGCAACAGCAGGTCAACTTCTGCCAGACGAAATAGCCTTGCTTCCTCCCCGTTTTATCTCGGGTGTGTGACTGCAACCTTTGTTCAGTTAACTAATTTGTTTCTGTCATAGATGTATCAAATGTTCATTGTTAAAACATTTGTGTTGCTCTAATTAATTGACTTGTCAAATACAGTCATTGGGAGCCTGTAGTTCTGATCACTTCTCAAGCCCTCCTCTCTGTGTTCTTGCCTTCAGAGCTGAGCCAGGTAGAGACTAGAGAACAGGACATTTTCAGTGGTGGCACCTTGCCTTTTCAGTGCTCTCTGCCCTGAGGCTCATCTGGTGCCAGGCTTTTAACTAGCAGCTTTGTTTTTCTCAGAGTTTTAATGGTCTGTCTTTTATTTTATGGATAGTCATATACTGTTTATTTCCTCAACTTGTTTTTAGTGGTTTATTGCTTTTATAATGAGAACTTATTATTTTGATTGTAAGCCACCTCAAGCAGGACTCTGATGAGATAGCATAAATATTTCCTAAATAAATAACAAAAGTTTGTATTTATTTTAAGACATTTCTGTGCAGCCTCCCCACCAAATGTAGAGTCCCCAAGGCAGTGAGCATTAAAACATTTCAAACATTAAAATATTTCAAACATCAACATAATATAGACATATTGAACACTTAAGAACACACAAACAGGGAGAAGAGCTAGTGAGAGTTAGTGAAGAAATGTCAAACAAAACAAGAATGTCTTTACTCAGTGGCGGAGGACAATAATAGAGGAAGACTGACAAATCTCCTTGAGAAGGAGTTTCAAAATGTTTGTGCCACAACTGAGAAGGTCCTTTCCCAGGTTGTCATCTGTCTAGCCTCAGAGAAGGTACCTCTGAAAATGGCTGGAGTGATTGAATAAGGTTATAATGGAGTAGACGGTCCTTCAGATATCCTGGCTCCAACATGTATAGGGCTTTAAATTCAAGGGCTTCATGAATTGGATTTGGAAGCAAACTGAGAGTCAGTGAACCAACTATAGCTTCTGGACGCTCTTCTAGGGCAGCCCCATGTAGCACTCATTGAAGTAATCTAATTGCTATTACCAGGGTATGCACAACAGTGGCAAAATCTTGCCTGCCCAGGAGCAGCCACAGCTAGCTCAACAACTGAAGCTGGTGAATGGTGCTCCTGGTCACTGCTGCCACCTGTTTACCTAACAGGACCCCTGGATCCAGGAGCACCCCCTAAGCTATGAACCAGTTCCTTTAGGAGAAGTGCAGCCCCATTCACAACAGGTTAAATTCCATTTGCTAAGTCAGATCTTCCCTCCACAGCACCACTGTTTTGTTGGAATTAAGTTGCAGCTTGTTATTCCTCATCCACCCCCAAACTGCATCTTGGCACCCAAACTACCTCTGTGTATACTGTGTATATTGGAGTCGGGAGGCGAGTGGTAGTGATTTCATAGTAAAGCTCTTTATTGAGGGTCAGATGGAACATGAGAAACCCCGGGCTCAGAGCCCTCTTTTATGCCGGCCGGAGACAATGCCCCGACCTCGCCCCCAAGTCCTGATAGGACCTTAAGTCCGTGATTGCAGTTCATAGGTCCCCCAGCGGGAGACCTAGGCATGTAATTGGTGGTCGCTCAGGATCCAACTGGCTATTGTTCTACCTGGCTGAAGCTCAGGTAGATTCTGACCTTGTGCACTTAGTACACAACACACACCCTCCATGGGGTCTGCTGGAAATGCAAGGTAGAATTGCATGTCAACTCATATTGGTAGTAACACTGCCAGATCTCCAGATGACCTCTTTCAGTGGCTTCACATACAAGTTAAAAAAAACCGAGGGGGTGGATAAGATGGAACCTTGTGGGACCCAGTAGGCCAGAAACTAAGGGGCCGAGCAGCAGTCCCCTCCCCAGCAGCACATTCCGATGCCTACTTTTGAGGTAAGACTGAAACCACTACTCAGCAGTATCTCCCGATCCCAACCCCAAAAGACAATCCAGAAGGATTCCATGACTGATTATATTTAAAGCCACTGACAGGTCCTGGAGAATTAACAGGAGCATCTTTTACATTGCCTTAAAAATCCACTAGCATTACTGTGTTTATCTTGTGTTCAGACAACTTTGCAAACATCACACCGCTGTCTCATATCTTTCCCATTTTACCCCCTGTTCCTAATAAAACTGGTTTCTCCAGTACTTCTTTTCTAAAGTGAAATGTATTTGCAACAAAGCCTCTGCTCATAATCTGAATGAAGTTTTTCAAATTGGTGACTTCCAGCATAGCCAGCCTGCACACCCCACCCAGAAAGGGGTGGGTGGGTTTGGGTGTTGTTTTTTTAAAAAAAAATGTGCATCCCAGCGGAGAAATGTTTCAATGATGGGAGGTGCCTGTGTTGAAACAAGTGATCATGACATTGGGGACACTTTCCTCTCTGTGCGTGTGCGTGCACATATCCATGCCTGGTCTCCTCTCTCTGCCTCTCTATCTCTTCCTCTGCAGCCTGAGAAAGCCAGGATCATGTCCTTTTGCTTTACATTCTGAGAGCCAGTTTGGCATAGTGGTAAAGAGTGACAGACTCTAATCTGGAGAACTGGGTTCGATTCCCCACTTCTCCACTTGAAGCTAGCTGGGTGACCTTAGGCAAGTCACAGCTCTCTCAGCCTAAAAAATAAGCATAGCTTGCCACTAGTGGTGTCAAAAAAAGAGCAAAAGCTTTGGCAGCCAGACCCTCTGGGATCTCCTGACTATTCCACACACATTGTCATGTGATAATTGCATATTTTTTTTGCTTTACACTCTCTTGTGATCCACCAAATTGTATCTTGACCCATCATACTTTTCTCCCCAGTGGGGATTTTGTTACATTCTTTTAAAGTTTTCAGTTTAAAAATGTCAGGGGCTAAATGACTGAGCAAATAAATGTTCTTTTCTGTTTCCGTTGCTGTTTGAGCACCTCCCATGATTGACACCAGAGTAAATGTACTGAAGCTAATGGGCCTACTCTCATGTAAATCTGCATGTAAGGATTTTGCATTTTTCCCATGTATTTCAAGGAAAAGAGGTGGAGTGAATGAGGCTGCTGATGGTATGCACAAACACTTCTGTGCTTGAGCAAAAAAAAAACCCGCAAAAAAAATGGAACAGAGGGAACCTATGAGGGGAAGTCTGAACTGATCCCACCAATTGTGGGATCACCAGAAGTGGCACAACAGGCACAAAAATGAAAAAGTCGGCTGTAGTCTGAAAACCCCCAGAGTTGCACCTGATCAGTATTTGACCAGTCAGCTTTTGCTGAAGGAAGTAAATTAACAATGAGGTTTAATTGTTTATATAGCTTTATTTTACTTCTCCTCTTTGTGTGCTTTATAGTTACTAGGAATAAGGCCCATTGTGGAAATAAATACAAGGGGCTCTAGGAATAAGGCCCATTGTGGAAATAAATACAAGGGGCTCTAGGAAGAGGTTCTGGGAGAGTGCGAAGGCCTTGGGCACTCAGCATCAATTTGCTGTGGTGACCTCAGCAGGGTATAATGACACAGAGTCCACCATTTTCTCCAGAGGAACTGATTGCTGCTACCTGAAGAGCAATTGTAATTTTGAATGATCTCCAGCCTTCACCTGGATATTGGCAACAATTGTTACCCAGGAAAAAATGGCTGATTTGGAGGGTGGAGTCTATGGCATTGTACCTGTCTGAGGTCCAACCCCTCCTCAAACCCCACCCTCTTGGGCTTGGTTGCCTACTGTGGCGAAACGGGCTCCAGTTTACAACTCAGCTGTTTGCCTCCAACCCTTGTCCTGTGGGCATATCTCATTCATTAAGTTCACTGCCACCACTCACTGAATTGTTACTGCCTTTTTAGTGAGACCCCTGTGGCCAAATCTCCCTATTTGGAGATGGAATCCCCACTCTCTGGGGGATCCCTGTAAAGTTGGCAACCCAAGGGTCTGGCTTTTCCTTGCTTCCCTTTGGTATTGTGCAGAGCGGGGGAGATTATGTGGTCAGAGCACTACACAGATTATTAGCCCAAATAAAATAATTTATTTAACTATTTACACAATTATGGAGCATGCATTAAATGAATAAGGCACAACTGTAGGAGTAAGCACACACTCTGAACCAACAGAGCATAAATCAACAGGGGTCTCTCTTTTTTCACACTTTTTGGCCTTGGGACAACTGGGAACTGTAGGCCAGCAGATGAGGAAGCCCCATTCAACCCAGTGAGTGATATTCCTGCAGGCCCCTCTCTGGAACTATAGCTCAATTGAACCTTATGGGGGAACATTTTAAACAACCACAGATAGTAGCCATCTTACAAACACAGGTAACTGCCATTTCGTTACACCTACCAGCAGCCACTGAGTACAGTTAATCCCACACTGGAGGCAAGCGGGAGAAGCGTCTTTGTCAAGAGAGAAAGTCGTTTGCCAGAAATTCTGATGGCACAGTGGCTGAAGGAGTGGGCAGGGAAGAGGAGCAGACCTAGCACTCGGCCAATGGCATGCACTCAGGCAATGCAGCCAGTGCTAGGGACAACTTCTGATTGGCAGTTCAGGCAGCCAACTGGTTTGGGAGCACATGGAATGTTGCCGCCCAAAAACAGCATTATATATAAGGACAGGATAGACCAATATATTATAGATTTGACTTCTGCAGATTTATATATCAATATTTTTGCCCTGAGTGTTAAACAAGTCCATCATTCTCAGAATAGATCTGGAAAGTTAATTGCCAACTGATTACAGAAATGGTTTCCTGTTTTCTTTAATGGGACTAAAAATGGTAATATAAAAGGTAGTGTAGTTAGTGGTTACAGAATCAGACAAGGACTCAGGAGACCTAGCCAGTTACTCTCTCTCTCAGCATACATCACAATGTTTTTGTGAAGATAAAATGGAGTTTGGGGGAAGCATGTATGCTAACCTCAGCACCATGGACAAAGGGTGACCTTGTAAATGATTGTGAGGGTGGATGGCCAATAGCACTTAGTAATGGTGAATCTTTGAAACATATTGGTAAAAGAGATTTAATTTTTTCTCTTTTGTAGATCAGTTCTTTCTTCAGACTGCCAAATATAATATCATGCAAGTATATAATTTGGACAGATATTATAGCCTTTCCTATTGCTAATGTCTGGTAAAAATTATCCACTTGAAAGAAGATGTAACAAAACATTTTGTCTGGTATATGACTTAGAAAACAGAATGACCTTATTAAATATTATTCACACAGGTATATTAATCTGTGAACCATATGAATGGCTGTCCCAGAACAAAGACATTCCTTTAACACTCAGCCCTTTGATCTCTTGTGTATACTAATTATCAGTGGTGACTTACATTGTGCTGTTCCTTTGTTTTGTTGTTGGATGACATACAGTTTCTCTCCTGCTCTTAAATTTTTTTGTCCTCCTATTTTGAAAACTATTTTTCACATGGCTCGTTCAAGTGTTGCATTATTGTCATGCTACTATCTAAAGTCTTTGTTTATGCCTCAGTAGCCATTATAAAACCAGAAGCAGTGACTCCCAAATTACATTATCCTTACTGTGTTATAGATAATAAACTTTGCTACAGCTTGAGAAAAAGAAGGAGCAGATTGCTTTAAAAAATCAGCTACAGAAATTGACTGAAACTTCTTGTTGGAAACATTTTTGTATCTTTCCTTATTATATAAAGCCGTTTTCAAGTGGCAAGATTCCATGGGGTGCCAAAATCTGTTGGTTGGAAGGACTACCACTCAAAAGGGGGTCCCTGGCCACTGGCTGCATTCTCTCGCTGCTTTGCCTCAGTCCTGCCCACAGAGCCACCGGCCAGCGTCTCAGCCTCAGTCTGGAGGGAGCCAGCGAAGGGGAAGGACCGACTGGGTGCTGGGTCCACTCTTCTCCTCTGCCCACTGCCAGGTGGGTCTAACTATCCCCTCAGTGGCCTGCTTCTGTCAGTGAAAACACAATGGACTTTCAGCATAACCCACCTCCCCCACCTGACTTTCTGACTCCTGTCAGAATAAACTGAATATTCCTGTCAGAATAAAGGCTCTCTCTCCTGCTTAGCTCCGCCATGGCTGGCTGGCTAATGAGGTGGGCCAGCAACCATCAAACCATTCCCTTCAACTCCCTGCTGTGCAGCTGACTTTCCCCCTAGGGTTGCCAATCTCCAGGTGGGACCTGGAGATCTCCCGCTGTTACAGTTGATCTCCAGATGACAGAGATCAGTTCCCCTGGAGAAAATGGCTGCTTTGCAGGGTGGACACTATGGCATTATATCCTGCTGAGTCCTTCCACCCCCCCCCCAAATGCTGCCCTCCACAGGATCCACCCCCCCAAATGTCCAAGTATTTCCCTAATCAGAGCAAGCTAGGTTGCCAAGCTGGCAGTAGGCGGGGGAGGGGGTTATGCTGAAAGTCCATCATCTTTTCACTGACAGAAGCAGGCCACTGAGGGGACAGTTAGACCCACCTGGCAGTGGGTGGAGGTGAAGAGTTGCCAATATCCATGCAAGGGCTGGAGATCACTCAGAAGTACTAGTGCTCTCCAGATGGCAGAGATCAGTTCCCCTGGAGAAAATGGCTGCTTTGGAGGGTAGACACTATGGCATTATACCCTGCTGAATCCTTCCATTCCCCCCCCCAAAAAAATGCTGCCCTCCACAGGATCCACGCCCCCCAAATCACCAGGTATTTAGGGGCTGGCAACTTTCCCCTCAGTGCCTGTTGCTTGGCAACCAAGCTTGCTTCTCTGAAAGCCCCTTTCCACACCTATGTTGGCCTCTGGGAGAAAATTCATTGGGGAAGCTGAACAGAATGCCATAGAGGCCACCCTCCAAAGCAGCCATTTTCTCCGGGGAAGGGGGAGATCTGTTGTCTGGAGTTCAATTGTGATACCTGGTGATCTTCAGGCTCCACCTGGAGATTGGGTACCCTAGGCGTAGCAGGCAGCGTTTCAGAGCAGGATCTGCTAGACCCAGGTTCTTGCTGAGTGGGTGATTTTGGGCCAGTCACAGACTTTAAGCCTAACCTACCTCACAGGGTTGCTGTGCAAGTCAAAAGGGGGAGAGGAGAATGAAGTCAGCTGCTTTGGACCCCATTGCAGAGAAAGACTACTTTTCCACCAGGCAAGGGCTGGAGATCACTCAGAATTACAAGTGCTCCCCAGATGGCAGAGATCAGTTCCCATGGAGAAAATGGTGGACTCTATGTCCTTATACCCTGCTGAGATGGACCCCCTATGACAGCCAATGTGACATAGCAGTCAGGGCTTCAGAGCATGGTGGAGGCTGAGGGAGGGGAGATGGAAAGTTGAAGAGTGAGGTTGATGATTGGCTGGGAAGGAGATAGGGTTGCCACCTCCAGGTGGAAAATTCCTAGAGATTTGAGGGATGGAGCCTGGAGATGGTGAGGTTGTGGGAGGGGTGGGACCTCAGACAGGTACAATGCCATAGACTTCACCTTCCAAGGCAACCAGTCCCTCATGGAGAACCATTGTTGCCGATCTCCAGGTGGGGGCTGGAGATCACTGAGAATTACAACTGCTCTCTAGGAGGGAGGGGGGAGGAGATGGGAAGCTGAAGCCAGGGGGCAGATAATGATACATTGACGGTGGCTGGCAGGGAGATAGGGTTGCCAACTCCAGGTTGGGAAATTTGGAGATTTGAGGGTGGACCCAGGAGAGGGTGAGGTTTCAGCAGGGGTGGGACGTCAGACAGGTACAATGCCATAGACTCCACCCTCCAAACCACCTGTTCCCTCATGGGGAACAATTGCTGCCAATCTCCAGGGGAGGGATGGAGATCACACCAAATTACAACTGCTCTTCAGATGGCAGAGATCTTCCCCTGGAGAAAATGGTGGACTCTGTGTCATTATATCCTGTTGAGGTCACCACAGCAAAATGTCGCTGAATGCCCAAGGCTGGGGCACTCTCCCAGAGCCTCTTTCTAGAGCCCATTGTATTTATTTCCACAACGGGCCTTATTCCTAGTAATTTATAATTCTAAGCAAAAATGGGAAGAAAATAGGGACAGTGTCTTTATCCACACTTATTTTTAACAACTTCTGTTTTATTTTCTAGACCTAGCAGTATTATAAATGATTGTTTTGCTGATTCACACACTGTGAAGTACTCAGTGTGTGTCCGAGGTTAACACATTGTTTCCTATGTGATAGTCAGATATTGTGAGTTGTGAGTTATCCTCAGTTCAAATTGCAGCTGTGGTGCGTGGGAAAAGGGACTTCAGCTTTCCCTCCCATATTATTTTCCTGACCTCCAGTGGTCTAGGGGAAGTGAAATTTGGCCCATGGGAAATGCAGAGGTTCTGACAATTTGCCCAGTAGGCTAAAGTAGTGCCCTTCCCACCATCTCAGGTCATTAAAAATGGTGCATGAGAGAAGAGTGCTGCCCCTTTCTCCATGCATGTCTGAGTCATGATCTGAACTGGACACTAGGTATAACAGAATTGAGAAGAATGCATAACTTGCATGTGACTGTTCCACAGGAAATACCAGAGTTTCAGTTAGAGGTCTACGTGATGATTTTAACTGGAGATGTGAGGGATTCATCCTGGGACCTCCTGCATGCCACACAAAAGTTCTACCACTTGTTGGCCAAATTGCTTTGATAAGTTATTAATATGGGGAATTATGATCATTAATTAGCAGTTGGCACTAAAGGGAGCAAAGCCTTTGTATACAGGAGTCCTGCCTTTTCCAGTAAAACCAGAAATAAATGCAGAAACCAAGTCTTTAGAGAAATGGATTATTTACTAAGGATATTCCAGACATACAATAAAACACAATTGAACATACACTTATTCAGACCTAGGAAAATTAGAGAGAAAGGGATAGCGACAGTCACATGAGCAGGTAAAATGGTTGGTGGATGATACATACCTGATCCTGGAGAGCAGTGTTCCCTCTAAGCTGAGTTAGTGTGAGCTAGCTCACAGTTTTTTAGCCTCTGGCTCACACATTTTTGCCTTAGCTCAGGAAGGATGGCTCCAGAGCAAACTAATTGTATGCAGCAGCCAAATTGCTTGCTTACAACTTTAATGCCAGTAGCTCACAAAAGTAAAATTTTTGCTCACAAGACTGCACAGCTTAGAGGGAGCATTGCTGGAGAGATGAAGTGATCCACAGGAAAAATAAGGGAGACTATAAGGCATTAAGGATTGTACTCTGTACCAGCAGAACACATGGTTAGACTCAGGCAGCACTACACCTAGAGTCAGCAAGATAGGGCAGGGTTGAGGTCTAGAGGAGGGAGGGAGAGAGAGAGAGAGAGAGAGAGAGAGCGCGCACATGGCCAGGCCAGCTCTTTTATGCTATTGTGAGTCAGGGGCATGCATATCTACTAATCCCATCACTCTAGTCCTTCCCCCTCTGATCTGTCTCCCTAGAAGTTTCCTTAAAAAAAAAAGTTGCAGGAGGATGGGACTTAAGGGTTGGGCAATGTTGCTTCCAGTTACTTTAACAGTGGCACCTTTGGAGAACAATAGCTGAGTCCAGGGGTATTGTCTTTTGATGGCTCTGGCTGATGAGTTGGGTTTAGCTGGGCTGTGGCTGTCAGCTATCCCTAGTCAGCAAGCAGTCCTTTCATTATGCCTAAGAGTCTACATGCAGTCTCTGGTGTAGGTGAAGGTGAAGGGGTGTGTGGGGGGGGGGGTTGCCTGCATGTTGAAGGAAAGGTTTGCTCATGGAGTCTCTTCAGGATTTAAGTCCCTTTTGCAGAATATGGTGTTCCTCTACAGCAAATGGTTGCTGGCTTCTGTGTACTTTCTGTGGCTAGGGTGCTTGATTCTCTTTCTGATGCGCTGCAGGTGAGGTAGAGCAGGTAACTCATGGATCAATCTTTGGTCTGGTACATCATCTCAGGAGAAAGCTCTCATCTGCTGGGAGGGGGTGCCTGCAGTCCAGGTTGATGGCAACAGCACATGGTCCCTATATATTCCATTTCCCTTAGCACACTAATTGCACTGTCCAGTTTATCATTTATGAACCATAAGTTCATAAGAGTACTATAAGCGCCTTGCAGGGCAACACACTGAACCACAGCCCCTCCAAATTCAGATGCATTATCCAACTCTCTAGCTAAGTTACCTAATCTCCACTAATGTATAACTGTTACAATCATCTCTCCCCCCAGTCATTTAACAGCAGTTCAGAAGAAAACCAGCCCAAGAAGTCTGAGCTTCCCTGACTGTCATTATTCACAGAGAGGTCATAATGTTTATGTGGAATTAGCCAGGGATCCTTTTTTGTAAAAAAAGAGGTTCAGGAGCTCATTAGCATAATTTATTTGCATATGGCACACACCCTGACGTCACCGGAAGTGTCAGAAGGCCACACACCCCTGATGTCACCAGAAGTGTGTCAGAAGAAAGAAAGAAAGAAAGAAAGAAAGAAAGAAAGAAAGAAAGAAAGAAAGAAAGAAAGAAAGAAAGAAAAAGGAAGGAAGGAAGGAAGAAAGAAAGGAAGGAAGGAAGGGAGGGAGGGGGGGAAGGAAGGAAGGAAGGAAGGAAAGGAATAGGAAGGAAGGTAGGTAGGTGGGGGAGAGAGAGAAGAAAGAAAGGAAGGAAGGAAGGAACAGGAAGGAATGAAGGAAGGAACAGGAAGGTAGGTAGGTAGGTGGAGGAGAGAGAGAGAGAAGGAAAGAAAGAAAAGGAAGGAAGGAAGGAGGGAACAGGAAGGAAGGTAGATAGGTGGGGGGGAGAGAAAAGAAAAAGAAAGAAAGAAAGAAAGAAAGAAAGAAAGAAAGAAAGAAAGAAAGAAAGAAAGAAAGAAAGAAAGAAACAGACAGACAAGGCGCTTCTCTCCCCCCCCCCCTTCAGGCCGAGTGGCTGTCAGCCACTTGGCCCGGTGTTTCCCTCCCCCCCTCTTGCTTGTGCACTGGGCCCCAGCTTTTCCCTCCCTCCCTCCTGCCCCCCTCCTGCCCGGGAATGGTGAGCGGAGAGGGATGGGGGCTTCTCCCCGGGCTGGCAGCCTGCCACGGCCCGGGAAGAGTGAGAGGGGGGAGGGATGGGGGCTTCTTCCTGGGCTGGCAGCCTGCCGTGGCCCGGGAAGGGTGAGCGGGGGGAGGTTTTTCTCCAGCTCTGCGCCAAAGCGTGGGCCAGGGAAAGTGAGCTGGGGGTGGGGCTTGGTTATGTGCCCGCCCCCTGGCCTCCTCTCTCCCGGAGCGGCGCCCTGGCACGCCCCGGCCCCAACAGAGCTCTGGAATTCGCCACAATTCTTGTATTACAGTACTAAATTATTTCATTGGTTGCCTTATTGCCCTGAGGCCAATTCAAGGTGCTGATTATAACCTACCAATCCCTTCATGATCTAGAACCTATGTATCAGAGGACTGCTTCTCCCAGTATCTTGCTGAGCAGCAGCTTTGCTTATCAGAACAAGGCCCACTTAGGTTCCTTTCATACTGGGACTTTATCCTGTTTTATAGCTATTTTTTTGTCCCAACTGTTTTTTAAGCAAGGTGGGGATGTCTCATTTAAAACAGCAATGAGATCCATTTTTGCAAGACATCCTTAAAATGTTGTTATGTATTTCAGATCAGTGCCACACTTTCTACTATTTGTTTTCAATTCAGATGGTTAGCCATGTTAGTCTGAAGCAGCAGAACAAAGTTTGAGTCCAGTGACTCCTTTAACAGAGTTTTATTCAAGGTTGCTTTCTTGTGCACATGAAAGCTTATACCTTGAATAAAATTCTGTATGTCTTAAAGGTGCCACTGGACTCAAACTTTGTTCTGTTGTTTGTTTTGTTAGTGTTTTGTGCTATGCTGATAAAATAATGTTTTAAGCCGGAAGTTCCTACTCCACATCCTTTTTGCTTTGTTGTTCTGCACACTGTCACGAGGGGTTAAAACAAAGCAAACCCATGGGAGGACCATCTAATTTATACAAACAAACAATAGTCATCAGTGCTGAATTATCAAGGGGATAGCTTACTGGAGAAGTGTGAAAGGGTAAAGGCCCTTAACTCTAACATAAATGAATAGGTAATTAGTACAATAGTATTTGAAAGGAAGGTGTGGAAAGAAATTATTTCAGTGCCCCAGAAGTCAGGATTACAGAGTGGCTGGTAGGCAGGGAAAAAGTGAAGCAGCACATTTCTCATAATAGTGATTTAACTACTGGTATGCCTTTTAACCTTCCCAAAACACTGGGGATATTTTGGTCTCCAGAAACCATGGAAAAAAATGTTTTACCAATCAAAATCTTTCTACAGATGCCAAACTTCTGTTATGCTTTCTCCCCAATGAACTACAGTGCCCTGAAGTCCTTCTCTTCCCTCTCCACTGCCTTTCTTAAGTTTGAGTTTTCTCAAAAGGGTAAATGGGGTCATTTTGGCCCCCAGTAGACTTGGCTTGAAAGTGAAAGTACTATTCACAATCGTAACTGGGGATCTTCTTTGCATCACACCTCTGGGATATAGTGCGCCTGTGCTGACCTCTGTCAGTATCTTCTAAAGCGAAAGGGATTTTTGCACACCCTCTCCCTGGTCACGTGCAGGGCTCCAGTGCGCATGACCAAGGGAGGGGCATGACAATCCCACCAGTTCTCTTCTGACCACCGTGCTGGTAGGACCCTCCTTGCTTCAGTTGGTATTTCTTCATTTTTTCTCTTGGATTTTCCTGAAAGTGAAAGACTTTATCTAAATTATGGACAGAACTGATTTCTGAGTACTCTGCTTCAGCAGGTTACTCCCCCCCACCCCACCTATGGCCTATGGCCAAATGGTGGGGCTTCTTCAAACAGTGCCTAAAGTGCAGCAGCAAAATTGCCCCCCCCATAAGACACTCACTTTGCCTTTTGTGCCTTGGGGAAGCACCGGGTGTCAAGGAGTGGTATCTGTTGAGCTGGTGTGTTAGCACCAGAGCAGAGTGCTCAGCAAAGTGCAGAGCCAAAATCCCACAGAGTCCAATGTCCACACAGTCAAGTAGGGAAGGAATATATACAAGGTTTATTTACAAAGTCCTGTTGCTCAGTGCAGGTATACACAATTCAGTAAACCAACTGACAAAGCGCTACGCCAAACACTGCTATACACTGGAGAGAGAAAATGACTGTACAATGAATGCTTAAATACATGGACTGACCAATCAGCATTAGCTGCTGAGTCACTCTGACTGCTGTACAATGTGCTAGTCAGAACTGGTTTGCCCCAGCTAGGACTGCTAGCCTTGGAGCTTTTAGCTGTCATTTAGATTGACACCATCTAGAATCAGAAACTCATATCTTCCTGCCTTGTCAGACTCCTGTGCTCACTGTGCCAGTTTCTCAAAGCAGATGAGGAAGAATTGAGCTGCGATACTTTGCATCACTTTATTAGAGCAAGCTCTTTCACTGATGGCATCTTCACAAGAGACGTCTAGCCATGCCTCACTGTCGACCCCAGCTTCGGGATCAACAACTGCGCTATCTCCGATGCCAAGCATCATCGATGTCAATCAATCAGTGCTGAAACGACCAATGTCAACCTCCCAGTCTGAAACCCATACTCCTGCTAAAAAACGCAATGAGGGCAAGGACAATAGCCAGGTCAAGCACAAGAAGCACAAGAAGGGTACACTGATCAAAGTTGCTTCGTCCACACACACCATGTAGGACACAGTCCTTGGGGGGGGGCTACAGTGCTTGAGTCTGCGGGCCTTGGGCAGCTACAAGGTGATTCCACCTCACCTTTGCTGCATCCTATCCAATTCACGGACTCTGAACTGGATATGGAGTTAACCCAAGTGCCCTGACCTCCCAGTGTCAAAAGTCTGCACCTGGATTGTGGCACTGGCACTTCAGCCATCTCCCTGCATCGATGGGAGGATCGATCATCTGGGCATTATTCCCCGGCTCCTTGGGACATACGACAATGACAGTAACTCTATGGGGCTTATTCCATGCCTACTGTGCCTTGGTTCCCACCGCGTGGCTCGGCAGATTGGGACCACCAGTCAACATCTTTCCATTTGTCTCGGTACCCAGATCACCACACAACACTGGAATTCGTACGGCCACAGCCATCAGTGCTGATAGGCAGGAAACACAAACACGTTGTTCCGCCTTTGGTGCATCACACCATGCAGTCGACACCAATACCATCAATGCTGATGCAACCCATTGCATTCTCTGAGCCATCGGAGCATTCTGAACCTTTGGGATCATCCTTATCGTCCTCCTCCAGAGACAAAGCCCCTACCCAGGAACCCTCCACACCACAACAGGTGGCAGATGATCTCCCCATCTCTCCATCCAAGGACTTTAAATCGTATGGGGATTTCATCAAGAGGATGGCTAATACGCTGACTCTCTCCACCGTTCAGCCTCCACCCACAATGACAGATTCAGTGTTTGACATAGTACAGATGAACACTTCCACAGTTTTACCGTTAACTTCGGTCTTGCTACAGGCTGCTAAAGCACCATGGTCTCATCTAGCTTCCACTCCTATTTCTAGCAAAAGGATTGACCATATGTACAAAATGCAGGAATTGGGAGCTGAATTTTTGTTTATTTACCCTAAACCCAACTCCATTGTCGTCACACCCTCTTCTAAGGGTAGACGCAGTCACTCTTCTCCTTCTGATAAGGAGGGAAAGAAACTCGACTCCTTTGGGCACAGATTCTATTCAGTAGGGGCGTTAGGAATTAAAACTTCCAACTATACAGCCTGCATGGGTAGATACCAGTATGCCCTCTGGGAACAAATGACTGAGTTTATTGCTTCCCTCCCCAAAGACATAAGCCGTCAAGCCAGGAGGCTGCAGAAGGAAGGTAAGATGCTGGCAAAACACCAGCTTAATGTTGCTTTTGATGTGGCAGCCAAAACACTCATGTCTGCAGTCACACTCAGACATCACACCTGTCTGCGCTCCAAGTCCCTACCCAGTAACACTAAAGCCTTCTTTGAGGATCTACCTTTCAAGGTGAGGGCTTGTTTAGTTCTACAAGAACTAGATAAAAGCATCAAGACTTCACATAATTTGGGAGTCATGCAGCCTACCAAACAATCCAAGCCAAAGTCCTGGAACAAGTTGTGGTCACACAGACCCTCCCAGAAGTCCTCCCCAGAACCTCAGTGGCAGAAATCTTTTGGATTTCTGACATGGCCCTACGGGAACAAACAGAAGTTCACTACTGCCTCCCAGTCGAGGACCAAGACTACCAAGTCCCCCAAACAGAGCCTTTGACTTTGGCCAAGGGGCCAAGCCTCCCACCGGTCTGTCCCCATTCTTGTATGCCTGGAGAAAAATAACATCGGACAGATGGGCTCTCTCTGTCATTGCAGAAGGCTACTGCATAGAATTTCTTCAGGTTCCTATGAGGTCTCATTTTATCCCTACACCCACTTCCGTCACACTGTTAGACAAAATCCAGAACCCCCTGCAAAAAGATATGATAGAACCAATCCCTTGGTCACAGCTCCATGGGGGTTTCTATTCCCGTTATTTCATGGTCCCCAAGAAGGATGGAGGCCTCCACCCCATAATGGACCTCAGAAACCTCAATACCTTCATCATATACAAAAAGTTTCAGATGATGACCTTACAGAACATCCTTCCACTCCTCGAGCACGGGGTTTGGATGGTGACCCTGGACTTGAAAGATGCCATTTTCATCCGCAGTCACACTCCCAACCCAGGACGTTTTGCCTCACAGCTCCTGTACTAGCCTCCCTCATTTGGTGGATTAACTCATAGAATCTACTGATTGGAGCCCCTTTCCATCCACCCACCCCATCCGTGACTCTGACTATGGATGCCTCCCTCTGAGCGTGGGGTGCCCATCTCATGGGACTGTGTGCCGAGGCCAAGTGGGAACCCCATGTGATACACAATCACATCAACTTCCTGGAGATGCTAGCTGTGCGTTATGCTCTCTGATCCTTTCAGCACCTAGTGCACAACAGTACTGTCACAGTCCTGACAGACAACACAATGACTATGTGTTATCTCAACCGTCAGGGTGGGATGGTATCCAGAGGCTTGTGCTGGCTAGCCCTGGAGATTTGGGACAAGTGCCACTCATGGGGCGTGTTCCTGATTGCAGCACACCTTCCTGGCTCCCTGAACGTGCAGGCAGACTTCCTGAGTGGGGGGGAGTGTTGCTGCACCAGTGGGAACTCAACGGGATCTATCTCCAGCTGATATTCGATCGCTGGGGTTACCCGGAGATAGACGTGTTTGCCTCTCGGCACAACACAAAATGTCGCCTGTTCTGCTCCAAGGCAGGGAGGGATCCTGCCTCCCTGGGAGATGGACTCCTTTACCCATGGGCACACAGACACATATTTCTGTTCCCACCAATTCCTCTGTTACCGAGGTGATCAACAAAGTGATGAGGGAACGCCCTCGCTGCATTCTGGTAACCCCATGGTGGCCCAAACAGCATTGTTTCCCTACTCTCCTACACCTGTCCAAGGGCTCCTTTATCTACTTCCCAGAGGTGCCCGATCTGGGGGCTATCCAGTGTGCTGCACTGAGTGCAAACATGTATGACTATCTGCCAGCTGGACAGAAGTCATGGGTGTTTTGCTCGGTGCAAGGAGCTCCTGGTTCTCAGAGAACAAGTTTGCACCCTTGAGGCCAAGGTGGCTGACCTGGAGAAGCAGAGGCAGTCAGGCGCACATATAAGACTCTCGAGGACTTCTTAGATGTGTCCCACTCTGAGAATGGCAGGGAACTGCCAGGGAACATGAGGGTCAAGGGGAAACAGGGCACCATGCTGAAGAAAGGGGGAATGTTCTGTCAGAAGGGACCCCTTCTACAGTTGGTGAACAGGTATCCTGTTGCACCAAGAAACCATCCCTGAACAGGGAGAGAGGGGGACTCTTGGTAGTTGGTGATTCGATCCTTAGGCATGCAGCTAGATGGGTTGTGAACCTACATACTGACCACATGGTGACTTGCCTATCTGGTGTGAAGGTAGTGGACATTACATGTGGTCTAGATAGGCTGGTAGACGGTGCTGGGGAGTAGCCAGTGGTTCTGTTGGTACATGTTGGTACCAGCAATGGGGGAAATGTAGTTGTGTAGTCCTGTTTGAAAAATTTAGACTGCTAAGCAGGAGACTCAAGGCCGGGACCTGCAAGGTTGCCTTCTCAGAAGGCACAAATTAGGAGTCTCAATGTGTGGATGAGACGATGGTGTAGGGAGGAAAGGTTTACGTTTGTTAGGCACTGGGATGTGTTTTGGAACAAGCAGGACCTGTACAAAAGAGACAACCTCCACTTGTCCCGGGAAGGAACCAGGCTGCTGGCACTTAAAATAAAAATAAAAGGTGGCAGAGCAGTTCTAGGTTTATAAAATATGCTGTTTTACCTTGGCCAGTAGTGGTTTCCTTTGGGCACTCAATGAAATTGCTGAGCAGTCAAGTTAGAACAGATACAAGGAAGTATTTCTTCACCCAAAGAGTGATTAACACATGGAATTCACTGCCACAGGAGGTGGTGGCGGCTACAAGCATGGACGGCTTCAAGAGGGAGTTAGATAAACATATGGAGTAGAGGTCCATCAGTGGCTATTAGCCACAAAGTATAGATAGGAACTTTCAGTCTGGGCCAAGTGATGCACTGTATTCTTGGTGTTTGGGGGGGGGGCAACAGTGGGTGGGCTTCTAGTGTCCTGGCCGCACCTGGTATTTTTGGCCACTGTGTGACAGTTGGACTGGATGGGCCGTTGGCCTGATCCAACACTGGCTTCTCTTATGTTCTTATGATAGGAAAGTGGCAGAGAAGCTGATTGCATTTTTGACTCTGTCTTCACTGTGGAAGATGGGAGGTGCTTGCCAACTCCTGAATTGCAAATTTCAGGAGGGATATTGAAATACCTGAGTCGGATTGAGTTGAGGAGAGAGGAGGTCCTATGATTGATGGGCAAATTAGAAACTGACAAATTGCCAGGCCCAGATGGCATTCATTCATGAGTTCTGGAAGAACACAAATGTGAACTTGTAGATCTCCTGACAAAAATATGCAATTTATCACTAAAATCTGCTTCTATTCCCAAAGACTGGAAAGTGGCCAGTATAACCCCCATCTTCAAAAAAAAGGTTGCAGAGGAAATCAGGAAATTACAGGCTGGTTAGTCTAACGTTGATAGTGGGTAAATTGTTGGAATCCATTATTAAAGATAGAATTAGTAGGCACATTGATGAACAAAAGCTATTGAGGAAGAATCAGCATGGATTCTGTAAGGGAAGATTTTCCCTTTTCAGACTGCCTATCTATTCTGTTTTAGTTGCTGGTTACTAACAGGTTTTTTTCTGTCATTTCAGACAGACTCGTTTTAGTAAACAGCTGCTTGCGGAATTTATTTACATTTTCATACAAACTGGGTAGTCTCTCGTTGGTAAAGTGTGCCTGAGCTGTTGTTGATGTAAACTGCTTTCTTCAATTTTCAACTTCCTCTTTGCACTTCTGAATTACTGTGGTGTGCTGTTTGAAATGCCCATAGCACTTCTTTGCACATGATCTTCCTTAGAGGGTTTTTTAAATATATATATATATATATATATATATATATATATATATATATATATATATATATATATATTCTTATGCGAGCACTAAACCAGTTTCGCATTTCAGTGTCATAGCAGCACCATAGAAATTCCTGGACTCTCAGCCTTCTTTGCCTCTCTTTCTTGGAATACATGAAGAAGAAGAAGAAGAAGAAGAAGAAGAAGAAGAAGAAGAAGAAGAAGAAGAAGAAGAGATTGGATTTATATCCCGCCCTTCATTCACTTGGAGTCTCAGAGCGGCTTACAAACTCCTTTTCCTCCCCCTCCCCACAACAGACACCCTGTGAGGTAGATGGAGCTGAGAGAGCTCTTTCCCAAGCTGTCCTTGAGAGAACAGGTGGCACAGAGCTATGGCTTGCCCAAGGTCATCCAGCAAGTGTAAGTGGAGGAGTGGGGAATCAAACCCAGTTCTCCCAGATTAGAGTCCGCACACTTAACCACTACACCAAACTGGCTCCCCAAACATGGGGACCGATTTACATGAGAGTAGCCCTATTGGCTTCAGTACATTTGTGTCGTTCATGGGGTGCTCTCAAACAGCAACTCTGAAGCAAAAAACCTTTTTTTCTGCTAACACAGTTTGCATGGGGGAAGTTTCAATTTGTGGGGGTGGGGAGATTTTATCTTTCCCTTTTATGGATTTGAAAACCGATTTTGCATTTACAACTCAATATTTTCAAGTTCTCATGCATTTATGTATATGTGTGTGTGTGTGCTCTCATTGCAACCCAGGTCTGATAACAACACAGTGAGCTTGAAAGGGTTGCCAGGTCCTTCTTGGCTAAAGTGGGGAGTGGAGTTTGGAGTAGGGTTTCCAGGTCCAGGCAGGGAAACTCCTGGAGATTTGGGGATGGAGCCTGGGGAGGACAGGGACCTCAGTGGGGTACAATGCCATACAGTCCACCTACCAGGGTTTTTATTTTCTCCAGGGGAACTGATCTCTGTAGTCTGATTAACATCTACCCTTCAGAAGCATGGCTGCCTGGATTTTTAAATGTGTCCAGCTTTTGCCAAGTCTCTCTGAATTAGGGATGCCAGCCTCCAGCTGGGAAATGGGGATCCCTCAGAATGACAGTACAGCTCCAGTCCACCTTCCAAGAAGCTACATCAAGAAGCTACTAATCAGATAGTTATTTCATCTCTCTGTTCTGCCTCTTTACAAAAACACTCTGAACAGTGATGTAATAGCCAAATATCAGTTCAGAATTTTGTGCAAGATAAATAAACATGGAATTATATAATTTTATGCAGGCATAGTTGATAAGACTTAACTAGCACTTTCAATATATCTTTTATATGTATGTGTAATTTAAAAACTGAGACAATTAAGCTTATCTCTTGCAATACACGTACTATGGCAAAGAAATGCTGCTGTTTTCTGAAAAATAATCATTTCTTTCAACTCTTAAAATTATAGACTCTGGTGGTCCAGAGTGGGACAGTCACAACCAATGGAAAGAAGTTTCTGCCTAGAGGCAGTCAGGGCTGTTAAACCTTTTTAATGACAGATGGGTAGGGTTCAGAATTTTTACAGTTCCTGTGACATCGCTTGTTTCTTTGGGAGCCTGCAGCATGACCTACCTCTTACCATTGCTGTTAATTCCCCCATATTATGGCTAAGACAAGAAAAGAAACATTTTGTTAGCATGGCTGGACTGACCAATTTTGGTGCACAGCAGTATTCAGAAAACCAGGAAAAACCAGGGGACTTGCCAGCGGTTGATTTGTCAGGCAAGAACTCTCACTCTAGCCTCCTTGCCTGGGTTAAGGGAGAGATACAGAAGAAGATCAGCTCTTCCATTAGTACAGCACTGGTGGGCATCCAACACAGAGGAACAAAATGTAAATCTAGAAACAGAAGCCAATCCCACTCTGGTTCTAGGTCTGCTGGGTGGAGGGTGTAGAGAGGAAAGGCATGACTAATACTTACTGGATTCAGACTCTGAAGTCTCAGAACAGTCTCATCTAGGGGCTAGGGGGAGCTCTGAGGAAAAGGAACCTCTAGTGACAGCCATGCAAACACATCTCTTTCTACGGGAGGTTTCCCTAAATTGCTTCCCAGGATTCTCCAAATACTGAAGATTCCACCCTACAGGAATGAGCTGAAGGAACCAGACCCAACTAGACCTACTGAACTGGCTAGAGCCTTTCCTTACACAGGGACTTCTTCTCTAGGTCTTCTTTTCCCATTGTTTTTTGACAAGGCTGGCAAGATGGAATGCAAGGCCCCTGCTGAAGGATAATTTAAAGAAAATTGCCCTGACAGTAATGTTCATTGTAGATGCCTCCCTTGACACAATCCAACTATTTACCAGGGCAATGGCATCTCATGTAATGGCTGCATCACTGGGAACTGGACCTTGCCAGCCAGGTAGTCAGAGTTCCTTTCATGGGGTCAACCTTTTTAAGGATGCCATAGACAAATATCTTCTGGAGGACAATGATAAAATGCAGGCATTGCTGAATTGCAGGAAGGAGGGCAAGATAAAGAAGTTCCAGCCCTTTTCTGATTCCAGACCAAATGCTAGCTTCAGATCTTTCAGAGCTAAGGGGAAATGGCAGCAATCCAAGTCCTTTGCAAGTTCCAACAAAGTTTCAACACAGAAAAGAGGAAAGAAAAACAGCCTGACATAAAATAAAATGCCTTGTGGCTTCTCTGGACATCCGAGGCCATCTGTTGTACTTTGTGCATGTCTGGCAACAATCCATTTGTGATCAGTGGGTTTTTGGATACCATCTCTAAGGATTATTCAGTGGAACTCAAGAGCTTGCCTCCAAACAAATTTGTGCAAGTTCCTGGTATTGCTGTCTGGCCAAACCTTGTCATCTTTCCCAAACCACAGACTTATCTCCTAAAAATGTGGACAATAGAATATGTTCCATAGGACATTAGGGATCTACTCCATCTTATTTCTGGTCCCAATGAAAAATGAAAATGTGTGGGCCCTTCTCAACCTGAAATAACTGAATAGATGAATTAAAAAGTTCAGAATGGAGACCTTTAGTGGCTGCAATCCACAAAAGGGGAGTTCTTGGCCTTAATGGACCTTATAGAAGTGTACTTACACTTCCCAGTTCTTCAGGTCTACTGAAGATTCTTTTTCTTTGCTTATGTGAAGTATCCCTTTCAGTACTGGGTTCTTTCCTTTGGACTGAAGACCCTCCTGAGTCTTCATAGAATTTCTTGTGCCTTTGGTGACCTGTTGCAGACCAGGGCTTGTCAATCTTCCCCTGGGTGATATTCTGATCAGGTCCTCCCTTTCCATCAGGGTCTGGCCAACATGGAATAGGCCATTGCCTGCCTTCAGACATATAATTTTGTAATGAACAAGGAGAAAAGCTGCCTGGTGTCTTCTCAGCACATTTTTCAGCTGGGCTTGTCTGTTTGTACATTTTGTTTTTGTCACAGGAATGGCAACTCAAAATTTAGGTGCTTGTCCTCCAAGGGATCAGATAGAAGTCCCAACAAAACATTCTGACCGTGACAAGTCTTCTGCGAAGTCAGTGCATACCTTCATTTAGCATTACCACATTGACAAGGAGACATCCTTTGATGCCTCCTTTGGGAAGAGAGTCTTCCAAGAAGTGCTGACAGGTTAGAATTCAAATGGGATATTTTGCTTTTGCATATTGCATTCATTGTAAGTGCCCTGCCCTAGACCACTGGAAAACTGAAAAATTGTTCACTTACCATGAAGTTCCTTTCCCAGTGGTCCTAAGGTCCTTTCCTACTATTTCAGTCCCAGAGGGAGAACACTGAAGCACAGCCCTTTGTTGTTTCCTCTTACTGTTTCATTTTAATAGTTGTCTGTTGCAGTTCAGTACGTCTATTAGGGCACACAAGATATGTTTGACACTCCATTTGGGAATTGCCCTCCTGATGAAACTGCTGAAATATTTTTATCAATTGACAGTGCCAAAACTAAGAAGAGCTTTTACTTTGGCAAGAATGAGCGTTCTTTCCTTGGCATTTTGGAGGGCAGATATAATAGAGTATCATACGCTAATAGAACATGTAGATGCTCATATGATAAAATCAAAACCATTGAACATATGATTATGGAGTGCCGCCCTATATTGAATTAGTTGAGGCTAATTGAGTCATCCCTTTACTTAAAGATACAGAATTGCTAAATGAGCAAGCCCAGGTGTTATGGCTACTATTGGATACAAATGGTCGTGTCACCCTCTCAGTGGCAAAATTCATAGGCGCAATTGTCAGATATAAGAGAAATAATACTGAGTAAGGTCTTTTCTAATTTCTGCTTAAGATGATAGCTGTATGAGGTAGGTTGATAGGTAGGTAGGTGGGTAGGTAGATAGATAGACAGGCAGATTGTTGGAGTTAGTGTTTTTTAATAGTTATTGGGAATTACATGGCTTCTGGAAAAGTGCCTCCTTGGAGGAATTTTTTCCCATTGGTTGTGACTACCCCACTGTAGGACTACCAATTAAGGAATTTCATGGTAATTGAACAAATTATCCATTTTCTTTACCTTTTTTTCTGCAAGAAAGTGGAATATTTATATTCCTTTGTAAAGTTTTATATTCCCTGCAGTCATCTTTGTTAAGAAAGAGTTTCAATTATATTGTTACCCAAAGAGGCAGTCTCCTATCTAATTAGGGGAATAATTTAGCTTAAAAGGGGATAACTGGGATTTTTCAACAATGTTTATGGAGATTTTTTCCCTTAAGAAACTTTCAAATAAACCAGGCAGATGTTCAGCCAGAAAGGGTTTTTTTAATTAAAAAGGGAAAGAAATAGACAATACACAAGCAAACACACACTTAAACATGCAAGCTAGCTAAGATGAAATCAGGGAGGAGAGGGGAGAAAGCAATTTAGAGGAAGGCTATAAGTACCAGTCTTGAAGAAAGAGATCCATGGAAGCAGCAGCCAAACAGCCAGCATTTCATGGGGAGAAGAGAAGAAACCCACAAACTCACAAAGTGGGATGCATGCTGTTGGTACCAGGAACACACACACTGCACTGGTGGCTACAGACTCTTGATACAGGGCAAATTGCTCCCTGGGGAAAGCTGATGTATTCGCTCAAAAGACAATAACTTGATGGGCTTTTGTGAGCTGGACAAAAAGATATGAGAGGTTTTGATGGGTTTTCCTGAGATGGACTATAGGTGTGAAAGGCTTGATGACCCTGCTAGTGTTGGATGAATAAGACTAATGGGAATGGTGAATAGGCTTAAGTGTTGCTTAACTGTCGCCTAATCAAGGGAAATGGGTCTAGGGGAAATGGACGTAGGTGTTGATGGGATTAATGCTGGGTGAGCCAAAGGGTCTTGGGAGACTGATTGTCCTAAATTATGCATCACTCCAGAGTGGGGAGGAGGTCGTCAGCTAGCCGGCTGCTCTTATTCATGCTTCTAATCTACAAGTCCAGGCCTGTCTTTTGCGAGCATCCATTTTGTGTCATTTTGGGCCCGGCAGTATACTGAAGTTATGATATTTGAGGAGAGATGTTTATGGTTTTCTAGCTATAAACTGTCTCTCAGCGAGAGGAGGGGTCTTATTACTAACAATATTGCCTTATTTTTATGACATAATGGGGCTACTCCAAAGATCTGTGAAAGCTTTTATTATGTGCAGAATCTCTGTGAAGAATTATTTTATTATTCACACATGCTGCTCCCCCTTATATCTGCTGGATATCAATAGACATTGGTGCCTTCTAAAAGTAATGTATGAAGCTCCCATCTTTACTCCCCCCTCCCCATGTATCTGAATATGTGCATGTTTTGTTGTATTTCAGGAGAAGCAGAGATTTTTGACTGATGTATTGCATGAAGTAATGCTGCTTGATGGCCTGGCCAGTTCACATCCAGTGTCACAGGAAGTGCAACAAGCCACAGACATTGACAGGGTGTTTGACTGGATTGCCTATAAAAAGGTGGGAATTAAAATAATGGTTTCTGACTGTTGGATTTTTCCACTATGTGTTATTCCCACAACTGTTGTTCATGCAGCTTGGATACATCATGGTCATGATAATTTGAGCTGTTCCTTAGTCCACCTATTCATGATTCTCTTTTGTTTGTATAACATGAGTGAAAAGTATGGGTGGAAGAAATGTGGTCCACCATCCAATGTATAAACAGATATTGGTCAGCTCAGCTATATGTCCCATATTAAGTACAGATAAATTATTTTCCACATAATGAATGGCTACATGGGATTTTATGTGAGATGATGAAGGTGTTTATTGTGTATTTCAGTGATCTTCCTGTTACAAAAGTTCTTGTGTTGATTGAACTTCAAAATAGTTAGCTTTACAAAAACACAACTGATTCAAAGCTTTTTGGCTTATTTAATTAATAAGACACTGGTGTTAATAACAATAATTAGTTCCATTTCATGTTAATAATGATAATTAGTTTTCATCAAGTGATTAAAAAATGGAAATGAAAATATACTAACTAGTATAAGTGCCATTTGGGGGGGGGGAGCAGATCACACTCTTAGTATGTAATTGGATACGTTTGGGAAAGAGAGTTTATGGTTTTCATTCTAGAGCTTCCGATCTGATCCATTAGAGTCAATAGTTTCTTCTCTCCTATGATATTCCACAAAATTTTCACCCAGGGTCTTTTTGACCATATTTGGGATCAGTATGCTTCCCTTGTATTGTGCTTTTGTTACTTGAGTAATCTGTAGCATTTTGCTCTGTAGGACCTTACCATGATGTATCTTTTGATCTTCAGTCATTTTCTTGAATATTTTTTTTCCCTCTCAGCCTTCAGTTGTCTTTCTGTCCCTCTTCTTCCTAAGCATCATGTGAAGGTTTCCCTAACTATGATTACTTCACTGTTTTGTTTGTAAAATGTCACAAACTTCCTTTAAATCATACAGGTCAGCTAGTTGCCAGATTAGATCCCAACCAGGCAACAGGCTCATAAGATTTTATCCTATCTATATTAATCATATTAATGTGTTTTAAACTAGAACAACATTATTGTGTTAAAGCTTTTCTCTTATGTCTAGTCATACTCATCTTCCAGTAACATTTTAGAATCCAACAAAATTTTGGGGGTATAAGCTTTCAAAAGTCAAAGCTCTTTCATCAGAGTTTTGAAGAGAGCTTTGACTCTGAAAATCTTATACTGCTGAAAATCTTGTTGGTCTCTAAGATGCTACTGAACTCAAATCTAGCTGTTCTACTCTACTGCTACCCTCTGAAACTGTCTTCCAGTATAACACTGATCTAGTTTGCCTGTATTTCATTAGATGTAGAATATCAGGAATAGCATTTATTAAAAGTCCATTTAAAGATCCTGGATAAAATAATCCATTATAGGCAGTTTATGATACTCTCTTGGTTCTCCTTTTCTTCATGTGCTTTGGAAAGAAACACTAACATTCTTGTTGCATAAACATTTGTGGGTCTGAATATTGTTGTCTGTTTTATGCTCTCTAGACACATGTCTAGAAACTTCTTCATACAAGGTTCTTACAGAATGTATTACTTTTTTTCCAAAAGCAGCATTAAACCAATACCTTAGAACTAGACAATAGCAGTTCAATATTAGCTGAAGGAATACTTCAAAAGCTGCATCTTGTGATTCTGAAAATATGAACTGCTTATCTGTAGGGTCAAAGACATCTTTTAAAAAATTCATAAATTCATTAAAAAATTCATTTTCTTCTTGAAGCATAGTGAAAAATGACTTCATGCCCCATAAGGAAAGCTATCAGATGTCTTCTTCACAGTGGTGGGAACTACATTAGTTCAGGCATCAACAGTTTGGGCACCATATTGTGATTTCAGTTTAAAGATTGCTTGTAGTGCCACCCTAGAGCTCTGGTGGCCCTCAGCCTGTAAACTGTTACAGAGTTAAAAAGAAGAAGGAGGGAGAGGGGAGCCAAGCTCTTAAAAGGAATGCCCAGCAAAACAGACAAAAACTGGCCTGGAGAGGAAGGAACAAGTCTTTCCATCTCTGAAGCGAGAGTTCCTATTTGAAATCTTCCCCCCCCAAACCCCCCCCCCCCCACTCCCATGACTTTATGCTAGGCTTACCATTCCCCAGGTCCGGGTGAGAGGGTCCCCTGCTTTCCCAGAAGTGCCGTCGGTGTGTTAGTGATATAGGGGGTGACACTCTGCTTTTTGGGCAAAACTCTATGGTAAAATTGCCCTGAAACCATAGAGTTTTGCCAAAAAAGCAAAGTGTCGCCCTCCATGCTTAAGTCAAAAAGGGAATAATTTATCACAACTAACATGGACAAATGGAGTATCATTGTAGGATATGCACAGGTACTTTTTAGCATATAAGGGCTGGGTACTCTGACGAGGACCCTTGAAAAATGTAAAGCGAGCACTATGAAATTCTCTAGACTATATATGAGAGACTGCCAGAAAAAAGGCAGCATTTTCAATCTCCAGAATAATCACAAAGAAACATTTTTGCATATAGAAAATACAAACCATCTCATGTTTAGCCTTGCTACACATGAAAAGAAATGTATGAAATGTTTAAAAGTTAGAACTGATCTGAAAAGTTGGTGGACTATGTGGTTGAAAATTTTAAGGTCACAAATAAGTATTATAAGTTGTGACAAACTCTTAAGCACTATTCCTATCCAGTACTGTACTTGAACTGCAGTGAAGGGCCCATCTGTGTAAATAATTTCATCAACCTCTTGTGTTTGCCCATCCTTGAAGATTTTCTCATACGGATGCTTAATGAAAAAATATACTATGCTTTTGTCCTTGTCAGAGGTGTCAAAACTTGTAAGAGATGTCCTAGTGGAAGGGGGGGGGGGTGATTGAAACTGCTGTTATAAATGAAACCCCAGCAACCTTCTCTTTGGGAAGCTAAGCAGGTTGAACTTTATTGTTACTTCCATGGAGGGGGATAGGAATGACTGTCAACTCTATTTGAAGGACGTTTGTGTGTTATATTCATTTCAAATTGAATCTCATTTTCTTTGATACATTCTTTTTTTTAAAAAATAGAAAAAGCTAATAATGCCCCAAAGCATGTACAAGCTTCATGTACTTGGGCAGAAGTTTTAATAGCACCAGAGTACTACCAGTGTTTAGTTAAGGAATAACTCTCCCCCCCCACACACTGCAAGGACTACCCAGGATGGCTTGCAACAGTAAAATAAACCCAAATGCATAAATATGAACCCAATAAAAAGTATTGTCCAAGACAGTCAATTTAAAATATTTTTAATAGAACAGGAATTTAAAAAAGCAGTTACAAACCATTGTGACCAAGAAACTGAAAATACTGATTAGAAGGGCTATACGTAAAGGACAAACAGGTGAAATATTAGCTTCTGAATAGTTCACAAATTGAGGACAAGATTAAAAGGTTAAGTGAGAAAAATAGTTTGGATGTTGTGTTTGCAAGAAGAGAGGAAATGGATTTTAAAGGTCTGGTTGAGATATTGTTTAATATTTGGGAAATTAAAACATGATTTGGATAAAGCAGATTGTTGGGGTGTTTCTAAACTCTGGACGTAAATACTTTTTGGAAATAAGCATGGGCAGAGATTAAAGATATTACTGGATATGAATTCCCAATGAATCCTAAGGCACTTTTGTTGGGACTTTTAAAGGACTGTATAGGACCTGACACTATCTAATTGGTTACAGCTTTGATGACTGCACTAGGGATGTGCATTGCAGTGATACAGAAATCAAAGAAGGCCTCCTCAGTAATGGGCAGATCTAAAACAAGAGTCCCTTGGACTGCAAGGAGATCAAATCAGTCAATCCTAAAAGAAATCAACCCTGACTGTTCCCTGGAAGGCCAGATACTGAAGCTGAAGCTCAAATACTTTGGCCACCAAATGAGAAGGGAGCACTTAATAGAGAAGACCCTGATGCTGGGAAAGATTGAAGGTAAAAGAAGAAGGGGACAGCAAAGGATAAGATGGTTAGACAGTGTTATCAATGCAACAAACAGGAAATAAAGCAAACTTTGGAGCATGACAGAAGACAGGAGGGCCTGGCTTGATATGGGGGTCGCGAAGAGTCGCGACTGTGACTGAACAACAAGAAGACATGTGTAGTTTCACTTTTAACTAAATTAACTTTGTTATAAAATAGAAATAAGACAATCCCTGTCAAATAGTTTGTAAAGAACTGGATTTTTTTTACTGCATATTAGTATACCATATTTCTTCATTTTCTTACAACCATATGGAATGTTTTCTTTCATATAAAGCAATATTTTTGAAAAAGAAATCTGAAAGTCCTAAAGATTTCATCAGACAAAATCAGTTTTCATTCCCCCAAGTGCCTGCTGGTCTTAATGTCTAACAGCTGTAAGAGATGACACACGCTGAAGTACCAAGAGTAAAGCGTTCCATAACCTGGGGCCCGCAGTAGCAACTATTTCTCACCATTTACCTGCTAATCCTGAAGCACAAGATATAAAATTTATCATTCTCTTCTTCCAATTAACTCAGAACTCTTAGATGGTCCACCCTCTCCATTTTTTCCTCACAACATTCCTATTGCATAGGTTAGCCTGAGAGAGACTGGCTTGGCTTCATTTAATGAGCTTCTTCACTGAATGGGGATTTGAAACCAGGTTTCCCAGGTCAATAGTGTAATTACTCCATCAGGCTGGCTTGCAGTAGGGCCCTGCCAGCCTTTAGATTTAGGCAGGTCCTAGTAGTGGATAAGGACCTTTGAGTGCTTTGGGCCCAAGTCAAATTCAGCTCTTTAAACTGGACTAAATGTTTAGGATCTGTTCATATTGTGAAGTGTCTTGGTGGAATGTTTTGAGAAAGGGGGAAATGTCTTCATAGTGCAACATCTGAGAAGACTGGGAGATAGAAAAAAGTGCTGTGATGTACTTATACTAGTATCCAGCCCAATGTTCTAAGTGCTGTGCATTGCTGAAGGTGTTTGGTGTGTTAGGGGGAGCATAGAAATATAGCATTAAAAAGCATAGATGTTGTCATCCAGCTGTCCCTTGTTGTTTTTCAAACATGCATCTGTGCAGTGCTGGTTCCAGGGAAAGGCAAGTTGGAGATCTCAAGTCCAAAAGCAGGCACTTCATTCTCTTTCTCTCTCTGTCTTTCTCTGGTGAGTATTTTTGTGTGTGTATGCCTGGAAGTCATGGTTGACTTCTCGTGATCCCTAGTGAGGCTTGGATTTTTCAGAGTGGTGGCTTGCTATTGCTTGCGTCTGCAGCCTGGCCCTGGTATTCCTGGAAGTCTCCCAAGTACTTGCCAGGGTCAGCCCTGCTTAGCTTCTGAGATCTGATGAGATTGGGCTTGCCTGGGCTATCTAGGTAGGGCTAAGCAGGCACTTCTTTTGGGCACCCATGAAGAACTTGAAGGAAAGCATATTTCTTCATCCCTTCCACTTCTGAATTTCTACAGCCTGAAAGATGAGAAAGCCATGAAGAATATTTTCCCCTGCAGTACAGGTGTACTTCTGTACACCTTGTGGTTGATACACATTCCCATTGTTACTGTCTAATTGTTAGCATATTGCTAAATAATAGTCATTTATGTGGACTCCGGTAGAAATTGCTTCTACATAATGGCTGGGATCCTGACTAGCATGTCTTTATCTTCAAGGACTTCTACTCATGGAACATGATTTTCCCCCTCCCTCCACAGGAGCTAGGGTTGCCAAGTCTTCAGTACTCACCAGCGGGGGGGAGTCCTCCTCCTATGGTATTATAGAGTTTTGGGGCGATTGCCAGGGCATCGCCATGGCAATGCCCCCAACGTGCTGACGTCACTTCCAGTGACGTCATTATGTCGTCCTGGCTGGACGACTTCAGGGGTGGAGTTCCCCCTGCCGGCTGAATGCTGGCCGGTGGATCGTGAACCCATTTAGCGGGGGATCCCCCGCCCCCCGGGCTGACTTGGCAGCCCTAACAAGAGCCCAGAGTTCTCCCCTGGTATTCTCTTTTTAGGAGAATAAGATTTCTTGGGTGTCTTGGGCTCCCAAGGGATGAGAGATTCTGGATTCCCAGTGTGTTATGGATTGTGATGGTAAGCAGAAAAGTACACACAACACAGCAAAATATATTCTTTTCCCTATATTTTTGCAACTAGTGGAGAAAAATGATATTTATGCATATTTATGAATTCTGGCTGAAACTTGGACTGGGATTAGTAAAAGGTTTGGGAGAATGGATGAAAACATGTGTACCTAATTCTCTTGTAAACTTTCACTTTCCTCATGTACCAGGATGCAGCTGGTAACACTGGGGTTGTGCCAAACCAGCTAACATCCTCATCTTATACAAAATTTGGATAAACTTGGCAGTCACTTGTTATGTATAGTAGTAGTTAAGAGTTAAATAATGGTAATGAATATTCAAGATACTTTAAATAATATCTCTATTCTTACAATATTCTTTACAAACAGGGCAGTATATGTTGCAGACTAGGGATAGCAATGGTTGAAACCACTTGGAAAGTTTATATGTGTCCTGAAATTTGAGTTCAGAACTTTCAGCTCATACCATGTGCTCTTAAAAACTGCACTGTACCAGAAGAGTGAGTCATGTATAAACATAAAATACAAACTTTTTTCTTACAGATACACTGTCATATTGTATTCATGAAGCTGCTTCTTCTGATCATTTTTTCAGAGATTTATTCTGTCTTTAACATGTCAACATCTATCCCAGAGAAAAATTGTTCAGTACTGTAAAGTGTACCAGGAGGCAGAGCTATTTTCTCATTCTCTGTCAGATAGATTTCTCTGCATTTTCTTAGATAAATCGTAAAGCAGTCTTTTAACTATTTCAGCATAAGCAACTTCTTTCTTCCTGTGAAATTAGTACTTGATGATTTCATAATCTATTCCAGAAGAAGCATGTCAGTGTGTTCTTTAGAGAGTACATGGTCCACAGTCATACTCTGCTGTGCTGACATAACCCTTCCCATCACTCTGGCAATGTAGGCCATGAAAATCCCAGGGAGGCCATCTACTCTACAGTTAGTATTGGAGGTGTTCTTTTTTTGGCTGAGAGCCCTTGCAGCATTTGTGAATAGGACTTGCAAAGCCTAGCAGTAAAACACAATGTGGCTTGTATAGTATCTGGTATTCAATTATACTTGTGGTTTACTGGGGCTGTTTGTTGGCTTGCAGTTTAGAAGGGGGTGTTGCATCATATCAGTGAAACACTGTCTTGTTTACGTATCACCCATGAAATGTGTTTAGCAGATGCTTATTTATTTATTAAAACAATAATATCCCACCTTTTCTTGTGGTTCAAGACATCTTATTATAATTCATTTTAATTCATAAAACATTTCCAGTTAAAACCAAAAATTAAATAACATCCCCAATCCCACCCTTAAAAGATGGCTGCCATCCAAACCCCCTTAAAAGTCCTGGCAAACAGGCAGACCTTGCAGCACCTTCTGAAGATCTCCAAGGAGGGAACCCCCCTCACCTCTTAAGATAGCCCATTCTATGAAGCCATGATGGACTAGTCCTGGGCTTCAACTGATGCCTGATAACCCATTCTAAGTGGTGGGATACTCTCCAATGGAGACTCCTTTTGTCCAGTCAGACAGGAAATAGTGAAACCATCAAAGGGCTGTGCTCTTAATGCCAACACTGGAATGGTCACTTATGTCAAAGACTGGTGAGAGATCCAACAGTATCAACAGGAACTGTGCAAATTTACACAAAGATTGTCTGCCAGTGCAACTATTCACAGGCTTGAACATATAATTTCCTGTGATTAATGTAAAATGTACTTACTATATCTACATGTACCTGTTTTCTGATAATAGTTACCAAACCACTTTTTGAACACTGAGAAGTTAATAAAAGATTGTAAATTTACAGTGCAATCCTACTCAAAGTCGTACCCTTCCTTCCATTGACTTCTATGGATTTAGAAGGTAGTGGCTGATTTAGGATGGCACTGTAAGTATAGTAGGATATGGGGGATGAATCCCATCCCCAAATATACTTACATTAGTCAGAGAAAGTTAAACATACTTGACCCCAACCAAATGAAGAATCACAATCTTTTATCTATTTCTTTCGACAAGGCATAATGTTCTATCCTAAGTACTTTATTTTTCAGTCACTTATACTGAATGCAGTGGGATATAGTTTCTGGTGAGTATGTTTAGGATTTTTGATTTGATCCACCTGCCCTTTTTTCTTAAAAGAAATAATGTACATTACATGGAAATCACAATGATTTCAATGACATTTGCTCTTGTGTGTGTTTAGGATTAGGGTATTGAAACACATTTGATTTTGAAATTCATGAAGACTCTTCAAATTTAATTTCTTAGTTTTATGGAAGTTTTTTAATGCCATTTTTGTAATCAAAGCTTGACATGCTTTCTTCTCTAACTTTAATTCATGCTGTGAATGTGCTAATATGCTAAATTTCAGATGGGCTTCCAGCTGTGGCTGTCTGGTGTCAACAAAATGATTGTTCTGTAAAAGTGACTTGGATATTGCTTGTTGGCTGGTATTCAAATGACAGAAATAATGTTCAATTCCTTGTGTGAGTGCTTTGCAACCTGTTGTCCTCATTATTTAAATGGATTTGAGATCATAGAGCAGTCTGAGGTTTTAAAAAATAAATGGTGACTAATGACTTCAGATTTTTCAAAAATAAAAGATGATTCAGTATTTGCTTGTGCCTGTAATCTTCCTGCTGGGAAACTATAAAGTGACTTTGTGCACCCTTGGGAGAAAGGGAAATTAGCTAACTCAAGAGTCCTTGAACATTGGTGTTTATGTGATTTTGAGGTGGGAAAAAGGGATGACTTTGGTGTAATCAACGGATCTTGAAAATAGGCTGTGACAAATGTCAGCATTATCACTGACAACTTTTAAAATAAAGCAGTGTTAATGCACAATCCCAACATCTGTTTGTTCAAAACACTGGCATCCCCTCCTCTTTACTGGTCAGCTTATAAGAATTCCACTGGGTATCTGCCATGTAAATGGTTGTATGCATTAACCTCTAGTTATTCAGACCAGATGTTTAAGAAAGGTTAATATGTCATACTTTTCTCTCTGCATTTGAAAAACATAATAATGTGTAAAATATAGTGCATCAAAACCTGTGCTTTACAAATTGCTTTTGGTTAACCCATAATGGCTTATCATATACATATTCTTCATTTCCATTCCTCGTATCCGAAGCTCCATGACTTCCAGATTACACATTATATCTATAAAGAAACAAAGAACTATAGTAATTCGTCCATTTCTTGAAATTCTGTTCTGCAGTCAGAGAACTTGTTTGCTTTGGCAGAATGTATCTGCCTTATTGCTTCATCTCTGCACCAGCTTCACTGTCCTTTGAATAAGTTGTATGGCTGACAAGCACTCCTTTCTCCTTAAAAAGAAGTTATAAAGGAGAGTGGAAATGTTCTATATTATTAAATGAGATAGACTTTAGTTAAAGAGGTAAAACTAAAAAAAATCAGGACATTAAAAATGCAGTGTACCAACTGCTTATGATAGCTTAACTATGACTTGTCGCTGATGTATGAAAAATTGACCTTTCTATTAATTTATCATATGTCATACATATTTCATGTTATTATTAGGAAGATATTTCATATTAATTTTACATAGTTGTCATTTTCTTTTTAAAAATCCATATAACAGAATGTGTGAGGCTTTTAGTGTTAGATTGTGTTGACCTTTGCATTTCTAGCTCTCTGATAGTTTTTCTTCTGTGTCAACGGTTCATTGAAGTTGTCTGTTAGAGAGTAGTAGCTTTTACTTTTCCTTCTCTCTCTCTCTATCTCTCTCTGTGTGTGTGTGTGTGTTAAGTGCCCTCAGGTCATTTCCGACCCTATGAATTAATGTCCTCCAAAAGATCCTATCATTAACTCAGGTCTTGCTCATTGCTCAGGTCCTGCAGTCTGAGGGCTATGACTTCTTTTATTGAGTCAATCCATCTCATGTTGGGTCTTCCTCTTTTCCTGCTACCTTCAACTTTTCCTAGCGTTATTGTTTTTTCCAGTGACTCTTGTCTTCTCATAATGTGACCACAGTATGATAGCCTCAGTTTAGTCATTTTAGCTTCTAGGGAGAGTTCAGACTTGATTTGATCTAGAATCCACTTATTTGTCTTTTTGCAAGTTCCTGGTATCTGTAAAACTCTCCTCCAACACCATATTTCAAATTAATCTACTTTCTTCCTGTCAGCTTTCTTCATTGTCCAACTTTCTTAGTCTCTTGTTACAGGAATGAAAATAATAATAATAATAATAACAATTTCCATAGTTACTAGGTATTGGTGAAATGTGTCAATTGTGTTTAATTTATGTGAGTAAAAATTGCAATAGATGAAAAAAAATGAATGGAAGATGTCATAGTGTTTAAGATAGTTCCATTCCATGATCCTAATATTCTATAGTAGTCTATGTAACATCCTGCTATAACAGTAGTTTTCTACTGTTCATGTTTTCTACTGTTCATGTTTTCTACTGTTATTATAGAAAACATGAACTATTGTTGGATGAAGAAGTAGAATCGGTTTCATGTTTCTTTCAGTGATTTGAAATATTAAAATATGCACCCCCTCTGTCCTAAGAATCCTGTTACTTCATTATGATCTTGAGCTTCAAATACCTGGATATCTCTGATATCTCTTGTACACAAAACCTGAAGGTCAAAGCTGTAATGTAGCTACTTCAGTGCACATGCACAGGTCTCTCCTTTCTCTCTGCTGTACTAGTTACCTATTTTCAAGGCTGTAAAATTTAAAAGAATATGTATACTCATGCAGCCTAAAATGATGCAGTATATCCTACCCCCTTACAGCCTAATTTTCCTGCATATGTAGATCAGGTCATAAATCTGCTCACACAGGGAATCAGAGGAATATACTGTGTTGCATACAAGGAAATGCCTTTGTGCTCATACATCTTTTCACAGAAATGAATGGCATATGCCTATCCATGTGGGACTGTGATTGGACCTCAGGCCAGAAAGGTGTAGGATCAGTTTAGCACACTAGCAATACCAGCCTGAGCAGGCCAGTGAAGTCAATAGATTTAGAAAGGTGTAACTCTGCTTAGAATTGTACTGTAGTGTTTGCTGAACTCATAATGTGTTGCATCATTTTGTTATTGATTTTGTGCATTGCACGTTACAGTTTTGTTCCTATGAACAACTACTGATTGTTCCAGCAGTGGAAAATAATGTGCTTTTGTAGCAATTGTTAGTCATATGTAAGTGTTATGGTTTATTTGCAGCCCGCCTCCAAATAGCCTCCTTTCTATACTTACAAGTTCTTTTTTTGTTGTTAGTCTTCACAAAGCATGCAACAGGAGCCTGTCAGTATGCAGGGTGTTTTAAAAGCTTTTATTTTATTGTATTTTGACATGTAATTATTAATAAGAATCCTATAATTATTTTAAAAGGAATATTGAAGAAATGCATATTCAGTTCTGTTATTACAGTGAAACTGTAAGTGTGGAAAACAACCCAACGTTTTCTTTTGTGAATTGTGTTTACAGGGTGCAGCCTTAATTCGAATGCTGGCTAATTTTATGGGTCACTCAGTGTTTCAGATGGGCCTACAAGTATGTAGAAAACATTTTCTTTTCTTGTGTTTTGTGTTTGTGACAGTGTATTTTACTGTGTATATTTCTGCCAGTTTTTTTAGGTCACAGCTGTTATATTAGTAACATATATTTAACAGTGGAATAAATTAGAGTGTGGGAACAGCCCTAAGCAGATCTACTCAGAAGTACATCTAATTTTATTCAGTGGTGCTTACTCCTAAGTAAGTGTTCACAGGATTGCAACAGCCCATGCTACTTAACTATCCCAGCAGCTCAGTGGTATGTGCAATTTTCAAAGTGTCAGAATTGTGCTTTTTAACTAAAATGCATCCTTTGGCTCCATTTACCATGTATCATGGATTTACAGATCTTTTTCTGAAATCATGTTGTCCTTCAATTTCAGAATGATTGTGGTTAGATTTTGATTTTGAATAAAACATCATAGTGAACATAGTTTGAGTCCAGTGGCACCTTTAAGACCAATAACATTTTATTCTGGGTATAAGCTTTCGTGTGTATGCAGAATAAAATGTTTTTGGTCATAAAGGTGCCACTGGACTCAAATTTTGTTCTACTGCTTCAAACCAACATGGCTACCCCACCTAAATCTATGAAAATGAACACATACATAATATTTGCAGCAAAACATGTATTTCTGGAAACTGTTATAGTATTGATGCGATTTTTCCCTCATCATCAAACCTCTTGTGCTTTACTTTTACTCTGAATGAAGTTCCTCTGTTGCCTTAATCAAGTTTTGAAAACTAATTTTGCCTTTTTAAAAGGATTTTAATAATCAGCACATCTGGATGAGAAGTGAAAAATGTTGAACGGCGAGAAATTCACTTTGCTCCTTGCTCTTTTCAGCAATAATTCCAAGTAAATTAATGTTCTCAAAACAATTTAAAAGCGTACAAACCAAAGCAGAAAAACAATGCAACTCCCTTTATTCCATTGAAACCTGTTGGAGCAAATCAAGTAACAGGCAGCTGTGATTGATGAATTATGTATGATGCAGTCTGTTACTTAGAGGTGTCCTTTAAAGTAAATTGATGTTCACCTGAAATACAATTATGCTAAAATGGAAAGAGCAATCAATCTTATCTGTTCTTAGTAAGCCTTTTCAATCTGAAATTTAAATAAACTACATCTGGGATCAGGTCATATTTTAACATGGTAATTTTATCTTCAACCCAATAGACAGAAAGGTAAAGTATAAAACAAAAGTTACATAAACATACTGCATGTATTGTGTAAAGATGTATTTAATCTGACATCAACGAAAAGTATTTTATTTCCCTTGAAACTGTATTTTCCTTGAAATTTGGTGTGACTTCATTATTGTTTACTAAGAGAATTGTGTTATAATTACATGAAAACTTCTGTGTTATTCCCACCAATTTTTTGTAATGTATATTCTTATAGGTCTTGTTTTCTAGCCAAACTTCCCAACAGATATTCATGGAAGTATTGAATGTCTGGAAGGCACAGTAGAAATAGAAAGCTAGTAAATTATACAGTTGCATAGGGAAAAGTTTTGTTCAAATTTCTGTTAAGCTACAAAATTTACTTATTGGATTTGGGCAAGTCAATAATTTGTATCCGCTTTCCCTAACCTATTGCATTATATTGTGTAATCTGCCTTGATTCTCATTAAAGAAGGTGAGCTGTAAACAATGTTAATAAATACATTTGATCTGTGCAGTGCACTTTGGCATTGGATCCAACTGAATACAGATCATTGTGGTTAGGATAGAATGTGTACACCACACTGAGTTCCTTGAGAAATGAATGGGATGCAATTTAATGAAGCAGAAATAGACAAGCAGGGACCTGCAAAGAACTTGCAGGGCTAGGGCAGCAGTGGCAGCAATGTTCGAGGGGCAGAAAGCTAGGCTAGGACTGGGTGCCAGAGGGACCAGTGGTGGGAGTCGCTCTGGGCCTGGGGTGCACAATGGTGGGGTAGGCAGGAAACTTGGCCTGGAGGGGCAGCAACAATAAGAACCACACAGGTGGAGACAGCAGCAACAGTGGGGGGTAGGGAACCTCAGTACTCTGCTCACCTGATATTCTGCTTGCCTAACTGTTTTCCTTCTGGATCGGTGTCTTCCTAGGACTGAGTTTAGGCTAGAGCCAACAGCCTTCTGGGCTGGCCTTCTTGCTTGTATCTGGCTGTAAGGAGGATGCCTAAAGCCCAGCAATAGCTGGTTTATCACTGCAGCCGCCTGGGGGGGGGGGGGTCTTTCAGGGCCCTGTTTCACTGGCTTGGCCTCCCATCAGCCTCATCCCAGCTTTCTTGTTAGGGTGCTTCCCAACCCATTGGCCCTGCCCTGTCACTGCTGGCTCGCTTGTGGAAGCCAGCATCAGCCTCTTGTGACCTGGCATAGTGATAGCCACTGAGGATGACCCAACTTTGACCACATGCTAGCCTCTTGTGACTAAGTGAGAGAAGGTCACCTGGCATTGGTGGCTTCCCAGCTGTGGTGGAGGCTGTGAGAGGGCTCTTGAGCCCTTTCGTGGGGAGGGCGGGGTAGAAATACGAAATTAATAAATAAATAAAATGGTGCTGTGGCCAGCCCCACAGGACCCATCGAATTAGGAGAGGACAGGGCAGAGAGCCAGTTTGGTGTAGTGGTTAAGTACACAGACTCTAATCTGGGAGAACCGAGTTTGATTCCCCACGCCTCCATTTGCAGCTGCTGGATGACCTTGGGCAAGCCATAGTTCTAGCACAGCTGTTCTTTAAAAAGAGCAATTTCTGTCAGAGCTCTCTCAGCCCCATCTACCTCACAGGGTGTCTGTTGTGGGGAGGGGAAGGAAAAGGAGTTTGTAAACCGCTCTGAGACTCTGAGTGAAGGGCAGGGTTTAAATCCAATCTCCTTCTCTTTCTCCTCCTCCTCCTCTCCTGGTCTATCTCTAAGCCTGATGTGTGAGAATGTTTAAAAATCACCAAGTTAAGATTTATGCCAGTGCTTGTCTTGCACTTAATTTTGGGCAATAATTTTGCAGAGGAATATTCAGAGAGAGGTGGTGGTGGGTGGAAAGGGATGCTTAATGAATTTTTCAGTTTGTTTTTTATTTTAAGAAATAACAAATACTGTGTTACTTTGGCTTGCAGTTTGTGTGTGGACGCAAAGTACCCTGTAAACATGCTTAGGATGATTGTTTGTAAAAGGTGTCTTCTGTCATTTCAAATCATTTTATGATGTGTTTGCTATGAGTACATTTGCATTCATCTTGTGCTTGATTTGATTATTCTTAGACCAATGTGTATTTCTGTGAGTTTGTCTACATTACATTTGCCATTTGGCAGCTCATTGATTATACAGATCTGTATCCTTTTGAACTTCAGTTGCTGCTGTATTTGTGTTCATCACTCACTTTGATTTAGTGCATCATCAGCGGTTTGCATTCCTTTACTGCAGGATCTCCTGTCTCTGTGATAAATTAGCATCTTTTGCACTCTAGGTTGTACTGTATACATCACACCAAGGATCTTTTATCCACTCCACTAGACAGACATTTAGAAGTCCTGGTACTGAGAAGCCCTTTAAACATTATCTTACTTGCTTGGGAGCCACTTTTTTCATTAACAGCTCCTGCATGGCTATTTTAATTGACCCAGCTACATGGATGGGATTGATCACAGGGTTCCCCCCTCCCCACTGACATTCAGTGCCATATTCCTGAAAAATCCCAGATCCAAATACTAATATGGTATTCAGATCAGGGATTTTTCAGAAATCCCAAAATATCTTGGATCCAATAGACTCAAAGAAAATGCCTGTAATACCAGCCTGATCCTGGGACTGGCTTAACTTCTCCTTCAGCCTGGTTTAAACTGAGTTCCAAGAGAGGGCAGCCCAAAGCTGCGCCAGGGGACGTGATCAGCTCCCCGCAGGCACAGTGATCCTGGTTGGGCCACCATCTCCTGTCGCTCAGTTTAAACCAGGAGGCAAAAGAAGGCCGTGCAAAGCTGTTCCTACAGGGAACAATGGGCACATTCATCCCAGCTGGGCTGCTTTCTCCTGCCACTCAGTTTAGACCAGGTGGCAGGAAAAGGCAGAGCAAAGTTGTCCCTGCAGGAAACTATCAGCTTCCCACATGCACAGCAATTCCGCCAAGTTTAAACCAGGCAGCAGGAGAAGGCAACACAGAGCTGCAGCGGCAGGGAGCTCTCAGCTCCTGGGCTGCTAGAGAAGCCAGCCACAGCCAAGGTGGCAGGGAGCTCTCAGCTCCCCACCACACTGGCTGATCCTTGGGCTGACTTCTGCAGTCTCTTTAAAGTTTAAAGGGACTTTATAAGCCTATCCAACAAACAGCAAAGAGTCAGAAGCAATTTGCTCCCACCTCCCTGCTGTTTTCAGATCTACCTCAAACCCCCAAATATATCCAGGATTTTTTGGGGTTTCTCAAGAAAACCCAGATACATGTGGGAAACCATACAAACTGAAAAGGGGGACATTTTTTTCAAGCCCAGCACAATCAGTTCTGTGTACAGAATGCCCAGCAGAACCTAGTGCCACTGTGGCACTGCAAGCTTAAAAGGACTGATCTCAAAGCACAGTGTCACAAGAAATCCAAGCTGGGAGGGGGTTGCAAGCCCAGCACAACCAGTTACAATCTGCAGAATGCCCAGCAGAACCCAATACCACTGGCACTGGAAGCTTAAAAGAACTGCTCTCAAAGTAGTCACAGCTAATCAAAGCGGGGGGATTTTGCAAGCTCTGTGCAAGAAAATGAGAAAGGAGCACAAAGAAAGGCTTATAAAGGGGAGGGACCCTCTTGAAACCAGCAAGACTGGTTTCAAACTGACAAGAATTTTTCCAAAGCTAGAGAATTCCACCCCTGTTGCTTTGAAGTTTGGTAAACATTTGTTTGAGTGGATTCAGTCTGTATGGAAATGTATCCATTCACAAACTAGCTTGAACCTCCACAAACTGCTTGAAAGATGGTAGAAAATTCATGCCAGTTGACTTGCCACAAACTTCTGTTTGCAAACCACAAACTGGCCGAGATTCATCTCATAAAGGTGTTTTTCATAGCTTCTGGAGCCTGCCTAACTCCATTATAGCTGTCAGACCCCTCAGCCCCTCTCTCTGCTGCTGTTCCTTCCCCCTCATTTCCCCAAATGCTGGACTTTAACTCTCCTGTTTAGAAGGCTGAGGCTCATTCTCACAGCAGCAGTTGTGTGTCACTTCCACTGGTTTGCTGGCCACAATGTCTTATGAACAGAAGCTTTCTCTAGGGTAATTGGTTCTTTATCTTTCAAAATATCTGATGCTGGCTTCTTTAGCTGAAGTAACTTTTCATACTGAAAAGCAAGTTTGTTTGTTTTTTTAAGAAGACCTCCAGGATTGGCTTCAAGCAGTTTATAATACTCTCAGTTGAGGATTTTAAAACATTTTGTGCCATATTCCCATTCAGATATATTCACCCAAGTCCTATACAAGTTACTCAGACATAAATTCTATTGAGATGTAATCCCAGCTACATAAGAATAGGATTGGAGTCAATGATTCCAAAAGTTCTGAAGGTCATGATGATGAAACCTGCTGTTTTATTATGTAGTGCTGTCAATATATATCCTTATACTTTGCTGTATATTTGTGCTGTTGTAGGAGGATCAGGACACTGGCAGGCATAGTTTCTTCCAGTCTGTTCAAGTGTTGATATGTCGCCTACATCCATCTCCTAAGAGTAGTCAGGTGTATAAAAGTCTCATCCCTATAGATCATGTAGCAAAGAGAAAACCCAACAAAAATGAAAATTATATCTTGATTTCTTTCCCTTCTTGGAATCTGTTGCTTCAGGACTTCAAAGCTCTCAATGACATCCCAGTATTTTTTCGCTCTGTGTTGTAAACTCTTGCATTAACAGGGTTTTTGACTTTTGAAGAAAGACAGTGACTAAAGGCCCAGTTGTGTACACATCCCTATTGAACTCAATGAAGCTAACAGAGTTATACTCAAAATAGGATCAGGCTCCACATTAAATCTGATAATTTCTTTTTCTTTAAAACATTTGTTACAGAGTTGAGTAGCTGAGTCCTATTGACACAAAAATCAATGCATCTTTTTTTTTTTACTTGATTGTGCTTTGGAGTGAGCATGCATGATAATATATTGAGATACTCGTGGCTTTTTAAGGTATGTAGTAATACTTGTAACTGATGGTATAATTTAATAAAAAAAATACTGCATGTGCTGTATGGAAGGTTTTCATCACTTCAATAAAATATTAGGAAATCATTTTACTGCTCTGTTTCCATGAGATATAACCATTATGAGATAAGGAATATCAGGGGTCCTTTCGTAGAAAAAGAGGTGCAGGAGCTCATTAGCATAACTCATTAGCATATGCCATGTCCCCTGACATCACCAGAAATGTGTCAGAAAGGGAATGTCAGTTTCAGCCCCATTATATCCTATGGGCCATTGAAATCAATGGCAAAAACTCATAGGGTATATGAGGGGCTGGAGGAAAGGGGGTTTGAGGGAGAGGCTCCAAACTTGCAGGGTAGCTGTTGGGGCCTCTCCTCGAAATACCCACCAAGTTTCAAGAAGATTGGACCACGGGGTCCAATTCTATGGGCCCCCAAACAGATTGTCCCATCCCCTCCATAGAGAACAATGGAGAAGTTAACTTTTTTCCTCCCATAGAGAACAATGGAGGGAATGGGGGCAACCTGTTTGGGGGCCTGTAGAATTGGACCCCCTGGTCCAATCTTCTTGAAACTTGGTGGGCATTTCGAGGAGAGGCCCAGCAGCTACCCTGCAAGTTTGGAGCCTCTCCCTCAAACCCCCTCCCCTCCAGTGGCTTTTAAAATTGCCACCGAATTTCGGTGGCAATTCGGCGGCGAGCTGAATCAGATTAGAGAATCTGATTCAGCCCGTGGGTGCCCTTCTGACTAGTCCTGAGCTGGCGGAGCTTTGCTCCGCCTCGCTCCAGCCCCAACGGACCCCTGAGGAATATAATCTTTCTGTTGTAGCTCAGCTGTTATTGTATTTAACCCATAACTACAATGTATGTCAGGCTTCTACCATATTCTTGTGGTTTGCTTGACCCCCTAGAAAAACTCATGCTTCTCTATGTTCTTTAGGTTTTTTAAAAAACTGTGGAGATTTATGGCTACTAGTTTCTGTGGATCTCAAGCTTTAGTATCTGGACTCCAACATGCAGATCTGAAATGTACAAAGCAAGTGCCTCAAACAAGTTTTGGATATGACTGATGGAAGTTTCAGCTGCATAAAAGATCATATTACTTTCAGGCATTTTTACACACCCTCCTATGTAAGCTTATTTTATGTGTCAAGGCAAATTATTAGAAACCCTGCCCAAACCAAACAAGATATTGTGTATTTTTCACTAAGCCTGCCTTGATTTTCCTTGTTTTTTTCTCTGATTTTCCTCCCATTTCCAGAATTGGTGGGCCCAACTATGATCTTTCCCACACACGTTACTTTTGATTTTCTTGGAAGTCAATCCATAAGCAATGGAACCAATTTGTCTAGGGTTCTTATGCATGTCTGCCCTCTCTGTGCATTTTTATAGTTGTAGTTTATTTTCTGTTTATTTCCTTCCTCATGTTTTACATGATGAGGATTTCCAAGGGAGAGTGCTGTCTTCCTTAGTGTTGTTACTGATATTGTCATAGCACCCCCCTAATTTTTTAAAAGCCCTAAAACATTGATATATATCACTGCCGTGTTGTAATAATTATTTAAGCAGGTTCCCTGGATTCCCAGCTTTCATTTTTTTTAAAGTAAGTCTTTACCTCCTTCTCTCACAGAGATATAAGGAAAAAGGTATATTTCTGCAAGTGAAGAAACTAGAGACTTACTTTAAAATAATGAAAACTTGGAATCTAAAGAACCTGTTTAAACTATCATTGCAACACCACAGCAATATATCAATATTTTAGTTCCTTTTAAAAAAAAAAAACACCTCAACACTCATCTCCAAAGGAGAGAGAGAGTAGTTTAGCGATAACAGCAGTCCAAACACTGAAAAGTGGGCAGGAGGTGTGTGGGACAAAGAAAACCAATAGAAACATTATGTACTAGGAAAAAGTCAACTCAGAATTGGCTTCCAGAAAAAAAGTTTGGGGAGGAAATGGTTTCAAAGGAGCTGGAGAAAAGGGAGGAGGAATGAAGTGAAAGCTAAAGGCAGATAAATGCACGCAGAAACCGGGGGATAAACTGAAGCAGTACGGGACCAGAACTGACTTTAAAAAAAAAAACATGCAAAAAAGAGCTATATAATGGAAGATGTCTGCCTTGGAATCCTGGGAGTGTTTGAACCCGTGGCTTAAAGGATGCAGACAACAGGGGAAAGGGGCATAGCCAGAGCTCTGTTGAGGCAGGGGCACGCCGGGGCGCCACTCTGGGAGAGAGGAGGCTGGGGAACGGACACATAACCAAGCCCAACCCCCCAGCTCACTTTCCCCAGCCCGCGCTTTAGCGTGGAGCTGGAGGAAAGCCTCCCCCCCGCAGCTTGTTCTCCCCGGCCCACGCTTCAAAGCGGAGCCGGAGGAAAGCCTCCCCCCCGCTCACCCTTCCTGGGCCATGGCAGGCTGCCGGCCCAGGGAGAAGCCCCCATCCCTCCCCCCTCGCTCTTCTCAGACCGCGGCAGGCTGCCGGCCCGGGGAGAAGCTCCCATCCCTCCCCCCTCTCGCTCTTCCTGGGCCGCAGCAGGCTGCTGGCCTGGGGAGAAGCCCCCATCCCTCCCCCTCTCACTCAGCCCCCATCCCACCCCCCTCTTACTCTTCCCGGGCCGTGGCAGGCTGCCTACCCAGAGAGAAGCTCCCAACCCTCCCCCTCGCTCTTCCCAGGCCGTGGCAGGCCGCTGGCCCGGGGAGAAGCCCCCATCCCTCCCCCCTCTCGCTCTTCCGGGCCGTGGCAGGCTGCCACCCCAGGGAGAAGCCCCCATCCCTCCCCCCTCTCGCTCTTCCTGGGCCGTGGCAGGCTGCCGGCCGAGGGAGAAGCTCCCAACCCTCCCCCCTCTCACTCAGCCCCCATCCCTCCCCCCTCTTGCTCTTCCCAGGCCGCAGCTGGCTGCCAGCCCAGGGAGAAGCCCCCATCCCTCCCGCTCACGCGGGAGGGGGGCAGGAGGGAGGGAGGGAAAAGCTGGGCCCCAGTGCCCAAGCAAGAGGGGGGAGGGAGGGAAACACCAGGCCAAGTGGCTGACAGCCACTCGGCCCGAGGGGGGGGAGAGAAGCGCCTTGTCTGTCTCTTTCTTTCTTTCTTTCTTTCTTTCTTTCTTTCTTTCTTTCTTTCTTTCTTTCTTTCTTTCTTTCTTTCTTTCTTTCTTTCTTTCTTTTTCTTTCTTTCTTTCTTTCTTTCTCTCTCTCTCTCTCTCTCTCTCTCTCTCTCTCTCTCTTTTCTCTCCCCCCCACCTACCTACCTTCCTTCCTGTTCCTTTCCTTCCTTCCTTCCCCCCTCCCTTCCTTCCTTCCTTCCTTCTCTCTCTCTCCCCCACCTACCTACCTACCTTCCTGTTCCTTTCTTCCTTCCTTTGTTTTCTTCTCTCTCTCTCTCTCTCCCCCACCTACCTACCTTCCTGTTTCTTCCTTCCTTCCTGTTCCTTCCTTCCTTCCTTCCTTTCTTCTCTCTCTCCCACCTACCTACCTTCCTTTCTGTTCCTTTCCTTCCTTCCCCCTCCCTCTCTCCCTCCCTCCCTTTCTTTCTTCTGACACACTTCCAGTGACGTCAGGGGTTGTGGCCTTCTGATACTTCCAGTGATGTTAGGGGGTGTGGCATATGCAAATAAGTTATGCTAATGAGCTCCTGCACCTCTTTTTTTATGAAAGGACCCCTGGGCATAGCTGTATAAAAGTTTCTCATTGAAGGTGACCCTGACACTGCTGCTATGTGACTGAGACAAATCAATACTGACACAATTAACAAGTACTATTGCAGTGCCTCTAGATTATATATCTGGGAGAATGTTACAAGGATTTGTAAAACATCAATATTTTTACTAAGTTTCGAAATCTGCTTTGTAGGAAGGAAAACAGAAAAGGCACCAAGACGTCACTAAATGGGTATTTTTGAATTCCACAGAATGCCCTATTTTCTCTGTTAATAAACATAGTTCAGATGCATAGCAGCACTAGAAAATCCATCAAACAACATTTTTTTTCTCAAAGCAGATTTAACATTCCAGCAGGTACCTTGCAGCTTAATAGGCACCATCAGACCATGTTCAGCTCTGACTCTCCATCCCCCTAACATTTCCCTTTAGATTTCAAATGCAGATTATTTTACAGCCACACTACAATTGTCCCTGTCATATTCAAAGCTAGCTGTGTTTTCATTCTTTCTGACACACTGTTAGTTAATGGGGACTTTCAGTATGACTTGAAAAAGAGCCCTTTGCACATAGTCATAAAGATATCTCTGGGAAAGAAACATGAGCATCTTGTTTGGGTCAGGATTTGGGTCTTTCTTGTTTGTAGCTTCACACCTCTTTTTTTAATTTAAATGATAGTTGGTATAATTTTATAAATTATGCCTTCTGTAGTTTTTCAACATTCAGAGCCTGGCTCAATTTTTACTTCTTTTTTCAAAAAATTGCTATCAAGTAGCAGCTGACTTATAGCAACCCCATAGGGTTTCAAGACAAGAGACATTCAGAGGTGGTTTGCCATTGCCTGCCTCTGCATCATGATGCTGGTATTTCTGGATTGTCTTCCCTCTGAATACTAACCAGGACCAACCGTGCTTTGCTTTTGAGATCTGGCTAGTCTGGGCTATCCAGGTCAGGGCTTGTACTTCAGTATTACATAGATATTTTCAGAGTTTTATGATTGATCAACTTCAGCTTCTAAAAATAATTTTACTTATGCTTGTTTAGTCCATGAAATTCATGCATAAGTAATATGAAATCCTATCATCACAAAGACATTGTTCCTTCATTTTTTGTTGATTTGTCTTTGCCTGACCACAATATGGTGTGGCACTAGGGACTCATGGGACAGGACTGTGTGACATTTGACCTATCAAGCTGAATGCATACGAGCAGCCATGAGCAGTGGCAGTAGGGGCTCAGTAAGTCCTCTCATGGGTTTTTTTGTTTGTTTTCTTTTGTGCTTCTAGTCTACAGTATCCAGATAGGGAGTTGTACCATAGCTGGGGCTATGTTTGGCTTGGTGGTCACAGGTTGTTGTAGGTCTGTTATAAGCAAGCATCTCATTAACATACTTGAGAATGAAAACTTTAAACCTCTCAAACTTTGTTTACTTCAAATCTGGTAGTCTTGTTATCTAAGCCTGGCTTTGCATTCAGCTCCAGTTAGACTGGACTTTTCTGCGCTCATCTGTTTCCCCGCTGTTCTTCCAGAGCCGTTAATCACTCTCTGTATTGCATTGCGCTTTTACTTTCTCTGTATGGGTGGTCTTTTTGGAGTTTCTGCATACTTTTATGGTGACTTTGGTGTCAGTACGGTGTTGCCCCAAGGTATCCAAAAGTCCTTTTGTGGTGGACTTAAAGACTGATGCGCTTCTAAGTCAGAGGTAATGCTAAGCAAACATCTTACCTCAGAATATGTTACACCACCCATGTCTCTGGCCGTTTCCATCCCTCCTTTCTTTTCTCACATCTCCCCCAGGTTTGATCTCTCCCACTCTGCTCCCTCTTGGCTGGCAGCAGAGAGCAACAAAAGGCTGGTCCCCCCCATTTGCACATTGGAACCTAGGGATCTTTTTCCCCTTCCCCAAAGCCAGTCTGCACACAACTTGGGGCAGCCCAGGGAGGTCCTCCATGAGTTTAATGCTTCTAGCTTGTGGGGAGGGGACATTTGGCACACTCTTCCCCCCTGTTGCACACTGGACCCTATGGAGGGATCTTTTCCCCTTCCCCAAAGACAATCTGCACACAACTTGTAGGGGGATGTATTAAAAGGAATGACAGGATTGCCCATTGAAAACAATGGGAGAGGCTTGAAGGCCCATTTGTTTTGTTTTGTTTTAAATTAAAACTCTAGGTTGCCACCTGTCCTGAAAGACCAGCCAGCCAGCTGCCAAGCTTGCATCTATCCATGGGTCATGCATGCCTGGAGTAGCCCAGTGGCATTTAGCCAAGGGGGTGGGAGAGTGGGGAGGAGAGGAGTGAAAGGGGCGGGGACAGTGTGCCCCATCCCTTGCTCATGCACTTGGCCAAGTTGGTGGCAATTGGACACCCCCTGAACAGATCACAAGTGATGTTAACCACAATTTTGGGTTTTGGTTGTAGATGCAGAATGCATAATATAATGCCTAAAAATAAACAGGCAAACAAAATAATAGTGCAGTGGGCAAGGACACAAAATACAAAGTTAATCTTAAAGGCTCGACTGCTAAGATTTTCCAGTGTAAGCTACAGTGAGCTATTAGTGCAGAAAGGGCCACTGATCCAGCAGCGGAAGAGAAGGAGCAATGGTAGAAACCATACTGCCAAGAAACATTCCCATTTTTTGAGAATGTGTTGAATCACATCCTTTCTTTGCTGATTCCATTTTGTTTTTGTTTTGTCTATCAGAAAGAATAGGAGATAGCAATATCACAAGTCAGAATGTGACAAATGCAAATTAGACCAGAGGTACACATGTCCAAAAATGTTAAAGAAATGTATCTTAGGAAATGATTCGGATGATGTGGTCCATATGAGCTGTGCTCAGTGAGTTAACAAGGAGGATAGAAAAAGAGCAGAGAGCTTGTGAGGTGCAAAGAAACTAAATGGAATGAAATTCGAACAGTGTAGTGCAGTAATGTTAGCTTCATTCAAGTGCCATGAAAACTGAGGATCACAGTTGTCCGTTTAAGACTTTGAGACATTATATGTTTCTCTCTACCGCTTACTGTGCCTAAGGCAATGTGGGAAGGAATTTAAAAACAGTCTAATACTGATTCTAAATGGACCATATTTAAATCATTGATGTATAAAAAAAATATTGACAGATGTGGTTATGAGAAATCAGACTGTATCTCTGTATTATTTCAAATTACTCTAAATTACATTGGGGAGAAGAAGAGAACAAAGAGCTACAAATTATACTAATTTATATATCAGTGTTGGCTCCGGAAGGAATTATACTAATATAATTTCTCTTGGCTAGTACTTGAAGCAGTTTGTTTGCAAATAATGATTTGATTGCACATATGCTTCTTTGGTAGCAGGTTTTTATTGCTTTTAATTGCACTTACTGTTGAATTTGAAACAAGTGATTGTTAAAAAAGACCTGAAACTAGTGTTCTTAACTGTTGTATCATAAGCTTCTTTATGGTGACACAAACATTTGCATGTAAAGCCTGGGCTGTGGCTCAGTGGTAGAGCATCTGCTTGGCATACAGAAGGTCTCAGGTTCAAACCCTGGCACCCCCAGTTCAAAGGACAAAGCAGCAGGCAATGTGGAAGACCTCTGGAGAACCTCTGGCCAGTCTGAATAGACAATACTGACTTCAGTGGACTGAAGACCTGATTCAGTATAAGGCAGCTTCATGTGTTCATGTGTTCAATCCCACATCAGTCCAGGTGTTGGTAGTGTTTATTTGGCTTGCCCTGTGTGCTTGTTATACCTGTACCACTGGAACAGGAATGCTTCTTCACCATCAACATTTATTACAATTAGTGATGAACCAAGTAGTTTATTCGTGCAGTTTATATAGAAGTATAACATTTATATGCAAAGGTTGAAATTCATAACCTTATAACTTATAATAGATGAAAAGTTACTAAAGGGTTTAGAATATCTGCTTTCGTATAGCCAAGCCTCAGCACAGAATTTGGCCACTTATGTGGTCTCATTAGATTGATCACCATAAGGAAATATGTATAGAATTTATTAGATCTTCCTGGGAAGCTTAGAACAGGGGTGAGATATGTAGAATGAATGTCCATGTATAATAATACGGCCCCATCCACACGAGCAAGATAAGCTGGACGGGAAGTGACACAAATTTGTGCAGGCGCAATTTGTGCCACTTTTGCGGGATCACACAGGTCCATGGACCTGTGAGGGCGAACCACCACTGCGTGATCACACGCAGCCGCGGGCGAGTTGGGGTTTTTTTCGGCCGTTTTCAGTGCGCTTATCTGCTTCTACAAGGGATCAATGACTTGCCTCTCCACCCTCGGGATCATTCAGTGATACGCATACCGAGATGGGAGGAGGGAAAAAAACAAAAAGCCCACTCCCCAACACCACTTGTTTGCGCTGGCGCGATCACACCAGGAAGGGTCAGTTCTGGGCCGTTGCAAACCATTTGAGACTGCCTTTTCACTGGTAGCTAAATAAGCCGATTCCCCACTGGCTCAAAGTGGTTTGCGACACTTTGACACTGGCTGCAGGACGCTTCCCAGATGTGCTTGTGTGATCACGCCACTTTGAGCTGGCGGAGAATCGTCCTTCTTGTGTCGCAAATGGGTGCGTATGATCGCGCCCTACATGTTCTGTAGTTTTGACTGCTTTCAGTTGGCAGGAACGGAGGTTTTGGGAGTTTATATAGAAGCATATATAGTTTATATAGAAGTATAACATTTATATGTAAAGGTTGAAATTCATAACCTTATAACTAATAATAGATGAAAAGTTACTAAAGGGTTTAGAACATCTGCTTTCGTATACCCAAGCCTCAGCACAGAATTTGGCCACTTATGTGGTCTCATTAGATTGATCACCAAGAAGGAAATATGTATAGAATTTATTAGATCTTCCTTGGAACTTAGAACAGGGGTGAGATATGTAGAATGAATGTCCATGTATAATAATATATGTCCTGTAGTTTTGACTGCTTTCAGTTGGCAGGAACGCAGGTGTTGGGAGCCGGGAATGTGTAAATGTCCCCTCCAGTAGTGCTGAGGGCACACAATTAAAACGGGCCAAGTGGAAAGCTCTGGCGTATTTGGAGAATTCTAGAGTGTAAAGAGTGCTGCACAAAGTTTTGGCTATGATTCCCTACCTGTGGATAAAGGTGGGAACAGGAATTTTTCCAACACTGTCTGAACTGTTGTTGTAAAGCAACTTCCTTGTTTGGGGAAGAGTTTTGGTGGGAGTGGTTTTCTGGGACCTCTTCTTCATATGTCCTTAAAGCATACCATTTAGTTGTGTTCCTCTTCTTTTTTCCATGGGTTTGGCTATATCTGCCTGTTCGCATATCCATGAGATCTGGAAGCCGAATCATTTTTTGCTTTGTCATAGGATTGAGTCTGAGGACCACACTGATGATAGCATTTTATCATATCATACAATGTTTTGAAGCTTCCATTACATGATTGCTCGCCTTACAACTGATTTCTAAGCCTCTATGGATAGTTGCTGCCAGTGGAAATATAAGCCGTATAGTATGTGTCTAGAGTTGCAAGGTCCCTTACCTCTAGCAGTGGAGGGGGGTTGATCCTGATCCAGGACATGTGTGTGCATGCATAGTATGCGTGTGCCGCACTGACATCACCCAGAAGTGATGTCATCATGCTAGGCACTCAGTTGGTGGACCCTCTAGCAGTCAGCTTGAAAATCCTATGATATCATAGAGTTTACAGGCTGAATGCTAGAGCGTCCCTCCAGCGACATGCGACCTCTGGGTGATGTCATCATGCCGGGCACATTGGCCTGATCTGGGCACTTTGGGTTCGGGGGCCCTTTGAACAGGTAAACCCCCGCCCCCCAGGGGACCTGGCAGCCCTATATGTGTCATCCCAGTGGGTAGCTAGCAAGTTAAGCCAAACATTTTTAGAGGTTTGTTTCATCATATCTACAACAAATATAATTGTGCATCATTTCACAAAAGTGTTGTTTAATATACAGAGAGTCTTGCTTACCCAAGAAATATTTAATAAAATAACTTCCATAGGCTAACACTGCAGAATTATTTTCATAATTGACTCTGCCTCCTTTCTTCGAGTTGCTTTTCCACAGTACCTGTCTTCCAGACACTCACCACATATTTAAGGGAACCTCCCTACATCCCTCTCATGACCCCATTCTGCAAACATTAGCTATGTTGATATATGGGTTGGATCCAAAGTTGCTGCTTTAGGATGCAGAAGGTTTTTTAATGCCTACTGAAGGGATTGTTCTACACTTTGTGCTCAAGAAAAGTGGAATTAAATCCAAACATGTTCTTCCATGTATGCAAGCTGCTGTAAAAAGATGTGACAAGATAGGTTAAGAGCCGAGGTTAAAACCTGTTGCCATGGTAATGGAGCAATAACTCTGAACTTTCAATAAAAGCAATAAGAAGGGAGTCTGTATGAAAACGCTTGACCATGCTTGTAAAATTTTATGCTTCCATTCTAATATAATAAATTTTAGAAATGTAGGTTTTCTTGAACCCAGTTAATTATGTTGGATATTGCAGTTAGACCCATTCTACATAGCATGTTCAGAAAACCAAGGCTTTGCTGAGGCTAGCCTCTTATTCCTGATTATTGCATCCCCACAAAATATGTGTCAAAGAAGCATAAGAGATGCTATGGAATATGTTAGAACACTGTGTGGAATCTTGCACAAGCTCTTTGCCCAACCATACTTGGGAGTTCTTTTACTTCCTCTCACTGAATCCTGGTCCATGGATCCAGTTACAGTAAATCAATATTTACTATTAAAAATAACCGTCTTTACTATTTTCCAGAATTTCTTAATTACTGGGCACATGAACAACTTATGTGTAAAATCTGCATTTTTTTTCCTTTCCCAAAGAATCTATATTCTAATTCCAAGAGTTTTTTTCTGTGTAGATGCTTATATTTGCCGAAAGAGAGCTCACTCTCCCCCAACAGATTTCCTACATAGTCAGGCCCCTTCCTCAGTCTGCAGAAAAATCCGAAAAATTTAAAAAAAACTTCAGGGACCGTTGAATTCCCCCCAGTATCTTTTGAAATGGCATCAGCTCCAGGCATCAACTGTGAGGAGATTAGAATGTTCGGGGGAGGGGAGAGAGGTTCTGTCAGTAAAAAGTAGGGTTTTTACTGGCAGCAGTCTAGGGTTGCCAAGTACCCCCCCTGGCCACCAGCAGCAGATCCAGATCCAGGCTGGGAAACTCCTGGAGATTTGGGGGTGGAACCTGGGGAGGACAGGAACCTCAGTGAGGGAAAATGCCACAAACTCCACCCTCCAAAGCATCAATTTTCTCCATGGAAAGTTATCTCTGTAGTCTGGAGATGAGCAGTAACTCCAGGGGATCCCCAGGTCCCACCTGGAGGCTGGCATCCCTCAGCAGCACCCTCTGTGTGACTTGATACCACCTGATTTGCATGACTTAATTAGGCCCAGCTGCTTTGCTACTGTTTATCAGCAGCCACCCTATAAAAACCATTGTGATGTAACAGTTAGAGCTTCAGATTGGGATCTGCGAGACCCAGGTTCAGATCCCAATCTTACAGTGGAAACTGACTGGGAGATTTTGGACCAGTCACATACTTTCAGCCTAACCAACCTCACAGGGTTGTTGTACAGACAACAAGGATGAAATAATAATGTAAGCTGCTTTAGTCCCCACTGTGGAGAAAGACTGTAATTTCCCTAGGTAGAAGCTGCAGGGGAGGGGGGTGGAGATGGAAAGCTGAAGACAGATAAAGGTAGGTTGGCTGTTGGGTGGGAAGGAAATAGGGTTGCCAACTCCAGGTTGGGAAATTCCTGGACATTTGAGAGGTGGAGCCTGGGGAGGGTGGGATTTAAGGTGGGAGGCAGAAAGAGAGAGAAAGAGTGATGAGGTGGGGAGGCAGAAAAACAAAGAGAATGATGACGGGTCAGAAAGAGAGAGGAAGTAGCATACATGGAGGAGAGAGAGAGAGTAAGAAAGGGGGGAGAAGGGAGACAAAGTGTGAGAGAGGTTGGGGGAGAAGGGAGGAAGCAAAGGTGTGAGGAATGGGATAACCATCCCACAAGTTTCTTGCGGGTCTCCACTTGTTTTTACTATTTTACTTTATATTTTGATAGAATTTCTTCAAATTACAGCAAATTTCTGATCTAATAACATTCAGTGAATTCCTGATTCAGAAACAGTAAAAATACCCCCGAATGTTGACGTTTCACTAAAGATCTGTTCCAGGGAGAACTTGCACCATGTAAAAGGTCTTGGGCTCTCCCATCCCCTGTGATATCTCTTTACCAAGAGGAGAAAGTAGCATCTGATTCAAACTGTACTATATTTTAACCCTTACCTCCCAAGCCCAGGGGAAAAAGACCACACATGTACTACCGTATTTTTCGCTCCATAAGACGCACTTTTCCTCCCCAAAAAAGTGGGGGGGAAAGTGTGTGCGTCTTATGGAGCGAATATGGAGCTTTTCTTACCTGTAACAGGGCTCTTTCTTCAGCAGGAACGCAGGGGAACGCCATTCAGGCTGGCATCCCAGCCTTCCCCGCCCCTCCCTGCTGGGCCTGAGCTGTTAAGACTTAAAAGGGAAATGGCAGGAAAAACCCCACCAGGCTAAGTACTCTTTCCCTTTAAGTGCTTTTCCCCTTTAAGACAGCCAGCAGCAGAAAGCCCCGCCCACAGATTAAGCTCCGTGGCTACTTTGCACAGAAAGGCCTGGCTTTGCATGGCATGCCGACGTCTCTATTCTTTCCTTTCTCTATCTTTCTTCCTTCCTTTCCTTTTTTCTGTCTGTCTGTCTTTCTGTCGCTCTCTCTATCCCCACCTTTCTTTCTTCCTTTCTCTTTCTCTCTCTCTCTCCTCCTCCTTCCTTCCTTTATCTCTCTCTCTCTCTCTTTCTTTATGTTTCATTTTTTCCTGTTTTCCTATTCTAAAAACAAGGTGCGTCTTATGATCAGGTGCGTCTTATGGAGCGAAAAATACGGTATGTCCAGTACAGATAATCAGTGTATGGCCTGTACCAGGTGCTATTCTTCCTTCATAATGAGGAAGAAGGATGCATATGTTCCTGGAACTTTCAACAGATTGACATTTCCCCCAGTAAGTATGCTTGAACATTAATGACTCTGTCAGGCCTTGCCATATCCCGTGGGCCCAGAGACATCTCAGCAGGGGAAGCGGGGCAAAGAGGGTCCCTTTAAGGAGGGAAGCGAAAGTATCAAATTGGGTGGGCCTGGGGTTAAGTCACCACCAGGACCATCACCCTCATAAGTGCAGTGGCATGCTCAGCCATCTGTCATTTCTCTCTGGGTCCCTCCGGATGAAGCCTCTCTGCCCCTCGCTGCATCCTCCCCAACTCTCCTGGGCTTCCCTCCTTTTATATACCTCCTTGCCTTATGCTCCAACTACTTCCCCCCCCCCTTGTGCTCAGTGGATCCCATTCCCTGCCTGACAGATGGGCACTCTGCCCATTGGTGCTTCCCTGGGATTTCCCCTCTCTTGGTCCCACCCCTGTCTTTCCAGCTCTGGATGCTGCCCTCACAGGCAAGCCATGCTGGGGCTCTGGGGACCGTCTGCTGCCACTGCCCCTCTTCTTACCCTGGTAAGTGCTCCTCCAGTGGGGCCAGGTTAGCGTGCCTTGGTCCACATGGCCCCCGGGACTGGGCACATCCAGGCTGCCCCGTCCTTGAGACCAGACCAGGTGTGTGCTGCCAGGCGCGTCCAGGTGGCCCTGATATCACCTGCACATTCCCCAGGTCCCTACCATCCTGCTCCCCGGGTTCTTGGACGCCGTCTTCCCTGGCAGCGTGGTTGGTGTTCCTGGGGCTTTCCTTGGCAGCCCGCTCCTTGCGGGGGTTGTGGGGACTCTTGTTGCCAGCCAGGGGGCAGGGTGCTGCCTTGCCCTTTCCCCATGGTCAGTGACAGGGAAGCCTGCCGGGGCCGTCTTCTGTTTTGCTGCCACAGCGGGACAAACTTGTATTTAAATAATTATTATCTCCATACAGTTTTACCACCTTTACCCAGAAGTGGTTTTCCTAGATATCTTGGGGATATATTTTGAATTGTTTCACATAGTATTTTTACCCTTCTAGTGCTGCATCAGGAAGTGACTACCACTATTGTTGTGTATTGATGCTGCGGTTGCCATGTGCTCCCACAATGGTGACCGCCAAGTGGACCTTTGCACGTGGTCCGAACCTACCTGAGCTTCAGCCAGGTAGGACAATAGACGGTCAGATCCTGAACATCCACCAATCCTGTGCCTAGGTTCCCCCCAGGGGACCTATGAACTGCAATTGTGAACTTAAGGTCCTATCCAAACATTTGGGCGAGGTCGGAGGATTATCTCCAACTGGCATAAAAGCAGGCACGAAGCTCAGGGTTTATCATGTACCATCTGAACCGGCAATAAACTACTATGCTGCTTTCACCGTTACCAGCCTCCCGACTCCAGTACTTTTCAGTACTCCAGTACTTCAGTACTCCAGCCTCCCGACTCCAGTACTCCAAATATTTCCTTTTCAGCAGTTTCATAGCAAATTGTAGCATAACTCTTATCAAGTGTGTGCATCCAGGGGTGGATGCTTTAAAACCTGAAGGGTGGAGCTAGATAAATCTTTCTGAAGCAACCTCTTTAAAACAGTGCTGAAATACATGTTTGGTTGATGCAGTAAGAGAGATAATGACATCTTAACACGTTGATATTATCTGCATGTTTAAAATGATGTTAAACATTAGCAAATTATTGTTAATTAAGGAAGGCTGAGCAAGGCAATTAGAACCAAGTGCCAAGTACAAGAACAAAAGGTCATTCATGTACAGAAAGGCACCAAAGTACTGCAGCTAAGAGTTCTTTACTTAATGCACTTGAACAGAAAATACAGTTAGGAAATTATTACATCTGGCAATGTGGTCTGCACCTTTTTCATTAATAGAGCTAGCAATAAAAAATAATCTAGACCTTATTTTCCTTCATAATGTCCTTTATCCATACCAATTTTCACTAAACAAAGATGACTGCCAAATCAGGGGGAAATGGTTTGGATACTAGCTGTAGATTTGTTCATTGCTTCCTGTAAATATTTTGAAGTATAACAGTGATTTTCAAACTTAATGCTTTCAAGAAACATTCCTTGTCCCTTTTTTTCTGCCAAGGAACATTTGTACATGCAGAGGAATCTGAGGAAATTTTGATGATATACTCTTGGTTCTTATGGGGTCCTTTGTTGGTCTTAAAGGTGCCACTGGACTCTTAATTTAGTCTACCAATCAAACCTTTTACGCTTCACCATTGTCACTCCTCACACTAAAATTTAACATTTTGTGCCAGCCAATCCAGTTACTGTTAAATTCTACAGTTGATGTAAATACTAGATGGAGTATGTTTTACTAGGTTTGCCAGGTCCCCCCGGGGGGCAGGGAAACCCCCGTTTGATGGGTCCATTCCCCGCCGGCCTGGATCGGGCTACCAGGGAAACCCCACCCCCAAATGCCGACCTTGCAAAAACATGCCCGGCGTGATGACGTTACCCGGAGGTGACATCATCATGCCGGGCACATTGTAGGGGGGACGCTCTATCATTCAAGGGAAAACTCTGTGGTTTCCCCTTGAATGGTAGTGGTCCCACCCCCAACGTGTCGGACGTGATGACATCACTTCTGGGTGACATCATCGCAGTGCATGCACCAAGGAACTCCAGGATGGCACCCGGGACTCCCCTGCTAAAAAGAAGGTAAGACTTGGCAACCCTATGCTTTACTAATATTTCTTACTCTGAACCATTTATTCTAGTTTTGCTAGTCGTGAAAGCTGTGGTTCTTAGGAAGATAATTACATACCACTTCCACATTCTATACCTTATAATGCTCCTGTGTAATTATAGCTTACTGTATTAGACAAATATCCCTCACCATTGCCCAATATAAACAGATTATACACCCAAGATGTGCATTTCTGTAGCAGCACAGTGCAGCAAAAAACTCTTTAGTCAGCTATTCCCACTGATATTCTAATTGGTAGTCTCCAAAGAAACCCCAAGATTTGTGGAAAATTGGTTTGCAAACCATTGAATTATAAGTTACAAGTGAGGACACACAAGAAACTTGCAAGGAGGGGGTATCCCCCTTCCCCTTGGCCCCTACTTCTGTGTCTGTCCTGCTTTTTCCACCCTGCCAGCCTTTTTCTTACTCCTTCCCCATGCCTGTCACTCTCTTTGCCCCAAGCCAAATTTCTCTCTCTTTCATTCTGCCCCATCACTCTTTCTTTCTGTCCTTCTACTAGTCTCTCTCTCTCTGCCTGCCCCCCCCACCAAGGTTTCCCTCCCCCTTTGCTTTCCTTGCAAGCTGTCCTGGAGCTACTCTGGGCAGGCCAGCTGATCTCCCCTCCCCTCCTTCACTGGCTTACCTGGAGCAGCCATTCTTCTGCAGCCTGATGGGTTCCCCTGTTGGTGGGTTGGAAAATCCACATTTCTGTCAGCCTCTCTTCTGCCAGTGGCCTTGGTGGGGATGGCTCCTGTTGCGGCAGCTTCCCTCATGGCTCCTGGGAAGGCTCCTGTTATGGCAGCTTCCCCCAGGGCTCCAGCAGCCTCCCTTGCAGTCCCACTGGTGTGGAGAGCTGTGGCCTTGTTGTTCCCAGCCTCACTGGCTTAGGGAAGTCCGAGGCTGAACAGCCTTGGTAAGTTGTGTTCTCTGCGCATGCACAGGGAATAGTCTTTTATTTTAGGAAGGATTTAAACATCCCCCGTATACTTATTTAAACATGTAAGATTTTTCTGCACACCTGCACAAGTGTGCAGAAAAAACTTTCCCCCCTCCATTTACCCCCTTGTCTGTGGAAATAAGTGTCTGCACACAGGGGGCCATGTTGAGAATTAGATATATAGATATTATTTAACAAAAAAATGTCTGGAAACACAGTAGCAGTGCTGTTTAGCACTCATGCTATGCTATTTTTCTCTCATGATCTCTTAATATGCTTTCCCACCACCTTTTTATTTCTACAGTTTTCCCACATTTTCATTCCATGTGTGAAATAGGGATTCTAATGCACAAATATTAGTAATTGTATGTATGGTATAACACAGTGTTAGGTCTTCACAGTTAATGAGAAATAAAATCGCATAGTGATAAAGAATTAAAAGCATGTGGAACTTTCAGATTCCTAACACCTCTGCTCAATGAAAATTAGATCTACTGTGGTAATACTGGATCACATTTCATACTTATATTCATTGGCTTAATTCAGCCATCATGTCATGCTTAAAGGAAAGTTGACTATGTTTTGGAGTATTGTACAGTGGCTCAAGTGGTTAAGACACTAAACTGCGGACCCGAGTGCTGTGTGACGGAGTGAGCTCCCATCTCTGGTCCCAACTCCTGCCAACCTAGCAGTTCAAAAGCAAGACACTGCAAGTAGATAAATAAGTAGCACTTCAGTGGGAAGGTAAAAACATTCCTTGCACCTTGGCATCTAGTCATGCCGGCCACATGACCACAGAAACATCTTTGGACAGCATTGGCTCTTCGGCTTGGAAACGGAGATGAGCACCGCATCCCTAGAGTCATATTCAACTGGCTTTAATGAGCAAGGGAAACCTTTACCTTTACTTTACAGTTTGAAAACCATAATGCCAGTCATCATTGGCATTGTCTGACCTGGGTTTGCAAGCCGAGATTTGTACTATCATTTGGTGTGTGATATCGGTATTGGCAAACTAAACTGGACATTCATTCACCTCTAGATGCTACTGCATTTAGGCAGGCATGCTGAACAGACAGAAACAAAAGCAGAGAAGCAGTTGTGAGTAGGGTTGTCAGGTCCCCCGGGGGCTGGAGAAAACCCTGCTCAATGGGTCCATTACCCACTGGCCTGGATTGGGCTGCTGGGGGGAACCCAACCTCCAAATTGCCAGGATCGCAGAACATGCCCAGCGTGATGAAATCACCCGGAGGTGACGTCATCATGTCGGACATGTTGCGGGGGGGATGCTCTATCATTCGAGGGAAAACTCTGGTTTTCCCTTGAATGATAGTGGTCCCTTGAATGATAGTGGATGATGACATCATGGTGCACATGCTTTGCGCGCGCACGCTAAAGAACTTCAGGACACATCAAGGATTCCCCCCGCCCAACGATGGTAGGACTTGGTAACCCTAGTTGTGAGCCATCATCTATCAAGTTCTTTGGAAACTCAAACTGTTGTTTGGGCTCTAAACAACAGTTTGCATAGGCCATGATTTGGCATATATGAACAAAAGTTTGTGCAACATTCAACATATTGGTTATTTCTTATGGTCTTTCTTACACAGCTGAACTATGTCATAATATGAGGACACTTCTTGACACAATCCAGACAAAATGTTTTAAACCCCACTGATTTTATTGTAAATCAATGGCACTTAACCATATTTATGTTTGACTGGATCATGCCATAATGTTTTGTGAGTTATCAGGCTCCTAAAGCAAAGTAGTGTTTACCTCCAATCCACCCATTCAGGTAACCAAGCAGTCTAAAAAGTAAATTCAGCTACTACTATGCCATGTTTATAAATCGCTAAAATAGAGACTTTCTCTCTTCCTGTTGCACATTGTTGTTATAGCTGAGATATCTGGAAGGGCTCTTACTGATTCAGTTGACATTTTTTGACATATACATAGGAAATAATAGGAATTTGAGTCATTTCCTGTAATGATTTTTTAATATTCTCATTCAACTTTAAAATGATTTTACCAAGTCCATTAAAATGTAGTGTTGATCTCATTTATCCTCATGCCCAATGGAAAGATAATTGAGGCTTTTTCCCACAATATCTACCCAAAGTACTGTACTTTGGGAGTATTGATAGGGGACAGATGAGGGACTCTTTCTGCAGTCTTGTTTTTCTAAACAAATATTTACATTGTAATGAATGTGTAAGTTTAATTAAAAACATTATTACTAAAAGCATCTGGGGAAAAAGCTTTTAAGGAACTTTTCTCCCTCAGTCTTCTAATATTCAAGCTACCTGTCTCAATAGTCAGGTAACATGCTTTCCAGTTAATTTAAACTTTAATTTTTTTAAGAGATTGGGTAATTTAAAAAGGCATTGTAATTTTATTTTCTGTGGAAGTTAGAAGTGTGTGTGAAAAAAGTGTGAAAGAATGACAATTTAGACATTCTTTGACCTATGAATGAGATAGCTAATTTACTTAATTTTAAGCATTCTCAGTATATGAATTTCTATTAGATCGGATCTTGGATCCCCCAGATAATGTGTAATCTTTGGAACGATTAATGTAGCTAGCTATAAAGAGCTCTGAATTTGTTCAGAAAGACTACAGTTTGAGTATGAGGGAAATAGTCCTAGGGATCCTAGATGCATGGAGATAACGATACAACTCTCTGGATTATGGTGCATGTTTTTATAGTGTTTGTTGAGTTCGGAAATCAAAAGCTTGGGATTTAAAGAGAGCCAGCGTGGTGGAGTTACTAGGATTTTATGCGGATGATGTTCGCATTTCTACTTACCTATGAAACTGATGGCACAGCCTTAAACCAAATTCTCTCAGAGCCATTATGAATACAGAATATTGCTATGAATTCCTTGAAGAAAGGGTAGTATATAAATAGCTTTGCTTCTTCATTGTTTTATTATAGTTAAAAGTCATTATTTCGTCTTCCCCCTCCTATTTCTGATAATTTAGCCGAGGTAAAGTGTCCTTCCTCTGCTTTACTCTTTTGAAATTCCAGTTCTTGCACATATGGAGCCTCTCCTATTAATCATCTAGTGAATTGGGTCTCCACAAAAACTCCTTTTCTTGATATAGGGTTTATTTCTTAGTGTTTTTAGTATATCTGAGGCATCCTTATGCTGTATAAAGCCAGATTTTCTGGAATGGTCTCTTGAGGGGAAAGGGTACTATTGACAGCTGGCCTGGCAAGTGGATGGAGACGTTAGTGTATGCATCTGTGTCTCAAAAGATACATTAAAATAATGTGCTCTCCATATGACTTGAATTTGTTTTTCTTGTAATTTGCAAATTTTATTTTTGCCTCAACCTTTTCTTGTTGCAGCATAAAACTGACATATACTCTTCATAAACTTCAGAAGTGAAGACACATCAAGTCACTTTTCCCTGGTAATGATTCCCTTAGAACTATGCTACTTCTCCTCCAAAATCATTTTATGAATGATCAGTTTCAAAAAATTGAGAGGCCAGGATGGGTAGATATGTGCTGAGAGAGGTACTTTCAAAATTTTAATAAGAGGAAGCAGATCACTGGCAAAATAGATTGCTGATGGGATAAAAGGGTGAGCAAATGAAATGTTTTATGATACAGCAAATCCTTATTTAAAAATAACATTTCAGAGTTATTAGCAACACAGATGTTTCTATGATCCAGGGCCAAATAATGGGACTGGAGCAACCAGGGAACTTAAGAGGACTGGAGACATCTTGAGAGGTCTTGATGGAAAATGCATGCTAAATCAGACAGAACCTACCATAGATCTCAAGCCTATGGTATGAACGCCTGTGAGTGACAGTGTTTCAGATTTTTTTTTTTTTTTTTACTGTCTAGGTCAGTGTTTTTCAACCTCTTTCAAGCTAAGGCACATTTCTTTCATTGAAAAAATCCCGCGGCACACCTGACAATATCTCACGGCACAGTGGTTGAAAAACACTGAAATCCAAGATAAATGGGTCATTAGTTGCCTCAGCTCAAGTATTAACTATGACAGTATTACAAATACACGTAATAGCCACTCAACTTGAAATCGTAAGTTACAGATCCAAAGTGTAATGGCTCCTTCCCATAACATTGACCTGAGTTTCAGAAGAAATATAATGTGGATGTATTTTAATACTGCGATTCTGCTGAAGTTTTTCAAATAGAGAGTTTAAACTCTTACTCTTAAGTGAACGGCATTCCACTGACCATAAGTGATTTGAAGAGAAACACAGTACACCCATTCTTCGCTGAGGGACAGTTACTGATTTGAACCCCACCCTGACAGAAACAGCTAGCTGTTAGCATCAAACATATTCATGTTTACTGGAATGTCTTGGTGCAAATCACCCCCCCACACACACACACACAACCCAGGAGCCAGGCACTGGAAGAAACCAGCTTACTCTGCTGGAGGATTGAATGCCCTTGGTACCAAATGTTCCTGTCCTCTGTATTAACATCCACAGGTCTAGCATTATTTATTTATTATTTATTAATGTGATTTATATCCCGTCATAAGGCGGGCTCAGGGCGGCTAACAGGGTGGCTAACCTGACCTGGTTAGCCCCAGCCTCGCCCAGTCTTGTCAGATCTCAGAAGCTAAGCAGGGCCAACATGGAGCATGACTCTGATTCAGCACACGAGTCCTCCTCATTCATTTAAAACCATCTGCCGTGTGCGAGCCTGCCTCCGGCCCCCACGAACTGGATGCCACTCGAGTCCGCCGCCTCACCCTGCTCATTCTCCAACACACAGGTGGGCATCAGCCGACTGCCACCGCCGACACACGGCTTGGAGACGGCCAACATCAGCGCCAGGGCCAGAGACGGAAAAAGAGCAGCCGTGAAGCGGGACCTGCAGAGGCCCACCTCCACCTTCCGGGCTGAGAGGCCATGCAGAAGAAGACAGCCCTCACCTGGAAAGGCTCAGCTGCCCCCTCCGAGGCTCGTGGGGGGGGGCACAGACAAGCCAGGGCATTGGCTCCATCGCGGCCAAGCGGAGGCTGCGACGGCGGGGCCCGTGGGGGGCGCCGTGCGTCTCCTGAGGAGGACCCCCCCTTCTCCTCCTCCCCGCCCAGCCACTCACCGCTTTCATGGCCATGGCCATGTCATCGTATCTCTCCGCCTGCTCGGCCAGGTGGGCTCGCTGCAGCAGCTGCTCCGGGTCGCTCATGGCTGCTGCCTCCGTCGTGGTGCTGGCAGGTCAGGTGGGCAAACAGACAGAGCCCCTTGGCACTCTCCCTCCCTCCCTCCCTCCCTCCCTCCCTCGAGTCCTCGCAAGGCCAAGGGGAGCTGCGCCTCAACAGCGGCTCCCTCCTACCTCAGGCCGGCCACAGAGCGTGTGAGCGGAATCAGCGAGAGCGCGCCACTGTTCTTTCTCGCATGCACAAATGCGTCCCGGAAGGTCAGCCCAGAAGGCACATTTCTTTCATTGAAAAAATCCCGCGGCACACCTGACAGTATCTCGCGGCACACCAGTGTGCCGCGGCACAGTGGTTGAAAAACACTGGTCTAGGTCATCCAGCCAAATTTTTTGAAATAACAATTTAAGGTAATGGAGCCCTTAACTCCTAGGACTGAAGCTTCAGAGAATGATTTGGCCAGTAGTGTGTTTGCTAGATCCTTTGTGCATCCTGTGACAGTTTGTTAGATCCTTTGTGCATAAATTCTATCTGATTCAGTCCAAATAGGAGTCCATTTTAAATGCAGGTCAAGAGTTAATGGTGCCAGTATCACTGTATCGTGGTTGTGAAAGCTGCCACGTATATATCTGAACCCTACCCCTCTCTGTTAGTTAGACATTACTGAGAAAAAGTTATCTGGATTGTGACGTATTCTTGGGCCAAAAGATTTTTACTTGACCTTTTTGGAGGCAGATCACTATTAAAGAAGCTTTTTATTAATAGAAGATCCAGCCAACTGACTTCAGATTGGACTGGGGGGTTATTGAAGAAATAGTGGTAAAGCAACTTCAGGTATTACTGGATGTCACATCTGTCTTTGTCCTATTTTAATCTGGCTTCAGGTCTGCTTTTGGGATACAGACAGCATTAGTTAACCTAGTTGCATTTTTCTGCATAGAATCATGGAGCTGGATCAATGCAGGATCAATGCAGGATCAGCCTAGAGCAGGGGTGGGCAAACTGTGGCTCGGGAGCCGATTGCGGCTCTTTCACATATATTATGTGGCTCCCAGCAGGATGGCTGGGGAAGCGAAATATCATGAGCAAACAAATATCATTGGACAAATTAATATCATTATCAATATCTGCTTTTACCCCTTTTGTTATTATTTTTGGCAATCTCCTTTAATGTTAATTAAAAAATCAGATCTGCTTATTTTCCAATAAAAGCAGGTAATATTTGTTCATGTCTTGTGGCTCTCAAACATCTGATGTTTATTCTGTGCGGCTCTTACGTTAAGCAAGTTTTGCCACCCCTGTTCTAGGTGGCTCTTACGCTGAGCAAGTTTGCCCACCCCTGGCCTAGAGCATCCCTGACGAGTGTTTGTCCAGCCACTGCTTGAAGACTGCCAGTAATGGAAGTTTAGCACCTCCCTATGCACTTGATTCCACTGCCGAACTATTCTTACTGTAAATTTCCCCCCTAAAGTCCACCTTTCTGACTATAATGTAAGCCCATTATTGGGAATCCTATCCTCTGCTGCTAACAGGAACAGTTCCCTGCTCTCCTCTAAATGACAGCCTTTCAAATACTTAAAGAGAGCAATCATGTCCCCTCTCAAACTTCTCTTCTCCCGCCTGAACATTCCCAAGTCCCTCAGCCTTTCCTCACAGGGCTTGGTCTTCAGTCCCCAATCATCCTCACTGTTCTTTTCTGCACCCACTCTGTTCTGTCCATGCTGTTTTGAATTGAAGCCTCCAGAACTACATACAGTAATCCAGATACAGCCTAACCAATACAGTGTACAGTGGGACTATAACATCTTGTGATTTGGATGTTATGCTTCTGTTGATACACCCTAAGACCACATTAGCCATTTTGCCGTTGCATCACAGTGACTGCTCCTATTTAGCTTACAGTCCACCCATACACATTGTTCACACACACTGCTACCCAGAAGGGTATCCCCCATCCAGTATGCATGCTTCTTATTTTTGTTGCGCAGATGTAGAACTCTGCACTTATCCTTGTTGAACTGCATCTTGTTCACATCCATGTGCTTTCCCAATGTGTTCAGATCTCATTGAATTCTATCTCTATCTTTTGAGGTGTTTGCTACACCTCCCAATTTGGTATCACCTGCAGATTTAATGTGTAATGCCTCAACTCCCTCATCCAGGAAATTTCTACCAGGCCCAGAAACGAGCCCTCTGGCATCCCATTAGACATCCCCCTCCCATCAGATGAAATGCTACTGACAACTGTTCTTTGGATGTGATTCTCCAACCACTTCCCTATCCACCTTACTGTCATAGAGTAAGGGTTGCCAGGTCCCTGGCGGGAAATGGGGTGGGGGTGGGGTAGGGGTGCCAGATACAGGCTGGAAAAGTCCTGGAGATTTGAGGATAGAGCTTGGGGAGGTCAGGAACCTTAGTAGGGTACGATGCTATAAAGTCCACCCTCCAAAGCAGCCATTTTCTCAGGGGAAACTGATCTCTTTTGTCTGGAGATGAACTGTAATTCTGAGGGATCCCAGGTCCTGCCTGGAGGCTGGTGTCCCTACATAGAGTCCAGTCTAGAGTCATCCAGTTTACCCGTCAGAGCATCATGGTGAATCTTTGATACTGTGAAATATTCTATCTTGCTACATTGTTTGGAGAGTATGGTGCATATGAAAATGTAGCTCTCCAGTGATTTCAGTCATCCTTCTTAAGCAGAGTTGTTGTTGGAAATAACTGAAGCAGTTCTTTGACAGTGACATGTGGCTCAAGGTGCCAGCTGTTTACATGTAATTTAATGCCTAGTTCTATATTTCATTAATTCACCCTCTGAAAAGTACTTGCCTCTGTCTTGGGTTTATGCTTGGGTGCCATGGTCAAGTGACTAATCCCCACTGTGCAACTGGTCTAGACTTTTCCTGGGGAAAATCTTTCAGGTGGTGGGAAGGAGGGAAAGCTGAAAACAGGGATGGGGGGTAGGTTGGCTGGTGGGGAAAAAAAGAGAACAGGAAGGAGAGAAAGAAGAAGGAAAAGGGGGAGAGGGTATGGGGGCTTTCAGGAAAAGGAAAAAGGAAATTCTGTACCACGTTCTGACTTTTCTAATTTAATGGCAGCCCCTCACAGAACATATCTAATAATCTGGCCTTGTAGTTACAAAAATGTGAACTCAGCTAAGTCCAAGGAGCAGGCCAGTCTACTGCCCAGAGATAAATGAAAAACACCACTCACTTTTGATAATGAAGAAACAGTCTCATCAACTCAAAACTGCATAACAGCAGGGCAAACTTAAAGCATTTCTCTAAATCTGTTTCCCTATTATCTGATATACATAATAGAGCGACAGTGGAGAAAGACTCAGGACAAATCTGACAAGGCATGGGCTAGAGCTCATTTGAAAGCCTACTCTGTGTTGGTGATTATGGCAAAGAAGGAATATCTTCCCACCACCATTGTATCCGCACAGTGTAGATCTGCAGACCTCTTCTGGGTGGTCAGGAATCTACTGTATTCTGGCAGCCAGCTGTGTTAATTTTGTTAAGCACTTAGAAGATAAAACCTCTCATATCCATTCCAAATTGCACTCTACATTAGCTGCAATAGGATTGGATGGACCAAGGGTGCTGATTTGTCCAGTTGTTGAGATACCTTGCAGCTTGTGCAGTCTGAGGATTCTTGGAAGATTGAGACCTACCATCTGCTTGTACGACTTGCACCTCTTGATGGCTGAGTCTGGAAGACAGTAAACGCCTCCCTGAGAGACAGGATGGTCGCTCCTGCCTTGAAGTGGGCAGTGGTGTGTCCACTCCTAAAGAAATCTATTCTAGACCCAGGAGAGATTAATAACTACCATCCAGTCCCAAATGTACTATTCTTGAGCAAGGTGATTGAATGAGTAGTGGCTGGCCACCTTCAGAGACTGATGAATGAAGCGGATTGTTTAGATGCATTACAATCTGGTTTCAGGTCTGCTTATGGGACTGAAATGATCTTGGTTGCTCTGTTGGATGACATGTGCCAGGAGGTGGATGGAGAAGCGTGACCCTGTTAATTCTCCTGTTTGGTGAGCCAGTTTGGTGTAGTGGTTAAGAGCGCGGACTTTAATCTGGGAGAACCGGGTTAGATTCCCCACTCCTCCACTTGCACCTGGCTGGATGACCTTGGGCAAGCCATAGTTCTGTACCAGCTGTTCCCTCAAGGACAGCTTGGGAAAGAGCTCTCTCAGCCCCACCTACCTCACAGGGTGTCTGTTGTGGGGAGGGGAAGGGAAAAGGAGTTTGTAAGCTGCTCTGAGACTCCCTTGGGGAGTGGAGGGCGGGATATAAATCCAATCTCTTCTTCTTCTTCTTCTTCCTGGACCTTTTGGCAGCTTTTGAAACCATCCATCATGGTATTTTTTTGGATTGCCTTTCAGGACTAGGATTGGGAGATACTGTTCTGTGGTAGTTCCAATCCTATCTTAAATGCAGGTTTCAGAGTTTACTGCTAGGGGACTGTTGCTCTGCTCCATGGCCTTTGGCCTATGGGGTTCCCAAAGTTCCATCTTGTCCCCCATGCTTTTCAACATCCGTGTAAAGCTGCTGGGAAGAGGTCATATGGAGATTTGGTTTGAGTTGCCACCAATATGCAGATGACACTCAGCTCTATGTTGTGGTACCAGCAGATCCCAGGAAGGCTATGGAACTTGTGAACAGGTGCTTGGAGGCAGTTTTGGAATGGATGAGGGCTAACAAGCTGGAAGTTAATCAAAATGGAGGTGCTACTGGTGGGGGGAAGGTCTGACCTGGGAAATGGGTTGTCCCCTGTTCAGGATGGGTTTGCACTCGAACTAAAGGAGCAGGTTCATAGTTTTGGGACGCTTCTGGGCCTGGCCCTTCTGTTGGATGAGCAGGTGGCAACAGTGGCCAAGGGTGCACTTCAGCAGCTTTAGCTGGCAAGCCAGCTGCAGATCTTCCTAGGCAGAAAAGGCCTTGCCACTGTGGTACATGTTCTGGTAATGCATAGACTGGATTACTGGAATGCATTCTCCATGAGGCTACCATTGAAGACTGTCCAGAAGTTACAGTGGGCCCATAATGTCATTTCACCGATGATGTTGATGTGCGAGGAGACTGTTCAGGGTGGGGCTTCCCCCAGTGGCCAACTGGCTAGCAGTGGAATGGAGCCTCTGAAATTGGGGGGAAACCCACCCCAGTCAGGGGTCTGGCAACCCTATGTGCAAGAGCGGTAATACAAGTGGATATTTTGTGCTGGACCAAACCCATAGTGATTAGAGAATCATTAAATTTGCATTAGAGATTTTTATTGATTCCTTTGGTGTACTTTTCCAGATATAGTTGAATACTACAAATGCATACCCAGAAACACAGAAAATATCCTTTTTGTTTTAGGAACTTCAGAAAAACACTCTTCCTACAATACCTAAATAGCAGATGTATATAGACATGACACTTCATTATGTTTTCTCCTGATTCTTGTAGTCTGTGTAGACACATTATAGATAAAAATAAGTTAAACATGTATTAATTGGATTAATTGAAGATGAAAGGAAATCTGATAAACATCATTGGATCAAATCCAAATTAGTAAAGAATACACAAACAGGACCAAACATGAAGTTATCTTATAAAGTATTGTCTAATCTGACTTCCAGCAGCTATTTAGGGACTTGGAGGGTTTTTTTTTTTACATTACCTACTAGCTAGCTATGTCCCCTAACCTCCAACTGGAATACAGTTGGTGGGGAATTGATTGTCGAATAGTTGTAGTCTTCTTATGTCTACCAGAAACTAGAGAAGAACTGCTGTATTTGCTCATCTTACAAACTACCCATCGGTCCAGATTTACTTCTGGTAGTCTAACCCTAAACAATGAGTTGTCATATTGAATAGTGCTTGATATAACTTCACAGTTTATTCCAAGTGTCATGTTTATGTTAGTCTTCTCATGCAATTACACATTTTTAAAGACCTGACATACATATATTTATGTTATTTTAGTATGCCTTTTTCAGAGACTCACGGTGGATTACACTGTGCAAGTCAAACACAGTCAACAGATGGGACATCTAATAAACAAAGCAATAAGATTTGGATTGAAGAAATCTTCAAACAAGCAGAAATATGATATTGCTGTATATAGTAAAGTGGTATAAATATACAGGTCAAGTCTGTACCAGCATGTGGTAAACATTAATTATAGAAGTGAGATGCTCTCTTTATACTGATCATGGAAGCACAGAACTTTCACTAGTTTTAAGACTAAGCTTTGTAAATCTCTGAAAGGCACTGTGGTTCATTTAGGTTTGAAGGGATTTTCCTGTCTTTAAGGATGTTGTTGTTTCTTCTGTCAGCAAGGCAACATTTTTGAAGTGATCCAGAAAATTCAATTGAAACTGGTTACCTGCATATCATTGCTTGCAACACTTCTGTGCGCATAAAACCCTCTCCTGTTGAGTCCTGTTAAAGTATTCCAAATGTAGAAAAGTTTGAAGCAGTGGGTTATGTGGTTTTTTACTAAAATACATCTAAATAATATTTAGTTTTTGTTAAAAAAATATACCACTTTTCTCCCACTGTGGATTGAAAGTGTCTTACATAATTTAAACAAATACACAAAGAAGGTAAAACAAAAATATCCAACACAAACTCCTGGACTGGTAGTAGATCCATTGAACAGCTGATTAATGGCCATAGGCTGCAAGCATGAGCAAAGAGCCTCAAAGACTTGCACCTCTAGCCACATACCAGCTTAAGTACCTACAAACAGGAAAGGATAAATTGAGGACTCAAGGTACTTTATAAATACCAAAATCCAGTAAAATCAGCCTACATCTCTACACAGTATATTTAATGGAGAGTTAAAAACCATAAAGTTCAAACTGAGCCAGTCATCTCAGCTACCATAAGGTCTAATCCAAAGGCATTTATGAATAAACAGTTTGAGAAGACAGGTTGCCTAGGTAACTGGGCAACTGTCTTTCTGGGACACAGTATAAGTGTTGCCTAAGTACTTGGGTGACACACATCTGTCATCCTCAACGTGGAAATCATACATTCTAATAACAAAGTTGGGAAATCTGTGGATTCTTAAATCTGGTGACTGGAGCTGTGAATGGGCAAGACATCTTTCTATAAACCTAAAAAGGGGCCCAGGTTTGCAGAAAATGTGAAATCTAAAAACCCACCACCACCATTGGACAGTTTTAAAATATTTGAAAAGGATAAAAGGAGTGCCTGTAGCTTTAAGCAATGGATTCCCTCAGTGACTGTTGCTAGGATATTTTTGTTTCTAGAAACTGAGGAGGGTGGAGCCTGGGAAAGGCTTGGTTTGAGGAGGGGAGGGCCTAGGTGGGGGCTGGAGATCATCTGGAATTCCAGCTGTTTTCCAATCGACAAAGATGGAGAAAATTGCTGCTTTGGACAGTGGAATTTATGGCATTATAACCTGCTGAGGTTGCTTCCCTCCCAAGGCTCCACCCCCAAATCTCCTGGAATCTCCCAACCTGGAGCTGGCAACCCTTAGGGCAACTGATGTCTGTAGTTGGGAGATCTGTTGTGATTCCCACCCAGAGAATGGCAACCCTAGAAAGAGATGGAATCAGGAAAGGGGGAGAGACTATGGGGGTTTTCAGGAAAGCTAAGGGGAAATGGTGGGGGAGGGAGAAAACAGATGCCTCCTGGAAGTCCTTGTGGGTTCCCACTTGTAATGAATATCCCTGAACTGAAGGCATTTCAGTTCCAGATCAGAATTGTGATGCCACATTCTCAATGAGTATAAACACTGTGATAGCTGGGTAAAAAAGGGAGAGTTACAGAACAATCCTAAGTAAAGAGACGCCCTTCTAAGCATGTTAATTTAAGGTGCAGCTACAGTATGGCACTGTTAGTTTTGCCTAGTTATTTGAATTGGCCTTTCTGTCTTGCTGTACTGTTTTGTGAGTCTGCTATAGAGGCTTACAGCCTGCACAGTGCTGTATACTGCAGGATGCCTTCATGTTGGTTGGCCAGTGTACTCCCTTTCCCCTGCCTCTGGCAGTGGTTCATCAACTTCACTCTACTTTGATAGACCCACACATCACCAAAACAGGAGGTGAAATCTTACTTCACAGCCTACGGACACTGTTGCAAGGTAGTTGGCTTGACCCTATATCAACACATGTCCCCAGCTTATGTGGCTGTTGTGGGCTCAAAATCAATAGTTGGCATCTTACATGAGAGATTTGCTTGGGTTGTACAACTTGTAGGCGTGCTGAAGTCTTTTCATTTTAAAAGTAACCAACTGACCTCCAGAAGAAGCTGTGTAATGTGTTACTGAAGTGCATGGTGGTTTATTTTTAGCTAGATAGCTGCACAGCACGTTGGAGGAGCCTGTGCTGCTGTCGTTTCTAGTGCTTATTTTCATGACATTGTTAAAGCGATGCATTGTAGTTAAGTGAGTCAGTATTCTCATTTAGCCTTCCTAACCTGTGATTATATGGGAGTTGCTGCTTCTTGTACAATGAGTTGGCAGACATAAAGCTAAATCTGTCACAGGTGCTTACCATTTGTACATCAGAAAGTTTGCTTCCCAAACACTAATTATTATTGAAAAACATATTTCTCATACACAGCATAGAAAACAAAGTCAGCACATTTCCCCAGGTTTATTATTTTGCTGTAAATAAGGGCTTGTCTCCTACCATTACACAAAGTGAAGGTGATGAACATTCAAATTCAGGGGAATCCTATTTTCTACTTGTTAAATAAAATGCATTGCAATGCATTATGATTTTATGCTCTAGTCCAAGCACAAGTGATTATCTTGCGATATAGCTAATGCTTTATTTTGCTACATATCTGATATCTAGATAATCTAATGCTAATCCAAGAACACTACCAAATTATTATTACATTTTAGCTGAGCTATAAAGAATGAAATGGACCAAAGGTTTTAATATTAATTTGCACAGTCAATTACCTTACTGCATTTTGTGCAACACATTTGGCCTAATCAAGCAAATGTCTTAGCACATAGTAGATCCTAACAAATGTGGTTGGGAAAAAATGCATGTCCTAGGCATTTGCCTGTATGATTAAGGAAGGCACACTTTCCACTCTGGTCCTTTGAGGAAGCCAGAAGGTAAGGAATAAAACCCCTTTTTCAGTGCCTCTTACTCAAAAAAAGCTGTTAGCTTAGGAGGGTAGGCAGACACAAGCACTAACCAATTGATCATTTGAAAAAAATTAAAGATATTTCTAAGTAAATTTGGAAAAAAGCACTGAGAGCTAGAATATGGTGAAATGAGAGAGATCTTTACTGAGGGAAATTATTAATACACTCATGCAGCCATGATAAAGCAGTGATACAAAATACTACCCACATTAAGACAAAAATGTTCCAAATGGTCCAGATTCTCAGACACTGGGCTTCTAACACCTGGGCAGCTAAAATTATCAAAAACTAAATCTGGGAAATAGGCAAAAGTTAGGGTTGCCAGGTCTCCTTGGCTTGCCAGCGAAGGGGATTTGGGGGACATTCTGGGGATGGACAGGGATGTCACGTGAAATCCCCAATGTGATGATGTCACAGGGAAACGATGCCATCACACTGCGGACATCGACCGGCAACGCTCTGTATTTTCAGCAAAACTCTACGGGTTTTTTGGCCTAAAACCATAGTTTTGCCCCCAAAGCAGAGTGTCACCACATGACATCCCAGTGTGATGACATCACTTCCATGTGACATTCATCACATTGGAGACGTTGCTGTGTGATGTCCCTGTTTGGGGCTAGCCAGCAGCAGACAGAAGCCAAAAAAATCAGGGGAACCCCCGCCTGGACTGGGGGTTTGGCAACCCTAGCAAAAGTCTATGCAGTGCTGCAGAAGATGGGAGGTTAAGCTGCTATACAAACATGGAGCGCTGGAGCATATCAGAAGTGTGCTTTGGAGACAGATTCTGGTTCCAGCAATAGGGCTTTAGATATGAAGGAAAAATAGCAGATTATTTTTTCCCAGGTTTAAGGAAGGGAAGAAGAATCCAGTAAAATGAATTGGTTGACTGTATGATTAGCAGGAGGTGAGAAATAAATAAGTAAGTAAGTAAGTAAGTAAGGAGGAGGAGGAGGAGGAGTTTCCAGATGCTAGGAACATCTCCTTATAAGGAAATTTGGGGAAACCTTGGGATGGGGTCTGTGGCGATTTAGTTAGCTTACTAACAGTGTGATCCTCAGGATCCTACCCAGGTCTGCTCAATGGTGTTTACTCCCAGAAAATCATTCTTAGGATTGGTCTGTTAGTGGGGTTTTTCATAAATAGCTGTCAATGCTGGGTCATGTGACAGAAAATAATTTTAGTTGAGAATGCATCTGTGCTCAAGGCTGTTTTGATAAAAGGAAATTGCTGGTCTGGCATGTGTACATATGGCTTGGTATCTGTTGTTTAATCAGAAGGGAAGATAGGCACCCACAATACTTCCCTGGATGTAAGGTTATGGTGTAAATAGATATTTCTCTATTAAATAATAATCTAGCTATCAACAAAGTATGTGGGTTCAATAACATTGACAAGTAGCACTTAACCTCTGGAAACTTTCCCACCAGAGCCAAGATTTGCTGGAAATACATTCTGAAGCTATACAACTGTTTAAGAAATGGATTAGAAATTTAAAACTGAGAATTAATTAGATGAAAAAATTAGATGAAAGATGTGAGTTAAGTTCACTTACAGAACTACAGCTTTGAAACTCATTCCTATGATTTTTTACCGATTAAATCTGCCTCTTGAAAACATTTGTATACTAATTTAGAGTAAATATACATAAATTATTCTAACTGGTGTGTCAGTGGTGCACAGTGGTTTCAGTTGGAGTATGTTGCCTGTTGTTCAGTAACAACTGATTTATATATGTTTTTGTAGGATTATTTAACCATTCACAAGTATGGCAACGCTGCCAGAAAGGATCTATGGAATACACTGTCAGAGGTAAGCAATTAACCTACTAAGAAAACCAATGTGGTTATTTTGGGTTTCTATTAGGAATTAGTACTTCCTATTGAAATATTTACATTATAGAAAATAGACAGCCAAGGCTTCCCAAGGTGTAGCACTGAGATCTCATTGTAGTACCAGTACTCAGCTCTGAATCATAATTTAATACTAGAACACAGTCTCTGTCTTTTTCTTTTATCACTGTGTAAACACCACTAGTCTCTTGCCTTGAGATTCAGATGAGTGACTTCTTGGCTTTTCTGCTTTCATTTTAGAAACTGATTGAGGTTTACAATTAGGGAAGTACATATTACTGAGCCCTTAGAATTATGGACTAATATTGATAATCTGGATTTCAGCGGCAGCACCGGGTCTAGAATAAAGGTTTTCCAGATTCCAGTGGCTTTTAACTGCTGACAAGATATGTGTATGTCTATATACATTTAAGTGGATTTAATGTTGTAGAAGTGAACCCGGTTGGATGACAAGGTGTTTGATTTGGAGTAATCTGGTGGTACTCACTTCATGGCTCATAGGGAGCCAAATTTGCAATTGCCATCAACCAAACAGCCACATTCACGATCATCCCTGGCATGAGGCCTCGACCTCAGGGAGTCTCACATCTAACCGATTCCTCCAACAGCAGCTGCTTCAAGGAGTCAACCACCTACCTGGAAAACTTGTTGGTCTTTAAGGTGCTACTGGACTCAAATCTCACTGTTCATGTGCCAGACACTAGCCCTATTAGGCAAGGGCTTTGCCCACTTTTTGGAAACATGGGACAGCTGCTGGAAAACAGTGCTCAAAAGAGTTGTGCATGGCTAGTGAATGAGAATCACTGGCTGATGTATTATACTATTCTTGCTACTAATGCTAATTATAAAAGTTTGTAATATCAGAATCTCATTATCAAATAATTAATACAACAACAATTTTTCATGAGGTTTTATTTTTTCAATTTGAACTTTATCATATGGAGGGTGGGACCTGTTTTTTTTGGGGGGGGGGGATTCTCTTCACTCTTTTGTGCTTTTTTTTGTATCTGTTCACAATTATTTCCTGAGTTGTCTTCACTGATTGTAGCCTATCATGGATGACACAGTTTAACCTGATGCTCTGGCATCATTCAGATAGTAATTAGTTATATGATAACATCGCTGAAGACAAAGATCTCCCCCGCCCTGTTCTGAAAGGAATGGGGAAAACATGTACACATTGTGTATACCACTTCCTGCCTTGCCATGCTGTAATGGTGGTTCATTGGCCAGTGGTGCAATGATGAGTTGCCCTTAAGTTTCTTTCAAAATGGAAAGAACGTGACCATGCTGCTGCTATTTCCTTAGTATATTAAACAGTACTTTATTGTTTTGAAGGCCCTTAAGAAAGTTGGAAAATTTGTGAATATCCAAGAAGTAATGGATCAGTGGACGCTCCAGATGGGTTATCCCATTATCACCATCATGGGAAATGAAACTGCAGACAACATCATAAGAATCTCTCAAGAGCATTTTATTTATGACCTTGATATTAAAGCCAAAGATCGTGGTCTTGGTAACGACAGGTACTTACATTTCTTGGTATAAGTACTGTGAGTTAAGGGGGTGGAGGTGTTTATTTTGATAGCATTGTTTTGCAAACTGATTTCCGCAAAGAAATAAGGAAAGAAAAATTGAAACTAAAGTATCAGTACAAATGTGGCCTTCCTGTAGTACAGTTAATAAACAATGTTTTGTTAAAGGTTAACTAAATTAAGTTTAAACACTGTATAATAGTATCAGCATTCAGTCACTGTCTACTTTCAAACTTCTTTTTTGTTTTAAACACATTTCACATATAGATAGGTATATAAAGATAAAAACACGATATATAAATTGCCCTGAGCATTCCAGAAATTATTTTAATTTATCCTAGCAGAAAATTCAGTTACCTGTGCCAATAAGTTTGTTTCTCTTCTTTTCTGTTCAAACATTAACGCAAGAGTAGAACACCTTGATTCTACAATACTGAACTCATGTTCAGTTTAGAAGAGATGATTTAGTACTTGCCTCGTTACCTTTATGCATTCTTCAACTTTTAGTCAGCAAGCAAGAATTGAGCTGAACTGAGCAACAGGACATAAATCAGAGCTAATCCTTAACCCCCATGTAACTTTCTAAAGAATGCTCTGCACATTGTTTTTATTCTTTCTGCCAAGACACCGATCTGCGTATGCTGATATCTTCACTTGTCTTTTCCAGTAAACTTTAACCATCAGGTGTGGCTCAATCTTCCTATTGAACCTATTAAACACTAAAATATACAGATGTAAGAAGTAATTATGCCTAGTGAATTAAATAGGGAATTTACATATATGATTACAATAAAGGGTATAAGCAATCTCATTTGAGATTTTTCTTACTCATGTTTATGTTACAAATTTGCTTTGAGTATTTTGGTGAATGAGGATAGCTACATTAAAGCCCATAAGCATTCAATTCTTCTCATATTTCTTGCCATCTGTGTTTCTGCAGAGGTTTTCATGTATGCACATTGTGTTATTGTGAAGAAAATTCTTATCTTTTTTTACCCCTCAAATGATGCCAGTCTCCAGAAGAAAAAGAGAGTACATCAGAATTTCATTTCTGTAGATTTGTTCACATATCAACTTCTGTTTCTATGCTATCGGCATATTACTCATGAATAGTTAAAATGCTCGTGTACATTTCCTTGTATTACAGTAATTCAGCCAATATATGGTCACCTAAGCTGTACCATAAATAATTTTGCTCTCACTTTTTAGACCACATTCCAGTGTTTTAGAAGAATTTTTAATGATTATTATTTTATGTTATATGTCTATGACAGTGTTTAATTGTATTTTATATGAATTTTATGCAAACTGCCCTAAGCCTGCCTTGGCGGGGAGGGCGAGGTATAAACTGAAATAGACAGACAGACAGACAGATAGACAGATAGATAGTCAGTCAGTCAGTCAGTCTGTGGGGGAGGCACAAACACCAACAGATGCAATTGGCCATTCTACATCTCCTAGACATAGGAGCAATAGAGAGGATACCAACCTCCCAGCTACTGCAAGGAGTGTACTCAGTCTTCTTTATAGTTACAAAGAAAAATTGAGACTCACAGGTGATTTTAGACTTAAAGTGGCTAAACAAACACGTAAGAACAAGAAAGTTCAGGATGGAAACCAGTCCATTCTATCTGCCATTCAAGAGGAGGATTTTCTGACATCAAAAGACTTACCAGAAGCCTACCTACATATTCTGATTCACAAAGCCCATCAAAAATTCCTCAGTTTTGTTTACGGGGGACAACATTACCAATACAAGGCTCTTCCACTTGGCTTAAAATCCTTGCCAAGGGTTTTCACCAAGGTACTGGTAACACTAGTGGCTTATCTCAGACCGCAGGGGGTGGTATTGTTCCCCTGTCTGGGCGATATTCTAGTCAAAGCACCATAATTCCAGCAGAGTGTGATGGCAACCCAACTGACGATCCATACGCTAAGGGATCACGAATTCATGATCAATGTGGAGAAAAGCACTCTTCAACCAGCTCAGAGGATGATTCATCTGTAAGTGGAAATAGACACCACAAAGGACAGGTTATTTCTTCCCCAAGAGAAAGAAATGAGGATAAGATCACTGTTGTCAGAGGTACTGGGGCAGGCCAGGATAGAATTGATGGTCCTTGTCAAACTATTGGGAATGCTGGTGTCCTGTCAGGACATCATACAGTGGGTCCAGTTCCATGCCAGACCTCTGCAGAGATTTCTGCTACCTCATCAGGAAGCAATCTCATGCAAGAGGTTCAAATTGTTACAACTCATGGAGATGACACACCAACAACTGAGGTGGTGTTTGGAAACACGATTCAGTCAGGAATGTCCCCTGAGGGAACCACCAAGACTGGTGATGATCACAGATGTGAGTCTGTCAGGGTGGGGAGCCCACTCAAAAGGTCAGATGGCACAGGGAGAATGGTCTCAAGAAAAAGCATTGGAAAGCATCAACTTTCTAAAGCTCAGGGTGATACGCTTGGAGTTACTCAAATCCAGCAAACAATTGTTGGGACAACATGTACTGGTCCAGATAGACAATATGACAGCAAAGTCTTGCGTGAACAGGAGAGGGGGAACCAGAGTACGGACCCTACACAGGGAAGTGAGCGAGCTAATTTCTTGGGCAGAGAATCATCTATTGTCCCTGAAAGCAACTCATATGGCAGGGAAGGACAATGTGTTAGCAGACTGGTTAAGCAAAAGGCAATTGGACCAGTCAGAGTGGATGTTGAACAAATCAGTATTCGACCAGATCTGCTACAGGTTCGGGAACATGGTAATAGATTTATTTGCGACAGAATCCAACCATCAAGTTCGAGAGTTTTTCTCAAGAACAAGAAACAAACAGGCCAGAGGAACTGATGCCCTAAATTGTGTGTGGCCATCAGATCTCCTTTATACATTCCCACCAATAGCAATTATACAAAGGGTGGTACAAAAAAAATACGCCAACAGAAGGCAGAAGTCATGTTAGTGGTCCCCTTTTTGCCATGGAAAGCATGGTTCCAAGAACTGAAACAACTCTCGTTAGTGGAGACATGGCCTCTGCCAATCCAGAAGGATCTATTGATGCAGGATTTCACCAATCATCCCCAACCAGAAATAGTCAGACTCACAGCTTGGAGATTGAGCAGAAACTGTTAATGGGAGCAGGATATTCATATAAGGTTGTAACAACCATGCTAGTGTCCAGAAAACAATCTACCAACAGGATATATAACACCACCTGGCAGATGTTCCTCTTATGGTGTGGAAGACAAGAAATTGAGCCTCTCACAGCATCAGTTAGGGTCATTCTGCATTTTCTGCAGGATGGTTTAGACAAGGGCCTTAGCACTAGCATGTTAAAATGACAAGTTTCGGCCATATCAGCTGTCCAAGGGGTAAGATATGTTAAATCACTGCTTTTAAACCCTCATGTAAAATGATTTCTGAGGTGGGTAAAACTTCTGAATCCACCTCCGGTTCATCAGTTCCCAACCTGGAATTTAAATACAGTACTGAAGGCCCTGTGTAAACATCCATTTGAACCCATGGCTTCATGCCCTCTAAAGAAACTGACCCTTAAAACCTTGTTCCTTATGGGTGTCACCTTGGCACAGAGGGTGTTGGAGATGAGAGCAATGTCAGTCAATAGGGAACTTTGTATTTTCCATAGAAACAAGGTGGTTCTCTGCTTAGACCCAGCCTTTGTGCCTAAGATAAACTCTGCCTTTCTTAGAGTGGACAAAGTGATTCTACCTACTTTCTGTCGAAACCCTAAACACGAGAAAGAAAGGGAGTGGCATTGCCTAGACATTAAAAGGGCCCTTAGCTTCTATATCAATAGGACCAAAAGCTGGAGGAAATCAGAAATGTTTTTCATGTCCTTAAGGAAACCTTCGATGGGGGAATGGGTCTCCATATCTACCCTCAGTAGATGGATTAAGGGATGTATAATCCTAGCCTACAAGGCCAAAGGTATAGATTCCCCCTGAGAGGATTGTGGCTCATTCCTTAAGGGGGGCCCACAACATCGGTGGCCTATTGCTCATTCCCCTTGTTAGAGCAGCCACCTGGAAATCAGTCCATTCATTCACCAAACATTATAGAGTGGATAAGTTGGTTTCTACAGAGGCAGCCTTTGGGTGCAGGGTGCTGCAGCACACTCTGTAATTGGGGAAGTCAAATTAACCCTCCCTTGGGACACTGCTTTTCTACGTCCCAAGAGTAAGGACTGTCCCATGAGCTGAACCACTGGAGAACGGAAGGTTTTTTTTCACTTACTGTGAATCTTCCTTTCTTGGTGGTTCTGGAGTGGGACAGTCCTGCCTGCCCATTTGAGGTGGGACTTCTCCAATTTACAGGAAATGCTGCACAACTATCAGGTTAAGAAGGTGACCCCTGGTACGCAGAGACTGGGAGAACGTTTATCCCTCTTCACCGCAGGTACCAGTGGGAGAAAACTTACGGTTAGTTATGTTGTGATGTGTTCCGGTCACTGTGTTATCGTAGTTACTCCAGTTTGGAGAAGTATTCTTCCTTCTAATAATTTCTGACAGGGAGCAGCGGGCTTGAGTTCAACTGGGAAGCCTCCAGGAGATAAGCCCCTCCCTGCCTGGATCAAAGCTTGAAGCTGACCCTGCAATTGGAGGAGGAGCTTATCCCAAGAGTAAGGACTGCCCCACTCCTTGTAGGATAAAAACCTGCTTGATCTTGATGTATAACTTTTATCAAAATTTAGGACTGTCCCCAGGGCTATTTTTTGGGCAGGAATGCACAGGGACGGAGTTCTGCCTGGCTTCTGAGTTGGCCATGCCTACAGCCTCCGCCCCCCTCAGGTTTCCCAGGTGCCTTGCAAGCTGTGGGGCATTTGGGGAAACCAAGCCAACCCAGGGAAGGAAGGCAGTTTAAACTGCCTCCCCTCCTCAGGTTTCCCAGGCACCCCACAGCTGCGGGGCACCTGGGAAAGCCAATCCTGAGAAGAAGCTCCACTGGCAGGGGTGTGGCCTAATATGCTAATGAGTTCCTGCTGTTGGGTGTGGCCTATTATGCTAATGAGTTCCTGCTGGTATTTTTCCACAAAAAAAGCCTTGACTGTCCCACTTCTGAACCACCAAGAAAGGAAGATTCATGGTAAGTGAAAGAAACCTTCCGTTCTACAAGGTTGCCATGGTCAATGGTACTGAAAGCCACTGAGAGGTCCAGGAGAATAAACAGGAATGCACTCTCCCTGTTATGTTCCCAGTGAAGGTAATCAGTCAGAGTGACCAAGACTGTTTCAATCCCAAACACAGGCCTCAGTACAGATTAAAATGGATCTAGATAATCCATCACCTCCAAGACCTCTTGAGGATGAGTAGCCACCACATACTCAAGCACCTTGCCCATGGATGGAATATTAGCCACCAGGCAGTAGTTGTTTAAGTCATCTGGGTCCAGGGATGTTTTCTTCAGGAAGGGTCTCAGAACCACCTCTTTCAAAATGGTTGAAACTACACCCTCCTGAACCCAGTCAACCAACCCAGCCTGGCATGATACTCCTAGCCTGAGGTGCAAGGGTCAAAACTGAACATGGTGGGACATACACTAATAAGTACCTTTTCCATTTTATCAGGCCTTACCAACTGAAACTCATAAAGCATCTATGACATTGCAGCCAGCGGTCAGTCCTAGACAACCATTTCTTTAGACAGAAGACAAGTGCATGTGCTGCCAGATCAATTTAGAAACCTTTGTAGAAATCCATTATTGTGCTGAATAGAAAGGCCACTCTTTCATTTAAAAAACATCTTTACTGTTCTGCTTTACTGTACATATGTAACAGTAACCATCTTTTTTCTTCTGTCTGGCTGCATGCCCCTGAGGTGTTGAACTCATTTGTTATGAGGGCCAGATCTGACATAAATATCACTTTGTCAGGCCGGGCCATGTGTGCCATAAAACATACATAAGAACATAAGAGAAGCCAATATTAGACCAAGCCAGTGGCCCATCCACTCCAACACTCTGTCACACAGTGGCCAAAAATACCAGGTGCCATCAGGAGGTCCAGCAGAGGGGCCAGGACACTAGAAGTCCTCCCACTGTTGCCTCCCCCAAGCACCAAGAATACAGAGCATCATTTGCCCCCCAGACTGAGAGTTCCTATCTATACTTTGTGGCTAATAGCCACTGATGGACCTTTGCTCCATATATTTATCTAATTCCCTCTTGAAGCCATTAATGCTTGTAGCCGCCACCACCTCCTGTAGCAGTGAATTCCATGTGTTAATCACTTTTTGCGTGAAGAAGTACTTCCTTTTATCTGTTTTAACCCAACTGCTCAACAATTTCATTGAGTGCCCATGTGTTCTTGTATTGTGAGAAAGGGAGAAAAGTACTTCTTTCTCTACCTTCCCTATCCTATGCATAATCTTGTTAACCTCTATCATGTCACCCCTCAACTGTTATTTCTCCAAGTTAAAGAGCCCCAAGTGCTTTAACCTTTCTTCATAGGGAAAGTGTCCCAACCCTTTTATCATTCTAGTTGCTCTTTTCTGCACTTTTTCATATGCTATAATATCCTTTCTGAGGTGTGGTGGCCAGATCTGTACACAGTATTCCAAATGAGGTTGCACAATTGATTTATACAGGGGCATTATGATACTGGCTGATTTGTTTTCAGTTCCCTTCCTAATAATCTCCAGCATAGCATTGGCCTTTTTTATTGCAGTTGCACACTGTCTCAACATTTTCAGTGAATTATCTACTACGACTCCAAGATCTCTCTCTTGGTCAGGCTCCGTCAGTTCAGACCCCATCAACGTGTATTTATAGTTAGGATTTTTGGCCCCAATATGCATCACTTTGCACTTGGCCACATTGAACCCCATTTGCCACATTGATGCCCAGTCACCCATCCTTAACAGATCTCTTTGGAGTGCCTGGTTTTCACCACCCTGAACAATTTCATGTCATCTGCAAATTTAGCCACTTCACTGCTTACTCCCAACTCCAAATCGTTAATGAATAAGTTAAAAAGCATCAGACCCAGTACTGATCCCTGTGGTACCCTACTACTTACCACCCTCCACTGAGAAAATTGTTCATTTGTACTCACTCTCTGTTTCCTATTAATTAGCCAGTTTTTGATCCACAAAAGGACTCTTCCTTTTATCCCATGACTATTGAGCTTACTTAGGGGACTTTGATGAGGAACTTTCTCAAAAGCTTTCTGGAAGTCAAGGTAAACAACATCTATTGGGTCCCCTTTGTTCACATGTTTGTTCACTCCCTCAAAGATCACTAACATGTTAGTGAGACAAGATTTTCCCTTACAGAACCCATGCTGAGTCTGCCTCAATATTTTTGTTCATCAATGTGCCTACTAATTCTTTCCTTAATAACAGTTTCCACCAACTTACCTGGTATTGACATCAAACTGACTGGCCTATAATTTCCCAGATCTCCTCTGGGACCCTTTTTAAAGATGGGGGTAACATTAGCTACCTTCCAGTGTTCAGGAATGGAGGCAAATTTTGAGGAAAGATTTTTGTCAGGAGATCCACAAGTTTATATTTGAGTTCTTTCAGAACTCTTAGATGTATGCCATCTTGGCCTGGTGATTTATCAATTTTTAAGTTGTCTATCAATTGTAGGTCCTTTTCTATCGTCACCTCAATCTGATTCAGGTCTTTCAACATCCCTCCCAAAATCAGTGGTTTTGCAGTGGGCAAGCACTTCTCATCTTCCACAATGAAGACAGAGGCAAAAAATGTATTCAGATTCTTAGCCATTTCCCTATTATCCTTCAGTACTCCTTTTACCCCTTGGTCATCCAAGGGCCCCACTGCCTCCCTGGCTGATTTCCTACTTCTCTAAAAGAAGGTCCCCTCACCGTTAAATCAACGCTCAGGCAAAACCGCTGGACCTAGAAATACCAAATTTGGGGGAAGCGCTCCTACCATGGCATAGGTGGTCACTCAGAAGGGTTTTTTTAGAAATTTGACCCCTAAGTGGGGCAAAAGGGGGGAAATGTGCTCCCCCATTGATTTCTATGAGGCTGCCACACTGCTGCCTACTTGCACCCCCCACTCTCTGATTGGTCAGCTGCAGAGCTCAGTGTTCTGAGGTAGAAAAAAGCCAACAGTTACAGGAGACTGCAGACAGCTAATGACAGTTGAAGAAATCAGGATTGGCAACAACCACCTGTGAGGTGCAGTAATGCTGCTGGCCCAGCCTCCCTATGGCTTCAAACACATCCACCCACCTCCTACACCTGACAGGTGGTTGTCTGTTAGGTGCAGCAGCGGCTGCAGGGTGCTTAAAGCCAACAGAGAACCTGCCCAGCAGTAACACCTTAGTGATCCTGCTGGCCCAGCCTCTGCAGTGGCTTCTAATACTCCTCCTCCTCTCACATTGGACTGGCAGCTGCCTGTCAGATGCAGGAGAAAAGTGGGATGCTTACAGCCGTTAGGGAGGTTTGCTCAGCAGGACTGCCTTAGCCCTGCTGCTGGCCCAGCCTCCTCGATGCCTTTAAACACAATCCCCCCCCAACACCAGACAGGCAGGTGTCTGTCAGGTGTAGGAGCAGGTTTCCTTTATTATGTTATTTAACTTTTCATAATGTGGGTTCTAGAAAATTGGTTCATATGAACTTGCTTAGTATCTGATTGCTTGGATGGTGTTTTGAATACTTAGTTATGTCCCACTTCTTAAATGTCATATAAATGAAAGACTATTTTGTAAAAAAAAAAAAGGGGGAGGGGGAGGTATGCCCTCTCCCCCAATTTAATGCCCAGGCCAAACCCCTACACCAAGAAACCCAAAATAAGGGAAGTGCATTCCTACCATGATGTCAACCCCATCCACAAAGTGATTTCTGAGAAACTTGACCCCAAAGGGGTAAAAAAAGGGGCAAAATGTGATTCCCCAGTTGTTTTCCATGTGCCTGGAGATGCAACTGTTTGCAGTCTCTGTTCTGAGGTAAAAACACTGTAAAAAGAGATTGCAGACAGTTGAGGAAAGTTACAGAAATCAGCGATTCAAGACACCTGAATAGACATTTTTCTACTAAGAGGAAGCAATTTAGGAATGCTGCAAAGACTTTTGCACATAGTACTCTTGCGGGGCACTGAGTTTAGGGCTGCCAAGTCCCCCGGTAGGGTGGGGGAAACACCGATTTTTAAAGCTTACCCCCACTTTTTCAAAATTGGCCACCGGAGGAGGCAATGGCTGCCAGCAGGGGAACGTCGGAGACTGCCCTGGCCTCTCCCTGCCAGGCCTGAACTTCTTAAAAGGGAAATGTCTGCAGAGAGCCTGCCCTGCAGTAAAAAGCCTCAACAGACATTTCCCCTTTAAGAGCCGAGCGAGCAAGAGAGCCCCGCCCAGAGATTAAGGAGGGACTAGACTCTTGCTACTGAAGGGCGTGCTTTTGCATGTTGCTTGCAAAGTTGCTGCTGGGGTAAGCTGCTGGGTAAGCTGCTGGGGTCTGCCAGCTCTTTTCCTTCTCTCTCTCTCTCCCCCTGGCCCTTTCTTTCTTTCTTTTTTCTGTCTGTCTGTCTGTCTGTATGTCTGTCTCTCTCTCTCTCTCTGTCCCCATCCAGCAGAGGTCTATCAGTGGCTATTATTAGCCACAAGGTCTAAATGGAACCCTTTGTCTGGGGCAGTGATGCTCTGCATTCTTGGTGCTTGGGGGGCAACAGTGGGAGGGCTTCTGGAGTTCTGGCCCTGCTGCTGGACCTCCTGAGGGCACCTGGTATTTTTGGCCACTGTGTGACACAGAGTGTTGTACTGGATGGGCTGTTGGCCTGATCCACTGTGGCTTCTCTCCTGTTCTTATGATATGAAAATCATATTTAGCACTTGTGTAGCAATTAGTGCTTCATATTCTGCCGAGATGAGGAAGGATTCAGTAGGGCCGTTGCTCAGTGATAGAGCATCTGCTTGACATGCAGGAGGTATCAGCCTCTTCAGCTAAAAAAGGATCAGGTAATAGGTGACATTAAAGATCTCAGCCTGAGACCCTGGGAAGCCACTACCAGTCTGAGTAGTCAATACTGACCTTGATGGACCAATGGCCTGATTCAGTATTAGGAAACTTCATGAGTTCATGTGTCAGCATGTGGAAGCAACATCACAGGATGTGACATCACAAAATGATGTCACTTCCTTTCTCCTGGCTTCACCCCCAAAGTCTCCTGGCTCCACCCCCAAAGTCCTCAGATATTTCCCAAGTTGGACTTGGCAGCCATAACTGAGCTGCATAGGCCAAGTACCAGAGAGATCACCCTGAGTTGCTCAGAACAACAGTCTCCATATGAGCAAAACAATCCAGTAACACAAGTAGAGAGGCCATCACTTTCATGGAAGGTAGCAGGAGTTGACTTAACAGATGACTGCTTCTTAAATGGGCAGTTCTCTGTTGCCTGCTCCAGAGTGAGCTCACCAAGCAGCCTGGTGATCCTAGCACTTGAGGGCAGAACCACAAATGTGGTCTACAGAGAGGTCCTTCAGTAGAGAGAGAAAAAACAGTACGTATGTCTCACTTCATTTTTACACTACAATCTTCTCCATTGGAATTGCTAGAACAAATATTACATTTCAAACTTCACATCATCAGTACTATACTGGATTTATTTGCCACAGTCTGTGTTCCCTTTTATGAACCTCACTGAGATAGGGTTGCCAAGTCCAGGTTGGGAAATACCTGGGGACTTTGGGGGTGGAGCCGGGAGAGGGCAGAGTTTTGGGAGGGGCCTCAGCATGGTACAATGCCATAGAGGCCACCCTTCAAAGCAGCCATTTTCTCCAGGGGAACTGATCTCTGTCAGCTGGAGATCAATTGTAAAAGCAGGGGATCCCCAGGCCCCACCTGGAGGTTGGAATCCCCGCACTGAGATTAGCTTTCCCCTGCTTAAAGGAATCCTTCTTACCTTTTACAGCTTCCATTACTTTGCTTGTTAACCATGCAGGCCTTTTGTATAATTATTTGTGCCTTTCCTAACCTGTGGTATATATTTTTTCTGAGCTTCCAGGATTGTAGTTTTAAATAGTTTCCAAGCTTCCCCAATTGTTTTGATCCTTTCTACTTTTCCTTTCAGTTTCCTCTTCACATGTCCCCTCATTTCAGAGAAGTTACTCCTTTTAAAGTTAAAAGTGGTTGTGTCGGTCTTTCCAGGCAACTCCCTATTTATACAAATGTTGAATAACATTATGGTCACTGTTCCCAAGTGTTCATCAGGATGGTTTGCAGCTGGTTTTGATTTGACCTGAGTTGCTGTTGTGGTTGGAAGAAATTACCAGTTCTGTTTATAAATTACATTAATGAGCATGAGCATGGAAAGTTTTAACATACAGATTTTTTAAATGTAAAGGTTGATGGTTATTAGACATGTGGCTTCCTGGCAAAAAATGACCATCCATCATACTAGAGCTGACTTCTTTTTCTTTTTAGTGTTTCCTTTGTGAGAAATGTGCAAGTTCACTTTAGGCAACTGCAATATTGGCAAAGTTAAACTGATGCCAGAGCTTTCAACTTCCTATTTTAATAATTTTTTAAAACATTTGGACTCTGCAGCTGTGTAGCTTAGCTTGGCTTTACTTTTATTAACTTGTAATTTTAACTGATTCATTCTTGCTAGCAGTTTAGGAAGACTTGACAGCAGTGAATTTGCTGTAGATAGATTCTTCATCACTTACGTGACTTCTATGCAGTGTAATCCCAAACAAGTTATCTCAGAAGTAAGTCGTCCAGTGAGAACTTCTGTTCCTTATGTGCACCCAATATAATTAACATTCCATGCATGGGGAGGGGGCATCCTTTTACTAGTTTGATGGATCATGGGGAAATATGAGCACCAGCTCCCCTGCTTTTGTTCATAATAGTAATAAGGGGTTTGCTACCATTAAGTACATTCTAAGTTGCCAGTTAGGGCTGAAAAGGACTTGAGACTAAGACTGACAAATAAAGGGGGGGGGGACTAGAAGGGGAAAGAGATAAATGAAGACATATCATGAATAGTAGAGAACAAAACTGAAAAGTATGGAAAAGAGGAAGAGAAATTAAGAAAAAGGGGTACCTGGGGGGGGAACCCACCCTTAACAGCCATGCCTGGGTGCAATGCCCCTGGTGTGATGATGTCATGCGGAAGCAGGGGTCCGTCGGAGTGGGAGCGCACAGGAGCGCAGCTCCGGGAGTGAGGAGCCCAGGATGCAGGCACATGACCAAGCCCCGCCCCCTCCTCGGCTTCCCCAAGCAGTGCAGAGGCGCAGCACCCCGGGGAAAGCCCTGCTAGGGTCTTTATTGTTTTTAATGTTTTGTTTTAATATTGATAATTTTATCATTATTCCTTTTATGACTGTGTGCTGCTTTTCCAGAGACTTCCTCAAGGTGGCATATAAATTTTCTAAGTATAGCATTTTTTATCTGGGCACATGGCACATAAGTACTGGAGAAATTTCACCAACCCTTCAGCAGCTTCCATCCCATCAGTTTGGTGTAGTGGTCAGGAGTTAGACTCTAATCTGGGAGAACCGGGTTTGATTCCCCACTCCTCCACATGCAGCTGCTGGTGTGACCTTGGGCCAGTCACAAGTTCTCTCAGAGCTGTTCTCTCATGAGCAGTTCTCAAAAGACCTCTCTCAGCCCCACCTATCTCACAGGGTGTCGTGTTGTGGGGAGGGGAAGGGAAAGGGATGGGTGGTGCACATGTCCTGGGTATCTCAAGTCAACTTGAAACCTGGTGGTTTCAAGGGAGCAGGAAGAGAATGAGGGTGTGTTCTTTACGCTTATTTTTATTGCACAAAGTATTGGATGGGGAAGGGAACGGAGGAAGAGCAGGTCAGTTTCACTCACCTGTGGAGTGGAGCCTGAGGGGTGGGTGTTGCCTTCTGACACACTTCTGGCATGTTAGGCGGTGTGGCATATGCAAATGAGTTATGCAAATGAGTTATGCTAATGAGCTCCTGCACCTTTTTTTTTACGAAATGACCCCTGTGCGGAAGTGATGTCATCATGCCAGTGACATGAGCATGGTGACTCTGGCATTTTTGGCAAAACTCCATGTTAACCATAGAGATTTGCCACAAATACCAGTGTTGCCGTGCGATGTCCCTGGTATAACGATATCACTTCCATGTGATGTCATCACACCAGGATGTCATGTATGCAATGTCACCCAGACCCACACTCCTGGGAGCTCCCTCCCATCCCTGCCAGCAGAAGAAAAGGACCTGACAAAGCTACTTGGGCCCTGAGAATTTTGTCCCCCCCCCCCCCCGTCTTCCCCTCTTGATGGCCCAGTTTGCTGGAGGGAAAAAGAGATCAGAACAAATGGGAGCAGAGGAAGGCTCTTTCTTTTTGTGGTCTGACAGCCTCCCAACCAAGCCAGGCTGGTGCCTGATTGGGCAACTAGGTAGGTGAGATACTGAAGGCCTGTGTTGCCATGGAGGCTCTCATGAAAGCCTTCCAACACCCTGCCAACAAACAGGTGGCCCACTGTACCTCATCTGCCCATTCCCTTTGCAGGCCTGTAAATAGGACTCCCAGGTAAGTCCAGGTCCTCGTTCATCTAAGTACAGTAAAAGCTATGTTATCTGGCATTGTTGTGAAATGGGGTTGCCAGGTAAGCAAATATTCTAGTTACTTGAGCTTATTGCTTTGCCATGCTCCACACCTAGAGGCATCCACAGCAACCAAAACATGCCCTTTTCAGAACACCATGGCAATAGCCCCCATTCCTGGCAGAATTCTTCCTCTTCCCCCTGAGCCTTGGAGCCATCCTGTACACTAGACAGACAAGTCAGGCAGTTGCCTAAACCTCACTGGCATAACTGACTTCCAACAACTCGGGCTGGCTGTGGATAAATGAGGTAATTAAGGATGGTATCAGCTGGCAGTGCTGGGTATCACAAGTCCAGCAATGGCCAGAGGCATCAAGTTGACTGGCATAGCAGGCAGGAATAATGCAGAGGTATGGTGGTTGGGGAGCAGGAACTTGCCAATTTACTGAGTGAACACTCTGAACAATTAAGTGCCAGACAACAAAGGCAAGTTGCTGTTGCCATGTCTGCTGATCTAAAGCATAGAATACCAAGCAGACTTCAGCTTTTGCTTTACAATATTAGAAACAACTGTGGAGATAAACCTCAAACATTATTGTGAATTATGAACTCCTTAGTCATATAGAAATGTTGGAGAGTTATTTTTAAAGGGTTACAGTTCCACATTTTCACACATAATCCAAGCATGCCTAGTGCTCAGAAAATTGCTTTCCCAAGAACTATATATAATATTCTACCAGTAGTCAGCAACATTGCTATAGCTAAACTCAATATACCCTGTTGATAGGAAATAATCAGAAAAAGTAGGCTTTTAATAGCCCCACTACATACACAACAAGTTGAACAGTGGCAACAAAAATGTGGGTTGAGTTGTGAGCTAGTACTTTTACTGCATGCCAGTCTATGCAAGGATACACTAAACCCACATTAATTACATTCCAGATCAGGACAGAAAAACAAACAAGCAGCAAGAAATGGAGAAAAAAAATAAATTAATGCCTGTTTTCACAAAGAACAAGGCATAGAAACAAGCCTAAATCTATAAGTTATAACTCCCCCCCCCCCCCCAATTAGATGTAATTATATTTTGAACACTGTTCAGGCAGTGAGTTGTTGTATTGGTGGGACATCTAATATCCCTTTGTAAATGTTGTTTTGCTACTGCAGACATTGTTTCATGTTGTTAGACAAATTACAAATACATATATATATATATATATATATATATATATATATATATATATATATATATGGAAAATATGTCAGCAAAATGAATCCCAATGATCCCATCATCAATTTCCCCTTACTTTTGTGCTAAGTAAATGCACAAAGCTATATTGAAGTAGATTTCTCACTGATTTACATACTAAAGATGTATTGTGATAGGAAGTTTTTTGTGAGCTATAACCCACTTCATCTGAAGTGTCCTATACTGGCATACATATGTATGTCTGTACAACTATTAAATTACAAAATTTGGCTTTGTAGGTTAGGATCAGGGTCATGGGAGAGATCCAGAAGGAATCTTTATCTGGGATCTCATAGTAGCTCTTGGCAGCCCTGCCAACAAGTTAGGGCAATAAGCTACTTTTTACCCAGTCTGTGGATATATATGTCACAGTGGTTTGAGGGAGAGGTGAAAAGGTCAGCCACAGGGGCAAACACAAGTCAGGTCAAAAGGACAACAAAAGTTGAAAAGCAGGGAAAGCCTTGCATGCTCCCCTCATGAGGAGAGACTGGCAATGTGGGGCGAGGGAGCTCTGCTTCAGAAGCGGGGTAAGGGAGACAGTTCAAACAGCCGCAGCTGTTCCTCGGCTCCCTTCTGTACTCACCCGCTTGGGAGCCGCTTCTCTTCCACCTCAGAGAGACACCGTCAGAAAGCGGTGTCCAGGGGCCGTCTCCCACTTGGATCCCGCTTCCCAGCTGTGTGGACAGGAGAAAGCGGGATTCAAGCAGAGGTGGCGGTGTGAACGCGCTGCCACAGAAAGATGCGCATGAGCACACAAGCAGCTCCAATACAGGAGGTGGGGGATTTAAAATTTTTAGACTGTTGCTGCGGCCATGTTCCTATGCGCATAGGTGCTCATGTGCCTATTGCCGAAACGGCCCCACCATGAGCTGCGGAAGCCAGCCCACCCAGGGCCGCTCTGCAGCAGTTTGAACACTCCATTCCGGCATGCTAACGCAGGAGTCTGTCCAGTGTGAACGGCCAGCCCTGGGCCAGTTTTCCCTCACGGCTTTTGGCCCTGCTTCCCTTCCGCTTCAGAATCCCAGTCTGTCCTTGGCTTTAGGTGTTCTTCTAGGTGCAGAAATGTATCTTGGGATTTAAGAGCTGTATGTGTCTACAGACTCCCCCAATTTTCTTTAAAAGTATTTCACTCATTCTAAAAGAGAAAATATTTCATAGGAGTTTTTTTTTTAAACTCTCTCCAGAATTTCCAGTTTTTCCATTGGGAAAATTGGGGAAAAATAGGCTTAAAAAAAAAGGGGGGGGTTCCCCCCTATTTTTTAAATGTTTTTCTGTTTGTTTTTTTCTGGGCCTTCACATCTCTACTTACTGATGGTTATTTGTTTGAGATAAAAGTCAATTTTTCAGCCTCTTCACTATGGTAGAATAACTTCAAAGAAGCGTCACCTATATCTATGATTGCAGTTGGTCAAGTGTTACCTTTACTGCATAGCTTCTAGCCACTTTGCTTTGCAGAATTTGGAACTTCTGTACTGATCCATAGTTCTAATAATGATTAAGATCAATAAACATTACAAATATGTAGATGAATAGTATCATTCCCCCAGCCCCTTTGGTATAGAGGGTATTTCTTCAGTCACTGCCACAGGAGAATTCACATATTCAATTTAAAAAAAATCTAGTTACAAAGGTAGAATTTCTGGTAAATTTTATGTCGTTAATATTTTTATGTATGTACACAGGCAGGATGAAAACAAAATATAACTATGAATTTCAACATAAAAAGGGAAAATACACTGTATGTTTATTGTATCTGCTTCTGTCATGTAGCATCAATTGCACTGAAGCTTAAAATTTAAAACTGATCCAAGACCCCTATTCAGTTTTCTGTTGCAAATCTTGAAGTTCCTCATAAAGCAGTTCTGTTGTTATTGATAAAAACAATGCAATTGTATTAATAATGCTCCTCCTTTTCAGGCTATCCTAGAATTCTGTGCCACTGACTGTTTATTATAAGCACTGAAGTGGTTATAATAAATAGACATTGGTAATTTCTTTAGCTATATCTTCAATTGTGCTCTAATGAGCAGAAAATGAGGAAGGAAATGACTCTAAAATATGAAAAAGGGAGGATATGAACAGAAGCACATCTTCAGTGAAAAACAAATCCAAAGTGATAGGTGGGAAAAGAAAATACGGAGGAGAGTAATTTAATTAAAATAACAAACAAACAAAAACACACCAAGCAATAATTTTATGAACACATCTTCTGTGCAAGTTGCAGATATAATTTTGATATGCATGTCTTTCCATGTTTTTCCAACCCCCTTTGATCTGACCACATCTTTCGAAGGGAATATTGATGCACATCTTGGGGATACCTGTTGTTATATGTGATCAGCTGCCCAAACTACAGCTGGGTTAGGGACACAGTGGAAGATTGGAAATGCTTATCAATTAAAGTTGTGTTTTAATACGAATAGCACTTTTGTTGAATTGGAAATGCCACCCTTATGAAGTGTTAGAATTTCTTTAATATGTTCCATTGTCTAAACAGCTCATTAAGGGATTGTTTAGCTGTTGTTTAGTATAAGTTAAAGAACATTCAGCTATACATATGGAATGCCACAGGGTTCTATTCTCGCTTCAACATTTATATGACTCCATTAATTGGGATCATCTGGAGCTTTGAGACTGGATGTCATCAATAAGCAGAAGACCTCCAGCTCTGTATTTTTATTATCCAAAGCTGTGGACGCATATGCCCTAGTTCTGAACCAGTGCTTTGAGGTGGTAGCTAAGGCAGAAAAGCTGAAGCTGAACACACAGAAGACAGAGGTGATGGTGGTTGGGAAGGGTGATGTTTTGGAGCCACTGCATACACCTGAAGTAGATGGAGTTGAATTGGCATTTGCAGAACAGGCAGAGTTTGGAGGATGCTCACAAACCCAACTTTGCTGTTTGAAAGCAAGTTGATGAAGTGTCCAAGAGTGCCTTATCCCATCTACATCCTGTTTGCCAACTCCCACCCTTCTTAGAGTCAGCTGATCTGGCCATGCTGATCCATGCATTGGTAACCTTGCACTTGGACTACTGTAATGTGCTTTTTGTTGGGCTGCCCGAAGACAACCCGAAACCTTCAGTTTTTTCAGAATGTGGTAGCCTGATCATGGTCAGGAGCTAGGTGGCAGGAGCATATCTTAAAACAGCTACATGAGTTGCCAGTTTGTTTCTGATTCCATTTCAAGGGGCTTGTTGTATCTTTTGAAGCCCTTGATGGACTAGAACCCATATATCTAAGGTCAAATCTACATCTGACTTTCCCACTGGAATCATTCTAGTTTTTTAAAAAAACTGTCTATACCTGTTTCTAGTTTCAAATCATACTTGTTCTAGTTTAAAAATCACTGTCTACATTCATTAATTGCCCTCTTGTGGTCAAGCTAGCATTACACTGCTTTAAACAGATCCTGTTGCTTACTGCTCTTCAGACCCAGGGGGAAAAACAAAGTGAAATTTGAAACCAGTGTGAAATGAGTGTAGGAAAACAACAACAGTCAAACTACTTCAGAGGGGAGGTGTAGATTTGGCCTAAAAGACTATCTCCTTCCACATTTTCCTGTGTGCCATCATCCTCAGACTGCCAGCTTCTGGCTGTTCACCCACTTAAGATCACCACAGTCTGTCCCTTTTGCATTGCAGCATCCCACTTTCTGGAACAGGCTCCATGAGGAAATGAAAGAAATCCTGCCTTTGGAAATGTGTAGGAGGTGCTGCAATTACTTGAGGTTTTATTTTGTTGGATTTAAATTGTGAGCAGTTAATTATTATTTGTAAGCTCCTTGAGCCACAAGGAAAGGCAGGATACAAATATTTTAATAAACGTTGATTCAGGTGAATATCCATGTTGGTCTGAAGCAACAAAACAAAGTGAGTCCAGTGGCACCTCTAAGACCAACAATGTTTAATTCTGGGTATAAGAAGTGTATATGCACATAAAAAGGATCCAGAGGGGGAAAAAGCAGCAAAGGAGTTAGCAGAGTGGGTCTCTCCTAGCCTTTCCACTGCCCAAGAAGCCTTTTGCTTGCTCAAAAAGTCTTCTCTTAAGGTTAGGAAATTTTCACAAACAAAATATACTATGGTATCAGAGCCTGCAGTGACTAGGGATAATAAAGTAAAATTTCTACCTCCTTTCATCTCTGCTGGTTTTCTGCTCCACTCCATATTTACTTACACTTAAATTAATATCTATCATTAGCCATTTAATTAGGTTGTAATCTTTTTGGAGCTTTTAGAGTCTTATTGTAAATTATCACTGTAAATAATGTGGATAATTTATTAGTAGATTAAGTAGTACTGGTCCCAGATTCTTGGGGGGACCTTATTATTTCCCTCTATTGTCAAAACAGTCTGTTTGTTACTAGCCTGTTCTTCCAGTTTTTAAGAAAAGAACCCATGACCGAGTTTACTCAGGAATCTTTGATAAAGGATTTTGTCAGATGCTTTCTAGAAGCCCCAGTACATGCCTACAAGCTGGAATGTAAAGATATGACAGCATCACACAACGAGGCACTTTAAAATGAATTAGATTACACTTGATCTCAAAATAATAAGATGGGCTGCAGTCCAACAAAATCAATGCAATTTAACTATGTTCTGAATTATAACCATAGTAAAAAGCCTGCTGTAACAATGTGAAAGTGTTTTTTTTTTACTGTGTTGTATCTAATTATGCTAACTAGTAAGCTATTCCTAATAATCCTTTCAGTAACTTTAATAGCATTGGTTCTTTCTCTGAATCCCACCATTATCATTTTTGGCATGGATGGGGAAGAAGAGTGCATGTGTGTAATTTTAAACTGACAAAGCCAAAGACTTGAACATTTCCCCACAGCAGGGTTAATCTATCTCCTCTTAACTTTACTAGTCAAGTGATAGTCAAAAATTCATTACAACAAATTAGATTTTCATGATTAAGGGCAGATTCAAACTTGTATTGTAGGAGAAAAGCAGTTGGTGGAAGGGAGGGTCTTTGCCCCATCCTGAGTATGCTAGTTCTCTCATGTAGACTTCTCCATCTGGGTCTTCTCTCCCAGTATGGTTTAATTCTGTCTCTTATTTCTAGTCTTCAACTTTTATAGGGAAAGGTCAAATATGACCTTCTTCCATTGCTTTCTCCCTGACAAATGCTATTGCTATAAGGTGAATTTAGGGCTGTAAAACTCTTGTTTGCTTGAAGACATGTAGTTCTTACTTCATATTCCTTCATATGCAATCCAGAGTTCTATGTTTATTTGTTTATATACATTGTTTATAGTCCACTTTTGTTGCTGAGACTGAAGGCAGATTCCATAGTGTAAGTCAAATAAAATAAACATCGTGGGGTATCCAATAAAAAGGGTAATGGAGTTTGGACTGCAGAAATCTGAAACAGAGCTGAAACATCCTGAAATACAGTAACAGTTGTGGGTGTAGACTCATACAAAGAATTATGCAAGTCCAATTTTCCTGCTTTTGATTTGGGGGGGAAGGATGTATTTTATGGTTATATGATATGTATTTGCTTGACAATGCCATAGCATAATTTATTGTGTTGCCTCCTAATACATCTGTTTATTTCATTAAGTCATTTGTGCATTTTAGAATGTGAGCATCTGGTTGGGTTAACTGCAGGTATGTGGTTGGTGGTTTGTATGTATAGGACTAACAGAAGTAGCTGAGGCAAGAAAGGAGCAGGTATCAGGGGCAAGGTAGAGAGGGCACCATTTATGGAAGGCAGAGCAGTCAGTCACACACATTTCAGATTAATGTATTTATTCCTTAGAAACCCTGTCTCTCTGGCTTTTGTGCTAGGTCTAGATATTAGTTCACTTTTGTAGTAAAAAACTAAAATGGGTCTTTGTAGTATTTATATATGCCAAAGGTTAAAAATAAGCACAACACATGCTCTCAGATATGCTGAAATTTGCAGTTTAATCTTGAATATATTAAAGAATGCACCTATCAGGAGTCTGTTGGAGCGGGAGCGCACAGGAGCGCAGCTCCGGGAGTGAGAAGCCCAGGAGGCGGGTACATGACCAGTGCTCAGTGCAGTGCTCAGTGCAGTGACCCAGGGAAAGCCCTGCTAGGGTCTTTATTGATTTTAATGTTTTGTTTTAATATTGATAATTTTATTATTGTTCCTTTTATGACTGTGTGCTGCTTTTCCAGAGACTTGCTCAAGGTGGCATATAAATTTTCTAAGTATAGCATTTTTTATCTGGGCACATGGCACATAAGTACTGGAGAAATTTCACCAACCCTTCAGCAGCTTCCACCCCATCAGTTTGGTGTAGTGGTCAGGAGTTGGACTCTAATCTGGGAGAACCGGGTTTGATTCCCCACTCCTCCACATGCAGCTGCTGGTGTGACCTTGGGCCAGTCACAAGTTCTCTCAGAGCTGTTCTCTCATGAGCAGTTCTCAAAAGACCTCTCTCAGCCCCACCTACCTCACAGGATGTCTTGTTGTGGGGAGGGGAAGGGATGGGTGGTGCATGTGTCCTGGGTATCTCAAGTCTACTTGAAACCCGGTGGTTTCAAGGGAGCAGGAAGAGAATGAGGGTGTGTTCTTTACGCTTATTTTTATTGCACAAAATATTGGATGGGGAAGGGACTGGAGGAAGAGCAGGTCAGTTTCACTCACCTGTGGAGTGGAGCCTGAGGGGTGGGTGTTGCCTTCTGACACACTTCCTGTATGTTAGGGGGTGTGGCATATGCAAATGAGTTATGCAAATGAGTTATGCTAATGAGCTCCTGCACCTCTTTTTCTACGAAATGACCCCTGGGACCTATGAACATCGGTCTTGCCCCTTACTTCTTGAAAGCTCTTCTACCATCGTCTACCATCCTCAGCTCCTTAGAAATCATAAGTGGTGACTCTGTGGATAGGTCTGATGGCTGTATAGACAAATGTATAAGAAACATATTCTAACAAAGCCCAGTTTATAGGGTTCTGAATATATCAGCTACAAAATCACACTGGGTGCTGTCCCTTTTTTTAAAAACGGGTTCTTTTGAAGAACGATTGCTATGACTAAAATTTTTTTTGATTAGAGAGTAGAGTTTTCCATTTATCCTGTGTGAATCATCACAAACCTTTAAAAGTGCATTCAGTTTAAAGGAACTCCCATAGCAAATGATTATACACGTTTTCTGGGTTCAATTTGGATACCGTTAACATACTGGAGCCTGAGTTTTCTAGTACAGTTCATGTGTGTAAAATGGATATAAACTTGTAGCATTTTACACTTGATTTACAGAGATATGAATAATTATGCAAAGTAGTAAGCAGTGCAGGATGCAATTTTATTGTCAGAAGCCTTTAAAAAGATACTTAAAAACGACATTACTAGAACTTAAGCCCAAACATATGTTCACTTTAGACCTTCAACTGTTTAAATTAATTTTAGTTATGCTGTTTTTGCTCTTGAAATAGTTCCTCTCTGTTTTGTAACTTATTTTATTTTACTAGAAAGTACTTTGTAATGATAGCATGTTAAAAATACATTTGGTATCTTCTCTGAAAGATGAATGACTTTCTCATTGCTTTGTTGCCAATAGCAAAATCATTTTAAAGGGAAAGCAACTTGGTAGAATCAAAATCTTCGCACTGCAGCTGAAATTGTTTGATCCTTTGATGTAATCCCTGATTGTTGTTAAGTGAGAAGAATCAGTTCAGTATTTTTGTTCTTAGATCACCCTCCTTTGTCTTGCAGCTACTTGTGGCAGATTCCATTAACAATTGCAGTAGGAAATATGAGCCACATCTCATCAGAGGCAATTATATGGGTGTCTAACAAATCAGGTAAAAATAAACTTTCCTCCCAGTGGATTCTCGTAAAGCATTATTGTGTTTTCATGAACTGTTTCTTCACAATTGAGCTTAGGACATAGGTTACTGATGCTAAACCCTATTTCTGCTTCTTCTTTTAATTAAGAAATAAGATCATATTCCTTTGATAGCTGTCTTTTGCTATTACCATTCTTTCAGTTCCGACATCGTCGTAACAACAATCAACTCTAAAGTGATGAGATTCAATTTTTTTTTGTAATTTTGAAGCTAATAGAAACCCCTTTCTGCAAGTGATACAAAACTAGCTGTTTTTCCTTATTTTTGATACTAATCCTACTAATCCTGTATCACAGCAGATGGGGCACAGGAAAGGAGAAAGTTTGAATGACACGTCTACAAAAAAAACCCCTGATAGCTGGTAGAAGAGGGGAAATGGAACCAATTTTATAGAATACAGAGCTTATAAAACTTTTCCTCTTGCGTGAAGTTACCTGGAAGGAAGCAATCATGGAGCTTGTGTGACACACTGTCTTTTTTCTTTTGCTCTTTAACAGGCCATTAAGTGCTAATGGTATCCTGGAGCCTAGCACCCTAGAAGTTTATATACGAATTGTAACCTCTCTTATACCAGTCAAATCAAAGAATCCCAACTTTCTAGTATAAGGTATGGGTTTGACTTTAGGAGTAGTTGGGTCAGATTATAAAGCCATTATATCACAGAGCTGCCAGCCCTAATGTAATGGTCAAATTGTTGCAGTGTGCACAAAATGCTGTCCTTTACCTAAACCATATGTCTTTTACATTCACAATCCTCAAGATTATTGATGGTATATATATAAAAAACCCAAGCTGATAGCTAAATTCAGAGCAGACAATGGTCAACTGTTACATGGCATTCTAAGATGTTATATCAAGAGTTATTAAGTTGTGGAAAAGCTACTCTATTGAAGGCATTATTTATGTATGAATAATTGTAATAATCAAGATAGCTTCAGTTAGGGAGCAAGAATGAGGAGGCTGGATAGAGTCCACATTATAGAGTCTTAATGATGAACAAAATAAAACCCAATAGTACCTTTGGATGCTGTTTAATAGTGTTTTCAAGTGTGTATGCAAATACAGTGCATGAATACAATGAATGCCTAGCTAATCCAGAGTAGTAATGTGTTTTTAAAAAATAAATAAATAAATCCAGCAGGATATCTGGAGTGAAGGTGTAAATATTTTCCAGGAGACAGTATAAGTGATAAGAATATGATTGTTCTTCATTTCAGGATGATATTTAGATAAATAGTTTTATCTTCCTGGTCAGGATGCTGCATTCTTGTGCTTAACAGGTACAGGCAAAGGAAGTTCTTTATTAATTACTCTCCCCTATATGGATGTTTCAAGAAAACCCAGCATGCTTATGATTTCCCTTCCTCACAGCTACCAATGGCACTATAGAAATCTGTGGTAAAGTTGATGTAGGCTGCATCCAGATATCACTGGATGTTGCATGATTTTTGCACTATAGCAATCATTCACAGATGAATTATGCATTTGGAAATGGTTCCTATAGCTTAACAGTAGCATGATATACAGTGAGGTGTGGAGGCAGCCACAGATCATAGGCACCATTTTGGGTACAGCTTTTTTCTGAGACTGTGGTTTTGTTCCTACCAGGTTTTTGTGGCAGCTCAGCTTTTTAACTGCACTGGTTTCCCCACTTCTTTATACACAGTACCATTTACAAGTAATTCTCTCTCCATTCTTTGACTTTTCATGTGTTTTTTCAGACCAGCTTTGCAATGGTCTGAAAAGATAGACGGATTTAAAAAAAAAAAAAAAATAATTGGGAGAGCAACAGTCAGAAAGGAGAGAAAAAACTATGCAGTTAAGAAGCTGAGAGGCAGTACAAAAAATGGTGAGGAAAAGCCTACTGATATTCAAGATTTGCGGAAGTTTAGATTCTTCCTTCACTTTTGAGAAGCACTCCATTTGACCTGTTGGTTTGTAATATAGCTTGAAGTACACAGGCACTAAAAGGTATGACAAGCTCACCCTCATCCCTACCCACGAGCAACATGTCCCAGGGAGCCTGAAGTCCTTTGTTCAGGAGGACATTGTGGTGTTCCAAGGGACTGTAGCCTACAAGTTAATTACTACAGCTTCCTACTGCAGTTGACAGCCTATTATTAAAAGCTCTTCTGAAGTCAAGGATCAAGCTCAAACTCTGCCTTTCCTTGGGCTGATCTGTCAGAGACATTTTTCTTCCTTCTTAACTGTGGAGAATGAGTGGAAAAAAATAGGGGGAAATTTCCTAGTGTCTTACTGGATGGATAATTGAAACATTTGTCCATCTTTCCCAGTACCTCTTCTGGAACATTTTCATAGGTCAGAATTCCCATTGTGTGTAATAACGAATTGTGTGTATTGCTTGGATATAAAAATTCCTATATACGTAGAGACCCTTCATTTCCACCATATCACTGTGGAATAAATGCAGAATAAATTATAATTGCACTGATCTTAGTCCTTCTGTGCTGGTCTCAAGGTAAGACATAGCTACAGGTAAATGCCAATAAAGCTGTGTTTTTATTTTTTAAAACTGATATAGTTTAATACATTGTTAATTAGGTATTCCTTTAAAAATATCTTAGCCAATAGCATAAATTATGTCCCAGATACAGGATCCAATCCAGTGCATAGTTATGCTTGCCTATGTTTGATTTCAGTGGGATGCAGAGACACATAACTATGTACCAGATTTTTGATGTTCAAAATGCTAACAGGGTAAAAATGCAATGAGGTATTTTGATGTTCAAAATGCTAACAGGGTAAAAATGCAATGAGGTATTTTTGTGTAGGAGCAGGTAAGGATGGTATTGTAAAAACTGAAAAATAAAAACCCAGCTTCACAACTAAAGAAGAGCTTGATTACAATCTGAATATTCAGGTTAGTTCCTGTACCACAAATGGTGGAAAGTCAATTATTATCAAGTGTAACAGTATTCGTATATATACCAACTGCAGTACAATCAATCCCAAATATTAGACCTTCAGTTGATGATACTGGTACCTATAGTGTACTTCTTTGTCTTCTAGAAAGTGACAGAGCTGTATTTGTTTGTACTCTAGAATTCAAGTTTTTGCATGAGCTTGAATTTAGTACCCTAAAACTATCGAGGACAATGGACACCAAGATTAGATACTTCTGTTGTCAAGGATTTTCTGCATATAATAAATACAGCTTTTAAATAAATGGAGCTTTGACCTTAATTATTTGTAAACCACATGACACTTCATGATATTTTTTAATGTGAAGAAATTGCCTGTGATTTCTGTTGTGTAGCCAAGCCAGACAAGCATGTGGAAAAGAAATCTAGGTCTACATGAAAATCACTGGAATCAAAAGGTTCAAACATCAGATTCTAGTAAATTATATAGAACTTTGTGAAGAACATTCATCAGGCACCCTTTAAAAAAACGCCTACTTATTTGAGCTAAAATAGCGTGAAAAGATTCCTGCTCTTCTTTGTAGGAAAAGGTCAAAATAACCATGCCCTTAACTGAAAAATAATAACAAGGGGTTGTGATTGTACATAAAATTCACTGGAAACCACAATAATAGAAAGGCTTTTTAAAAACAATGAGATATTACTGTTCATTTCTCAAGGAAAACCAAATTATGAAATAAGTATTTGAAGCTGTCTTTTTTGTAGTATGTATCATACTACATGATATCATAAATTAAAATAGTTCTTTGCCTTAAAAAACTAGTATATGTATATATGTAGGTTTGCTTTGATATAATATATTTATTACTACAATGCTTTAGATTGTGGGGTTTTTTACCCTTTTGGAGATGTCAGGTTATTTCAGAGGCATGAATTGTTTCAATTCAATGTTAAATTACCATATTTAGAAAAAAACAGAAATTTTGTAACACAGAGAATAATACTGAATCTGTACTTTTATTTATACTATTTAATGTTAAGAATTTATGGTGTCCTAATACTACCGGACACTATGTAATATTCTTAAAGACAGAGGAAGGGGTTGGTCCAGAGGTGTGGCAGGAGTTAGTCAATTCCCTAAAGTGCCCTAGGCCAGAACACACCCAAAAGCTGGCAGAAAGTTATTCCATCAGAAAGCATGGTGTAGCCCATAGGTGCCCATACAGCAAAAAAAGGCCTAGTGCTCTCTCATGGGCTCAGCCCCCCAAAAGCCCTGGTGGACTTTTGTCTGCCTCCTGGTCTCTACTGGAACCCTTCAGGGAGTAGACTAGTGGCACCACAGTTACACTGGTGGCTGGCCACTGCAGCACCGGCACTGCCCATGGAAGTAGCACAGGAAAGTAAAATTCTTGTGGTTTGCTGACCATTTTATTTTGAAAGATTGTTGGCCCCTGTATCATGTAGACTGGCTTAAGCAGTGGTAATGGCTTCTAGTGTTCTAGGTGAAATATCATCCTTTAGGAAGTTCTGATCTTTTTGTTGTTACAATTATTGACTGGTTTATGATGTTACATGCAGGAGGAGGGCACACTTGCAGAGCATCAAAATTAGTTTCTTGCCAGAGTTCTGGTTGTGCACAACACAAAAAACCTGCATCACATCCTAAGAGCTACTTCAAAGCACCTCCTAAGAGATAGATTTCAGATTTAGAAGGGTATGGAAAATAAGCTAACTGTACCTTATGATTTTGTTAGCTTTAAAAACAAAACATGCTTTCCCAACATTGTTGGAATTGGAATTCAATATTGATTATATATTTTGAAACTACTTTACTTCTCAGTAGTACATTATTGACTTCTTTAATAATACTCTACAGCAAGCTACATATGTAAACTATCATCTTTAGTAATTACCTTTAACGAAGAGTGTGCTTTTTCCATACTTCACCCAAATTTCATTAACCACCAGTGGTAAAATGCTGTGGAACTACTCCAGTATGGCTCAAATCAAAACATAAACCTAGAGGTGTGTCCAGGATCCCTTTTCTCAATATTGAAACATCATGTATTCTTTTATGTGTATGCTACATAGCATGGAAGCCTTGGTTACTCAGCATGCCACTTCTTCCAGTATGCTCATCTTTAGATTATGCATAAACAACAGTGAGATCAGTCTCTGTCACACTGTATAAACTTAGATAGCCCTTGACCCATTGAGTGACAGGCTGCTGTGATTGGTTAACGTCAGTTGAGCAAGAAAGACTTGGGAACTGACTGCTGAAAATAACTCAGTTTAGCTTTGACAGAGAACTGGAACAGTCTAGTCTTGACTGATGAGAGTTGAGACTGACTAACACTGACTGAGGACTGAGAAGGTTGGCAAGGAGTGTGAGGATCGTTGAAGGCCCCCATTCAAGCCAGAAAAAAGGATAGATCTTCTACTTAGAGAAGTGATTCCCTGACCAATTGATAAGGGAGATAGCTCAAAGATTGGAGTGATGCATGGAGTGTTTAGAAAAGAAATTTGGATACTTGGTAGTGTATCCCTGCCTTCTGAAACTTCAAGTTTCAGTTAAACTCAGGACAGTGATCTGGGGTGTTTAGGAAACGCTGAAACCAAAGCCTCTCATCTCTAAGACTTTGTGAAAAGCCTTAAACTCTCATTTGCTGGAAACACATGAATGTAAAATTACTAAGTTATCTCAGAGTTCATTATTGATTCACCTCAGACATTTTACCCCTGATTTCACCTGACCTTTTCCCCTTTACATTGAATAAAATATGTTGTTTATTTTTAATTTTGAAAAATCTCTCATGCACCATTTTTAGAAGTTTGTTAAAGAGGATGATCTTGTCTCTTCCCTCAAGTTCCTGAGCTGAGCCAGCATCAGAATAGAATACTGTGTCAGGGTAGGACAGCCATAAATCTTCACAAATGAAGAAAATAAAGGGGCTGCTCAGCCAGAAAGGAAAGAAAAACAGAGGGAAAATCCTGCATCTGAGTGAGGACTAGGTCATCATAACCTGCTAAATAAATAGTACTGTAATTTGTTTATGATCCTGTATGTTCTTGTTATGTTCAGCATGTTGTCTGTGGCCTAAGGCTGTGTTCCATGAGACAGGCTAATCAGAATTAAGCAAGCATTATCCTGCTTGTTGCAGTGACTAGTGAACAATTTTATGTTCACTTTAGAAGAAATAGTCCTCATGAGATAATTTTGCCTTATCTGTTTAATGTTCAGTGCTCCTTAGGAATGAGCTCTGCATGGCAACAGTTAGTATTTACCACCTTAGTGAAAAATAGCGACAAACTCCCTGATGTGATAAACATTGGCTGTCTCCATTAGGGGACACATTCATAAAACAATATTCACCTGATGAGGTAGATATTTATCTTCTAATATGCTTATCACATCTGAGGCTAATGTAATTGAGCTAAAGATGAATTTCATCCAGCTACTCCAGTCTGAGGATCAGTTTGTGGGAAAACCTTGTTGATTGGGTGCAGTGGGGGATAACACTGAACTACAGCTTTTATCAAGAGCATCCATGAAAACTATGATTCTGTAACAAAATATACTCCTGTCATTCAGATGTTGTCAGTGTTTTCATTGTAAGCTGGGGAAGAAGATTTTTTTAAAAAGTTACTCATGTTTAGCTGATATGGCATGACTGGATTGAATACTAGTACCAAAGATATTAATTGTCCCTATTAAAGAGTGCATTCTTTTATTTACAATACTTTTTCAACATAAATAAGCACTCTTCAGTTAAAACTGTTTCTAAAGTGCACATGTGGTAAAAGAAATTGTGTGGAAATTATACATTAAGTAAAATTATATTTTACAGTGTCAAAGCCCTTTGAAGGAATAATTTGCAGTCTCTTTTCCCTTGTGTTTTCTTCACAGAGCATCACAGGATCGCTTCTCTTGATGAGAGGAGCTGGCTGCTGGGGAATATCAATCAAACTGGCTATTTTAGAGTTAATTATGATGTCAGAAATTGGAGATTGTTAATTGACCAACTAATGAGGAACCATAAGGTAAACTGAATTCATCACATGATCTGAAATTTCTTGAACTATCTCCTGTGTTTATCAACTTAAATTGTTCCATTTTTCTCCTCGGCCCACATAGGTAATCTCTGTCAGTAATCGTGCAGGTTTGATCGATGATGCATTCAATTTAGCCAGGTATGTTTTTCTGTAGATAATTTAGTCTAAGACACATTTCTGCTGCATTACAATATAATATAGTACAAATACAATTTAGAACATACAGAATAAAATCCCCCATAACCTCCCTTTCCCATATGAAATACCTGCAGTATATATACCATTAAAAGCCCTGGAAAATAAAATGCAGTCCTACCTGAAGCTTTCTAGCAAGACCTGTGGGAGGTCAAAGACGTTTAGCCTTTTCCATTTCATATTTAGTGTGTTGTCAAAGAGAATATGGGGACTGTGTGGAGATGGATAAATTAACTTTAATTCTCAGAGGACAAGATGAAGTAAACTTTGAAAATACATGGGCAAGATTTTACAAATGGTTGGAAGACTACAATAAACAAAATCAACATATAAGTGTACTGGAAGGAATTATAAACTACACTTTTAACTATAATGCAAAATACTTGTGCAAAAACATATGGTAGTAAAAATGGATACTATACAAGTAGGTCGTGTACAAGGCAACATATTAGATATAACAGAGATGTATCTGAAATTCCCCAAAATTTTATGTATTTTTTGTTTGTTTGTTTTTGTTAGTTTGTTCGACTTAAAAAATAAAATTCTTATAAAAAAGAGAGAATATGGGGATTGTGGTTTTCTCACATGTGGGGCAAATGTTGCTCAGTCTAAGCAACTCAGTTTTGTATGCTTCCATCATCAATAGTATTCAAAAAGCCCCTTCTGATGCTGAGTGCAATGTGAGAAGGTTTTGCAGAGATGCACCCAACAGAAACATAATGTTAGATGTAAACATAATGGCACTTACACAAACGTATCTGAAATCTTATAGATAAAATAAAAAAAGAATCTTTGACTGATACCCTGGGGAACTATTGAACATGGAACAAACTAAGATACTATTCATTATATATTAGTGTGAGAAATGTATAGTAGACATTGGATTATAGCAAACATTTTGTTTGTAATTCAGCACAAAATCAGGCAGATTGTTTTTGTTTTGAGCCAGTACAGCACTGTGGTCTCTGTAAAGTTAAAAATATCTTTCATATGTGGTTTTGTACAAAGTTCAATGTATTTTACTGGGTTTCTTTTTACATATTAAAGGTTTAATCAGGATGCTTGTTTTTTCTTTATTGTTTACATCCCACTTTTCTCCCAAATTGGGTCCCAAAACAGCTTATTACATTGTTCTCCCCTCCTCTGTTTTATATATAAATATATATCTACAAGTGGAGACCCGCAAGAAACTTGTGGATGGTTATCCCATTCCTCACACCTTTGCTTCCTCCCTTCTCCCCCTACCTCTCTCACACTCTTTCTCCCTTCTGCCCCCTTTTCTTACTCTCTCTGTTACTTCCTCTCTCTTTCTGACCTGTCATCATTCTCTTTGTTTTTCTGCCTCCCCACCTCATCACTCTTTCTCTCTCTTTCTGCCTCCCACCTTAAATCCCACCCTCCCCAGGCTCCACCTCTCAAATGTCCAGGAATTTCCCAACCTAGAGTTGGCAACCCTATTTCCTCCCCACCCAACAGTCAACCTACCTTTATCTGTCTTCAGCTTTCCATCTCCACCCCTTCCCCCGCAGCCTCTACCTAGGGAAATTACAGTCTTTCTCCACAGTGGGGACTAAAGCAGCTTACATTATTATTTCATCCTTGTTGTCTGCACAACAACCCTGTGAGGTTGGTTAGGCTGAAAGTATGTGACTGGTCCAAAATCTCCCAGTCAGTTTCCACTGCAAGATGGGGATCTGAACCTGGGTCTTGCAGATCCCAGTCTGAAGCTCTAACTGTTACATTACAATGGCTTTCATAGGGTGGCTGCTGATGAACAGTAGCAAAGCAGCTGGGGCTAATTAAGTCATGCAAATCATGTGGTATCAAGTCACACAGAGGGTGCTGCCAAGGGATGCCAGCCTCCAGGTGGGACCTGGGGATCCCCTGGAGTTACTGCTCATCTCCAGACTACAGAGATAACTTTCCATGGAGAAAATGGATGCTTTGAAGGGTGGAGTTTGTGGCATTGTACCTCACTGAGGTCCCTGTCCTCCCCAGGCTCCAACCCCAAATCTCCAGGAGTTTCCCAGCCTGGATCTGGATCTGCTGCTGGAGTCTGGGGGGGGGGGGGTAACTTGGCAACCCTAGACTGCTGCCAGTAAAAACCCTGATTTTTACTGACAGAAACAGTTAGAACCTCCCCCCCCTCCCCCCAAACATTTTAATCTCCTCACAGTTGATGCCTGGAGCTGATGCCATTTCAAAAGGTATTGGGGGGAATTCAATGGTCCTTGAAGTTTTTAACTTTTCGGATTTTTCTGCAGACTGAGGAAGGGGCCTGACCATGAAGGAAAAGCTATTGGGGGAGAATGAGCTCTCTTTCGGCAGATATAAGCATCCACACAGTAAAAAAAAAAACTCTCGGAATTAGAATATAGATGAGAGGAATCGTTTTGCCCCTTGCAAGAATGCAGAATCCTCTAGAGGAATAAAAACTTTTGTGCCAAATATTTCTATTTATCTGTTACCTTTTATTTGGGCATGAACCAGGGTTTTTAGTGGTATAATTCTGAACCAGCATCAAGGGCTAGAGAGAGGCTTAAGAAGTAGACAGCCCTGTACCACCTACAACATGTCTCTGACATTACCCAATTCTACACCAGCATAGCATTGAGCTGATATAGGCTTGCTGCCACCATTTCTCTGATTTATGCCAGGGCTTAGTTACCATCCTAAACCCTTTGGAGACTGGGTTTAGAATTAGGTCCTAAGTAGCACACTTTGGTGAATATTAATAGAAATCCAGTTAGTAATGTAATCACAGTCAGTGATCTAGCCACATAGAATAGTCCAGTGTGGTTGAAGAAGGTGTATATATGCTTTAATCACATGGGCAGAGCAAATCATGTGGGTTCCTCCCATCTTGTTACCACTTTATCTCTCCTGTCTACCAGAGCAGATCAGAGGACAGAGTTTTCAAGGATGTAATTTCTAACATTTTTGCCTCTGATTTGGCAAACTGCTGAATAGACTTTTAGGTTGGGATGTAAAGAACAGGGCACAAATAAGCACTGCTTTCCAGGACTGGTTATAGGTTTTTAAAGATAATGTTGTAGAAATGTTACTTCAGAACTCTAGTAACAATTTGATGAGTAATACCCCTTTCTTTGTTCTGTTTGTCCTACAGTAGGTCACACATACATGCCAGTCTGACTCCCAATAGTAGCAAAAAGCTACTGAATTTTTCGCTTTTTGCAGATTACAGAGTGTAAGTCAATGCAATCAATAGGAACCTTACATAGAAACACCAGGAATGTGGGAATCTTCCTGATCTCCTCAGGCAGGCCATTCCGTGGGGTGAGGACCACTACAGAGAAGACACATGTACAGGGAGTTATTGATCTTGTCTGTCTGCAGGGTGGCTCCTGCAGAAGGCCCTGCTCAGATGAGTGAAGTTGTCACAGGGGGACACAGCTGGAGAGGCAGTCTTGCATAGATGAGCCCAAGGCCATGAAGGGCTTTGTGTGCAATAGGCAATACCTTGTATTGAGCTTGATCATTGATGGGCAGTCAGTGGAGTGAGTGCAGAATGGGTGTGATATGCATGCTCCCCATAGCTCTCAATAACAACTGTGTCTGCCTCTCGGGGCTCCTGGGTAGCGTCCAGGGCAGTCACACTCTCCAGAGGGGGTTTTTTTTTGAGGCAAGGACCTTCACAAAGGCTTCAGTCAGTTTTAAGTATTTAGCAGGAGGCAATGAATTCAAACAACAGGCTTTTATTCAGTGATATTGCTCAGCTCCAAAGACAGCTCTATGAGAGCGGCACCTTAATTTATACTGTTCCAACACATAACTTTCAACAATGTAACTATATACAAGCAATACTATTGGACCCAAGCAGGGCTCAGTGATAGGGTATCCAGATTGGCTTCAGGACCAATGGGGGTCTTTATTCATCAGCCAATGAGAAATGGAGCTTTAGGATACCAGAGCCCTCTCAAGCTATTGCTGCTTCAATAATCCAAAACACAAACACAACACTCCTCCCCCCAAGTTCAAACAACAAAGTCTCTTAGGTGTGGGGGCGGCCACCTGGTCCATCGGGACCGGCACAGCAAAGGTGGGCCCGATGGGGAACGCCCTCTTAAGTCCGGGGGCCCCATATAGGCCAGCATGAGCTGTGGCAACAGACGCACGGGGGAGCGGTCTGTAAAGTCCAGGAGCTCTGAGAGTTCTGGGGCATGACCCAGCTCCGGCAGGGGGCCTACCTCATTCCGAGCTGGCAGTGGCTCGGCAGACTGTTCTCTTGGGATGTCCTGGGCTGGAGTTGGCAGGGGGCTGCCCTCTGTCAAGCGACTTCCCCGGGCGCCGGTGTCTTGCTGTGCCAGGAGGTCTCCCAGGCTGGCCTCAGGAACCAGGGTGTGTTGTCCTGTCACAGGAACTGGGAGGCGGGGCAAACGTTGCTCTGGTTGAGGAACTAAGGAGCATTGTAAACATTGTTCCGGCTCAGGAACTGGAGAGCATTGCAACTGATCCTCTGGCGCTGGCCACCGGCATCTCAGCTGGGCCAGATGTCTGCGATGGACCTGCCCTGTGTTGTCCCTCACTTCGTATGAGATAGGGCCTGTGGCGCGCACCACGACTGCTGGAACCCAGTGCGGACCTGCCCCATAGTTTCTGGTGTATACTGCATCTCCCAGCGCAAAGGCCCGAGAGGACCCTGTGGTGATAGGGTCGCGGTGGATGTCTGGTGCCAGGTCTGGGTGGAGGCGGCTCAGGCGGGTGGACAGCTGGCGGCCCATAAACAACTCTGCCGGCGACTTCCCAGTGGTGGTGTGCAGCAAGGAGTGCTGCTGCAGTAAGAACCCGGCGAGCTTGGCTGGGAAATTTCCGTCACCCATCTGGCGGAGTGAGTCCTTGGCCGTTCACACCATTCGCTCAGCCTGACAGTTCGTTGCGGGGTGGAAAGGAGCCGAGGTGACATGCCGGATACCCCACTCATGCAGGAAGGACTGGAACTCTGCCAATGTAAATTGAGTTCCATTGTCAGACACGAGGAGGTCTGGCAAGCCGAAGGTGGTGAAGAGGCAGTCTAGGCAGTGGGCGACAACGGCTGATGTCATGGAGGTGACAGAGTGACCTCCAACCACTTGGAGTACGCATCCATGATGATCAAGAGTGTTTGGCCCTGAAAGGGCCCAGCAAAGTCCACATGAATGTGGGACCACAGCTCCCTCGGCTTCTCCCATGGGTGAACAGGAACCTCTGGAGCCGCTGGTCTTGACTCCTGACATGGCTGACACGTCCGGACCCACCGCTCAATCTGCTGATCCATGCTGGGCCACCAAACATAGCTTCTTGCGATGGCCTTCATCTTAACGATGCCCGGGTGTTCTTCATGAAAGGTGTCCAGCACCTGTTGGCGAAGTGGGGGAGGGACGACGACTCTGTTTCCCCACAGCAGGCATCCCTTGTTTACCGACAGCTCAGACGACCTCGATAGGTATGGCTGGAATTCGGCGTCAAGTGTCCCTGACGGCCATCCCCTCCACACATGGTTGTAGACTCTGCTGAGCGTGTGATCCCGGCTAGTGTGGAATGCTACATCGGCAATGGAGGGTGGAGGCTGCAGCAGCCCTTCAATTAACAAAACTTCCTGGAGTGGGGCCTTGGGCGGGCCTGACGATGGAAGCAGCAGCCAGCTAAGAGTGTCAGCGTGCCCGATGGTCTTGCCGGGCCTGTGGAGGAGACGGAAGGAGTAGGCAGACAGAACGGCCCAGCGCATCATCCGGGGGGACAGGATCTGGGGGGTTTGATGGTCGGCCATGAAGATGCCCAGCAGCGGCTTGTGGTTGGTGACGATTTCAAATTCCCGCCCATAGATGAAATCGTGAAATTTCTTCACTGCAGTGATAATTGTTAGTGCCTCTTGATCTATCTGGGCATAGTTTTTCTCAGCGGAAAATAATGTCCTGGAATAGAAGGCAATGGGGGCCTCCTGTCCGGATGGCAAGTGGTGACTGAGCACGGCCCCGATCCCGTAAGGTGACGCATCACAATCTTTGAAGGCAGTGAGCAGCCATTTGCAGGCAGACTTGCAGGAAAGTGCTCCACAAGACGATGGATAAGGCCGACCCAGAGTCTACCTCCATCTGGCACGCTCGACCTTCGATGAAGACAGTGGCTTTGATCTTCGGACATGGATGTAGTCCCTGGTGTATATAGAGGCGGTTGGTGTAGTCCTCGAACACGCTTGCCTCATGGCTGCACCTTTGTCTTTGCCCGGAAGGCCGAGATGTTTTGGAATGGTACGATCGGCTGGGAGCATTCACAGACCCTTGGATACACTGGAACTCGTCTGGAGCATCACGACCTTGAGACGAGTGACACACTTTGGCGAGGTGGCCCACTTTCCCACACCCATGACAGATGGCATCGCGGAACTGACAGTCTCAACACGCATGTGCACCTCCGCAACTGGCACAGCCGTTTCTTCGTGGGCTTTTTTGAGACTGGCGCGGGCTATTGCGACGGCGACGCAGCTTCTGGTTGGCTGTTGCGTTGAAAACTCCGTCATCGGACACATCGAATTGGTCGTCCTGGGCGTCATTGGACTCAGCAGTATTGCTCTGGTGTACCACGCCAGAGCGGCCTGGCGTGTGGCTTTGGGGACCCAATCGCAGTTCTCGGAGGGATAGGCTGGCGGCCTCTACTCTCAGAGCCTCTTCAAGGGCCGCTTCATATGTTAAAATCTTTAGTAAGAGTAGGGCTCGCCGGATGCACTCGTCTCGGAGGCTGCAGAGCAGTCGATCTAGGAGGATGGACTTCAAATTGGTGAAGTGACAGTCTCTAGCAGCCCGCCTCAATGCGGTGAGGTACTTCGTGACAGACTCGCCCTCCTTCTGGTTCCGCTGATGGAATGCGCATTGGTGTGTGGCAGCCGATGTCTTCGGGGTGAAGTACTCAGTCAGCCGGGCCTTGATGATGCCGAGAGGGGTCTCAAGTAACTTAGAGGGAGCAACTAAATCTCGAGCAATGTCGAATACAGCCTGGCCACAGGTACTCAGGAAAGTGGCGCGGCAGACATCGTCCCCGTCAATACGATTTGCTACGCAGTAGCATTCAAATAGCTCGAGGTATGATTCCCAGTTCCCAACTTTTGGGTCGAACGGTTCGATATGGCCCTTGGATGCCATGCCTGTAGTGATTTAGCTCTGGGCGCCCTTAGTGATTTTCAGCTGGGCAGGGAGGGGATTCTCATCCACCCAGCTGCCGCTCCTCTGCCACTGCTAGGCCCTTTCTACCCAGAGCTAGGAAGGTGCCTACCTTGTCCTTCTCAATCCTCCCCTGGTCTGCCCTTAAAAGGCCTCCCCAGGGGATGGGCCCCCCCAGGTCTTCCAAACCTGTGCTACTTAGAGTTGTTTCCCCCTGCCTGGCAGGGCCTAGGGCCAGTTGGCCGCCTGCCTGACTTTCCCCTGTCTTGGCTCAGCCCTCCCTGGTGTTTTCAAAGGCTGGCACCTTCAGTGTAGTCTGGCATGGAGAGCGGAAGATTCTCTTCCCTTTCCTGTTCCTCCTTACCCCAGCCTGCATATGGCTAAGGGCATGAGGCTCATTCACCAGTGGCTGCACCAGCTCCTGTGCCCTCTCCCTGCTGCCCTCCAAGACACCCTGCCTCCTTGAGCCTGCCAACACCTCCAACACACAAGGTGACCAGCTTTCAAGCCACACCATTCCCCACTGCTCCACTGCCATTGGCCGCATCCCTGCTTGGCTCTACAGGGCCTTGCCACTCTGCTCCTGGATCTGGGCTTCATCAGTGATGCCTGCCACTGCAGACCAAGCTTGGGAAGCTCAGAAGACACTGCTGTTCTTTGTGAGTGTGGGGGGCAGGGGTGGAAGCCAGTTCTGTACAAATTGAGATGCACCATTCTCCATCATCTGTAGTCTCCAAGTTGATTTTGAGGTGAAACCTACATAGAGCTCATTACAGTAGTCTAGTTTGAATGCTACTGTGGCATGGAGCCAGATGGCCAGATCAGCTGAGCCAACCCAAGTTGGAAAGAAGCTTCCTGTTTTTTGGCTGCATTAACTTAGTTCTTTGGGTGTGTAACACCTAGGCTCTTAACCAAGGGTCAGCTGAACCCCATCAGATCAGGAATCATGATGCTGTATAAGGCCTCAGGCTTCCCAACTGGCATGATTTACATCTTGTCTGGGTTCAGTTTCAATTTGTTCACTTTATTTAACCACAGCAGTCACTTAGTGGCTCAAGATCTCTACTATAGGGGATTTGGATAGAGAAATACGGAGTTGGGTGTCATCAGCATACTGAGGACATCCAATTTCAAAGTTGTTATTGATTTCTCATGATTTTTCAATACATAGAGGTTGAATAACATGGGGGATAAAGATTGTGCCCTGTGAAACCCCATAGGACAACTCCCACACTGAGGATAACTGGTCTCCAACAGCAACCCTTTGAGTCTGATCTGTGAAGAATAATCGAAACCACTCTAAGGGACATCACCTGATACCTACTTCTGCTTGACTATAAACAGTAGCTATGTCATATTTGTTCAGAAAAGGTGATTCATTATTCCATGTTTTTTGGTAAATTCTGCTTCATTATATGACTTGTCCACATTAATTTAGGGAATGGGGAACTGACCTTTTAGATTCAGGTGCAACATACTTATTCTTCTGGTTCAGTAATCTTAGTAGATAAACACTAATCCTTTATTGGTATGAAAACAACATCCAACTCCTAAAATATGCTTCATTCTTAAGAAATGCTGTTTCCCTGACTTCTCTGTTGGGAGCATCTGTGTAACAATTAAAGTGTGAATTTGTAGTCATCTTTATCACACTAATCCTTCCCCAGAGATCCAGATTAATTCATTACAACATCCAAAGTCTTCAAGCATATTCAAGATAATTGGATCCATATTATCCTTAATGATGTTTTTTAAACCCCTGTTCAAACTAATGGCCAGAAAAGTCAGGGGTTTTCGACCAATTTAAGCATTAGAAATTAGAGCAATAGTCTGCAGGAATACTCAAAGTTCCTGTCTAAACCAATAAAATACACTGAAATCTTTCCAGATATCACCTATCACATGCAGAGTTATTGATACAGTTCTCCTTGGTTCGTTCACAAGTAGTAATGTGGGGCCTACCTCAATCCATGTTTTGTGATTCACCTTCCTTATTGTGATTCACAAAGACCACCACCCTCAAGCTACTGCAGGACCATTTAATTTAGTGAGATTACTCTGAACTAAGCATTTTGAGGATTAAAGGGGTTTTGTTGTTACTGCAATAGTCAGAGCACTTGCTGATCAATAGTTTCATTAGAAAAAGTAGCACCATTATGAAGATAGGTAAATATACTAGATGAAGGCTTCCTTTAAAAATACCTTTATATCAAGGAAAGGAAATTAATTTGGGCTCTGAGTTCAGAGCAAAGTTAAACACAGTTGAAGTACCAGCATTATCCCTGTTAACCTGGATACTGTAATGAGCAACACTATTTTGATGTTAGAGAAATAGCCAGCATTCTGAGGAGAGGAATATCAAATCTAATGGATATATAGTCATAAAGGCAATATCAAGTATATACAAGAATTTGGATATGAAAAGCCTGGATGAATGTGATATAAAGATGAACTGAACTGAATTCGACATTATAGATTCAGAATTCCATTATGCTCTATATGTTTGGTTCATCTTAATCATGCTACAGCATTTAAGTGCTGCTTTTTGTGTGTCAAAGATACACATATCAGGAGGGTCAGTTGTAGGAATAGATGGATTAAGTTTAAGAATTCCAATCAGTGGTTTACTCCGTGTTTGACAATACAGTAAACATGAAAAGCCTTGACCTTGTATCTTTCTGTGGACAAGTACTTCAGATTTCTATCTGCAGTTGTGAATATAAGAAGTCAAACATTCTGACCTTGCTCACTCATCTTATTTTTGGTTTGTTGTACAGCAAAGACATGAAACAAGTGTGTGTATGACACAGACATTTCTACAGAGGCAGCACCATTGTTTACTGAAATAACCTAAAACAGATCAGTAATAATATTTTTTAAAGAAAAAAGTAAAGGGCCATGCACATTTTAAAAAATTCTTTAGACTTGGTGCTTGACAGGGGCAACAGTGGGAGGGCTTCTAGTGTCCTGCCCCCACTGCTGGACCTTCTGATGGCACCTGGTGTTTTTGGCCACTGTGTGACAGTGTTGGACTGGATGGGCCACTGGCCTGATCCAACATTGGCTTCTCTTATGTTCTCTTCTCTTATGTTCTCTTATGTTCTCTTCTCTTCTCTTATCTCTCTGGAGATTTATATATTTAAGATATTTATATCCCACTTTTCTCTCCAATTCATTACAACTGCTTTGTTTTACAGTAGATGTTTCAGAGCTCAGCTTCTGCCTACTTGTCTTGTAGGACATGGATTGTTTGTTCATGGATAACTGTAACAGGCAGCTAAAGGAGCAACCTGGCAATATATTGCTTGTTGTTGCCTAAAATCTCACTCTTCTTAATCATTTTCACCACTGCTGCAATGATTACCTATTATAGAGGACTGAAGACCCTGGTTTGTGGCTTATTAGTGAAATAGACCTTTCTTTTGCAGCATACCAATATAGAGTTTGCAGTTATATATAAAATTCATCTTTCTACTTATCCTGACTTTCATATTATTTCCAAAGTGAAATCAATGAAGTGAAAATCAAAACTAAGTTCACCAAATATTGTATTGTACAATTAAGCTTATATACCAGTGCATCAATCCTATATAGTGCTAGCAGAACTACATTGCATTAATAGTAAATTTTCAACTGCTACAGTCATCTGTGCCCCTTGAAACTGTATCTGTGTGGATCCATGGACTCCTTCTCCAGGAACACCAGGTAGTTTAAAGTGTGGGGTTCCCGTTAGAGGGAGGAAATCCATGAAAATACCTTCCCTGTCTTCTGCAAGTGGGGGGTGCCTACTGCAAATGGAAAGGGCACTTAGGATCCAAGCCTAAGAGTTCATTTTACAAACAATTCAAAATTTGTACAGAGACCAAGCTGCTGAAATAAAATAATCTTTGCTGTAGATCTGTGTGGAAAGGTATGGACTCACTGAGAGCCATCAAGATGGGTAGCTGTGTTAGTCTGTCTGTAGCAGCAGAAAAGAGCAAGAGTCCAGTAGCACCTTAAAGACCAACAAAATATGTGACAGGGTATGAGCTTTCATGAGTCACTGCTCAGTTCTTCAGAACTACTTCTTCAGAACACTTCTTCAGATATTCTGAAGTAGTGAACAGTGACTCACAGAAGTTCATACCCTGCCACACATTTTGTTAGTCTTTAAGGTGCTACTGGATGCCGGCTCTCTTATACTTGAGAGCCAATGTAGTGTAGTGGTTAAGAGTGGCAGACTTTAATCTGGAGATCTGGGTTAGGCTCTTCACTCCTCCACATGAAGCCAGCTGGGTGACCTTGGGCCAGTCATAGTTCTCTCAGTACTCTCTCAACCCCACCTGCTGCACAAGGTGCCTCTTGTGGGGAAGGCAGGCAGGCAATTGTAAGCCACTTTGAGACTCCTTAAAATAGAGAAAAGCAGGGTATAAAACCAATTCTTCTTCACCATCACCACCCTCCTCCGTTTGAGAACTATCTAAACTGTAATAAGTTAGTCACGTTCTATAAATTCCATATGAAACAGATGATGCAGAGTGGTTTTTAGAGCCATAGCAACTAAATCACCTCATTTCCATTGTTTCAACATTGCCAGCCAGTTTGTGGCCAGCTTGGGTTTTCTAATTTTGATTTAAACACAACTCAGAATGGCTCTAGTGGGTGGTGGGATTGTGGATTTATGGTACACTTGTATGAGGGACTCTCAGTGCTCTACGGAAACCCTGTCGCCTTTGTAACAAAATCTGTTTGACTGGTTTTGGATTTATGAAGGAAATAATTCAGAATGGAGTAATAATTTCCCCTTGCCAATTACACTACCATTTGGTACTTTGTCCCTAAGGGGGAAATGAATGTGTTGGGATCTGTCTGTGAGTTTAGTTGCACAATGTAATGGAACAAACCAAGGTCAGAATGTAGCTGCACAACACACAAAGATATCTCCTTTTAAGTTCATTTTAAGTTTTCCTGATAGTTTGATTTTAAAAATGTGAAGACTGCTTTCTTTCTTCTCTAAGAGTCACAGTATTTCTCCAATCATTGATATTTCTCCTGTTAGGTAGTGACACCTAAATAATAAATATCAAATTATTTGGATCCTTACAGAGGCTGAACTTTGGCTAGGATTTGATGAGCCTGAAGTTTGGTTTACATGCTCTAGCAATCCTTCTACACTATCCAAGACAGTGGGTTGATTCAGTTGTAATGCCAAACAATAGCTCAATGTTCTGTGAATGAACCCTGTTTGCAATCTTAACATTCAAAGCAAACATTCAAATTATTATTGGTCCAAATTTATTCAGATTCCCCTGCTCAAGACCTTGTTTATTCAGCAGTAAAAGGTATTGGGCCTTATGACTGCCAGAACATTATGTCCCCTCAGTGAAATACTTACTTTTCCTTAGTGATTTAAAGTGCCTGAGCATTCAACATAATCCTTTAACCCTAGCCCAGACTTTAGAGGAGATGATAGCCAGAGTTTGACAGCAATTGTTTTCTGGTGAGTAAAAATCTTTCCTGTATAGGCTCAGAGTAATACATTCTTTCACATAGACAAGTTACAGAAGTCCATGGTTAAAAAACTAGAATGAATGAAAGTGGCCATTAATTTTTGTGCTCTTGCCTCCTCTCCCCTTCCCCATGGCTCCACCTACTCCCGAAGGAAATTGCTACTGCAGAAAGAGGAGGAGGCCCCAAAATATTATAAATATTCTGACATTTTTTTCTTGACTGACATTCTCACTTGGCACAGCTTATGTTAAAGAGAAGAGAAACAAACAGCCCAGAGAGGAAAAGATGTAGAACACAGCAGATGAGAATGAATTCAGTGAGTTAAGGATTAACTGACTCAGCTGCAGATTGTCCAGTTGCTTCTCTTTCCTAGTTTCTTCCAAGGCAATCTGGTAGAAAACATCTGGGATGTGTTCCCTTATATCTCCCACAGGAAAAGGACTAGAATTTTTTTTTTAAAAAACCCAAAAAACTGGAAGCTGGAAATTCAGAAAGGAGTTTTCGCTCTGTCTCTCCTGTCACATTTGCCCTTAGAGTCAATTAGTGACTTTTGGTTTAGCACAAGCCATAGTTTACCATTAAACCCAGATAATGATTTGCACTAAAAGCAACACCTTTAATTGCAGTGCCCCAGAGAAGGGAGGAGGAGGTGATTTGCACTAAAAGCAACACCTTGCAGTGCCTCAGAGAAGGGAGTAGGAGGTGATACAGACATGGGTCTAATGTAATGCCAGACCATTGCTTGCCACTAATAGTTGTATTATTGCCTGAATGTTGACCTCACAGTGGTGTCCTAGCAATACAGGTAAAGCAAGAAAGCTTTTGATTGCTGCATGTAATCAGCAGTTTCTCTTGCATGCTAGTGTGTTCTTATAGAACATTATATAAAAGATAGGCAGGGAAAATTAAATACGGACCTACCTATCAGTACAACAGATTTTCCAAGCACCAGCTAACCCTGCTGGTTTCCTTACTGAAAATACTGGCTTCACAGTTGAAAGCACAGATTGTAAGAGGTATGACTGGTGAAAGTATCAGTTAGATCATATGCAAGACTTTTAAGAGTAGTCCCTGAATTATAGGTTTGGGACATCGGATGGATTTAAATGGGAAAGAAAACAAGCAATATATCTTCATTGCTCAGTGCTTTTATTTAAGACTAGGAATAAGGCCTGTTGTGAAAATAAATACAATGGGCTCTAGAAAGAGGCTCTGGGCGGGTGCCCTGGCCTTGGGCACTCAGCATCAATTTGCTGTGGTGACCTCAGCAGGGTATAATGACACAGAGCTTACCATTTTCTCCAGGGGAACTGATCTCTGCCATCTGAAGAGCAGTTGTAATTCTGAGTGTCACAAATCGCAAACCTTTATTGGCATAACAACAACAGCCTTAGCTCAGGGATACAGAAAGGAAAGAAACAGTTAATTAATTACCCATTCTGGCAGAAGAAAACTTCTCCTCCTATATGCACTGTAAAGGAAGTTTGCCACTACTTTAATGGTATCAGCCCTATTTGAGGCTAGGATGTTCATTATCTTGCTTTCCTCAGATTTGTCCTCCAGGGTGATAAACATGTAAATCCTGGTAAAATCTACAAGAGTGATCTCCAGCCCTCCCTGGGGGATTGGCAACAGTGGTTCCCCAGGAGGAAACGATTGGTTTGGAGGGTAGAGTCTGTGGCATTGTACCTGTTTGAGGTCCCACCCCTCCACAAACCCCACCCTCTCCAGGCTCCACCCCTCAAATCTCCATGAATTTCCCAACCTAGAGTTGGCAACCTTATCTCCTTTCCCACCAATCATCATCCCACATTTCTGCCCCTCTGACTTCAGCTTTCCATCTCTCCCCCCCCCCAACCTGGAGCCTCTACCTAGGAAAAGTACAGTCTTTCCCCTCAGCGGGGACCCAAGCAGGAGGGAAGCAACCTCAGTAGGGTATAATGACACAGAGTCCACACTGCAAAGCAGCCATTTTTTCCAGGGGAGCTGATCTCTGCCATTTGGAGAGCAGTTTTAATTCTGAGTGATCTCTGGCTCTTACCTGGAGATTGGCAGTTGTGGTTCCCCAAGAGGAAAAGTACAGTCTTTCTCTGCAGTGGAGACCAAAGCAGTTTACATCACTCTTCTCTCCCCCTTTTGATCTGCACAGCAACTCTGTGAGATAGGTTAGGCTGAAAGTCTGTGACTGGTCCAAAATCACCCACTCAGCTTCCACAGCAAGAATCTGGGTCTAGAAGAACCTGCTCTGAAGTGCTAACTGGTATGCGTAGGGTAGCCAACATCCAGGTGGAGCATGAAGATTGTCGGGTATCAAACTGAACCCCAGACAACAGATCTCTCTCTCTCCCTGGAGAAAATATCTGCTTTGGAGGGTGAACTCTATGGCATTCTATTCAGCTGAGGCCTCTCCCCTCCCCAAACTCTGACTCCTGTAGACTCCACCATAAAATATCCAGGAATTTCCCAACCTGGAGCTGGCAACCCTAGTCTGGACTGGCCCCAATAAGTTCCCCTCAAGGGCCTGGAAAGGGCCTCCCGCCTTTGCCTTTTCACTGACAGAACCAAGCTTGGATGCCTAGCAACACCCACTGAGGGAAAAGTTAGTCCCACAGGACCCAGCAGGAGAAGTGTCTTCATCAGAAGAGAGCCATTTTGAGGGAAGAGTGTCCAGGTTGGCAGTTGGTGGGGGAGAGAAGTGGACCCAGCACCCAGCCAATGGACACGAGTACTCTTGAGTAGCAGTTGATGGGCTAATGGCTGATGGAGTGCACAGCACAGCCCATGGGAGAGCTGGAAATGGCCAATACATAGGGCAATTATACATATAGGATAGTAACATAAGAACACAAGAAAAAGTGCATGCAATCTGACCAGTCCAGCATCCTCTTTTACACAGTGGCTGACCAAATACCCCAGAAGGTCTACAAGCAGGACATGGGAGCTACATCCTGTCCCCGTAGTTGTCTCCAGCACTGGTACTCAGAGGCTTACTGCCTGCAATCATAGAGACTCCATTTAGTCATCATGGCTAAATAGCCACTGATGTCCCCCCACTCCATGAATTTGTATAGTCCTCTTCTGAAGCCAACAAAGCTAGTGCTCATCACTACATCTCTGACTTTCAATTTGAATAAAGAAACACCTCCTTTTGTCTGTCCTCAGTCTAGTGTCCACAGACAGGGGAAAAAACCCAATTATCTCTATCCACTGTCTCCATTCTGTAAAGAAATGCATTTTTCCTGACAAGTTTGAAATGAGCAAAATCTCCACGTTGCATTTTTAAAGTTTTTCCCCCCTCTGGGCAGAGAATAGATTGAAAAAGGAGAATTCAGTTCATACAGCCTTCATACAAATGCTAAATAGATCTAGCTGGAGAGATAATGGGTCAAGCTCTCCCCCTTCCCCAAGCAGGGAATAGAGATTTGGAGATGTTAAATGCTAGTATAATATTTGCCTTTTTCATTACTGTTGTGCCTTGAATTGACATTTTCATTGAGTTATGCACCATGACCCCAAGGTCTCCTTCCTGGTCTTCCACCCAGTTTTTCTTTGTTACCCATAACTTGTAGAAAAATTCTGCCATATAGGATGATCGTGAAATGTTACTATGTTTTCTTTCTTTTAAAAAAATTCTCTTGCAATACTTGTTTTATTTCTTCTATAAACCTTTGTAGATTTTACAGTTCATTTAAACTTGTTGACATTAATTCTTTCGAATTATAGATATTGTTATGATGTATAGGCTCTTTAAAAAGGTGTTCAGTATTGAAGAGTTTTTAAAAATCATATTGCTTTTATTTCATGATATCATGAAATAATCATGCTTTCTGCCTTGTATGCATTCAAGGGAAAGCCAACATCACTTTCTAGTGACATTAGGATCTTTTTTCTGAATGATAACTAACTATACCTTCCTTGATTACACAGAGCTGGTTATTTGCCTCAGAATATTCCACTGGAGATTATAAGATACCTATCTAAGGAAAAGGAATTTCTGCCTTGGCATGCCGCCAGCCAAGCTCTTTATCCTCTTGATAAATTGCTGGACCGCACTGAAAACTACAACATCTTCAATGTAAGGATATATACATATATATTGCATTCCTGTTTTTACACTCACCAGTAAAATTCTTTAACTGATCAAGGGCATTTCTATGTGATCAATGTATGTCCCAAATACAGTATGGCCTTTGTTCAATATTCCACAAATACATGTTTAATGGTAATATCGGCTCAGTTCAGATATAACACGGAATCAGTTCAGACGTAAAATGGAGCCCCAATCCCAGCAAAACCTAGACGAACCTGCACACCCCACTGAGACACATGAATTACCTGTAAAAAAATTTCTGAACAAAGAAAGCAAGTGCCAAGCAGTAAGAGTTGTGAATGTTAACATACATAGGTTGGTTATGAAAGACGGACTTCAGTGCAGGAAAGACTGGGAATTTGCTTTCCCAAAACTCACTCACTCTACTTTCTTGTGTAACAAATATGAAAAAAATATACTTGCTTTTTCCCCTTAGGAATTCATGGAAAGAACTTGGCATGTTCCTGTTTATTTAAAAGAGTGGAGGCTGAGCATGGAGCCTGTTGCAAGGCTGGCTCAAGAGCGAAGGGTGAGGAAGATGCTAGTGAGAGCTGGCTAGAGGCAAGAGCAGTTACATTTTTGAACCACTCTTGCCAGGTAATTCCATAAGAACAGAGCATCATTGGAAAACAACAGGTTTAAGCTAAGATACTGCATAAGTTAATAATGCAAAATCATAGTTAAGACTGTCTGTGGTTAATCTACTAGTTTTTTTGTAATCTGGCTCAGTTCTGTGTTTGAGGTACCCAAGTTAGTGTGGTGGTATAAGTTTGGATGACCAATTAACTATGGTTAATTTAATTAAACCATGATTTCACATTATGGGTTTCATGTTATAACACTGTTTTAAAAATCTGGCTAAACATGCACTTCCAGTGCAGAAGAGGGGGGGGCCACACAGCAAATAAAAATGCAATAGTAACTTTCATCTTTCTTGTTTCACTAAATTATCTAATGGGAGTCATAATCATTCCCCATGGGATAATTACAGTTGTTTTGAGAAAGAATTGCCTTTTTGTGCATGGAGAGGGACACAGTTTTAGATAAGATTTACAACAGACCAAGTGCAACAAATGAGAAAAATGGACATTTTTTATACAGTATACTGATTATGCAGAAACACCTTCTAGAAATTTACTTTGGGCATGATGGATACTCACTTTTAAGTCTCATTGATTTTAGTGGAAATTGTAAGTGCATGCTTAAATCTTTTCTACTGAAAAGCAACAGCCTTGTACTCGCTTACCTTCAAGTAAATTTCACTGAATGAAGGAGGGCTTACTTCTGAGTAAGTAAGCATAGGTTTGCACTGTTAAGTGCACTGTTTAATTTAACTGGGTTGTAACCTTTGGTTTGGGGGATCTTCTTTGTTTAATTATAAACTTTGACTTAAATAGCAATTTTTGATGTATGTTTCCTTCCCTGTTGTGCATCCATTTTGTGTTTAGCTTGCCAGCAAATAATAATGATGTTGATGATGATGATGATGATGATGGAAATTTTAGTAAATAAGAATAGTAAAAGTACTGCTAGGTGATCATCAATTTTTCTTGTTCCCAAGATCTCATGCAACAGCTTACGACAAAGACATTAATTTTTAGTCTCCAGAATCTTACCTGCTAAAGAAAGGTACCCTGAGTATCTCCTTTCATGCTGTCATAACCTGCAGCAAAACGTGTTACAGTGCAAATAGAAATTATTCATTTTTATATTGCGCTTATGTACATTTTTAAGGCTGCATTTATGTTTCTTTAAAAAAACCACAGGAAAATTTGGCAGTAAGAAAATTATGATATGACTTTAGTGACAGAGACATACAATTCAACTTGATGCAGAAAGTAAAGGTCCCTGTTGTATAGGGGTCAAAAGTAGCAATCTTGTTACCTGGTCTGTGCCTTTGCTTTTAAAAATGCCAACAACTAAAAGGACACTAAAATACAGACCTCATTAAATTGTCCAGTCTTGGAATGCAGCTCACATTTTTCAGTATTATTACATCAATTGGCTGTGCCTGTGTAATGGGTTTGCCATATCTGTGCGTATGAAGACAGCTAAGCCTATCAATTTCATCTCTGTGTGTGGCCTAAATGTGTCACTTATAAATTTTTAATGATGGACATTACTCAAACATGCATTTTTAAGAGGAGAGTAGCCTTGCCAAAGTAAGTTGTCATACCTGTGTCAAGTATACATTGCATGTTTTAAAACAAGATCCAGGTAAAGTTAAACACTTTTAAGCTCCATTTATTCCAAAGGGACCATTAAAATCATTCTTACTTCCTCCTATTGAAATTAGAGGGATTTTAACAGTGCTGAACCCAAGGCTGTGCTCTTTGAGTTCAAATTTTAATTTAGATGATAATCATATATGCACATTGTACTTGAACTCCTCTGGACTTATCTACCATCTCTAATATTAGTGGCCAAACAATGGAATACATACTACAAGGTGCATGGACAACAGAGAGCCTTGGCATGCCTGGATCCCTAAAATCCTAGTCAGAGTACAGTCAGATCTGTTGTCCACCCCTTCTTTTCCTGCACTGTGGTGCCTCTTAGCCAGCTTACTAGATCAGACAGAAAATGCCACCAATACATAGGAGTAGCTGGATTTCATGTGTGCAAGGGTGTGCAGCAAGGGTGTGCAGAAGCAAAAGCTGTGATCATTTGTCATTTTAAACATTTGAGGCAGATTTTTTAATATTATAATTAAATTTATTTACACTAGGAAATCATACTTGTTTCAATTGGATTCAATGGGGGGAATGTAATTTCTTTCTTCCTCATGCAAATTCTCAGAACTGTGGCCATCACTGAAGAGATCCTTCATCTGCCCTTTCCAGTATGTTAGTCCCTGATGTTTTGCCTCAGGTATTATTCTCTTTGAAATAGCAGATTCTGGGTAGTATGTGCTCTGTCTCCTCCTTCCCAAGACTAGAGATCTTTATTGTTATGGGAGACAAGCAGTTTACTTTAGCCTAGCAAGCAGGGCTCCTGAGAACAACCTGGAGCTGTGATTATATAGAAGCAGAAAGCTTTCCCAAAGCCATGAGACAAGCAGTGATTCACAGAAAGTGAAAAGCATGTGCAGAAATATCAATCCTCACGATCCTGTTTGGTAGGAAGATGAGTTAATTGTTCTAGTTGGACAAGGGCCCTGTCAGGCACATACATGCTGACACTACAGTTCTAAGCAGAGTTGATTTCAGTGGACTTAGAAAGGTGCTTAGACATAAGCACTCTGCCAGTACTTATGATTCCTAAGTAACTTTCTTCCCCTGCAGCTACTGCAGCCAGGGAATATAAAATAATTATCAGATGAGGCATTTTCCAACAGCTACCAAATGTCAGAAATAATTCTGTTCAGATTTAATTCCCAACATTACTCCTATGTGCGCATACTTATTTCTGCAGATTTGGGGGGCATGAAGGGTCAACAGATATTCCTGCACACTTGGGGCATTGCTCAGGTGTGCAGAAAAATCTGACATGTTTAAAAAATACAGGGGGGATACTTAAATGCTGTTGGGGAGGGGAGAAGCCTTGGTGGGGCCAGCGGCTGGGAGCTGCACAGGGCTTGCTAACACCCTAGTTGTCAATGGGGGGAGTCTTGATGGGCTTGCCAGCTGGGGGGGACCTTATAAAAATCTAAATTTAGCCACAGTGTGCAGTGCCTTGCCAAGTCCTGCCTGTGCCGCGTCTCCTCCAGCATGCCAGTCCAGTGCTCCAGCCAGCCAGTGTGGAGAAAAAGTTGGGTGGGTGGGTGGGTGGGTAGACGGTGTGGCACTGAAAGTGCACAGAAGCAGCACAGGAGGCTCACTCAGAAAGCCCCAAGACTTCACATGCAGGGTGGGCGCAGCGTGCAGGGGAAGATGAGGAAGGGGGATGCCCAAGGTAAGAAAGGCAGCTGAAGACCTCTGGACGGGAGGACCAGGGGCACTTGCGAGCTGCCCTTCCTCCTTCTCCCCCCTCTGTCTCACCTGGTCTGATCAAAGTGCTGCAGTAACACAAGACACACCTGAGCAGCTGACAGCACCTCGAGAGCCAGCTTCTAGAGTGAGTATCCCTTCCGACGCTTCCCAGGGACAAACAGCTTCTCCTGCAGTCCTTCCTCTTTTTACTTCCTGCCTGCCTGGAAGGAGGAAGGGGGAGTGGAACAGAAGGCTCCAGAGATGGCCAGCTGGTAGGGAGGGTGGCGATTGGGGGGGGGTATTAACATGAGGAAAGGAATTACCCCCTCCTTTCCCATGAGTATCATGGGTCTCAACTTCTTGTTTACTATATTTACAAATGGATGTTTACATCCCTATTCTAGATTGCCATCTCAGACTTTGGACCTGACTTGTGGCACACTTGCCCAAAAAAACTCTGGTCACTACTGATCATAAAGTGTTACTTTATGTTGGAAGAAATATTCCATTGCCTGACTGGAAGTATATTTTAAGTTGTTACAATTTTAGTAATATTGTTCATTGTATGGAGAATGGTAGTTTAACCATCAAAGTATTTAATGCAGTTTTTTTTCTGTCTCTCAGGAATATATACTAAGACAAGTTGCTTCAATGTATCTGAAACTTGGATGGCCAACAAATAATGTGGACAAATCCTTTGTTCAAGCTTCCTACCAAGCTTCCTACCAGCATGAGTACTGTTCTATTTCTTTTATTGCAGCAAAGTACTAGTAACCTGAATTTTAGAAACTTAATTTATGCTTCAATAGTGTCACTTTGTTTTTTTTGGGGGGGGGGTTATGGTTGTGGGGAGATTCAACTCAGCCAAGATCACTGATATTTATTAGAGATAGTTAAGGACTTTTTAACCTCTTGAAATACAAAGTGTGGTTGGATTGTGCCTTATTTTTTCTTAATTCATATTAGGGCTACACTACTAAGAAGTTTCTACCTTTTCATAGAATTTGAAAAAAACAACAACTGAGTTCATTTCTCTTTAAATACTGAATAGCTCTGCATATTTGTAAATAAAAACTGCACACAGTATAGAACTTTAAATGTTGTTACTCAGAATGCTTATGAAAACTTATTCTGTGAAATTTCTTCCAAAATGTTGGGTTTGCATATTACTGGATATGTTCACCTGAGCAGATCACATAGGAGCCAGTGGAATTATACACACACGTGTGTGTGAATGAAAGAAGACCATTCATTACTAACTATGTGCTGAGAAAGATTTGTTGTTATGTTGCAGCAGAACAACAACAAAACCCCTTCAAAACCAACTAGTCTATGTGCATTTAAAATTTGGGGGAGTGAGTTATGTTGCACAAACATGTTCTTATACTGTTTCATTGGCAACAAAAATTAAAATGTTAAATTCCGGAGAAGCCATTTATTACATTTTTAAATATATTTATAAATCTCAAAGGAATATACTTCCTTTTTTGCAAGTGAACTCCATTATCAAATTCTCAAAATCCTCATTTCTTATCAGAGAATAACCAGAGTCATAGTGGAACCATGGTATAATAACAGAATAGACTGTAGGAAACTCTGTTAGAGCCAGTGTGATGCAGTGTTTGGAGTGCTGACTAGGACCTTGGAAATCCAGATTCAATTCACCATTGAATTATAAAGCTCCCTGGATAACGTCAAGCCAGTCATTCTTTCTCAGCCTAACCTACCTCATAGGGTTGTTGTGAAAATAAAGTGGGAGGGAGAACCATGTGCCCATTCTGAGCTTCTTGGGTGAAGGAATAAAAATGGAGAGATGGAAAGAAGTAACTCATAGTGGTCCACTGACTGTCATTTTATGATCTGCCATTAACCGCTTGTTAACATTTTTGCATTTATTAACTTGGTAATTAGGTATTACAAGTGGGAACCCACAAGGACTTGCAGGAGGCATCTCATTTCTCCCCTCCCCACTATTTCCTCTTTTCCTCTCCTGAAAGCCTCCATAGTCTCTCCTCTAGGGTCTCCAGTTCCAGGTTGGGAAATTTCAGGAGATTTGGAAATGGAGTCTTGGGAGGGTGTGCTTTGTGGAGGGCTAAAATACCATAGAATCCACCCTCCAAAGCATCCATTTTCTCCAGGGGAATTTATCTCTTTCTTCAGGAGATCAGTTGTAAATCTGGGTGGTCTCCAGCCCTCACCTGGAGGTTGGCAACCCTAGTTACTATAGAAAAATGGGTGACATGGAGGGTGGAGACTATGGCCTTATATACTTTTGAGGTCCCTCCTCTACTCAAATCACATGTTCCATAGGCAACACCCCAATCTCCAGGAATTGGTAACCCTATCTCCTTCCCACCCAAAAGCAAACCTATCTTTATTTTATTTTATTTGTTTGATTTATACCCCGCTCTCCCCGCTGAAGCAGGTTCAAAACTTACAAAAACAACATAAACAATTATAACAAGATAAAACCATCTAAAAACAGTTTAAAACATAAAGTGCTAGCTCATTGTATTAAACTAATACATTAGGGATGGCGGCAGTTGTTATTTTATTCTCCAGTTCTTGGTCATATATATGACTAGTGCAGGCAGTAATGGAGTTGGGCATCTCATCAATAATGATGTAAATCATGATTGTGATATTCGTGGTGGTGGTGGTGGCGGCGGCTCCTTAGTCAAAGGCCTGGTGGAAGAGTTCCATCTTGCAGGCTCACAGGGCCCTGATTTCTTCTGGAAGCTCATTCTACCAGTACAGAGCTGCCACTGAGAATGCCCTGGCCCTAGTTGTTGCCTAACGTCTTTTGGGCCTGGGAGGGTCGATCAGTATTGTGACCCTGAGTGCAGTGCTCGCTGGGGTACATATGGGGAAAGGTGGTCCTTCAGGTAAGTCAGTCCCTGACCATATAGGGCTTTAAAGGTAAGAATCAGCACCTTGAAGAGAATTCAGAACGCTATTGGCAGCTAGTGCAATGCCTTGAGCACAGGCTGGATATGCTCCTGCATTGGGAGGCCCATCAACAGCCTGGCCACTGCATTTTGCACTAGCCACAGCTTTCAGATTTGTGACAAGGACAGCCCCATGTAGAGAGCATTACAGTAGTCCAGTCTTGAGGTGACCATAGTGTGGATCACTGTTGCCAAGTCATTGTGGTCAGGGAAGAGAACCAACTGCCTGATAAGGCAAAGATGGTAAAAGGCTGACCTGGCAGTGGCTGCTACTTGGGCCTCCATTGTTAAGGAGGCCTCCAAGAGCACTTCCAAACTCCTAACCTCCAGCGCTGGCACCAGTGACACCCCATTGAAGGTTGGGAGTGGGATCCCTGCCCTTGGACTGCCCTGGCTCAGGCACAGGACCTCTGTCTACCCCTTTGTCTTAAACTCCCCTCCCCCCTGCCATCAGCATCTACTTATTTATTTATTTATTTGGATTTATATCCTGCCTAGCCAGCACACTTAGGAAAACTATGTCCCAGTTTTGTGCTGGCCACTGGGCCAGGCCCCTTTGCATGGTAGGGAACCCTCAAGGATTTATGGTGAAGTACCTCACTTTCCCCACACCATTTCTTCTTTTCCTCCTCCTGTCAATCCCCATCTCCTCTCCCCTTTCACTGCCTCATGCTCTCCTTCTCAGCCATTCACCATTTTTCCTTTTAGCTGCTTCCTATCTTCAGCTATATTTATCATTTATTTACTTCATTTTTATCCCACCTTTCTCCACAGTGTGGACCAAAGAAACTTATATTCTTCTCCTTTTTTCTCCTCACAACAACCCAATGAGATAGGTTAGGTTGAAAGTATGTGACTGGTCCAAAATCACCCAGTGGGAATTCGAACTGGTGCCTTCCAGACCCTACTCAGATCTGGCCCCAATAAATTCTCCCTCAGAGACTGAACCAGGCCTTGAAAGGGCCCTGCCTTTTACTCAGAGAAACCCACCCTGGAATACTGTGGATGCCTAGCAACAGCCACTGAGGGAAAGTTTGTTAAAGTTACAGGCACTCCTTTTGTTATTTTCAGATTCTTTAAAACTGCCCAATGCTTGTTTGTTTTTTAGATTTCACATTTCTCCACAAACCTGTGGCCCTTTTCAGGTTTGTTGAAAGATCTGTCTTGCCTGTTCATGGCTCCAGTCATTGGATTTAAGTATCCAAAGATTTGGCCAACTTCACTATTAGTAAATAGATTTTCATGTGGCACTTGAGCACATTTATTTATTAATATGCCTTTAATTCTTTTTTTAACTATGTTTTGGAATAATCAGGGAGTTACGCCGTGAAGTCATTATGTTGGCTTGCAGCTTTGGCAATAAGCACTGCCACCAGCAGGCTGCAACATTAATCTCAGATTGGATTTCCAGCAACAGAAACAGGTAAAATAAGTTTTTTTAAAATAATAATAATAATAAATTAAAGAATAGCTGTATCTTGAGATTTGGGAATTCTGTGGGAGAAAGGTAAATACTGGATTTTACAAGCATGAAGCTGAAGAGGTGAAGAGTGAAATGTGCAATGGGCAATGTAGCCATCTGTACCCCACCCCCAACCACAAAAAATCATGCTGCTTTGGGTCAGTGGACTTGAAGGATCAGTGTAGGGGACAAACTGGGAGTCTGCTGCAAAAGGAGAGAATCTGCACCCTACCCTCCTCTGTAAATGGAAATTTTGTTCCATCTGAGAAGCTGCTGAATGACACCATAGTATCCAAGCCTGTGTATACAAACCCTACTCCCCATCATCATAGAGAAGTGTAGCTGTCTCCACAAAACAGTAACAAGTTTTCTTTCCTGCAACTTTAGATTGAACTTTCACCATTTTGTCTTTAAAGACATGAATATTATTATGAATGACTACATCACAGAGATGATTGTAGAGTCTTTAACTTTATGCTTCTATAAAACGGGGATAAGCTAATCTGGTGAATTAGAAATTGATTCTAGTAGAAATGTTAATATAGATATACTAGGAATAAGGCCCGTTGTGGAAATAAATACAATGGGCTCTAGAAAGAGGCTCTGGGAGAGTGCCATGGCCTTGGGTACCCAGTGTCAATTTGCTGTGGCGACCTCAGCAGGGTATAATGACACAGAGTCCACCATTTTCTCCAGGGGAAGATCTCTGCCATCTGAAGAGCAGTTGTAATTCAGCATGATCTCCATTCCTCCCCTGGAGATTGGCAACAATGGTTCCCCATTAGGAAATGGGTGGTTTGAAGGGTGGAGTCTATGGCATCGAACCTGTCTGAGGTCCCACCCTTGCTGAAACCTCACCCTCTCCAGGGTCCACCCTCAAATCTCCAGGAATGTCCCCACCTGGAGTTGGCAACCCTACCTCCCAGCCAGCCAATCATCAACCTCACTCTTCAAGTTTCCATTCCCCCCCCCACAGCCTCCACCATGCTCTGAAGCCGTGACTGCTATGTCACATTGGCTGTCATAAAGGGTCCATCTCAGCAGGGTTTGAGGACATAGAGTCCACCATTTTCTCCAGGGGAACTGATCTCTGCCATCTGGAGAGCACTTGTAATTCTGAGTGGTTTCCAGCCCTCGCCTGGAGATTGGCAACCATACTTCCCCTGGTGGAAAAATAGTCTTTCTCTGCAATGGGGACCGAAGCAGCTGACATCATTCTTCTCTCCCCCTTTTTAACTTGCACAACAACCCTGTGGGGTAGGTTAGGCTTAAAGTCTGTGACTGGCCTGAAATCACCCAGTCAGCAAGAACCTGGGTCTAGCAGATCCTGCTCTGAAGCACTGACTGCTATGCCTAGGGTAGCCTACTTCCAGGTGGAGCCTGAAGATCACCAGGTATTGAACTCCAGACAACAGATCTTCCCCCCTCCCTTGGAGAAAATGTCTGCTTTGGAGGGTGGCCTCTATGGCATTCTGTTCAGCTGGCCCCAATGAGTTTTCTCCCAAAGGCCATCATAGGTGTGGAAAGGGGCTTTCAGAGAAGCAAGCTTGGTTGCCTAGCAACGGGCACTGAGGAGAAAGTTGTCGGCTCTGATGATGGAATAGGGTTCCCAACCTCTAGGTGGGGCCTGGGGATCTCTCGCTTTTACAGTGGATCTCCAGGTGACAGAGATCAGCTCCCCCGGAGAAAATGGCTGCTTTGGAGGATGGACTCTATGGCATTGTACCATGCTGACGCCCCTCCCCTCCCCAAACCCCACCCTCTTCTGGATCCATCCCCAAAGTCTCCAGGGATTTCCCAACCCAGACCTTGCGACGCTGTGATGGAAATACCTGAAGATTTTGGGGGTGGATCCTGTGGAGGGCAGCATTTTTGGGGGGTGGGATAGAAGGACTCAGCAAGCTATAATGCCATAAGGTCTACCCTCCAAAGCAGCCAGTTTCTCCTGGGGAACTGATCTCTGTGATCTGGAGATCAATTGTTAACAGTGGGAGATCTCCAGGTCCCACCTGGAGATTGGCAACCCTAGGGAGAAATTCAGCCACACAGCAGGGGGTTTAGGAGAGTGGTTTGATGGTCGCTGGCCCTCCTCATTAGCCAGCCAGCTGTGGTGGAGCTAAGCAGGAGAGAAGGCCTGAGGAATTTCACACAACCAATATGTTCCCTTTCAGGAACTCTTCTGTAACGGTTTCTGTCAGGCATTTTACACAGAATCTTATTAGTACCGGTTACCTAACAGAACGTATTGGCCCTTTCACACAGAAATGTGCCTCTCTTGTTGGGGAAGCATTCCTGAGCGAGTTTACCTTGAAACCTCCTCCCAAGCGTTCTTCAGTGCTTGTACCGGTCCTGAAGCACTACGGGGTGCTGTGTGAAATGCCCCCTGTTTCTGACAGTTTATTCTGGGCACACTGGCAGTGTGTGGGGGAGGGGGTTATGCTGATAGTCCATTGTCTTTTCACTGACAGAAGCAGGCCACTGAGGGGACAGTTAGACCCACCTGGCAGTGGGCAGAGGAGAAGAGTCGACCCAGCACCTAGTCGGTCCTTCCCCTTCACTGGCTCCCTCCAGACTGAGGCCGGGACGCTGGCCGGTGACTCTGTGGGCGGGACTGAGGCAAAGCAGGGAGAGAATGCAGCCAGTGGCCAGGGTCCCCCTTTTGAGTGGCAGTCCATCCAGCCTACAGATTTTGGCGCCCCATGGAATCTTGCCCCTTGGAATCTTAAAACGGCTTTATATAATAGGAAAGATATAGTACAGACTCCATATCTGTTAGTATGTTTTTATCTTGTTTTTTCCCTTTTCTTTCATAAAAACTCAATAAAAATTTATTATATAAAAAAGAGATGATTGTAAAGTCCTTGAGATGATTAGACAGAATTTGAGTCCTGTAACACCTTTAAGTACCAACAAAATTTTCTGGGGTATAAGCTTTTGTAAATCAGATAACATTTGTACCTGACAAATTGAGCTTTGACTCAGAAAAGCATATGCTCTGAAAAATCTTGGTTTTTTTTTTAATTCAAGCTGCTACTGGACTTGAATTTTGTTTTGCTATGATAGACTAATATGGCTATCTGCCTTGAGATTGTTGTGAGTACATGGAGTTTCCATAGTTCTCAGTCTTCAAGAGGTGTAAGCTAAGGTAAAGATACATCTTTGAAGGTGCAAATAGGAAATATTTAAATGTTTCATTACATGTAAAAAAGTTTGATTGAGTGACCTTTAAGTAGATCTTTTCACATGATATCTTCCTGTAGCTTTGCTTATATAGTTCTACTAGCCTGATACCCATGCTTTGCTACAGTATTTACGTTCCGTAAATCCAGTTATAATACTGATGATGTGAAGTTTGAAATGTAACATTTGTGGTAGGAATTCTAATGGAGAAGATTGTAGTATACAAAAGGAAGTGAGCCACATGTACAGTTTTTCTCTCTCTACTGAAGGACCTCTCTACAGACCACATTGGTGGTTCTGCCCTCAGGTGCTGGGATCACCAGGCTGCTTCGTGAGCTCACTCTGGAGCAGGCAACATAGAACTGTCCATTTAAGAAGCAGTCATCTGTTATGTCAATTCCTGCCACCTTCCACGAAAGTGATGGCCTTTCTACTGGTGTTCCTGGATTGTTTTGCCCATATGGAGACTGTGTTGTTCTGAGGGCCTCAGGGTGATCTCTCTTGTACTTGGCCTGTGCAGCTCAGTGCCCCTCAGAAGTACTACATGCAAATATCTTTGCTGCATTCCTAAGTTACCTCCTCCTTGTAGCGTTAAAGTACCCTGGCCCTGCTCCGACACCTGACAGACACCCGCCTGTCTGGTGTGTGTGTGTGTGGGATTATGTTTAAAGGCATCTGGGAGGCTGGGCCAGCAGCAGTTCTAAGGCAATCCTGCTGAGCAAACCTTCCCGGCCGCTGTAAGCATCCCACCTCCTCTCCTACACCTGACAGGCAGCTGCCTGTCCAGTGTAGGAGGGGGAGCAGTATTAGAAGCCACTGTGGAGGTGGAGCCAGTAGGATCACTAAGGCATTACTGCTGGGACGGGCTCCCTCGTGGCTTTAAGCACCCTGCAACCACTGCTGCACCTGACAGACAACCACCTGTTAGGTGTCGAAGGTGAGGGGAGTGTGTTGGAAGCCTTTGGAGAGGCTGGGCCAGCAGCATCACTGCACCTCACAGATGGTTGTTGGCCATTCCTGATTTCCTCAACTGCCGTTAGCTCTCTGCAGTCTTCTGTAATGTTTTTTTACCTCAGAATGCTGAGCTCTGCAGCTGACCAATCAGAGAGTGGGGGGTGCAAGGAGGCAGCCACATAGGAATCAATGATGGGAGCACATTTTACCCCTTTTGACCCACTTAGGGGTCAAATTTCTAAAAATCCCTTCTTAGTGAACACCTAAGCCATGGTAGGTGTGCTGTCCCCGAATTTGGTGTTTCTAGGTCCAGTGGTTTGGCCTGAGCATTGATTTTATGGTGAAGGGACTGTCTTTTATATAGATAGATAGATTGTAAATGAAAATGAGAAATACTGAGATTGGAGAAGAAAAATATGTGCTAGTAATTTTCTTTTGCATGTTTCTGATAAGTTATGGTAGGTTCAAAATTAATGAACATGTGTCATGTTCTGTGCAGTTTAGATATTCATGTATTTATTGTGTGTAGATTATTTTGTGACTTCTGGATGTGTAGAATAAAGTAGTGTTAATTACATACATGTTAGGGAATCATCCATCCATGGTTGATCTTCTTTTAGAGTTAGTGGAGTATGTTATCCCTGAAAGGGTTAAACATTCCCTACTATGTAAAACATTTCCCTTACTAAATGCACATGTATCAAAATAGCTAGACCAGTATTGAATGAAAGAGGCATCCATGTTCCTAACACAAGACTATTGCGTCAGAAAACTAAAAAAAGGAAAATAGTATGTAAGTACTTTACAATTGCTCTACTCCTTTTCTTTACACATCAGAGTAGTGACAGCATGAATTGCAGATATTGCCTGAAAGCACGAGTATAAATCTGTGGTGGTATCATTGTGTTGAAACCACTGAAAATCTTTGAAACCTAGATCACTGAATGAAAACTAGCAAATCTCATTTAAAATAAATATATGCAGCCATTTAAATATGTATTGTGAATTAAAATGCAATTGCTGAAATTCATCTCTAGTTCTGGGCTGTGGAAGCTATTGCTTTCAGAAAATTAACATGTTTGCTGCAGCCCTTTCATGTGTGAAGAAGTACATTACTCACACTCCTTACCTATGACAGCATAGTGGCTCAGCCTAAAAAAATTAAAAGAATTACCATACGGGCTGCCTGAGCCCGAGAATCAGCCTTGTTAACCTCTTTAACCTTCTCAATGCATCAGTTTTGAAAGCAAAACTTGCTTTATAATATATTATTCCTTGCAGAGTTTCTTTTAGAGATAAGTCCACTACATTTGTATTCTGGGCTATAAAGCTGAAAGAAAGAACAGTGGCAAAAGAATGTTTTGTAAGCTCCCCAACTACAATACCAAAATAAAATGCTGAGTTGTAAGACATCTACTGTAATACCTGAATCATTTAAGCATGACTTTGGTAGTGGTGTTGCTCCTGAAAACCTTTTATTTGTAGTCAGGGCTTAGCACACTTGTGGTAACATTTGAATGTATTCTCCACATACTGTATGGTTAATAGCCATCCCAGTACAACTGGCCTCTACAGTGGTACAGTGTAGCATGGTGTGCAAGCTGTCTCTCATGGCAAGCTGATTCAAATCTTGCCATCATCTTTTAAAAGCCTCAGTCATGTAGAAGTGTTTGCAGCCATGCCTCTGAAATAGTAGTTGGATCAGCTGCTAATGATGTACTTAGGACATGATCTTTGGGGAAATAGATTTGTTACTCTGATTACTTTGTCTCTAGCATACAGTACCCAGAAATGTTCAATTATAAATCTGGAGATCATAGCAATTCTTGCATCAATTTATCTAGTTCTTTTAAAAAGCTATTGATACTTATCAAAGCTAGAGATACCTATCAAAACATCCAGTAGGAATGAATTCTAACTATCCATTGCATGAATAAAAAATGGAGGAAGGAATTGTTGGTACTGTTGACATAGCAAACAATTTTTTCCATCCACTTTTATTTCATTTAATAAATGACAGTTCAGATAAACATAACAAGCATTAAATCACAAAGATGTTCACGCAATGTACTTCTACTCTTTTAAGGCTGAAGGGACACTTGCACTGCCTGCCATGTTGACACCCACTTCTATGTAGAAACTTTCCCTGGCTTTGAATGCCAGGTTTTACTTTCTTCCTCCCAGTTTCTAAAGTATGAAAAGGGAGAAAGCAGACCATCAGTTTGAGGAATATAATGTGGGCAAGGGGAGCTTTAACTGGATGACTAATTACTTCTCAAAATATCTGTTTTATTGGCATAATTAATATGTGTGATCTTCAGTTAATTGTTTGGTTTAGACAGCACAAGTCTTTGTTACCTGTTTGTAGATATGACTGTCCCTCTGTGTGGAAAAGGAGTGGATTTCTTTTTCCTTTTAAGCTGTGGTGTTATCCGTCTATTACATTTTTATCTTGCCCTTACTCTGAGACAGCTTATATGGTTCTCTCCTTCTATTTCATTATTATAGCAAATCTGGATAATGGAAACATTTGTTAAAAAGCAAATTTACATTTACTTTGAAACCGATTAAGCATCTTGTTAATGGCAACATGGGGATGTAGATAAGAGAGAACTGAACCCAGTTGAAATGACAGCATTGAACAAACAACCAGACACAAGAATGAAGACATATCACACTGCAACTAATGTTAGATTCAGATTCACTGTAGGTAATCCAAAGAACTAGATGCTACTTGTTGAAGGACAAAAAAAATCAATATCGTTTTTGCAAAACAAGAGCATTCCCACTCACCTAATTTTCATAGAACTCTCTTAAGTTCGTTTCTTGTAACCTACATATATTCAATTTGCAAAAAAGGCATGAGAATGTAGCTTAAAAAAATTAAATGAACAGCCACGTGGTCTCCTGTGTTGGACTAATATTGGGGACACTTGGATTCAAAATTCCAGTTTAACTATGAAGCTCACTGGTTGATCTTGGGCAAACCTCTCTCTCTCTCTCTCTCTCTCTCTCTCTCTCTCAGCCTATCTTTGTTCACAGGGTTGTTAAAACAAAAATAGAGAATGATTAAGACATCGTTACCTCCTTGGATGAGGGGTAGGATAAAAAATATAATAGATAAAGTATTTTTAAAATTAAGGGGAACAGCACCTTCTCTACAAGGAAAAGCTTGTAGTGCTGTTTTTTTTTTAAAAAAAAAAACTTCATACATCCTGAAACTCTTTAGTATCTATCCAAGATTTTAAAGGGGAATTCTCAAGTCCTAGCTTCCTAACATATCTATTTCTATTCTTAACTAACATCTCCATAAATAGATTGCAACAAATGACACTTTGTCTCCTGTACTGCCAAATCCTTCCTGTTCCACTTCCTAAGCTGATCTACTACTCTCCCAAAACCAGCTACCTGCTGCTGCAAGTAAGGGTACATTGATAGTACATTGTTGTCCCAGGTACCGACCAGCTACCTTATCTACTGAAGAAAGCATATCTTTTGGAACTCTTGCCTTCTTATTATACCAAATAAATTCATCCAGTGCTAACTGAATTCTCCTCGACATCTCTTATGACACTGCAAAGGAAGAGCCATAAATAAATAATTAAATAAAAATCTTGGTAAGTACTTCATCTTGATAGCAGCTCTGACTAACTAGGATTATCTAAACCAACACCATTTTTTCAAAGAAAGTTCCACCTTCTGAATTAACAGCTTCAGATTTTGCACTAACAAAGCTTCTGTCATCCTGGAAAAAGACACTCTCATCAGTCCTCCATCCCAAACTCACACTTGCTGAAATACTTTCCTTTTCCTCCAATGAGAAAATAATACTAATTTTTTAAAATTTATTTTATAACCGGAAATTGAACCAAACCTATCCTCTAATTTTAATAAACAAGTGAGATCACTGGATTTGTGACAGCGAACACCACATCATCTGCATAAAGTAATAATTTCCTTGCCCTTTCGCCTATCACAAGCCCTGAGATGAGTTCTTATCTCACCTTAATTGCCAATACCACTACCACTGACTTGAATTGACTATATACAAATCAAACAACAGTGGTGACAAATGGCAATCCTACTGCACCCCATGACATAACTGGAATTGCAGAGAAAAAAAACCGTGAAAACAAACCTGTGTCCCTGGACCCATATATACACAAATCTATGCATTTACAGATCCCTGTAACAAAACACAAAGCTTTCAGCATATCTCTCTCTCTCAAAAAAAAAAAACAATTAAACCTATCAAGTGCTTTTTCAGCATCCACAAACAGAAAGGATGCTGGTACTTTGTGCTGTTCTGCATAACCAAATTCATTGACCTCTAAACATTGCTGGACATTTCACATGCCACCTGAACACCTGTCTGGTCTGATCCAGTTCAACTATTCATAATTATTCTTAATCTATAAAGGCTAATCCTCTCCTCCATTCTCATAACAACCCTATGAGGTAGTTTAGGCTGTGAGTGTGTTACTGAACCAAGGTCATCCATCAAGCTTCCAAGACAAGAGTAGGTATTTGAACCTAAGTCTCCAAGATCTTAATTTGGCACTCTAACCTTGACACCATGTATAGAAATGCCCTTCAACCTTGAATTCTTCCCTGTTAATAGGATTTGCTCTACACATGGTTAGTAATGCTGATGGGCCTAGCCAAAGTGGAACAGAAAATTTACTATCTAACACTTTAGCTAAAATGTCACACCTAAAGAACAGAGACTGGAAAAACCAAAAGGCTATATTGTATTTTCTGCCTTTCTGGATAGGGAGATTAGGACTGACTACAGAGGAGGAGGGGCTCCTAAGGGGAAAATATAAAGGACACAAGAAGGAGGGCTTCTTTGCTTTATTCTTTGCTTCCTCAGATAGACAACAGCCATGTGTCTTGACCATGTGTCATTTTGACCTTGTGTCAAGAGACAGTGGAGAGAAGTCCCTGAACTGGGAGGTAATACCAGGCTTTTAAATTGCTGTAAATTTAAGAGTTAACAGCCAGTCCTAGCAACAACAACATTAGGGTATGTGTAGAGTTAGAAGACTGCATGTTTTCACCTTTTCTGTGTAAACTTGTTCAGTTTCTTGCTTGTACAGATTGTGTACACTTTTATTTGCTTATTACATTTTCCTATAATTTTAATGTTTGAAGCCTGATCCCTGTGCCCATACAATACCTGATTTAGTCATGCTTTCCAGAGTTTGATAAAGAGGAGGGACTGTGCCATCCCTAAAGAGCACAATCGCAAAGGAGGAGGAGGAGGAGATTGGATTTATATCCCGCCCTTCACTCACTTGGAGTCTCAAGAGTGGCTTACAAACTCCTTTCCCTTCCCCTCCCCACAACAGACACCCTGTGAGGTAGGTGGGGCTGAGAGAGCTCTGAGACAACTGTCCTTGAGATAACAGTTGGTATAGAGCTATGGCTTGCCCAAAGTCATCCAGCAGCTGCATGTGGAGGAGTGGGGAATCAAACCTGGTTTTCCCTGTTTCCTGAAGATAATCAGGTGTGAACCCTCTACCCCCACAGGCCAAAGATGAAATGTAAAACATGAACCACTGTATATCCTTTTTAAAGAAAAAGCTATTACAGTGGCATCTCTAGAACCACCATGTGTAACAAATAATTAATTATAATCCATTGCAGAATCTCACCAACCTTCTTTGAGCACATCTCTAAGAGACAGCATATAATGCTACTAGATAAAATTTAAAATTAAACAAAATAAAATAAATGGTGTCTCACAGAGCACTGGATCATATTTGTATTCCTAAAAGGCGAAGGGGCCATGTCTTGTAAGATGCAGTTCTTTAATGCTGTTCATTGCCATCCAAGCCATCAAGTTAGGGGAAAGGATAGCTCCTTTGGTCTCTAAAATTTAAAAGTGAACAACTACCTTTCTGTTCAGTAGCACCATAGATTTTAAAGATTATAGTTATCTTTTGAGTTAATAAAACCATAGATTTAATCAGAAGATACGCTTTAACTATTCTTTAAAACTGTGTAGTAATAAATCATTAGATGGTTTTTAATCTGCTTTAAAAGCAATGACCAAAAACTGTGCAGTTCTGCAAGCAGATGATGAGTTTTAGACTAATACATTACTTAGTTCACTGAGTAAAGTTACAGAATAAAACTATATATTTATTTAGCTGATCTTTCAAAATTATTATTGTACAGCTGCTTTATCTTCCTGTACCAATGCTAGGTGAGGTGGTAGCCATAATTACATAGATTTGAGCAGCAACACTGATGGCAAGCAGGTGGCCTCCATTTTTCCTTTTTCTCTCATGCAGAAAGTAACAATAGACCACGAGGATGAAAATAAAGGGATGTTATATCTAGAATTCAGATATGGTAAAGAGTGATGGGCTGCGGAAGATTCATCACTGTATGTTATGTATTTACAACATAAACCCCTTAGTCCCCAGGAGCTGTATTTTTACTGTGAGAAGGGGTTCTCTGACTACAATAGTACTATATATTGTTACAGCAAAAGATTATGTTGCACCTGTCACACGAGCCACTGGAGCTCCCCTCGCTGTCACTGTCCTCCCTGGCCGCATCTCGCGCCGCCACCACGTTTCCCTTTTATCAGGCAGCCAGGGCCTCAGATATGACCAAGGAGGGGAAGGGTTACATCACCACTTTCCCTCTCACTTGCCTCCTGGTGGGATTTACACGCACTTTCTCTCTCGCTGTGCCTCATCCACTCCCAGGCTTCTCCTCCCCGGCCCCTGTTGGCTGCCTCTCTTTTATGCCTCCCCCTCCCCACACCTTACGCTCCTGTGCTCCCCTCTGCTCTAACCCCGCCCCCCTTCTTATTTCCCAATGCCGACTCCTGGGAATGGCTTCCGGGCCTGCCCAGTCCACCCTCCCGCGCCCCTGTGCGCAGAGCCCTGGGGCAAACCTGTGCTCTTGCGCCGGGCTTGCGGCCCGGCGCGGTCAGTGCTGGTCTGGATCCGATCTTTCCCCCTCCCTGCTGCCGAAACTCGTGGCTGACTGCCGCTGCTGTCCCCCGCATCCCGCCTCACCCTTCTGCACTGGTGGGGCTCTCCCAGGCGTACTCTCCCCCCTGTCCTCCCCCTGGCCTGTGGCAGTCCTGCGGGGTGCCATCGCCAGTGCCGCGCCCCTCCCAGCCACTTGGTTGTCAGCCCCCCTGGCCCCGGGGAAGGGGCCGGCATCCTCCTCCTGTCGCCCTCGTCCCCCTCGCTGCCCTTGGTGGGCGGATCAGGCCCTCGTCCGCTCGCCTCCTCTTCACCCTGGCTGGTAAGTGTAGGGGCTCCACCGGGGGGCACCGCAGGGCTTTCCTTGCGAGGGGCAGGGTCCCAGGAGCGTGGACCAGTCCCGCGAGCAGGACAGCACCATGGCCTATAAATAGGTCAGCTAGGGGATTCTGTGGTTGCAGAAGGCTAAGACAAGATAGGGGCATAGATTACTGTCTAATTCTCTGTTATAGAGAAGAATCCTCATAGTCATAAAATAAATATATTGAGCTACTGGTCATCAAAAGTTATCAGAAGCAATGGAATTAGTTTTACATTTTTAATATAGCATAGGTGTGCCAGCAGATGGAATCCTTTGTCTAAGTATTACTGCACATGTGTACAAACAGGCACCTGGCCATGCTGAGCACACAAACAGTATTTCATCATGTGACATGAGAGCAAGGGTCTCCAATGTGGTGCCCATGGGTGCCATGGTGCCCACTGGTATCTTTCCTGACGTGCTCCAAGATCCTTAGAAAGTAGGAAAGTGCTTCTGTCCATTAGGGTTTCTGACTGGCCATCTGATTTGTTGTGCAAATCTATAAAGTGTTGCTTTGCCAGTAGCTGCACCACAACACAAGGATCTTCACTACATAACTGTAAGTAAGCTGCATGTATACAAGAAAATATTTTAAAATAATATGTTCATTTTAAAAGGCACCCTGTTAAACAGAGCTTCTGCCTGAAATGTTGAAAGAGTTACTATTAAGGTTATGTTAGACTTCATTCTAGGCTTGCCAAACAAGTGCTGACTGGAAACAAAATTATTCAAAAGCAACATCACTGACATTGCTACATCACTTCCAGGTACAATCTGGAAGTGACGAAGGGTAGCTTCATGAATCACTGGAAACTCTAGGGGGTACCCACCCACCCCTGTCCCTGCACCCAGCTGGTTGCCAGTCTTGGCCTGGCAACCCTACCTGACTCCCTGACATTTTGTGGTTGGCTTCTCCTCATGCAAGAGCCATTTTGTGGCTGTCCCCACCATGCTGTTTCAAAATTCCAGAGATGCTCACAGGCTTAAAAAATGTTGGGGACTTCTGCATTAGAGGTTGGGCATGGTAACAAGTACTCTCAGTTAAGAAGGCAAGTTATTAATCATGTATCTAAAGAGGACAAACATGAAGGTTGTCATGAAATCAGCTAAACTTTGGTGAGGTCCATGTCAGAAGTGATTTTGGTAGCATCATTGTTTAACAAACATAAGGGCACTATGTCAGGTCTGCTTATGGTCACATAAATAAACACAGGTTGTAGTAGAAACAGTTTCTTCATTATTGGTACCCCAAAGTGAATTTAATAATATGTACTCTCCTGTGTGAGATTCTCATACATTTTAACATTTCTTTAGCCACTACAGTAGAATCAGATTTATTTATTTATTTATTTCAGATTTCTACCCCACCCTCCCAGCCAAGGCCAGCTCAAAATTGAGAAGATTTCTATGTTTTCTTTCTACTCAAATAGGCTCCCCAAGGCAGCAAACATCAAAACATCAAAATATTTCAACATTAAAGCATCAAGACATTAAAACATTTTTAAAGTGTATATAAATTATTTAAATACATATAATACCACAACCAGAATATAAATAATTTAAACATGTATAATACCATAACCAGGGAAGAGGGCCAGTAACAGTGTGGGAATGCCAAAAAAAAAAGTCTTCACCCACTAGCCGAAAACAACAATAGAGGAAGACAGATGAATCTCCCTGAGGAGAAAGTTCCAGAGTTTTGGTGCCACCAATGAGAAGGCTCTTTCTCAGGTTGCCACCTGTCTAATGTCAGATGGTAGGGTCACACAAAACAGGGACTTCAAAGATGACTAGAGTGGATGGGTAGGTTAATTAGTATATATGAACATACAGTAGCAGAATATATTATTTCCTGACATAAGTATTTTCAAATATGTTAGTATATATTTCTTTAACTATGTTTTCCAAGTTCTTCAATCACATTACCTCTGTAATTCTTACAATTTCATGGCTCATTATCAGTTTCTTCTCTTAACCAGTAAGCTACATTAGCATTATGGGCTGCTATTTACCACATGCATATGTCACTGGGGATATTAAAATATGTCTCCTAATGAGTAATATCTCTGCCCAAACTTGCTTTGGAATTGTGCTCAACACTGAAGTATTTGCCAGAAAAACTCAGCAACTGTACTTTTTCTAAGCTAATTTCTGAGTCATCGTTGAGAACACCCCTAACCCAACTTATCTAGTGGTGGGCAGCACTTTCAGCTGGTGGTGCTGATGATGGCAGTTGGGCAGTTAGACAAAGAACAAGCAGAAATGGAATACCTGTCTTCTCCCTCTTTCCTCATTTCTTTGTAGCATTGGCTTGGGAAATGTTTTTAAGGTACTAGAACATCATCCAAGGCTACAGAAAGGGGGAAGGAGGGGGAGCAAGGAAATTCTCTTCCAGCCTGCCAGCTGATTGGCTGGCCAGAACCCTGCCTTCCTGGCTACCCAAATGTCACCACTAGTGTTGTCCACCTGACACAAATCGCTGCAGTAAAGTATGTGAGATTAGGGCAGATAGGAAGAAATGTTCTCTGCTTGCTCAGGTATACACTCCCCAAGTAGAAATGGGGCTGTAATGAGTAAGAACTTTCAATGAGAAGGCTGTAACCTTCATATTGAATGTAAGCATTTTGCGCTGTTTTAATTCATATGGAATACTGTGCAATCATCTAGAAGGAACCTCCAAACACTATTTCCTGAGGCAATGAGTCGGATTGATCTCTATGAGGTGGATGCTATGAGTGTCAAATTTCAAACCCAAAGAGTCATACTTTCATTCAAATCAACACAGATACCTCAACTTTTATTGCGATCTAGGGAATACTTGGCATCCAAAGGCATATTCCTTACTCGCATTTTTAAGAATGAGATCATTTACCCACTGCTACCTAACAGAAAATGCCCAAGCAGGCAGAACTGCCCCTCAGAACTAAGAACGACAACGATGATGCAAAAATAAATGTCTCAAGTGATCCAGCCAACTCTTTCTTCCAACATACCTGAGGGACCGCCTATCCCCATATGTTCCCCAGTGGGCACTCCGGTCCGGGGCCCAAAATCTACTTTGTGTGCCGGGCCCCAGGGAGGACAGACTTGCCAGAACCAGGGCTTTTTCGGTGGCGGCTCCTGTCTGGTGGAATGAGCTCCCAGAGGAGATCAGGGCCCTGCGGGACCTTATGCAGTTCCATAGGGCCTGCAAAATGGAGCTCTTCCGCCAGGCCTTTGAATAGGAGCCGCCACCATTGGTGCCACATCGTGATTGACAGCCGATGATGTGTGGCCACCCTGGATGCAGCCCAGGCCTGACGACCAGGGAAGGTCGTTTCCGACCCTGATGCCATCTGAATTTTAATGACTGGAAACACTTTATTGAAATGTTGTTGTTCTTATGACTTAATCTATGGGTTTTAAACTGATTTTAAATGTTATTGTATTGGATACAGCACATTGTGCCCTTGTAAGCCGCCCTGAGCCTGTTCGCGGGGAGGGCGGGGTATAAAAATCAAATAAATAAATAATAAATAAATTCTGACAAGTACCTTCTACGTGCATCTGGCTAAGTGGACTATGAAACATAAGAGCCATGCTGGATGAGACCAAAGGCCCATCTAGTCCAGCATTCTGCTCACACAGTGGCTAACCAGCTGCATCTAGGAAGCCCACAATCAAGAAGATTGCAACAGCATCATCGTGCCTGTACTCCCCAGCAAGTAATTTAAAGAGGCATACTCCCTCGGGTTCTGGAAGAAGATATCCATCATGATCAGTAACCACTGATATCCCAAGTCCTCCTTGAATGTGTCCACTCCCCTTTTAAAGCCTTCCAAGTTAGCAGCGAGGACCACATATTGTGGAAAATTAACTAAACACCGTGTCATACATAATTTTATAAACCTCTTTCATGTCTCCCCTTACTCACCTTTTTTCTAGGCTAAACAGTCCTAAGCATTTTAACTGATCCTCTTAGGTAAACTACTCCAAACCCTTGATTATTTTGTTGCTCATTTCTGTGCCTTTTCAAACTCTAACATATCCTTTTTCAGGTGTGGTGACCAGTACTATACACAGTATTCCAAGTATGGTCTCACCATAGATTTGTATAAAGGCAGTGTGATAGTGGCAGTTTTATTCTCTATTCCTGTTCTAATTATCACCAGCATGGAATTTGCCTTTTTCACAGCAGCTGCACACCTCACCACTCACCCCTAGCTAAAGCCATTTATGAACAAGCTGAAAAGCACCAGTCTCCTCCCCATACAGATCCTTGGGGGGAAGTACATGCTGGATTTTTTTTTAAAAAAAAAATCATGATGATTTCATGTGCTACAAGATTTTTATTTTTATCTGAAAATAGTTTCCTCTCAGCACAATGGATTGTTTCCTTAATTCAAGTTAAGAAAAGGCTGAAGCCATGCGATAAAAATGTCTGACTTGCCAACTTTTGATATGCTACAATTCGTGAGTATGGCATCTTCCCTATCGTTGTAAAGCAGATTAGGTTAGAAATCCAGAAATACTTAACAACCTGTGGCATCCTGCCATGTCTCACCCTACCCAACTGTTGGCCATCTTGCCATAAGTCCTGTGTCCTCCCTGGGCCTCAGAATTGGAAACAGGGGGTGGATTCACCTCAGTTGTCTTTTCCACAGGCAGCAGCTCTCATAGCCTGGAGCTGAGCCCGCTTCTCTTCTCCAGCCATCATTGGGAGTTTCCCTTTTAACCTCCACTGTCTCCACCAGTCCCCCACTGGCACCCAACTCTGGGCTAGGTTCCACCCAGTTGGTGCCTTGGCCATTCCCTGGCCTGAGGCCAATGACCTTAATTACCTCTTCCCTTTGCCTACACCTGTCCTTGCCCTGCCATTCTCTGACTCCTGACTCCTCACAACCAGGCAGAATAGCTAGAGGGCTACTGAGTCTCTGGGCCCTTCCCATCTTGCAGTGAGCCCACCTCCCATTGCTTCCAGCAAGCTCAGTCTTCCAGCTGGACTATCCCCTGCTGGAGCCTGTCCTGGTGGCACCATCCACACCTTTGCCAGGCTGTGCTGTTCCACCAGTCCTGGCCTTGCTGCTGGCCATTTTGGGTGAGGTTGCCCTTGGCTGTTTTGACCTCCCCCCCCCCCCCAGGACAGTAGAAAGGACACACCAAGGTAAGGCTTCATCAGCACGAGCAGGAAAGGCATCCCTCAGTCCAAAGCTATCTCCGGACACAAGCCTAGATAGGATTGGATAATGGACTAAATTGGTCAAAAGTTATTGATCTTCCTTCCTTTACTTTTTACAAAAGCGATTAGGAGAGCATTATTCATGGATGCTGTACTGCAAGAATGCAGATTAGTATGGTAATGTGCTACAGCCTGAACTGATTTGTTAGAAACTAGTAGTACCCCATAGGCAGCACAACTATCACAGTGTGTAAAATGGCAATTATTACATATGTTCAGAAGTTCAAAACATTTGTATTCTTATGGGAGTTTTGTATTTTAAAAATTCTGTAATTAGTGCCATCAAATGAAATAAACTTTGGCTAAATTCTCAGAATTAATCCAGGACTTCTGATTAATTTTCTTTCTTAAAAGTTTCCCTAAATGATTTGGAACATGTCAGTAAATCAAAGAACTGCCTAAACTGCATCCAATTACACTTGAAGAAATTAGAACACCATTTGCCTGGAAGATAAATAATTAAGAGCCCATTTTATAAATGTATTTCCATTTGTTAGAACTTAGTTAAAACACGAACAAGCATGTGCCAATTAATTATAACTTAAAAGATTGTTCTTAACTCTTTGTAAAGCTTTATTATTAATCATTGAGAAATAGATTTCTCTGTAAAGGCACAGCATGATTTTAATTATTTTTTCTGTTTAATTTTTAATGTTTTCCAAGAGTTTAATTTTATCACTATCTATGTTAGCCACATATTTTATCCTCACCATGTCTCTTTAAAAAATCACAATAGTATTAAAATAATTCATTTAAAAACACACTTTCAAAAGTTAATGCGTATGTACTTTCTGCAGTATTTATCATAGCTTTGATTTATAAAAATTACAGAAGGCTAGATAGCCCCGTTAGGTATTTAAACAAAAAAACTGCTATTTCTTCTCAAATAGTGTGCCAATATCGCCTGCTCCTGCAATAAAACTGAAGATGGGGCATTAGAGTTTTATAAGTGGTGTTTTCAAGGTCTACTTTAAAATGTAAACCTTGGGGATATTTTTTTGATTTTTTTTTTTTAGTTTAGAAATCTATTGTCCATATTAACTGGTAAAAGGAACAAGATTTCTTGCAAATAAATGACATCTGTTAGAAAGTTCATGGTGGAATCTGTGTTAAAAAACAAAATGTGGAAATATTTACTTTTTCATGATCAATGTCCTTTTTACACACAAAACATTTCTGACTCGGATTTTTTTCTACAAATTCTTTTAAAATGTTTATAGTTACATGCTTTAATTTGTGCTGTGCTTATTTATTTCCTAATAATGGAACAGAATTCCATTTAGCACATTTCATTGGGAGGATTTTGTTTGGGTGAAGTAGATGTGGGTATATAGATCTGCTGTTGAATGCATTCATAACTGAAAACAGACAAGGGTGTAGGTTATTGATTGACACATGATCAGAGCTATCTGTATTAAAAGTTTTTTCCTCAGCTAAAACCACAAATGACTCAGACATCCTTCACTGTTCAAATAAAGACTGTCACTTTAAACAGAAGATTCAGTTGCACAGAGATAGTATTGGAGATAGGATGATTGTGTATGTATGAGTGAGTGAGCCATGTCATATTCAGAGGGTTATTATGTTATGGTATATTTATAAAAAGCAGGAGTCTCTCCCTGGTCTCCTGCAGTTTCATCCCTGTTCCCATGTGGTCTGAGAGGTGCAAGAAAGGCATCTGGGCAACTTTATTCCTCCTACTCTCAACCAGATCCCCTCCTGCACTGCTTGGTGTGGGTAGCTGGAAAACTGGCCTTGTCTCAATCCCCTTTGAAAGCGGAATCACATATGCCTCTTGGCCATTCTCTGGCCACTGCAAGCAGAGTAGCACTCATGATAAGCAGGGAGCTGCTTTATCTGTCAGCACACCTGGGTTTGGATTCTCTTGGAAATGCCAAGAATCAGCTGTAGCACAGGAAACAGATCTTTGAAGGGGCCCACAGCAACCTCGCATTATTCCCCAGTTGGACCTGTGGATCTCCTCACCCCGTGGCATGTTCCAGATTACACAAATCTATATGGTACCAAAATAAAACATATTTTAAAATAATATTAGGGAAGTGATGCATATTATTATCTTCATATGTTATATAGATATAAGAGTAGACAGTGGACACTACTACTAGATTGCTTAACGATGTATAACTGCAGGTATTAACTCAGTAATCAGCCTGGCTTTACTTCACATGTGAGATAATGATGGCAGCTTTTATCCCCTCTCCCTTGCCATAATGACAAAATCAGGTCTACTTTGTTTCAGCAGCAAGCATAAAGGAAAATGGGCAGGCTTAAGAATTGGGCTCACATAATTCCATTTGCATTGGCTGTCCATTTTTTAAATCAAAATATGTGTAATTTTAATTTGCATGTTTCTCTTGTTGAAAATCCTGTTAACATAATATTACTGCAAATATCCTATTATAAAATCCTATTAACATAATATTACCTTTTTTTAAAAAAAAGAATACCATTAAATGTAAGAGACATCGTCTACTGCACAGGAGTTTCATTGATGGATGAAGACGTATGGGAGTTCATCTGGATGAAATTCCACTCTACAATTGCAGTATCAGAGAAGAAAATATTGTTAGAAGCCTTAACATGCAGTGATGACAGAAATTTGTTAAACAGGTGCGTTGATTGAACTGAGATTTACAATCTTTTTAAAACTTATTGTATACCAGTAACAGTATCACTTTCCTTCAAATATTCTTTTGTAAATGGAAGTATCGGTATTAACAGTGCATTCACACTGAAACAATCAGTTATGGAAATGCTTGTATTATGTCAGACCTCTTCTTCCAAATGACATGTTCCAAATTCCCATAGAAATCATTATGAATTGTGTTTCATTTTAGAGTGAACATTATCTTGAAGAAATCTTTAGAATGAAGGATAAAGTCTAGCCCTTCATTTGGATCCACCTTTTACCAATAACAATAGCACATTCCTGTAGGGTGCAACTTTTTAAATATCTCAGTCTTTCTTTCCTCATGTCCATCACAAATAGAAATGGAAAGCTCTACAATGAAATTCAATAACCATATAGTAATTTATGATCATTTCTGCAAGTCTTAAGATGTCAAAAGTGTAATGTTGAGATATTTGGTAAAAACTAATCACTTCTTTTCCTTCTCCCATTATGCAAGGCTTCTTAACCTATCTCTCAATTCAGAAGTTGTCTTGGACCAGGATGCAATTGATGTCATAATCCACGTAGCTAGAAATCCACATGGAAGAGACCTTGCTTGGAAGTTTTTTAGAGAAAAATGGAAAATACTGAATGCAAGGTAAAATTAGTATTTTAATTTAAAGTTTAGTAACACAATATTCATGTTTCAATAATGTTCTAAACCTTTCTTTATGTAGACCACTATATGATCTTTTCAAACTGCCTTTGTATTTCATTTTAGTAACTGGTTGCTAATGAATTTTTTTCTGTCATTTTAGACAGACCCGTGTTAGTAGCTGGCTGCTAGCAGAATCTGTTTACCTGTACATACAAACCCACGTGCCTCTGGTTAGCAAAGTGTGGTTGAGCCACTTTTGAGGGAAACTCCTTTTTTCCATTTTCAACTTCATTGCGCTTCTGAATCACTGTGGTGTGCTGTTTAAAATTCAGAGTACTTCCCACAATACCACTTTTTTCCCTGCCCCTTTTTGCTGTGCAATCTTTTGTGGACTTTTTTTTTGCGTTCTAAGTTGAGTGCTATAGTGCTAAACCAATAAAACACTTCAGTGCTATAGCAGCAACACTGAGGTGCATTGACTCCATTGATTCCATTGAGTCAGTGCATCTCAGTGGTACCACTATAGCACTGAGGTGTTACATCAGTTTGGCCATATAGCGCTCAACTTAGAATTTTTTAAAAAATAGTCCGAGGAAGATTGTACAGCGAAAAAGGATGGGAAAAAGGCAGCACTTTCTAAAATGACCATAGCGCTTCAGAGACAGCTTATTGATGGAAGGAAATCTGCTGTATGAAACCCCCATCCCTGTATCACTTTACTCAAAATCAGGCCAACAACGGATAATATCCAGTTTAGAACGATAATGTGAAATATGTACATACCTAAGTAACAATGCAGGGCATTTTCTGTGGTAGCTCCTCATCTGTGAAATGCCCTCTCCCTTAAGGCTCTCTTGGTGTCTAAGTGACTGTAAGATTTTCTCAGTTTTGTGTCCTACTTCTGGCTTGGGGTATGTTTCATGGATGATGTTATGTTATGTCCTTGAGCTGGTTTTTAATGGGTTGTTTGTTTTTATATTGAAATTTTATTTTTCTAATTGGAAGCCTCTTCGAGGACTCTGGAGAGGCAACGTAAAAATTTCCTAAGCAAATAATCAGACAACACAGAAACAACATCATTGCACTGTTCATCAGGAAACTATGTTGATAAATAAGCTCAGCTTTAGAAAAGTCATATCTGGTTATAATATGCAGGTATAAATAGCATACAAACAAGAATCCAAACAGACAGTTTGCAATTTCGATATCCTTTGGCATTTTTAATTATTTTCAGAGCTGCTTCTCAGTCTTATTCCATGTTGCGTCCCCCTCCTTTCAGTCCTTGGAGGAGGACAGTTCAATCCTTGCATGGGCAAGACTCCTCTGTCTTCCAATACTGTGCTGCAGTTCTGCACTGAAAGATAGGGAAAGTTGTTGCAGCCTTCCTGCGATACAGCAGCAGAAGACTGAGGCGTTTTACCCATGTAGTAGGCAAACTTCATAGCCAGCCCTTCTTCCAGACTAAGGTGAGGTTGAGGTGTTGGGGGCAGCACTTCTCACTCTGTATCCTCCCACAATTTCTCCTCAAATTTTGTATTCTGCTTCAGCTTCACCATAGTAAATTTTATTTTCTACATACACGGATTCTACCAAAGTGGTCTGTGCCAGAACTCTAGGAAAGGATTTGCTATGTGTTGCATTACTATAATAAAAATGTTTTAAAGTCTGAGTAATCAAAGGCATTTTCAATCAATATATTCTCTATTTTTGCTTTTCCCCTGCTGTCGAAGATATGGAGAGGCATTATTTATGAATTCAAAACTTATCAGTGGAGTTACAGAATTTCTTAATACAGACAGTGAACTAAATGAGGTAAATATTATGCAGGCTCAAAGCTTGCAATTGTGCTGTGTTCTTGGCCTCTGCAGTTTCCATATATTTGATAAGAAAGTTACACATATTAGCCATATAATATTTTATCATATAATGTTGCCTACAACTGCTCTTTCAATACTGTTTGGTAAGTATACCTTACATGAGTCTTCGGTAAAGCAAAGATGTCCCCTTTCAAATTGTTTTGATTAAGGGCTTGATCCTTTGCATATTTTCTCAAAAATATGTTTACTTTTAGTCCATGAGGACATTGAGACTTGCTTGTTTCAGTGCTGTTTACCTGGTGCTACCCTTGATGATTGCTCAGAAACTTCAGTTAATGCAGAGTATAACAGCAAAGTTGCTGACTGATGCATTTGTATGAGATTGGTTAGAGAGCCAGTTTGGTTAGAGAGCCTAATCTGGGAATTGGTTCTGAATTGGTTAGAGAGCCTAATCTGGGAAAACCGGGTTCGAGTCCCCACTCCTCCACTTGCACCTGCTGGATGACCTTGGGCAAGCCATAGCTCTGTACCAGCTGTTCTCTCAAGGACAATTGTTTCAGAGCTCTCTCAGCCCCACCTACCTCACAGGGTGTCTGTTGTGGGGAGGGGAAGGGAAAGGGAAAGACGTTTGTAAGCCGCTCTGAGACTTTAAGTGAGTGAAGGGCAGGATATAACTCCAGTCTCCTCTTCTCCTCATACCATCTGCAAATTCATTTCTGAGCACAAATCAAAGCTCTGGTGCTGTGATTCGAAGTGGGTGTGTTATAAGTGTTGCCTTCATCCATAAATGCCTGCCTTAATATCAGGATGTGAAATGAATATACCCTTCAAGTCCCTGTTGAGTGTTCTACCATCTACTGAATATAGGGCCACAGTCACACAGCCCTTTAAAGCCGGAGGAACTGCTGTTTCCTCCTGTATTTAAAGAGAGTGACTAGACCGGCCGCGGCTACTCTTGCACTGAAGCAGGCTCAATTGCGGGTTCCTCCCACATTTTCCGACCCCGGGAAAATCAAGTATTTTCCCGGAGGTCATGCGAGGAACCCGCGATTGAGCCGATCTGGACAGCCCTCTCTTGCAGTGATTGAGAGAGAGGGCTGTCTGATTGTCCCTCCCATTTTCCCCCCTTTTTTGCACTTGGGCCCTTGGGCGCTCAAGCACCCAAGTGCAAAAAGGAAAAAATGCCCTGCGCTCTGCTCCGGGCTCCGAGCCCTGCCGGTGGGCCGCTGCCTGGCACCCCCCAGCATGCTTTTCCCCAAACTTACCAGGCGGCGGCTGGCGGGGCCCGGAGCGGAGCATGGGGGAAGCCAGCCAGCCAGGACAGGTCCGGATTCGCCGGTGGCATCGGTGGTGGATGGGGGGGTGTAGAGTGCTCTCCTACGAGCCGACCTGGAAGGGTGCCCCCCCAGCCGCCACCGCTGCCAGAGTTGGGATATGTGAACATCCCAACCCAAAAGAAAAAATCCCGGATAAAGTCCCAGCAGGATTAGGGTGCCGTTTGACAACAGCCTAGGTGGGTGTCCACAAGGGACAAGGGTCACCTCACTCATGGAACTTCCTCCCCACCACTAAATGCATGGCAGTTCCTTTGTTATGTTTTAGCACCTCATGTGCCTTTAGTTTATGTATTTATGTGTTAGGTTTATGTATTTATGGCTGGATTTCTCACTCATGGGGCACTTTGGGCATTATTGCTGCTAAATTAGTTTCCTATTTACTTAAATCCTGTGATTTTTATCTGTCGCTATATTGGATACTGTAAATTCTGTCTCATATAAGAAGCTTAGCCTGGAATAACTCTGCAAAGCACTGCATATTTATTTTGCTGTGGCTTTTATTGACTGATGATTTTGATAGCTTGCTTTTCTTCTTGTACACTGCACTTAGAACCTAATGATTATAAAGCAATATATAAATATTTTATTTAACAAATACTCTGATAGATTATTGTGGCAAAGAATAATTTACTGCTCCAGACAGGGTTTGTAACAATGTCCAGTAGTTCCTTGAACTGATCCATAATACCCATTCCTTTGCAGTAAAGAATTAAATATATTCTTCATGCTTAATTCAACATATTTTTAGTAACAGAAGAAAACTAAAGCTCTTCAATGATGAAGCTTGGTTGTTTTAGCTTAACTTTGGCTTCCCAAGCTACATTAGGAGTGTTACCAATTTTCCCGATTTAGTTTCCAGTGTAGGAGTAAAACTTGATAAGAGCCCAGCTGTCTGCAACATAAAGCAGCTGGGCTACAGGAGAGATGGAGGAAGTGATGTTAATATAATCAGACATTGGCACGTCAGTATCTTCCAGCACAATTTGAAGCAATTGCATCACACCTAATTGATACAGGCTGTTGCCTTAGTGCATTTTGTAATAAATCTCCCTGTAAAATATCACTACAACCTTATAGCTTTGTCTTCAGTATCTGACTTGTTCGTAAGCTTTGAAAAGCATATTCATATCAGTTGACCCTCAAAGTAACCTGTTAAATTGTATTTCCAGCTAAAGAACTTTATAAAGACCTATGAGGAAGGATCTATTGCCTCTTTCTCCCGAGCTGTGGAAACTGTGGAAGCCAATGTTCGGTGGCAAACACTTTATAAAGAGGAATTATTTCAGTGGCTGAGGAAATCACTGACCCTCTAATCAGTGTTTCTGACAAAGACTTAGTACCACTTCTTGCAAGAGGAGAATCACAATGTGAAATTCCAAGAACCTGTGACTGGAAATCCAATGAAGACAAGTTCCATTTGGAAGGATATATAGATATAGATATATTATATTTTTGCACCAATCTCCTCAAAACTATAAAAGCCAATGGAAGAAAAAAAAAACTCTGACAAAGAGAAAAGGTCATGAATGCTTACAAAACCCACTCCTCACTGTACCATGGCCAAATGTGATATTAAGTGGTGCATGTAAATGTTTCTGTCATTTGGTGGGAAGGGAGACCCTTCAGAATATTTGTGCATGTTGTACGGTCCCTGCCTGTATCCAGCATGCTTACTTAAAGTGTCCATGTTTTGTATGTGAATTTCTGTTACATCAAAGATGGGCATTATGCAAAAGCACAAAGACTATGACAATCAGTGTTTCAAAGACAAGATAGAACAGAAATAAGGAAGTGAAAGCTACATACATGCAACATGTGACAAAATGTCACCTGTACATGTCACAGGGCATTTATGACAGCTCTCGATTTGTGTCTCAGTTTCTGCTGAAGTGCTAACTCTGAGTTGGAAAGTATCATATAACTCCCTTATCATATAAGTACTCTCTTATGTATGTTAAAGATCGATACCAACTGAAAGACAGATTACTTTCACAATGTGCTGTAATTTAAAAGGAGAATGTTATTCACAGTTGATCAGCTAACAACAAAGTAGCTCTCTGATCATAAGCTTAGACAGTCTTCAAGATGGTAGGACATGCACATATTTGATTGGATTGAATCCATAAATTACCCATCTGTGTGATTTTTCTTCTGTGTGAACTCAGCAAGACATATTCAGTAGGTGTTATTCAGCCAGGGTAGTAACAGGTTATGCAGCTGTTGATGAACAATGTCATAAATACTCATCAACATTGAAGGGGGGTTGACAAAAAGAAGAAAAGTTATCTGTGAAGATGCATTATGAAGTAGTTTAAATTGTAATGGACAGGTAATGCTGTTTTTCCCTGTCATCCTGTCAGTATGAGTCCTTTTCCCCACCACAAACAGGTACCAATTAAAATCAAATTGAATGACATTTGGATCAACTTTTAGAGTTATAAAATTAATGTATTTTAGCCTATATTTAAAAGTAATGGACTAGATACAGCACAAAATTTCTGCCTGCACTAGAGCTCTCAAGGAAACAGAAATGCAAGACAATTACTATAATAACCACTTGTGCTAAGTCAAACACATTGTATTTCCACTTGCACAAGACACTGTGCAACCAAATCTGAGTTTTCAGGAACAGTGTCTTTATTATCAGAATGGCTTCCCAAGGTACGATATGGGAAAGGGAGCCTATTGTTCTTTTTTGAGACCATTAAATAAAACTGTAGATTTTCTCTGCCCATGAATAGCTCTTCACAGAGCTCCGGGACAGAATAAGGGATATGATAATAGGTCAAGGGTACTACAAGATAACACCCCCAAATGCATTCCAACTGGAAATAACTAAACACTGTTCATGGCTTAGCAGGAAATGTTGCTGTGATGCCCCCCATCCACTTCCCTCCCTCAGAGGCAAGGTTTTCCCTCCATTTTTCTTTCCCTGTCAGACTGGCTGACTTTCCCTAGTAGTGTGTTTTCTTCTTTCCTGAGGAACTCTGGCTGTCCCACCCTGTCAAAGTATAATATTTTGGCTGTTTGCTCAGCCCCGGAACCTGAGGGAAGGATTGGGAGCCCCCTTTAATGGCACTTGAGGCATTTTTATATTCCAGATTAACAAAATATTTTATTCAACATAGAGAGGAAAGGTCAGGTGAAATCAGGGGTAAAATTTCTGAGGTAAAGCCAGTATATGCACAGACTCTAGTTCTTGCGTTTCAGGCTGAGAGTTTCTTAAGCTATTCAGAGTTACATAAAATCTTTATGTTAGAGGCTTTTGTTCCAGGGTTTTTCAAACACTTCTTCACACTTTCTTTGAGTGTTCCCTGACACTTTTGGCTGGTATACTCTTTCCAGTACCCAAACTTCTTCTCATGAAACACTAGTGTTCTTGAGTTTTTAACTGACTCTTAAGGTCTCTGAAGGCAATTTCTAACCAGACCAGACCAGGGATCTCTGCACTCTTCAGAGCTAGCTCTCTGTTTGACCAGGTAAGAAAATTCTCCTCTCACTAAAATATCTATTCCTTTTATTTGGCTCAAATGGGAGAATCTGTCTAACTACCCACTCGTCATTGCCAACTTTCCCCAGTTCTCCTGTCTGTGTTAAACTGCTCTCAGTCAGGGCTGAATTCCAAAACTGTAAGTACTCTACTCTCTCAGCTAGGGCTGAAATCAGACTGAATTCTCCTTAGCATCCAGTTCAGAAGTCTCTCTCTGCTCAGCTGGTGATAACCAATCAGATTGCTTGGAGCAGCCTGACACTCAAGCCTTTCTATGTCTGTGAAGAATTAACCCTTCACAGTCCTTCAGCTGTTTGTACAGCACTTGTAAACTTTTAAAAATGCAGTCCATCACAGTTGCACAAGGTCTCACACAATTCTTTCTGCAAGCAGACCTCTGCTACGTAGATTTCCCATTTGCAGATCACTGGATCCAACCCAGTATCTAGTCTTGTACTCTTTTTCTGCCATGTAAAGTATTTTTCAAAGATGTGCAGCCTCTCTAAAGCTTTATTTTTTCCCTTACAATTATTCTTCAAATAATGCTAAGATGCAGTAGTGTGGGTTTGCTAAGATGCAGTTGCTTTCTTCCCCATTATCTCATATGTTTTTCCATCTTAGGTAAAGGTAAAGGTTTCCCTTGCTCAAAAGCCAGTCGAATACAATTCTAGGGATACGGTGCTTATCTCCGTTTACAAGCTGAACAGCCAGCGCTGTCCAGAGACTTTTCCATCGTCATGTGGCCGGCATGACTAGACGCCAAAGCACACGGAACGCTGTTACCTTCCCACCAAAGTGGCACCTATTTATCTACTTGCAATCTCTTGCTTTCGAACTGCTAGGTTGGCAGGAGCTGGGACCAGAGATGAGAGTTCACTCCGTCATGCAGCACTCGGGTCTCAAACTGCTGAACTACTGACCTTCTGGTCGGCAGTTCAGCATCTTAACCACTTGAGCCACTTAGCAACTAGTAAATTCCTATACCATCTAGTGTGGAAAATAGTAAGCTACTGACTGCAATGAGCACAGTTATAGTGCTTTCTGTTTCCACTGTGTTTAGTTTGCTGTAATCCCTCTGTGCTCGCTCGCTCTCAGTCTCCTGATATGGAAGATAAATGCTTATAGTCTACAAGGGATGGAAATACTTTTTATAATGACACCCTTTCCTTCATATAAGGAAATCATTATTAACTCAACTCCATAAGGCTCATGATCTTTAATTTTCTCCATTGACTGGCCACTGTAGGGAGGTCTTCCATAAGTAAGGCTGGTGGGATTTGTTGTTCTTGAAATAGTGTTTGGACTCTAGTAAAGCATTTTACTCTAGTTGGTATTTGTGCTCTATTCAAATGCTGTTCCTTCCTGCATCAAAGTCATACAAAGTTTAATCTTGTCTGGACTTATCTTTGTATATCAACAGTGACCAAACTGGAGGTTGGTAACATCAGAGTAATGCAGAGTAACACAGCTCACAGGCTGTTCAGATGCAGTTCAAGGAAATTTAAGAAAATAGTGTAATTGATATTTGCCGTTACTCAATCCTTCAGTAGATGAGACTGACTAAGGGCTTCTAGTGTCCTGGCCCCACTTATGGACCACCTGATGGCACCTGGTATTTTTGGCCACTATGTGACAGAGTGTTGGACTGGATGGGCCATTGGCCTGATCCAACATTGGCTTCTCTTATGTTCTCTTATGTTCTTACATCTCTGTCTTCCTTGCTGCCAAATTAGAGCCAGAAAAGCCTAGGAAGTGGAAGAATAGCCCCAAGGATGGCATGGTAGGACAAAGAAAGGTATAATAGCCTCAGTATAAGATGGAACAGAAGTAGAAATTGTTGCTGCTATTGGTCTGGGGTGGGGGAGGTGAATCTCATGAAAGAGCCATTGCTAGTATTTGATTAATATTATTCATAGCTAATGTTTGAAGGGGGAAATTGAAGGGGGACTGAGGGAAGATTGTCACTGAGAGGAGAGGTGCTTAGATTTTGATGTTTTACACCTAAGTTAGGAAATTACCATTGGCCTCCCCTGTAATATTTATAATATACATAGTTTATATCACAGGAGTGTCACAAAACTATAGGTATTCAAATTCTCTTCTGATGCATTTTGCAATTCATTGTTGAAAAAAATTCTATGGAGTCTGATACCATGAAGAAAAACACTCAGATAATGCCTAATTTGTTACATTGAGTTGATAGTGTTGCATATGAACTACAGGCTGCTTCCACACACACTGAATAATGCACTGTCAGTGCACTTTAGTGACTTTTTGCAAGTGGATTTTCCTTTTCACACGGGCACACTAGCAAATGATAGCTAAAGTGCATTGAAAATGCATTATTTAACTGTGTGTGAAAGCAGCCACAGTATGTCAGCTCTGAAATCCTTGCAAAGAAAAAAAATCAGTCCTGTTGCTTTTTGTACATGGTGGTATGTCTGTTAATACATTTGATTTCTAAGCATTTGTCCCTTACTTTCTTACATAAGAGAAGCCAATGTTGGATCGAGCCAATGGCCCATCCAGTCCAACACTCTGTCATACAGTGGCCAAAAATACCAGGTGCCATCAGGGGGTCCACCAGTGGGGCCAGGACACTAGAAAGCCTCCCACTGTTGCCCCCCCCCCTTCAAGCACCAAGAATACAGTGCATCACTTGCCCCAGACTGAGAGTTCCTATCTAATAGCCTCTGCTCCATATCTATATACTAATTCCAAGAGGTTTTTTTTCTGTGTGGATACTTATATCTGCCAAAAGAGAGCTCACTCTGCCAAAAGAGAGCTCACTCAAAAGAGAGCCCAGCAGCTTTTCCTACATAGTCAGAGGCCTTCCTCATCCTGCAGAAAAATCTGAAAAGTTAAAAAAAAACTTTAGGGACCGTTGAATTCCCCCCAATACTTTTTGAAATGGCATCAGCTCCAGGCGTCAACTGTTAGGAGATTAGAATGTCTGGGGGAGGGGGGAAGGTTCTAACTGTTTCTCTCAGTAAAAAGCAGGGTTTTTACTGGCAGCAGTCTAGGGTTGCCAAGTACCCCCCCCCCCCGACACCAGATCCAGGCTGGGAAACCCCTGAAGATTTGGGGTTGGAGCCTGGGGAGAACAGGGACCTCAGTGAGGTACAGTGCCATAAACTCCACCCTCCAAAGCATCCATTTTCTCCATGGAAAGTTATCACTGTAGTCTGGAGATACGTAGTAATTCCAGGGGATCCCCAGGTCCCACCTGAAGGCTGGCATCCCTACGCAGCACCCTCCATGTGACAATACCACCTGGTTTGCATGACTTAATTAGGCCCAGCTGCTTTGCTACTATTCAGCAGCAGCCACCCTATGAAAGCCACTGTGATGTAACAGAGCTTCAGATTGGGATATGTGAGACCCAGGTTCAGATCCCCATCTTGCGGTGGAAGCTGACTGGGAGATTTTGGACCAGTCACATACTTTCAGCCTAACCAACCTCACAGGGTTGTTGTGTAGATAACAAGGAAGAAATAATAATGTAAGCTGCTTTAGTCCCCACTGTGGAGAAAGACTAATTTTCCTAGGTAAAGGCTGCGGGGGAGGGAGGTGGAGATGGAACGCTGAAGACAGATAAAGGTAAGTTGGCTGTTGGGTGGGAAGGAAATATGGTTGCCAACTCCAGGTTGGGAGATTCCTGGACATTTGAGAGGTGGAGCCTGGGGAAAGTGGGATTTGAGGAGGGACTACAGATCAGTATAATGCCATAGACTCCACCCTCCAAACCAGCCATTTCCTTTACTTCAGCTACCATTGCCAGCCTCCAGACAAGGGCTGGAGATCACCCAGAATTACAACTGTTATCCTGGTGACAGAGATCAGTTCCCCTAGATAAAATGTCTGCTTTGGAGGGTTGCTGAGGCTGCTTGGCTCCCCAAGCCTCACTGTCCCAAGACTCCACCCCCAAATCTCCAAAAATTTCCCAACCTGGAGCTGGCAGCCCTAAGTTGAATTGATTTCTGCAGCTGGGAGACCCATTGTGATTCCCAAAGCACTGCCACTGCTGCTGTGGGGGAAGAGGAAGCAGGGAGGAGGCTGGGAGAGTGATGGAGGCAGAAAGACAGAGTGATGGAGTGGGGGGGGGCAGAAACATGATGGAGTGGGAGGGCAAAGAGAAAAATAGTGATGAGGTGGGGAGGCAGAAAAACAGAGAATGATGATGGGTCAGAAAGAGAGGAAGTAACATATATGGAGGAGAGAGAGAAAGGGGGGCAGAAGGGAGAAAGAGTGTGAGAGAGGTAGGGGAAGAAGGGAGGAAGCAAAGATGGGAGGAATGGGATAACCATCCCGCAAGTTTCTTGTGGGTCTCCACTTGTCTATATGCTAATAGCCAAGTTGCCCCCTCCATGCAGATATCTAAATCTGCACATCAGGGACACTTGGGGGGCAGAGAGATTTTTCTGCACACTTGGGAGACTCCCCAGGTGTGCAGAAAAATCCTAAAAGTAAAAAAAAACTTTGGGGGGATATTCAAATCACCCCCAAAATAAAAGCATTCCCTGCACATGCACAGAGAATGCTTTGGCCGTTGAAAGGGAGGCTCAGCAGGCCTGGTGGCTGTGAGCTGCTCAGGCCTCGCCGTTGCCAAGGGGAGAAGGGAGAATGCTTGGGGGCCTCAGGTATCACCGTCACCGCTGCTGCTGCTGGGAAGGGGGGTGGGAGAAGGCTTGGTGGGCCTCACTGCCGCAGCTGGGGAGGGGGAGGGGCAGGAGAAGGTTTGGTGGGCTAGCGTATGTGAGCCGCTCAGCTGCCAGTGCCAGGGGGGAGGAGAGAGAAGGCTCACCTGCTGCCGCTTCCTCCTCCTGCAGAGCTCCTCCTGCTTCTGCAGGCTGGGAGCTGTGGGGAATACTCCCCCCTGCGAGTATCGCGGGACCCCCTTCTTGTATTTATCTAATTCCCTCTTGAAGCCGTCCATGCTTATAGCCACCGCCACTTCCTGTGGCAGTGAATTCCACGTGTTAATCACTCTTTGAGTGAAGAAGTACTTCCTTTTATCTGTTCTAAGTCGACTGCTCAGCAATTCCATGGAGTGCCCATGAGTTCTTGTATTGTGAGAAAGGGGAAAAAGTACTTCTTTCCCTACTGGCTCTATCCCATGCATAATCTTAGAAACCTTGATCATGTCACCCCTCAGCCATTGTTTCTCCAAACTAAAGAGCCCCAAGCGCTTCGACCTTTCTTCATAGGGAAAGTGTCCCAACCCTTTTATCATTCTAGTTCTTCATCACCAGTGTTTGAAAGCCACACATATCTAATCAGTTTGTTGATAGTAAGCTAATGTAAGAGGAAGAGAAGAAGAGAGAGAGAAGAAAAGATTGGATTTATACCCCACCCTTCACTCACTTAAGAGTCTCAGAGCGGCTTACAAACTCCTTTCACTTCCCCTCCCCACAACAGACACCCTGTGAGGTAGGTGGGGCTGAGAGAGCTCTTTCCCAAGCTGTCCTTGAGGGAACAGCTGGTACAGAGCTATGGCTTGCCCAAGACCATCCAGCCAGGTGCAAGTGGAGGAGTGGGGAATCAAACCCGGTTCTCCCAGATTAGAGTCCGCGCACTTAACCACTACACCAAACTGGCTCTCAAATCAGTTTCAGAAACTGCCCCAAATCAGGAACTGCCCCAAATCAGTTTCATTAGATACTGGTGTCCTTCAGGGCTTTCTTTTAAAAGAGAGAGAGAGAGAGATGCCAGAACTCTCAAGAGGGAAATAAAGTTTTCAATCTGTATACTAAAAACTCATGAACTTTTAAACATTTTGAACAGAATTTTGTCGAATAGGTTCTGGAACTCCATTCCAGCACATTCTCCCAGGAAACAAGCCCTGGTTGCCTTTATTCCACACAAATACCCCACCATATTATTTAAGAAGACTTTTAAATCAAATTCACTAGGGAAGTCAAGCATGTGATTCAGCTTCTCCCACTGAAATCGGTGGGACTTAAATGGATTTGTTTGTGCTCTAAAATTTTACTCCTCATGAAAGCAGAGATACAAGTTAGCAAATATGTGGCAGTGCCTCAGATACTGAAAAACAAGTAAAAAAGAAGCCCAGGTATATTGTTCAAAGCATTATTTTTCTCTAAACTCCTTTCATGAGTTTCCCAGTGTTTTGGTTTCCAAAGTTCAATAAAATGAGTGACGATAATAATAACATTCATACAGATGATATGCAAATTATAATTTTGCATGTAACTAAAATACAAATCATTCATAATACATTTCACAATGTGGTCCTTTTACTCTGGACAGTTTGTGCTCCAATATAGTTTAAAAACAATATAGTTTTAAAAGTCACTACTTTGATGAGTTTTGACATAATATTTTCACAGTTTTAATTTGGATAAACATGAAAGCATTTAGCTGGTCTGTTAACATGATGGCACTCTTGAGTGACAGATCTACAATTCAACATTACAGTGAAGCAGCTACTGTTTTCATAGCTTCTAATAGCTATTCTACTGATAACGTATCATAATTTTATTTGCCCAATTGTCATAATTAAGGCAAAATTTCCATTTAGTTTATGCATAATATCTTTGGCTACCAGAACCATTAACATGGTTCCAAAATGTAAATTGTGCATAACTATGTATGTGGCTAAACCAAGTTTTGCCATGGTGGTTTGCCATAGCAAACTATTATAACCTTGCATCAGTCTGAATTAGGATTGCAATTTGTCTTCAGTTGTACTGGAATTTACTTTCTCTGAATTTTGTCTGAATTCTACAGCTAAGAGCTGACGGTATGTTATGTGTAGCTTCAGAATTGTTGCGAATAAATTTTCAAAGCTGAAGGGATAAGCGGTGGATTCTGTAAGATGTTGAAATGTCACCAAAGTACCATCCTTAATGCCATTTGTCCCTTTACAAGTTTACCTCTGTGATTTCTGTAAGATACTTTTACAACAAAAGTCCCAACATATTTTAGATAACTGGGAAAAAAATATTTTGTTTTTCCAGGTACGATACATCTTTATAATTATGGTTGTGAGCTCAATCCTGGTTTCACAAATTAATCATAGTTAAAAATAAATTATGGTTTCACTGTTTCAGAATTTTATAAGCAGTTCCAACTAAGCTGTGGCAAATTATTGCTTCTTGGTTCAAGTCTGTGTTTTGCCAGTGTCAGCCTTGATTCATTCTTAAAGCATGAACCTGTATTGTGTGTGCTGCTGCAATTACCACTCTTCAGACAAACACAAAAAACATTAAAAGTCACTCTGGCTTCTCCTGGCTGCCACTGTCTTCATGGCTCTAAGAGATGGTGATTCTACCCCCTACCTCACAGAAGTTTTAACTAAGTGATAGAAATGTTCTGGTGGCATTTTTCAACACCATGAACTGTCCAGATTGCCAGATAAATTGCCAGTTTTTTATAATTCTGATTATTATGCTAGTTAAAGACATGAATGGACATGCTTTGAGTCATTTTCCCTTGAAAATATGTTTCACTTGTGGTAAAACTGGCAGAAGATATTTATTATCTATGTGGTATTAATGCTTCAAAAAGGTGTGTTCTTAAGGGGCCACAATCCAGTACAGTGTCTGGCTTGTCTAAGGCAATTGACATTGATAGGTTTAAATGCAAAAGACTGCTGGATTATGGCATGGTCTACATGTTATATGCATCCCACTGTATTTTATGTTGCCTCCCCTCCCTTGGGCAAGTTATGGCATGAGAAGTTGTATCCTGTGATTGCTATTGCTTTCTCCAAGCTAAGCACTGTTGGGTGGTAATTCTGTGAGTCTTGTGTACTCTGTGAGTGTTACATCTTGGGCTGAGGACAGACTGGCAAGGTGGCTCGCTATGCCTCTGCATTAGAAGTGGAGGCAGAGGGGCCATCCAGACAGCCACAGCTGTCCCCTGCCGCCCGCGCACACTCACCCGTGCCTGAAGTGCTGTCCTTGCGCTTCAGGCAGAGACCCCTGGGAACTGGTCTCCATGCATCTGGGTGCATGTCCCTTGCACTTCCTGCGGGTGTGGATGTGCCGAACGTGCGAAGCATGTGGTGCCGGAAGTGCAGACAGGCTGTTCCAGCTGCTGCGGCTGTGCATAGCTGCGTCTCAGTGAAGCAGCCAGCAACCGTGCACCTCCTCCCCATGCAGCCAGTGTGAACGGGACACCCCGGGCTGCTTTTCCCATGCGGCTTTCAGCCCTGCAGCTGTTCCGGGACAGATCCTCAGTCTGTCCTCAGCCTTGGTCTCATACAAACTGTGGACTGAGCTCTGAAAACTCATAGTGGAATAATCTATTGATTTTCCTAGTGGAAAGTAGTGAAAAGGGAATGTTCCTATCATATATAATGGATTGAGGTGGATTCAATCATCCTCCAAGGAGCCTTCCTCCAACGTGTGGCTCTTCTGTTGGAAGATTTACTTAAATTGGAGGAAGCCTCTTTAGGTTGGAGGAAGGCTTAAAACTTTGCTCAGTGTAGTAGGGTAGGGTAGGATGCACCCCATTGTTCGGTATCTCTCTGTTTGGGGCCATTAGCTCTCCATTTGTGTAAAAGGCAAAAAGGTCATTGAATTGTCCGGAGCAGTTCAAAGTAACATGCACTGTGATACTGTTTTGGACAAAAAATAGTCCCTGTTATGATGTTTAAAAATGCATATTGAACATTACATGTTTATATGTACTCCTATAGGTAATTTGACTCGAGATTTGTTTGTTTCATATAGCATTGTAATTATGAAAGCTGACGTAATGTGGTGACTCACAGTATGAATGATGAACTTAGTAGAGGTCCCTAGTTCAAATTACCCACAAAGTCACTAGGCAGCTGTTACCCACAAAGTCACTAGGCAGTATGTCTCAGCATCAGTTCCCCCCATCTACAGTAGGGAAACAACAGTACTGATCTACCTTAAAAGGTTGTTGAAAGGATTGGTGAGATACTTAGTTATGCATTTTGAGCACTTAAAGCACTATGTAAATTCTAAGTGTTATTAACACAGAACTTATTTATGATCTCTCGTGACAATATGATCTACAGAATTCAGAACAGTGCATTATCAACAGTCTATCAGCTTTCATTTTATTACAATGTTTGAAACAGCCAGACTATATAAATAGTTCATCAAAACCTCTCCTCTGGACAGCACCAATTAAAGCATTGCTGTACCTAATATAACTACCCATCATATATGTTATTTGTAAAAAAGACTGGCTAAAATATATGTAAATACAATTTTGCTGTGTTGTTATCATCTGCAAGTAAAGCAGATGTTTGTATGAACAATATTATAAAAAGATCACAAATCCTGAATACAAAATTATGTGGGAAAGTTTCACCCCCCCCCCCAATTTTTACAGAAGCAGAACACAATTATGAAGCACATTATCCGGATATCTGGATCTCTATTCTCTACAAATGCTGTACAAATGGAAGTTGCAATAAATGATTGATAACAAGCACATGTTCTCTTTTTAAAAGGTACAGCCCTTAGCATCACAAAACAGAAAAGTACTGTAGATAAATGGTGAGTCTAACAAAGGAGGGATTTTTTTGATCATTCTGAGTCTATACTTTAGAACTTTAGTAATTTAAAAGCATATTCTTTTCCCAGCATCTCTCTGGTCCAGGTTCCACATCTGCTGTGCACTGAATGGTTGGATCTGTGTACCTGATACATTTGCCAGGTCAAGTTAGTAGGAAACATTTAAGAACACAAGTTCTGTGCATGCATTAGAATTTGTGTGCTCAAAAGGACATCTTAAGGTGGAGTACATTTATATTTTGAAATAAATACCAGTTCTCTTTCATTCTGTATATGCACTGATGACCTGTCTTAGAGATTCTGGTGTACATGTGCAAGATTTGCGAATACTAAAAAGAATAGGCTGAACAGAGCTCTGTCTGTGCACTGGAGCCCTTACAGAACTTTGGATTACTACACTATGTAAAATTATTAATTTTAGATTCATATAGTAAGCAATGCTCCCTCTAAGCTGTGGAGTCTTGTGAGCAAAAATTCCACTTTGTGAGCTGCTGGCATTAAAGTTGTGAGCGAGCGATTTGGCCACTGCATAAATTAGTTTGCTCTCAAGCCACCCTTCCTGAGCTAAGACAAAAAGTGAGCCGAAAGTGTAAAAACTGTGAGCTAGTTCACACTAACTCAGCTTAGAGGGAACATTGATAGTAAGCACATTCCTGTTGTTTGACAAAACCTGTTCTTCATAGACATCAGTGATAATGCACTTCTATTGCATTTAGAACTACTTAACCATATATTTAAATCCAGCCTTCAGGAAAGCACAACAATTTTATTCCATCTCAGCACTGCAGAAATGGTACCACAAATTCCAACTGTAGCACATGTTTAAGGGCTGTGCTAAATTAGTCAAGGAATTTGTTGCTACTGAATATGATTCATAAACCTTCTTTTTTGCCATTAAGTCACAGCTGACATAGCAACCTCATAGTGCTTTCAAGGCAAGAGGCATTCAGAGATGGTTTGTAACTGCCTGCCTCTGCATCGCAACCCTGGACTTCCTTGGTGGCCTCCCATCCAAATACCAATTATGGCCAACCCTGCATAGCTTCTGAGATCCAACAATAGCAGGCTGGCCTGGGCTACTCAAGTCAGGGCTAAATTCATCTCTTAGCCATAATCAGATCCAAAGGCATATCTGGGTTTTTTTCCCTTTATAATATAAATGTATACAGAAAACTGCTATGTCAAAACAACTCAATTTACAAATCTCATATAACTATGTTCATTGGTTTATTTGTCATGCTGAAATCTGAGGATAAGAATGGGCACATTTGTAGTAAATGTTACTGGTAAATAGAAGCATTGCCAAGCAATTTAAAGCATTGACCAAATAAAATATGAGTTTGTATTACCGTTTACTGCAAGTATTTTTCTACAATATGCCTTTAAACCTATTCCATAAATATTGAACCAGTATGTATTCAACATGAAATTTTTATTCCATTCTGACTAAGGACTCATTAAATGACTTTTTTTTCTAAATGAGAAACTTTATCTTATCTTCTGTATTTTAAGCAGAATACATTTGAATTTTGTCTCTGATAATAAAATTTTGTATAGTAATGTATAATTAACACCTGTCTTAATTTTCTTAGATAGATAGATAGATAGATAGATAGATAGATAGATAGATAGATAGATAGATATCAGATGACCATCTGTGGATTATATTTCATTGTCAGTTCAGATAACAGTGTTGTAATTTTGAAGGAGGTGCTAAATAGAACCTTCCAAAAGGAATGCACAAGCAGGGAATTTTTTAAAAAAAATTCAAACTTTATTGTTTTAATTTACTATATATTCTGTTTTTTTCCTTCCTTTTTGGATTACCAAAGCAATCTACACGTTTATTAACTAGGAATGAGGCCCGTTGTGGAAATAAATACAACAGGCTCTAGAAAGAGGCTGTGGGTGGGTGCCCTGGCCTTGGGCACTCAGTGTCAATTTGCTGTGGTGACCTCAGTAGGGTATAATGACACAAAGTCCAACATTTTCTCCAGGGGAACTGATCTCTGCCACCTGAAGAGCAGTTGTAATTCTGGATGATCTCCAGCCCTCACCTGGAAATTGGCAGCAATGGTTCCCCAGGAGAAAATAACTGCTTTGGAGGGTAGAGTCTATGGCATTCTATTCAGATGAGGTGATTAGGAATGTGGACTCTAATCTGGGAGAACCAGGTTTGATTCCCCACTCCTCCACATACAGCTGCTGGTGTGACCTTGGGTCAGTCATAAGTTTTTTCAGAACTGTTCTCTCAAGAGCAGTTCTCAAACGAGCTCTCTGAGCCCCACCTACCTCACAGGGTCTGTTGTAGGCAGAGGAAGGGAAAGGAGATTGTCTGAGACTTCTTCAGGTAGTGAAGGGTGGGATATAAATCAATCTCCTCCCCCTCTCCTCCCCCTCTCCCCTCCCCAACTCTGGCTTCGGTAGACTCCTCCACAAAATCTTGAGGAATTTCCCAGGCTGGAGCTGGTAGGCTTGGAAAGGGCCTCCTGCCTTTGCCTTTTTACTGACAGAACTAAGTTTGGTTGCCTAGCAACAGCCACTAAGGGAAAAGTTAGCCCCTTAGAAACCAAGCAGGAGAAATGTCTTCATCAGGAGAGACAGATGTTTTGGCTGTTTATTCTGTCAGGGAACAGTGGCCAGGCTAGCAGAGGGTGGGAGAGAGGAGTGGACCCAGCACCCAGCCTATTTATTTATTTATTTATTTATTGCATTTATATCCCTCTTATCCTGTAAACAGACTCAAGGCGGGTTACATAATTTCAATAAATACAATAAGATTTAAAACACATTATAAACATATAAAATCAATAATCACAGCTTGCAGTAGAGAGAGTCCGGCCCACTGATGTAGATAACTATGGCCAGTTATCAATTGGTGGGAGACAGCAACCTGCAGGGGGCATGTGTGGACGCCTGCTGCCTCAGCCAAAAGCCTGGCAAAACAGTTTCGTCTTGCAGGCCCTGCAGAATTAGATAAGATCCTGCAGGGCCCTGATCTCAGTAGGGAGCATGTTCCACCAGGTGGGGGCCAGGGCAGAAAAAGCCCTGGCCCTGGTCAAAGCTAGGCAGATGTCCTTTGAGAGATGTTGACTATCAGAGTGTAATGCTCTTTGAGGCATATATGGGAAGAGATGGTCCATTAGGTATGCTGGTCCCAGGCCGTATAAGGCTTTGAAGGTGATTACCAGCACCTTGAAGCTGATCTGGTACTCAACTGGCAACCAATGCAGCTAACAAAGCACATGCTGAATGTGAGCCCACACAGGCATCAACGTCAGCAGGCATGCCACCACATTTTGTACCAGCTGCAATTTATGGATCAGATTCAAGGGTAAGCCTGCATAGAGTGAGTTGAAGTAATCAAGCCTGGAAGTGACCACTGCATGGGTCACCATAGCTAAGTCCTGGGGGGAGAGAGAGGGCTTCAGTAGCCTGATCTGCCTAAGATGGAAGAATGCAGATCTGGCAACTGCAGCAACCTGGGCCTCTATAGATAAGGAGGCATCCAGTGTTACTCCTAGGCTCGTCACTGACTGGGCTGGCACCAAAGGTGCCCCTTCTAGAATGGGAAGCCTGGTGCCCACCTCCATACCCCCACAACCCAGGTACAGGACCTCTGACTTCGATGGATTGAACTTCAATCGACTCTAATGCAACCATCCAGCGTCCAGAGCCTCAGCCAGATTTCCAGGAACGGAGGACAGGTGACTGTCCATTAACAGATAGAGATGAGTGTCATCAGCATACTGATGGCAACCCAAACCATAACTCCCAGACTAACTGGGTGAGGGGACGCATATAGATGTTAAATAACATTGGCAAGAGGATCACCCCCTGTGGCATTCCACATTCTAGTGGGTACCGCAGAAAGACCCTCTTGCCTAGTGCCACCCTCTGTCCCCTACCATGGAGAAAGAAGAAAAACCATTTCAAGGCAGTCCCCTGAACTCCTACGTTGGCAAGGCAGTAGGTCAAAAGATCATAATTGACTGTATCAAATGCTGCCATTAAATCTAATAACAGCAGTGCTGACCTACCTCAATTCAGATGTCTACAGAGGTCATCTGTAAGGGCAAACAGAGCTGTCTCTGTCCCATGGCCAAGACGGAAGACAGAGTGGAAAGGATCAAGGATGGAAGCGTCATCCAGGAAGGTCCACTAGTCTCTCAACCACCTTACCCAGGAATGGTAAGTTCGACACTGGGCGGTGGTTGGTCAGAACCGTTGGGTCCAGTGATGGCTTTTTCAAGAGAAGATGAGCTACAACCTTCTTTAAAGCCTCTGAGAAAATCCTGGTAGAGAAAGACAAGTTGATGATTTTTTCCAGGGCCCCCCGAATGCTCTCCCTGCAAGATTTCACTAGCCAACAAGGGCATGGGTCAAGGAAGCAGGTAGTAGGCCTCACTGCTGCCAGGATCCGGTCAACTTCCTCCTGGGTGAGTCAATTGAAGTGGTCCAGTAGTGGATCAGAAGACCGACAAGGGACTTCCAGTTCCTTTACTGTCTCAATTGTGGCTGGGAGGTCCTGGTGGAGTGTCACAATCTTATCTGCGAAATAGCTCGCAAATGCATTGCAGCCAATAGCTAATCCCTTACTATTTGGTCTGCCCTGAGGCAGAGTCATAATAGACCAAATAACTCTAAATAATTGGGCTGGGTGCAAGCTTGCAAATGCAATGGAGACTGCATAGAAATGCTTCTTTGTGGCCTTCACTGCTCTCAAGAATCCAGACTGCACTTTCTCAAGTGGAGAGAAAGAAGAAGATGGTGGTCCAAGGAATGTTCCGTATAATATCTGAGCCAATGACTTAGCTTTAAATAATTTAAGGGCGGCTGGTATATAATGGCCCCCTTGGGGGCCAAAATTTCAGAATGCTATTTGCAGTTTTCTCTTCTGCATCTGCAACATATCTGCTATGGGCTGCTCTAGAACCAGAAGCTTGAAAGACTATGCCCCAATATTTAAAGCTGGCAATTTATTCTAATTGATTCCCCTGGACTCCCATCGTATGATCTTTGTTTTTTCCCCGAAGGCCAGAATCTTAGTTTTATCATAATTGAGGGTAAGTTGGTCAATATCGCAATAGAGGGAGAATTTTTTAAGGCTCGTTTCAGTCCTATGTGAGTTCTGGAAAGTAATACGGCATCATCTGCATATAACAGCACATGAATGTGCCGATGTACTAGTTTGGGAGGGTAGAGATCTAAATCATTCATAAAACTTATAAGGTTGTTGATATAGAATATAAACAAGAGAAAGGCTAAGAGACATCCCTGCCTTACACCCTTGTATGTTTGGGTGGGATCTGCCAGATGCCCGTTTCGACTGCATCGTTCCCTAAGGGGAGTTTGCTCATAACAAGCTCTGATTAGAAACAGCAAGTGTCTGTCAATGGAAGAAGCCTCTAACTTTTGCCATAATCTGTTTCTGGAGACTATGTCAAAGGCTGCTCTTAAATCTATGAATGCTGCATAAAGTGATGTTTGGCCCCCGGTGCTGTGTTTCTCCGCAAGATGTTGCAATGCTAAACAATGGTATAAATAGGTTGCCCACCAATCCTTATTTGCTTTGAGTAGTTCTGGGGTGGCCTTCACTTCAATTCCATACTATTTGGTCTGCCCTGAGGAAGAGTCGTAATAGACCGAATAACTCTAAATAATTGGGCATGGTGCGAGCTTGCAGATGCAATGGAGGCCACATAGAAATCCTTCTTTCTGGCCTTCACTGCCATCTCATAGGCCTTCATAAGCATTCTATAACATGTTCATGACACTTTGCCATAAGAATGCTGCCACCTTTGCTCTAACCATCTTAGCTCCCACTTTATCTTCTGCAGCTCCATAGTGTACCATGATGCTGCTTTGGTGCAGGGGTGCAGAGGGCATTGGGGGGCAATCTCATCAATAGTTTCAGAGAGCTGGTTATCCCGGTCCTTTACCAGCTCATCTAATAAGATGCCAGGGGGTATTGGATCCCACAGAGCTTCCTGAAGCCGATTAGGGTCCACTTGACTCTGCGGGTGAGCAAAAATACGCTTGCTGCCTAAATGGGGGCGTGGTATGCTCAGCCAGACCTTCAGGGTGAAGTGGTCAGACCATGGGACTACATCTGTAGTCATCAGATCCAGATGTATTCCAATCCCCAAAATCAAATTCAGCATATGGCCCACTTGGTGTGTGGGAGTTGATATAAACTGGGAGAGTCCCAGTGCCTCCACGGACAGCACTAGGTCCCTGGCCTGGACAGACGCTGCATCATCAGCATGAACATTGAAATCACCTAGGATCAAGAGCCTGGGATATTCCAGTGCCCAGCCTGATACAGCATCTAACAGGTCAGACAGGGTATCTGCTGGTGTGTTAAGCAGTCAGTACACCAGCCAGATAGCCAAATGCTCCTCGACATCACACGCTAGACCTACACATTCAATGCCAGAAATTGTTGGGGTGGTGAGCGACCTGAAGGAGCAAAATTCACAGATAAGCAAGGCCATACCCCCCTATATGTCCAGAACTGGTGAAAGACTAAGAACCCAGGTGGGGTAAGCTGGTTCAAGGCGACAGTTTTACCATACCTCACCCAGGTTTCAGTCACACAAGCCAAGTCTACTCGTGAGTTCATGAGATAGTCATGGAGCACATCGATCTTATTATTGATAGACCTTGCCTTGAATAACACCCGTGTCAGAGAAGGGAAAGTTTTCCTAGCCCCACAACCAACATCTCTTGGGATGGGACATAAATGGGAAGAAGTCTGAGCATTTCCATATCTCTGATTTCTTCCATTCCAGTTAAAGGAAGAGCACCTATGCCCACCGCTATATCTCCCCCCCCCATAATCACTGGTATCCCTGACCCTTGCATGCCCCCCTTTCATTGGTACTGTCAACTCCAACACTCTCCAACAATCAGCAGAGGCTATAACTGTCCAAATTATAAAACCTGCCTGGCTCATCACCGACCCTTTGTCTAAGTACCCCGTTTACCTTCTCCAGCTATTTAATTTGCTAATTTACCCACCCTATTACAGCTAAACCAATTGGGTTGACTAATAAACAACTACAATCAGCCTGATCAGCTCCAGTATAATACACCAATGGCACATGAGTACTCGTGAGTGGCAGTTGATGGGCCAATGGCTGATAGAGCACACAGCACAGCCAGTGGGAGAGTTGGAAAGTGCCAACATGTTAGGGCTTTTATATATATCAGATAAAGTCTTAAAGTCAGAATACATTCAGTTCAAGCATTGGAACAGTGATTAAGACTGAACACTTGAATCTAAGCAATTATCCCATAGAACTATTTTATCCCTACAAAGACTGTTGGAATAGCAAGATGTCATCCAGAGGAACACCAAGTACTAATATTTACTAACAACATTCTCCATTCTAATGGAGTTTTTGCTTTGCCACCACAGTTGGAGTGAAGAGACGGACGCCAATATGGAATTCAACAAGGGCCACTTTATTAAATATTTATAATTAAACAACTGGTGAGGGGATGCTAAACTGCATGAAGGAATGTGGCAAGTGTCAGCTCTTGACCACCTTCACTTCCTCCTGGGCGATGCACCTGCCCCAATATTGAGCCACCCAATGTAGCTCTCAACCAGCAGCCTGGCATATTTAGAAGAACCCCTGGCCCACCACCCCAGAAGCTGCAAGGCCTGCTAAGATAAGCCGGGCCAGATTGTTCTAAGGAAGGTCCCCCATTCCTGGCCTTGAGCCACAAAGGCCCAAAAGCCATTCCTGGAGGACCTTTCAATTCCACTGTAAAAATGCCCAGGTGCTCTCTATTTTCAACTTCCTAACTGCCCTACCCCACCATAACAGAGGTCAAGCCTCTGCTTAGGCCTTCACTCCCACCAAGCAGCTCGGTGCCGCCAGCACCCCTTGCCTCAAGTCTGCTAAAAAAATATTGTTGCCCTTGTTGGAAAGGTGCACCACATCCCCCTGTAGATGTCTGCTAACTCAACCCATATCTCAGGGCGCAACAGGAAGAGACCCAAGCCACCTTCCATGGCATTTTGGAGCTGCCGATTGCCATTTCTCCTCGCCCGGTCTAAGCACCTAGAATCCCCCTGGCTATGCCACACCTGGCACAGCAACATTGTAGACAAGACCAGCTGCACCCCAGGCCACTGGTCCACAATGTCTGCCAAATCAGCCTTGGCCTGAATGACTAGGGCTTTACCCTTAACTAGACCCAGGTCATTACCGCCAAGATGTATGAGTATCACGTGAGGAGGAGGACCGTGCCTCTCCTCGAACAATAGCAGTATAAGTCCAGGCCAGCGCATGCCTCTTTGGCCAAGCCACTTCACCTCAGCCTGCTCACTGCAGCCCAACTGGAAACCGATTTGCATCCTCTCTACCCAGTGAGCGGTCCAAAACACCATGCTGTGACCACAAATGAGCACTCAGCTCTTCCCATAGCAACCAGCAGCACCCAAAACAAAAACCAGGTTAACCACACAGAACAAACTGTGGCATCCAGGCATAACAATAAAGGACCCTCCCCAACAAAATAAACATAAGGAAGGCAAAAATTAGACTTTGCAGGTCCAGATATATGTCTTATAGCGTGCTGACCTCCACCTGCCAAGTTTCTGAATATCAGCTACCGGATACCCCATAGCTTCAGCAGTGGAAGCCAGCCCGATTTTAAAAGAATGAGTGCCAAATTGAAAACTGCTAAGACCCAAAGCCTCCAAAGCTCTCTTAGTAACCACCCAAAATTGAAATTTTGTTAGGTGAGATCAGTCCTTATGCTAAAATAGAAAACCTTCATTCCCACCCCTTAGGGCCAAATAAGAATGAAGTGCAGTGACTGGACAAATGTCCTGATCTGAACCCATTGTCACCACAACATCCTTCCACAATTGGTCCATCTTAGAACACCTGTAATGTGAATGTTATCCCCACTACTCTGAACATCCCGAAGGCAAAGTGCGTATCCCGACCTATCCTGGCATGAGTGAGCCACCAATTCACTAATTCTAAGGGCCCCAAAGAATGTAACCCATTGGGCTCTCAAACCCTTAAGAACAGCAGGGGGGAAAGGCTCCCTCCTACCCTGAGGTGTCCCATCCTCAGGGGTCCAGCCTTCCAATATCTTTCTAACTCAGAAATCACCAGTGTCAGCCTTAAAACTCCCGGCCTTGCTTGCAAAGGCAAGGGCTGATAGTTTGCCCCTAATAGAACAGACAGACAAACCCTTACCTTTCAGTGCCACACAGAATTGAATCAGATGTGACACTGGGGCTGAGGACAGACTGGCAATCTGGAGTGGGATGAATCCGGAGGCAAAAGCTGCGGGGGGAAATCTCCCGGGGCTGGCTGTCCACATTGGCCAGGGTATTGCGCAAGGATGCCGTTACAGAGCGTTCAGACTTCTGCGGAGTGGCCCCAGGTGGGCCGGCCTCCGCAGCTCGTGATAGGGCTGTTTCAGCAATTTGCACATGTGCGCATGAGCACTCATGCGCAAACTGGCAAAACGCCGCGTTCACACTGCCGCCTCCGCTTGCCTCCCACCTTCTTCCGGTTCACACTGCCTGGAAGCAGGAGGCAAGCGCAAGATGGCCTCCGGACACCAGTTTCTCCCGGTGTCCTTCTAAAGTGCAAGAAAACCAGCTTCAAAGCGGGTAACTGCGGAAGGGAGCCGAGGGACAGCTGCGCATGTCTGAACAGGCTCCCTTCCCCCGCTTCCCATGCGGACCTATCCCGGGGCAGATTGCCAGTCTGTCCTCAGCCTGGGATAGGCCAGAGCTGTTGAAGTTTCACCTGCTGCCTAAGTGCCACAAACTGCTGGCCTGCTCTCATATAAGCCTGGCGTGTGCTGGGGGCAAGGGCTAAGCTTATTGCCCTGTCGGCCTCAGCCCTCCAATTTATCACAGGTCCATGGGCATTCTTACCAGGAAAGGATTGGCATCCAGAGCCAACTGATGAAATCTCTCCATCTGTTTCTGAGATAGAGCATCAACGACCCCGTTACTGACCCTGGCACATGCCTGGCTTTAAACAATATATCACACTGTAGGCATTGTAGGGTAAAGGCCCTGACCAGCGCCATTACTCTTGGAGACTTAGAAGTTAATGAGTTGATAACATGCACTGTTGCCAAGTTATCGCACCAAAAGTGAACGATCTGACTAGCAAGATCATTAGCCCAGATGTACATGGCTACCACTATGGGGGAAAATTCAAGAAATGTCAGGTCATGCATCCATCCAGCCTGGATCCATTCAGGTGGCCAATCCTTGGTTCACCAGTGTCCCCTAAAGTAGACACCAAAGCCTGAAGAACCCGCTGTATCAGAGGTGACCTGCAGGTCACCCTCCAGTCAGAAATCATCTCTCCAAAAGGACCTCCAATTGTATGAAGTCAAGAAGACTCGCCAAACTAATAAGTCCCCCTAATTCCCTGGGTAACCTGAGTCCTATGATGTGGGCATTTTAAATCTATTGAGAATATCAGGAATGCACACCCTGGGGCCACCACTTTGCAAGTAAAGTTAAGGTGCCCAATTAGTTGTTGTAACACCTTGAGTGTCAATTTAGTTTTGATACATGTGTCCTCCACCAACCAGTTTATCAAATGGCAAACGTGAAATCTGGTACACAGTGTCCAGCTCAATGCCAAGAAAGGTTAAGACCACACTAGGCCCCTCCGTTTTCTCACCAGCTAAAGAAACACCAAGTTCCTTAGCCAATTTTTCAAAATTGGATAACAGCTGTGCACAGACATCCGATCCAGCAGGTGCAGCAAATAAAAAAACATCCAAATAATAGGTAGTATTGGACAAGCCCATGCATGCATGCAAGGCCCATTCCAAAAAGGAACTGAACCATTCAAATGCAGCACAGGACACAGAGCATAGGGAGGGCCCTGTCCATATAAAACTACCCATCAAAGGAGAAATGGATGCACTGGAAGAAGGCGAAAGGCCAGCTTGATATCACATTTAGCCAATTCAGCCCCACACCCACAATCATGGACCATATGGATTGCCTCATCAAAAGAGGTGTACCTGACTGAGCACAGCTCACTAGGTATTGCATCATTCACTGAGCTGCCCTGTAGGTATGACAGATGATGAATGCTGGTATTACCTCGGTGCTTTCTTGGGCACCACCCCCGAAGGGTTCCCACAAGTCATGTACCGGAGGGAAAGGAAAAGGGCCCAATACCCTACCTTCTAAACACTCCTTCTCAAGCTTGGCTCTAACCATCTGTTCCGTGCCTTTAACTGATGGCAAATTGGGAACCAAAAAGGGGCGCCGCTCACCCTTGTGAGGAATGCAAAACCCAAACTTACACTCGTCTAACAAATACTGCCTATCTGTAAACTTAGGATAAAAATGCAACCAGCACTCTAAAACGAAACTTTAACTGGACTGGGCCCCTTTGTCAGGTAGGGACTGACCCCCACTCCTCCTGGGCACATACCACATCTGGCATCCTTGGTGCCAGGTCTGGCTTTGGCCTTGGGGCGGAATGGAGAGGAATGGAGCCCAGAACAGAGTGGGCACTCATGGTGAAAAGTGCACGTTTTCTGACTACAATAACCCTGTGAGGAAAATTCCCAACAGAGTGGGCATTTTTGAGATGTCTCCCCTCCCTGAGAACATGGAGCTCCCACGTTGAGAGAGCGCTGCACTACAAGTCCACTGTCAAAGTACTCACCCAAGACAGGCGTAGCCAGGGACATCAGCTGCATCCACAAGTGCAGATGGATCTGGTCCCAATGCAGCGCCGGGTTCAAAGCCACTCTCATACGAAAAGCCTCATCATACTTCATCCATGCTGCCCTGGTAAAGTCAGAATAACCTTTATAAATTATATCCATGTATTGGAGCATAGACAAGGCCCTCCATGGCTGCGCCCTAACAACCACCCTAGCATAAATTTAAAAAATGGGATACCAATTAGCATATGCCCTGTTGACCCTGTGGTGCCTCAGGCGCTCTTTATCACATTCAACTAAATCTTCCTTATCCTTCTTTTCCAGATCTCTATACAATAAGGAAAAAACATCCACATATTTGCCCCTTCATATCTTATCTCTGGTAGCTAAGATGGTCCCCTAAAATCAAATGAATGAATGAATGAATGAATGAATGAATGAATGAATGAATGAATAAATAAATAAATAAAGGCATTGCCTGGTCACCAAATGGCAACACCTTCGCTGGCACCATCTTGTATGTCGTATTACCCTGATAAGGAAAACCCCACCCAAGCAACACACCGCACTGCTGATACTGTGCTGGGTTTTGCGAAGGCACCCAGCCAGATGGTGGCTGGCTATTCCCCACATCCCATGGCCATGATGGAGGTGGCACACTGCCAGGACCTGGTGAGGGTCCTGCTGCAGGTCCTGAGACAGATGACTCAGAAGAAGTCTGTTGGCCCACAGGGCCCCGTGGCCAAATGGCACTAGGTGAATGCATGGAGTCAGGCTTACCTGCCGCCTGAGACGTACCCGCATAAGGCACCACCTGCTTCTCCCCCACTGCCTGCTCAGTCTGATCCTCCAGCATCTCCAGCATCTCCACCATTTATTTATTTATTATTGTATTTATATCCTGCCCTCCCCTCAAGCAGGCTCAGGGCAGCTCACATTCTTAAAACACCTTTACAGAGTACATAAATAGTTAATAACAATTTAAAACCAATTTAAAACCAATTTAAAAATCTGGTGTCCTTAGGGCCAGGGACGGTCAACCGATTGCAAGACCCAGACCATAGTGCTCTCTGGGGTATATATGGGGAAAGGCAGTCCCTCAGGTATGCTGGACCCTGGCCATATAGGGTTTTTAAGGTAAGTACCAGCACCTTGAAGTGAATTCGGTATGCTATTGGCAGCCAGTGCAGTGTCCTCACCACAGGCCAGATGTGTTCCCATCTAGGGAGACCCATCAGCAGCCTGGCCGCGGCATTCTGCACTCATTTGAACCTCATCATCCCCTGGAACTGTGGGGTGGTTAGCCGAGCCCCCACAACTACTTTCAATAGTAAAAAGACTAGTTAGCTTGAAAAATTTCTGTGAGTGACACAGCAGGTTGCCTATCCCCACCTACAGTGGAAGAAGGCTCACCCAGGCATTGCTCAGTAGCAGCCAGCTGTTCTAATATGGCCCTGTTCACTGGGTTGTCCAAGGTAGCATCCAGAGGTGCAGATAAAAAAGCATCCATGGGAGCCAAAGAAGCAAAAGCCCCTACTGAAGGCGCAAAACCCACAGGTGCAGAAAGCTCAGAAGCCACAATTGTAGAAACTGCGCCTACATGTGCACCAGGGCACCAGATGTGGAAGCAGCACCTATGGGCGCAAAAGGCACAGGGATACCAGATGTGGAGGGAGTTGTCCCCTCAGTTAGCCGCTTGGGGGGGCTGTTTTCCCTTTTTCGGGTCCTGGCCTATCCACTTAGGGGCAGGCTGTTTCCCTTTAGAGGCCCCCAGGCCCTTTTTAGGAGCCATGGTGCCTCATGATTACCCACCAGCAAAGGACCAACCAGAAGGTGTAGGGCGCCAACAGGCCCAACACCCACTGCAGCTCTGTTAATGGCCACCATGCACAGGCCTCAAGCAGGCTGTAAGGTCAAATGGGCCTTCCCCTCCAGCCCTTGATTTTTGGCCTAAACATTACAAAGTCTAGTTAACTTTGGATTCATCCAGTTAGGGTGTGGCTAGCATGTGATCACTTATAGGAAGGAAGATGGGGGTGCTGTTTGCTCATACTGACCCTTAGCTGTTGGAAACTCTTGATGCAAATACTTTTTCCAGAGAAGACTTTGCAGTGGGTGATTTGAAACTAACGGTCCAAATACCAAACCTCTGACCATAAATACTGTCATTTCCTTTCAGATTCCAGTTTGAACTAACGTCTTGTAGTCTCAAAGCTCACTGCTCCTCCTTTGTACAGGCATTGCTTTCCTAACTTAGTTTGCATTCTTCTGCAAATAGTAAATGAGTGGATAGAAGAAGCTGGTAAGAGTGGAATGTCCTGAGTGGAGCAGTTGCCACATCGCATGCAAAACCCGACACGGAAAAGTCTTCTGTTTGATAAATGGAGAAACGGTCATATCTTTCTGCCCAATGCTGGAAGCAAAACCATGCTTTGTGCATTTTGATATTTGATCTTTTTCCAGGACGGTAACTATTTTTCCACAGTTGGGTTTATTGTTATCATGGTTCATACACACCTGACTGGTAAATGATGCTTTGTTTCAGTTTGTGTTGAAAGAATGAATGGAATAAACTTGAACTGTCTTCTAAAAAAAAAAGGGCCTTCCCCAGGCCCAGCACCCAGTAATGGCCCCCACAAGCTGTCCCTGGCTAGCTAAAATGGCCACCGCCACAAAATGGCTGCCAAACTGTCATCGGCCACCACATGCTGGGCCTGCATGTGGCCCCACAAGGCTGACTGTGCTTCCGCCAGGCACAGAGGTCCTGATGTGTCAAGTGGCAGAGCCCCTAGAGACGCCCCCAGCCACCACTGACTACCAGAGGAAGCTGCCTTGCACCAGTCACCCCTTAACCAGTCCACCCAGGCCTCGGCGCAGCTGCAGGTTTCAACTGCTGCTGGACGCCCCAGCCGACACCAACGTGGCAGCCACTGCCACTCACCAGAACCACTGCCGGACCAAGTAGCCAAGGCAAAACCACCACACAAGCTGTGCCCCGAGGCCTCCGGTACTGGCTGAACGTGCTCACTTGGAGCATGCAGGAGGACTGCTGAGGCGATGAGCAGGAGCCGAGCTTAAATAGGCTTACTCCGCCCATGCCTGGAGCTGTGCTCATCACTGCGCTGGTACCTGCCTTTCCTCCCTTCTGAGGGGGCAAATCAACCTCCTCCCACCAGCACAGGCTCGGTGGGAGGTGAGTGGCCACATTCTAACCCTAAAGTTACACCAAGGATTTATGTATCAGGAGGATCTACCAATATACCAAGCAGGTACAAGATGCGAGAATTGTGGGATGAAAGGATTATTCAGAAAATTATTTGTTTAAATATCTTTAATTCCCAAGGCACTTAGGTGGGTTACTCACTAATCATTCATCGTACTCAATTTCTTGAATGTAAGCTTTGGTGGGGAGGGTGGGATAAAAATTGAATTAATAAATATAAATAATAAATAAACTGATCTACCTAATGTCCAATACAAAATTTTAAACTGGATTTGCATATTAAATCTGATATGTATAATCAGCTTTTCAAGCTCGATAAGCCAGGTTTTATATGCTTTGTACTGCAGTTTTGGACATTTATTAGAAGTCCCATTTGTTTCAGTTGTTCAGTCACACAGTCGAGTCCAACTGTTCGCAACCCCATGGACCACATCACAGCAGGCCCTCCTGTCTTCCGTCGTGCTCCGGAGTTTGCTTAATTTCATGCTTGTTGCATTGATAACATTGTCTAACCATTTAATCCTTTGTCGTCCTCTTCTTCTTTGACCTTCAATCTTTCCCAGCATCAGGGTCTTCTCCAGTGAGTGCTCCCTTCTCAATTGGTGGCCAAAGTATTTGAACTTCAGCTTCAGTATCTGGCCTTCCAGGGAACAGTGAAGATTGATTTCTTTTAGGATTGACTAATTCGATCTCCTTGCAGTCCAAGGGACTCTCAGGCATCTTCTCCAGTGGCATAATTCAAAAGAATCTATTTTCTGGCACTCAGCCTTCCTTATAGTCCAACTCTCGCAGCCATACATTACTATTGGGAATACCATTTATTTATTATTTATTTATTATTCACATTTTTGTCCCACCTTTCCAGACAGCTGGCTCAAGGTGGCTTTGACCATACAGACCATATGGACCATACCATGACTTTGACCATACGAACTTTTGTTGACATGGTGATGTCTCTACTTTTTATTATGCTGTCTAGGTTTGCCGTAGCTTTCCTCCCAAGAAGCAGGCGTCTTTTAATTTCCTGGCTGCAGTCACCATCTGCAGTGATCTTGGATCCCAGGAATATGAAGTCTGTCACTGCTTCCATGACTTCCCCTTCTATTTGCCAAGGAGTGATGGGGCTGGATGCCATGATCTTAGTTTTTTTGATGTTGAGTTTCAAGCCAACTTTTGCGCTCTCCTCTTTTATTCTTAGCAAGAGGCTCTTGAGGTTTTCTTCACTTTCTGCCATTAGAGTGGAACTTACTTCAAATTAGTTGTACATAGAATTGCAACCAAAGCTTAAAATTCAAGTCCAGTAACACTTCAAAGACCAATTTCCCCCTTGAGTATAAGCTTTCATAAGTCAAAGCCCACTTAGTCAGATACAAGATACAGAGTCTAAACTATTATCTTGGCTTATCATAAATTCTACATTTTAGATTATTTGTGAGTCACACATTCAATTGGCTGCTTTTAACTGAAAACACTCACCTGGTTACAAAGAGAAGCTAGTGATTATGGACATGAAGCATGGATCCAAAAGGACCACATGAAGAACTGTAGATGCCTTCTGATTGCCATGTAGGTGCCTCCTCATTGACTGTAGGTGACTATAGGTGCCTCCTCATTGCCATGTACAGCCTTCCTGGGCCTCTGGAAAGCTGCTCTGACAAGAAGCAGTTTTGATGCAGTACAACCTGGGAACAACAAAGAATCAAGGAGAAAGAAGTACTGGTGCAGGTCTTCACTAGATGTGACTAAGTCAAACATAAACTACAATCACATATTGAAGGTTCTGTCCTGATCACAAAATCTGCTTTGATACAAGTTGGAACACATCTTGAAAATACACAAACTTCTTTTATAAATCCCAACTGGTATCTTAAATTTTTAATAATTCTGTTAATTTTCAGCTGGTTGCTCTACTGTAGTTATGTAGGTAAGGGCATCACAGTTCATGATCAGTGCTTAATGAGGTAAATAATCTTCAGCATAACAGAGGTGGAAAGATTGTTGTTAGTTTAGTATCAGTTGTAAAGTTGTTATTTAAGGTATACCAATTAGTAGGAATGGGCACGGATCCAAAAATTCCCATTCGAGGTGGTCCCAAACCGAAGCAGGGGGAGCGAAACAGATGGGTTTAATGGCTCAAAGCCATTTAAACCTAATAGCTGATGAGCAGACTAACCCCACTGTTAGTTTTAAATGGCTGGCAGGTATGCCCATCCACTGTTAGATTGAAATGGCCCAAACCGCACAACCAAGCTGGGCAAAAGTCTGGTAACTATTCAAGGAAGACACCTTCCCTGGCTGTCAGTTCAGGGACTATGAACCCGGCCAAGGTCATGCTTCATTTTGGCTCATGAACCGGTTCATGCCAGTCCCTATCAATTAGTGTACATCAACAGAACAGAGGGAGAGAAAAATGGTCCCCATGGATTTCAGCCTTGAGTCAGGGCAAGCAACAAGACAGCTACTAGGAAACCTTGATATCAGTCGAAGAGCCATGGGAGGCTGCCAGGAGGTCACACCAGCATATGGCACATGTTGTTTCTGAAACTTTCTCCTTATTTGTGAAACTGGGCTTTGTTTATTCAGAAATGCTCATTAAATCTGAATGGAACACTGCTCACAGCTACTGCCGAGAGCAATTGCTGGGCCAGGGACACTGCAGCCTTGTCTCAAATTTTGATGACGGACATCTTCGACTTAAAACTTCAAAGACAATTGCTGAGTTCCCCGCTAGCCAAACCACTGCATACATTACAACATGCTTCCAAGAAGCAGCTGAGCTGCTTAAAAATGTACTGTTTCCATAAAAGTCTGAATAGAGGGCTTAACAGTTCCTGAATGTATATGCAAGTCCAGAATGTAAATTTACCTTGTTACAGAAAATACAACTAAAAGTTTTAAAGGGAAATCCTGGTAGTTGTGCAAATCAGTTGTAGTAGATTAGCTGATTGCAAACCACGTACTAGATGGATTAAAATTAATATTGCCATTTCCAGCCAGTTTTGATGAAAACATAACTAAACTTCTAAGTCAATAATAACAATAAAACCCCTTCATTATCAGGAAAGTAATTGTCCTTAACAAATAAGGTAATCACATCTAATTCTCTGGCAAGGCTGGATTTTCAGACTGTAAAGATGCCTTACACTGAATAGTGTATCAGATTATTTAACCTATCTTGAATCTTTAGCTGGACATACAAGAAGAGCTGACTGGAAACACTCTTCAAAATGAAACAGAGAAGCTACATCCTAATCTGGCATTTATGGTTGACTGTAGCAACCATGTACGGGGTAAATGAACCTGCAGGTTGTGGCAGACCAGCTGCAAGGATTTCTAGATGAAACATCTGTCCTTGACCCATTTCAATCTCTACCTTCAAGCAGAGTTTGGGAGTATTCTTAAATCTGGCTTGGCAATGGATAAGCAGGCGAGCACCTTCTTGCCATTACATCTTGCTCATAAACCGGCCCCTTATTTAGACTTTGTAAACCTACCCACACTGATCCATGCTATCATAACCCTCAGCTTTGGCCACTGTAATACACTATGTGGAACTGCCATTGGAGACACTTTAGATTGGTAGTAAATTCAATTGGTAGTAAAATGTGGCACCAAGAATCCTGTCTGGGGTCATCCACTTGGATCACATAACTTCAATATTACATCAATTGAACTGGTCGCATGCTTCCAGTCCCAATTCAATGTGCTGGTTATTACCCTTACAGCCCATAATGGCCAAAGGCTCTCATACTTATCCAATAGTGTCTCCCAGTGAACTCACACAAACCAGGTAACTTCCTCCTTGTGGTGCCTACCCTTAGGACAGCAACATCTAGGTTACAAGCTTTCTGTGTGATCAGTCCAGTCATCTGCAATGGCCTACCAGAGTGGGTGCAGAGTAGGGCTGCTCAAACACCTGCCAGTTAAAATATTCCCTTCTGACTGTAATGTTCAGGCTGTGCTGTCTGGCTGGTCCTGACCTGTTTGTGTGTATTCATAGGAACTGGCTAGTTGCAGCCATTAGAAGCCAACTTCCAGATGATGGGGGATAAACTGGGAGCTGCCTTTTAATCTCATGCTGCAGAAATGTTGCTCCATACCCAGCAAAGTTTTTTTTTTGGGGGGGGGGGTAATCAGGAGCCAATTCCCAGTTGATCAATTGCAAGATGAGTTCCTGTGATCTCATCCTACAAGCTTTGCTACTTTCCAGACTTGCTGAGAGGCAGCAAATTGGGGGCTGGGGGTCCAAAAGTCCAGCTGATTTTGCTTCACTTCTTCCCACTCCAAGCTGGGCTGAAAAGAACAGGAAAGAAATCAGCTCTTTCCTCTCTTTTTCAATGCAGAGATTGAAAGTATTGCATTGTATCTGTCCCCACACAGGTGGAGAGCAGGGAAGAGAAACAAGATCTCTTTTGTAATACAGAGATCAAAAACATTACTTGTGTCCCTGCCTAGCTTGGATGGGAGAGAAGAGTTCCCTTTCACAACTTCATTGTGTAGCTATTTTACTGATGAGGCAAGGTAAATAAGAATCCAGCTCCCACTTGATCAGCTGGGAGTCATCATTGGAACCACAGAGAGCTCCAAACTTGTTCAGCAGCAATTCAGTGTCCTTGAGAAGCAATCCAAAGATATCCCTGTTTGCCCCACATTCTGACCATGAGTGTTAAATAAGGTAAATTCATCTGCCCAACTAGTTGGCTGAGAAATTTGTGGCATCTTGAGGCCAAGAGTGCTTTCACTGATTGCATTTATGAAGGCATGCAAGATAGTTCTATTTCAGACAAAATGTAGTGCAGGGAATGCTGCTGCTGCAAATTTCACTGCATTTTTAATCTGTGCATTTGTTAATAGAGTTTTATGTGTTTATATCCTTGCAACTTGTTGTTGCATTGCTAGTCATCTTGGGTCTAAAGAAATAAGGTGGTCTATAAATATTTTTAGGAAAATAAATTATTCCCACAAGTACACACAAAAAAAGATAAGTATCAATACCTTTGATATCATTTGAATTTTAAGAAGAAATCCTTAAAGTTGAACAAATTAAGAACCCACAATACTCTCATATATTATTACTTTTCAGCAGTACAAAAGCCCATCAACAGCAGTTTGGGCTATTGTTCCACCACTGGTATCAAAGGGATGGTGTTGGTTAATGGAGCACTTTCATTTTTTGCCATACTGCTTTCTTAATGGAAAAAGCTGAGGTTTGCAATTTAAAATACCTTTTCATAGAAATCACTCACCTGTAATACTTCTCATCATCTTTGACCTGTTCATTGTACAGGGTTAAGAAAGAGAAAGTGGAAGATGGGGAAGGATAAATAGCATGCTATTACATGTCATGCCTATGATAGTATTTCCTTTCGTACAGCTGAGTTCCTTTGCCAATGATAAGTGTGTGTTACTTGTGCAATTATTTGTTCCATCTTGATCTCAACAAGAAAGCTGTCAAATAGCTGTAATAATGATAAGAATGCAGCCAATCTGAATAAAGTGCAGAGATTCATCAATACGATGCAAATAACTAACCATGATTAGAGGCAGAAAAAGGATTTTTGATTTTCTGATTATTTGGATTCTGTTGGGCACCAGAAGAATAGAATACACTTGATTTTATCAGCTGTTCTAGTTTCACTTTGTTTTGATTACCTTACTTGTTATCATGCTGGGCTATCTTTTCCTGAAGCTATATACAATCATACAGATAAGATTATTAAAAAGCTGAACTTGAAAATACTTTTGACAATAACAAAAGCTGGGTAAGAATGATAGAAATGTATTGGCCATGATCCCCTCTTCTGGTACCAAACATATGTCAATAGCTAATGATCTCTCCCTTGTATACTTCAATGTTATGAAAACCCACAGCAGCTAGGCTGAAATCACAGAACTACTGGCTTATAAATCCCAGGGACAGCCTGTGTGGTATTGAGTGTTGAACCAGAATTAGGGAGACCTCCGTTTAGTTTCCCATGCAGCCATAAATCTCTTTGGAGTGAACTTGGGTCAGTCACTGTCTCTCAACATACCTCACAGTGTTATTATGAAGATTAAAGAGAGAACAACTTTGTATACTGCGCTGAGTCATAAAGACTTGTCAGGATTATCTTCTTAGTCTTCTTTTTCATTAGGCTGATTAAAGAAGATGAACCATTACTTAAGAACACCTTGACTAAGAAGAGATTTAACAAATAAATAAGTGTCAACAAGATTATGCATAAATGACTGGCTTTGAAGGTGGTGGGGTCATCAGTCAACCACTAATCACAGTAGCAAGAACCCTCCCTGCATTCTGTATATATGCAGAAGCACATCTTCAGGTAGAGACACACAGGAGATACCTACATGCTATCCAGTGTTGCCAAGTATGCTTTTATTTATTTATTTACAGAAGATGACTAACAATTCAAAACAAAACATTATAAAACAATAATAAAACAAGTTAAAAACTAACAGTAAAATGGTATATAAGACATAGATTCATCAATTTAAACACATGGCAGGAAGGATTAAGGCAGGAAGGAGAGGTCATTGAAGGAATGCCAGATCAAAAAAAAATAATCTTCTGGCAGGAGTCAGTGATAGAAGAGGACGGATTAATATTCCTGGGGAGGGAGTTCCATAATTTGGGGGCACAACCAAGAACAGGTTGCCACCCATTTAATCCGAAAGGTGGAGACACTAAGTGCATGGCCTCAAAAGATGAGTGCAGAAGCCATGCTTGCAATGAGTATGCAATGGAAAGCATAAATATGGAACAATAAGCAACCCGAGTATGCAATATCCCTAGAAGCTGTTTCAAGGGATGACTTATTTTAAAAGATGTGATCTATGAGCATATTGTTCTGGATGACTCTGGTCAGGCCTGATTCAGATATAGGCATGCACTTCAGAAGCTGGGGGCATCTAGTTAGCTTTCCTATATCAGATCATTTAACCCTGCTGGAGGTATACCTCAATAACATTTCAGGCTCATTGCAGCCAACAGTAATACTATTAGAGAATCTTTAGGTCCATTTTAAGCTTTTATTAAAAAGTAAGTGCTGCATTCTTAACATTGACTAAATTAACAGAAACCATGCCATCGGTTATTGTTACATGGACAGAGAAGAGTAATTACATGAGAAGTGTCTTACCCCAAAGATAAACAAGACACAAGCAAGGAGCCCCTTCTGAGAAGAAGCTCTTAGGCCGAGGACAGACTGGGCTTCTGCCGCGCTCTGCCTCCACTTTAGAAGCGGAGGCAGAGAGGGTGTCCAGACAGCCGCAGCTGTCCCCCGTTGCCGGCGTGGACTCACCCGTCCACGAGGTGCCAGCATGCTGCTTCAGCTGGAGACGCCTGGGAATTGGTCCCCAGGCATCTCCACGTGCGTCCCCAGTGCTTCCGGCGGGTGTGAATGTGCCGAAGGTGTGTCACACACGCCACTGGAAGTCTGAACGGCAGCCACGGCTATGCAGCCACAGCTTGCCCAGGCAGCCGGCAGCCGCGCTTCGCCGCCCCTCGCAGCCAGTGTGAATAGGGCAGCCTGGGCAGGTTTTCCCATGGGGCTTTTGGCCCCGCGGCTGTGCCAGGACAGATCTCTAGTCTGTCCTCGGCCAGTGTCAATTCAACTTCTCATATGTATAGGATTTTAAATTATCTTCTAACAATAACCAACTGTCCCACTGGATAAGGGTGCACATTCTTGGCCAACCCGTTATCTTATAACTTCAAACACCATTCAACGTTATCTATATTTGAAATGTTTTCTAAAATATGTAAAAACTATTAGTTATTTTTTTGCTACTTTTTATTATCTTAACAAAGTCTATTTAAAAATACTTGTATCTGATGACAGGGGCTTTGACTCTTGAAAGCTTATATCCCAAAAATCTTGCTGGTTTCTAAGGTGCTACTGGACTCAAATCTAGCTATTTAAAAACAGTGATTACAAGTTTCTCATAAACATGAGACTTCGACCAACACATCCCATCACTGAACAATATATCTACTTCTATGAAGTTGGATGTTCTTTCCATTGTCAGTTGCTGCTTCTACACGCACATTCTACAAATAATATCTACTGACACAGGTCACCACTTCTAATCTACACAAGGGCATATAATTTTGTGACTACTTTGTTTCTTGCCCTGTTCTATCCTGGGTCTCTAAACTTCATTTTTGGCATGTTTAGCTGGGAAGCCAGGCTAGCTCTATTTTTGTGCACAGAAACATCATCTATGTTTTGGGTTTTTTTAAATCAAGTACAGCAACTGATCTTCTATATTCCTGGCTTTATCCATTGCAATATGTGCTGTAGAAGATTTTATAAATCCAATCTCATCATGATACAAAAATTGAAGCTGATGCTTACAAACAGCTGATGCATGATTGCTGCTTTTATTTCCATATGGTCTGATCCACAGGGTAAGCTGATGCACACTTCCAGCCGCATGCAGTGATTTTCATGTGGTGATTGGTTCAGGTGTGCTGGCATTTAGTCATGGGAAGTTATTTCTCTTTGGAAATAATGCACCACATTTGTATTTATCTTGCTTACTGGGATATTAATTATAACCATGTGCCATACGGACAATGAAGTTATATGAGAAGTGAGGAAATGCAAATGACAAAGGATGTATGAACTATTGCCACATCTGGAGGATATATATCAACCATCCCATTCTGCAGAAACATCAGCTCTTCCTTCACCTGTTATAGCAGAAGTTTTTACTCCCCCCCCCCTTTCCCACACATTAAAACATATTAGCTGCCCAGGAACATCTTGGGTTAAGACATGGGACATAAGTATTTTAAATAGATACAAAGCTCCTTGTGCCAAGTCAGACCACTGGTACATCTACTATTTATTTATTTAATCATTTATTTATTTATTTATTTAAGTGATGATGCCAAGGGCCTGAGACTTCCCCAAACACATGCAAACAGTCTAGGGGTTATGTATTTATTTAGGTTTTCTCCCCAGTGGAGACCCAAAGTGGCTTACAGACCTTTCCAGGTAAATGAACAAGGCAAAAGAAGTCTGTGTACATCTTAAAAACAGAAAATGAAACTGCAGTGAAACATTTTGGTAGCAAAGGAATGGAACCAAATTTAAGCATCACTTTAGTATGAAGAACTGGTGTTTTACAGAATATGGTACACAGAGGGTGTGGCTTAAAAATTCATGGACAAGTACTTGCTGTATCTACCAATTTAGCATTTTGCCATATACATAATATTGCTCTCAGTGTTTTAATCTTGGCCTTGCTGTTCACAGTGAAGCCTGCAAGCTCCTGTTTGTACCACATTAAAACAAATGAACTGCTCTGGTTTGAACTAAGCCTATTTTTAGCTATTTAGGAAACAGGAAAACAAATGATCCAGGCTCTCTTTCCAACTCCTGTACATCTCCTTATCCTAGGATTCACTGTTTGGTCTTTGGGGATGCCAGCCTCTGGGTGGCACCTGGGGATCTCCTGGAATTAAAGTTTACCTCTAGATTATCGAGATCAGTTCCCCTGGAGAAATGGGTGCTTTCGACGGGAAGACTCTATGGCATTGTACCCTACTGAGACCCCTCAGACAGCTGCGTGTGTTTTTCTGCATGCAGGAGTTTCTTTGCACATACTTTTTTCCTCTGCCAATGGGTCTGCTGTGCACAGAAGACTGCACACAGAACCCAACATGATTGTCCCCTTAATGTATGTGTTCAAGACTCAAATTAAAGAAGGCCAGCCCTTACGTGGTATTAGCCACAACACCAGGTCACTGTTTGAATTATGATGGGGGAATTTAGCTGAGAGACCTTTGCTTAATGGGTGTGCAAGCTAGGGATTGTCCTCCAACTATACCAGAGTGAGAACCCTCTCAGAGTGGCACAGATGACAGACAGGAAATATCTTTTGGAAATTTATTAAGAAAATAACCCTAATACATTCAGCTAATCAATGGAATATCACCCCCACACACCAGAGAGCTGAGAAATAAAGGGGTGAAACAATCTTAAAGAGATCAGAGACAAAGGGGGGCAAAGCGCTAATGATGGGTCATAGCTACCTGTCCAGATGTGCAGACTTCCATGGAGAAGAGATTATGACCGAAACAAAGTTTGAGAGTGAACTGCCAGTTGGCATCCAGGGGCAGACACACACTCTGAGGCCATGTGCTTTGGACATTGGAAAACAACGTGGGCCAATGGGAGGCCTTGAGGGGCTTGTCTCAGGTAAAGACAAAAGATTACCTGGACCAATAAGTGGTCCCAGGGGGTATGACACCAGGAGAAGCAAAACCTATGTTTGATCAATAAACTCCAAGAGGGACAGAGTTTGGCTTCACAATAGCATTGATGAGATTAAGCAGATGCTAGATGGCTCTACTGGAGCTGGTTGAATGCATTTGATGACCACTAATGGTCCTGCCAAAGCAGGTTGAATAAGTTTCCAGGTTTAGACGAAAGGTGGGAAATGGGTCCCTGATAGACGTCAGGAAGGATCATCAGTAATTTGAATGTTTGATTGGTTTATCTCAGTATCCTATGGGAGGGAGCAGGAAGGACAGGTGTGAAGACAAAGGATGTCCACATAGACATAGGCAGGGGTCCTTTCATGGAAAAAGAGCTGCAGGAGCTCATTAGCATAACTCATTAGCATAACTCATTAGCATATGCCACATCCCCTGACATCACCAGAAGTGTGTCAGAAAGGGAATGTCAGTTTCAGCTCTATTATACCCTATGGGCCATTGAAATCAATGGCAAAAACTCATAGGGTATATGAGGGGCTGGAGGAAAGGGGGTTTGAGGGAGAGGCTCCAAACTTGCAGGGTAGCTGCTGGGGCCTCTCCTCGAAATACCCACCAAGTTTCAAGAAGATTGGACCAGGGGGTCCAATTGTATGGGCCCCCAAACAGGTTGTCTCATCCCCTCCATTGTTCTCTATGATGGGAAAAAATGCTAACTTTTTTCCTCCCATAGAGAACAATGGAGGGAATGTGGGCAACCTGTTTGGGGTCCCTTAGAATTGGACCCCCTGGTCCAATCTTATTGAAACTTGGTGGGTATTTTGAGAAGAGGCCCCAGCAGCTACCCTGCAAGTTTGGAGCCTCTCCCTCAAACCCCCTCCCCTCCAGTTGCTTTTAAATTTGCTGCCAAATTTCGGCAGTAATTCGGCAGCAGGCTGAATCAGATTAGAGAATCTGATTCGGCCTGTGGCTGCCCTAGTGGTCACTCCTGAGCTGGCGGAGCGGCCCCAACGGACCCCTGGACATAGGTATCACACAAAAGGGCAACGTGAAGTTCTGGAGACAGGAGGGCCATTCGCCAGGTGGCTAGTGAAAAGGTTTAGAAATGCAGATATTGTACCTGGTGGAACCAATGGTTATTCCATATGCATACCTTGCTGGGTGGAGGGGGAGATTGGAGATTGTCTTGGGCCACGTTCATATGGCTCTTTTGAGTGCCTGGTGCCTGGTGGATTTAAAGGGCACATCCAGACTGCAATATCTGGGAATCATACCACTTCTGCGATCAGCCCATTGATCCCCGTAGTGGTAAAAGTCTGGTCCTAAGCTGGCTGACGGGCCAATGGCAGACTTTCCCCCATCTGGTCATTCCACCAGCACTCAATCAGCCCATAGGGATGATCTCCAGACAATCTTGAATGACTGCCATTTAAAAAAATTCTTAGCAATGAATGCATAACCGCTTAAATGTGCAACATCCGCAGAGCTCCGCTCAAATGATCAGGATAATTTAATGTTTTTGAAGGTCCCGTGATATTTATGCACTTAACTAAAATGATACCTAGAGGAAGGTACCGCTGGCGGTGCTTTTACCATTTAAGTCCACACATGCACAGAAAAACAAGTAGATGGAGAGGCACATATGCACATGCGCAAACAGGATTTTTTTTTTAAAAAAAAAAAGTCGACCGCACAGCTCCTTAAGGTGGATGCCGTCTAGACAATCCCCAATGGAGTCATGCGCAGTAAAGCAATTCAATGGGGGAGCTTTCTGGTCATGCAACACTGGATCAAAAAAAATCTAGATCAAATTATAGCCAAGCCAATGGCGGGATTAGCTGCCCATCTGAACGCACCCTTGGAGGGCCGCCTTGTGCAACTTGAAATTGAAACCCTCTTGCAGAACTGTAGCTAGTTCTGTGTTTCAGAACCAAGAGTGTTTTTCTTGGCCTGAGTTTGTGAGTCTCTAGTTCAGGTTAGAAGTGGGGTGCTGCTGCTGTTGGGACTACTCTAGAGTAAGGAAGCACCTCTGGGTTACAGTAGCACATTCTGATTAAGCTTCTTCAGTGCTGTAGTCTGAGAGGCCCATGTTGGAAACCCCACTCTGCCCTGGAAGCTCTCTGTGTAAACTTGGGCCAATCACTCTCTTAGACTGTTGTGAGGATGAAAATGCAATAGGAGGAAATGAGCTTGTAAGCTGCTTTTGGTCCCCAGTGGGGAGTGGGGTGTGTTGTAAATATCTACATACATAAATAGGATTGGCCATAAGAAAACAAAACAAGCAAGCAAAACATAGGCACACAAACAGTAAAAGCCATAGGACTAAATGTCAGGGGTTCAGTTGTAATACCTCATGTATTTCACCACTATTCAGTTGCTGTGCCCACTAATAGAATGCAAAATGTGGTTATGGATTTTAAGCCACTAAGTAATTTGTTTAGTCTATCTGAGCAGAGTAGTTTAGTGCTGGCTTCCTGCATACATTATCATCTCAGCTTCTACTGCCCATATATAAATCAAAGTGGAAGAGAGAAGAGAAAATCAGTTAATTGTCCTGCTTTTACAAAAGCAAAGCAAATGCAGGGAAAGGTGGGGGGGGGGGGGGAGGAGAGAAAATTATTCTTTGAACCTCCTCCAGATTTTGCATTTACCTACCCAGCTGACTTCACCCAGCTCTCTTTGTTTTTTTCAAGCTGTAAGTATAAAGGCATCAGAGCCTCTGTTTTTGTCGATCACCACAAAGCCCACGTGAATTTTTAAAAAAAGAAATTGAAGGTACACTGTATAGTCTTCCATAAGAAGAGAGAAAGAAGACTGCACTGAAAGAAACAGACGATTCCAAGGTTTAGCATGTTTAAGTTGTCTAAAAGGAGAAAAGGGGGACAAGGAGTACTCAACTCATTCACTCTTTCTACTCTTCACTCATATTTCTCTGTGTCAGTGAGTTTTTGGGCCTTCTCTGTCAACACCAAGGACCCCAATATGTGGCCAGTGCCTGAGACCGTGATTCTCCAGTACCTGGCCTCTATGTGGGAACAGGGTCTCACCCTCAGGACCATGCTTGGGCACAGGACACTCATTTCTTTCTTCAGCAAGACCCACGGTTTTCCTGGCCCATGCACATACTTTGCCACCCGCTTACACTTGGCCACATTTGGGAGTGGGCCGCTAACAATTTTTCATTCTAGTTTCAGCATTTCATTGGAAGTTGGTGTGGATCTATGGGCACAGTATTTTTCATTAGGCAGCAATTTTCATTGGGCAGGAGTTTGTGTGCTGTCTTCCAGCTGGGGATGACGCCTAGGATTGGAAAGGTAACTATGTCTTACCTGGATTATCTTGAGAGAAATGCAATGGGACTCTCCTGTACCTATGGTTCCTTGGCATGTTGAGCAGGATGGACTTCCTGACACCCTAGTCATACAACTTGGCGAGAATGATCTTGGAACAAGCACAGGCCTCAACCTAGCACAAAAGGCCAAAACTGACCTGTGGGCATTGCAGTCCAGGCTCCCTACCACCAAGTTCTTCTGTTTGGACTTGTTGGAGAGGCACTCCTGGCATGGGGTAGCTGCCCAGATAAGGTGGATATGGCCAGGAGGAAGATCATTAACAAGGTGGGCAAGGTTGTTGAAGCCTGGGTGGAGGGTGCCACCAGATTTGTCACCCAGACATCTCATTCTAACAAGAGAATATTTTTGCCTGGGTGGGGTCCACCTTGTGGAGTGGGGACAGGACATCTGGCTGCATAAGGTTTGGTTACAGCTATAGGAACTTTGGCAGGAGCCGGGCAGGTGTCATGCCTGTCTCTTGTGGCAGTATCAACATGGGGCTGGATACATTTGGGGAGAGAGGCAGCCTGTTTGCCCCTTTCCCCCATATTTGGGGATCCCCTTAAGGGATTTTGGGGGCATGCACAGCTCTGGGGCTGTCAAGGCACCCTCACTCTCAAGTGGCAGGGGAGACCATGCAGTGGCCTGTGCCCATATGGAATCCTTCATCCTGCCATCCTACAGTATTCTCCCCAACAGATGGGTTGGGGGACATTGGCCACCAGACAGGTCAGCCGATGCCTGGATCCATTTGCTCCCTGCTGTGCCAAGGCTCTTACAGCTGTTGTAACCAATAAAGTTATCAATCCAGAAGGTTTTCTATTATTTTCTTGCATTCATTGGAGAATGGGTGGTCACCTCGACATCTGTTTGACCTTTAGCACTAAGTCCACAAGAAAAGCTTGATCCAAATGATCCTATATCTTTACCTTATGATTTTTAAAAATAGTAATAATATGTTGCTTCTGTGGTCTTGGGCTATTATTTTTTGTAAATCACCTAAAACAGGATTCTGGAGAGATAGTCTATACAGTCTTTAAATAAATTTTAAAACATACGGGAAGTCCCATGGCAAGTAGATGCTATGCAGTAAAACATGAGACAGGACAGGGAGAAACCACATACCCCTCAGCCAATGGACAAGAGAAAACAAACAGCACTTGCCTTCAAATAAAAATTGTTTTGTACCATCAGTGGATATGGCAATGCAGTTACTTGACAGTAGGAAGCTATAGGACTGATATTTTCTTTAAGGAATATACTTTAAGAAAATGTTGACTTTCCCTATAATGTAAATTGATGCTGGCATGTTATGCTTTTGCTGTAGGGTGCACCTTCCATTTGGATAAAGTTTCTCACTTATTTTCAAGAACACTCAACTTCTTTTTTTGTCTCACAGATGTGCATAGAATCCTATCAAATCTTGTCAACATGGCTGAAGATGTCCTTGAAATCCATGCACACATTTTTATGAGTAGGAGTCTCCAAATTTGCTTTGGATTTCACCTTTGGCAAATTTCAATGGCAACTCTGTTGGCAATTGTAAGAAAGCTAATTAATATAATCTTTCAATGCATTTATTCATTTAAAATATTTATAAGTACATTTTTCCTCAGAAAAACTGGGACACAAGGCAGGTAATAATAATAAAACCAATACATCACAACAACATCAAAAATAACCATTGAAATAGTTAACATTTTTAGAAGTGTGAGCTAGGGGTGTGCATTTGGCAAACCCAAACCAACCCCTCTCCCCCAAAAAACCTTTTTGGGTTTTTTTGGGGTTTTGGGATACCGAATCGGCTTCCCTGAGCTGATTTGGATGCTGGAAAATGAATGCTGAAAAAACCTGAAAATTTCCAGGTTTTTCCCAGCTTTTTTCAGGAATACCGAAAACAGGCTCTGGGAGGCTTTAAAGTTTAAAGGGCTCTACTCACTTTGTTTCTTTCCCACCATTTTTGCTTCTTTCCTGCCTTTTGCTCTGGTTTCCAGGAGGGAGAGGGAAGAAGGACCTTGCAGACAGCCAATCACTGCGATGTATTACCATTGCAGCTTGCAACTTTTTGCAAGGCTGTTGTTGCTGCTGGCTTCATTTGTTGAAGCCCAACTGCTAGCTCACTCCTTTCCCAGGGAAGGAGCACTGGCCAATAGGATTTGGCATACTGCTCTCTGGCCAATCACAGAAGTCGGTTACTTTTTGAAATCTTTCTGTGACCAGAGAGCATAAAAGCAGGGGTCTCTGGCTGGCTGACTCCGTTTCTGTTCCTGCTGAGAGAGCCTGGGTTGGAGATTGTGTGGCTGGCTTCTGCTTCAGCCACTGCTCCGAGCCTGCTTTTTTGCTGCTGCTGCTGACTTGGACTACTTTGGATCAAGACAAGAGAAGAGAAGTCTGAAGAGAAGACGACATCACTAGTTTGAATTATATTAGGGCCACTTTTAAAAAAACGTTTATTATTTTGTTGTGGGTTGGGTGGGTTTGGGGTCTGGGGTTAATGTGGTGGTGGTGGGTAAGCCTCTAGGGTCTCTCAGGCTTCTTCCTGGCTTTTGGGGAGGGGGATTTTTCTAGTTTGTAGTTTTGTTGCCAGCCTGTTGTTTTTGCAGTTGAGATATTTTTTCCATGCTTAATATTTTATTTCTGGGCTTGTTGGGGTTTTTTTTGGGGGGGGAGGGGGGTTACTGACTAAGCCTTCTGCCTAAACTCTCTGTTTTTGGTTCTTGTGCTTTGTGGTTCTGTTGCCTTTTTGTAGTTTTTTTTTTTTTAAGTTCCTTGTATTGTTTTATGGGCTTGTTAGGGATTTTTTTTGAGGAGGGGGAGGTTTGCTGACTAGGCCTTCTGCCTTGGGCCTAGGCTCTGTCTGTTGCCTTTTAGTGGTTCTGTTTCTATGCCATTTAGCAGGTTTTGTTATATTTTAGCGGACTTTTTGCTTTCTTAGGCATGGGGTCACTGCTTTGTGTGTGTTTCTGGTTTAGCTACTGCACCATTGTTAAATCGGCTTTTAATAAAGGTTTCAGGTATTTTTTAACTAATATTTTAAAATAAATCTCAGCATAGGGCTTTAGCTCTTCTACCTTTAACTAGGAGGACAAAAAGAGGCCAGGTATGTCTTCAGCTCATAAAACAAAGGCATAAGTAGCGTATAACTTTTCAAAAAGTAGTGTGTTGTTGTTTGTGCTCGAACTGAACTTTGGTGAAGCCAGGCAATTTTTTCAGAGAAATTTTTCCCCTTTAGCTTGTGTGTTTTAATTAAGGAGCACCTGCATTCCACAGGAAATCAGGCTGGTTCCAGTAGAATCTAGATAGTAGTAGTTTGATTAAAACCCTAAAACATTTTAAAAGGTTTCCAAGCCACATCTCAAGGATAGTCTTTAAGCCATAGTCAAGGTCAGTGTAGGGATTGACGACTTCTAAAAAGCAAACAAAGAAAAAAAGAGAAAACCCAAAGTGAAGCAAGGCTAGGTTAGGCTTTACTGAAAGAAACAAAAACCTAGTTTTGGGTGGTAGGGTTTATAAAAAAAATTGTGAGGCTGTTTTAGGGTTGGGTGATAGTGCAGGTAAGTTAGGTGCCTACTACCCTCCCCACAAGTTAGGCTGAGACTGAGGACAGACTGGGGATCTGCAGCACAGTGTGAGCGGGTGAAAAAGCCGCGGGGACAACTCGTCCCGGGGCTCCCTGTTTGCACTGGCTGCAGTGCTGCGGGAGAGTACCAGGGAGGAGGCAGACTGCGGCATCCACACTCTGTGGCGGCTCCTGGCAGGAGCAGTGCAGCACATAGCTGTGCTTTTCTGGCGTGCATTCACACTGGCCAGAAGTGGGAGGAACACGCGCCCAGACAGCTGGAGACTGGTTCCTAGGGGTCTCTGCTTGAAGCGCGAGGACAGTGCCTCAGGGACAGGTGAGTGCGCACAGGCAATGGGGCACAGCTGCGGCTGTGTGGATGGCCTCCCTTCCTCCACTTCCAAAGCGGAGGTATAGCAGGCCACTTTCCCAGTCTGTCCTCAGCCTGTGTTTGGCCAGGGTCAGCATGAGCGGCAGGAAGGGAACACAGAGGGGCTCTGGGGGCAAGGCTACGGAGAAGACTAGAGGGATGGAGAGGAGGGGGAGGGCCACAGGTTACCCCCACCTCTGCGCAGGACTGCACCAGAGCCATATGGCACATCTCCGACCTCAATACAATACCGGTATTGGTATTCTAGTTTTTTTGGGGTTCCCGAAAAAATCAGCTGTATTATACCCAAATCCAACTCACCCCCGATTTTTTTTCCTGCACACCCCTAGTGTGAACAGTTGCCCTTCACAACCAAACACTTATCAAGTGAGCCAAAAGCCTTTCCCTTTAAAACTGGATGTGAATCTTCTTATGTCTTTTGGAAGACTTTTCCATAACACTGGGGCAGCTACTGAGAAAGCCAATGAATGAGCAGTCATTTGTTGGATTATTGAGAGAGTTGGAGCAACCAGAATGCACTGCTGTTCTGAATGGAGATGCTGTGGGGGCTCATACCTCCTTGAGGTATGTGGGCTCAAGTTCATGAAGCACCTTGAATTGAACTTGGAAACCTATAGGCAGACAATGTAACAATTGTAACAAATGTAAAATAGGTTCCCTGTTTACAGTTGGTGAACTGGATGTGTAGGCATGGGCACAAACCGGAAAAATGTGGTTTGGTTTCTGATTCATTCGTGGCATGCCTGGTTCGCAAACCACGACTCATCACAAACTTTTACAAGCCAAATGAATTGGTTTGGTTTGTTAGGTTTGTGATGTGGGAGAACAGCTCCCATGACATGCTAAAGACAACACACTTGCAGAAGATCTGTGGCTGACTCTTCTCTACCTGGCCTAGTTTGTTGAAGATTGGATTGGGGGGGTGGGATTGGTATACCTGAACCCAAGAAATACCATTTTTTGGTGTGCACACCCCTAATCCTTACTGCAAAGGAAGCTCTATTGCAAAGAGTGGAAATTAATTTCTAATATTGTGCTGCATTTATGCTAGCAACATACACTCAGGAACAGGACACAGAAGAGAGGACACAATCTACTCAGGGCATTTTGACTCTATCTTGTGCATCATTTACTGGCTGATCTTAACAAATGCTGCATGGACATCAAAAGCAGCCTCCATCTCCATCCCAACCTCTTCTAACTGGCATTATTCTCGGGGGCGGGGGGATTAGACAATCTAATTTTACAGTACTATTGGAGGAGGGCTATTGTCAAAAAGGATGGCTTTTGGAAGGTAATTATTGATAAGAAAATATTAAATATGCCCTTTAATTTTAATGTATAGCCTTCTTTAGATCTTTTATGTGACTAGCGGCGCCTTGAAAAATTGGTTTATGGGCCTGCTTTTTAATCCTCACACTCTGAACAAAATAGAACGATGTTGAAAAACCTACCACACTAGTAATTGAAAACACTTTTGGCACCTTAAAAATGAGATTTTGATGCATAGATAAATCTAGTGACACATTACAGCACTGCCCTTCTGAGAATGGGCAAGCTCTCCCCGCCTTACTGCCGATTGCATAACATAGTCATTAAATGTAGATTATCTTTCAAAGGAGAAGCAGAGATTAATGAGTCAAACCAAAATGTTGAATTAAATGAGCCCAATCGGACACACTTTGAAAATTAGCCTGCACAGGGGGTTAGGGAAACAAGAAGTTGCAGAGCTAGATTATCCAAACACACTCTGGACAAATGCAGCAATGCAAAGAGGCATACAATATCATATTAGAGTGTTTCTATTATATTTTACACAGAGCAATTTACTGTCCAACACATATTGCAATAAACCACACTTATATTTAACAACATTACTCAGTTTCTTTCCAAACGTATATCATAATACACAATGAAAACTGTAAAGTAGGGGATTAATGGGGGTACACTGGCAAAGAAAAAGAAAAGGAATGTAACAGGGATGGGAAAAATAGAATTAAAATTGTTCTGCAGGTATTATCCATGAACACGTTACTTCAAAAAATGAGTCCAACTGAATTCAGTAGGGCTTGCTCCCAAGTAAGTGTACAGGATGTCAGTGGAAAAAGCAAGTTCCTATAGTGAGACACGAAATGTGCAATCTGGAAGAAAGTGTCCCAGCAACCAAAAAAGAGGGTTACATAGCCTGAAAATAATGCTGTTTACCTTGTTCTTTTGCTTTATGTAGACAATGTGTGTCTTGATCCATTAGAATCCCATTTTTTTGCATGCCATGTACATAACAGTGAAGGAAATGTAAATTTTCAATGACATCACTAATCCCATGCAAAAAATTAGGGTAGATTTTTTTAATGAAGCAGATGTGTGTGATCTGTTGAAAAGATATGTGGAAAGGCTAATTTTATTTATTTATTTATTTCTTCTTACTGTTTTTGCAACCAGAGTCATAAACCACAAGAAAGACCAGGTTACAGGTTTGCCAAATCCAGTTTCCTGAAATACTTTATCCTAGAAACTAGATGTATGGTTAATACATCTTAATTCAGGGTACATGTCGTGTGTCACAACACAGTGCTTCCCTCCCTATGTAAATGCAATTAAATACAATTTAATCCACTCATGCTCAAGTGAAAACTTAGATTTAGGGCAGTTCTGCTTGTGCAAGATCTTGTGCGATGCATAGCACTTTCTTCCCTATTTATCATAGTGGCCAGAAACTGGTTGTACACAGTCCCGCATGAGTGAAAATGCAAGTAGGAATGCAAAAAAGTTTGACTTGGCATAAGTGGCTACCATAGTCTTCTTGCATTTCTGCTTGCACTTAAAATCTTGTGTGGTATCCAACCCAGTGATATGTACCTTTACCCAATTTCCGTACTCCTTCCATCTTAAAAAAGGTTGCACTTAGAGGTGTGTACACATGAGCCACTATTTCTGGAACTGGATTGTGTGAACTGGTGTCCTACAGCAATCACCTGTCTGGAAAACATGAACTAGGTTTGTTTATACCAGTGTTGTATCTGTGTTGCATTAGATTTGTCTGTTTTATAGAATAATACACAGGGTTGTGAAAATGGAAAGAATTTTTTCTCCCTCTCCTGTAACGCTAAAATTCAACAGTACTCAATGAACTTAATGGATAGTCGATCCAAGACAGACAAAACAAAGTACTTATTTACTACATGAGCAATGAGTGGAATCCATCTTGTGGAATTTACAAGGATGTAGTGGTGCCACTGACATAGATTGATTTCAAATGGGATTAGACAAATTCAGAAAGGATAGACCTCAATGGATATTAGCCTCAGTAGCAAAATGAAATCTCAAAGTCCAGAGGCAATAAACCTCTTAACACTAGTGCAGTGGGGCAGAAACAGGAGGAAACTTTGCATCTGAGGCCTAGTTGTGAGCCTTCTTGTTGTGTGAAATAGGATGCTGGATTACATGGACCATTGGTCAGTTTCTTATGCACAGCCTCCTATATAAAGTTCTATCCTGTCTCTAAGTGATGAGTATGCAATGATTCCCTACTGAGTAAGGACTCTCTAAAATAAGCAAGGTCAGTGTCTTGGTTCATGAAGTACAGACAATGCAATGTTACAATTTGCACACAGTGACTGGTTTGTACACAGTTAACATTGGCTTCTCAAGAGGTACAAGAGAAGCCAGTTTGGTGTAGTGGTTAAGTGCACGGACTCTAATCTGGGAGAACCGGGTTTGATTCCCCACTCCTCCACTTGCACCTGCTGGATGACCTTGAGCAAGCCATAGCTCTGTACCAGCTGTTCTCTCAAGGACAGTTGTCTCAGAGCTTTCTCACCCCCACCTACCTCGCAGGGTGTCTGTTGTGGGGAGGGGAAGGGAAAGGAGTTTGTAAACCGCTCTGAGACTCCCTTGGGTAGTGAAGGGTGGGGTATAAACCTAATCTCTTCTTCTTCTCTCTTCTTCTTCTACAAGGTGTGCAGAGAGTGATCTGCCAGCTCTTGCCTTTCCTGCACAGACATTTAGTGGTAAAAATTTAGAAATGTAGAATGTACCTCCTTTCCCCCACAGACCACAGTTAACTATGTGTTTGGCTGCTGCTGGAAAATAGAAATAAGAACCTTCTAAGGGTCTCCTCCTGGAATTTATAGTGACCTTTTGCTTTTTAGAAAGTTTGTAGCTATAATTGGGCAAACCACTGTTATCCACTCAAAAGTTTGTTAGTGAACTTGACTTGTTTGAGAACATGTAGCTGTAATTGGGTAAAATACTGTTACCTAGATGCCCAAGACAAAATGTTCCTCCATTAATTTATTTAAGTGGAAATGGTAAATTCAAATTTTATAACTAATTCCAGAGCTAAAATTAAAGATATCCCAGATGAACTGGATGCCACTGGCCAGTTTGCAAGCTGAAACAGAAACACCAGTTATCTGGAAGGTCTCTTTAGGGTATGGATGAATATACTTTTGCAGTTCCATTCTCTTAAGATCACTTGAGTTTACTGTGACCTGCATTTAATTTCTCCTACATACAAATTTAAAGATTTTTCTAACATTGTCCAAAACTGAAGTATGCAAAGTTTAGCACAGCTGTCAGTTCTTTCAGCACGTTTTTCTTTTTTCCCTGATATACATAGAGATAAAATTCTACAAAAAAAGCAACCTTGATATGAATCTGTATATGATTTCCTTTAGAATCCTGACATGTGGTATTCTACTGATATACAAAAGTGCTCCTGTGTATTGATAAAACATAACACAAAAAGACTCTTGATACATTTCATTATTTAAAACATTGTTATGCCATCTTTCCACCCAACTTGGGGTACCCAAGAATAAGGAAAACAGTTAAAACAAGCCTTTAAAAGTACATACTATAAAATAACTGAAAACAATAATTAAGCAAACTCACTTACAGGAAGGAGGGTCCATGAGGGAATGCCAAATGAAACAGATAAGTCATCACCAGCTTGCAAAAGACAATGATTGGGGGTGGGGGGTAGACAAATGAATTTCCCTGGAGAAGGAATTACATAATTTTGGTGCCACAAGCAAGAAGGCCCCTTTTCAGGTTGCTATTAATCTAGCCTCAGATAGCAAGGGTGCCTAAAGAAGGGCTCCTGAAAATGACCACAGTAGTTGGGTAGATTCCTATGGGAATAGGCAATCCTTAAGGAATGTTGGTCCCAAGTCACCTACACTGGCTTTAAAGATAAACACCCAGAAGCTGATTGGGAGCCAGCATAGGTGGAACAAGAATGGAGTAATATGGTCCCTACAACCAATTCCAGTCAGCATTCTGGCTGTAACAGCTGTAGTTTTTGAGCACTCTTCAAGGGTAGACCCATGTAGAGAGCACTGCAGTATAGGGATGGGCACAAACAGGAATTTGCTGGTATCCTATCACAGTGCTTGGGTCCAAGATGTTCAGGTTTCTCTTGAAAACTATGAGCAACAGACTTCCAAGTCATTTGCTGACATGTTCCACTACCTCCAAATAATGTCAGATTATGACAAGGATATGACCTGTCAACTGAATCCCAAAGCCTGGAGTTTTCAACAGTGGGTGGAGGACATCACATGGACCATGAAAGATCTCTGAACCTAGCAGTCATAGAGCAGAGAGGTGGGATGGGAAATTTTCCACCGCTATATTTTTCTGTTGGACATGTTCCGTTTCTAAAGATCCATTCTTCTATAAACTGAATAGCAGTGAAGGAGATGCCATTGCTCACAGAATATCAGACAAATTTGGCAGATTCAAAAAACAAAAATGGAATGAAATATTGGAAATGGGAAATATCAGGAATGCCTTCCATGCAACTGGATATTGCTGAGCTGATCCAATTTTATTGTGTTAGTAATATCTAGTTGCTCCCCCCAGTTTTGAACAGAACATGTAGAGATCACAAAAGAAACCTGGACTTTTAAACCAGAGGAGTCAAAATATTAATTACATCCCTAACAGCAATGCAGGAAGAAATCACTAGTCTCCTTTCATTCTGAATTGTGTTTGGGTTGTTTTGTATGTGCCACTTGCTGCAGCTTTCCATTTCTGTATTTCCTTTGTGTGTCTTCTCTCCCAATTACATTACCAGTTTGTATGTCCATTGATGAAACACCCTTTCCACAATGTTTATGTGACTGTTTATGATTATGTGATTTGGACTCTACAGTAGCAGTGATAGGATCAGATGTTGCCAGGGTGCTGGTTTGTCCAGGTATATGGGATACTTTTCAGCGTATTCAGGCTGAGAATGTGGGAAGTCTAGGAAGACTGAGACCTTCCAGCTGCTTGTAAGACCCTTACCTCTCCTGGTTGTTTAAACTGGGGGGGGGGGGGGTATTACTAAGCCCAGGAGACAGCAAATGCCTCCCTGAGAGATGGAATTTCATGTAGACATTTGAAGACCCAGTGTGGTGTAGGGGTTAACAGCAGCAGACTCTAATTCGGAGAACTGAGTTTGACTCCCCATTCCTCCACATGTAGCCTGCTGGGTGACCTTGGGCCAGTCACAGTTCTCTCAGAACCCTCTCAGCCCCCCTCAGCCCCAGCTGTACTCCATCTGTCAGTCTCCCAGTGTGGATCATCCACTAGGGAGACCAGGCCTAAAAAAAAAAAAAGATTGGAAGGGATTTAAACAATCAATTTTATCTAGGAATGCTTGAAATTCCCCTGTTACTATCCATTCAAACACCTTACTCAAGAATGGAACATTTTAAACTGGTTGATGGTTATTTGATTCAGAACAGGGTTTTGTTTTTTTGTTTTTAGTAAAGAATGCATTGTGACCTGTTTTAAGGCTAGTATGACTACCCTCTCTCTCAAGAAGGCATTAACTACCACTCAGAGGTAGTTAATGAGCAAAAGGGTCATAACAGGCTACCCAGCAGTCCACCTCCTCCAGCAGATCAGATCCCAATGGCCTCTGGCCACCCAGAACAGCTCTGCTGTCCTACACTGTTCAGATGCAATTGTAGCAGAAAAGTATTGTTTCTTTGCTGCCATCAGCACTATATAGAACATTTTAAAACAAACTTTATCCTGTGTCTTATAGAAATTGTCCGAAGTCTTCCTTCACTATCTACCTTGACCATTCCTTTGTTACACTGATTACTCAGAATTGTTGGCTGTACTTTGTTGGATGTAAGTTCTTAGGAGATGATCACCTGATATCTTTCTTGAAAGCAAATTTGTCCTTGAGAAGTTAAACAATGATAAAAGAGATATCAGAGCATCAACCATTTGTAAAAATGTTATCAAACACTTATAAATAACCATAATTTTTTTAAAAAATTAAAAATTATTTAAATAATTTAAAAATAATTTTAAAAAATTAAAAAAAACAGAAAGAGAAAATAAGAACTCCTTAATAGCTATGTATTTTTCATGCTTCCTTCTGTACTTCCCTACTCACCTACCCTTATCTTCCCCGTCCATCTTTGACTTTCCCTTGTTCCCTCCTCCTGGCAGCCTCCATGTGGGAAAATTATAGCCCAGTTGAACAGTGTAGGCCCAGTTGCACTGTAGGGAATGTGCCAGGATTTGTGGGGGGTACCTCATTTCCCCCTATATTCTGTACCCCACACTATTTCCTCTTTCTATCTTTCTGGCAACCCCCATATTCTCACTTTTCCCTGTTTCCTTCTCTCCTTCCTACCCACCTACCAATCGACCTTTATCTCTTCACTCCCCATCTTCAGCTATATTTATTATTTATTCATTTCACTTATAAGTTATACCCCACCTTCCTCCATGATGGGGACCCAAAGCAGGTTACATCAGTCTCTTTTCTTCCACTTTATCTTCACAACATCCCTGTTAGATAATGTAGGATGAGAAAATATAACTGGTCCAAGATCATCCAGTGAGCTTTCATGGTAGAATGGTGATTTGAACTTGGGTTTCCCAGATCCTGGTGAGAAACTCTAAGCACTGCACCACATTGGATTTTGTGGGGTAACTGATATTGAACAAGAAGTAGCAAGTAGCCAGTTCTGGGTGAGTTATATAAGTTGTGTGGTATCACCTCACCCAGTCATTGCTGCCAGGCCTGGGCCTGATGAGGGCATAACAGCCCTGGAACAAGCATTTTCTTGGCAGAAACCAAGGTTTGAAGGCTGGTAATAATATTGTGGTTGCCTAGCAACAATAGCTGCTGAAAAGGCATACATTTCATAAGCCTACAGGTGCTGCTTTTATTCTTTCTGAGCTTTTTTACTTCCCATACATTTTTTCAGATTTTTATGCGAATATAGGGCTTTTTCAGGTTTATAGAGATATCCATTTTGTCCATTAATGGCCCCAGTCTCCAGATTTAAGTATGCACAGACTTGACCATGTTGAGAATTAGATATATTGATTTGAAAACAGGATCAGGTAATCCAGAACTCCAAAATCAGTGAAGAAATGTGGATAAGGAAGATTTTGGAAGAATTTCTGCTTTAAGCAAATATTTATAGGTCGTATAAAGAGATGGGGATTCTGTTCTAAACTTCTAACATTCTTGTGGCATTCCTTTTAGTGATAGAATATTGGCTCAGGGGAACTAATACAACAACTATTATTTGATGTAAATATCTCCCTTTGGTGAGTCCATTGGTATAGATTTCCTATACATCATCCATCAAAGACACAATATCTTTTTCCAGCTGCTGCTAATTCCCAGTTTTTGTCCTGAAATGTAAAGATGTACACAGTGATGGAAAGATTAATAGCTGCAAACAAAATCTTTTATGCTTCAGGAATGGAGGTTCAAGAGACAAAGATATAAAAGATGAATTGATTATGGAATAAAAGAACGCTTATGTCAGCAACAGATTACTGATGTACTTTCAGCTTTGGAAAGGCTCAGCACAATGCTCAAGATGGTGGAAGTGCTGGATATAACTGAAACACCTCAACAACAAACTACTTTTTTCTATTTCCTAATTACAGGCAAAACTGATATGGAAAGGCATGAATCACAGCTGGGGACATTCCAGATCTCAACAAAGAATGTAGGGGATCTGCTGGTAGGAGAGGGCCCGTCCATATTCTTGGAAATTCTGTAGTTCTGTAACAATCTTGTATATGTTGCTAGCCAACAAGGTATTCCATTCTTAGAAATAAGATGACATCAGCTTGTAGAATGACAAAGAAACTGTTGATTTGCACTAATCGTTGGTGCATCTCAATTTTGTCTACAGGGAGAACCTTCCAGCCAAAGCTGAAACTTCTCCCAAAGAAAACTCTGCTTTTACATTACGGTTATAAGTTAACCTTCTTTTTATGTTTCCTGAAACATTCTGAAGCCTGGCTTACTCCATATTTTGTATCCTGTTTTATTTAGGGTACAGAAATCCTTAACAGTACCCCTTATGTTTGAAATAATGCCTTCCCTAGCAAGGACTTCAAAAATTTGCAAATATACTTGACAAAGAGTATGCTAATCTAAAATTTTATATTGAGGGTGATTCATGTAATGAGGAATTTTATGACATCAGACCCAACCTCGTAAGATTCTATATGCACTTTATGTTTCCATTATGCCTGCTGTCAAATTTAAGATTTCAGTTATGTATCTTCTGTATGGTCTTCCCCAGAGAAGTGCATTTATGAAAAGCACATCTTAAACGCTAGAGGATATTCTTCATTCTCCATTAACTCAATATTATTAGCATAATTAAATATGTTGATTTTGCAGAGCCTATGCATTTTGACTATATGCTGGTATTTTATCTAAATATTCTGGGTATTCAACATCTGCACCATATTTCAGACATGCAGCTAAAAGCAACATCTTTTATCAGCACAAAGAAGCTTTTGCTCCTTGGTCTACATTTTGTGGCTGACAAATGGGAAAAGAAACAGCATCAATGGTTCCAGTGACAAAGTCTCAGGTCAGATCTGACTTTTGATTTCCTTGGGACTTCCATCCAGTTGTCAAAGGGTATGTATCTGTGTGCTCATCTTACTTTTTAAAATATGATCTTGTATGAGGATGACCACCAAAGAAGAAGGCAAAGAAATTAAAGGTGGATAAATAAGCATGAAAATTCTGGTGAGAGGAAAGGAGTCATGGGGACAGAGTGGTCAGACAAATCTCTTGACAAAGGAGAAGAGTGAGACTGATAATTATCAAAACTATAACTTCAAAGGACTACATTTTCTAAAACATTAGTGTAATTAGCCTTTTATTGGACACACATATCTTTACTTTCTGAACTGGTAGTGCTTGGCTGAAAACCTCCAAAGGAAGTTTGGAACATTAGTAAAGGGCTGTGGCGGAACGGGTCTGTGTCAGCTGGCAAGTGCCACTCTGCCCGCCCCTCCTTTGCTTGATCTGGCTCCTGAAGGGGCAGTTCTTCTCAACTGCTCTGGGTATGGCTGCCACCACTGTCCCTCTCTGGGGCTCTGGCTAGGCGGGACAGACTCCTAACCTGCCTCTCCACAGTAACCAGGAACCCACCCTGGGGCTTCCTGGGAATCTTTGGGGTTCCGCTGGAGAGTTGACAACTGGCCATTTGGCCCCTTCTCTCCTCAGGAGTTCCCCGATCCACTCCTGGCATGTGCAAGTGGCTGGGGGACTAGGTGGTACAGAGGGATCTCACTCCTTTGTCACTGAAAGAATTTATTTGAAAACACTCAACTATTTACAGGCATACAGTGAATTGAAGAATCAAAAATAAATGTGACAAAACCACTCCATCTTTCCCTTCTCTATACTCATACGCTGTCTAGATGGTCAGGAGGGCAGGCACATCACTTCATTTCATGGGGGAAGGTTAGACCCGCATTTCTCCCAACATGGCCTCTCTGCCTGCTGCAGACTCCAACCAAATGTCTAACAGGCTTCAGACTTCTCACCGACTGACTGACTTCTCCAAGACTGGCTTCCCACCCTAAACCCCACAGTATAACAACACCGTTTCCTGCCCAGGGAATGGCTGTCCCTCCTGCAGCATTCTGGGGCAGATCTCCTCACAACCTTGATGGACTTCCTGTCCTCTCTAGGGACTTCCTGTTCTTGCTAGGGAGCTTGCTGGTTTAAGACAGGAGGGACGGGGGAATGAGACTAGGCCCAGGCCTATCTAAAGTTTGATGGCCTCCTCCTATCCAGCCCCCACCAAAAGACATACAAAATGGTGTTTCTCCACAAGGGCCAAAAGTTAAAAACATCAACAGGGATAGACCAAAGTACATGTATTTATTTCAAAAAATAAAAACCTTGTATGGGTCCAAATAATGCCTCAGAAAATAACCAAAGTGACAAATGCACAAAAAGACCTGATGTGTTTCGGCCCACAAGAGACTTCTTCAGAGGTCAAATAGTACAGAATACAAAACACAACAAAGCCCCTGTTACACTTGTAAAGCAGTAAACAGTTGATATAGGAACAAAAATGGAATGCTGTACAGAGAAATAAAAATATTTGATTAATATTAAATTTCCCAAATGAAAAATCCCATCTAATTTTAAAAATGCATATTTTACTGTACCCTAATTTAATATACTTACTTCCAATCTGGAATTGAATGACACACAAAACATTTTTTATTTGTGGGGCCACAAATGTATCTGGCCTTGTGTCAGAAGCAATTACATATACTGGAGATAGTAATATTGCCAATATGTACCTAGAAATAAAAATAAAAGTAATAGAAATAAAAATGAACGTAAATTCCAAATTGTAATAATTAGTAGTGGTATGCTTCATGTTCCTGGGATCCAAGATCACTGCAGATGGTGACTGCAGCCGTGAAATTAAAAGATGCCTGTTCTTTGGGAGGAAAGCTATGGCAAACCTAGACAGCATAATAAAAAGTAGAGACATCACCCTGCCAACAAAAGTCCGTATGGTCAAGGCAATGGTATTCCCAGTAGTGATGAATGGCTGTGAGAATTGGATCATAAGGAAGGCTGAACGCTGAAGAATAGATGCTTTCGAATTATGGTGCTAGAAAAGACTCTTGAGAGTCCCTTGGACTGCAAGGAGATCAAAGCAGTCAATCCTAAAAGAAATCAACCTTGACTGTTCCCTGCAAGGCTAGATACTGAAGCTGAAGCTCAAATACTTTGGCCACCAAATGAGCAGGGAGCAGTCACTGGAGAAGACCCAGATGCTGGGAAAGATTGAAGGTAAAAGAAGAAGGGGACGACAAAGGATGAGATGGTTAGACAGTGTTATTGATGCAACAAACATGGAGTTGAGCAAACTCCAGAGGAGGACAGGAGGACCTGGTGTGATGTGGTCCATGGGGTCACGAAGAGTCAGACTCGACTGTGTGACTGAACAACAACAAAAAATCAATAAAAACATGAGAAATTAAATATAAATACCTTGCAGTTTAGACCCTAAGAGTGGCATTTTCAGTACCAACTTTTCCTTCCATCCATAATAAATTGTTTTATCCTGAAATATAAGCAGACAGATTAGGAACTACAATAATAACAACTCCTATTGTGTGGCTCGTTGCATCATATCTCTACTGCAGTCTTTTTATTAACCCTATTGACACCAATAAGTATACTCTGGAAAGGACACAGATTTTAAGTGCATGTACTTGGAAACATTATTAATTTCAAGGTAAGTGAGCTTACTCCCCCCACAAGTTTAAATATTTTTGGGGGGGCAGTTTCAGTCCTTAGAGTTAGAAAGATGTTAGTCACTCAGGGGAAAATAATGCAGTGCAGTCCTTCACCAACTTACACAGTAGCGAGGTCCATTAAATTGATTGCATATGGAGGATCCTAGCCTTAAGGTGTGTTACCAGATTTTACAATATCAGCTTATAAAGTATTAAGTAAAATTCTGTTTCAGAATTAGCAGATATTATGCATGTATTTGGTAAAATAAGCTGTGTGAATGGAGCCTATGCTTGCTTATGTAGAAGTAACTCCCAGCAACTTCAATAGGGCAAGCCAGGGCTTTTTTTGTAGAAAAAGCCCAGCAGGAACTCATTAGCATAATAGGCCACACCCAACAGCAGAAACACATTAGCATATTGGGCCTGACAGCACAGCTCCTTCCCAGGATTAGCTTCCCCAGGTGCCCCGCGGCTTGTGGGGCGCATGGGGAACCCGAGGGAAGGAAGGCAGTTTCTGGATCACAAAGCTCTGGAGCACCTGGGGAACCCGAGATGGGGAGGCAGTTTAAACTGTCTTCCCTCCCTGGATTGGTTTGGCTTCCCCAGGTGCTCCATGGCTTGTGAGGCACCTGGGAACCTGGGGATGGGGGGAGGCTGTAGGCATGGCCAACTCAGAAGCCAGCCAGAACTCCATTCCTGTGCATTCCTGCCCAAAAATAGCCCTGGGGCAAGCAGATATTCCTGGTTTGCAATGTGAATTTCTTAAAAACATTTTAGGCCTGCCACCAATCTTTTTAAATCAATGGAAGAAGACCTATGCTTTTACAGAAAATTAGGATGTGGGATTTAAAGGGAGTGTGCGTGTACATAAATCTGATTTTAATGAAATGAAATCTTCATTTCCCATGTACAGTTTACTTCATTAAACACTTCAAAGGGATGTGCGCTTTAAAATATTAGTGAAACTAAGCCATTTCACATGTAAGCTAGATATGCAAATCTTTTGAAATATACAAATTAAAATTGTCTGGGTTATCAGAATTATTTCATGCAAATCTTCATGTGATTTAACTCAGTCCACAGGTATTGTTATCAGTCTTCTAGAAATATACACTATTCTAATCTGTGTAGAGGTTACGTGGATCTGCAATCTGGGTGGTTCCTGGTTCAGATCTCACCTCTGCCACAAACCCTAGGCAGTTTTAAGCAGGGCTTTTTTTGGAGAATAAGCCCTGCAGGAACTCATTAGCATAATAGGCCACACCCCTGATAGCGCAGCTTCCTCCCAAGATTGGCTTCCCCAGGTGCCCCGTAGTTTGCGGGGTGCTTGGAGAACCCAAGGAAAAGAAGGCAGTTTTTGGATCAACTTCCCTAAGCGCCCTGCAGCTGCGGAGCACCTTGGGAACCTGAGAAGGGGAGGCTGTTTAAACTGCCTTCCCTCCCTGGATCTGCTTGGCTTCCCCAGGTGCCCCGTGGCTTGTGAGCAGTGTTCTCTCTAAGCTGAGTTAGTGTGAGCTAGCTCACAGTTCTTTAGCCTCCGGATCACACATGTTCATCTCAGCTCAGGAAGGATGGCTCCCAAGCAAACTCATTTATGCAGCAGCCAAATCGCTCGCTTGCCACTTTAATGCCAGCAGCTCACAAAGTAGAATTTTTGCTCGCAGGACCCCACAGCTTAGAGGGAGCATTGCTTGTGAGGTGCCTGGGGGACCCGATGGGGGGGGGGGAGACTGTAGGTGTGGCCAACTCAGAAGTCAGCCAGAACTCCGTTCCTGTGCGTTCCTGCCCAAAAATAGCCGTAGTTTTAAGGAAGCTGTTCTCTCCCCCCCCTCTGCCTCCCCCTCCCATAATGAAAATATGGGGTAATAATACAAGTCTACTTTGCAAGGCTAGGGTAAAAAAAATTACAATATAATGGATATGAAGTACTACATGTGTATTAAAAGTACTATGTGAGTTCTAAGCATTATTAATTTACAATACTCGCTCAGTTCAGGGGCTGCGGCATGAAGAGGCTTTGCTTCACACAAAGTCTTCTCTGTTCATCACTGGGAAGTTTCTGTTGATTTCAATATAAGACAGATATTCAGAAATGTGGAACTGTCTCTTTTATTGAAGTAAACGAGAAAGCTGCTTCAGAATTCTAAAACTGGGCCAACTGTGCTTACTTTGGCTGTGGTTACTTTATCTGTGGTTTTATTATGACCTATTTGTTGACTCAGGAGGATACAATATAGTTCTCAAAATAACTATAACCATCTTTTTTATTTTAAAAGGTAAGAAATCACAGTATGTACTTTCCCATTTTGTGTAAAAGCCATGATCCAACGGGGAAGCATCACCCTTAGGGTCACTGGAATGAAGTCCTGAGACTTCAGAGTACTTCAAAGTAGACAATTATGTATGCATTTAGTGGATTTAGTGGCATAGCTCTCATCACCTAATGGGGTTAGTATGCCCTCTGTTCGAATATACATTTTTTTTCATTGAATAACTGGTGATACACTGGCACTGCAGCCTCCATTTCAGCTCTTGAAATAGATTATTGTAGGGATTGGTAGCTGACCAGCTCAGAGTCAAATCTGGTTGAGTCAAATCTTCCTCTTCTCTTTCCCAATGTCCCTAGTTTGTCCCACTATCAGCTCAGTTTGCTCCCTCAGCTCCAGCTTGCCAAACAACACTCACTCCCCAAATGAGATGAAGTTGAGTTAGCAGCTATGACAGAAACCTGTCCAAGGCCACCTCCTTTTCCTCACAGTCCATTTCAGACCAGCAGGATCCAAGTAGCAGCCATTAGAGGGTATTCAAGGGCAGAGCAATGATGGTATCTGAGATGGCACACCCAGATAGGTGACTGGCCCCTTGAGCATTTATTCTGAAACAGCTATTTGGCTTCCTTACATTCTTCTAGTTTTGTTTCAGGTGAACATTTACCCACACACAGCTGTTTAGATTAATGTAGATTAATGTAAAACCTTTCCAAGCACTAGATTGCTACATTCCTTCCTACATTCTAGCAGTCCTCCTACTTTTATCAGTATAAAGATTTGATGTCCTAAGGACTAGCAGCAACATTTCTACAACATATTACAACAGAGGGGTTGTGACTCAGTGGCTCAGACCCTGGCACCTTGGTTCTTGCTCCTTGATTCAATCCCTGGCATCTCCAGTTGAAAGAATCAGGTAGAAGGTGATGTGAAAAGACCTCCATCTAGGACCCTGGAGAACTGCTGCCAGTCTATATAGACAATACTGACACTGTCTGATTCAGTATAAGGAGGCTTCATGTGTACCTGCTATTATGCAAAATTGGTGCATCCATCCTAAATAGTGGATTAAGATGTCTTTAACTAACCTTCCACCTACAGTGCACTCTGTTAATAGACTACAGAACATTAATAAAATTTACATAACATAAATATAAATTCACAGTTTTGAGACTCAATCCAATTGATCTAATGAAAGAAAATAAAGTGCATTTTTCATTAGAACTTTTAAACACTCAATTTAGGATCATATGATAATGAAAAAAAGATTAATTATGCACACAGTTAACGTCAGATAAATAATTCATCATTATTTTGGGTTGTTTGCTTTTGACTGCTGCTCTGTACATGTTATACTAGTTCTAACATTACATTTAATTTACTTTAGTGACAAAGGTATTATCTTGTCTTAAGTGCTATTAAGATGTGTTTATGCTCACTGATACTTAAATTGATTTATATTTCATATATATATATTTAATCTTAAAGGCATTAATCATACAGTCACCTTTAACAGGATTTCAATGGGAGCAGTACGGGAGTGTTAATTCTCTCCCACAGATATTAACGGCTTGTAATGGTCACTTTGCTTTTTATTTGAAAGGAAGTCAAATTTTGAGAAAATGTGCATCCAGTTATTAATTTTTGGACAGACAATAAAGAATTGAACACTTTTAAATATGATAAATGGTTTTCCCATATTGTAACTTGTCTTTTTTTTGTTAGCTTTAAAAGAAAATTATAGAGAAAGAAAGCATTACCAAAAAGCTTTGACATAACCATGCAGCAATATTAACCACTTTTATCTAAACATTTACAGAAGGAGTTATTTATGAAACCAGCAAAAACCCAGTAAGCATGTTTTTCTTTCTACAACACTGGACCTTTTAATTTCCACCAAACATAAGAAAGCAGCTCATAAATCTGTGTTTAATGTATATAAAAGATTCCAATTACCACAGGATCCTCTCTTTATCTCTTTTGGTGTATAGCAAGCTAATGCAAGTGCAGCAAGTTCATTCAAGTAAAAAGGGACTGTCAGCTTCTTCTACTCAAATGGATGTAGTTTAGTCCTTTAAATAAATTAAAGGAAGTTTCAGAATTTAAAAAACACCTGTGGCTTCTTCTGATAACCGGATACAAATTAACCTGGATAATTTATTAGAAATAAATAATGTAAAAACAAATTTGAAATATAAACCAAATCCTTTTCAGTAATGGAAATGAGGGCCACAGTTGATGACCTGCCAGGAGACCTGTGAATGGATCTTCCAAGTAGATGTTAGATAGTAGATGTGAAGACCTCCTCCCCCATTCAGATCCAGTCCACAGTACCAGTTTAGAGTATTAATCCTTTCCCATCATGCTGTTTTCCTGACTTCAAAAATGCTCTCCATGGGGTTAAATATTCAGGAAACATATGAATGACCTGTATGTTTCCCAACAGGGCAAACAGCTACTCTGGCAGGAGACCACTGGATGTCTGGAAAATAGTGCAGTGGGGAAAGTTTGTGTCATTTTATTTATTTATTTATTTACTTTAAAAATATATATCCTGCCCTTCCCTGCACGCTGGGCTCAGGGTGGCTCACAACAGATTAAAAATACAAATAATAATTCTATTTACATACCATGGACCCGGTGCATGTAGCTGCAGTTTCAAATCTTCCAGTATCTTGACTCCCTTTTCCCTAAGACATAGTGATTGGAAATCAGGAAACCAGGAGAGCATGCAAGATTGTACTTTACTACACAGCACTGATCACTATTATTACAGGTCCTTAAAGAAACCTGTCTGTTCATCAGAACTAACTTAAGTTAGACCTGTGGCCTGAGGATGCTTTGGATCGTATTACAGCTTAACTTCAAGGTAGCAAGTTATTGGGACCTTGTTAGTGTTGGAATATACAAGGACTATAGTGCACCTAATTGAGGAAGATAAGAACCCCCTAAGGAAGACAGCTGAAGGACTGCTAGTTACCATAGCTGGATTAGGGACTTCCCACAATCTCAAATTATGTCCTTTTTGTCTCCTGATTGGCTCTTTGGAGACTTCCTGCTCCAACTGAGCCCTTCCCCTTCATTCCTGTCTCTCACAGCAGTTAGTTAAGCCTCTATCCCTCTCCTCTGTTCTATCAGAGTTTATTTCTTCTTTAATAAACTTACTTATTTTCTTAAAAAGTTGGTGCTCCATTCCTCTGCATGTTTAAACTCAGCAAGCCTCTGTGCAAGTGTCAACACAAATGACATAGTTTGTGTTCTGACGTTTACAGTTTACTCTTGTCAAAAGAAACTCTTCAGTAAAATCCACGTGTGGTTTCTTTATCTAGTTATGACAGGACTAGGTCCTTCAATGCTCAGAAAGTAAGATGGCTTCTCCCACAAAAGAATGAATTTTACAGGCATCCGAAGGTTACCTGCTATTCACCTGAAGGGGTTGCTTTTGAAAAGTGTTATCCACCTTTGAATTTTGATATTCTTCTTAGGATGAGTTTGTAATGGTCATTGCTGACCAAAGTCAGCTTAGTTTGACATTTCCCAGTCATTCTCCCACTGGCTTCTTACCAATGGTGAAATCAGACATTGTACATGGAAACTGAACTTTTCACTATTGCATCACCTACAAGCAAATTTCACAGCAAACACTTTCAACTTCTCATATGTGAAGGTAAAACAGCACATCTGCAAAGACACTCCTGATTCAAACTGCTACACTAAGGACTATGTGGATGAACACTGAAGGGAAGGATGTTATTCAAACACAGCATTCATTGATGACTGATTTATATGATTTGTGAGTGGTTGAATGAGTGATCTAATTGTCTATTTAAACAATTGCCCGTTCAGCACAACACTTATGCAGCAAGGATGAAGTCGTAGTAGAATGCAATTGGGCTGTGTGAGAACATGCATGTGTAAAAAGCCAGTTGTACTGTACTGCATGGTTAGTAAAGAATACTATGAAACAATCTGCCGAATACTATCAGTATTGATGAACTATTGAACTGATAATTAAAAAATCAGGCAAAGTCTCTGCTTGCAGCTGGTGAACAGGATCTAGCAGATGTTTGAACATCCCTGCTATGATGATTTCCCTCCATAAAACATATAAACTGGCCCTTAATTTTACCCTAAATTGTATAATCATAAAATTGGACTCTCTAATTTGAAGGAAATCTTATTTGTAAGTCTGATTTATTTGAGAGATTTAAGCTGTTTGAAAGGATTTTTTTTGGGGGGGGGGGTATTTTTAAAGACATATTGATACTGTATTTTTAAAAAAGATTGCTCAAAATTAGAGCTCTATATGCCTTTTGGCTTAGGCTTTCTCTTTAGAAAACACAAGTAAATTGTGTAACAAGTTGTGTAACGCTAGATCTATAAATAATAAGACCACAGTCCTATGTGACTTTCTGCAGGAGCAGAATATAGACCTGGCGTGCGTGACTGAGACCTCGGTGCGAGAGGGAGAAATGGTATCTCTCTTCCAAGTAGCCCTGCCTGGGTTCTCAGACCTTCACCAATCCCAGACTAGGGGGCGGGGGGAGGAGTGGCATTATTCATTAGGGAGGTTTACTCCTTTAAGGTGCTCCCGTCATTGAGGATCACAAGCATAGAGTGTGTTGGCCTGGTATGGGAAGCCAAGGAGAGAGTGGTGATTTGGCTGGTGTACCGACCACCCAATGCACTGGCTGATAGCCTACCATCCCTGGTTGAGGCCATATCAGACTGGGCACTGGAACACCCTAGACTGTTAGTCCTGGGCGATTTCAATGTCCATGCCGATGACACGACCTCTACTCAGGCAGCGGACCTGGTATCATCCATGGTGGCACTGGGACTCTCCCAACTTGTAATGCCCCCCACTCACCAGGCTGGGCACACGCTCGATCTGATCTTCGCGACTGGGGTTACTGTGGACTGGATTACTGCTTTGGCAGTACCATGGTCGGACGACTTTGCCTTGAAGGCCCATCTGAATACTCCACGCCAATCCTGTTTGGGCAGCAAGCCTATTTTGGCCTGCCCGCAGAGCCAAATGGATCCTATGCGGCTTCAGATGGCTATGTGGGATCCTATGCCCCCTCCGGTGGCTCATTGGATGAGCTTGTAGAGGATTGGCATGGCTGACTCTCAACAGCCATTGACGAGATTGCTCCCGGTGCCCTCTGTGCCTCTGGCTGAAGCTCGCCCCCTGGTTTACCCAGGAGCTGAGGCTTATGAAACAGGAGCTAAGACGTCTAGAGAGGCAGTGGCGGCATGCCCATGATGAAGCTACAAGAGCATCTTATAGGATGTTTATGAGATCCTATGAGATGGCAGTCAAGGCCGCTAAACGTCAATTCTATATGGCTGAGGTTGCATCTGCTAGCTCACACCCAGCTCAACTGTTTAGAACGATTCAGATCATTACTGTTTTGACTCAAAACAGACTAAACTGTAGGGAATTGTATATTGGCTGTGAGGCTTTTACAAGCTACTTTGCGGATAAAGTCTTGTCACTCTGCTGTGACCTTCCTGCTACAATTGATACAGTAAAGGAACTTGAGGCTTCTAGCACATCTTCTTGTTCCATTCTGGATTACTTCCGCCCGCTCAGCCTTGAGGAAGTCGACAAATTGCTCCTAACAGTGCACCCTACCACATGCTCCCTTGATCTGTGCCCCTCATGGCTAATTAAAGTTCCTGCTCTGCAGGAGATTATCAATAACTCCCTCCCTGAGGGAGATTCCCGGAGGCACTTAAGGAGGCAGTGGTGCTGCCTCTCTTAAAGCCAACATTGGACCCGACCGAATTGGCCAACTATTGGCCGGAGTCCAACTTGCCCTATTTGGGCAAGTTAATAGAGAGGGCAGTGGCGATGCAGTTACAGGGCTTCTTGGATGACACTTCTGTATTAGATCCCTTCCAGTCCAGCTTCCGCCCAGGCCACAGAATGGAGATGGCTCTGGTTGCCCTCATGGATGACCTCTGGAGGCACCTGGATTGAGGCAGGTTGGCAGTGCTGTTGCTGTTAGATCTGTCGGCTACATTTGACATGGTCAACCACCAGCTACTGGTCCGCTGCTTCGCCAACATCAGAGTGCAGGGGCTGGACTTGCAGTGGCTTGTCTCCTTCCTCCACAGTCAGGGATGGAGAGGGGTGCTAGGGGATCAACTGTCCCAAAGGCATCCACTTGATTGTGGCATCCCTCAAGGGGCGGTACTGTCCCCAATGTTAATCAACGTCTACATGCACCCTCTTGCCCAGATTGCCCAGAGGCATGGGGTGGGTTGTCACCAGTATGTGGATGACACCCAGCTCTATCTGATGTTGGGCGGCTAGTCTGACTCCAAACCAGAAGTCCTGGAGAATCAGGCACTGCAAGCTGTGGCTGGTTGGCTTAGGCTGAGTCGGTTGAAATGGAATCCGATGAAGACAGAGGTCCTGTGCCTGAGTTGGAGTAGTCCGAGGATAGGGATCCCATTCCCAGCCTTCGATGGGGCACCACTGGTGCCAGCGCCAAGGGTTAGGAATTTGGGAGTGCTCCTAGATGTCTCCTTAACAATGGAGGCTCAGGTAGCAGTCACTGCCAAGTCAGCCTTTTACCATCTTAGGCTGATTAGGCAGTTGGTTCCCTTTCTCGAATGCAATGACCTGGCAACAGTGATCCATGCAATGGTCACCTCGAGATTGGATTACTGTAATGCCCTCTACTTGGGGCTGCCTTTGGCCCAAATCCAGAACCTGCAGCTAGTGCAGAATGCAGCGGCAAGGCTGTTGTTATGTCTTCCTGTGTGGGAACACATCCAGCCCACCCTGAAAATGCTGCACTAGCTGCCTATAGCATACCGGATTCGGTTTAAGGTCCTGGTACTCACCTTTAAAGCCCTTTATGGCCAGGGACCTGCATACCTGAGGGACCGCCTTTCCCCATATGTCCCACAGAGAGCACTGCAGTCGGGGACCCAGAACCGGCTGGTTCCCCTTAACATCAAGGAGGCGGGGTTGGTTACAACCAGGACAAGGTCTTTTTCGGTGGCGGCCCCATTCTAGTGGAACGAGTTCCCAGAGGAGATCAGGGCCCTGCGGGACCTGTTGCAGTTCCGCCAGGCTTTTGGGGCTGCTGCTGCTGCTACTGCTCTTACCATCGTTATTACCACCACCACTGTTCCTGTGATATCGGACAGTGCACAATGATCGAGCGTGACCCGCTGGGTCCCCCCCTCTTTTCAATCATCGCCCGACCTAAGTGCCAAACTCTGTGTACCACAGCCAGCTGACAGGAACTATAATAAAAGCTGGCTGTATGTCGAGTAATAACTTCTAGCCCTTTGAAACTTATATTAATGAATTTTTATTGCATATGGAACTATGATTCCACATTGTTTACACTGCTGTAAGCTGCCCTGAACTGGCCTTGCTGGAAGAGTGGGATAAAAGTTGAACAAATAAATAAATAAATTTACAAGACAAGCCAAAATGAAAGACGGGCACAGCAGATTGGATGTTAAACAGGCCACAGCTTTATTTTAGACTTAGCAGAAAAGGTTAAGGGAACAAGCACGGTTAGTAATGCAACCACAGACTGATAGCAAAATTTTGTGTGTGTCTCAGTTATTAGACGAGTACTGTCAGCCAGCAAACAGCAGAGTCTGAGTCAATGGTTCCCACTTTCATGCCTCTAAAATTTTATGGGTGTGGAGGATTTGGACAGAACTTCAGAGGATAGTCAGTAGCCAGACTCAGCTCTCAAACATAGAAACAGCAAGAACAAACAACACTCTCCATTTAGCACCATTTAATCTGGGCTTTAAGTTTAGAAAAGAGGTGACTAAGGAAGGAAATAATAGAGGTTTGTAACATTACACACAGGTTGGAGAAATTGGTTTGAAAGAACTTTTATCCCTACCCCAGAATACTGGAGCAGATGTCACCCAATGACGTTGATGGGCTGTATATTTATGATTGCCAAAAACATTTTTAGACAATGCATAATTAATTTATGTAATTTACTTGCTTAGATTGGCTTTACAAGGGGGCTAGAAAAATTCATGGATGGTAATTCTGTCAACAGGTAGCAATCTAATGATATCATCATTCAAAGGCAGTGTATCTATGAATGCTAGTTGCTGGGGAAGGAACAGCAGGGGAAGTCTGCTGTGTTCATGCCCTGCTAGTAGGCCTTTGAAAACATCTGGTAGGCTATTAAGGGAAACAGAATGCTGGATAGGGCTTCTCTTCAGTATTTGAAGGCAACATGTCCATTTAGCTTCTGAAAGCCAATGAAGAAGTTTTGTATCTGAACTCAAACCAGACTTCCCTTCTTTTTCTGTCCTGCACCATATCAAGTCCCAAGGTGTGACAAAGCAATGTAATATGGAAATCAATGAACAGACAACAACTAATTCCTGATGCATTTAATAAATTCAGAGGGAGTAAGGGAAACAAAACTACCTTATTGGCCAGTTGTAGAACCATCCACTAGGAACTGCATGAACTACCCAAATCCCAACAGGCCATGTTTAAAGACATGAGTGATAGCAAAATCCTTTGGCAAGCCACAAATGATGCAGAGAAGGCAGGACCGAAGCATAGTAAGAAAAAATAATTCCTGCCGCCTAACCCACTGATTAATAACCTGGAAGATGGAGTTCCTGAACAACTAATTAGATAATAGCACAAGATTTAATTTTTGCACCAAAACTCCTGCACTCAGCTGTGATCAATTATTTTAACATAACTCCCTGCAACCTGATGCTACAGTAATGATAAACCTAATTCTGGTTGAACTGAGATCTTTTTGTTTTCAGCTTGCCTGCCCACCCCTTGAATGAAGCACAATACCAGTTATGGGTTAAACTGGGAATTTTATTTATACATAAACTGATCTGTGCTTGCAAAGCAAGCCTCCTAACAGGGCAAATACACTCTGACTCAAACTTGGTCCAGGATACTTTCGGACCTTACTTATCGTGGCCCACACACCTGTGCATAGGGGAGAGAGATGGCACATTCCAGCCCATGACTGCAAAACCTTAAGGCTTGTCATATGCTCCCCCAACCTCCAAAAGGCCCCCAACTGAATCACCCTGACTACAAAGCCCATGGGTACCCAGTTCGAGGACCCCCACATCGCTGATATCTCAACCCGCACTTTTCCTGCCTTCCCAGTTAGGGCCTAACCAGCTTTACCAGGCTTATTTATACATCACTCTCTCTGACCATGCAGAGCAGGCAAAAAAGGGCCTCCCTCTTGGCCAGTCAGAGAGAGGCCCAAAAATTCTTGCTCAACCCCGAAAACTGGCAACTAGCGAATCCCACATGGTCTAAAAAGAGGGTGGGTGGTAGGGTTGCCAAGTCACTTACCTCCAGGAGCGGGGGAGTCCCACTCCTGTTTCAGGAGCCTCATGTGCATGCTTTGCGCGTGTATGGCGTGATGACATCACCCAGAAGTGACATCATCACGCTGGGCATGTTGACGGGGCAATGCTCTGGCAATTGCCCTAAAACTCTATGGTACCATAGAAATTTTAGGGCGATTGCTAGAGCGTCACCCCAGCAATGTGCCCAGCATGATGACATCATCTCCAGGTGATGTCATCACACTGAGCAGTTTGCCGGATCGGGCCGCTTCAGGGGTGGGGCTCCCCCCGCTGGCCAAATCTGGATCAGCAGATTGGGGACCCCTTTAGCGGGGGATTCTCCACCCTCCAGAGGGACTTGGCAGCCCTAGTCGGTGGGGAACTCGCACTGGGTCAAACCAAAGAAGGAGGGTGGCTAGTGCCCGACCTGGCTGGTGACCAACCTGGCTGGTGAGCCAGCCCTTGATTGGCCAGTGCTCCTGCACTGAGCCCCAACTGGCTTCTCCCCTTGTTCTTCCTCTGAGGAGGTGGGGAGTGGGCAGTGCCTGCTCCATGGGCAAGCACTGGTCTTGCCTCCCACTCCTCAAATGAAGCACAACACAAATTATGGGTTAAACTGGGAATTTTATTTCTACATAAGCTGATCTGCACCATCTCATTTAAACATTAAAACATGGGTTGTATTGTGCTTGCAAAGCAAGCCTCCTAACATGGCAAACCCACCTCAGCTCAGAGCCAGGTCGATGATCCCTCTGAACCTTACTCATCATGGCCTGCATGCCAGTGTATAGAGGGGAGGGAGGGATCATTCAAGCCCACAACTGCAAAGCCTTAAGGCTCATTGTATGCTTCCTTAACCCGGAAGAGGCCCCCAACTGAATCACCCTGACTGAAAAGCCCATAGGAAGAAGAAGAAGAAGAAGATGATATTGGATTTATACCCCACCCTTCTCTACCCAAAGGAGAGCAACTTACAATCTCCTTTCCCTTCTCCTCCCCACAACAGACACCCTTTGAGATAGGTTGGGCTGAGAAAGCTCTTTCGAGAACTGATTATAAGAGAAAAAGCTCTGAAATAATTTGTAACTGACCCAAGGTCACACCAGCAGCTGCATGTGGAGGAGTGAGGAGTCAACCCCAGTTCTCCCAGATTAGAGTCCACACTCTTAAGCAATACACCAAACCACACTATTATGAGGACCCCCTATTGCTAATATCTCAGGGTGCTTGCCAAATCAAAATCACTCAACCCATACCTTCCCCAAGGGGTTAGTCTTGGCTTAACTCCCTCCTGCCAGACAGGTCTTGCAGACTTCCCTGCAGATCTAGGAACCCCATCCAGCGCTTAAAAAATGTGGCGCCAAGGACTTGATCACAGGGTGGAACTGCTGACCTTGTGCCCTGATCGTTGCTTCCTGGGGCCCTTTCACACCTGCCCCACAGGCTGTGGGACAGTGGGTGGCACCTTAACCCATCCCTTGATACCCCATGGGGGGCACCTTGGTGGTCATAACTGGTGGTGCCACGATGCTGGGACCAGCCCTCGCAAAACTGGAGGATTTACCAATCCTTGTCTGGTCATCTGGCACTGCTCTCACTGTGCCACTTGATGCCTGGGTAACCTCCTCATCTTCAGACTCCTGCAGTTGGACCAAGCTGACATAGAGAACCCACATTTCCTGTTCACGAGCTGCAGATCTGATATGCTTAGGCATGACAGTTACCCTAGATGTGCCTGCACCACTCAGCTTCCGCTTCTCCACTTTGGCCTCTCCAGGGCCTTGATTTTGACTGCCAGATCCTACAAGGAGGATGAGATGTCCAGCAGCACCCACCTGGGAGCCTTCTCAGCCTACTAGGCCACCCTTCTTCTGGGTTGCCTTCCTAGCTGGCATACTGTGCCTGTGAGAAATGGAGAAAAGAATGAAGATGAGAGATTGTTAAAGCTGAGTACACTCTCCCTGCTGTGTAACACTAGTGTGGAGTCTTCCTAGACTTGAAGCCAACCCCTGACATTTTCAAGGACCACAAGACTATTTATTTGAGCTGGTGCGATCGAAGAGCAGGATTTGGTACCCTTGTAATTCAATATATATTTCACCTTTCAGTAAGAATACTCCTTGCTTTTAGATTTTTTTTTTTTTTAGTTACTTGCCAACATTCTGGGATGAAATTCCTCTCTGGTTGCACTTCTTTTTGCAGAATACGTAAAGGTGGATCTATAACCTTAAAAAAAAAAAAGGATACTGTCGCCTGCATATTAATAAACAATGTTCTCAAAGTACAGTTGCAGACTTAGCATTTTCCCCTATCGACAACAAGCATTTGAAGTATAAAACAATCTCAGAAAAACCAACTGGATGGTAGTTTTTTTATCCTAGATGATGTAACATATTGAGGATATTGGGCTAAAAATAGTGTACCAAGAGTTTGGGTGTTTGTAATGTGCTTTTGTGACATGTTAACACAATGATTTTGGCTGCCAGTAATAGATTTTTTAATGGAACATTTTGTGGAACAATGTGGGGTATGCTGGAATTGGGCCTGAGGTAATGAATACACCCCAAATACAAGTTATGAAAGTTTTTTTTCCCTACACTGTTGTTGCAGTGTTTCATGGTGTTACTTGTCCTGAGATATGGTGGGCTAGAAATGGAAACAGATATGAAATGGTAAAAGGTTTTCCGTAAAAGGTTGTTTTCCTATTCCTCTAACAGAAATTATTACGCTTAACCAATGAGACTAGACATTTTATTCTAAACACTGCAATGAAATATTTCCATGGAGATGACATTCATTTATTGCAAAGCCAAAAAATGGCATATCTGGAAATCTTCATACATTCCCAGAACACACATTGTTCCAGTGGCATCAGTCAAATAGATTGGTACCTTTTGTCAGAGCACAATATCACACTGGGTATTCTTTTGATATCTGCATGCTCTTCAACAAATATATGGACAACAAACCGTTTCTTCCCTTTCCTCTACACCCTGACACAAAACGGCCTGCGTCTTTAACAGACAGAGTACAGAACATATTCCTCTTTAAGTGGAAACTACACAAAGTATCTCCCTATGTTCTGGCACAAGAAAGAAACAGAAACAAGAGACAAATCCACAGAATTTAGCAGTTTAGAAACAACAACAAAATAGAATTAGAGAGACTTGGAGGAAATGGTTAAAACAATGAGGCTGAGAGGCCCACAAGGACGGATCTTCGCAGCTGCCGAAGGCCGGCTGGTGGGAGACGAAGTTGCCTCCTTGTAAGGAGGACTGATCAGACTGGCTGCATTTGCAGCCTGGTTTTGCTGGGGGGCAGGGCTAGCATGCTGAAGGACAGTCCCGGCCCCAGCAGCCTCATTCATGCCTTGTTAAAACAATGAGGTTGAGAGGCCCACAATTAGCCTTTTTCATTTTATTTGTGACAAGTCACAAGACAAGATAAACATACATTTCAAGGTGTGACTGACTTTAAATGGTCAGCCCCATTTGCTCACCTGTAAAGTTTACAAAATTTATATGCCACCTCTCCAGAGAATCCACTCAAGGTGGCTTACAGATTAAAATATGAAAAAAAATCATAAATCATAAAAACAGCCATCAAAAAAACAGTCTTGAAATTACAACAGCATAAAAAAATTAAGTAAGCTAAAATGATGCTCATAAAAAAAAGTTCTCAGGCTAAAACAAGGCTATAAAAACAATTTTAAAAGTTTAACCTAATTGTTGGTACACCTAATACATTCACATAGAGTCAGTATATCTACACTACAAACTTCCAGTGATTTACAATATTATTCTGCAGCACTTTTCTCAAAGGTATTCTTTTACACGAAGCTTTAATTAGACTTTATATTTTTCTGCCAAACATCAAATTGGTTGGAGGACCCTTAGCTGTTCTTCACATCCATAATGTCTTCCCTCAAAATTTGCTTGATCAACATAAAAGGTATTAACAATGTGATCAAGAAAAAAAGAAGTTGCTCAATATGTTAAACGTCTTAGCCCAGCGATTCTGTTTATGCAGGAGACACGATCTGTCACACACCCAATCTTAAAATCTTCACTATTTCCTCAGCAACACATGGCTTCGAGATCTTCTAGATCAAGGGGTGTTGCCATAATTTTTGCAAAAGGTGTCAATTTTGTATTGAAAGAAAACCTGCTGGACCCAATGGGCCGCTTTATTTTTCTTAAAGGAACCATTGAAGGGGAACTTTGGTCTTTCGCATCCCTTTACGCCCCAAATGATGACCAAATATCATTTCTAAATAATGTTTTATCCAAACTTCAAACCTTCCAGGAAGGTCACTTGGTCATCAGAGGGGATCTAAACTACATAGTGGACAAAATCCTAGATCGCTCAAACATTAAGCCTGGGAAACGAAAGAAGCAACAGACCGGTACCAAACTGGCAGAATTGTTTAAATCATTTCACTTGGTAGACACCTGGAGAACACAACATCCCACAGATAACGAGTACTCATATTTTTTTTTGACTAGTCACAATGTCTTCACCCACATAGATTACATTCTGATTTCTAGTTCCTTGTTACCAAATCTCCGATCAGCCAATATAGGGTTATATAGGCATCTTTCAGATCATGCCTGAGTTGATTGCCAAATTCATAATTCAACAGCAGAATCACTCAACAGGCCGTGGTCTATGGACACTTCTATTTTATTGTACGCATCAATTATAGAACAATTAGATACTGATATTAAGAACTTTCTGAAGATTCATGAAGGCACGGATACATATCCTACTATTCAATGGGATGCATTGAAGGAGGTAATGAGGGGCTCCATAATTGCAGCGACAGCTCATCTGAAACGTGAAACACAGTCATTACAGATAGATACTCTAAACCGCATCATGTTGTTAGAACAGGAGCACAAAAGAACTGGAAAGAACTCTACATACTTAAAACTTCAAGCAGAACGGAAAGCTCTGGACTCCTTGGAAACTAACTCAATTCAACAAAACTTACTTATTTTAAAACAAAATTTCTGGCACAAATCTTCTAAGAACCTGAGACTTTTGGCTTGGAGGGTAAAAGAAAAGAAAAGGAAGACGATTAAAACACCCGAGGGAACTCGTCACACTACCTCGAGGGCAATTGCAAATACCTTTGCTAAATACTATGACAAGCTTTATCAATCCTCCTCTCCAAAGACGGTCAATATCAACATATATATAGATTTAACTGCATAGATGAACTCTTTATCTATAAAAGATACCAAGATGCTAGACAGTCCAATATCATGCCAAGAAATAAAAGATGTCATCAAACAAATGAAATTGAACAAGGCCCTTGGCATTGATGGATTACCAGCTGAATTCTACAGGATCTTCTGCTCTTCATTGACTGAACCATTTCACAAATTATGCAATGTGGCACTGACCAGGGGCCGGCTACCACCATGCTCGTCGGATTCCTCCATAACAGTATTACCTAAGAAAAACAAAAACCCCTCAGATCCTGCATCGTACCGACCCACTGCTCTAATTAACAATGATGCCGTACTCTTTTCAGCAATTTTGGCAAATTGTCTTAAGTTAGTAGTTTCAAAATTGATAAACACAGATCAAACAGGATTTATCCCTCACCAGCAAATCATTGACAATACACAATGTACACTGAATATTATCTTGCATGGAAAACAACTCAAGATAGATGTGATGATATTAGCCTTGGATTTCAAAAAGGCTTTTGACTCTATTGAGATCCCTTACCTAATGGCCCTCCTCAAATGCATAGGATTTGGTAACACCTTTCTTACAGCACTACAAACAATCTACAGAAATCCTAGGACCAGGGTGCGGGTTAATGGAGTTAACTCTAATTTTTCCTATCCATCCCGAGGAATGAGAAAAGGGTGTCCACTTTTGCCGCTCATCTTCGCCCTTGCAGTCGAGCCTTTGGCTGAAGAACTCCGCAGAAATAGTGTCTTCAAAGGTATCATCATAGATGGCACAGAACATAAATTTACAACGTATGCAGATGACATGGCACTGTATATCTCGGATCCATTACAATCTTTACCAATTATCTCTGATATTATTACCAACTTTGGTGGTCTTTCAGGGTTACATCTAAATACAAACAAATTGGAAATATATCCCATTGTGATTTCTAAGATGGTCAAAACAGAAATCCAATGCACATTTAAATACAAATGGATCACTTCTGAGTGGAGACATCTAGGAATTCAAATTCCCCTCAATCTACATAAATTTATGGATTGTAACTTCCACAGACTATATAGAGAAATCCAGGGAAAAATATGAGATTGGTCTACACAAACACTTTCCTTAGCTGACAGACAGCAATTAATCCAAAGTTTTCTGTTTCCCAGCTTTTTATACCTTTTCCGCACTTTGCCCATCTCTATAGCTGATAAAGATCTGGATACGTGCCAATGAACATTAACGTCCTTTCTATGGAATTCTAATAAATCTAGGATAGCTCATCACCACGTAACAAAGCCGGCCTCTATGGGAGGACTAGGGGTTCCTTCACTCAGGCTATATTTTGATGCTGCTGCCCTCTCTAACGTCAGGATGCTACAACAAAAGAACTATACCAATTGGATGCATATTGAACATTCTTACGTACAACCATTCTCCTTACAAGAAGTCACATGGATGTCTAAATTTAGCAGACCCAAAACGATAGCGTTTGGAATTGACTTTAAGGATCTGGGATCTAAGGAAGGAGACATTGGCTCCAAAAATTTCTCCATTATCTACATATACCCATCAATGCTGGTTCCCACTGGGACAGGAACTCGGGGCTTTTATGATGCTGACCAACACCGGTTTCAGAAGGATACAGGATCTGACTGAAAAGGGAGTGCTTCACCCGAAACATCATTTTGAGACACAACTGAACTCCAAGATTTCGTGGCGGAGGTATTATCAACTTAAAAATTTAATAGACTGGACAGTGAAACAAGGGACTTTGACTAGACCTAAAACTAACTTTGAGCTCACTTTGGATAAATTCGCAGATTACCCCAAAGGCCTGATGTCAATATTATACAAAATCTTGATGGATACCAAAAGAGAAAAGACAATGGCTAATAATTGCTTGGCACAAAGGCCGAGGACAGACTGGCAATCTGAAGCGGGGCAGGCACGCTTTGCAAACGGAGGAAAGGAGCCCGTTCAGACATGCGCATCTGCCCATCGGCTCCATTGCGTACTTACCCGTCTCCCAGCCGCTTTCCTTCCGCTTTACCCGGACACCGGTTTTTCCCGGTGTTCAGGGGCCTTCCTCCGCATGCCTCCCGCTTCCAAACAGTGTGAACTGGAAGAAGCGGGAGGCATCCGGAGGAAGTGTGAACGCACCGGCAAAAGGTTTTGCGCATTTGCGCATCTACGTGCGTGCGCACTTGCGCACATGCGCACTTGCGCACTTGCGCACATACGGAAAACCCATGAAAAACAAAAAGGAAAGGGAGGGGGAGGGGGAGGGGGAGAGAGGGGGAGAGAGACGGAACCTGTAGTGCAGTGCTCCAGCAGACTACGGAAAGTTAGGCAGAGCCTTAAAAGTGGCCGGGAAGAGGGTAATGGACTCTCCTGTGTGGAACCCAGCAGGATGGCAGGGTTGCGCTACGGCCACGGGTGGAGCTGTTGAGTGGCCTCATGGACTCAGGGTATAAAAGGACAGAGTGCTATGCAGGGGGGAGTCCAAAATGGCTGCGGCACGAAACTGGAGGCGGCCCGAGATACTAGACCTCCTGGCCATATGGGGGGAGCCAGCAGTCCAGAGTGCCTTGCGCAGGACCCATCACAACCTGGATATCTATGAGCAGGTGGCGAGGGGCATGACTGAAAGAGGCCACAGCCGCTCTGCTGAGGAGTGCCGCGCCAAAGCCAAGACCATGAGGCTGGAATACAAGAAGACGCTGCAGCACAACAGCACGTCGGGCAACGACCCTGCATGGTGCCCGTACTATGAAGAGCTGCACGCCATCCTCCAGGGGAATGCCAGCGTCCAGCCTCGTCGGGTGCGGCACAGCCTTCCACTGGAGACCACCCCCTCAACGAGCACCAGCTCCCAGAGGTCTGCTGAGCAGGTCCCATCTGCTGCTGTTCAGCCTTTCCGTCTGGCCCTCGAGTCGGAGGAAGAGGACGAGGAGGAGGGCAGGGAGCCGGAGGTCCTTGTGCCAGGTTGGTGGGGAGGAGGCTTGCCAGCCACGACGTGGGGGCGGGGGGGCCCTGGTGGGTGGCCGGGCCAAGGAAGCAGGCGAGCAGGATAAATGATGTAGGGCACCCATGGCAAGGGCTGCCACCCGCACCACATGACTGCACATCCAGGCCACAACACCCCACGCTGCAATCCATGTGCATCCCAAGGTGGACAAGAAGGTGAGATGGGCCCAATGGGAAAGGCCAGGTGCATGCGTGCGCAGAGCCATGCATCCCACTTGCCACTCCCGCACCACAGGTTGCCATGGGTCTGCTTCTGTCACAGTGTGCAAGTGTGCAAGTCACCCACTTTGGTGGGCTGCACAGAGTCCAATGTCCCTCCCTCTCGTAGAGACCACTGAATCTGTGGTGGCCCAAGAGCACGTGGACACGGACTCAGATGACAGCACCCAGGTTCTTGAGGATGCTATCCCAGGTAATGGCACTCCCTTCTGGGGGTTTGGAATGTGGTCCTGGCCCCGCCACGGAGCCAGGTGGACACCTATGCCAGTGGAGTGGCACGCACCGGAGGAGGGCCGTCTGCAGGGCCCCATACCTATAGGTGGCCACAGTCCTGCCATGTCGAGGGAGGTGTCGCCTATGGACTGCATCATGCAGGCAGGGGGGAGAAGGGGAACCCCATCAGCAGCCCCAATACAGAGTGGAGGGCAGGGCCTGCCCAGTGTGTCTCCAGTTCTGTAGCCGCAACCCCACACCCTTGTTCCCCACTGTAATGCAGGACCGTCGGGGGTGTCGAGGCCTCAGGGTGCTGGCATTGGGCGCCGCTGGACGACAGATGCTGCAGGTGGGTGACCACAGTGAAGCTCGGCAGGATCCGGGGCCTGCAGGTGGACATGATCTCCTGCAGGGCCCTGAGACTGGGTTGTGGCAGGGCGGCCACGTGCAATGGGGGCATGGCTCGGTGGGCGGACAGCACTAGGGCAGGTGGCCTGTGGGTGTGTGTCTGGGGGGGAGATGGCTGTGGCAGCAGTGGCGGCTGCCGCCAGTCATGCTGGCTGGGGAGCCCTGTCTCAGGGATGTGGCCTATCGGCCGTCTCTTTGCGGGGCCAGAGTACGGTGACGCAGAGAGGTGGCTGAGGGGTCCCCAGGCTGCTTGGAAGGTAGGTGGGCCTGCTGGTCGGTTGTCTGCCTCCAGACCAGCAGGGGGAAGGCAAGTGACTTTCGCTTCCGTGTGTCCGCAGGGCCACCGGGGACAGCCCAGCAGGAGCCGGGACCACATCCCCATGAGGGGAGAGACCATGGTGAAGGTAGGTGCAGAGTACCGGCAGCTCGTCTGCCGCGGCATCCCTGGGACACAGCTGCCGGCTGGCAGCACGAGGGCTGGTGGGGCCGGATGCACCTGGACAACATCCATCTCTCTTCTGAAGGTGGGATGTTGACAACACAGGCGGGGAGGTGTGAGGGAGACGTGTGGGCCACGATGTGGGTGTGGATCCACACGCTGTGTATCCCGACTGCTCTGCCCTCTGTGCTTCTGCTGCAGATCTGCCCCCAGGACCCGGAATGGGAGACCCATATGGTGCTGGCCAGCATGCTGCCGTCGTCGCCCGGAGACAACGTGCGTCTGCCCTGCAGAGGGTCGGCGAGCGCCTCCTGGACCAGTCTGCCAGACAGCACCAGGACATGATGGAGTTGGCCCGCCGTGAGCAGGAAGAGTACATGGCAGAGCTGCGGAGGTCCCAGGAGGAGGAGAGAGAGAGAGACCGTGTCTCAGACCAGATGTTTCAGACCGCCCTCGACAGGCTGACGGTCATCGCCGAGGAGCTGATAGCCCGGCGAGACTCCTCGCAGGAACGTCGGGCCCAGCGTGGCCGGCAAGCTCGTGGCCGGGGAAGAGCATCACGCCGCCGTGGAGGACGGTCCCTGTGAGCTAGTTAGAACCCCTCCAGGCTCCTCGGGCCACTGTTCCCCAGGTGTTGTCGTCCCCAAATAACAGACACCGGGGCCACGGGGAACCAACAAAACTCTACTTTATTGAAACACAGAACGGGAGGGGGTAACTGGGACCATAAAGGCACTTTCAAAGTAAGCTGTCATCAGTGCGTGCTGTGGCATGGCCTCCTGGGCCTTCTACGGGTCGCTGGAGGCCGTTCCGGGGTCTGCGGGCGGCTGCTGGGGAGGGCGCGCTCCTCCTGGGGACTCGCTGTCACTTTCCTGGGCCTCTGATGATGGGGGGGAATGCCACCCTCACGCCGTCGGTACACCTCCCGACGCAGTGACACCAGGGCTTCCTGGTGCATGGTGTAGAGGGTCACCATGTGGTTGACTGTGGTGCCGAGCAAGACAGAGACATGATGAGTGCCCAGGGGGCCCCCTCCGCCCACGCAGCCAGTGCCATCTGGCCAGCGTCCTGCCACGTCTACCTGCACCCCACTAACAGGGTGCAGCAGGCTCACCCCAGAGCACGACCCCCACACTTACATTGGCGGTCCATGTGGCGCTCCAGGGCCGCAACCCGTTGCGCAAGCCCCAGCAGTGTCAGGCCCTCTGCTCCCGGCATGTGTGGCTGGGCCTGGGAGGAAGGTCCTGCTGCATCCCCTGTTCCAGAGAGACGTGGGCTGTTGGCACTGTGGCCCGCCATGACAGGCCCGGCCCCCGACCCGCATGAGGAGCGCTCACCTTCAGCGGCGCTCGTTTGGGATGCCACACTTGCTCGGCCCTCCGGCTCGGAGCTGTCCCCCACAGTGTGGACTGTGGCAGGCATGTTGGCAGAGGTCCCCTCCCCAGCATCGGAGCCCTCCGGAGTTGTCACCAGGAGGACGCAGGGTTCTTCTGGGTCTGCTGGTGTTGGTGGCTCTGGGGGAGGGAAGCCAGTTCTGGGGGTCAGCGGCTGGCCCTGTCGCCGGCATGCCGACCGCTGGTGTCTGCATTGCTGTGCCACCTATGTAGGGCCCCCAGATGGCGAGTGGGCCAGAGGGCCACGGCAGCCAGACCCACAGCCACCATGCGAGGGGCCATACACGTGAGGGGCCATACACTCCCGGGCTGCACCAAGCCCGCCACTGGCGGCTGTGTCCGACCCTTTCAGAACACTCACCTGCAGAGGGTCCTGCCTCAGCTTCCTCCTCCGAAGACCCATGCACCGGCGCGGGTGGCGCACGGCCTCTCCGCCTCGGGCGCCTCGGGCGGGTCCCTGTGGGAAACCAGAGTGGACGGGCAGTGGGGATCATACAGTGTGCAGCCATTGTTGGCCCCTGGCACAGCCGCCCACCGATCAGGCCTGCCTGTGTTGACCGGTAGTCCCTGTCCCCTCAATGGCCGCCCTGTGGCCACCGTTCTGTCTCAGCTGTGCTGGTGTGCGGTAGGCCATAGGTTCCTCGCCGCCAGCTCTCATGTGCTTGTCTCCGGTCAGGACGGATAGCCCCAGAACACAGTAGTGTATGCTGGAGCCACATTGCTCCCTCACAACTGCAGTACCAGCCACCCTCACAGCAGAAGCGTTGCTCAGGAGGCTTCACAGCTTTGAGGGAGCACTGCCACAGGCCTGGGTGCCTGGTTGCCACGGGAACTGCGGCCGGGACAGACACCTGCAGGTGCTCTGGGCAGGCGGCAGACATGACTTGCAGCACTGACCCATGGAGTCCACGTGGCTCCGTATGCCCCTGCATCCTGGCCACGGCCTCATTCCGTCCCACCCTGTCACTGGGGACTGCTGGGGTCCAGACGCAGACCGCCACTACCATCAAGGGCCACAGCAGACCACCACTGCTTCCAGAGAACAGGCCACACCGTGTGTCCTGGGCCTAGGGTTGCCAGGTCCAGGGTGGGAAATACCTAGGGAGTTCGGGGCTGGATGTGGGAGAGTGTGGGCCTTGAGGAGGGGAGGGGTGTCAGCATGGTACAATGCCATGGAGTCCCCCCGTTGAAGCAGCCAGTGTCCCCAGGAGAACTGATCTCTGTCAGCTGTGTATCGGATGTGAATGCAGGGGATCTCCAGGCCCCACCTGGAGGCTGGCAACCCTACCCGCTCCCCAGCCCCCAGGTGTGCTGCTGTGCGCTTCCGGCTCCTGGGTGAAACCTGTACTTCCACCCCCAGAACCCCCCCCCCACCCCCCCACCCCACCGCAGCCGCCCTGTACTCACCAGGCATATGCCGATGCTGCCAGGAAGGGCGACCAGCCTGCTCCCACAGGGCACGAAGGAGGTTGAAGCGGGGTGGCCTGTGAGAGACCGGTGGGATCCCCTCCCAGTCCTCCATGGCCTCATAGAAGGCAGCCTTGTCCCTCTTGAATTTAGAGCAACACTGGGCTGCTGTCCTGGGGTGGCCAGCCTGGGAGAGGTCCCTAGCCACCGCTCTGAAGAGGGACAGGGTCTCAAGGGGGGTGCTCCTCATCACCCGTGGCCCTGCCTCCCTGACATGCAGCCGTCTGTGCAGCAGTTCCACCTCTTCGTCCAGCCAGTAGACCCCGAGGCTTTCGGAGGCCATGCCGTCTGGTCGAAGACTAGCGCAAGAGTGGGTTTGCGCATGTGCGAAAGGGTCCGGGGGCCACGTCGGGCTCCCAGGACCCCTGCAGGCGTCCTCCACAGAAGCCTGTGAAGGATGCCTGCAGTCCCCTCAGCCCTCGAGCCCTGCCCTGACACCTGTGTTGGCAGGAGCTGGGCAGAGCTGTGCAGTCCACAGCAATGCCTTCATGGCATGCTGCCGTCGCCGAGCGGGAGCGATGCGCACTGCCTGGTTTGCACATGCGAAAACGACCCTGCTGTCAGGCACAACGGGACAGGGGGAGGGGAGCCAGGGGGGATCTGTCAGCTGGGGAATGTCAGAAGGGGCCAGGGGGACTGACATGAGGAATGCAGACTATGGGGGTCCGCCCAATGTAGGGACAGGGGAGCCTGGAGGCACTTCTCCCTGGGATGCTACCATGGCCTGCCCTGTGTTGCAGCCTCCAGCTCATGTCTCCTTGTCTCAGCTCTGGAAGGATGCCTACAGGCCACATGGATTACTCCAAGAGCCGAGGTGCTTCCTCACCACTGTACAGCCAGCCTCCTGCCACATTGGTTTTCCTACTTAGAGGACTCCACAGCTTAGAGGGAGACTTGCTGCCTGCTCTGTGCTGGGCAATCGGGGAGGAGAGATTCTCAAGGCCGGCTGCTCATAAACAGCACCTGTATCTCTTTCGCTTTCCCTCGCAGTGGAGTGTGTGAAACGTCTCCTCCAAGGACACGGCCAGCCTGCGGCCAGAGCAGGGGAGGGAACCACATTCCAAGGGTGGGGGCAGCGGCACTCCATCTTCCCCGACAGATCCCAGCTACCGCCCGGGAGACGAGTGTCTCGCCTCTCACATGGACGGCGCCCTTTGCCCATTGGCCACATCTGCTACCTCACACCACTGTCTCCTGGCAGTCCCCACGTGGCTCGCCACCAACCATGCAGCCGCCACTCTTGCAGCAGGACACAGATCACTGTGTGTTTGTGCACAGGTGTGCTCTTGTGCACACAGGGCCCCCAACATGGCCCACCCCCACCCCAGCTGCAGTGGGCGGCCCTTGCCAAAGGAAGCACACTGCAGACGGCACCTCCCAGATGCTGGAGCACTGACGGCAGATGCATGTGGCCAGGCCTACTGTGCATGGCCTCCATCCTGGCCCCCCCTGTCCATGGCAACACTGCTCCACCAGATTGGGAGTCCCATCTCCGTGTCCCCCCCTGGCGGTGGCTCCTGTGTTCTGACCCACTGAGCAGCCGGCTGGCCAGGGGCCTCCATGGTGCCCATGGGCTCTTGGGGGACACCCTGCAACTGGCCATGCATCCTTGGCCCCCGCCCACATGCCTCAGCCACCATCCTGGCTTCCAGGTGCTGCCAGTCCTAGCCCTCGCTGTGTTCATGTGTCCAGACCGCCAGAGGCTGCCTCGTAGGGCTGCCCTCGCTGAGGGCCCATGGGCCCATCTGGATCCCCCATATCGGCAGTCGACCCACGCCATTCGCCAGGGGGGCCGCAGGGGCCACCCCTTGGAGGATGGTACTGGCTGCCATCCGGCAGCCATGTCCGCCCGCATCTCACTGGGGACCTGTAGCCCACCAGACCCCGGTCCCTGTCCACGCAGCACAGGGGGCGTTGGCCCGGGAACAGGAGAGGCCGAGTGCCCCTCCAAAGGGCCCCAGCCCCTTGGTGGGCAAATGCACCCCCAAGTGGCTCCCACGTACCTGGGAACCCAGCCCTCGGCCTCCACTGGGCCACCCCACCTTCCCCTTCCCAACTCATGCTGGTAGGGATGGCAACACATACATGGCATGCGGAAGCATAGACTTTATTAGACGTCTGACAACACTACAGCTGGCATTTAACCACATGGGATGCAGCATGACTGTGCCTGCATGGGATGGCAACTGTGCCATCCCCTCCACGGGCCAACACTCTTCTTGGGCCACGTCAGCAGGGAGGCTGCCTGAGGAGCCAGGCAGTGATGGCCTCCCGCAGCGCGTTGCCCTCCTGCCGGTTCCTCTCCTCGGCCTGGCGTGATGGTGGTGGTGCTGCGGGCACGTGAACTGGCGGCTCGTCCCCCGGACGCTGGATGATGGCATGGCTGCGCTCTTCACATATATTGTGCAGTATGACACAGGAAGCGACCACTGGTCCAAAGTTGGCCTCCTGGACATCTAGGCATAACCCTAGGCGCCGCCACCGCACCTTCAGGCGCCCGAAGGCGCACTCCACGACGCTCCTGGCGCGACTATGTGCTCGATTAAAGACGGCCTGCCGCCGGCTCAGGGCGCCCTTGTACGGTGTTAGCAGCTAGCTTCTGCTGGGGTAGGCGGCGTCAGTGAGCACGAGCGGAGGCACCTGTATGCCCTCAATGGTGACGGTTGGGTGGCCTGGGACAAAGACTCCGGCATCCATGGCCCGGCAGAGGTGCGACTGGCGGAACACGTGAGCATCATGGTCCTGGCCACTGTTGCCCACGGAGATGGCCGTGAACCGGCCCAGGTGGTCCACGGTGCCCTGGAGGATGATGGAGCAGAAGTTTTTCCGGTTGATGAAGTCCGCCGCCTGGTGTGGTGGCGGCCGCACTGGGATGTGGCACCCATCCACTGCGCCCACACAGTGTGGGAGCCCCAACTCTGCAAACCCATCCATGACCTGTTGAAGAAGGACACATTGCTCTAGACCCTCTGGTGTGTGGCAGGTTAGTCACTATCCCGTCCCTACTGCCCGGCCCATGCAGGCGGGCCCATAGCCCTGAAGGCCACATGTGACCCACCCTGGCCACAGCACTGGGACCGTGCACCCTGCAGGCACCGACTTGGCCACTCACCCATCCAGGGGGACCGAGGCATATGGTCCGGGACAGCAGCTCCGCATCCAAGGCCCCACACACCTCTGCCACGATGCCCGCGACGGTGGACTTCCCCACTCCAAACTGATGGCTGACCTCACGGTAGAAGTTGGCTCCAGACAGCCACCAGAGGGTAATGGCCACACGCTCTTCTGCTGGGATGGCCCGGCGTAAGTGGGTGTCTGCATGCGTCACACGTCCACGGACACAGTCCACCAGCCAGCGGAACGTCCCCCTAGTGACCCGAAAGTTCTGCAACCACTGCTCATCTTCTCAGACCCGGCACACAAAGGTCTCCCACCAACTGGTGGGTCGCAGATACACCCACCAATGACGACCCCCACCCTCATCAGCCAGGCGGAGAAATCTTCTCGTCTGCAGATGCTGCAAGGCCACATAGCGCCTTAGCAGGAGTCGCCACCTGGCCCTGTATCGACGGCGGAGTTGCCGTCTCTGCAGCACGAAATGCCTGGATCTCCGCTTCCGCAAGTGCATGACATGCATGTAGAGACGGAGACCAAACATCAGGCCCACCAGCAGCTCTGACTCCTCTGCATCCATGGCCAAGCCTCAGTCTTGCACCGTGGGAACAGGACACTGCCTTGTCATTGTCTGCCGTGCTCGCTGTTCCCTCACAGCCCATTGCCTATTTGTGCCGGTATGCCCATGCGCAAATGTGCACATGCGCACATGCGCATACCAGAAGCGCGACTAAGCCGCGCAAGCCGCGCGGGCTGGCTACGCCTCAGTGTGAACCCTCCGTGGGCAGTCTGAACGCTCCGTATCGCTGCTGATCCGCATTGCTCTGGCCAGTGTGAACGGCCAGCTCCGTGAGTTTTTTCCCCCGCTCCAGTTCCCTCCGCTTTGCCTCCGCTTCAGATTGCCAGTCTGTCTTCGGCCAAAGATCTTCAAGAGGACCTGACAACTGATCAATGGGCATCTGTATGGGATTCACATCTGGTAAATCCAGAATCTTCGCTATAAAACTGCAATTCTTTAAATTACATACGAGGTGGTACCTCTCCCCTGCACGTCTGCAACATATGCACTCGACTTATAGTCCTCTCTGCTGGAAAGGATGTGGCAAAGTTAGCGACTTCTATAATTGTTGGTGGGCATGTCCGGAAATACAATTATTCTGGAAACAAGTTATTGGGGAAATCGACAAAATTACATCTCAAAAACTTCCTCTGAACCCACAGACACTGCTCCTTGAGCTGGCTGATATGAACTTTCAAACCACAGAGATCTTGAAGCTTACTTCTACCCTGCTGGCAATGGCGAGGCTGACAATCGCGGATAAGTGGAAGTCATTGAGCCCTCCAGAGGTAACAACATGGAGAAATAAATGCTGGGACCATTATGTGATGGACAGGATTGCTGCTACTTCTGAAGAACGACTAGGCAGAGTGTCAAAATCACATTTGAAATTTGTTCAGACTTGGTTCCCCTTCATTCAATACATGGCAGAAAACAGTATTATTCCCTCCAACCCACTTTATGTTAAATGGCTTCACTTTTAAAATTTCCAACCATACAATCATAATTGGTACACTCACTACATTTATACTAAAAGTACACACTGAACACTGGTAAAACCATCTACATTATTATATGTCTTTAAAATTTGTTCTGGCGTTTCTTAACTTAATGTTATATTTCAAGATGTTGAATATTTCTGATATACTGTTTATAATGTTTTTTACTTTTATCAATGAATATACTTAAAAATTAAAAAAAATAAAAAAATTCTCAGGCTAAAACTAGGCTATAAAAACAATTTTTAAAAGTTTAACTCTTTAATGAAAAGTCTAGGTTTTTTCCCCCTAGAAATGTTTCATCCTGGCACCTACAAGAGAGTATGGTAGGTACTAGGTGAGCCTCAAGGGGAAAAGTATTTCACAGGTGAGGCATCACTACTGACAAAGCCTGGTCTCTGGTCACCACCTGCCTCACCTCTACAGATAGGGACAACAGAGAGCAGAGCTTGTGAAGAACATCTTACCTGGCAAGCTGAACAGTACTCAGGACAGTAAAGGAAGCAGCACTTTGAACTGTGCCTGGAAACAAATGGGCAGCTACTGTGGTGATACTATTCCCTGTATCCTGCCCCTGTATCCTATCCTGTCTGGTCACCATACTTTGAAGCAATGGAAGTTTCCAGAAAACTTTCAAAGGCAGCCCCATATACAGTACATTCTAGTATCCGCAGTCCTTTCTGAATTACATAATTCATTCTGTGGGGGTGGGAATTTAATCTTATTTGTATCTCTAGATGCTTTATCAATCCAGCAAATGACACATTTTATTTATTGGGAAATATCAGTATTCCGTTTTTGTAGCAGACCTGCTCCATGTTCCCCATCATCAGAAGTATAATGGGTGCTTACCTTCTTGGTAGTGGCATCGGGATTGTTCCTGTTATTTGCTGGCTTCTCTCACTGCTAGTTTTATTTAGTGTTTGTCTATTTGACTAAAATAGGCTAAAATATTTCAAATAATTAAACACATGAATGACATGCAAGCAGCAGGGTTTCTTAGGAAAGTCTTTAAATGGGAAAAGGCATTGATCTAGAATCCAATCCATTTGGGGATTTAAAAGATTAATACCAATTTTTTAACTGAGTCCCAAAACTATCTGGGAGAATGTGAAGAAGTTCGCTGTGGCTGACTTCAGTCAACACTCTGGCAGCAGCATTTTGGACCAGCTATGGTTTCCAAACACTTGGAACACAGGTGAGACTACATATAAAGCACTAATCTAATCTCAATGTGACTAGGTTATGAAATTACCATGTGTCAGTCTTCTTGGACAAGAAAGACATATCTAGTGAACCATCTTAAATTGCCACCATGGGGCATCCAAGAAGCAGCACCCAAGCCAAGAGGATTTATGAATCCAAGGGTATGTCCAAGGTGCAAGTTTGTATCTTAAAAGGGAATGCAGACCTATCTTGCTGTGCACAGGACCATGTCTGGGTCAGAAAAATACCCACCTGGCGTTACTTTCACCTTCCGTAAACTTAGTTTCAGTCCCGTCCCCCCCTCTCAACCAGTTCATCACTGAAGTCAGACACCAGTTCAAGATTCACAAACCCTGCTCAAAAGCCAGCCTGAAAAACCAGTGTCATCCAAGAATCTCCAGAGTGGAGAGTTTTGCCATAAGCCTTATTGAAATGTTGCATATTGATAATCTAATGAAACTCGGTGTAATATCAGAAACAACAGTTAGACTAAATTCAATATTTATCTTGCAATAATGTGACTCATTTTAAGTGAGAACTAAAACATTGTCCATAAAAATATGAAATGTGGCAGCAGTTTTCACAGGGGACGTATAAATGCAAAAACTGGTGCATGATTTAGCGAAGATCTTAAGTTTATTTATCACGCAAAATGATATTTACACATTAAAAGGGAAAGATTAATGTTCTTTGGGCGTCTGTTTGCAAAACAGTAGATTACACAATTATGCACGTGCTCAGAGTGTTTGCTTCATGAATTCACATATCATATATTCTAATAGTCGAGTGTGGACCAATCCATGGGTATCTAAATCTGTGGATTGGGCCCAAATTTACAGAAAGGAGATTTTTCTCCACATTTGGGGGACTCCCTCCATGTTTTCAGAAAAATCTAAACCCTTAAATACAGGGGGTAAATCCCCCCAAACAATTATGGTACCTGTGCATGTGGAGATGATTCACCAGTCCAGACACTGACTCCAGGGGGCTCTACCACCAATGTGGTGATTCCTGGGGATCCCAGCTGCTGCAGCTCTCAGAGCAAGGGCAGCCCCAAGAAGGACAGCCCTAAAGGCTCAAGAAGAGGTCAAGGGAAGGAGGGGAGGGTTTGAATCCAGAAATGGTAATGGTCTGCACAAAAATGAACAATCATGGTAAAATTTCCCCACCCCACCCCAGATCCTGAAGTATAATGAGTTTTTTTCCCTCAACGTACACCCCTAAATCACATGCACAAATGCTGCAGGTTTTTTTTTATTTAACTGTTTTCAAAGACTGGATGGAAAGATGGCATTTTCTTCAATAAAAGCCTTCTTTATGTCATGAAAGGAAATAACAAACCACAACATGGAAGAATGACTAATGCAGAGTTTTCAGGATAAAGGTAGATTTTTTTTTTTGTCATCAGTCCATCACTGTAAGCGTAGGAAAAGGAAATGAATGCAAACAGGGGTTTTCTAATGCTGGTGGCAGATGCCATTTCCCCCAGATAGGAATTAGCGGATAAAATTGCACCTGTGCCAAGAGGCAACTATTTCAGGGGTCTGTAAAATCAAACCCCTTTATCCATTCTGCTTGAAACAAGGTGCCTTTAGATTAGAGGGAGGATATGTTCTGTGTAGATTTCATGCCATTATCTTAAAAACAGCTTCCTCAGACCCTTGAATTAGTTCCTCTTTGAAAATAATCCTGAAATTTTGGACCCCAAAACAAACACACAAATTTGAATCTTGAACTGGTAATGCCCCACCCAAAAACCAGCAATCATAGTAAAGGTTCTGGATCTGATATTGCAACATTTTTTTTTCTCAGTGCATATCCCTAGTGAAGACTTCACTCTTTGATGCTGTCTCACAGATTCCACTTAATATTTTTCTGACTGCTTAACAGTATTTTATATTCTGCTGAAAAAAAAAATCTGTCCTCTAATTACACTTCCTCTTATTTGGTCCATCCCCTTTGGCTCTACTCTTTCTTTCTTTCTTTTTTTTAACCACACTCCTTTTCATTTTAGTGCACTTACTCTGGTGAAGAAAAATCACACACCATTTTTTGTCCTTGGTTGTATGGAAGCAGCACAGAGAATTGTCACCCTGTGGATGCCACCATAATGAAAGTGCTTGGCTTTCAGTAGAGAAATAATTTCCACCATGCTTTATGATAAACTTGGCTATTACTTTCCATTGTAAACACTTCTGTCATTCTAACTTATTAGTCTTTGTATGATATTTGTAACCCTTACGTCCTGAGCTGTGGACTAGCAGCAGTTTCTTGTATCCCTACAGAAATGGCATGGTTCTCTGCCCTGTTCGCAAGGAAATTCCTATTCTGCTTCCTGCCATCTAAGTCATATTCCATTCTCCACAGCTGGTGCACACTAATAAGACCTCCTGCAGTTCCAACAAACCAAAACAGCACACTGAAATTTGTATACGGGAGGTAGTCAGGAATGATGAGAAAGGAATCTGCAGCAGGAAGGAGGAATTGGTGGGAAACACTAGTTTAATCTGGATCAAACCCAAAAACTGATAAATTATCTAAAATTAACAAAAAAAGAAAATTAGACAGAAGTTCTTCTCTACTATAGTCATTACTTTAAAGAAAAATATTTACATTTCTAGAATAGACACCATGTAAAGAAGAACACAATGCATCTGGACTATGATCTTAAATAAATTAAGGTCCAACATATTCTTTTTAAAAAGGCAAGTCCTGTAAGACTGCAGTCCTATGAGTAGGATTGCCAGCTCCAGGTTGGGAAATACCCATAACAGGATGCTTATTTGTCTCACTAAAATAAGTTTTCTTTCCTAAATCAATCCCCCAAACCCTAACTAAAAACCAAATAGAAGCCTGACACTGCTTTCAAGAGCCATAAAATCCCTCTACAATTCCCCTTCTTAAACTGAGGCTGGCTCAAACCCCCCCACCCAATCCAGTGGAGTTCTGTGGGCTCTGATTGGTTAACAGTCACTTGGCTTTGCATGAGGCTTATATTACAAGGCTTGGTTCAGAGCCCTGGAGGAGAGATGGGATTGTTAAGGATTATTGCCTCATATGGTAACAGAAGGTCTGCAACACTGTGAGCACTTGGCATGGACCTGGGGTGGCTAACATACAAGTATCTGTCTGCATGGAGCAGCAAAGTAACTTGAGCTATCACTGTGTAGCTTCATTGTATGTGTCGGTCTTTAATCTCAGCACAAGGCAACTACTCTTTGGGAAGTAAGAACATCTGTCCAAATTAGTAGGCCTTTCTTGGTAGTTGCTCAGTTGATATGGAATACTCTAGCTAGGAGATGAATTTATGCTCTGCTCTTCTGTGATTCAGGAGTTCTCAAGAGCATTTAGATACATAAAGGGCCATTTCCTATGATCCTTGATTGAGGATTTATAACTTGCACCACTGTTATAATGAGTCTGGCTTATTCTTGAATAGATTATGATGTTTTTAAATTATGCTCTGAGACTCTGGAGCTTCTCAGAAAGGTGGGTTGGAAATATTATAAGCAAGTAAATAAGCAAGCAAGCAAACTCTGAATTCTCTCATGGATAGCTATCAAATGTTGCTTTTCTTCATGGATAATCAGTTATATGTTTCCCTGACTGCATAGCTCAGGAGGAAAAATATTACATCAAAGATGAATGACCATTGAAATAACAGTTTCCTTTGGAAAGATTTTTTTTCTTCCATTGGATTTTAGCCATCTGAAGGAATAAGTAGGCCAATTTAAAGACCAATTAATGTGGATAACAAACCTTCATTCTCACAATGTTTGAGCATAAGGTTTGGTCAGAATATTACTTTGCAAAAAAAAAGAGACTGCAAACACAGGTCTTAAGTGGTCACCATTATATATAAGCAAAGAGGGTTTGAGAGAGATTAATTCATCGTACAGTGGAGCATAAAACTCACATCTGTCCTTTATACAAGCCAGTACACCCCATTTATTAATGCTGTTCTCTGCACTCGCAGGTCTAAGCAATTAACTCACACTGACTGGCTTCCCTAGCAAGGAGTGAGGATACTCTTGTCAGTATGTTTATCCTAGCAACATATTGAAATCCAGAACAAATTGCTTCCATTTAATATGTTGCAGGCTGGAAAATCTGCTCCCAGGGACTTGAAAAAATTAAAGGACTGCTTTAATGATCAAGATTTTGAGGCTGATAAGTTACTAAAAGGCAAAGAGACACAACAAGGATTTGGGTAAAATTGAGCAAATGGCTATATACATTCGAAGCCCTTATGTAGTAGGAAAGACCTTCTGAGATATTTTTTCTAGAAGCTCAAATCCTGTCTAGGGTTCCTACATTTTAGCTTGTTGATTCCTCCCTGTTCCTCAGCTCTGGCCTTTGATTGTAAGGAAGCAATATCTCTGCATTTCCTGCAAGAAGATTTCAAATCTTCAATCCAGTCTATAAATTGGGATACCCCTCCTCCCAAATCCCGTGCATAAAACTGCCACCCCCGTTGCGTTCCTTGAGCTTTCTTTACCTTCCCAAGAGCTCTGCCCTGGAGTACACACATAGCCATGCTCACGCTTTGCAAAAAAGTCATCATTGTACAGTATTTAAAAGCAAAAGGGCTTCAGTTTGTTTGTTTTAGAAATTTCCATCTAACAAGCAAAATCTTCTGGCCTCAAGGCACTTCAATATAAAATGATATTGAGGTCACACTGGTTTCCACCTGAGAGATTTGACTAAAATGTATAAAAGCATGTAAAGCTAATATTGACCAAAACAATATTTGTTCCAATTAATTTCATTGAATTTCTTCTTTCAGTCTTTCTGCTATCCTTAAAAAATGGCAAGAAAAAACAAGTACTATCAGAAAGTGTCACAAATCCTAGCTCTGGTTCCCTAGCTTACATTATTTCCCTGTCTGCCAGCCTCTTCTCTTCCTGTAAAATGCCCATGGTGCTGCCTTAGATAATAAGTACTTGTCTGGCCTGTGAACTAGCCTAGCTGATATGACCTTCACCAAGCCTCTCTAGGTGCATGATTAGCCTCTGAAGTAGGATTACAAGGCTGTACAGGAGGCTCGGGGGCAGTAATATTGGAGAAGCTGCAGTGTCCTGAGGAAAAACGAAAAGTATTGTAGGGCAACTCTAGGAATCACCAGAAACTCTATGGTAAAACCATACAATTTCCACTGATTCCTAGAGCTATTGTATGTCACTTTAGGGTTTTCCCTGGAAGTGATATAGCAGTGCAGACAACGGCAACGTTCTCCTGCTGCTGCTCAGAGCAGCAACAGGCAAAAAGGGCTGTAGGCAGGAGGTCTCCCACAATAGCAGGAAACCTGCTAGTTCTTGTTCTGCTCAGAAGTCAGTTGATGATGCCTCTGTGTGAAACTAGATAGTAGTTTAGGTGGACCATTGGTCCAATCCAGCACGCATATTCTCTGAGGGCTCTAGTTTTCTCCCTCCCTGATACTGTATGTTCCTTGGCAGCCAGTTATACAAATGACCAGTAAGTAAATCAATCAGTCATCCAATGCTTAGAAATAAATGCTTTTTAAAAGTCTGACTGAATAGAAGGCCTTAAAGTGTGTATGTTATCAAGATTATTTTCCACATACACATTTTTGCACAGCCTCATGAGAGGTACAGTTCCCTCCCATACAACTGAAACCACTGACCTGACCATTGCAGATATAAGAGAAGTGTGAGTGGGCAAAAGTTTTGTTCTCAAACATAACCACTTAAAATTTGGTGACAACTTGTTCCTTCAGATCAATGTAGGGTTGCCAAGCATCATCTTACTTGTAGCATCATCTTACTTGTCTACCGCAATGGGCCTACGATGTCCTTCCTCTTTTTCTTGCTTTGAGCATAAGAAAAGAACCCCTTTTTGTTGTTTTTAGCATCTCTCACTAGCCTAAGCTCATACTGAGCTTTAGCTTTCCTAACTCTCTCTCTAAAAGCACTGGTTATGTGGAGTTCTGCATTTAGGTAGAAAACATCAAATGTATCATTATAAAATGGGGGAGACTTGTCTTGGCAGTAGTATGTGCAAAAAGGATCTAGGGGTCTTAGTAGACCATACACTGAACATGAGTCAGCAGTGTGATGTGGTAGCTAAAAAGGCAAATGCAATTTTGGGCTGTATCAACAGAACAGTGTCCAGATCGCATGAACTGATGCTATCGCTTTACTTTGCTCTGGTTAGACCTCACCTAGAGTATTGTGTTCAGTTTTGGGGCATCTCAATTTCAGAAGAATATAGACAAGCTGGAATGAGTCCAGAAGAAGGCAACAAAGATAATGAGGGGTCTGGAGACCAAGTCCTATGAGGAAAGGTTGAAGGAGCCGGGTATATTTAGCCTGGAGAGGAGACGACTGAGAGGTGATATGATCACGACCATGTTCAAGTACTTGAAGGGCTGTCATCTAGAGGATGGTGTGGAGTTGTTTTCTGTTGCCCCAGAAGGTCGAACCAGAATCAATGGGTTGAAATTAAATCAGAAGAGTTTTTGGCTAAACATTAGAAAGAACTTCCTGACAGTTAGAGTGGTTTCTCAGTGGAACAGGCTTCCTCAGGAGGTGGTGGGCGCTCCTTCTTTGGAGGTTTTCAAACAGAGACTAGATGGCCATCTGACAGCAATGCTGATTCTGTGAACTTAGGCAGATCATGAGAGGGAGGGCAGGAAGGGTTGTATTCGTGCTTAGTTCTTGTGGCCTTTTCTTAAACATCCAGGGAAATGCTGCTTGTCACTTTGGGGTCAGGAGGCAATTTTTCTCTCGGCCAGTTTGGCTGGAGATCCTGGGGGTTATTTGTCATTTTCTGGGCATGGAACAGCAGTCACTGTGGATGTGGAGGGAGATGTATTTGTGAATTTCCTGCATTGTGCAGGGGGTTGGACTAGATGACCCTGGAGGTCCCTATGATTCTATATCTATCCACTACTACATTCCAGTCATGGGAATTATCCCACCAAGTCTCTGTAATGCCTACTAAATCATACCCCTCTGTCTGCATTAGAAGCTCAAGCTCTTCCTTCTTATTGCCCAAGCTTTGGGCTTTGGTGCCTAGACACCTGAAGCCCTGCACTGGTCCTCCCAGCTGAGCCTTTGTTATTTGCTCTCCATTTAAATCCCTATGTTTGTCATGTCCTTCCCCTTGTGGTATCAGTTCAAAGCCCTCTTGATGAATCTCCCCAGGTTTCTATCAAACATATTCTTCCCTGACCTTGACAGGTGAAGTCTGTTGTGTGCTAGTAGGTTGTTATCCAGAAAGCCTAGCCTATGGTCCCAGAATCCAAATCACTGCTGCCAGCACCGCCAACACAGCCAGTGGTTCACCTCCATTATTGTCTGGTCCCATCATATTCCCCTTCCTATGACAGAAAGGATGGAAGAAAACACCACCTGTGGTCCCATTTCCTTCAGCTTCCTCTCGAGAGCTACATAGTCAGCTTTAATGCTTTTGATGGTGTTCATGGCCGTATCATTGGTTCCCACACTGACCATCACAAATGCTCTGGAGGTGCAGCCACCCTCCATTCTCTTGTTGTTCTACAGGGTGGGTCCAGACTTAAACAGGCTGGCCAGGAATGTGGCCCTGGGACCACTGGCAGGGTACAGCAGGGCCCTGGAGCCCCCAGGGAGGCCTCCCCATTGAAATGATGTCCCTTTAAAGTTTTAAAGGCACATGTACTTCCAAACAGCTGGGGAGCACTTTCTCTTCCTTAACAACTCCTGCAACCTTAACAGGATTTCTTATTTTGATATTATCAGGAGTGGTAATATCTTACTTACTTTTATTGATACAGTCATTGACCAGCATAATCGTATAATACCATTCATGTAACATTTGGAAAATCTTATCAACAATATATACACAGCAATATTTAAAGCACTAAAATGATTAAAATTCTAATACATTTTGTATTATCTCTTGGTATATTTTATACACTACCGAAAAGAATTTCGCACTGAGGTTGGCACCCATTAGAAGTGTTTTGCAAAGCTCTGTGTCAGAGCGATCAGGAAATTTCTTAAGAATGGGGAAAATAATATTAATACGGATTTCCTGATAAAAACAACAATGTAATAATGCATGTTCAATTGTTTTGACCTTGCCATCCCCACAAGGACAAACCCTCTCCTGCAAGGTAGTCTTTCTAGACCACCCTTCTACCACTGCAGAAGGCAATGCTCGCCATCTGGCTAGAGAAAATGCCCTCTGTTGGCCTGGAATCTCCAACTGAAAAAGGTACATTGCTTGTGTTACCTTGTATTTTGTGTGTTCTGAGGTTAAAAACTCTGGTACTTTATTAATACCATTCTGTCGTTGAATATCCAGCATCCTTTGTTTAAGTACTGCCTTTGCTTGGTCAAAAGTCATTTCTAAGACAGTATGTGGAGATAGACCTAAATTCCATATCTTAAGATGTACAACCTTTACCCAGGAAGATTTAAAACTATCTCTAAGGATTAGAGGTGTTAAACCATGAGGAATAAGGTTTAACTTAAGCCAAAAATTTATTGAAGTGAGGCATACCTTCAACTCCATTTTAATTAGACCAGATTCCAGGTGTAAGCTTGCATTTGAAACGCATTTGGGCAACTGAAAAGCTGCTCTTAAAAACTTCAATTGAACATGCTCAAGTGGAGTGAAGCAGGAAGATGGTGGATCTATTATTGTCCCATACAGAAGTTGTGGTAACATTTTGGCCTGGAACAGTTTAAGGGATGCTGGTAAATATTGCCCTCCCTTGGTGCATAAAAATCTAATTATGGCCTGAGCAGATTTTGAACGTAAGTTGGCCACCTGTTCATGATGAGCAATTCATGCACCAATCAGTTGTAATACCATCCCCAGGTATTTAAAGCCTGTGACCTGCTCAATCCTGTGACCGTTGATACTCCAAACCCTTCTTTTAGTTCTTTTGCCGAAGGACATAATTTTAGTTTTTTGATAGTTAATCACTAACTGATTCTCAATACAAAACCGATTAAGTGCCTTTAAGGCTCTTCTTAGACCCACCGGGGTCCTAGAGAGTATAACCATATTGTCTGCATAAAGTAATGCAGAGATCTTCCAATCAGCCAGCGTTGGGGGGTGAAAATCTGAATTTTTTAAATTGCTGACTATATTGTTAATATAAAAAATAAACAACAGTGGGACTTCCGGCAAGACTTGCGATAATGGCGGACGTGCTCCTCCGCAACTGCGGGGAGCGCGATCCGTACCCGGCGGGAAGAAGGGGCTCTGGACTGGTGCCGAGCCCCCAGAGACCCCAGTGAGGGGGCTCTGCCTGGGGTGGCACGAAGGGGATCTCTCCCTATGGTGGCGATCGAGGGATCGAGATCCCTTTTCATCACCCCCATAGGTTCCCCCGCCGTGGGAGCCGTATGGCTGAAAGCACAAATCCGTGAAGCAGCAGAGAGTGCGAAGCAATGAGGCTGGAACTGACAGTTACGCATGGAGAAAACGTGAGTCTGAAGTAAGAAAAGCCGAATACAGCGGGAAGACGGCGGGAGGAGTGAAACCCCCCCCCCTCTCTGGGACTGGCGTACTTACCAGACTCTTCATGTGGCATTACTGCATGAATAAAAGCCCATCCGCCTTGCTAGATGGCAGCATCGCTCACTTGGAGATATAAACTTTAAAAGGACATAAGTGCTGTTCGAAAATTTGCTCCTTTCGTTCATCTTATCTATCTATAAACAAAGAGCGCAGCCTCAACAATGGCGGGGAAACCGAAACCTTCCCCCAAACTAGGAAGTACAGCTCCGAGTGCAAAGGTTGATACCACAGAGATGAGCGCGGTGTTCTCCTCGTTATTGCGACCTCTAGTGGACCAAATGACAGATCTCAACGTGAAGATGGACAAAATGCAGTTAGAACTAAAAGAGTCGAATAAAACCACAGAGAAGCTGCAGCGAGAACTTCTGGAAGTAAAAACTTCAGTAAAAAACCAAGACTCAAGACTACAAAAGGCAGAGAAGGAAAAGGCTTTCCACCATGAACAGCTTTTGAAATTACAAATGGAAAGATCAATTTTTTTCCTAAGACTTCAGAATGTGCCAGAAAACACAGGAGAAGACCTTAAAAATTTGCTAAGTGAAGCACTTGAACCAGTGACAGGCATGAAAGCAGCGGATATAAAAAGCGATATGGATATGGTTTACAGAACCTATCCAGATTATACTAAAAAGAAAAGCCTGCCTGGTGAAATTATGATAAGGTTCTCCAAAAAATCTACAAGAGACGTGGTGCTTAGGACCACAAACAAAGCAGCTCTGAAGATCCTGGGAGAAGAAGTAAAAGTGATGAAGGATATCCCATTTGAAATAAGGAAAAGAAGGAAAGCCTATGGAAAATTGACATCTTGGCTCCAGTCTGAGTCTATCATCTATCGCTGGAATACTCCAGAAGGACTATGCTTCAGCATCAAAGATAAGAAGTATAAGATTGACTCTGTTCAACAAGCGAAAAAATTTCTGGAAAAAAGCAAAGAAAAGAAAACTGGGAGAGACTCAGATGGTTCACTGGCCTCGCAAGAAAGCATGTATGGATTTGATAGCTCAAAGAGTGAAGAAGAAGTGTCTGACTCGGAAAAAGGAGCAGCAGCTCCAAAAGTAGATGAGACTGTTAAGACAAGAAGAGGACGAAAGAAGAAATAGTGATTAAACTGTTTTATTAAGCATTGCACCTATGTATTATAAATTGTTTAATAAACCGTATTTCTCTAGGTGGGCGTGCCTGCCAAATAGTTTTGATAATTTTTATAGTAGCAGTAACAAAATAATTGAAATTTATCCAAGGTTCTAAATGCTTCATAATTATATTATGTAACATGGTAGTATTAAGCAAATGATAAAGTACTCTCTGTATAAGGTATACGTAGCTTAGATTGTAGCGTATTAGTTGTAGATATAGGAAAAATCAATAAAAATTTATTAAAAAAAATAAAAAAAAATAAACAACAGTGGGAAGGAGTGGTAATATCAACATTAGGAATTGTATCGGGAAGACAGGAGTGGTATTGAGTATTTTGCTGTGTTTCTTGAAATATCGGGCATCTTATCGGGTCAGCAATATGCAAGTGTACACCCCAGCCCTGCATTGCAGACTACATGGAATGCCTGCTAAACGTACCAGTTCCTTATTTTGTTTGGATGGTGTTGATAACATTGCTCGCACTATTATGGTGTACAACAAACTAACCCCAAAAAATGTGCCTAAAATACCCCTTTCCATTTAAATCTTTAATGTATCCAAGAACAGGACTTGAAATCTTGATGAGAATCCTTCAGAAACATGAATTACATTCCTGTGCTCGACTTTCTCCCTGTCATAACTAAACCCCATACACCAGAGCTGTATCAGTGTTTGAAGTGGAGTGGACAACAGCAATGCAGGCTCCTTCTCCAACACTGATTCTCTGGTGTAGCAAGTGGATCAGCTGGCTGAGATCAAATACTTCCATTCAGTGCTGTGAGCCCTCTTGTCAGTGTAGCAGTTTACAGGAGGAAAGACATAGCAGATAAGAAATATGATTGCTACTACCTCTTGCTACATGATCCCCATGTCCTGGAATGGTGAAGATATATGGCATTTTAAATACTTGTTTTTATTACAAATGAACTGGTAGAGCACTGGTGGAAGCAAATACATACAGGGCAGAAGATTCCAGAGAGAGAACCTGCACCTCCAGGGTGGTTCAGGCAACTTACAGCAGTGTCTGTCCGTCTCTCTGTCAGCATCTTTAAGTCTCAAGCTGTTCTTTTTCACACAAAGAGCCATCTATGTGACCTTGTCTTCAGCTGAGTAGGACCATCTCACCCAAGTTTCAACAGAACCTTCAGTGGACATCTTCTAATGCTTATTAAATATTCACTTTATTTCCTGCTTGTCTTCCCAATGGGAACTCAAAGTGGCTTGCAACGTTCTTCTCTTCTCCATTCTTTTCTTATGAAAACCCTGTGAAGTATGAGTGAATGACCCAAAGCTACACAGCGAGCTTTCATGGCAGGGTGAGGAATCAAACCTAGGTCTCCCAGTTCCTAGGCCAACACTAGTCACTACACCATGTTAAGGTTAGGAAAAGGCTTTTGAAAATACGGCCTGGCTCCAGGCTCTTGAGGCCAAGTCCATTGTACTACACACATGTCCCTTTACATCTTTAATCATGGGGAATGGTTCAAAGTTCTGAATGTAAAATGTATATCTGTATATTTCTCACTGAGTGTCATTTTCAAATCTCATTACTTTCTTATTTCCCTTCCTTCATTTTTCTGATTGTTTATTTTTGTCATATTCTTGTGGATGGAGAAAAAATGACAGAGGAAAATATTATCCCATCCAAGCACATAGGTTTAAATAAGTTATAAAACAGCTAGATTTGTGGGGCTGGTAGTTTTTTTACATGAAGGTTTCAGCACTCATTCAGCTGGGGTACAAAGTGCTGTAGCAATCCATGGCCATGAAACGCTGTTGCAAGCACAAGGCTACAAAACAATCGATAACACATGGAGGCAGTAATCAACATGCAGATTAATGAACAGGATTCTATCCACCGGGGAGCAGTGGAACAAAGACCAGTTGAGCATTTTAATTGCTGAGTTATAGCTAAATCTCAGTTCTATATCAATCTCTATCCATTATGACTATTGATGCATGACAGACATTAACAGGAAAACAATAACATAATGATTCATTACTGCTTGAGTGCTAATGAACAGCGAGTGTTGAGAGGAATACAACTGTGATGACTGTCTTCTTCAAGCCTACATCAAGGATATGAAATAATATTGCCAATTTTCTCAAATTTCACTGTACCCAACTGAAACCCATTTAAACCAAGATGAGTTTAAACAGAACAAATGGAAGAGCAAGCAACCTTTATGCCCCCTTGGTATCAGTTTCTCTATATCAGTGTCCTCTTGAATAACAGCTGAAGCAAATTCATTAATTCAATTAACTGAGGGAACCATAAAAATCAGATATTTAAAGGACCTCTTAGCTAAGGTGACTTAGGGTCAATGAGAGCTGTTCTCTCAAGTATGCTTTCTCTCTGTGTGTGTTTATAATGACTCCTGGAGAGCTGTTTGCTAATATTACATCATTCTGGAATGTTTTATTCAATAAATTCTTCTTTATTCAATAAACTCTACTGATTGTTGTTTAGTTTGCCCAGCTTACTGTTTAACATTAAAAAGGAGCAGTCCTTCACCACCACCCCCATGGATCAGGATTGCTTAATCCAGTTGAATACATAAGAACCTGTGAAGTTATCTTAGAGAGTCAGACCATTCACCTACAAAGGTCAGTATTGTCTGTGCTGATGGGAAACAACTCTCTACCATCTTTGGCAGAGCTCTTCCACATCACCTGATCCTTTTAACTGGAGATCTTTAAATGGAAATGGTGAGGATTGAACCCTGGCTTTTCTGCATGGAAAGCAGATGCTCTGTCACTTAGCCTTTTGGTGCTTATATTAACCCTAGTAGGAACAAATACCACATATTATTCTGCTCTCTTACCCCCTCCCCCGGAACTAAAACTGGCTTGTATGTGTGAATTCTATTATGAAAACAATGCACGGACCCAAATCTCCCCCAGCAGCTGCTTTAATATACACACACATTCAGAGACCTCCCACATACGTAGTTCAGTTCTCAGTGCAAACTCATTTTAATATTTTTCTGTCCCTTAATGCCCATCTCCTTTTTCACTAGTCATCCTTAGGATCCCAGAGTTTCCTTTTTAAATGACTGAACATGCCAGTTGTATTCTTTGCACTGAAAACGTGGTCTGAAGGCCAAACCACATGAGAAGTTTTGGGGATCTTTGACTGGATTCCTCATGTATAATTTATGCCCCCAAAGTAGCCAAGGCGTATATGGGGGCTGGTATGGATTAGGACCACACTGCTGGGGAAGGTTCTATTTCAAGATTTCCTGTGCTGCTTCACTAATTAAACCCGCATTTAGGTTTGGTGGTGAAAAAAGGACATGAAATTAACTGCATAGATGAGCACTTTGCACTGATTTATACAACACCATAACAAACCATTGACAGGGCAAGTATCACTCATCTGTAAGCCTCCTATTAGTCGATGGCCTGCCTGTGATGAAACAGGATTTCACATAACAGTGGCAATTCCGTGTGTGAACTGGCCAGTACTTCCCTTGATCATGAAAGTCTCCCAAATCTCAGATTTCATCTCCTCCTCCAGGATGCCTAGGTTTGGACACCAGTGGAAATTTCCCAGGACTGTTCGGAGGCTTCTTTGACCTTCTTCTCATCAATTCTATCCTGGCATCTGCGGGGCAACATACTGTCCTGTTCCTTTTATTTGGGTCACAGATGGCCCCAGCCACATTCTTCACTTCCTCACAGAAGAGCATACACTCGGTATATTAGAACAGATGTACAGTAACTTTTTTTCTTTTGGCATTTACACCACCCTCTGGTCTAATTAATCCTGACATTGTGACTGTCATAATATGAACTGCATCAAAGGAAGGAAATAACAGATTGTCCTTTTGACAGGAAATAAGTTTATTTCTCTGTTTAGTGACGCCCAGTTTTTCTTCAGCTTTTTGCTCTCATTTTTCTTGGAACACAAAAAGGGAGCAATTGCAAAGTGAAGACTTCTAAATGAACACAGCATAGCTAACTTCCGTTCAACAGGAAGGAAGGAGCTAGATTTAAGAACTGCCAACAAACCTGCAAGCCTCTGTTTTGATGTAAGATTTTGCATCGGAATTCTAATTTGTTGTCTCAACAATATTCCAGAACACTAACAATTTTTTTTGCTGTCTGTTAATAATATATGTGGCAGCTCTACATATTTTATATTTAAACCTGTCTTAAAAGCTACATCTTTATAGATAATAACTTGCCTAAAAAATCTTGAATTATTTATTCTTATTTCAAGCACATAATCAACTGTGTTTTTATAAGGTCAGGTGCCAAATAACAACTATTAATAATATAGATCTGTGTCTAGAGAATGGAGTGCTTGAATATATATCTTTTCATCACATAGAGAACACAGTGTAATGCCATGACAACTGACCAAACAAGACATTTCTCTCTGAAACATATTGTTGTAAAATCACAAATAGATATAAAATGTGTAATATTTAATACATGCACATATACACATTTCTGTATACAGAAGTAAATCAAAACAAAAAAAGTTGGTTCTTTGCCATTCTTTATAAAAACTAATTTTGCCTGAGAGGAACTCAACAAATCAGAAGGAATAGTTTTTCTTTCTTTATTTGTAGTTTTGCTCCACCTAGCACAATTCAGCAAATTTACCTCAGCATTTTGATAAATGGTGGAATGATGTTCATCCAAAAACAAAGTACTTGAAACTTGCACTGAAGCACTATCAGTTAAAAGAACAGTTAACACAGGGGAAGCAGCTGAATTCCCTGAAAAAGAGAACCAGTGACTTGGCTGAGATACCAAATGAAGCCCACCCTCCGCTTGTCTCTCATTTTCTGCAAGACTCAAAGGCTGAGGACAGACTGGCAGTCTGGCCCGCTCTGCCTCTGCTTTAAAAGCGGAGGCAGAGCGGGCGTCCAGACTGCCACATCTGCCCTGTGGAGGCACCCCGGACTCACCTCGTCTGGCGGCACGCTCCTCCCGCAGCAGCTAGGTACCACTTCCAAGTGGTGTCCCGGCGGCTGCATGCGCGTTCCACCCACTTCCGGTGGGTGTGAATGTGCGCAGGTGGAGCCGCGCAGTGTTCTGCCACCGCTGCCAGAAGCCGCCCACAGTGTGGACGCTGTGGGCGGCTTCCTTGTGGCGGCGTCTGATGTGGAATGAGTACTGTCACAGGCACTGTCCCCATCCCAGATCCAAATCCCAGGCACTGTCCTCAGCCCAGATGCATATATTCATCAGCATGCACATTGCACATGCATATACAACTTGTATGGAGGTTGATACAGAAGGTGGAATTTTGCTTCCCCCCCCACATATCCATTCTATGTGAATTTGACAATTCAAAAGAGGCGATTGTAGTGCCAATTTTAGGATCACAGGTTACAACAAGAATCCATTTTCATTGATTTTTGACTCATCTGGCATATCCAGCCAATTATCAGTCACAATTGAGCTTGCTATAAATGCTCTCAGCTTTTTTACTACATCGGATCGGTGGACCTTCAAGGTCATTTTGCCATATGATTCTGCTGAAGTCACTTTTCCTGTGACTCAAATGATGCTGGTCACTGTCTAGGCGTGTGTGAAACCCACGTGAACAATTCCATGTCAGTTTATGTTTTGCTGATCTTTGATTATGCATATCCAACCCAAAACCAAGTTTTTGAGAATTTCATTGGCTAGTATGTTGCTAAAGAATGGCTGCATTCACATGTCACAACAAACTTCTCTTTCTGAAGGCTTGTGGTCATGCCCAAACCCTCATCCTCCTTTTGTCTCTCCCTGTTTGAGGAGCACCTCAAACCTTTGGGAAGCCTTTGACCAAAATCCTGTTTGCCATGATATCCAAATGCTGTGCCTATGTTGTTTAGAATTCTTCTTTGTGAGGAGGAAACAAACACCAGTTTGACCAGATGCCTGCACTCAGATATCACAGCAAACTGGAGCTTGATAGAAGGCTTCTGAGAAAAGAACCTTTCAGTCATGCTCTGCATATGAGGGAAGGCGGGACAGAACAGGCAGACATGGCAAGCCAGCTTTGTTCATGGTCGCGTGGAGGTTTGCCATGATGTCTAAATACAGAATATAATGCATAGGAATGGCTGGCATTAAGTATTTCATGCCACTGTATTGACAGAGGGGGACTGGGGGGACATAATCCAGGGGCCCCAAGTCAGCTGGAGGGCTTTTGAAGCATCTGGCTGACTGTCTCTTCATTTATTTTCATGCAGTTCTGGCTGCAGCCACTAGGGGTGCAAGAAAGTCTGAACACAGTAAAAGGCACTCTACTATTGGCTGGACTTCCCTTTCTCCAAGACTGAAGCAAACTTGCCTAACAGATCACTTAACCCATCAACCAAAGCAGCATGGTCCGCTGCTACAGTAATTGCCAGTCTGCAGGTCATTTTCTGCAATAATCTAACCTTTCTCTATTCTTTTCCTTGTACCCAGATCAGCCAGATCTTGCAAAGCAGTAGTCAGGGTATTGCAGTAAGATAAAACAATGTTTCCCTCTCTTAATCTCTCTCCCTCTTTTCCACACTTATCTCATTCATTTCCAACTCTCCCACTTAATTTTTCCAGCCCCTCTCCCTTTATTTTCACTTCTTGGTCTCAAGACCTTATCAGCCCCCTCCTGCTTGGTGACAGAATGCACTTCAGAGCAGGATAGTGGCAAACCTCTGTTAATATTATGAGCAGAAGAGGGAGTTAATATGTCCCCATGATCTAAAAAAGTAGCAAAAGTATGTTTCCCCCCTCCTCCGCCCTTTACATGCTTGATAATGGAACATGAGTCTGTTTTAGTGTTTATACATGTGGAACAGAGGTTACAACGCCCATTTCAGGCACTGAGTTGTTAATCATTATTCTGCTGGTAGAAGATCTAATAGCCCTTTGTAAAGGCTACTGTGCTGTATGACAAACAATATAATCTGTCTAATATCATTAAAATTAAATTTATAACAAATACCATACCCAGTCTTTCTCCCCAGTGGAGACCCAAAGTGGCATTGTCCTCCTGTCCTCCTAGGGTTGCCAGGTCTGGGTTGGAAAATACCTGGAGACTTTGGAGGTGGATCCGGGAGAGGGTGGGGTTTGGGGAGAGGAGGGGCCTCAGCATGGTACAATGCCATAGAGTCCACCCTTCAAAGCAGCTGTTTTCTCCAGGGGAACTGATCTCTGTCAGCTGGAGATCAGTTGTAAAAGCAGGGGATCCCCAGGCCCCACCTGGAGCCTGGCAAGCTTTTGTCCTCCATTTTCTCCTTACAACAAACATGTGAGGTAGGTCTGACTGAGAGTGTATCACCCAGCAATCTTCCATGATGGGTTGGGGATCTGGGTATTAGAGACACATGACAGGTTGCTCAAAAGCTCTTCTATTACATGTTGTCTGTCAAGAAGATAACCTGGTTCAGGGTGTTCCAGTTCCCTTCGATTTTGGCACTATAACTTCCATCATCATTCTGGGGTTGGTGGTCAGTGTTCAAACATGTAGCATTATTTTCTGAGTTATGCCTGTCACAGAGACCCTTAAGCTTCAGTTACAAATAGCACAGTGTGGTGGTGGTTTGTCTCACTGGGCCCAGGATATTCCCATGCCTTTCCATTTTGGCCTGGAACTCCCACAATCATCCTGAAACTGGTGGCCAATTGTTGAGTCTCTGAGGTTTATTCTCTGATGAGTTATGCCTGCTAGTGTGGTGTAGTGGTTAAAGTGTTGGACTTGGATCTGGGAAATCCAGGTTGAAATCCCCCACTCTGCCATGGAAGCTTCCTGGGTGACCTTGGACCAGTCACATAATCTCAGCCCAACCTACCTCACAGGGTTGTTGTGAGGATACAATGGAGGAAAGGAGAATGATGTACACCCCTTAGAATCCCCATTGCAGAGAAAGGTGGGACATAAATACAGTCCACGTTGTCTGTCATGACTCATGAAGCTAAATATAGGATAGAGGTCCTGTGCCTGAGCTGTGGAGGGGGGTGCATGGGAATTTACATCCCAACCCTTGACAGTGCACCTCTGATGCCAGTGACAATGGTGAGAAGTTTAGGTGTGACGCTGGATGCCTCACTTTCTATGGAGGCCCAAGTCATGACTGTTGCCTGGTCAGCCTTCTACCATCTTTGGCTGGTCAGGCAACTGGTCCCTTACCTCCCCCCACAACCTAGCCACAGTGATCCATGCAATGGTCACCTCTAGACTAGACTACTGCAACTTGCTTTACACAGGGACTCCCTTGACTGATCTGGAAGCTTCAGCTGGTGTAAAATGTAGCTGTGTGCCTCCTGTCTGGAGCACCTACATGGGTGCACACAAGGGCGTAGACTTTCTCAATCCCCGGGGGGGGGAGGGCTGTCTTTCGTGCGCGCGCGCAAAGCGCGCGCGCATGCTCGGGACCATGTCCCGCTGCTCTCCCCCCTGCCCCAGGGAGCCGCCGCCGCCGCTTCCCTCCCCCAGGCCGTGCCCGCCCGCCGCGCTCCCCGCTCACCTCCCTCCCCCCGCTCACCTTGGGCGCCGGCGGGGGAGGATCGCTGCTGCTGCTGCCTGCAGCCGGGGCCCCTGTCCTGAAACTGCAGCTCGAAATCCTGCAGAAGGAGAGGGGCCAGCGGGGAGCCAGGCGGGTCAGGGAAGCGGAGGCGGAGAGCCGGAAGCAAGGGGTCCGCGCAGCTTCTCCCGTTTCCTCGCGACTAAAACCAGCCGGCTGGCTTAGGAGTCGGGCGCAGCCCCCGCTTCAAATCCTAGAAGTTTTTGCAGCTCTGTTGTCTCCGGCGGTTCGGCGTCGTTCTTAGCACCCCTCCCGAGCTGCGGTCCATTCAGGACTTTGCTGAGGGCCGCCGGGATCCTTGACGGCCCAACCCTCCCCGGCGCGCAGGGCCCCGGGAGGCAGCCCGCCAGGCTCGACTAGAGTCCTTGGGGCGCCGGCTCCAGCCCGCTGTTTCTGCCGCTCCGAGGGCTCCAGCCCCATGAAGGCATCTAACTGGAGGCCCTCTCGAGGTCCAGGGAGGCGCGCCTTTCCCCTGCTGCTGGGTTGAACTCCGGGAAAGTGGTTCCCGAGCGAAAATCCCTCGGGTGGAACCCGGCGCGTCGCCCTTGCGGGCCCCCGGCTCCCGCTCCGCCTCGCATTTCCCGGGGGGGGGCTCAGCCACCCCCAGCAAAATGAACACCCGCCGGTGGCCAGTCAGCCGGCCGTCACCGCCTCTCTCTCCCCCCCACCCCGCCCCAGGGAGGCAGGAGGGCAGGCCGGGGGTGGGGGGGAAGGAGAGGCGGCGACGGCCGGCTGACTGGCCACCCGCGGGTGTTCATTTTGCCGGGGGTGGCTGAGCCCCCCCCGGGAAATTTCGGGGGAGGCTCGAGCCCTCGAGCCTTCCCGTAGTTGACGCCACTGGGTGCACATACAGCCAGTGGAATGCCTTCCAGGTAAGATCTGAGCCCTGTGGGATCTGTTACAATTTCACAGGGCCTGTAAGTTGTTCCGCCAGGCCTTTGGTTGAGGGGGCAGATGTCTATGCATAATAGTCCCCCCCTCATACCACCTCACTTCCCCCCACATATGGGGATAAGTTATAGGTGGTCAATATCTACTGCCTGACCCTTGAGCCATCTGACATATATATGGGCTCAACTGGACTTCTGGAAATTTCCATCTTGAGAATGTTTGCTGTCCTGGCATTGTGTTGTAATTTTACTTGATTTATTGCAGCTGTATTTTAACTGTTTTAATTGGTTGTAACCCACCCTGAGCCCACTGGCAGGGGATGGCAGGATAGAAGTATAATAAAATAAACAAACAGACAGGCCAATTCTTTTATTACTATAAATTCATGGTGACAGCAAGCCAAGTGATTTGTTCATTTTGTTATGATATTTTGTTTGGATCAGGGTTGTATGGGTGGCACCTTTGTCCAGGGACCCATGGTGGCTCTCGACAGCCCTGTGTATCAGTCTTCCCCTCTCTTGGGGAATCCTTTTGACTCTTTGAAATCATGCGTGTTCTTGAATCATTAAGATATCACCAAAAGATGTTGTCCAAGCCTTGCCCATTTCTAACAAAGAGATATCTGGCTTAGAAAAGCTCCACATTTGTTTAAAGTATATAGTATTCTTTGTTGTAATTTCTACAGTGGACCAGAATAGCTGTTCATTGGGAATGGTTTTCAATTGTTTTCCTTGAAGGGATTAGAAAACATCAGGGATGGATATTGCATTAAGCAAATATTTGAGAAAAGCCCCAGTGGAAGATGGCAAGTAAGAAATATAACACTGGAAATAAAAGGATCTTTGCCTTTGGATAGAAAGCCTTCCCACCAATAATTTTAAGACACTAATTTTAAGACTTAAAACCACCAACATTGTTTTGGACCCACAGTTGCCTTGCTTCTATTTTTGCTTTCTGAATTCCCTGCAGGAATCCATTTGTCTGCACATACCTTGCAAGTCCTGATCATTGTTGCATGTTGGAATCTCAGCAGGTAGAAAGCAATATGTGCTAGATACTCCCAAACAATGTATTTTTCCCCAGATGCAAATTCTGTCTACAACAATACAACAGCAGCAGATAACCCCAAAGGGGAGCTGCACTTCCTTTAATGGAAAGAAGGCCTGCAAATGCTAAGCTTCCCACAGCATCTGCTATTGCTAAGCATATTTTTTCTGAAGTAATCCCAGCCATTCCACATTGTGGATATTTGCATTTTCAGGCTGGCGTTTCTCAGTACACATGACTGCATAGGCTACCCAGCCTGCATGCTTGGCTACACAAGCCTATGCTTCATTCACAACTGTTTCCATCTACCGTATGCCGAAATGAGACCATGAAACAGCTGCTCTAATAGGACTGTTCACTGTTATCACAATATAGAGAGGAGGTTGACTTGTACCAAGACATGTTTTCTTTTCTGTTTGCTGTCTGATTTTTGCTGTTGTTTGCGGCACCTACAGCCTCTCTGTAAGCGGACTTATTAATGGAACTGCTGTTCAGAGAAATCAATAGTCTACCCAAACCAAACAGACATCTCCCTGTCAGGATACACACACAAATGCAAAAACACAGCCCAGTTAGGTTTTTGAGTTGCAGCCTTTCTGTGGAAGTGAAGAGGAAGGGAATTGTTACAACCATTTGTATTCTATCTCCTTCTTTTGATCAGCCTGGGCAGCCGGTGTGCGGCCAAGTCCCAAATTCCAGGAAGTCAACAGGAGACTTTTATTTGGGGTCTAGGTTCAGGCCAGCAGTACATATCTAAAGAAGCAAACCACCCTCTGGCTATTTGTTTCAAATAGTTTTTTGCCTTCTGGCAACGTGGTACTTCGGGTAGGAGTTCACTGCAACAGTTTGTTGCAATCCTTTGAAAGGCTGGTCTGAGGCTGATGACTTCAGGTGCACTGTGTTTGAAACATTAATTGTAGGGAATCACAAATAGATAATTTATTACAATAAATAACCATTATTACAGGTCCCGGGGAAATCTTAGTTATTTCAAAGTGTCCCCTCTGCGCGCTCCCTTCTTGACTGCCTTTGCAAATATGAATTGCCATCTTGGGAGAAGCAGCTTAGAGCTGTGAGCAGTTATAACTGCTGAAATTTGTTTCTGCTCTCCACTAAGCTAAAGTGTGCACAACACAGAAAAGCAGAAATGGAATAAGTAGAAAAGGCTATTTTGGGTTTGTTTTTATTCTGCAGCTTGGCTGCTGGAAATTACCCTTGCTCTGCAGGCTTGTTTTATCAAACCCTCCAAGACTCAGATTTTTGTATTGTCACCAGACTGTTTTCAGGTGTTGCTTTCAGCTAGCATTACTGGCTGTGTATGTGCTCGCATACAAAGGGACTGGCCATTTATTAAATTAAAATGAAGAAAGAAACAGAGGGGCCTGGGAGAGAAGGAAAATAGAATTAGAGAAGAATATTATTACATGCTCTGTGCTACTGAGTGCAAGATGTCCCAGGAGCAGCACTACAAGGATTTGTTTCATTTGGATGAGAAAGTACTGAAGACTAATGCTGCCTTTTAGATATTCATTTTAGTTAAAGATATATAAACAGATCATATTGGAACTCTTAAAAGCAGACACCACAGTTACAAATACTGCATCATGTCCCCAAGACAGCGGCTACACTCCAAAGATGGTCCAGTTTCAAACAACAATCAGCTTTTTCTATCTTATTCTCTCCTAATGCAAACTGGAAACTCACTCGATACTCTCTCTCTCCCCCCTCCTCCTCCTTAATTCTGTCCTTATTATATAATTTCATTTTTGTCTGGCAGCATTCTATGCTTGTCAAAATCAGTTGGCTGCCTGATGTGTCACTCAAGCTGTTCTTATCCACTGGCTGTGTTGCCTGAGTCTCGCCACCAAAATTCTAAACATAATAGCCCATAATTCCCCATAATAGCCAGTCGGAACACAGAGGTCATTTGCATATGCGGCTTGATTGGCTTTTGCCTCTAACATTCTAATCAGTTTGCTGTTGGGTCATTGAATGTGGTCCTGAGGTAAAATACATATCCCAGTCTTCCCTTAAACGATCACTGGAGTTGCCAGTCTTCCTGTGGGGCCTGGAGATCTCTCAGAAATCACTGTGTTCCACAGCCACAGCACATCCCTGCTGAGGTCCCTCTGCACCCCACACCCTCCCCTCCCCAGGCTCTGCCCCCTCAGATCTACAGGTCTGGCCCTCCCCTTAGTATTGCCAGCCTCCAGGCAGCACCTGGAGATCTCCAAGATCAGTTCTCTTGGAGAAAATGGCTGCTTTGAGCAATGGACTCTATGGAATTATACCCTGCTGAGGTCCCTCCCCACCCCTCCCCTCCCCTTCCCTCCTCTCCCCAGGCTCTACCCCTCAAAACTACAGGTATTTCCCCACCCAGAGTTGGCAACCCTATAACTGACTATGGAACCACTTTCCAGACCCTTGGAACCCAGAAGACATTGCATAGGAGGAGGTGGCTTTCTGCCTTAGCTGCCACTGCATAACCCCAAATCAACATTAGTCAGGGGTGGTGGGAACAATACCTGTTACCATGAGGCTGTCCTCCCATACTACCCACTTGGGGCAGCAAAATGACTTGAGACAGCACTGCCTTATAACTAACCAGAAGGAAATAAACATGGCCTCCCTCTATTTTCCCCTTCCCTCTGCTACCTCACCAGCCACAGCCAGGACACTCACCTGGAGCTTCCTTCTAGAGCTCATTGTATTTCTTCCCACAACGGGCCTTACTCTTAGTACCATATGTTACAAAGTCTGATTGGTAGCATACTCTACATGCTGGAGATTCCCAGCTATCAGGACAATGTGTTCAGGGTTTCCATTGATGAAACATCCCTGGACAATTATCAAACCCTAAACTTAACAAAGGATGGTTTCCCTTAAAAGTATACCTTAGGAAGGAATGGGACAAGGGGCCCAAGCCTCACATTCCAGTCATTGTTATGGGTACATGTATTATTATTGTCACAAGGACTCATGTCATGATAAATCCCAAAGCAAGACTAAAGCAATTTCTACTTCAGATTGAACTCTGAATGGATTCCCAGTTCACCATTTAAAATTATTATTATTATTATTATTATTATTATTATTATTATTTAGATTTTTATCCCATCCTCCTGGCCAAGGCCAGCTCAGGCCAGCTTACAAAACAGAATAAAATTCCAACAATGCACATAAAATCACAGCATCAATTAATATAATACATCATTAAAACCAGACATAATAAAGTGCTAGCAAGTTAATTCCTCATTTTACAGTCAGCTTCTTGGTCTTCTTCAGCTGTCTAGGGTGATTAGCTCAGGCAGTAATTAAGGGATCCAGCAGATCAGGGCTCTACCAACATAAGGTGTCAATTGTTGGCAGTGGTGGTACGAGTGGTGGCAGCTCCAAAAGCCTGGTGGAAGAGGTCCATTTTACAGGCCCTGTGGAACTGTGAAAGATCCCACAGGGCCCTGGTTTCTTCTGGGAGCTAATTCCACCAGAGTGGAGCCACCACCAAAAAGGCCCTGGCCCTCACCACTTTATGACCTTAAACCTATTCAGGTGCAGTGATCAATCAAAGGCAGCCGAGTATGGCAAACTCCTGGCAGGTCTTAGATCTGAGCTGGATGAAATGGGAGGGGGAGGCATATAAGGATACAGACAAGACAAAGATTGAGATGTAATTGGTTAACAATGCAGCCAATTAGGAGTTAGAATCAGTATGATGGAGGAGATTACACTCACCTTGAATGAGCAGGTTTGCACCTTGGTTCTGCCCTTAGATAAAGGCTGAAGTCTTTTCTGTGGCATGCAGTGCCTTTCATCAGTTTTGTTTGATACTCCTAGGCTGCGGTCACACAAGCCAGTTGAAGCGGAGGGGAAGAGAGGCTATTTCCTCCAGAGGAATTTGACACATAGTTGTGAGATCACACATCCCTTTGAAGCTGCAGGCTCAACCATCACTGTGTGATCAGATGCAACTGTGGGTGAGTTGGGGATTTTTTTTGTCATTTGTTTCCCTTGTGCATAAATGAGGAATCACACCTCTGCACTGAGGCCCCCCATGGAGTATGCGATAATGCACATACTGCAAAGGGGGGAACAAAACAGCACAGAGTTGGGATGGCATGATCAGACCATCGTGATGGCATGAGAGCATACCTGAGTGATCAGGCAGAGGAAAGTCCATCTGTGGCCTGTCGGCAAGCATTAGGACTGAACTTTCCCCAGTGTCTTTTCACTTCTGTGGCAGAGCAGCACGGGTTGCCAATGACTGAGGGACACTTTCCAGATGTTGCTTTCTGATTGGTCCCTTTAGATCCATCAGGCATTCACACCTATGTCGGATCTAAAGGAGCATGTGATCGCAGCTCTACTTTGGTATTTCCTTGTGAATTAGGAGTTGGCTGCATTTTTTCATGCTTTGATCATATCCAGGTGACATTGCCATAATGTACTAAATCTGTGGCTGCCTTTTGAAACTTCAGGTAGTGTAGAAGGTATCAGTAAGTATACTAACTGGTGTGAGTTATACAGAGCATAGTTCTGAAATAACTTCACTGGCTCTCAGTTTCTGGACACAAGTCAAACTGCTGGCATTTATTTTTAAATCTGCAATGGCCTGAGACCAGGGTACTTGGAAGGATTGCCTTCTGCATGAACATGCCTGCCATGAGCCTGTCCATGCAGGAAAGGCAGGTTATAAATGGAAATAAACAAACAAACAGTTAAAACCAGTATCTGATGCTCTGTTCTGTGTGCTCCCATCTTAGCCCCAACCAGATGCAGATTCTTTTCAGTGATGGAGAAACGACAGCTGAGGGGTGACATGATAGAGATTTACAAGATTATGCATGGGATAGTGCAAATAGAGAAAGAAGTACTTTTCTCCCTTTCTCACAGTACAAGAACTCGTGGGCACTCAATGCAATTGCTGAGCAGCCAGGTTAGAATGGATAAAAGGAAGTACATCTTCACCCAAAGAGTGATTAACACGTGGAATTCACTGCCACAGGAGGTGGTGGTGGCTATAAGCATGGACTGCTTCAAGAGGGAATTGGATAAACATATGGAGCAGAGGTCCATCAGTGGATAGTAGCCACAAGGTACATAAGAGTGTAAGAGAAGCCAATGTTGGATCAGGCCAATGACCCATCCAGTCCAACACTTTGTCACACAGTGGCCAAAAATACCAGGTGCCATCAGGAGGCCCACCAGTGGGGCCAGGGCACTAGAAGCCCTCCCACTGTTGCCCCCCCCCCCCCAAGCACCAAGAATCAGTTTCCCCAGATCAAGAGCTCCTATCTATACCTTGGCCTTCCTTCAGAGAGAGGGAAACTCTCAGAACTCCAAAGAGAGAACAAGAGAGGACCAGCATGTTTGGAATTTGACAGTTGCTTATGTCTATCATTGTTATGGGGAGGGGAATTTCTTTTTCTGAAATTCACTTTTTAAGATATAGCCCTTGATTCCTTTTATACTCTTTTTTCTCTTGTAAAAGAGGGATTTCTCTTTGAAGAGAAATCAGCCCACCCTTTCATAACATCAGTCTTTGCCGTTGTTTTATTTTACGCAACACATGGTGATGGTGCTCTAGTAGGATGCCAGGAAAGGTTTGGGAAGACATTGTCTGCCTTTGGCATCTACAAAATGAAATTTTGCAGAACCTCCCTACCTGCCCATCCTCTCTTCAAATTTCTATTTGATCAAAATTGAATTGAAGATAAGCAGACCCAAAATACCTTTTAAAAATGGAAAAAAAGTGGATTGTTGAATTCTAGGGAGAAAATGGGTGAAGAGGAATTAAGATAACTGCGCTTAACAACACTACTTACCACTAGGGCTGCCAAGTCAGCCCGGGGAGTGGGGGATCCCCCGCTACAGGGGTTCCCAATCCGCCGGCCAGCATTCGGCCAGCAGGGAAAACCCCGCCCCCGAAGTCATCCAGCCTGGACGACTTCCCTCACGTAATGACGTCACCCGGAAGTGACGTCAGCACGTTGGGGGCATTGCCAGGGCGACGCTCTGGCACCGCCCCCAATGTGCTGACGTCACTTTCAGTGATGTCAGCTGGTGCGTGCGCTTTGCGTGCACACTGACGAAGCTCCCGGCTGGCAGAGGACTCCCCCCCGCCGGTAAGCTCGAGGGACTTGGCAACCCTACTTACCACTGCCTGCCCAGTTCGTTTGGAAGTATTGTACACACCCATCCTTGACTGGGCCTGCACTAAAGCAGGGAACCACACAAGCCAGGCTCAGAGAAAAACCCCAGACTTGTATGGAAACATTTACAGCCAGGCCTAGTCATGAGGAATCGACAGGCTACCTAGGGCCTGTTACTTAGGAAACAAAGGGAATACTCATGTGTAGCCTTCACCCTGTACCTCCTGACCTAGACTGCAGGATCTTTTAAGTCTGTGAATACCCACAATTGTTTGGAAGCAATATGGAGGGAAACAAAGAAAAGGCAATTTCAATTCTGCTAAGATTTTGTATTGTTTTCCACACACAATGGTAAATAAAACAACAAACTGGAATGATTTTTAGTGATTACAAAACATAGGAAAAGCAGGAGAGAGAGAGAGAGAGAGAGATGAAGGAATTTAAACTGGATTCAGACAATAGATACATTTATGTTATGAATGACAAAATTTCCCCTTTAAGGCTAGCCCAAAGTAACATTTTGTAAGTATGTAGAAAGTTTATTAATCCCTGCAGTTTGCATGGATTTGCGTGAGAGTTTCCCAGTACAGGAAAAGATGGAGAGGTTTTGGGATTTTAGTGTGTGTGTGAGTGGGGGATAGAAGCCAGGGATGAAGCCAGCTAGGGAGACTCATGCAGGAGAAAGGTTCCAAAATGGGGATGGCACCAGGAGATTTAGGGAGACGAATTCAGCAGGAGTTCTCAGAAGAATGCCAGGGCTATTGGTTAAAGCTGTGGTGGGCCCAGACTGACAGGGAGAGGGATGAGGGAATGGAAGGTTTTCCTGCGCGCAACACATCTGAGCTGGGTCAGACAGAGCCTTCCTCATGTGACACCTTCCCCAAGTAGGGTTGCTAGCTCCGGTTTGAGAAATACATGAAGACTTTGGGGGTAGAACCTGAGGAGGGTGGGTTTGGGGGAGGGGAGGGACTTCAATGGGGTGTAATGTCATAGACTAGACTCCTCCTTCCAAAGTAGTCATTGTCTCCAGGTGCACTGATCTCTGTCACCTGGAGATCAGTTGGAATAGCAGGAGATCTCTATTTACCAGCTGGAAGTTGGCAACTGAATCCCCAAGTCACACGTGACTCAGCCAGGCCCACATTGAAGGGGGTGGAGGACAGGTGGCTCCAGTCTATCAGCCCACTGGAAAAAGTTCACTTCACCCTTGGATGCAACCCTAAATGAACTGTTGCTATACTCTGGAGAATTTGTGATTATATGGCTTGCCTGTTTTTTGCTGGCTTCAGTAGAAACCTTAGGCCTAATTTACACCTCCCCTCTGAAGTAGTTTGACTGTTGTCTTTTCCCAAGCTCATTTCACGCTGGTTTCAAATTTCACTCCAGGGAGTATGAAGAGTACTAAGCAACAGCATTTGTTTAAAGCAGTATAATGCTAGCTTAACCACAGGAGGGCAATTAACAAATCTGAACAGTAATTTATAAACTAGAACAAGTATGGTTTGAAACTAGAAACAGGTATAGACAGTTTTTTTTTTAAAACTAGAATGATTCTCGCGGGAAAGTCAGATGTAAATTTGACCTTAGTTGAACAGAGTACAACGAACGCACTTCAGGAGTGGCAGGAAGCAGCCGGATTGTATTGGGAGACCCTGTGCCATAAAGTTTAAACAGAGTTGGATTGGGAAGGGATCCTGGCTCAGCAGTAAAGGATGGTAACCAAAAAGGTTGGAACAAAGAAAAAGAAAGTAAAAAATAACTATGCACATAGTGCACATGTACAAAATGTCATCTATAATTTAATAATGCATTCAGAAGTGCTAAAATATGATTTAAAAACAACAGTCCTATGGTTCAGCATATAAGTACCTAATCCCAGTATAAAGACAAATGTCCATTTACATAAATACAAGTTTAAAAGTACATATTCTCTCCATATGCAAGAACCAATACCAAACATGTTTTGGCACTTGGCTTTCCTCAGTGGTATAATTAAAAATGAGCACTCCATTAATTTAACAATGACATACACAAAACTGATCATACACAGAATGGACCTTACTCACACTGAGATGTTCACCCATGGAGCAAGTGGTGTCAAATATTCTTGTGACCCAACATGGGCAACTCATCAAAATGTAACTTATTTCCTTTGCCCATGGATCTTAGGTCCAATCTGAACTGCTCAAAGCTCCTGTGAAGTGCTCAGGTACAACTAAAAAAGAGTGCATGTACAACTTGCCTCTACATGTGTGCGCCCATTTGGAAGAGAAAATCAATATGTGCTCACTTTACAAATGCAACTGAGGACTAGTACTTGGATATATATGGGGTTTTAATGACATGTTCAGCTGTACATGCATTGAATGTTCAATGAGAATTAACACCCATCTAAAGAAAAATCAAGTGTACACAATATATGGACCATATACACATTCCCTGTATGTTGTGAGCAATGCTAGTAGAAGGCAGCTTCATTGTTCCTGTGCAGTGCATACAGGTACATGGGTAATGGGAATCTCCTTTTTGCGGACTAATGACCATCTGTAAGATCCTGTGTGTAAACAGCAGCACATGCTCATAGTTCACTTCAGACTTCATGCTGAACATGCAGAGGACAGGATTGGGGTGTTGGCACTGGTGAGCAGTGGCTCTGCCCCACCCACATATGTCTACTTAGTGTGCCTTGCTCACTGTCCAAAAAGGACTCTTACAGAGATCTTTTATTCTTTACTCGGGGCTCTGCCTCCACTCACTCCATTTGTCAGCCCCGAAGCGCCTTCACCCACAATGTGTAACATTAGTTAGAATACTTAATGAGCAGTTTTACCTCCTGGAGATGGAACTGCAGCAATGCTGGAGGAAGCAACAGCAAGAGCCATCATCCCTTTTTGCAAACTGTAGCCAAAATTAGACTTATAATGACTGTTATACTTTGCCATTGTCCCCACAGAGGAAACAGAGCAGCCTACATTGTTCTTATCTACTCCATTTTATACTCACAACAGCTCAATGAGGTAGGTCAGATCAGGCTGAAAATGTGTGGGTGGCCCAAAGTCAGCCAGCAAGCTTCCATGGCAGGGTGGGAGTCCCAAGCTGGATCTCCACGGTCCTAGCCTGATATTTGAACTACTATTCCACACAGGCTCTGGCTGAGGACAGACTGGAAATCTGGAGCGGGAGGAATCCGGAGGCAAAAACTGCAGGGGAAAAATCCCTTGGGGTCTGGCCGTTCACACTGGCCAGTGTATTGCGCAAGGATGCTGTTACAGAGCGTTCAGACTGCTGCGGAGCGGCCCCAGGTGGGCCGGCCTCCGCAGCTTGGGGAAGGGCTGTTTTCGGCAATGTGCGCATGAGCGCATGAGCACTCATGCGCAAATTGCCAAAACGGCACGTTCACACAGTCACCTCCGCTTGAATCCCGTCTTCTTCCGGTTCACACTGCCTGAAAGTGGGAGGCATGCGGAAGACGGCCCCTGGACACCGGTTTCTCCCGGTGTCCTCCTAAAGCGAAAGGAAACCGGCTGCAAAACGCGTAAGTGCGGAAGGGAGCTGAGGGACAGCTGCGGATATCTGAACAGGTTCCCTTCCCCCGCTTCCCAAGCGGAGCTCTCCCGCTCCAGATTGCCAGTCTGTCCTCAGCCTCTGATAGGTCAGGGAAGCTGTTAAACTCCCCCCTCCTTTGTCAGAGATGGGTTATTTTCCACCCTTCAGATGACTGCTTATTCTGGCTTCTCATGAGTAAACCTTTGCTTCCATTCCAAATACCAGAGTTTGTTTCTGAGACAATCTGTGCCAGGATAATATGATTCCATTTTTGGCACTGTAAGTCCCACCATCATCCTGAAGCCTGCCTTCAGTTTTGAAGCAAATAACCATATCTTCCAATGCAGAAACGAAGGGCGAGTGGTGGTGGTGGGTCCTTTGGGTATTGCACCAGCCAGGATGTTCCAGTTTCCATGTTTGGCTCTGAAACACCCTTGATCATTCAGAAGCCAGTGGCTTTATTTTTGGATGTATTTATGCCTACCACACGTATCCTTTGGTTCCATTGCAAATAGCATCAGGTGGGGTGGGGTTCTCAACCTAACCTGGGCTAAGATCTCTCAGTTGCCCAGTGTCTTGACAGTGCCACTTCCATCATCATCCTGAACTTGGTGACCAATGCCACCAATTTTCTGATGAGCTTTGCCTTATTAAAGAGACACTAGAGCAAAAAGCAGGTTTTGTGGGGGGGGGGGGGAGGGAGTGGGGTCTAGATATTATACAAGCAAAGATATTCCAGTTCCCTTCACTTTTGGCACTGCAGTTCCAATGGCCATTCTGAAACTGCTTGCCAATTTTGAGGCTTCTAGCTTTATTTTCTGAGGAGTTATGTGTGCCAGGGACAGACGGATCCTTTTATTATTATAGAAGATTCTTCATGCCAAAGCAATTGACGTTGTTGCTAGTTTTTTCAGGTTCTTTTATTTTGCTGCCTCCATCATATAGTAAGGAGAAGGTTCCCCCACCTGGCTTTGAACCACTTAATGGAATAAGTGTTTTCTTGCCTGCCCTGGGTATCATCACCTGCCTCCAGAAATTCTGTAACACTCCCAGATGTCTAGACCTCTTAGCAACAGGTCACTAAAAGTAGTTTCCCCAAAGGTGCATGTTAGGGGAATTATTCTGCTTGCTGTGAGCAGTAAAATGTGCCCTCAAAGAAACAGCTTGTAGGCAGGAAGGTTATTTAAAATATGTAGTGAAATCGGTATAAAATATAGATGCATTGACTGGAGCTGGTTGTCCATTAAACTTTCCCTTTGATTACACAGAAAAAAATAGTTTTGTATTAAACATTATGAAGCAAAGATTTCACTTGAGAAAATGAAAGATGTTTTTATGTGTATTTATTTAGTCTTCAGTCTTAAAGCCACAAGCTTCTAAATTCTGGAGTAGTCTCACAGAGAGGGAACTTTTTGATAGTTTCTGTTTAATTTACTTCAGCTGTTTCTAAGTTACTGAGGATCCCTACTGGATTTTAAAATAAATATTCTTCTGCACAGACCAAGGAAGCACTACAAGTACATCTGGGGTACACAGTTATCATATCCTCTGTTCTGCTTGTCAAAGTCCAGCATCAACATTCCTGATTCTAAGGAAAACTGACAGTGCTATTGTCCTGATTTATGGTATTAGTCCATTGTATTTGATACCATAGATCAGCTCCATTGCACCCTTCTCCTAAGTTGGATACAATGTATTGAATCCCACCAGCTTCCCCCTTGTCTGGTCCTCTTACTCCCTGCAGCCCTTTGTCCCATGGGGCATTGTCCACATTGATCCTTCAGTTCCCCAACCACAACCATTTTGAGAGTCAAAAAGAAATGGTAAAGGAAGGGGAAATGGACAAGGTAGGGTCCAACTGAATTAATTCTTTGTGCTAAGCTTTCCTGCAGTGGAGAAAGACTTTACTGGAAGAAGTCTTTTTTCACAGAAGCAAGTTATTGGCTCCAAGATAATAGATCATTGCTGTAGTCAGTTTCTGTGTCTACCAGTGCTACCCTCCACCTGTAAGGAACAAATCATCTGTTATATGAGGAGTCCAATGCAAGAGCTATATTGGATCAGCCTGAACCTCCCTTCCATTTCTGCCCCCCTTTTCTTTTGGATCAGGTAGTGATGTGTGCATAAGTGCCCCCTGGCATTGTCAGTCACTTTGGCCAAGTAGTCATTCTGGATCGGGAGTCCACACGGGATTTGTTATCGAACAACAAATCCTGTCCCCCCAAAACCCCTCTCTCCTGTTTCTGCATCAGAGTCTGAGAGCATCCCATGATTGACACAAGGGTGAAGGCACTTTACCCCCCCCCCCCAAATGTATTCCATGGAAGAGAGGCGAAGGGAAGGAGTCTGAGAGGGGCCAGATGTCAGACTCCTGGACAAGTTATTTTCAAGAGCACTCTTTTTGGCAGTGATATGCTTTTGAGATATAAGCAAGTTCCAGGTCTTAATAGTACTGTGTCAGATCTGAGGGTTTTGGCAGGTACAGTCAAAGATATAGGGAATTCAAATGTAACCCCTACTAAGGCCCACTCATACATTACATCCACTCTGCCTAGCTCCAGCATCTCTACCCCCCTTTCAACTGGGAAAATATATGGTCCCATTATCTTCTAAGCAACCTGGCACCAGAAGTTTCAAGGACATTCCTCTGGGAATGAGAAGAAGGCTTCTTTGGAAGAGTCATGCTTCTAAGATAGTGCTGTCACACACTCCACACTCACACCCCCCACCTAAGGAATTCCCCTCCCCCAGCATCCATGGCAAACTGAGCAAAGCAAGTTTTGACATCAGAGTACCCGGCAGAGAGATTGTGGAGCTGTCAAAAAGGAGCTGGAGCTTTGGATACACATTTATGCACCTGGGTAAACCCCCCCCCCCAAAAAAAAAGAAGAGGAGGAGGGAAAAAAGAATGCCGCAACAATCTGAACCATGGACCGTGGGGCAAGCTCACAGTGAAGCCGGTTCAGAGTGGGATGTGTGATCAAAACTTCCTGCAACTATTTAAACTGCTGCAAATAGAGGCACAGCTAGGTTGCACCAAATCTCCAGTGTAATCACAGCCAGAGAGTATCTTCCAGCCAAAGTTTAGCACTTTCAGGTCTCATTGATTTCAATGAAAGAGAATTAAATGAGTTGTAAGGAGACTGGTAATCAGTGTCATATTTCTGCACCCAAGATTGGAGGCACTTGCTGAAGGCTCGCAAATGTTAGCAGTCTTTCTACTAACTCTTTTGACAATCACACTGGCATAGTTATTCAGCAACACCTGGTTTGATGGGTAGGTAAAGCTGGGAAGCCTGCAGCCATGTGGGGGTGGCACATTATAACTAGATGCAAAGTGTAATAATTCGAGGCTTCAGCTAGCAGGAGATTTGCTCAGACTTTTCTAGCATAGCCCAGAGCTATCCTGGGTTTCAGTCTTCTTCCTGTCCAGCAGTCAGGGTCACCAACCATTGATGCGCCCAGATTTCAGCCCATGGGTTTTAAAAGTGTTTAACTGAACTAGGCTGCTACTGCCTTTCTGAGAGCTCTAGAGGCTAGGTTGTATCCAGCCAAGTACCAACTCAACTATCACAGGTGAAATTTTCCTCTCACATTTCTTTGCTCCCAGCAGCTCCTTAGATGTTGTCCAGGGATGTGATGCTCACATGGACCTAAAGCCAGGTGGGTTGGGGGGGTGGGAGGAACTGCAACAGGCCAGGAGCTCCACTCACAGCCAAGAGAAGAAGGGGCATTTTTGCCAATTCTCTCTCTTAGCTGCAGATTCCCAACCACATGTTTTGGATTTATTTTGTCTTCTGGATCTCATGATTCTGGGAATTTTCTTTCTGTAGGTCAAAAGGGACAGCTAGGGTAAAGAGAGTGTAGAGAAAACCTGAGTCTGCCAGAAATTTCCCCTTGTGGCTGGTTGGCAACAACCCTATATTATATTTTTTCTAAGTCATCCACCTTTACTAGGAGTGAAGTGGAAAAGTCTTTCTTTAATCACTGCTTACAGGGAGATGCAGAAATGTTCTGTTCGATGGCTACTCATGCTAGTTTCACTTCAGTACCCTTATCACAGTGGACCTTCCCAGTTGTGGCAGGCCAAGCTGCACCCCACCCCCCACCCCATTTGTTGATTTCCAGCTCAGTAATAATAAGGAATAAAGCATTGTTTTTAAAATTGCAATTTATGTTTGCAGTGTTTGCCAAAATGGCAGATGTGAAGTCTACTGGTTTCATGTAAACTCGGAAGTCTGAGAGTCTGTCTGTAGAGAACTTTCTGATTTTTTTTAAAAAAAAAATGTTTAAAATATGGTCATTTGAAAAGACATGGGGGAAAAACCCTGAATTATTAAAAACAGAATGTGTTATTCCTCCAAACTTGCAGAAAATGAAAAATTTCAACTTCTTCTGTTACATTAAACAAAGCATAACAAATCTGCTTTTTGCAGGTGGAATGGCTCATTGTAGGCTCATTACACAGCCTCAGAGAACCAAAAGACTCCATTCTCTGCAGAGTTCTGTCATATGTTGTTCTTTACATAACAGTACTTCAGGGTTCTAGAAATACTGCATGCTTCCAAATGCATCACAAGGGCATCGTTATTATGATACAAAGCTCACCTTGTTAAACCCAGTGCTTTATAGGTGTTTACAGCCTGTGCGTTTAAAGCTGGCTTTCAACAGTGCAACTTCATTCCTGCTGCATGCTTCGGGACCTCACAATTGTCCACCTTAGGAAGAGCATAAGAAAACAAAACACCTTGCAAAACACTGCCCCACCACTGGAAATTCTTCATTTCCTTTTTGCATGAAAGCAGGTGTGACTTTAAGCTGTTTCTGGAAATAAATCTGGAGCCGTGGAACCCTTTGCTTTTTCTGATCACAGCAGAAGCAACATAATAGAAAATGCAACTGTTTAGAAGTTGAGTTTGAAACTAAAACCATTCTGAGATGGTGGCAGAATGATTCCTTCATGCTTTGAAGTGTAGCAATGATCACGGGATCCTGTCTCACTGAAGACAGGATCTTCTCAGCTGTGGTGCCTCAGTTGTTGAATACCACTCATAAGAACATAAGAGGACATAAGAGAAGCCAATGTTGGATCAGGCCAATGGCCCATCTAGTCCAACACTTTGTCACAAAGTGGCCAAAAATAGCAGGTGCCATCAGGAGGTCCACCAGTGGGGCCAGGACACTAGGAGCCCCCCCCCCACTTTTATTTATATTTATTTATTTATTTATCTTCATTTTTATACCCCACCCTCCCCATAAGCGGGCTCAGGGCGGCTTACAAGGGCACAAATGCCAGTCCAAACATCATAAAACAATTAAAATCAGCAATAATACTAAAAATTCCAATAAATTACAGCTATATTACTACAATTCACAATAAAGTGCTTCCAGTCTTTACTAGTCAGATGGCTTCCTATCGGGTTTGGGGTCCAACCAACCTTGACCATCGGGCCTGGGCTGCGTCCAGGGCCAGCTCGCATTGCAGATGTTATTTGCAGTGGATGTTACTCCTAGCCAAAGGCCTGGCGGAAGAGCTTTGTCTTACAGGCCCTGCGGAACTTTTGCTCCCCAGCACCAAGAATACAGAGCATCACTTGCCCCAGACCGAAAGTTCCTATCTATACCTTGTGGCTAATAGCCACTGATGGATCTCTGCTCCATATGTTTATCCAATTCCCTCTTGAAGCCATTCATGCTTGAAGCTACCCACCTCATGTGGCAGTGAATTCCATGTGTTAATCACTCTTTGGGTGAAGAAGTACTTCCTTTTATCCATTCTCCCGACTGCTCAGCAATTTCATGGAGTGCCCACAAGTTCTTGTATTGTGAGAAAGGGAGAAAAGTACTTCTTTCTCTACCTGCTGTATCCCATGCATAATCTTGAAAACCTCAATCATGTTACCCCTCAGTCATCATTACTCCAAGCTAAAGAGCCCCAAGCACTTTAACCTTTCTTCATAGGGAAAGTATTCCAACCCTTTTATCATTCTAGTTGCCCTTTAATGCACTTTTTCAATGCTATAATATCCTTTCAGAAGTGTGGTGACCAGAATTGCACACAGTATTTCAAATGTGGTTGCACCATCAATTTATACAGTGGCATTATGATACTGGCTGATTTGTTTTCAATTCCCTTCCTAATAATCCCCAGCATAGTGTTGGCCTTTTTTTTTTTATTGAAGTCACACATTGTCTCAATATTTTCAGTGAGTTATCTACACCAACTCCAAGATCTCTCTCTTGGTCAGTCTCCGCCAGTTCAGACCCCATCAACATGTATTTATAGTTAGGATTTTTGGCCCTAATCTGCATCACTTTGCACTTGGACACACTGAGCCCCATTTACCGTGTTGACACCCACTCGCCCATCCTCAACAGATCCCTTTGGAGTGCCTCACAATCCTCTCTGTTTTTCATCACCCTGAATATCTGCAAATTTAGCCACTTCACTGCTTGCTCCCAACTCCAAATAATTAATGAACAAGTTAAAAAGAATCGGACTGAGTACTGATCCCTGCAGTACCCCACTGCTTACCATCCTCCACTGAGAAAATTGTCCATTTATACTCACTCTCTGTGTACCTACGAATTCTCTTCTTAATAACAGTTTCCACCAACTTACCCAGTATTCACATCAGACTGATTGACCTGTAGTTTCCCAGATCTCCTCTGGAACCCTTTTTAAAGATGGGGGTGACATTGAAAGATTGCATATTTTTGTCAGGAGGTCCACAAGTTCACGTTTGAGTTCTTTCAAAACTCTTGGATGTATGCCATCTGGGCCTGGTGATTTATCAGTTTTAAGTTGTCTGTCAGTCATGGGACCTCCTCTCTCTTTGCCTCAATCTGCCTCAGGTCTTTCAACACCCCTCCCGAAATCAGTCAGTCCTTGGTTCCACCAGTTAGTGAACAGACTGTTGTTTCAGTGGGCCTTGGATGAAGCAATGATTGACCATTGACTCAAGATACTTGCTGGTTCTTGTTCTTGTGTTGTGGCTTTTTCTTAGCATTTGGTTTTGGGTTCTGAGTTTTTTTTTGAGGGGGTAATTTTTTAAAGTTAGTTTTTCTGGTGCTGTTAGATGCTCTGTGAGTCTAAGGAACAAAAATGTGATGTGGGATTCAAATAAATCACCACAGAACTGTCATTCTGTGTACTAATAGAATGTGGAGATGTTAATGTCAGGAGATGCCAAATGTGGGGCATGACCTCAAATGCAATTTGCATGGTGGACCCCGCAAATTAGTGTGTTTGCCAAAGGAACTGTGGTATGGATCATGCCAACAGTTGCTGAACTGCAGCATTAGTGAGCATCATAAGAAGTGCATCTGGATCAAGATAACAACATCCAAGAATCTATAACTCTTCTGGGAATTCTGAAGGCTTAGTAAAAGAAACCATTTCAGAATTTCAGTCTGGTATGATATAATATGATCAGAGACACTAACTTAGTGCATCTGTACAGCTCATATCTCAAAGAGGTCAGAGACCAATAATGTGATCTTAAGTACAGTAACATGTATCTAAGTCCATTGAAGTCAATGGGCTTAGATGGGTATACCTCTGCTTAGGATAGCAAATCCTTCCAAAATTTCTCTTTAAGACCTCAGAAAATTCTGTTATGTTTGGGCCTTATTTAACATAATATACATTTGGCCTTTTGTCTAGCACTGATGATACAGAAGAAGGAGGTGCCTCTCTCTTAACCTAAGACTTCACCATCATTTGATGGTATTAGTCTCTGTTCTCTTTTTAAGTTTGGACAGCATTCTTCAGCAGTGAACTTATGTGCACTTGTCTGTTATTGAGTTTGAAATAGATTTTAAATTAAATGAGACACTAACTACTTGAGATCAATATGCCTCAGAAGGATTTTTTCCCATTGCTATTCTTTATAGTCTTAATTTAATGGAGGCCTTTTGATTCGTAGCATGCCAAGAGAGGGTGTGCTGACTTCAGTCTTTTGTGTGTTTTTTAAAGAAATTAGCATCATGAGACCCACTGATATATTTACCATTTACAAAATAAGAGTGTATAAGCGGATCTCTGAATTGTTAAGACATAACTGATCCATGTTAGTCAAATGTATGCATGGTCTTTTGCTTAGGAACATAAGTGCCTCGTTGAATTAGACCAAAGACCAGCAGTCTTTGCAAGAATCCCAGCAACCAGAAGGTACCAAGTGGACCACAAATGGCCAGGTATCTACTGACTGAGTTAATATACCTCATGTATCTTAGATTATCAAGTTGATTTAGTACCTTGATCACTGATGTTATCCACTTGTTAGTTCAGAAGGCCTCTCACTTTTTCTGAAGAGCAGTAAGGTAATAGCTGATGAACTTCAGGTAAGATAAGGGGTTAGAAGATTTCCATGTCCACAATAGTCCTTGCACAAGCAGAAGAGCTGAAAGTACTCCCCGTCATTTGATTGCACTACATGAAAGTGATTGTATCCCCACTTTCTTTTCTGTGCATGTGAGATATAGCATAAGGCATTTCTTTTGATACAATTTCAAAACTCAAGTACATGAACCACCTGTTGTACATTCCATTGCTACATATGCACAATGGCTTCGATCCCATGAACCACCAGTGGAAAGCAATGATGGTCCAGGATCTTTCCCCCCTCCCCTGAAGCCTTTTCCAGTCTGAAGAAAGTTTATTCCCAGGGTCAAGGGACTTGTGTGTACTGTTAGCCACAATGGTTGTGTGGCTGTGGTGGGGAAGGAGCAGGGAGTGAGATAATCCTTTTTGCACTGTATATGAGTTTAGCTCCACTCACAGAAGAGAAAGAAAGGAGCTATTTTGTCTCCTTCTCATTACAGCTGTTGGACCAATGCAGCTATTACTTCATGCATATCTCTCAACTATGGGAATAAAGTTTTCAGAGTTTGGAACTGGCTCCAGAGAAGAGGTTAGGAAAGATCCCATCATCCTTGTACCTACAGATCTCAGGAATCAGGATCCAATGCATTGTTATTTAGTTAAAATGTAATCATATTGAATTGCTAGGTGTTGCTGTAGCCATTGTGTTATTGCTTGCACAAGCAGAACTGTGCTGAGTACATTATTCTTTCTGCTCAAGCACTGCAGGCTCAGACCTATGGTGTGCACTGCCAGAGCTGATTGAGGTAGCAGAAAACACAATTATGGATGAGATCTAAGAGGGGCAAGCTAACAAAATAAGTTATTATAAAAATACAAATATTTATTATGGTGTACACATTAATAAAAGATAAAATAAGTTAAAAGAAATGGTCCAAATATTAAACTCTTAAAACTTTTGACACTTAATTTTACATATACAATTTTACATATACAACTTAATTTTACATATACAATTGATGGGTATATCTTATGACCAATAGACCATATGCATTTTGGCCCAAAGGATTACCTCTGCCATACTTCAGACAGAGGAAAGAAAAATTATCTGTTTTGTCAGGAATTAAAATTTTGGCCAAAGATGGCCAAGATGGCATGTATGCAACAGACAGCCACGTATACTTAGCACCCCCCCCAAAAAAAATACTGGCCATGACATCAAGGGGGGTGGCTTGCATATAAAACTACAAGAGCATAGCCAGAAGTCTGCCTTCCTTGTATGGTCATGCACAGCTGCTATTTGTTTTTTAAATTTTTTTGCAGTAATCTAATGTAGTTTAATCTGGGTGTGGACTGTACTAGGACTCTTTAAGCCAGACAGCCAGGTCCCAGAGAACAAAATGAAACAAAATGAATTTTCTTTTTTATTGGTTTCTCCATTCATTTATTATTCAAATGACAGTAAAGATTGACTTGTAATTTTTTTTCATTATACTCCAAATGAACATAATGTAATAACCAGCTGTAATATGATTACCATTTGCTGGGGACAAGCACCTTAGGATACTATCCCTCTCAGATCCTGTTTGCAAGCCGCCTGTGAACATCTGGCTGGTCTCTATTAGAAACAACCTCTGGACTAGTTGGACATTTGATGTGATCCAGTGGCGGTTCTTCTGTTCTTTTGACAGGGGTGGCATCTGTCATTTGAATATATATTGCAGACCGAAGATGTCAATATTCAACTCTGATGCATTTTAAGATATCAAAAACACTGCACGAAGAGAGTTTCTTAATACCACACATTTCACGCTAGAATACTGCCGCAGCTTTCCCTTGAATTAGTATTCTTTACTAGTCTGCTATGTGTATTCAGAGCACACATTCAATCCATCAGTTATATTCAGGTAATTATTGGGTAAGAGACATCTATGTTACAGTGGTCATGAGAGAGCAAATAGGTTCCTTTTATGCTATTTCCCTCTGTTACATGATTTTCATATTGTACTGTTCTTTTGTTCAGTCTCTCACACTTTTTTTTTTGACAAGAATAAGGATTTAATTGTCTTATTTGAAAGGTTTGGTGTGAACTAACCTCAATAGTCTAAATAAAAGAGCTGCATTTTCAGAGCTGTTTGTTCAGTCTCAGGGTCTAATCATTGCTTTATTTGTGCAAAGAGAGAGTAATATGTTCCCCTTTCACCACCTTTCTCTTTTTTTGTTTATACTTTGGCTTGTTAGTCACCCCTCACACTCCCACACACATATTCTGAGTGATGGGTACGAGAAGCTACAGTCTTCCATTCTGGTTATGCTTCTATGTTGTTCCTTTTCCCCCTCTGCAAGGTCCCATAGCAAGCTTGTTATACCAGGAGTGCTCATTTGGACTATATACAGAGGTGACAAAAAGCAAATAAAGGGTGCACAAAGGATAGGGCATGATCCAAGCGAAGATAAGCTCTTTTTAACAGACACATGAGTATGAGGTGGTATCATAAAGAGCTGCAGGTGGAGGATCTCAATTCAGAATACTCCCCTGTTCTTCCTGCTACTTTTCTATTTGCATAGACTTCTTCATACAAAGGAACACTCTTAAGTCAGAATCCACTGCCGGCTGCCTTCTCCTTCTTTCACATCAGGACTTTGCCACCTCATTCCCCTGCATGTGTGAACCCAACCTAAACCCAACTAATATCAGTAAGAGAGTTCAGCATACTCTTAAATCTCTCTGGTTTTTTCCACGGGGAGGTTTGGCATATAAACCAGTATGGGATATTTGGGGCATTTGAGCATCTACACAACACTTTCCCCTCATCTTTTATTTTCTGAGTTTTCACATGCTTTGATTCAAGCTTTCCTAAGCTTAATTTGTTATAATCTTTGATAAAAGATCACTGTCAAAGCATGTTCACATGGCATGTGGGTGGAAGGTATTCATTTTTAAGATCCCGCCCACATGGCACCATTTTCCTTGCCTGAATGAAAAGGCCTATAGACCTACTCTTTTTAAAAATGAAAGATGGGAATTCAAAGGAGCTAGTAGATATGGCAATAGATCATTATAATGTTATTGCTCTGCAGCAATCTTGCCATTGCTGATTTTTTGTTGCTGAAAAAAAGAAGCCTGGAAAAGCTCTCTGGTGGCAAGGATGAAGTATCAGTTGTGGACTGAGGGGGGTGGGGGTGGCGGTGGTCAAGCAAGGAAAGTGCAGGGAATACTGTCCTGAATGCCTCTGTGAATGCCTTTACATTTGCAATGGCAATGAGAGCTACACAGTTACAGTGTGGAAGCAGTTTCTGTTTGAAATCTCTGGGATTTAAATGTGCTTACCTTTGGCTGGTTCATGCCCATAATTAGTAGTAGCTGACAGCATGGATCATTAAAACAGAGACAAGCTTGGCACAGAAACATTACAATTTAATTCAACTACCGAGGCATACTTTCCAGGGAGTAGGCTCCACAGACTACAGTGGGGCTTACTTCTGAGTAAAGAAACACAGGATGGCACTGTACAGGTAAAAGAAGAAAGAGGTGATGTTCAGCCAAGAGCAGATGGTTCAAGTAGTCAAACCCTCTTCCCCACTGAATGTCCTTAGGAGAGATTACGTTGCCAAAGTATTGCTCATATCTAGCAATGTATTGCTATATACAAGCACTTGTGGGGGCATCTAGTTTTTTCCTTCCCTACAATTTTCTCTTTCCTTTCCTTGAAACCCCCATAGCTTCTCCCCTTTGCTTGCTTGCTTCCTTAATTCCTTCCCAACCACTAGTCAACCTACATTTCCATCCCTCCGGTCTTTATCTTTCCCTCCTTTCCTCCCCCTGAAGTCTCTATCTGAGAAAATTACGGCTAGTGATGCTGGCTGCCAGGCCCATTTGTGGTCTGGGGAACCCACAAGGACAAGCAGGGGCACTTTACTTTCTCCTGTATCATTCCTTCCATACTATTTCTTTTCATCCTTCTGAAAACCCCTATATAAGAACATAAGAGAAGCCAATGTTGGATCAGGCCAGTGGCCCAGCCAGTCCAACACTATGTCACACAGTGGCCAAAAATACCAGATGCCATCAGGAGGTCCATCAGTGGGGCCAGGACACTAGAAACCCTCCCACTTTTGCCCCCCCCCCAGCACCAAGAATACAGTGCATCACTTGCCCCAGAGTTCCTATCTATACCTTGTGGCTAATAGCCACTGATGGACCTCTGCTCCATATGTTTATCCAATTCCCTCTTGAAGCCATCCATGCTGGTAGCTGTCACCTCCTGTGGCAATGAATGCTATGTGTTAATCACTCTTTGGGTGACTTCCTTTTATCTGTTCTAACCCAGCTGCTCAGCAATCTCATTGAGTGCCCACAAGTTCTTGTACTGGGAGAAAGGTACTTCTTTTTCTACCTTCTCTATCCCATGCATAATATTGTATATCATGTCACCCCCCCAATTGTCGTTTCTCCAAGCTAAAGAGCTCTAAGCACTTTAACTTTTCTTCATAGGGATAGTGTTCCAACCCTTTTATCATTCTAGTTGCCCTTTTCTGCACTTTTTTCTAATGCTATAATATCTTTTCTGAGGTGTGCTGACCAGAATTGCACACAGTATTCCAAATAAAGTGTCACCATCAGTTTATACAGGGGCATTATGATACTGGCTGATTTGTTTTCAGTTCTCTTCCTAATAATCCCCAGCGTAGTGTTGGCCTTTTTTATTGCAGTTGCACACTGTCTCGACCAGTGTTCCCTCTAAGCTTAGTGTAAGCTAGCTCACAGTTTTTAGCCTCTGGCTCACCCATTTTTGTCTTAGCTCAGGAAGAATGGCTCCAGAGCAAACTAATTTATGCAATAGCAAATCGCTTGCTCACAAGCTTTAATGCCAGAAGCTCACAGAGTAGAATTTTTGCTCACAAGACTCCACAGCTTAGAGGGAGCATTGGTCTCGACATTTTCATTGAGTTATCTACTACTGGGAAAGGGAAGGGAAGGCATTTAAACATGCTCCCTTCACTCGCTGAAGTTGTGCCGCAGCTGTAGCATGCTTCCACGATTGAAGGGAAGGCAATTTGTGCTTTAGTTATGGAAGGGAAGGCAATGCCCCCATTGCTTTGGGAATCCTTGGTGCCAGTGTGTCTGGCTCATGGACTACTCCCATAGACTGCAGGAATGTCCGTGAGAAACATGGTGGTCTGTGGGTGGTTCATGAGTGGTGCAATTGCCTGGACCAGGCTCACGGACCATGAACCAGGCCCCGGTCCATGATGAAATTTGGTCTCTTAGTCAGTCTGTACCCATCCCTAGTCATAAATAGATGCTGTAGAAAGAACCTACATGATTATAGTCCTTACTTAAAGGCTGCCAATCTGCTTGTATCAGCAACATTTTATTCATGCACAATTTGAAAAAACCTGATGCAAATCTGTTAGCCAGGCATTTAAATTGTTTGCTGCCAACTGATGAGATCAGATGATCAGTTTACATCTGATTGTCTCATTAGAACCTCAACATCCCTTCTAATGAGTGGAAGTCAGTGATGTGCAAAGAGGCTACCAGCATGAGTTGTACCAGTCGTCACTTCTCGGACCCATGCCACTTGGGCTGGGCTAGGATGAGCAGCTGAGCCACTGCCTCTAGAGCACTACTTGGACCAGGCATGGCAGCATGGAAGAAGGACACCTGGCTAACAAAATAGCTTGAACCAGCCCTACCTGTCCAAAGCCTGTCAAGGTGGAATATAGTGTTTTGGAACACCTGACTTTGCAAGACAAATGCACCACACACATGCATCCTGTTCTGTTGAAATATACTCAGACAGGGAGGGATATCTTGGAAAGAACTTTTTCAGTTGCATAACATTAAGACTGAGCTTCTATTTCCCCTCCTAAAGGTAAAAAGACTGGTAAAGACTGGGAGTGCCTAGAGGCTCTTTTATCAGGGAGGGGAAACCTGGGAACATCTCTGAACAGTTGGGTTAGAACAGATAAAAGGAAGTACTTCTTCACCCAATGAGTGATGAACACATGGAATTCACTGCCACAGGAGGTGGTGGTACAAGCATGGATGGCTTCAAGAGGGAATTAGATAAACATATGGAGCAGAGGTCCATCAGTGGCTATTAGCCACAAAGTATAGATAGGAACTCTCAGTCTGGGGCAAATGATGCTCTGTATTCTTGGTGCTGGGGGGGGGGAGGGGCAAGAGTGGGAGGGTTTCTAGTGTCCTGGCCCCACTGATGGACCTCCTGATGGCACCTGGTGTTTTTGGCCACTGTGTGACAGACTGGATGGGCCACTGGCCTTATCCAACATTGGCTTCTCTTATGTTCTTATGTTCTCTGCAGTGCTGTTTTTTCTTCCAGTTTCAGATACTGAAGTCTTGGCATGGCCAGAGGCAGAAACTCTTGTCCCTTGGCTTTAGTCACTGGCTCACAGCCTGTGGATTTGAGTGCACTAGACCACTTGGATCCTAAATCAACTCTGAAGTTGTACTGAGTTTTCTATTTTGTTGCTAGTGTAAGGCTGGGGAGCATCCTTATGGACTTTTCTGATTTATAGGGGCAGCATATGGACTATGCCATCAGTTATGTGGGACATGAGAGTACACTAGGTGACCAGTGGGAAGATGGGAATAGATGCCTACACTATAGGACCAGAGTACCATTTTCTGATGTTGCCACCTCCAGGCGGGAGGTTGATACAAAGAACAAAGACACTCTCTCACAGAAAGCCATGAGATTACAGACTTACACTAGCAACTCCATACAGATATACACTCCAGAGCCAGTTTGGTGTAGTGGTTAAGTGCGTGGACTCTAATCTGGGAGAACCGGGTTTGAGTCCCCACTCCTCCACTTGCACCTGCTGGATGACCTTGGGCAAGCCATAGCTCAGTACCAGCTGTTCTCTCAAGGACAGTTGTCTCAGAGCTCTCTCAGCCCCACCTACCTCACGGGGTGTCTGTTGTGGGGAGGGGAAGGGAAAGGAGTTTGTAAGCCGCTCTGAGACTACAAGTGAGTGAAGGGTGGGGTATAAATCCAATCTCTTCTTCTTCTTCTTCTTCTTCTTCTTCTTCTTCTTCCTTGCACATATGCCTGCTTGTGCCCCCTCCTGCCAGCCTTCATCTCCATTTGCTACATCAAAGGACTTCACACCTGGGTGCGAAGACACCGGGATGCTTCCTGAAGATCGGTTCCCATGGCCAGCGTTCCTGTGATCCAGAAGATCGGTGCCAGATCCCACTGGCAGTGACATCTTGCCCTGACCATCAGATAGATTTGAATATTGACCACTCCTTTAGCGCCCACTTAGTGGCTAGAGATAGCAAACGGACCTTCTATAGGTTTTTCTAGGGATAGCATCATATCGGGCCATCCTCCCAGGTACCACCTCCCAATAAAAGCTGCTCCCCAAGATTTCAAGAGTTCCAGTCTTAGTCTAGTTCCAGTTCCTGCCCTGGCTCCTTCCCTCCCACACGGACCCCTGGGTGCACCACTGGGGTCCACCACGTGGTCTTCTGCCGGTTCAAAGCCAAGATCCCTTATCTCCTTCCCAAGGACTTCTCATCCTCGTTTTCCAGCCGGATTCCACTGCTTCTATAGAGGTAAATATCACCCTCGATGGAAACCATCAATTACCTGCTCATGCACACGTCTCTATAACTTCTATCTAACTTCCTAGTACTGTATGCATGTATGAATGACAGAACAGCAGTGTCTTGTACAACCTTTTATTCTATTTTAGTAAACGAACTATCTTACACCTTTTAAATTGAGTCTGTGTCAGTTCCTCAGAAGTATCGGTTAGCGCCGCCTCTGTATACACTGGTGAAGGTCCCGTAAGCCTGCTGCATATTGATAAGAGCTAATATTCCCCAAATATTAACAACATAAAAGAGCAGTCAGGCTAACACTAGTTATTCTTTTATATCTAATTATACTTGTAGTGAGGGTTTTTTATGCTGCTTTGGGTCAAAGTGGGGGGAAAACTATAATATAAATAAAATATTTAAATAAATTAAACTACCACCACCAAAGCTATGCACAGTGTGCGGCTGTAAGAACCGGGCACTGTGAAATTTAGAGGTTGTATTGCATAAAGCAGTGTTCATCTAAAAGGTTAAGACTATACAAGGGGATGCTAATGACACACATTATTTCATCTAGCAGAAAATATATGCATCAATACGCAAACAAGCAATGTGGGATTTGGAAGCCCAGTGTCACAGACAGCGAGTGAAATAATTTAATTACTAATTACAGTTCATCAAAGGCTTCTCATTTTTGCTGCGTGTCTCTCTACCAACACTTAACCAGTCCTTTAATTGTAGTCTCTGAAGAAAAAAAGTCTAATTATTACTCACTTCTTAAGCTGCTAATTAAACTATATTAATAAAGACAGATGCCTAGTATGCACCCTTTGAGAAGAACATATTGAAATGGAAAAATGAGCAAAAGTTCAGGCTAGCATGACTCACATAAAGGAGAGCACTGCATATGGCTTGCCCATGTTTTGAGTCTGTAAATAAACAAGGTGATATCCAATCATTATGCATTATGTTCTGTGAACAGGGTTGGTTTTTTTTTTGCAGTCCCCACGGATGGTGTTAAATTTGGAAATAATAAATTCTAGGAAATATTACTGAAATAGAGAGCAGCAGCCAAAGATTTAACTGGATAGTTCAAATCAATATAAGAAATTCAACCAGACTTTATTTGTTATGCTTTGTTGGTTTGTATGGTTCCCTAGGCCATATTCCCACATCTCTTCAATAGTATAGTTGCCTTGCATGTTTAATGTCATTCAGAGGGTCCCTATGTAGACACATCGGCTTTTTGTAGATCTTCCACTCAGTTTGTAGGGTTTGGGAGCAGGGACATGTTCCTTTATACACCAGTTAAAACATTAGGTATATGGCTATAATAATTCCTAGATAAAATATGACCACCCCAACTCCCATATAATTCTGGTAGAATGATGAGGTTCTGGTACTTCCAAAGGATCTGTAATTTTTTTTGACCATTCAAAAATATATAGGGGTTTTGAAAAATGAATATATAACTCTCACTTTTGTCAGTAAAATCATATGTTCTAATGATATCAGTATTCCTGTAACATTCAACCTTGTATTAAATATATACATATATATTTGCATATATATCAGCCAACTGTTTATAAAGTTAACAAAACCCATGTTGCAGAACAACTGTGAGTAGACAAAAAAAGACCCTGGGTTTTTATTTAAAGTGAGTAATATTGACTGAACTGATACACGAAACTGACAAACATTCAAATTAGAACTCAGAGTTTCTATAGAAATTTACTACTCAGGGTTGGAATACTGGGGGGGGGGGGGGGAGATGCAATCTTGTCCATTGAATTCCTTCTTATGGAAGGTTTGTGCTTTGATTTTCCTTCAGACTCCCCACCACCACATTAAGCGGCAGTTATTAGGGGATGAAACTGTCCCAAGTGATTGAATGTTCTAGGGGGATAGTGAGTGGCACATTGTATGTGCAGATGAGAGTGAGCATGTGGCCACAAAAATCCTTCTGCTCTGGGGAATTTTATTAAGAAATCAGTCTGCACATTACATGAATACCAGCTTCTTTTTCTTTCTCATTCACAGAACAAGTTACTTTAAATCACAAACATTTTAGGTTATTACCACACAACTCGCAGAAACCTTTGGTGTTCATTAGAGTTTCATTATACTAAAGAGATGAAATTGCCTTCTGTCAAAAGAATTTACCATTTACTTTAGCTCTGGGCTGCAGGAAGCTAATTGTTACTGAATCACATGAGACAATGCCTGCCCTTATTCATTCTGAAGGTCCATTGATTTTGGGGAGAATTTTACTCATTAATAATGGAGCACAACTTTGTATCCTTCATCATTTTTAAATATAACCTGTTGATGACAACCTCATCAGTAATTTTGTTACAGGTTTTCATGAAATGTTCTGTGTGCTGGGGGATGCTTACTTTCAGGAAGATGCTTGCATATTATATTCTCATTAAATTGATGAAAGGTCACAACAAAGACTAGGAATAACAGGTAAACCAGGAAGTATTAAAAATGTATCATGACAGAACAAAAGGCCACAGAGAAGCTGTAGGGAAAATAATCACAAAAGCATCAACCCTCTGTTGAGGTCTGGTAAAGTGCATTGATATGAAAAGCATGGCATGCAAATGATGAAAAATCTAACATCTGCCATTTACCGTTCTTTTTTATAGATTGCAAGAGAATAATCACTAGTTCGTAAATAGCAATTACAAGGCAGACTGGCTGCACCAAGGAAAAATTGATTTTTTTTAAAAAAAGTTTATGACCAATAGTCTATTTCAGATAAAAATTTCAGAACAAGGAACCATGTAATGCAAAATACACTAATATTGTTCTGTGATTAACTGCTACACAAATAAACCATTAGTGAAGCTTCTCAGTAAAAGTTGAGCCCTTTGATCTCAAAAATTTAACTGCAGACATCTGCAAATTCCTCCATAATCCTTCTGCACAGCTTACTTGGTTACTATCCCTAAATTCATCCGTACATTTGCTTGTTTCACATCCTTTAATTATCATGGCTTGACATGACAGTCATTTCATTCCTCACATGCTATCACACAGGGCTGTTTTTCACAAACAGCAGATGAAATGACAACCTGTTACTATACAGTATCATTTCAGACTGCAGAAGGTCCCCCTCCATTAAAGAACAACAAGTCACACACTTGAAAATGTTGTCTGTCGAAGAGAAGGCTAAGCTAGGACCATTCTCCCCAACATCTAGTTCAGAATTCTTGCCTATTTCTTTCCTCCTTTCCTTGATGTGTATGAACAGGCATGAATCCAAGCAGCACACCAAGGCAGCCCAGGGAATGAGAGGTCTATGACTTCCTGCCATACCCCTTTCCATTCATCACCATCCATTACTTTAAATGGATACTCTAGAGCAGCAATTCCCAACCTTTTTGTTACAGTGACTCACAAATCCAAATTTATTTGGAATGGTGGTGACCCATCTAAGGCTGGCCCAATGATTTGGGGTGTTGGAAAAGGCAATGTCCGGTGTACAAAGAACTGAAGAAGATCCTGCAGGGGGCAGCAAGAAGACAATTAGATAGGATAGTGAGGTCAGTGCCTTCTCTCTTTTTAACTGTCATTCCTTGTCTGTCTCCAGATAGCTACTCTCAGGGCAATTTCCCCCTTCTCAGAAGTGCCACACTCAGTCTTACCCCCTCTCTCAGCTAGAGATGTAGTTAGGAACCTATCTCTGTCTCTCCTCTTCCCTATCAAATATGTTAATTCCTAAATAAACTTTATCTACTCTTTAATCAGGTTGTGCACCATTGCTGTGTTAATTACTCTGCTAGCATTGGGTGCCCGAGGCATACTATGACCTTGGCACCCATCTAGTTGTGGCTAACTAGGGGTTTTTTTTTTGTGAAACACAATGGGCACAGCTAGGGGTGGGCATGAACTAAAAACCCATGGTGTCATTCTTGGTGTGTGCCAAATGTGGTTCATGACCTGGTAGAATGGCCCCCAGTATGCTAGAGGCAACAAACTCACAGGAGATCTCCAAATGACCCTCCTTTACCTGCCATCTAAGTTTGGTGAGGATTGGATTTCCAGGGACCAAGTCACAGCCCCCCAAAGAAGGTGCACCCAGAAAAGTGCTTCCTGGGGAAAGGACCCCAAAAATCCAATCCTCACCATACTTGGAGCCCAGGTAGAGGAGAGTCAGCCAGAGATCCCCTGTGAGTTCAGTCTCTCTAGCTTGCACAGGATCCATTCTATACACTCCTGACCCTGTGCCTTTCAAAATGACCACTGCAGTTCTCCACTTCTTGCTCAGCCATGCCACCCCCCAAGGGCATCGGGGTGGGGAAGGAGAACTGTTTGAAACACGCCTCCTCAGAAGAGTTCCTTCCACTGGCCAGTCTGGTGGAGAAGTTCCAGGTCTCAGCTGCAGGGAGTTTCCCAACATATCCCAGCCTGTCAGAATCCAAAGTCAGAGTCAAGATAGAGTCCAGAAGGTCAGTTATCAGAGAGCAGAGTCCTGTTCCAAGCATGGTCCAGAAATCAAGGTCTAGCAGTCCATGGTCATATACAGGAGCAAGCAGGTCCAATATGCAGGTCCAAAATCAGTCCAGAGGTCACTGGAGTGGAACAAAATCAGGAACTAATATCACAGAGTCCACTAGGTAGCGATTTGTTGCTTCCACACCAAGCAGTTTCCCTTGACTGGCTTTTGTAGGCATCTGTTGCAAGGTCTTACTTGCAGCCAACTGCTTGGCAGTAACCCCACAGCTACTCGTCATCAGCAAACAGTGGGTATCTGACCAGGAGACATGCACTTTGTCTTCTCTCTGGAAACTCCATTTGTCTTTGTCTCTGGTGCTCAAAGGGAGCGGGTGAAACGAACACCTGGGTTTCATCTGTTGGAACCTGCTGGGAGGTGCTGGTGGCTCTGCATCAGCTGTTAGCTGTGAACTCTTGACAAGGTTGCAGTTCATTTTCTTGCTTGCTGGCTTCTGCTGTTTCAGAGCTGGCTACATAGGACTCCTCTTCTCCAGAGGAGTCCTCTCCTCCTGAGGCGCCCTTCTCTCCTGACTGACCCATGACACAGCCTTTCCATTCACCTGCTCCAGTGAAAAAGAGGGTTCAATTCTATTTTCCCTCCCCCAAAGAAATGGGGGTGCCTTTACTGGCTGATCCTCCCCCTGTTGCTCCAACAATCTCCAAAGCAGAGAAAGCCAGTCCCGGGGAGCAAGGAAAGACCCTGGCCCAGTTTGCCCAGGTGCTACAGGGCAGGGTATACTCAAACCACATTTTTGTGGTTTCTGCCCATTCCTATGTGTGACTTTACCAAGCAGAGCAGGAAAGCCAAATGGGGATATACTCATTTATTTTGTTACCCTAACAAATCAATGAATTATTTGTTTTTTCTGGTTCAGACCTTAATTTATTTCCTAAGAAGCATACAGCCCTAAACTCAGACAACGGTCTTTCCTGATACTGACTATCTGAGACATTTTAACTGGAGTTACAAGAGACTGAACATGGGACTTCTCCATTTGCTATACCACTGAGGCACAGTCTTTCAGCATTATCCAAGAATTACTAGCCCTGTACCAAATAAAACAGACCCTACTAGCAGGCTTACAATTACACAAGGGATGATGGGAAGAGAAATCAAAGGAAAAAATATTTCATGCCTCCTGGAAGAATAAGGCTTACAATGGTTAAAATGTGTTCTGTTTTTGTTACATGGTGCTTTCTTACTGACCTATTCAGCAAATAAATGTGTTCCTACAACAACCTTTCAGGCTGAACTTGCTCAGTATCAAAACAACGTGATACAAAGATAATGGTCTTATAAAATTTTCCTGGTTGGTTTGGAATATAACAGAAGAAACCCTTTTAATGAATAAAATGATCACAAATCCTTGAAAACAAAATCTATATGCGCCAAGCGCATACAGAATCTCTGCTGAAATTTTTAAAAATACATGGAGCTTACTAAAACTAGCTAGTGCAGGTCTTACATTCAGGCTGGATCCAGACTAAGGCCCAGCTTACACCTCCCCTCTGAAGTAGTTTGACTGCTGTCTTTTCCTATGCTCATTTCACGCTGGTTTCAAATTTCACTCCCTGGGTCTGAAGAGTACTAAGCAACAGGATCTGTTTAAAGCAGTATAATGCTAGCTTGACCACAGGAGGGCAATTAATGAATGTAGACTGTGATTTTTAAACTAGAACAAGTATGGTTTGAAACTAGAAACAGGTATAGACCGGGTTTTTTGAAACTAGAATGATTCCAGCAGGAAAGACAGATGTAGATTTGACCTAATTTTTTTGCTCATGCAAAACACTTCTGTCCATGGAACACAACTTTCCTGCTTCCTCCTTCTTGCTGCAGCCCATTGATCTCACTGAAATGCTGCTCTCGGGCAACAGGGTATCATTGGGAACAGCTTGGGGCAAACCGGGGGTCTGCAGAAGAAAGGAGTAACTGGTGGAAATCACCTCTCACCTTTTAGTGAAAAAAAAATTAGACTGGATCCAACACTTTGTGAATAAATCACACTCATTTCATTCTTCTTCTTAGATGAGGCATACTGGCAAACTTTAAAGAGTGACACATGCTTCACGTTGTCCCAACTGTTCAGCATTTCAGAGCCTTACAGTCTTTTCTTTCTTTGAACAGTTTTATTTGCTGGGTTGTAGTTGCCACGATGAATGGCTGCCATCTCTTAGAATGCTTTGTGTTTGGCTGAGTCTATAAAGCGGGTTGTAGTAAGTACTTTAGCACAAAAAGCCTTTGGCATTGCCTTAATCATAGTTTCTTTTCAGACATTACATTCAAAGGCCACTGATTTCTTTCACGCGATCCTGAAATAAAATCTCGTAGCACAGATCTTCAGTCAGTGCCAAAACAAAGGTCGTAACTCTTCATACGAGTGCCTGTGCAATTTCCTGACTATGATGGGGATTAGTTTTGTAGCCTGTGAGATTTATTGTGAAAATCTCAGGGTAATTATTTTTCATTGAGTCAGAGATAGGAGTATCCTAACAGGCATTTGGATGGATTTTGTGCCCCCATTGTGAAGCCCCCATCCTTATGATTTGACTGAATAAAAAGTATCCCTCAAAGCCTAGACAAGACCGTGTTCTTTTTCACAGGAAGACTTTTCAGTTGCACTGAATATAGAGGTATATGGCCTGTCAATTCCCCCCCCCCCCCCCCGTAAGAACCCTACCTATGATATTGTTAGTATTCAGTGCAAGCAGATACGATGCAGTGCTTAAATGTAGGAGAGACTCCAATTCAAATTCTCTCTCAATCTTAAAGGTCACTGAGTTGCCAGAGCAAATCAATATTTGTCGGCATGACCTACCCTACAGTATTGTTGTATGATTGATGATGCAGCTAAAATTGGGAATCAGGGAGTTTGGAGTATGAGTTCTCACACTTAGGAACTTTCAAGCTAATTATGAACTGAACCCAAATATTTTTGAAGTTTGTGTTAGCTCATGATTATCACAATGAGTTGTTCTTGCCACCACTGCCCTGCTCCCCCTGGGTAAGGTAATTTACAAGACTTTGGAAGTTCTTATTAAAAACATGGAATCCCAGAAGTTTCCTGGGACCCTAGTGCTGGAGAAGCAATTCCTACAATGTTCTAGCGTCATTTCAAAGGAATAGCTGCACACTTCCTCCTCATAACAGATATGGTTGTGGATACAGAGAAAGGGGTAGCAGGGTAAAGTCCTTCAGAGCTTAGGAAGACCACTGGGACCACAAGTTCTAGTCCAAGTATTACATAATGTAGACAGGTCAAATGGATACAAAATTAGTTTATTTTAAGCAACTCCCTTCCAAACTGAGTCCAGTGAAGCTCGCTAAAGATAGAAGAAACTACTTGTAACTTTTCTGAATATTGGAGAGAACAGTGAAACTCTTATTAATAATTGGGTCTGATAAAGATGTACTAACTGCAGAGTTAAAACCTCTGCTCCCTCCAGAACTACTGTCCTTGTTTGTTTTTGACTACTGCAGTGGTGGATAGCCAGTTTCAGCTCCACCCTCTCACTGATTTTCAAACATTTATGTCCATGCCACTCATTTTCCTTTTTCTCTTTTCTTGCATCACCATTTAGTTGTTATGCTATATCACCCTCTCTCCCTTTCAGATTTGTATCTGATTTGATGTTTGGTTTGCCTTCTTCCTCTCTGATTGTGCTCTCATTTGCTCCTTGATGACTTCATGTTAATAACCTCACTGATCCAGCTGCTTCCACCTTCTCTCCCTTTGACCTGCAATTTTAGGCTGATTCTCTCCACCTCTGAACCCTTTTAATCTGGCTTCTGCCCTCTGCACTCCACTGAAATAGGCCTTGCTAAAATAATAGATGATCTTCTGTAGTCCAAAGGCTTTTGCCCTCTGAAACTCTAATGTCTTTGATCCTCTCCTACTTGACTTTCTCCATACTTTAGGACTCTGCTACTCCCTTTTGAAATAGGTCTTCACATGTCATATTACCCTTTTGCTTTTCCACCACGGGAAACTCCTCCTTAGCTTTCCCCCTCAAAACTCACCATTTTAGAATGATGTTTCCTCAATCTGAATTCCCATTTGACCCAGTTATGTGGACGTCCATGTGCCCCTACTCATTTTACCTTCCCCTGCCATTTCCCCTATTACCTATTAGAAGCCCCTGGGGTAATTACCCACGGGTCATTTTGAGCAGGAGCTCAGGGGAGCTCAGCTCCAGAAGTTGGTGCTAGCCCCCCCCCCCCCGGTGGGGAAATGCCTGCAGCAAAATGAGCCCATCCCCTGGAAAGGTCCTTGTTCCTCCGACCAGCCTTCTGAAGGCTTCAGCCACCACTGAAGCTATCCTCCCAGAATAGTGGTATTTCTGAGGCTTGGATTAGTAACTGTCCCCTCTCTGACAGCTCCTTCCATCCTTCCATCCTTCCATCCATCCATCCATCCTTCTCTCTCTCTCTCTTCTCTCTCTCTCTTTCTCTGTCTGTCTGTCTCTCTTCTTTCTTTCTTGCCTTCTGACATACTTCCAGTGATGCCAGGGGGTATGGCATATGCAAACAAGTTATGCTAATGAGCTCCTGCACCTCTTTTTCTATGAAATGACCCCTGTAGTTACCTGTCTATTTTTACTTATCAAACTTTATAAGATACAGTCTTCACTTGATGGTGCTATATAAATAATAAAATAAATAATAATTAAACAATAAAATTTTAATGGGGTAGATTCAGTCAACCATTCTCCAGTTAGCCTTTCCCTAGCCTAAGGAGACTCACTCCAACTTAAGTGGCTCTACCTCCAGTGAAAGATGGTGAACAACATCATTGTTGTGATCTAGAAGTCTGAATAATGTTCATATGATAGAGAGGACAAACACATCCAGGACTTTTGAGAACCACTATAGGTTACCAGAAAGTCCCTCTATGGTCCTATCTTCATATAGTAAAAAAGGAGCAGAGGAAACAGACATAAGGAACTCACAAGTCCTTAACAGAATAAAAACTTTAAACCTCTGCATCATTGGAAAACATAGCAAGGCTCTTTTTCTGCAGGAGAGCCCTTGCTGTGGTTCCAAGTCAAGAAAAGGGTTAAGATTAGTGATTATAGATACAGGGGGAGGGTTAGCTGTTACTAAAGCCCCATGACTACAGTTGTCCTATTAGGTTACAGCATGAGAACAACCCAGACCTGGGGAATTTTCGTCCCCAGTCCCCTCCTTGGGTGGCCATCTCAGCCTTTCATTTGGTTTTTCATCAAAGAAACTTTAAGATATTCAAGTCAGAATGACTAAGCCAGTATTTATTTATTTTTTGAAGTTGTGGATGTGTCTGTTAAGCATGAAGATATGTGACCTTGCATGTGTATTCCCCAAAGCTGCAGTTACATAGTCAAATATCTATGTGAAAATGCAATTGATTATCACAGGATTTACTCATTAGCAAATACAGAGCACGTGAAGATGATTGAAATTCTTTAACATTGTTTCCATACAAAGAAAACTGCTTTGCTTCAGCATGTCACTCAGTTATTCTTAGGTATTGTCAAAATTATAGTATCTGAAAATCTGATGTTCATTTGACATTGGGGCTCCCCAGAGTTTGATAAGAAATAGAAATAGTTTTTAAAATGAACTTTTCAGCTCAATGAAACTTTATAGAATGGAAATGGGCTAAAAGCCTACATTACAAATCTTTGTGAAAGGTCAGAAACAGAACAAGACTTAATTGTTAATTATGTAATAAGATTATTAGTTGATCAAGGCATTTCAATGTATGCAACATTCTCTTTTTCATCAGTATAGGTGAGGTACAGAATGACAGCATATTTGCTTTCATAAAATTGGGTCCTCCTAACTTTATTTTTGCTTCATTGTCCACTGCAAGCCATGTAAAATCTAAGTGAATGTTTCTGCTCCTCCATTCATTCACTTAATTTAAGATACCTGTGTTACTGGAGAACATAATTCAGAGGTCTGCAACCTATGCCTATAGATCCAAATAGGGCTAAGTATGGAAGCCATTGTAGCCCTTTAAAAAAGAAAATAAAATCTTCACATGCAGGTATATCAGAGGGGTAGGTGGGATGTCAGAATAACTAGATGGTGAAAAGAATGGCTGGCAAAGATATTTTAATGGGACAAAAATGTTTCTTAGAGATACTATACAGAAACGGAAATGATGGAGCTGAACAACTGCCAGTAATCCAAGTACGAACCCAAGAGCCAGGCAAAACCCCATGGATATAACCCTGAACCAAAGGGATCACATACCTATAGAATGTGAGGAAGAAGCAATTGGTTTCTACAGTTCTTTGCTGAGCCCAAGTGTAGAAAAGTAAAGGACAGAAGAGAAAAGTCAGCTTTCAGTTGCTAAATTGAATAGATTTTAATTCTGCTCTCCACAAAATCAAACAGTTACAGTTTCATCGCTGGGGAACCTACAACAAGCTAAATAAAGCTGCCATTGGTAAAACAGCTGTATTTTTGTTAGCCTTGCCCTGACAAGCAGCGAGGCCAAACTCCTGACATTCAAGCACACACTACAAGATGAAGCATTAAATAAAGAAGGGCTGTTTGAGAAAACCAAGCAGATGTGAAAGTTGTTTCTGGCTCTTGGGTTCTTTAGACTCTTAACAGGATTCACAGGGTTTTTATATAACCCAGATCATAAAATACCATTGTCAGCTTTCTAGTCTAAAGTGCTGCCGATCTTTCCTTTGGCTTCTAACTTCTTCAAAGAAAAGAAATCTCTAAGGGTTAGGACATGTTATTTAAAAATGGAAAAGTCACAGACCTGCTGAAAGTTTACATCAGTCTTGACCCGATAGAACAAGTTAGTATATTGAAAATAGCAGACAGTCTAAAACAGGAACCTCTTTAAATTGTATCTTTATAGCTCATTTAATCCAAATATTTCAGATGTTCAAAATGTATTTATGAGATGTGGGTATATGTAAATGAAGGGCGTGGATATTGTGTATCCCTGCATGTTCTGCATAACAGGATGCATTGCAGGATTTCTTAGAGCCTACACAATGTTAGGGGTAGAGAGCAGATTCTACTGTTACAAAGTGACCCTAAGAGCCAAAATACATGACACATTTATTTACTATATGACTCTGTGTTTTCTGAACCCAACTTGTTTCTCCAGCCATCACACATCAGCTGCAGGTCTGTCATTTTAAAGATGAGAGGAAATAGTTTTCAGCTTGAACTGCTGTTGGGGGGAAGGAGGCTCCAGCCTTCCTCCTAGGGTTGCCAGCCTCTAGGTGGAGTCTGGAGATCTCCTGGAATTACAGCTGATCTTGAGACAACATATATCAGCTCCCCTAGAAAAAATGGTTGCTTTGGAAAGTAGCTTATATGGCATTATACCCAGCTGATGTCTCTTCCCTCCCCAAACCCCACCATCTCCAGGCTCAACCCCCTCCACGTCTCCAGGAACTGATTGACCCAGAGTTGGCAACCCTAATTTCTCCAAGCTAGGGCTGCTAAACTCTAGGTGGGGCCTAGAGACCTACTGGAGGATTTACTACTGCTTTGGAGGCATTACTCTATGACCTCATACACCACTGAAGACCCTCTCCTCCCCACCCCAAATCTCATCCTCCCCAGGTGCCATCCTCAAAGCTCCAGGAATTTACCAAGTTGGCATTGGTACCCCTACTCTCAACTGTTTCTGGACACTGACCCCCTACCCCCTGGAGTTATTTACATAACTTTGGAGCAACATGGAGTATTCCAAGTATGTGCTGCTCCAAAGGCATGTAAATAACTCCCTCAGGTGGGCATTTTAGAGTCTGACTGTAGAGTCTGACATGTGACTGTAGAGAAAAAAAGCTAGATTCTGGAAATATATGTATTGTGTATTAGGGCTCGAAGTTCAGTGCTTTACTTTCCCTAAAAGAGCAAATAGCAACTATTCACTTCTATAGCAGAAAGGGGCATACTGGGAGATGAAACTCTGAGGGCCTTTTCTCACTAGCTTTCCCCCGCGGTTTACACCGAAGCTAGCACCGGAGCTTCTGGTCAGTTTCCCACCATTTGCCCCGTGCTCACAATGTTCCAGCAGGATTTTCTTGCTCCAGGGAAGCTCCGGAGCAGTGCAGTGATACTCTGGAGGAAATTGTGAGCACGGGGCAAATGGTGGGAAACTGACCAGAAGCTCCGGTGCTAGCTTCGGTGTAAACCGCGGGGGAAAGCTAGTGAGAAAAGGCCCTGAGTGATTCCAACCAATGTGAATCAAGCTGGATTCAATATAGCCCCAGCTCACCATCTGCATTGTACCACCCCGGCTTCTAATTCTTGGTTATGCTACAGTGCGACGTACTGTGGGGAACTAGATTTTATATATTCATTTCATTTAAATTTAAGTCTGTGAAACATTCCAAATACTCAAATGAACAGAAGGAAAAATGAATGTTTGACATCATATCTTCATAATAATTGTGTTTGTGGTGAAATTGTTCTTCTAAAAATCTTCCTTGCTATCTGACCTGAGATTTCATCAATACATTAAAATACTCCATTATATACTTTCCTGTATCTCTTCTTTACTTGTGTTTCTTCTAATTTCAGTCTCCCATAATGTTAAAGTGCTACATCTCACAATTAGTTAAACTGATATAACCACTCACAGCCTTGTATCCTAGACTTTGCAGAGAAGTTTATTGACCTGTAGGCAACAGGTATTAATGCATTTATAATAACCCGTCACCCCCATAGGACATGCTATAATTCACAAATTTTATAACTAGGCTGGGTATTATTCCTGTATTAAGGATGCTAATTCACCATGAGATAAATCTTTCGCTTAACTACTTCGGTATTGATAATCTGAAATAACTATGACTGCGGGTGTCAACAATAAAACAGCAAGGGCAAATGATTTCTTTTAAAGAACCATAATTTCCATTCATGTTATTTTTAAAGAAAATGACTTGTATGATCTAGAAAGAGAATAATAACTTTATATTCTGGTTTTAAATATGTTTACTCAGACATTCTCTGTGACTTCAGCTGCTCATCTGCAGCTTGAAATCTGGGCCTATAAGAATATACACTGCTCACCAGAATTGTGCAGTGGACAAAGAGTTGTATTTGCATATGGGAGAATCAGGTCAAACACTCAGCCCTAAAGCCCACTGGATGATATTGAGGATGTCACTATTTTTAACACAACAGAATGAACAGGGAAAGGGCCATGGCTCAGTGGTCCCAAGTTCAACTCCCAGCATCACCAGTTCAAAGGATTAGGTAGTAGGTGGAGAGAAAGACCTCCGCCTGAGATCTTAGAGAGTTGTTAACAATCAGAGTAGACAATACTGACCTTGACTGACCGATGGTCTGACTCAATATAAGTCAGCTTCATGGGTTCATATGAATTTTGTGAGAATAAAGTTGATTTATTGGAAAGTACTGTGTTTAATCAAAAGCAGGGGTCCTTTCGTAGAAAAATAGGTGCAGGAGCTCATTAGCATAGCTCATTAGCATAACTCATTAGCATATGCCACGTCCCCTGACATCACTGGAAGTGTGTCAAAAAGGGAATGTCAGTTTCAGCCCCATTATACCCTATGGGCCATTGAAATCAATGGCAAAAACTCATAGGGTATATGAGGGGCTGGAGGAAAGGGGGTTTGAGGGAGAGGCTCCAAATTTGCAGAATAGCTGCTGGGACCTCTCCCCCTAATGCCCACCAAGTTTCAAAAAGATTGGACCACGGGGTCCAATTCTATGGGCCCCCAAACAGGTTGCCCCATTCCCTCCATTGTTCTCTATGGCGGGAAAAAATGTTTCTTTTTTTCCACCATAGAGAACAATGGAGGGAATGGGGGCAACCCGTTTGGAGGCCCGTAGAATTGGACCCCCAGGTCCAATCTTGAAACTTGGTGGGCATTTGGGAGAGAGGTCCCAGAAGCTACCCCGCAAGTTTGGAGCCTCTGCCTCAAACCTCCTCCCCTACAGCTGCTTTTAAAGTTGCCACCGAATTTCGGTGGCAATTTGGCGGTGGGCTGAATTAGATCAGAGAATCTGATTCGGCCCGTGGCTGCCCTACTGCTCCTCTTGAGCTGGCGGACCTGCGCTCCGCCTTGCTCCGGCCCCAATGGACCCCTGATCAAAAGTGGCATAAAACCCACAGATCCATGGTAAGGGTGCTACTGGCATTCAAGGTTGTTCCAGCTGACAGTCCCCCTCCCCTCACTCCAGCTTCTAGCTGGCATCATTGAGGGTATCAGAGGAAGATAAGCATAGGATCCATAATGCATGTGTGTAAAGTGCCATCAAGTCACAGCCAACTTATGGCAACTCCATCAAGGGGCTTTCAAGGCAAGTGAGAAGCAGAGATGGTTTGCCATAGCCTACTTCTTTAGGGTCTTCCTTGGTGGTCTCCCTTCCAAGTAATAACCCTGCTTAGCTTCTGAGATCTGATGAGACTGGGCTCTGCTGTGACACCTTCTTTCCAATTCATAATGCTCAGGGTAAAAAAGCTTCCTGTCCTGATCTGGGTGGTGACTTTTCAATCACTTTCTTTAGGATCAGGCACACTACACTTCAAACAAATTTGGGACTGTAGGAGGAGGTATGTTCAGTGGGAGGAACTAGTTTTTTTTGGGGGAAACCCTCTTTTATTAATAAGATTTCTTTTAAAGTGTACATATGATAAAATCAACAACAATTATGACAAAAACATAGAATACAAAACAGGAATAATTTAAAACAACTAAAAAAAGAAAAAATAACAATAAAAAATATGAGAATGTTAGGCACCCCCCCTGCCAAATCTTTGGCTTTTACCCTTTGACTCCTGCCTCTCGCCATGCCCAGACTTTAAATGCAGTGCAGAATGGAAAAGACAAATGCTCAAGTCTAATTCAGCTGGCTTTGATATTCTCAATTCTCTCCTTCCACTGTGCAGTTCCAAATTTTCCTCTTAAAAAGCCCCAAGGAACGCGATGCTGGCTGCACTGGCATCCCTTTTGAAGATGTTGTCTGAAGGTTGAACTGGATCTGAGGCGGCCAAATGATGCACTACGCTCGGGGATCAAAAGGAGATGCATGTAGAATATTGTTTGGAACATGACAAATAGTAAAAGAAAATGCCAAAGAGCTTGGAGCAGAGAGAGGTGAAGGTTGGGCTTCTGAGAAAAGCTAAGCATGGCAGGGAATGAATTACTCAGATTTTAAGGAAGGTTGTAAGCAAGTCTGACAAAACAGGGATAAATGACTGATTAGTTCTTTTGATGGAGATCTGTTTATGCCATAGTTGTTTGCAAGGCTCAAGAATAGGGTTGCCAAGTATCTCCTAGTGACTGCCAGGGAGGGGGGGGCTTACTAGGAGAGAGAGGAAAGCCCAGGCGACATGACAGTGTTACCTCTGGTGCACATAGGAAGTGATGTCATCACACTGTGATGTCACAATGACACTTTGATATTTGGGCAAAAACTCTATAGTAAAAATGGTTTCTACCACAGAGAAGAAACCTTGAAAATAATCATTCTGAAATGTTATAGTGATATTATGGTTTGTGGCCTTCAGCCTATCCCATGCCCTTTTGGCCCCCTGGTAAAGTGTATCCAGCTCCCACATCTGCTTGAGCTCCAGCCATAAGAGTCCACCATTTTATTTTCTTTACAGTTATGGGTCAAGGTTTTGCAGCCTGCACACCTTCAGGATTAAAAGGTGGATAAAAGGGAGGGATTCTTGAACACCTGCCAGTTCAGCTCACTTCCAAGTTACCAAAGGCAATCAGGCAGCCAATTTATCAATGGGCTGTTCACAACCTGTTCAAGACTCCTCTCAGGAGCAAGCTTCTTGTAGCCATCAGAACGTGACTCATTCATCAGCTGGGAGTCTGCTTTTGATCTCCTGCTGGGGAAATCTGGGGAAATTGCTGATGGTGCAGCAATTGTTTTTGGCAGTGGGGGTGGGGTATCTGGAGCTGACAGCTGATCAGCTGGAAGCCAGGTTCTTATCTCCCATCCTGGAAACTGCTATTTCCCAGACTGGCTGAGATAAAACAAACATAGCAAAAAATAAAATAAAAATAGAAGACCAGCTGACTTCCCTTCTCTTCTCCCCATCCCAAGCTGTGAGGTTTGGGCTGTAGAGAACAGGAGAGATTATTCCTGTTCTCCATGGCCAAAGTGCTCAGTTTAGGGATGAGGAGAAAGAAGAAGGTTGTTTCTCCTCTCCACCCCAAGCTGTTGGCTTTTGCTGAAGAGAAAATGAGAGAAGGAAGGTTATCTTGAGAAATTAATGACCTCTTTAGTCAACCTCATAACTAGACAATTTTTGGTGGGGGCAGGGGTCCTGTGGGGCCGGAGTGAGGTGGAGCAAAGCTCTGCCAGCTCAGGAGCAGCCACTAGGGCAGCCACGGGCCGAATCAGATTCTCTGATCTGATTCGGCCTGCCGCCGAATTGCCGCCGAAATTTGGTGGCAACCTTAAAAGCGACTGGAGGGGAGGGGGTTTGAGGGAGAGGCTCCAAACTTGCAGGGTAGCTGCTGGGGCCTCTCCTCGAAATACCCACCAAGTTTCAAGACGTTTGGACCTGGGGGTCCAATTCTACGGGCCCTCAAACAGGTTGCCCCCATCCCCTCCATTGTTCTCTATGGTAGGAAAAAAGTAACATTTTTCCCACCATGGAGAACAATGGAGGGGATGGGACAACCAGTTTAGGGGCCCATAGAATTGGACCCCATGGTCCAATCTTCTTGAAACTTGGTGGGTATTTTGAGGAGAGGCCCCAGCAGCTACCTTGCAAGTTTGGAGCCTCTCCCTCAAACCCCCTTTCCTCCAGCCCCTCATATACCCTATGAGTTTTTGCCATTGATTTCAATGGCCCATAGGGTATAATGGGGCTGAAACTGACATTCCCTTTCTGACACACTTCCGGTGATGTCAGGGGATGTGGCATATGCTAATGAGTTATGCTAATGAGTTATGCTAATGAGCTTCTGCACCTCTTTTTCTACTAAAGGACCCTGGGTGGGGGGCACTGGATGGAGGGGGGCACTGGATGGAGGAGGGGTGGGGGAGAAAAAGAATGGAGGGGTGAACATGTGCACGGCAGAGGAAGGGGTGAGGAGGGGCGGGCTGGTGTGCTGGGCAGACAGATACCTTTGCATTTTCAGAAGCTGTGGGGTGGGTCTGGCAGAAAGATGTGGGGTGGGAGCCCCCCTGCAACCCCAGCATCCCCTCAAAAAACAGCTCCTCAGAGGGGAGACCTGCCTGCTCCTTCCTTCTTCCATCTTTTCCCAGAACTAGGAGTCAGCTAGACTGAAATTGAAGTAGAAGAAAGTAGCCCTCCCATCTGCCTTGGTCCTCCTTACACCCCTTCCCTGAAGTCGCCTGGAGAAGCCTTACCAGGCAGCCTGAGATGGATGGAGCAGCAGGCTGTAGTAGACAACCGGGATGGAGCTCAAGCCACAGCCAGATGGGGAGCTGTTGCGGATGTGGACGTGGTTGTGCCCCATGGACTCCAGTGGCCCCCTGTACTGCCTCATAGGGTCCATGTCCACCTGGGGGCTGCCAATGCACAGCATCAGCCACCAGAGTTTTGGGGTGCCGGTTTCAGGCAACTTGCCAGTCCTGCCCTGCCCTGCCCTGCCCGACTCAATTGCTGGCTGGTGGACAACAGCCAAGAAGTGCCCTGCAATGCCTGCCCAACCTCACCCCACCACCTCACCATCCCTGCGCAGTGCTCCCATGCAACTAACACTCACCTCAGCTGTGGGCATTGCAAATTCGGGAGGGGGTATCGCCCTGTGGGCCTCGCACTAGCTACGGCCTTGTCTCTAGTCATGGGTTAATACTTTTGTCCAAATGAATATAGTTGGGTCCACCTTGTTCTCTCTTCCAAGCAACAGTCAGTAGCCTCTTAACTCCTGAGTTATGTTTTTGGCCAATTGTTAAAACCTCATACAAGGGCATATACATGACAGAGTAGAATTCAATAGTCGGTGTTGGATCTAAACCATGAGATTGTGTCCAGAGGTACCATTCTGATCACGGAAAAGCTTTTGATTCACAGAAGGCTCCTTCTGTGAACAGAAGGGAACATTTAGATCAACCTTGTAGTCTGGCTCCAATTCAGTGACTAGGAGTTATATTGTCATTGCTATTCCACACAAATTCCAGTTATATTCCCAAAGTTACACAGGCTTTTGGGGAGTAGACTGAATGTTGCTGTAGACACTCAAATTCTTGCTATTTTAATGACCTACTTTAACAAATGTATCTTTAAAACTGATTTATTTAAATCCTGCTAAATGACCAGCCTGCTAAATGATAGAATATTGCACATTTCTTCCCAGTGAACTCCTCTGACCTTATTATTTAATAATTAATTCAGAGATGTGGAAACAATGGGAACAGATGTGCGTTTTTCCCATAGTGCTTCAGAAAGTATGTCATAAAAAGTACAACAGCACATACAAAAGGCCCTTAAGTAGATGCAATATGCAGTTTCTTATGTACAAACCAAGGAGTCCTGGGAATATCGCCAGACAGAACTGAATTAAAGAATTTCAGCCATAAAGATATTTTCCTTGGATTTTATTTCTTTTGTCTTCTCTTGTGGATACTCAATATGCGTACCCTAATGAGGTAACATCTCTGCATCACATAGGCAGGCACAATAAACCACTGTAATAGTGGCTTTGTCTGAATTTTAACAGAATAGCTTTGTCTGATATGGTTCTTTCCCTGGAGATGTTGTTTCTGAAACAGCCCCTAAGGGAATTTCCCCTTAATGTACTGATTCGAGAGTGACTCACCACCAGCCTTCTTGCTTTTTATGTGAGAGAGATCTCTCCCTGTGCTCTTTAACAGCTCTTTCCAACTCTGCATGTTTTCCAGTCTTAGAAAAGTCAGTCTTTGAGGACAAACTCAGGATTAATATTCCTCCAGCTCAAGTGTGAGGAATTAACAGAGGGGCCACCTCTATGCTGTCACAGCTCAGGTTGCACATTACTAGTGTTAATATTATTTTATGAAAAGTACTGGTCTTGATTATGAGCGAAGAGCTGTTTTCCCAATTTAGTCCACAATTCTGTCTTCAACAAGATGCTTCTGAGAAGCTCCCAAGAAGTGCATGATGGCAGAAACCTGGTTGGTTATCCCAAAATATGTTACCCACAAGAACTCAGAAACTCTACATAAGCACAATGGCTACTGGAAGACCTGCATTTCATGTGTCTAGTACTTTCCTTTCTCTTAGAGCAGGGGTGGGCAAATTGCGGCCCGGGGGCCACATGCGGCCCGCCACAGAGTTTTTTGCGGCCCACCAAGACAGTCGGCCAGGTGGTGTGATAGGGTACATTTGTCTCATTAAACTGATTCTAAAATTAAATGTGCTTGCAGCTATAGATGATATGAAATTAGCACAATAAATAAATTGAATAAAACTACCACTATTTTATTTATATTTATTGATTTTTAGGATACAATTTATACCTTTTCTGAAATGCAAAGTTAACTAATGAATGCAATCATTTTAAAAGGTGCAGCCCTCCGCTAACCTCCGCTCCCACAAAGTGGCCCCCGAGCCAAAACAATTGCCCACCCCTGTCTTAGAGGCATTCATTTATTTTGGTATTTGGACCAGAGACTTCTTGCCCACTTGGTGAGAACTGTGGTCCTAGATCTGTGCCTTTGTCAACAACAAAATAATGTCATTATAAGACTTATGTACAGTCCCTCTTAATTTCTAGCCATTTATAGGCCATTCCACACAGAGAAAGGATGGGTGAAAGAACACAAAATGTACTGCTGCTTTAAACAGGAAAAATGAATGTGTAAGTAAAAGTAAATGGTAAAGGTTTCCCTTGTTCAAAAGCCAGTTGAATCCAGTGCTCATCTCTGTTTCCCAGCCAAAAAGCCAGCGCTGTCCAAAGACTTCTCCATGGTCATGTTCCCACCAAAGCAGTACCTATTTATCTACTTGCAATTTCTTGCTTTCGAACTGCTAGGTTGGCAGGAGCTGGGACCAGACAGGAGCTCACTCGGTTACATGGCACTAGGGTCTCAAACTGCTGAACTACAAACCTTGCGGTCTGCAGCTCAGCATTTTAACCTCTGAGCCACTGCGGCCCCTAAATGTGTCTATGTGAGCATGCAATAATTTCAGAATTAGAGTTTCAGAATTTTTTTTGGCTATATTAAAATTGGGTTAGAGTAGAATGCAGTAGGGCTGTGGTGGCTCAAGTGGTTAAGACGCTGAACTGCAGACTGGAAGGTCGGTAGTTCATCAGTTCGAGATCCGAGTGCTGCATGACGGAGTGAGCTTCCGTCTCTGGTCCCAGCTCCTGCCAGAAATTGCAAGTAGATAAATAGGTACCACCTTGGTGGGAAGGTAACAGCATTCCGTGCGCCTCGGCATCTAGTCATGCCAGCCACATGACCACGGAAACGACTTTGGACAGCGCTGGCTCTTCAGCTTGGAAACGGAGATGAGCACCACATCCCTAGAGTCATATTCGACTGGCTTTTGAGTAAGGGAAACCTTTACCTTTACCTAGAATGCAGTACAGAGAACATTTCTCAAAAAAGAAAAGGCAAGACTAGAAAATCTGCTCTCTCTTACTTGATACCCTTTTTCTCTTTACCATGAACCTTACACAACCAGTACTGCTTAAGACACGGCTATACTCTCTTCCTAGATTTTTCTTTAAACTAGAATATTTTTAGGATGATAACAAATGCTTATAGAAAACACTAATTTTCCATGAACTTGAATGTAATTACGTTTAAATGGCTTCATGGCAGTTTTCCTTACTGACAGTGAAAGAATTTGATGTTTAAATTTTATTTCCAACTTTTAGCTGAATTTACTTCTTTAACTCCTGAAGAAATATACACAAGTTAATCCTCTTAAAGGGCAAAAAGTTCACATTTTTTTTGCACATAGATTAAGCATAAGAAAATAAGAAGACCAAATGTCATGAATAATTGTCCTAGGAAAGTTAAAGCATTGATATGGAAATTAAGCCTTGTCTTTTCAAATAATATCATGGTGTAGGATTAATTCATTCAGACCATCAGTGCGATTCACTAATCCAGCCTTTGTGTCTGCACTAAAAGGTTTGTTTTTTATTTAAATATTTACAATGTAATCTCTCCTTATAGTCAGTAATATGGATTGTTCTCATAATACTATAATAGGGGCATTTTTGCAACCAGAACAAATAGCTAATCTCCATTTCAAATAAGTACATACAGGCCTGTGGAAAAACTGATTTCTGTTAATTCTTTGTTTATCTATCTTAGGGCACATCATCCCTTGTTTCTTGTTGAGAGGCAGTGTACCTCTGAATACCAGTAGTGGGACAAGCAACAGGTGAGAATTATTGCTTTGATTCCCTGTTTGTGGACTCCCAGGGAACACCTGGCTGGTCAGTGTTGGGAATAGAGTATGTGATCAAATGGACCATGACCCTCATTCAGCAGGACTCTTCTTCTTACCTCCCTGCATACTTGGGTCAGCAGAGCACAAATGTCAGTGCAGGAAATATCCTTGGATAAGCAGGTATCTTTTTCCTAGAATAAATGTTATGTAGAAGAGAGAAGACAGACCTACAGAGAACACTGCTCTTGGTGTTCCTAAGGTTGACCTTCTCAATTGTGTGTGTATGTTTGTGTCTGGGAGGACTAGGACAGATTGAAGAGACCTGCCTACATGTACTACAAAGTTAGGAGCACTGAGACATTATACCTGTTCCTCAAATAAGAGCCCTGTGGATATCTTCAGTTTTCTAAAAATAATAGGTTGTCTTCATTCTGGCTTTATATAGACTTAACTATGGACGTTAATAGCAACTTTGAGAGATAGTGGTCCCTTCCACATGGACCTATTTGCCACGCTAGAGGGACGCTTCATCGATGGATCAAACTAGCGTGATCACACCACCACATCTGGGAAGCATCCCACAACCGTCGGCAAGCCGGGGCAAACCAATTTGATCTGGCAGAGAAGTGGGGTAAAAAGCAACTGGCAAAAGACCGGTAGCAAATGGTTTGCCACGGCCCACAGCTGGACTTTCGCCGTGTGATCACGCCAGCGCAGAAGTGTGGCATCGCGGATAGCATGATCACACGCTACCCCGAAGCCATGCTGTTGTTTTTGTCCCCCTTCTGTGTGTGCACATCATCAAAAGCCCGTGGGGGGGAAGAACGAGTCATCGATCCCCCCTTCCTTTGTTCCAGCGAAGCATCGATCCCCCCTTTCTTCTAGCGAAGCATCCATTCCCTCCTTTCTTCCAGCGAAGCATCCATTCCCCCCCTTTCTTCCAGCTAAGCATCGATCTCCCAAGTAAGCACCTCAGAAACCCACCACACACACAAAAAAACCACTCGCTTACGGTTGTGTCTGATCACACAGCGGCAGTTTGCCCCGACAGGTCCACGGAGTTGTGTGATCGTGCAACTGCGGGGCAAATAGCGCCGGGGCAAAAAAGCCTCGATTCCCCTCCGAATTATCCTGCTCGTGTGGAAGGGACCATACTCTGTTCTGGTAATCTGGGCTGCATCCAAACTAAATTTTCTTCTAACAGTAATGGAGCCCCCCTACAAACTCTTCCTTCATGCTGCAGACCTCTGACTTCCCTCTGTTCCCCAGGAACAGCATTGTAGGGAGATCCATGAGCTTCTGTGGGAAGGGGCAGGGCAGAAAAGTTCTGGGCCTTTGCCCAAAATGCCTTCTGTTAACAGAAAAATTAGTTTGGATCCAACCCTATATGAGGAACATAGGAAGGAGATGGTTCATGACAGAATTACAAGATCTGATCATGCTCCTAAGAATGCGAAGTGCATTCTTCCTGCAGGGCTAGTTGTAGAGACCTGGCAAGATCTCTCCTTCCTCCAAAGAGAGTATACTGATGACCCAGATCTGTAGGTCTTCTTAACTCAATCTTTCTCAACAAATACTCAGTTTGGAGCACCAAATAAAGATTCTTATAATATTCTGAGTTAAACTTGGTTAACATTGCAAGTAGTTATGGTCCCTGAAGCCCTATTTAACAGGGATACACAATTGGATAATAACTAATCAGAGTTCACACCAGTGTTGCACTGTTCACTGATATGGCTAGTATAATTAATATGAGCAGGGCTTTTTTTGTAGAAAAAGCCCAGCAGGAACTCATTAGCATAATAGGCCACACCCAACAGCAGAAACTCATTAGTGTATTAGGGAACACCCCCTGATGGAGCAGCTCATTAGCATATTAGATGGGGGGCTGGGAAAGCACAGGCCAGGCATGGGGAGGGAAGGAAAGGCATTTTCAATGTGCCTGGGTTCCCCGCCTGCCCTTTTCCAGCTGGACATGTCAGCTAGAGAAGGGAAGGCGGAGAGAAGCTTTTCCTTCTCAATTTCACTTTCAGCTGAGGGGGGGGGGGTGAAATTGACAAGGAAATCCCAACAGGCTCCCCAGAGGGAAAGATGGCCTTTTAACATGCCACCTTTTCCTCTTGTGTGTACCATGGGGAGGGCAGTGTGCTCTGTAGCCACACATGCCAGAGGTTTTGGCGGTAGGCGTGGTGAACTCAGGAGCCAGCCAGAACTCCATTCCTGTGCGTTCCTACCCAAAAATAGCCCTGAATATGAATAAAATTAATGACAGCTAGTAATATTTTATATTTAGATTTGGACATTATTCTGGCACTTGGTTGTCTGGCTTCAAGTTTAAGGAAGATGGATTGTGAGAAAACAGTGAATTATGAAACCGAGTGATGTTTATTAATCTGCAGAGATACACCCTGCTCTTACTACATGATTCCACTGATAAGGGCAGGGGTCCGTTGGAGCGGGAGTGCACAGGAGCGCAGCTCCGGGAGTGAGGAGCCCAGGGGGCGGGCACATGACCAAGCCCCGCCCCCTCCTCAGCTTCCCCGAGCAGTGCAGAGGCGCAGCGCCCGGGGAAAGCCCTGCTAGGGTCTTTATTGTTTTTAATGTTTTGTTTTAATATTGATAATTTTATCATTGTTCCTTTTATGACTGTGTGCTGCTTTTCCAGAGACTTGCTCAAGGTGGCATATAAATTTCCTAAGTATACCATTTTTTATCTGGGCACATGGCACATAAGTACTGGAGAAATTTCACTAACCCTTCAGCAGCTTCCACCCCATCAGTTTGGTGTAGTGGTCAGGAGTTGGACTCTAATCTGGGAGAACTGGGTTTGATTCCCCACTCCTCCACATGCAGCTGCTGGTGTGACCTTGGGCCATTCACAAGTTCTCTCAGAGCTGTTCTCTCATGAGCAGTTCTCAAAAGACCTCTCTCAGCCCCACCTACCTCACAGGGTGTCTTGTTGTGGGGAAGGGAAGGGAAAAGGATGGGTGGTGAACATGTCCTGGGTATCTCAAGTCTACTTGAAACCTGGTGGTTTCAAGGGAGCAGGAAGAGAATGAGGGTGTGTTCTTTACACTTATTTTTATTGCACAAAGTATTAGATGGGGAAGGGAATGGAGGAAGAGCAGGTCAGTTTCACTCACCTGTGGAGTGGAGCCTGAGGGGTGGATGTTGCCTTCTGACACACTTCCAGTATTTTAAGGGGTGTGGCATATGCAAATGAGTTATGCTAATGAGCTCCTGCACCTCTTTTTCTACGAAATGACCCCTGGATAAGGGACTATCTTTCCAAAGTATTATTTATTCAGGCTACTGCTGGTTCACTGGCTTGGAGTGCTTTGACTTGATTCTATATAAGCATTGCTTTTTCTTTGAGTGTGTAACCCAGGTGCTGGAACCAAGGGCAAGTACAAGGTCTTGAGTCTCCTTTTTTTTAAAGCTCCCCACACACCTTGCTTAATGCAAAACAACCATATTTATTTTAACTACAGTTGCCAAGCTCCAGGTGGTGGCTGGAGAGCTCCTGCTATTATATCTGATCTCCAGGTGACAGAGATCAGTTCACCTGCAGAAAACGGCTGCTTTGGAAAATGAAATCTATGGCATTAAAGTCCCTCCCCTCCCTGAACCCCACCCTCTTCAGGCTCCACCCCCCAAATCTCCAGGTGTTTCCCACCCCAGTGGTGGCAACCCTAATTGTAACAGAAGAAAGTACAATTTGCACGACTGGATATGGTACTCCCTCTCCAAATGGCTCTCCCCTTTTAAACCAAATGTCCAGAGTATGGAGATAAGGGATGGCCTATCAAGAGAATGAATGAACCTTACACATGGTTCATTTAAGAGTGCAGCTCTTAGCTAATGTCCTGGATTTTGAAAGTAGTGTCCTCTGGCAAACTTTGGTTTGGTAGTCCCCATGGTCCTGCAACCAATGTTATTTTCTTGCAGAATCTGGCATAGCCAGGGGTAACTGTCACAGTTCCTTGGAACCAAGTCACCCATCTGAAGCAAAGTTCTGAGGGTCAGCCTCCTCTCTAAGAAGTGCTTTCAAATAACAGAGGCTAGGAGGGCCCCAAGTTTCTCCCCCACTTTTTAATATACCCAGACTTTCAAAATTGGGTTGCCCTAGTCAAGATTTATAAATCAATCATAATTTTGTCCTATAGGGACAAAAGGGTTGAACAGCAGATTGAATGGTTTGGATGTGGGAGACCCAGGCTTAGATTGCTGTCTGTCCTGGATAGGCTTGCCAACCTCCAGGAAGATTCTGGAGAGCAGGGAATTACTACTGATCTCCAGACTACATAGATCGGTTCCCCTAGATAAAACTGCTGCCATGGAGGATGGACTCAGTGGCATCGTACCCCACTGATATCCCTATACCCTGCCCTCCCCAGCCTCCATCCCTAGATCTCCCAGAATTTCTCAACCTGGACTTGGGAACCCTGGCCCATGGACCATACAAGAATATGTCACAGTCAGTAAGCCTTATCTGCATTTATGTTAGCGTGCAAAGACAAAAGAGAAATATTACACATTGCTTCATATACCAAAAATTCTAGAGAAAAGGTTATACTAGTAAAACATTTCAGTTGTTATTCATTTAAGGTCTGTATTTAAACCTTATTAGATTCAGTGAAGCAGACTACAGTTTTCTTGAAAATCCCAATAGTACACACAGCTGGTTGGAAGTTCATTAGGAAAATTAACAAAAGCAGACAGGCAATTACCAGAAGCCCAAGCAGATATTTTTGGGTGAAGTAACTGCCCTCCATCTCCTACTTACTGCACGAACAACTGCAAATTTGTAGGAGAAAGCAATCACTCCCCCACTTCAATTATACGGAATAAGGTCACTAGAGGGATTTCTGCAGCAAGTGCTCTCTAGTAAGTCTAATCAAAGCATAGAGCAGTGAGTCAAAGCAGAACAGACACAGTCTCTTAAGCAAAACGATGATTATTTTAAGCTTCTTGAAAGTGAACCAAGAGGGAAAACAGTAGCAATTAACTTACCAGAATTCTTTGTTTATATTTTCTATTTTAATTTTAAACTTAATTTCCCTACATGGTGACAATCATGTGGGGAAAATATCATTTCTGAACTCACCATCTATCTTTGCTTCCTCCCTTTGCCTCTATAAAGTGTCTCCTGGCTCCCAGATTTCCAGTGTCACAGCTGTCTACTTAAATCTGTTCCCTCCTAGATCTTTACCTGCATCTCTTGTTTCATCTTCTTGGCTTCCCTTTTTTCTTTAAGATCTCCTCATCGTAAAAACTCTAACTACACTCTGCTCCAACTTCTCCCCAAATTCCTACTTATCAGTTGTTCTTTTTTGCATTTTTAATGTAACTTTTTTGATTGTGTGAAGAAAATAATAACAATCAAGTGATCTTGTTAGTGGTTGCTGCTGAAGTTGATTTGCTAGTGGGAACAGCAAGCCACTGCTGTGGGCCCACCCAAGGAGAGGGGAGGAATTCTTTTTTTTTTTTTTTAATTGATGGAGAACTTGTGGTGGAGACAAGTATACAGTTGCTGACTGGCTACTGTTACATTAGTGTTGTGTACTCGGTTCAATGCATGGAAGGTCTGTACTTCAGCGTAGTGATCAGCATGCTATACCGGCTGAGATGGCCAACTATATACAACTCCTAGGACACACCCAAAAGTCCTATTGGTGGGTTTGATTTTCCCACCATAGTTCTTATTGGAGGACTTGCAGTGGTCTAGGATCCTTGGCCCCTATTGTGCCTAGGAGCCAAGCTCGGACTGTATGTCGCTGGCGCCTGGCAGTGGTCAGCGGACGTAACAATTAGTCTCACCAGGAAAAAAAAGCCTGCCTAAGAGAGAATAAAGCTCTTTTTATTTAACCTTCAGATCATCAGTCATGACTCAGTTATTTATCAAGAATATTCCACTACAAAGAATACAACCTGCTTAGCACTCAAACCTAAGAAACAACTAAAATTTACATTTGCATTTTCTACTGAGTCCAGAATGATCGAAATTGAATTTAGAATGATGTCACAAATCCCAGTACAGTGAAATAACTAATACTGTTTTCAACACATATTGGCTGTGGTCACACATACTAAATAACCATTTTCAATGCACTTTCTAAATGGATTTTGCCAGTTCACACAGTAAAATCCAGTTGGAAAGTGCACTGAAAGTGGATTGAAAGTGGATTATTTAGTGTGTGTGACCACAGCCCCAGTCTCTTCTCCCTTTCATCAGAAGTCGAGGGGAATAGGAAACTCTGTAGTTTCCTATTCTGATGATTCGTAGAGAGGTATGACTTCACTTCCAGGTTTTCCCCAGAAGTGACATCATACTGTTGGCCCAACAGCATTTTTTTTCTCCTGCTACTTCTTCAAATGACAGTAGAAAATGAGAACTGTGGGCAGACAATCTGTCACTCCTAGTATGATGATGGCAGCCCTGTTCCATCCCTTCTTTGAAAACATTTCCTGAACCTGGTAGCTTCCTCTTCATCTTCAGCAAATCAGGGAGCACACCTGTTTGCTTACCTGGATGCATGGATTAGGTAAACTTGTTGGAATTCTGGTAAATGTATTTTTGATATGCCTGGGAGTGGCAAGGTAAAGCCTACCACATATCTCTGTCACTTTTTACATTACCATTCTAAATCAGATGTTATTCGTTGTTAATCTGATTTTAAATAAAACTATACAGGGATGGGGGTTTCATACAGTGAATTTCCTTCCATTAATGAGCCATCTCTGAAGCACTATGGTAATTTCAAACATTGCCACTTTCCCCTCACTTCTTTTCGCCTTGCAATCTTCCTTGGATTTTTTTTTTATGTTCTAATCTAAGGTGAGCATATTGTAGTGCTAAACCACTATACCATTGAGATGCATTGAATTGATGGAGTTAATGCATCTCGATGGTGCCATTATAGCAGTGAAATGCTATAGCAGTTTAGCACTATAGCACTCTCCTTAGAATGTTTTTTTTTAAGTCCAAGAAAGATTGCACAGTGAAAAAAGGCAGGAAAAAGTGGCATTGTAGGAAGCGCTATGAACATTTTTATATGTTCACTGGAAAGCCAGTTTTGTGTAGTGGTTAAGTGTGTGCGGTCTCTAATCTGGGAGAACCAGGTTTGATTCCCCACTCCTCCACATGCAGCTGCTAGATAACCTTGGGCAAGCCATAGTTCTGTCAGAGCTGTTCTTGAAAGAGCAGTTCTTGAAAGAGCTCTCTCAGCCCCACCTGCCTCACAAGGTGCCTGTTGTGGGGAGGAGGAGGGAAAGGAGTTTGTAAACTGCTCTGAGACTCCAAGTGAAGGGCAGGGTATAAATCCAAACTCATCTTCTTGTTCTAAACAGCACACCACAGCAATTCAGAAATGCAACAAAGGGGCTGAAAATGGAAAAAGCAGTTTCCCTCAAAAGCAGATCAACCACGCTTTGCTAACCTTTTTTTAAAAAAAATATTTATTTAATTGAAGAACTATATTATTTGCAACAAAAAAGTACATAAATTGTATATTACATCATCTAATGTATAAAGTAAATTATATCACTTCAACTTATATGTCCTTACATTATATTTATATCTCTTTACATAAACATTTTTTCAGTCTTTCAAAATGATCCTTAATTATGCATTGAAACATACATGATAATTATTAGCTTCCTGAATTCCAGCATTTTCTCTTCTTATTTTAATCTGATAATACAGTTGATTAACTGATAAAGTATACATTGGAGCTCAGAAAACCATTGGGTCTATAGAAATTTACAATGTAAGCTAGAGGAGAACCTTCTTCCCCATCCCATGACTTACAGGCCTCCCAGACCCCAAGCTTTATATATATACTAGGAATAAGGCCCGTTGTGGAAATAAATACAACGGCCTCTAGAAAGAGGCTCTGGGAGAGTGCCCCGGCCTAGGGCACTCAGTGTCAGTTTGCTGTGGCGACCTCAGCTGGGTATACACAGAGTCCACCATTTTCTCCAGGGGAAGATCTCTGCCATCTGAAGAACAGTTGTAATTCAGCGTGATCTCCATTCCTCCCCCAGAGATTGGCAGCAATGGTTCCCCTTGAGGGAACAGGTGGTTTGAAGGGTGGAGTCAATGGCACTGAACCTGTCTGAGGTCTCACCCCTGCTAAAACCTCACCCTCTCCAGGGTCCACCCCTCAAATCTCCAGGAATGTCCCCACCTGGAGTTGGCAACCCTACCTCCCAGGCAACCGTCAATGTATCATTATCTGCTCACTGGCTTCAGCTTTCTATCTCCTCCCCCCTAGAGAGCAGTTGTAATTCTGAGTGATCTCCAGCCCCCAGCTGGAGATTGGCAACAACAGTTCCCCATGAAGGACTTGGTGGCTTGGAGGGTGGAGTCTATGGCATTGTACTTGTCTGAGGTCCCACTCTTCCTCAAACCTCTCTGTCTCCAGGCTCCACCCCTCAAGTCTCCAGGAATTTTCCACCTGGAGTTGGCAACCCTATCTCCTTCCCAGCCAATCATCAACCTCATTCTTCAAGTTTCCATTTCCCCTCCCCCCTGCAGCCTCCACCATGCTCTGAAGCCCTGACTGCTATGTCACATTGGCTATCGTAAAGGGTCCATCTCAGCCAGGTATGAGGACATAGAGTCCACCATTTTCTCCAGGGGAACTGATCTCTGCCATCTGGAGAGAAGTTGTAATTCTGAGTGGTCTCCAGCCCTCACCTGGAGATTGGCAACCATACTTCTCCCGTTGGAAAAGTAGTCTTTCTCTGCAATGGGGACCAAAGCAGCTGACATCATTCTTCTCTACCCCTTGTTGACTTGCACAACAATCCTGTGAGGTAGGTTAGGCTTAAAGTCTGTGACTGGCCCGAAATCACCCACTCAGCAAGAGCCTGGGTCTAGCAGATCCTGCTCTGAAGCACTGATTGCTTATTAGCCAGCCAGCCGTGGTGGAGCTAAGCAGGAGAGAGGGCCTGAGGAATTTCACACAGCCAATATGTTCCGTTTCAGGAACTCTTCAGTAACGGTTTCTGTCAAGCATTTTACACAGAACCTTATTATTACCGGTTCCCTAACGGAACATATTAGCCCTTTCACACAGAAACATGCCTCTCCCATTGGGGAAGTGTTCCTGAGCCGGTTTACCTTGAAACCTCCTCCCAAGCGTTCTTTAGTGCTTGTACTGGTACTGAAGCACTATGGGTGCTGTGTGAAATGCCCCCTGTTTCTGACAGTTTATTCTGACAGTTTATTCTGGGCACGCTGGCAGTGTGCGGGGGAGGGGGGTTATGGTGAAAGTCCATTTTCTTTTCACTGACAGAAGCAGGCCACTGAGGGGACAGTTAGACCCACCTGGCAGTGGGCGGAGGAGAAGAGTGGACCCAGCACACAGTTGGTCCTTCCCCTTCGCTGGCTCCCTCTAGACTCAGGCTGAGATGCTGGCCAGTGGCTCTGTGGGTGGGACTGAGGCAAAGCAGGGAGAGAATACAGCCAGTGGCCAGGGTCCCCCTTTTGAGTGGCAGTCTGTCCAGCCTACTGATTTTGGCGCCCCATGGAATCTTGCTCCTTGGAATTTTAAAACAGCTTTGTATAATAGGAAAGATATTGAGCTAATAAATATGTTGCTTGCTGTTGTGGTAGAACATTACAAAATTACATTATATCAAGCTCTATTTCACCGTCCTCTGTTTCTTCAGAAACATGGAGCTTGCTGCTTTTAACTGGAGTCAACGGTGACTGAGGCTTCCTTTTTACAGCTCGAATTTCAGCTTGCTCTAACTGAGGCAAACCTAATGCAGATAACAAAGCTGATCCAGAAACAGAGTCATATGCAATATATTGAGTTTGCTGATATTCCACAAACATTTTACTTGACCGCAACTGATGGCATTTTATACCTGCTGCCTGAGTTTAGAAATAACAGGTTTTAAGTCTCTTCGAATCTTAAGCATTTCTCAGGGAAGGTCCGGAAATTCAAATATTTTGCTCCTTGAAAATCCAAGGTGCTCTACTGACGTACTTCCATCAGGATTTTCTTCTTAGTCCGATAGTCTGCCAGCTCCACCACTATGTCTCTGCCAGAAGGGGGGCAGCCTGGGAAGAATCTGTTGTTTTGTCTACTCGGTAAGCTCACAGTATCAGTGGTGTCACTCCCTCCACTAATTTTAAAGAAGCAGCCAGCCAGGACACCGTGAAAATAGAAAGGTCAGTTGTTGCTTCAGCATTTGATGCAAAACCACGAAATTTCAAGTTTTTGTCTCTTATGTGAGACTCCAATATCATGATTTTTTCTCTAACCAGCTGTCTTGAGATGTGGTTCCAAGCTTTTTTTCCAGGGAGGTGACTTTCGTTAATGCTTTTGCTTTTTGAACTGTTTGCTTATATTGAGACTCCAATTCCTCCATGTGTTGAGCTAGAGGTGATATCATATCCATCATATCTTGCCTTAGCTCTCGACATTGTCTCCCCAATACTTCTAATAAAGACTTGTGTGTGAGGGGAGAGTCAGCAGAATTTGTATCGCCATTGCCTGGAGAAGCTGAAGAGGTACTGGCAAGTTTAGCCAATGCAAAAAATTCCTTTAGTAAAGGAGCTCCCCTGGCATTCTTTTGATTCTTTTTGCTGTTAGAAGCTTTAGGCAGCATACTTTAGGTCAGGTTTGTTTAAAAATAGTCAATTAGAGTTGATTTAAGAGTGAGAGGTCTGGGAGCAGCCAGTAATGGCTTCTGGTAAGCACCCGATCAAAGCCACACACACCCAACCACGCTTTGCTAACCTGACGCAAGTGGGCTTGTATGAACTGGTAAATAAATTCAGCTATCAGCTGGCTACCAAAATGGGTCTGTCTGAAATGACAGAAAAAAACCTTAGCAGCCAGTTTCTAAAACAGAATACGAAGGCAGTTTGAAAAAGATCTCTGTGTTTCTATTCATTTTGGAATCACAGTGAAGCTTGGCCTCTGCTGCTTTCCCCTTTGGATTTATCTTTGGATTTTTTTGCTGCCTGGATATTTGGATTCCTATCTAGGACTCAGAATAATGCTTGGAAACTGTATAGGTAAGCATCTATATTTCCTGTTTTACTCTTTTACTTTATCACTTCCAATTTTGTTGGCCTTCTTGAGTGATTGTGCAGTGTACGTGGGCATTTGGAATATTTGTATCTCAATCTGGGCATTCTAGTACTGAACCATAATTCCTGCATATGAGGCATTATTGTGGCTGCTTGGGTGTACTCATTCCCCTCAATAAACTGTCTTTGATTTCACCATATTCCAGATCTTGGGACTTCTTCCAAATTTGTACTAGGAGCTTTGTCACTATGTCTTAATCCTTTTGTAGGGTGTGCCCAAGGTTCAAGTGATTTTCTGTTGATTTTCTGCTGTTTTACAGAAACCTTTAAGAGAAATTATTTGGGGCTTTCCTGGAGAATTAGCAAACAGCTTATAACACTAAGAACAGTAGTAAAGAGCAAGTGTTTAAATCTTTTTTAATTGACAGGAACTTTTTCCTAACTAGAAGTAACAGGTGTTTTTGGTGCCAGCTCTTGCAATTGGAAGAAGCTGCTGTAGTAATTAAGTGTCACAGAAAGATTTATGGAAACTTCTGCTTCAAAGAAGGAACTTGAAGATACCTGCCAAGATTCATAGAGTTGAATAAAAGTTCAGTTGTAGTTTGTATGATCTAAGTTTTAAGAGTGCTTTTATAGAAAAGCATAATGGTTAAAAGGTAAATATCTCTGAATTTTTAAAACTAGGAATGAAGGCCTATGAATATAAATGTTTCTGAATAATTATTGAAAAAGAGAGAGCTTTTCTTATGTTGGTAGCAACACGGGCAACAGAGGTAAAATAGATGACAGCCAGAAGAATTACTTCTCCTGATCTATTATGCTTTTAGAATTCTATATAATGTTTTAAAGAAAAATATGTATAAGATATTTGTAAAAGCAACAGCTTTAGCAGTTTTAATCTCTGCTGTAGAGAGTTATTGAGCTTAGGGCAAAAGGACTGTTTGCCTAAAAGAGAAATCATTATACACTCAGAAATGACCAGGTGTATAGAGAACCCAGCCAAAATAGAAGTCAATTGCAGGTTAGCTAAAGAAACTAATTGCGTGCTTTGAACTTTGTTAAAGGAGTACTAAGCTACTAACGAGCAGATGATGTCACAGAAATGCATCATTTCTCTGTGCACATTTGCTCATTAAAAAGTGCAGGTGGATCTTAAATCATGACTCTTGGCATCAATAAAAGGGTCAATTAAAAATACAGAATTGTAGAATGGTGTCTCCTGCTGGTTAAAGTAAGCTAATGTCCTTTAGACAGAAAAAGGTTAAATATTTGTAAAAATATTCTTTAAAATATTCTAATGGACCAAAATAAAAACTAATAGAGTTAACAGATCTAAAGGAGCCTTATGCTTTTATCAGCTTTTAAACACTAAAAGAATTTATGTAAAGGGTTTAATTGTGAAAACAATGCTATTATACTGTATTTTTCCAGAAATGCAATGTATCCATGTATTTTAATAGAAATAATCTGTATTATGAATGCTGTTATGCTTTTATATATGCTGTATTGATGTAGAGGAGCTAATATTGTAACAGAACTGACATAATTTTGTACTTAGGATGAACTCAGCCTGAAAAGTTCATTCAAAAGTGGAGAAGTCTGGGAGTAAAGCCAGAAGAAGTAAACACAATTGTAAATCAAATATAATGAGCATGACGAGCACTACACCTGCACTGTAAAACTTGAGATGCAGCCAAATAACACCTGTTTGCCAAATATGTAATTGATGGACTTTTAAACGAAGGAAAGTGAACTGCGCATGTCTAAGTGATATCAGTGCTGATGTAAAATGAGGAGGAGCAACAAGAGCATATAAGCAAACTCCCGGCTGTAACAAATTGAACACCAACGCTGAATTTCAGCTGTGAGGTGCTCCTTATTTGAATAAATACTTTCGTTACCCTTTACTGCCTGGATGATTGTTTTAACTGTGCGGTTTATTGGCTAGCCACACAAGTCAAAGAACCTTAGCAGCCTCAGGGTGTTGGTAACACTTTTGTTGCTGCTTTTGTTGGTCCTTGCCCAGACTGGGCACACAGCTGAGGGTAAACCTAAGCCAACAGCTTCTAGAAATAAGAAGTGGCAGAAAGAAGGTTTTTGCCTTCATGTTCAAGCTATTATAGTGCAATTTCAAGTCATATTGGACAGTACACCCCACATGGACAAATGTCCAGGGTACACATGTCCTCTGACCACACCAGGCCTTCAGCAGCACATTCCTGTTCCTGGATAGCAACTCTGTTTAAAAATTACATACTTACATGGTGATAACTATAGAAGAAGAAGAAGAAGAAGAAGAAGAGATTGGATTTATACCCCGCCCTCCACTCCCCAAGGGAGTCTCAGAGCGGCTTACAAACTCCTTTTCCCTTCCCCTCCCCACAACAGACACCCTGTGAGGTAGGTGGGGCTAAGAGAGCTTTTTCCCAAGCTGTCCTTGAGGGAACAGCTGGTACAGAGCTACAGCTTGCCCAAGGTCATCCAGCCAGGTGCAAGTGGAGGAGTGGGGAATCAAACCCGGTTCTCCCAGATTAGAGTCCGTGCACTTAACCACTACACCAAACTGGCTCTCAAACTCCCTGCTTCCAACAACACCTTCCAAAGATTGTCAGTCAACAGGAATCCCACCCCCTTCTAGTTCCTCAAAGCAGAGGCACAAGTTCTCAGTAGTGAACTTTGTCATTAGTCATTAATACATATCATAGATGTTTTTAAATATAGCTACCTAATCTTTTTCTGCACTATAATTTAAGGTAACATCTTTTTTGGTGGATGAATAATTCTTTTATACACATGCAGTTGTACCTATATATTCAATCTTTTTTATTATAGCTCCTAGACCAAGTCATAGTGCCAGTTAAAGTTTATATCTTGTTACACAGATTATTTTTGGCAGAAAAAATTCTTAGTATTTACGGGTCAGATCCACAGCTATACTCAAAGGGAGCTTGCTGAGGCAATGACCTAATGCATTTAACAGAATTTCCATGGGGTAATAGTAAAGGTTAATTCATACATGCAGGAAATAATTTCTTTCAATGATGCCAATATCTCTGGTATTTAATATAGTACAAACCATATGGAAATGTAAAAACCCACCACAGCCCCCTCCCAGTAATAAACACAAATTTAGAAGAGCTAAAATATACTAACAAGTCTAAAGTGACCTGCCTTACAAGACTGTATCATCCTCAGTCCCAAAGTGTGTTTTTCTCCTGTCAGTAAGCTAAGAAGACTTTTGCTTCCCCCATCAAGCTGGCTGTCATCATGTCCCTCATTTCAGATTGTCATAGCATATAAATAGATCTATGGTGCAGCTTTATTTGGAATACTGTGTACAGTTCTGGTCACAATACCTCAAAAAAGGACATTGCAGAGCTGGAAAAAGTATAGAGGGGGACAACCAAGATGACTAGGGGGATGGAACACCTTACCTATGAGGAATGGCTGAAGAGTCTGGGACTTTCCAGTTTAAAAAAGAGACAAGTAAGGGGGGGCATTATAGAGGTATATAAAATTATGCATGGGATAGAGTTGACAAAGATAAATTTTTATCCCTCTCCCAAAATAGAAGAATTTGAGGGCATCCAATGAAGCTGATGGGCAGTAGGTTCAGGACAGACAAAAAGAAATATTACTTTACACAGAGAGTGATTATAGTGTGGAATTCAATGCCAGAAGATGTAGAGCTGGCCACAGCAACAAACAGCTTTAAAAGGGGATTAGATAGATACACGGAGGATAAGTCTATCAATGGCTACTAGTCATAGTGACTGAGGGGAACCTCCACATTCAAAGGCACTAATCCTCTGAATCCCAGAGCTAGGAGGCAACATCAGGGGAAGGCCTTGGCCTGTATACCCTGTTGCTGGCTGTTCAGAGGAACTACTTGGCCACTGTGTGATACAAGATGCTGGACTAGATGGATTACTGGTCTGATCCAGCAGGGCTCTTCTTATGTTTTTTAATATTTCTTCTAGGCTTGAATACACATCTAAGAAATTTGTCTTCCAGAAACAATTGGGCCTGTGGTGCCAGTGCTAGTTCTTCCCTTGAGCATTTTAACCTGTTATATGGAAATACAAGCATATGTTTTTTAAAAGGGCAGAAAAACTGGAACTGTGGATCTGGATTCTGATCTCGCTTTAGAAGCATGTAAATGCTGACTAACTCCACTACTTTCAACAAGATATCTTTCTGTTTATTTTCTAAGATGAATGTTCCCATGGCAACAGTAAAAAATTAATTATATGAACCTGTTGTGGTTCAGATGATAGTAATTAAAATGTAAATATAAGCAAAAGTGTAGTATGAAATTTTCTGTTCACATATTTTGCCTTTAATAAAAACCTTAACAAAGGAAATTCTTCATAGTTCTTTGATGCACCGTTAAGGCAATGAGAACGATATGATGGGTGGAATGTTGAAAGGTAATCAAATAGTATGGCAGGGTAATATACAGTGTAGGTATTTATCTAGGAATATTCAGCAAACAGTAGTTACATTTCCCCCCCTTCTTTGACATGAGGGAGCCTTATCTGTGCACTCTTGAGACCAAAAATGAGGCCAGCATTTGCAGTATATCGCTGTAACAGTGTCTGTCAATTAGACCTAAAAGTAGGTGTCCACCATTCATTATGTAATGAATGCTGTAGAATAGGGATGCTGGGCGGGATATTTCCAGGGAGTTTCCTGGCATAAATAGGATTGTTCTCCTGCTACCTCTGGAACTGTACCCAGCCAAGAAGATGGAATTTGTCATCTCATTCCATGCTAGATGAGTGAGTTAAAAAAGCTTAATATACCAATAAACTAGTCCAGTATAAGAAGCCAGAATGTCATGTTATATGTTATAGATTATTTCAGTTATCATGACTGGGCACAAGCAGAGGGGAAATGATTTATTCAGTTGAGATCTGTTTGGAATGATGGGATAGCCCTACATGCACTAGACAGAGGAAGGGAATACCTTAGTGCCCTGCTCATGTTTCATGTACTTGGACTGAGATTAGAGTTCAGTGGTAGAGCATCTGCTTTGCAGTCAGAAGGTCCCAGGTTCAATCCTTGGCATTTCCTGTTTAAAAGATTAGGTGGTAGGTGATGTGAAAGGCCTGAGCACCTGGGGAGCTGCTGCTAGTCTGAGTAGAAGGTAGTTTTTTTTGGGGGGGATAGTGAATTTTGGGGAAACCTATCATTATTGATAAAGCTTTGCCACACTGAGCAACAGAGTAACAAGGGAAATTGATTGATTATGCAGCCAGTCTTGGCCAAATGTGTGTGGGCACCTATCATTAGTTAGATGTACCCTAAGCATTCCTGGATTAGATTCTTGTTAAAAGAAACATTGGGATGGAATGTCATGTTTGCATAGTAGACATAGATTACACTTAAGATAGACAGTAGAAATAATTTTTCTTAAAGCTTAGAGAGGTGGAGCCTGGAGAGGGTGGGATTTGAGGTGGGAGGCAGAAAGAGAGAGAAAGAGTGATGAGATGGGGAGGTGGGGAGGCAGAAAAACAAAGAGAATGATGATGAGTCAGAAAGGGAGAGGAAGTAACACACATGGAGGAGAGAGAGAGAGAAAGGGGGGCAGAAAAGAGAGAGAGTGTGTGAGAGAGGTAGGGGGAGAAGGGAGGAAGCAAAGGTTTCCGCAAGTTTCTTGCGGGTCTCCACTTGTCTGATATTCTAATAGCAAAGTTGGCCAGTGTTTTGATACTTAAATCTGGTAACTGGAGATGTAAATAAGCAAGACATATTTTTCCAGAAACCTTAAAAGGGCCCCAGGCTTGCAGAAAAATGTGAAATCTTAAAAAAAAATGCATTGGTTTTTTTTTAAAGTCATAAATGATAACGGGGGACCCTCTAGCTTTAGCAAACATATTCTGTCAATGGCTGTTGCTAGGCAGCCACAGTATTCCAGGCTGGGTTTATGTGAAGAAAAAGGCAGGGTCCTTTTCAGGACTATTTTGACCTTTGACAGAGGACTCATCAGGGCCAGGACTGGCTAGAGTTGCCAACTGCAAGCTGGGAAATTCATGGAGATTTTGTGGTAGTCTGAGGAGGGCAATGTTTGGGGATGGGAAAGGCCTCAGCCAGATATTATGTCATAGAGTCCTCTGTCCAAAGTAGTCTTTTTTTCTCCAGGAGGACAGATCTCTGTGTCTAGAGATCAGATGTAATTCTGGGAGATAGCCAGGACCCAACGCGAGGTTGGAAACCCTGGGGCTGGAAGCAACCTCTGGTGATTTGATACAACTGACTTTAATGACTCAGGTAGGCCTGGCTGCCTGCTACTGTTCAACAGCAGCCACCCTATGAAAGCCTTTGTGGTATAACAGAACTTCAGAGTAGAGTCTGAGAGACCCATGTTTGAATTTCCATATTGCTGAGGAAGCTGACTGGGTGATTTTGGACCAGTCACATACTTTCAGCTGGAATGGGCACGAACCATGAAACTAACCATGAATAGGTATGCAGGTACTTGAACTGAACTGGTTTGTATCAGTTCATGCACCATTGAAACCCCTGCTTTCTGCTCCTCACTAAAAGTGGTGGGGAGCAAAAAGCAGGGGATAAATGGCTCCAAGCCCTTTCATCCTCTGCCTTCTGCTTGCCACCACTTTTTGCAATGAGCAAAACGCAGGGGGTAAAATGCCTTCCAGCCATTTCACCCCCTGCTTTCTGCTTGTAATGGCTTTTGACAGTGGTTTAAATGACTCTGAACCATTTAACTCCTTGCTTTCTGCTCCTCAGTACTTTTTGTGGGGAGCAGAAAGCAGTGGTTTAAATGGCTCAAAGCCATTTCAACCAAACAGTTGTTTTTAGTGAAGAGCAGAAAGCAAGAGTTTAAAAGGCTCAGAGCCATTTAAACCACTACTTAATGCTCTTCAAAAACTGCCATAAACTGCATCAAAATTTGTGGAAGTTTGTGGCGGCTGTTCTGTTCACAAATATTGCTTCATGAACTACGAGCCTGCCAAAATTCATGACAAATTTTAGTTCATCAGCTGGTTTATGCTCATCACTGCTTTCAGCCAAACCTACATCATAGAGTTGTTGTGTGGATAAAAAGGAGAGGAGATTAAGTTAAGCCACTTTAGTCCCCACTGTGGAGAAAGGTGGAGTATAATTGAAATAAATAAACAATAAATATAGCTGAAGATGTGAGGCAGATAAAACATAGGTTGGTGAATGGATGAGAAGGAGAGAATGAAGCAGGGAAAGGGGAGGGGATATGGGGTTGCCCCGGGCTATTTTTGGGCAGGAACGCACAGGAACGGAGTTCCGGCTGGCTTCTGAGTTGGCCACGCCTACAGCTTCCCCCCACCTTGGCTTCTCCAGGTGCCTCGAGGAAGCCAAGCCAATCCAGGGAGGGAAGGCAGTTTAAACTGCCTCCCCTCCTTGGGTTCCCCAGGCACCCTGCAGCTGCAGAGCACCTGGGGAAGCCAATCCAGAAAATGCCTTCCTTCCCTCGGGTTCCCCATATGCCCTGCAAGCCATGGGGCACCTGGGGAAGCCAATCCTGGGAGGGAAGTGCACTGTCAGGGGTGTGGCCTATTATGCTAATGAGTTCCTGCTGTTGGGTGTGGCCTATTATACTAATGAGTTCCTGCTGGGCTTTTCCTACAAAAAAAGCCCTGGGGCTGCCCATGGGAAGGAAAGAGGAAATAATGAGGAGGGAGTGATACAAGGGAAAGTGAGGTGCTGTACTGGCTTACAGGCTCTGAGTCATTCAGTCCAAGGTCAGGTGTTCAGAAGTCAGGCAAGGCAGAGTCAATAGCTTAGTGTCTATTGTATGCATTGTGTCTACGTCTAACAACCTCTCTTGGCTGGTTTTATAGTCCCATACCTAAGGGTCATGCTTACAACCAGTTGCTCAGAAGCAATCCTGGAACTACTCATCTTCGTTATAAGCAAGCAGCTGGCATCAGTCCAGCAGGAGTGCACTTTGACATCTTGTCTGTAGCTCTGTTCTCAGCATTGGTCTGTGGCAGTTGAAGGGTGTAGATGATACTTGTGGGCTGGGAATGGCCAACTGAGGTTCATCTGCTGAATCAGGGCTGGAGGGTATTGATGGCTCTGCGCCAGCTGTTGGCTGTGAGTTCTGACAACCCTTTTCCTGCTGACCAGCTTCTGTTAACTCAAGGCTGGCTACATGGGGCTTCTCTTCTCCCAAGAATTTTTCTTCTCCTGAGGAGTCCTTGCTACTGCTGATCATAGGCGTCAACTTCAGGGGGGCTGGGGAGCTGGAGCCCCCCCCCCCCACTTTTCCAGGACATGCTGAGCCTCCCCCAGAGACAATGGCCTGTAATGTCTCTGGCCCAGCCCCAGCCTCCCCCGGGAAATTGGAAAGTCTACACCAGGGGTCCTCAAACTTTTTAAACAGGGGGCCAGTTCACTGTCCCTCAGACCGCTGGCGGGCCGAACTATAGTTTTTTAAAAAAACTATGAACAAATTCCTATGCACACTGCACATATCTTATTTTGAAGTAAAAAAACAAAACGGCAACAAGTGGTTAAGTGTGCAGAGACTCTAATCTGGGAGAACAGGGTTTGATTCCCCACACCTCCACTTGCATCTGCTGGATGACCTTGGGCAATCCTGTGTAATACCTGGAAAAATCTGTACCAGCTGTTCTCTCAAGGACAGTTGTCTCAGAGCTCTCTCAGCCCCACCTACCTCACAGGGTGTCTGTTGTGGGGAGGGGGAGGGAAAGGAGTTTGTAAGCCACTCTGAGACTCTAAGTGAGTGAAGGGCGGGATATAAATCCAATCTCTTCTTCTAATAGCCACTCATGGGCTTAAGATGTGTTGACTTAAGAAAGCTGCTTGTTGTCAAAGGGCAAATGGGGGGGAGAGAAGCCTGGCGATTTTTTTTCACTGGGGCAGCATCACACAAACCCACAGACACATCCCTCCTGTTTTCCTGCCTGTTGGGGGAGGGAGCTACACATGCTCAGAGGTCCTTCACTCCTTTATGAAAGGTCCAAAAAAGGGTTGCCAAGGAAAAGCACCCATAAGAAGATAAGAGAGGCCAATGTTGGATCAGGCCAGTGGCCCATCCAGTCCAACCCTCTGTCACACAGTGGCCAAAAACACCAGGTGCCCTCAGAAGGTCCAGCAGTGGGGGCAGGAAGCCCTCCCACTGTTGCCTCCCCCCCCCAAGCACCAAGAATACAGAGCATCACTTGCCCCAGACTGAGAGTCCCTGTTTGCTTCCATTTCTTGGCCCTTTCCCCATCATCATGGAGAGTACACAGGACACCAGGAAAAGTAAGATACACCCTCCACTTTTTCTTATTTCCCTCTCTCTCTCTTGATATGGTTCTCCCCCCCCCCCCCAGAGCTCTGCTCTGCTAACCCCAGCTGCTGGATCTGGCTTTGAGGGTGCCAACCTCCAGGTGGGACCTGTGGATCCCCCAGAATTACAGCTCATCTCCAGACTATAGAGACCAGTTCCCCCGGATGAAATGGCTGCATTGGAGGATGGACTCTGTGGCACTGGACCCCACTGGGGTCCCTGTCCTCCCCAGGCTCCACTTGCAAATCTCCAGGAATTTCCCCACTGGAGTCGGGCAACCCTATCAGACTGGCTTGGAGCCTTCCTCTTGACTCTCTGAGTCCTGGAGCATCTCCACGCTTTTGCATTCAATCCCACCCCCAGGGGGCGGGTGGCATAGCTTCCTTTGGCCGGACACACACACACACACACACACACACACACACTGCAAGGAGTCTCTCTCCTCTCCCCTCCCCCATTGCAGCAGGCGTCAAGGAGGGGGCAGGTGGTGGTGTCACTTCTTTTGGCCGGCCAGCTGGCCAGCTGACACACACACACACACACACACACAAAGAAAATAAAAGTTCCTTCAGAGCGTGGAGGTTCCAGGCAGCTCTTTTCGCGCTCGGAATTCTCCCCCCCCCCTCGGGCAACTTCTAAGCAGCGGTTGCTAACCCAAAGAGAACTCCAAAGGCTCTGAAAATTGCTCCCCCCTCAACTGCTCTGAGCCCCTGCTAGCCAGGCAGGACAGTCAGGCACACAGCAAAGAAGCAGCAGAAGGCATGGCTCCCTGTCTCAGAGAGGCTCCGCCAGCGGCACACCAAAGTCAGGCGCGTGGGGGGGGAGCACCAATGCACCCCTTTCCCCTCTCCTTTGAGACCAGGGGCCTCTCTGGACCAGATAGAGGCTCTCCCCCCCCCACCACCCAGCAGGCATGGCTAAGGCTGGGGAGGAGAAAAAACAAGATAGCTCACCACCACCACCAGTAGCCAGCCTCCCGTCCCACCACCCTTTGCTTTGCCTGCTGTAGCCGCCCCAACCCCATTGCTCCCTGGCAAGGCGGCAACCAACCAACCACCCCTGGGCTGGCCCCACTCGCCTTGCAGTTGCAGCTGGAATCCGTGTGTGTGTGTGCAGTGCACAGTTCAGGCTTTTGTTGTGGAAAACCGCGTCGAGGTAGGCGCACGAGCACTGCACGTGCTCCCTTACAAACTCCAGAGTGCTCCGATGCACGTGGCTGCAAGAGGGCGGGCTTTTGGAGTGGGAGGGAAGGAGAGAGGGGGCAGGGCAGCCGGAAACAGGCAGCAGAAGGACTGGACTGCTCCCTCAACTCCTGAGTGCTCCTGAGAGGCTTCAAGAGGGTGGGCTTTTGGCGAGGGAGAGGGGGTGGGGCTGAAGACCTAATCTGCGCCCTCAGGCCCACGCGCTCATAGGCAATCGCCTAACCTCATCTAGTGAATGAACTGGCCCTGGAATCGGAGGACAGGCAGTGGCGGCAAAAACACCCGGCGGGCTGGATAAATGTCCTCGGCGGGCTGCATGTGGCCCGCAGGCCGTAGTTTGAGGACCCCTGCTGTAGGTATTTGAAGTAAGTATACAAATTAAGAACATTAGAGTCCTGTGATTGTTTATGCCAGCGCAACAATTGTCCTTTAAATGCTGTAACAGCTGCTTATCCATGAACAGACTGCATGAGGCTGAAGACTGTGGGAGCAACTCTAAGCAGGTCTACTCAGAAGCAAGCCCCATTATATTCAGTTAGGCTCTAAGAAGTCTCCCAAGAACAGCCTGTCTAAAGCTGCAAGCCTGAAACTACTTACTAGGGATTAAGTTATACCAAATTTAATGGGTCCAGTTGGTCAGCCGTGTTGGTCTGAAGCAGTAGAACGAATTTAGAATCCAGTGGAACCTTTAAGACCAACCGAGATTTATTCAAGTAATGAGCTTTCATGTGCATGCACACTTTTTCAAATACATTGGAATGGCAAGTAAGGTTCAAACTTATAGCCAGAGAATGAACAGCAAATTAACATATCACATGATGATGTTCAAGATATGCAAGGTGAAAACTAAATAATTTAGTTTTGTTCACCTAACCGACAAGTTAATGTTATAAATTGTTATTTAGCAGACAATGTTATTTACCTCCATGCTACAAACAGCTTAAATAGCCTATTTCCACACACTAAAGCCTCTATTAAAGGGATTGGAGGTTTTTCTCTAGGCCAGTTGGCAACCCTAGTTTATCTTTAGTTGTACTACTCTGATCCCATTTTTGTGTGCAGGAAGCTAAACAAAAAGTTTCTAGGGGCAGCTAGAATGCTTTATTATTTCAAAAGAGCAGCAGGCACATATAATCTGTTAGATCCATGAGCTGAATACCAGAAACATTATTTGTATCAAACATAAAAAAATTGTGATTTTCTGGAGAGGCTTAAATTTTTAGCTTTTTGTTTAATAAGCAATATAAAAATGGTTAAACTTTTGTTCAGTCATGTATATTTTAAAGTCTCTAGACATAAATTGAATAAATTATTTGCATTGCAGGGTTTGCTAGACTCATGAGAGTACATCTAATTAGGTTATGGCTTATTTCCATGTTGAAATCACTGAGTATTGACTTATCTATTTACGTTGTTCATTTCTAAAATGAAGATGGAACTAAAAACTAAAATAATGTACTAGAAGAATGCCTCAGGAAATAAAATCCAGAAGTTTATTCACTAGATCTCTCAGATTCAGAAGATTGGAGGTCGCTGAAAGGTGGATATAAACTATACAATAGTTTTTTGGGTAGATGTGGTGTTCACCATTGTGCATACAAATGAGATTCTGAGGCATGTTTTTATCGCTGCATGCTGAAAATATCACGTGAACACAAACAGCTGTGGAGCCCGGTTATGAGCTTCCCTCTGTAGAATTACCCAGTGTGCAAAGTCAAATCCTCTCAGGGAGAGCAAAAGGTCTAAATAAGTGTTTCCCAACCTGTGGATTGGGACCCAAAAGAAAGTCATGAAGCCTCTGGAAGTGGGTCACAGGTCAGCCCTCCCTAATGGCTGCCCCTGCCCCTTCCATTGCTACCTTTCGTATCTTGGAAACCAAGATCTGAACCTGGAAACAGTATCTTTCATGCCATAAAGTAATTGGTATTTTTCGCCACTACATATACACATAGATCAAGAAAAACATGTCCTGATATTCACTAGAGTAAGTAAGTATTTTAGGGGGATTAGAAGAAGGAATGGAAAAGAAGATGGTGGTCCAAGGCTCGAATGTAATCTCCATATTCAAAGACTATGTAAGTTGCAATGCCACTTGCTTGTGGTTCACAGTGGGGGCAGCTGTGCCCCTTGTACTATGTTATTAGTTAGCCACTGTAGAAAATGGAAATCTGAACCAGAAGGGTGCAAAGGTTATAGTTTGTCTGAGACAATCAAAAACCTTGGGGTTGGGTCACCATCAGGGCTCATTTCGTAGCAGGAGCTCTTCTGCATATTAGGCCACTCCCCTCTGATGTAGCCAGTCCTCCAAGAGCTTACAGTAGCCCCTGTAAGAAGAGCTCTGTAAGCTCTTGGAGGATTGGCTACATTAGGGGTGTGTGGCCTAATATGCAAAGGAGCTCCTGCTACAAAATGAGCCCTGGTCACCATACCAAGGAAATTTGGACTCATGAATCACCATACCAAAAAAGTTGGGAACTGCTGGTCTAGATCTCATCAGGGTTGTGACTATTTCACTGAGCTAGTCAGGGTGAGATTACTGATAGGGGTGAAGAAAAATTATAAGTTGTAGTGGCAAGCTGATGTTAGTTCCCAAAAGGCATTCTAGATTGTTAGGTGGGTTTGAAGGATGGTAGGTTGGTGGCCTGTAGTGGATTAAGAAAATGAGCAGCAGAATCTGTGGTGCACACACAGTTAAAACAGAAATTATCAGGAAGGCATTTTTATAGAACTGTAGTACAACAGAACAGTGCAAGAAGGTCCTTTGTAACAGAACAGAACTGTAGTCCACTGTAGTCCACTGTAGTCCACTTTTGCTGCATTGTCTTCTGTTGGAATATGCAAGGTAGATGAAGAAAATAACAAGGAAATCCTGCAGGGGGCAACAGATGGGACAGCTAATTAGGATACTGACATTAGGGACTTCCTCCTATTTTCAAATTGTCTCTTTCCTGTCTTTTGATTTGCTAAATTAAGCCTCTTCCTGCTCTTGCTGAGCTCTCTTTGTCTGCTGACTCCATGTTAGCTAGTTAGACAGTTAGACTTCTCTTGGTAAATCAACTTTATTTTTTAAACAGTTTGTGCTCTGCTTTACTGTATATGTACACCTCGCCAACTTCTTCTACCTTTGTAATTACACTATACCTTGCCTAGGTAGTTGTGGTTTGCACTGAACACTAATTCTGTGATCTTAGTCCAACTGCATTCTTCATTGGATGTCTTATGCTATATGACTGATGCCCCCCCCCCACCATTATCTGCCTTGAATCTCAGCAAGAATGGCAGGCTATAAAGTAAATAGATACATCTGTTTCTTATTTATTTTATAATATTTTTCAGACTCCTTTCTGTCATAGGCTTAGTTGTTAAGGTTAGGGTTGCCAAGTCTGGTGAACTTACCAGTGGGGGGAGTCCTCTGTTGGCCGGGAGCTTCACTGGTGCGCGCGCAAAGCGCGCGCGCCGGCTGACATCACCAGAAGTGACGTCAGCACATTGGGGGCGTTGCCAGGGCGACGCTCTGGCAATCGCCCCAAAACTCTATGATACCATGTGAGAAGTCGTGTGAGAAGTTATGTGTGAGAAGTCGTCCAGGCTGGACGACTTCAGGGGCGGGGTTTCCCCCGTCGGCCGAATGGTGGCTGGTGGATCGGGAACCCCTGTAGCAGGGGATCCCCCGCCCCCCGGGCTGACTTGGCAGCCCTAGTTAAGGTGCTGCACAATAAAAACAAAAATCCAGAACAACAACAGAACATTTAATTCATCAGCATAATCAATCTAAATCAGGTTTAAAAAATCATTTGTTGAATAAACAAAGAGTGACAATGGGCACTGGAAGTTTACATAGGTTCAGGAAAGAATGAGGCCAGTAACAGAAAGAAAAAGGCAAATAATCAGTAAAGCTCTTTGGCCCCCAAGTGGCTTTTGGCCTCCAACATGCATGCAGTGGCATGTAGATCTGAAATCCAGCCCTCCTCCTGGAAGCCCTTTGCCTTGAATCAGTCCTGAATAAGCCCACATCCTTTTAAATAAAGTTTGAGTCCAGTGGCACCTTTATGACCAATAAAGTTTTATTCCAAGTGTAAGCTTTGCACAAAAAACTTACACTTTGAATAAAGCTTTGTTGGTCTTAAAGGTGCCACTGGGCTCAAACTTCGTTCTGCTGCTTCAGACAAACATGGCTGCCCACCTGAATTATACTTTAAATACTACAGAATTAAATCCATTTACTGAGGATAAAATCTCCTTGACTTGCCCTATTTTTAACAAATATATGGGTTGGATTTTTTTGAGATTTTAGGTTTTTGGATAATGTACAATATCTAATTTAAAATGTGAAGAAAACATACAGATCTTAAAAATAGTAAAAATCATAAAAGTAAAAAGAGCAAAAAAAAGTAAAATGGTCAAAGCCATTCACTATAAGCTTACCAAAGATCACCCCAAAGCCCAAATAAAAAATCTTCATGAAGACATCATTTTATAAGGTTTTATTCTGCTGTAAACAGCTTTTTTTTGTTAGTTGGTTAAGCAGTCTATAAAATAAGCAAACAATAAATATTTCCACTACCATTTTGACAAGTGAAAGACACCACATTTCTTTCTCTTGAGAATAGACTTCCTTTGGGAAGCATTAGAACTGAGGCCACATCCAGCAGACAATGAACAAAATTCTACTCATGGAATGGGGATGTCCTTCTTCCTCCATTCCTGCTTCAGTCTCTTGAGAACACTAAGAAACAACTCCTGAGGGCTAGAGGAATGCTCCAGAATGGCAATGGCATGGATTGTGGCAAGAGGAGCATATATCTAGGACACCTTATATGAGTGGACATGCCTGCTGCTTGCACTACTGTTACAATACTGACCAAAAATATCATATGAAAACAAAGTCCCTGGTCATGCTTAAAAGTAAGGCCAATTGAACTTGGTAGAATTTTCTGTGTAAATATGCATAGGATCAGGGTGTAAGTTCAATATTTCTAATGACTGAATAGTTTTTAACATTTGTGTGGGTGGGTGCCAAAAGGAAAATTACTTTTAATATTACATTTTATAAATAACAAGAATGGCAATATTATAAGCTGAGAGGAAATAACTTTTACTTAAGGCATTAAAAAAAAAACTTGTTATGCCCATCTGACGAGGCTTCTAATGCTTCTTGACAGAAATGTCTTTGACACGAAACACTGAAGATCTCCAGAGGTTCTGTTTATGATGCATCTGGTTGTCAATAACCATGTCTTAAAAGGTGAGTGGGAAGACCTGCATTTGCAAGACGCACTCTTGTATGTCAATAGTGCAGACTTGAAAGAGTCCTTAAGTATTCCAGATCCATTAGGGTTTATGGGATCAATAGTAAATACACTAAAGAAAATATACATGTGCATTGATGTGGCCAGAACTGTTAGTCCATCAAATCAATAACTTGCATTTAAATATTCACTAAATGTAGCTGGGAGCAGGTGTGAATGTGTTTTATTGCCACTAAAGAATAAAATCATGGATTGGCTTATGGATGGCTGAGTACTGATTATAAACTTCTCTTGATTTCTAGAAATATTTTGGTTCAGTTCCTAAACTGATCAATTAGACTTTATTGCAAAGCAAAAACAAACAAAATTAAAGTGAGTGTTCAGTGTCCTATGAATTCTATTATTGATAATTAATTCTATCATTAAAATAATTAAATAACAAGTATTATTATGTATGCAAGTGACCTCAAATTGCAACCAACTTATGGTGACTCCAGAAAGGGGCTTTCAAGGCAAGTGATAATCAGAGATGGGTTGTCATTTTCTTCCTCTGCAGAGCCTTCCTTGGTGGACTCACATCCAAGTGTTGATGCTACTAAGCATCCGAGATCTGATGAGATCAGGCTATGCCATAGTGTGCCCTCTCCCAGTTATTATTAGTATGTTTAAAATCTCTTAAATCCCACCTCTCTGTATCAAGGCCTGATATACAAGGTCTGTAAAACAGATAAAGGAAGCCATTCTCTACTGCAGGAGTCCTCTGATTTGTTGCATTTCTGGTCACTGAAAATTTTGAGAAAGCGTAGCAGGTGCCATGACAAAATGGCTGCCATGGGAGGTGGAACCAACCACAAGCCAAGGGTTTTTGTGCCTTTTGCTTCTGTGATAGCCAAAGGCTTGTTTACCTGGTTCATGCAAAACATGGTAGAAAAAAATGAAGCATCAGCATGGAGGCAACACAGACAAAATGGGGTAAGTCTTATTTATTTATTTATTTATTATTTCAAATTTATACCCTGCCCTCCCTGCAAGCGGGCTCATAGGGTCTGCTTATATCATAGGGTCTGTTTCCTTCCTTCTCAGCTTGATGTAGGCCAACCTTGAGATTCTCATTCTCTGTGATAGGGGTGGGGTGGCTCTAGTAGGTCCCTAAAATTTTAATCTATGTACCTCTCTGATTCTTTCAGCTTTTTACAGGGCAGAAACATTTCCAGAACAGGAACCATATGTTCAGGCATTTAGGACGACACAGAAGTTTCATATGACTGTGTAATTGTTCACAGGCTGGGTCTGTGACCCCTACCTTGAATATTCTATCTCATTCAGTTCTTGCCTCAACTAGGGCCAGGGCTTTTTCCGACCTGGCCCTTGTCTGGTGGAACATGCTCCCCTTTGAGATCAGGGCCCTGTGGGATCTTCTTCAATTCTGCAGGGCCTGCAAGACGGAGCTGTTCCGCCAGGCTTTTGGCTGAGGCACTGGACATCCCTATATGGCCTCTGTTATGTCCTAATGGCAACCACGCATGCAGTCAGGTAAACGGATGTGGCTGGGCTAACTACCAGAGCTTCACCTCGGGAGACAATAGCCCGGCTGGATTGTAAATGTGACCAATTGACCACCCAGATTCCGCCAGGTGACCTATGGTGTAAAGTCACCCGTAATTAACCCTATCAAGGAGATGGGGTGAGGCTGGGGATGTGGTTTAGATAGACATTTAAGCAGACCCGAGCCCTGTTCAGCAGTTGTGTTTTGTACCATCAATAAACTTATGAGCTGATTTCACTGCAACGTGTCTCTGGATCCAGTACTTTACACTGGCGATGAAGGTGGGATCCCGATGAGCGGTATCAACTCTGACAGCATCGCATCAGGGACTGATCCTCTGGAAACCAAGCAATGCCTGGCTCCAGTGCCACCCAGTACCGCCGACAGGACATCACTCACCACATCACTCCAGAGTCATGGCAGCCGCTCCAGGACAGCTCACCGCTTTCAACCGTGCTCGCCCTGAGCTCTGGGAAGCATGGGTTGAACAATTAAGGTATTTTTTCCTGGTCCAGGAAATGACCAACGCAGGAAAGAAGAAAGTCTGGCTCATCAGCTCCTGCGGCGTTTCCACGATTCACCTGGTTCAAAGCCTAATTGCACCCAGGATGCTGGATGACTCATCCTACGACAAACTGATCACTGTGCTCACTACCTATTTCGTGCCAAAACTATCCAAAAATGGCACTAAGAATGGACTTCTGTGCTCGTTCCTAGAAGACCGGTGAATCTGTAGTGGATTTCATGGCTGACCTCCAGCACCTGGCAGTGGGGTGTGAGTTCCCATCCGTCGAGGACACTCTCCTGACCCATTTCATCTGGGGGGGTGTCTGTGAGCCAAAGCTCCACTGAAAGGTCATGGCCATCAAGGAACTAAAGCTAGACTCCGCTTACAAAGTGGCAGCCACCTTCAAGAAAGTGCAAAAGGATTGCCAAGGATCCACGATGCACTGTCTAGCAACCACCACCAGCCCTGCAACATCAGACGAGGAAGTCCTTCAGAGCCACAGATCAAACCGGCACGGATTGCAGTGCCCAGTTGCCGCATCAGCGCAAGCCAGCCTGTGCACCAGTGTGCCCACATTGTGTGCCAGCTGTGGGGAACCACACAACCACCAGAGCTGCCATTTCTGAGAGGCAACCTGCTGATCCTGTGGCAAAATGGGGCACATTGCCTGAGTTTGTCACTCCCAGCTCTCCCGGTGCACACAAGCCATGCATCTGGAGTCATCAGACCTGCACTCCACGACATCCTCCCACCACCAGGTAATGAACTTGCCTGAAAACATCCCTAACAAATTCCTTGTCCCCGTAATGGTAGAAGGGTTCCCCTGTGAAATGGAACTGGACACGAGGCCCATGTTCTCCATAATTTCAGTAGACACCCTTCATAGACTCTGTCTGCAGGGGGGGCACTACAGAAGCCCATGGGACTTCTGTATGGCTGCCCCTTCACGATTGTGACAGACCACAAGCCTCTCCTGGGTCTTCTTGCACCAGACCGCCAAACCCCCAGATGCTCTCCCAAAGGGTGCTGCGCTGGTCTATCTTCATGGCCGGCTACCAGTATGAACTGGTCCACCGCCTGGGAAAAGCCATGGGCCATGCGGACACCCTCAGCCTCCTGCTGCTCCTGTCCTGCAACCTGGACCAGGCTCCTGCCCATCATGTTGCCGTGCTGGAGGACCTGCCAGACTGGCCCATCCAGGTGAAGGATGTATCCTGCCACACCACTCACGATTGCACCTTGTCCCAGGTTTTGGACTGGGTGGGAAGGGGTGGCCCAGCAACCTGGGGTCCGAATTCACTGCTTTTTTCTGCCTGGTGCAACGAACTATCAGCGCACAAAGGGTGTGTGCTCTGGGGCACTTGGGTGGTTATCCCCGAGCCACTTCACAAACAGGTGCTCACCACGCTAAATGAAACACATCCTGGCATTGTAAGGATGAAAGCCTTGGCCCGAAGCTATGTTTGGTGGCTGGGGCTAGACAGAGAGATTGAGGAGCAAGTCTGATGGTGCAAAAAGTGCCAGGAATTGCGGCCTGACTCGCCCCAGGCACGGGTACGACCCTGGGAGTTGTTCCACAAGCCATGGACCCAGCTCCACCTGGACTTTGCGGGCCCATTCCAGGGTCAACTGTTTTTTATCCTAGTGGTTCCAGTATCCTCCATGTCCTCACAAGTGGCCATTTGAGCTATGTGGCATATCTTTAGCTCCCACAGCATTCTGGACACACTGGTGACAGACAACGGCTTGGCCTTCACCTCGGGAGAATTCCAGCAGCTCATGGACTACTACGGAATCCGGTAGGTATGATCAGCCTCATTCCACCCGGCTACCAACGGCCAGGCTGTGCACATGGTGCACAACACCAAGGAAGCCCTGCGCTGCATGGACAAAGGTGACTGGAACTACAAACTGGCAGCATTCCTGTTCAGCCAATGGACAACTCCTGGGTGTAGTCCTGCAGAACTACTGATGGGTAGGCTGCTCACAACCAGGTTGAACTGCCTCACCCAGAATGCACCCCGGAACATAGCACAGGTCCGGAATAGCAGAAGCCTCTACGTGGGTCCTTCCCAGGGGACCCAGCCTATGTAAAGAACTTTGCAAGGGGTCTCGCTTGGCTACCGGGCTGGATAGTTTGGGTGACAGGGTCTCTTTCCTATGAGGTCTCGGGAGAAGATGGGCAACTATGGAGAAGGCACATCGACCAGCTGCACCACTGGCTAGTGACCACTGTACCCAACGTACCTGAGGAGAGCGAGGATGAAACCCTCACTCCCGAGCAAGATGGAGAAGGCAAACATGAGTCACCCACACCAGAGCTTCTCCGGCTGTTCACATTGGCCAACACATACATTGACATCCCTCCATCACCAGCCCCCGCTGACGAACCGGAACTTCCCCCCGGACCAGCCAAGGCGGTCCAAGAGCAGCAGGCCAGAGAACTGGTATTACGCCACTCATCCAGGGAATGGCGAAGGCCCACATACTTAAGGTGTGCTAGGGAAGGTCCAAACTATGGACCTTCCTAGTGGCAACTGTGCATGCAGTCAGGTAAATGCATGCATGCAGGTGCATGCATGCAGTCAGGTAAATGCACATAGCTGGGCTGCCTACCAGAGCTTCGCTTTGGGAGACAATAGCCCGGCTGGATTGTAAATGTGACCAGTTGACCACCCAGATTCTGCCAGGGGACCTGTGGTATAAAGTCACCTGTAATTAACCCTATCAGGGAGATGGGGCAAGGCCGGGGGTGTGGTTTAGATGGACATTAAAGCAGACCCCCAAGCCTCATTCAGCAGTCATGTTTTGTACCATCAATAAACTTATGAGCTTATTTCACTGCAACACGTCTCTGGACCCAGTACTTTACAGCCTCCCAGAGGTTTTTGTTATTCTGTCATCTATGTAACAACTACTAGCCACTATTTATATTTCATCATGGGCCAGGACCCCCCCCCCCCCACACAACTGAAAAATTTCTTTGCTATCAGCTTGTGACCACCATTTTAATATTTATGATGATGTTTTAAATTTTAATTTTTACTGTATTAACTAATATATTTTGTGTAAATGAAATGTTGTTACCTGCCCTGAGCCTGCTTGTGGGAAGGGAGGGCTATAAATGTGAATAAATAAATAAATAATAAACCCTAGAGTTCATCCTTGTGTGCAGAATTGAATGCCCCCCTCCCCTGATCACATCTTTAAGCCCTTACCATAATGGTCCTATTTGTCATAAAAATGGAAGAGTTTGCCATCATTTGGTTACTTTCTTTGTGCTTCTTTACATCAGAATTTTTGCTCATTACCCTACATCTCAGAAGCAAAAGAATTTACCCTTTTCCAAAGTTTCAGGACATTTCCCTGTCCTAACATAATCACACTCCTAATTCAGGACAGGTTTTGCATTTTTTTTAAAAAAAAACAATGCTTGAGAAATAAACTCCAGATCAATATTGATTCTACTGAGATAAAAAGTATGTCAAAGGTTAGTTCCCATCATTGGATGATGTAGGATTCCAGAAAGCCCTGCTAAATACATAGTTTCTCTTATCTCTATATTCCTCAACCAGTGGGAACTTCCAAACCAGTTTAACAGGGTCACTGTATTTTGAGAGGTTTCTCTGGAAAGTGTGGTATTTTTGTAAAATGTGATTATTTGCTAATTTTTTAAATTTTATTTATTTCATGGGATTTATATTCTGCCCTCTATGCCGTAATTGAGGAAACAGCAAGGTAGCAGCCATACAGGCATGTGAGGTTTCAGTGTTGCTAGCTCCAACTACTCAGATGAAATTAAAGGTTCTGTTTTATGTACAATTCTCAGCCAGAAAACCAATCTCAGATCCGTTCCAATACAAATGTGTACATAATCTATATGATGTCAAATAACCACTGTGAATTATCAGTCCACACAAAGCCCTCGAGACAGCTATTTTGCATAACTCAGAAAGCATGGCAGTATTTAGTGGGAAACAAGCATGTTTCTATTTGGCAGTTTACTATAGTTCTTATGTTTCTGAGTGGTGCACTATCCCCACCGCTAACAAAGCACATGCACAAAAAAAATCATTTCAAGTTTTGCTTTTATCTTCACTGTCTTTAGAAGGCCTAATTGTTTTCAGCTAGTCTATATCACTCTTTTAAGAATTACACAGTCCAGTCCATTCCCCAGTTAACCCATCATTTGGTGTTAATCCTGAATGAGAACCTCTGAAGTTATATGAAGCCTTCTGAGGCTAGATGGGTGGAACCCAAGAAAGGGCTTTCTCAGTCAGGGCACCAAAACTTTAATCTCACTGGAGAGGGAGTTACAATTTATCTCCATCTATCGGTGTCTTCTGCCAGGGGGTGAAGACTTTTTTTGGTTGGTTTGGATACCCACAATTATTGGCCCTCCTCCTTGGCTCTGGTATTGTTCATTTCTGTGTTTTTTTTGAATTATTTTATAATGCTAAATGTTGTTATTAACTTTTCCATGTTTTAATGTCCTATGTGTGCTGTCTTGGAAACCCTGAATAGGTGGAAAGGTGGCATAAAAGTGTTTAAAATAAATAAAATAAATAGAAGAAGAAAAAGAGGAAATTGGATTTATATCCCGCCCTTCACTACCCAAAGGAGTCTCAGAGTGGCTTACAATCTCCTGTCCCTTCCCTTCCCCACAACAGACATCCTGTGAGGTAGGTGGGGCTGAGAGAGCTCTGACAGAAACGGCTCTTTTTCAAGAGCAGCTGTGCCAGAATTAAGGCTTGCCCAAGGTCATCCAACAGGTGCAAGTGGAGGAATGGGGAATCAAACCCGGTTCTCCCAGATTAGAGTCCACTACAACACTTAACCACTACACCAAACTGGTGACTGAACAGGATACAGTGAATGCATCGAGATAGAAACAGAGAAGGACAGCAGAACTTCCAGCTCCCAATTTTCACACATTCTTTGTTTTTGTTAGATGACAAGACAACCACACACATGGAATAATCTTAAGCAAGTCTGCTAGGAAGTAAGTCTCATATTATTCAGTGTGAGGTTAACTGGATTGTAGCCCTTGTCTCTATAATGGTGTTTTCAGCCCTTGTCTTCTGTGAGCTTCTCAAACATCCATACCTTAAATTGCCAGCTGAGGATATGTTGTCTGCTGCTCATATCTAAGCATCTGTAATCACAAGAACTGATTGCAAGATCTGTCATCTAGGTTCATGGATGGGCCACACACCTTTGCTTTAAAAAGTTACCCAACCAAACAGTAAATTCAACTGGAAACAAACTTTTTCCTTTTAGTTCTCAAGTTACTTTGGCAACATGTTCCAGGAATACAGTGTTTCAGTGTCTTGAAGCACATTATTTTAGTCATGGAAGACTAGTACAGTTTCCCTGAAGTCATACAAACACATGTGAATAGAAATGGATGTTGACAGCATAGCAGCCACTTATGGGCACTGAGTTATGCTGTCATAAGGCACACAGGGGCATCAAAGCAGCTTGTTATTACGACTGATGGGTGATGGTACAGAATAGTCAGCTATACAATCTTTCTACAGTGGGAGCAAAGTATAGGAGATGGTTTCTTGATAGCTGAGAATCTCTCTCCAGCTTTTGCTATGAGATACCCATCAGAACTTGGACAAAGGAACACCCACACACTTTTACTTTTTTTGGGGGGGGGGGGGGCAAACAAACAGTTAAAACAAGTATATTGCATTGATCAGAGAAAGAGCTATCGATTTTCTAGCTAAGCTGAAACCAAGAGTGTATCTGTGGGTGAGGGAGACTGTACTTGATCTGGATGTTTGTATATGAATAAATAAAACATACTACATGACACCACAAGCCTCCTCTGTTCTTTCATTCAGAAGAAATTAAACACTGTATTGCTGCCAGTATAACTTCTGAGCAAACTTGGGTATGGACAGCATAACAATATAAAGCTGTACGGTTTTGAAAGTTTCCCTTAGGCATCAAGAGCCAGACTTCAAAGACCATGCAGGCATTCATATTCCAAGATTCTATGAGTCAACTTCCCTCCTGTACATCTCAAAAATGAAATGACTGTTAACTCACTCTCACAGACTAACTTGGATGAATGGATGGGTTTGAATCAGCTGGTTTTTTTGTAGAATCTTTTGCTGCTGATGGCCTGGTGGGTATTGCTGTGTGTGAGCTTAATGATGACAGTGAAGGTGACTGAGGAGGGGCTAAAAATATGAATGCACCAAGGGAGGGGAACAAACGGTGCTCTTGCTGTGTGCCAGCCAGTCTGGTAAAGTAGGTGGCTGACAGGAGGCTAACATCAGCAAATATTGATCTGAAAGCTTAGGTTGAAACTGATTCACAGTGAAAGGCAGAGGTGCTGACCAGACACTAATTAAAGCACACAAACCTTTTAAGGCCTGTATTGTTCACTAAACTATACATCTTGACATGCTGGAGGAGAGTGTTGTGTTGTTTCAGAATGAAAGCTGGAGATGCAGATGCTGAAAGTGGCAATTACACCCAACTGATGTGCTGTCAATCTCCTTGTTTGGAGTTACATTCAGGATTATTCCTAAATTTATCTATCCCATTTCTACATTTCTGTCTAGGGTTGCCAACTCTGGGTTGGGAAATTCCTGGATACTTGGGGGTGGAGCTTGAGGAGGGTGGGATTTGGGGAGGGGAGGGACCTCAGTGGGGTATAATGCCTTCAAAGCAGCCATTTGCTCCAAGGGAACTGATCTCTGTAGTCTGAAAATCAGATATAGTTCTGGAACATCTCCAGATCCCACCAGGAGGTTGTCCCTCCTTGAAACTCGTAACAGTCTACAAGAAGTTACATTATAAACAATCCTCTGAGGCAGGTCCAGCTGAGAGATAGTGACTTGCCAAGGCCATCTAGTGAGTTTCATAAGTAAACAGAAGTGGGGGAAATCAGGTTGTATTAGGTTGCTAGGTGATAATTAAACATTTGTTTGTTTTTCCCCAATAAAAGAACCTCAACAGATTTCAGTACCCAGCTAGCAGACTTTCTCAGTAACACAAATTATGCCCCCCCCCCCCCCCCCCAGATAGAACCTTCCCTATAATAAAAGAGCCGAAGCTGGAGCTCAGGCAGGGGCAGCACTTGTACTGTTCATCTCTTGAGCTTCTCAGATCAATGCTCAACATGTCACACAATGTTAAGTGAGGATTGGTTCATCTGAGATGCCAGATTCCATGAATCCCCAGTTCAGCTTCTGCTCTGAGGCATATCTAACTCACTGCAGGGATGGGTTAGAGTAACACCACCTCTCTTGATGGAGTATCATCCCCCTTGATGCAGAATGACTTTTTCACTCAGTATAGATACCAGTACCTTGAAATGTATGTCTATTATTCTCCTGCCTGGTTCTTAGTACCATATATCTTTTGTTGTTTCATTATTTTTATGATGGTTGCTTAGGTTTTGCATTTGTTTCTTTCAGTTTTTATCATAGGTAGCCTGAAGGTCCTGCTTGTGCCATAATGTAGAGCATCTGTTTTTAAAATGAAACACTTATTTACAACTCAGTCACCTTAGCTATATGTCAATCTGAGGAACGTCCACAGATCTCTACAGAGAGGGGCTCTGCCATTGGCATGTATCTCATTTCAAATCAAGGTGGAGAGTTTGCCATTTCTGTGCTTCTCAAAATTAAAACGGACAGTGACTGGAGCTGATATTCAGGAATAGGCAAAACCTAAAGGAGTAATAAGCAAAGGTTGAAAGTTATGGATAGTTGGCATTTGATATGGGTCAGATCCTATATTTTACCAAAGTTGTGTCCTAAACTTTTGTAAGATGCTGTTGATATAATCTTCAGCTATCAATATGCCATTTGTTAGTTCTATGTTAGCTCTATGTTAGTATTTTTTAATGAAAGCATACTTTCACCTCCTGTGAAAGTAGTGGAACCTCTGAAGATGCAAAGAAGGCAGCAGTTTCTGAGACCCCATTTCAAGAGGCCCAGTCAAATGCTTGCCCTTATCTTCCTTGCCTAAGATCATATGTACAACAGCTCTCCTCATACATTTTAAAAAAATCATATCAGTTTGCTCCTGTACTGCTCCACTTCCTTTCTGTCTTGCTCTTTGAATGGTTGCACGGCTGCTGAGAGCCACCATGGGCCCCCTACAAAGATTCCACCTACTGTTAGGCCTTGACTCCCTCCTCCCTTGGAAGGACGAGCTTGGTACCTCTAAGCAGGTGACACAACAGAAGCAACCTTCCCTCTCCTAGCATCTCACAGGGTCACTCATTCAAGATTCTTCCCTGGTCTGCAAATAAGAGATAAGAATAGGTCCTACAATCACATGGAACGTGTGCCATCAAATATTGACCAGAGGTCTGCCTGAAAAACTGATTCTAAAGATGCAAAAATGTCTGGGTTTTGGCAGTTCTCTTCCCTCTTTAAATCCACCAGTGTCTGATTTTCTTAGAAAGGGCAGTAAATCTAACCAACTCCCTATCTTGCCTGACCTTTGCCTACCTGGCCATCCTGAATAAATCCTTAGTAGAAACCATTTTAATCCCACAATCTTTTGTATAATAGTTGTCTTGTCCTAGCAATTAGAGTTCACCAAATACAATAGACTTTTCACATAAATGTTACATTGCACTTGCAATTCCTGGGAACATTGTGGAACTTCCCTGTTCAGACAACATTGTTTCACTATAAACATCACGGCATTGTTCTAGGAGCAATTATGTCATGCTCCAGGGGGTATAACCAGACACACTTAGTTCAGTAGTGTTTGTGTATCTGGACATCCACTAACTCACACCCCCAATGCAAAGGTTGGGTACACTGCCTGGAGTAAGACGCTGGTTTGTTTTGCTCATCCTCCTTCTTGGGTCTTTGTTCCTTGGATAGGTAAACATAGTCCCATAGAATAAGTCCCCTTCTTTGTCTCTATAAGCTACCACCTTTATTTTCTGAACTTATATGTGTGTTCATATAGTGCTTTTCAGTTAACAAGTTTTGATTTTATTCTTTAATTCTCTTTAATAAAAACCATTTCCCTAATCACGGCCTAGTTCATTTTGAGAGTTTTACTGAGGAAAAAATCCCCGTAAACATAGGTGGGGATCCTGCTTGATTACTTCCTCTCACATTGTTTGGGTTTCCTGGCTAATTCCCCAACAAACTCAGGAGAGCCTCACAACCACTTAGGGTAAGGCTACCTCCCTGTGACCCTGATCCAAACCAGGCTGAGGACAGACTGGCAATCTGAAGCGGAGGCAAAGCGGAGGGAACTGGAGCGGGGGAAAAAACCCACGGAGCTGGCCGTTCACACTGGCCAGAGCAATGCGGATCAGCGGCGATACGGAGCATTCAGACTGCCACGGAGAGTTCAGACTGCCGCATAGCCAGCGCGCGCAGCTCGCGCGTGCCGCTGCACTTTTTTTTTGTTTTCCTTTGATGTTTTTCGCATATGCGCAAAACTTTTTGCCGGTGCGTTCACACTTCCTCCGGATGCCTCCCGCTTCTTCCAGTTCACACTGTTTGGAAGCGGGAGGCATGCGGAGGAAGGCCCCTGAACACCGGGAAAAACCGGTGTCCGGGTAAAGCGGAAGGAAAGCGGGTGGGAGACGGGTAAGTACGCAACGGAGCCGACGGACAGATGCGCATGTCTGAACATGCTCCTTTCCTCCATTTGCGAAGCGTGCCTGCCCCGCTTTAGATTGCCAGTCTGTCCTCAGCCCCAGATATAACAAAACAAATCATTTTGCTTGCTGTTACCATGAGTCTATAGTAATAAAAGAATCAGCCAGTCTGTCCATCTATCCATTGATGACAGGCATAACTCATAAGAGAATAAAGCCAGGATACTCAAAAATTGGCCACCAGCTTCAGGATGATTGTGGGAGTTCCATGGCCAAAATGGAAAGGCATGGGAATATCCTGGCCCTGGTGAGACAACCTCCACCCACTGTGCTATTTTCAATGGAACCAAAGGGTCTCTGTTTGTGGCAGAAACAGTTCATCAGAAAATGATGCTACATGTTTGAAAACTGGCCACCAACCCCAGAATAGTGATGGAAGTTGCAGTGCCAAAATGAAGGGAACTATAACACCCAAGCCAGGTTAACTTCACAATAGGAAATATGTAATAAGAGCGTTAAAGCAACCTGTCATGTGTCTCTCAGATCCCAGATCGACCACAGAAGTTGCACAGTGAAACACAGCCAGACAGGATTGTTGAGGATAAAATGGAGGGCAGGAGAACAATGCAGCTTTGGGTCCCCATTGGGGAGAAAGACTGGTTATGACATTTGTTATAAATCTAATTTTTAATAACATTAAAAAGATTATGTAATTTGTCATATAGCAAAGTAGCCTTTACAAAGGGCTATCAGATCTTCCACCAACACAATAATGATGATAATAACTCAGTACCTAAAAGGGAAGTTCTAACTTCTGTTCCATGTTTATAACCACTAAAATAGATTAATGGTCCATTATCATGCATGTAAAGGGTGGAAGAGTAGGGAAGCATTCATGTACTACTTTGTTAGATCATGAGAAAATATGAACACCCCCACTTCCAAATATTAACAAAGTTTTTCTGCTATACTACTATTAAGTAAATTCTGTTGCCAAGGAAGATAGGGATAAGAAGGAACTGAAAATAAATGGGGGACACACAGAAAAATGAGGTGAAGGGAGAGAAAAATGAATGACAAAAGTGTGGAAAAGGGGGAGAGAAAATACAGAAAATAGAGGGAAAGGTTGTTTTATCTTGCTTCAACACACTAACTATTGCTTTGCAAGATTTTGCTGAGGCTGTGAGCAAGAAATGGAAGAAGAAAAGGATAGATTATCCGAGACAGCTATCTTCTTAGGAGGCTGCAGGCTGGCAATTACTGTAGCAGCCATCAGCCATGTTAGCTTGTTTTAGTCCAGTACTGGCTTGGTTGGTGGGCTTAGCATGATCTGTTAAGCAAGTTTGTTCCAGTATTCAGTTCTGCAGTCTTGCAGAAAGGCAAGTCTAGCCACTAACCGTAGGGCCTTTTACTGTATTCTCAGACTTCTATGACCCTAATGGCTGCAGCAGAACTTCATTAAAAGGTAAATAGTTGGGAAGGCATTTGGCTTGATGAAGCATTACACTGGTGAAGGCAATGCCCTCAGGGTGCTAAGGTTTGTTGACTTGTGTGGCTAGCCAATTGAAGTCACACAGTGAGACAATGTCGAGGCAGCAAGAAGGTTAAAAAAAAAGTTTGATTCGAATAAGGGACAATAAGCAGCCAAAAGTTTAGCCTAAATGTCCACTGAGCACCAGTTGTGTTCCACCAGTTTTATACTCCTGGTTCTCCTCCCAGGTTTACATCATCTTTGACAACACTTACACATGTGTATTTCAATTTTCTTTGTCTCTACCATCCATTAGTCTTACTTTAGACAAACAAGATGTTTCTGGCTTTCTTTCAACTTTTACTGTTGGTGTAGTGGTTAAGTGTGCAGACTCTAATCTGGGAGAACCAGGTTTGATTCCTCACTCTTCCACTTGCACCTGCTGGGTGACCTTGGGCAAGTCATAGATCTGGCTCAGCTGTTCTTGAAAAAGAGCAGTTTTTGTCAGAGCTCTCTCAGCCCCTCCTACCCCACAGGGTGTCTGTTGTGGGGAGGGGAAGGGAAAGGAGTTTGTAAACTCCCTTGGGTAATGAAGGGAGGGGTATAAATCCAATCTCTTCTCTTCTTCTTCTTCTTCTTTATCATCCACAGGTGTCTTGTCAAAGTCTCCTGCCTGCCCCATACCATGGAAAGGCTGCACCAAGCATCACTTCTGTCTTTGTTAGAGGTATTATATATTTTATCAGCTTCTCAGCTGAAATCAAATCTCTGTAGTTGCATACATGAGCTTTATATAATTGCAGAGCAACATAAATGTGGGGAACTAAGTAAGCTAAATAACAGATGCCTCTTCCTTTTGGGGGCAAGGCTCTATAAGCTTGTATCCCACATACCCAATATTCACCAACTCTTGCTGATAAAGGATTGGTGCCTTTCAGATAACAGGTTATTAAACTCATTTTATAATATCCCTGGCTGATAAAGGAGGAATACTAAAATATTCCAGGGTGATAATTTAACCATCTGCATTCAAAATTATAACCATTGAAATAACAATTTTGCAGAAGTGCATGCTTGTGACAATAAGCCTGTATCATGTCACATACAGAAGATCTGGTTTCCCAAAGGTTACTATCATCTTTCGGTGAATACCAGACTTTGGGAGCTTCTCCTGGGAATTTCTGATAAGGTTTCAAATCTGATCTCCAAAGTTTAGCTCCATTTTCAAGAGTTTCCCAACCTCCCATTCTTGTGATGGTGTATTTACACTGACTTTCTCCTAAAGTTGTGGTATTTCCCCCAGTTCCATTAATGTAAAAACACCATGTGCCAGTTGTCCAAGTTACTGTTAAGGGGGTATCTAAATCCTGTTTATATACATCAATCCAGAGGCATGAGGACTCTGGCTGGTTGGATCTATCTGGTGCTTCTCTATCTGTTGTTCCTTTTAATACTGTCCCAACAACTGATGTACTATTTAGGGGTACTGAGGTCATCAGGAAACCAGTCAAACTGATGTGTGGAATCACTGCACGGACCCAGCAATCATGCATTTAATTGGTGTGCTGAGATGTTTGCCATCTGTATGTATAGGCTGTCACTTCAATCATGATGTGAGTCTATGGGTGCCTTTGGGGCACCATCTATATTCTGTAATAATTCCAAACATTAAAAAATTACATTTGCCCATTCTTGACTGTATCCCCAAAATTTTTTGCCATTCTAACTTGAGTCACAGAGATCGGGCCAATTTCTGGGCATAAGATCTGTGTAACTTGTAGCATATTATATAGAGCCAGAATTCTGGCACAAGTAACAAAAATATCTATAATTTTTCCACCACTCCCCAACACCGAATCATTTTATGTTTAGGGAAGCCTCTGGCCACTGGATGCTTATGTTTAAGATGGAGCTACATATTAATAGGATGTTGTATGCTGCTTTGGGTCCACATTGTGGAGAACAATGGGGTATAAATGAAGTAAATAAACAATAGATATAGCTGACGGTGGGAGTAGGTAAATGATTGATGGGTGGGTAGGAAGGAAAGAAGGAATCTGGGAAAGGTGAGAACATAGGGAGTGCCAGAAAAAGGGAAAGAAGAAATAGTGTTGGGAAGGGGGTACCAGGGAAAATGAGGTTTCCCTATCAGTCATCGTGGGTTCCCCGCCTTGCAACTGGGCCTGGCACCACAAAATTGGGCCATAGTTTTTTTTCTGTTGAGGCTGCCAGGAGACAAAAGGAAAGAAAGCTGAAGACAAGGGGACAGATAAGATAGATTGGCACTAGCAGATGGATGGGAAGGAGAGAAGAAAGCAGGAAAAGGGAAAAGGCTGCTGGGGGTTTTCAGGGAAGGCAAAGAAGAGACATTGAGAAAATATTCCATAGGCTCCCCCCCCCCCCCCATGTTCTCCTAAATTTCCAAAAATTTAACTGGAAAAATTGGAAAAGTTTCTCAGACTTTTTCATGCTATACATTTTGAATAAGAAAACCCTTGCCTTAGGAAATTTTTAACAAATTCTGAAAGAAAATATTTTATAGGAGAGCTGTTTTGTTTTTTAAAAATTGCTCCCTGGATTCCCCCTTTTTTCTGCTGGAAATTTTTTAAAAAAATCCAAGGGAGAAACAGAAAGCATCCCTCATCTTTTCCTCCCCTCCCTGGACCTTCACATCTCTACTCACAATAACCCTTTTAGGTAGGTTAGGCTGAAAGGAAATGACTAGCAATGCTTCCTCTAAACTGTGGAGTTTTGTGAGCAAAAATTCTACTTTGTGAGCTACTGGCATTAAAGTTGTGAGTAAGCAATTTGGCTGCTGCATAAATTAGTTTGCTCTGGAGCCATCCTTCCTGAGCTAAGACAAAAATGTGTGAGCTGGAGTCTAAAAAATTGAGCTAGCTCACGCTAGCTCAGCTTAGAGGGAACATTGATGACTAGCCCAAGATCACCCAGCAAGCTTCCAAGGCAGAATGAGGATTTGAATCTGGTTCTTCCTGGCTACTACACCACACTGAGTACCAGAAAATGAATGTTGCAATCTGCTGCCTGCAAAACCAGACTGGAGCACTTTTTCTTTTCTTTTTTTTTCTGCAAACGAGTACCTCAGCATGCTATGTCAAGCAGTAAACTGAAACTAGCATTTTTCTTGATGTCTGTTCAAGCATTGTGAAGAACACTAAAAAAAGTTAGTCTCTGTTTAACAAAGCATTAACTTCTCCATAACAAATCTGGGAACTGTTGCTGTAATGTTATTCTCCTTGGACTCAATGCTGATTGTACTATGAGGACATAAGAATTGTCTCATTGACTCACATGAAAGGCCTTCTCCCCTGGGACCAAATACAGACTGTACTATGAGAACTTAGGAACTGCCCTATTGACTCAGACGACTGGGACTAAATGAAGACTGTACTATAAGGATTGCCTTGCTCTCTGAGATCAAGGGCCTTCTAGTTCAAATATCTGTTCCCTTCATGCTCTAGAAACTCACAGGAATGATATGATAGAAACTGTTGTCCCCCGGGAGAAGGGGGTGGAATGATTCATGAGTCTTTCTCTGATGGGTCAACCTCTCTTACATATTGCCCAAGAGCATGACACAAAAAATGTTTGCTTACCCCAATATAAAAATTTAGTATCACATTACTTCTGACTTAAGCTTGACTTGGTTTTCAAACACTATTAGAGCTTGCAGAAAATTTTGGTAGCATGTTTAGTTTTAGGAGCCTTTTAGTTGAACAGTTTCTCTAAAATTCTGAGGAATTAGTGATAAGATGAATGATTAGTTTTTCAAGGGTGCCATAACAATGCCAGATTTAAAAGACATGTCAAATTCAAGATCTATTGTCTTTTCACTTTGTAATCTTAGTACAATAGAGAGAAATGAAAGACAGATTTTTTTAAAGAAAGATGAGCAAATGCCCAAACACTGCAACCAGGAACAAATTAGAGTATAATGAATTCCATTAGTAAATTCCTGAAGCAGATCATTAATGATAAGACACAAGTTTGCAGATCATTAATTGTAGAGCAAATTTTAAATCAGAACTGGCTTCACTAAAGACAAAGGCAGCTAGATAGCCATGTAATAAATGCAACTCTCTTCATTAAAATTTGGAAGCAGAGAAATGAGTAAGTCAAGCACTCATTACCAAATTCTGATATTTATAGAAAGACCCAGTATTTTGGGGAAATGAATCAATATTTATGAAAAGAATAGTATGCTTTTCTGTAAATGTAAAAATAATAAACTTATCATGGGTACATTTTATTGCATCCCATTATCAGAAATGTAGTATTTCTTATCCTTCAGAAATATTAAGAAGAGGCTATCATTAAAAAAGAAGAAGAAAATGCTATCATAATCCTGTCCTGGGTCTACATGTGATTCTATGCATGTTGTGTGCTCATGTGTGTGTAAAACATGTTCCTCTTCTTTGTGCCAGCACCTCAGGTTAAAATCCAGCCTCCCACATAGCCAGTGACTTGGGGAACACTAGTAAAGGCTGCCTCTGAGCACTTTCCCAGTCACTTCAGCCCTTCCTCTGTGCATGCATGTTTGAGCATAAGCAACTGCCTATAGTGCACAAGGAGAAGTTTATTTTAATTTTTTAATTTATTTTATTCAATTTATAACCCACTGTCCCCAAGACCGGCTCAGAGCAGGAGACAACACCACCAGCAGATTTTGATCATTCGAGCATAACACTCTGTGGAGGACATACCAGGAAAGGTGGTCCCAAAGGTATGCTGGTCCCTGACCATTTAAGGGCTTTGAAGGTCAATACCAAAACCTTGATCTGATCTTCAATCTGGAGCCAGTGCAGTTGATAGAACACTGGTTGGATATTGCAGTTGATAGAACACTGGTTGGATATGCACTCTGAAAGTCATTCCTATCAGAACCTTAGCAGCTCCATTCTGGACCAGTTGCATTTTCCAGATCAACCTCAAGGGAAGACCTGCATAGAGTAATCCAACCTGGAGGTGACTGTTGCATGGATCACCGTGGCTAGGTCAGAGGGCGACAGGTATGGAGCCAACTCCTTAACCTGACAAAAATGGTAAAATTCCAGCTTAACCACCTTTGTAGCCTGGGCCTCAATGGAAAGGGGGCATCCAGGATGATTCCCAAGCTCTTGATGGATGGCCCAGCTGTTAATGGCACCCCGTCAAGAGGAGGAGTTGGCAACCCATCCCAGCCCCCCCGGCCCAGCCACAGGATCTCCATCTTTGATGGGTTTTGTTTCAGCCTGCTCTTCTTTAGACAACCACAATCTGCACTCTTAAACAGGGAACAGTGGTGTACCAAGGGTGGTGCAGGAGATAAGGGGGCACACTGTTGTATCCCAGAACGAATTCCAGGTGAAGTGAACCTGACTAGACGAAGATCTTGGGACTGTGGCACAGAGATAATGGAACTAAAAGCTCTCTCTCAGTTCTATATTTCTGAACTGACAGGCAGGTCTTAGTGGGCTTTGAAAACGCAGTGGGGAGGCAGCTGTGAGTCAGTTTCAAGTGTGGCTGTTTGGCCATGGAGTGCTTCTGGGGGCCGTAGCCAAGCTCTTATCCCCCATTAGAACCATTATCAGGTCCAGTTCTCAAGCTCCTACCAGCAGGGATGTAGCCAGAAAATTCTGGGTGGTGGAACACAGGAATGGCATGGGAAGGAAAAGGAACATGTTGGTCATAGGAAGCTGTTTGTCATAGGTGACTCCCTGCTGAAGGGTATGGAATGGACTTCACCTGTCAAGGTCAGGGAAGAATGTGTTTGGCAGAAACCGTAGGCAATTCATAAAGAGGGCTTTAAACTGACACCACAAGGGGAAGAAGATGATCAACACAGGGATTTAAATGAAGGAGAGCAAACAACAGAGGCCCACCTGGGAGGGACAGCTCTAATGGAGCTAAAGTTGTGGGGCTTCAGGTGTCTATGTACCAATGCCCAAAGCTTGGGCAATAAGAAAGAAGAGCTCAAGCTTCTAATGCAGACAGAGGGATATGACGTAGTAGGCACTACAAAGACTTGGTGGGATGATTCTCATAATGTGAATGTAGTAGTAGATGGATATGAGTTGTTCAAGAAAAACCAAAAGAGTCAGAGAGTAGGCAGAGTGATGCTGTATGTGAGGGGAGGGTTTGTTTGTCAGGAAATTCTAGAGGATGACATCCCAGTTGAAAGTATCTGGGTGAGGATAAGGGAAGGAAGGATAAACAGTATTGTGACTGGAGTCTACTACAGACCTTTTGACCATGATGAGGAGGTGAATGCTGCCCTTCTTGAACAGCTTGATGGGGTATCTAAACAGCATGACCTGGTAGTTATGGGTGACTTCAACTTCCCTGATGTGTGCTGGGAGACAAACTCTGAAAAATGTCCACAGTCACACATGTTCCTGACCTGTCTGGCCAACAACTTCCTTCATCAAATGGCAGAGGAAGTTATGAGGGGCTCAGCCATACTCAACTTAATATTGACCAGCAGGCAAGAGATGGTAGATGGGGTGAGAGTGGTGAGGACCTCAAGTAGTGGAAGCGTTGGGAAATCCTGTGGGGCAGGGGACCTAGGGAAAAAGGGAGAGAGAGAGAGTGGTGAGTGGTGAGCCCGCCCACATCAGAGGAAGAGGACTCAGCTTGGAGGCAGTGGCCTCACTGCGCCTGTACGAGCCCAGCCATGTGACCCACTGCCATGTGACACAGACTGGCTTGGCTGGCACAGGTGTGGTAAAGCCACTGCCACCAAGCCGAATCCTTTTCCTCTGCTGCGGGTGGGGTCGCCGCTTGCAGCTTGAGTGGCATTTAAAAGGGGGAGCTGAGTCCTCTTCCTGATCTACTGGCTTCCTTGTCTACATGAGTTGGGGAGGGTATTTTTTTAAACTCTTTATTTTCAGCCTGGAAAAAAGAAAATGAGACTGAAGCTTCCCTGACTGTACCCGGGGTCATTTTGGAAACCCCACACGCATCTTACAGTGGTTTTTTATGGTGCTTATCTGTGGGGGGCATTGCCCCCAAATGTTCCCCCCCACGGCTACAGGCCTGATTACCAGGGTGGGAATTAGAAATGAGCTGCTTGCAGTGAATTGGAAAAATGAGGCCCAAAAGAGATTTTTCTGGGAACCACAATGTTAATATTAAAGTCACCATTTCTCATTTTAATCTTATATTCCCCCTTCTCCCTCCCCAATCCCTTGCTTGCTCACTGTTTCATACTTGAAATAAACAGATGTTCCTCACTGGGAAAACACATATACACACAAGCAAACCTTGCTTCTGATGTGATCCAGTGCTGTACTTCTGGGTGGTGGAACACAGGAATGGCATATATACGCCTGTCTATATACATAATTGTATATTGTTGTTGTTGTTGTTGTTCAGTCGCACAGTCGAGTCTGACTCTTTGCGACCCCATGGACCACATCATGCCAGGCCCTCCTGTCTTCCATCATGCTCCGGAGTTTGCTTAATTTCATGTATATTCATGTATATTAGAAACAAATAAATATTATGTTAGCGCAATGGAAATGCAGCCTTTTCTTTTTGCCTGGACGCAAGCTACTTCTGAGTAAATGTTCTTAAAACTGGAGACACAATTCCTTGCCCTTGTTTTTTTTCCTACACATGGTCAAGTCTTCTTTCTCAAAAAAAGAAGCTTGTAGCTTCATCTCATGCATGTGTTTCCTTGGCAGTAAATCCCATCAAATTCAGGAAAGCTCTTCCAAGTAACTGCACATAAGGTGGCGGCCTCAGAGGGCAGGACAAGGGAGAAAGAGTTAAAGCAGTGGGTGGTGTTTCCCTCTCCTCTACCCATCCGCAGTATTGAGAGACCTGACTATCTGTGAAATAGGCAAGGATACACCACTGACAGGAAACCTTTATTGGTACAAATTAAGCTGGAGGACAAGATAGGCAAAATAATGTTCACATCTAGTGGTTTATGGGTCTAAGGAAAGTAACGTGAAAAACATTACGCTAAGCTAAACTTAACAATACAAAAGATTACCTCCACCATTCTCCCTGGATGTTCCTGGAACAAATGCACATTCTGAACCCCACCCGCTCCATGTAGGGGAATCTGACTCCAGGCATTTGAACAAAGACCAACTTTTTAACCCTTCCTGCCTTAGCTGGTGGGAGCCTCTTACCCAATCCAGATTTAGGATGAATCTCATCTCAAAATCAACACAAGGCACATGTCCCATTCCTCTCAATAGTCAGATCATGTTTTACAACAGCTATCCATCTTGTCCTTCCTGGCCTTTCTCTGTGGAAATACAACTCTTTTCTCTTTGAGGTTGTGAGAGATTTTATGGCTTTCTTTCCTGGGAAAACAAGTGGCTGTCAGTGTCCCAGGGACTCCCTGGTGCACTTCAGAGCACTTTACATCTCTGGGGCATGACAGAGGTCTACCGCCTGCCTTTTGTATTATTTCATACAGCATGGCTTGGAACATCTATAATTTGCCCTATGGAACGATGTGCTTCATTGGTTCTTGTTGGCTTCTGAAAGCATTAGCGCTTTTCCCAAAGGAGCTCAATCATAACTTTGGTATATTTGATAAATATATTTGGGTAAAGAAAAATGCATTGCTTTGACAAATGGAGAACAATTGCTTCAGAGGCCTACATTTTTTTCTCTTCTAAAATGAAAGTGACCTTTATATAACTGTTTTCCATTTAGAGTAATGACAAGATTATTCAATTAATACTTTTACAAGCTACAAAAATGTTGGGCCTCACCGTGGGATTTAAGGGCTTATATCCAATACACATTCATTTAATATGCATGCAAGGGAATCCTGAGGGTACAGTGGGAAATGAAAACCACAGTATATAATGAGCCTCCCTAACTGGGGGAAAAACACAGAGTTACAGCTCAGCCCCCTTTCCTTTTTCAAGAAATCTAATATTTGACTTAGGGTAATGATGCCTCTTCTGAAATTAATCTTGTATCTTTAATTATTCAAATCTCCAGCATTATTGAAACCTTTCTAATTATTCCCATTGCTCAGTGGTATTAGCAAAATTTATGCTTAAATTTAAAATCACTTTAATGGGAGCTGTATTATTCTCATGTTCATTTGCCTATTTGAGATTTCACCTCTGAGAGGAAAGAAGGTTGACTGCAGCCAACATCGCCTTTATTAAAATTATCCTCTTTGCATTTTTACTGGTAACATAATAAGGAAAAATGAGGACCACTTATTAGATTTCTTTACACTTCCTTTTTGTCAAATCCCACCTCTCATTATCTCATTTACTCCTCAAAAATTCTTATAGTGCTAACATTCTTTTATGATCACTTAGGTTTATCAACTGACAAGATTTTATGTACCCTTTTCTATGGAAGTGCCCTTGAGAAGCTATGATTACTTACTGAAGATAAATAAAATTACATGTCGCAGTGCTGTTTTATATAGATCCTTCACCTAACATTCCACATGATAATCTTACATCATACAATGTTAAGGTGGGTTGGTTAATATATTTTACTGGAGCAATAATGGTGTATACAATCTTTAGAGCTGACCACAGAATATTAAGATTGAATCAAATATAGACAATGCCAAGAAAAATTATTAAGGTCCTGTTTCCATATTACACTGAGACAAAACATTGTGTACATAGAGGCCATTACTATTTATGGGTTGGTACTTTAGTGATGTCACTCTAGCAATTCCTGCATCCTCTGAGGTACAGCAAGCTCATCTTGATTTTATGTGCACATCACTTGACATAAAATGATGTTGCACCTCAATTAGTCTTCTACTCAGGCTTTGGGATGGAAACCTTATGGTAGTCCTAGAAGACAATTTACATCTGAAATGGGAAATTTGGAGAAGGACCCTTTTGATTCTTATAGATCTGCAAATAGCATTTGAAATTGTTGATCCCCAGATGTTGCTGGACAGTTGGAGGTTGCAAAAATTTTGAAGAGATTTTCTTATCTCACAGGATGAGTTTTAGAAAGACACATCAATAGACAGCTGCTTTGTCCATTCACAGTTATCCTATGGAATACTGTAACCATCCATTCTGTCCCTCTATGTTTAAAATTTACACATGAAGCACAAGCCTAAACTCTCCCTAGAAACTAAAATGATCAAACTAAGGCTTTCAGACTATGATCACATTATGAGAAAACAAAATTCATTGGAAAAGACAATAATGCTAAGAAAAGTTGAAGGCAGCAGGAAAAGAGGAAGGCACAACTAAAAATAGATTGACTCAATAAGGGAAGCCATGGACCTCAGTTTGCAGGTCCTGAGTAAGGCTGTTAATAATAGAACATTTGGGAGGCCATTAATTCATAGGATCATCAAAAGTTGGAAGTGACTCTCCCTGTCAGCTCAAGTGTCCCAAGCCCCTCACACAGGCCATTCAAATCCAGCCAAGATCTCCAGATGACATCACCCACTGAAAATCACAGGGGGCAAGAACCTTGTGGGGCCTCATGGGTCAGTGGCCAAGGGGCTGCACATTTTGAAATTTACCATTTTCCGGTGGTCCAGGGGTGGGGAAGTCCTTCAGACTTCTTAACTCCTGGGAAGCTCCTCCCTCCTCTGAAGGCAGGGCTGGCAGACTCTTCAGGCACGGAGGGGGAGGGGCTTGTCCCCTGAAACCCAGTTTTCTCTGGCCCTACATTCGAGCAGGATGTAGCAGACCATGCTCCTTGGAGCACAGAAGAAAGAGAAACAGAAAGAAGAAAGAAGGCACAGATAATTGGAGAAGAGTAGCAGCAGATAGCTAGCTAGCTAGCATAACCCTCCCCTCCTTCCATTCTCTTCTCGCACAAGAGGCTGATGACCTCCAACAAGGTGCCAATGGACCTGGGTAACCCCCGAGGAACCATGGCACCACCAGGTCCCCTGCTGACCACTGGCCATGGGAGGAGGCCAGCGAGACTCGCCTCCGCTCTCTCTCTCTAGCCAGGGAGCTTGGGAGGGAAGTGCAGGGGACTTTGGAGATGATGCAGCGGGCTGAGAAGCCAAGTAGCAGCTGCATGCATCCAGTAGCAGTTGGCTCCTGGTCTCAACTTTCGTGCGGGAGATGGTGTGAGCATACAGCCTTGGTGTGGTAAGAAGGAGTGTCTACGAGCTTCCCCTGCCCTCCCGAGCCCCCCCCCCCCCAGAGATGGCATAAGGAACACTGGGGAGGATGCTGTTTTTTTGCTACATTGCTGCTTTTGGTGGAATGGGGGAAGGAGGGAGGTGAACAGGCCTGAAACCCTCCCATCTCATCCCTGGATTCCCCCCTCCCCTCCTCCATAGTCATGGGAAGGGAGGAGAAGGCTTCAAGGACATAAACCTCCATGAGTTTAAAGGGGAGACCTACAAGGGAGTCCAGGGTGGCTGCCAGCATCACCTCTAAGCTGAGCTGGGTGGAGCTAGATCACCCTCAGGTGTCTGGTGAGGGGATATTTTAGGCAGGAAAAGTGGCCATCTTAAGTGCTATTGCCACTTTCACTTTTGGCAGGACCTAAAATGGCTGCCAAGGCTTTCACTTCCAAGGAAATGGACACCAAGATGTGTACCTTTGAACTGGCTGAATCACCAGCCCCTATCCCTCAGACACAGGATTCCCCTCTGTATATAGAAAACCAAGGGGCCTTTCTGACCTGGCTGAAACCAGAAATGAGAAAGGAGTTTAAATCCATTTGTCAGGAATCGCAAGAACACAACCCTGCAAGAGACATTCTCAAGGGGATAGAGAACACGAAGCCCCTTCTAGGAAAAGACTGAAGGGATCAGGTTCCCTATCTGAACTTAGCCCCCAGTTAAAGGAGCAGGTTTCTGACTCATCATCTGTGAACTCTGAATCTCCCAAAGTGGAGGGAGAACTTTCAGAAGAGGAGGAGGAAGTAGTTCCCATCTCACAGTCAAGGCTTTTTCCCCAGGACCTCTATATTAGATTACTTCCAAAAGTAATCAGAACCCTGGAATTAATTTACACTCCTAAAGAAACAGAGGAGGAATAATCAGTCTTCCCTGCAGGGTCTGACAAGGCCATACCCAAACCTAGCACCAAGTCAGTGGAGGACCCACTGTCTGCCTCATTCTACAAGATTATGAAGGCAGAGTGGGAACACCCTGTCAAACCTAAGGCAACTAACTCAGCCTTTGGAAAATTCTACTCTTTGATTCCTGAGGCTTCTAGAAAATTGAAGTTACCTTTAGTGGATGACCCTGTTAATAGCCTGGCTTCCACATCAGTCCTTCTCATGGGAGCAGATGGTCTCCCAAAAGACAGTACTGACAAACACATTGAACAAATGCTAAGAAGGGACTTTGAGGCCTCTGCAAATTCACTTAGGGCTTCTATCACAGGTTCTCTCTTTGCTAGAGTGGTCTATGCCTGGGCATCAGATCTTGCCAAAGCAGACAGCGGCATCCCAAAGGAACTGAAGGATGAGCTGAAGAAAATAGCTTTAGCCACGGCCTTTGCTGCAGACACAACACTAGATGCAGTTCAACAGTCGGCACGCAGTATGGCTTGCAGCGTTACCGCCAGCGTAACACTTGGCTCAGGAGCTGGGACGTAGATCCCTCTGCAAGGGCAAAAGTAGCCGTGGTACCATTTAAAGGTACAAAGCTTTTTGGAGAAGATTCAAAGCCTGGCAATAGCAGATCATACAAACCAAAGTGGCAATACAAGTTTAAGGATAGTAAATCATCCTACTCCTTCACAGCCAAGCATCCCACAAACAGAAGGAACACCAAAAAAAAAAAAAAAAAAAGGCCCTCAAGCATGACTATGCTGAGAGGGGAAGGAAGATAGGCATCGGAGGTCGCCTGCAGAGATTTGCACATGTCTGGGAAAATTCAATCATAGACAGGTGGGTGAAAGAAACAGTCTCAGAAGGCTACTCCCTGGAATTCTGTTCCCTTCCTCCTTCACGTTTCCTAGAACTACCATGTAACAAAACACAAGCGAAACACATACAGCTGTTGGGAGCCATTGCACACCTTCTAGAGATTGCAGCAATAGAAAAAGTCCCAATTATACAGAAATCTCAAGGAGTCTACTCGGTGTTCTTCATGGTCCCGAAGAAAAACGGAGATGTAAGGGCCATCTTGGACCTCAAGTGGCTCAACAGGAGATGATGAACAAAAAAAGTTCAAGATGGAAACCATGAAGTCCATACTGTCTGCCATACAAAAGGGAGACTTCATGACATCAATAGGTCTCTTGGAGGCATACTCTTACATACCCATCAGAGAGGCTCACCGCAGATTCCTATGCCTCGCCTATCACAATCGACACCACCAATACCGGGCACTGCCCTTTGGATTAAAGTCATCACCCAGGGTATTCACCAAAGTACTAGTGACCCTGATTGCATTGCTCCAGACCAGGGGAATATCACTATTCCCATATCTCAATGACATTTTGGTGAAGGCACCCTCATACGATCAAGCGGACAGGGATCTACAAACCACAATGAAAATTCTCAGGGAACACGGTTTCATCCTCAATATAGAGAAAAGTTCTCTCATACCAACTCAATCTCTGATTCACTTGGGTGTTCACATAAACAGAGTATTCCTTTCACAGGAAAGACAGGATCAACTGACTCAATTGACCAGGGAAGTCTTAGCCCTTCGGAAGATAGAAGTCATGACTGTTGAACAGTTATTGAGGATGCAGGTATCTGGCCAGGAGATGCTCAGTTGGGCGAGGTTCCATATAAGACCCCTTCAACATTTTCTTTGATGTTTCCAAGAACTGATAGCTCAGAAAAAGGTTCAGAGGGTATTTCTGCCACAGGAGTTGAGACACCCAACTGACCTGGTGGCTGCAATTGTACTGCTTCAAAACAGGCATGCCACTCAGGGACCCAATCAGGGTGAACATCACCATGGACGCAAGTCTTTTTGGTTGGGGAGCCCACATGGAGGGTCGACTGGCACAGGGCACCTGGATGCAGTCGGAAACTTCCAACAGCATGAACCTACTGGAAGTGCAGGTGATCAAATTGACATAGAGGGAAGACACATATTGATCCGGATGGACAATGTGAAGGCCAAAGCCTACGTGAATCGACAGGGGGGCTGTCGATTCAAACGACTGAACAAGGAAGCAAGCCAACTAATGAGCTGGATGGAGACACACATCCTATCAATCAAGGTGATCCAGGTGGCAGGCCGAGAGAACACGGTAGCGGATAGGCTGAGTTGACAAATCTGTTGATCAGTCAGAATGGATGATAAACAGAGCTGTATTTACCCAAATTTGCAACAGATTTGGGTAGCCGGGAGTCGACTTGTTCACCACAGAACAAAATCGACAGATAGAGGCCTTCATGTCAAGGTCACATCATCCAATGGCTGTGGGAACAGATGCTCTTCATCAAGAGTGGCCAAAGACTCTATTGTATGCCTTTCCACCTCTACAAATCATTCAAAGGATGGTGCAAAGAGTTATGGACCAATCAGCACAACTGATTATTGTGGCCCCTTATTAGCCCAGGAGGCCATGGTTCCAGGAACTCAAAAGACTGTCAGTGATGGAACCTTGGCAACTACCACCAGTCCTGGACTTGCTGACCCAAGGAGAGATAGTCCATCCTCAGCCAGAATCCCTAAACTTCACTGCCTGGAGGTTGAGCGGGAACAACTCACAGGCCTAGGTTATACTAAAAATGTAGTTAAGACCATGCTGGCAGCCAGGAAAGGGTCTACCAATAAGGTGTATAATAACACCTGGCAGACCTTCCAATCTTGGTGTGCAGGGAGGGACCAGGATCCCATTCAAGCTCCAGTGTCAGAGTTGCTAGCCTTTCTTCAGGAGGGGCTGGACAAGGGCCTCAGTATAAGTACTTTAAAGAGGCAGGTGGCAGCGATCTCTGCCATTAAGGAGTCCAAGAAAGGTTCCTCACTGTCTAGACACCCACATGTCCAAAGATTCCTTAGGGGTACTTTGCAATCAAACCTCCTGGTGGCTCATAGATTCCCCACATGGAGTTTCAACTTAGTGCTCCAGGCATTGTGTAGGGCCCCTTTGAGCCCATGGCTAGTTGCCCCATGAAAGAGTTGACCTTCAAGACAGTGTTCTTAGTGGGCATCACGTCAGCAAGGTGAGTCTCAGAGCTGGGGGCATTATCCATAGATAAGGATCTTTGTATCTTCCATAACAATAAGGATGTGTTATGGCCTGACCCGGCTTTCATCCCAAAAGTTAACTCTGCCTTTCATAGATACTTGGAGAGTGTTCTGCCGTCCTTCTGCCCAAATCCTAAGTCTGACTTGGAGAGGGAATGGCATTGCCTGGACATGAGATGGGCTCTTAGTTTTCACGCCGACAGGACTAAAAACCCTGAGAACGACCGATTCTCTTTTTGTTTCCTTTAGGAAATCGGCGATAGGAAAGAAGATCACACCGTCCCCCCTGCGTAGATGGATCAGGGGTTGTATCTACCTAGCTTATAGGGCTAGAGGGTTAGAGTCCCCAACTGGGGTCACAGCACATTCACTGAGGGGAGCAGCCACATCTGCAGCATATAGGGCTTTCCCTTCATTGGAGGTAGTGTGCAAGGCAGCCACCTGGAGGTCAGTGCACTCTTTTACCCGACATTACAGGATTGATAAGGTAGTGTCGGCTGACGCGGCCTCCGGCCATAGAGTCCTTCATCGCACCCTGTGATTGAGGTAGCGGAGGGACCCACCCTGGAGATTACTGCTTTTTCACATCCCAGGAGTTAAGAAGTCCGAAGGACTGCCCCACTCCTGGACCACCGGAGAACGGAAGATTTGTCCCACTTACCATGAAGCTTCCTTCTCAGTGGTCCAGAGTGGGGCAGTCCTTTCTGCCCGAGTTGTTGGGCACCGCTTCCTCAACAGGCAGGTGTGCTGATGGCGAGGGAATGGCGATTCAGGTTGAAGGGTCTTTCTTGATCAGCCTGGGGGTTCTGATATAGATGTTGGGTTCTATTGTTACTGTTTAACTCCCCGTTGGGAGTAGAGTGTTATCAGTTGTTTGTCAGCAAGGGGCTTGGAGAATGACTGGGTTTCAGGGGACAAGCCCCTCCCCCTCCATGCTTGAAGAGTCTACCTTCGGAGGAGGGAGGAGCTTCCCAGGAGTTAAGAAGTCTGAAGGACTGCCCCACTCTGGACCACCGAGAAGGAAGCTTCATGGTAAGTGGGACAAATCTTAAGTTCAGGTAGGACTGAAACAATAATTAAAAAGTGTCTTCCAGTCTCAATCCTGAGGGGTACTCTAGAAGGATACTAAGATGGATGGTATCAAAAGCCACTGAGAGGCCCAGGAGAATCAGCAGAGTTGTACTCCCTTGGTTCCTCTCCTGGTGAAGATAATCCACCAGGGTGATCAAGGCTGTTTCAATCCCATAACAAGGCCTGAAGCCAGAGTGGAAAGAATCAAAACAATCTGCTTCATCCAGAAATCCTTGAAGTTGACTGGCCACCACACATTCAGTCACCTTACTCAAGAATGATAAAACTGAGATTAGATTATATTCAAATCCCTTTGATCCAGGTTAGATTTCTGTTGCAGGATTTAGGGGGAACTAACCCCTTTCTCAAAGACACATTTACTGCCTTCTAGAACCAGTCAACCAGTTACCTCCCCAGGAGATTTAAAAAAGGAGAATTAAAAGAAAACCAGCTTGAATTTTTAATAGAAGTGATATGGAAAACATGGCCATAATGACAATGCAATTTCAGACAGAAAATGTGCTGAAAAAAAAGAAGAAGCTACTGCTCTACTTTTACTCTGCCAAAAATCATATTGTGCACAAGCATAATGAATGCGAAAATAAAATAAACAAAAATACTCTGGGGGTTGGGGGGTTGTTTTTCAATTGGGGGATTACAAATTCTAAGAAAATACCTTTATCCACAGGAACTTACAACTTCGCGTTCATTACCAATAGTTAAATACTGCAAAAACTTAATACTATTACCCTTGTGAATAACATATCATTTACTTGTCCCCATTTTGTTCTGAGTCATTAATACAGTATCTTTTGCATCTTTATGCATTAACATCACCATAGACAGATAGCTTATTCTTAGAAAAGTTAAGATAAGAGCAGCAATTTAGCAGCAAAACAAAAGCTCAGGAGAGCACTAGAAAGGAAATGTTCTTCCCAGATGCTTTTATGTTTATTCTTACGCATTTTAAAGAAGCTGCAGTATCTCTCCCCCCCACCCCGTCAATTGTTCATGACAAATGCTGGAAGAACACTGACAAAAAATAAACGAGAAATCTGTGGCCTTACTGAATTATTAATTTATAGTGTTACAGGTAAATGTTAATTGAACAAAGCTGTCTTGAACAATTTGCCAATAAATGAGAAGGGGTTTAACCTCCTCTCCTGTTTATGTACCAAAATCACAAATTAAGAGATATATATTTTGTAACATATGTTTGTGTGTGTGTAGCTTTCCAGATGCTGAATGTCACTGCTAAACAATAAAACAATCAGGGATTCCCTCCTGACTTTAACAGATATAAATGCTACAGGGGTATAGAATTAACAGGTATAGAACAATGGGCTTATTGAACAAAGTCTGAGTCCAGTGGCACCTTTAAGACCAACAACATTTTTATTCAAGGTATAAGCTTTTGTGTGCAAGCACACTTCTTCTGATATAGTGAAACAGAATGGGGGGAGGGGTTAGTTGCAGGGAGTGTTGCCTAGCAAGGCACTTTACATGCTCTTACGGACTCTTAATGTTCATAAGTTTGAACTTTGGATTGTGCTAAGTGTATGCTTAAAGGACTGTATTGTGATGCCAGCCGCAAACTGCACACATGCCCTCTTACCTGCTGCAAGAGGTTCCAGTCTATTCCTGACGGTCAAGAAGCACACTCCTGCCATTGTCCACACAAAGACAGAGACAAGGAGCTGAGGACCCCATTGCCCAAGGGTGTTCCTGTCAACTTACGCTAGGCAATCCCCCCCCCCCCAACATACCTGTAGGATTCCACACATTTCAGAGAGATGCTGAATGAAGTTGCTTGGCAACTAATGCTCAACCCATCAACTGGCCGAGCTAGGGCCATCAAGAGACAATAGGATGGCTCAGTGACTCATCACAAACTTGCCCAGGTGTCAGTTCCTGTCTAGCTCCTAGAGTCTCAATATTAACAACCCCCCAGCATCCCCTCCTCTTTCTCCTTTAACCAATGGTAGGGTTTGTAGGGACAGATTACCTGGTAGGTGTGTTAGGGGGATGTGGTCAGTGCTGCCCGCCCCCAGATCACCTAATAAAAGAGGTCGCCTACCATGCAGCCGGTCTCTTGAGCTTCCACGACCCCTATCTGCTTTTACCCCTCTCAAGTCCAGCTTGCTAACCCAATACCCTCTCTCCATCTTTAATCTCTGGGTCTGCAGCCAGAGGTAAGCATGCTACTGCCGGTTCAGAACACGTTCCCTATTTTCCTTTCAAACCCTCAATTCTTCCTTTGGAACGGACAACCCATCTCCAGGACAGGTAAAGTATTGCCCAACCATCGAACCTCCTGCTAATGTGAAAGTGCTATTTATCTATCTAAAGGAACTGTGTGTTAGTGTGTGTGAATCTGTATTGTGTGCCTGAGAATATTCTTCAGTAAAAATCATTTAAACAGACCTCCACCTCAGTGCCTATTTACTGGGAACTCCTGGAAGGGCGGAACCTTGCTATAGTTGGCTATAACCCAGTTATTTGTCAATTGCTGACCTTAAAATCACTAACCCAGAGCAATTCGGCTAACAGGAGGGCTAGTTGGAGTCCAGGTGCATGAGTAACTGGGTGATGATAACTGAGACTGGATTAAGGTGGGTGGGATCAACAACAAACATTTTTGGAACTAAAGTATTTATCTGATGAAGTCAAGAAACAGATTAACAAAGTCAGAATGGTACCCAGAGAAAATCTGTTGCAATACAGGCCCCAAAGAGACAATAACAGAACTTCATTAGTGGTCACATACAGCTCTCAACCCAAAACAGTTCAACGCATCATCATTACAACCTCTACTGGATAACGACCGTTCTGTTTCACAAGTACTGGGGGGCAAACTTTTTCTTGCCCACAAAGAGTTCCCCAGTCTTAAACAACTCCTCACCCACAATAATACAAAGTCTAATTTGAACATGGACATTGGTACCAGAACTTGTAATAAACTCAGATGCCAACTTTGCTGCCACATACACCCAGACAACAAAATCACTGGACCTAACAACATCAACTCCACCATTTCAGGTTTATCTTCTAACATTGTCTATGCCATTAAATGCCAACAATGCCCTTCAGTTCATTACATGAGGCAAACTGGTCAAACCCTATGCCAAAGGATAAATGGACATAAATCTGGCATCAAAGATGACAAAACTGAGAAGCATGTAGGAGAACATTTCTACTTCCCAGGGAATATTTCTACCTCTCAGTAGCTGTTCTATTGCAAAGGAATTTCAGAAAGAGACTGAAATGGGAAATTGCTGAATTACAAATTATTTATTTAATTCAATTTTTAGGCCGCCCTTCCCTGCAAGCAGAATTCAGTGTGGCTCACAACAAGATGGGGCTTATAAAGAATGGTGGGTATGAGAGTGCCAGACCACACACTGCCGAATGCCTGGCAGGACCTCAGCCGAATGCCTGGCAGAACATCTCTGCCTTATATTCTCTGCGGAAAGGTAACAATTCTCACAGGACACAGATATTCTCCAGCAGAGAGTTCCACCAGGTAGGGGGAAGGCCCTGGTTGAAGACAGCCAGATCTCTCTCGGGCCAGGGACCAACAGGAGGTTCTTACTTTCTGAGCATAATGTTCTTCTGGGAGCATAGTTAGAGAGGCAGTCCTGAAGGTATGTGGGTATCTGACCGCTAAGGGCCTAAAAGGTCAAAACCAGCACCTTGAACTTGATCCAGTGCTCTACCAGAAGACAGTGCAGCTCACACGGCACAGGTTGGATATGTGCCATTTGAGGGATCTCTGGTAAGGACCTGTGCGACCACATTCTGGATCAGTTGAAGCTTCTAGGTCAGTCTCAGGGTAGGCTTGCATAGAGTGAATTACAGTAGTCTATCCTGGAGGTGACCACTGCATGGATTACAGTGGCTAGGTCAGAGCGAGACAGTAGGGAGCCAGTTGCCTGACCTGGTGTAGTTGGAAAAATGCCAGCCTGGCAACCTTCCTACCATGGCCTCCAAATCCTTGGCTAAATTCATGGGAACAGCATATAGTCATCCACCCATCAACAAAAATAGCTGGGTGTCATCGGCGTACTGATGACATCCCAGCCCCAAATTCCACACTAGCTGGGTGAGGGGGCACATATAGATGTTGAATAACATCAATAAGTGCTCCTTGAGGAACCCCACAAACTAGTGGGTGCCTTGGGGACACTGTCTCTTCCAGCACCACCCTCTGTTCCTGACTGTGGGGGAATGAGGCGAGCCATTGCAAGGCTATCCCACAGACTCCAACATTGGCGAGGCAGTGGGTCAGTGGATCGTGATTGGCCATGTTATTACAACAACACTCAGGACAATGGAACCCCCAGGGCTTAACAGAGATATCAGCTTCTTATCTCACTACACATGCTAAGTCACTCAATTCTCACTTATACCCAGAAATTAAAGTTTGTTGGTTTTAAAGGTGCCACTGGACTCCAACTTCATTCTCACATCTTTTTGTTAACTCTTGTATTTGTATGCTAAACCACCTTAATCCAATCTCAGCTATAATAGCCCAGTTACTTATGCATCTTGACTCTAACTAGCACTTTCTGGCAAGTAACCTTCCCTCTATGTAATGGCTGTATGTAACCTATATGTAATGGCTGAGGAAATTCTGGTACACTGTCAGAAGAAGTGTGCTTGCACACAAAAGCTTACACCTTGAATAAAATTTTGTTGGTCTTAAAGGTGCCACTGGACTCAAACTTTGTTCTGCTTCTTCAAATCAACATGGCTACCTACCTGAATCTATCTTAATGGGCTCATTGATTACTTTAAAAAGTATATCTGAGTCAAGTTAGTGAGTACATTAGATTTTAAAAAAATAGCACTGCAAAAATAAATACTAAGCATCTGCTCTGATATTGTATCAAACTTTAGTAAATGGATTACAATGCAAATTGTAAAGTTTGTTCCATGGGTGATAAAGGCCTTACCAAAACTATCAACAGTTAGTGTGGCTGATGGATAAATCTATGTATTTTGTTGACTATCTGACTGAACTGCTTGAATTGATGTTGGTATTAACTCAATTTTTTGTTACGATCTTAATGATTGTTTATAAAATTGTAATATAAGGGTTTTTATTATGATCATGATTGTTTCATTGCAAGGGTGATATTGTTGGTATTTTTGGTGTTAATTGCTAAGGCTGTGAGCTAATCCAATAAAGCTTATGATTGAGTGATTGTATCAAAGTTAAAATCAATTCTTTCTAGGGTTGCCAGAATGCCCAGTGCAGGCGGAGGTCTCCCACTTTTGGGCACTCCTTCCCTCCCAATCTCCCCATCTTACCAGAAATCATCGCAACATGCATACAAAAACTGGAAGTGACATGCATATGCAAATAGGAAGTGACACAGGGGATGTCGGATTTGAAGTGAATTCTACCATAATTTTGCCCAAAAATCAGAGCCTCATCCTCGACGTCCCTGACATGCCTATGTCACTTCCTGTTTGTGCATGCACATTGTGATGCTCCCCCTCTCCTGCTGGTGCAATGATCGGACCTGGCAACCCTACTTCTTTCATGATTGAAATGGGATGCAGGTTATCTCTATTATTCATATAAATGGTATTGATTGTTTATATAAATAATACTGGGGTATCTAGATGAATTGCCAGAGGAAAATTCCTGTAGTCCTAAACCAGGATATGAAGATTGGTAGAATGGAACATTCCACCATAAATTGTCAAATTGGCCATAAAAACTCCATAAAAGTGTTAGGTTCAAAGACAAATATAAACAATGAAAGAGACAGAAAGGAACTGTAAGATCAAATTTGAACTTCATGTTATAAATAGCTTCCTCAATAAAACCTTTTAAGAGGACATTTACAAGAGTTAGGCTGCTGTTTCTTACAAGAGTTAGGCTGCTGTTTCTTGCACTGTGTCCTCCCAAATGCCATTATTATCTAACCATCATGAAAGTAGACCTGAAGACAGCAGCATGGTTAACCTCTAAGTTTACAGAAAAATTAATAGCTACTTCATGGTCTGAATCTCAAGGAATGTTAGCTTAGCCTCCCCATCAGATGAAACTGGTCAAAACCTTTCCTGAATGATGAGGAGAGGGTTAATGCTACTGATGGTATATGTTTCTAGGGTCCTGCCCGTAGGTCACAAGATTCACTGGCCATCTTTATAGCCTTCTCTGAATCCAGTTTCAACTGGTTTGTCCAAATTTAACATATCAGACAGGAAGGGAAATCTGATTCACAAGATTCTAGAGTCCATTTACACAACTAAAGGGTACTGGGAACTCATGTATCCGGGAGGTGTATCCAGCCATACTAGGAAGTGCTGAAGTTCAGCCTCTTAACAAGAGCAATTTCACTTTCTGGTGCCAGTTCCTTTTGGTTTTCTGGTTCAAGTTCATTTTGGTTCATTTTTGCAAAAAGCAGAATCCCCAACCCTTACACAGACAAATTTATGTACGTTCAGCTTGTTTGTATACTGGCAGGGACAGTTCACAAAGTAGGGCTGCCAGCCCCCAGGTAGGGCTTGGGGATCTCCCACTTTTACAACTGATCTCCAGCTGACAGAGATCAGCTCCCCTGGAGAAAATGGCTGCTTTGAGCGTGGACTCTATGGCATTGTACCCTGCTGAGGCTCCTCCCCTCCCCAAACCCCGCCCTCTCCTGGCTCCTCCCCCAAAGTCTCCAGGTATTTTCCAACCCAGACTTGGCAACCCTATCACAAAGCGACCACATGCTGCTCAGGGGGCAGGGCTTTCCATTATGATCCCACTCCCTTTGCAGATTAAGTCTGACACCCTTTAACTGTATAAAAAGAACTTGCTTTATATGATTCTGATAGCTTTTTATTAACATTTTGGATGATTTATCTTAGAGACCATAGGGTAAAGAGTATGAATTCTGTGGGCTTCTTCTGGAAAGAGTCCTTCAAAATAGCGAGATAGACTCCAATACCAGGAATTCCCTGTGCATGATGGGTAGAATCATTCAAGTCATTCACATTGCTATCTGCCACATACATTTCTGTAACCCTCATGGTTATGCATGTAACCCTCATGCATTATCAGTGGCATGCTAGCAAACTATATAGGACAGTTCTCTGTCCCATCATCTAAGACTAATTTGCACTAAGTTTCCTGGCTGAAAACTACTGGCAGGGATTCCTACAGGTAACATGCCAGAGGCTGCAAAAACATCAAGTCTAACAATCAGGATCTTTGTGGGATTGGTAGAGGCTGGCCAAGGAGTCAACCACAAGATTTTTTTTAAAAGCAAGCTGAATTATATCAGCATTCATACTACCAACTGCTAAAGAATGTTAATAGTAAAATAATTGGTAGAGGATTCTATTTTACAGTAGATCGAATGGCTACAAGTCATGATGCAACAGCTCAGATGATGACAAATCTTGACCTGGGTCATGATGGTAGGAGCCTTATGATACACCTGTCTTGTGAAACACACATACAGTTCTGAGGTGAGTAAACTATTTGCATTGTTAACTAATTTAATTGGTATGGAATTGTAGATGGAAACTGCTTGTACTTGCTATAACTTGTAGTTCCATTTTTTATTTCTTCTTGGGGATCTTGGTTAGCTCCCAGTGTTGTTTTTTTTTAGTTCCTTAATGATCAAACTAAATGCAATGGAGAACAAAGAGCTCCCTGCAGCTTTCAAGGCAATTTTTAGGCATGCTTAGGCCCATGTAGAGAGGGAAGAGGCAGTTTAAACCGGCCCCACGTGGATTTAATGATGGAAAGAAGACACATGCCCATCTTCTTCTTTTTTCTTTACCGGATCAACAACAGCACAGGGAGAACTAGATTTGGTTAGAAAAACCACGTGGAGGTGGAAGGGTTAATCCCTTACCTCCACCTATATGTAAGGCTCCAATCCTAAGTAAGGCTCACATGATAAAATTACTATTTTAGTAGTGTTGGGGAGAGCCAATCACAGTGTTTCCTGTTTAGACCAAAGCAACTGATGCAGTTGATGCATGATTTTACTTTGCCTCAATGGAGACAGTTCTTTATGTAACACTGAGCTCTTTCCTTCCACAAAAAAGCTACAGATGATGGCCCATTTTTTTTCAATAAATACAAAAAATTACAAATATAAAATTAACTCAGCCCAGTACCATCCTCCAAACATTAATAGTGTAAAACCTAGCAAAGTTTTCTAACTTCTGGATATTTCAGTTGCCAAATCTAGCTTTAAGTGAGTGCAATAGTAGGTAAGAAGGGTGGTGGTGGTAATTTTTTAAAAGGAGGAAGAAGAAGAGAAGAGATTGGATTTATACCCCACCCTTCACTACCCAAAGGAGTCAGAGCAGTTTACAATCTCCTGTCCCTTCCCCTCCCCACAAAAGACACCCTGTGAGGTAAGTGGGGCTGAGAGACCTCTTCCAAGAACTGCTCATGACAGAACAGCTCTGAAAGAACTTGTGACTGATTTGAGGTCACACCAGCAGCTGCATATGGAGGAGTGGGGAATCAAACCCGGTTCTCCCAGCTTAGAGTCTGAGCTCTGGCAAAAGTTGTTTTAAAGAATCCAGGAAAGCAATCCTGACTTCTGAATCAACTGAATATTTTCCTGTGATGTTTGTAAGATCTCCTTCTCTATATTCTGAGTGGTTAATAATGAAGCCTGAAGTCAAGCTACCAGATTATACTTGCAAATAAGTGGCTCTTGATTGGCCATTCTGTATTCCATGAAAGCGATTATTACTTACCTAGCAGGAGGTAAATTAGTTTTTACTAGTGCTTTTAGTGTGCATGTGTATTAGAGCTGTCTCCTCTCCTGTTATTTTTAATAATAGTTGCAGATATTCAGACAGCCTCCATGTGTACAAGCCAATATTAGGTTAAAGCGATAGGAGAAAAAAAGCCCAACAAAAGCCAAGATTGCACTGATTTCTTCTCTTCATGAATAAACCACTCAGTTACTTGAAAATGCAGCTTGAACTTTTAGATTGCTGTACTTGACTGTGCCATGACTTCTTCAATAATCTATTCTGATAGTTGACATTAGTATTATTTGCTAAGCAATAGCACCACAGTGGGCGTTTCCCGCACTGAGTTTTTGCTGCAGTTGGGCTTCTTAACAGTATTGGTTTTCCCTCTCCCTTACACAAAGTAGCATTTGCTGGTAGTTGCTCTCCTGTGTCGGCCCCCCCCCCCATTTTGCAGAGCATGGAGAAAACTTAAACAGTGAGTGCTGAGAATGATACATATTGATATTTGATAGGGTATAATTGATGGATATCTATGGTATGGACTGACATTCAAATAATGGGAGTATGATATTACATTAACCAGAAAATGAGTGTATAACCACAATTGTCATTTTAGTGCTATAAAGGAAAATCAGGGGGATGTGCAAAGAAGGGATAGTTAACAGAAAATTTAGGATTAAGACACGGAGAAGAAAACAGAATACTATAAAGCATGGATCCTGATAGATCCTGACTTTTTTTTTTCATTTATTTATTGTCAAATTTCTGTCTGGGGATGGAAGGAGGCGAGGTTCTACCACTGGGCCATGTCCACAGGCAATCCCACTAATAAGCCCATTAACAGCCCTACCCCTCTCAAGCCTTCTAAGAGCCTAAGCCTTCTAAAAGAGCAGGAGAAGAGAGGTGGAAGAAGATAAGCTCTGTGCTGGGCACCTAACTACCCATGTTATTTGCTCTCAGTCAGACAATGCCTGCTTGATGGAGCTTTAAAGGAGACCAGGGCTAACCCCCACAGGAAATGCCTGAAAAGCCAGGAAGCAGGGCAGCTAGGGAGGAAGAGTAAGACTTCTTCTGTGGCATTGGAGGACAGGACCCAGGGAAAGATCAGATCTTCATCCTTTCTCAGGTTTGAGGCTTTCCTGCACCCAGCACAAAGTAGGGTTGCCAGCCTCCAGGTGGGGCCTGGGGATCTCCTGCTTTTGCAACTGATCTCCAGCTGACAGAGATCAGCTCCCCTGGAGAAAATGGCTGCTTTGGAGGGTGGACTCTATGGCACTGTACCATGCGGAGGCCCCTCCCCTCCCCAAACCCCACCCTCTCCTGGCTCCACCCCCAAAGTCTCCAGGTATTTTCCCACCCACACTTGGCAACCCTAGCACAAAGGGTTGCTGAAGGTGCACCATTCCCTGGCTCTGACTCACCACAGGCAGAGTGTAGGATGTTCTAAACAGCTTTTCTACAATTGTACCCAAAGGTCTATACTGATACCAAACTGTTATATCCACCAGATAATTTTCTCCCACTGTTCACTGCTCACTAAATTCCTTGTGCTGCTCCAAGGAACAGCCTGCTTGTTTTGATGCTAGTGTGAAGCAGTCCCACTGCAGCTGCTATTGACAATACTGCCTCATTGCTCAGGGCAGCATTTGTGCATCAGGGGCTTCTTGTACCTTACCAAAACAACTCTCAGTATAGCTCCACACGTCCAGTGCATTTCACCATGTTAAAAACAGTCTTTGGTGGGGTGGTGGGATAGATTTTCTCCTTTTGCTACTGAAGGCTGCTTCCAGAGAGGAGTGTTTTCTCAGCATGGTAGCAGCAGCAGCAGCAAGTAAGTAAGTAAGTAATTTCTTGTATATGGTCATTGGCCTTTACAAGTTAAAACATATTTACAGTCCTAGAATATTAAAATTTCTGATATAACATCCATCTCTAGAAATTCTCATTCAGACAAAAATTATATACCAGTACATTATATTTTTAAAAAGCTGCTCCAGACCCTCAAATTGGTTCCTTAGTGAAAATAATGGTCCTGAAACTCTAGCCCCTCCCCCCCCAAACTTGAATCCTGAACTGGAAATCAGGGCTCTTTGTAAAATCTCCCCCCCAAATCTTAAATCTGAAATTATATCCCCCCCTCAAAGCACACTCCTCATGGTCTGCAACCCCTTTGTTGGACTTTCTTCTCCCAGCCTGAGGTACTGTAGCACAGCTCAGTAAAGAAGGGGGGGGGGCTTTTCAAAGGGACTGAAGTTTTATTTTCCCCTCTGGAGTAATGGGGGAAAACAAAACAAGAGCCTGACCAGTCATATCCAAATTGCAAACAACAAAATTGTTTGGACTGAAAGGGTTTCCTGCTGTCCATACAAGGAAAAAGCCCCATGGAGGGAACAGCTGCTAATATCATAGTTCCACTACTATAGCAAAAAGCTAGGGAACATGATTACCATAGAGGCCCCTTGTTCCATAAACGGCTTTTCTCAATGTATACATATTGTTCTAATCTAATAAAATATCTGAAATGCATTTTTGCTAAACAATGCTTAATTGATAATCCACTTCTGTCATAAAGAGTCATGGTTTGCTGATTATTAAGGCCAAGCAAATTCATATTTTCTGTTTCTTAGGCTGGAATTAAACATACTGGCAGATGCAAGTTTGCCAGCAAAAACAGCAGTTCTGTGTCACCTTCCCTACCATCCTTAATTTTGGTTGCTGCTGGTGGGAGTTTGGAAAGTTTACAGTGTGAAATCACACTACAATGATGATTTGTAGACATTATAAAGAGAGAGGGAGATCAAGACTTAGAACCTATTTTCAGATGTATCTCACATCTGCAGTACTGTATAATAGCCTCAAAGTATAACAAGTTGGGCCTACTTAAGCAAAATACCAATAAACTGCCAGTTCTAGCACAGATCCACACAAACTGTGAAAATTTAAAATCAAGAGTAAGAGAAATAAAATAAGGGCAAGGTATTTGTTCTTTGGTGTGTGTATATAGATAAGAATATGGAGTTTAACATCATATGCATGTGCATATATAACACAACCCCCAGGGGTCCGTTGGAGTGGGAGCGCACAGGAGCGCAGCTCTGGGAGTGAGGAGCCCAGGGGGCGGGCACATGACCAAGCCCCACCCCCTCCTCAGCTTCCCCGAGCAGTGCAGAGCCACAGTGTCCCGGGGAAAGCCCTGCTAGGGTCTTTATTGTTTTTAATGTTTTGTTTTAATATTGATAATTTTATCATTGTTCCTTTTATGACTGTGTGCTGCTTTTCCAGCGACTTGCTCAAGGTGGCATATAAATTTCCTAAGTATACCATTTTTTATCTGGGCACATGGCACATAAGTACTGGAGAAATTTCACCAACCCTTCAGCAGCTTCCACCCCATCAGTTTGGTGTAGTGGTCAGGAGTTGGACTCTAATCTGGAAGAACCGGGTTTGATTCCCCACTCCTCCACATGCAGCTGCTGGTGTGACCTTGGGCCAGTCACAAGTTCTCTCAGAGCTGTTCTCTCATGAGCAGTTCTCAAAAGACCTCTCTCAGCCCCACCTACCGCACAGGGTGTCTTGTTGTGGGGAGGGGAAGGGAAAGGGAAGGGTGGTGCACATGTCCTGGGTATCTCAAGTCTACTTGAAACCTGGTGGTTTCAAGAGAGCAGGAAGAGAATGTGGGTGTGTTCTTTATGCTTATTTTTATTGCACGAAGTATTGGATGGGGAAGGGAATGGAGGAAGAGCAGGTCAGTTTCACTCACCTATGGAGTGGAGCCTGAGGGGTGGGTGTTGCCTTCTGACACACTTCCGGTATGTTAGGGGGTGTGGCATATGCAAATGAGTTATGCAAATATGTTATGCTAATGAGCTCCTGCACCTCTTTTTCTACAAAATGACCCCTGACAACCCCCCATGTTACTATAAAATATTTCAGTATTGTCCTCAGTTTTCTTTAAAGGCAATTACTTTCCCTTACCAAACAGGCTTTGGGTGAAATCTCTGGATTCAGCAGAGTTTTGCTTAAGCTTTGGAAGTATAGAAGAAGAAATTCAGTCTGGTGCTTGCAAGCAACGTGGCCTTTACAGATTTAATGAGATGAATCAGTACTCACAGCATCACCATTACCAACTATGAGCAGGAAACTGATGCAGGTGTTAGCAAATACTCAACAAGAATTGCTCATGAAATTCACAAAAGACATTGAAAATCACTTGTGACCATCCAGCTGTTTATCTTCTTGTAATCTTTTATATTTGGTACAAAAATGAGCACATCCACATACTTTTGTTATTTTTTTTCTTCAAAAACTTGGGCATTACAAAAAGGGAGGATGCAGCTGAGGGAAAATTACCATTGTGCTGACAGCAAAATTAAGAAAAGGAAGTCAACTAGCAACATGTATGGGATGCTAAGCACCAAATGATCATAATCATATTCCTCCCTCTCAGCCTTATTTATTTTTATCCCACTCTTCTTCCAATGAACTCAGGGTGTTGTAAATGCTTCTTCCTCCTCCTTTATGTTTTTTTTATCTATAACCTCTGGGGTAGGCTTATCCATTGAGTTTCAAGGTGAGTATGAATTTGAATTAGTGCTTGCATAATTTTAATTTGGTACTCTAACCACTAAACTAGCTTGTCCTGAGAAAATCCAGAAGCACCTTGATGTAGCTAGCATTGTTTTCAACAGAAGCTGTGTGACTAATTTTTTTTTTTTAAATTTACAACAGCTTTAGGTTACATTTCTCCACAAGGGAATATGAACCTTATTGTCTGGTCAACGGGGGATAAACTACATGTGAGAATCCTTGTGGATGTTTTGAAGTCATTTAAAAATGCTGCTGGGCCCACAGCATGGTGCTCTCATTTTCCCCACCTGTGCCTTTAAAGTGCTGAAACAGCTGAAGGGGTTGAGTTTGGGCACTTGATAAAGCACTTGGGGTGGGAACAAGAGTGCCTCAGCCTGTCACACTGCAGGCCTGATCAGGATTGGGCCCGGCAGCATTTTTAAATAACTTTAAAATGCTGTCACCATCCATCAGCCATGAAGACACTGTCGTTAGGGTTGCCAGCCTCCAGGTGGGGCCTGGGGATCTCGCACTTTTACAACTGATCTCCAGCTGACAGAGAGAAGCTCCCCTGGAGAAAATGGCTGCTCTGAAGGGTGGATTCTATGGCATTGTACCATGCTGAGGCCCTTCCCCTCCCCAAACCCCACCCTCTCCTGGCTCCACCTCCAAAGTCTCCAGGTATTTCCCAACCCAGACTTGGCAACCCTAACTGTTGTGTCTAGTTTGGCCCTTAATCTGACTAGCTCTCCTTTCTTTTAGGCCCCAAGTCCCTCATCTGTTGGTGTACATTTATTTCCTACATGTGTCCTGCCTGCTGAAAACAACAGGGAGCCAGACACAACTTTTTCTTTGATCGGGCCTTGTCGGGAAGTGTTGTGGTTTCTTTTCCTTTGTGTTGCTACAAAAAATTGGCCCTTTCAAGACCCAGCATCATTTATTTATGTGTTTCCCAGCCCAAACTGGCTTATTCTTCCCATACCCCCGTACAACTGTGATTAGATCCTAGTATAATGAAAGTGGAAACCTCACTGTACATTATAAAGTGGTTTCCCATTAAAAAAAGAGCTCTGGTTCTCCAATAAATTGTTTGAACCCAAGTGAACTTGCTGGCTACAGAATGAGTTTCTGTCTCTTTTACTTATTCATTCTCAAGCATATTATCAGAAAAGCATGAAGGCTACTCCCCATCTCATTGAGTGGACCCGGGTTTGGGAAATGGACTTTGAATGCAATAATCCTACTATAGTATAGTATAATAATAAAAGAATCTGCATGTCCATCCATCTGTCCATTCCTGCAGGCACAGCTCATCAGAAAATAAAGCAAGGAATCTCAGAATTGACCACCAGTTTCAGGATGATCATGGGAGTCCCAGGGCCAAAAATGAAAGGAGTCTGAATATTCTGGCCCTTCAGACATCCCTCCCCTGTGCTATTTGCAATGGAAGCTAAGCTAATTTCTGTTCCTTGTTTATAACCAGTGAAGCACATTACATACTATTAGCATGCATAGAAAGGAGGAGGAAAGCACCTTTACTACTTTGAGAGATCATGGGGAAATATTAACTCTCCCTTCTGTTCATTCTATTAGCGAAGGTTTGCTAGTATACAACTATTAAATACTTTTTTAAGTTGCCAATCATGATGGATGAGAAGGAGTTAAGGCCAAGAATAAAAAAGGGAGGGGGGCAGAATTAGAAGGGGAGGGAGAGAGGCATGAAGACAGTTCATGAACGGAAGAGAGGAAAATGAAGGAGGAGAAAAGTCTGGAAAACAGTAAGAGAAATTAAGGAAAACACTATGAAAGTATTTTATTTTTATTTTGCTACAACACACTAACGGGACTGCCTCTTTGAAAGATCTGGCTCTGCAGACAACATTATGGAGCTGGGTGGAACTAAAGGAAGAGGGAAACCATAGACGGCAGGTGGCAATGACCTTGTTAGTATGCTGCATCCAGGCAATGACCATAGCAGTCATGAGCTGTGCAGGCTGGTCTTGCCTCGCTCCACTGCTGTCTTGGCTGATTGGTTTAGCAGGATCTGATCAACAAGCACTTTCCTCAGCACCCAGTAAACATTGCAGAAATGCTGCTACTATTGATGTTTAATTGCATTCTGCCTTCCCTGTGCCCCTAGAGGTTGTGGTACAGAAATGCATTAGAAGTAAAAAAAATGAAACTCATTCAAGGAATGCAGCAGATTGCTGGCTTCAGGGGCCCTCCAGCTGACTTGAGCCTTGGGAATTTTGTCCCTCAGTTCCCCCCCACCCCAGTGACTTTGAGAAATAGAGGAGACTACAGGGGGAAATGTGAAAGATACTGCTACTGAATATTTCTCAATCACCCTGTAATTTTTGTTCTAACTGAATGTGGATTTCCCTCTCTGTTTCTCTATGCTTCTCTTGTCATTTAACATCAAAAACAGTGAATTTTCTAAAGTTTACTTTTGACAATGATATGACACAATAGTAGGAATGTTGACTGTTTTCACTTTCTTGAATGTGTATCTCTGAAACAACTTTCAGCTGTGCAGCAAAAATTAACTAATACACATCTTTAAATGATAGAAGGGGACCTGTGTTGCTGGCCCTCATATTGTGATGCTTAAAATATTATTTGCTGATCAGCTATTGGTGTTGTTATAGTGGGACAGAGTCTGACAGCCTAGAGAGGACTTCATAAAACCACTTTAAAAATGCCTGGAGAAGCAGATCATTTGCTTTTCTGCATAATTTCTAGGGCTGGCAGCATTTCTAAATTTGCTTGAGGAGTGACCTATTTTGCCTGGTCTAATGGACCATTTCCTTCCCAGCCTAGAAGTTATGACTGGTATTAAGTCTGTTTTCTGCCTTGGAGCATGGTCTGTGGGTACTGTTCACTGAAATAAATGTAACATAAGTGTGCTTAAAGCTTAAAGTTGAAATGGAATTTGCCCCTTGTCTTTAATATATGTCTATTATATACCTAAAGCAGAACCCTGAATTATGCCCAGAAGGCTATAGAAAGACCATACAGACCCTGGAGCACCATTAGAATGTACTTATTGCACTAATAGAGGTTCACACCTGCCAATAACAAGCTGAAGGGTTCTGCAAAATCTGTAGTCTATGAACAGGTATCTGTGGCATTCCTGCACAGAATACATTTACAAAACTTAAAATGCTGAACTTAAAAGGGCTGCAGTCTTGGAGGTGGTGTCAGGCAATCCTAATACCAACAATATATCCTGTGGTTGCAATAGCACTACAATTTAAATGAACAATCACAGTGTATTCTAATGATAGATTATAAAATCAAAACATTACAGTAGAATTTGAACAGAAGGTTTATCCAACATATAATAGTCTCAAAAAACCCAGAAACATGGTTCTTCCTTTTAATACTCTCTATGTATACATTCTTATTGTGTATAGGTAATTCCAGCTGTGCTCAGAGGAGAAACCTTCATATCTTTTAACAGATTTTAGCAGCCTTGTATCTACAATATCAGCATGTGGCAGACAGCCTACTAGTAACAAACAGGAATGGTCCATCTTGGGTACTTCATCTCTCGGCGAGGTTCTGTTGGGTACCCCTGTCCTGCTAATAATCTAAAAGGCATACATTCTGCTAGCCCTGCAAAACTGCCAATGGCTCGTCTTGTTCCTGAATCTTAAGTAATAGCTTTGTTCTACCACTATTTTTTTTTGTGCTTGAATCATTGAATTCCCCCCCCCCCCCTTATCTTAGTGTTTTCAAAAGAACCATTGACAAATATAATCCAAATCTGATGAGATATTGATATGGCTATTTGACTATTATTCAATAAAACAATGGTTGAACTTCATAGAATCATACTAGGTCAGCCATGTCACAATAATTATTGGAATGCCCTGTTTCTTAAGGAAGATTCAGGCATAAAAATGAAGCAATCTTAGTATTTGTGGAAGAAGAAGAGAAAACTGAGGAGTGTTCATGTGACATCAGTAAAGGGATATCCCCTGCACTTTCCCCCTCCGACTATGTTTCTACCATCTATATCAAGCACCCCAAGTCCTGAGGGATTTTTCAAGCCATCATCCCCTCTCATTCCCTTGTCTAAAAAGGATTGCAAGGCAGAAAAAAAGACTATACATCCCATTACCTTTGACACGAAAGAATAGGAAAGGTTAGGCTTGAGAGACCTGTGTCCTCTGTTGACGGATGCTCTCTCTTTCTTGAAAGGTAAAGTTTAGAACTCAGAAATTGGCAGGAAGGGCTGGATACTGGTGGTAGACAGATATGAGAAGACCAGTTAGGATCTGAACCCTGGTCTGAGGGTTCTGAATCTGACTTGCTAATGGGATGAGGCCTTTTGTTGAGCAAGGGCATATTATAAATTCCCTATGGTTGCTGGCTCCAGGAGAAATTCCTGGAGATGTAGAGGCAGAAGCTGGGGAGGGAAGCGTTTCAGAAGAGGAGAGAGCTCAGCAGGAATGTGGTGCTATACAGTCCAGACTCCAAAGCCGCCAAGTGCTCCAGGGAAACTGATCCCTGTAGTCTGGAGATTAATTGAAATTCCAGGAGAACTACAGGCTCCACGATGTGTGTGTGTGTGGCACCTCACCTGCAACTTGAAATTTAGAAGCATTATTATGTGTCACTGCTTGCTTTTTTGCACAATTTCTAGCTATATCTGACTTCTCAACACAGCTACTTGTAGTATACTTTTTGAAGCCCAAGAGTCTTTGTCCTGTTCCACACATATGGCTAAAGGAGGTAGTAGAAACCAGAGATAGTAGAATGCATTGTACCGCTTGGACCTGCAGGGGAGTTTACTCTTACTGAACATGCCCCCATGTCACAATTCTCTGAAATTAGGAATAAGGACAATAGGGGAAGTAGTGTTCTGCATTTGTAGACCAGCCTCAGTTTAAATTATCCAGTGCTACTTATACACTCTGACCATTGTTATATGAATCCCTGGATGCTCCTGGGTCTGCTCTGAGTTGTCCATTTCAGCTGGAATGCATGGGACAGAGTTTTCAATGCTTTTTAAGTCAGTGAATTGGTTTGTGGTGCATTCTTGTGTATGTTCCTGGGCAGGCTCACAAGAATCTAGGCCTTTAGGGTGAAGCATACAAGGTTTCTGCTACCACCAGCCAACCCTCCCCACTGCAATTTTTACCCAGCTGACAAGAAGAACTTTGATTTAGAAGGTGATGGAATTAACAAGAATTAGGGATAAACTTCCTGGGGTTATTCTTCCTAAGTTTTCTTAGTGAACTCTTGGAAAGACCCTGAGGTAGTTTTGTTTTCCCCCATTCCCTCTTTTTTTGCAGTTTCTCTGTGAAAGCAGGAAAAAATTGAGCTAATTATTAGGCAAGCCAGAGGGAGCTTACCCTTCACTACCTTAAATTGCAATACTACTTTCTTTTGTTGTAATTGAGTCAGCAGATAGAAAATGAGTTAGCTAAGAAAACGTTACTTCTGCATTTGTGATGATGCTGATAATACTAGTGCAAACAAAAACAATATAAAGGAATTGTGTTAATTTCAAGCATCGTTAGAAACATGGTTTGATCATGGTCCCATTGAGAAAAAAGTCCCTTGAGCACTGAAATAGGATTGATCCCAGAAAAAAGAATAATTGTGTTTCTTGAGAGCTAGGCTTGCCAGCCACAGGATAGTAACCCATGGGAATACAGGGGGGAAGGACATGGGGGTGCAGCCCGACATAACTTCTAGGAAAACCTAGAAGTGATGTCATACCTCTGTAGGAATTGCTAGAAACTCTATGATAAAACCTCTTGGGTAGGGGCCTAAAATGAAGGCTTGTCTTCAACTATGGCTCTTACAGGTGGCTATGTCATCTTGAGCACCCATTTATCACTCATATGTTGTTACATCTTTAAGCTGTATAATTGACAGTTAAATGGTTCTCCCAAGGAATTTTGGGAATTGTAGTTTGACAAGAGTGCTGAGAATGGTCTTTACATCTCCAAGTAGTGACGTGATTACAGGATAAGAAAAAAATGGATCCCAAACAGAAGAAAAAGATGGAAAGAAGTAAACTGAAATTGATCTCCATTAATGTTAATTGTCATGAGTTCTGCTGAGGATGCGGCCCCGGCTCCAGCTGAGCCCACGCTCCCGGCTTCAGCAGAGCCCACACCTGACCCTGATGAAACCTTGGATTCTATAGGTTGGCAGGGCTTCACAGAAGTCACTTTAAAATAGTTCTGTCCACACATGACAGCCAGTCTGGTGTAGTGGTTGAGAGCAGCATACTCTAATCTGGAGAACCAGGTTTGATTCCCCACTTCTCCATGTGCAGTCAGCTGGGTGACCTTGGGTCAGTCACAAGTTCTCTCAGAGCTGTTCTCTCAAGAGCAGTTTTCTCAGAGCTTTCTCAGCCCCACATACCTCATAGGGTATCTGTTGGGGTGAGAGGAAGGGAAGGAGATTGTAAGCCACTCTGAGATTCCGAGTGAAGGGCAGGGTATAAATCCAACTCTTCTTCTTCTAAAATACCAAACCATATAAACAAACATGTAATGTAAGCTGTTTATTTAGCCTTTAATTTCCTTTACTCTTGCTGCAAGTAATGTTCAAAGGCAAGGTGTGAACTAGGTAAATTCCTGTATTTCCCAGAGGAGAAGAGTTCACTATTGAACCACTATTGAACCACTATTGAACAACTGTTTTCATTAGTGGAAATACAATAAGAATAAAAAGATAGAATTTATTTCAGAAAACTTAATCAAAGTTGAGGCGAGTATACTCTCAATAAACACCTTGGAGCAGTATTGTCTGCCTGACTTTTTCTGTCTATCATGTTGTGCATTAACTTCAGCAGTGCGAATGTTGTAAAATATCCACCTCTCAATCCCTTGAAGACCTCTTTGACATTTAGAGACTCTCCTGTTTCATTAATTTGTGACATTTTTATCAACTTAAACATTAGCATGGCAGATTTTGTAACAAATGCAACTGAAAAGGTACAAGGATGTCAGTAACATCAATTACTAAAAAATTACAACTACTGCTATTATCTCAGAGGTAATTAAATGAGCTGTAATTATTAGCCTAGATTCATTAGATTCATGTTCTCCTGACCTCCTCATATTGGATCATTGTAATTCTTGGCTGGCAGGCTGGAAAGGCTCTGCATTGCCTGCTCTGAAGTTCAGCAATAATAGAACAGGGTTTGAAGCAAATTATATATCCAACTTCTTTACTCTTTTATGATGGATAGGTTTTGGTTTCCTATTATGTCCTGATCATCAACTCGCTTTGATTTTTCTGTACAGGTTTACCCCCAAGGAAAAATGCTTTCAGCTGGGCTGGAAAAAGCAGCAAGGCAAATGAGTTTATAAAACAGAGACAATATATTACAGGTGGCTAAAAGGTCTCTGAGAAGGACCTTGGATAGTTGAAAATTTTGGGGACGTACACAGCAATCACATAGATTACTGGATAATATACTTTATTGCACTGTAAAATGATTTTAACGGACATAGACTTAACAGGCTTGCATTGTCAGACATTCATTGGAAGGGATATGGAATTTACATAGGTAACCCTCATATTGAAGAACCAGATGGGACAAATTAATTAAGACGGATTAAGAACCAGATGGGACACTTAATAAATAAATATCTTAGATATTTATTTTACAAAATTTATACCCTGCGTTTCTGCCCTTTCTACCAAGGTGGCTAACAAATCACATCTATAAAACTATTAAAACAAATAAAACCATTAAAATTAAAATCAGAGAAAGCAACATAAAACACAAGAACTGTGATATAAAGCACAACAGAATCTCTAGGATCTTCTTCGTGGTCTCTGTGCATCACACCTCTGGGATATAGTGCGGCTGCGCCAACCCCGTTCGGTATATCCTAAGGCGAAAGGGATTTTTCGCACCCTCTCCCCGGTCCTGCGGAGGGCTTCAGTGCACATGACCAAGGGAGGGGCATGACAATCCCGCCAGTTCTCTTCTGACCGCCATGCTGGTAGGACCCTCCTTGCTTTGGTCGGTATTTTCTCTTCTTTCTTTCTTTTTCTCCTGGATTTTCTTGAAAGTGAAAGGACTTTGTACTAGTTTCGGACAGAACTGACTTTGAGTACTCTGCCTCAGCAGTTTACACCCCCACCTCACCTCCAGCCTATAGCCAAATGGTGGGGCTTCCTCAAACAGTGCTTAAAGTGCAGCAGCAAAATCGCCCCCCCCCCCCCCCAATAGACACTCGCTTTGCCTTTTGTGCCTTGGGGACTGCCAGTTCCCTCCTCCAGGTAAGTGTGTGGAGTTTTTTTCTCACTTGTTAATCTCCCAGAGGTGTGATGCACAGAGACCACAAAGAAGATATACAGATTGCTTACCTGTAACTGGGGATCTTCGAGTGGTCACCTGTGCATTCACACCACCCACCCTCCTTCCCCTCTGCTGTTGGTCTTTCCTATCTTGCTCAAAGACTGATGGCAGCGGTCAGAAGGAACTGGCAGGATTGTTGTGTCCTCCCTTGGTCATGCGCACTGGAGCCCTGTGCGTGACTGGGGAGAGGGCGCAAAAATCCCTTTCGCTTTGGAAGATATCAATCGGGGTCGGCACAGATGCACTATATCCCAGAGGTGTGAATGCACAGATGACCACTCGAAGATCCCCAGGTAAGCAACCTGTATAACTGAACAATATAAACAATAGATGTTTCTTTTTCCTGTAGAATCCCAGGTCTCAATGTGATGCTCTTTGCTATCACCCATCAAAATCCACCCAAAATAGTTTCCTTGGCTGTGCTGATGTAGGCTACATCAGCTCCTCCTTAGCTGAGGCTTCAGGTATAGTTGGGATGGAAGGAAGATGTAGTGAAGGTAGGTATACCTATTATGGGAAAACAATAATTCCCTAACTGGCTGGCTTTCTGCTAAATAATGCAGCTAATCTGAATACCTCTCCTTTAGTTCAGGCTTCAGAAGCATATGGGAGATGCTGGAGGGTATGGCATACAAAGGCAGGCACAGATCTGTTGGAAATGTGTGGCTCTTTGCAGTCTGTGTGGTAAGATAGCTTCCCACCCCATATTCCAGGCCCCAGATGCAACTGGGTAGCTCTGTGGTACAAGTTGTCGCTTCAGTGATGCAACTACACTTTTAACCTGAGGTGAAATAATAGAATTTGCAAGGTAAAGGCTGAGGTTAAGAAACTGTGGCTTCCTTCATCTCTCTGAGCACAGTAGTTCCACACTGAGGTTGCTAATGCCAGCACCCTTCTTAAGAATAAAGAAATTTTTTTATGATCTTTAAATTAAATAAGTTCAAAATGGCATTAATTCATGCACAATAACTCATTTTAATTAAATGCACATTCTTAAATAGGTTCTCCCCCCGCACATTGATCTATTTGCTCGAATGTTGTTTTTTTTAAGTCACATATGTAATGCAGAAGGGAAAGGGTGGGCGGAACAAGCATCAAACTTGTATGTGCTGAGCTATCCTGCAATCCACCCTCATTTCACCTCTCTCCAACGCATCCCTCCTGACCTTTATGGGTTGAATGAACAATTGGTTTATGGGAACGTGTTCATTTCCCCCATTTCCTTCAGAATTCCTCTTTAAAAAAAAACATGGCTATTCTATTTTGTTTTATTTTTTTGAGTTCAAATTATGAGCTGATGAAACTGAGCTTTACTGCTCTTTGTGTAGCTGTTGGCTGGGAAAGTTTTACTAATCATGATAAGTCAATTTCCTCACTTTGTCAACCAGGGGTCTCCAGTCTTGCTTGAGGCAGAGGGGGTTCCGCTCCAATCACCTGATCATAGATCACTCAGCCTTCTCTCTAAAATGCCAGTGGGAATGTGGTCGAACATATCACAAGCCTCCCACCCCACCCCGAATGTCAGTCAGTCTATCAGCAGGTTTGCTGGTATTAACACAATGGATAGGAGAAGCAGGGCTGGAAGGTGCCAATTGATGAATGGCACATAGGGTCAGTTTGGAAAAAAACTGAAAGCCCATTTTCATGGCAGCAGTGTCTGAGAAAGGAAAAGCAAAAAAAAAATGCAACATGCAGATGGCCAGAAAGTCTTTCTTTCTCCCTTTCCATCTGCAACTTGATCCGTTTACGATGAGAGGATGGAGGCAAAGTCAGGACCACAGGCTCAGCTCCTCTGCCTCTGATCTCTGGACAGTCAATCACTTACTGTCCTCGCTGTCCCAAGCAGGCTTCCAGGAGGCTTAGCAAAGAAAAGCCCAGTGTTCTTGACCCCAAAGGCAGTGAAGCATTGCCTGCCTCTGAGCTTTGACTCCCAACACCTGAGCCCATTGCCCTGTTCTGAGCCCCGGCACCACTGGTGGTGCTGTGATTCAGCTTCCTCTTTGTCACGACCGGTCCTGAGAGTGCAGCCTTGCTGGACAGTTTGTCTATGCTCCTTTCCCAGCATTCTACCTTCAGCTTCTTGGTCTGGGGCTCTGAATCCTCCTGCAAGGAATCTGTAGGTTTTGCTTGTGGTAACGTTTTGGCAGGGGATTTTTTGTCTTCCAGCAGCCTCCTGGCCTGGGCTGGCTCCCGCATAGCTTTCATCTCCCTCTCTTCCTCCTTCACGGCCAGCCGCTTCTGTTCTTCCTTGGAAACCTTGTACTACTGCAGAATGAATTTAAAGTCCACATGGAGCTGGTGCTAGTTCTGTTGGAAAGTTCCAGATACAATGTCCCCTGTCTCAGACCTCCAGACTGAGTGGCAAGAGAGACTAGATAGCTAGACTAACTGACCTTTCTTCTTGTATCTACTCTTCTGCTACTGTCCTCTTTGATATGCAGATTGTGATCTCAGGGACCAATTTCCCTTTCCTGCTTCTCTCTCACACTGAATGAAGATTTGCTCTCTACCTACACACATCAAGAGAAGGACATACGGTCCTCTCTTGATGTCATGAGGCAGATGGGACTCTCTCAATCCGCCTCCATCCTTTAGCTAGTAAGTTAGTAATCTATCAATCCCTGTTGTTTCTTATCCAAAGTGTACTTCTCAAATAAAGAGAAGTTCTTTATTTGTGCAATTTATTTGTGCAAAGCCCGGGGCTTTGTGCAATTTCTCTGCGGTTTTGGTGATCCTCAAAAAACAGGATCACTGAAGCCGTGGAGGAAATCTCGTGAAGCCCCGGGTCAAAATGCACCCTGCGGCAAATAGTGGGAAATTCAAGCAGGCAATCGGGGCAAATGGAGGACCCGATGCCAGGGCAGCGCTAGTGGGAAATTGGTCTTAGTGTTCTTGGGGTCTGTCTTGAAGGTGATTTCTGCAAGGCAGTGGTTGCATTTGATGTCAAACCGGAAGGTGGGAAGCCCCAGCTAGGATTCATTTTGGACCATCTCCTTTTGAGCACTGAACTTCTTGCCCTTGTATGTGTACTCTCCACACATCCTGCACCACATGTTAAAGGAAGCCATCAGCTGCACCACATGCTGCCAGTCCTTTGGAAGTTGAAGCTTGGGGATCTTCAATGGATATAAGTCCAGCAAATAGTATTTATTTAACGGCTTCCTCTCTGGCATCTTGTCTTTTTACAGCAGTTCAAACTCTTCCCTCCTTAAACTCTCAGCAGTTCCCACTGCTATTGTCTGCCATATTCCATTCTTAAATAGGTTCTTAATGGAGAACCAATGGCTCATTAATCTTGAACATACTGACCTGAAAACCCATGGGAGGTCACCTGGTAACTGAAATTTAGAAGACACGGGGTACAGCATAGATAAACAGGTTCATTATCATGCTACAGGAATAAAGAATTCATCACTTTTCTCCAATATTTCTGACCTACAAGAGTCCAGTTGAACATATTGCTAGATTCTATAGTATGGTAGCAGAGTGCTCCTAGGAGCTTATAGCACTGCAAAGCTCTCATGCTCTGGATGCATTGTGTGTGTGTGCAAGAAACAAAAGGTACACAGAGCATTCTTTAACTTTTCAAACTAATAAAGTAGTTTATTAGTAGAACTCCATTTATAGATAAAAAGGGTAGAGACTGATCCTGTAATCTAATCTTAACTAACTAGATGGATGGAAACACAGGACGGCAAGCCCTGCTCTCATGTTTGCCAAAATGGAAGAGGCAATGTGATGTGAGAGAAGGCTGTAAAAGAAGGTGGAAGGAAGGATGGTCTCTAAGGCTGCAATCAGATGTGCAGTTTGATCTGTTGCCCTTGCTGTTCCCTTCCAGATTTAAAATGCATGATCAGACAGCAACATCTGTCTGTTGTGCCCCAGTTATCTGTGTCCCGTTTCCCCCTTTATTGTACGTTTCTTTGATACCTGTGAAAGTCTGGTCCTATTGGGCTGAGCTGGTTTCAAACTGGATTTCCTATTGTCTGATCACTTTGTTGCACATCCAAGCTGTCAGGCAGATCTGACAGGGCTCTTGTTTTCCAGCTGTCTTTGTTTACTAATTAGTGATATGTGCATACCTGCATATTCACCTCTCTCTCTCTCTCTCTCCCCCCCTCTCCCACAGGGGCTTCTCAAAACTGTTTTTCCTTTATAAAAATGTTCAAAGAAAGACACCTCTGTACTTCAGCTTTTTTTGTGTGCTTTGGAGAAGAGGTTAATTGAAAAGATTAGAGAGGGAGGATGGCAGTGAACTAAATATCCCAGCAGGCTCATCATCAGTGCTTGTGTGCATGCTCAAAGGACAAACTTTAAAAGATGGCCAATGGCCCCACTCCCTGGTTGCTGTGTCTGATTGATCAAGGATGGGGTGAAAGCACTTTGAAGAGTGCTAAAAGGGGTGAGTCAGATCCCAGTTCTCTGTTACAAAAAACCCTGGATCAATTAGAGGCGGGGCCACACCTAATCAAACTGCATGTCTGGCTGCAGCCTAAGAGTATCAGTCTATACATCAAAGGGTTAGCAGCAGAGTGACAAGAGAGAGGATCCCTTGTGTCTTGACCTCTGTCTAATTCTATAGTAGCCTCCTTTGAAGTCTGAGGCATGAGACAGTGTAAAAGTCCTTCACTTCCAATATATATAAGGTACTACTCTGAACTTCCAGGCACCACTGACACACAAAAAAATGTGAGTTGGGCATTCTGCCAACTCCAGTGAGTTATACAATACACTATTCTTCATCTTCCTAGGAATGGCAAGGAAATGTCTAAACATGAAGAACGCTACTATCCCAACAGCTTCTGTATCTGTTGGTTACTCACAATATTTGTTCTTTGATATCATGATCATTTTGTCATGAGTCACATAAAGATGTGAACCAGTCCTTAGCTAGAGTGTATTCTTACAGCCATCTGAATTTGTGATTACCATGGCACTTCCTATGGTACACATACATTGGACTTTATCACTGTATGTAGGGAGCCACTTTCCCAGCAAGCTCTTATTATTATTAGAAACTACTTTTCTGTTCTCTGTATATTATGACAAAGTTGGGCCCTCCATACCTCAAAGTATGCTATTGGACATGACCAAAATGAGAAAGTGATGTTGACTCAGATTAATCTAGGAGACTGTGATTTTTGATTGTGTGTGCTGAGGAGTGGTGGAACCACCAATTCTATTCTAGCTCCAGCAGAAAATAACCTAACTGTAGTGAACATGACAGAAGTGTCACAAGTTTTATGGAAATTTCTGCTTCCTATTGGTTGATCTATGCATTTTTATCTGTGCATTATTGGACTTCATTTAATGAGCTGAGGTGTGTACATGATTCTTCCCTCCTCCATTGTCTTCTCAGAAGAACCCTGTTAAATAAGCTAGGTTAGAAGAATGGCAGTATAATTCTAATTAGCGTTATATCCTTCTAATCCCTTTTGAGTTCAATGCACTTGAGTTCAATGTGTAGCTCTGCTTAGGACTCCACTGAACTTGAGAACTTGAGTTCAAAGAGTAACTCTGCTTAGGATTGTTCTATAAATGGCCCATATTCTCCTTGTGAGTTCCATGACCAATTGGGAATTTGAACCCAGGTTTCTCCAGTCCTATTCTGACTCTGAATCCTGCACCATGCTAGCTCTGTTTCCCTGTGCTCTCCGTTATCCATGGAATATCCTTAGAATGTCCTAGACATGGGAATGTCTCCCCACCCCCACCCAAAAAAAATTCTATATGTGAGGTTTCTTAGCTATTTTTTTCTGGCCAATGACTTGTGTGTGCACATTCCCTAGAGAGTAATGTAACATTAACCAACATTCACACACAGTTGTAAATTCAGAATCCCATGAAGTTTCTGCCTCCCTTAGCTAGTGCAAGAAGCTGCATACTATTTTTTCTATTGAATGAAAACAAATGAGATAAAAACCAGATATAAAAGTGGCTTGAAATGATCATCTGTACCAATGGAACAATGATGTCCCTGTCAGAACAAGAACCTGGGAGACTGCTGCTGTGTCATTTATGTAAGTTAGTGCTAGTCTAGGGCACTCAATGAAATTGCTGAGCAGTTGGGTTAGAACAGATAAAAGGAAGTACTTCTTCACCCAAAGAATGATTAACACATGGAATTCACTGCCACAGGAGGTGGCGGTGGCTACAAGCATGGACAGCTTCAAGAGGGAATTAGATAAACATATGGAGCAGAGATCCATCAGTGGCTATTAGCCACAAGTTTTAGATAGGAGCCCTCAGTCTGGGGCAAGTGATGCACTATATTCTTGATGCTTGGGGGGGGGGGCAGTGGGAGGGCTTCTAGTGTCCTGGCGCCACTGCTGGACCTCCTGATGGCACCTGGTGTTTTTGGCCACTGTGTGACAGAGTGTTGGACTGGATGGGCCACTGGCCTGATCCAACATTGGCTTATGTTATGTTCTTATGTTACTCTTGTATATAAGAACCGTTTTATGATATATCTACTGCTGTTCCTTCCTCCTAGATCACTGTGTATCAAATAATCTTCCCTGCGAGAACTGTTTAAACAGATGCTCATCATTGTAATCCTAAATAGAGTTACAACCTTCTAAGTCTATTGGACTCACCAGGCTTAGAAGTGTGAAATTCTGCCTAGGACTGCACTGTAAGTTAGGTGTAACAGCATATACTACACAACCCTAAAAACTCATTAACTTGTCATAATTCTTGTTTTTGTTGAAAATATGATAGAGTTTTGGAGGGGTTCTTTTGGCTTACTGAAGTATGGAAAGCCTTCCAGGCTGTAGTGTATTTTGAACTGAACCCTAGATAAGTGAATGCCAGAGGGAAAGAATATTAATGGGTTTTATCCATCACTCCCTGAGTTACTATTGCTCCCAAGTGAATCTGAGTAATCAAGGGAAGAAAGATCAGGCCCAATGAATAGTTTGAGAAATGCTGTGCTGCAGCTCTGAAAACTAAACAAACAGCGTATCGATGCACTTAATAGAAGGTAGTCAATGGAGTCAATGTGAAAACAGGTCAAGGACATAACTATAGTATCCAAAGGGTTTTCTGATTTGGTAGGGCATGTGAACATAAAACACAGACAAATCACATAACATAATGACTGAATGCTATGTGGTCATCAACTAAAGAACTAAGACGCTCAGAGCTTTTAATTTCTGTAGCTCTTGTTTGTAAGTCCTCCTCCAATACTCTGCTATAAACAACTGTATTAATTTGAATGGATTGTTCCCATGTCCAGAGTTCAAGGAAAGAGTTATATTTAACATTTCAGGGTTATTCTGAAAAATAAGACAGCATGATGAAGCTTGGCATTGGATTTAGAGTAATGAAGTGAAGAACCAGTAAAACTGTTTTGTACTTCTTATGTGCATATTCTACTTTTCTTCTTTTATTATATCTATATACTGAATGTTGAGAGTGTAAATTTATATTCCAACATTACCATCAGAGTGAGCAATGCAAAAATGTAATTGAATGTTGATTGGATGTATCCTGGAATGCATAACAAAGACATGATTATATCAGAACAGTTGGCTCCTGGAACAGTACCTGCATTTGATTATTAATAGTAATATTAGCTAGATACATACTTTGAAAAGATTGATTTTAAATTCTGTTGAAGTTGGAGATTTTTTCCCTATTAGAAAGGAAAGTTGGTTCCTGTGGTTTTGCCAATAAAGCTGGATCAAGTTATACTGACTATTATGTGTTCCTACAAACTGAGACAAAAAGTGAAAAAGATCCATAGCTAGGAGAACTGGAAAGATATAAAGATGACCATCTTACCACTTTTTCTAGATTAGTCTCTCCATTGCCATTGTGCTAGCCTCCAAGTGGATACTGAAATTTATTTAGTTAAAACATTTTAATGCTGCCTTTCTACCGAGTCAGGGTCCACAAGGCAGCAAACATAAAAACATACATAAAATACAGTAAACTATAACATTCAATTAAAACTTATATTAAAATTCAGTTAAAAACACATAACACTAGAAGAAGGGCCAATAACCATTTATAACTCTTAATGGGGGTATGCCAGATGAAATGAAAAAGTCTTCACCTGCTGGTGAAAGACATTGATAGAGGGAGACAGATGGATATTCTTGGAGAGGAAATTCCAAAGTTTTGGTGCTAGAATGGAGAAGGCCTTTACTCATCTCACCACCCGTCTCACCTTAGACGGTATGGGTAACCAAAGCAGGGCCTCCAAAGATGACTGGAGTGAGCAGGTAGGAGGATTTCCAAATGTCACCAGTCTTCCCTGCTCAACCTGTCTGCTTCCTTTACACTATCTGCCTAGTGCACTCCTGTCACCATCTGGGACCAGCACCAACTGGTTCTTTGAGAGAAATGTGCCCTCGCTGACATTAGTTCAGCAGTCACTGTAGTCAGAACTGTTATGCTGACATCTGGGATTTTAATTTATTGCTGTATTTGTAATGATTTTATGAATTACTATTTATTGTTTTACCAAGCTGTGAGACGCCATGAATTTTCTTGTGGCGTAGGGTGGGGTATAAATGGAATAAAATAAAATAAATCCAAACTGGTTATATGCCCAAGCTACAATCTGGGTAGGATCCTCATTTTTATTCTGTTCTACCACTATGTTCCACACTGTTCTATCAGATGAAGCTTTCACAGATTTTAACTGGTCCCACCTATAGTGTTTCACACAGGTATAAAAGGTGGATCAGGTTGCAGCTCTATAGATTTCTTCCCCCGGAACCCCAGTGGAAAAGGTTGTGGATGTTACTGCAGATCTGGTGGGGTGGGCCATAACATCCAGGGCCAGGGCCAGGCTTTTTTACGCCCTAGGCAAAGCTAACAACTTGTGCCCCCCCCCACATGTGCAGGGGGGAGGCAAAGCTGGAGGGGCTTGGATCTGAGAGATCTGAGCCACTGTCGCCTTGCACTCAGCTCCTGTGGACTGGGGGGGGGGGCGGAGGCAAGGCTGGAGGAACTAAGATCTGAGATCTTCTAGTCCCTGCCACCTTGCGCTGGGCTCCCACAGGCTTGGGAGGGCGGGGGAGAGAGGCAAGGCTGGAGGAACTGGGATCTGAGAGATCTCAGCTGAGGCAAGGTTCCCATAGGCTCATGCGCCTCTGTGCTGCTGACTCCGGTGGGCCCACTGCACCAGCCAAGTCCACCCCCATGCTGCAGAGGTGCCACCACTGCCACTGAGCCAACCTCCTCACACAAACACCCCGCCTGCCTCTCCCGCCAGCGCCGGCCGTGGCAGACCCTCAAAGGCTGCCGGGCCGTACTATGGAGAGGAAGGAGGGTGCCCAGGGCCTTCCCCCCACCCAATCAAGCCCCCACCACCCCAAACCACCAGCCAAGCTGCCCACACCTCTCCCACCAACTCCTCCCACAAACTTACCTGCCTTCTTGCTGGTGGCAGCTGAAAGAGGAGGCAGCGCATGCTGCTTTCTGCTCCTCCAGGCCTGACTGAGGGCTCTTGGGAGCTGGGGGTGGGGCTTGCTCAAAAATAGCCCTGGCAGGATCCATGTCCAAGTGAGCGAGGAAGGGGCTGCTGGCGTACCTCTCCCTTCTGGAGCCTCGTGCTGAGCCCTGCCCCTCTTTTTGCCCCCAGTGAGGAAGGTGCTCACCTGGTGAGGGAGGGGTGGGGCAGGTGTTCAGCGGCAGGCCGGCAGCACTCCATGGACAGCAGTGCCCATAGGCAGCTGCCTCACTTTTTCTATATGAACGCACCGGCCCTGGTAACATCCTTTGGAGGTCCCAGGCCTTGTACTTTCAGCCTTTCAGATGCATGGCTTGTTACCTAAAGGCTGTGAGACACAGACAGAAAATCCTTTAGCCTAGTCTGCACTGTCCAATTTAAGCAGACGCATAGAGCCTTGCACATACCTAGTTTGCACCAGACTCTCTCTTTGGGATGCCGTGGTATAGGACAAAAGATGGTGGTACCAGCTCTTGATTAACATGATAAGAGGGAAATACCTCTGGCACAAAGGAAGGATCCTGAGTACCACCAAGGCCTTGTAAAATATACACAATTCTTTCCTGGCCAATAAAGTCCCTAATTCAGAGATCCTTCTTGGAGAAGTTATCTCTGCAAGAAAAAACTTAAGACTCTGATGATTGGAAAGGAACAAATGGAGGTTTGCTCAAAACCTGTAACTCTTGAGAAATATTCCAGTAGGCAACCTATGCCTAATGGGAGGTGCTAACTGTGTGATTTCTTTGGGGGAAAACCTAATGTGCTTATGAGAAGAAGAATTATGCAGTGTTTTGCGGTCCTACATAGCAGCCAGTGCTGCAACCTGTCTTTTAAGGAATCAGGTCTTAGAACTCAATTCCAACTTTTGTGTAGAAACGGAATGATATCTTTGTAAGTAGGTATCAGTGGATCCAGTTTTTTAGTACTGGCCCACTTTTGAATGTCAGCCATGTACAATGATAGAGATGACTAAAACACCCTGTAGGTTGTGCTAGGGTGCGTTAGCCCACAGTTTCCTGGACTTCAGTGCAATGATTTTCATCTCAGTGCAGCAGGTCTGAGAAGTAGATGGCTCTTCCCTCCCTGCCACTCAGCAATTGGCTTGGCTCAGCTGGTCAACTGTTGGAGGTACGGGTGACGCCTGGCTGTGGGCCCTATTACAGGAGAAGCTTGCACCAGCCCTCGTGTTGTGCCAGCCAGTAGTGATAGCTCAGAGTCAGGAGCCCCTGCTGTCACCCAAGAAGATTGTCTGCCCTGTCCCACATCAGGTAAGTTGATGGACCCTCACTGCCAGCCGTGGGCAGTGTTCCCTCTACACTGAGTTAGTGTGAGCTAGTTCAGTTTTTAGCCTCTGGCTCACTCATTTGCAGTAGCCAAATTGCTCACTCACAACTTTGATGCCAGTAGCTCACAAGGTAGAATTTTTGCTCACAAGACTCCACAGCTTAGAGGGAGCATTGGCAGTGGGGGAAATCCTTTGCCAGGGAGGGAGGGAGAGCCCCAGCCAGGTGACATGGTTCCTTCCCCCCATGGATCTTTAACTAAAATGTGGTGGCGAGGCTCTTCAAGGGTCTCTTGCTGCCAGTGCTATGAGCGGGATTGCATGGTGAGTGGGTTAATGGGCAGTACCTCTCTGAACAATTTTCTGCAGGCAAGGAGAAGCAAGACAGAGCTGTTGGTTTGAGTCAGGGTGGGGTTGCCCAATTGCTGGCCAACCTGATTGGGTAGCCTCTTAGGAGCAGTTCAGAAGTTTTAATGAGCCCTAGTGAACAATACATTTGTGTCTGTTGACTTTATTTTGGGACTAGGAATAAGGCCCGTTATGGAAATAAATACAACAGGCTCTAGAAAGAGGCTCTGGGAGAGTGCCCCAGCCTTGGGCACTCAGCATCATTTTGCTGTGGCGACCTCAGCAGGAAATAATGATACAGAGTCCACCATTTTCTCCAGGGGAAGATCTCTGCCATCTGAAGAACAGTTGTAATTCGGCATGCTCTCCATCCCTCCCCTGGAGATTGAGATTGGCAGGAATTGTTCCCCATGAGGGAACAGGTGGTTTGGAGGGTGGACTCTATGGCACTGTACCTGTCTGAGGTCCCACCCCTGCTGAAACTTCACCCTCTCCTGGGTCCACCCTCAAATCTCCAGGAATTTCCCAACCTGAGTTGGCAACCCTATCTCCCTCCCAGCCAACTGTCAATGTATTGTTATCTGCCCCCTGGTTTCAGCTTCCCATCTCCCCCCTCCTAGAGAGCAGTTGTAATTCTGAGTGATCTCCAGCCCTCACCTGGAGATTGGCAACAATGGTTCTCTATGAGGGACTGGTTGGCTTGGAAGGTGAAGTCTATGGCATTGTACCTGTCTGAGGTCCCACCCCCTCCTCCAAGCTCACTGTCTCCAGGCTCCACCCCTCAAATCTCCAGGAATTTTCCACCTGGAGTTGGCAACCCTATCTCCTTCCCAGCCAATCATCAACCTCACTCTTCAACTTTCCATCTCCCCCCCACAGCTTCCACCATGTTCTGAAGCCCTGACTGTTATGTCACATTGGCTGTCATAGGGGGTCTATTTCAGCCTAATATAAGGACACAGAGTCCACCATTTTCTCCAGGGGAACTGATGTCTGCCATCTGGGGAACACTTGTAATTCTGAGTGATCTCCAGCCCTCACTTGGAGATTGGCAACCATAGTTCCCCTGGTGCAAAAGTAGTTTTTCTCTGCAATGGGGACCAAAGCAGCTGACATCATTCTCCTCTCCCCCTTTTGACTTGCACAACAACTCTGTGAGGTAGTTTAGGCTTAAAGTCTGTGACTGGCCCAAAATCACTCATTCAGCAAGAACCTGGGTTTAGCAGATCCTGCTCTGAAGTGCTGCCTACTCCGCCTAGGGTACCCAACCTCCAGGTGGAGCCTGAAGATCACCGGGTATCACAACTGAACTCCAGACAACAGATCTCCCCCCCCCCCCCCGCAGAGAAAATGACTGCTTTGGAGGGTGGCCTCTATGGCATTCTGTTCAGTTGCCCCAATGAATTTTCTCCCAGAGGTCAACATAGGTGTGGAAAGGGGCTTTCAGAGAAGCAAGCTTGGTTGCCTAGCAACAGGCACTGAGGGGAAAGTTGCCAGCCCCTAAATACCTGGTGACTTGGGGGGTGGATCCTGTGGAGGGCAGCATTTTTTTTGGGGGGGGGGGAATGGAAGGACTCAGCAGGGTATAATGCCATAGTGTCTACCCTCCAAAGCAGCCAGTTTCTCCAGGGGAACTGATCTCTGTCATCTAGAGATCAATTGTAACAGCAGGAGATCTCCAGGTCCCGTCTGGAGATTGGCAACCCTAGGGGGAAAGTCAGCCACGCAGCAGGGGGTTGAAGGGGGTTTTATGGTTGCTGGCCCACCTCATTAGCCAGCCAGCTACGGCAGAGCTAAGCAGGAGAGAGAGCCTTTATTCTGACAGGAATATTCACAGTTTATTCTGACAGGAAGGTCAGAAAGTCAGGTGGAGGAGGGGGGTTATGCTGAAAGTCCATTGTCTTTTCACTGACAGAAGCAGGCCACTGAGGGGACAGTTAGACCCACCTGGCAGTGGGCGGAGGAGAAGAGTGGACCCAGCTCCCAGTCCTTCCGCTTCGCTGGCTCCCTCCAGACTGAGGCCGAGATGCTGGCTGGTGGCACTGTGGGCAGGACTGAGGCAAAGCAGCGAGAGAATGCAGCCAGTGGCCAGAGACCCCCTTTTGAGTGGCAGTCCTTCCAGCCAACTGATTTTGGCACCCCATGGAATCTTGCCACTTGAAAACGGCTTTATATAATAAGGAAAGATATGGGGGCAAGAAGGAGTAAATTAAGACACAGAGCCTGGGGTGGGAGAGGTTGTACACCATTCTCAGGAAGGAAAAGGATAGGCATAGATTTTTGGGTGGTCAGGACTTATGTGTTAGGGAACCACTAATATGCATATGTTTGCTGTTTTCACTGTCACTTTGAATTTTAATTGGGATGAAAAAGAAATTTGGGGGAAAACAGTTTTGCTTAGTCATGCATGCATGGAAATCACAAATTCTGAAGCCACATTTATTTATCTCTAAGGTTCTCGCCAGTATGATAATGAAAACAACGGACACACATGAAGGTATCCTGTATACCTACAATAATCATCACATTGTAATGCCAAGATGAGAACCAGGTATAAACAGTGATTGAAGGCCAAGACTAAACTGATATGGCCCCAAAGACCAGTCAACATCCTAGCTGCAGCATTCTGCACTTGTTTAAGTTTTTGAACACTTTTGAAGGGCAGCCCCATGTAGAGTGCATTGCAGTAATCTAATATAGATACGATAAACCTATTATCCTTGTTCAGCCCCATAACTGCTATGCAGTTTAAAGGTGCAAGTGTGATTCCCTTATAGGACCCCCCCCCCCAATTTCTTACAGGCTCATGGGGTAGATGGGCCATGATACTAGTATATAAACTTCAAAATCACAGCTGTATCTGGCCACAATAAAATAAACTATTTCTAGAATTTACAGGACATAGAACAGACTTTTTGAACAAGTTTAGAGATAAATATTATCAAATGCTTGGATATATTTTATTTCCCAAAATACCTGCTCCACTAATATTCTGCTAAAAACAGGATTGCTAAAACTGTTGTTGCTTTTTATGCCCCCAAAGAACTTTCCCTACACTTTTCACAGTCAGAGAAGAACAAATTGGAGTATTGGAGTTTTGCAGTTTTGAATTTCCATAGTATTAATAGGAATATGTGTGAAGTTGATGTAGGCTAGAAAATGCCTGCTTTAGAGATTATGGGTCAGCTGGACTTCTGCTGTGATATATTTAATTCCAGATAACATTTGGAAGAAGCTCTCATACCACTGTGGGTAGAAGCTCAACGGATGATACAGAGTATGAGTCTTAAATGCAATTTATTATAGTTCTTCCTGAAAACATCTAGAAATGCTGGAAATACGTATCAGCGCTACTGCTTTGGGCACTGCCCTTTAAGCTCAAGTTGCTGAGTCTCTGAATTTGGGATTTGGGATGACAGACTCCTTCAAAGCTCCACAACCACTTTAAGATTGAATACATTTCTTCTTTGCTACCTCAGTAAAGCGAGGTAGTTTGCTGATTCTTCAGGTACTGTCTTGATTATAACATCTGATTTAAAGACCACTGGCGTCAATGAGGGTTTAATTACTTGATAAACGTTTAAATCAGGCACTCAGGTTTAGCAGAACAGTAAGGTCTAAGCATCCTCTCTTTTATAATTTTTGGGTAAACACTTGTCAAAATTGTCTTTTACAATCTTCAGGTTAAACCTCCTTTATAAATATAATTAAACTGTATTATAAGTAGGGGACCTGCAAGGACCTGTGGGAGGGGATCTCATTTTCCCCTCTCTATGTCTTCCTTCCCTGAAAACCTCCATAGCCTCTTCCTTTTCCAGCTTCCTTCTCTCCTTCCATTCCAGGAGACAACCTAACTTTATCTGACCCCCATCTTCAGCTTTCCCTCCTTCCCTCCCCAAGTAGCTCAGGAAAACTATGGCCAAGTTATGCAGACAGTCAACAGGCCTGGCCCAGGTACATGTTGTCAGCTGCTGGGCCCAGTTCTGCAGTGGAGAACTTGCAAGGATTTGCAGGGGCATCTCACTTTCCCTTGTATCCCAACAATATTGCCTCTTTCTCTCTTCCTGGTAGCCCCCATATCCAGGGGTCCGTTGGGGCCGGAGTGAGGTGGAGCAAAGCTCCACCAGTTCAGGAGTGCCAATAGGGCAGCCACGGCCGAATCAGATTCTCTGATCTGATTTGGCCCGCTGCTGAATTGCTGCCGAAATTCAGTGGCAACTTTAAAAGTGACTGGAGGGGAGGGGGTTTGAGGGAGAGGTTCCAAACTTGCAGGGTAGCTGCTGGGGCCTCTCCTCGAAATACCCATCAAGTTTCAAGAAGATTGGACCAGGGGGTCCAATTCTACAGGCCCCCAAACAGGTTGCCCCCATTCCCTCCATTGTTCTCTATGGCAGGAAAAAAGTAACACTTTTTCCCAGCATAGAGAACAATGGAGGGGATGGGACAACCTGTTTGGGGGCCCATAGAATTGGACCCCGTGGTCCAATCTTCTTGAAACTTGGTGGGTATTTCGGGGAGAGGCCCCAGCAGCTACCCTGCAAGTTTGGAGCCTCTGCATCAAACCCCCTTTCCTCCAGCCTCTCATATTCCCTATGAGTTTTTGCCATTGATTTCAATGGCCCATAGGGTATAATGGGGCTGAAACTGACATTCCCTTTCTGACACACTTCTGGTGATGTCAGGAGACGTGGCATATGCTAATGAGTTATGCTAATGAGCTCCTGCACCTCTTTTTCTACAAAAGGACCCTTGCCCATATCATTACTTTCCTCTACTTCCTCCCAACAAATTAGCCTACATTTTATCTGTCCCCATCTTCAGCTATATTTATTATTTATTTACTACATTTATATCTTGTCTTTCTCTACATTAGGAACCCAAAGCAGTTTATCTCAGTTTCATCTCCTCAGTTTTGTCCTCATAACAACCTTGTGAAGCAGGATAGGCTGCGAATGTGTGAGTGACCCAGGGTCTGAAGCTTCTACCGCAGAGTGAAGATTCATACCTGTATCTCCCAGATCCTAGTCCAATGCTCTAAGCACTTCACCACACTGGCTATTGTGGGTCAGCTGCTGTTGAACAGTAGCAGGCAGCCAATTGTGGGTGAGTCATGCAAGTAACATGTATCAGTTTGCATGGTGGTTGCTGGTGGGCCTGGCCTCAATACATTATCTCCCAATACATCGTCCCTCAGAGGCCAGAACAGTCCTGGAAAGGGCCCTCCTCCTGTCCTGGCAGTATTGACCTGGCTTGAAAGCTGGCAATATTGTTGTGGTTGGCTAACAAACCCCAGAATGACCAATGAGTGTGCATTCATTTCTTAAAACTACAGGCACTGCTTCTATTATTTAGGGGGTTAATCCACAGTTTTGGGTTTGTTTGCTTGTTTTTTTAGATTTCAGACTTTTTTTTCAAACATGTTTTTTGGTTTGCAGGAAGATTTTTCCTGTGTGTTCATGGCTCTAATCCCTAGATTTAAATATCCACAGATTTGATAGGGTTGCCAAGTCGCTACCTGGCATCCAGCGGGGGGGGGGGGGGGGGGAAGCTCTGTCTTTGGGAGTCTCGATTACATCACCTGCAAGTGATGTCATCATGCTGTTCCCATTGTTGAGGGATGCTCTAGCGTTCAGTCTTAAAACTCTATGGTACCATAGAGTTTTAAGGTTGAATGCTAGAGTGTCCCCCAACGACATGCCCGACATGATGATGTCACCTCTGGGTGACATCATTATGCTGAGCATGTCAGCCCAATTCAGGAATTTTGGGAGCGGAGTTCCCCCTGGTGGCCGGATTGGGCCAGTGGGTTGGGGGACCCTAGAGCAGGCAACCCCCTGTCTCCCTGGGGGACCAGGCAGCCCTAAGATTTGACCATATTGATAATCAGATACGTTGATTAAACAGAACTTGTCATTGACAATTTAGTCTGGAGGGAAATATAATAAGGGCTGGATGCTTCTCCATTTATGTAATTCATATCTACTCTGTATTTATCCCCATATGAGGAGCCAAAGCAACTTACATTGTTCTCCTCTTCATCTTATCCTCACAACACTGTGAGGTAGTTTGGGCAGGAGCCCCTCTTCTCCACCACCACCACAATAGCCCTGATCAAAATCAGGCCCCATTACTCTCTTAAAAGATATTTGGGGGTTTTATGAAATGGAGGCATGTCTCTGGGGCAAATTTAGAGACAGTGTCTCATCTAGTTTGGCCCTAAGAGAGCAATCCTTCCTAACCAGGTCGAATCAAAATCCTATTCAGGTCTATTCATTGCAGCTTACTCTCACATCTGTAAATACTCTGCGAGCAGAGATTGCAAAGAAAGTGAGGCATATTTTCATTTTTAGCAGCATCAAAGGTACTGTTGAGGAGGCAAAAGTTAAAAGCAATCTAAACCCTTGGAAATTACCAGGGAGTCTCTCAAACTTTACAAGGTCAATTTGATGCAGCTCAGTTTGTAAAAGCTGGCTCAAAGAAAGTATGATTCTTCTTTTATTAGTCCAGCGATTACAGTTCAAGTAGTTAAAGGTACAGTTCAACTAGTTAAAGCATCACTTGAGTTGTTTGGAAGCAGAGAGTAGAACCTATATTTTTCCCTTTTGGAATATCATCTTCTTGGGGGGTGAGTGAAGTTGGTATATTTTTTAACTTTAAGGATGAATTTGGTAACTGTGAATGTGGCTTGAAAGGTCTGGAAATTTCGCCCCTTTATAGATAATAACTTGTCTTCTCATTGGAGGCAATTACTGTGTGAATAAGTGTATCAAGCTTGTTTGAGATATTATTAAGTTCTTGAAAAATAGCCATTACCTTTTATCCAGTTAGTGAATAATGGTCTCCTATAAGTTTCATCAAGAAGTGTTTTTGGGATTGCATATCTGGCTCCTCACTTTCTGAAAACATCCTTTCATAATGAGGGGGAGTCAACTGCAGGGGAAACGTCTCAATTATATTAGAAAACTTCTCTCTTTCAGTTCCATTAGAAAGGTGGAAGTCTGGAGCTGATTGTAGTAGTTGCTCCTCTACATTAAACACATTAGGAGTGGAATGAAGAAGAAATGTCACTTACTATATCCTTCAATGGGAGATCATCCATGCATAGTTGTTTGGCTGACTTAGATAAAGACTTGAAGTCCAGAGGTTTGCTTCTTCAGTTCTATTTGGACAACTCCATGTCTTTGAATGTAAGCAAATAAGCCTTTTCACCATATGTTTTGGAGCTTAACTGAGTCCTTTACTAAAAGATACCATGTACCATTTGTTGTGATTATAAGTGTGGTACATTAGTAACATTAATTTAGTCTCAGCAACAAAAGTAGCAGCTACCTTGGATATAAATAGTAGAATACAAATGGTATGCCAACATGGCATACTACAAAAATGACAAAAAAGACTTTTATAAAGAAGCTACAACTTTAGAGAAATATACGCTAACATGCATACCAGAAAGAGAAATGGATAGAACCTGATATCTATTTCCTCCTTTTGGTTTGTATACATTCTGTATGAGAATATAGGAATAACCCATTGTTATAGTTTGGAGAGGTAATTATCTCAAAATAAGCTTCCTATTCATTGGTGATGAGGAAGCAGAACTCCAGCTATGCAGTATAATGGTTTTCAGGCGTAATCTAACCGGTAAGCCTAATGCACTATTCTTACTGCTTTTCATTACATTTTTGTTGACTGGTGAGATGATTTTGTCTGAGCTAGATTCTTTACATGCTAGTTTTCATTATTAATAAATAGGGCTATTATCTTTCATGGGTAAACAAAGCATCTTAAATTCATGAAAATGATCAACTGGAGTTTTGCAAGTAGTTGATGGTTTTCAAAATGCTTTAAAAGAATATTTAAAACCAGAACTCAAGCCAGGAGTTTGGAGAAACAACATGCAAGTTCCCTAAATAAACAAACTTCTGAAAAATGATATGGACTCTATTTACATTGCATGCCTTAGATCATATGATGGAATAGGCTCATAACCTAATACACATAGTGATTTTCAGCAAGCTGTAAACCGCATCCAGACATATAATACCTCCCCTTCCCTGCCTGAGTCCCGCTGTAGTGGCAGCACACACCAGTGAGAGAAGGGAAGGTATTTAAAGAGATGTGTCTCTTTAAAAAATCATATGGCATGACTCAGAGTAGTAATGGGAGATATAGAAGCCTAATCAGATTTCCACTAATCAGATCTCCCAGATTTACAACTGATTTTCATACTTCAGGGATTAGTTCCCTAGAGAAACTGCTTTGGAGGGTAGATCCTAGGCATTACACCCTGCTGAGATCCCTCCCCTCCTCAACCTCCACCCTCCCCAAGCTCTACCCTCAAATTTCCAGGAATTTCCCAACCCCAAGCTGGCAACACTAGAAGCTCTCATATGTTTGAATTGCCTTTTGCAGAGCTCTTTTGGTAGCTGCTGTCAGAGCCCTTTGCATCACCTTATTGCATTTGTATTGGCTTTTCGTAGCATTCTCCTTAGCTGCTTTTGTAGAGTTCTCACTAGCTGCTTTGGCATGGGCATAGAGTTTTAACTAGCTGCACTTGTATTGCCTTTTGCATTTCTGTTGGCAGAGCTCTTGTTAACTGTTTGTAGTTTTTGCTAGTGGGGTTTACATTGCCTTTTCCATAGTGGGACTGTTGAACTTATCTGGTGTGCCTTGTTTTGATTATTTTCTCCTATGGTGGCTAGCCGTAGGTTACATAACACTTTTTATTAATTTATTAATTTATTTATTATTTGTATTTATTGCCCGCCTGCCCATCCCGCAAGTGGGCTCAGGGTGGGTAACATCATATAACAATACAATAAATACAGTTAAATTTTAAAACAATTTTAAACGTTAAAACACAGTCACAGTTCAGACGAGTCAACTGGTTGTGGGAGGTTCCCTAGCATATTATTTGGGTTGGTAGGTAGGTGACAACAACCTCAGGGAGGCCATATAGGGACGCCCGCTGCCTCAGCCAAAAGCCTGGCGGAACAGCTCTAAAAAGTACTGAGGTCGGAGACGTGTTGAGTGAAAACAGCTCATAGTTTATTGATAGGTCCAAACGAGGCTAGTCTGCTGGACTCGCAGGTCTGCTTTTTATCCCTGTTCTCGACCACACCCATGCCCATACCCAACACCCATGATTCACTATTTACAGTGTCCCTGCACCCTATTGGTCTATCCCAGGGTGCAGACTCACTCATTTGTCCCTTTTAGGATCCAGAGAATCTATTGTCTCTGGAAACGAAGCTCGATGGCTTCTCCTGGCCACATGTTTGGCTGACCATATGTGCGGTTCCTCGGCCAGAACATAACAAGCTCCATCTTGCAGGGTCTATGGAATTGAAGAAGATCCCACAGAGCCCTAATCATGACAGGGAGCATGTTCCACCAGGCAGGGGCCAGGGCAGAAAAAGCCCTGGCCCTAGTTGAAGCAAGACAAGACATCCCTTGGGCCAGGGACAGCCAGGAGATGTTGGTCCATAGACCGTAATGCTCTTTGGGACATATATGGGAAGAGGTGGTCCCTCAGATATGTGGGTCCCAAGCTGTGTAAGCCTTTAAAGGTTATTACCAACACCTTGAAGCGAATCCGGAAGTCAACTGGCAACCAATGCAGTTGGTGGAGCACCTGCTGAATTTGAGCCCACACAGGCATCAATGTCAACCATCAACCTACCTTTATTTGCCCCTCTGACTTCAGCTTTCTGTTCCCCCTCACCTGCAGCCCCACTGCTACATCACACTGGCTGTCATTGGGGGACCATCTCAGCAGGATATAATGACACACAGTCCATCATTTTCTCCAGGGGAACTGATCTCTGCCATCTGGGCAGCAGTTGTAATTCTGAGTGGTCTCCAGCCCTCACCTGGAGATTGGCAACAAAGGTTCCCCAGGAGAAAAAGTACAGTCTTTCTCCACTGAGGGGACCAAAGCAGCTTACATCATTCTCCTCTCCCCCTTTTGATCTGCACAACAGCCCTGTGAAATAGGTTAGCTGAAAGTCTGATTGGTCCAAAATCACCTACTCAGCTTCCACAGATCCTGCTCTGAAGCACTAACTGCTATGCCACACTGGCTATAGTATCGCCTGGTATCACAACTGAACTCCAGATAGCAGATCTCTCTCTCCCCATGGAGAAAATAATTGCTTTGGAGGGTGGCCTCTATGGCATTCGATTCAACTGAGACTGCTCCCTTCCCTAAACTCTGGCTTCTATAGACTCCACCACAAAATCTCCAGGAATTCCCCAACCTGGAGCTGGCAACCCTAGACAGGACTGACCCCAATGAGTTTTCTCTGAAAGGCCAAAATAGGCGTGGAAAGGGCCTCCACCCCCACTGTTTACTGACAGGACCAAGCTTGGTTGCCTAGCAACAGGCACTGAGGGGAAAGAAGTGAGTTTTCTCCCAAAGGCCAACATAGGTGTGGAAAGGGCCTTTTACTGACAGAAGCAAGCTTGGTTGCCTAGCAACAGGCACTGAGGGGAAAGTACAGTTGCCAGCTCTGATTAGGGAAATACCTGGAGATTTGGGGGGTGGATACTGTGGAGGGCAGCATTTGGCAGAGAGGGGGGATGAAGGAAGAGGAGGAGATTGGATTTATACCCCGCCCTTCACTTGTTGTCTCAGAGCGGCTTACAAACTCCTTTCCCTTTCCCTCTTCACTACAGACAACCTGTGAGGTAGGTGGGGCTTAGAGAGCTCTGAGACAACTGTCCTTGAGAGAACAGCTGGTACAAAGCTATGGCTTGCCCAAGGTCATCCAGCAGGTGCAAGTGGAGGAGTGGGGAATCAAACCCGGTTCTCCCAGATTAGAGTCCGTGCACTTAACCACTACACCAAACTGGAAGGACTCAGCAGGGTATAATGCCATAGGGTCTACCCTCCAAAGCAGCCATTTTCTCCAGGGTAACTGATCTCTGTCATCTGGAGATCAATTGTAACTGTGGGAAATCTTCAGGTCCCACCTGGAGATTGGCAACCCTAGGGGGAAGTCAGCAGCACAACAGGGGGTTGAAGAGAATGGTTTGATGGTCACTGGCCCACCTCATTAGCCAGCTAGCTATGGTGGGCTAAGCAGGAGAGTGAGCCATTTTCACAGTTTATTCTGACAGGAAAGTGGGCAAACTGGCAGTGGGCAGGGGAGGGGGTTATGCTGAAAGTCCATTGTCTTTTTACTGACAGAAGCAAGCTTGGTTGCCTACCAACGGCCACTGAGGGGACAGTTAGACCCACCTGGCAGTGGGCGGAGGAGAAGAGTGGACCCAGCATTTGGAGTTGGCAACCCTATTGTTAGCCGAATTTCTTTAATTTAAGATTAGCAATTGGCAAATAACCGGGTTCTTAGCCAACTATACCAAAGTCCTGCCCCTTCCAGGAGTTCCCAGAAAATAGGCATTGAGGCAGAGGTCAGTTTAAATGATGTTTTACTATAAATGTTCTCAAGCATACAAAAACAGAATCACACACACAAACACACAAGTCCTAAGAAGTTTAAGATAGAGAAATATCACTTTTGCATGAGCAGGAGATTCGTTGGTTGGGAGATACGTTACCTGTCCTAGAGATGGGCTGTCTGTTCCAAAAGAAGAATTGAGGGGTTGAAAGGAAGAATGGGGAGCGTGTCCTGAATGGGCAGAAACACACTTCTCTCTGTCTGCGCAGACCAGAGATCAAAGATGGAGGGAGGGTATTGGGATAGCAAGCTGGACTCGAGAGGGATAAAAGCAGATAGGGGTCGTAGAGGCTCAAGAGACCGATTGCATGGAATGCAACCTCTTTTATTAGGTGAGTTTTGGGGGCAGGCAGCGCTAACCACATCCCACTAACACACCTACCAGGTAGTCCATCCCTACAAACCCTACTATTGGTCAAAGTAAAAAGAGGAGGAGATGCAGAGGGGTGGTCAGTATTGCGACACTAGAGGCTAAACAGGAACTGACACCTGGGCAAGTCTGCGATGAGTCACTGAGCCATTCCATTGTTCCTTGATGGCCCTAGCCTGGCCAGTTGATGGGCAAATGATTAGTTGCCAGATAATTTCACTTAGCATAATCCGTATCGGAATGTTGGAGGCAGTTGGGGTTTGCCTAGCAAGAGGTGACAGGAGAACCCTTTTGCAATGGGTTCTTTGTCTCTTTGTGTGAACTATGTCGGGTGCCTGCTTCCTGGAATGGACTGGAGCCTCTTACAGCAATAAAGAGTGCATGTAGTCCTTCAAAGCATAACAACCCAAAGTTCAAACTTATGAACATTAAAAGTCCATAAGAGCACATGATGTGCCTTGCTAGGCAACACTATCACGCCGGCTCCCTCCAGACTGAGGCCAAGACACTGGCTGGTGGCTCTGTTTGCGGGACTGAGGCAACACAGTGAAGGAATGCAGCCAGTGGCTAGACCCCTTTTTGAGAGGCAGTTCTTGCAGCCAACTGATTTTGGTGCCCCATGGAATGTTGCCACCCCAACTGGCTTTTATATAATAAGGAAAGGATAGGATATGTAGTATATTAGGGAATATGTAGCACTAGGAAGGGGGGTGAAACAAATGCCAGTAATAGAGCATCTATATTTCAACTGCAGGTTTCCTCTGGGTGGGGATATTAAGGAGTTATGGGTAATCTTCCCAAACATTCTAAGGGGCCATACCATCTATCAAAGGATGGACATATGAAAACTAACACACTTGTGGCTCTTGTTGGAACAGTTTTGTGGGATTTCTTTTAAATACATGTATGGTCATGCTGGGGTGTAAGCAGCTTATAGATGAGTGAGTCCATTGTGATGCTGGACAACTGGATGGCCCTTTGTAGGCATTAGGAGCCATTAATTGATTTTGAAGAGCAGGGAAAATTATAGCTGGTTGGCCTTTGTGGTAGATCTGGTTAGGTAGTATCTGGTTATGAGGGAAAACTTGAGTTTCCTGGTGTAGTTTGTGATCAGTTTTCTGTTTCAGAACAGTGGTCCTGTGCTGTGTTTGTATCAGTGGATTTCAGATCATCATCATGGGACCTCCTAGAGAGCCCTTACACAGACTGACCCACACTCCTATCATATCTTTTCAGTAGTGTGGGTGCGGCTGAGGCTTGGGGGAGGGGGGGCTGAGACCCAGACAATTTCACCAGCCAGTTCAGCTCAGTAATGCTTTAATCCAAGGATTTTTTTTTTAATCTCTCAGTGCCAGCTCTGCCCTATGGTCACGTGGCATATCTTCACAGTTTGTGGGACTCCGGCCCATAAAAATAAATCAGTGTAGGGCTCCAGTCCAAAGGATTGGTGTCTGCAGGGCTGTGTCTTAAACTGCTCAAATCCTCCTCAGATTTTCCTCTTTGGGGCAGTTGTTGTGACAGATTTTATGCAGTTTTGGCATTAACAAGCTGTTAATGTCCTTCATGGAATTATTTTTGAGGAGCCAGAGTAACTTTGGACACCTATTCAGTGAACATATGTTTTGCTTTTTCAGCAACTATAATCTTTTAAAAAATAAATCTTTGATTTGCTGTCCTTTCAATTATTAGAGGTGTAAAATCTGGCAAAGGCAAAAAACATTCAGAAAAAAAGGCTCTACTTTCCACATGGACTTATTTTTTATTGTGTTTGTGTGTGTGTGTGGATACTGACACAAACTCCTATGAAATATTTTCTGTACCAACTGTTTTTTTTTTAATATTATTTTAATTGTAAGCTGCCTTTTAGAAATATTCTAAACAAATAAATAAATAATAGTACTGGGTATATTATCTGTTTTGCTTACTGAAAACAAAGGCAATTTGTACTTTTAAGTTTCATAAATATGCCAGATAGTCAATTTTATGTGCTAACTAAATAATTAAGTAAGTTATTAAGTAAGTAAGTAACTGATTTAAATCAGTAAAATAAATTTAGGTTTGATAATAAAATTAATATTTCATACATTCTGCCTTAAATCTTTATGCGAGTGAGTGGGAAGAGCAATGTTTCCAAATTCCCCCTTTGTGAAGCAAATCTCTGACTCCTTGGTCGCAATCAGATGGGCAGTTCAATCCACTGTTGCCCCGCCTCACATTAAGCCAGGTTATTTTGTGGCAGAGAATCCTGAACAGACTCACTCCTTTTAGCACACTTCAATGCACTTTTACCCCTCCTTGCATGATCAGACAGCAGCAAACAGGGATTCAGCCTATAGGCCATTTTTTTCAAAAGTGTGTCCTTTAAACATGCCCACAAGCACTGATGAGCATGCTGGGATATGGAGTTCATGGGGCTGTTGGCCATTTTCTTTTTAAAGTTAGTCCACAGAGCAAGTACACAAGCGGTGAAGAAACTGCTGGGATATGGAGTTCTCTGCTGTCCTCCCTCTAATCTTTTCAATTTACCCCTTTCCTAAATGATATTAAAAAGCTGCAAAACAGGGGTGTCTTTCTTTGAGAGTTTTTCAAAAGAAAACAAAGTTTTGAGCAGCCCCCCTGGGGGAGAGAGGTGCATATATACAATCATGTGATCCTTGCTAACTGGGGGAAGGGGTGGCAGCTGGAAAACAAGAGGTCAGTCAGACCTGCCTGATGGCTTGGGTGCACAACAGAGTGACCAGATGACAGGAAATCAATTTCGGAAGCAGCTCAGACCAACAGGACCAGACTTTCTCGGGTATCAAAGAAATACAGGGCAGGGGGGGGGGAATGGACTGATGTTGCTGCCTGATTGTTCACTTTAAATCCATAAGGGAACAGCAACGGATCAAATTGGCCATCTGATTGATACCTTTTACAACCTATTCCCTTCTCCCAGGAGCAGAATTTCAGGGGGCATTTTAGGCTGCAGCAGGAAGGGGAGGTGTGAAGGTTGCATTTCCACAGATGGAAATCCTCCCCTTCCATGAAAATTGTATGTGGTATCCAAGGCCATGTATTTTATAATTTTTATCATATTTTATACAAAAAAAAAGGTTTTTTCCATGTTGTGTCACAATTTCCAGAAATTCTACATCTGTAGTCTTTTAGTTACTTGCAGTGCAATCATATGCAGAGTTACTCCAGTCTAAGACCACTGAAATGAATCAGCTTAGATTGGAGTAACTCTCCTTAGGATTGCACTGTTAGTTTGGTAACTCTAGATACTTCTGTGGTAAATTAATTCTTTGATAACCAATTCTGAAACAAGGAAGGATTGCCAGATAAATCACATATCTATTCTGCAAAGCCTTCTTTTGGTTCTCTCATTTCTGATTAATTTCATCCCTGACTGTGATTCCCCTTGTGCTACATTAAATTTTTTTTATTTATTTAAAATATTGATATGCCTGCCTTTTCCTAAGGATCTCAGAACCTGTGCATTTTAGGATTCTGTTACACTAGGAATAAGGCCCGTTGTGGGAATAAATACAACGGGCTCTAGAAAGAGGCTCTGGGAGAGTGCCAAGGCCTTGGGCACTCAGTGTCAATTTGCTGTGGCAACCTCAGCAGGGTATAATGACACAGAGTCCACCATTTTCTCCAGGGGAACTGATCACTGCTACCTGAAGAGCAGTTGTAATTCTGCCCTCACCTGGAGATTGTCAGCAGTGGTTCCCCAAGAGGGAATAGCTGGTTTGGAGGGCAAAGTCTATGGCATTGTCTGTCTGAGGTTCCACCCCCTCCTCCAACCTCACCGTCTCCAGGCTCCACCCCTCAAATCTCCAGGAATTCCCCACCTGGAGTTGGCAACCTCATCTCTTTCCCAGCCAAGCATCAATCTACCTTAATTTTCCCTTCACTCTTCAGTGTTCTACACCCCTCCCCCACCTGCAGCCTCTACCGTGCTCTGAAGCCCCTCTTCTAAACACAGGCAACTGCCATTTCATTTCACCTACTAACAGCCATTGAGGTAACAGTTAAACCTTATGGGGGAACATTTTAAACAAACCACAGGCAGCAGCCATCTTATAAACACAGGTAACTGCCATTTTGTTTCACCTACCAACAGCCACTGAGGTAACAGTTAATCCCCCCACAGGAAGGAAGCAGGAGAAGTGTCTTCGTCAAGAGAAAAAGCCGTCTGCCAGAAATTCTGACAGGGTACAGAGGCTGAAGGAGTGGGCGGGGAAGAGAAGCAGACCCAGCACCCAGCCAATGGTATGCGAGTATTCACAGCCAGTTGATAGGGACAACTTCTGATTGACAGGCCAGGGGACCAAAGGCTGGGGTGGCATGTGGAATGCTCAGGAGCGTGCCACCACCAACAGAGAATTATGTATAAGAGAGATAAGAAGAACATAAGAGAAGCTGGTGTTGAATCAGGCCAATGGCCCATTCAGTCCAACACTCTGTCACACAGTGGCCAAAAACACCAGGTGCCCTCAGGAGGTCCACCAGTGGGGCCAAGACACTAGAAACCCTCCCACTGTTGCCCCCCCAAGCACCAAGAATACAGTGCATCACTTGCCCCAGACTGAGAGTTCCTATCTATACCTTGTGGCTAATAGCCACTGATGGACCTCTGCTCCATATGTTTATCTAATTCCTGCTTGAAGCTGTCCATGCTTGTAGCTGCTACCACCTCCTGTGGCAGTGAATTCCATGTGTTAATCACACTTTGGGTGAAGAAGTACTTCCCTTTATCTGTTCTAACCTGACTGCTCAACAATTTCATTGAGTGCCCATAAGTTCTTTTTTAAAAAATTTTTTATTGCTTTTATTCTAAAAACTACGTAGAAATCAAAAGGGGGGACTAATATTTAAGGGAGAAAGAAAAGAAAACCACTAAAATCCCAAGTAGCAGTGTTCAAGTAGATTATACAAATGCTTAAGGTAAGATATCTCTCACAGTAGTTTTGTTACCATAAACTGAAAGTAAAAAACTCACCATAACAGGTATAAAGCCCTGTTTTTAACCAAAAGGAGAGTATTCACGATTTTGAGTATATTTAGAGTTCAATTCATAGAGTTAGCTTAGAGTTTATCTTTCTTATTTCTAAGTTCATATTGTTGTTTAGTTTTGGGGGTTTTAGGGGCTGCCGCCCCCAGTTCCGAATCAGATTCTTCTCCAGATGCTGCAGATGTTGTGCTTCCACTCTCGCTGGAATTTTCTGTAGCTCCGTCATCCTCTTCTGGTCCTAACACTTTATCAGTCTTCTGAAGCTTCTCCAGGAAAGCTTTTGCCTTAGTAACAGAGTCTATTCTTTCCTTCTTGTTTTTCGATTTGAAGGTGACCACTTCAGGTATAAGCCACCTGTAGAATATGGAATATTTCTGAAGAAACCCAACCAGACTTTTATATGGTCACCTCTTCTTTATTATTTCAAATGGAATGTCCTTTAACACTTTTATTTCTTTGCCTTCGATTTTTAGGGTAGTCCCATTTGTTGCTTTAAGTATCAGGTCTCCGATATGTCTTTTGGAGAATTTCACAAAAATTTCACTGGGCAGATTGTTCTTCTTGATATATTCTGGGTAGGTCCTATAGATTGTATCCACCTTGCTTTGAAGAAGATCCGCCTTTGTCTCTGCAACCGGTTCCAAAGCATTACTTAAATTACTTTGAGGTCTTCTCCTTTCTTTTCTGGGACCCCTTGAAATCTCAACACATAAGTTGACTTTTCCATTTGCAGCTGTAGAAGTTGATATTCATCAGAAGCTCTCTTCTTTTCTGCTGTCTCCAGTCATTTTTTGAGTTTATTTGCTTTGGTGTCAACCTTCTTTAATGATTCAGAAGTTTGCTCTGTCTTGCTGTCAAACTCTTTTAACTGTTGCTGAAGGGTTTCAAAATTCTGATTTAAAGACGTCATCTGCTCCAGGAGAGGGTGCAATGCTGCCACTAGCATGTTTGGGAAGTCAGTAGATGCTTTCGGCCTCATGACTGTAGCAGCTGGGCTAGCATTTCTTGAAGAAGGTTTCCTTTTAGGCAACATTCTTTTCCCTGTCATTGCGTCTTCGTTTACTTTTAGTAAAAATTTCAAAAGTCCCTATGGATTGCAGAAACGGATGAGGTTTGCTTGGTTACTTTCTATTTTGATTGGGTAAGACTTAGCTTTCCATCCCCTTTCTTCACTGTGGATTTAAAAAAGTTTTTCTTTTGTGCAGGGTGGGTTCCCCCCTCCCCCCCGCTCGCTTCATTGTAAGGGAATGTATTCACTAGATGCTTAGGCACTTATCTTGCTTCATGATACGTCAGACTCACAGTTCAGCTGTACTGTCACCAGGTAAGGGATGTGCTTTGACCCTCTGCGTGCTTGTCCCAGCATGTGTCTTTTGCGCCATTACTAGTTCCATGGTGTCGGTGGGACCTTTAGAGCGAAGGAGCGCCTCAAGCCTTGGGAGAGACACCCTTGAAGCTCCATGGCTGGGAGCCCCCTGCAAGGGCTCTGGGGGGTCCAGAATCATCTGAGACCCCTCCCTACTGCCCCGGCACAGATCAAGCCCCTTGGAGTACTGAGAGGATGCATCTGTCTAATAAGTCACCAAGACAGGAAGTTGAGTGCCCACGAGTTCTTGTATTGTGAGAAAGGGAGAAAAGTACTTCTTTCTCTACCTGCTCTCTCCCATACATAATCTTATAAACCTTGATCATGTCACCCCTCAGCTGTTGTTTCTCCATGTTGCAAGCATTTTTGCCTTTGGAAAAGAAGGAAGGGTTTTTACAACAGCCGCAAAATATGACAGTCTTATACATAATAGGAGACATTATACAAACAAACTTATTCTGGTTGTGGGATGTTGCTATTAAATTTAGCATTTTTTGTGGGAGACAACTGAGCTTCTATGGTTCATTGTGGTGCTTCTGTAGTAATATCAGGTTGGAAATTAGTTTGTTGTGCAGAGAGGTAATGTAGGACAAATTGGCAAGTCAGCTAATGCTGATATGATGGGCCCGTGTCACTCTCCCACTGTGAGGCAGATTTTCCCGCCAAAAGTTTTGTTCCCTGCTGTGACTGAGCAGCCTCAAGTAGCATGTTAATATTTGTATTTTTGATAGTCTGTTTGTCCCACCCTGTTACACAGATTATAATTTGACTTTTAGCCCCTCCCAGGAACTTAATGGGGAAAACAGGAGCCCTCTTGTTTTACCCTTTGAAATGGCACAAGACGGAATAACACTCAAACAGAAATCTTATTTAACAGGTAGGGTATGAATAGGTGTAGTTAGGGGTTGGAAAAGCTGAGGTAAAACTTCAGGCAAAATAGTGATCTTGAAGTTTGCATATATTCTAGGTTCTTAACATTAAGAGATGTTTTTCTTAGTATTTTAGTTAACAGCAACAATGTTTGTTCAGAGAGTTTCCTATGACAGTACAGTTTTCCTGGTGTGGGTCTCTTTCTTTGAGCACTTAACTTGCTCCTTTCTTGAAACTACAGTTTATTTCTGTCTCCTGAGTCTTCTAAAACCATTTCTTCTTCACATCAGACCTGGGGACCTTCTCAGAGCCAACACCCCAGAGAAACTGGGCAGGAATTAATCTTCTTCTCCACAAAAGATATAACTCTGTTCCTTTTGGCTTGAAAGGGAGTTTCAGCACACTACCCAATCACTCTTGCAAAATCACCCTCCCAGTTCTGATATCTGTGAAAATCGTACTTCAGCTTAGGCTGACATTTAGTCTCTGAATTATGTTAAGGAATTCTTCCTCAGGATAGGAATACTACAGGTAAGGCAAATGAGTCTTTTCCTTCACTCTAAGGTGAACCTGTCTGAGTTTTCCTTTCAGACTCAATGACTCCAAATTCTGTCGGAAATCAACTGATTGTGCCTTTAGAAGAGGCCTGTAGCAAGTGTGGGGGGGGGGGGAGCAGGTAGCATCCTTAATCGCATCAGGGCACCCCTATCACAACACCCCCCACAGATGGTACTGGGTGGTACTTCCAAATGAGCATGTCCAGGCATCTGGTCAGTTGGTGTCTGCAGGGAGGGGGAGAGCTTAACCAAATTCAGGCTATGGCTACCCCTGATGTGGGAAGCATACCCACCCACACCCACAGAGAGAGAGAGAGAGACTTCTGGTGTGATGGAGAAGAGCAGTGCACCCCCAGGCTGGGCCAGGCAATCAACCTTTTGTGGCAGGGGACAATCATGGAGGAGCTCCCTGCTGGTGTCATGTAACTTGTCTTGTGCCTATTAATCTTGCTGCCTAACTTTCCTTTTTTGGTCCGGTATTAACTTATTGGTTATTTCATTATAATATGTAATACTGTAACACGTATCTATCTGTACCTCAAACTGTTTGACCTCTGAAGAAGGCCCCCAATAGGGCAGAAACACGTCAGGTGACTTGTATTGGCTCTTGTGTTCAGGCCACTTTCACTTTGTAATGAGGCTTTCATTGGGCCTTTATTTGTTTTTAACCGTCTTTCTATTAAATACATGTGTTTTGGTATATTATAAGTTTACACTAGGTTTTTAATATTGGCCCTTTATCAGGCTTCTTTCTTACTTGTCATGTGGCCCTGGGTCACATGACCCCAGCAGTAAGCTCCTCCCCTGCCACCCTGGAGATGAGGAGAATGGCACTGATTTCGCCTCCATGTCCAAGACTGGCCCCAAACTTGTTGGTGGCTTTTTGCAACATCTGGGTGTGGGGGGGGGGGGGGGGGGGATGCCAGGAGCAGACACAAGCCCATGTGCTGAGCCTGGTGAAGCAAAAATCACTACTCTGCCAGTCTTGCCTACCTGGTCTCAATGCCCCTCGATGGCTCTTCCTGATGCTTCTCTTCCAAGCAGGAAAGGAGAGAGAGGGGCTTTGAGAAGCCCGCATTGAGAAGCTCTAGCTCCATTAATTAAATTAGAACCTCCCCGGCGGCCCCCCCCCCTTGAAAAATTCCAAACTACGGGCCTGCTTCAGAATAATTCTAATTTACAGAACCTCTGGAATGGAATGTACTGAACTGAAAAGAACTCTCTTCAGCACTCAGCTGATCATATAGTTTTTCTCAGCTGATGCTGGTCAATCAAAAACAAGGAGCAGCCCATCACTCAAGCTGTCCATTCCAGTGGAGTGTTAACCCTTCACCTCTCATATTTTTGATTCTGCTGCATTAGGAACCTGGGTTTTTTTAGTGCAGTCCATCTCAGCTGATCTACTCAGATTATTCGGAGGTTTTAGACACACCTTCCTATGGCATGGCAGTTGCAATTGTATATTTTTAAAAGATTCTTGTACTACCTGCCAAAATCTACTAGTAAAGACCTCTAGGCTCTTTATTAAGTCTTGGCATAATGCTGATTAAGCATCAGGGAATCATTCTATGGCTCAGAGATTCAGTTTACCAGACGATTACGACTGCAGAGTTACGCTATTTCTTTTATTATTTTTTATTTGCTTCATTTATACCCCGCCTTTCTCCCCAGTAGGATCTGAAAGTGGCTTACATTGTTCTTTTTTCTTCTATTTTAATCTCATAAAAAACCCTGTGATATAGATTAGAACAAGTGGAGACCTGCAAGAAACTTGTAGGATAGTTATCCCATTCCTCATACCTTTGCTTCCTCCCTTCTCCCCCTACCTCTCTCACACTCTTTCTCCCTTCTGCTCCCCTTTCTTACTCTCTCGCTCTCCTCCATGTATGTTACTTCCTCTCTCTTTCTGACCTGTCATCATTCCCTTTGTTTTTCTGCCTCCCCACCTCATCACTCTTTCTCTCTCTTTCTGCCTCCCACCTCAAATCCCACCCTCCCCAGGCTCCACCTCTCAAATGTCTGGGAATTTCCCAACCTGGAGTTGGCAACCCTATTTCCTTCCCACCCAACAGCAAACCTACCTTTATCTGTCTTCAGATTTCTATCTCCACCCCCCTCCCCTGCAGCCTCTACCTAGGAAAATTACAGTCTTTCTCCACAATGGGGACTAAAGCAGCTTACATTATTATTTCCTCTTTGTTATCTGCACAACAACCCTGTGAGGTTGGTTAGGCTGAAAGTATGTGACTGGTCCAAAATCTCCCAGTCAGCTTCCACTGCAAGAGGGGGATCTGAACCTGGGTCTCGCAGATCCCAGTCTGAAGCTCGAACTGTTGCACCACAATGGGTTTCATACGGTGGCTGCTGATGAACTGTAGCAAAACAGCTGGGCCTAATTAAGTCATGCAAATCAGGTGGTAACAAATCACACAGAGGGTGCTGCCTAGTGATGCCAGCCTCCAGATGGGACCTGGGGATCCCCTGGAGTTACTGCTCATCTCCAGACTACAGAGATAACTTTTCATGGAGAAAATGGATGCTTTGGAGGGGGGAGTTTATGGCATTGTACCTCACTGAGGTCCCTGTCCTCCCCAGGCTCCACCCCCAAATATCCAGGAGTTTCCCAGCCTGGATCTGGATCTGCTGCTGGTGGCCAGGGGGGGGGGTACTTGGCAACCCTAGACTGCTGCCAGTAAAAACCCTGCTTTTTACTGACAAAAACAGTTAGAGCCTCCCCCCCTCCCCCGAACATTCTAATCTCCTCACAGTTGATGTCTGGAGTTGGTGCCATTTCAAAAGGTATTTTGGGGGATTCTACGGTCACTGAAGGTTTTTTTTTAACTTTTCGGATTTTTCTGCACACGGGGGGAGTGCCCCCCATGTGTAGGAAAACCTCCCTGCCTTCCAGGTGCCCCCCCTGTGCGGATTTAGGTATCCTCACACAGGGGGTGCCTTCGGAATTAGATATATAGATATGTATGACTGGCCCAAAATCAGCCAGCAAGCTTCCATGGCAGAATGGTAATTTGAATCTGAGTCTAATTCGAACCTGGGTTCTATTCCAACAGTCTGACTATACCACACCAGCTCACTTAAATAAATGTATAGAAAAATTTAGTGATCTTAGTGATCTCAGATTATTTTCCGAAAGAATTTATGTGCTCAGCAACAAGACATTATTTCTATGAACTAATTATTTACTTTCTCCAACAAATTATTTTGCACTATTTAATCTCATTATGCTAATGAGATGAAGATAAAAAACATTTCTGGTTGTAAAGGCCAGAGAAGAATATTTTTGATTCCAGCATCCATAATACATTTTAATGTTTATTAAAACCATATCTGTGGCTAAAATAATGATAACAGAAAGTACTGTTAATGTCCAATCAGGCACATTTTTAATATTTGGCTAAAAAAACTGGTAGTGATCAAAAAGCCTTTTATATAGAATTCATTCTGTTTTGTTTTTTGAAATCAAGAGTGAATGCAAAGATCAATTCCTCTTTGAAAAGTACCCTGTATGTATTTTTCCATGATTATTTGATATGACTCAAAGGTATGGAGATCAAGAATTTTCTGTTCAAGATGTGAATAGCAATTTTCAGCATCATGTTATGATTATAGGGGAAAATAACTGATCTTACTTGTAATAGAATCTGAGGTTGGTGTGATTCAGAAAAATCTGAATGTGTACTTTTAAAATCAGAAGGTGGCTAATTGAGCAGTTTAAAAGAAGACAGTGTCTGAATGTACCAAATGCCTCACTTGAAGTTACTCCTAAATGTGTGCATCTGCAGAATTACTAGTGGCATTTCTAGAGTTTGCTATGGCAGAGTGAACTCTGATTTCAGGGAATACCTATTATAAGATGAAAGCTTCTCTAAGGGCAAAGAGGTTTCTACAAAAAAAAAAAACCCTCTGTATGTGAAGTTGTAAGACAAGATTTAGGGAAAACACAGTTTCAAACGCTACATGTTTCTGGACTGGATCACTGGCATTTAAAGGTTACATTCTTTGTTCAAATTAAACCCTGATTCCAACCCTTTATTTAAGGGTCATGCTACATGTGACACTAGGATGCTCATTTTTCTAAAAAAATATATACATATCAACCATCTGTGGGATCCCAATTCAGATCAGGGTCATGGCATGGGGAAAAACATTTCTAATCCTTGTCAAATTCATTATTTTCCCAGACTGTTATTTACCACATATAGAATAAATATATAGGAACCATATTGGTCCTGTATGGGTCAAATAATTCCAGAGGAGTGATTTGCATTCAGAAAGCTATGTATGCAAAAAGGGCTAAACTCTACTTTCCACCACCCCCTTGCCTGTATAGCTGTTTTTTACATTTTTAAAAACTTAGATTTATTAAAATACCACCAGCATCACATTTAGCTAAAGCTCAGAGCCAAAGTTGTGAGGAACTTGCCCATAATGGGGATAGTGTTACTGACTGTTGGCAGAGTTTAAATATTGTAGCCCAGAGGCACTGCCCTACTCATGGGTAGCCCCACCAGTGGGGCACCCCACTTCTGATCTGAACAAGAGACCTACAAAACCAGACTAAAAAGCTTAACCTATGCCACAGAGCTGGCCAAAGCTCTGCAAAAGGGTTTCAGTCTCAGGTTGCACAAGGGACACTCCAGAGCAATCTCCAATCTCCCCCACCACCCGGGGTATGCATATGAAATAAGGGTGAGTAAAGTTATGTGCATTTCCATAGCTATTCAGTAGCCACCTGGTGAATAGCTCCTCTGTCTCCAAACCTTCACATAGCCCCTTTTGTGTGACATGGAAATTTTTTGTCTCAACACTTTCCTGCTCCCTCCCTCAGGATACTGAGATAAACTAATCAAGCACTAATTGCATCAACAATCCTCTCTGACACCGACCAGATACCCATTTCCCGTATTTGTCTAAGCCTGGGAACCCATTCAGCCTACCCCGGTAGGACCATCAATGGTCATCCAACCCATTCAACCAGCTCCAGTAAAACCATCAACAGGCATTAATCCCATTCTGGCCTGGGAGACCACCCCCAGAATTCCTATAAAAATAGAGAGCATGCCCCACCTCGGTGTGCACTCTGAGGGTGCCTATTTTGAGTACAACCCCAAAGTCTCTTCTTTGGGCCTCCTTCTCCATAATGTGGAATGGGCCGTTTGTGCTATCCTCTTCACAGACATCTGCACATCTAGTCAGGTAGTGTTGTTGTTGTTGTTTAGTCGCAGTCAAGTCCGACCATAATTCTCCTAAACTTCGCTATCATCACCTCTTTATTTGTTAGTTCTTGATTGTGTGTTTACTTTATTTTTGATAGCTTTAGTGTGATTGTAATGAGGGAAATTCTTTAATAAAACTATTTTATTACTCTTTAAATCTGGAGTCTTCCTACTGAACTGGACCTTGGTATATAAAGGTGTGCGGTTCCTTGTACCCTTCTATCCTCCTCTGTCTCATAGCTAATTTTCCCCAACAATGAGACAGGCTACTTGTGGTAACAATGTACAAGGAAGTGGAACACTGACTGTTTAGAGAAAAATAAGTAGCTTTATTAAAGAAGAACAAACTGTTATAGAACACAGAAGAGAGAGAACCTTAACTGTCCAGCCTAACTGCTGTGAGAGGAACAACAAGACGAAGGAAGCTCTGCAGGAGTAGGAAGTCTCCAGAGAAGCCAATTAGGACACAAGGACACAATTTGAAAAACTGGGAAGTCCCTAGTCTAGTTATGCTAACTATCAATCCTTCAGCTGTCCCCCATAAGATGATCTTCAGATTTTCTTCATAAGGCTGCAATCCAGACCTCACATATTCCAACACTGACTGTGTCAGTGCTAGCATGTTTCAGAAAGGTAATTTAGTCCAGTGATTGTTTTGGGACTTTTATATGGTGCCTCTATGTCAGGGGTCTCCAATAATAGTGCCAGTAAGTGCCATAGTGCCTATTAACACCTTTCCTAACTTTCAGAAAGTGGGTGGGGCCAGATGGGACTTTTGCCTACCTCTGCTTCTGGTTGGCTATTGAAGATTAGACTGGCTGTGCAGATTTTTAAAAATGTTGCTTCTGGTAGACACCAATAAAGATACATGATCTGGATTATGCACTGGTGCTTCCAGAGCTCTGAACCAGGAGAAAGTATTTATGAATGTAGCTCAGGCTGCTCCCTGAGCTTTCTATATCTACATCTTATACACAACTGTCACCTGCACTCCATAATAAAGTTTGATTCCATTATATGTCTTTACTTCCATGTTCAAATCTACTGTGAAACTAATTTAGAATTATTTTAAAATGTTGAAAGGACAAAAATAATTAATCATGTGTGGCAGCTATGGGGTGGGGTGGAGGCTCTGAGGCAGCTGCCTTCTGGGCTGAAGAATATCCAATCCCCCACTCTGGCATCTCCTATCAATTCTTTATACCCCAACCACCCACAATGCAATAAATGGAGGGGGGGGGCACAAGCTTTAAAATAAAGATTGGTAATGTGTAAGCTACATGCTCCCTAAAGTTCTCTTATTTGCAAACCTGCTAGACTAGGGCTGTGTTTACACGTGAAGAGACAGACATCCCTGCTTCTTAGATTTTTGACTTGACAGGCAAAGACACAGATGGAGATGAACAGCCAAGGATTATTTCACAGAAATTAAAGTATTTAACAAGTTAAATATAATGTGCGGATCCTTTTGATATATAAAGCAAAGCCAGCTCCCAGATTAGGGTTGCCAAGTCCTTATTACTTACCGGCGGGGGGGGGGGGAAGTCCTCCTGACGCCGGGAGCTTCCCCGGCGTGCGCACTTGCGCGTGCGCCACAATGATGTCACCCGGAAGTGGCATCATCACGTTGGGGGTGTTGCCAGGGCAACGTTCTGGCAATTGCCCAGTTTTGGGGCGATTGCTAGAGCGTCATCCCGGCAACATCCCCAATGTGATGATGTCACTTCCGGGTGACGTCATAATGCCAGGGAAGTCGACGACTTCGGGGGTGGGGTTCCCCCCGCCGGCTGAATGCTGGCCGGCGGATCGGGAACCCCTGTAGCGGGGGATCCCCCACCCCCCGGGCTGACTTGGCAGCCCTATCCCAGATAAAGTTAATTACCCCTGAGAAGATATTTTATTTCCCTTTCTCTGGACAGGGTACCTCAGTAGGTTCAAGACTGCTCTTTGCTCTCACAGAGCACCTTCTCACAGAACCGACACACACCAGTGAGGAATGATGGTCCCTGATCGGGATGTTTATTTGTTCCACTAAACTAAGCTTTCTTCCCTAAGCGGACCCCCAAACCCTAACTAAAAAGCCAAATAAAAGCCTGGCTCAGTTGATGCTCCTTTCCAAAACTATGAAATCCCTATCCAAAAGTTTAAAAAGAGAGTTTTCTTCACCCTTCTTAAAATGAGGCTAGCTCACCCCTCCAGTGGAGTTCTGTGGACTCTGTCTGACAATCACTTGGATTTGCATGAAGCCTAAATCACAAGGACTGATTCAGAGCCCTGGAGGAGAGGTGGGACTTTTAAGGACGATTGCCACAGATGCATCTCCTGTTTTGTCTTGGTGCTTGTTTATCCTTAATATCAAAATTAAGCCTTTGGCTTAAAGAAAGGCTGTAGCATGCCACAACTTTAAGGACTGATATAACATCTGGATTACATGCTTGAATCATATGCTACTCTGGCCATTTCCCCAAAGCAAGTTGATTATAAGGAATCAGTCAAGGATATCTTTAATTATGTACTTTTCAATCTTTTCCTAGGTTATAGCCATTTAGGACTATCCGAAGCTGCAGCACATCAACCAATCTCTCTAATAGGTGAATGTATCCTAGTTTATTATCCCAAATTACTGGATTTTCCACAAGCAAGATCAAACATTCTGGAGCACCTAAGTCATATTAGAGGGATAGGGTATATGTTCTGTTAAAAGTCGTGTCATAGGTCTTTGTTTAAATTTGTCAAAAGAATTTCCTGGAATGGAGGCTAATGACTTTTTATAAGGGCATGCACACTGAGACCATGTGATAACAATGATTTCCAGTAGTATATGAGTAGTTTACTGTGAAGTGTTGATTTAACCAATTTTTTTTCTGTTGTTCTACCCTGTGTCATAATAGATGGATTGACCAAATTAAATGTAATTGATTTAATACATTTGACCAAGTGATGCACTGCATATGAATACTTTATAATGAAACTTTAACCTTGAGAAATATTTGGCATTCAGCCAAAACTTGAATGTAACTGCAACATATGGGTGACTGCAAGTTGTCTTTCAAAGTTACAGATGTGATTGATTATTTGGTACCATTGTGGTTCCTTTCTATAAACTATTTGTGTTTCTTGATTTGATTTGTTTCCTTGATGAGAGGATAAACTCATAAAAGTCTTTAGAATGATGGATTATATTTTGAGGTGTGATGGATATTTTGACAGTGATTTCTTTATATATTCTATTATACTTATTTCAGAAAAATCAAGGAATATATATCTTCAGATTATTGCTTTATAGAAAAAGGTTTTGTAGCTAAATAAATTTAGCCCTTAACAGGATTAATCAATGTATTATATTCCAGTGCTTTCCACTTTTTACAGAATCCTAACAGAACACAGGGTGCCTAAGGCAGTGGCTCAAGTGGTTAAGACGCTGAACTGCAGACCAGAAGATCGGTAGTTCAGAAGTTTGAGACTCGAGTGTTGCATGATGGAGTGAGCTCCCATCTCTGGTCCTAGCTCCTGCCAACCTAACAGTTTGAAAGCAAGAAATTGCAAGTAGATAAATAGGTACCACTTAGGTGGGAAGGTAACAGCGTTCCGTGTGCATTGGCATCTAGTCATGCCGGCCACATGACCACGGAAACGTCTTTGGACAGCGCTGGCTCTTCAGCTTGGAAACAGAGATGAGCACCACATCCCGAGTCATATTCAACTGGCTTTCAGGAAAGGGAAACATTTACCTTTACCTAACAGAACACAAGAGGATGTAAGGGAATTAATCTGGATTTAATTATTGTGGAGGTTAATAAAAAAAAACAATGCCAGTTAATTACTGGATCCAAAATAAGCTCCCAGACGATTCCTGCTAGGGTTGTAGTTCTAAGCCCCCCCCCCCCAACAACTTTCATTCTTGTACAAATACGTCCCTTTTTGTCAAGTATCATATATATATCTTTCCTTATATATAATTCAGGAGTGGGGTGGCACATTCTGAACATTCCACATGCTCCTAAATCAGTTGGCTCCATGATGTGTCACTCAGAAGCTGTCCCTATCCATTGGCTGCCTTGCCTGAGTCCCATCCACAGTACGCTCCATCAGCCATTGGTCTGTCAGCCGCCACTCAAGAGTACTCATGTGCCATTGGCCAGGAGCTGAGTCTGCTCCTCTTCCCCACCCACTCCAGCCACTGTTCCCTGTCAGAATTACTGGCAGATGGCTCTCTCTCCTGATGAAGACAGTTCGCCTCCTTGGCTCCTATGTGAGACTAACTTTTCCCTCAGTGGCTGTTGGTAGGCAACCAAGCTTTATTCTGTTAGTAAAAAGACAAAGGAACAAAAACCTTTCCATGCCTTTGTGAGGAACTCATTGAGGCAAGTCTTGATTAGGGTTGCCAGCTCCAGATTGGGAAATTCCTGCTTTCTGCCCCCCCCCACTGCCCTCCACAGGATCCACCCCCCCAAATCTCCAGAAAATTCCCTACTCATAGCTGGGAACCCTACTTTTCCCTCAGTGCCTGTTGCTGGTCAACCAAGCTTGGTTCTGCCAGTAAAAGGCCTTTTCCACATCTATTTTGGCCTTTGAGAGAAAACTCATTGGGGCCAGTCCTGACTAGGGTTGCCAGCGTAGCAGTCAGTGCTTCAGAGTAGGGTCTGCTAGACCCAGGTTCTTGCTGTGGAAGCTGACTGGGTGATTTTGGATCAGTCACAGACTTTCAGCCTAACCTACCTCACAGGGTTGTTGTGCAAGTCAAAAGGGGGAGAGGAGAATGATGTAAACTCCTTTGGTCCCCATTGCAGAGAAAGACTGTTATCCTCCTGGGGAACCATTGCTGCCATTCTCCAGGTGAGGGCTGGAGATCACTAAGAACCACAGCTGCTCTCCAGATGGCATTGATCAGTTCCCCTGGAAAAAATGGTGGACTCTGTGTCCTTATACCCTGCTGAGATCCCCCCCCATGACAGCCAATGTGATGTGGCAGTCTGGGCTTCAGAGCATGGTAGAGGCTGGTGGTGGTGGTGGTGAGATAGAAAGCTGAACAGTGAGGGGGAAATAAAGGTAGGTTGATGATTGGCTGGGAAGGAGATAAGGTTGCCAACTCCAGGTGGGAAATTCCTGGAGATTTGAGGGATGGAGCCTGGAGATGGTGAGGTTTGAGGAGGGGTGGGGCCCCAGACAGGTACAATGCCATAGACCACCTTCCAAACTAGCCATTTCTTCCTGGGGAACCACTGTTGACAATATCCAGATGGGGGCTGGAGATCACTCAGGATTATAACTGCTCTCCAGATGGCATTGATCAGTTCCCCTGGAGAAAATGCTGGACTCTGTGTCATTATACCCTGCTGAGGTTGCTACAGCAAATTGACGCTGAGTGCCCAAGGTCTTGGCACTCTCCCAGAGCCTCTTTCTAGAGCCCGTTGTATTTATTTCCACAATGGGCCTTATTCCCACACACACATATATAGGCAAGCTGTGCTGGTGATGACTCACCTACTGTCCACTGGGGAAGCTGCCTTGGTGTCCTATTGGCCCATCCAACTGACTCCTCCATTCTTACACCCCCCACTTTTGACACATTGCACCTTGGGAGTTGTAGTTCTTAGCTGTCCTTATTACAACCATAGCAAAGGGAATTAGAATGACAACTTCCAAGTTGGGAGACCTAAGAGGCCGTGGGGCATTAACAGAGAGTCAGTAAAACTGTTAATCAGTTAAAGTGTTAAACAGGAAGCAGCTTTGGAACTGGAAGGGGTTGGGGGGAGAGGGAAGGCCTGGAGATTTGTCTGAATTACAATTGATCTCCAGACTACAGAGATCAATCCCCATGGAGAAAGTGGTTGCTTTGGAGGGTGAGCTCAATGGCATAATACCTCTCTGAAGATTTAACAAACCTGGCCCTCCCCTTAGTATTGCCAGCCTCCAGGTGGCACCTGGAGATCTCCAAAATCAGTTCTCCTGGAGAAAATGGCTGCTTTGGGCAGTGGACTCTATGGCATTATATGCTGCTGAGGTCCCTCCTCACTCCAAACCTGCTCTCCCAAGGCTCTACCTCTCAAATCTACAGGTATTTCCCGACCCAGAGTTGCCAGCCCTGTAACTGGCTATGGAACCACTTTCCAGACCCTTGAAACCCTGAAAACATGGCATAGGAGGAGGTGCTTTTCTACCTTAGGTACCACTGCATAGCCCCAAATCAACATAAGTCAGGGGTGGGTGTAACCATACCTGTTACCATGCAGCTCTCCTCCCATACTACCCACTTGGGGCAGCAAAATGACAGCACTGCCTTATAGCTAAGCAGAAGGAAATAAACATGGCTCGCCTCTCTGTTTTCCCCTTCTCTCTACCACCCCACCAGCCACAGCCAGGACACTCACCTAGATCCTCTTTCTAGAGTCTGTTGTATTTCTTCCCACAATGGGCCTTACTCCTAGTATTTAGATAATTGTTAAAACATATAAACCAATGGACTGAAAATTGTTGCATTTTCATCATAGGATGAGAATTGTTGCTTTCTATTGTTGTTCACAACCTGGATTATCACAAATGTCTCACAGGATTGTTCTAAGGATAAAAATGGAAGGCAGGGAGAATGATGTTGTAAGCTGTGTTGGGCCCCCACTAGGGAGAAAAATATCTAAATAAATAGCTAAAATACTTGGAAATATTTGGCAGCTTTTTAACAGGTAGGAATATTAAAGCCCAAATAAATTAAGATTTAAAATCAATATTTTTATGCCTTCAGAACCTGGAATGAAGGCAGGAAACAGAGTTTAAAATAAAGAAAAATATATTATCATCTGTAATTTAAAAAAAAATCATTTATGATATCCACATCTGGAGTGCCCTTTCCAATTCTGTGTTGCTGGTTCTGAGTATTTTAGAAAGCTAAAGGAAGTATGAGAAAGAATGTTCCATCCTGGCACAAAGAATAAAACCCAAAAAAGATGCAGCAAAGAACCTGTATATAATAGACCCCTGATTTCTCTTTTTTGAAAGGCATCTCCCCTCAAGCTGTGGGACTGAGGCAAAAAATGGTAGCAGCAGAAAATATTTAACTCATATTTCTGCACTATTCTAATGTTCATGTGGAAAATATAGACATATTCTGTGGGCAGAAAAAAAAGCAAGAGACAACACTGGGGTTAAGCATTTCATCCCACACATCATTTCTGCACTCCTACTCAGAATTTCCTGCAAATTGTTTTTTTCATTTTAAAATAATGTTGGGAAAATACTAATTCATCTATTGTGAGATGCCCACTTTGGCTCCCAGAGACTGATGTAAAAACTTTGGCTCAGTTAGCTGTAGCCATTTGAGATAATATTCAGCAGCTCTGATATAAACACCTCAGGATACAATGCAGAAAGGTGGTGTATAAATACTTCCAATAAATAAACTTAACTCTGTGTGATCAATGACTTCCCCATTCAACTAAATGTCAGGGAGAACTCCTAATGTAAAATAGGATGCATGCACAGTGCTTTTCCCATCACTGAGTGAATGAGGATTCTCTACTTGTACAGATTGCTGTCAGTACGCAGCTTTGTATGAAGGAGGAGGAATAGCTCCAGTTCCTTCATAACAGGACAAGAAATCCTTGTTTTGCTTTCTTTACTGGAGGTGGAAACAGTCTTTGTCTTGAAGTGACAAAGGAACTTACAATTCTGGAGGACCATGAATCTTTAAAATTCCTCAACTATTAAAAGCCTTGCCTCATATTACGCTCATTGTGTATAAAGTAGTTAGGTATAAAAAAGCTCTGACTGTTGAGAATGTTGAAGGCTGCTCCAGAAAAAAGCAGAAAAAGCTCAAAGGTATGTAAAGTGGGTGACTACTAATGTTGCCAGCTCAAGGTTGGGAAATACCTGGAGATTTTGGGGGTGGAGCCTGGGGAAGGTGGGGTTTGGGGAGGGGAGGGTATAGTACCATAAAGTCCACCTTCCATAGTGGCCATTTTTTCCAGGTGAATGATCTCTGTCACCTGGAGATGAGTTGTAATAGCAAGAGATCTCCAGCCACTCTAGTGGCAACTCTAGTGACTACTTCCTCCATTGGCTGACCTCCCAGTCTGTTTAGTTCATGCCAAACAGCCACAAATTACTGGTGAACAGGTTTGCATTGGATTTTTGTGAAACTGTGTATCCTCAAAGATGCTGTTGATTCAAATCAATCAGCAGCCATTGGCATCACTAGGGACTTGATGAACACTGGAGGATAGGATGTTATTAAAATGCAGCATTTATTTATGATTTGTGACTGAGTCTAATTAAAAAATTGCCTGCTAAGCCAAGCAGTTATGCAGCAAGAATGGGGATAGTAGTAGAACAATTGAGCTGTGTGAGAATGTGCATATATGAAAAGCCAGTTGTGCTGCACTGCATGATTAGGAAGGAGCACAGTGAAACAATAAGCCAAAGAGCAACAAGCAGTTCAATGAACTGTCAACAAAATTCAGCTCCCCCTCAAATCAGCTCCCTATTTGTGACCAACAAACAGGACATGAGCCAAACTGGTGGGTGCCTGAGCATCCCTTAGCTGTTCTTCTCTTAGCAGCAAATAGCCCTGGAACCTCTCCTTTGGAACTTCAGAAAAATTAACCACTAAATCAGAGATAAGATAGTCATATTTTAAACAACTGATGGAGAAAGGTAGATGTCAGTTCTGTAATACCTCCAGCTTTCTCTTTCTGTCTCCAAGGAAGGCTTCAGAATTCTCAATATTTAGAGCCTGGTTTACACATAATAGTTACTTTTTCATGTGATAAGTGTAGCAGCCATTCATAACTCCATGTTATATTCCACCATGAGTCTCAGTACAACACTATGCAGAGTTACTCCAGACTGAACATCACTGAGGTTTTATCACAGTACCAGTCAAGATGCCACAAGATATGAGTTCTTCTGAATTTTAAGTAAGTTTAGATACAGGCCGTGGTCACACAACCCTTTAAATCCAAGAGCCCTTCCGGATTTAAAGGGGCCGCTTCTTTTAAGTTCGGGTTGGGATGTTTATACATCCCAACCCCTGGCAGCGGCGGCCACAGCGGGTGGCCATGGCGGACGGCCATGGCAGCAGAAAAGGAGGCTGGTGGCAGCGGGCTACAGCAGAGAAGGAGGCTGTCAGCGGTGGAGGCTGTCGGCAGCGGTGGCGGTGGCGGAGGAAGTGGGTGGCAGCAGTGGAAGAGGAGGTGGTTGGTGGTGGTGGAGGAGGAGGTGGTTGTCATTGATGGAAGAGGAGGAGGCAGGCGGTGGCATCCAGGGGAGGAACCCTTCCCCGAGCCCCGCCGGCCGCCTGATAAGTTCAGCGGTTTCCCCCCCCTTTTGCACTTGGGTGCTTGAGTGCCCAAGCGCCCAAGTGCAAAAGGGGGAAAAAACAGGGGGGGCCATCTGGACAGCCCTCTCTTGCAATGATTGTGAGAGAGGGCTGTCCAGATAGCTCAATTACGGGTTCCTCGTGCAACCACTGGGAAAATACTCGATTTTCCTGGGGTTGGAAAATGCAGGAGGAACCTGCATTTGAGCCCGCTTCAGCGCAGGACTAGCTGCGGCCATTGTGGATGGTCCCTTTAAATGCGGGAGGAAACAGCACTTCCTCCCGCATTAAAGGGCCATGTGGCCACATTCAAGTTTAGGTAAGATATGTTTTATTGAAGAAGTTGCCTTTTTGTGTGAAATCATAATCTTCTTGGCTGCATCAAATGGCATGGTAGTTAAATTTAATAAGACTGTTTTAAATGTGGGGAATAATTTTTTTAAACAAAAAACACCCAGCCCCCACACAGCAATATTTATGTGCCAGTCGTGCCATGAAAGAAATGTAAGGACAAAGCCATTTTAACAAGAGTCTTTTAAAATACATTTTAGTAATTTAGGCTGCAGTGGTTAACCACCTCTTTTTTAAAAAGCAATTAATGTTTTGTCACATTGCTTGTAAGTCGTTACAAATAATTTAACATGATTCATTGCAGTATTGTGTGAATAATAAGAGCAACTATTCAACAGAACAATCCATTGATTTAAATCTCATTCTTTTCTTATGAGATTTTTATGTTAAAACTTCAGCTTTTGAGAAACAGCCATTAGAACAAATATTTTTTGAAATATTTGAAGATCTTAACATTTATTTATGTTCTAACTGGAAGCCCACAAAGATGAGGGAGGGGGAAAGAAACTTTTCAACAGATGGTGCCTGACATACGTATTAAGCTTAACAGGTGTATTAAAACCCTGCTAGTCAGAATATGTTTTTCTCTCTCCAGTTAAGCATGAGCTACATATGCATGTGTTTGTTTCATCTCCTTGTGGGGGACAAAGAAAGCATCAAGATGTCAATTGCCTGTTGCTAGATTCATATGGGGAAGTATATGTTCAGAACAGACGACATTATCACAGTTGGACTCAAAAGACTATTGTCAGTGATGCGAGAGAAGGAAACAAAGAGAATATGTTCAGTTCCTGGGATGGGGGGAAATGGATGGAAGTTTCCATGTGGTTAACATGTTGCATTTCTAATTTGAAAAACCAAAAGAGAAGCGTAGAATAACACCTTTGGTGTAACTTAGTCAAAGATGATGAACTTCTGTTTAATGGACTTATTTTAATGGAGTATTACTATATTTTGATATTAATTGTTGAAATTGTTGTTTTGGACACAGTCTACCAGGAACTTCTCATATGAAATATCACTCCTTTTTACCGAAAACTGAACATGGATCTTTGTTTTCCCATCAGTTTTTTGATTAACCAAGAAAGGGTTTAAATGTCATAAAGTGTACAACTACAATAATCAACATGTACCTGTTATATTTATTTATCTGGCATTATATCCCAATACATATGAAAACCATGCTCAACTAACATTATGGGCACATCACCTTCTCATGGATTATGAGTAATGCTCAATAGTAGTCCATTTTCACTTATCTCCACCTATATTTTAATGCTGTAACTGGCTATTAGGGGAAACTGAGATGCCTGTGTACATCTCCATACCCTATGCCTGCCTTGCCATCTCCTTGTACTCTGAAACTTGCACAAGGCAGAGACGGAGGGCTGAATGGGATTCAAGGTTATTGCATGCACTAGCAGGCAGAGCTGCATAGGATGGCGGAATGAGGGTTTAGAGGTAAAGGCCCAACTTTTGTAAATTACAGCAAGAATGAGCATCTATGGAGAATTATGGGGAAGTGAAAAAGATTAAAAAATAAAGCTATATTAATCCATTCAGAAAGAAAATAGATTACTAAGTGTAGTTATATTAACCAACTGGTTTTCAAAAAATTGCAATATCGGTAATCCTGTACATTGTCTTGTAGCCCTAATATCATCTCTATGTTTTCCAAAATTGGCCTCCATCTTACATAGTAGTTCAATGGGCCTAAACTTGGATCTTGACTTGCTAATGAATCTGAGATTTTATCCATGAGTAAATGATCCCATACCTTAAAAAGTCACTTATTAATGGAAGGAGCTCCAGGAGCTTTCCAGCAAGAAGCTATTGTAGTTTTAGCGGCCGTTAAAAGAACCATAACCCCTGGGACATGCCTGGCAAGAAACAAAATATTCAACCCATTACACTACCAAAATGGGGGGGGGGGGGGATTCCAGGAAGGTGAGGTCCTAGTGACTCACTGGAATCCCATTTATCTGGCCATTCTTCAGCACACCAATGACCCCTGAAATAAACCCCAAGTCCAATGGAACCAGAAGCATCAGAAGTAACCTGCAATTCAGCTTCTAGCCTAAGATCCTCCTGCCAAAAGGAGACCCCATTAAAAGATTTCAAAAAGGATTCCCAGACCTGAAGATCATCCCTCATACCCCTGTTTCTCAGGCTATGGTATGGGCTGTGCAACCTGGCCATAGCAGTACATAAGTGGCGCAGGAAAGTGCAGCCAGGTGCAACTACCCTGCAAACAAAGTTCAAATATCCCACTAACTGCTGTAACTCTACCAAGGTAACTTTCTAAAAGAGGCCAAGCGAGCTTGCAACTCCTCTAAATTCACTCGAGGTAACTTAGATGTCTGGTGCATGGTATACAATTTGATGCCTAAGAATGTTAAAACTAATGACAGGCCCTCTGTTTTATCATGAGCCAATGGGACCTCCAGCTCCTCCACTAACTCAGTAAAACACTGTAGCAGATGAGCACAATGGCCCACAAAGGGAAAATCATCCAGGTAGTAAACTGGCTTTATGCCACAAGGCCCATTCTAAAAATGCAACAACAGGGCCATGGTGTAAGTGGTAGGAAATAACAACACTCAGGACTTTTTTTGTAGAAAAAGCCCAGCAGGAACTCATTAGCATATTAGGCCACACCCCTGACCATACAGATCCCTCCCAGGATCAGCTTCCCCGGGTGCCCCGTGACTTGCGAGGCGCCTGGGGAACCTGAGGCAGTTTAAACTGCCTTCCCTCCCAGGATCAGCTTGGCTTCCCCAGGTGCCCCACAGTTTGCAAGGCGCCTGGGGAACCCAAGGGGGGAGAGGCTGTAGGCGTATCCAACTCAGAAGCCAGCCGGAACTCTGTTCCTGTGCGTTCCTGCCCAAAAATAGCCCTGAAAACACTAAAGCGCTGTATAATAGACAATAATAACAATGTTAAGAGTTGATATAAGATTATATAACAACAATGTTTAGAGTTGATATAATATTACATTGTTGTTATTGTCTATTACATGGTGCTTTAGTGCTGTTATTTCTTATCATTCTAAAAATAAGCTAAAACATTCAAAGGCAGCACAAGATATGGAGCAGCCCATGACTCGGGCTCAATCCACAAAGAACTGGCCATCAAAGGCAATCCCCAAAAACTCAAAATCATCAGGGTGGACTGGCAGAAGATGAAAGGCAGACTTGATGTCACATTTGACCATCTCTGCCACCACACCACACCTACAGACTACGCTCACTGCTTGATCAAATGACATATAGTGTACAGAACACAGGTGGTTGGGGATGGCATCATTGACTGAACTGCCTTGAGGGAATGACAAGTGATGTATCAGATGGTACTCGCCTGGAACCTTCTTGGGCACGACTCCTCAAGGGGAAACCTTTCGATTAGGCAATGGGGGTGCAGGAAATAGACATTCCATCCCCAACACTGATTTTAGATTTTAGACAGAAAGCCTTGTTGAGGGCCCTGGTAAGGAATCCTAAAACCATGGGTAAAAACAGCCAACAGGTACAAACTATCTACATGATTGGGGTATGACTCCAACCACTTCCTAAGTTGCTTCAGCTTTAGTGAACTGGGAACCTTTAACAGATGCTTGGGAGGGGTTACCACCCCCATGGGCATGTTTGCCATATCATTTCACCTTTGACCTAAAGCAGGAAGTAAATGCAGGAGACCCCCCACACAGGGGACACTCATATCTGAATTTACAAGGCTTCCTTGAGCCAGCTCCCTGCAAGGCAAATTCCCAGCATAATAAATGGGGTTGATTGCCATGGCCCTGAGAGTGGTGAGAAGCTGTAGCACCAGGTCCTCGTTGTATAATGTGGCCACTTTCAGAGCAATCCCCCAATGAGGGCTTAGCTGAAGCCATGAGCTGTAGCCATAACCATCGGTGTACCTGGTCTCACTGCAAAGATGGATTAACTGCAGCTGTCATTCTAAACTCCTCATCATACTGCAGCTAAGCAGCTCCGGAAAACTTTGTTAAAGCCCTATAATTTATATTCATGTACTGGAAAGAGGGGTTGTCCCTCACAGGCTGGGACTTGGCTACAGTCCCAGCATAGATTAAAAATCCTGGTAACCAGTTAGCCCAAGTATGGTCAACCATCTGTCTCTTAAGGCATTCTTTATACTGCTCATCCAGACCATCTTTATCTTTCTTCTCAATGTCTCTAAAAAGCAGAGCAAAGATGTCTACAAAGTCCCCCTTTAAGATCTCCTTCATGGCCAAAGTTAAATGATCGCCCAGGGGCATGCTGACCTTGCCTCAGGGCATGGCACTGAAAGGGAATGAACCATAAGGGACCCCACATGATGAAGAGAAACCTCAGTTGCTCCATACAGGTAGCTGACCTGGATAGGAGACACCCAGCACAAAGTTCCATGTGCCAGTGAAAGGAGGCTACATGATCCCCCAAGATCCATCCTGCAGGCTAGGTGATGTCTGAGCAGTAGCACTAGTAAAAGCAGGAGTTGAAGGCCCCCCATGGCCAAACCAACCCTGGTTGTGGAGCAGCAGGCTTACCTGCTCCCTCCGTGGCTGCCACAGCCACTGGCTCGGCCTCTACCGCAGAACTTAGACCGCTCACACCAGCCTGGTTCACCTTGCCCTGATACAGTGTTGCCTTGCTGTTCCCCTTGGAGGGGAACTGGAAGTGCCCTCTAAGGCAGAAAGATGTGCCAAAACTGTTTGATTAAATTGTGAAGACAGAGCCCTTCTGACCAATATTTGGACCTCAACCCTATCCTGGGCTACTGTTATTCCCCAGGCATTCTCAAGGGCTGTGATCCACTCCAAAATCAAACGCCCCTCCTGTGCCTCATCTTCCTCATCCAAGGAGGAGTGTACTGCTGAAACCCTATTAGGGGGTGGCTTGGAGGCTTCCTGTTTTCCTTTAACTGGACCCTGGCCCTTGCCCAATGCCATGACATGAGTCAGTGTAAGATGGCCACCCACCAAAATGGCTGCCCACACCAAAATGCCTGTGATGCTCAGTGGGTATTAACCTAAATGAGCAGAATTAAAAGGGGGTGGTCATTGGGCACCTGCCCCCACCTCTGTCTAAGTGATCCTCAAAACCCCTTCTTTTAGGATAAAGGTGTCAGATAGAAAAGCCGATATATCAAACCACATCCTTGTATCAAGCAGAGAAAGAGGATCCTGTTCAAGAGGTCTGGTCCTGCAGGCCTCAGCCAGACATGGGAGAGCTGAAAGGCACCTCCACATTGTTCAGTCAGGGCAGGCAGAGCAACTTAAACCAAAGACTCCACCCCCTGAAAGCACTGCTATGGGCGGGAACTGCCTGAGCAGTCTCTTGCTCCTTCCATTCTAAGCAACCACAAGGGTTGCAGCCTGGTAGGGCTGTATTTCCTGAGTCAGCTCAAGCAAAGGACCTTATATCCTACTGCAGTGTAAATGTTTTCTGCAGGTGACATGGCATCTTGAGTTCTGGATTATTTAGAGAGATCTGTAGAGGTGCCAACCTCCAAGTGATGGCTGGAGATCTCCTGGGTTTACGTTGATCTCCAGGCAATAGAGATCACCTGGAAAAAATGGCCACTTTGGGGGTGGACTGTATGGCATTATACCCCACTGAACTCCCATCTCTCCACAAGCCATGCCCTCCTCAGGCTCCACCCCCAAAATCTCAAGGTATTTCCCAACCTGGAGCTGGCAATCCTAGTGATCTCTGAGTCCATGAGAAGATGGGTCTCTCTTTGGGAAGGAGACCAAGCTAGATGGCATTTTGCTGCTTTCCAAAAAGGGGCATTCCTTTATGGCAGCCCCTCTCTTCACCTTTAAAATTGTGGACACTTTTGGATTTAGAGAACAGATAATGAGTGTCACCAAAAATGGCAGTCATAGGGATGGCTGCAGCCAGTCATCAAAATATCTGCCATAAGGGACTTGGGCCAGTTAGAAAATATTGTGAGGTTTCACGTCCAGTGTCTTCATCTGATGGAGGCAGCTGTTTCTGAAGGAGTGTTCACTGGGCTCTTCTGAAGCAGAGCCAGTTTGGTGTAGTGGTTAAGTGTGCGGACTCTAATCTGAGAGAACTGGGTTTGATTCCCCACTCCTCCACTTGCACCTGCTGGATGACCTTGAGCAAGCCATAGCTCTGTACCAGCTGTTCTCTCCAGGACAGTTGTCCCAGAGCTCTCTCAGCCCCACCTACCTCACAGGGTGTCTGCTGTGGGGAGGGGAAGGGAAAGGAGTTTGTAAGCCACTCTGAGACTCCAAGTGAGTGAAGGGTGGGATATAAATCCAATCTCTTCTTCTTCTTCTTCTTCCTACTCCACTGACATGGAGGCAAGCCAGGAAACACCTGACATGGAGGCAAGCCAGGAAGTACCCCTAGGCACCATATTCACTGTTTAATGGTTTCATTGGGTAAAGTGCTTTTTTTACCCATGCCATACCATCACAGCACTGATGTATTAAGCAGTAAAATTAATTTCTATTAATAAGCTGAAAAAATGGGTTACTTTCTCCACCCCCTTTTTTCTTTTCTTTTTCCTTTGTCACAGTTTAAATAAGGTGCCTCAAGTATGGCTAACTTGAAATGGAGCTGAACCACTGTAGTCAAAAAGGTTGTGCTTTCTCAGTTCTTAGCAGCAGAAATGGAGTTCAGTGATCTACGATCATACTGTAAAAAGAGAGAGAGTGACCTCTGTTTTTGTTTAATGGCAGAGGCTATGGATTTCCTTGATAACTTTTGCTGGTACTGTTGGTGCTTCATTGCATTCTTGACATGATTTGACAAATCTAGCTTCTTCAACAAAAAGTGGCCCTGTATAAAATGGCATTGTTGGTGTTTTGTGTTTATTGTCTCTTGATGACTTACAGATCAAATCTACTCCATTTATCAGTAGAGAGATGTGTTTCACAAAACTGCCAATCCTGTAACACTCATGCTGGAATCTAAAAATCAGGTTCCCTCTTCTCCACCTTTCATATCTCATCACCATCAACAAAGGCAGTAAATGTCTCTTTCTATCCTCAGTTACAGATATATAATGCAGTAGTCTTAAAACTCTCACTCCTGCTTCCAGATGTAGAAGTACAAAACAACAATGGACCTGTGTAACAAAGGATGCTTCAAAATTCAATAATACAATGAAATACAAATATACATAGTATACAAAAGAAGTCCAAATGAGGTCAAAATCACTAAAGTAACAGTCCAAAATCCAGTACAATCACAACTTGTTTGTAAAGTACAGAGAAGTCATAGCGCAAAGTCACAACGAAGAATCTAGATATTTGCTTCGTTTCATAGTCCTTCTTCATACCTTTAGGTGAAACGAAAAATATGTTCGTTATGATATAATATTGGACTTATATATGTACATTTGTATGAAATAATATTTTTGCACTGTTAATTAAATCTATACTGTTTTTGCAATATATCAAGCATCCTTGCAGCTATTCCCATATTGTTCTGCAAAAGAGCAGACAGCTTGAAGGGTAGCTCTGCCTGGTAGTGTACCAAAATGGTTTAGCTCTACCTTGGGGAAAGACTAGAGTATTCAATTGTTAGGCCTGTCTCTAGTGATGAACAAGCATTGTACCATGGAGTCTGATTCTTGGGAAAGGGCAGGCTGGTATGGGTGACATCCTGTGTGGTTAAAGGATCCAACCTAGTGGCTAATTGGTAAAAGCCTATTTGTACCTGAGACCACTAAAGAGAATTCAGACCACACTCTTAAGCTGTATCTGGCTTAAATTTATGTGCCTCAGCCAGACTTTTCCTTTATCTGGAGACCTGTGCTGCTGATCTGCTTTCTAAAACCAACCTTTAAATGGATAGAATCTTCTTTGTTATTTACATACAACTCCTGCCTCAGGGTTCTTTGTGTTCTACTTGCTCACCACAAAACTTACCTCACAGCAGTGAACCCAAAGTCTTTACACTTGCTATACTAACTGCCAGGGAGGTTTGTCAAGGCATTGACTTGTTAGGCAAAAGCAAAACATAAAAATGGTGAGGAGTGAATTCTCACTGCCCAGAATGATGAACCGCCACCAGTTTCTCTAGCTAACCCTCCAGTTATGAGAATGAGGGACAGAGTCTCCAGCCCTACTGGGTGTTAATCAAGAAAACAGCCCTGCAAGATACAACATTTAGAAGTTGAGTTCCAAAAAGAATCATGTTGGTAGCTGTAGCTAATATAGGCCAAGGTACTGGATTTAGATTGAAGCCTCAAAACCACAAAGAACATCACAAGCATAAAATTAATAAAGTTTATTAAAAGAAATGTGCAAAGAATACACAAATATAAGAGCAGAGGGAAGCAAAGAAGAAAGTAATAACATCTAAATAGCAAACCTAAAATACTTATACAGACTTTGGTCATCTAATCCAGATACTACCTGACCACATTGGAGGCACAGAGTCCAAGTAAACTTTTCAAGTCTAAAATCCAAGAATGGGTATTCTGGTCACGTAGGGTTGCCAGGTCCTGCGGTCTCACCAGCGGGGGATGGGAAGGAACTTTCCAGGAGTGAAGGTGGGGTGATGTTGCCATGTGCGATGTCCCTGATATGATGACATCATGTGGAAGTGGCATCATCACAACGGGGATGTTGTGCCATGATGCTCTGGTATTTATACCAGAATACCAAAATTGCCGTGCGACATCCCCTGCATGATGAAGTCACTTCTGTGTGATGTCATCATGCTGGGGGCATCCCACCAGGAGGAGCCTGTGAAATTGGGGGATCCCACACTCCCACCTGGGGGCTGGCAACCCTATGGCCACGCAAGGACCAACTTAGTCAAAAAGATGATCCAAAGGTATCCGGAGATCCAAACTATACTGAGCAGCCTTCCTTTATCCCAGTGTGCCCACAGCTGGCTTGATCCTAGTTGACCAATTGGATATGTTGCTAAGCCACATGACAGCACACTCTTGCAGCCAGTACATACTCAGAGTCCTGTACACTACCCTCCTCCCCTTGGCTCCTTACACCAATGAGATGGAATGCAAGGGCAAAACTCCCTCCTGGACTCTGGACATGAGCCCCCATGATCTCACTTGCACCTTTGTTCATCTCATCCCCTTATCCCTCTCTCTGAAACAGCAAGTCATCATGACATCAAGTTCCCAGAGAAGCCTTCTGTAACTTGCTAGGCCATAAATTGCCAGCTCCGGGTTAGAAACACCTGGAACCTGGGAAAGTTGGGTTTAGGGAGGTGAGGGACCTCAGTAGGGTATAATGTCATACAGTCCACCTTCCAACACAGCCATTTTCTCCAGGAGAAGTGGAATGAATGTTTTCAGTAAAGAAAACATTTTTGTATTCTGGAAATCAGTTGTAATTCCAGATCTCCAGCCCCTACCTGTAGGCTGGCAACCCAACTAGACCAAAAGCCTGAACCAAGGATTTTGAAAGGCCAAGAGACAGCTAGAAAAAGACCAATTTCTTGACAAGGTTTATTACCCAAAATGGACTTAAAGAAGGGGAAATTAGCTTTAAAAGTGTTCCAGAAAGGAATAACACAAGTCCTTTGTAGCCTCTGTATACCAGGGTGGGTCCCAATAGTGGTATCCCAGATTAAAATTACACACACACACACAGAGATAGAGAGAAATTGGAAACACAAACAAACAACTTTATTGTATACAAAATAAAACAAATAATAATTAAAATGTAAAGAATCTGCATTAGTTACCTAAGAACTAATTCCCTAAGTAACCACACACACCAACAAGAGGGCACACTTATAAAAGGTAGGAGGGAGGAAATTAGGAAGTTTTGGGGAAGGGACATACAACCTGAAATTCTGGGCTTTATTTATTATTTTATTTTATTATTTAGATTTCTATCCTGCCCTCCCTGCCACTCGGAAGGCTCCGGCCAGCTAACAACATAATTCCTATACAATAAAATTCCATAAAAAGTACCAACAATATAAAAACATACAGCATAAACATTAAAATACAATCCAAGATGGCAATCTTCAACGCCCTTAGCTGGGTGGTGTCAGCAGGCTTCCTCAACATCTGAACTTCCATTGGTGGTGCAGATGGTCCTGATTGGCGCACTTTGATGGTTGGGCCAGGGCTATGGAATCGAGGCGGCCCCTACTTGAAAGCCTGGTAGAGCTCCATCTTGCAGGCCCTGCAGAACTGTAAAAGGTTCCGCAGGGCCCTGATGTTCTTCAGGAGCTTGTTCCACCAGTACGGGGCCACCACCAAAAAAGCCCTGGCCCTTGCTGGCTTGAGGTCTGGAGAGGTCCAGGGGCAAACACAACTGATATTTAAGAAGCAGAGTAAGGACAAAAAAAACAAAGAGCCTGCAACACAATTGCAGGGGTGTTCAGGTAGTGGGAAGGCCTGGCACACTTTCCACTGAGTTGGGATGGTCTTTTTATGGGGAAGGGTATCATAGCTAGACAAGGTAACCCAGTTTCCTAGGAACATGGTTGGTCCAAAATATGAAGCTTGAATCTGACTGGGCAGTTTGAAGGTAGTAAAAGGTAAAGGTTTCCCTTGCTCGAAAGCCAGTTGAATACAACTCTAGGGATGTGGTGCTCATCTCCGTTTCCAAGCCAAAGAGGCAGCGCTGTCCAAAGACATTTCTGTGGTCATGTGGCCAGCATGACTAGACACCGAGGCACATTGAATGTCTGTCAAAATCTGGTGGGAAGATTAGTAGGGAAATATCTGACATTCCAAGGTGGGGTGATCATTGGACGGTTTTAGCATATTGACAAAGAACTGGGAGTGAATGGTAGGTTTAAGTGTCCTGGATGAATCGGATGTTAGGTTGCCTTTATCTATGGCTGGATTGGATTAGCAATACTTAAGGGTTGCCCAGCTGTCTATAGCTGGAAATGCTTCATATCACTTCAGTGAAGTATCCCTTGGAGCAAGGGATATGATTGTATTAGGCATACCTAGAAGCTTAGCATAAGGTTTTTCATTCTGGCGCACAAATATGCCACTTGAGCTGGGGAGAGGATTGTACTTAATCAATTTGTAATGCCAGCACACCCTATCTCTTTCCTCGGATTTCTCAGTGTCATGGCTTAACTCCTTTATGAGACTTCCCAAGTTTCAGATTTCCTGATACTAAGGTTCTAAAAGGAGGTGCCTACTAAAACAACTACATCCAAATTAAAAGGGGCACCCCACTAACCAAGAAGGTCTCAAATGGAGGAGGGTGTGGGTCCTTACAGGTTTACCATTTAAAACAAACCTGGTCCCACTAAATCATAAGAGGTCCCCTCAGTTGGTAGAAAAGTTCTGTCTCAGGACTATATCACTCCATTCTTGGGGTTCCAATTTGTTTCTAGGTCCAATACAAGGAGCTCATCTTGACCTTTAAAGTCTTGAATAGTTTGGGACCAGCATACCTTAAGGTTCCCTATCCCATACAAAGCTACCTGACCACTACAGTCATCCTTTGAGGTCCTACTATGGGTGTCCATCTTTCTGTAGCTAGACAAGTAGCAGCCCAAGAGAGACCTTCTTTGTCCTGGCACCAAAATTATGAAATTAGAATTGTGTGACAATAAGGATTCCTAGTAGTGGGGTCCATTACAACCAGTCCAACACCAAGCATAGACATCAAAATCTTTGATGACACACATTATATGGCATTCTAGCACTGTTCTAGTCATTATATAGCTTGTTTCAGCCTGCATGTATTTTTCTGTTGGGTCAGGAAGGGGACTTATTCTGTTTGTTGGAACCTTCTTTTCCTGTGAAAATCAAAGTTTCCAAACATGCTTTGTGCTTAGTTGTACATTTTCCAGCCATAGGCATATTGTATTCTCTCAGTAGTAGGTGTCCGTCACAGAGACGTGATATAACAAGGAAGCCAATTCTTCTGTGTAGCAGATGCACACAATGAGTTTCCCTTTGTTCATGATACAGACCAAATACAGCAGGCTAAGTGATGGGCTTCCCATTAAGCAGTTACTGTGCAGCAGTTGGAAAGTTTTTGTATCTTCTTGTAAGATATTGTGGATTTTCTGTTCATGGGGTTTTTTTTTTTGCTATCAAAAGATGACATCTTTATGCTACAGATATTTGTCTTTCCCTTATATTCTGGTTTTCTCTGGTAACTTATTATCAGGGCTGATATGAGCATACCTAAGGTGTGGTGCATGGCCACAGGTGCTGTCAAACACCATTAGGTACATGAGATTGGGAGTGAACTAGTAGGTAGTCTTGGAACTTTATGTCTAGCCCCCATCCAAAATGTGAAGCTGGTCCTGCTTATTATAGATTGCATCAAAGAAGGCCTTAGTCCAAGTGACATGAGGCCAAGATGAGCAATCCCACCCAAGCAGTTGCAAATTGTTCTATGATGACTAAGTCTGAGGTAGCAGGCTTGCCCCAAAATGTCTTAAAGGTCTAGTTCAGGGGAGGCCAAACTTGCTTAATGTATGAGCCACATAGAAGAAACATCAGATGTCTGAGAGCCGCAAGACATGAACAAATATTACACACGTTTTTTTGGAAAATATGCAAATTTGCTTTTTATTAACATTAAATAAGACTGCCAGAAATAAAAACAAAAAGGGGTAAAAACAAATATTGATAATGATATTTAAAAAGACAAATGCTTTTTCCAAGCCACCGGGGGGGGGGGGGGGGGGGCTCTGAGAATGCATTTAAAGTTAAAGTTGCTTTCTTTCTCTCCCCCCCCACCTCAAGCCTACCCAGGGAGGGGAACACTGGCTGGGGAAGGGAAGACTGATTTGGGGGCATGCCTCCCCTTCACTTCCCCAGCCACCCTGCTGAGAGCCGCACAATATGTGGGAAAGAGCTGCATCTGGCTCCTGAGCCACAGTTCGGCCACCCCTGTTCTAGTTCCAAGGCTTGGGATTTCATGAATCCCATTCCACCATGGATTGCTGAAAACTTTCCAGATCTAGAATTTTTGTTCCCCTTTGTTTAATATCTGTTTTTGCTCTGTAGGCCAAGGCAGTAGATTTATATTGAAGCCCCAAACTGAAGCTCTGACATTGCCCTGAAAAGAGAACAAAACATGATTTGTACCCAGTTCACATTCTCTGGACAGCTGACAAACAGGCTGCAGTCAGCTGCTAGGTTCTTGACTCCTACTTTGGTCTGAGTAGGAGCATGGGCATCCTATTCATTTCAATGGAGGGAGCCAGCCTATATATGGCATTCTTTTAAATTAATGGTGGAAAAGTTTGCAGTGCATGGATGTACAAATATTATTGGAGCATGCATATACTGGAGGTTGCACATGCTTGCCTTTCATACATTTCTGTAGGGGAATTTCTCATTGTTGCTCTATTTTTCATATTTCTTGAAGGGAAGTATATGTTAGAAAGCTTCTCTCCTACACTACAGAGACATTTTTCAGAACTCTCTGGATCAAGCATCATTATATTATTGAAACAATCTGCTATTATCAATTATATGCTAGCTATTAATCAAAACCTGCTGTTCACCACAAAAGCCATTTACAAAACAGAATGTTATCAATGCTGACAAAAACTGGGCAAGCTGCTCTATCATTTTGTTTGTCAACATACTTCCATATTAATGTGTAAATATAACTGGAGGTTTATGCCAATGTCTGGTTTTCAAAAACCAGCAAGACATTATTAAAACATGGAAAAGGCAACACCATGACTACTCTCATCTTCCAGTCAATATATCCCTAAATATAGATCTCAAATCCAGTTAAACTGTGTTTTTATTATATTTGTGAGCTAACTTGAGCAAGTCTCTGATGAGGAGGCATATACATTTTGTAAATAAATAATAATTTTCTAGAGCACATTCTGGCCATAATCAGGAGCTTTTCAGGAGGCTGTGGGGGTTGGTGAGCAAAGAAAAATGCAGGTCCTCACTTCATTTATGGAAACTTTAGATCAAAATGCTCACCATAACAACATTTACAGAAGGAAAGATAAAGAGAGTCACTGTTGTCCATCTATCGTTAATATGTACTTATTTATTAGTGCCACACCTTTTGAATTTTTGTTAATTAAAATACTTGTGTCTTGTCTTTCTTAAACAGGTTCCAAAGCTAGTGTTTACCAGTACTGTGTTACAATTTAAAAACCCTCAAACATAAGAAATAATCACAAGCTAAAAACAACTATGTATTCTCTTGCTATAATGCTGCACAGATCAAGTCACCCATTGTTCAATATAACAGTCTTGCAGAGCCTTCTGAACTGGTTCAGTGTGGGATTGTTCCTGGCCTCCATGACAAGGCCATTCTAGAGGTCTGGTGCCACAGCTGACGAAGACCAAGTTTGGGCTCTAGGAGATCTAATAGCTTTGAAAGAGGACCAAACAGGAAAGAGCTCCTATAACACCTCAAAACTACAGTTCATACTGTAGAGATGGGCCTTCTAATATGTAGCTCCCAAATCATGTAAGATTTTAAAAGTAATCAACCACACATTTCATTGGGTGTGTGTGTGCTACATTACCCTAAGTGTGTAATAGGTGTTATCTCTTTGAATAGGATGCCTCTCTTTGTTTTAACCTGGGAGCTGCCCTCTGACCCCTCCTCTCTCTTCCTTTGCCCTCTCACCTCTCTGCACATGGCCTTACATGAAGACACATGTCTCTGCAGCTCTCCTGTAGATACAATGCCCGACAAGCTGGCCTTTTGTGATAGGGAAAGTGCTCTTTCTGTCTCCTTCCAACTGCAACCTGAATGGGAACTGGATCTGTTTATAAGTTTATCTTTTTTGCAATATACTTCTTGGAAGCAAAACTTCTAGAAAAACTCTGCTATATTAACCAAATATCTCAATAACATGGTCATGTATCTGAGCTCCAGTTAGTAGATGAGCAACTGTATACTGTACTAACTGCAGCTTCAAGGACAGTTCCACATAAACAGCATTACAGCATTACAGTACTCAAGCTTGTTTAGATAGCATGCCTAGGAGATCTTCCTTCCAAGCATATACCAGATCCAGACCTATTCAACCAATAGCAAGGCTGCTGTATTGTGTACCCCACAATCTTATCCTTGGTCAAGTGTTTGTGCATTCAAAAGTTAATAAACTTCCCAAGTAAATAAATAAATGAAACCTTAATTCAGTTAAAGAGTGGGTTTTAGAAAGATAGAAGCAAAGCAGGAAGAAATATATAAGTGGTCCAAAATAGAGAATAATGTGTGGTTAATCCTGAAAACAGTGCTGCAGTGAGGAAACTAAGGCAGAGCAAAATGTCTGTGTTGAAACAGTCCAGCTGGTACCAAAAATGGCCTGTAATGTTTAGTGAAGTCATCAGCTGGATAAGGTGATTAAAAACCTGACAGGCAAAAAGTGTACATGGTAATATATTTTTAAATCATTAATCATTTTCAATATAAGTGCTAATATTAATAGAAGGCAACAGGTACTATACCTTCTCTCTCAAATAGAAGAGAATATCTCTTCTAAAACGTAGTCTGCTGTCACAATTGGTAAAATGACTTTAAAAAATCAATTATAGGTGCCCCCCCCCCCAAAAAATTGTTTTATTCATTTGTAAGCTAATTTTTTTTTGGCTGCATAAACTGCTGCCACCAGCCAAGTCAATCTCTTGTGAATGTACATACAAATGCCAGTAATTTAGGAAAATGTGTTTCAAAAGTGAGTTGTTCTTTATCACTTTCATACTATTGGGCCTTATGAACATCTCAATAAATTGTATCACAACATCTAATGCTCGATGGATTGAAAGTATCAAAAGGCTGTTTCTTCCACTGCAATATCTGAAATGTCAGTTTAGGAAATGATTTATGGTACAGTGATATTTATCATAAAGGAACGATGGTTTAAGTTAATAGAACTGAATGTATGTAGTGGCCATAGGTTGGCCCTTCAAGGTATTTTGTTCAGTTTAGATATATATGACTTAAAACCTGATGGTAGTAAACTTCCTCATCAACAGAATTGCACCGTCTTCTAAAGAGAGAGCTATTTCGTCTTGCTTTTTGTTTGGGTAGTCTAAGGAAAACCATCCTATTACTTAGTCCCCTTACATTTTAGATGAAAATATAAGCTAAATTTTAATTGCTGAGTTCCTCAAAGCAGAAATCCTGTGTCAATCCTGAACAAAGTGAGGAAAAATAATTGGCTTATTAATATTTTTAAACACAAGGTTCTAGCTACTAATGTTGCAGTTAGAAGACCCAGCACAATTATTAAAACAAGAGCTTTACAAAGATGTGCTAATGATGAGTTCAGTGAAGCTGTGCTGAACCGTAAAGAAGCAATCTGTGCCTATCTTTGGACGGAGAATGTGAAGGGAAATATGTTTATTTAAAACAACATCTGCTGTATCAACCGTTTGTGTGCAGTTTTATGATACCTTGCAAAAACATCTCCATCAAAATGAAAAAAGAACCATCATAACAAAGGAAGAGACAACAAAATATCCATGCATGCACACTCACGCACACATGTAATGTTAGGGCTTCTTATGTGTTCAAGGACCCTTGAACTCTTCATCCTCTGATTGGTTTATGTGACCAAAGGATGAACCAGAGACTAAAGAGAGCTCTTTATCGTTTTGAGATCACCTGTTCAGAACATGTTCCTTTCACATTTTACTCTTTACATGTTCCTCAGTCTGCAAAGAGAAGCCTGGCTTGGAAGCTGAAACTGGCTAGAAGAAAAATGTGAAGAAGCCTTTGTCTGGAACAGTGAACAACTAAAGCAAGTCCAGCAACGAGTCCAGCTATACTGCCAAAGCAAGGCTATGCCTGCAATCCTAAACAGAATGACAGATTGTGCTAATATTCCGGGTGAGTTTGTCACATACGACTATGGGAGACGGCACATGATTCAGAAGGTTAATGTTGCCAACTTTGGTAGCATGGCAGGGATTTTATTACTCCATGTCAACTATCAGTTCCAGATCCTTTGGTTGGTGGTGATCTTGTGGTAGATCTTGTTACAAAACAATCAGAATTTGGATGAGCTACATAGGATTTGAAAATCTGTCTCTTATCATCATCATCATAATAATGTGTGTGTGTGTATGCCTTTTGCAAGCTAAGAGTTGGGGCGGGGGTCACTCACAACATGTTCAAGGTAATATTATACATTTACTGAATCACTGGTCTTTCCAAGAATGATCTTTTCTCTATCCTTTGTTTATAGTCCTCCAGTGCTGGGGCTCGGCGCAGCCCTGATCCCACCTCCACCGGATGAAAGGCAGTCTCCCAGTCACCTGCAGCATGCTTGCTGGCAAGAGACAAGCAAGGAGGCAGTAGCAGCTGGGGATAGCTCTCTGGAGGCCACACAGGCCAGGAGGTCTGGCAGGACCCAGGAGAGGCTGGAGCTATGAGCGGCTTTGGAGTGGCAGACAAGGAGACTAGGCAAGATGACAGTGACTGCTCAAGGGGGCAGGAACAGGCCAGGTGTGATGTGTGTGTGTATCTTTAAGTAGGTGGGTTTCCATTCTATTGTGATGTATTTAACTTGATAGAATGGGGAGGGTCGGGGAACTCTCCAGCAGTGTGATGTTGTTCATGGCTCTCTGTTCCTGGCATCTCGTTCTACGAGATGGAGGCATATCACTGCAGAGCACTACACCAGGGCCAGGTGCAGGCAGTTTAGGAAGAAAATGGAGGAGCGAGACTTCTCAGAGTCTCTGGCTAGCCTATAAGGGGGCAAACAATGGGACAGCCCAAGGAAAGGTAGAGTCTTTTTATCCTTCCTTCCTTCCTTTTTTCACTGCTGGGTGGGCAGAACCAGGGCTGTATTGGGCCCAGGAAGGGGTGGGTCCAGGGGGTTATACAAAAGGGGAAGCTCAACCCAGCCAGGGAGGAAGGAAGGAAAGACTGTAAACACAGGGTGGGGCAGAGAAAGAGCACTAGGGTGAGCCAGTTCTGGGAAAGAAGAGGAACCGGGTGCTGAAACCCCTTCTCCTTCCTATTCTGGGACCCAAAATAACTGTATATTAATGCATATCAAGCATCTTCAGAAATTCTTAAATATTGTTGTGTTTACCTGAACAATGAATAGTTTGACCTTTCCTAATGCTAGGATGCTAAGGAAGGTAAGTTGATCAGACTGTAGTCACTGGAATGATATCTGGCATGGGACTTTCCCAGTGGTTTCCCATCCAGGTCAGTTGTCAGCTCTCTGATCCGCTTAGGTTCAACAATACGATACCATCAGATGCCCCCAGACTCTTGTGAGTTTTCTAAAAGGAGAGTGAGCTATCAATAATTAAATAATAGTTGGACAAACAGTTGCATAAAACTTTCATGATTTCATATTCATTAATTCCCTTTAACCACTGGCAACACATTTTGGAAGGATTTGAAACTTTTTTTAGCCTTTTGGAGGCTTCCCATTCCTAATTAAGATATGTAAGCAGTGAATAGAAGAGAAAGATGAATGTTCAGTGAAGACCTTTGTAAGATTTAGTAGAAATAATAAATTATTGTTAACTACTGTTCACTGGACTATCCAACTTTTGTAGAGTAGTCTTATCATATTAAGACAATTTTTCATCTCTGCTGCTACAATAAGAGCTTTATTATGAGTCTGGAAAGTATCTGCATGATCTTTCTATCCCTGAATACATTTGGTGTTTTTATAATGAATTCTACCACAAGAGAAGATAAAGAACTAAATTCAGAAATCTCCAGTCATTATTTTTCATTAGCAGAATTTCTACATAAAAAATCATTAAAATTATTCAGTGCTAGGAAATGGGCAATCTTTTGTGGCAACAGAATGCTGCAATAATAAAAGGCATATCAGTTATGTTAGAAGTTAACAGCCAATTTGCCAGATGCCTTCAATGATAATGCTTCTTAAGCTGGGGGTTCATTTCACTGAGATAATGCTATGATTATTATTAGTATTGGGCTTCAAATGAAGGGTAATTCATATCTATTAGACAAAAAGCTGCATATTTTCTAACTTCTTATCTGCTACACTTTTTAACAAGACCAAAATTAAATTAATTTAAAGCAGTAAATAGATTTTGAAAACGCAATTGATCAGATATTGAGTTTGGTATAGGGAAGCAACTATGTCATTAAAATTTTAGTCTGACTTTATTAATGTTTTATGAACACCAAGGGGCACAACATGAGCAATAGGCTGTTGCAGAACAGAGTATATCAAGAATATTCAATAAGAGGCCTACAATCAGATTTAGAGGAGACACTAGTGAATCTGTAAAGAAAGAGAAATCATATCTGCTGCTATTAGCACTCCCCAAAGAGTGTGCATCTTAGTTTCCAACAAACATTATGTAATTAGATGTGCTAAGAAGAGAAATAGAAAAATCCACAATAGCTGTAGCATGACAAAGGAAAACCTGTTCTGAATTTCTCGGCATAGTTACAACACATACAAAGAGAGACTGAACCAAGGCAAAGCACAGTAAAAACACATTGTCAGAAGCCTAAAGCAACACATAGTGTGCACTGTTTTGAGGAGTCTGGAGAAGCAGTATGCATGTAAATGAAAACAAAAATGCTCTGCACTGATCCACAGTATAGTAGTGCTGGTAAATCTGACAGGAAGAAAACAGTTCTTACCAGGGGTCCTTTTGTAGAAAAAGAGGTGCAGGAGTTCATTAGCATAACTCATTAGCATATGCCATGTCCCCTGACATCACCAGAAGTGTGTCAGAAAGTGAATGTCAGTTTCAGCCCCATTATACCCTATGGGCCATTGAAATCAATAGCAAAAACTCATAGGGTATATGAGGGGCTGGAGGAAAGGGGGTTTGAGGGAGAGGCTCCAAACTTGCAGGGTAGCTTCTGGGGCCTCTCCTCGAAATACCCACCAAGTTTCAAGAAGATTGGACCAAGGGGTCCAATTCTACGGGCCCCCAAACAGGTTGTTCCATCCCCTCCATTGTTCTCTATGCTGGGAAAAAGTGTTACTTTTTTCCTACCATAGCGAACAATGGAGGGAATGAGGCCAACCTGTTTGGGGGCCTGTAGAATTGGACCCCCTGGTCCAATCTTCTTGAAACTTGGTGGGTATTTCGAGGAGAGGCCCCAGCAGCTACCCTGCAAGTTTGGAGCCTCCCCCTCAAACCCTCTCCCCTCCAGTCGCTTTTAAAGTTGCCACCGAATTTCGGCAGCAATTCGGCAGCGGGCCAAATCAGATCAGAGAATCTGATTCGGCCCATGGCTGCCCTAGTGGCCACTCCTGAGCTGGCAGAGCTTTGCTCTGCCTCGCTCTAGCCCCAACGGACCCCTGGTTCTTACAATGGAGGGAAGTAAGCAGTGGGGTCCCACAAGGATCTGTATTGGGACCAGCACTATTTCTTTTATTCATCAGTGATCTGGAACTGGGGGTGAGTAGTGTAGTAGCCAAGTTTGTAGATGACACCAAATTATTCAGAATGGTGAGAACAAAGCTGTCTGTGAAGAGGACCTCCACAAACTGGGTGAGTGGGTGACAATGTGGCAAATGAAGTTCAGTGTTGGTAAGTGTAAAGTGATGCACACTGGGACAAAAAAATTCCATCTTCAAGTGTAGGCTAATGGGGTCTGAACTTGCTGAGACTGAGGCTGCGCTCACAGGCACAATTAGCTCCAACATAGGTGCAAATGCCAGGTGGATTTAACGTGTGCGATCAGACACGAACATCTGGGAAGTGTTCCGCAGCAACCCGTGCTGCTCCACCACAGAAGTGGAGTAAACAGGCACCAGGGAAAGTCTGGTAGCAAACAGGTTGCTACGGCCATGGGCAGACTTTCCTCTGTCTGATTGCTCCAGCGCGTTCTCATGGAGTCCGGATGGTCTGATGAGGCCATCCTGACTCTGTGCCATTGTTTTTTTCCCCTTCTCAGTATGCGCATTATCGCACACTCCATAGGAAACCCTCAGGGCTGAGATGCGAATCATCGATCCCTCATTTAAGTGCATTGGAAACAAACAACAACCCACCCCCCGACTCACCTGTGGTTGCATCTGATTATGCAGTGGTGGGCTGTGCCCACAGCCTCAAAAGGCTGTGTGATTGTGCAACTGCGGGTCAAAGTTCACTGGAGGAAATAGCCTCTCTGCTCCCATGCTTTATCTCATGCATGTGACCACAACTTGAGAGGGGAAAAGATCTTGGGGTCATAGTGGATAACTCAGTAAAGGTGTCAACCCAGTGTGCTGTACCAGGGATTATTAGGAAAGGGACTGAGAATAAAATGGCCAATATCGTAATACCCCTATATAGATCTATGGTGTGGCCTCATTTGGAATATTGTGTACAGTTCCAGTCACCATATCTCAAAAAGGACATTGCAGAGCTGGAAAAAGTACAGCTGAGAACAACCATGGGATTAGAGAGTTGGAGGAACTTCCCTATGAGGAAAGGCTGAAGAGTCTGGGACTTTTCAGTTTAGAAAAGGGACAACTAATGGGGGGCATAATTCATTAAAATTATGCATGGGATGAAGAGTGTTGACAATGAGAATTTTTTTCTCCCTCTCCCAAAATATTAGAACTTGAGGTCATCCAATGAAACTGATGGGCAATAGGTTCAGGACAGGACAGACAAAAGTAAATACTTCTTAACAGAGAGTGATTAAAATGTGGAATTCGCTGCCAGAGGATGTAGTGATGGTCACAGGAATAAACAGCTTTAAAAGGGGATTAGATAGATACATGGAGGGTAAGTCTATCAATGGCTACTGGCCATGGTGACTGAGGGGAACCTTTATATTAAGAGGCACTAAGCTTCTGAATCCCAGAGCCAAGAGGCAACATCAGGGGAAGGCCCTGGCCTCTCTGCCCTGTTGTTGGCTGTCTAGAGGAAATGGTTGGCTACTGTGTGGGACAGGATGCTGGCCTAGATGGGCCACTGGTCTGATGCAACAGGGCTCTTCTTATGTTAAGTCTGATGGCTGTTTCATTTAATGCATTTATGAACTTGAGAACTGAGTAATATAGAGAGTGGAGTCTGTGACTGGTGTTGTTCCTGAAAGAAACATTTAGGTTACTAGGCAGAAAGTTAAAGGTCAGAACCTCAAAGGTAGCATTCTCACAATTACTACCAATTCCATGTACAATGCCAACTAGACAAGTACAGATTAGGGGCCTCAATGTATGGATGAGAAAGTGGTACCAGGAGGAAGAGTTTAGATTTTTTAGGCACTGGAGAACTTTCCAATACAAACCAAACCTGTAAAAAAAGAGATGAACCAAAAGGGAACCACACTGCTGGCACAATATCAAAAGCCAGAGGAGCAGCTTTTAAACTAATCCTAGGGGAGAAACAACAGGAGTTGGGGAGCTTTGGGTTTGGGACAATTCAGTCCAAAGAGTTACTCAAGGTAATATTGGTAGGAATGCAATAGAACTTGGGAGTGAGAGTAGGATGGCAAAGAACTGTATGTGTGGAGACAAAAAGGCCCGGGGAGGGGAGGGTTGTTGGAGAGGAAATGTGTTATAGGTGTCTGTATACCAGTGCTAGAAGCCTCTGAGCCAAGATTGGGGAGCAGGATCACTTGGTGTTAAATGACAATGTAGATGTAGTAGGTATCTCAGGAACATGGTGGAATGGGGAAAATTCAGTGGAATATGGTCATCCCTGGGTATAAGCTCTACATGTAGGACAGAGAGGAACTTGTTTGGGGGAGGTGTTGCATTGTATATCAAAGACGGCATTGAGTCAAATAAGTTTGAAGGTATTAGGGGAATTAATTCCCCAACTGAAGAGATATGGGTGGTTTTACTGCGCCTTAAGGTTTATTTAAAAGTAGGGGTGTACTATCGCCCATCTGATCTAACAATTGGAGCTGATCTTGAAAAGGAGAAGGAAAGAAGGGAGGTGACTAAAACAGATAATGTGATACTGGGTGACTTCAGTTACCCTCATCGACTGGGTAGACATGTGCTTGAGTCATGTAAAGATGAGATTCCAAGATACCATAAATGACTGTGCACTGAAACAGTTGGTCACAGAGCCGATCCTCCAGCATAGCTGCCCAGCCCAGCCCAGCCCCGCTGCCCCAGCCAGCTCCAGTCCTCCTCCTTACCTTGGCTTTCTCTGCAGTTTGCGCGCGTGGGAAAGCAGTGAAGCCAAAGCCACGTGCAGCCTCCAGGCTCCAGCTGAACTGAGGGCTGCTGGGAGCTAGGGGATGGGGTTTAGTTTCCAGGAAGCAAACCCCTGCCCTGCCTGACTTCCCTCCCAGTCCCAACCCATCCAACAGTAAACAGAGGGGAAAAAACCCCTCCGCTTTCAACATGGGGGTGTGTGCCATGCGGGGGACGTGCAAGGCTCTGGTTGCCTCCGGGGAGGCTCAGCACCTTCTCGGAAAGTTTTTTGGGGAGCTCCAGCTCCCCAGCCCCCCTGAAGTTGACACTTGTGTCCAGAGCAGGTGACAAAAGAGAACCTCCATATTCAGTGGTAGTAAACTTCTGAATACCAGCGTCAGGAGGCAACATCAAGGGAAGGCCTTGGCCGCTATGCCCTGTTGGCTCTCCAGAGTAACTGGTTGGCCACTGTGTGCTACACTGGACTGGATGGACCACTGATCTGATCCAGCAGGGCCCTTCTTATGTTCTTATGAATCCAAAATGGGACTGTAACTTATATATGTATTGCCCACCCTTCCTAAATGCAGAAAATATTCTTAACTATGCAAATCATGTTCATAGAAGATACTGATCTTCTCCACCTGCTATTTTCTGGACTACACAGTTTATCATGTGGCTGTTTTCAACTGTAATGCTTCAGAATGAAGATAAAGGGTGGCTACTCCCATACAAGTTTACCCTGGAGCTTTTGGATGGAGAATACTAGATTTCAAGGAGAGTTCTAGCCTAACCTTACACTGACATATTAGTTTTCTATGTACAGATTTTTTTTGTTCTCTATAAACATTCAATAGTGCAATCTTTTTCCTGTCCAGAAACAGTTTTGCCATCTGATACTGCTTTGTCTAAACAGCTGGTGGCATCATTTAGAATGCATGTATACAAGATCTACTTTCTACGGCTCTCTTCTACTTTGAGAATGGTTAGCAACTGTCATGTTTTCCTATCTTGTCTAATTTGTTGTCTGTTCAACTAGAGAATTTTTATGTTGTCTCTCCATGGAACCCACTCAAGGTGGCTTACAATTTTTTTTAAAAACCCACCAGTAACTATATAACACTTGAGTTTGAAATTTTTGATCAATATTGTGAAATAAAATTCAATACTTATGTTTAAAACCCTTTCCCTTGTACCCGAAGTTGCCCATCAGTTCCCTTCTTTATTGGAAAGGGCTCACTTTGCTTATAACGTGTTCTTTTAATAAATGCCATTTCATGAGCATTAAACTTGCCATCAGCTATATCACAAGGCAGCATATGGTACAGCTGCAGCTCCGTGCCTTACACTTGTCCATGTTTCTCTTAGAACAGTTGGCATTTCCTTCCAAATGTAGATCACAAGAGACAGGACCATCTGACCCCTAGTGTGCCACCTTTGGCTCACACTAAGCTTTAAACTAAGCCTTTTCTCAAATAGAAAAGCCAGAGGAAAGTGACAGAAGAAGATGTGTATTTGGAGAGAGACCAGTGCTATTGCAGAAAAAAAAAAGTGTTTGATTACAGGCTTCCTGATGGCAGAAGCTTGGAGTTATGAGTCAAAGTTTTCCCAAGAGAGAACAGAGAACAAAGAAGCCCACCTAAAAGTCATCCAAGCTAGTATAATAGAGTTCTTTTGACTTAGTGTATTTTTTGGTTTCTCTGCACATGTTCCACCTCTTGCTTCTCCTAGTTGGTCTTTTATTATGTGTTACACACAGTGACAACATTTTTGATCCTGCTTCTCCCTCTCTCCCAGACAACTCTTTCACCAGTTATTTGGTTCTGGGAATGTTTGGGAAAGTCCAGTATCAAACAGGTTTGCTACAGGCCACAGACGGACTTTCCCCATGTGATTGCTCCAGCGCGCAGTCATGGCGTTGGGGATAGTCTGATCAGGCTGTCCCGATGCCATGCCGTCCCCCCCCCCTTCTCAGTATGCACATCATCACATACTGTCATAGGAAGCCTTCAGGGGGGAGATGCTATTCATCAATCCCCTGTTTAAGCATACTGGGAAAAAACGGCAACCCTCCCCCAACTCACCCGGGATTACATCTGATCACGCAGTGGTGGGCTGTGCCCACAGCTTCACAGAACTGTGTGATCATGCAACTGTGGGTCAAATTACTCTGAAGCAAATAGCCTCACTTCCGTCCAAGATTATCTCACTCGTGTGACCGGGACCTTTGTATCCCAACTGCAGGAAAGAAAATATTATGGTAAGGGTGCTTATTCATCCATAGGTGCCATTACATCTACTTGAAATGGAGCACCCATCAAATTCAGCATTCAGTCAAAATGCTATATTTCTTCTGTAAGCCAATCAAATTGTGAGCATTTTAGGGACATCTCACCATTTCCAAGAACCATAGCCTCTAATTTAAACCCTTCACAGAAATATACAGTAATATTTTAACATTTATTTCACAGACTGAAATATACTGGGTTCAGACGCACAGTGATCAGCTCATAGTTTATTAAGTGAGTTAAGCCAGAACAAGAAAACACTAGGAAGGCTGAAGCCCTGCTTATATGCATGCAAAACACTCCACCACCACCCCACACACTCCCCGTGATAGGCTATTTACAAAACATTACTTCTTGATTGGTTTACTCCAGAGACCTGGTCTATTTGCACAGTCACTTTGATTTTATGGGGGGTATCCCAGGGAAAATTCAGTACCTGGTGTTGGTGGATGGCTGTTGTGTGCAGCCTGACTCCTGGTGAGTGGCTGGGCATCTCTGGGTGCCTCTGGAGCAACAGGTGCAAGTGATACGGCCAGACTTTCCACAGGTCCTGCAGGTCGCATTGCAAAAATGGCAGGAACAGCGTTCATGGTCATCTCCGCAGCTGGTGCATGGGGTCATCGTGCCAGTCTTTGTGGGGTGTGCAGCGGTGGTTGCAAGTCGAAGGTCATGGCAGTCTAGATGACAGACCAGATGCATTTCTTCCTCATCAGAGGCATCAGAGGATAGGGATGCAGAAGCCTGGTGTGTAGCATGAGCCTGGCGGTCACATGGAGCCTTCTCAAAAGTGGTGGCCTTGCTTAGCGCTGCTTCCAGGGTGAGCTTCACGTGGCTGATGAGTTTGTGGTGGAGTTTCTGTTCCCAGACGCCCATGACAAATTGGCTGAGGAGAGCAACCTCGAGGTCTGGAAAAGGACAGTTAAAGGACAGTTAGCGATGGTCCGCAATGAAGTCAGTGGCCATTTCATTGGATTTCTGTTTGCACCAGAAGAAGTCCACGCGGCACGCCATATTTCGCGCCTTGAGGAGGTCATCATATGAGGTCTCTTCAAGGGTCTTGGGTGCGATGAGGCCCTGGGCAAGTTGCAGCATGGCAGTTCTGCAGGCATTGATCAGGAGGGCCTTCTTCTTTTCAGCGTCGCTGATGCCCTGGAACAGGAGGTAGTACTTTAGCCACTCCACCCAGGTTTCCCAAAACTCTGAATGAGCAGGGTTGAATTCTGCCAGATGTTCTGGAGTGGCAGCCATTGTCTGTGTAGTGGTGTGGAGCATGGGGCACTGGAGGCTCGATGCGTGGTGTGGTGCTGGTTGGAGCTGGCTCGCTCAAGGGGATCCCACCTTAGTCGCCACTGGGTTCAGACACATAGAGTGATCAGCTCATAGTTTATTAAGTGAGTTAAGCCAGAACAAGACAACACTAGCAGAACCAAAGCCCTGCTTATATGCATGTAAAACACTCCACCCCCCACACACCCACTCCCCGTGATAGGCTATTTACTCCAGAGTCCTGGTCGGCTACTGTTCTTGTGCTCCAAGCTCAGCCAGTCTCTAGGATGATTCAATCAGCGATGATTCAATTAGGGTGATTCGGTCAGGGTTGATTCCATCTCAATACATAACACAGGCATATTCAGATGTATAGACATGAATGGAGGTTAAACAGAAAACAAACTGACAGTAAACTCTGAAGAAAGAAAACCCCAAAATAGTACATGTAATTTCAATTTAAAATCTGCAGGTCTGAAATGCACATATGCTTACACAGGTAAACACAGTGATTTGGTGATTCTATATCACAATTTTCACAAATCTCAGGTTGCGTTAGAAAGATGTTCAGATATGTTTGTAGCAATCATATGTACATTAGAAATGATTGTGCTTCTGTATTTTTAATCATGACAAATTCTGTGTTACAAAGCAACCATGATACCCCCAGTATGCATCATAATAAATGTGTGGGTGCATTCATGTGTGTGTGCAGTGTAGGGTTGCCAGCTCTGGGTGGGAAAATACCTGGAGACTTTGGAAGTGGATCCAGGAGAGGGTGGGGTTGGGGGAGGGGAGGGGTCTCAGCATGGCACAATGCCATAGAGTCCACGCTTCAGAGCAGCAATTTTCTCCAGGTGAGCTGATCTCTTTCAGCTGGAGATCAGCTGTAAAAGCAGATCTCCAGGCCCTACCTGGAGGCTGGCAACCCTAGTGCAGTGACAGAATAGCAGATCCACTAAATGCAAGTACTGTTTGCCAAGATCTGAAGGAAATTATTGTCTAGTTCTGAATCAGAAAACAAGTTTTTAGAGGGACAAGGACTCAAGGCACCACTACATTTAATGGCTGGTTTACTTTCATTTTTGTATCCATGTCTGTTCTCCCCCCCCCCCCCCCCCATGACTGACATTAATTCTGCCATTTTTTACAGAGCAACAGCTACTTGAGCAACATTTCTAGGCATGAGGTACTGTGCAGGATGTTTTTTTTAAAGAACTATTAAATGGTGCCTTTTGATTTTTCCTTTCAAGTCACTGTGGTCTGTTTTAAAAGCTGGTTGGCTGGTTCCTTCCCTCCCCCTTCTAATACTGGCTTTCTGGATCCTGAATTTGGCACAGCGTGTCCTCAGAGGGCATAGTGCCAATAACTCCAAACTTCCCATCTAGCTGTGGGCTCCAGAGGATGACACTTAGCACCATTCTCACCACAAGAGCAATCATAGCCAAAGAGCCTTTATGCATGCTGCTTAGTGCACAGACTATTGCTTCTTCCCTGTGGATAGCCTAGAGGGAATTTTCACACACCTACACTTCTTAAAGCTCAGGCTGAACTGTGGATGCTCCTCAGCCTTTAGTGTTACACTTTGAAAATCTTTTTTTTATTGCAAATACAGCTAGGCACCCATGAAGGGGAAGGCAGCAAATCTGTCTTTATATCCTTTCCCTATTTAGATACTGCTGCTTTCTTAACCTTAGCCTCTCTCCTTAATAGATTGAGCCTGTTAGTTGCAGAATAAATTGACAATGTGCTTTTTGCCCTGTCAGGCTGCTGCAGTGGGAATAATGGCTCATGGGTGAATGAGTTCCATCACTAGCTGTTTACTGGATGCAGCATCCAGGGATGTCATTTGGAAACGGCACGGACTTTGTAAAACCATCTCATTGACTTCATGTGATGGCTCTGGCATGAATTGATTGCCCATGAGCAGCGTGAGCAGAGGGCTCGGTTTTCTCCTCCCTCAGTAAATATGTCTCAGCTTGCTGACACTGCAGAGGGAGAGCCAGTAGGTCCGGCTCATTGATAAAAGTCTAAATAAAAACCTGCCAACAGTGAGAAAGTCAGCCTCCTTAGAAAACATAGGCCAACAGAATAAGTAAGGGATGTCTATTAGGATAAGAAATGCAAAGCAAAGTGGGGCGGGGGAAGGACACATAAATTGAGTCTGTTGATTTGAGAGGTTTCCAGATTTGTAACAGTAAAGCGATATAAGAGCACAAGTATGAGACTGTGGTTCTGTACACATCTTTATAATCTACAGTAGATTGGGTCACGTTGATCCAGCCACAGACCTACAAGCTAGGGATCTGCTAATAGAAATTCATCATTCTGTTCTTTTCCTGTATGTTCTCATGCCCAGTGGTCAATTTAGAGTCATAAAGATTTCCAGAAGACTGGGACAAAACTAATACAGAATAACCCCCTTTTGGACTTTATTTTATATGGCTTTAATATACAACTCATAAGATATATGTATATATAGCACTACCATTTTGGATGGATGTGGTTATTTAGAAGGCAACTCAATAATGAACAAGCTTGTACCAAAAAAAAGGTATTTACAATATTTGCATTTCAGTTCCTAGTAGTTAGGTACCCAGATACAACTTGTTTTCTTATAGCCTGCATCAAGTCTGAGGCCCAGCTCAGGTGAAGTATGTAAACTCTCACTTTGTACTCTTCTGAGAAGCATCTGATCTTGATTTTTAGATACTTGATTTTCTTGAGCTTCAGTGAACTGAGGTGAACGTTATGCCTTTCTGTAAAATTCCCAAGCTTGATACTCAGATAGCAAGAAGCTGCCAGTCTCCTAAAATCTTCCTAAACCTAATGTTGTCAAGGTGGCGTCCAGTTTCTGTTCGCTGAGGCTTAGGCCAATTTTCCCTCTCCCAAACCAGTATCATACTTAGAGCCAATCTACACATGGTAAAACAGCTTTAAAAAATGTATTAGTCCAGCATGGCTGTCACAAAGACTGAGCGTGTGTTATTGGAGTGGTAGTGTTCTTTCCTCCCATGCCTCTTCTGTGACTTAAATAAATCAAATGAAGTTGAAAATTGACTATGCTGAAAGAAAATGACAGGTGCTTCATATGTATTTTCTTCTTGCCAAGTTTATTGGGGCTATTTTTATAATAAAAGACCTTTGTGTGGGTGGACGGGGTGGAGGGGTTAAACGCTTCTTCCCCTAGCAAATCATTCCCCATCTACAAGGCAGTTACTGCTAGCTATCCTTTAAAAAAAGCCCCTGCAAGCATCAAACCACAGAACTCGAGCATTCCATTTGGCCCTTAGGGAGCTGGCTGGGAGCACTGTGACCCTTAGCAATCATTCAATGTCAGTTCTGGTGACCTCAGTTGACTTCTGAGGTGGTATAGTTGTTTACAGGGCTGTAGCATTTCAGAGATCAAATCTTTGAGTTGACCTTTGGCCAGTGATTTTTGTGGTGTTGCTTTTAAAAAGTACATGCCAACCTTGTATTGGGGGGGGGGGGGGCGGGTTGTACATTCATCTGCACACATGAAAAGTACACAAGGGGAGGAAGCCTGAGCAGGTTTACTCAGAAGCCTCCTTTTATTCAATAGGGCTCTCCCAAGGAAACTGAGTTTGGGGATTTTGCCCCAAATTTTTGTTTTTGTTTTGTTTTAGGTTGCAGCCAAGTAGGGTTGCCAGGTCCCTTTAGGCAGCCTGTGGGGAATGGGATGTGAGCTTACTAGGAGCTGGGAGTTTCTTCACACATTTCAGCAACGTGTCCATGTGACTTCCAATGTGAGCTGGAAGTGACATAGTGACTGGGGCAACACTGTTTTTTGGGCAAAAACTCTATGGTAGAATTCACTTCTACCATGGAGTTCTTGCCCAAAAAACAGAGTGCTGCCCTTATGTGCCTATATCACTTCCAGGTCATGTTGAAATCAAGTAGGGATGTTGCTGAAATGTCAGGTAATTCCCCCCCTGGCCAGCTAATTCATGGTGGAGAGATGGGGCCTGGCAGCAGGGGACCCCCTATCCCACTGAGGGGTCTGGCATCCCTGTAGCCAAGACCCTTATGATTTCTTCTGGAAGAAACACTTTGATGGTTGAGGGAGAACAGGCAAAGTCATTAGGGTTGCCAGACCCCCAGCTCAAGCAGGGGTTCCCCATATTTTGGGGGCTCCTTCCCACTGAGAATTCACAGCTTGGAGTGCAGGTGTGCACAGCCCCCCTTTCTCTTCCCAAAAGCATTTAAAGGGGCCCTTTAAATGCTTTGGGCAAGAAGTAGAGGGGCCCACTGGTCCCCAACATGATCACTTCTGCATGACATCACCATGTTGGGGACATCCCTGCCCCCTCCATTAATGCTCCCCAAAGTCTCGCCCCAGGGACTTGGAAGGACCTGGCAACCCTAAAGATCATAGACCGTTGCTGCAGTTGCTCCCCGTTGCTCCCCATAAGACCCTTCTTCATGGCAAACTTTGATGTAAGAACATAGGCTGAGGACAAACTGGCAGTCTGCCGCGCCTCTGCAGCGCGGCAGACTAAGGCGGGGGGAATTTCCCCTGCGGCGCGGCATTCGCCCGCTGCCGGAAGGAAGCCGCCCGCAGCGTTCAGACTGCAGGTGGCTTCCTACGGCGGCGGGCGGACGCCGCGCGGCTCCCCCTGCCCGTGCACACTCACACCCGCTCTGGTGGGTGGAACGCGCACCGCAGCAGCCGAGCACCACTTTGAAGTGGTGCGTCCAGGCCGCCTCCTCAGGACAGATGCGGCCGTCTGAACGGCCACTCTGTCTCTGCTTTTGAAGCGGAGGCAGAGCGGCCGAGACAGCCAATCTGTCCTCGGCCATAGCTTTTTTATGTACATCAACTCAGAGATCAACAGCACAATCTTAAACAAAGTCACAACCTTCTAAGGCCACTGACTTCAGTGGACTTAGAAGGGTGTAACTTAGCTCAGAAGTGCTCTAAAAGAAAGTGCAGGAAAAAATAAATGCAAACAAAAGGATGAAAATCTGCACTTGCCTTCACAGCCTAATAAAGTCCCCTCTTATTTCATAATAATTTGCCATCTCTCTTGTTGACAAAAAACATTGCAGCTAGTCAAGTTTCATTTTTATTTCTCTGTGTAAATATATTGTAAAAAACCTGTCACTGTAAACAAATGGCAGACAGGAACACCCAACATCTTGTACTGATGCTGTTATGTCTCCACTAGCCAGACAGGTTATTATTAAGTCAGACTTTGTTGTAATCATCTGTTAAATTTAATGCCAGTCTTCACAAGTTGTTTGAAATAACGTCAAGAAGTTAAATGCTTCCTTGTTGGTACTGCAGTCATTTCAATGTAAATCAGTAAGTAAGAAATACAACAATCAGGAGAAAAAAGCAAGGATGAAGTGTAACAGGTAGACATCTATGAATCCATACCCTTAGATGACCACAGGCCATCTGGAAAGAAACCTTCATACTCTTGCAGGGAGAAGGCCTACTTCTAGAAACAATGGAACATTGCACCCAGGGACTAAGGGAACAATCCTATGCAGGTCTACACAGACATAGGACCTATTTGAGTCTATCGGGGTTTCTCCCTGGAAAGAGTCCTTAGGACTGCACACTATGTCCTTTCCACAGCAAGAACACACTGATTGTATTATTTCTGTGAAACTTTACACTTCTCACTGGTCTTCTGAGTGCTGGAAAAGAGTGGTTAGGATGGATTAGGAATTGTACAAGTTCTGAGGCTTGAATCAAAGGGTCCTCTACATCGCCATGATCCCAAGACAGCTGCCTGGTCTTGATGGGTGCTGACATCAAACAAGGAATGCATATTCTTTTTAAAAGATTCTCTCTCATCTTTCTGCTAAAACATGTTCAAGATGGCTGACAAAAGCAGAAAAATGAAACAAAAAAAGTTTAAGTAGAATTTCTAAAACTACTAGCAAAGCAGCCGTGGAATTAATAATCAGCAAACTGTAAAAATAACAGTAGGCAATCAACAAATGTTCAAGAGACAAAACATATTTTAACAGTGCTAGTTAGGTACCCTTTGACTGTTTCTCAGAGGGAATTCCATGAGTTCATAACAGATGCACAGAAGACAATAGTCCTGGCCGTCAATGGTTGCCATCTGATAAAGGCTTCTTAAGATAGTCTCATATGATGGGTAGGTTCATATTTAGAATAATGATCCGAAAATATAAAACATGCTAAAATTATCCATATACTATATACCTAGAATGACCCCATATTTATGCTTTCTTAAATTTTTTTTGGTGGGGGGATCATCACTTATATATGATAGTATTAAACTATGGCCCAATCTGCATCTAGCATTTGCTCCATTGTTGTACCAAACCCACACTGGAACAGAAAAAGATGTGGCTCAAAACCACTTTCAGCTACCCCAGGCCAATGCCGTACTGACTGCAGTCACCCCTAAATGGCCATAACATGGCCATAAATCTATGCAGACAGCCACCATAAAACCAGAGATCAAACGAAGTGAAAGTGGCATGCAGTCTGGACACTGCCATAAAATTTGACAATCAATCAAAGTGAAAGTGGCATGTCATGCAGAGGGGAATTTCTGTTCCAGTGTGGGTTTGGTAAAACAGCGGAGCAAATGCTAGATGCAGATTGGGCCTATATCCAACATGTGTGTGTCCATCATACAGTGGGACTACATTCTAGAACCGTGTACATAGTCACAAATCTTTGGCTTTTGTTTTTAATTTCATTCCTAGAGGGACCTAACAAGATAAAATGACCATTATGTTATTTTTGCAGTTCTTAATAATATTAATCACAAGGATTCAACAGCCCTGTGCTTTTGGAAGCACCATTTATTTGACTTCTAGTTTTAAATTTAAAGTTAACCTGGATGTGCAACTTCATAGTTTGCTAAGCAAACATGTACAGACTTCAGATTATTAATAGACAGATTGTGGTCTCCAAGACTACTAAAGTAACATGATGAGTAAACTACATACATTGTAATCCTAAACAAAATTACAGCCTTCTGTGTTTACTGGAATCAACAGGTTAAAAGGGTATAATCCTGTTTCGAATTGCACAGGTAATAGTCTATGTGACATACTGGGAAATCTGTAATCCATAACTGCTGAAATAGCAGCTCTACAGGACCCCAGTTATGACTAAGGCTGCACGGACGAGGTTTGACTTTTCTGACCCTTCATGATTTCATTGATAGAAAATGACCCTTCCTCTCTATTATCCTTAGAAAGGAAAAAGGAAATCAAATAGACTCTTTTCAAGGATAATACGGGGGAGCAGTAGAGGTAAATTGGGTCCTCACATGATTGCTTTTTATCTTTAAAAATCCTGGGAATATCTGATCACCCTAAATCCATATTGGGTGTAGACAGGAGCAGTCAAGTAGAGTAAGGGGAGAAAGAGACAGAATCTCCAGCAGTGCAGAGGAAGCTTCAGTGATTGGAGCAGGGTGAATAAAGACAAATAAAGCATGGCACATCTCTCACACCTGCTTGAAACCAGATTAAAGAACAGTTCATGGGAGAATCACATTTGCCAGAAACCAGGCTTTCCTCAGATGCAGCTGCTGACCATTGGCTGGTAGCATTCAAGCAATTTTGTCATTATTTAAACCCCACAGTTCCCTTCAGATACAGTTCTGATGTCACTTGAAACTTTGGTTCTGGTTCTGACATGTAGAACCTGGGAGCTAGGGGCTTAATCTCTTTGGCAGATTAAGAGGGTGAAGCCTGATGGATTAAAGATGATTCTAGTGGTACCTTGCTGAGGCAGAGAATGGCAAATGGTAGATCATGTAAAGAACCTGGATATGCAAGGTGGCTCAGAACAGAGCCTGATGAACAGTGGGTAGAGGTGGTGAAGGATGCAGCAAAAGGCAAAACAATTCAAGGAAAGCAGACAATAGTCTGTATTCTTCATTCCAGCCTCTCTTCCTGAGTCAATCATAGACAAGAAGACTAACAGTATGATGGTAAGCAGGTCTACTCAGGTCTATTGAATAGGGCTCACTTCCAGGAAAGTGTACTTAATCTTGCCCTGTATGCCAGTTTGGTGTAGTGGTTAAGTGCGTGGACTCTAATCTGGGAGAACCAGGTTTGATTCCCCACTCCTCCACTTGTACCTGCTGGATGACCTTGGGCAAGCCATACCTCTGTACCAGCTGTTCCCCCAAGGGCAGTTGTCTCAGAGCTCTCTCAGCCCCACCTACCTCACAGGGTGTTTGTTATGGGGAGGGGAAGGGAAAGGAGTTTGTAAACCGCTCTGAGACTATAAGTGAGTGAAGGGCGGGATATAAATCCAATCTCTTCTTCTTCTTCTATGTTGTAGCAGACGTGAGAATATCCTGTTCTCAGAGTTGAAAACAGGGACATAAGAGTTTCTTAACAAACCCTCAGGCTTTAAAATTAACAGGTGATTTTTGTAAAGATAAGATAAAAACACTTTGTCCTAATTAGGCTATCTGCAACTCTAGACATGTGTCAGTAGCTGGAGTATCTGAAAAGGCAGGGTCAGAACTGTGTGAAGCCTGTCCCTACATTTGCAAATGAAGTTCCCCACACTCCTCAGCCAGAGACTCAAATTCAAAAGATCCTAGGAGAGAGCTGATTCAGGACAACATAAACAATTTCTGCTAACGATCTTTGTTTCAGTCATCCTTAAAAAAAAAACACCAAAAAACTAATTGTGGGCAAAATAAGGAGAATAGTGCTTTACCACAAGCAGGATCCAGAAAACCGGGACTATCTCTTATAAAAGGGAAGAACAACTGGAGTCTGTGGTTAGTAACTTACCATACAAAATGTAAACAGCAGGGTGGGTTTATATTTCATACTATGATTCTTTGGCATTAGAATCTTTGTGGAAGAATCTGACATAGATCTTTTCAGTGTCAGCCAAGCACAATCTTGCAACAGTGCATGGATAACCAAATTTGTAGCGCACTAGAAACATTATCTTTTCTCCTGAGGTCCTTTTGTCTTTAACCATAGAAACCCTTGGCTTTATTTATATTAGGCCTTGACCTGACAAATATTGCTGTCCTTTCAGTCTCATAAAATATAGACGTTAGTGTTTTTAGGCTCAGGAATTCAATTTACAAGACAAATGGAATAGAATGCTTTAAAAAATAAAAATAAAAACTCACATCCAAATTCAGATAGATTCCAAATGTCATGTTGAAGTAGCTGCATTGTAGGAAATGTCCTTTTCTGATTAATTTTCTTTATTACCACTTTAGAAAGCAGATCAGGAAGTTTAGAACACCAGAACAACATCTGGGGAGAAGTTCAAGGGAGGAAAATATTGAAACAATCTTGCTTTAACAAGCTCCAGTGGTACCTTGTGCAAGGAACTGATGCAGAATTAGAGGGCAGGAACAATGCAAAAGAATATTAAGTTCAGTTTTTATCACATAGCAATATTATCTATGTCTTTATTCCATTGGATCAGCTGATCCACAATCAGTATAACATAGTCAGCTATTGCCAGTCCCCTCCCTGTGTTCACTGGCACCACTGGCTTTTCTGAATGTTATACCTCCTCTGCTTCATAAGACCAGGAGGTTACGTTGCAGGTTTGAATCCTACAATTTCTACCAAATGTTAACTCTACCCAGCCTGCTGTTACATATAGCCCTTCTAGGGAAGCACTGTTGTTTCTCACTATATGTGACATAGTGGGGGGAGGTCTTCTCAGATGGAAGGGCCACATGTGACACTGCGGACGCTCACTTCTTACTCTCCATCCTGCTAACATTGCCCAGTTACCATAACCTGGCCATTAGGAGTGTTCCCTCCTTCTCTCCATCTCCGAAAAGGTACTCCTTTCCTTTCAGTTTCAGATACAACTATGGCTAGTGCTACTGGTGCTGGATTATCATAGTTAGGTTAGTTAAAGCTACAGTGTGCAAATTGCCAGATGTAAACTATGACTTGGCACAGGGAATGCCAGTGTAAGGAGGATGGAGCAAGAGTATTTGAGCCTGTGAGATATATAAGAGTTATATAATTATGGTGATTCAGTAACTTGGTAACAAGCTTTTGTAATGAATACAGCAAATACAAAGTATTTTCATTGCCCTGGAAAGGAAATAACAATTTGGATCTCATGGCTAGTGTGGAATACCAGTGTTTGTATATATGTATGCATGTTCAGTGTAATAATGTGCTTAGTAGAAATATAGAATATATATTGGTGTACTTTTCAGAAATGTACAAGTTATTACCACAAATAACCAGTAAGCTACTAATAACATTTTAGAAAGCATTGCTTTTTTCAGATATAAATGCAACTTCTATCTATATCTCCCTTCCAATTCTATTTAAAGCAGTGCTTTATTAAAGTTCTCTGCATTTGTTTTCTTTTTCAAAGCAATGTGCCAGAGTGACAGATAATAGCACTGGCAAAGGGAGAACATATAAAGCGTTTTGCGCTTTTCAGGCCATAAGCAAGTCCTCGGAAGGTCAGGTATTGAACATGACGACAATAATTTTCAACCAGCCTTCTGAGCCATCAAATCACATCAAACTCAGCCAGATGAGAACAAGCCTAAAGGTATAAGTGTGACATTTTCATTCTCTGCAGTCTAAATCCTCACACATATCAGACTGTCAAAGAGGGGAACAATTGGGGATTAACTTCTAATAGCTACGCCTGCTTCCACAGACTCCAGAACAAAGAAGGTGGCTTACGTTTTTATTTCAGCTTATTGATTGATTTCCCCTTCTGTTTTCTCCCATTTTCTGATCAGGCTAGTTTCTGACTCCAATGCCTTAACTCTTGCTCTGAAGATGAAAATGTGCATTACAGCACAAATATGGTGGCATGGTCTACTGGGCAACTATATGATAGATACACCAGATTCTGATGGGGCTGGACTCTTCATTGCTGGGTCACAACCAACATGTTCTTGTACAATACACAGAAGACTGCCTAGGTCCTTGACTTTTAGACCTTAGATGAAATGAAAACACTTCTGGAATGCTTGAGTATATTTACAAAGAGCCAGTTCATATTCCTACAGAAGACAGCATGTGAAAGCCATAGGATTTCATAAGGTGTTTCACAGCTGAGTTCAGTGATGTCATTGGACTAATTTGCATTTATATTCATGGCCCAGGAAGCTTCAGGTGGGCATAGCATGATTTGTAGCACTAAACTTTACAATTTGGTTTACTTATTATATTTATACCTCACCATTTCAATTAATTGTCCTTCTCCAAGGACTACAATATGTGCTAGTTCTATATAAATGAATGTTATTTCCATTGTTATCATTAATGATTGCATGGGATCCTGTGGGTTCATTATAAAAGTTCTTCCATTTGTAACATCTTGTGTATGGATTTATATTCTCTTCAAAGCACTTGTAAGCAGCAACACAGGGAGGGTGTGAATTGCTACCCATCCATATCAGCAATCAGCATGGGTGGGAACAGTAAGCATTATATTAACTCAACAAGAATACCTCTGACGCAGCCTCTCTTCTTTAAGTTACTTTCTAGATTATTGCTACTTCTCATAGCAATACTTGAAATAGTCCCAAGTGATATTTTAACATTAATTTCTATGACAGCTATTGTCATCTCAAAGGATAAATAATGCAAAGGTATTTTTTCATAGCCTTGGATTGATCAAGCATCCCTGTAACAAAGTTGTTGCAGATACTTATATTAGTCCAAAGGCACGTAGTCAAACTGTGTGATATGCTGGTGATGTGAGCTTCATTCTCCAAAGATCTAGAAAGACCTTACCTGACTACCCCAACCAATCTGTCACATGTGGTTGTGACAGACTATCAAGGGTAAATGCCTCACAGAGTCTGAGAACCTTGGAGTGACAGTCTGTTCAAATGGAATTCTGTGGAGAGTGTCAGTTAAGAAATGACAGTTGGGAACTGACAATTGAAGAAGAGACAGTTTAGCATTGACTGAGGATTGGGAAGGAGGCAAAGAAGGAATGAGTGGGTCAGGGAGGATCCCCATTCAAGCCAAAAAGGGAAATTGCTTCAAGTTAAGAGAAGTAATCCCTGTCCAATGAAAATGGCATTAACTCTAAATTGGGGAGTGATCCCTTGGTCTGTATATATAGAAGGATTCTGGGAACTTGGTTGTATGTTCCTGCCTTCTGAATGTAAAGTGTCAGTGAAACTCAGAAACCTATGCTTAAGTGTGAAAGCAAAAACTGAAAAGAAATCCTCTCTCCTCAAAGTTTCAAAGACCTTGTTGAAAAGCAAAAAAATACTTGTTGGCAAGATATTAGCTGGATTTAGAGTGATTACAAAGTTATCTCAGTTTTATCATCTGTTCACCTCAGACATCCTATCCCTAATTCCGCATGACCTTTTCTTCTCTAAGTTAAATAAAACGTTTTGTTTATTTTAAACTTCCAAAAGCATCTTGTGTGCCATTTCAAAAGTAGAAGATAGGAAGGCGATTTTTGTCTCTTCCCTCAAGTCCCTGGGCTGGGCTGGGCCAGCATCAAAATATATAATAAAGCAACAGGATGGGACAGTCATAGACTAACAAATAAGAAGAAAATAGATGTAGGGGATGCCCAGCAAGCAAGCAAGAAGAAACAAAAGGAAAATCCTGTCCATGAGGGAGGAAAGGAAGCGGGATTGCCATAGTGGTCTATTCCACAGGATCCTCTGTTGGAGTTTCATTATGCCTATTTTACTTATTTCCAAGGTTCCACAATTCCACTTACTTGGTGACCAGTGGTAATTATCCCACCTGTTAGCCCCCCAAACTAGGATTGCCAGGTCCCCTCCTCGCTCCAGTGGGGGGATTTGGGTATACTGGGGATGGGTGGGATCACCCCAAGCACCACCCCCAAGAGCAACCACCCACCCAACAACCCCTCTCCCTTCCCTCCTGCCAGATTTAAAGGGCTTCAGTTGATCAGTGGGGCCCACGGGGCCCACTGGTCAGCTGGAGGGCTCTTTAAATCTAGTAGGAGGGAGGGAGAGGGTCAGTCATGGGCTGCATGCACAGCGCACAAAAAGACCCTTTAAATGGTCTTTTTGTGAGCTGTGTGTGCAGCTGGTGACCGCCCCTCTCTCCCTCCTGCTAGATTTAAAGGGCCCTCTGGCTGATCGGTGGGTCACGTGGTCCCCACTGATCAGCTGAAGCTCTTTAAATCTGGCAGGAGGGGAGGGAGAGGGGTGGCTGAGCGGGTGGTCACTCTTGGGGGCAGGGCTTGGGGTGGGGTTTCCCCCACTGGCCAGCTGGTCAGGGGTGGATTGGAGCCCCCAAAAGTGGGGGAGCCCTTGCTGGGGGCTGGGAACCTTAACCCTAACACACAATTGAACACATTTTCCCTATTCTTCACATTGTTAAAACTGAGGGAGATTTCAAAATTAAGGACAGTAAAAGCAGATACGTTTAACAGCAGCAAGATGATAAAGCAGCCAACAAAATAACAACAAAAAATAAGCAATAAGAAGAACCATTACAAATCAAGAGTGTAAAATTAAAACTGTATTCCATATGTATAGCTCTTTGGAATAAAACAGTTTCCAAAAGTCTTTGGATGTTCCAAAGATTGTAAACTGCTCTGAGACTCCGAGGGAAGGGCAAGGTATAAATCCAATCTCTTCTTCTTCTGGCCTGCTGTGATTGAAGATCTGCCTGCTTGGCATTCATATATTAGTAGAGGTAACATTGGTGGGCACATGGCAGAAGAAGAAGAGATTGGATTTATACCTTGCCCTTCCCTCGGAGTCTCAGAGCAGTTTACAATCTTCTTCCTTTCCTTCCCCCATACTAGACACTTTGTGACATAAATGAGGCTGAGAGAGCTCTGAGAGAACTGTTCTTGAGAGAACAGCTCTGAGAGAACTGTGACTGACCCAAGGTCACCCAGCTGGCTGCATGTAGAGGCGTGGGAAAAGAAACCTAGTTCTCCAGATTACAGTCCGCTGCTCTTAACCACTACACTAACCTGGCTCTCCTTCAGATATTTTAGTTAGGGCTTTAAATATCATCATCAGAACTTTAAATTGTGTTCAGAAACAAATGAGTGGTCTGTGAAAATAAGTACTGCAAATGGTGTGCTTTTCATGGTGGGTCACCATCTTGGCTCTTGTAGTCACATTCTGAACCTACTGATGATTTCAGACATTCTGCCAACATACAGCATGTCGCAGTCCAAGATAGATATTACCATGACCATCATGTAAGAATGGCTGCAGACGGTGAACCATCCCAAGCTGGTCTGAAACACCTCTGCAATCTGCTTCTTTATCTGCATAGCTGGATCCAGGAGCATTCCCAAAATATGAACCCAATCTTTCCGGGGAATGCTACCCTATACAGAACTGGATGTGATGTTAATCCTAGATAAGCTTTAATACTTATCCAAAGCACTTTTATCTTGCCTTGATTACATTTCTGTTTATTTTCCTGCATCCAGTTCTTTGCTAACTCCAGACACCAATGGAATATATCCAACACTCTCTCCTGTGCAGATGACACGCAGCTGGGTGGGACTGCTAATTCTGAAGAAGACAGAGTCAGGATTCAAAATGATCCAGATAGGCTGGAACAGTGGGCTGAGACAAATAAAATGAATTTCAATAGAGATAAGTGCAAAGTCCTACACATAGGTACAAAAAACCAAAGGGACAGGTATAGAATGGGAGGGACTTGGCTTGACAGCAGCACATGTGAAAGAGATCTAGGTGTTCTGGTTGATCACAGGCTAAACATGAGCCAGCAGTGCAATGTGACTGTGAAGAAAGCTAATGCAATCTTAGCATGCATTAACAAAAGCATTGTGTCCAGATCATGGGAGGTGGTCGTTCTGCTCTATTCTGCTATGGTCAGGCCTCACCTGGAATACTGTGTCCAGTTTTGGGCACCACATTTTAGGAAGGATGTTGACAAGCTCGAGCGTGTCCAGAAGAAGGCAACCAGGATGGGTTGAAATCCAAGTCTTATGAGGAAAGGCTGAAATAGTTGGGTATGTTTAGCCTGGGAAAGAGAAGGCTTAGAGGGGACATATTTGAAGGGCAATCATATAGGAGATGGAACAGATCTATTCTCTCTTGCTCTGGATTGCAAGACTAGATCTAATGAGTGGAAATTACAGGGGAGTCAATATCGGCTAAATATCAGGAAAAACTTCCTAACTGTAAGAGTGGTTGAGCAGTGAAACAGACTGCCTTGGGAGGTGGTAGATGCTCCTTTGCTGGACGTTTTCAAGTGGAGGCTGGACGACCATCTTTTGGGTGTGTTGCAGGGCTATCTTTTGGCTTTGCTCCTGCAGAGTTCAGAGGGTTGGACTAGGTGACCTGCAAGGTCCCTTCCAACTCTAACATTCTATGATTCTATAATTCTATAGGTAGGCTTGCCAGGCCTCCAGTAGGGGTGGGGGTTCCCCTAATTTTGGGCCCCCAAATTGGCCAGCCAGCTAACTGGTGGGGGTATCCCCACCCCTGTAGAGTCCTGGCACGCCTGATGTGCCTAGCATGATGATGTCATCTGGGGGTGACATCATCACACTAGGCACATTGTGTGGGGGATTCTCTAGCATTTGGGTAAATAATCTACTGCCGAGAGGTGGGAAGGGCGGGATATAAATAAATAAATAAACTATGGTGACAATAGAGTTTTTACCCGAATGCTAGAGCATCCCCTAAACAACATGCCCAGCATGATGACATCATTTCTGGGTGATGTTATTGTGGCATGTGTGTGCAAAAGTCTCCAGGAGCCAGGCTGGAGGCCCCCGCCAGGATCAAGGAAAGACCTGACAACCCTACCTATCAGGGGGAGAAGGAGGGAGGGTGTGCATGTATGTGTCAGAGAGGGGGAAAGCGAGAGCAAAGTGTTTATCATCTGCTTATTAGTGACACTGTGTTGAAAATCTCTGGTTAATTTCTCTCAGAAGCATGAGAGGTGCAATTTCTTAGAGGAAGAAAGAGTTAGCCCCCGCACTCCCTCTTGGCCCTGGCCCAAATTGTGGTCTACATAGGCTGTGATCACTCACACTCAATAATCGACTTTCAATCCACTTTCAGTGCACTTTCCAACTGGATTTTTACTGTGTGAACTTTCAAGTGCATTGAAAGTGGAATATTTAATGTGTGTGATCGCAGGTAAAGATGCAATATGAAGTTTAAAAAGTAGCCGGGGATGGATTCATAGACCTTCCATAATCACATTTAGTTAGGTCTTTAGTGCTCCCAGTTTGCCAGGCCCCATATGGACAACAACAAAATACACATAAAATTGGTAATTAAAAATGAAACACATAATTTGGAATATCTTCACTTTGGAGTAGAAGTGGCAGGGTTTAAAAAGGACTTGAGAGATGGCAGTGATTTCTCAGGAATAGTTCCTGAAAAATTCTTCCAGATTGGACCCATAGTAGTTTTGGAAAGAAGAGACTAGGCACCAATATGGGAATAAATAGACAAGGAATCAACAAGAAGAATGGGTGGCAGAAAGTTAAGTAAAAAAGGTTCCAAAGTGATCTAGTAAGAGAAAAATACATACATATCCTTCTAAGAGAACGTCCCTTTTCTCATTCTTTGCAATCCCACACTTAAAACCCCATTTCCCGTACAAACTCTCTTCATGTCTCTTCACATCTCCATTATTAATATAGCATGACTTTTAAATGGATTCCAGCAGCTGCTACTGGAACCTAAAACTGTGTCACAACATCAGATGTTGAAGCTGGTATTGCTTGTGGCAGACTTGAGTGCTGGAGAGAAAGACAACAAGCCTTTCCCATCCAATGCGCTTTCCCAGCCCTATCACTCTACAGCAGTTGTTGCATAATGCTGCCATATGCTGCACCTTATTGAATCAAACTGGACTGGAACATGAGAGTAATCTCATTTTTGTATTTTACAGGCACAGTAGGAAACTGGCTCACATGTTTCACAGGCATGAACTAGAAATGTGCCAGACTGGTTGAGTCTAATTGAAAGAGATAACACAAGTACCCACCAATTTCAGAGGCCTAAACATCTGAGCTGTTTTTGTTCATGAGAGCTGTAGAACACAAGCAGGTTTCTAAACTGTGAAAAGTTTTGGGAATTCAGATGGCTCTTGAAGCTGCTTCTATTATGCATTAAATGGGATTTAACAAATTCTTTTTTGGTTGTGAGTCTTAAAAACATATGATACAGTATCTTAGGGCCAATCCCCATGACCACTGAGCTTGATCTAGTCACTTGCAATTCCTTCACAGTTTGACTCCCTGCACATATGTGTGTAAAGTGCTTTCAAGTCACAGCTGACTTACAGTGACCCTTGTAGGGTTTTCAAGGCAAGAGACATTCAGAGGTGGTTTGACATTGCCTGCTTCTGCATAGCAACCCTGGAATTCCTTGGTGGAATCCCATCCAAATACTAACCAAGGGCAACCCTGCTTACCTTCTGAGATTTGATGAGATCAGGCTAGCCTGGGCCATCCAGTTCAGGGCACTTGCTCCTAGTCAGTCATTTGTACACTCATCTCATTGTCATGCAAATGATGCACAGGCACTAGAGTCACAGCAAACAACCCCCCCCCATATAATTAAATTATAGAATTTGTCATCACAAAATGTCGCTTTAATTATCCATGATACTTAATAGAACCTCTGTCACTAGGGAAAGTGGCTCAGATCCAGACTAGATGTTTACATGAGTACAAGGAGTTCCACCCACAGGGTGGAATTTTCCTACACCCCCCCCCCCAGCTGCTTGAAATGCCCCATGAAATTCTGTTCCTGGGGATCTGTTTTCCCTGGGAATGGGACCGGGGGGGGGGGGCATTTCAGGCTGCCACAGGAAGAAGGAGGCAGGAAAATTGCACTCTGTGAGCATAAATCCTTGCACCCACTGAAATGTTATTCTAGATCCAACTGAATGAACAAAGTTCTGAATGCCTATTATTGGAGAGGGGGGCGCTGCAGAAGAAAGCTATTGTCTTTGTGCCTTGTTTGTGGGTTGTCAGAGACATTTGGTTGGTCACTACTAGAAACGGGATGACACATGAGATAAGCCATGGTCTGATCCAGCATTATTATGTCATTGCATAAACAGAAGTGCTGATTTACAGGAATACCTGAAGGGAGCAATTTGCAAGTCGATAAGCGCAAAGGAATTTAATGCTACCACGTCAACATCTTTAGGGTCATGTAGCTTAATTTTTCACCTCAATGCTAATGTCTGGCTAAATATATTTTAATGCTTTGGGATCATCAAGCTTTGTACGTAACATTCTGAAGGATACAGAGGAGTCTTACAGAAAAATGCAAGTATAACCAATGGGCGCTTTGAGTTGTTATTTAGCTAGTGGTAATACAGTGACAAGCTTTTTTAGGAGAGATGATGAATGTAATGTAATGTGTTTGAACATGAATTTTTGTTGTGTGTGGAACCTAATTAACAAACCTAAACTACTTCCATTCAAACACTCGAGAAAGATAACACCAGTCACAAATGTTAAATATCTGTTTTCCTTTTCTTTGCTTACTCATGCATTTATTCAACACTTGCTATAGTGGTTTATCTAAAATTAGGTCCAAAGTAATTTAGCCAACCATATTCTATGTGAGAGATTCTGTAAGAAGGCTTTAAATCATAGTGACAGCCATTAGAACTTGGTTAAAGGAAAAGCATTTTTGTATGACTCTGGGGAGAACAATAGAGAAACTTTAAAGGTACAACTCCTCCATATTTGAGAAATGAGGTAGCTGATAGAAATGGCAGCCGTACATAAGATTTTATTTTACATCTTTTCATACTAACTAAGCAGCATGTCAGCAGCCCTCCACCCATTCAAATGGATGGCTCTTAATAGCACAGCAAACTGAATCCACTCAATTTCATCGCCCTCTTTTACATCTTAACACTACCGTATTCAACAGTGAGATATTTAATAGGACAAATAGCATCAGGATGATTTTTAAGGGTATTGATTTTTTAAGGGTCTCAGAAAGTCAAAATGGAGCATACAAAGGTCACAGATGATCTAGACCAGAACTAAGCAATGCCTAGCAGGTGCCCCAAACTCTGGCCCCTCAGACCGCTTTGCTCAGCATGCATGGCTGGCTCTCCCCTTCAGCAACCCAGGGAGCAATCCTCAGCAGCTCTTCTAAGAACGAAGCTATGTGTTATTCAGTGGGGCTTACTCCACTGCAACTTGCAACCCAAGGTAAGCACCTGAGACATTGGCAGCATTGCTAAATTGGACAGACTAGGAAAAGGCTAGAGGCATAGCTTATGCCCATTGTTACCTCTCAGATCCACGCAGCCATCTGTTGAGTTCAAGGAGCTTTCCTAAGATGCAGGCAGAGCTGCTGGGACCCTAATATTTTCCTTTCCCCTTTTGTTTGCCAGCATACTAAAATGTTTGGGGATAAAGATACTTCATAGAGTTAGGCCAAAACACTGCCCTATTCCTGATCTAGACTGTTAGCTCAAGTTTCTTGCTGTGTAGCAGTTGCATATTCCTTCGTGCTGCCTGCAAACATGTTTTGCCACCTCTACAAAGGCAGCCAGTACAGGATCCTTGTCTTTTTTTAAACTGTCTCCAACTGTGGTATAGAAGCAATTCAAACCTGCAGCTTCATTCCTGCAGAATGACTACCATTCAATCAGTATTTAGAATATAATCAGGAATTTAACCCTGCAGCCAGGGTTGGAGGCAAATGCCAAAGGAACTCCAGTGTTAACAGTCTCTATACTAACGCTCATGAATTCTGGCAATCATACTAACTTGTGGTTAGCAAACAAAATGTGTTTTAATTGGGTAGGTGAAGCAGGGATGCCTGCAGCTACCCAGGAGGTTGGATATAATAGCTGAAATAAAAAAGTAATAATTCAAGTCCCTAACCAGGCTTTTGTGGTTGAACAAATTTAGCAGTATATCAGGTCCTTCTGTTCTCCTCATTCCTTGTGTAGTCAGCTTGTTTAACAGTCCCAGTGCTACCTTTGGTTTCAACCTGTTAACCGTGATCTTTCGATCCACTTCTTAGTCCCCAGTGGTACTTCCGCTGGCCTCTCTGAGATGCTCCAGGTGGCAGATGCTCTTGCAGTCTTTCTCTCACTCCTTCTATCTCTGTCTTTTTAATCTAAGCTAGCTAGCTCCCTCCCTCTCCCCCTCCCTCCCTCCCTCCCTCCCTTCCTTCCTTCCTTCCTTCATCAGAGGAATGACAACTCTTTTTTCCAGATCACAGAGAAGAGTCAGAGGCTTTTAGGAAATATAGGCCCAATCTGCATCTAAGCATTTGCTCCGTTGTTGTACCAAACCCACTAGGGCTGCCAAGTCAGCCCGGGGGGCGGGGGATCCCCCGCTACAGGGGTTCCCGATCCACCAGCCAGTATTCGGCCGGCAGGGGGAACCCCACCCCCGAAGTTGTCCAGTCAGGATGACTTCCCCAGCGTAATGACATCACCCGGAAGTGATGTCATCACATTGGGAACGCTGCCGGGATGACGCTCTAGCAATTGCCCCAAAAAACTATGGTACCATAGAGTTTTTGGGCGGTTGCCAGAGCATCACCCTGGCAATGCCCCCAACATGATGATGTCACTTCCGGGTGACATCATCGCAGTGTGCACGCAAGCATGCACGCCAGGTAAGCTCCCAGCCCCAGAAGGACTCCCCCCCGCTGGTAAGTCAGAAGGACTTGGCAACCCTAAAACCCACACTGGAAAAGAAAAAGATGTGGCTCAAAACCACTTTCAACTACCACAGGCCAATGCTGTACTGACTGCAGAGTCACCCCTGAATGGCCATCAAACGGCCATCTATGCAGACAGCCACCATAAAACCAGAGATAAAGGAAGTGAAAGCGGCATGCAGTCTGGACACTGCCATAAAATTCGACAGTCAATCAGAGTGAAAGTGGCATGCAATACAGATGGGAATTTCTGTTCCAGTGTTGGTTTGCTAAGATAGCGGAACAAATGATAGATGCAGATTGGGCCATAGTTCCCCTATAAGGCCTTTGTAACTGGCTCTGGGTTTCAGTTGTATCCCCAGTGTTGTGAGTTGTTCTCATAACTTGTCTGGCTGTGCCCTTCACTATGGTCTTCCTTGACCCCCCCCCTTTTGCTTTTCTGCAGCTGTCTTTCTACCTCAGTTTTCCCCACCCCATTTTGTCCATGTGGTGCATTGGAGACAAGTCATTACAGAATTCTGTAGTTGTATCCTTCCTGCCGCCACTGTGCCTTGGTTTCTTCTACAATGCACAGACTTATTCTCATTATTTCCTATATTTAACTATGTTGAATTTTCCTTGCCATTTTCTCAGACCATATGCATTTTCAGTTTACAGTTAAATGAGCCCCAGAAAAATAGCATTTTCATGGTAAATGTCACCTTTATTTCTAAAGGGAAGATCACAGATGCATTGGGAAAGTAGTCACTGTGTTTTTTTTGCATATTATTTTATTTGTAGCAAAGAATATGATTTAAAATGGATTAATAATTGAATCCTACAAACTATTTTGGATTAGATCCAAAGTTTTTCCTACAATACCTTCCCCCCCCCCCCAAACAGCCCATTGTGACCCCCTCCCAAAAGCCAGTGATATGGTTCAGGGGAGCCTTTGGATATAATATAGTCAGTCAGTCAACCTTTATTGGCATAGATAAAATACAACATTGATCACATTTTAAGATGCATATAAAATATGTAAAAGAGAAAATACTATTTTTGCATATTCCTTTGTCTAGAGTCTGGATTGAAGAGAAGGAATCAGGCAAAATCCCCTCATCTTCATTTTCTGTCCACGGACCTTTTGCTACTGCAAGGAACACCGCAGGAGGATCCCAAACTTATGTTGTTGTTGCAATTTATAATCCCGAATGCAGCTGGATATTTACAAACACATAGCCCTCAATAGCTTACCTTTCCCTAACTTTGTGGTGGTATTGGACTATTTTTAAGAGTGTAAGAAGAGCTTTGATGGATCATAGTGGTCTATATAGTCCTGCATCCTATTTCACACAGCAAATAATCAGATGAAAGGACAACAAACATGGCACAAAGGTGTTGCCTACTAATAGTAGCAGTAATCAAAGACTTACAGCCTCGGAATATGGAAGCTGCCTTTAGTCAGCATGACTAGTAGCCACTGAAAGGCCTATCCATTAATCTGTCTAATCCATCTTTAAAACTGTCTATTATGCCCATCCTGAATGGACTGCCCATAAACTTCACTGAATATAACCAAATATTATTAGTTATGTTACAATACTTGTTAAATATTGCACTGGATAAAATGCAAGGGAATACTCTCTATCAGCTTCAAAATGTTTTTGAAATAGACTGCAATCCTATGCATTTTCTTACAATCCCATTTCAATTATGATCTATAGAATTAAGTGGGATTTATTTCAAAGTAAATATACATAAGCTCATACAACACAAATTTTAAAAGTAGAAATATTGATCTGTTACTGCCAATCTCTTCCTCTCCCACCTCCACCCCAAGAAAAATGAACTTTAAAGAAAGTGAAAAGAAAATGAGGCTAAAAGTTTCTGTTGGCCTGAACTAGTTGCTCCTCATATGAGACTCCCCCCCCCCCGCTTATATTTTTGGTTTTCATCAGAATCTGCACAGCTAAGTATAGATTGATTTGTGAGAATTTTTCATTGTTACTACATATAATGGATTAACTAGTGAACAGCCTTGTCATTTCAAAAATGATGGATTAAGGGGCAGGCCTGGAAAGCTAGAAATTATTAAATGGATCATTGGGTTGGACCTCTGCTCCTTAATCAGCAATTTCTCCTGGAAGACAGTAGGTGTTTTGCTGACAGTGAGTCAGAGAGCCAGATGTTCAGACCAGTCCTTTGGATGGCTAACTTACTTTTTTGTGTGTGGGATTTATTCACTTAAGTGTCACAGAAATAAAGGCTGCTTGTCTTCATCTCTTTCTTGCGCTTTCCCAAGAAAAAGAGAAGGTGCTGAGATGTGAAGCAGATTGTTACAGTGACCTAAAACTAAAGAGCATGTTAGGGATTGTAAATATGTAGTTAACGTCTCTGCACAAAGCACTCCTTGAAGATTAAATTTGAAAAATATGATCTGAAAGTTTGATGTGTAGCCAAAGAATTAGCTGGTAATAGGGCCTGGAATTGCGTTCTGCTTAGGTCAACACTCACTACACATGAAAAACTAATAAGTGCAGCAATTTTTGAAATGAATGACAGTGGTTAAATTCCAGCACAGCATTATCCTCATTTCGAGGAAAGGAATACTCTTTGTATTAGCCATTTCAATTGTTTAAGTCATCATTGTTCATCATCCTGTTGACTAGTTGATGGTAAATGCATAATGAAAAGGAACATAGATATAAAGAAGGCATAAAAAGGAACCAGTTAGTAATGATGCCTCATCTTATTCCTTGGATTTGGTTGTCTTCATTTTCAATATCTGCACACTCAGCTTCATGTGTGGCCTCACCCTTACTTTTGTGTAGGCACAAATATCTCTCCAAATGTCTGATATTTCATCCAAAAAATAGCATTTTCTTAGGTGAATTTGTTTTAAATGTGGAAGTGCAATACCCATGTAGTATCACACAAGACTTATTGTCAGAAAAATGGACTGAGTAGGATGTTCCTTGCACAACTTGTACCATACAAAGCAACAGATGTTTCTTTAAAAATACATGAAATAACCAATTTCTGTGTTCATGTAAAGTGAACAACTTCTACTGATTGCTGTGGAGGGGTGAAGCTGCAATCTGCTAAAAGAAGATTCTAGAGACTATAGCAGTTCCCCATTTCATATATTATGTCAAAAAGAGAGGAAGAGGACAAAAGAGAGAAAAGATACAGTATTTTCCTTCTCTAACTTCTTGGTTGTGAAAAGTATATTGAATGGTTAAATAAGAAAAATTCTTTTCTTATACAAGCCAGAAATGGGCCTGTGTTTTAGAATTTGGCTTCCCACTTCCAAATTTTCTTGAGGATGATTGATAATTGGTTGTTTCTCTGCAGTGGATTAGAGCAACATCATGCACAGTGCAATCTTAAACGGAGTTTCAGTCTTCTAAATCCACTGAAGTCAGTGATTTAAAAGGGTTTCAGTTCTTATGATGCCATGGTCAGTTTCTCTGAAGACTTAGAATAGACAACATTTCAGCTACTAATAGAATACCCAGTGAGCATTCTGTTAAATAAAATAAACTGAGAAAATATTGGGAATTTTGGTAAAACAGAAAAGTGTTATATTATTACCAAATTAATTTCAAGATATTTTCAAGTTTGCTTTCAAATATAGCACCAGTTTGAATGCATGAAGCTACTTTACACTTAATAAGACCATTGGTCCATCAAGGTCAGTCTTGTTTACTCAGACTAGCAGTAGCTGTCTAGAGTATCAGACTGAGATCTTTCACATCACCTGCTCCCTGATCCTTTCAGCTGGAGATACCAGGGATTGAACCTAGGACTTTCTACATGTCAAGCAAGATTTAACCTAGGACTTTCTACATGCCATGGGAGCCTACTGATTGTGTAAGTTTTTCAGTAGGGACTCTCAGGCACTCACTGGTTTGTTTCACATCTCACTTGCCCATTGTGAGCAGGAAGCCTATTGTTTGGTGGAAAATTCTGGTTGCTCACAAGCAATGTGAGCCTCTACTCCAGTTTGTTTTCTGCATGTAAATTCTGTCACCTGTCTCTACTGTTTCATCACCCTCCACCATCAATTGTTTAAATGAAATGCGCAAAAACAGGAATAAGCACTGTACAATTAACATTAATGACTGCCAACCTGTAGGATCTACAGCAGCTTATACATGCACCTAGCCCCATGAAGGCCATAAATGCCATAAATGAAACCCCATGGCATTTATTTAGCTCATGCAACCACCTTTTGTATGTGTGTGGTTGGAGAAAGATTTCACATATTGTTTTGGTGCAGCAATGGCTTCAAGGCAAAAGGAAATGAAGGTGAACTGAGCTGTGTGAAGAAATGTATTTTTCCCTTAGAGGTTTGAAATAAGCACAACCTTTACTCTGAGTTTTAAAAGTTTTTTTCTCTCTCTCTCTGGACAGAGAACAGGCAGGAGGAGGGAAGTCAGTTCAATTGCTTTCCAGACTTACCTTAGCCCACCTTCATACAAATGTTAATACGTCTAGACAATGGGATGGTCAAGCTTCCCCCCTCCAAGCAGGGAACAAACATTTGGAGATATCAAATGCTAGAGAAGCTCAAAAAAAGGACATTCTGGAGATTTCAGGAAGAGCTTCACTGACCTGGCCTGACCAGGTCAATGGATGGGGAAACAGATATGATAAAAACTTGCAGCAAGGAGGAGGGCTCTTTTTCTTTGAGTGCTGTGTCCATGAGAAGGGACAGAAACTGAGGAGGCAGCCATTTTAACCATATGTTGTCCTAAAGAGCTGGAGAAAACTTCAAGGTAATGGTAACTCAGTAGAGAATTGTAACTTTCTAAGCTAAGGAGCCTGTCTTATATTTTAACATCTGATAGGGCATATATAAAGAGAGGAACAGAGGAACTGCATTTTCCCTATTTATTTTGAACACCTTGCTCAATCTGGTGCTGTGCTAAAAGTATGCTTGTGAACGTTTTCTTTTGAATATATACTTTTAATACATTAATGTATATACTTTTAATATATACTTTTAAATATATATTTTATACTTTATAACTGTTAGTAGTGGTTCTCTGTACTACATAGACCACTGCCGTCTCAGACATGTTATTTTAAATGGAGTGCCTGGGTGAAGGCAGGCAGTTGGCAAGTGGCTATTTCTCCAGGGGTGCACAAGGCAGTAAACTGTCCCCGTGGTGACCAGATGCTGGGCAGCAGGAGAAACAGAGGCAAGGCCTCAGAACTTCAAAGGGAAGCAGGGAGTCCTGAGCCTCCTGGTGGGCAATTCCTACAAAGGTCAGATGGTGGAGGTAGACTACCCGAGAGAGCAAGAAAAGCCTCTCCAGGTGTTGAGAAAAACCTTGGAGGGTAGGGCAGAATAGGGCCTGCAGGCCAGAGCAGACCCATTCCACCACAGCTGATCCAAGGGTTGGCTTGCAAGTGACAAAAAACATGTTTGCTGTGAATTTCTCAGTATCAGGTACAACAGGAAAAAAGCTCTTTCTGACCTCCTTCTCAGGATCCATATAGACAAAAACCATATGGGACTGGGTTGTGGTGAAGAAGGCAATTTTATAACATTTCCACTATTTCATCTAGCATCAGCCCACAGGCTGGATGGATCCGTCCGTCCGTCCATCCATCCATCCATCCATCCATCTCTTGCATTGTTATAATTGTTGGAATGAGCAAGTGAGTATCCCTGGACACTGGGAGGGGCTACATCACTCTAAATGGGTATAAGTGTCATCTCCTTGAATGGAATGCCTCTCTTTGTTCTTAACCTGGGAGCTGCTCCCTGAGCCCTCTTTCTGGCACTTTGTTCTCTCACATGCTTCACATGGCTCTTCATGGAGTCACACATCCCTAGAGGTCTCTCCTGTAGAAACAATGGCCTCATATTTTCATATATGTGACACTGGATTATCTGGTCATTTATAATAGGGAAAGTATTCTTTAGATTAGGCTTTTTTCTCTCCTTTCGACTGCAACCTGAATGTGAATTGAATCTACTTAAATAAAGAAACTTATAAGTTTTACTTTTTCAGTACACTTCTTGGGAGATTTATTTACTACATGCAATATCACACTTTTAAGACTAAGCAAAATCTATATTAAGCAAATATCCCAATAATAATGACCCCAGATTCCAAGCTTGATTTACTTGGAATCATGTTTTTCTGGCCCTGTTGTAAAGTTATTTTTCTCTTACATCATTTTACAGTTGGTAGCAAGATATATTTGTAGAATGTGGAAGCAGATATTTTGACAGGTTCAGTTGCCTGTTGAAATCAATCATCTGCGATTTCACACTAAAATCAATATCTTACTGGCCTGTCTTAAATAGGACCCAGAAAATGCCATGTATTATCAAGAATCTATAGCTGTACAGGAAAATAGATACAATGGGCATAATGTCTTGCATTATCCATTTCTCATAAGCCCTCGAGATATGTTTGCACTCGATTATACCACAGGAACTTATTGCAGCAGGAGCAGAAGGAGGAGTAGAACCAGGATGATAAAAGCCATACTGTTATTAAAGGGCTCTAACAAAAGATTGGGACATTGAGATCTCTTTAGTGGTCAATACCACAGAAAAAAATCCCTGTGCCCCATTATATGAAAGCACCACAAGGCAGCCCCAAATCACCCTGAGTCTAAATTTGATAATTAAAAGTATAAATTGTTCACTTACTCAGAAATGTATGAAATTTGCAATAGCAATTTACATGCTAATCAGGGCTTTTTTGTAGAAAAAGCCCAGCAGGAACTCATTAGCATAATAGGCCACACCCAACAGCAGAAATGCATTACCATATAAGGCCACACCCCTGACAGCACAGCTCCCTCTCAGGATCAGCTTCCCCAGGTGCCCTGTGGCTTGTGGGACTCATGGGGAATCCAAGGGAAGGAAGGCAGTTTCTGGATTGGCTTGCAGGGCACCTGAGGAACCCAAAGAGGGGAGGGAGTTTAAACTGCCTTCCCTCCCTGGATGGGCTTGGCATCCCCAGGTGCCCCGTGGCTTGTGAGGCGCCTGGGGAATCTGGGGGGGGGGGGGGGAGGCAGTTTAAACTGCCTTCCCTCCCTGGATCAGCTTGGCTTTCCCAGGATCCTGCAGTTTGTGAGGCACCCCAGGGAACCCGGGGGGGGGGGGGAGCTGTAAACATGGCCAACTCAGAAGCCAGCTGGAACTCTGTTCCTGTGCATTCCTGCCCAAAAATAGCCCTGATGGTAAGTATCCAAGTTCACACAGAATAATCAATAAAATTGAACCCAAATAATTTTCAAGCACCCTTTCGATCGGCTTCCAGTGCATCAGAGATTTTGGACCCCATACTGAGTTCCCAAATCAGATTAAACAAGTTGTTAACATTTCATTTCCCACACTGTCACTTTTGTCATTCATTTTTCTCCCTATTGCTTTGGGTCCTCCCCCCTTTTCACATGTGTTTTGTTCCCTCTGGGACTACTAGAGAGAGTAAAACACATTAGCGGGGGGGGGGGGACCCTGAAGCAATAGGAACAAACGAGTGACAAAAATAACAGTACAGAAGTATGTAGTCTAACCAGATCTTTCTTTCCTGTTCCCTCTCACTGAACCTGAGTCATAAGGGGGAAAAAAACCAGACTAGGTTTTGCTCCCAAACCCTGTTTTACCCCAAACCCAGTAAACAAAACAGATTTATGAAGAACACGGCTGATTTATAGACCTGCAGAGGTCCCTCCTCTCCCCAAACCCTGCTCTTCCTAAACTGCATTCACAAAATCTCTAGGAATTTCCCTACCCAGAATTGACAGCCTTACTCTTTAGCTCTGTTCTCTGTGCCCCTGCCTTCAGGAGCCAAAGTTCACAGCGACTCAGCAGTCCAGGCCAAAGACCACCAAGCCTTCCAAATAGAGCCTTTGACTCTGGCCGTCTGGCCAACTGCCCTACCCATGTCTCCATTCCTACCCGCCTGGCAAAGAATCACATCAGACAGATGGGGTCTTTCAGTTATCACAGAAGGCTACCATATAGAGTTCAGGTACCAACAGACTCTTATTTCATCTCCACCCCCAGTTCCATCACTCTCCTGGACGAAATTGGAAACCTACTTCTAAAGGATGCCATAGAACCGGTTCCTCGCTCCCAGTTTTTCCTAGGTTTTTACTCCCATTACTTTATGGTCCCCCCAAAAAAGGAGGTCTCTGTTGAATCATGGACCTTTGCAATCTCAACACATTCATCACTTACAGGAAATTCCGAATGACTACTCTTCAGAGCATCCTACCACTGCTCAAACCCAACACATGGATGGTGACACTAGATCTGAAGAACGCATACTTTCATGTCACCATCCATCCGAACCACAGGCGATTCGTCAGATTCGCAATAGAACAAAACCATTTCCAATACAAAGCCCTTCCGTTTGGCCTCTCCACCACTCTCTGCGTATTCACCAAACTCATGGTAGTCATAGCAGCACATCTTTGTCTTCAAGGTGTACGGATCTTCCCGTACATCGACAACTGGCTTCTTGTGGCAGACTCTATAGCCATACTGCAAAGTCACATCTCACTCACACTACAGACCCTTGAGTCGCTGGGCCTCATGGTCAACCTCAAAAAGTCAATGCTCAACCCTTCCAGACGAGTCTAATTCATAGGAGCCATACTGGACTCTCAAACCTGCAGGGCATTCCTCCCCCCCAAGCGGGCCGAGGACATCATGACCATGATACAGTCCTTGCAGAGCAGAGAGGAGGCAACTGCGAAACAACTACAATGCCTCCTGGGCCTGATGGCGGCAACTACAACTGTCATTCCCTTTGCCAGACTGCATATGAAACCATTGCAACTGTGGTTTCTATGACGTTTCCGCCCACAGCTCCATTGTCAGTCAAAGTGCTTCCATCTCTCCAAGTCAATACTACATGCCCTCACTTGGTGGCTGGAACCCCAGAATATCCTAGTGGGAGCACCTTTCCATCCTCCCATCCCATCTACGACCCTCACCATAGATGCTTCCCTATGGGATTGGGGTGCGTATCTCATGGGTCTCTGTGTAGGGTACAAGTGGGAACCTCATGTAGTTGCAAATCATATAAACTTCCTAGAACTACTGGCAGTCAAATTTGCAGTCCGATTGTTCCGTCACCTCCTATCAGGCAAGACAGTGCCTGTCCTCACAGACAACACAATCACCATGTGCTATATCAACCATCAAGGTGGAACGGTGTCCAGAGGGTTGTATCACCTTGCATTAGAACTATGGAACAAATGTCTCTCTGGGAATATATTCCTTGTGGTGACTCACCTCCCGGGCTCCCTGAATGTTCAGGCAGACTTCTTGAGCAGAGGGGGAGCATCACTCCACGAATGGGAGATCAGTTGGGAATACCTTCAACTTATGGGGCTATCCTACGATAGATGCCTTTGCTTCCAGAGACAATGCAAAATGTCCTCCCTTCTGTTCCAGGGCGGGTTGAGACCCTTCCTCGCTCAGAGATGGCCTCCTCCTTCCTTGGACAAATCAGCATGTCTACCTATTCCCACCGATTCCCCTGATCACCAGGGTGATCAACAAAATACTGATGGACAAAATACTGGTGCATTCTAATTACCCTGTGGTGGCCCAGACAGCACTGGTTTTCCAGCCTCCTACTTCTAGCCAGAGGCTCATTTCTACATCTTCCGATGGTGCCTGATCTCCTTTGGGCACACTGGGGCAAGGTGCTTCACCACGACATACCTCACTTGAAATTAACAGCATGGCAGATACTGCCCTGAGACTGAATGAGCGAATAGAGCACGTGCTTCTGAATTGTAGGAAACCTTCCACATGCAGGTCCTATGATGCTAAATGGAAAAAGTTTCTGTCCTATCTGGGTTCAGGAGACACACCTATTCTTCCAACAAACCTAGACAACATTTTTGGTTTTCTACTCTCCTGTACAGACCTACCTCACAGGGTGTCTGTTGTGGGGAGGGGAAGGGAAAGGAGTTTGTGAGCCGCTCTGAGACTCCAAGTGAATGAAAGGCGGGGTATAAATCCAATCTCTTCTTCTTCTTCTTCTTCTTCTTCTTCTTCTAAGGATAGAGGCCTCAGTTACACCTCTCTTAGGGTGTACTTAGCTGCTATTTCTGCTAATCACCCGGAGATAGAAGGCCACTCAGTGTTCTCTCACCTGAGATCAAAGCAGTTCTTGAAAGGCCTCAACTGACTTTTTCCACCTACACGTACCCCAACTCCAGCTTGGGATCTACCTTTAGTATTGGCTAAGTTAGCAAGCAAACCCTTTGAACCTCTGGCCACGTGCAGTCCAGTTGTTATCCTGGAAGGTAGCATTTCTAGTGGCCATTACATCAACTAAACAAGTGAGTGAACTGTCAGCACTGCGCTGCAACCCGCCCTACCTAGTCTTCCACCAGGATGCAGTCACTTTAGCCCCGGATATATCATTTCTACCCAAGGTGGTGTCGGACTTTCATGTCAGAGCCAACATCACTTTGCCGTTTTTTTCCCAACTCCTCAGAATGCAGAGGAGCGTTGTTTGCATGCTCTAGACGTTAAGAGAGCACTCCTGTTTTATTTGGAGAGGACCCACTCATTCCGTAAATCTCTGGCTCTCTTTGTCTCCCATGCCCTACCTCAGCAGGGACAAAAGCTGTTGTCCCAGAGACTGTCCAGGTGGATAGTGGAGATGATTAAGCTGTGTTACCTATTGGCAAAGCGGCCAATGCCTGGTCCCCTTCGGGCACACTTGGGCACTGGCCACCTCTACGGCATTCCTTAAGGGAATGCTGCTACCTGGGCTTCTCCTCACACGTTTGTGAGATACTACGCCCTGGATGTCCGTCTTCATCAGCGTTCTGTGGTGGGACGTGCAGTGTTGCAAGCGGTGCAGGCTTAAGACCTCCAGTACCCTCCTCCAGGTATGTGGTGTTTTTTTCTATTGCTTGTTATTCTCCCAGAGGTGTGATGCACAGAGACCATGAAGAAGATATACAGGTTGCTTACCTATAATTGGAGATCTTCGAGTGGTCATCTGTGCATTCACACCACCCGCCCTCCTTCCCCCCTGCTGTCGGTCTTTCCTATTACTCAAAGGCTGCTAGCAGCGGTCAGAAGGAACGGGTGGGATTTTCGTGCCCCTCCCTTGGTCATGCGCAGTGGGGCCATGCACGTGACTGGGGAACGGGCACGAAAATCCCTTTCACTTTAGGAAATACCGATCGGGGTTGGCGCAGGTGCACTATATACCCAGAGGTGTGAATGCACAGATGACCACTCGAAGATTTCCAATTACAGGTAAGCAACCTGTATTTCTTGTTTAAATAGTCTGAAGTTATATGTGGCAAATTATTCTTCTCTAAAGAAATTAGGAAGGATAGATCTAACAATTTATCCATTAACAAAAGAAGTAAATATAGGCATATCATGTCCTTTACAAAGAACTTGGATACAAAATAATTGAAATATACCAATTTTTTTAAAACTCAGAAGATAATACTTCAATCATTAAGCTCAAAATCAAAAGAAAGAACAGAAAGATGTGAAAAATTAAAGCAACAAAATGAACAGCAGAACCATGATGATGTCACTTTCCCTAAAAATGCTGTCTCTGTGATCATGGATTTATATCCTTAAAGGTTTCCATAAGAAAGGCATTAGGAATTTCCCCTTCCAGCTCATCTATTTCTTTTCTCTTTTGTTGCTGTCATTTATTTTGCATCACTGGCAGTGAAATCCTTAAGAGTTACATCCATGTAATGCCATTGCCTTCAGTGGTTTAGAAGGGTGTAATTTTATTTTGGATTGCAGTGTTAATGTGGTCCCAAGAATGATTTAGTATTTGCAATGCATTGGCATGTTTGGGCGATGGAGTGAGAGTGGCTTATGGGTGATGGGCTGTCACATGGTGCTATAAGGTACTCCATAGCTGCAATCATAGAATTCCTGGTGAAAGTTAATATTAATCTATTACATCATACATGTTTCCTTAGAGACTTGTGAAAGTCATTGTAATCAGTAGCAATCATTCAAGTCCACAGTTATATTTCTTGATCCATAAGATAACTGCTTCTGTTTTTTTTTCTGTTTTCTGATGAGTGTCAGCTGCATAATGTAGCAGTTTTGTTTGTAATAAAAAGACCAAGGTAAGAAAAATAGTGTAAATATTCCCTTAGGGCAAACATTTTCAACCAGCCAACAGTTTCTTGTTCCTTTCTCTTTAACATTACTAGGGGTGTGCCAATAACAGTATTTTCTGATATTCCTGAATCCTGATACTGGTACGGTCTTTGGATTCAGGATTTTTCAGAAATCCCGAATTTCTTTGGTTATATTATATCCTGTGGGGACCATAATAGTCAATGGTCTCCATAGGGTATAATGGAGAATCAATCTGAGGGTATCTGGAGCTCTGGGGGTGCTGTTTTTTGAGGTGCTGCTGGTTCCTCTCCTCAAACCCATCCCCCAAGTTTAAAAAAAAATGGACCAGGGGATCCAATTCTATGGGGCCCCCAAAAAGGTGCTCCATCCTCCATTGGTTTCAATGCATACCCCTAAGCACTACTTTCTCTGGCTAATCTATGGCTACTATTAGCACTGAAGCAGAACTTCTGCACTTTGTAAATCAGTTAGTGAACTGCTTTCAAAAATGAGAGAAAAATCCTAGCAGGGAAGTCCTAAACACCTTAAGGTCATGTTACTATGGCATAGTCTACACTGATCTCTGATAACATGTGTTTTCACCTTGCCTATATAGTAGCCTAGAATTAAAATCTTCCCCAGGTTTTTTTATTTTTTTGTCACAAGTACATGTGCAATACTGGCTTGTGGTTTTAAACAGTCAGTCATAAACCTATACAGGAATTCTGACTTATGTTTATATGCTTAGCTTTGGTTTATATCACATTGTAGAATCTCATCACCGAGACAGTTAATAAATCAAAATCAGATGCAGCAGACATTTGATTTCATAGGTTGTCATGCAAGGTAATTTATTAAATTAGAAGAGGTTGGGTAAATGAAACTGCCTTATATAATATTGCCATAGGATTGTGAAACTATCTACTGTTACTCAGAAGTAAAGTCTATTGAATTAAACAGAACTTACCTTTGAGTACACTTGCCTAGGTTTGGGCTATAGCATGTTCTCCCCCCAAAAAAATACTTTTCAAGAAGTGCAGAGGCATGACTTTCTAGAACTAAATAACTGTGATGAAGTTAAATTTGCATTAACATTAGGTTGATTTTACAAACATGGAATTAAGATATTTGAGCTAGACTGCAGCAAGGCTAAAGAATGAGGAAAGCCAAAGGCAAATTAAATATGTTATGGACCAAATTTAATGGCTATGAGAATATATATGAGGTGGGGTTACATTCTGTTCTCTTTCTAACTGAATAAGTTCAGAGAAACACTTGTAATGGTTTCTCTTCTCCCAGTAGCTTGATGTGCCTCCCCCAAAGCCATCTGAAGGTTCAGAGACCCTCCAGAGCAATATGCTGTGAGGAACAAGGGAGCTGCATGAAGAATACAAATTTGGTAGTAATTGCCCTTTCTCACTTTCCTGTGGGTAGAATTTGAATTCATAGAGCTTTCTTGTCCAGTCTGCCTTCTTGCTGCAACCCCTAGTCTTAGAGGACATATTGTTCTGAAGGGTCCTATAAATGGAAACTTCTGTAGAGTTATAGGGGGAAGGGCAAGCAGAGAAAAATCACTTCTGTTCATCCATTTTCAGAAGCATTGAATCCAACTAATTTGAAATAACCAACTGGATCTTGGTAACATCCCTCATGCGAAGACATCTCATAGGGGTGACATCATCACATCGGCGACATCATGTGGCGATGCTCTGCTTTTGGGGCAAAACTCTATGGTTTGAGCCCCATTTTAACCATAGAGATTGCCCAAAATGCAGAGCATCGCTGTGCAATGTTGCTGACACGATGTAGCTGACATAATGATGTCACTTTTGCATGATATCATCATGTTGGGGACATCACCACCCACTCTCAACCCCCCCCCCATCCCCCAGCCAGCATGATGATTGCACCTGGTAACCCCACCTGGGAGGAAGGGGATGGAGGCCAGCAGAAAACAGCCCGAGGCTGGGCCAGGCCTGCAGGTGTGAGCACTGGAGGCACAGGACATGCTGAGAGGAGGGGCAGATCAAGGAAGAGATGCCGCTGTCCCTCTTAGGCATAATAATGCCTAAGGCACCAGCCATCACAGGTGTACAGGAGGGAGGACAGACACAGGGCTCCATAGTTGGCACCTCATTGTCATGATGCCCTGACAATCAGGAAGGTCTTGCCTTGCATAGGGGAGTGGAGGAGCCTTGGGTTGCCCCTCCCCCAGGGAAGCCTATTAAGGCCAGTTTGAGGGAATACCAGAGGAAAAGCCAGGCCTCTTCCCAGGCATGCGTGGGCGAGTCCTGGAGGAAGCAGAGGAAAGGCAACAGGGTGAGTGGAACTCCCCCTTCCCTTCATGCATGTATGAGGCACTCCTGAAGACTCTGCCTGGGAGAAAAGCAACCTTGGAGGGTGCAGTAGCACTGGACTCGGTCCCAGAACCTCCAGAAGTGGCCAATTATCCATCACTCAACCAATGACATTCTAAAGCCACCATTGGTATGACACAGCAGCAGCTAGCTAATATATTAAGAGTGACTGAGTGGGGGCGGGGGGGGAATAAGTTAAAAGTGCAATTTAAAAAGCTGAAATCCACTTTCTGCCCCTTTTGGTCAAAAAGTGTAATGTAAACCAAATAGATGAATAATCTTGGGGAAAGCTTCTGGGGCAAAAGATTGGCTTCAGAGCATATTCTTCCAACTGCTGGCTCTTCACCCAATTCCTTTTCATGACTCCTAATTTGTATACTCTCATTATTCTATCCATTTAGCTTATGTTCACCAAAGTATCTACTGTAGGGACCTAACAGGGCCATTCTCAGCAGAGTTATACCCTTCTAAGTCCATTGAAGTCAATGCTTAAGATGGCACTGAAGATGGCCAGAGAAATCAGGTATATTTAGGCAAATTAATTCTACCAAAGCTAAGATTGTATTTTATAAATTAAAGAAGCAGCAAGAACAGTTTTTATTTTAATTCATAATGTATCCCTTTTTGCTGCTGAAGCAAGAAGGCATAGTAATTTCCCTATAAAACCTGATCAATATTTAGATATTTAGCAGTCTTTATAGTGCCATAAAATGGGTTTGAATAAAAAGTTGAGAAATAAAAAATAGCAAACAAGGACTGTCACAACAATTACATGGTTGCTGACTCCTCGCTGCTGGTACACACCTCGAACTACTAAAAAGTGGAGTCTGCAAAGAATACAGATCAGCTTTAGATTGGTTGCCCCCCCCCCCCAATCATTAACAATTCTCATGTAAATAAGAACTAATTTACAGACTGGGAATACACTTGTCAAATTCTTGACCTTGGAGCAGTTCCACCAAATTGAGAGTAAGTAGGTTGACCAGAAACAGAGGTCGGAAGAGAAATTTGCTTTATATATGCATTGATTTTGCTTTGAAGGGCATGGGACTTGGCTGAGTCTGACTTGCATTTCACCTTTGTTTGATTTCCATAAAGTGCTAATTTGCAGTGTGATTGGGCCCTGTGGATGTAAAGAACCAGCACATACACAAAGCAGGATGCTTTGGTTATTTCACATGCTGGTGCTACTCCTCTCTGCGGTGGAATGACGGCAAGGGTTGTAACCATATCATTACCTGCTCCCAGCAAAATTCTTGCTTGCTTAAATTGGAGCAATGTGAGATTGGATCGTGCCAGGCTTCAAAGACAATGTCTGACTCAAGGCAATGATTTATTGTAGCTGTATTCCACCTTTCCTCCAAGGATCTCAAAGCAAGCTACATTGGGATCCTAGGTTGTCTCTCTTCCCAGCACTGGCCAGACTCATGCTTGCTTAGCCTTATCAAGACTGCTGTCAGGAGGGCTATCAGACCATGGCTGAGGCCCAGGGTTTAGGAGGATTAAGCTGGATTCATGGACCAGTACTCATATAACAATTTCACTATGTAGGTATACACTAACGTAGGAATAAAAACAAGGGCTTGCACCCAAATGATCAATCATCTGTGAAGATCATGTAGGTATTTTTTTCAGGGTGTACACTCATTGAAAACCACCACTGGGAGCAGATGCCCATGTTTAAAGAGACAAAATATACATAAGAGTGATCTTCAAATTAGGGGTGAGTAGCTTTTGTTCTTTATCGTTCTCTGCTTCGCCTTGCTCCCCACCCTTCTTAAATATTGGTTTATACAATTAATTCCAGTATTGAAACATACACTGTTTGCTGAGTTATTTCAATTAATTCACACTATTCCCCTTCCAGATGTGACCAATGCACATGCTCACATTGCTAAAATATTGCAAAAAGGCAACTTCAGTGAGCATGTAGAAATGATTGCATCAAGTTTCTTTTTGTTTATGGATGCTTATGAGCATCAGTAATACAGCACATAAAAATATTTAAACTCAGCCATACCTACGATGATACCTACATTGCCTTTTTGGAAGTGTTGAATCAGTGTGCACATGCACACTGGCACTGTGAAAGAAAGAAAAACACATGAAGGGACTGAACTGTTTAACAAACTGTGTGCAGCTTGGAAATAAAATAGCATAACAGAGGAACCCTAATGCACTGAAAACAAGACCAAGTTAATGCAGAACCACCAAGTTCTGAATTTGTAGAAAGGCAGATCTGGGACTTCAGATCTCTCCTGTCTTGGATGGGGTTATATTCCCTGTGAAAAGCCCGGTTGACAGTTTGGGAGTGCTGCCTTGCAGTCATTTTTGAAAACCAGATGGCTGTGGTGGCTCAAAGTGCTTTTGCCTAGCTTCAGCTGGGGCATCAACTCCCTTCTGTTCCTAGGTCAGTCAGATCTAGCCATGGCAATCAATGTGTTAGTTATATCTAGACTGGACTACTGCAATGGACTCTACTTAGGGCTGCCCTTGAAGAGTTTTTGGAGGCTGCAGCTAGTGCAAAATGCTGCAGCTATACTGCTGGTCAGGACCAGCTATTGAGACCATGTGACATTGATATTACAGCAATTACATAGGCTACCAATCCACTCCTGAGCCCAATTCAAGGTGTTGTTTTTGACCTTTTTAGCCCTACATGGCTTGGGGCTTGAAGAACCATATTCTCCCATATGTTCCTATCTGGGAATTAAGACCACAGGGAGAGGCCCTCCTGACTGTACCTCAGTCAAAGAAGCTTGTTTGGTGGGTACACACAAGAGAGGGCCTTTTCAGTGGCAGCCCCATGATTTTGGAACAACCTCCGCAGGGAGGTGTGCCTGGCCCTGTCACCTTTGATCTTTAAGAGGCAGTTGAAGATGGTTTTATTTATAACCACATTTACTAGCAGTCCTTAGTTGTGATTTTAAATTTTTGTTTTTATGTTTTCTAATGTATTTTATTTTATGTATTTTATCAGTGGGTGTAGTCACACAAGCAGTTTGGCCTGACATAGCCACCCCTCCCCTCCGGATCAAAATGGGGCAATCAAATGCGCACATCTGGCTCCCATGCCCCAGTTGTCCCTACCTCATGCTAAAACAACTCCCACGTGGATTAAATCGCCACTGGCAAATTCCAGTGACTACCTCGATGAGGCACTTACATGGCGGGTTTCCAGGTGTCTGATTACCTGGACATGCCATGGAAATCATGAGCAGTGTGATCGTGCCTCTCCATTTCCGGTGTGTCCCTTTGTTTTTTCTCCAACCCCACTCTGAGGTGTGCTTCAGTGCCCCCATTGGCTGCCTGTAGCGCTCCTGTGTGGAAGCACATGTGCACATGCAAAGCCTGGTGTTTGGGTGAGGAAGCAGGGACAAGGGAACCTAAAGATGCTGCAGGCAAACTCTAATGCCAAGTGGGAGAACCACAGAATGCTTATCATCTGATTCCCTAGTCACAGACTGCTCTGCTAAATGAGGAGGGGACTGCAACTGGACACCCTGGACAGTGGGGCAATATCTAGGGGGGGGATGTAGATGTATCAGGGTGAAGGATTTCTCAGTACTATACAGGGTCTGACTCAACTTCCTGACAGGAGCACATCTGCCCTTGTCCATTTCTGCGCATATGCAGCCGAACTTAGAAAAAAATCATTCAGGTCCATGGTTGCAGTGCACTGCTGATGTGAATGACTGACCATGGGCCCTTGGCACTATGATGTCAGCTTAGCAGCTGCTGTGTGATTGACACAAAGTGTCCCAAACTCAAGGGGCTTATTTAGAGCCAAATACACTGCTGTGGCAACCTGCCCATCTGACTGCACACCATATTGTAACATTCCTTGAGCTCCATAAGGAAGAAAGGTTGCTAATAAGGAGTTTAATAAATACCGAAAAGTAAAAAAAAAAATCTGGAGGAAAATTTGCACAAGGAGAATTTTAGAAATACCCCAGTTTGGAAAATGATGCTGTTCTGAAGAGATATTGGCATAGAGCCAGTAATATGCGAGCAGCAACACAAAGGGACTTAGCACAGTTCCACTTGTGCAAGGTCTTGGGGGGTGGGGGTGGGATGGACTCCAAGGGTGATGACCTGCAATTAGCCATACTCTGTATGTTCAAGGGGGAGGCATCCCCAAGGCTCAAAATGAGAAGGGAGTGGGTTGCATCACCAGGATCCTCCTCCTCCCCTCTGTTGAACTCAGGCCCTCTGTGCCTCCTGGGGTGGCCAATGGCTTCCTCCCCAGCCTGTTCTCGGAGCCTCCTTTTTAATCCTTCTGTCTCTCAGGGACCAGTCAAGCCCAGCAGAGCAAAGAAATGCTGAAGGAAGAGGCAAGCAGCGAACCAGACCCTAACTCACAGCCAGGAGCAGAGGTGCTGCAGAAGAAGGCAGTCTCTGAGGGGCCAGACATAGATCCTCAGCCAAGAACCAGCACACTGGCCCCTCAATCCCCCAGGTGGCAACAGTTGTCTGTCAGTTCATTCCTTCCATCCCCAGAGCCTAGGGAACACTGTAGGAGGAAGATGAGGAGAGACCTTCAAGACAGAAGGCGCAGTGCCTGCTTTGCAGCACAGCACCTGCCCAGCAGTGCGGATGAGTGCTTGCAGGTGCAGGGCTCACTACAGGCTGCTGAGCAGTGTGGTGCTTAAAAGCGGCAGAGAAGGGAGTGGCTGTGTCTGTTAGCTGTTGACCTTGCTACCTGTGCTCTGAATTGATCTCTTTGTCTCTGACCCTGTCCTGTACCTTTGTATCTTTGTTCTTCGATTTCCCTCTGGACTTGAAGCTGTGAGTGTTGCCTACTCTGTGCCTGAACCTTGGAACTGCATTTTGATGTGTGGCCCTGGAACTGCTTTACAAACTCTGATGCCTAGAAATTGACTCTGTGTGCCAGCAATCAGGACAGTTTGCTTCCACCCCAATTAACTTTCTTTCGGCAGTGGGATGCATAAAGCTGGCTGCTCCGTCGATTTGGTTACTTGGAATCAGGTGCTTCAGGCTCAGATAATGCAGCTCACCCAAGCCTTGGCTGCATTCCAGCAGCAACAGGCAGCCCCTGCCGCCCCCCTGCCTGGGAAATGCCCAGTGAATCTGCCAGAGGACTTTGCAGGCAATGTGGAAGAATTTCCTGCCTTCCTGGCTCAATGGAAATTATACATAGAACTCTGTGCTCAGGATTTCCCCTATGACAGAGCAAAGATGTGCTTCATTGTGAGCCTCTCAAAGGGGCAGATGGCCAAATGGACCAACCCATTGCGGACTGGCCATTTACCTTTGCTGAATAATTTCACTGACTTTGTAACCCACATAAGTGTGGCATTTGCCAATTCCCTGAAGGCTGCTAATGCTAATTGATGCATTAGGTGCCTCAGCCAAGGGAAGGGAATGGTTGCCACCTAAACAATGGAGTTCCAGCTGCTAGCTTAGGAGCTGGGCTGGAATGAAGCTGCCCTAAGTGACCAGTACCTCGAAGAAAGAAATACTCAATGAGGTGGCCAGAGTGGAGGGGCTTCCAGGCATCAATTGCATTTTGCCTGCGGATTGATGGACAGTTGGAGGGCCAGAAACAGGCAAGGAAGTGGCCTGCCCTCAGCTGGAACTACAGTGACCTCCCCCTGCTCCAGCTGTTGCTTTTGGCTTTGGGAGGCAAACAAAGGCAGAGGGAGAGCCCAAACAGCTGGGAGCTGCCCACCCTCACTTTTCAGTGGAGGAAAAGAGCAGAGGCTGTGCCTTGAATCTCTGCTTGTACTGTGGGGGTGCTTGGCATTATGCCAGTCACTGTCCACAGAAAGAAAACCATCCCTGCATAAGTATCAAACACCAAGCTTCATGTCAACATGGGTCATGTAGCTCAGGTCATGTTGCAGGAACAGATGCTCCCTTCCCCAAGCACTGCACCCAGACATCTTCTGGTCCCAGTAAAGCTGCAGTTGCCAGTTGCATGCTAGTTATTGGTGTATGTGATGATAGATTCAAGAGCCTCCCAGTGTTATATGGATGCCCACCCAGCATCAGTTCCCACTATGTCATAAAGAAACTCTCACCCTAGTGGAGGCTGGTTACTGCATTTTGGACCCATCGATGCAAGAAACCAAACCACTGGTCCTACAATTATAGCCTGACCATGAACAGCTCTGTTTTGATACAGTCTCCATGCCTCAGCTCCCTATTGTGTTTGGGATGCCTTGGTTGGCACTCTGTGATCCTGTCACTAATTGGGCTCAACAGGAATTGTGGCTCAGAGACCTTTGCCCACATGAGTTGTCCCCAGATGTCATGGGGCAGCTACCCATCCAGCCCTGATGGGTCTTCCAGAGAAATACAGTGATTTCTGGAATGTATTTTAGGGAAAAGAAGTGGACTGGCTGCCACCTCATTGACCATATGACTGTGCCATCAACCTAGTGCCTGGATCTCCTTTATCAGCAGGCCAGTTATATTCCCTGTTTGGACCTGAACTAGTGGCATTCCAGGACTTTCTGACCAAAAACCTGCTGAGGAGGTTTATACACCCCTCTGCCTCCCCAACTTCAGTTCCTGCATTGTTCGTGAAAAAGAAAAAAGTAGCTACAGTTGTGCAATAACTATGGGGCGCTCAACAAGTTCACCATCAGAGACCAGTACCCCCTATCTCTTAATCTGGGTGAGAGATGAAATTTTAAAAGCAATGATAGATTGTAGAGCAGACAGAGCACATTATTATCTCAGCCACAAGTCAGAAGGTGGTCCACACACAAGTTGAACTCAGTCCCTTCCAATAAAGCCATCTTAAGCTTACTGACCTTGGAGGATCATGCCAGTTCTAAGTTTCAGCACTCCAGCTCAGCTGGCTTTTGGTCCAGGACATAAGGCATTTTTTGTGAAAATCAAATCTTAACAGAGGAGAGAGTGCATCTTAATAAATCCTCTCAAGACACATGTTCAGGAAAGGGACATTTGAATAAGGTTCTGTTTAGTCCCTCCTACCTTTGAAGTCCCATTTATGCAATGTGCATGGCATAGGAGTCACAACAATTGGACAGGATGCTTCAGATAGCCTCTTGCCTTACTATTCCTCAGTTACACTTTTTAAGAAGTTGAAACTTCCATTGGAGTCTGAAAAACAGTATTGAATCATTGCTTGGGATGGCAATATTTCTACTTTTTATGATTGTAAACATTTCTGTAATGGAGTTAAAATCGTCTGTAATGGAGTTAAAATCCTTTGAGCCTCAAATGACATTTCCATTCTTGATACCAGCCTACCCCCAAAATGTTAGAACGAGTGGATAGCTCAAAAATAACTTTTTTTCTGCATTCAAGATAATCTAAGGGATGCTATGATGCCCCCATCCGCTTCCCGCCCTCAGAGGCAAGATTTTTCCCTCCATTTTTCTTTCCCTTTTGTGAGTGAGCTGCCCTAGTTGTCTATTTTCTTCTTTCCTGAAGAATTCCACCCTGTCACAGTATAATATTTTGGCTGTTTGCTCAGCCCAGGAATCTGAGGGAAGGAATGGGAGCCCCCTTTAACTTATACAACTTAAATGGTACTCGAGACGTTTTTATATTCCAAATCAACAAAATATTTTTATTCAACAGAGAGGGGAAAGGTCAGGTGAAATCACCGGTAAAATTTCTGAGTTCAAACCAGTACATATACAGACTCTAGTTCTTATGTTTCAGGCTAATGAGAATTTCTTATGTTATTCAGAGTTACTTAAAACCTTTATGTTAGAGGCTTTTGTTTCAGGGTTTTCCAAACACTCCTGCACACGTTCTTTGAGTATTCTCTGACACTTTTGGTTTCCAGAAGGCTGGGACACTCTTTCCAGTAACCAAACCCCTTCTCTTGAAACACCAGTTTAAAGAATTTTTAATTGACTCTTAAAATCTCTAAAGGCAGTTTCTAACCACACCAGACCAGGGATCCCTGGACTCTTCCTGTTTAACTCCCTGTTTAACTGGGTAGGGAAATTCTCCTCTCACTAGAAGATCTGTCCCCTTTCTTTGGCCTTTGGGAGTCTCCATGTAACTATCCACTCATCCTTGTTAACTTTCCCCAGGGTTCCTGTCTGTGTTAAACTGCTCTCAGTAAGGGCTGAATTTTGAAACTATCAGTGCTCGACTGTTCTCAGTTAGGCTTGAAATCAGACTGCATCTTTCTTTAGCATCCAATTCAGAAGTCTTTCTCTGCTCAGCTGATGCTAACCAATCAGATGTCTTGGAACAGCCTGTCACTCAAGGTTCTCTAGCTCTGTGAAGAATTAACCTTTCACAGTCCTTTACCTGTTTGTGAAGCACTTCTAAGCTTTTAAAAATGCAATCCATCACAGATGCTTTGTTGGGGAGATACTTTTTTGACTACTTGTCTTATACGTCAGATTCTCTTTCATCATCTAAATTATTTCACACCTCTTTGTCAGTATCCGCAGAAATGCTTATTTCCACATTCTCTTGGTAGGGCATCCATTCCATTTATATTCTAAATGGTTTGTCATTTACACTTCTTCCCCAGCTGCAGTCTAAATATATGGTTTCCAGGAGATTGGTTTATGGATATGAACTCAGTATAATGAATGACATCTACCAAGATCCCCAAAGTAGTATGTTTCGATCACTGTAGAGTATGCCAGTGATAATATCTGCAAGCAGAATACTAACTACAAAGCATTCAGTTTTTTTGAATTCCAAAAATTGATTTTAAAAGCTAATCATTATGAGAGATGTATCACACACACACGAATGCTAAGATATTGTTTAAACTAAACAATGCAATCTGTTCATGAAGTAGTGGACAGGCTCTCTAATGTCTTGATGGTCCATGTTTACCAAGCCAGCGTTCTGGGTGAGTAGCTCTATGTTGTTGTGTTGTGTAAAAAGCACAACAACTGACACTTCTGTGTTCATTATAAAATATTTATTAACCAAAAAAAACTATTTATAATACTGAGGCAAAGAAAAAAAAAAACACCTGTCCAGACCAATGTAGAGAATGCTATACTCCTATTATTGGAGAGGGCTGCAGCAAACTGACTGAAAATGAAACCGGTCTTAAGACAAGATACATGTCTCTGATTATCTTCCCCCTTTAGATTATTTTCTGTCTGACCTCTGCTTGGTCCTTAAATTCTTGGCTTGGTGCTTAAATTCCTGCTTGGACTTGGTGGCTATCATCTCATTGTTTTCTTTTATGCTCTGTCTCTTTGGCTCTTCCCTCTCTTCTTGAGTAGAATAACTTTTGCAGTATTTAGATTGGAATGGCTGTCTTTTTAGTGGGCTTTAATGCTGGATCTTGAGTACTTATAATTTTGATTATTTGAGGTTTGCTAATATTCCAGCTAGATGTTTGTATTGTTCTCCTCAATACTCCTCAAGTTTTCAGTCTCTGGCTTTCAGTGCACTTTCCAAGCTTGTAACACTGCCTCACCACTTAGTCTCTTGTCCCTTAGTAACTGTTGTTTGGAGACCGCCTAAACTGAAAGGCATCTTTGAAGCCAGGAGCAGAACTATAGCTAGCATTTCCTAGGAGTGAGGGATGATGCAAGGTAGCATCAGGCTATTTTAGTTGGCCTTGAATCGGAAAGTGGGCCACATTCATAATGACACATATTTATGGGTACACATGTTTTCTGACCACACACAATAACAAGATAGAGAGGAGGCAAGAGTATACATAAGGGTAACAAAGAATTATAAGAAGGAAGCAACAAACTAAACAAGATGAGGGGGAAAGAAATTATTTTGGCTTATTTCCTTTTCCCTTATAAGCCTGAAAATAAAGACACAGAAACTCAAAGCAGCCCTGAGCTTTATATGCTTAGACCAGAGGTGTCGAACTCATTTGTTATGAGGGCCAGATCTCACATAAATGAGACCTTGTTGGGCCGGGCTATGTGTGTCATAAAATGTAAGCCAGGTAGTGGAGATATTAACTTTATAAAGAACACAGACACAAAGTTTTTTTTTACTTAAAACAAAAACATGCTTAAAACATTAGCACGCTTGCAATATTTTGTTTATTTCACAGTGTCTGATAACTGACACCTCTTGCTCTGAATTATTGCATCAAAATGTCTGTGCTGTTGCTTTGAAATATAAAGACCCGTCTGATAGTGCAAAGCCAACTCTTTCTCTTGCATCCACCTCACTGGCTTGTTGTTATTCCTCATCTAAATAATTCACATTGCTTTCCTACTGGATCACGAAGGCATGAATACACTAAAAAGGGGGAGGGAACCAAGTTGCGACCAGTAAAGCCACAGCATAACAAGCCCAACAAAACACACGCACTGTAGCAAGGCACACAAAAACTCATACCTTGGATAAAACTTCGTTGGTCTTAAAAGTGCTTTGTATTTCTCCTGTGCAATTGAAGCAGCCAAGCAATGCAAGCTCTCCCTTCTTCCCTCCCTTTGGGGAGGAGCCTCAGCCAATGAAAGGAAAGAAAGGCTTGCCTTTCTCTCCTGTGCAACTGAGGCAGCCTGGCCAAGAGGCAAGCTCTGGCTCATTCCCTCCCTCCCCCTGGAAGGGGAAGAGAGAGGGGGAGGAGCCTCAGCCAGTGCAGGGAATAGAAGCTTGCCTATCTGTCTCCTGAGTGATTGAGTCTGGCAAAACAAGCTACAATGACACAGTAGCAGCAGAACTGGAAGAAGCAGCAGGAGACAGCCAGTTCCACTGTGGGCCTGATAGAAGCCCTCTGGGGGCCTGATCCAGCCCCCAGGCCACATGTTTGAAACCCCTGGCTTAGACAGACTCTTTATCCTGTACAAGCAAGCATTTTGTATTCCATAGCTAAGTCACAATAGTGTATCATGGTCGTTTTCAAGCTTTCTAATTTGCAGTATCTATAATGTATTTATATTTAGTGTACTTAAAACATTATTAGCCACCATTCTGCCTTATAGGAACTCAAGGTGGCTTACAATGTAAATAATAAATACTATAAATTACATAAAAGCCATTAATTAAAATTAATAATTTAGAACTGCTGGTAAGCAGAAAAATTAATCAAATGCTGTCATGAATAAAACTCTTCAGCTGCCTCCTAAAGGTCAAGCGTGAAGGGGCATGGTGCACCTCCCTGTTACTTTTGGTAACAGACACCTTATTTGTTAACTGAAGAAAGTTCCAGGTAGGTATTCCTGAATAACTCTCCTAAGGATGATGGTAAATCATGTGCCAAAAACAAAGTAAGGTTGAGTTGGTTGTTGGCCCACCTCTATGTAAGATACCTTTGGTGGTTTTTTCTGCCTATGGTCATGATGACACTCTTTTGTAGTAAGTTATTTCAGAGTCCAGTCATATTGTGAGGGAATGAAGAACTGGGATTTTGACAGCAGGAGTCCATTGGTCTTATACTCTGCAAGTCCCTATGTAGGATCTGACCTTTCTCAATATCTTTGGGCTTTGATAAATATTTTGTGCAAAAAGAATGCTGAGTGAACAGCAGATGAATTAAATGGAGCTCTTAGGAGTAGTCAAATACTCACTGTAGTCAAATACAGCACACTGAAGGCATAATACTGAGTTTTCTGAATTTGCTTGTGGATATTACAATACAGTGGGATTTTGTGCCTCTTGTGTGTGTGTGGGATAAATCCAGAAATGTGTGGGATAAATCCAGAAATGAGCTCGCCATTGGTGGGGAGGGCGGGATATAAGTTGCATGAAATAAATAAATAAATAAATAGTAAACCTGTTAGTTAGCCTAGTTATTGTTAGTTCTGCATTGTCAGCAACCAATACAATCCTAACTCTATCCACAGTGTTTACATTTTTACATACCTATAGGAAATAGCCCACATGGTAGTAACCTGCACAGTATTGCAAGAATTGCTTGTCAGCATCACTTATAACCCAATACCTCTGTACCATACCACAGTAATTTTTAAAAGCCTTTTCATTTTCTTTCTGAAAATGGGTTTGGTAATTTCTTGCTTCCCTCCGCCTGGACTCACATATCATTTATAAATGTGTTAGGTGTTTCACGCTTTCCAATATGAGCAGCAGACGGACTAGCTAACTCCACAAATTGATTTTCATAGTTATTTGTTCTTATTTGATTTTCTTTATGGTTTTGATATTTGTAATTTCAAGAACTGCAAGATAAAAAAAACCACGCAGACAATGAATGTTTGAGTTGGACATTAGTAAATGCCAGTGTTATAGTCATATGTCTTTGACATCTTTCAGTGTTCCTATTATTGTGCAGAGAAATGATGGCTTTTTATGCAGTAAGAAGCCAATCACAGTTCTTAAACTTAATAATGACAACACCAGGCTAAGGGAAATTGCTAACACTTTCCATAAAATGCACTGTAAATGAGAAAATCTGATGCCATCTATCACTTGACTTTTTAAAAGGAACAGCTCTATGCAATGGTTCTTAATGGGAGTTTAGTAAACTTTTTGAAAAGCAAGGGAACTTTTCTTCATGGTGTTCCTTGTTGTGTAGCAGAAGATGTCAGCTGACTACAGAGATGTGGAATGACAAGTTATTCCAGAGCTTTAAAAAAGGCATTATGTGAGCAATCATTTGATTAATTCATCTCTATAAATAATATGCTTCTGAATAAGCATATATTACTGCACTACATACCTTAGGTAGAAAAGTTGAAAATCATGCTACAAGTCCTCAGGGGATTCACAATGCTCTAGGCACATAAAATAACATAATTGCTTGAAGCAGTATATTAAATAGTCAGATCACTGTGTTTAATACTACAGTGCAATTGCTTTGTGCTGTGCTGTGAACATCTGCATTAAATTTTATGCACTCTCAATCTTTGGAAGATGAATTTAAATTGATGAAGAAAGACTCTATTCTAATCTGATAATCAAAGATTTGAGAACAGGAAGGCTTGGACTATTCTACAAGCAATGGCAGAAGGCTTACATGTTAGGGATGTGCACTCAGGGACAAAAAAAGGGATTTTTAAAAAATTCAGCTTTTGGGAAGGGTATTCATACCACTAGTCAAGATTATTCGGGTTTCCAATATTGTTTGGGATTCAGATACAGGTTCCTTTTTGGAGAGGGGGAATTGTGTTTTGTGGTCCATTATTCTCTATGGGGAACTCTCTCTGGGGGTGGGGGATGGAGTGGCTGCTTTTCAACCAAATAACAGCAAAATTGCCAGGAACATTGTCCTGCCTGTTTACTGAAGACTTCCTAAGTTTCAATTGAATTGGGTCGAGGGGTACAATTCTGTGAGCCCATGATGTCACCAGCCATCCTACTTGTTTCTATTATTATTAGAATAAAAAATCCATGTTTCTCCAGTGCAAAGATGCCAATAGCCAAACCCACAAGAGCAACCACTGGCCAAATGCCTCTAAATGCAAAGAGAACCAACATGCCCAACAGAACCAATGTCTAACCAGAAAATCCAAGCAGAAACATGGGCTAAAGTGGCAAGCCAACACAACCAATATCAAACCATAGTCCCTCACCATTGCATTAACCAAAACATAGCTCACATCAGGGCTCTTTTTGTAGAAAAAGCCCAGCAGGAACTCATTAGCATATTAGGCCACACCCCTGACAGCACAGCTCATTAACATATTTGGCCACACGCGATGTTACCATAAGTGTCGTCATCCAGGCACATCCACCTTTTGCTTCTTATTCTGTCTACCTTGTTGTCAAAACAGTTTTGACAAAACCAATAAAAACATTATTTTCTGTCCCATCTATACAAAATCTTGCCTGAACCAATATCTTATGTCCAACAATTATTTCCACACTGGATTGGAATCAATTCCTAAAGCTTAGGTTCCCATGGAAATCAGTTTGCTATTCTGCAGAACTAGTACGCTGAATATGATTTTTTAGGATTGCCAACCTACTGGTGGGGTCTACAGATCTCCTGGAATTACAACTGAGCTCCAAACTACAGAGATCAGGTCAATGGCTGCTTTGGAAAGTAGAGTCCATGGCATTATGCCTTGCTTTGGTCCTTCCTTCCCCTAAACCCCACCCTCTACTCCCAAATCTCCAGGGATTTCCTCAACCTGGAGTTGGCAACCCTAGTTCACTGGCAGAACAACGCTAGGAGCCAGTTTGGTGTAGTGGTTAAGTGTGCGGACTCTAATATGGGAGAACCGGGTTTGATTCCTCACTCCCCCCCTTGCACCTGCTGGATGACCTTTGGCAAGCCATAGCTCTGTACCAGCTGTTGTCTCAGAGCTGTCTCAGCCCCACTTACCTCACAGGGTGTCTGTTGTGGGGAGGGGAAGGGAAAGGAGTTTGTAAGATGCTCTGAGACTCTCTTGGGTAGTGAAGGGCAGGGTATAAATCCAGTCTCTTCTTCTTCTAGGTTTGTGGATGCACTGGACGGGAGTAGTTTGTGGACTATTTTATTCAAGGTACAAAATTTTATTCAAGGTATAAGATGTCATGTGCCACCCACACTTCTTCAGATGGAAGGAGTGTGCATGCACACAAAAGCTTATACCTTGGATGAAACTTTGGACTCCAACTTTGTTCTGCTGCTTCAGACCAACATGGCTACTCACCTGAATTATTACACTATAATACTTTTTACAAGCAATTATGTACCAGTGGAGTGGTTACCATGCAGAGTCTGTCCCGCAGGTAAAATTATCCTGTGAACACATGGTCTTTACCACATAAAAGTATCACTACCATCACAAGATCACCAATCGTTGGAAGTCAACTCCTCAGAAGCAGAAATCTCTCTTATTAGGAGGGTTAAGAACATCAACTTTGCTGGCCCATTAAAGGCAGATGTCAGCCCAGTGGCAGGAGAAGAAGGACAATCATCTTCATCAGAAACTCTGCCCACTTTTTAAATTTCACAAAACAGGCAATCTCCAAAGTGCTGCTGACCATGCTCATTTTTAGTTACATCTCTGTTTCTCTGCAGATGGCCCCCAAAATCCCCCATGCATCAGTCAAGTGTTCTGCCAACACACACAACAATGAAGCTACTTTTTCAGATATTTTCTCTTGCATGGCAGTAAGCACCAAACCACTTTAATACAGACTTTAGACACACATATATTTGCAAGCCATTCCCAGTAAGACACAACAATGAACTCAGGCTTCAAACGTACTTTTCTTAAGCAGAAGATGCCATGAGAAAACGAAAGAAATGCTCAAAAATTAAAGATATTGTCAAAAGCAGCATTTCCTGGGCTCTCTGCTTTTTTATATCCCCCCCCCCTTTTCAATAATTTTTTTAAATAAAAACACAAAGATCAAAATGAAACAGAAAGAAAGAGAGAGAGAGAGAGAGAGAGGTGGAGAGAAGAAAGAAAGAAAGAAAGAAAGAAAGAAAGAAAGAAAGAAAGAAAGAAAGAAAGAAAGAAATGTAGGGGAGAGAGAAAAAGGAAGGAAGGAAGGAAGGAAAGCCCTAGTAGCTCCACCAGCACCGCAAGAATCAGGATCCTTAGCTAACAGAACTAAAACTGGCATCAGCAAATCAGTAAGTTCCTCCCTCAACATTGCCACGGGAAATGGATGACCTGATGTCCATCTTCAACACTGGTGGCAGAGTCTAAATTCAGTGGCCCCATCCATGCTGGCTTGCAGGCCCACAGGAGCTACTTAGTGTCTCTTGTTCCCAGACCATTTAAACATTCCATCCCTTGCAGCTGCTGGATGACCTTAGCCAAGCTATAGTTCTGTCAGAGCTGTTCTTGAAAGAGCAGTTCTTGAAAGAGCTCTCTCAGCCTCACCTATCTCACAGGGTGTCTGTTGTGGGGAGGGGAAGGGAAAGGAGTTTGTAAGCCACTCTGAGACTCCAAGTGAAGGGCGGGATATAAATCAAATCTTCTTCGAGCTGGTTCACAGATATAAGCCCTCACAACTGTCCTGGTATTTAAAGAACAGGAAAAAAGTAGATTGGGCATTTCAGTGATTTCTGTAATCACAGAGAACATTTCAGAGTTACTATGGTTATAAAAATTTAGAGAGGATGTGTCCATGGAGAACCAGTTAATACAATGCTTTACATGGGACCTTTCTATTGGAAAATAGAATGAAAATGTTTAATTATTTTAAAATTATTGAATGCTTTTCTTTTTTCTTTGAATTTCAAAGACTCCCTGCTGTCCCAGCTTTTCACATAGAATACCCCAGCATATTTCCACTGCTTTACATGTTCTGTTGCTCTAGATGTTCCGTGGTCTCCCTCATTGTATTTCATAAATAGTTCTCACTTTTGTTCCACTTGTTCTCTAATCACAAATCCAGCTTTTTCTGCCTCTCAGTTTTTACAAAAAGCCAAACACTTGCCCTGGCTAAAATGAGGCTGATGCAGGGCTTAATGTAGGGATTTTGTAGCTCAGGAAGCAGCTGGTGAATGGTGCCACTGGACAGTCAGAAAAGATGTGATGCTGCCCAGATTATATTATTACAAATAGTTGTCATCTGTTGCTTGAACTGTAGTTCCACTGGCTGTGATAATCGCTATTTTGTTTCCAAGGTTTAGGTCTGGGTAAAATGTTGGCTGTTCGTAACTATGCATCAAGCTCAGGACATGAATAATAATGAAATTAGGAGATTAAGAATGAGAAGAATTCAATAGCTGCTGGTATTTTATCACGGAGTTTGTATTATATTCTACTTCATTAAGAGAGTTTGTGCTTAAATGGAAGCCTGTACAGTTAACGCACCTCTGCCTTGAAATGGCAAATGAAACAAATGAGTTATTGTTAGGATCAGTGCATAAATATAAAGGAAACGAGTGGGGAGATGCAGGCATGAGTTAAGATGACCAACTTTCTTTTATTTCATTCTGTTATTATTCCATGGACTTGCTCTCTCACATTCTGCCTTGCACATTTTTTGGCATTGACACATATGCAGTTTCCCACAGTTTTCATTTCATTTATATTTATCTTACAGGCAATCCATGAAAACCACCACATATGTGCTTTGATTAAATAAGTACAAGCATCAGGATTCCTTTTTGCGGGACTTCCGGCAAGACTTGCGAGCATGGCGGACATGCTCCTCCGCATCTGCGGGGAGTGCGATCCGTACCCGGCGGGAAGAAGGGGCTCTGGACTGGTGCCGAGCCCCCAGAGACCCCAGTGAGGGGGCTCTGCCTGGGGTGGCCTGAAGGGGATCTCTCCCTATGGTGGCGACCGAGGGATAGAGATCCCTTTTAATCACCCCCATAGGTTCCCCCGCCGTGGGAGCCGTATGGCTGAAAGCGCAAATCCGAGAAGCAGCAGAGAGTGCGAAGCAATGAGGCTGGAACTGACAGTTACGCATGGAGAAAACGTGAGTCTGAAGTAAGAAAAGCAGAACACAATGGGAAGACAGCGGGAGGAGTGAAACCCACCCCCCCCTCTCCGGGACTAGCGTACTTATGAGACTCTTTACGTGGCATTACTGCAGGAATAAAAGCCCATCCGCCTTGCTAGATGGCAGCATCGCTCACTTGGAGATATAAACTTTAGAAGGACATAAGTGCTGTTTGAAAATTTGCTCCTTTCGTTCATCTTATCTATCTATAAACAAAGAGTGTAGTCTCAACAATGATGGGGAAACCTAAACCTTCCCCCAAACTAGGAAGTACAGCTCCGAGTTCAAAGGTTGATACCACGGAGATGAGTGCGGTGTTCTCCTCGTTATTGCGACCTCTAGTGGACCAAATGACAGCTCTCAACGTTAAAATGGACAAAATGCAGCTAGAACTAAAAGAGTCGAATAAATCCACAGAGAAGCTGCAGCGAGAACTTCTGGAAGTAAAAACTTCAGTAAAAAACCAAGACGCAAGACTACAAAAGGCAGAGAAGAAAAAGGCCTTCCACCACGATCAGCTTTTGAAATTACAAATGGATAGATCGAATTTTTTCCTAAGACTTCAGAATGTGCCAGAAAACACAGGAGAAGACCTTAAAAATTTGCTAAGTGAAGCACTTGAACCAGTGACAGGCATGAAAGCAGCAGATATAAAAAGCGATATGGATATGGTTTACAGAACCTATCCAGATTACACTAAAAAGAAAAGCCTGCCTGGTGAAATTATGATAAGGTTCTCCAAAAAATCTACAAGAGACGTGGTGCTTAGGACCACAAACAAAGCAGCTCTGAAGATCCTGGGAGAAGAAGTAAAAGTGATGAAGGATATCCCATTTGAAATAAGGAAAAGAAGGAAAGCCTATGGAAAATTGACATCTTGGCTCCAGTCTGAGTCTATCATCTATCGTTGGAATACTCCAGAAGGACTATGCTTCAGCATCAAAGATAAGAAGTATAAGATTGACTCTGTTCAACAAGCGAAAAAATTTCTGGAAAAAAGCAAAGAGCAGAAAACTGGGAGAGACTCAGATGGTTCACTGGCCTCGCAAGAAAGCATGTATGGATTTGATAGCTCAAAGAGTGAAGAAGAAGTGTCTGACTCGGAAAAGGGAGCTGCAGCTCCAAAAATAGTTGAGACTGTTAAGACAAGAAGAGGACGAAAGAAGAAATAGTGATTAAACTGTTTTATTAAGCATTGCACTTATGTATTATAAATGGTTTAATTAACCGTATTTCTCTAGGTGGGCGTGCCTGCCAAATAGTTTTTGATAACTTTTATAGTAGCAGTAACAAGTAATTGAAATTTATCCAAGGTTTTAAATGCTTCATAATTATTTTATGTAACAAGGTAGTATTAAGCAAATGATAAAGTACTCTCTGTATAAGGTATATGTAGCTTAGATTGTAGCGTTATAGTTGTAGTTATAGAGAAAAATCAATTAAAAAAAAAAAAGGATTCCTTTTTGCACAGTAACTGGGCCAATGAACATATTTGCTAATAAGCATCAACAGCATGTAAGAAAAAGAAGACATAGACTGAAAATTGTGCATGTGCAGCTGTCTGGAAAAAAAAATCTGTTTTTTAAACAGACAAATGGTGGAACCCCTTATGTATCCATGCTGCTCCAACCCTTGTTCAGTCATGTAGGTCACTACATAGTCTTCTTGGATGAATCACTTGGTTAGCTAATGTATCTCAAGAGTTGTTGCAAAAACAGATTTGGATAAATCATGTATAACTCCATGTAGTTTTTAGAGGAAGGGTAGAAAACAAATATAGGCAAGTCATTAGTGGTACTAACCCCAGAAAGACCCCCCCCCCCCAGGTTCTATGCAGCCAAAGGTATGGGTGGACTCCATCTTGGATCAAACTAGAATACATGATAAGAATTAAGTGCTATAAAATGCTATTTCATGAGCAGATATAATTCTCCATAAGGAATTGCCCTACCCTTAAATCAAGAGTTGTCTTGCGATTCCATGGGATCTCCCAAACTGAACATCCAATACTTGTGGGACTATAACATTACATTTCTATGCCATTAGCATTTGCCTCATGGTAATTCAGGTACCTGGAAAATGTTGGTCTTCCTACTGCCTCCCCAATGGTAAAAATTTAGGTATAAAAAGACACCTTTTGCCTAGTATTTTAGATATAAAACCCAAGCTTTATCTTGGGAATGTTTCTCTGCCAGAATGACCAGTGACAACATTCTGTTCACATGTCCAAGATCAGGCAACTTACAAACCTTTTCATCTGTCTCTCTTTTAAGGCTCAACTAGACACGATGTCATTCCCATGTCTGTCATGGGGATGTGCTGCCATTTTAAGCTGAGATTTTCTTCTTTCAAAAACTCTTTAGAGGCCTGATCCTGATAACCAACCTGCCACTGTCCCAACTGGACAAAGACCCAGGTGGGTTTCCTCCAAGCTGAGGAAGCTTGAAAATGGCACTGGGGTGGGGAGACAAGAGTAGGGATAATGTCATGAATCAGCCAGCTGCCATCTCCTACTCATTGGAGGAAGAATCAGAAGAATCAGGCCTGAGCAGCTGGATCCATCAGCAGACCCAAAGGGAGAAACAAGAATGCTTCCCAGTCATGGCCAGGCTGCTCAGTCTTCCAGGAGAAAAAAGAGATGCCACAGAAGCTGGTGTCTCTCTCTCCTTCAGCCTCTCCTGAACCAGCAGAGCATAGAAGGAGAAGAAAGCACTTGACAGCTCTAGAGAGAAGATGAACCACTCATTTAATTGCTTAGCAACAATCAGTGTTAATCCCTGGAGTGGAGTTCTTGCAGGACCAGGACTGACAGGCTGATAGGGAAACAGTAAAGACCTGCACTTGTAGGAAGACGAATGTGATTGGAAAGAGTGACACTTGGGCCTCAGAGATGAGTCAGCAGAAGCAGATAAAAGGAACATCTAGAGCAAGGTTTGATGTGGAAGCAACTTTGCTTGCCACACCTCTGTGAAGCTGATTAGCAAACAGAGCTGTACCTTGACTTGCTGCCTTCCACCTTGTTGCTGGTAACCTGTGTTTGCTCCTATAGCCAGGGACCCAGACCCTGCATTTGTTCCCCAGCCCTGGAACTAAACCCTTGACCCTCCTTACTCTGACCTTTGGATTGGAACCACAATCTCTGATTCCAAACTGGTTTGTAGACTTTGCCTCTGTACCTATTGTTCTGTTTGTTGTTACTGTATTTGTGTATCCCAAAAACCCTGGGTAGAGCAACAGCCCCAAGCTTGGCCCTGAATGTGACTATAGACATAAACTGGCAAATCTTTGTTCATGATGAATTTTGCCTGGTTCACAAACTGAAGTTTGTAAACTGCAGCCCAGCCATGAACCTCCATGAACTTTTAAAACCCCTCCTCTTTCCTGCGAAAGCTGCCAAAATAGCTGAGCAGCAGAATGAGAAACAGCTGAGTTGTGGGGGCAGCCTGCTCCCATGGCTCAGCTGTTTTCAGCTCTTAACAGCTGAGCTTGCTCCTGTGGACTGGCTGTCCAAGAATGTCCCTTTAAACAGCTAAGACACATGGAGCAAACAGTTCCCACATTCAGCTATTTAAAGGGCTTTCTTGGGTTCAGCTTCAAGCCATTTAAACAAAACTACTGAGCGGTGGAGCACCAGTCAGCTGTTCCATTTAAATGGCTTGGAGCTATTTAAACCCCTGCTTTCTGCTTTGTGTGAAGAGCAGCAGGGAGCAGAAAGCAGGGGTCATGAACCCACACAAACCAGTTCAGTTTGTGAACCAGCCTCCCAGTTGATATAGGTTTATGTTTCAGCCATGAACCACAAACCAAACCACAAAAATGGGTTTCTTGCCCATCCCTAGACAGGAGTCTCAGTGGCAGTGGAGGTGAGGGGTGGTGCTTGCTCGGCAATAGAGATGCCTCCATCTGCTCCCTCATTGCACAACAAGTACCATTTCCCACTGCTGCCAGGGCCCCATTGCCATTTTATAAGTCTCTTCAGCATAGGGTTGCCACCCTCCAGGTAGAAGTTAGAGATCTCCTGCTATTACAACTGATCAGTTACCTGGAGAAAATGGCTGCTTTAGAAGATGGACTCTATGGCATTATACATCACTGAAGATGTATAATGCCCCACCCTCCTCAGGCTCCATCCCCAAAATTTCCAGGCATTTCCCAACCCAGAGCTAGCAACTACCTCATCCAGGGGAAGCCTGTTTGGATCTCTGCCCAGCTGGGGCACTGTCAGGTTGGCTTTCAGGATCAAGTACCCACTGAGTTTTTGAAAGAAGAGAATCCCAGCCTTAAAATGGCATTGCATTCCTATGGTAGACTTGGGGACACTATTTTGTCTAACGGAACCCTAAATCTTTCAATTTTCTCCCACTCTCTCCCTTCCTTTCTTGCTCTCAGTTCACTTCTCACATGTTCCTGGTTTCTTGTTTGCTTTCCCCCATTCTTCCTGATACAGAAACCTCTGGGTGTGTTGTGTGTGTACTTATCAGCATTGTGCCACTCCACCCCCGCCCAGTTCAGCTAAGCCTATGCTGCCCCTTTCTGCCCCTCTTCCTTTCACTCCTTGATTTAAGCTCAATCTTCTCTCTCTCTCTCTGATTTGCAGTCACCCTTTCTCAGTCCATTCATCCTCTTATTCTCTTCTCTGGAGACATAATCCATACATCCATGGGTAGACTCTGCTTGGACCATAGGCGTAGACTATGGGGGGGCTCAAGGGCTCGAGCCACCCCCGGCAAAATGGAATGCCTGCCGCCACGCCTCACCACCATGCCTCCCCGGGCCCTTCCGAGGCCCACCAGCTGCTGCTGCCAGTGCCTCTCTCTCCCCCCCGGCCTGGCCACTCTTCCATCCTTCCCTCTCCCTCCCTCTTTTCCGGGTGAAATGCCCAGTATGGTGGCATCACCTGGAAGTGATGCCATCATGCTGGGCACATTGCTAGGCAATGCTCTAGCAATTGCCCTGAAACTCTATGGCACCATAGAGTTTCAGGTGACGCTCTGGCAACGTGCCCAGTGTGATGGCATCACTTCCGGGTGACATCACTTCGCTGGGCATTTCACCCAGAAAAGAGGGAGGGAGAGGGAAGGAGTGGCCAGGGTGGGGGGGAGAGAAGCACTGGCAGCAGTGGCTGGTGGGCCTCAGAAGAGCTGGGGGAGGCGCGGCGGTTTCCCAGGGGGAAGAACATCACCCCAGTGAGTGCGTGCACTTTGCGCGTGCGCTAAAGAGCCCCCGCCCCCCCCCCCCAATTTACAAAACTCTACGCCCCTGGCTTGGACTAAGCAGAGGTGGACAGAGGGAAATTTCAGTCAATTTTCATTGTGAAAAGTACTGGACTCAGGAGGCCATTGGAGTGATTTCAATCATAGCTCTTTTGTTAGGGAGTCAGGATCATATATACAACATGATGGTTTGTTGCAGGTCAGGATCGAGCATGGGGACAAAGGAATGGGGAAGCCACTTATATTTACAGGTAAACCACAGCTTGACCATCCCCCCCTTAAGGGCGATTGGTCCAAGAGGGATTATTCTCCCGCCAGGGGCTATCATAGGTCCATTCAAATATCCTCAGCCCCTGATAGGGGGACCGGCAGGATCCCTAGGTCCATTGTTCTCTGGGGAAGGAAGCTCTGTTGTTATCACATCCCATTACAGGCGAACATGCCCAGACATGTTCCCTGGCTGCAGACAAAGAGTCAAGCACCGGACATAACACATTGATTTCTCTAACTTTGTGAAATTAAATTTACTTTTCATTGCATTTCCTGGTTTTGTGTGTTGTATTTCACTCCATTACTTTCTGCCTTCCCCCTTGTTTTGCTATTTATGTAACAAAGAACGACTTAATTCAATGGTAGATCTCTGTGACACATTTTCCCATATATTTTTGTAAGTTTACACATGTGTACATATGTACTAAGATTCCATAGCAGAGCTAGGAGATATGCAAATAAAATCTGTACACATGTCTTCTCCTGGCATCCCAGGTAACAGTGATTTGTGAGCTAAACATAGAAGACAATTTGTGCAGGGAATGAAGAATACAGTGAATTGCATTTGCCACTGCTATTCCCAAGGAAAGGAGAAAAGAAGGAAGGATGGCTAATAACAGCAGTAGGGTGCTGATTTGTATTGTGAGGAGTATGGAGCTGTCAGATACTGAGGGCTGTGAGTAATTTTGGGGAAGCTGGAATTATTGATGTAAGTGAGAAGAAAATCAGACTAAACAATTTAAGCATGACAAGAAAGAGAACAGCCATTATTAGCTCACTCTAGAGTGAAATGAGTGCTAGGGGACGGCAAGAGCATGTTTAATTGGATCCAAGCTCTGTCTACAGCCTTTCTGACTCTGGTTTTATTGTCAGTGCAGTTAACGTATTTTGAGCTCAAGCTATAAGAGAGAGCAATACATGAAGATCATGAGTCAAAAGACCCCATTTGTCAAGGGATGATGAAACTGAATTTTTGGAAGATAACTGTTTTTCTTTGAATATCAATCTGTGCTATCAAGTTGGAGAATGGAATGATGAAATGGAAAGGACAGATCTCTAACTCTTATTCAGACATCGGCTGTTCAAAGTGGAAGGTCCAGTAAAGCTGGACATGCTTTGACAGTAAGGCATCCCCATGTAACTTTAGAAGAATTTTCAGATGAGAATGAAATATGCTATTGCTTCCTTCTTTGATCTAGCCTTGAGCACCTCTTACGTCTCAGGGGGACTTCAGCTGGTGCTGGCAAGCCACTCACTGGGACAAGATTGTGATTCATTCTGGGCCTTTTAAAGGCTGCTTTAAAATTCTGTAAGCTAAACAGGAAACCAAGATACAAATTCAAGGTATAAGACGCCTTTTGAAAAATGGGTCTTGTGCCAAGTTCTAGAATCCATTCTATTTGCAGACTAGTCTGCAAGCATGAACAAATTAGCAGATATCTCCAAATGATTAATGCAGCAGTCATGTTCCTTCTCATCAGCTCAAGATCACTTGCGCTTCTGTAGAAGATGGGCAGGAAGCATGAGCTGGGGCATATTGAAATCATAGCTGTTTCCACCCCCGTGTTGAATATATGCTAATTTTTGTAACCATTAAAATCAAAAGAAGGCAATTTAGCTGCTGTCACACAAAGCCAAGGCAAAAGTCTCATCAACTTCATTGAAAAGCGTGTTTAAAGGCATATTTAAAGCAATTCATTTATGTGGAAACCAAAGCAACTAGCATAAAGCACACTGGATTAATTTTATGTTTTATTTTCTCTGACTGGCTACCAGTTGTGCCTCGAACTGTTGAAAACCAATCCCTTTATTACTGAGGGGTTTTTTTTTTGTCTTACTACATGCTGGCCTGGGATATTAATTATCCATGCAAGCCTTTGAATCTCAATGCATGTTGAGATAAGCATGTCACATGCTAAGCTGTGAAAGAATTTTAAAAAGCAGTAACTTGATGTGCAATGCATGTTCTCATCAGTATAAAGGCCTATCACCTTCATTCCAATACAGTTGAATCCCAGTTTATAGCAATGGGTTTGAGTATAGCTGGTCTGTTCTGCCGGCATCCTCTCTGCCCCCTTCTATGGATAAACTAAATGTTACAGTTTTTAAAATGTTAGTCCCAGGGAATAGCACTGCTGTTCTGCCTCTGATCTTCAACCATGTGTTTAAATCATCTTTACCCCACCTTTCTCCACACTGGCGATCAAAGCAGCTTGCATCATTCTCCTCTCCTTTTTATCCTCACAAAAACCCTGTAAGGTAGGTTAGGCTGAGAGTATTTGACTGGCACAAGATCACCAATTGAGCTTCTATAGCAAATTGGTGATTTGAACTTTCCAGACCCTACTCTGAATACCACATTGGCTTTCATAGGGTGACTGCTGTTGAAAAGTTGCAAGCAGCCAGGCCTAATTGAATCATGAAACTCAGATGGTATCCAGTCACCCAGAGGTTGCCTCCAGGCCTAGTGATACCAACCTCCAGGTGGGACCTGTAGATCTTCTGGAATTACAACTGAATTCCAGATGTCAGAGATCTGTCCCCTTGGAGAAAATAAGTGATTTGGAGGATGGACTCTATGGCATTATATTCAGCTGAGTCTTCTTTTCTCCCTCCTAAGCCTGCCCTCCTAAGCCTGCACCACAAAATCTCCAGGAATTCCCAACCTGAAGCTGGAACCCTAGCCAGGCCTGGCCCCAATGGGTCCTTACTCAAAAAGCTAAAATGGGCCTGGAAGAGGTTGTCTGACCTACCCTTGCCTTTTACTGACAGAACTAAGCCTGGAATCTGTGGTTGTCTACATGTGCCCCATTTATTGTTTTGGGTGTTTTTAAACCGCTCACTGTATTTATTTATTTATTTTTTAGATTTCAGATTGCAAACTTGGGGACCTTTTCAGGTCAGTAGGAAGTAGGGCTGCCAAGTCACTCCCGGGGGGGTGGGGATTCCCCTGCTAAAAGGGGTCCCCAATCCGCTGGTCTGGATCTGGACGGCAGGGGGATCACCACCCTCGAATTGGCCAGATCAGGCTGACATGCCCAGCACAATGACGTTGCCCGGAAATGATGTCATCATGCTGGGCATGTTGCCAGGCGACACTCTAGCAATCGGCCTGAAAACTCTATGGTTCCATAGAGTTTTAGGGCTATTACCAGAGTGTTGCCCGACGATGTGCCCAGTGTGATGACATCACTTCCGGGCGATGTCATTATGGCGCGCGCGCAAGAGAGAGGACTCCTGGAGAGGGCCCAGGACTCCCCCACTATTCAATCGGTAAGACTTGGCAACCCTAGTAGGAAGCTCTGTCTTGCCTATACACAGCTCCAGTCATTGAATTTAAGTATCCAAAGATTAGGCCAACTTGACAATTTGGAGGTCTCTTGGAATCACAATGTATCTCCCAACTGCACACATCAATTCCTCTTAGGGTTAACAGCTCCAAAGTGGGAAATTTCTAGAGATTTGGGGGTGGAGCCTCAAGAAAATGAGGTTTGGGGAGGGAAGTGACCTCAGGAGGGTATAATGCCATAGAGTAGACCAGAAGGTCTCCAAGAAGACCAGAGGGCCTGGTGTGATGTGGTCCATGGGGTCATGAAGAGTCAGACTCGACTGTGTGACTGAACAACACACCCTCCAAAGCTGCCATTTTCTTTTGGGGGACTGATCTCTGTCTTCTGGAGATCAGATGTAATTCCAAGTGATCTCCAGTCCCCTCCTGAAGGTTGGCTACCCTACTGACAATGGAGGAAATAGCTACTTTGGATGGTGGAGTTTCTTCTGAGGTCCCTCCCATCCTTAAACCCCACTCTTCCCAGGCTCCCCAAATCTCCAGGAATTTTCTAACGTGAAGTCGGCAACCTGATTTTCCTACCCAACAGCCAACCTACCTTTACCTGTCCCTCCATCTTCAATCCCGCCCCAGACAGCCTTTACCTAGGAAAACAATGGCCCAGTATGTGGACAAGGCCCACTTGCATGGTAGGGAACCCTCACACACTTGTGAGGGGGTGCCTTACTTTTTGCTGCATTCCTATTCCAGCACTATTTTCATATTCCCTCCTCAGGCAATCCCCATATCTTCTCCCCTTTACCTTCCTCATTCTCTCCTTCTCAGCCATTCACCAACTTACCTTTTATTTACCTCCTGTCTTCAGCTATATTTACTATATATTTACTTCATCTGTACCACACCTTCCTCCACAATGGGGACCAAAGCAGCTTACATTATTCTCCTTTCCTCATTTTTGTCTATATGACAATCCTGTGAGGTAGATGAGGCTAAAAGTATGTAACTTTTCCAAAATCACCCAGTGAGCTTCTGCAGCAAATGGGGATTTGAACCTTGGTCTCCCAGACCCTTCTCTGAAGCTCTAACTAGTATACCACACAGGTTTTCATAGGATGACTGCTGTTGAAAACTAGCAAACAGCCAGACCTAGTTGAGTCATGCAAGTCGGGTGTTATCAAGTCACTCAGAGGCCTGGGTTTGCCAACCTCCAGTTGGGATCTATAATGTATGCATATCAACATCTGGAAAAGTATGACTGAACTCCAGCCAACAGAGAGCTGTCCCCCTGGAGGAAATGGCTGCTTTGGACATTATATCAAACTGATATGACATTACATCCAACTGAAGTAGAGTTGCCAGCTTCCAGGTGGGGCCAACTCCCCTGAAGAAAATGGCTGCTTTGAAGGGTAGACTCTGTGGCACTGTACGATACTGAGGCCCCTCCTCAAACCCTGCCCTCTCCTGGATCCACCCACAAAGTCTCCAGGTATTTTCCAACCCAGACCTGGCAACCTTTAACTGAAGCCTCTCCCCTCCCCAAACCCTGCCCTCCTCAGCTCCACCAGACAATCTTCAGGAACTTCCCAGCCTGGAGCTGGCAACCCGAGTTGGGTCTGGTCCAAATAAGTCCTCCCTCAAAGGCCAATATAAGCCTGGAAAGGGGCTCTGCTTTCTCCCCCTCTGCTTTCTCCCCCTGCCTTTTACTGACAGACCCAAGCCTTGAATACTGTGGCTGCCTAGCAACAGCCACTGAAGGAATCCATTGCTTAAAGCTACAGGCACTCCTTTTATCATTTTGAGCTTTAAAAAAACTCTCCAATGTTGTTGTTTTTTAGATTTCAGATTTTTTTCTGCAAATTGGCCATTGGTCAAGTTTGTAGAAAGATCTATCCTTGCTAACTTTATACTAATAGCAAAGTTGGCCAAATCTTTGGATATTTAAATCCCACGACTGGAGCCATTCATAGCTCCAGTTGTGGGATTTAAATATCCAAAGATTTGGCCAACTTTGCTATTAGTATAAAGTTAGCAAGGATAAACACCATTTGAAGTGCTTATTATTTATTTATTTATTTAAAAAACCTGACTGATTGATTGACTTGCTTACTGCTTATATAGACAATCAGCTCTGCAGTAGTGTGCAGTGAGAACAGGACATGGGATGACTGGGAACACTGTCATGTGTGAGAACATATATGCATGAAATACTGCTGACTGTGCCGCCTTGTACTGTTTGAAGTAACCCTCTGAACAGGCTGGAGCTGCTCTCAAACAAGTAAACTGCTTGGTGAAAAATTGGCTCTCTGATTATGATCATGAGCAGAAGCTGAACTGATGGGTGTTCAAGCTTCCGAATTACTGACTATATATAGAGGCCTCACTTTCCTAGTCCATCAAAAGCCACACAGAGTTGCCTAGAAAGATCAGTAAATAGAAGTATTAATGTTTTATTCCCTTCACATCTGAGGACATGATCATTTTTGCATCAAAGACCACCCAATCCTAGAAAATTTGTGTCAGAAAAGAATCATTTATATGAAAGGTCCTGTTCTATAGCTCTTTTGCCATGGTGGTATGAATCCAGTCCCTGCTGCAGTTCTAAAAGCACAAGCACTTAACCACTTAAATTGAATAATCCATCTTAGACCAAAGGGACCGCTCCAGATATCTGAGAACTGACCTTCAATTGGTTTAAAACAGAGTTATCTGAGACTACTTTATAAATGTTTCATTTGCTCATTCCTTTTTGTTATTCATTGGGTGCTAGCTGAATATTCACATTTTTCTCTACCTGTCTCCTACAAGATGCCTGTCCTTTGCATTAATATCTATCTCATGAAAATTGGTTTTCACTATTTGCTATTCATTCTTTAAAAGAATAAGTACTTGAGTCTGGCAGCACACACACAATTGAAGGAAAGTGACTACACAGACAGGGTAAGGTAGGTCAAACAGAGAAGGCCTGGCTCATAACCTTTTTTCTTTTCAAATTTATCCTACAGTTGATTAGATCTGAGTGATTCTTCCTCTCTTCTCCCTGTATGTGAGACAGACAACTTGCCCCAGTGTGATTTGGTTAAGAAAATTATAAATACACAAGCAAGAGACCAACAAGGATATACTACACTAAGATCTCATTTTCTCCTGTATCCCCTTCCCCATTATTTCTCTTTTGCTTCCCTAGCCAAGTTGCATGGTGATCACTGCAAGGCCAAGCTGAATTGTGCAGAGTTCCCCTCCAGGCTGGCTTGGCCAAGTTATGCAGTGGCTGCTGCTGTGCTGAGCCTGGCTGAGTTGTGCAGGGGCTGCCACTGCCAGATGGAGCCAGGCTGAGCAGTATGATGACTGCTGTCACAAAGGCCACCACCAGGCCAAGTCAAATAGCGCAAAGGCCACTGCCACTGAGCTGGGCCAAGCTGTGTGGTAGCTACCACCACCAGGCTAGATCAAGTTACAACCCCCAAGATGGCTCTGAGATCTCAGAATGTAGTCTCAATGGGCACTATCTTCTTATAACTATCAGTCCCCCATTTATTTATTTAGATTTCCCTTCAAACCTGAGGTTTTCTTCTGGCTTGTAGCAAAATCTCCCCTATCTGTTCCCCGTCTCCATTTTGCAGATTTGTTGATCCACACTTTGTAGCCCAGTTCAGAATTAGATAGACAATGAAACAAAAGACAGAACTTTAGGCACAAACTCTCTTTGATGTGATAAATCTAGAAGAACAAAAAATGCTAAAGGATTTAAATATGAATGTTTTCTTTTGTGGGTCCAAGCTGTTGCTAAATTAATGGACAAATCAGTAATATTTAGCAGTTCAAGATGATAATCAATCCCCATGGCTGGTGTATGATGATAACCTTTGCTATGCATGATAATTATGGAGGCAACAGTAGCATCTAGGTACTTGCTAAAATAATATTGCTCATGCTTCATTTATCCTGCATTGCCTGCTAAACCTCCAGTTTATGACGAGTCCTGTTTTCTATAATGTATGCATATCAACGTCTTTTTTTGCCATAGGAAAAAGCATGCCAAACCACTTCAAATGTTGTAAGAATGATCAAACTGGAAACATTTACTTTGTGAGGACATAAAATGATACCTCCTTCAGGTCATTTGACAGTCATCAGGTGTGCACTGGCAAGCCAAATCTTACAGGACCACCTGAAGGAACATGGCCACTTGATGCTCAGCAAGCAGAAAGAGACTTCTGGTTTTTGGCAACTCGCGGGCAAGTACGCTCTGCCAAGCTCCGACAAGAGCGGCCCACAAACACGATGGCTGGGAGGGGTACTGGATGATTCTGGACCCCCACTGAGCCCTTGGAGGGAGCTCACAGCCTAGGGTGTGAGTGCCGCCTCTCCTGAGGTTGTTACCAAGGGATCTTTGCTCCAATAGGTCCCACTGTCGCGGCACCAGCAATGGTGCAAGAGGTGCACACCGGACTGAGCGAGGAAGCGATCTGGTGATTTGAAGCCTTCCTTACTTTATGAATAGTAGTGGAATGAAGCATGAATGCATATCTTCCCAAACTAGTTAGGTGTATCAGCAGCTGTCCAAAAGCCCCATAAGTGGTGGAGAAGGAGGGATTCCACCCACTCGCAGAAAAAATTTTAAATGATCGTCTGAGCGAGTACAAGGGGCAAAGAGTGATGTTTTTTCCATGAAGATTGATGATTTAGCTGAGTAGAATGATTAAAAGTGCTTGATTCAATAAACTTTCAGAGACTTGAAAGAACTTTTCCTGTAATATAAACAATGACACATTGGGCAGAAAAGATGGCGTTGAGGATGAAACTTTCTCCAGGAACTGCCAGCTCAACACTTCCAGCTACTAAACCAGAAGCACATACTGACTTCCCCAATATGTTGGCTACAGTACTGCGCCCTCTGTTGAACCAGATGACTAATCTCTATAACAACTTTGAAACTCTTCAAAAACAATTGAAAGAGACCAATATAAAAACAGAGGAAGTTGTAAAATCGATGGGAAAAGTTGAAGTGAAGACCAAAGCAATAAAACAAAGGCTGGAGGTTGTGAAAAAAGAGAGAACCTCTGATAAAGACTAGCTTTTACAACTCCAAATGGAAAAGGCATCATATGTTCTGAGATTTCAGGGTGTCCCAGAGCAAAAAGGAGAGAACTTGAAAGAGATCTTGAGTAAAGTGTTGGCTCCAGTGACAGGTGTTAAAGCAGAATTACTACAAAATGATATGGATATGGTCTATCAGACATATTAAACAAAAAAAAACCCTGCCTGGTGAAATAGTTGTGAAGTTCTCAAAGAGATCCACAAGAGATGTGGTACAGAAAGTGACTAATGGGACAACCTTAAAAATCAAAGATGAAGAAATTAATGTCCTAAAAGCATTCCGTTTGAGATAAGGAAGAAGAGGAAACAATACAAAAAGCTGACTACTTTTTTGCAGAAAAACTCCACCCCTTACAGATGAATTATACCAGAAGGATATCTTCAACTATAAAGAGAAAAAAGAAAAAAAATGACTCTGTCATAAAAGTAAAACAGTTTTTGGAGCAACAACAAGGTATGGCGAAAGACAAAAAGGAAACAGAGGAAGATGGTGAAGGAGAAGAAGACAGCACACATGGATGGGGAAGTCAAGAGAATTCAGCAAGCAGTATCTCAGGAGAAGATTCTGAATCAGGAAGGGGGGCCATTGCCCCCACACTTCTTAAAGTCAGATAGACCTATGTTAAAAATAAAGTTAGAGGGGGAAAGTGATTTAAATGGCATAATTGTATATTCCTGAAAGTTTGATTTGTTTTAAAACTCATATATACTAGTTTAATAGTGAAATACTAAGGAGAGTTCTTTATTCTTTTAACCTTTAATGTAGAAGAAACTTCAGTGAAATAATGATATATGATCCTTGTTTAGCTATTGTTTTAGTATAGTGTGTAGTGTTTAGTGTTTTTTGTATGTAGTGTGTAGTGAAAAGCAATAAAATATTTTTTTTAAAAAAGCAAGCAGAAAGAGATATAAGGCAGCATTGCTTCAGAGAGCCTTTGACTGATTTGGTGGGGTGGGTGTTGATAAGGTTTGGGATGAATTTATATTACAGATGAAGTCTGCCATTTGAGTAACTTTATTGTAGCTTTGGGAGCTGATTGGCATTATTGAAGGGCCTTGAACTCTGTGGGAGATAGGTAGGGTATAAATATTTTCAGTCTTTAGAATAAATGGATTTCTCCATTTATTGTTGTCTTGGATGTCTTGATCTCCTTATCTTTGAAATACATATGAAATTTGATAGGGTTATCACAGAAAATGTCAAAAGAAAGGACAATGAGGTTATCCCTTCTAGCCACTTTCCTTTTTAATGTATGTAAAACATTTGTATGCTGCCATTCTTTTCCAGATTTCAGAGCAGCATTTTATTCTGACAAGAAGCTGATTCCTTTTTAAAAAAAATTGCATTGTAATTTTTCCCATTCTCCAAGAATTTCTGAGAAAAAAACACATGGTCACATTCATTTACCCTCATAGCAACCCTATCAGGTAGGTTTTACTGAGAAATACCAACTAATAATGAATTTCACAACTAAGTAAAAACTGAACCCGAGTTCTCACAGTCCTAGTGTAATCACTACACCACAAACAGTGATATGTCCGGGTTCATACAATGAGCTTCATAGGTTAGCTGGTTTTTCAACTTCGGCTTGGCTCAGTTTACTACACCAACATCACATTTCATTGGATCTATAAAGTGAGCAGTAAGGGGTACTAATCATGTTTGATAGCCTTATATAGTTCTGATACAAAAGGCAAGATATGGTATAATTGGCAATTCCATATTTGTTCTTAGTGGCAGAGAAGATTGACAAGAATGATTAAAGACAAGTTCAGCTGACTTGATCCTTATTTGCAGTACAACTTTAACATAAAGAAATATCCTAATCTCCCTGTAACTATTAGATAGGAAAGACTTTACCCAGTGGTGTGATTTTTTAAAAGGAATAAACTAAAAAGTCATTCATCAACAGGGGGGGAAATATTGAGTTACTTGAGAGTTAGCCCTGGGGATATCTAGCAATGTAAATGTTTTGCTTTTAGAATGACTATCTGATGACTAACCAGTAGTTTGGTTTCTGAAATGCTCCCTGAGAATCATGTCACCATCTTTCAACCTGGCCTAATTGCAGGGCAGCTATGAGAACATTCCTCTTCATAGGGATTCTGCCTCCCCTTCACAGCCAAGACAGCAGGGCATTTCTAGATAGACTAACCCTTTAAAAATGTTCATGTTGGATTTCTTAGAGTTGTGTCTTTTGTGGCATCAGTAGTTTAAAAGGGACTATTCTCACAAGTGAAAACAGATGCAAAACCATCAATGGCCAGTGAAGAGTACTGGACTCGGGAGACCAGGAACAGTGAAATAATGAAGCCTTTATTGAGTGATTCAGCATGTCCAGTAGATGGTCAGATCAAGCATGCTTACAGGGCTCCAGGGCCCTCATTATATGCTGGCCGGATCCACACCTTCGGCCGCACCCAAAAGACCTGATAGGGGCTTAACATATGCGCCTGTTTTTCATAGGTTCCCTGGAGGAACCTTTGACCGCATTGGCTCCCCAGGGAGAACCTAGGTCCCACACTGGTGGAGGCTTAGAATCCGGACGTCTATTGTTCCTCCAGATTCAAGCTCCCCTCTCTGCCTGACTATGTGCTCTGGCCATGCGGCGGGCGCCATTACCTGGGAGCACATGGCAGGCTGATTGCTACACAGAACATACTACATTACAGCCAGCCTCACTCCCTTCACTCCACATATTCTACCCAGCTCCTTTATGCTTCCCAAGTGTCCTCTTTAAGCTTTTCTTGTCCATGTACACCAATGGGAGCACCTGATTTTTCTGCCACCCATTAAATTAATGTATTTGTTTTCTTGCCAAAACATTCTATCAATGGTTTTTCTTAATAGCAACCAGCAATTACAATTAGATTAAATAAACTGAGGTTTATTTGACTCAGGGCCTAGAAAACAGAGAGGAAATCAAAGTAACTGGGTGCAATCAGGAAAATTATAACTAAACTCTTGATGGCCTAGCTAGTTAGGCAAAAGCTAGTAATTACAGCCAATTGATTAAACAGAATTACAGGGCTTGTATCTCTTTGATGTTTACTGCTTTTTTCCCCCCTGGATGCTGGTTTTATCAGACAGAATACATAAGCTACTGTATTTCAATTACAATAAGAAAGGTTCTTGTAGCACCTTTAAGGCTAACAAATTTATGGTAATATACACTTTCATGGGCCAGAGTCTAAGTCATCTGATAGAATATATGGACTTGAAAGGAGACTGAACTGAAAGACAAAGATAACAGGGAGAACAAGAAATTAAGCATGATTTTATTTATTTATTTATCTATTGAATTTCTATCCCGCCCTCCTCGCCTCATGGCAGGCTCAGGGTGGCTACCAACATATTACATACACAACAAAATTACCAACATATTACATACACAAAATAAGCAGTTCATCTGGATGGACGGATATCTCATGTTCATGAGAGTGGAACAGCAGCCTCATACTTGGCAGGTACCCACCCTCTCAAAATATTTAGATATTATTTTTCACATGTTCATCATGTTTGTGTTGGCTGTGTTACAAAGAAAATTTCTGTACTTCATCACTCACCTGGGACAAGCTACAGAGGAAACTGATTGCAGGGCCTGCTGGAAGCCCAATCAGTTCAAAGGGAAAGGTCACACAGTGGCCATCTCCTAGCTAACTTTCAAGGGAGTTAAGTAAGGGGTGGGCAGCTAACCAGTGGGCTCCTCAACCCCATTTGCTCTCCTGGAGCCAGTTGTAGCAACACATGCCCATGTAGATCTGGGTGTAAGTGCTCAGTTTGTAGCAGCCCCTACTCATTTGGATCATGCATAAATGGGGGGGCTCTAGAAGCAAACAAGCAGGTCGACAGAAAAGGAGGATAGGGCATAAATATTCCATCAAAAGGTACACAGCCTCACTGAGTTATCTGAGCTGAGCTACCTCGGCCACTTACACTAAAGGGTTGGTTGCCTATTTTGTTGCTGGAGTGTACTGTTTGAGTTCTAGGATTCCAGTCCAGCCCTAGGTCCTTGTATGCATAACATGACATAACACAATCAGTAGCAGGAATGGAGGATGTAGTCTAGCAATAAATAAATAAATAATCAGGTGATAGAGGGCACAGTAACAGGCTCATTCTCATTGCATTTAAGGACCAGTACATATGCATAGATTGTCTGGTTGGGAAAGAGGTGAATGTTATGGCACCAGCTGCTTTGGACAGTGTTTCATCATCTAAAGACCAGCACTAATGCATTTGGGGGAAAATGATTCTGTCAAACCAGTTGCCAAGTCCCAGAGTTTGCAGTGTGATGGATGGACAATTATTCTATCCATTTCTGGAAAACACCAACTTCCTTTAGTCCTGTTTGGTGTCTGATCAGAGCAGCTAGCAGCCAATCAGAATCTCTGGAAAGGCTGGAGAAGCCCAGTGGGAGGGGGAATGAGAGAAAGAGGGGACTCAGTTATTAATTAGATTGGGTCTGAAACTTCAGAGAGAAAGTACGCAACTGGAGGAAGCCTGTCTCAGAATCTGCCTTGTGTGTAAATAGGCTAAACACGTTAATGCATGGATATAGGATTTTTGTCTCCTGAGTGTCAGTTGCAAGAGAACCTATCTCAGGAGACTTTGGAAATCTCAGAACTTGACTTTTGTGATAGAGTACTACGCTAGCTTGAGGAAGAGATTGTAGCTGTACTGAAGCCCCAGTTTCTGAGAGAAACTAGTGAAAGATTTGTGTTTTCTGTGAGAAGCTCACATATACATTGTGATAACTGTGAGGTTGAGGGGAGGCTAGTATCCACTTCAGAGATACAAAGTTGGCTGCTAACTGCTCTCTTCTCTCCTAAATTATCAACTGTAACCTTATAAATGAATGGGTACAGCAAGACTGTTACTCCTGTAAACAGTTTCTATCCTATTTTCTGAACAACCTTGCTCCCCTATCACTGGGAGTAAATAAAAAAATTACTGTTCTTTTTCTTAAACTGAGTCCAGTAGCACCTTGGAGACCAACAAGATTTTTTGGATATGAGCTTTTGAGAGTCAACACTCCCTTTGTCAGGTACCTGACAAAGATATCTGACAAAAGGAACTTTGACTTTTGAAAAATTATACTCCAAAAACCTAGTTGGTCTCTAAGGTGCTACTGGACTCCCTTCTAGCTGTTCTACTGTAGACCAACATGGCTACCCTCTGAAACTGTTCTTTTTCTGTTTTTCTCATGGGTGCTGAACTTATTATATTCAGAAGTCACTTGGGTTAAGTCTATCAGGTAGAGGGCTGGGGTAAAGACCATACTGATTGAGCTTTACACCACACTACCTCTGTTTCAACAATATTTAAGTTGCTGACCTTCACATACAAACACTGGCTGACCTGGCAAATCTTAGAACCAGTTTTCCAGGTGATATGCTGATATGGTCAGAGATACTCCAATGGTGAATTTGGAGGTGCAACATTAAGATGCATCAGTAAGGCCCTTGTAAAGATGAGCAGGGAGATGAAGGTCTCATTGGAAGAAGATCCATATATTATGCATTTAGACACCAAAGATTCCCACCCCTGTACAGGGAGGATGGAGAGCACATTTGTCTCCTTCCACAGGGATTTGTAACACGGCTTACATGAGACTATTTGGTCTGGTGTGAAGATGGGATGGGAATTAAGCAATGCCAGCATGGATATAACATTTAACATCAAAATTGTCAGCTGATGAATTGTCTCTGTTAATTGAAAGTCCTTGTTGTGGTGGTAAATAAAGGATCATGACCCTTTATTATTGCAGTTATTCATGGTTGCTCTCTTTATTCCATGTCCTTTGCAATGTGAGAATAGAAGGTAAACCATGAGTTGATTTCTGGTTTGCTTCTTGCTGAGAACCCCTAAAATAACTCCTATAAAGTTGTTTTTCATATCCTAATGCATTCCTTTAAGAGAGAGATTTTTTTCAGAATTATTTTTTTTCAGAATCTTTATTCAGAATTGAGAAACTGGTCACTGCAAAATAAAATTATCATGTCCCCAGAGGTGTGCCACATATAATATATATCATCCTAGTGTGCCAAATATTTAGCGGAACCAAGAACATATGCTGACATGCTGTCCTTTTGCATCACTTGGCCAATAGCTCATTTCAGTGAAATGAGGTAGACTCAGCCATAGTACAATAAAAGAGAAACAAAGTGAATGGCTTTTATACAGAAAAGAAGAAAATGCATGGAGTTGAAAAGAAGTTAAATCAATTCCCATAATCTACAACCAGTAACAGACTTGTTAGACAAGCTCCATAGACCTCTTCTTTTCTGCCCGAGGAAGTGCTTTGTCAAGCTTGAAAGATGGATCACCAAACAGAAGTACCACCTTGTCTATATTTGTCTTTCACACCTATTGTTGCAGTTTATTGGCATCATAGCTTCTCTGGAACAACTGCAAGAAATAAATGTCAGGGTTGCTAGATCTATAGAAACACAGAAGCCATGAACTTTGTCCATCATGAAGGGAGGGCACAAAAGCCCATCCTTATACTGCATGGATGGTACTCAAATACGTGAATCACTGCTTCTTCTATAAAACTACTAGCTCAATAAAGATAAGGATACATTTCCACAGTTAAATTAATATTCCCATACAATATATAATGTTTGTCCTTTTCAGAAATTCAAAATGCATAAAATCAAAGGATAATGGGAAAGAGGATCATGATTACTATTGTAACCCTCTGTTTTCATGCCTTGATGGGTTCTGCTTTTTTTCAGTCTTCAATCCTTCCTACCACTTCTGAAGCACTATGGGGTGCTGTGTAAAATGCTCCGTAGCACATCCTGCAATGAAGTTTTTTTGCACCCCTTTTCTCCCCACATGCGATTGTCCTCTTTTTAAAAATGTTTGATTGGGAGTGCTATGGTGCTGAAGCAGGACCACAAATCAGCATCATAGTGACCTCATTGTGATGCCTAGACTCTAGTTAGATAAACTGACATTCACTACTGCTGTCACCTGGAAACAAGTAGCTGACTGGACAGCAAGTTTAAGAGGGGGATCAGGGGCATAAGAGAATGGTGAGTCAGATATTTGGTCAATTTTTTAAAAAAAGTTTGTCTTAGAGGAAGTGTAGACTTGGGCACACACACACACAAGCACACACACTCCATGGTTTGTGGGAGTTAAGGAAGGAAGAAAAGCTTCCTGGGTTTCAAAACTATCTGTGTCCCCCCTGCCCCCTGGCACTTGAACGCAGTTTTAAATGACACATGGCTTCAGAGACAGCTCAGAGAGCCAGTTTGGTGTAGTGGTTAAGTGCACGGACTCTAATCTGGGAGAACCGGGTTTGATTCCCCACTCCTCCACTTGTACCTGGCTGGATGATCTTGGGCAAGCCATAGCTCTGGCCCAGCTGTTCTCTGAAGGGCAGCTTGGGAAAGAGCTCTCTCAGCCCCACCTACCTCACAGGGTGTCTGTTGTGGGAAGGGGAAGGGAAAGGAGTTTGTAAACCGCTCTGAGACTCCAAGTGAGTGAAGGGCGGGATATAAATCCAATCTCCTCCTCCTCCTCTCTTCCTCCTCCTTACTGGAAGGGAAATGCTATGTGAAACAGTTGTCCTGTACCAGTTTACTCCATGATGGGACAATAATGGAAACCATTCAGTTTAGAAAGGTAGTGTGAAAAGGCTCATAGTCTCTGGAGTGTAGCTTTTATGTTTCTGACTGATGTGTTCTTCTAATATGCTACTGAGAATACTATTAATCCTGTAGCTGTTGCTGATTTTTGGAAATTGACTGGATGTCCTTATAGTTACCCTTCTGGAAAGGCATCTTGTATTTCTTAATTATCTTTGATGGGTTGCTCAAACACCACTCATAAGTAACCAAAGGATGTTAGAAGAAGGGCTTGACCTTTTTCCATCTGGGAGTTTAATTACTGTTGTTAATTTCAATAGTGTTAGGTAGAATGTCAGAACTTAAAATTAAATACTCATAATGATTTCTAATGACTTCTCTTTAAAATGCATTTCTTATTAAGAGAGAGTGAATAAAAAATATTAATGCAGTTCCACTGGATTCAGTACATTTTTATACCCACTAAACTGGCAATAAATCTGGTCCCCAATTTAGATTTCCAAAGCTCTAGAATGTAATTGTTCACCGTCATTTTGTGATGGGGCATTTTAATTAATGCCTCATTTACTGTATTTATCACAATTTTATACTGGGGTAAAATTAATAAAACAAGCCTAAGACACGGTGTTTAAATGTCTTTCTGTAGGCTACTGATATGTTTGGTGACAGATGTGCTATGAGAGATCAGCTTTGCCCTTTGTGATATTCTTTTTTGAAAACTAAACACTGCATTATGCAGCAATTAAATAACACAACTTTTTCTCACCTTACAGTGCAGTCCTATTCAGAGTTCCACCCTGCTAAGTCCAATGAAATCAATGGGCTTAGAAGAGTATAATTCTGCTTGTAAATGTAGCCTGGCATGTAGATGTATTTGTATAATAAATATTTTTATCCTGTCCTTTGGCATAACTGCTGGAGCAGCTTATGAAAACAGTTAGTCAAGTCAGCAATGAAATACAAAAGCACCTGCAGAAGCAGATTTTTTTTGTGCTCCCCCTCTCCACATAGCTGCCTGTGAGCATTGAAAAGGTGTTGCTGAAAGCTGAGCAACCTGCATGTATGGAAAGCAGTGCATTAAAGTGGCTGCACTGGGGAGAGGAAAAGCAGGCAGCATTTTCCCTCCCTTCTGTTCCACCAGCAGCTTATGTTGGTCCTAGAAGCTCTGCTCTCAGAAGAGTCAGAGTGGGGTGATTTCATTCACTTCCCCTTCCTCAGTCCAGTTGCCTAATTTGCACTGATTTTCATCCATGTGTCTCCCCTACTTTGGCATCACTGGGGGGGGGGTCAAACTATGCACTGTATACCTACCCATGGTACTGTCCTATCATATTTTAAAAAAAGAATAAAATACGCAACGCATATAACCTTCATGCAAATAGGTGTAAAACCAATAGGACACTGCCAAATTGTATGGTGTGCACCACCAATCAAGGTTGACCTCTCCCACCATATTGTGTTACTCTTTTGTTTTTCTATTGGGAACATGCAGAGATTTATGATTTTTCTAATTAAAAGAGGTACTAAAAACACATGATTTCCCTACACTTTGCATTCAAATCCTGCCTTGAACATAAAGCCATCTCACATAGGATTTGTAGAAAGTGTTTGAAAAATTCACAATCCAAACAGGAAGAGAAAGGTTTAGAACAACAACATATTGGTAGCACTGGAACTTAAAGCACTGGGATGCTTTAAATAAAAACATGTCCATGGATACATCTTTTTTGCTCATTCAGAACCATTGACAGCAATCTGCTTGCACTAGGTTCAGTAAAGAAAACTGTGAATTGGAATGAAAATTGGTCCTTTGTTTTCTTTTCTGATGTAGAGAATGCTGACAGATTTCCACAGCATATGCATGACGGCCAGTAAAAATAGTAGCAATGTGACTTCCGGTTTATGGTGGCTCAATGGTGGGCGTGTCTCTCCACCGCTGCGGGAGATGCGACCTGGTCTCAGAGGCCTTGAGGGGGATCTGAATTGGATTCGGACCCCCAGAGACCCCTGAAGGGGGACTCTGCTTGAGGTGCTTGAGGGAGCCTCTCTCTGGGATTGAGGCACCCTCCCAGAGATTGAGGCACCCTCCCAGCCTCCAAAGGCTCTACCTCTGCAGCAGCCTCAGGGCAAAAGTGAACACTTTCCAGACGGCTGTAGAAGTCAAACAGCTGCAAGGGAAAACCTACTTCCTGAGACACGTGGTGAAATGTGAGTGAGGATTTTATCCTTCTTTTCACTCAGGAAGATTCTCTGTTGTGAGCTTAACAGCTCAAAGCAAAAGGGTTTTTTTTAAAGTTTAAATCCCCCCCAACTCCTCTTAAAGAATCCGAACTACAGAGTATCGAGGGGCTGGAGAGTGGCTGAAGACAGATTGAGATGCATTAAGTAGTTTAAGTTGGAAAAAAGAGAAGACTTTTGATCTACAAGTGGGACTTTATTGTTTATGTAAATAAAAAAGCGATGGCTGGAGGGGGTGAAAAGATGGCGGAGAAAGTAAAAGCTTCTCCAAAAGCCACGTCTGTACTTCTGGGAACAAAGTCTGAGTCTAGTACAGACCTGTCTGCAGTACTGGCAACAGCTTTACACCCCCTGATGGACCAGTTGAATATGGTTAACTCTAAGCTAGATTCTTTGCAACAGCAGGTGTCAGAGGCAAACAAGAAGGCTGAGCAGACTACACAAGGGTTGGATGAGATCAAAACCAAGGTTGAAAAGACTGATATAAAGCTAACCATGATGGAAAAAGAAAGGATTTCTGACAGAGATAATTTGCTGAAACTTCAGATGGAGAGGTCTTCCTTTTACTTAAGATTTCAGGGCATACCTGAATGCAAGGGTAAGAATCTCAAAAAGATCCTTAGTGATGCTTTAGCTCCAATGACGGATTTACAAGCGGATGAACTGCAAAGTGACTTGGATATGGTTTATAGGACCTATCCAGAATTTGTAAAGAAAAAAAAATCTGCCTGGAGAAGTGATGGTGAGGTTTTCTAAAAGATCAACTAGAGATGTTGTGCTCAAGGCCACTAATAGAAATGCCCTGAAGATACAAGAAGAAGATATTAAAGTGTTAAAGGACATTCCGTTTGAGGTGAGGAAAAAGAGGAAACCCTATAAGAACTTGACTGCATTTTTGCAAACAGAAAACATCATGTATCATTGGCTTATTCCGGAAGGCGTGGGTTTTACCTATAAAGATAAGAAGCAAAGAATTGATACAGCTGCAAAGGCTAAGAAATGTTTGGACTTTTGCAAAGAAAGAAAGGATAAAGCACCATCAGAGGACTTTTTGGACTTACAAGAGAGCATTTATGGTTTAGATGATTCAGATAATGTGGCAAGTAAAAGCTCAGAAGATGAAGAATCTGACTCAGCTTTGGGGGCTGCAGCTCCCAGAAAGGGAAGAAGAAAAAAGGGATGAATAAAGGAAAGTAAGCTTTTTGGTTAAAAGTCTGTTATGTTTAAATTCATTCTGTTTATTAGTCACTCTTTGATATAAACTGTTTTACTTCGTATGATTAGCAATTTAAAGCCTTGATTTATCTTAGTTTTCCTTGGAAAGAGAGAAGAAAATTGTTTATTAATACTTTTTACGACTTCTGTATACCATAGCATAGTTTAGAATTTTAGTTATAGTAGTGTTTCTTAGTTGTTGTAGTTATAAAAATTTTTAAAAATAAAAAATAGTAGCAATGTAATTCATGTAAAAATAAAGAAGCTTATTTAAGTACAAAACCCAGAAAGGTTTCTTTTTGGGGGGAGCAGTAAGTATCTAACTGATGAGTGCAAGGGATGCAGACAAAATCCAGAAAGGCAAAAAGGGAATTAAAATCATAACAGATCAGCTAAGTGGGTACATTCCCTAGTAGTCTAATATACCTTGTGCCTATGGATACCACAGAGGTTCCATCTTTTCCTGCTTTGCCGTCATGCATATGAGTGAGTCGAGTGGAAATGAACACAACAAAACAAGATTAAAAACAATGGTTGGGGGTCTCTTTTAATAGACTATTTGAAAACCTTGCACCTAGTCATTTGATTGGTTTAATACCACCAAGGTACTTGGGGAGGGGCTTGTTCCTTTCTCTCACCTGGTTGTGCAGGGGTTCATGGCCAAAGTAGTGATATGGAGGAAAACATTCAAAAGTCATTATTTCTGGTTTTCCATACTACTTTGTACAGTCAGAATTCTCAGACTTTTGCACGTTTTTGTTCCTGTTCCCTGGATATGATGTTCCCCTTTCTGTTGAGCCTTCCTGGTAGCTGGCAGCACCTTGGGGTTTGATGGCATAGACTATTTTATTTTAGACATAAAGGAAGGGGATTTTCTAGAGGGTACTTAGCCCAGTCATCCCCAGCTCACTAGTGAATTACCTTCATGGCCAACAATGGCTGAGGACAGACTGGCAATCTGGAGTGGGAGAGCTCAGCTTGTGAAGTGGGGGAAGGGAGCCCGTTCAAACAGCCGCAGCTGCTCCCCGGCTCCCTTCCGTATTTACCCGCTTTCATGCCGCTTCCCTGCCACTTCAGAAGGACACCAGGAGAAAGTGGTGTCCAAGGGCCATCTGCCGCTTGTTTCCTGCTTCCCGGCAGTGTGAACTGGAAGAAGGCGGGATTCAAGCGGAGGCGGCAGTGTGAACCTGGGGCTGCTCCGCAGCAGTCTGAATGCTCCAGTCCGGTATGCTAACACAGGAGTCTGGCCAGTGTGAACGGCCAGCCCCAGAGCAGTTTCCCCCCGCAACTTTCAGCCCCGCTTTCCTCCTGCAGCAGATTGCCAGTCTGTCCTCAGCCAATATTTGTAAGCATCTGGAGGACATCTGACTGACCATTGTTGGACTAGATGGACTCTTCACCTGATCCAAAAAAGCTCCTGGGCATTTTATGAAAGCAAAGAACTAGTCATGGAACAAACACCTTTATGTTTCAATATAAATTATGGGCAGTACCCTCAATGGATCTGTGCTCATGGCTTGTTTTATTTTGCATATTTCAACACTGAGTATGGCCTAATAAAAATAGGTACAGGGTCTGAGCAAACACCTTTGTGTGTTTCTTGGGAAATAATGCATTTCTAGCTGGAAGAGAAGCAAATAAATGTGTTATTGCTTTGATTCTACTGTCATTTTGAGAAGTGATTTTATAATCTCAAGTCTATACTGAGAGTGCTTACTAGATTGGGTATTTTTAATATGCTGGAAAACTCCCCTCCCCAAACCATATATATCAAGTACATTATGCCGAGGCTTTTGCATCATGGAACCTATTTAGCTTGAATGTCATGTATTCTGCATATTATTTTATATTTATTCTCCTCTTTGCATTCATTCCTACTTTATTAGTTAATAAAGGCTTACAATAATTGACCAATTGAGCTTTAATAGCCAGTGTTTTACATCCTGTTATATATTTCATGCTTACAAATGTTCTTCATTATTCTTTCTAATTAGTTTTGTATGGTGCTACAGATAGAGATATTTAGGTCCCTGAACACACATGCAATCAGTAATGATTTTCGGGGAGCTGAAAAATGAATGGGACTTTTTTTTAGTTCGTGAATTGTGCTTAACATCAGGCAAAACTTTAGGTTTTTATTTAATTCCTTGAAAAAGCTCTTTGATTCATTTGTCTAACAGCTTTGTTTAATTATCCAGCATAATTTGATCAGATGGCTACATAAGCCAATCACATTTTTGTTTTGTTATTTTCTATGTTCATTTAATTTGGCCAATTAGACCTTTTTAAATACTTATTACACATGCTTCACTCCCATTATATAGGCCATCCAGTGGTTTCCCAAGGAACCAGATTCATGTGTGATTAGTTTTAACAATGTTTGCAGCATCAAGAACTCAAAACTATTTGCAAATGTTCAGGTTAGCACATAGTTGGGTGGTTATTTTAAGTCATTATTCTTTAAGTGCCCATGAAGAAACTGGTTGGGTGCCATGTATGTACAGAGTCACTGATCCCCCCGAAATGAGTCAACCACAACTATTAATTTATTTGTCTGAAGCTTCTATTAAAGTGCACACTTTTTTACAGTGTTCAGTTTGGTGTAGTGGTTAGGAGTGCAGACTTTAATCTGGGAGAACAGGGTTTGATTCCTCACTCCACATGTACCTGCTGGTGTGACCTTGGGTCAGTTACAAGTTCTCTCAGAGCTGTTCTCTCAGGAGAGGTTCTCAAAAGAGCGGTCTCAGTTCCACCTACCACACAGGTTGTCTGTTGTGGGGAGGGGAAGGGAGATTGTAAGTCACTCTGAGACTCCTTTGGGTAGTGAAGGGCAGGGTATAAATCCAATCTCCTCCTCCTCCTCTTCAAGCTATCCCTCCTTTGTTATATAGTAATCTGACGTCCATATGAGCAGACAAGAATGGACCAGTCCTTCAGAGAGCCAGTGTGGTGTAGTGGCTAGCATACTGGACAGCAATCTAGTAAATCCAGCTTTGAAATCCCAGGCTGCAGTCAGACGTGCATTTTAATCTGCTGTTGCCCCGCTTCTAATTGAGCCAGAGTATTTTGTAACAGAGAATACTGATCAGACTCACCCCTTTTAGCACTCTTCAAAGTGCTTTTACACCCTGTTCTTGATTGCTGAGACACATATCATACCCGGCAGCCAAGTATTGTTGTTGTTGGCCATTTTTAAAAAATAGTTTCTCCCTTGAGCATGCTCACAAGTGCTGATATGCCTCCTGGGATATGTAGTTCATGGGGCTGTCGGTCATTTTTTTTAAAGTTTGTCCTCTGGGCATGAACACAAGTGCTTATCAGCCTGCAGGGACATGTAGTCTCCCTCTCTAAACTTTTCCATTTACCCCATCCCCAAAGGACAGGAAAAAGCTGAAGAACAGGGGCATTTTTATTTGAAAATGTTTATGATGAAAACAAAGTTTAGAGCAGCCCCTGTGGGAGAGGGGGAGAGAGAGAGAGAGAGGTGCAAATATACAGTTATACATACTTCACTAACTAGTAAAAAAACCCAGTGGCTGACAAACAAGATAGCAGTCAGACCTGCCTGATGGCTTTGGTGTGCAACAGAGCGGATCGTACAACAGAAAATCCGGTTTGAAACCAGCTCAGCCCAGAAGGATCGGACTTTCAAAGGTATCAAATAAACACTCACTAAAGGGGGAAGAATGGGATACAGACAACTGGGGCACAACAGACAGATGTTGCTGTCTGATCATGCATTTTAAATCCATAAGGGAACAGCAGTGGCAATGGATCAAACTGCACATCTGATCACAGCCCCACTCTGCCATGGAAGCTTTCACCAGTCACAGACTCTCAGCCTACCCTCCATCACAGGTTGTTGTGAGAATAAGTGGAGGAATGGATCACGATGTAAGCTGCTTTGGGTTTCCACTGGGGAAAAGGTGAGGTATAAACAAAGTAAATAATATAAATAAAATATAAATAAAATATTCTGTTTTTATTGTATAATAGTGAAGACTTGAAATGACTACTGCTGAAGGTTAAAGCAGAAAGTGCCAAAGCAGGATTACAGCTGAACATGCAGAAGACAAAAGTAACAACTACTGGGGAAATCCACAACTTTAGGGCTGACAGCAAAGGAACTGAAATTGTTCAAGATTTTTTTATTCCTTGGCCCCATCACCAACAAAAGGAAGACTGCAATCCAGAAATCAGAAAGAGGTTGAGACTGGGAAGGGCAGACAGCTGGACAATGAAGAAAGTTGACAGGAAGCAAGTTGATTCATTTGAAATGTGGTGTTGAAGGAGAGTTTTATGGATACCGTGGACTGCCAAAAAGACAAATAAGTGATTTCTAGTATAAATCAAGTCTGAATTCTTCCTAGAAGCTAAAATGACTAAATGCTATCTAGAGAGACATAGTCTAGAGACTGGAGGGTGAAAGAGAAAAGTCTGGAAAAAAGAAAGAGGGAGAGCAAATCAGGGAGGAGGAGAAAAGGCCATAAAGACAGAATGGAAAGGTAGGTGGGGGAAGCCTGGGCAAAAATGTGAAGAATCAATAGGGAGTAGAGCCAGTATATCAAACAATCATTGATGGACCTATAGTCCATGATTTCTTCTATTCCCCTTTGAAAACTATCTACAATGGTGACTTCCCAAGGCAATGAATTATGCACATTAATTATGTCTCATGTGAAGTACATTCTTTTTGCTTTCCTAAATCTACTGGCCACCAGCTTCATTGGTTACACAGACAAAAATCTCTCTCTCTCAAGAGCTTTCTCATCTATATCAGTGTATGCAGGGTGTGGAGCCATGTGTGTAGTCGTTTGCATGCATGGATCTGTTCCTTCTATTGAGATTAATGGAACAGCTTCCTTGTAAACACACGTGATAGAATATAATTCCTTAAAGCGGATTCTGATTCCTAGTGGTGCCATAGGATAAAAATATGAATGAATAGATTTGTCCTAATAACTGTTGCAGAGGAAATGCTACAAAGACAGATGTCAGAACTTCTTCTTTTTTTTGAGAACTACAGTGCCCATTGACAATGTTCAAGCAATGTAGAAAGCAAAAATGTAACCTGACATTTTCAAACACCGTAGCTTAAGTTCAGGTTCAAGTCAGAACTTTTGTTGAAGGTTCAGGATAGTTAATATGTTATCAGTGTCAAGGGGTTAGGCCATAGTTCTTTCAATTACTCTTGTGCCATAGCTTACCTGGTTGCAGATTAATTTTTCACTGGAACAGTTTTTGGCTGATAGAATTGAATCAGACTGTTGTGCAGGTAGTTGACACTTGCGAAGTAAAACACACTGCAGTTCACTTCTTATTCCCTCATGTGCCAAGGTGCACATATGGGTACAGGACAAGGTTTTTAAATTGTCCATGCTTATTTCCCTTATCAGTGAACATTTTTAAACCTTATAAACACCTCAGATCAGAATCAAAGTATTATTCACTACATTCAGTTACCTGTACATAAAATGCTAAACAAATCTATAGCCCTATAATACTGAGTGGTATTTTAATGTCAAATTTGGTATAAATGAGCAGATATTCTCTGTCAGCTAATAAATACATGCTAAATAAAACCCACATAAATGTTTCTCAAACTCTTCTTCATCACCCCAGAGTTAATCATTATGCTAAGTCTTTTACAGAGAAGAACTACTCATGTGGCTTCTGGGATGTTTGGAGAGTGTGGCACCTGGAATGTTTACATATGAGATACCTGTTCATCTTCTTCTTGGTGCTGGACTAATGTACAGCTTGGAACATATAATAAAGTACATCTTTAAAAAGGTTTTCTCTTATCAATCTTTTTCAAAGTTCTTCTTAATGAATTTTAATGTCAAATACTCTCTAGGTGTTTTCTGGATGATTGAACATTCTCCTGTCCATGAATACCAGATCCTTCCACAGTAGCACATTCTTCAGCCCACACTGCACCAAAGCTGCAGAACAGAAGCCTGGGGTGGGACAACAGAACAGCTGAGACTACAGCCCAGTGCAGTCACTAAAGCAATCCCTTTGCCTTTCAAAACCATGTCCCCACTGCTGCCGCCGCCTCCCCCCCACCTGACCACTCCTGCTTCCGTCCCTCTGTCTGTCCAGGGGCCAGCTGGGCATTTGCTTAGCTGGCCCCTAGATGGATGGAGGGAGGGTCAGAGTGGCCGGGAGGGGAGAGAGATAGCAGTGGCGGCCCTAGGAAGGGCCGAGGGAGGCATGGCGGAGGGCGCACCGTTTTCCCGGGGGGGGGCTCAGTCCCACCAGGGAAGTTTTGGGGGTGGCTCGAGCCCTCGAGTCCCCCCTGTAGTTGACGCCTATGACTAGGAATATTATTACTATAGCATATAAGTTTCTATACAATATAATTCTGACATTTCCCTCTATTTTCAGAAATATATCCATATGGATTTATCTTCATTGGACAGTATTTTTGTTTCCCCATACCTTTTCTGCATACTAGTGCATTTTATATTTCACTTTAAATGATTATGAAGACACTGGAAATCATTCAGACTCAAATTACTTGAGTGAGTAACAGCTTTTTTTTTTTTTAATCCACGTTCATGGCTGCTAAATAATAGGCATACAATCACAGATTCTCTGATTCCTGTAATGTTTGCTAGAAGAAACTCATATTCATTATAAAAATAAAAAGATCAGTGAAATTCAGAGCAAAAATATATATCATAAAGAAACCAAATATTGCGGGACTTCCGGAAGAGACACGCTTAATGGTGGATGCCTCTCACCACATCTGCAGGAGAGGCGATCCGCTCTTGGCGGGGTAGAAGGGACTTTGGACAGGTCCCAAGCCCCCAGAGACCCTAGTAAAGGGGCTTTGCCTGGGGTGGCTTGAGGGATGTCTCTCCTTGCGGTGGCGACCGCTGGATCGAGACACCCTCCTTCACCCCCGTAGGTTCCCCCTGCCGCAGAAGCCTCTGGGCTCCTCAAGCATAACCGTGAAGCAGCAGAGAATACCGATCAGAGAAGCAAGGAAACTTCCTGATACGCAATGGTGATTTGTGAGTCTCAGAGTTTGCATTATAAAGTGGCTGGGAAAGGCTGGGTGGAATGTTTTTCCCCCTCTCTCTCTGAACAGAGCTTACCGAGACTTTCCCACGGCGTTTCTGCAGCATTGAAAGCAGCTTGGAAATGCTGGAGGGCTGGATCGCATGCACGAAAAAATGAGCTTTTAAACGGCATTAGTGTGAAAAAGAGACTTTCTTCTTCAGATCTTCTTATCTAAATATAAACAAAACGAAACAGCAACAATGACGGGGAGACAAAAACCCTCCCCTAAGCCAGGAAGCGGAGTTCCGCCTGCAAAGAGCGACATCACAGAGATGAGCACAATGCTCTCATTGATGCTGAGACCCCTAGTGGATCAGATGACAGCTCTCAATGCCAAGATGGATACAATGCAGAAGGAAATGAAAGAGTCCGGAAAAATAAATGAGAAGCTGCAACAAGAACTCATGGAAGTAAAAGCAACAACAAGTAAGCATGACTCAAGACTACAAAAAATTGAAAAAGAAAAGGCTTTTCAAACGACAACGTCTTAAAACTTCAGATGGAACGTTCAATTTTTTTCCTGAGACTGCAGAATGTTCCTGAGAAAAAAGGGGAGGATCTTAAAAAACTATTGAGTGAGGCATTAGCACCGTTGGCAGGTATTGAAGCGGAGAAACTACAAAGCGACATGGATTTGGTCTACAGGACCTATCCAGATTTTGTGAAAAAGAAAAACCTGCCAGGTGAGATCATGATAAGGTTCTCCAAAAGATCAACAAGGAATGTGGTGTTAAAAACCACAAACAGAACAACACTGAAGATCCAAGAAGAGGAAATCAAGGTTCTAAAAGACATTCCATTTGAAATTCAAAAAAGAAGAAAAGCCTACAGGAATATAATAACATGGTTACAGTCTGAGTCAATTACGTATCGTTGGAATATTCCAGAGGGACTGTCTTTCAGCTACAAAAGCAAGAAATACAAGATTGACTCTGTAGAACAAGCCAAAATATTTCTGGAAAAATGCAAGAAAAAGAAAGCGGAGAGGGAGTCAGATGACTCACCAGAGTCACAGGAAAGTTTGTATGGCTTTGATGGCTCAGAAAGTGGAGAAGAAGCATCGGACTCAGAAAAGGGAGCTGCTGCTCCCAAGCTCAGCAAAGAGACTAAAAAGACAAGAAGAGGAACGAAGAAGAAATAATGTTATAAACAATATGTAATGATGGTACACTATGTCTAAATGTGAATGGAATAGTAGGCATTTTCTTCGTTGCTGTATATGCCAGTTAATCAGCTTTGTTATGTGTAGAAGCAGAAACATGAACTTAGAATGTTTAACCAAGAAAGTATATTGCTTTTCAGTTTTAAAAGTTAGTTAACTTGATTATTGCAAACAGTATTCTCTGTATAGGATAATATAGTGTAGTTATTAGCGGTAGAGTTGTAGAAATAGTAAAAAATCAATAAAAATCTTTATAAAAAAAAAGAAAAGAAACCAAATATTGCTATCTTCAACACAGCTTTTATCTTAAAATTATTTTGAACAGATTTTTTTCCCTTTATGGTGTAGTGCATTTTATCCAAGTTGAGTATCGTTAGAAAGACACTAGTAAAGGGTTCTTAGAGGTGTGAAATTTCATATTCTCCCCTTTGGTATATGGTATGAGTGAAGAGCAAAACTTCTCTCTGCTTTCATTGATCTGACAAGCTTTTGATATTCTTCTCTGAGAAGACTTCTGTACATGAAACACTGATAATAATTTTTTTGTTCTGCACATCTTTTTTCTTTATAATTACACTAAATGGACAATTAATCAATGTCAGTGGTAACAACACACATCTCTCTCTCTCTCTCTCTCTCTCACACACACACACACACGCAAACTGTCATTAATTTCTTTTTCTCAGCCCCTCCAGTCTCTCTCTCTCTCTCTCTCTCTCACACACACACACACACACACACTCTCTCACACACTCACACCATTTTTCTCACATCCTTCCCATCCCCCACACATGTACTCTCTTTCATTCTCTCCCCTCCACTCACTGGGCCACTAACTTGCTGAATCCCATTGTTTCTGCTTCTGCAGTTTAGGGAGGGGGGTAGTTCCTATTCCTTACCATTAGGAGTGCAGCCACTGCCTCACCCCCAGCTCTTCCTCCCTTTCTCTCTACATACAACTTCTGCCTGCCTAACTCAAGCAGAGGCAACAGCCACTACTCCAACTCTTCTTCCAACTGCTGCTTTTACTCTAAGGAGGGTGATGAGTCCAGCTGACAGAGCTGCATTCTGTATGAAAGTGCAGACAACCTTACTGTCTTTTTTGCAAATGTAATGCCCTCTCCAAATTTTGTTTAAAGTTCTCAGGGTTTTTTTTGCAAACCTGGTGGAGGGGTCCCCAAAGTTTGTTGAAAAATCTCTTTCCATGTGAATAGGCCTGATCCACAGATTTAAGTGTTCACAGACGCCCCCCCCCCTTCTCTATGAGATATATAGGCCGAGGACAGATGGGTGTTCTGCTGCGCTTCCGCAGCGCAGCAGAACATGGTGGGGGAAATTGCCCCCGCGGCGCGGTGTTCACATGCCGCCGCAAGGAAGCCGCTCGCAGTGTCCAGACTGCGAGTGGCTTCCGCCGGCAGCGGCAGAACGCCACGCAGCTCCCCCAGCCCAGCGTGTGTTCACACCCGCCGGAAGCAGGTGGAACGCGCATGCAGCAGCTGGGACACCACTTTGAAGTGGTGCCCGGCTGCTGCGGGAGGAGCGTGGCACTGGACACATTGCGTCCGGGCCACCTCCTCTGGGCAGATGTGGCAGTCTGGACAGCCGCTCTGCCTCCACTTTTAAAGCGGAGGCAGAGCGGGCCAGACTGCCAGTCTGTCCTTAGCCATAGATTCAGCAGCTGTAAAACTTGCTCTGCTGTCATAGTTATGGCCAGAAATGCAGGGGAACAGTTGCTGGACAGTTCCAAAAAAGTTCACAGAGGATGTTGCAGCACACAAAAAACCTAGCCTCTCAGAGAAGCATGCCAAGAGGGGAGTCTAGAGACACAAAATAGAATAGCTTTGAAGAGTAGTTAGAAAAGAAAGTAGCAGGGCTATTTTTGGGCAGGAACGCGCAGGAATGGAGTTCTGGCTGGCTCCTGAGTTGGCCACACCCAGGATGAACTCATTAGCATAACAGGCCATGCCCAACAGCAGAAACTCATTAGGACTGGCTATATTAGGGTATGTGGCCTAACATGCAAATTAATTCCTGCTGCAAAAAAAGCCCTGGGTTTTGACACAAACATTTGTAAACAGAATAAGAAGCAAAAGGTGGGTGTAGCTGGATGACCACTCTTCTGGTAACATGAGGGTGTGGCCTAATATGCTAATAAGCTGTGCTGTCAGGGATATGGCCTAATATGCTAATGAGTTTCTGCTGTTGGGTGTGGCCTATTATGCTAACGAGTTCCTGCTGGGCTTTTTCTACAAAAAAAGCCCTGGAAAGTAGTAAAATAGTTATATAGCCTTGTATAGATTAGAAGCCATCTAGCCTGTTATCAATATATACTTGTTGATGCCCAAGTGCAGAAGTGTCCAAGAATTGCAAGAATGTTCAACATCATAGAAGTAAAGATATGGTTTAAGGATGGGAGTACTGGTTGATGGCCAAAAGATATTCATGTACATGACAAACCTGTAAACATTTTTGAATACACTTTGCTAAGATAAAAAGTAACAAAAATGAACTAACATTTTTATATATTCTAACCTTGTTTGGTGTTTGAAGTTGTGAGATAAGCGAGCACATTTTTGGCTAACTTCTTATCAAGTGGGACATTTAGCTATTGTTAGGAGATAACTTTAAGATCCTGGAATAAAAATAGGAAGGCTCCTTGCCTGTGACCAGCTTACCTTTGGGGTTAAGAAATTTTTATAGGCTCATGTAATTGCTCTCCTTTAATTATCTATGCAGCGATGATGGATGGATGGATGGATGGATGGATGATATAATGTTTTGTGGATTTAGTCTGTGTTAAGAACATAATGGTTATACTTTAATAAATAACCTTAAGATAACTTTAAAATGGAAGCAGAGTTTCTCTAATAGTGTTTACTTGTGTACTATACCCAGAATGCATCTATAGCATTATGGAGGTGTACTTCTGGCTAGGAGTTAAATGATCTGGCATAGGAAATCTAACCAGACACCTAGGGTTTCTTAAATACATCCCTATATCTGAATCAGGCCTGACCAGAGTTGTCCAGAACACTACAATACACTGAGAATGGGTTCCTGAATAGATTTGGTTCAAGTATCACAATGATAGGAAGTTACAAGGGAAGTTTGGATCAGAAATATGTTCAGGGTAAAAAAAAAAAGAGGTTTAAGGATGTGAGTGTGAAACATGTTTTGCTCACTGTTCACCATTTATCCAAACTACTTTTCTCCCAATATGCAGTTTACACATGATTTTTTTCTTTAAAAAATGGATCTTTCTTGAAGAATCAAAAATTATGTTGGCAACAAATCGACATCATCTTATACAGTCAGTCAGGTCAGGCTACACAATATTTTCATAAAGGCAGATCAGAATGGAATATTTCTTGCATTCACTCTAAATGAGAACTCTGTTTTGCTCACTTCTGTGTTTTACAGGCAGTGAACTGGAACAAAGTTTAAATCCAGTGGCACCCTTAAGACCAACAAAGTTTTATTCCAGGTATAAGTTTTCGTGTGCATACACACTTCTTCAGATATATTGAAACAGAAGTTAACAACCATTCTATATAGGTAGAGGGTGAGGAGGTTGTTGCCAGGAAGGCAAATTAGATTTAAGATGCATCAGTAACTGAGCAGTAAATATAGTAAAGACTGGATGAAGGCAATTGGTAAGGCTGTGAATAGCAGCAAATTAGCCTACAGTATAATAAAGGAGTTTACAAACAGATGTGAGAACTGAATGATATTAGCATGTGTAGTGAAATAAGAAACTAATGTCTCGAGGGGGGGGGTGGAGCGTCGCTGGGTGATGGCAGACGCAGAAACCTAAAGCTCCTGATCCCGCTCCTGAAAAACGACTAAAATAACAGACACAACTCAACAAAAAGCTTCCAAAAATATGGGAAAGAAAGGAGAACCGAAGGGAAAACAAATTTTGAAAGAAACAGCCTCGGTAAAATCCTTCTTTCCCCGGGAAGAGCCGAAAGCACCGGCAGAGAACAACGATCCCTCTGGACCCAAGATGGTGACCGGGAAAGACTCAGCGGACACAGAGAGGTATTTAACCTTAAAGGATTTATATGAACTTAAATTTGACATCACTAAATCTATTAGAGAGACTATGGAGGAAATGTTAGACCCCGTAAACACCAAGCTGTCTGACCTTACTAAAACTATTCAAGAAAATTCAGCAAAGGCAGAAACTGCAATGGCCCTGGGAGAAACCTTGCAAACAGAAATAAAAACTTTGCAAGACAGGGAGCAAGTTTTAACTGCAAAGCTGGCTAACCTAGAACAGAGGTGGAGACAGCAGAACCTGAAATTTAGGGGTCTGGAGGAAAACATTGAAGGGAACACTGACTTGGCAATTTTTATCTCAACTTGGCTAGCTAAAACGTTGCAGCTTGAAGACGGCATAGCACCGGTTATAGTGCAAGCTTACAGAGTGGGACCCAAGTCAGTAGCAAGGCGTGGAAGACCTCGAGATATTATAGCACAGTTTGGCTACCCTCGAGTCCGTAATAAAATCCTGGCAGAGGCTAGAAAACAAGGCATGTTAACTTGCAATGGGGGAAAAGTGCGAGTACTGTTGGATCTTACCCCAGAAGCTTTAGACAAACGGCGGCTACTAAAGTCCTTCGCAGCAAAACTCTTTGGCGCCAAAATCCGTTTTAGCTGGAGTCAAACATCAGACATCTTAGTTTTTAGAGATGGGAAATCTACTGCAAGCCACAGACGTGGACTCAGGAAGAAGATTACTGGCAAACCTGAACTTAGTATTTACTCCAGAAGAAGAGGAAGAGATGTACCTGCTGAATTCCAAATTGAAGAAATGACTCTGAAACGAAAACTTATTTTTATTCTACAGTCGTGGAAGCATACCTTACAAGAATGATTAGCCCTATTATGGGGCAACCTGGTTTAACTTAATAGTTAATAAGTTAAAGTTATAAGTGGTAATAACACATGGAAATAATTTTATATCAGTTATATAGTTGATTAGTAAAGGTGAAGTTATTTGATAAGACAAGCATGACTATAAAAGAGGGTGTATTATAGGATATATGTCTAAAATATATATAAATATATAAATATAGGTGAATTTATGGTGTGTTTATGTTAGATAATAGATTTAAGTGTTTGAAATTTATGATATAGAATAGGGATAAGTTAAGTTAAAATAGTGATAAGTTATTGAATTTGAACCAATACTAACAAATTTAAATATGGTTAGACCATAATTGATAATAATATATGGAAACAATTTTGTAGTAGGTAGATAGTTGATGGAATTTAATAGCTTACTAGTAATAGAAATTTATACAAATGTTGGATACTTAAAAAGTATAAATATATGTGACTTTGTAATAACTTTATAGTTATTTGATAGACATATAGAATACCACTTTTATAGATATACTTAGATAAGAGAGTTTAATGCTATTAATATAGAGTGTTTATTAATATGACAAGGGAAAGTCAGGAGTGGGTAAAGGGAAAGTTTTGATATTTTATAAATTTTATAGGTACCCCCCACATTTTGGTTTGTTTTTTAGGAAAGGGAAATACCTTGTTATTTCCCATTATCCTCCTAGTGAGGAGAATCCTAAAGAGTTAGCCTGTAAAAGGCTGGTTAATTTAGAGTTTGTTCTTGTTAGCCTGATTAAGGCCCAGTTTTATTGTTGGTATTTTTATTTTATTTAAAAGTATATTAATTAAGTTATTGACAACTGTTCACCAGATAAGGAAACTATAGTACATAGAAATAAAGAGTAGGAAGAAGAGACAGCTTGGAAAATTATTGTTGAATTTAAGAACATTATTATTAGTTGATTATAAAAGCAAATTGATATATAATAATTCTTTAGGTTAAGAGTTTTTTGAACTTAGGTAATTATGAACCAAGAATACAAGTTTATAACTTGGAATTGTAGAGGTTTAAATAATGTTGTGAAACTCAGGAGAGTATCAAACTTAATGAATAAGGAAAGACCAAATTTTCTTTGTCTTCAGGAAACACACCAAAGAAGGGTAACAAGTTCTTTGCTGAAATCTACATGGTTTGAACAAACATACCAGGCAAAAGGTACTTCTAAATCTAGAGGTGTAGCAATACTCATATCAAAAAATATCCCATTTAAAATTAAACACACTGAAGCAGATAGTAAAGGCAGATACATCTTTATTAAGGGTGACCTTGGTGAAACATCTCTAACTATTGCATCAATTTACACACCCAACAGTAACCAACAACAATTTATTTCAGAAACCTTGGAAAAGCTGCAAGCTTTCCAGGAAGGAGAAACATTAATAGGCTGCGATTTGAACTTAATTATCGATCCTAAAATGGACAAAACACACAAACTATCTAAAAAAAAGAAAATTAAATCTAAAAAAACAGAATTAAGTAACATTTTGGAAACTTTTAACTATCATGATGTGTGGCGCAACTTAAACCAAAAAGAAAAAGATTTTACATATTATTCATCAGTACACGATGTGTATACTAGAATAGATTATGTTTTGGCCTCAGCATCGCTTACTATTCAAATTAGGGAAGCATATATAGGAACCAGAACACTTTCAGACCATGCATGGGTTTCCTGTTACTTTTCAAAGAAAGAAAATGATGGAAAAGGCCCAATGTGGTCTTCAAACAAACTTCTTTTACAACAACAATCTTTTAGTGATAGTATAGAGAAAGATATTCAGGAATATTTTGAACTCAATTCAGGCTGTGAGGCATCACAGGAAAATATTTGGGATGCTTTTTTTTTTTTTTTAACCTGAGCTTATTTATTTATTTATTTAAATACAATTTTATTATTTTTATACACAAACCATATAAATTTCTAATGGAATACAGGTAGAAAGAAACTAAGTCCAACTATTATATAGATGAACAATGATTACAAACATTAATATTAAACATACACTTAAAAATACAGTAAAGATAAACATACCATGGATTAACAACTTCCCCATAAATGTAGTAGATTATAAATTTCTGGGGTTTCATTTTGTTGTACCAAATATTGCAATATAGAAAACCATATAGCAAGAAATTCAGATTCAACTATGGATGTTGTAGTAGTATTAATATTGTCAGAAATTTTAGCCATAATGTAAAGATTCCAAATCTTAGCATGCCAATTCTGTCTATTCGGGCTCAATTTTGATTTCCATTTCGCAGCTACTACACTTTTTGCCGCTGAAAGTAAAATAGCAACAGCTTTGAGAGTGCTCCCTGATGGAACCTCTAGAATCCAAGATTGGGATGCTTTTAAAGTAGTGTTACGAGGAAAACTTCTTTCTCTGGCTTCTTCCAATAAGAGAAATAAGCAGCAAGTTATTACTGAGCTACAAACTAAGATTGCAAAACTAGAAGATAGGCATAAAAAATTTGGAGGGAAAAAGACTTTTAAACAATTAACAATGGAAAGGAAAAAATTGGAGGTGTTAGAAACTTCATTAATACAGAAAAAAATACTTTATTTAAAACAAAAATATGTAACTAAAACCCCAAGATCTATGAAGTGGCTTAAATATAGAGTTTCAAAAAAGCAAACACTAACACAAGTGCATGCCATTCATTTGAGTAGTGGAAGCAAAGCACTTTTACCAAGAGATATAACAAAGGCCTTTTATACCTACTATAGTAAACTTTACAGTTCAGACCACCCCCAAGAGTAATCAATAAGAGATTATTTAAAAACAATTAATTTTAATGTCAAATTGAGTAAAGAACATCAAGATTATTTGGAGAGGCCATTTGAAAAATCAGAACTAGAAGCAGCCATAGGAAAATTAAAAAATAATAAATCAACAGGCCAGGATGGATTTCCTATAGAATTTTATAAACAATTCAAATCTTTAATTATAGAGCCCTTGCTAACAACTTGTAATTTTGTAATTACTAAGGGAATAATGCCTCGCTCTTGGAGTGAGGCTAAAGTTATAGTTATACCCAAACCAGATATGGTAGTTTATTTAAAAAACCCAAAAATTTCGTTAAAACCATTAGTAACTCAGATAGCCTTATTCCATTCAGTTTCAGGATTTACAATTAATTTAAATAAAACAGAACTATTTCCGATCTATATGTCGGAAGAAGATAAAAAATATATTACAAACATATTTCCCTTTAAATGGGTTAATAAACATTGGAGACACTTAGGGATAAATATACCTTTTAAATTAAAAGATTTATATAATAGTAATTATTTGCCACTAATAAAAGAGGTAAAGGAATCCATTGAACAATGGGCCAAATTTAATTTATCTTTATTGGAGAAAATTGAATTATTGAAAGTAATATTGTTTCCTAAATTTTTATTTCTTTTCCAGAATTTGCCTATACCTATTCCCGAAAAAGAATTTTGTAAATGGCATGGGTTGTGGAAGGCTTTTATTTGGAATAATAAGACCCCTCGTATTAATTATACTTTATTAACACGCCCTACAAGATTGGGGGGCTTGGCACTACCAGATTTGAAGAATTATTATTTAGCAGCACAACTTAGAAATGTACTTTATTATGCTATACCTGTAGATTATAAGGATTGGGTCTTAATTGAAAAAGAACAATTTTATCCCCAACCTATGCATGAGGTTATATGGAATAAGTTTAAAGATAGGACAAAAACCATATTAGAAAACCCTTTTGTTGAGCACACATTACGTATTTGGGACAAATACAGAGATATTATGGCACCAGGTGTTTCTCCGACAATGGCTTTTTTGGGACAAAAATGGTTTGAACCAGGGAAAAATGTTGAAACATTTAAAACTTGGAGGAGAAAACATATATTTAGATTAAATCAAATAAGTCAACAAGGGAAACTTTGGTCAAAAACACAAATAGAATTAAAATACCAGTTAAAGATCCCATGGTTACAATACCACCAACTACATCATGCATTTATGACTAATGATTTGGCAAACCATTTAGATAGACCATATACAGGCTTTGAGGAGCTTATTAAGAATGAGACATGTGTAAAAAGAGGTATTATTAAAATTATTTATGTAATGTTAAATCAAAAACAGTGGACTGGTTTATCTCCACAACAACGGGCATGGCACAAAGATTGTAATACCCAATTAACAGAATTGCAATGGTCACAGATTTGGGCTTCTCCCCTATATACTACACAATCTTTGAACCTTAAACTGCAAAATTACAAAATGTATGCGAGGTGGTATATGACACCACAAAGACTATTTTATAGTCATGCAATTAAATCACCCACCTGTTGGAAATGTGGTGAAGAGATTGGATCTTTTCTGCATTGTTGGTGGACGTGTCCATCTGTTTGTATTTTTTGGAATAAAATATTGAATGTAATAGGAAAAATAGTTAAGGTTAATATACCTGCAACACCAGAATCTGTACTATTGAACTTTTGGAAATCTGAAACTGTGACTAAAACAAAAGCTGATTTAATGGCCTTGTTATTGATAGCAGCTAAGACCCTTTTGGCGCAAAGTTGGAAATCGGTGAAAATTCCAACGCTGAGACAATGGTTCTTAAAGGTTTGGGATGTAATTGTTCAAGATAAAATAGCAAGTCAATTGTTGACAGCAGAAAATGTAAGTCTAAAATCTAGTTTTATGGAAAAATGGTATTATTTTTTTCAATATATTGAACATGACACGAATGCTATGAACAAACTTCCTGAAAGATATAAAAAGTTTGTTTTCTATTAGTTATAAAAAGAATGTAAATTACTATTAAGTTGAATAGTTGCTGAGTAAGGTATATTGTTTATGGTTTATTGTTAAAGTGTTAATGTGTTTTATATTTTTATATTTTTATATTTTTGTCATTGTTTTGTTATGTTGTTAAAAATTAATAAAATATAAAGTTATAAAAAAAAAGAAAAGAAAGAAACTAATGTCTCTGTTAAGCCCTGGGGGTTCCATTATCCTGAATGTTACAATAATTTGTGACACAGCAATCTCCAGTTCTAGTCTGTTTCTGAAGTTCCTTTTCAGTAAAACAGCTGCTTTGAGGTCCCCCAATGAATGTCCTGGAAGGCTGAAGTGTTCTACACATTTCTCTGTTTTGTGATTCTTGATGTCAGATTTGTGCTCTTTTACCCTTTGGCATAGAGTTTGACTTGAAGGACATTGTTGACATTTAATGGCACATACAACATTAGAAGATGAATAAGTGAATGAGCCTGGGATGGTGTAGTTGATGTTGTTATGTCCTGTAATTGTGGTATCTGTGTGTATGTGGCAGGAAAGTTGGCATCTGTGTTTATTGCAACCTCTGGTACCAGTGTCCATGTTAAAATGCACTGAACTGTTTTGAGTTGACAGCTTTAAGTGACCACTAGTGGTGTTCTGTTATTGTCTGTTTTGGGCCTGTCTTGCAACAGGTTTTCTCTGGGTACCAGTCTGGGTTTGTTAACCTGTTCCTTTACTTCATCAGATGGATATTTTAGTTCCAAAAAGGTTTGTTGTTGTGAATATCCCTTTCAATCTACAATACATCTTCATGTAAAGAATCATTGTAAGAATGCTGTCTTGGATCAAATGTTATGGTCCTCACATGATGGTGGCCAAAAAGAAATATGATGGCACTGCATGCAGGAGCCATAAATATTCAAAATGGTTATCAGGTTGATACTCTCTCTGCCAGTTCCAGTGGCAGCCAAGAACGTTTAGAGCTGTTTGCAGGACTTGAAGCACCCACAGTGAATAGTATCAAAATGATATGTTCTTGGCAACCTCTATGCCGTACTGCATGAGTCATCCATCTAGGATGATGACTGCATATTATATGTTATTTCCTTACCTTTTGTATTATTTTGTGGGTTCCTAATGACAGCTAGGACTATGTCTGTGATGGCAGAAGAGGTTGCTGACAGCAACAAATATCAGTCACACCTGAGAGAGTCAGTGTACATCAAGTTAGCTAACAAGGAGGGAAACACAAGTCCAGTCATAGGTCCCATGCAGCAGGAGTTGGTGTAGGGAGCCATTTGCTCTCATCCTTAGCCAAATCAGAGAATGAGAAAAGCAAAATCATCATAGTAGGCGCTATTACCTGTTCTATAAAATAAGAATGTCTGATATACTTTCAACCTACAGATAACGATCAATGAGCTGTAGCAATTTTCTTCAGTTTTCTGTGCCTTTCCAGGTTCATAAGTCATCTCTGAGGCTCAAAACTGTGATGTAAGAAAAATAGTATTCAACAGAAGAGAACTGCTAAAGCAGTCATGACTGATTCCAGATTGCACAGTGTACCTTCAAGATAACGGTAATTGAAACTAATGCAAACCATACCAGCAAATGATTTTATAGGGTTTCTAGGAGACTTTACTTCTATGTAACTGTCCACATAAGCATAGGTTGCAGCATTGCTGACTACAGAATGAGACAGAGACTAAAAAAAGATATAAATTATTAATTGAGACAAATATGAGATGAAAATAAAGGAGGATTTTTTATAGCTTATTTTTACAAACAGCATGACATAACCAGGTCACCTTGTGGAAGTTCTAGCGAAGACATAGTCCCTGGATATGAACATTTTCATACCGGAACAAGAAAGTTTTCCAGTGTGGCTGTCTGAATTAACTCTTTCTTTGTAAAGCAATGTTTTCTGTGTTTTCCTTATGTTTTTTTTTATCACAATGGTTATTTCAAATCTGCAAAAATATATCTTTTGCTTTGGGAAACTTTAGCTGATCATCATGACACTTGCATACTGGAAAAAAAACCACACAGAGAATAATTAGTCCTGTGTAAAGTTAGGTCATAAGCTCAAAGACTGAGACCATGAGTACAACCCACTAATCAATTGAGCTTGATCATATAAAGCTTCAGTGAAGTGGATGGGCAGCATCCGTATCTGGGCCTTGTGTTGTAAGTGTGTATCACAGAACCCTTGGCTGCATTATCCTCTACAGTTGTGGCCAAAAACAATGATGGCTGAAATGAAGGATTGAAAATTATTATACTTCTATTTTCCAGTTAATTTCATTGCAGTTAGAACTGAAAAAAATGTTGCCAAGGGAGTTCAAGTTACTGCAATATATGATGAACCCCTGGCACTTCCCCACTATCAGGCAGGTTTTCCTGCCAAAATTTTGTTCCCAGCTGTGAGTGAGCAGCTTCAAGTAGCATGGATTTAGTTATGGTTTTAACAGTCTGTCTGTCCCATCCCATCATGAAGATCTAATTTGTCTTTTAGCCCAGCTGAGGAACTTGATGGGATAAGCAGAAGCCCTCATTTTTCCCTTTCAAATGGCACTTGAGAAGGCATAACATTCAAACAGAAATAACGATTTTATTTAACAGGCAAGGGCTGAACGCAAGGGTGTAGACTTTCCAATTTCCAGGAGCAGGAGGGGCTGGGGCTGGGCCAAAGACATTACAGGCCATTGTTTCCAGGGGAGGCTCAGCATGTCCTGGAAAAGTTCGGGGGGGGGGGGGCTCCAGTTCCCCAGCCCCCCCTGAAGTTGACGCCTATAGTTGAATGGGTGCTGGAAATGCTGAGGTGAAAATTGTTAATGCAGATTATACTTCTTTTAACAATCAAAATAGTGTTGTTGAGGTTTATTTTCATATATTTGTGGATCTTATCAATGAGAGGCATTTGACTGAGTAGTTACAGTTACAACATTTCTTCATATAGTTTCCTATGACTCTTCAGGTTTCCTGGAGACGGTCTCTTTATTTGTGTACCTAAACTCTCCCCTTTTTGGAAACCACAGTTTCCTTCTATGTCCCAAGGTGTCTAAATCCGATTCCCTTCACAACAGAACAGGGGTCTCCTCAGAGCAAACCCTCCTGTGTATCTGGGCAGGAATTCTTCTTATTTTCCTCAGAAGATAAAACCCTTTTCTTTTGGCCTGAATGGGAGTTTCAACATAATAACCAATCACCTTCTCCAAAATCTCAGTCCCAGTTCTGGTGTCTGTGTAAAACGGACTTCAGTTTAGGCTGAATCTTAGAGTTTCAGTTGTAATACTGAAGTCTTCCTCAGAACTGATAGCAAAAAGTTAAGGTAAGGAGTCATTTCCCTTCCCTCCAAAGGTGAACCTGTTTGACTGACTCCAACCGACTCAATCAGAAGTCGAGGGTCTGACTTCCCAAAGACCAACTCGCCAAAAGACTCCAAAAAGACCAAGCCCTTAGCACTTAACTAATAGTGTAGTTTTCCTCAGCTGGCACTGACCAATCAGAGACTGGGGGGAAGGAAGCAGCCTGTCACTCAAGCTCTCTATTCCAGTGAAGACTTAACTCTTTACCTCCCAGCTCCCTGAAACTGCTGCACTAGAAAACCTGTTGTTAAGTGCAGTCCGTCACACCATAAAATCAGCACCAAATGTTTTGTAGCACCTTGTGGCACCATTTTGTCAGATGCATAAAGTGATCACTTCAGTTGGTTTATTAACTCTCAAATGTAATATTTGTGTATTTGGACTCTTATGGGGGCTGGTTTTGATTTTTGTAATTGGGTTTTTTACTCTTTGCATTTTTTCCCTCATACAAAATATAAAGTTACCCTGGGGGCTCCATTTAGGAATGTTACTGATTTTCATGACAACCCTCGATCAATCACAAAGTTCTTTACTGGTTTCTTTACCCTTCAGAAAAAAACTGTGATAGCTGTTTTTCCTGATCATGTGAATGAGATTCAATAGCAATACTTATGTTAAAGAAACAACAGAAAACTGTTTTTGTATCCACAGTGTATAAATGACATAAACTGCCATAAAAGAATCAATAGAAAAATTGCCAAAGAAAATATGCAGCACAAGAGCAGCCTTCCTAACCAAGCATGAAAAAAAATGAAAAAAGATGTATTCATACATCCCTGGCAATGTGGAGCCATAAGGTAGAGTGAAAAATTAAGTGAATAAACACAGCTGAGGTAAGATTGAGTTAGGGCTGCCAGGCCCCTGCCACTGATCAGCTGGCTGGAGGGGGACTTACCAGAAGTAAGGAAAAGCCTAGGGTGGCATTACTGGTGATGCTGCCATGTCATTCTGGTGCACACCAGACGTGACATCATCACATTGTTGGTAATGCAGAACATTCTGGTATCTGGACAAAAACTCTATGGTAAAAGTGGCTTTAACCTAGGCCTCTGCTCGCTGCTGAAGGACTTGTCAACCTTATTAACTGAGTCCCTGAGTCTGCCACAGGGATGCCACACCAATTTAGATCCTTTAACTTTTAAAAGTGTGTTGGGGGGGACTTTGCTGGGTAGCATGGCATGGGGAATGAGGGACTCATGTCCCCCTCCCTGTGCTGTTTTCAAGAGTCAAAAAACCTTTGAGGTCCTTGCAATGTTACCCATTTCCCACATTTTTTTACCATTTTCTCCACTACCCCCTTCTTTTTTGCATCTTCTCCCTTCACTGTATGCCACCCTTAATTTGTAGGATGTCCTATGCATGTGTGAGACTAGTCAAGATCCAAGTGGCCTCCTTGAGGTTCCTTTGAGTCTTATGTGCTGAAAAGTTTACAGCTGGTGTGTCTGTTTTATTTTTTAATATGTTCATTTAATTACTTCATTTATACCCCAACTTTCTCCCCAATGGGCACCCAAAGCAGCTTGAATCACTGTTCTTTCCTGTTTTTTATCCTCACAACAACCTTGTGAGATAGATTAAGCTGAGTGTATGTGACTAGGGATGGGTATGAACTGGGAAAATGCAGTTCATTTTGGTTTGTGGTGTGCCTGGTTCATGATCCGTGAACCACCACAACCTTTAGATGCCAAACAAACTGGTTCAGTTTGTGAGGTTCAGGATGAAGTAGAACACCCCCCCCATGCTAGAGACACCAAATTTACAGGGGATCTCCAGCTGACTCTCCTCTAGCTACCCTCTAAGCTTGAGGAGGATTGGATTTATGGTGTCAAGTTACAGTCCCCCAAAGAAGGTGCCTCCAGGAAAAGGCTTCCTGGGGAAATGACAGGTGCAGGTTCAGGAGGTTCAGGAGTATATAGAATGGACCCTGTGCAATCTAGAGACATCAAACTTGCAAGGGATCTCCCCCTTGTCTACATGGTCTCAAAGTTATATGCAGATTGGACTTTGGAGGTCTGAGTTATAGTCCTCCCCAAAGATGCCACCAGGAAAGTGCTTTTGGGGTAAATGTCAGGTACAGGTTCAAAAGGGTATAGAATAGACCCCTTATAAGCTACACACACCAAACACACAGGGAACCTCACCCTGCCTTTGAAGTTTGGTAAACAGTTTGATTGACCTGGGACAGTCTGTCTGGGAATGTATCCATACACGAACCACCACAAACTGCTTGAAATTTTGTGGAAAGTTTGTACCAACTGACCTGCAATTAACTTCAGTTCGTGAACCACAAAGCAGCCAAAATTCATCATGAACTTTCGTTTGTGAGCCAGTTTGTACCCATTCTTATGTGTGACTGGCCAAGGCCTCCCAGCAAGATTGCATGGCACAGGGGGAAATCAAACTTAGGTCCCCCAGATCCTCATTGAATCCTACAATCACTACACTATGCTGGCCTTCTGTCTCTGAAAAATGTTTTGTACATTTTTTTTCCTGTTGTAGTCAAGGTAGCTTTTTGTTTATAATATACTAGGAATAAGGCCCATTGTGGAAATAAATACAATGGGCTCTAGAAAAAGGCTTTGGGAGAGTGCCCCGGCCTTGGGCACTCAGCATCAATTTCTCTGTGGCAATTTTAGCAGGGCATAATGACACAGAGTCCACCCTTTTCTCCCCCCTACACCTGCAGCCTCTATCATGCTCTGAAGCCCTGACTGCCACATTACATTGGCTGTCATGGGGGGGGGGGCGGGGGAGATCTCAGCAGGACATAGAGCCCACCATTTTCTCCAGGGGAACTCATCTCTGCCATCTGGAGAGCAGTTGTAATTCTGAGTGATCTCCAGCTCTCACCTGGAGATTGGCAATGATGGTTTTCTTGCCTGGGAGGGCGAAATAAAAAATTAATTAAATAAATAAATTTCCCAGGAGAAAAAGTAGTCTTTTTCTGCAGTGGGGACCAAAACAGCTTACATTCTCCTCTCTCCCTTTTGACTTGCACAACAACCCTGTCAGGTAGGTTAGGCTGAAAGTGTGTGACTGATCCAAAATCACCCACTCAGCTTCTACAGCAAGAACCTGGATCTAGCAGACCCTGCTCTGAAGCACTGACTGCTATGCCTAGGTTAGCCAACCTCCAGGTGGACCCTGAAGATCACCAGGTATCAAAACTGAACTCCAGACAACAGATCTCTCCCACCTGGAGAAAATTACTGCTTTCGAAGGTGGGCTTTATGGCATTCTTTTCAGCTGAGGCCTCTCCCCTCCCCAAACTCTGGCTTCCATAGACTCTATCAGAAAATCTCTAGGAATCTCCCTACCTGGAGCTGGCAACCCTAGTCAGGATTGGCCACAATGAGTTCCTCACAAAGGCCTGTGAAGGGTTTCCTTCCATTGTCTGAACCAAGCTTGGTTGCCTACTGTGGTGAAACGGCCTCCAGTTTACAACTCAGCTATTCGCCTCCCACCCTCGTCCCATGGGCATATCTCACTCCTTAAGTTCACTGCCACCTCTCACTGAATTGTCACTGCCTTTTTAGAAGGACAGTGAGACTCCTATGGCCAAATCTCCCTATTTGATGGAATCCCCAATCTTTGGGGGATCCCTGAAAAGTTGGCAACCCAAGGGTCTGGCCTTTCCTTGCTTCCCTGGGCTACCCTGGACTACCCTTGCTTCCCTGGGCTTCCCTTTTGTATTGTGCAGAGTGGGGGAGACTATGTGGTTAGAGCACAATTATGGAGCATACACACACTAAATGAAGTGGCACAACTGTAGGAGTAAGCACACAGTATGAACCAACAGGGCACAAATCAACAGGGGTTAAATACAATCCTCTTTCCCTACACACAGTACTCTCTATACCTCTGGAGGTTGTGGGCTCAGGATAGGATCTCTCCTTGGACCGGCTTCTGGCCCTGCTTCAGCCTCTCCCTCTTGCCCAAGAGAGCAGGGAAACTTCCATTCATTGCCCAAACCAGCTGACTGTGGAGTGGCTGAATCTCTGCTGCCTCCCAGGGTCCCGTCCCCCCCATCTCTGGCATATAGCCTGGGTCAGCACAGGCAGCAGGAGGCTTCCCTAACCTCCTGTAGGATGAATAGATGGGCTGGAATCTATATCAGTGATGCCCCACCCCTTGGGACGGTCCCTCTTTTCCCGCACTTTTTGGCCTTGGGACAGCTGGGAACTGTAGGCTAGCAGATGAGGAAGCCCCATTCAACCCTGTGAGTGATACCCCTGCAGGCCCCTCTCTGCAACTGCAGCTCAATTGAACCTTATGGGGGAACAGTTTAAACAAACAGCCACAGTCAGCAGCCATCTTACAAACACAGGTAACTGCCATTTCGTTACACCCACCAACAGCCACTGAGGGAACAGTTAGGCCCACACAGGAGGCAAGCCGGAGAAGCATCTTCATCAAGAGAGAAAGCCGTTTGTCAGAAATTCTAACAGGGCACAGTGGCTGAAGGAGAGGGTGGGGAAGAGGAGCAGACCCAGCACCCAGCCAATGGCATGTGAGTACTCGGAGCCAGTGGATAGGGACAGCTTCTGTGTGACACATCAGGGAGCCAACTGATTTTGGAGTGTGTGGAATGTTCAGGAGAGTCCATGGTGAAAACAGAATTATATATAAGGAGGATATCATAATTTAGATGATGGGCCATAATTTATGGAAAATGTTTAATTCTGTGGAGCTATGATGATTAGGGGGGGAATGACCATGCTTTATGTTTTAAATAACACAAATTTGATATACAGAATTTTTAATATAAATTTAGCTTTTCAAAAAAGAGCTTGGAAATCTGGGCTTTAAAAAAATTATACTCATTTTTGAAGGGATGAGGCTAGGCCACTGAGAAACAGGAAATTAAAACAGCCCCAAGCCAGGTTTTAGGAACATAGCTGCTGTCACACTGAGATTTTCTTTTCAGCATGTACTGCTTGTAGGTGATGAAAACACCAAAGCTTTCATGCTGCTATCTAGACATGGTAAAAAACAAACAAAAAACCCTGCAATCGATACTTTACAATGTGTCATTATCAGGTAACACATAATTCACAGCAGGTAATTAGCAGGTGATAATGAGCATCAAGTCCAATATCTCAAATCGTCCTGGGAAAGTCACACCTCTGAAAGAAGTGGCAGAGGTTCAGAGGTAGAGGAAACAGATAATAATGTAGTGCTATGAATATGGCAAGCTTTTAAAAAAAAAATCCTCCAAAGCTTTTTGCAGCAGTTGGTAGATGGGGAATTACAGTTCAGCTTCTGGTCAGCTCTATCATTTGAGCAAAAGGTCACCAGATATGATGTTCACGTACTCCTATGCAGGATTCATAAGCTATTGTAAAGCCAAAGGGGTTATTGAAGAGGTCATGGTGAAATGGTATCAAGAAATAGGGAGGGAAGTACATTTGGAAGCTGCTCAGAATCCAAGCCACAGATGCTTTGTTTATTAACCTTGGATGGGTAACAGATATTTTCTTTAATGTTTGGACCTCAACTGAGTGGACCATTTTTGGTTGCTTTTCTGGCAGTGTTGGAGACAGGGGTACCAAACATTTGCTGGCATTTGGCATGCAACCTTCCACTGAAGCACCCCCATTCCCTGTTAGTGCTCAAATGAGCAGCAGAAGAAAATGGAGGGGGGGAGGGAATCACTAATCTATCAATGTCAGTTCTGGCTAAAACCTGGAAGTGACATCACTGACACTCTAGAATTTTGCCAATCTCTAGGGTTTTATCATAGAGACTGGCATAATCCTAGAGCACTGATTTACTACTAGGTTTTAGCCAAAAGTGATGTCAACTTGTCAACAATGTCTTTTTTTCCTCCCATGTTCCCCTCCCCAAAGTCTCCTGTGGATTTGAAGCATATGCCTGGCAACCCTGGTTGGAGATCTGTGCCCGTGCTCTGTCTGCAGTTACTATTTCTCTACATTGTATTTAAGTTTCTGTCTCCTTGGCATAGCAAAGGGAAGCTAAAGAGCAATGAGGGGAAAGAGTGACTCAGTAGCTTTGTTTCTGAAAGACACAAACCCTGTGTAGGTGTCTCATCCACATGTTCACTCACTGCACAGTGAGGGAAAGTGGGCATGAGTGTGCTGGTCCCACCCTTTGCCTCAGGGTGAATGCATGGAGCGTAGGGTTACATTGTCCAGCCAGAACACTTAGCCCATTGTTATGGTGGTGACTCAATGGTAAACAGATGTTTACTGAAACTGATGTAATTAGGGGAAAAGAACTTCATGATCCAGGGATTCAACATACTGGAGACATTTGGTTTATAAAAAGACCACTTTGCAATTTTCTATCCTATAAACAATTCATTGTGCTCTAAAGCTTTGCTTACACAATGCTTACACATTAACTGAAAAGGGCTTAATGCTAAAAATGACAGGCATAAAAAAGGAGTATTTTAGCAGGAGTCACCTAAATGTCCTGTTAAGTAGCCATCTCAACAGGGACCCCACCTGAATTCTACACGTAAATCATTATATGTTGGTTAGTTAGTATATTGGCTGTTTTTCTCCCTAATGTGATCTAAAGCTTTTGACAACAAATAAAAATACGAAAGATAAAATAAAAATACTATTTAAGTATACAAAAAGACATTACAAGTACAAACTGTATTCAGGGGCCATTCTTGAATCCAATGGGTCAGTTGTCCAGGTCACAGGGCATGAGCCACAGGCTAACAACAAAGGACAATCTTTAAGTTCACTGGGATACAACTTGGCTATGACCCAAAATTGGTCATGCTGCATCTGTGGTCCGGTCCAGAGCCACCATCTTTAGTTCAAAATTTAATTTTAGTTATGTTAGTAGCAGCCAAAAGTGTTTGGGCTGCACGCTGGAAAGAAAATTTGCCTCCATCTACAATTACTTGGTTGGGAAAGGTTTGGGAATATTTTATTTTGGAAAAACTGACTTGTGACCTAGATGTTCATCGTTTGCCGCAAGTTAAGTCGGATTTTGTTAAAAAATGGATGCCCTTTGTTAAAAAAGATTTAAATAGTATTTATTTTCATTATTGGTCTAAGCGTTTTAAATTAGATCATTTTTTGTTGATGTTGTGAATTAATAATTTCATTTCATTAAATTTAGTGTTTGTTTGGTTCCAGAGCAAAATATATCAAAGTTTATGCTGGGTATTGTTAGTATGATACTGTATTGTAGCTTTTCTTTTTACGGGTTGTTTATTTCTAACTTCAATTTGATAATGTACGTTTGCATAAGTTTCAATAAAAAGAATTTAAAAAAAAACAAAGGACCAAGAGCTCACAGGCTCCTGACCTTTGGTTTATACTTCCTAACCGGGATGGAGATACATACCTGAGACAGGAAAAAACAAACAAAGGCACAACTAAGGGGTCAACTACAAATTATCTTTTTTTTACTTGTTTATACTTGTTTTCTTGCCCTCTGCACAGACCCACAGCAGTTGCTGGGAACAACTTGCCCCCCCCCAAAAAAAAGGAAAGAAAAGAAAAGAAAAGAAAAGAGGAGAAGAGAGAGCAAACAGGTTCAAAATAGCATTGTGGAGGGAAAGGAAGGGCTTCTGCCTCTCCCCAAGCATTTTTAATGCAAAAAAAAAATGCACAGGGGGATGGGTTTTGTTTTGTTTTTGCCAATTTTGCTGCTTCATTTGGCATATCTGTTCCATGTGGAGTTGCAAAATAACTCCTGGCTGTGTAGGTTTTGCATGGAAAACTTCGGGGGCAGGGGAGGCAACAGCCTTCCCCCCAATAGTGCTGTTTTTCACCCTTTGGGGCTTCTTTCTTTCTTTCTTTCTTTCTTTCTTTCTTTCTTTCTTTCTTTCTTTCTTTCTTTCTTTCTTTCTTCCTTCCTTCCTTCCTTCCTTCCTTCCTTCCTTCCTTCCTTCCTTCCTTCCTTCCTTCCTTCCTTCCTTCCTCAAGCAATGTGGCTGCAGGGAGCACAGGACAAGAAGTGTGAACAAGGAAGAAAGGTAACATCTAATTCACCCCTTAGATGGTTCAGCTGGCAGCAATATTCCTCCCAATCTGCTCTCCTTGCAGATTTAATATTAAGGAGTTTAAAACCCCCAGTTTATGTATTTTTGATTCCTTAGGGTTAGGCTCAGGGAGGGAAGGCAGTATGGTATACTTGATCTCATCAAATCTCTGAAGCTAAGAAGAAACAATATTTGGATGGGAGACCACCAAGGAAAACTCTGGCTGTGATCAGACGCGCCATTTGACTCGGTGGGGAAGCGCTCTTATTTCATCCATTGGTATTTGGCATGGAGTTTCTCAAACACACATCCCATTTTGCTGTGGGCTCAGCAAAAAACTCAAACAAACCCACCCATCTGCAGCGTCTGATCACACAGCAATGGGATGGATTGAGTGTGCGCTTGAGTGATCAGACTAGGGAAAATCCATCCATGGCCCTTTTGCAAGTGTTAGGACTGTACTTTCCCTGGTGTCTTTTAATTCCATTTCTGTGGCGGGGCAGCACGGGTTGCCAAGGACCTTTCCCAGATGATGCAGTCTAATCGTGCATTTTAGACCCATCAGGCATTTGCAGCTAAGTCTGATCTAAAGGCACATCTGACTGCAGCCTCTGTGGAAGAAGGCAGTGGCAAACCACCTCTGCTTCTCACTTGTCTTGAAGGCCCTTGCTGGGGTCACCATAAGTCTGTTGTGACTTGACAGCACTTTACACACACACACACACACACACACACACACACACACACATTAGGCTCATACACAAAATAGTGACATCAAGCCATTTCAGAATCCTTGATGGTGTCAGAAGGAAGACAAAAACTTGTTAAAAGACGGAATCAGCCTGTGAGGAAAGTTTTTTTTTCATTATTATTTTCTCCTAAAACACTTAGTTTCAAAAAATGAAAGATGCTATCAAGACTGACAACAGCAGCTTTGAATATAACAGTGAAGTCAACTGAAGATTTGGAAGGACAAAATATCTTGAAAATACGTTTTAAGATCTGTCCTTGGTTAAACATGGATATAAACTATATCATGTTTGGACCTGTGTTTCTTGATTTGTAGGCACAACTAACCATTTCCTATAAAAGAAGTATATGGGACATACACTAAATCATGTACATATTGGTGCCACTGTCCACAAACAGAGGGCAGTCCTTTATTTCCAAGTAAGTACGTTAAACTTATCACCAAGAACATCAGTTGTACAGTCCACCCACCCACACCCAGCAATTCAGTGCTGAATTACAGCAATTGTTACTTTACAAGGCATTGTATATGACCAGTCTTGATCCTTTTCTTTGTAAATTATACTTAACAGATACTGGTAGGTGAATAAAAGAAACTGTTTGGGAATAAACAGGTATTTTATGATCACTTGTGTATCTTATCAGTAAAATGTTCCACTTACAAGCTTTTTCTGCCCTTCTTCCAATCCCACTACAAACTTCCCTGTCAGCATGATGTGACAAATATACAACACAAGGCCATGCTTCTGTGGAAAATAAATGTATGGCTAGTCTCTAATATACTTTCACTTCCAGTACATATGTATCCAAGATGCTTTGGAATTTTGCAACCCCACAGTTGGCCTCATTTTATTTTACCTCAAGGGTGTCCACGCCTGACTTTGTTTATAATGTGCCAGCTTACCATGGGAAGTTTGTTGACTTCTGCATCTCAGCTGTGAACCACTGCCACAATGGCGCCCCCTTCTTCTGTCACCCAAGCAGCTATTTTGGTAGCTGGGTGGAACAAAGGGCTCCTTGGGTGAATCTTGATTTGCACACCATATTCTCTTCTTTTACATCATTTTTAAACCTTGTTTTTTTACATTGCTTTAACCAATCAATCATAGTTTTATCTCACTTTTGTTCCAATGCACCCCAAATACACAGTTCTTTCCTCCTCATATTTTCCTTACAACAACCCTGTGAGTTTGGTTAATCTGAGAAATAGTGCCTGGTCCAAGGTGACCTACTGAGTTCCATGGCATGAGTTCCACATTGTTATCATCCTAGTTGGACAATCTAACTACTAAACAAAATGTCTTTCAACTATATAGATGCTATAAGAAACAAGTCAGCAACAGTTTGGAGCTATTTGGATTCAGCATTTGCTCACTTCTGGTCCAGTGACCAAGGCCAGGGACTGGTTTATGAAGCTGCCACATCTATTGACCTTACACATACAGGCAGTACATAACCATGTGTTCTTGTTCCCACACACACACAAAGAGAAGAAAATGATATTTTTCTGCATATTTAAGTATTTATTTGTTTAACTTGTAGAACCGTTTCTGACCTTCCTGCCTTGTACTGTTGTGCTAATGTCATTATTCACACAGGATCAGGACTTTGTATTTAGGTGTGGTGATAATTTAACCTAATAATATCTGACAGTGTTAGGATAAGTATTATCATTTGAAATTCATAAAAGTGATTTTACATTCCCCAGCAGCTTTCATTTAAGTCCAAAATTCTCTTTGCTTACCATTCCAAATGCATCTGATTTCCTTGGAAATATTTGGGGGGAGGGGTGTTTCCTGCCCATTTTTATCAATTCTCAGTTATCTTAGATAATGTAGTAAATGGATGAGAAATCACTATTGTAAGTGATTGCCAAGAATAAAAACACTGTTGGTTTAAAAGAACTCTGCAAATTTGGTTAGTACACATACCTTCTCAAACAGTAATGGTGCAGAAAATTATGCATTTTATCTTTTTGAGTGTTTATTTTTCTTTTCTTGAAGAATTATGTTGGAATTGAATTTCCTTTAAAGTAAAGGACAGTTAGCAGCTTTCAAATTCAATATATGTTACAATCTTTTCTCAGTAAAATAAAGAAATAAGGAAGCTCATCCTTGAAAAGGAAAAGAGTCATTGATAGAAATAATTCTGTTGGAATCACATATCTGAGCTTTCATTTGCAAAATGGAAGGAAGGGCAGCATGTTTCATCATTAGAATGTACTACTCTGGTGGCGTACTGGAGAAAAACTCAAAATGCAAATATTATTGGGATATACTATGTTGTACATAAAGAAAATGGCAAGTAATCTCCAGTGCCAAATCCTTCTGGCAAATTGGACCAGTCCCAGGTTCTTCACATTAAAGCTATAGTCACAATAGTTCTATAACAGGACAAGACTGGGCAGTAAATGTGTGGTTATATTTTTATGATCAGGAACACTTGGTGGCAGGGTCACTTTGCTTTCCCACCTATTCTAAAATTACCCACCATACCCTTTTGAATTGTTGTTGTTCAGTCACACAGTCAAGTCCAACTCTTCGTGACCCCATGGACCACATCATGCCAGGCCCTCCTGTCTTCCGCTGTCCTCTGGAGTTTGCTTAATTTCATGTTCATTGCATTGATAACACTGTCTAACCATCTCATCCTTTGCCGTCCCTTTCTTCTTTTACCTTCAGTCATTCCCGGTACTTTATCTGGGCCAGATACAAATTCATAACATGGGAACCTACAGAGTCATGATCTCAGCCTATAAATACACTCATGAGTCATGTGAGGAAAAAATGATTTTAATTCTGTAATGATAGATATAGTAATAGATTCATTATCATGGTAACAGGTTTATAACCAGTGCCAGATCTCCCTGGAATCGGGGTCTTGGCAAATTCTATTTATTTCCCTTCCTTTCCTTGGATGCTGTTTCAGTTAATTGCATCTTGTAAAGTAATAAAAAGGATGGCTAATTGAGACCTCATAAAGGAACAAATGTGTGCATGAATAGGTCATAGCTTATAAATGTTACTTCACATTGTCACATCTGACTTTACTTTATGTTGGACTGAAGGACTGAAAAAATGCTACTGTGAAATCTTTGTCTATCTATGACTGATCAAAATATTGGTTGATGCCAAATCTCAATGGGAAAGCCATCCTAAATGTGTTAATCCTAACAGAATGAAAACCAAAACCACTCTCAATTTATTGCAAAACTTTGTACAAGAACATTAATGAACATTTATGTTCCAAGAACTGAAAGGTTTTCCCTGTAAGAATGGAATGAGAAAAAAAATGATTGGGACTGTAGCTGCCAGTGCCTTTTGGAGGTACAGTTTTTGGAAGCACTCCAAAATTGTGCCCAGTTTCAATGGGCTTGAAAAAAACAGCTGAATATTCAACAACAATAAAAAGCAAAATATTTGTCTTGAGACTCCACAAATTAATATTGATGGTAGATATCATGCCAGTAGATATCATGCCTGGCAGATATCTCACTCAAATTCCTGACTAATTATGAATTGTAATCAAACTGCAATATAACCTTATGAATGCCACAATAGATAATAACAAATATCAAGTAAAACATATTATAAGCACATGCTTATATTAATCAAGTCCATGACTCAAGCTGGCAACAGGAACAATAATAATCATTAGGAAGCCAAACATTAACCACATTACAGTTAGCAAACTTCTTCTTAATTACACATTTTCTGTAAATATTTAATAAAATACATATTCCATTAACAGCACCATTTTAGGATTAGGGAGCAGGGATTGGCACAAACCTAAAAAATCTGGTTTGGGGTTCAGGCGGCCCCTGACCTGAAACCCGAATGGAGCCAAAAGGCCCTGAACCAAACCAGCAAGTTCAGTTCCCCCTTTCTCCCACTTGCTGTGGCCAGGAGAAGGAGGATCACCCAGGAAGGGTTCAATGGCTGGCAGCCATTAAACTCATCCATTTCACTTCCCCCACTTCAAAGCATGGGGATGAGAAACTGATGGGTTTAATGGTTCACAGCCATTTAAACCTAAGAGCTGATGGGCAGACCCACCCCCCTGTTAGGTTCTAATGGATGGCAGCCATTTCAGCCTAACGGTGGGACTGGTGCACCCATCAGCTGTGAGGCTGTAAGAGCTGGTAGCCATTTTAATCAAACAGTGAGGTGAATGTAGCTGTCAGCTGTGGTGTAGGCTGAAGTGGCCATCAGCCATTTCATTGATTTGTTTTGCTTCCCCTTCTTGGAAGTGGTGGGAAGCAAAAACAACTATGGAAATAGCTTGCAGCCATTTCAACCTAACAGCAGGGTGGGTACACCAATCAACCAATGGCTGGCACCTATTTCAATACAACAGCAGGGCCTGCTCAGCTGTTAGGTTTAAATAGGCTGAAAAACTGAACTGGACAAAGGTCTGGTAAATGTCCAAGAAAGGTGCCTTCCCTGAACGTCGTTTTGGGGACTCTGAACTAGGGTTGCCAGCCTCCAGGTGGGGCCTGGGGATCTCCCGCTTTTACAACTGATCTCTAGCTGACAGAGATCAGCTCCCCTGGAGAAAATGGCTGCTCTGAAGGGTGGACTCTATGGCATTGTCCCATGCTGAGGCCCCTCCCCTCCCCAAACCCCACATTCTCCTGGCTCCACCCCCAAAATCCCCAGGTATTTTCCAACCCAGACTTGGCAACCCTACTCTGAACCGGCCCAAGATATACCTTCCTTTCCTCAGTGTTCATACCATAAATAAAAGTTATCTTCTTGTTTTGTTAACCCTATGCTCTGTGTGTCTTAAGAAAGAAGCTGTACACACACAGTTTAATATTCTATTAATAATAGGATATGAATAAATGGAGGTAGTGAGTGAATGGAATAGTGTTTGAGCTCCCATCTCCAGTAATGCTGTGTGAGTGAGGGCCTGTTGTTAAAGGGGCTACCCTATCTGTAGTGCCACTGTACTCAAACTTTGTTCTGTGGATGTCTCTGTGAGTAAGAGAGAGGACCTAAGGTGTGAAATGGTCATGGCTCTCTGTATATTTTTAAAGAGACAAGAAGTGTGATGAGTGTGAAGTTCTGACCTACTTGTGACCCATAATCTGATAGAGAGGTTTAAGAGGGTGGTAGTCACTCTGTGTGAGTGGAGAAGGGGAATCATTCCCTATCACTCTGCTGCTTAGGACTGCTTAAGAGTGGACGTCTTTCCCTGACAGAGGCTGCTAAGATGATGTGGGCAAAAGGCTTGTGGGGAAGGGAATATCAGAAAAAGATTTCATCTGACAGAAAATGGAGAAAGACTTACACCAGCATAGGGCATGTGTAAACGATTGGTGAGACTGTATGGTTTTGCAAGAATTCAGCATCTTGTTTATGCTGTACTGCAACCAGCATGAAGTGGCTGTGCCTGCTTAGTCAACCTGCCAGCCTAACATCCACAAGCATTTCTGGCATGCAAACTAATAATGCCTAGCTACTTTCTGTGGGCTGCAGAACAGTGTAAATGAGACAATGAGCCTATGCAAAGTTGCCTGGGGGAGCTCTGCCTCACCAGTGTCACATTAAATCAGGATTTAGAAGAAGAGAATCCTGAGATCCAACTCATATTGTATTTTATGAGGTTTTTTCCTGAATTACTTTTTTATGCTTCATAATAACCAAATGTGCTCCCAGTCACATGTGATCTGAAACATGAAAGGTACCTATGCTGTTGGACTACCCTTTCCTTCTCCTTAAATTGTGTCCCTGACACAAAAGTAATGGTTTTTGATAATCATTCACAGCTATACTTTTATAGATTATCTCCTGATTCAGCCATGATTTTTTCCCTTCTATGCCAGACTAATCCTGTCATATTATATGATCACAATTGTTTAGTACAGTGATCATTCAACAGAATTCTCAGACTAGCTGAGGCAACTTTGTGGTGTTTGGCAAGATCTACTGAAAACTGAAAGTCTCCTATCTTTCTGACTTAATTGGCATATTGCAAAATAATGTTTTATGTGTACTTTGACAGAGTTTACAACATTATATGATGCATTTATTGTTACACACAGAAGCCATTATGTTCCTTGTAATTGTAGAGGATAATCTGTCTCTGTGAGGTTAAATTTAAGACTCTGGTGTACTATTTTATGTACCTTCCTTATTCTGCTATAGTTAAGACAGTATCAGCATTTCCATGATGGCCTCCATTTTTCACTAGTTTATAGCCCAGATGTAACATTACCATTGAACTGAAAATCAATTTTATCATTTTATACTTTATTATAGAGAAAGATTCAAGAAAGTTAATGTAGTTGAGAGTTTTTACTGTACATGATGCTATTTCATTTTATGCAGAGCTTTTGTAATGTGAAGTAACATAAGCACTAAAGACTGTGCATATATAAACATTTTTGCATAAAATCAAGTATTTTCTGTGCTTATGTAAGTGTTAATAAGCTCTACTTTTTTAAAATAAAAATTGGGTCTTCCCATACCAGCCACAGTTTTGATCAATCAGAATATTATTGATTGTTTCAAAAGTACATTGTGGACCTTAACATACCTGGGAACACTGGACACTCCAATAATATATTTCAAGGGAAGTGCAGGTGAAATCAGAGCCAGTGAAATCATTAGGGTATAATTTTAAACAACTGTGTTTATAATTGACATTTCAGTCAGTCATGGCTGCCTCATGCAAAGGGATGGTGATCAATGCTCCCTCTAAGCAATGGGGTCTTGTGAGCAAAAATTCTACTTTGTGAGCTACTGGCATTAAACTTGTGAGTGAACAGTTTGGCTACTGAATAAATTAGTTTGCTCTGGAGCCATCCTTCCTGAGCTAAGACAAAAATGTGTGAGCCAGAAGCTAAAAAACTTTGAAAGCTAGCTCACACTAACTCAGCTTAGAGGGAACACTGATGGTGATTATATGATTCACATATATGAGTCCAGAAACAAAAATCACTCTATGCTGTGTGCCCTGTTACCTGAGATTTAGGTGTCTTTGTTGGCCGAATTGCTTTAATTTACTTTCAGCAATTGGCGAAATAACGGGTTCTTGCCAACTATACCAAGGTCCTGCCCCTTCCAGGAGTTCTCAGTAAATAGGCGTGGAGACTGAGTGGTTTCTTTGAATAGAGTTTACTGTAAGATGTTATTCAGACATAGAAGGAATAATAATAAAACCACATACACACAAGATCTAAGGAAATCAGATAGAAAATAGCACTGTTGCATGAGCAGGAGTATCGTTGAGGGGGAGTTACGTTACCTGTCTTGATGGTGGGTGATTCACTTCCACGAGAAGATTGAGGGAGGGATGAATGAGAAAAATAGGGGGAACGAGATCTGAACCTGCAGATACACACTCCAGTCCTGGCTGTGCAAACCAGGGATTAAAGATGGAGGCAAGGTGTTGGGTACAGGAAGCTGGACATGAGAGGTTGGTAAGAAGATAGGGGTCGAAGATGGCTAAGCAATGTGTTATTTATTTATTTCCTGGGATTTATATCCCACCCTCCCCGCCGAACGGCAGGCTCAGGGCGGCTCACAACGAGAATTAAAATACAATCACTTTAAAACAACACATATTCCAAAACAAGATCGGCAGCATTACAGTATTCCCACAGGTGAGTCCGAACAGCATTCATATACAGAAGAAGAAGAGAAGAGATTGGATTTATACCCCACCCTCCACTCCCCAAGGGAGTCTCAGAGCGGCTTACAAACTCCTTTTCCCTTCCCCTCCCCACAACAGACACCCTGTGAGGTAGGTGGGGCTGAGAGAGCTCTTTCCCAAGCTGTCCTTGAGGGAACAGCTGGTACAGAGCTATGGCTTGCCCAAGGTCATCCAGCCAGGTGCAAGTGGAGGAGTGGGGAATCAAACCCGGTTCTCCCAGATTAGAGTCCGCGCACTTAACCACTACACCAAACTGGCTCTCCTTGTGTAGTCCTTGTGTAGACATACACAGGCTGGCAGATCAAATTGCTGGCAGATGGAACTGGGCCAGGGCTAAGATGTTTACCATAGGCGGCCCCTACCTGAAAGCCTGGTGGAAGAGCTCTGTTTTACAGGCCCTGTGGAACTGCATCAAATTTCGCAGGGCCCTGATGTTCTCCGGGAGCTCGTTCCAACAGTAGCCGGTGGTCGACCATGTCGAACACTGCCGACAGGTCCAACAACACCAGCACCGCAGTGCCACCTCGATCCAGATGTCTCCGGTGTCATCCGTAAGGGCGACCAGCACCATCTCCATCCCGTGGCCTGGTCGAAAACCAGACTGGAAAGGATCTAACACAGAGGTGTCTTCCAAAAAGCTCTGTAGCTTGTCCACCACCACCTTCTCGATTAATTTGCCCAAATAGGGCAGGTTAGAAACTGGCCGATAGTTGACTAAATCAGCCGGATCCAATGATGGTTTTTTAAGGAGCGGGCGTACCACTGCCTCCTTCAGGGCACTAGGGAACACCCCTTCTGCAAGGGATGTGTTGATAATCTCCCTAAGTGCCCCTCACACCCCCTCATGGCTTGCGCTAATTAGCCATGATGGGCACGGGTCGAGCTTACAGGTGGTTGGGAGGACCAGCGAGAGCAAATTGTCAACCTCGTCCAGACAGAGTGGATTGAAGTAATCCAAAATGTGACCAGAAGACAGGCTTGGAGCCTCAAGTTCTGCCACTGTATCAACTGTGGCGGGGAGGTCTTGGCGGAACGACAAGACTTTATCTGCGAAATAGTTCCCAAACGCCTCGCAGCCAATATCCAATTCCCTATCGTTTAGTTTGCTCACCGGCAACACCGTCAATGATCTTGAATTGTCCTAAATAATTGGGCTGGGCAGGAACTCGCAGATGCTATCTCAGCTGCATAGAAAACTTTTTTAGCAGCCTTGACAGCCACCTCATAGGCTTTCATAAACGTCCTATAAGATGTTCTTGCAGCTTCGCCAGGAGCGCGACGCCACCGCCTTTCTAGCCATCTGAGTTCCCGTTACTGCTGTGCAAGATCTTTTATCAGGTGGTATTGGGGCGGGCTGCGCTGACCACATTCCATTGTCACACCCACTAGGTTGTCTGTTCTTACTAGTCTTACTATTGGTCAGTGTCATAGTGAGGAGGGGGCAGGAAGGAGTGGACAATATTGCAAATCTAGGTGCTAAGCAGGATCTAACACCTGGGCCATCTGGTCGGTCTTCTTGGCGCCAATCTCTGGTCTCGTGATGGCTTCGGCCAGGTCACTTGATGGTTGGTGATTAGTTGCTGGGCAACCTAATCTCTTACTGGAACTTTGGGGGCAGGTGTGAAGAGGCCAGCGTAAAGGATAGAAGGACCCTTTGAAATGGAGTCTTGGTCTCCCTGATGGTGGGAACATGTGTAGTAGATGTGAGAGCTCTTTGATATGGAATTCTGGTCTCCATGCAAGTGTGAACTCTGAAGGAAGTCTCCCGCTGTGGGCTGGAGCCTCTCATAGCAATAGAGAGTGCCTTTGCCTTAGGCAGAAAGCCAACCCAAAGGTCAAACTTATGATTTTAAAGTTCATAAGAGCATATAATATGCCTTGCTGGCTTATATCTTGGCTAGGCTTTATGCTTGGAAGAACTGTAATTGGCTGCAGGCATAGCTGGTATCCTACACTTTACCATGGCTTTGAGGCATGACTAGAGGTTGGGATGGCGGTTACTGTCTTCACCTTCAATGTCATATTAGTCTGAACACACAAAGCTTCCTTAAACAGGATCAGACCATTGGTCTATCTAAGTCCGTATTGTCTACTCATCTTGGCAGCAGGTCTCCAGAGTTTCAGACCAAGGTCTTTTGCATCACCTACTGCTAGATCCTTTAACTGGAGATGCTGGGGATTGAACCTGGGACCTTCTGCATGCAAAGCAGATGCTCTGCCAACTCAGTCACAGCCTCTCCCTGTCTTTATTACTTTCCATTCCTTGTTCCACTAGCACAAACATCATTTCAGTTCATGCATGATTTCTACAAACACCTAAACACTTCTGAAGGATCCACCATTTAAAATATCCTTGGATGTCTAGAGTAGACACTTGGGGGAAATGAACAGGTGGTGGTAATATGTTTGCTGAATTTCATCTACTACTATTTTCCAGACTCTCAGAAACAAGTCTCTACCATTTCAGCCTTTTAGTCACAGAGGATGGCAATAGGAAACATATGTCTCTTACATCCTTGAATTAACCGTTGTGTTTACTGATGCTGAGAACATTTCTGCTCACATAGTGGTAGTTTTACACCCATTCCTTCAGAGCATTGGAGGCACCAGACTTTGAAGCTGGTAAAATGTAAGACTGCCTCATGCAGTAGAGCCAATGAGATGGCTGCGAACAGAATTGGGGATGTAATCATCCCTTATTACATGATGAGACATTTATGATGTGACATAAAATATTCATTTTTATACGACTACTGTTTTAAAATGTATAACTGTGATAACTGTACTGCATTTTGAAAGCTCAGTTTCTCAGTTTCCTCATGGGAAAGAAATGCACTCTATATGTTCTTCTGTTAGGAGCATTACATAACAATTCACAAACAAGAGGATTTAAAACGGCATTTTGTTTTGGATTCCAAAGCTGATCACAGAGGTAATTATAGGAAGAAACAGGGAATATAGAGCTCTATTTGATCCCTGGAAGAAAGATCAGAAGAAGCCATTTTATAGTGGCTGAAATGAATAATAAAGTGGTGAAGAAGAAGAAGAGGAAGAGAAGGAGGAGGAGACTGGCTTTATACCACGTCCTTCACTACCCAAGGGAGTCTCAGAGTGGCTTACAAACTCCTTACCCTTCCCCTCCCCACAACAGACACCCTGTGAGGTAGGTGGGGCTGAGAGAGCTCTGACAGAAAATGCTCTTTTTCAAGAACAGCTGTGCCAGAACTAGGGCTTGCCCAAGGTCATAATAATATATGACTTAAATGTTGTGCTCAGCTTTTAAAAGCGCTCTGGAGTGACAGGTAACACTTTTTCTGATGATATAAATGCATTCAATCAATCTTACATGCAGATATTATATATGAGGTCAGCAATTTGAGAACTATTAAACTTCTAATAATTATTATTATCTCATATGAAATCCTAAGCATACTTACCAGGAAGACAGTTCTATTGAAAAAAAAATGGGACTTGTTTGCAAATGGGGGTGCAATGAATTTTGCTGTGCACTTGCTTGGTAGCTGAACATATCCTGTTAGACACTCACTATCACTCCATGAGTCAATCAAGGATATGTTTGTATTGTATTGGACAAGTATTGGACTTGTATTGGACAAGTGTGCAGCTGTTTGTTGCTCAAATGGGGGAATCAGATGAGAATGGGATTCTGATCCACCCCCACATGATCCTCAAAAAACTGCAATATAGTGAAGTTAGAGATCAGAAGTGATCAACTGCTGATCTCCCCATTGTTAAAAGAAGAGAAAGGGATGATTTTTCTCCTTTCCTTTTTCTCCAGTCCAAGGCCGCGGTCACACGGCCATTAAATGCAGGAGGAAGAGCTGTTTCCTCCTGCATTTAAAGGGACCATTCAGAACAGCCAGGACAACTCCTGCACCGAAGCCAGCTCAAATGCGGGTTCCTCCCACATTTTCCAACCCCCGGGAAAATCAAGTGTTTTCCCGGGAGTCGCGCAAGGAGCCCACATTTGAGCCATCTGGACAGCCCTCTCTCACAATCATTGCGAGAGCGAGGCTGTCCAGATGGTCCCATCAGCCATTTCCCCCCCTTTTACACTTGGGCGCTTGCCCAATCAAGCGCCCAAGTGTAAAAGGGGGGGAACCTCAAACTTACCAGGTGGCCGGGAGGGGCTTGGGGAGGGGTGCCTCCCCTGGCCGCCACTGCCAGCCGCTGCCAAATGCCCGAGAATGCCACTGCCGCTTCTTCCACCTCCGCCTCCTTCGCTGCCTCCTCTGTCCGCTGCCGCCCACCGCCACCTGCCGCAGGGGTTGGGATGTGTAAACATTCCAACCCGAGGTAAAAAAAAACGTGGCCCCTTTAATCCGGGAGGGCTCCCAGATTTAAAGGGGCCGTGTGACCGCAGCCCAAGCTGACAGTTCAGGATGGGGAAAAGAGAGGTGACCAGTTTCTACCCTCTTCAAACAGAAGGATTTGGCCAGGAAGAATGAGAACAATCTCCTCTTATTCTCTACAGCCTAAATTGACTGAAATAAGAGTCAGCTGGGTTTACTTATTATTGCCCCCCTCCCCCCATGCATCTCTGCAAGTTTGGGATACAGCAAAGTTTCTCAGATGGGAAGTCAGAAGAATCTGACTTCCATCTGATTCCTGCAACCAATTGTAAGTCAGCTCTGGATCCCCCCCCCCCTTAAAAAACTTTGCTGGGTATAGAGCAAAATGTCCTCAACAGGAGATCAGACAGCAACTCCTAGCTGACACCTCCAGCTGGGAGTTGGTTTCTGATGGCTGTAAGTAACCTCTTCCTGCACATAGATGTGAACTGGTAGTGAACAGCCAAACAGCCCATCAATTAACCTAATGCCCTATCAGCATTGTTAAACAGGATATGAGCTGAAGTGGCAGATGTCCTCACATCCCTCTTTCCAAGTAAGCATATTTAAGATTGGTTGGAAGTACCATGCATGTTTGACTACCACAATGAACAGTGCTATACTTACCCGCTTTTGGGGGCTTCAACCTACCCGCTGGCTGGTGGGGGAAGCCCTGTCCCCCAACCCCGAACACCTGCAGCCATCCCCTCCCTTCTCTCTTGAGAGATTTAAAGGGCCCTCTGGCTTCTTGCAGAGGGGAGGGAGAGGGGTGGCTATGGGCACATGGGGCCCCACCAGCTGGAAGTGCTTAAAGGATCCCTTTAAGTGCTTCCAGCTGGTGGGGAATGGCCCTGCACACCTGAACACCAAGCGGCATTGCTGCTTGGAGTTTAGGCACACCACTAGCAGCCGCCCTTCTCCCTCCCCTATTGCAAGATTTAAAGAGCACTCCGCCTGGTTGGCAGGCCCTTTAAATCTTGCAGGAGGTTTGAGAGAGGGGTGGCTGCTGGCAATTTTTCTTGGGGGCAGGGCTTGGAGTGGGACATCCACAAGATGCCGTCATCACATTGGGGATGCCCCAACCCCTCCAGGAATGCCCCCCCAAGTCCCCCGCTGGGCACATAAATAACAAGCAAACCTGTTGGATCCTGGGATAACTAGGGAATTAGGGAAGATTCACTACTACAGTATTCCTTAATGCATCTTGTTTGTTTTCCCCTAAAAATTTTCATGGAAGACATAGAGTTCAGAGGTAGGTCAAGTGTTAGAGAGAGGCAGGGCTATTTTTGGGCAGGAATGCACAGGAACAGAACTCTGGCTGGCTCCTGAGTTGGCCACACCCAGCAGGAACTCATTAGCATAATAGGCCACACTCAACAGGAGATACTCATTAGGATTGGCTACATTAGGGGCCTAACATGCAAATTAATTCCTGCTACAAAAAAAGCCCTGGGTTTTGACAACAAACAAGGTAAACACAATAAGAAGCAAACGGTGGATGTGGCTGGATGACCACTCTTCTGGTAACATGGTGGTGTGGCCTAATGTGCTAATAAGCTGTGCTGACAGAGGTGTGGCCTAATATGCTAATGAGTTTCTGCTGTTGGGTGTGGCCTATTGTGCTAATGAGTTCCTGCTGGGCTTTTTCTACAAGAAAAGCCCTGGAGAGAGGTATCATTAGGCAGCCCCTCAGGCCTTGGCAGGACTTAGCAGTGTGCAGCAGCAGTATGTAGAAGTTGCCCTCTCTGTGTGGGTAGAGGCAATGGTACCACTGGGCTCCCCTAGAAGAATACATCTAAGCCTACTCCTTTCTTTGGCATGCATGCCAGCAACACTGGTGGATGCATTGGTTCCCCTCTCCTGTACCACAGAGTGCAGGCTGCTTACCAGAAGAAGAGAAGAGATTGGATTTATACCCCGCCCTTCACTAACCAAGGGAGTCTCAGAGTGGCTTACAAACTCCTTTCCCTTCCCCTCCCCACAGTAGACACCCTGTGAATTAGGTGGGGCCGAGAGAGCTCTGAGACAACTGTTCTTGAGAGAACAGCAGGTATACAGCTATGGCTTGCCCAAGGTCATCCAGCAAGTGCAAGTGGAGGAGTGGAGAATCAAACCCGACTCTCCCAGATTAGAGTCCATGCTCTTAACAACTACACCAACTAGGACTTTTGGTTTCGAGCGCTTTAATGGCGGGCGCTTCTCTCTGCAGGTGCAGGGGAGGCGACCCACTCTTGGCAGGTTGAAGGGGTCCCAGACTGGTGCCGGACCCCCAGGGAGCCTAGGAAAGGGTCCCTGCCTGGGGTGCTTGAAGGTAGCCTCTCCCTGCAGTGGCGACTGCAGGATTGAGGCTCCTTTTTACCCCTAGAGGTTCGCCTGCCGGAGGAGGCCCTCGGGCTGCTGAAAGCGCTGCTGTGAAGCTGCAGAAAATGTAGAGCGGAGAGGTGATGGTTTAAGAGATATGCAATGGCTGAATCGTGAGTCTCCTGGTTTTTTGATATGAAGCGTTAAAGGGTGGGTTAGGAGGATTGGATCCCCCCCACCCCCTCCCTCATAACTTACTCGGAGACTTTCTCACGGTCGTGTTGCTGTTTTTGGAGGCGTTATAAATGAGTTGGAGAGCTGGATCGCATGCAGCAAAGAGAAGCTTGTGAAAGGCATCAGTGTGATGAATCGAGAATGTCTCCTTTGAGATCTCTTATCTAACTGTAAACAATCATGATTTCAGGAAGCATGGCAGACAGGGCTTCCCCAAAACCTGGAAGCATGATTCCTACCTTAAAAAGTGGATCTGAGCTGAATGCGATATTGACGGCGGCACTGCGACCCCTAGTGGACCAACTGGCTTCAATCAACACTAAACTGGAGACAATGCAAACCGAGATGAGAGAATCAAATAAAAAGCAGGAGAAGCTCCAGCAGGAACTCCTCGATGTCAAAACAGCGGTTGAAAAAAATGACTCAAGACTGCAAAGAATTAAGAGAGATCTTTTCAAAGTGACAACGTATTAAAACTTCAAATGGATCGATCAAATTATTACCTGAGATTTCAGAACATTCCTGAGTCAAAAGGAGAGAATCTGAAGAAAACACTAAGCGATGCATTGGCACCTTTGACAGGATGGCAAGCAGCGGAAATTTAAAGCGACATGGATATGGTCTATAGGACATATCCAGAATATGTTACAAAGAAAAGATTGCCAGGTGAAATAGTGGTGAGATTCTCAAAAAGATCAACCAGAGATCTGGTGTTAAAAGCCACGAATGGAGCTGTTCTGAAGATACAGGAAGAAGAAATTAGAGTTATAAAAGATATTCCATTTGAAATAAGAAAGAGAAGGAAAGCGTATAGGAATTTGGCTCTATGGTTGCAGACTGAGACTATTTCTTATAAATGGAACATTGCAGAGGGACTGCTGTTCAGCTACAAAGATAAGAAATTTAAAATTGACTCCATTGAACAAGCAAGAACAGTTTGGAAAAGGACAACAAAAAGAAAACAGAGACTGAACCAGATGATTCACTGGCAGAGCAGGAGAGTATGTATGGATTTGAAAGCTCAGAGATTGAAGATGGAGAAGACTCAGACTCTAAGAAGGGGGCGGCTGCCCCTAGGAAGAAGAAAGACAAGAAGAAAGGAAGAGAATCAAAGGAGAAATAGTTTTACAACTGTTTTTTGCTTTGCTGTAACAACACACCAAGCCTTGTAATCTTAAAACTTAGCATAGATTGTTTACTCTGCTGTATGTAGTTCAGGGATCTAACGTTAAATTTTATTTGTAAACAATAAGAATGAATCAATAATGTATGCCAAGAAATAATTTAGCTTTTCAGTAACTAATGACGTTAGTATTGCTAGCATTATGAAAGCATTTTCTGTATACCTTAGGGTAGAGTAGTGTGTAGTTTTTAGTGTAGGTGTAGGGAATAAAATGCAATAAAAAATTATATATATATAAAAAAAACAACTACACCAACTGGCTCTGAAGAAGCAAATAGGAGAGCAAGTGACAACAGCCATTTCAAAATGGAAACAGTTGCCCATATGGGTGACCAACATAGATCAGGAGCCACAGCTGCTGTTGTCTTCCTGCTCTGTCTCCTACATAGCCATGCATGAGGTAGGGGACAATATCTTGCTAAGACTTCCAAAAACTGGAGCTCCTAGACCAATCAAGAAAGCTAAGAGCTCTCCTTTATTTCTCATAAGTAAATGGTGCCTACTCCAATAGAAAATGTAATATTTGCTGATGGCATTGGGGGGGGGGGGATGGCAAAATGTGTTTCTGGTTCTGTCACTGGGCAGCCTGACAGACTCTCACAGCAATAGTAGTGCAGAATATTGCTGCTAACATATCAGCAAAGAGCCAAGCCTGAAACAATCAAGAGAAGGAAATAATTTCTGGAGATGTGGAGTGAAAACAGTGGGCCATTCACCCTCCCCACCCTTTTATTACAGAAGAAAGCCTTAATATATAAAGCCCCATGCTGCCTTCAAAGATGTTTTTGGAATTGAATCAATGAGAAAGACGTGAACAGAAAATTATAACCATTTAGAGGAACATTAGAAGAGAGGAAATTGGATTTACTTGGCATAGTATACCCTTGTCAAAGTACTGCACAGAGAACAAACGATCTCAAGGGGATTGAGACTGCAGAACATTCCACCTTTGACTTTTACAATGAATGTTTCAAACAGAAGTAGGCACATATTTTAGATGTATGATCTCTGGGTTTGGTATTACTCATTAATGATGAAAAAGGGACGCTTGCATGGATTACTGTAGGAGAATGTGAGATCAATATGTAGTGTAGGAGAAATATGGAACATTTCTAGAAAAGGTTCAACATTTCAAGATACACATAAAGAAAAATATTTAAAGGTAAAGCAGGGCATAAAGTACTAAACTTAACTGAATTTAGGTATTCAGGTTTAAAAACTTGATTTTTCTGGACTGATTTTGAACACAAACACTAGTGGTCATATATGGCTGTCAACTCAAAACAGTTCAATGCATCATGAGCAACTTACAACCACTACTGGATAATGACAGTTCTCTTTTACAGATATGGGGGGAGCCTTTTCTTGCACTCAGACAGCCCCCAATCTTAAACAACTCATCACCCACAATAATACAACATCTAATTTGGACACAGACAAGGGTACCAGAGCTCGCTACAGCATACACCCAGACAACACAATCACAGGATCTAACAACATCAACTGCACTATCCCAGGCTTATTCACTTCCTCATCTTCGAACATTATATATGCCATTAAATGCCAACGATGCTTTTCAGTTCTCTACATAGGACAAACACTACATTATAGGATAAATAGACACAAAGCTGACATCAAGCATCACAAAACTGAGAAACCTGTAGGAGAACATTTTAGCCTCCCAGGGCACTTAATTAGTTCATTTGTTTATTTGCTTAAATTTGTATCCCACCCTCCCTGCCAAGGCAGGTTCAGGGTGGCTCACATTAAAAATTAAAATATATTAAAAAATTGGTGTAGACACAATATATACCATAAAAATCAGGAACACAGACAATCACAATACAGGTAAAGTGCTGGTGGTGGTAACGGTGGCATCCCAGTAGGCCATAATAAGATGGTATAAGTATAGCCACAGTCAGTGTCGAATGTATCGGAAGCTGTTGATGTTAATATATAAAAGGCCTTAGTTGTTATTGGTAGCAGCTGTTATTGGGGGACCTCAAAGTACCTGTTTTACTGCAAAGGAATTTCAGAAACAGCCTGGAATGGGAGATTGCTGAATTACAAGTTATTACAACACTTAGAACAATGGAACTCCCAGGGTTTAAGAGAGAGATTGAGTTCTTATGTCACTACACTTGTTAAGTCACTTAGTCCTCACTTATACCCTGAATTAAACTATGTTGGTTTTAAAGGTGCCACTGGACTCAAACTTAGTTCTCACATGTGTTGTTAACTCTTTTATTATCTCTATCCTATTTGCTGCTATTTACAGACCTTACCAAGGCTGCAGTGACACATACTAAAAAATTCACTTTCAATACACTTCCAGTGCACTTTCCAACTGGATTTTACTGTGTGAACTGGCAAAATCCAGTTGGAAAGTGCACTGAAAGTGGATTATTTAGTGTTTGTGACCACAGCACAACTGTTATTACAATCTCAGCTGTAGTTATGCAACTTGACTCTAATTAGCCCTTCCTGGCAACTAACCCCTCCTACCTATATGTAACATTTGAATAAATCTGTTTCATTGTCTCTGAGGAAATGGGCATCTATACATGCTAAGTTTCTCAGCTCTCACTTATACCCTAAATTGAACTTTGTTGGTCTTAGGAGGTGCTACTGGACTCAAATGTAGTTCTCACAAACTCTTGTATTTGTATGCTAATTTGCTGCCATTAATGGTTCTTAAAAACTGTTTTAATACAAGTTCAGCTATACTTATCACTCAGTTACTTATGTGTCTTGACTCTACCTCTTCCTCACAGGCAGCTTGATCCGTGCCCCTCTTGGCTTATAAAAGCTGGCCTTGAGGGGCTATGAGGTGCTCTCCGGGAGATTATCAACAAGTCCTTCGCTGAGGGGCTATTCCCGGGAGCACTCAAGGATGCGATGGTCCGCCCCCTCCTGAAAAAAACGTCTCTGGACCCAGCTGTATTGGCCAACTATCGGCTGGTGTCCAACCTTCCCTATTTGGGTAAGGTATTGGAGAGGGCGGTGGTGTTACAGTTGCAGGGCTTTATGGATGACACTTCCATGCTGGATCTGTTTCAGCCTAGCTTCTGGCCAGGTCATGGGATGGAGACGGTAATGGTCGCCCTCACGGATGACCTCCGGAGACATCTGGATCAGGGTGGTACGGTGGCGCTGGTGTTGTTAGATCTGTCGGCCGCATTCGATATGGTCGACCACCAGCTGCTGATCCACCGCCTTGCTGACTCGGGGATACAGGGGCTTGCTTTACAGTGGCTTGCTTCTTTTCTCCAGGATCAGGGACAGAGGGTTGCACTCAGGGAACAGATCTCCCAGAGGTACCCACTGGTATGTGGAGTGCCTCAAGGGGTGGTGCTGTCCCCAATGTTATTTAACATCTATATGTGCTCCCTTGCCCAGATTGTCCGGAGGCATGGGCTTGGGTGCCATCAATATGCAGATGACACCCAGCTGTATCTGTTGTTGGGCGGTCGGTCCAGCTCTACCCCAGATGACTTGGGACGGGAGCTTCAAGACATAGCGGACTGGCTCAGACTGAGTCAGCTGAAACTGAATCCAACGAAGTCAGAGGTCCTGTGCTTGAGTCAGAGTGGGTCGGGGATAGGGACCCCACTCCTGTCCTTCGGGGGGGGGGGTGCCATTGGTGCCGGCACTGAGGATCAGGAGTCTGGGAGTGCTCCTGGATGCCTCCTCATCAATGGAGGCCCAGGTAGCAGCCACTGCCAAGGTAGTCTTTTACCATCTTCGGCTCATTAGGCAGTTGGTTCCCTTCCTCGAACGTGATGACCTAGCCACAGTGATCCATGCTATGGTCACCTCGAGATTAGACCACTATAACGCTCTCTACTTGGGGCTACCCTTGTTTCGGATCTGGAGGCTGCAGCTAGTGCAGAATGCCATGGCCAGGTTACTGATGGGTCTCCCTTTGGGTGACCACATCCGGTCTATGCTGCGGCTGCTGCACTGGCTGCCTATAGCATACCAGATCCGGTTCAAAGTGTTGGTGTTGACCTTTAAAGCCCTATATGGTCAGGGGCCTGCCGACTTGAGGAACCACCTTTCCCCATATGTGCCCCAGAGGGCACTGAGGTCAAGCACTCAGCATCGCTTGACTATTCCTGGTCCGAGGGATGTGCGGCTGGCCTGTACCAGGGCTAGGGCTTTCTCGGTGGTGGCCCCATACTGGTGGAATGAGCTCCCGGATGACATCAGGGCCCTGCGGGATTTGTTGCAGTTCCACAGGGCCTGCAAGACGGAGCTCTTCCACCAGGCTTTCGAATAGGAGCCGCCACTGGGGAGATGGCAGGACAACATCGCCCTGGATCCACAGACCAAACCTTCTGTGGCCGCTGCTCTCCAGGAGCATGTAGATGCCACCAGTACTGCTATGTGAGTCATTTTATAATGTTATTTATTTATGCTTTTAAATTGTAAACCACTTTGGTGGTATGTCATGTTGTGAGCCGCCTTGAGCCAGTTCGCTGGAAAGGTGGGATAGAAATGCGATAAATAAATAAATAAATAACCCCCCACCCATATGTAAGTATTTGGAAAACTATTTCAATGTATCTGAAGAAGTGTGCATGTACACAAAAGCTTATACCCAGAGCTAAACTTTGTTGGTCTTAAAGGTGCCATTGGACTCAAACTTTGTTCTACCTCAATCAAGTTACACCATCAGAATTCACATCCAAACAAGTGCACGTAGAGTCTCAGTCCAACAAAATCTAATGACCCACACCTGCTATTTTCAATGTTATATAGTAAAATCAATGGAACGCTTCTTCTGGCTCATACAAACAAGGACATTCATCTGCATCTCCTATACTTTCTAATCAGCTCTGTCCTGTTCCTCAGATGTTTAGCATATGCTCACTGTTAGATGTCATATGATTATATTATATTCTTTTGGGATAGGTATTTGGTAACACTGATGGCTTTATCTTCAGAAATTTTGCTTGTTACTTAGGTGCCCAGCTAGGAAAAGTTGGTGACCTAATAGAGAAGTCAAGAGAACTGAACAAAGAGCACTGTGATGGAATTGATTTCTAGATCATCATCAGACTGCTCAAATTCTCAGGCTAATCAAGAAAACTATTGTGATTTCTTTCCCCTTTTGACTACTTCCACTCAATGGGCCAGCATAATATCATTCCATGTCTTAAGCAAGACATCAGGAACACTGCTTAAATTTCCATAATCCATCTCTCTCTCATTCTTTTCCGCTCTAGTTTCCTGTTTGCCCCATGTTTAATGTTAATTATGGTTGCCATCAAACCTCCATTTAATTTTTTATGTATTTACTCACTTACCCACTTTTCCCCAATGGGGACTTAGAATGGTTTACAAAATTCTCTTTCCCATTTTATTTCTACAACAACTCTGTGAAGCCAGCTAGGTTGAAAATATATAACTGGTCCAAGGTCACCGAGGAAGCTTCCATGGCAGTGGGGAAGTGAAAGGGGTGTCTCCCCTTATCTGGACATCATACCATCCATCAGGACCCTTCAATAATTAATTAAAGTGCACTTAATACAAAGCATCTGTTCCTGTTAAAGAACTAATGCCCATCCCAGCAATTCTCAGTCAGGTCTTCTTCATCCAATGTGATCTAATTTGAACAGCTGCATCTCCTTCTAAAGTTCAGCATAACGAGGTAATCAAGACTGCCTCCAACCACACCACCTCTTTGCCCAGGGATTTCCCTTCATTTTGCTTATTTGGAAATACTCCCAGGTCACTCCTCCTTATCTTTGGCCAAGACTGTGTAAGGAAAGTAACATTTGTAAAACAAGCCTATAACTGAAACCAGAATCTTTCCACAAATTGTACATGTAGTTTTGCTGTGTACCCAAAGACCAATGCTCATCCCTGCCACTTAAGTTGTTGTACGTGACAATTGTATTCACCTTTATTAGTGCTAAAGCCAGTTTGGCGTAGTGGTTAGGATCACAGACTCTAATTTGGGAGAACCAGGTTTGATTCTCCAGCCCCACCTACCTCACAAGGTGTCTGTTGTGGAGAGGAAAAGGAGAATGCAAGCCACTCTGAAACTCCTTTGGGTAGTGAAGGGTGAGGTATAAAGCCAATCTCCTCCTCTTCCTGTTTTTTGTGTCCCTACCCTTTTGGAACCACTATAAGACTTAGCCCCTGCTACTTGTCTCCTTAGTTTACCTTTGGGAAATGTTGGCTGCCTGTATTTGCATTTGGACCTGACCTGCATATGGAACCTGCAGAGATAGAAAGCTATTGCCCCTGCTTTAATCTTCTTACTTTACCTTGTTGGCTTCTTGCCTGGCCCTTCTTGAGTAAAACGCATTGCAGAGGGTATATGGACTTTTGTAATATGTCTATCCCAACATGAGCATTCTACTGTTGAAGTATTATTGTTGTATGCTTGATGTTATTATGACTCCCTGTGTGTGCTAATTATTCCCCTCAATCAATTCTCTCTGATAATATCACATTATTAGATGCATTGTCACCATGACAGTGATCCCTTTTGCCATCTCTGTTTATTTCACAGACTGAATGCATGTATTTTAAATATTTCTACTTTCTTCCCCTGCCCCAAATAGGCCCAAGTATAAAAATTAAATCAGCAGCTCCTATGAGTGAGAGGCAGTAGAAGGAAGATAATTTCCCTACCCTCACTTTACTGTAAAGTGAATTTAGGTCAAACTGGAGAGTGGTCACTTTCACACAAACTCATAGTCCCCCTGACAGCACATGCAAACACTTTAAATCAGAGTTCAGAACTATGCTTTTGAAGCAGGTTTCAAACCCTGCTGTCAACTAATCATAGATGCCTATGTTTTGGCCTGAAAAATCCCAGTTTCCATTTCCCTTGACGGAATCAAATCCATGACTCTATTTTTGCAACTTTTCCTGACATCAAAATTTCCCATGCTGTTTTCAAACTGAGCTGTGTGTCAAAACGGTTTATTATATGTTATTATTTATGTGATACATACAAATGAAGTTCATTGTATGTATTCATATGGTGTATGTTATGTGTGAATAATATAAAATATGCAAATACAATACAAACTAATATATAAAACCAACTGTGAAGAGACAGATATAAAATTGTTGGCAAAGCTATACATGGGTATAAAAAGAAATGAAAGCAGAACATGTGCTCATCCTGAATATGCAGCTTGGCATAAATGTAATTCTCCCAGTTATTAATGCAGAGAGGGAAATGGGGGAGGAAAGAGGGGAAAGTAGCATGCAAGACTGTGGAAAAAGGGTGAAAAGTGACTGGGGAGGGGGCATAAAAGTGACAGTTAAGATATCAGAAAATGTTACACTTACATAGGGCCAGCACTGGGCCTCAACTTGTCACTGAAATATAAATATTCCTACAGTTTAGTCTGTGTTCTCCTTTCATTTCTAAATCCTGATCCTTAAATTCTGCCATTATAAGAAAATGTAGTCCTGAAAACCTTCAATAAAAGATCTTTAACAATGGGATGCATTTACATTTTCAGTAAGTTTCATGGTAATTGCTGGCATCTCTCTAGCTAATGGAATGTGCGTGACACCTCTGTCATTGATCATCTTTGGGCCACATCTACCATTACCAAACAGTGGGAACCAAAACGGTACATGCAGAAGTGCTGTCATCTTGATAAGAAATCACTGCAAACAAATACATGAAAATACCTTGAGAGAAGGGTGTTTTGTGCACAAAAGGAGACCTGAGCAATAGGAATTAACATTAAAATATAAAAGATAGTAAAATTTAAACTGCTGCTCTGCACTTCATCCCAGATCATGAAACATTTTATACTAGGTATCTTTTAACCGACTGAACGTTGAGAGCAGAAAAAGTTGACTAAGATTACCTGAGCTATGCTGTGGTTGCCCTTACAGAATAATTTAAAATAAAATTAACATTTGAAATACTTTAAGAATAATTTTGAGGTATACTTGGGATACCTGTCAAAGTTCCAAACCAATCTTACGAAAGATAAAGTAGTAGGAAAACTTAATGAAGAGATATATCATCAGATTTCACATGTAACCAAATGTGGACAATGGCTATTTCCATGGAAACTCGTTATTTATAATGATTCCCTTTTCTTTTGTGAAAAGCCCAGCAGGCAGAAAAGCAGATTTATTTCAGTATCCATTACTGCAACAGGGGAGGGTGATTATGTGAAGGATAGGAATTGAACTGACAAAAGGTTAAAAATTCAGTGTCAGCCATAAATCTATTCTTAACTGTCCTCATTTTGTCTTGATTTTTTTCCCTGGCAGCTCTGAAGATTTCCCTTTGTGTGTGTGTGTGTGTGTGTGTGTCTAATAATACTTCCTCAGTCAAGAACTGTATTACAGTTTTCTGACATCACTGCTTACCATACTAACAGAGGGGTATCCCATGTGTAGATATATTGGGTGCCTAAAACAGAATCAGGGAGAATGCTAAGTGAAATTAGACATTCAACCAATTTTCAATCAAAAATAAGGAAAAGTTTTCAAGTACACAAGTGCCCTCAAAACAACAACAACAATGGAAATGGAGGTCAGAACATAATTATGAGGCTAGTGATTTCTGTAAGGAATAGAAGATAGACATTTTATGGATGTCTATGTATTTAAAAAAATGTTTTAAGTTTCATGAATTGCATATAAGGCCATTTTCATACCGCTTTTTCCTTTGGCAGACTTCCTCTTTCTGTGCCTTTGAAAGAGATAAACACAGAGTTGTCATAATTTTGGAAAACCATGAACAAAACTTGAACTAAAACTGAACTACTACCATCATGATTTTTTTTTAACATCCTGAATCCTTATGGATGAGAAAGTCCGAAGATAGTCCCAACATGCCTACAACAATAAGCCCAATTCAGATGATGCTGGGGTGAGCTTTATAGAGTAGCTTGGTCACCCATATTATTTTTACAAGTGATTAGAAATTAAACACATGCCACATGCAGATGTGCAGTGAAATAATAATCTATGTGGGCTTAATGAGTCTAGGTAACCGTCACAATATCACTTCAGAGAACATAAAAGCAAAATCAGCAACAGAATCCTTGTTCAGCATGAAGACTGAAATACAGACAAAATCTTTAATCTGTCCTATATCTGCAATACTGGGAAGTTACTAGGGTCTCACAGTTCAGTTTTGCCAGTTTTCTCACATTTAAAAGTATGACTATGGCAATAAGTCATGAAAGAACTAAAGATTTATAGAGCTTTTCAGTATTATACAATTGAAGTCAGTGATAACCTTGACTAGCGATGCCTCATATGCCTTCTGACATTTAGCTAAGATGTAAGATCTTTTCATTCACCAGATCTATAATTAAGTAGTTGTTTTCCCTCTTGGCCTGCTACTTATGATACTTATGATATGGTTTTATTTTACTGTTGTGAAATTTTGAGTTTATTAATATAGTTTTGATCCCAGATTTTATAGTTGGTTTATATGCTGCTTTCAGCGAGATGCTACAGAAGTGGCACATAAATGTAAATAAATGAATATGCATGCATCCTAACTGCCTTTGTCATTGCTACTGTCATGAATGGTTAGGGATAGGCATGAACTGAGAAATGAACCATAGTTCAAGCACGAGCCAGGCTGGTTCATTTTTTTTTTTTGTAAAAATTTTTTTATTTTTCAAAACATTAAAAATAATACATTTTTCTTATACAAATCCTTTTTTCCATATTATATAACATTTTGTTCTGTTTGTATAATCTTGTTTTTATCTTATATTAGCGGTTTCCCACCACATCTGAAGCATAACACATTTTCCACTCTATCCAAAATAGTAATACTTATATCTATGTTTACATTTTCTGGTAACGGTCATATTTCTTAAAAATACTTATACACTAATTCTTACTTTCTATATTCTTATATAATTCTAAAATAAAAAACAACTTCATTGTCTAATTATCCTTAATACATTCATATACTCTAATTCTATTGCTTTATGTTATTATAACCATGTATAAATGCAATTTTTCATGTCCCAGTATTTTTCAACATACTCTTTCAAATCCTTCCAATCTTCTAAAAAAGTCTCTGAGTACAGATCATTCAACTTTCTAGTCCATTTATCCATTTCAGCCATATATAACAGTTTTTTCAACCATTCCCACACCTCTGGTATTTTTTCATTTTTCCAATTTTGTGCATACACCATTCTTGCTGTTGTTATCATATACCATATTATTGTCCTTTTCTTTACATTTATCTCTTCTAATTTAAGTCCAAGCAATAACATTTCAGGCAACTTCTTAAATGTACATTTCAAGATTTTTTCCATTTCTGCATGTATTTTTGACCAATAAATCTTTGCTTTATCACAAGTCCACCACATATGATAGAAAGAACCTTCTTTCTTTTTACATTTCCAACATTTGTTAGACATATTCTGATTAATATTTGCAATTTTTTTTGGTGTCATATACCATCTGTACATCATTTTAAAACAATTTTCTTTTAAGTTATAACACGTAGATATACTCATAGCATTTTCCCATAAAAATTCCCAAGATTCCATTTCAATGTCTTTGTTAAAGTTTATCGCCCATTTTACCATTTGTTCTTTTACCATTTCATCAGCATTAAACCATTTTAGCAAAACTTTATACATTTTAGAAATCATTTTTTCCCACCTTCCTCCCAAACTTGTTCTATTTCATTATTTTTTTCCCTAAAGCCGTGTTTTTTATCACTTCTATACATGTCATATATTTGTCTATATCTTAGCCAACCATAATCAAAGTCCATCTGATGCTGCTCCTTCAATTTAAAGTCTTTACCATGTCTTGTTAATAAGTCTCTATACTTCAGCCAATCTTGTCCTTTGTAACGTGATGCTGGATTTAAAACTTCTGCAGATACAATCCACATAGGTATCTCTTCTGGAAAAAAGTTTTTATATCTTGTCCACGTATCCATCAGCGTTCTTCTCAAATAATGATGTTTAAACATATTGTCCATTTTTGTTTTACCATAATAGAAATACGCATGCCACCCAAATCTACAGTCGTGACCTTCCAGGGACAATAACTTTCTATCTTGTAACATAGTCCATGTCCCTACCCAGGTCAAACATATTGCATCATGGTATAGCCTTAAGTTTGATAATTGAAACCCTCCTCTATCTTTAGCATCACACATTATTTTCATCTTGATTCTTGGTTTTTTCCCTCCCCACACAAACTTAGGCCGAGGACAGACTGGCAATGTAAAGCGGGGCAGGCACGCTTCACAAACGGAAGAAAGGAGCACGTTCAGACATGCGCATCTGTCCGTCGGCTCCGTTTCGTACTTACCCGTCTCCCAGTCGCTTTCCTTTCGCTTTAACAGGACACCGGTTTTACCCGGTGTTCAGGGGCCTTCCTCCGCATGCCTCCCGCTTCCAAACAGTGTGAACTGGAAGAAGCGGGAGGCATCCGGAGGAAGTGTGAACGCACCGGCAAAAAGTTATGCGCATATGTGCATATGTGCGCATGCGCACATGCGCACGTGTGCACATACGGAATACCCATGAAAGAAAAAGGAAAGGAAAGAGGGAGGGGGAGGGGGGAGGGGGAGAGAGAGGGAGAGAGACGGAACCTGGAGTGCAGTGCTCCAGCAGACTACGGAAAGTTAGGCAGAGCCTTGAAAGTGGCCGGGAAGGTAATGTACTCTGCCTGTCTGCCCAGCAGGACGGAAGGGTTGCGCTATGGCCACGGGAGGAGCTGTTGAGTGGGCTCATGGCCTCAGGGTATAAAAGGACAGAGTGCTATGCAGGGGAGAGTCCAAAATGGCTGTGGCACGAAACTGGAGGCAGCCTGAGATACTAGACCTCCTGGCCATATGGGGGGAGCCAGCAGTCCAGAGTGCCTTGCGGAGGACCCATCGCAACCTGGATATCTATGAGCAGGTGGCGAGGGGGCATGACCGAAAGAGGCCACAGCCGCTCTGCTGAGGAGTGCCGCACCAAAGCCAAGGCCATGAGGCTGGAATATAAGAAGACGCTGCAGCACAACAGCACGTCGGGCAACAACCCTGCATGGTGCCCGTACTATGAAGAGCTGCACGCCATCCTACAGGGGAATGCCAGCATCAAGCCTTGTCAGGTGCGGCACAGCCTTCCACTGGAGACCACCCCCTCTACGAGCACCAGCTCCCAGAGGTCTGCTGAGCAGGTCCCATCTGCTGCTGTGCAGCCTTTCCGTCTGGCCCTCGAGTCGGAGGAAGAGGACGAGGAGGAGGGCAGGGAGCCGGAGGTCCTCGTGCCAGGTTGGTGGGGAGGAGGCTTGCCAGCCACAACGTGGGGGCGGGGGGGCCCTGGTGGGTGGCCAGGCCAAGGAAGCAGGCGAGCAGGATAAATTATGCAGGGCACCCATGGCAAGGGCTGCCACCCGCACCACATGACTGCACATCCAGGCCACAACACCCCATGCTGCAATCCATGTGCATCCCAAGGGGGACAAGAATGTGAGATGGGCCCAATAGGAAAGGCCAGGTGCATGCGTGTGCAGCGCCATGCATCCCACTTGCCACCCCCGCACCACAGGTTGCCATGGGTCTGCTTCTGTCAGTGGCTGCCGCTCCACGGGGAGGCGTGGGACCCTGCCCCCCATGTGCTCTGGTTGCCAAGTGACCGTGTTGGCAGCCACAGTGTGCAAGTCACCCAGTTTGGTGGGCTGCACAGAGTCCAACTTCCCTTCCTCTCGTAGAGACCGCTGAATCTGTGCTGGCCCAAGAGCACGTGGACACGGACTCAGATGACAGCACCCAGGTTCCTGAGGATGCCATCCCAGGTAATGGCACTCCCTTCTGGGGGTGTGGAATGTGGTCCTGGCCCCGCCACGGAGCCAGGTGGACACCTATGCCGGTGGAGTGGCACGCACCCGAGGAGGGCCGTCTGCAGGGCCCCATACCCATAGGTGGCCACAGTGCTGCCATGTCGAGGCAGGTGTCGTCTATGGACTGCATCATGCAGGCGGGAGGGGGGGAGGGGAAACCCCATCTGCAGCCCCAACACATAGTGGAGGGCAGGGCCTGCCCAGTGTGTCCCAAGTTCTGTAGCTGCAACCCCACACCCTTGTTCCCCACTGTGATGCAGGACCGTCGGGGGTGTCGAGGCCTCAGGGTGCTGGCATTGGGCGCCGCCGGACAACAGATGCTGCAGGTGGGTGACCACAGTGAAGCTCGGCGGGAGGCGGGGGCTGCAGGCGGAGAGGATCTCCTGCAGGGCGCCGAGGCTGGGTTGTGGCAGGACGGCCACGTGCAATGGGGGCATGGCTCGGTGACCTGACAGCACTAGGGCAGGTGGCCTGTGGGTGTGTGTGTGGGGGGGAGATGGCCACGGGAGCAGTGGCGGCTGCTGCCAGTCATGCTGGCTGGGGAGCCCTGTCTCGGGGATGTGGCCCATCTTCCAATTCCCTGTGGGGCCAGAGCATGGTGACGCAGAGAGGTGGCTGAGGGGTCCCCAGGCCGCTTGGAAGGTGGGTGGGCCTGCTGGATGGTTGTCTGGCTCCCCACCAGCAGGAGGCAGGCATGCGACTTTCGGTACCCTGTGTCTGCAGGGCCATCGGGGGCAGCCCAGCAGGAGCCGGTACCACATCCCCATGAGGGGGGAGCCCATGGTGAAGGTAGGTGCGGGGCGCCGGCAGCACGTCTGCCGTGGCATCCCCGGGACACAGCTGCCGGCTGCCAGCAGGACGGCTCGTGGGGCCGGATGCACCCAGACAACATCCACCTGCCTTCTTAAGGTGGGATGGTGACAACACAGGCGGGGAGGTGTGAGGGATACGTGTGGGCCATGGTGTGGGTGTGGGTCCACACGCTGTGTATTCCGACTGCTCCGCCCCCTCTGCTCCTGCTGCAGATCCGCCCCCAGGACCCGGAATGGGAAACCCATATGGTGCGGCCCAGCAAGCTGCCGTCGTGGCCCGGAGGCAACGTGCATCTGCCCTGCAGAGGGTGGGCGAGCGCCTCCTGGCCCTGTCCACCAGACAGCACCAGGACATGATGGAGTTGGCCCGCCATGAGCAGGAAGAGTACATGGCAGAGCTGCAGAGATCCCAGGAGGAGGAGAGAGAGAGAGACCGTGTCTCAGACCAGATGTTTCAGGCCGCCCTCGACAGGCTGACGGTCATCGCAGACGAGCTGATAGCCCGACGAGACTCCTTGCAGGAATGTCGGGGCCAGCGTGCCCGCGGAGCTCGTGGCCGGGGAAGAGCAGCATGCCACCGTGGAGGAGGCCGCCAGTGAGCTGGTTAGGACCCCTCCAGGCCCCTCGAGCCGCTATTCCCCAGGTGGTGTCGTCCCCAAAGAAAGGACACCAGGCCCATGTTGGAAAAGCAAAACCAAACTTTATTACAACACAGAACGGGTGGGGGTAACTGGGATAATAAAGGCAGTTTTATGAGATGCTGGCTCATGTCTCATCCGTGGCGGGGCCTCGTGGGCCAGCTACGGGTTGTGGGGGGCCGCACCGGGGTCTGCGGGTGGCTGCCTGGCCGGGACTGTCCATGCAGGGGACTGGCCGTCACTTTCTGCGGCCTCTGTGGACGTCGTGGGGATGCTCACCCCGAGGTAGGTGAACATCTCCCGGCGCATCCTGCTGAGGGCGTTCTGATGCATGGTGAAGAGGGTCACCATGCGGTCGACTGTGCAGGCGAGGGAGAGAAATACATGATGAGAGGCCCGGGGGCGCCCTCCACCCATGCAGCCAGTGCCATCTGGCCGCCATCCAGCCACGTCTCCCTGCACCCCAGTAACTGGGTGCAGCACCCTCCCCACAGAGCAGGACCCCCGACTTACAACGGTAGTCCACGTGCCGCTCCAGTGCCGCAACCCGCTCGGCCAGGCCCACAAGCGTGAGGCCCTCTGCACGTGGTGCAGGTGGCTGGGCCTGTGCGGAAGGCCCCGCAGAAGGTCCCACCTCATCCCCTGTAGCAGAGAGATGTGGCCTGTTGTCACTGTGGCCCGCCATGCCTGGCCCTGGCCCACACCCACACGAGGACTGCTCACCTTCACTGGCGCCTGTCTGGGACGCGACAGTTGCTCGCTCCTCTGGGGCACTGGTGTCCCCCACAGTGTGTACTGCGGCCGGCACGTCCGCAGAGGGCCCCTCTCCAGCGTCAGAGGCTTCAGGGCTGGTAGTGAGGACCACACATGGTCCCTCTGGCTCCGGTGGTGTGGGCGGCTCTGGGGGAGGGAAGCCAGTTACGGACGTCACAGGCCGGCCATGTCGACGGCATGCCGAGTGCTGGCATGTGCATAGGTGTCCAGTCCATCAAGGCCCCCCGGATGCCGAGTTGCACAGAGGCGTGTGGCAGCCGGGCCCTCAGGCACCATGCAAGGGACACAACACATCCTGTCGTGGGCAAGCCTGGCCCCTGGTGGCTGCACCCGGTCCTTTGGGGAATCTCACCTGCAGAGGGTCCTGCCACAGCCTCCTCCTCCTCCGAGGAGCCGTGAACTGCTGCAGGGGGCGCCCGTCCTCTGCGCCTTGGACGTCGTGGCCGGGTCCCTGTGGGAAGGCAGAATGGCCACTCAGTGGGGGCCACACAGTGTGCAGCCACTGCTGGGCTCTGGCAGCCCGGCCCACCAACCAGCGCCACCTGTGGCATCTGACAGCCACTGGCCCCTCCAGGGCCGCCCTGTTGCATCTGTGGCTTGGAGGCTGGCCTGCCGTGGCCCGAAGATACACCTGTGGGTGCCCTGGCCAGGCATCAGCCAGGGCGTGTGGCAGGGATCCCTGGTGTCCTGGGCACCCAGCGCACCCCTGCACCCCAGGGGTACACCCATTGCTCCCCTCCCCATGGCTAGCGATGGCAGGGGTTCTTCCGCCAATGTCTACCATGCTCTAGGTGGACAGCACACTTCCCCCTGCCAGCCCTCCCCCCCTGCATGCACCCCCATACTCACCAGGCACACGCCGATGCTGCCAAGCGGGGCGGCCACCCTGCTCCCACAGGGCCTGGAGGAGGTCAAACCGGGGAGGCCTGTGGGACACTGGGGGGATCCCCTCCCAGTCTTCAAGGGCCTCGAAAAAGGCAGCCTTGTCCCTTTTTAATTTTGAACGGCACTGGGCTGCTGTCCTTGGGTAGCCTGCATGGGCCAGGTCCCTGGCCACCTTCTGGAAAAGACCCTGGGTCTCCAGGTGTGTGCTGTGCATGACCCTGGCCCCGGCTTCCCTGGTGTGCAGGTGCCTGAGCATCAGCTCGACCTCATCCAGCCAGTACATGCCTAAACTTTCTGCTGCCATGCTGGCTGGACGCGGAGTAGCGCAGGAGCCGGTTTGCGCATGTTCGAAAGGCTCCGGGGGCCACATCAGGCTCCAAGGACCCCTGCAGGCGTCCACCGCAGAGGCCAGCCCAGGACACCTGCAGTCCTCTCAGTCCTGAAGCCCTGCCCTAAAACTACAGTGGCCAGGAGCAGAGCAGAGCTCTGCAGTCCAAAGTGAGAACTTCATGGCATGCTGCTGTCGCCGCGCGGGAGCCATGCGGACTTACGAAAATGCGCATGCGAGCGCGACAGCTTGCTGTCAGGGACTACAGAACATGGGGGAGGGGGGATGTCACAGACAGCAGGGGACGGGGAGGCAGGGGTGAACTCTTAGCTGGGTAGAAGGATGATGGGGGCAGGGGGGCAGTCATGAGGAATGCCTGCTCTGGGAGACTGAAAGCTGGATGGCTGGGGGAATCCAAGAGACACATCTCCCTGGGATGCTACTATGGCCTGTCCACATAGGCTGCCAACCCCCCCCCCTCCCTGTGTGCATGTCAGGAGTTCCTGGGCTCCCAGGACAGCATGTCATCCCTTCCAGGAATCGCTGGGTGCAGGCAGAACCCTGGACGAGCCGAGGGATGTGCTGGAGGTGGACTGCATTCTCTGAGCTGGGAAACAGGGGAGGAGAGATACCAAGTGTTTGTTGCTCATAACATGCAGCTGTGTCTCTTTTCCCCTCCCTCGCAGGGGAGTCTGAGAAACGGCTCCTCCAAGGCCACTGCCAGGCTGCAGCCAGAGCAGGGGAGGGAAACACATTCCAAGGGTGGGAGGCAGCAGAGCTCTCTCCTCCCCGACAGATCCCAGCTCCCGCCCGGGAAACGAGCATCTCGCCTCTGACACAGACAGAGGGGGCAGATGCGTCCAGGACCCCCTTGGCTGCTGCCACTGCCTGTCATCTCGTGTCACTGTTGTCTGGTAGTCCCCATGTGTGTCTCCACCTTCCATGTCACTGCTTCACTTGCGGAGGAACACAGATCACTGTCTGTGTGTGGCCATGTGTGCTCCTGTGCAAACAGCGCCCCCAGCATGAGCCACCCCCACCCCAGCTGCAGTGGCCACCACTGAGAACGAAAAGTGCCCTCTGGCCCTCTAATGGGCCACCAGTCCCTTGACAGATTCATCCTCCCCCACGTGCCTCCCGGGTGCCTGGAACCCCAGCCCACGCCCTCCAGGGCCCCACCCCACCTTCACAGTACCAGCCCGTGCTGGAAGGGATTGTGACACAGCCGTGGCATGCGTGTGAACGGACTTTATTGGGCCCCCATCAACACCACAGACAGCACTGATCCACATGGGATGCCACACGACTGTTCCTGCATGGGCTGGCAACTGCGCCATCACCACCACGGGCCAACACCCTTCTTGTGGCACATCAGCAGGCAGGCTGCCTGAGGAGCCAGGCAGTGATGGCCTCCCGCAGCGCATTGCCCTCCTGCCGGTTCCTCTCCTCAGCCTGGCGTGATGGTGCTGGTGCTGCGGGCACGTGGACTGGCGGCTCGTCCCCCGGACGCTGGATGATGGCATGGCCGCACTCTTCACAAATATTGTGCAGTATGATGCATGAGGCGACCACTGGCCCGAAGTTGGCCTCCTGGACGTCTAGCCGTAGCCCTAGCCGCTGCCACCGTGCCTTGAGGCGCCCGAAGGCGCACTCCACGACGCTCCTGGCGCGACTATGTGCTCGATTGAAGACGGCCTGTCGCCGGCTCAGGGCTCCCTTGTACGGTGTCAGGAGCCAGCTTCTGCTGGGGTAGGCGGCGTCAGCGAGCACGAGCGGAGGCACCTGTATGCCCTCAATGGTGATGGTTGGGTGGCCTGGGACGAAGACTCCGGCATCCATGGCCCGGCAGAGGTGCGACTGGCGGAACACGTTGCCCACGGAGATGTCCGTGAACCGGCCCAGGTGGTCCACGGTGCCCTGGAGGATGATGGAGCAGAAGTTCTTCCGGTTGATGAAGTCCGCCGCCTGGTGTGGTGGCGGCCGCACTGGGATGTGGCACCCATCCACTGCGCCCACACAGTGTGGGAACCCCAACTCTGCAAACCCATCCATGACCTGTTGAACAAGGACACATTGCTTTAGACCCTCTGGTGTGCGGCAGGAGAGTCGCTATCCCGTCCCTACTGGCCGGCCCATGGAGGCGGGCCCATAGCCCCGAAGGCCACATGTGACCCACCCTGGCCACACCACTGGGACTGTGCACCCTGCAGGCACCGGCTTGGCCACTCACCCGTCCAGGGGGACCGAGACATACGGTCCGGGACAGCAGCTCCACATCCATGGCCCCACACACCTCTGCCACGATGCCCGCGACGGTGGACTTCCCCACTCCAAACTGGTGGCTGACCTCACGGTAGAAGTTGGTTCCGGACAGCCACCAGAGGGTTATGGCCACACACTCTTCTGCTGGGATGGCCCGCCGTAAGTGGGTGTCTGCATGCGTCACACATCCACGGACACAGTCCACCAGCCAGCGGAACGTCCCCCTAGTGACCTGAAAGTTCTGCAGCCACTGTTCATCTTCCCAAACCCGACACACGAAGGTCTCCCACCAACTGGTGTGCCGCGGATACACCCACCAACGATGGCCACCACCCTCATCAGCCAGCCGGAAAAACCTTCTCATCAGCACACCCTGCGAGGCCACATAGCACCTCAGCAGGACTCTCCTCCTGGCCCTGTATCGATGGCGGAGTTGCCGTCTCTGCAGCACGAAACGCCTGCATCTCCACTTCCGCAAGTGCATGACACGCATGTAGAGACGGAGACTAAACATCAGGGCCACCAGCAGCTCTGACTCCTCTGGATCCATGGCCAAGCCTCACTCCTGCACTGTGGGTACAGGACGCTGCCTTGTCATTGTCTGCAGTGCTCGCGGTTCCCTCACAGCAGCTGTCCAGCCCATTGCCTATTTGCGGCCGGTGCGCACATGCGCACATGTGCATACTAGCGGCGTGACGAAGCCGCGCAAGCCATGCAAGCCGCACGGGCTGGCTACGTGGCAGTGTGAACCCTCCGTGGTAGTCTGAACGCTCCGTTTCGCCGCTGATCCGCATTGCTCTGGCCAGTGTGAACGGCCAGCTCCATGGGTTTTTCCCCCCGCTCCAGTTCCCTCCGCTTTGCCTCCGCTTTAGATTGCCAGTCTGTCCTCGGCCTTAGACAATTCCTTCTGCCAGCATTTGAATGTTTTTACATCTTTCACAATTGGAATAGTTTGAAACAAAAACATTAATCGTGGTAACACGTTCATCTTAACCACCGCAATTCTACCCAACAATGACAAATTTAATACATTCCACTTTTTAATATCCTGCATAATTTGCAACCATAATTTTTCATAGTTATTTTTATAAAGATCAATGTTTTTCATTGTTAGATTTACACCTAGATATTTTGTCTTTTTCACCACCTCACATTCTATAAGGTTTTGTAACTCATTTTGTTTGTTATTTGACATATTTTTGCACATCACTTTCGATTTGTTCTTATTTACATAAAATCCTGCTAAGTCACCAAACTCTTTTACTCTCTGTAGCAAATAAGGGTCTTCCACTATGAACATCACATCATCTGCAAAGGCCCTATATTTAAAAGAAAAACCTTTAATTGTTAAGCCTTTAATATCTTTGTCTTCCTTCACATTTAACAGTAGAACTTCTAAAATCCAAATAAATAGCAGCGGTGAAAGTGGGCATCCTTGTCGTGTTCCTTTTTCAACTTTAAAATTGTCCGTCTTTTCAGTATTAATTATTAAAGAGGATTTCTGCTCTTTATATATTGATTTGATGAGGTTAAGCATATATTCACCAATCTCAAGATGTTCTAAAACTTCAAACATAAAATCCCAATTTAAATTATCGAACGCTTTTTCCGCATCCAAAAAGAAAAAACCCACTTCCTTTTCAGGGTGTTTGTCATAGTATTCTATAGCATCCACTACTACTCTTAGATTGTCCCTTATTTGTCGATTAGGTAAGAACCCTGCTTGTTCTGTTTGTATAGTTTCTTTGAGGTGCTCTTTTAGTCTGTCCGCTATAATCTTAGCAAAAATCTTATAATCATTATTTAGTAAAGAAATCGGTCTATAATTCTTAACATTAGTCAAATCTTGATTTTCTTTTGGGATCAGTGAGATGGTTGCATCTTTCCAGGTTTCTGGGACCTCACCAGTGACTCCTATATCGTTCATCAATAGCAGTAACACCGGTGAAATCGACTCCTGTAACGTTTTATAAAACTTCGCTGTAAATCCATCCGGTCCAGGTGCTTTTCCTAATTTTGAGTCATTTATTGCGTTTTTAATCTCTTGTAATGATACTGGATTGTTGAATAGTTCTTTAATTTTCTCTGTTGGTTTTGGTAACTTTAACGTTTGCAGGTATTTTTTAATCTTTCTTCTGTCTTTGTTTTCCTTCTTAAAAAGTTTTGCATAGTATTTAAAAAATTCTCTTTTTATTCCTTTGTTGTCTATTATCTCAATATTATCTCTTATCACTTTAGTGATAAATTTATTTTCACGTTTTTTCTTTAATTGCCATGCTAAGTATTTTCCGGGTTTGTTTGCACCTTCAAATGCTTTTTGTTGGAGTTTTTTTAAGTTCCAGTACATCTCTTGGTTCAGAATAGCTTTTGCTTGGTCTTGTAGCATCCAGATTTCCTTTTGCAGTTTCTTTTTCCCTGGTTTACTCTTCAGTTCTTCTTCCTTTGTTTTAATTGCTTGTACAATATTTTCATATTGCTCTCTTTTCTTTTTATTGTCTTTAGCATTTAGTGATATCAATAGTCCTCTCATCACTGCTTTATATGCATCCCATACGGTTTGGATTTTTACTTCTTTCTGCATGTTTACTTAGAAGTATAGGTCTGTTTCTTCAAGTAATTTTTAAACTATTTCTTGGTTGTCTAGTAAGTCCTCGTTTATTCTCCATCTCTTTTGTTTTTTTACCTGCCCAGCTGTCCATAAACACGGATTATGATCTGAAATTATTCTGGGTAGAATTTCCACTTTTCTTGTCTTGAAGGTTAAGTTAGTAGTCATCCAAATCATGTCAATTCTTGAATGCGAGTCATGTCTATTAGAGTAAAAGGTAAAATCTTTTCCTTGTGGGTTAGCTTTCCTCCAAATATCTTCCAGCTTCTCTTGTTTTATCAGTTCAAAAAAAATTTTTGGAAGCTTCCCTAATGTCTCATCCTTTCTCTTAGAGCGCCGGTCTAATTTGTTATCTACAGTTCCATTGAAGTCCCCTAACATCATGATTTGATCGTAGTTTACATTGTCCAATTCCACTTGTAGTTCTTTAAAAAAAAATTCTTTGGCTCCATTCGGAGCATAAATGTTCACAATCAAAGTTTTCAGTCCTTGTAATAAAATTTCAATAGCTAAATATCTTCCATCTTTATCTTTAAATATTACTTTAGGTTCCAAATCTTTTTTGACATATGTTACAACACCATTCTTTTTATTACTTGCTAAAGAATAACATTCTTCTCCCAATTTTTTTCCTTATTAAATATTTGTGGTCTTGTTTTTTAAGATGAGCTTCTTGTATACAAATTATATTACATTTTTGTTTCTCCAGCCAATGACCTACCATTCTACGTTTTTGGGGTGAATTTAGTCCATTTACATTCCATGTAAGTATTTTGTAATCCATCTTGATGTATTTTTAAATATCTCCCAGGTCATCTTTATTCTCTCCCAGGAATGCGTACATTTCTTCTGTACTTTTAATCACTACTCTGGTGTTGCCATAGTAAAAGCTTAGTCCTTGAGGTATTTTCCAACGGAATCTAATTTTTTTCTCCTTCAGTTTATCCATCAGACGCTTGAATTTTTTCCTTTCTTGCAGTATTGCTCTGGGCAATTCTTTCATTACTATAATTTTCTTTCCATCTATTTCAAAAGGATCAGTAAAGCACTTCTTGTAGATTTGTTCTTTTGTCCTTTTCATTGTAAATTGGACAACCACATCTCTTGGTATGTTTTTGTCTCTTGCATATGTGGAATTGACTCTATAAACAAGATCCATGTGTTCTTTAATGACCTCTTCCTGTTATTGTAAAAAATCTGCTATTGCTTCTTGCATTCTTGTAAAAATGTCTTCACTCAATTTTTCCTCAATCCCTCTAAATCTCAAATGGTTTTGCATGTCTTTATAATACATCATCTTTTCCATCCTGTCATTCTCTCTCATTGTCTTTTGGGTGCTTTCTTCCAGTTCTTTTACTTTAGTTTCTATGTCTTGTGTTCTTGTGGTTAATTTTTGAAATTCTGCTTTTAAGTCCATAAAATTTTTGTCTGCTTGAGCCGCTATATTATTCATTTTAACATTTACCTCTCCTATAGCGTCTAACATTTTTTTTCCATTGCTTCCATAACAGCTAATAATTCTTTTTCTTTTTTTTGCTGCCATTGTAGGAGAGGACCATGTAGCTGCTCTCGATCTTAGTCCGCGGTCCGTCTTGTCTCTTTAAAAAAGATCGATTTTATTTTGTTTTCCAAATCAAACACCAATTAGTGCATTCAAACAAGCTAATCTTGCCAAGTCAAATTATGTTGGTTTCAGCCTTCTAAGTTATATAGTTTTTGAGATATTGCAGTTTAAAAATTTTATAAATCCAAAATGGCGGGTGCGACTTCTCTATGGTTTGTGTCAAAGGTTATAGTCTTTTTACCTTACTTCTGGCTTGCCGTAGTTTCCTTTTGTCCCTTCCTTTTGCTTCCTTGTCTGCTCTCTGCACGTCACTTCCTGTTGTGGTCTTTTTGGTCCGGCAATTTTTAAAGTCCCCTTTACCTTCTTCCGGTTCTTCTCCTTTTCCCTTCTTGTCTGCTCCTCTAGCCGTCACTTCCTGTCTCAGTCCTCACATCTTAGTCTCGCGATGCTTGGTTCCCTTCTCCCTCTTTGTCTCACGATGCTTGGCTCCCCCTCCCGACTCTTCTTAACCGCAGGAATGTTAAACAACTTGTTTTTTTGGCTTTTTAAGTTCCAATTCAGCTTTTTAACGTTTCAAAACTGCACTCATCCAATCTGCAACAGTCTATTGCTTCACCCGATCTGCTTTTCGTCTTTCAAAACACGGTAATGGTAAGGCAAAAACTTTTTTTTCCGTTACCTTTTGTTGTTACTTCGCTTCAGATGTGGTCCCAACATTTAAACTTTGTCTTCTTTGTTAAGGAATCAGGGGAATTGGAGGTTTTATGCTGAATTGATCAGCTCAGCTCGGCTCCTTAGAGATACTTGCAAGAATCTTCTTCGGCTGCAGTGCTCAAGGTGTCGGAAAAGTCTCCTCCGAGACTTTCCCTTCACCGAGCTTGCTCAAACCTGGATTATATTGCTTGCTAGTCCTCACACTACCTGTGTGAGGTTGCGTCAGGTGGATTAATCCACCCAAGCTGTCAAGAAGAGCCGCTGTCCGCCTTGCGCATTTGCAAAGCATGTCAGACCTCCATTCCCCCAACCGGAAACCCTCGAGCCAGGCTGGTTCATGATTCGTTTTGAACCGATTCATTTGGTCATTTCATTTCCAGTTTGGTGTAGTGGTTAAGTGCACAGACTCTAATCTGGAAGAACCAGGTTTGATTCTCCACTCCTCCACTCACTCCTGCTGGATGACCTTGGGCAAGCCATAGCTCTGTACCAGCTGTTCTCTCAAGGACAGTTGTCTCAGAGCTCTCTCAGCCCCACCTACTTCACAGGGTATCTGTTGTGGGGAGGGGAAGGAAAAGGAGTTTGTAAGCTGCACTGAGACTCCAAGTGAGTGAAGGGCGGGATATAGATCCAATCTCCTCCTCCTCCAAATCCAACCTCCCCGCCTTTGTCCACAGAGGTTCATTTGGTTCATTAGAGTAGTTTGTTCTCCAGACAGCCTAGCATCAATTCAATCAATTCTTAAGCAATGCTGGGGGTGGACTTGTGGCAAGCACTAGAAACACCCATAGCAGTTGTCCATAGTTTGACTGGCAACTCTTGGAGCCAACCATGGAGCTCCCATTCTGCTCTATGGGAGCAGATTGTATGTATATAACACACCCTGATTCAGCTGCTTTCACTTTGCAGCAGGAAGAGAGTCATCATGTGAGAACAAGTTAGGAAGAACTACTTGCAGTGTGGCTGATTTAAGGGGAGGCTAGATCTGAGCTTTCCTGGGAGCACCGGCTGTAACTCAGACCTCCTAAATTTAATCTTCACCAAACTTGGAGGGCAGGTGGAGGAGACCCGGCTGAAGACTCCCTGTGAGTTTTGCATCCCTAACTCATGAGGGGGTGTTCTACTACCTCCTGAACTCATGAACTGAGCAAACCATGAATTTAGGCATGTTATAGATACCTTAGGATTGATAAGGGCATGGAATATGCCACTAACACCCCTAGAAATTCTTTTAAAACGAGGTGTAACTCATAAAGGGTTACTTTCTAAAATGTATAAATTATTGAGCTCTACACTTAATAAGGATACTACAACAATGGAGAAAGAATGGCAAAGGGACTGTGAGAGTAGAATAAAAAAAGATTGGGAAACAGCTTGGAAAAGCTCTAGCCTTAATTCTAAGATTCTGACAATTACATTTAATGCCTTTAAAATTTTAAATAGATGGCACCTCACACCCGCATAGATTTCTTGATATCATAATAGTGTGGGGAAAAAACATGTTGGAAGGGTTGTGGGTTATATGGAGATTATTTACATTGTTTTTAGAGTTGCCCTGTGGTTAAGAAATTCTGGAATCAGGTACTCCCACAAACAAAGGAAATCTCAGGTACAACAGTTCCTGGACAACCTGAAGTAGTTCTTCTGGAAATAGGCTGAGTCACTCATATAAATCTAAACAAACCATGATAGCAACACTAGTGTTGATTGCTAAGATAGAAATGGCAAGGAAATGGAGAAAGGCAACAGGCCCCTCTTTAACGGACTGGTGCAATGCTATATGGACTCATTAGACCAATCCTTGGGACTGCAGAACTTAGATGCCTATTATAAAAAAAAAAAGTGGTCTGGTTTCAGATTGTACAGTTTCTTCAAGAAAAGGAAATTATGTCATACAATCTTTTCATTCGTGGGCTATTTTATTTTTAAAGAAGGCTTTTAGAAAATTTAAGAGTAGTTGTGTAATTTCTTAGGTAAGTTTAGTTGCAATTATCTCAGTTATTTATTGTTTGTACTATCACACAGGTTTTATTTATTGTATTGCTTTTGTTTGATATTTTAATAAAATTTTAAAAAATGAACTGGTTTGAGAATGGGAAAAATTTATGAAAGTTTGTGGTTCATGTAATAAAATGGACCATGAACCACCACAAACTGCTATTTTCCTGGTTCATGCCCATTCTTAGTTATGATTATTGGATCACTATTAGAATTTTTGTATCCAAACTGTGCTTCATATTTAATATTAAACAGCTAATGACACCAAGAAACATTAACCTGTGAGTACTTTTCAACTGCTGAGAACACTTTTGTATGTGGTAATGGTACTTACAAGTTTCCAGAGTGCTAGAACTATGGTCTGACAAGTGGCTACTCCAACCCATATAAAGATACAGAGGAGCAATGCATTACTTTTTCCCCCACGTTAACTGAGCTCATAAGTGCAAGGGTTGGTGAAGTGTACTTGAGGCTGACATTATTTAGAAATATTGTGCATTTATTAGCAGCACTTATAGCTCCATGACTTTTTGTTCAGAGGAATTTATAACACAATTGACATCTTAGTAACTTTTACAGAACTATCAAATGTTATTGCTAGAAGGGCTTTTATAAAATATACTACTTGGTTCTTAGCTGCCCTTAAGATATTTGAACTATCTCCACTGAAAGTATGCAAAACAAAAGATTATATATAATTTAAACATTTGGACAACATGAGTACTTAACAGATGCCTGCTGTGCAAGATATTACCATTTTGTGCAGCTCAAATCTATCCATGTTTATTCAGAAGTAGGTGCCACTTAGGATTTACTTCTAAGTATTACTAAAGATTGCAACCCTTGATACTTTTGAACTCTATAGGATTGATCAGTATTTCTAATTTAATTAGTTATCTAGGATGGCCTGTTTTAGCTTCTGTCCACAGGGTACGCAGTTGTACATGTTTGCCTCACCACCCCCCCAATGAAAACATAAGACAAGAGGAAGAAGAAGAAATTGGATTTATACCCCGCCCTTCACTCAAAGTCTCAGAGTGGCTTACAAACTCCTTTCCCCTCCCTTCCCCTCCCCACAACAGACACCCTGTGAGGTAGGTGGGGCTGAGAGAGCTTTTACAGAAACTGCTCTTTTCAAGAGCAGCTGTGGCAGAACTATGGCTTGCCCAAGGTCATCCAGCAGCTGCAAGTGGAGGAGTGGGAAATCAAACCCGTTTCTCTTAAATTAGAGTCCATGCACTTAACCACTCACTACACCAAACTGGAACCAAACAATATTAGGTTTAACTAGTTGATTCAATTAATTAATAATTAATAATTTATTTATTATTTATGCAGATCAACATCTCCTGGTAGTCCCTGGCCTGAAAGACATCCACTTAGCCTCAATCAGGGCCAGGGCTTTCTCTGCTCTGGCCCTGGCCTGATGGAATGCACTCCCAGATCAGATCAGGGCCCTGCAGCACTTGTTACAGTTCCACAGGGCCTGTAAAATGGAGCTGTTCCACCAGGCCTTCAGTTGTGGCAAAGGACATCCAACCATCTCATCCTCCCCTGTCCACAGCACTGGCCCCAGTGCCAAGATTACTATCTTGCTTTTGTACTATTTTAAATCTGGTTTTAAATTATATGTTTTATATGCTGCCTGTGACATCCCTGAGCTTACTTGTGGGGTAGGGCACAATATAAGCCCAGTAAATGCCAGCTTCAGAAAGATGTTGCTCAGCACCAAGGGCACTCCTTCCTTGACACACCCTACTGCATGGACAGTGATGCACTGTTCCAGACCCACCCTCCATCACTGCTGATGCCTCAAGGTACTTGCTAATCATCCCTACCTGTCATGATCAGCCTGCCCTATCCCTAACAAGGGGGTTAGCCTAGCTTAATATCCCATGCCCCATCTGCTGACTGTAATGTTCTGCAGGCCTTGACACAAATCTACCAAATAGACATTGCACCCTTCTGGTCTGTTTTAGACTTGTATATCATGTATTGTGCCTTGTCTGGCCATAGCTGAAGATCTAAAACCTGTAGTGTGGCATGAGACACATCCCACCAGGAGGTGGCCAATAACTCACCTATGCACAACACTGCATAAAATGCAGTCACTGCACAAAAAAGATCAGCCTCTTCAGCACTAAAACAATGTACTGTGTACCCTTATTCCAACAGCTTCAGGAGTAAATAGGTATCATGAATCTTTTTACACTAGTGCTTCATGCCCCCAACCCTCAAGTATTTTCCTGATCCTGAAATCACCTGTGGTATCCCTATGACCCTATGCTTTTGCCACATAACCTTTAATTCCTAACTGCTAAAACTCTACCCTTCAACTTTACCAAAAACTACTGGAGATGCTCCATTGGCAAAGGCCACATCTGAGCCAACCCAGCATCTTGCCTAAATGCAAAAAACCCTCTTGACACTGCTTAGTGTAAGTTGTCCATGTACCTGGAGCTAAGGCCACCATCACTGCCTACCATGACTCCAACTGCAAAGAGCTCATAGGTCATTTGGCATTGGTGACACGGTGACATCCACACCTGGTGCCGGTTCCTGAAAGCAGTCTTCCTGAAACTGAAAGAAAGCATCAGCAATGTCATTATCCAAGCCCGGGATATGCCTAGCCTTGAATAAAATATTAAAGTCCAAACAGCACAAAATGAAGACCTGCAAAAGCTGCAAAACCCTGGTGCTCTTGGAATTTTTTCTGTTAATAACCTGAACTACGGCAATGCAAACAATACAACTGGAACTGCAACTATTTGCAAGAAGTGGCGAATAAAAGGAAATAGCTGCAAGATGCTAATAAGATGCAAAAAATACTACTACAATTTAATAAACAATAGAAATATATATATATATATATATATATATATATATATATATATATATATATATGTATGTATGTATGTATGTATGTATGTATGTATGTATGTATATGGGTCCATAAGAAAGTTTCAAGTGAAGAACATCCAGTTATTATTTTTGTTTCAAAGAAGGTTCTTCATCAGAAGAGGACTATCAAGTCAAACTTAATACAAAAAAAATACAGGGTTACATTCATACTATTTTCTTACATAACCATTTCTTTTCCTTGTAAGGTAATACTACATACAAAATACAAATTTTACCTGTGTAGTTATATTACATACACATGTTTTCCATTGGATCAGGCCATTCCACAAATTCAACAAGTCTAAAGATAAATACAATCACACTTAGTAGCCATTCTCAATACAACTTCCCATTATGCACAATAGCATAGAAAAAGGCTGAAGGGACCATTACTCACCAGTATAGAAAATTTCAAAGGTTTTAAAGTTCTAGCCAACAGCTTCACAATCTATGTGTTCATGCAATTGCTTATTTTACCCAAGAAGTGATGTTACTTAGGTACATTAATGATGCTGTACTGAGACTTATCTCTTAAAGGAGACTTCCAAGGGCGTAGACTTTCCAGTTTCTTGGGAGGGGAGGAGCTGGGGCTGGGCCAGAGACATTACAGGCCATTGTCTCCAGGGGAGGCTCAGCACATCCTTGGAAAGTTCAGCGGGGGCTCCAGCCCCCTTGAAGTTGACGCCTATGGAGACTTCCATGTAAAACAAAATATTCAGTCTGTTATTTATACATAGCAGCACAATTTCTAAAAATGACATAGCAGTACGGCTTCCAGACACAGGTTCCAGAACAAGGTTCTTTATACATTACAAGAATATTAAACTGAAGATAGTTACTTAGTAAGCCAAATATTTATAAGCTAAGTGCTGAGACTTAGCTCTTAAAAGAAACCTCCATATAAAACAAAAGAGTCAGTCCGTTATTTAGGCATAGCAGCAAAGTTTCTAAATATAGTACAACTAAGTTTTTTATATATTACAAGAATGTTAAACTGAAAATGGCTGCTCAGTAGACTAGATATTTATAAAATATTTTAATAACAGTGTACATCCCTTAATGAAAATTTCCACACCCAAACACACAATCCACCTTTTGCTTGAAAGTGACTGAGAGGAGGCTTTAAAAGGACTTTATACGAACGGCTTTAAAGAGGCTTCACATACTACAATTTAAAATATTATACCTATTTAGTTCCACGGATGATATTGATGGCGCTATATTGCGTCCTAATTAAAATGGATCTCTATAGGAGCTATAGGACTCAAAGGCAACCTGAACTACAGCACTATTATCACACTAGAATAACACTACCAAATTTCTTTGCCCCCCTGACACCTCATTGGTCACACCTAGGCCTGGCTCCTCCTGATGCTGCACTCCTTGGGACCCATAACTGCCCAAATAATCTTTTGTCTTCACCTGAGACAAGCCCCTCAAGACCACCTATTGGTCAGATTTGTTCTCCAAGGTCTATATCCGTCCATGCACACACACCCACTCTCTCTCTCTTTCTCTGGGGCCTTCCCATAGCACATAATACTGGCTACTGGTGCTATTCTCTTCAAGGACTTCTGCACATCTGGATAGGTAGTATTACCCCATAACTGACCCCTCTATTCGCTATCAGTCACCTCTGCTTTCTTAGTTCTGTATTGCTCAATCTTTTTGAATGCTTAGTGTGCTTATAATTAGGGAAACTTTTAAATAAAAACTATTTAATTTACATTTCAAATTTGGAGTCTTCCTACTGTACCAGACTTTGGTATACAATTGGTGTGTGGTCCCTGTACCCCTCTGCTCTCCCTTGCCACATAGCTAATTTCCCCAAACAACAAGGCAGGCCATTGGCAGTAACACAAAGCAAACCAATCCCTGCCATTAATGCTGTGAATTCCATTTCTAACAAAAGAAGGCTTGCCTCTCAAAAGCTTATACCCTGAAACTCTTTTTTCTAAGATGCTACTGGTCTTGAATCTAACAGTTCTGCACATGCTGCTTTAGGCATTTGCCCATTTCTCTGCCCACCCCCTCCTGACCAACTATTTACAGTTCTCAGCGTTCTAAGTATGCCTGGTGCTTATCAGGCCATTCCTGGGGGCCAAGCATTTAATTTTCAAACGCTCTGGTGGGATTATTGCCTTTGTATATTTAAAATCTTTGGGTCCTATGTTGTTGTTTTCTTTTTCAATCTATGCCAATAAAGGTTTGACTGAATGATTAATTATTTAAATATTTACATTGTCATAAGTCTGCAAAAAACGTTTAACCTCATCCGCACTCAGCTATGATCAAGTGGGGGCCAACCACAGATCACGGGGGATATAAATTATTTGAACCCTTTCCCCCATGCAGATGTTTATTTTATTTATACTTCACCCTATCCCCCAAAATTGGCTCAGGGTGGCTTATATAACCTTCAGGGGGGTTATAAACTTTCAAGGACTTAAGCAGGCTATTTTCTCTTCTCCACTGTTTTTGCTCTTTTAACTGTTTCTCAAATGCTTTCAATGATCTATGTCTCCTGGAGCACATTCAGTCCATATCAGGCAATTCTTCTTTCTTTAGGTTAATATATAAAATCGTGTTTTCCCACATCCCTGAGAAGTTCCTTATCTTATCTGTGGGTGATCTGATTGTTGCCTCTTGCCTGTCTGGACCAAGCCACCTACTTTACTATAAGATATAGTACAAATGGGGGTGGGAATTGTACTGCAAGGAATAATGGGAGTAAAAGGAACAATTTTAAAATCTTCCCACCCACCCCCCAAAATTTCTCTCTCCATAATTCTATATACTCAGCAAGTTTAGACTAGGAAACTCCCCACCTATGTCCTTCAGCTGACTCCCAACTGCTTTCAATATTCAGGGCCTCCTGGAGGATCTTTAGCCCTTATTATGCCATATTTTGTTTTTCACATGCCTTAGTAAAAGAAAGCTTTTAATGCTTCTGTGACAGACTGCACTTTTAAAAGCTCAGAAGTGCTGTGTAAACAGATAAAGGACTGTGAAGGGTTAACAGAAACAGAGAGCCTTGAGTGACACACTGTTCCAAGAGATCTGATTGGTTAGCATCAGCTGAGCAGAGAAAGACTTCTGAACTGGATGCTGAGGAGAACTCAGTCTGATTTCACCCCTAGCTGAGTAGAGTTGAGTACTGACAGTTTCAGATTTCAGCCTTAGCTGAGAGCAGCTTAACACAGACAGAGGACTGGGGAAAGTTGGCAAGGAAGTTTGGGAAGTAGGCAAAGACTCCCATTCAGGCCAAAGAAAGGGGATAGATCTTCTAGTGAGAGGAGAATTTCTCTGCCCAGTCAAACAGGGAGTTAGTGCTAAAGAGTGCAGTGGTCTGGTGTGGTTAGAAACTGCCTTTAGAGACAGTCAGTTAAAAACTCAATATGAGTATTGGTGTTTCAAGAGTAGAGGCTTGGGTACTGGAAAGAGTGTACTAGCCTTCTGGAAACCAAAAGAATTAGAGATTACTCAAAGAAAGCATACCGAAGTGTTTGGGAAAAACACTGGAACAAAAGTTTCTCAATATAAATATTTAAGTCACTGTGAAAAGCTTAAGGAACTCTCATTAGCTTGAAATGTAAGAACTAAAAATTGTGCATGTATTGATATTACCTCAGAGTTATCTATATTGAGTTACCTCAGAAATTTTACCCCAATTTCACCTGACCTTTCCCCTCTGTGTTGAATAAAATATTTTGTTAATTTGGACTTCTTGAGTGCCATTTAAGTTGTATAAGTTAAGGGGGGCTCCCATTTTTCCCCCTCAAATTCCTGGGCTGAACAAATATTACAGCCAAAATATACTGTGGCAGGGTGGGACAGCCAGAATTATTCAGGAAAGAAGGATACAGATAACTAGGGCAGCTCAGTCACAAAAGGTAAAGAAAAATGAAGGGAAAATCTTACCTCTGAGGGAGGAAAGTGGGTAGGGGTATCATATTTAAAATTTCTTTTAAATTCCTCGTATATGTCACCTGATATGAGACCGTGACATGTTGCTTTTAAAACTCAGTGGCAACTTAGGGATGCATGAAACCTCCGGGATAGTTTACTAGTTTTTAATTATTTAAACATTTGTAGTTTCCTTCACATTTCCTTCTGCTCTTAGGCACAAGAGCAGGACCACTGAGAGGGGAAAATAGCAAAAAACAAGTATGGCAGTCCCATTTCTTCTCCATGCAGCCTGACTATATTCTCACACCTACCTTACAGGGTGTTTGTTGTGGGGAGGGGAAGGGAAAGGGAAAGGGATTGTAAGCCACTCTGAGACTCCTTTGGGTAGTAAAGGGCAGAATATATATCCAATCTCTTCTTCTTCACACATTGATTCAGACTGTTGTAATGCAATGTGTAGTTTGGGCTATAGCATTAATATTTCAGTTGGTATAAAGTAAAATTTCCTCTCTCTCTCTCTCTCTCTCTCTCTCTGTGTGTGTGTGTATGGCAACCCCTTAGGGTTTTTAAGGCAAGAGACATTCAAAGGTGGTTTGTCTCTGCATAGCGACCCTGGAATTTCTGGGTGGTCTCCCATCCAAGAATTAACCCAGAGCTGACCCTGCTTAGCTTCCAAGAGCTAATGAAATTGGGCTAGCCTGAGCCATCCAGGTCAGAGCTAAATTTCTTATAGTAAGGCAAAAAATGCTACTTTTTGCTATTCTGAGGAAAATGTAAATAACTGAAGCAAAATACACACACAGGCCAATCATCAACATCTGTATTCAGAAATATACTTTAGGGGCTTACACTTAAATGTGGGCATAGTATTTCAGCCATGAACTTCTGGACCTTTCTAAGACTATCCCTGCAAAATTAAAAGGACAATAGAATAACCAAAGGCAGGTGATCATGCAGTACCTTTTATAGCTGTGAAAAGGATTCTAGTTGCATGCCAAACCAAATGTGCCTAAGTTCTCTCCTCTCCATAGTGATCAAAGGTACAGTAACCCTGTCATTCTTTGATTTAGCTGAGAGTTTAAGAAAGATAGAAATATATTGGAAATGATTGTCTTTAGTCTTGAAACTCCTTGCTAATTTTTTGGGCTCACTAAAAGAAAATTACCAGGCAGCCACACATTTCAAAAGTCTTCCTCACCTGCTGGTAATGGTTAAAAAGATTCCATGCAGTTCTATTTCCAGTTGGGATACAGCTATCCCAGTGGTTAAACAAATGACTTCCTTGTGATTCATTCTGATGAATGGCAAATTAGTATGACCAAATTTATCATACCAGTACAGATGCTGTGGTACGGTCTCTATCAGTAATACAATGACCTGACAGTGTGGGACACTGCTGTCTCTTTCAGTTGGCCTTTAAAATTCTGCAGATCCAAGTGTGACAGCTGTTGCTTATCAGATCCCTGTGAAGAGGCAGTGGTGTTCCTTGCCTTAAAAAACAACTTTACTATGCTAGCTAAGCACTTCAGATGTAGTCACAGGACAACAAGCTTCCATTTTGTATTTGTTGTAATACTTGTAATGAAGAAACAATAAATTAGTCACTGGAGAGGACCTGAGCTCCGGGATATGTCTAACATAGTTTCCCCCAATGGCTTTTAATCTGGTTGGATCAGCAGTTAAACCAGCACAGAGTCACTGGTCCATTCCAAACATCAACTACAGTAAGAATATTTTTTTAAAAAAATAAAAATACATTGACCTTTTAGATCCTTTCACATTCTCTTACAATATGGTATGGATGAATAAAATCAGATGAAATCATTTATTTTGCAGTTCCTGCAAATAATTTCAGAACTGAAAACAAGTAAACATTCACTTTTCTTATTTCCAGTATAGAAAACCCAAGGGGTGGGGTGGGGTGGGGTAGAGATGGGGGGTAGTGGGTGGAATTCATCCCAGAAGATAAACTGACATGATATTGTTTAAGGAATTGGTGGCAGTGGTTATCTGACGAAAACATTCCCTCTGGTTCTATATACCTTACATTTGCAGTGTTGACTGGTGGTATTTATGGATTGCTGGCTCACTATAGCATTTGTTAATAACTTAAAGATAACTAATACAGTACAGTCACAGACCCACAAATACATGTAAATAGCTTTCTGATATTGTGCTTCTTAAAAGCTCAATGGCATTCTACAGGAAAGATGCATATTCTGGAGAAATGGTAATGGAATTAAAAGAAAACTTAACCAATTTTTAATGCAGAAAAGTTCCAAGGTTTTCCAAAAGATTAGGAAATGTACTGTGGATCACATTCTGCAAAGTTAATTCACACTGAGCTGCAGTTATAGCAGCACTTATTGGAGAGGCACTGCAGCAACAATATAGTTCACAATTAATTTTCCTACATTGTGATATAGTAGCTTCTGCAGATGCATACATTATGGTGGATTCAGCAAATGCAGATGGTGGTTCTCCCTTCCTAAACATTCTATAGGCATCCAGAATGTGTAAAATTCCAATGTAAATCTTAAATTATGTTTTTTATAGTGTATGGCTTATGGACTGTTAAACTTAAATAAACTTGAACCTGATGTCAGTGTTTTCTGAAAATTCAATGTGCTTCAGTGGCTGTTTTTCTACATTCAGTTTTCAAGGGATCTAAATCCCTTTTTTAAAAAATTCAACAAATACCTTGTAATGGACAATAGAAAATAAATTTGCTTACCAGGCTGAAATTTTGTTATGCTAATGTGTTTTGATGAGCTTAAAAGAAAGTCTCTGCCCTAGGGAAGTTTAAATAAAACTGTCAGCAATAAGTAGGGTTTTGGAGCTAGCCTTCAAGGCTAGGAAAGTATAGTGCTATTTACATGCATCTTTTCCCATTTTTATTGCATGGTCTTCTTGATTCTACAGTGATAACAGTCTCTTTTTCCATATTCCTGTCCTACACATAACTAAAACTTTGCCAAGAAATGTCAAGCAAAACAAAATGAACGATTGGAAATATCATCTGTATTACTGCTAGGTCAGCAAAATCCCCAAAATCATGGGTCTGGGACAGGAGACTAGTGTTCTCACAACACTAAAGTTTGTACCACATAGAATCTTTAAATATGTGAATTCACAGTTGTGTGGCTTTGAAAAGCGAGGCTATTTATCACACAGCCAGATTTAAAATAACATGGAAATTAACTGTGTCCTAAATATAAAATGTAATTATTTACTTCCAGATTATCTTCCATTTTAGTCTTAAACTTGTAGTAGAGTGGTATTACTCTGACCTGGGTAGCCCAGGCTAGCCTGTGCTCATCTGATCCCAGAAGCTAAGCCCTGGTTAGTATTTGAAGAAGAGAGCACCATGCAAGACCCATGTTGCTATGCACAGCAGACAATGGCAAACCACCTCTGAAAGTCTCTTGCCTTGAAAACCTTACAGGGTTGCCATAAATCAGCTGCGAATTGATGGCAAAAAAAAAGTGTGGTGTAGCAATCAGTAGGTGCATTTAGACGGCATGCTGGGGCCAGCTGGAGCTGGCTCGAAATGCCCCACTCCGGACCAGCATGAATGGCACGCAAGCAGATCCCTGTCGTCTACATGGGAGCGTGCATTGGGCTTTTTTTTATTTTTTGCTGCTTGCGCATGCGCATAAGCAATCACTCGAAAATATAATCTAGTGCATGCGCAAAAGCAGAAGAGCAAAGCCTCTCACTCACCCAAGCTCCGTGACTTCCTTGTGCTGAGAGAACACTTCCCTTTAAACTTTTAACCTGAAACTGGTCTCTGTTGCATCTGGAACGGAGAAGTAGTGGCCATTTTTTAAAACATTTATTTTTTGGAAAGGTATAAAAGCGCTCATGCGCATATTGCTGACGGTAAAAAAACGGCAGTCAAAAAGCAGAAGCCAGAGGCTTCTCGGGGGGGGGGGGGGCTTAAAGACTCGGAAGTAGCTCAACAACGGCTCCACGATCACACGGGGAGAAGGCGGCTTGAGCCGGAAGAGGACGGGAGAAACCACCTTGGGACCTGGTCTCAAAAATGCAATGCTTTGAGATGGCATTTGGTCCAGTAGGTGACGGCTGGGGACAGGAGGCAACTGTGGCTGTCTGAATGCGCAGATTTGAGCCGGCTCAAAGCGTTCCAAACTGGCTAAATCTGCATGTCTGAATGCACCCAGTGTGTCACAATAGGACCTGGGAGACCCAGGTTCAAATTCTCACTCATGAACTTGCTGATGACCTTGGGTCAGTCACACCACTCTCAGTCTAATCTACTTTATGGGATTGTTGCAACGATAAAAATGGAGCAGGAATGATATATGCTATACTGAGCTTGTCAGAGCAAGGGTGGGATAAAAATATACTAAATCGATTATAGTTGCCATACTATGCACTGAAGTTTTTGAAGAAGTAATTAAGTACAAAAGCTACCTGATAGCACTGCAGTTTCAACTTGTTGCCCAAAGGATGAATTTGAAAACATGAGTCTCAGGGCCAAGACCTGGCAATTCAAACCAGGTGCTTGCTGGGAGGTATAACCTCCTGATTTTAAGTATTTGTATGCGTTTCCCATATTAACTGTCCTACCAAACCACCTTCTTCTGCAGCTGTAATAGGAATAATACACACGTAAAGTAAATGTTGGTATCTACCAGTAACAACAATTTAACATTAACAGACAGTTCAATACACAATTATAAACTGTCTTCTGTCTGTCTGCCTACCTACCTGCCCATCTTCCATTTATTTATTACATTATATTTATTTGTAAAATGTATATTGTGTGAGTAGCGTGAAACCCTATTATTTAGAAGTTCATCCTGCTGTGACTGTGTAGCTGTCGCAAACTCTGCTCAAAAAAGGCTCCAGCTGGATGAACAGCTGAATCTGATGAAAGGTGCCCGTGGCTACCACTACCACCTGTTTATCCAACAGGAGACTCAGGTCCAGGAGCACCCACAAACTGCAAACCTGCTGTTTTAGGGGGAGTGCAAGCCTGCCCAGAACAGGGGATAACCCATTTCCAGTCCAAAACCCATTTCCTGGGTCAGACCTTCTCCCTACCAGTAGCACCTCTGTTTTGTCAGGATTAAGTTTTGGCTTGTTAGCCCTCAACCATTCTAAAACTGCTCCAGGGACCTGTTCACAGTTTACACAACCTCTCTTGGATCTGCTAGCAGTAGGATAGTAGTAAGATAAAACTGAGTGTCATTTGGTTGCAACTCAGGCCAGGTCTCTGGACAACCTCTCCCAGTGGCTTTACATAGATGTTGAAATGGATGGGGGACAAGATGGAAACTTGAGGAAGCCCGTAGGCCAGAGGCCCAAGGGCAGACCAGCAGTTATGTCATGTCTGACTTAGCCCTTAACAAAATAATATTAGGTCACTGTAATCAATACTGACTGGAACGTATTGGATGGAGTGTAATGGTTATACTTTAGATCCTTACAGTCCTTGCACTTTCTGGAGGCACACATATTAATAAGGATTCTGCTGGCAGGGGTGTTGGAATATTGAGCAGAACTGTAATTAGCACAAAATACAATTAAGTATTTCAGAATACTATAGTGAAGTTTCAAATGGAAACTATTGCTTTAGTAATCATTCATTATGGCAGATGCTCTCACAGCAAAACCTTTTGTGATCCTTGTTAGAATATAGCGTAATTTTATACTAGTGAAAATTAATATTTTCAGAATTATCTTGTATTTTAATGTCTGTGTTTCAGCAGTACTCTGGCCATGCGACTCATTTGGTTTTATAGGAGTTGTCTGACTATAATCTGATGTATAACTTTAAGAATTCTAAACTCTGCATTTCCTTAGTTGTGCATTTTTGACATTTTGCATGTATAATTAAACCCTTCCTTGATACCAGCAGAGAGAATGTCATAACTGTTCTGAGGTTTATAGGTTAATGGCTTGTACTCTTCATTTGTTCAAAATGAAAGTACATTGTATTGTTTTTTTTAAAAAATGGTCCCATGTTGAGCATGTTACATATATTCCCTTCTTTAGAGTAGTGCTAAAAGTCCCTCAGAAACATGGTTTAAAATGGAAACATTTTGAAGAATAAGCTGCTGTATTGCTGGCAAGTACGGCTATAATGAGACATATCTGTAGTGCATCATATTAAAGTGGATGATTTGGTATTTGGAGACTCTGTTGTGCTTATTTTCTATACGTTCCTGAACTTTTATGTGTTCATTCATCCTGGATGTGTCAGGTTTTCCACACCGTTCACCAGCTATGTGATGACGCTCTTCCTTGTTCAAGTGCAATTTAGGAGAATTTTTACAGCAGCAATTTTTCATTCTTCAGGTAATGAAATATTGAATTGTTGATTTGTTTTTATTCCAAATGTCATGTATCATTTCATCAAATAATAAAAATAGTTTAAAAAGGGAATCACTACATTTCAACAGATATTCCTACCTTAAAAATAATTGACATCATATGTTCAGAGAGCCTGTCATTTGCCAAATGCTATTGTGAACTGAAGAAAACTAAAGCTGTTGTTTTATTTTATGACCTGTGTTTGTCATCTCACTTTTGTCCTCTTCCTTTCTTCATGTCTGGGTCCCCGCTGCAAGCACATGTGCTATCACAAGTTCAGGGTACCTACCTGCAATATAAACATGCAGTTTCATGAGAGCAGGGTACCTCAAACTGTAATTTTATATGTTAGTTCAGATCCAAGTATACCTCTCTTTAGGTATGTATCCACTCAAATCAGTTTTATTATTCTTCCATATTCAGATCAGACTAGCTATTGCTTATTATTTATCCAGTCAAATTAATGTTTTATCGTGGATAGTTGCAGCTGTGTGGCTTTATTGCCCAGGGAAATAATTAGTAGAGCTACCATAAACTTCACAGCAAACATACTGGATAGGCAAACAAACCCTGTTCAACATCCATGATCACCCATGAGCCAAACTTCCAGTCTGTTCACTTGCCTGCCTTCTATTGTGAATGGTAGTTGAACAGTTTTGCAGCTGTCCATTGCCTGGAGTGTTCAGCCCTGTAGCCAGAAATTTTGGGTTGGTGGGGCAAGGGGAAATTTTGTGGGGTAGTAGGGGAGGGGGAGGGAGAGGGGTGTCTGTATGCCTTCCCTGAACTCCAAGTAATCATTTCACCCCTTGGAGTTCAGGTACAGGCAGCACCCGCTTGAAAAACACCATTTAAAGGGAACCCTTTAAATACTGTTTTTCAAGTGGGGGCTGCCTGCGCCTGAACTTCAAGTGGCAAAATTGCCACTTGGGGTTCAGGGAAGGTGTGCAGATGCTCCTCTCCCTTGCAGGAGGTGAGGGAGAGGGAGGGCTCCTCCTCTCCCTGAGCAAAAGAGGGATTGTTTGGAGTGCCGAAGGAAGGTGGGACAAAAGCAGGGAATGGGGGGTGTTATAGTATCTGGTGGACAGAGCTCTCATAGCCTTCTGCCAGAGAAAAGAGCTCCCAAATTGGCAACCCCATGTTTGTCAGCATTCTTGCCTTCTGCCAAAACAAGTCAAGGCAAGGTTGTCAGGAGCCACTGATTGTAAAGGATCTCTCTTCCTTCTGCCCTGTTTTCTTACCCCTGGGAGGATCAAGCACCTCTACTGGCCAAGCCATGAGGCTGTACTGACGAATTCTCCTCCGGCCCAGCTGGGGTGGAAAGCCCTTTGTTGGGCCGGGTCCCCCACCTCCCTCCTTCCTGGCTGGCAGGCTCACCGTCAGGGCTCTTAAAGACGAGGCAGGCACAACTGCCCTTTGAAGTAGAGCATCAGCAGCTTGTCTATCAGCTTGGGCAGCATGCTGCACACCTCCACAGCCCCTGCCGTCATCAGCACCAACCGCCAAGTGAAAGTGAAACCACCATCCAGGAGGGAGAGAGGGACTTAGGGAAGGAAGTTCTTGTCAGAAGGTCACCAATCCTTTGTTCCATTCTTCCAGCCAGAAGCTAAACTCCTGATTTTCCTGGGATTGACTAGGAAGTCCTCCCTGTGAGGTAGACTCACAGCAGGAATTCTACAAAAGTTAAGTATTGTGGTAGGTAGGGCTGCCAAGTCAGCCCGGGGGGCGGGGGATCCCCCGCTATAGAGGTTCCCGATCCGCCGGGGGAACCCCGCCCCAGAAGTCGTCCGGTGAGGACGACTTCCCCCGTGTAATGACGTCACTCAGAGGTGACGTCATCACGTCACCGTGGCGCGCGTGCAAAGCACGCACATCAGAAGAGCTCCCGGGGGGAGAACAACTCCCCCCTGCCGGTAAGTCGCCGGCACTTGGCAGCCCTAGTGGTAGGTGGTCTGTCAGTCTAGGCACTAGATTTCAAATTATAGGCTGCGGTAGGGTTGCCAGCCTCCAAGTGGGGCCTGGGGATCTCCTGCTTTTACAACTGATCTCTAGCTGCCGGGGATCAGCTCCCCTGGAGAAAATGGCTGCTTTGAAGGGTGAAACTAGGGTGAAACTAGGAATTCAGAGGCTAACTAAAACACTGTAAGACATTGGTTCACAAATTACAAGATGTTACCCATTTGTAGTTGCAGGTTCCAAAGCAACTCTCTCCAGAGTCAGCAAAGCGAGTGCTGTTTGGCTTCAGCAAGCATAAGTCCAAGATGGCTGAAATGAGCCAGAGCATGCCCACATATCTTGGTAACAAGTAGGCACCCTCCAAGCTAAAGAATAGGTTTGAAGATAATTCCTTTATTGCTAAGGGTCCCAAATGTTGCTAGGCCTTTGCACCAATCAGGGCCCTCAGCAATTACCTATAGCTAAATGAATGAGCCATTCACTGACCAGATGACCTAACAGTTCCTCTGACTATGTGAGAAGGAGATGGGTCCATCTGCAGCCAGCCCAAACTGGTTTCCCACAGGTGCTTAATTGGACTGAATGTTAATTGGGAGCCAGTACCAGGAGATGACTTCTAGCACAGCTGTCTTATGTCCCATTTGCAAGGTCAGAGTGTTCCTTTCTCAGCAAGGCAGTTTGAGTTTCTGAGAAAAAAACCCCAAAGCAGGCCTCAGAAGCCTGAACCAAACTTTTGAATAAAAACTCCATTTTGAATGAATCAAAAATCTGTGACAGTGCACAAGATGGGGCTGGGCCAGGCTGGGCTGCAGAGTTGTGCCTTTGGAGGCTGTGTGGCTGGCTCAGCTGGAGTTCCTCTGACAGTGCCACCTGCCCATCACATGCCATGGTGGGAAGGGAAACAACTACAGCTCCCATGGGCCTTTGTGGCATGAGGGGGAGGACCAGGACACATTCAGAAGGGGGCATTGCCTCCGGGGGGGGGGGCTGGCTATGTGCCTGCTAGTAACTATTTAATATATAACTACCAGAAAAAAATTTTTACACTTGGGTTCAAATTCAAGATTTTTTATTCAGGATTTATTTCAAATATGTCTTTTGAAAGAGTAGAAGACTGCAGATGTACATAGATGTTGACATGAATGGTTTACCAGCTCTAAAAGAAACCAACACTGGATTCAACAGTCCTGGCCAACTACCTCCCAGTTTCAAGTATATCGTTCCTAGGTAAGTGTAATGTAGTATGTTCTGTGTAACAACCAGCCTGTCATGTGCTCTCAGGTAATGGTGCCCGCCGCATGGCCAGAGCACATGGTCAGGCAGAGAGGGGAGCTTGAGGAACAATAGACGTCCGGATTCAAAGCCTCCACCAATGTGGGACCTAGGTTCTCCCTGGGGAGCCAATGCGGCCAAAGGCTCCTCCAGGGAACCTATGACAAACATGCACATATGTTAAGCCCCTATCAGGTCTTTTGGGTGCTGCCGGAGGTGTGGCTCTGGCCAGCATATAATGAGGGCGCTGGAGCATGCTTGTTCTGACCATCTACTGGACATGCTGAATCACTCAATAAAGGCTTCATGATTTCACTGTTCCTGGTCTCCCAAGTCCAGTACTCTTCAGTAAGGTAGTTAAGAGAGCGATGGCTGAACAGCTGCAGGTCTTCTTGGATGATGTATCTATCCTTGATCCCTTCCAGACCAGCTTCCACCATGGTCATGGGAGGGAGACGGCACTGGTTGCCCTTCCAGATGACCTCTGGAGGCACCTGGATTGGGGTGGGTCGACACTGCTACTACTGTTAGATCTAACATGGTGTTTGACACAGTTGATTATTATCTTAAGACCCACCGCCTTGCCAACTTTGGGGTTTGGAGGACTGCCCTTCAGTGGTTTTCCTACTTTCTCTGAGGTTGGCGACAGAGGGTGGCCCTTGGTGAGAAGGTCTCCCCGTGGCATCCACTTGAGTGTGGTGTGCCACAGGGGACAATCCTCTCATCAATGTTGTTTAAATCTACATGCATCCCCTCACCCAGTTGGTCTGAGGGTTTGGGTTGGGGTGTTACCAATATGCAGATGACACCCAACTCTATCTGTTATTGGATGGCTGTTCAGACTCCACCCCAGAGATTCTGACTGGGACATTGGAAGCTGTGGCTGATTGGCTGCAGCAGAGCCAGTTGAAACTCAACCCAGTGAAAAAGAAGGAGGAGGCAGCGGAGGGGATTGGATTTATACCCCGCCCTTCACTCAGAGTCTCAGAGCGGCATGCAAACTCCTTTCCCTTCCCCTCCCCACAACAGACATCCTGTGAAGTAGGTGGGGCTGAGAGAGCTCTTTCAAGAACTGCTCTTTTCAAGAACAGCTCTGACAGAACTATGGCTTGCCCAAGGTCATCCAGCAGCTGCAAGTCTAGAGGAGTGGGGAATCTAATCTCCCAGATTAGAGTCTGCACACTTAACCACTACACCAAACTGGCTTCCAAGAGGAGGTCCTGTACATGAGCTGGGGGAGTTGGGATGGGGATTGGACTGCCCACACTGGATGGTGCATTACTTGCACCAGCCCAGATGGTGAGGAGCCTTGGGGTAATCCTGGATGCCTCAGTTTCTATGGAAGCCCAGGTCACTGCAGTTTTTCTATCTCTGGTACATCAGGTAATTGGCCCCCTACCTTTCCCCCTAGGGCTTGGCTACAGTGACCCATGCAATGGTCGCTTCCAGGCTTGATTAATGAAACTCACTTTATACAGGCCTGCTCTTGAGACTGATCTGGAAATTTTAAATAGTCCAGAATGTGGTGGTGCACCTGCTGATGGTATCGTTTGTGTGGGCATGCGTTCGGCCGGTATTGTGCCACTTTCACTGGCTACCAATTGAGTACTGAATCCGTTTCTAGGTGTTGGTATTAACCTTCAAAGCCTTGCATGGCCTGGGACTGACATATCTGAAGTACTGCCTCTTCCCATATGTATAAGGAAGAGAAGTGTCACACTTTCCACACACTAACACAAACACTCAAGAACCCTGTCTGATTTTGGTGTGTTCTATACACACACACAATTATCATCAAATCCAAACCAACAGAATTTTAGACCAGCCATACTTGCAGCATTGACTCACCAGAGATGCTAATTATGATCCAGCAGGGGGGTGAGGCACAGGAAGTGTCTTTGCAGCCTAGTGAGTGACCTCAGGCTGCAGGGCTGGGCCAGTGATCAGCATTGGCCGGCTGGGTGTGCAGATGTGTCTGTGGGTGGGGGAGCAGGTTTTTAAGTCTGGCTCACCCACTTTCCAATTGGCAATTTCTCCACTCTTCCCTCCCTATTTTGTGATTTTAATGCGAAGAAATGTTTCAGTATGTTTCTGTTATGTTTTGCTGTTGTCACAGCTTGGGCAGTTTTTTCACATTAGGACAGATCCTTTGTTGGGGAGGACATGCTGCATGCTCACCTCCCCCATTTTGGGGGCTCCGTTAAGGGGTCTTGGGGTGGAGCTACTCAAGCCGCTTGCCCAGCTCAAGGACTGTTGGCTGGCTTCCACCACCAGATGGCATGGGGATCATATGCAGACTGGCACCCACATGGATCTCAGGTCTTGTCACTCCATGGTTCCCCCCCCCCCCCCAAGCCTACCTGCTTTATCAAGCGGCAGTTGGGTCACTTGATGCTTGGATCCATTCCCATGCTGCACCAATCTTCCTTGACTGTAATCAATAAAGCTATGGCCATTGCCTTGACCTAGATAGCCCAGGTAAGCATGATCCCATCAGATCTTGGAAGCTAAGCAGGGCTGACCCTTGCAAGTATTTGGATGGGAGACCTCCAGAAAATACTGGGACTGGGAGGCCAGAAGTGGACTATCAAGCCACTTCTCTGAATGTCATCTGTGTCCCAGTAGGTTGCCATGACTTCCAGGCATGGGCGTGCATGTGCGCTCACGCATGCGCGCACACACACACACACAAATGCAAAAATAAAGCTGTGCCCATTTATTTACCAAAACATGTCCTGTGTGTGTTTTCTTCCATTGCATCACCCTCCTATCTTCCCTAAACCTGCAGTATATCATTATAATTGTTGTTGTTGTTTGGACTTATATCCTGCCCTCTCCGCAAGCGGGCTCAGGGCAGGTCACAACAGTTAAAATACAAACATAGTGGTAAATCCAAATATAGCTCCAAATTCATACAAAGTTAAAATTCCTTAAAACAGCACCAAATAGCAGAAAATTTCAGTTTCCAGTATCCACGGGTGCCTCCAGTGTTGGGCACGAGCTGACAAGAATAAGGACCCATTCAGTAGATGCCATGGCCATCTCTTGAAAGGACAGTTCACCCAGGACAGTGAAAGGACAGTATAGGCAGGGAAGGCCAAAGTATTTAGAAGTCCGCTGCCAACCAAAGGCCTGGTGGAACAGCTCCATTTTACAGGCCCTGTGGAATTGCATTAAATCCCGTGGGGCCCTAATCTCCATTGGGAGCATATTCCACCAGGCTGGAGCCAGGGCGGAGAATGCCCTGGCTCTGGTTGAGGCTAAGTGGACATCTTTTGGGCTGGGAACTACCAGCAGATGTTGCTTGGCAGAGCGCAAGGCTCTATGGGGTACACACGGAAAGAGGCAGTCCTGCAGATATGTTGGTCCCAGGCTACATAGTATGATGGTCCCAGGTGCCCGCCGGGTGTTGCCCTCCAGCGGCCATCGCTGGAGCAGTAACTCCTCCACTCTTCTTTGGTCTGGCTGTGGTTCCCAAGAAGTCTAGGAGGGTCCTTCAAAGTCCCATGCCTCTGTCCTGGAGTATGCTCAGGAGGGACACAGAGTTCCAAGGGGGCAGGTACACAATAGGCCTCAGCATGGGGGACTCAGGAGTGGTTAAGTCACCCTCCTATGTTCCTCCTCCGGCTTAGCTCAGCATCTCTTCTCTCTTTATTGGTGCCTTACAGCCAGTCCTCATCAGCCTCCCTTTCCTGCCTTTTATCCTCCTCCTCCCTTCTGAGCATGACTTCCTTTTAAGCCCCACCCCCTTCAAAGGGGAAGATGTGGGCCCTGCCTCTTTTGGCTCCACCCCTTCCTCCCACACTGCCCGGGCCGCCGTGGAAGCCATTGCCACAGTCCATCCCTCTGCCTGGGCCTGCCTGCCGGTCTGCTGGGCCTCCTCCCTCTCCAGGTGCCTGCCGCCCCACTGGCCTGTTATCTTGTGTGGGCTACTGACTCACTCTGCTTCCGGTAGGTCTCTCGCTGCTCTGGTGGAAAGGGGGGTCCAGGGGGCGGTTTGCCATGGGGCCTCATCACAGGGACTTGCTGGCGTGAGTCCCGGCAGGGCCAAGACACATATGGTTTTAAAAGTTAGTACCATAACCTTGAAACTGATCTGGTACTCAATTGGCAGCCAGTGCAACTGGCATAACACTGGATGAATGTGTGCCGTGGAAGCCATTGCCACAGTCCATCCCTCTGCCTGGGCCTGCCTGCCGGTCTGCTGGGCCTCCTCCCTCTCCAGGTGCCTGCCGCCCCACTGGCCTGTTATCTTGTGTGGGCTACTGACTCACTCTGCTTCCGGTAGGTCTCTCGCTGCTCTGGTGGAAAGGGGGGTCCAGGGGGCAGTTTGCCATGGGGCCTCATCACAGGGACTTGCTGGCGTGAGTCCCGGCAGGGCCAAGACACATATGGTTTTAAAAGTTAGTACCATAACCTTGAAACTGATCTGGTACTCAATTGGCAGCCAGTGCAACTGGCATAACACTGGATGAATGTGTGCCCGCACAGACATCACAGTCAGCAGGCATGCTGCCTCATTTTGCACTAGCTGCAGTTTCCAGGTCAGATTCAAGGGCAGCCCAACATAGAGTGTGTTACAATAACCTACTCTGGAAGTGACCATTGCAAGTCCTGAGAAGAGAGATAAGGAGCCAGCTGCCTGACCAGCCGAAGATGGTAAAAGGTCAATCTGACAGCCGTGTTGACCTGGGCCTCCATGGAGAGTCAGGCATCCAGGACCACCCCCAGGCTCTTCACCTTCAGCACTGGCAGCAATGCCACCTCACCAAGAGTTGAGAGCCTGATTCCCAGTCCCACCCCCCATGGCTCAGGTTCAGAACCTCCATTTTTGTTGGATGTAATCTCAGCCTACTCTGTTTTAGCCATGCAGCCAAGGTCTCCAATGCCCTGTCCAAGGTTTCTGGGGTGGAGTCCAGCTGGCCATCCATCATCAGATAGATCAGCCTACTGGTGACATCCCAGCTCAACCCCCTGAACCAGCTGGGCAAGGGTTAAACAGCACTGGAGAGAGGATCACCCCCTGTGGCACACCACATTCCAGTGGGTGCTGTGGAGAGGTCCTCTCACCTAGTGCCACCCTCTGTCCCTGACCATGGAGAAAGGAGGAGAACCATTGTAAGGCAGTCCCCCGCACCCCCAGTTTCGCAATAATCAATCTCTAAGGGCCTTTCTAGATGAAAAAAAAAAGATATTATCCTGAACACCAAATTAATCTGTAAAAGGATCAATACCAAGAGTGTCATATGCTATCGCCACCCGCCCCCCAATACTGGCAAGGTAGTTCTGTTTAAGGGAGAGTGTACCATCCACACCAGGCATGTACATTGATATATAATTTTGTTTTTAAAGGGGGGGGGAGTATACTAACAAGAGAATGCATTGTAGGAGCCAATGTCATGGGTATAGCCAACTTTGTAATGCTCATGTTTGCCGGAAGCAATATGTATTGATTTTTGTGTTTCTTTTTCCGTGCTCAAAGAAGCTTTTTAAAGGGAAAAAAGTATTACAACCATATAAACAAACTTAATTTTCTGACCAACTCAAAATTGTGGTTTGAAGATAAAGGGAGTACAATTTCCCTGTAATGGATCTGCTTGCAGAAAGGCATTGTTGGGGTTCAGTGGAACAATTTAGTAACCAATATGCTTTTATTCATGGGAAAGGCTCTGTGTATGAATTTTCCTTTGAGCTACACTTCTGCCCAGTTAAGATAATAGGTGATAATAGGAGTTATCATTGGACCTGTATAGAACTGAGCTACCATATCATATACTATGATAAGTATTGTGTTCTTACAATATGGTATTAGCTAAAAACAGCATCAGAAGAAGGATTTGACTCAGCTGCATAGTAAGAGTGCTCATGAAATTGTGGAATGCATTTTGGTCCAAAGATCTGTACATGGTGCTCTGACAGGGTTCCTTTACTTTGGAGGTTCCCATATGGTGTGCTGCACCTGTTAGAGAACATATTGTCCCCACTGAGCCAGCACTTTATCCATCCTTTGTCAGGGGTTACAGCGGAACTGTGCATGCTTCATGGGGCTCTGATCCTGCCAGACAATAAGCATCTTGGGTGCTTACTCAGCAGTAGCACTAATTGGAGTGGAGTATTTGGTAGTTTCCCTGTAGTGTAGTCACATTCCCTGTGTCTCCCACTTGCAGGGGAAAAGATTACACTGGCAGGGCATCTCACTGATGGCTGGTGTTGTGCTGCCAGCATATCTGAGCTATGGATGTCCTGGCTGGAATTTATTTAGTACTTAAGAGGGCTGTAACGGGCTGTAGAATTAGGCAATATCCAAAACTGAGGGGTGGTATATGGTGAGTGGCTGAGCAGGGAGGACCAGGGTTGCCAAGTCCCCCCGGGGGGCGGGGAAACCCCTGCTCCAGTGGCCTGTTGCCCACCAGCTGGGTTCAGGCTGCCGGGGGGAACTCCACCCCCAAATTGCCAGGCTGAGGGGACGTGTCTGGCGCAATGATGTCACCTGGAGGTGACGTCATCACATCAGGCACATTTCGGGGGGGGGGGGATGCTCAGTAATTCAAGGGAAAACTCTATGGTTTCTCCTCAAATTACTGAGGTCCCACCCCCAATGTCCCTGATGCAATGATGTCACTTCCGGGTGATGTCATCGTGGCATATGTGCTTCGCTCGCACCCCAGAAGACTCAATGAAGAGGATGGACTCCCCCCACTTTTAGCCAGGTACCACTTGGCAACCCTAGGGAGGACTTGTATTATTAGGGTAATGTCCAAGTTTGCAGATCACACAAAATTACTCAAAATGGTGAAAAATAAGGTTGACTGTTAAAAACTCCAGGGCTATCTCTACAAATTTGGTAAGTGGGCAACAATATGGCAAATTTCAGTGTAGGTAAGTGTGGGGTGATGCACACTGGAACAAAAATCCCTTCTATTAGTATATTCTAAGGGACTCTGAACTTGCAGAGGCCAAGAAGATGGGTCAATGAAAATGTCAACCCAGTTTGACACAGTGGTGAAAAAGGCAAACAGGGAAAGGGATTGAAAATAAAATGGTCAATATTATAATGCCCCTGTATAGATCTATAGTGCGATCTCACTGGGAAAACTGTGTGTAGTTCTGGTCACCGTAACGCAAAAATCACATTGCAAAGCTGGATAAAGTATAGGGGAGGGCAACCAATATGATTACAAGGTTGAAGCACTTTTCTCTGAGGAAAGGTTGAAGAGTGTGGGACTTTTTAGTTTAGAAATATCTGCGGGAGAACATGAGAAAAGTTTATTAAACTGTGCATGGTGTAGAGAGAGACATTTTTCTCCCTCCCCCAAAATACTAGAACTCGGGGCACCCAATGAAGTTGATGGGCAGTGTTTCAGGACCAAAAAAAGAAATACTTTTTACTCAATGAGTGATTAAAATATGAAATTTGCTACCAGATTATGTAGTGGTGGCCATAGGCATAGATGGATTTAAAAGGGGATTAGACAGATTTACAGAGAATAGGTCTCTCAGAGGATACTAGCCATGGTGACTAAAGGGAACCACATTTAGAGGCAATAAACCTCTAAATACAAAGGTTTATTAGGAGGCAACATAGGGAGAAAACCTCCACCTCTATGCTGTCTTGTTTACCTTCCAGAGTAACTGGTTGGCCACGGTGTTTGACAGTATGCTGGACTATGTGGACCCCTCATCTGATCCAGCAGGGCTCTTCGTATGTCTTTACAGTGTAGTGCCAGTGCAGCTTGGCACTGATATATCGCCAGATATACTGTCATATATTTTGGCTGTATCAGCCCAAGGTAGGGTTGCCAGCCTCCAGTTGGGGCCTGGGGATCTCCCGCTTTTACAACTGATCTCCAGCTGACAGAGATCAGCTTCCCTGGAGAAAATGGCTGCTTTGAAGGGTGGACTCTATGGCATTGTACCATGCTGAGGCCCCTCCCCTCCCCAAACCCTGCCGTCTCCTGGCTCCACCCCCAAAGTCTCCAGGTATTTTCCAACCCAAACTTGGCAACCCTAGCCCAAGGCTTAGTTGCCATCCTAGTTCATTCAGTCTTAGGCACTATTCATTGCTCTTCATGGCCAGTTTTATGATAAGTAGATGTGTGTGGGTGCTAATGATGACACAGATCAAGCAGTTTTATGCAAACAAATGCAAATGCTGCTGTAGAAAAGGTTCCCACTGATGTGGATAAATTTGGCTTCATCTCTCATGAAGTTCATTAATACTATGTTTCTTTTATTCATGTAACCAGCATAGTGGACTGTTAAATGTGCATTTCAAGTTAGGAAAAGCAGCTGTAACATGTACCAATTTAGAGTGGCTTCTACTACTAACATGGAAATGTTTACAAGAACTTTAGGATATACAGACAGGAATAGGCTTTTGGTAGGGAAGCTGATAGAGTAGTCCAAATACATACTTAATTTGTATTAACTTTCCACAAAAATGGGGGAAAGGGAATCGTATGAATTTTTGAGCAGACAGCAAATGTTACACATAATATTACAAATGTAGTGAGGCATTCATTCTTCTCCAACATGGCTATAAAATATATGTTTCCATACATGTATGAACCAAGTCACACAGTCTCTGCAGGATGCTGTACTGAACACTAACATATAGTTTTAAAACCACACCCAAACATAGACTGCATGCTCAGTTTACCACACAAACTGTATGCTTTTTAAATCTGAGACAATTTAAAGTCTTGACTGGATGAGCGCTGGAATTTGCTGACCTGTCAGGCACCTTGAGGATGATAGATCAGTTTTCATTTGGCGTTATTAAAAAAGGCAGAACACAGAGGTGGTGATTAGCTTAGCAATGCCAGGAAAGCATCTTAATACAGTCAAGAGATTTAGATGACAGAGAAACTAAGAGTGCGGATTGGCTCAAATTAACAATCTGTCCATATAATCTGCCTAATGAATGAGACAAGTGCTAAACAATTTAGAATTTATGTGAATAAATGATTCATGAAGAAACACATCACTTTAATGTGCAACTGAGTTGAGAGCCAGCTATTGTGAAGCCAATGACCCATGAATCAAGGCAAAAAAAGCTTTTTTCCCCTCACAGATTTTGACAGTTCAGAAAATACAGTCCCTTCAAACAATTGCTATCTTAATTGACAGATACTGTGGTATTTGGAAGACTTATTTTCTAATTCCTGTGAACTGGGATAAAATAGCTGGGTCATGCTGAGCAGTAAATCATCAATTTAAAAAATGCATTCTCCTATTGTAATGCATTCAAGACATTTTATAATTTCACTTAATAGAGCATTTTGGCATACCATGTCAGATTTTATCAAGACATCCCACTCTGATCACTTACGATGAGCAGATACAGTGCTAAGCTACTTACAGTGTTACCGCTAGTGATCAAAAAGAAATATTAATTATGTACAGGTATCAGTGCATTTCAGTGTAAAATGATGCATTTTCTTTAATCAAAGCAACAGCAGTAGAGAATGATTTTGATGAATAAAAATGCAGGAAAGTGGGATGTTAATAGCCAAAGGACTGACGAGTTCCTTCAAATCATTAGATGGAATTCAGCCCTACACCTTTCTTCCCCAAGTGATTTGGCTACTGTGTAAATTAGTTTGCTCTGGAGCCATCCTTCCTGAGCTAAACTCACACTAACTCAGTTTAGAGGGGATACTACATTTTGACCCTTATTGCCCCTTCATGTTGCAAGTTCAAAATTTTTCAGCACCAGAGGAATCTGGAAGCAGCAAAATTACTCTATCAGGGCCCAAATTCTAGAACTAGCATATCTGTGCCCCCTTTACTTCCTCCCCTGATCACTTATTTCCTTCCTGCCAACAGCATAAGACTCTCTTGAGACTGTAGCTAGTTCTGCAGTCTCTACTTTACTGATGGCTTTTTTCTTCAGGTTCTTGTTTATCACCATTAGCCTATTTTGGCCCCCTTCTTTTAGCCACCTTAAAATTCACACCCCTCTCTCCCACAGCAAAGAGCTCATTCTAATTTTCAGATTTTCCCAGAGGACTATTGTTTTGCAGTAGGAAATATGTTTGCATGCAAAAAGTGTCTTTACCCAAAGGCAGAATGGCAATTTAATTTCCAGAGAAATTTCTCTGTGGGCTCCTTAGGGATGCCAGTCCCCAGGTGAGGGCAGGGGATCCCCCGAGTTTTATGGCTGCTCCCAGATGCCAGCCAGATGGCTGGTGGGGGAAGCCTCGCCCACAACAGTTGTCAGGGGCCACCTGCACTTGCCCTGCAAGCAGCAATCTTGCCACTTGCAGGGCAGGCATGCATGGTGCCTGCTCTTTTAAAGCAGGGGTGGGAAACAACTCTGACTGAAGCCTTAGGGAGTCACTTCTGGTCAGATTAGACCAATCAAGCTAAACCAATGATGATGTGACAAAAAAGGCAGCCTTATAATAAAGCCTACTTTCGGTCTCTGTGCTTTAGTTCCCTGTATCCTCTCTGCCCTTTTCTTCAAGCTTCATATTCCACCTATCCATCCTTCAAGTTCTTGTTTCCCAGTCCATTACTTACTACATTTCAGCCTCCTTGCCTCTGGGTTTGTCCAATAGACTATCTACCAAGGCCTTTCCCATTCTCAGGCATCATCTGAGGTTTTAATCCCTGTCCAACTGACAACTTTCTTTTCCCTCACAGAAACTGGACTACAAATTATTTAAATTCTGTGAGATACAAAAAAACCCTCTTCTCCACCACATCAACTCAGTCAATCAGTATCAGAGGTTTCACTGCTATAGTACAATATGGATACTTCTCACAGTAATACACTCAAACTCAACTACAATCTGAGTACAGAAATCCTTAAGCAGGCAATGTGCTGTATGGCCTTCTGGGACAATTCCAAGTTAGGTAGATATTAAGAATTCATCTGTCAGATGGCATAACGCCATCACTTGCTCAGGCCTGGTATTAGCAACAAGCCCTAGGAGTCAGCAAAAGGTATGTGGAGAATCAGGATTATGATCATTATGCCCATTATCAGAAAGACTGACAATTTCACCACAAATACACCACTAATATAATTGCCAGATTAATCTAGAGAGCCAGTTTGGTATAGTGGTTAAGTGTGTGGAACATAATCTGGGGCTGTGATCAGACGTCCAGTTTGATCTGTTGCCATTGCTGTTCCTTTATGGATTTAAAGTGCATGATCAGACAGCAACATCTGTCAGTTGCGTCCCAGTTGTCTGTGTCCTCCCCCCCCCCTTTACTACATGTTTATTTGATACCTGTTAAAGTCAGGTCTTTTGGGGCTGAGCTGGTTTCAAACCAGATTTCCTGTTGACTGATCACCCAGTCAATCAGGCAGCTCTAACAGGGCTCTTATTTTTCAGCCACCATTTTTTTAGTAGTTAGCGAAGTGCACACGACTGCTTATTTGCACCACTCTCTCTCTCCCCCTCTCCCACAGGGGCTGCTCTAAACATTGTTTTCTGCATAGAAACTTTCAAATAAAAACACCCCTATAGTTCTGTGCTTTGGGGAAGGGGTACCTAGAGAGTAAACTTTTTAAAAATGGCTGATGGTCCCATGAACTACATATCCCAGAAGGCATACCAGCACTTGTGGGCCTGCTTGAGGGGAAAATTATTTTAAAAAATGGCCGACAGCAGCACTTCTTGGCTGCAGGGTCTGATATGTGTCTGATCGCTCAAGAATGGCATAAAAGTGCTTTGAGGAGTGCTAAAAGGGGTGAGTCTGATCAGTATTCTCTGTAATAAAATACTCTGGATCAATTAGAGGCGGGGCAACAGTGGATTAAAATGCACATCTGACTGCAGCCTGGGAGAACCAGGTTTGATTTCCCACTCCTCCACATGCAACTACTGATGTGACCTTGGGTTCTGTCAGAGCTATTCTCTCAAGGGCAATTCTTGAAAGAGCTCTCTCAGCCCCACCTACCTCACAGGGAGTTTGTTGTGGGGAGGGGAAGGGAAAGGGATTGAGCCACTCTGAGACTCCTTTGGGTAGTGAAGAGCAGGGTATAAATCCAAACTCCTCTTCTTGTTATCTTGATCAAATTTTTTGCTTGCTCACTGGATCACCTCAATGTTGTCATTGAGGGAAAGGCAAATTAATAATGAAGTAAAGGAATGCATATTAATCTGGATGGTTTGGCAGCCATTAACAGGTACTGTTATGCTGCCATAAAGCATGCAGAGACAACAAAGAAATAAGTATCAACTCAAAATTCTACTATATTAGAATACAATTTTGTTAATTTGAACAGTTTCAACAAGAGCAAAGAAGGGTTACAGTAAATAGTTTCTGAGCATATGTCAGCTGAGGCTATGGTCTTAGCTGGCTGGCCCAATGCATACCAACCAGACCGGTACAAGAATGACACTTGAAACACGTCTAGTTTTTTTATATATATTGTGAATGGGGTAATAATTTTATGGTAAGGGGAAATGACTTGTAATAAAATTGAAGATAATAATGAAGGGAAATTAGTATTATGACCCCATTATTGTTTAACTTTACGACATCACTACTAATAAGGGTCAACGCCTTCTTCCAAAAATATATAGACTGATTAGTCAAAGGAGAAAAAAATGAATCTTCCTTTCAACTCGCAACCTGCCATCCAGAAAGAGATGAGGAAGGGAATACTGGAAGATGCTTGCATAAAAAAATACATTAAATCATTTTTACTCTTCATATGTAGAAAGTATTTTGCTCAGACATTGTTTTAACTCAGCAGAGCTCAGAAATCATTTAAAAAAGATATGATTCATATTGTTCTGTGACTGATCAATCCCATTTTTCTGAATACAATGAACTGTGACTTCATGGCTTATTTAAGAATTATTTTAACTGCAATTTGATAAACACCTACATTCAAACACCTACATAAATTCATGAGATTTGTTTTTCCTCTACATTCTTTGTCCAATAACAATAATAATAAAAAGAAACTCTGTATGAGAAGTTAATTGAATTAGGGGTTGCTATTATAAAACAAAGAAAAAAACCCAGAAGGGAATTCAGTGGTTTCATGTAGATATGCCACTGGTGTTCAAAATGGGAACAAGACTCCTGTTGTGACTATCCCCAACTTGGAAAACCTCACACCATCTCAGTTTGGGACCAGGATTCAGAATGGGACTCACCTCCAGGATCCCATGACCAGTCGGTCCTTCCTGTCAGTAAAAAATAATTTACCTTTATGAAAAGGGGAAAGCAATTGACAGCAGGGAAGGCTCTTTAAACATAGGGTAGGCCTATCCCAATTTGGCATAAGGCAGGTCTCCTAATGAGAAAGAAATAATTTCATTTCTTCACTTGTTGCCATTAGTTATTTGTTTATTCTTTTCCATTTTTTTTGCCATTTCTTTTCATGTCCTACAGATTTCAGTGGCAAATCCAGCCAGTCTTCTCCTGACTATGACTTTGAAGTTTTACATCCATGTGGCATGGCATTTTCAGGCCTGCTGCTGCTGTGCCAATGCATCAGAACATGAGATAGGCAATGAATGCCCATTTTGAAGGCAATTAATTAATTAATTAATTAATTAATTAATTCACACTTTTACCCTGCCATCCCTGCGAGCGGGCTCAGGGCAGTTTACAACATGGCACACAGTGCTAAGTTAAGATAAAACAATTTAAAACAATTTAAAAACAACAACACAGTATAACAGATTTGCAATAAAAATTTGCAATTAAAGTGCTTGCAGTGATGGTAAACAACAAAAATCAAGATGACATCCTGCAAATTCCCTTAGTGACATGGCATGGCTTAATTCGGGTCAGCCCTCATCTCTGTTGTTAATAGAGATGGTTGGTGGGAAGTGGTGGCAGCTCCTAATCGAAAGCCTGGTGGAAGAGCGCCATCTTGCAGGCCCTGCGGAACTGCATAAGATCTCGCAGGGCCCTGATCTCCTCTGGGTGCTCATTCCACCAGAGAGGAGCCACCACCAAAAAGGCCTTAGCCCTAGTACCAGCAACCCTGGCTTCCCTGGGACCCAGGACGAGAGTTAATGTTGCAATCCCGATCGAAGTGCTCTCTGGGGTATATACAGGGAAAGGCGGTCCCTCAGGTATGTCGGACCCTGGCCATATAAGACTTTAAAGGTGAGCACCAGCACCTTGAAGCAAATTCGGTAAGCTATAGGCAGCCAGTGCAGCGCTGCCTGCACAGGCTGGATGTGATCCCATTTAGCGAGACCCATCAGTAGCCTGGCTGCAGCGTTCTGCACCAGCTGCAGCCTCCGGATTTGCAACAAGGGCAGCCCCATATAGAGAGCGTTACAGTAGTCTAATCTCGAGGTGACCATTGCATGGATCACTGTAGCCAGGTCGTCACAGTCAAGAAAGGGAACCAACTGCCAGGCCAGCTGCAGGTGGTAAAAGGCTGACTTGGCAGTGGCTGCTATCTGGGCCTCCATAGTTGCATCAAAAAAATGCACATCCAATAGGTTTCCTGTAGATTTCAATGAGAGACCCAACCATGGGTCTCAGTGAGAGCCAGTTTGGTGTAGTGGTTAAGAGTGTGGACTCTAATATGGGAGCACTTGGTTTGATTCCCCCCCCCCGCCACATGCAGCTGCTGGTGTGACCTTGGGTCAGTCACAAGTTCTTTCAGAGCTGTTCTCTCAAGGACAGCTCTCTCCTCATATCCCACCTACCTCACAGGGTGTCTGTTGTGGGGAGGGGAAGGGAAAGGGATTGTAAACCACTCTGAGACTCCTTTGGGTAGTAATGGGGTATAAATACAATCTCCTCCTCCTTTTATCTTGCTCATAGGAACTGACCTGTGGCCCATATATGCAGAGGAATCACAGTTACCAGAGCTTTCTACTCTGATCTCAATCTTTCTTCTTCCCAGTCACCTTTACATGTTGTTCCAGCACACTGAAAGCAAACTGCCTCTAAAGCTGTACTTTGCACTGCCAACTTAGTAAAGCAATGGAAAAATGAATGGAAAACTAATGAATGAAACAAGTGAGCATTTTCATTGGTTTCTCATTTGTTTCAGTTTTACCCTTCTGTTTTGATTGTCAAAACAAACAAGACAAATGGAGTTCATCCATTTTGTCTTCCATTGATTTTTTTACAAGGAGCATACACACCATAGTATAAAGTACCTTCACATATTCAAGTGACACAAATTCCAGTGGCTGGCAGGGATCCTTTCGTAGAAAAAGAGGTGCAGGAGCTCATTAGCATAACTCATTAGCATAACTCATTAGCATACACCACGTCCCCTGACATTACCAGAAGTGTGTCAGAAAGGGAATGTCAGTTTCAGCCCCATTATACCCTATGGGCCATTGAAATCAATGGCAAAAACTCATAGGGTATATGAGGAGCTGGAGGAGAGGGGGTTTGAGGGAGAGGCTCCAAACTTGCAGGGTAGCTGCTGGGGCCTCTCCTCGAAATACCCACCAGGTTTCAAGAAGATTGGACCACGGGGTCCAATTTTACGGGCCCCCAAACAGGTTGTCCCATCTCCTCTATTGTTCTCTATGGCAGGAAAAAAGTGTTACTGCCCTAGTGCCCTAGTGGCTACTCCTGAGCTGGCGGAGCTTCGCTCCGCCTCGTTCCAGCCCCAAAGGACCCCTGGTGGCTGGTATCCAAAAATTTATTTCAAGCCTGGGTATTCCCAGTAAGATTTTTTCCCCTTTCATTTCCAGCAGACCTTTATTTCACAAAGATTTGAAAGTATCTTTGGTTTCAAAAGCAATTTGCCATGTAGCATGAAAACCTGCAAGTAGGTTGTGGTCTTATCTTTTCCTTTCTCTTCTCCTTCTAATGACAGACTGAAACTTCAAAAGGAGGATTGTTTTCTCTCCTTCATTATATATGTGTGCTGCATCACTCCATAAACTCTTCAAGGAAGGGGTTATTCCTTAATAGTGAAACAAAGGATACATTTATGGGTTAAAAGATATAAACATAAGCCCAATGCTCAAGAGGTTAAAACCATAAACATAAAGCCATCTTAGTCATGCAGAACTCAGTGTACAGTTCTTAGGATCCCAGCAGATAATTAAATTAGGTTCTTGTTTGAATTTTAAAGACTATCCTGTACTATTATCATATCTTGTATGTAGTATTATAATGCCCCTGTATAAAATTGATGGTGTGACCTCATTTGGGATACTGTGTACAGTTCTGGTCACCACACCTCAAAAAAGATATTATAGCATTAGAAAAAGGGCAGAAAAGGGCAACTAGAATGATAAAAGGGTTGGAACACTTTTCCTATGAAGAAAGGTTAAAGTGCTTGGGGCTCTTTAGCTTGGAGAAACAGCGACTGAGGGGTGACATGATCGAGGTTTACAAAATTATGCATAGGATAGAAAAGGTAGAGAAAGAAGTACTCTTATCCCTTTCTCACAATACAAGAACTCGTGGGCATTCCATGAAATTGATGGATGGATGGATAAAAGGAAGTACTTCTTCAACCAAAGAATGATTAACACATGGAATTCACTGCCACAAGAGGTGGTGGCAGCTACAAGCATGGATAGCTTCATGAGGGAACTGGATAAACATATGGAGTAGAGGTCCATCAGCGGATATTAGCCACAAGGTATAGATAGGAACTCTCAGTCTGGGGTGAGTGATGCGCTGTATTCTTGGTGCTGGGGGGGAGGGGGCAACAGTGGGAGAGCTTCTAGTGTCCCGGCCCCATTGATCCTGATGGCACCTGATATTTTTGGCCACTGTTTGACAGAGTATTGGACTGGATGGGCCATTGGCCTGATCCAACATTGGCTTTTCTTATGTTATGTTAATCTTACACATCTTCATTTGGATTGAAGAACATTAAATAATACACACATACTTACATATTATTTTGGTAATTGCACAGATTCCAAACTTATGCTGTTAGCTGAGGATTCAAGGTACACAACTTCACTAAAAATTAAACTTTAACAATACTTTGTCCAGACAATTTGTTAGTAGCTATGTAATCAAGATCACAGATTGTGCTGGCTGGCCTCATTATCTCAGTTTATCTGGTATATATTGGTTTGCACAATAACCTGGATTCCCAACTATATTATCAGTGCTCTCCACATTTATGGGGTACAGGCTGTTTAATCTGGACATAGATGCATAGGCTGCTATGAAAATGTGATGTCTAATGTATGAAGAGTGAATATGCCAAGGGGGCATGGCCATCTGATACAATCATGATCCTCTCTCTGAGCCCAGAATGCTCAGAATGAACCCAGAATCTATAGAACAATAAATAATTTCCATGGACGTATGATGAAGTTGGGTGCAGGAATGATACTATAAAGATTAGCTGATGCTTGTAGGTTCAAGAAGGGTAGTGGGTGATGTGTTAGAAGGAATAAACACACACACACAACCATCCTTTGGTAAAATATATGGCCACAGCTTATTTTATTGCATACAGGCAAGGAGCAATGGCGCAGCATGGGGATGGATTCAAGCATCAGGTGACCTGCCTGCCACCTGATGAAACCCCTACCCAGCTGTCTGCGGAGTGTGGAGTGACAAGATCCCAGAACTGTGGAGTGACAAGATCCCAGGACACACACAGGTGCCAGCCTCTACACAGTCCCCTTGCCACCTGGTGGTGGAAGCCAGCCAACAGCCCCCGCCACCTCCCAGGGCCCCTTATGGGAGCCCCTAAATTGGGAGAGGCAGGCATGCAGGCACGACCTCCCCACAAAAGGATCCGTCCCAAAGCCCAAACCACTAAGCTGCGACAGCAAAGATCAGACCAGAGAAACACTGTAATACAACCAAATTGAGGGAGGGTAGGTGGGCAAGCTGGTGATCTGAGGAGAAGAAGAGGACAATGGCCTGCACAGGCTTGTTTAAATAGCCCGCCTTGGATTTGCAGCCCATCCCCATGCTCAGACACAATGCCTGACATGGCAGGCTGTGGGTGAATTGGCCCATCCCCTCCTTGCATCACCAGAGGGCACCATGCAGCCAGAGGATGTCTTCCTACCCCTACCCCTCCTCCTGCTCTGCAAACACCGGCAGAAGGTGAGTCACAGCAATGCTTCTAGTTCTACATCACTTTCTGAAAGCCCCTTAAGCATGCACCAGCATTTTATTAGTAATGTTTTTTGTTTTGTTTTATTATTTAATAATACCAGTTATTTTGTTTATCAAGTACCTTGAGTTCCTTTTCCTTGGTCTATTATTGATTGATTTCCACTGGTTACAAAGGAATATACTTTTCTGTTCAGTGCCCTTCATTTTTTCCACCAATGTGTGATTGTATTCCTAATCCAAGAGATCCTGCCAAATTTCAGGCAGGTAAAACAAAGCACCCCTGTTTTATAGGTGTAATCAATTGGTTTAGACTGGAATAACCCTGCATATTATTGCACTGTAACATTCTCACTTGCAAAGTAGTTGGTGTGTGTGTGTGTGGGGGGGTCACACCAGAAAGCAAGCACACTTACAGAGTCAGCGGACCTGGCTCTTGGGAGCCCCAAGAAAGAGAGGCAAGAAGACTTATGAAGACCTACAAAGTTTTGCACCCCAGGTAAGAGACAGATAGCAACATTGACAAGTTTTTAAAAAGACTTCTCTAACAGTGCAACGACTAGCAAAAAGAATGTGCAGAAACCTATCAGGACAAACCTTTTTAGGTAATATTGATGTTCTCTGATTGGCTGACAATGTACCTGCTGGCTTATATTATCTCCAGGCACAGGCTCTTCCCTCTCCCAGGCCTACTCCTGCTGCCTTCCTCAAACTGAAACAGCATCAACATGGTGCCAGAATGGTCACTGATTATTTCTGTTGATAACTCTTATATCCAGATTTGGTATCATAACTATACTAAAAAACACAAACATTTTATTCATATTTTCATTAGTTACTATCCAATGACACATCCATACTTCAAGCATACTTCACTGAAGTCACAGTCCTCCTACAAATTTACAGGGTGCACAATGTCTGGCATATTTGTTTAGTACTCTAAATTATCTATTTAAAATAATAATTCTTTTTTTGCTTTCCTTACATAGATCTCTTCCTCTGTGTGCATTTCAAGCACCCAGTGTGAGTTAGAATAGATGCTTACCTATTTTTCTCACAGAAAAAACTGTTATACAGTATTATCTATTTCTGAATGCAGTATCAATCAAATCAGAGATCCCTGAAATGCACAGAAAATGGCCTATAAGGCCATAGGGTAAGGAGAAGCCATCCCTTGCCAACTGAGTAAAACTGCTTTGCCTGGGACTATACCTAAATGACTGACTGAACTGGAAAAGTACACATTAAATATCCTCTTCTAGTGCAACTAAAATAGCTAATGTTTGAACAAATGCATTTTGCTGTTGGAAGTTAAAGCTGATCCCATTTTGTCTCTGTTTCTGGAGCATGAAGTGCCTAGCTCAGAGAAGTGTGCCCATTACCGCAGAACACAGTATTTCAGGAGAACATAAATTGCTCTATATTATGGTCAGTGCTGTAAGTACTTCTTATTTTACTGTGCAGGCAGTTGCTGCAAAAAGCCTCTTAAATGGCTACTATATGGACAGAGACTGACCAAATGACAGTTTTAACTTGCCTAGGTTTGGGGTTTTTTCAAAAATGTCTGCATGCACTCAAAATAAGTGAAAAATTACTCATTAAATCTACAAAAAGACTCTTGTGCTGACCTACTTTTTGACCTTCTCAGTGGTCAAATGTGCAGTGTTGAATCGATCAGTTAGGGGGTGCATCTCAATGAGAGAATAAAATTTAGCCTATTAGCATGAACTCTTCACTGGGTTTAAATTCAGTCTAGAATTTACTTTTTTAATATCCAGCCACAGTCAGGGGAGAAAAGGAACCAGTTCTTAGACAACTACCTAAATATATTCAATCGTATTTCCTCATGAATTTTTGGCAAATGACAGTTTATGATCTTCGAGTACAGATTTTAGACAGCCCTGCCAAGAGCTGCTTTGGCTGTCTATGTAATTCTTGTGTATTCTTGTCAATATTTAAGGTAATCAGGGAATGAAATAAATTAAGACAAAATACCTATGTAGAGACTGAAGAATGTGTTCAACAAACACCTTAGTTAATAGCCTGGATAAGAAGAAAAGTTTTGGTCTGGTACATAAATAAAAGTAAGTAGCTTCCCAGAAACCCTCAAGGAGAGATCTTGCAAGCTCAGGGGGATGGAGGGGAGGGCAATACAGCAGAAGGAACTCACACATGGTGATGAGCATGAACTGCAGAAATACAGGTTGGGTTTGGGGTTTGTGGCCAAACCCCAAACCAGTTTGTTTCACTGTCTGATGAACTGGTTCAGTTCACAATTTGTGGGTCCAGCAAAACTTATTTAAAGAGACCACAGTGCTTTTAGCCCCGATCCTGGACAAGCTGCTCCCCCTTTTTTGGCTGTCTTGTACAGTCCTTTTAAACTTTAAAGCCTGAAACAGGTTAGCAGCAAGGAGTGTTCCCAACCTCTCAGCTGTTTTTGAAGCTTTCTGCTGGAGCCAAAAGCAGGGGTTTAAAAGGATATGGAGTCCCTTTAAATCTTTGCTTCTGCTCTGGTCAGAAACCAGCATGAACCCCACAAACTGCCTTATAAGTTTATGGAAGTTCATGAAGGTAGACCTGCCATGAACTTGGTTCACAAACTGGGAAAAATTTGTCAACAATTTTGCTTCATGGTTTGGTTTGTGCCCATCCCTATTCACACAGACCCAAGACTTGGTAAAAACATGGCCACAGCCTTTTTTAAAAAAAATCTATTCATTTATTTAGGAGGACAGTGGGGATACATAAAATAAAAGGGAAAGAAAAAAGGGTGTTATAATTGTGTTTGTCAAGGACAATACAAAATGTATAAAACATAAAATATTTTCCCTTACATCCCCTTTGTTAAAATTTTTAAGGTATTATCTATAATATACAATAGGTCTTCAACACACTTGTTGGTAAATCCTAAAAGAACTGCACTTGTTTTCCCGCTATGTTGAGTGGTGATTCCCTTTGGTTTTTTAATACTGTGTTCAGGACTGTAGTCAGGATTTTTTGTTTGGGAAGGCGTTTCAATTTTTAAGGGGGCAGTTAAATTGCAGTTAATTAAATTAATCTGAATGCCTGTCTTAAAATTAATTTGCATGTTTCCCAAAGATTCATGGGAATGCTATACCATGACCTAGGTGATATATAACAAGCCTGGGCTAGCAGAAAGGGGGATTGTTAGAAATGTATTGAAGGTGCCACTCTTGAGTGCCCTTCTAAGGTTTCTTGCCCTGTGGAAGGAAACTAAAAAGGCATTTAAATGCCTTCTGAACTATCTTTTCCCAGGTCCCATGATGCCTCCCAAGAATTTCACAGTGGAAGGGAGAGGGAAGCCCAAGGGCAAGCTGTGATACCAGTGCCTACAGGAATCTCTCCTCAAAAATAAGGTTTCTACACACACACACACACATATTACAAGACACACACAAACCCCCCGCCCCCCAAAAATAAAATTTCTGGCATGGCTGTTTGTGGGATGGGGATCTTAATTAAGGGGGTAGGGTTCCAAAATATACCATTGTAGCTATGGGCCTGATTCTCTCTCTCTCTCTCTCTCTTGTAGGTGAATCAAATCAGAATATCTTGAGATAGCTAATTCTTGAAAGCAAAGCTTGAATTTACTCTAGATATCTGGGCAATGTCAGGAAAGTCTTCTTCAACCTTCAGATAATTCTGAAGTAAATCATGAAAGCTTTTTTTCCAAATCTGGCCTCCCAATGTCCTCTGGGATTCTTCTAAAATGCAAGTTATTAAATCTGCATTGAGTTACCTGGACTTCAATTCTTTGTTCTGCATACTCAATCCCCACAGTTTTTATTGGATACAGCCAAAGGAACTTTGGTGCAGCCCACCTGCTGGGGGATGATGCTGTGGAATGGCCAGACCCCAGAATCCATGTGGGTGCCGGTGGCTGCATAGTCCCCTTGCCACCTGGTGGTGGAGCCACCTGGCAGTCCCTAAATGGGCATGTGGCTGAGTGGCTCTATCCACAAGACCCCTTGAAGGAGTTCCAAAACTGGGGGAGGTGGGCATACAGGCTGGGCCTCTCCCCCAAAGGTTCCATCCCAATGACAAACCACCCCAGCTGTGACAAGAAAACAATAAATGATGACATGAATATTCAAATTAAGGCATAACAACCGAACACAAAAAGGAGGGGTGGGAAAAATTGATGAGGATGAATGGGGGAGATATGTCTGCAGCATGGGCTCAAATAGCTGAAAGGAGCTGCTCTACCTGCCCCTCAAGGGCTGGCCCCTGCTGACAAAGCTGGCCAGCCCCACCCATGGCTGATGATGCCCTGCTCAACTCAGAGGGCAGCATAATGCTGCTGATCACCTTCCTTGCCTCACCCCTTTCCCCCAATCCACAAATAGCAGGATCAGGGCAAGTCAGCGCTGCACATTCTAAACGTGAGGAGATCCATATGAAATGACAAGTGGATGTCTTGGGAATATTCATCATTTGAACTGTAATTAATGTAGAATCCAGGTCAGAATGGATATGATTGATTTTATTCATCAGTTTCTTTGAAAATTCATCAGAGTGCATTGCTGATTACTTCACCCTTGGGGCCCTTGTTTCAAGAACACATTCAAAGAGGTCCCTACCACTCATAGCAATATTGTTGGCTAACACTGAATAAATGTAATGGTGGTGGTGATTTCACCATTAACCTCATGAAATAGACTCTTAAATAGGCTCCACCCCCACAAATTATTGCTTTCATGATACATTTTAGTTCACTATTTTCAACTTGCTGGAAACAAGTGAATGAGGTTTTGGTGGTGAGGCAGTGTGATTGAAAGGAACCATGCTAACTGTCTAAACAGTTACCTCATTTCAGTGGTCAACTAGAGCTTTTGCAGGATGGTCTGCCATAACAGAGAGCTGTTAAAACTTCCTTAAAGCTAAGACAGCCAACATAAAGCTGAATCCAGACAAGGCAGAGTTGGTATTTGTTTGGAAGGCTGATATTTTAGAGGAACTGGAATGACTTGTAGTGGATTGAGTGGAATTGGCATTCACAGAGAAGGTTAAGAGGTTGGGGGTACTAAGGGAGCCACCTTTGCTGCTTGAAAAGCAGGTTGGTTTAGTGGGTAGGTGTGCCTTTTATCTGCTGTATTTGGTTCACCAAATCTCTCTTTTCTTAAACTCTACTGATCTGGCCATGATGATTCATGCTTTTGTAGCCTCAAGGCTGGATTAATATAATATACTCTAGCCAGGGCCAGGCTTTTTTGCACCCTAGGCAAGGCTAACTACTTGTGTCCCCCATGGGCGGGGGGGAGGCAAGGCTGGAGGGGCTTGGATCTGACCTTCTGCAGCCAGATCTGCCCCATGCGCCTAGTCTCCCAGCAGCAGAAGCTCTTAAAGGGGCCCAGAGCTTTCTCCAGACCAGCCAGACCCCACAAAAGCCACAGGGAGACTAGGCACATGGGGCCCAGTTGGGCTGGAGAAACCTCTGGATCCCTTTAAGAGCTTCTGCAGCTGGATCTGCCCCATGGGCCTGGTCTTCCACCAGCTTTTGTAAGGCCTGGTGGGGCTGGAGAAAGCTGTGGGTCTCTTTAAGAGCTTCTGCAGCTGGATCTACCCCATGTGCCTGGTCTCCCACTGGCAAAAGCTGCTGGGAGACCAGGTGTGTTGGGCCCGGTTGGACTGGAAAAAACTTTGGGTCCCTTTAAGAGGTCCTGCAGCCAGATCTGTCCATGTGCCTGGTCTCCCAGCAGCAAAAGTCACTGCGAAACCAGGTGCATTGGCCTGGTTGGGCTGGAGAAAACTCTGGGTCCCCAAGAGATCCAAGCCTCTGTAGCCTTGCCCTCAGCTCCCATAGGTGGGGGAAGGCAAGGCTGGAGGGGCTTGAATCTGAGAGACCCCCTGCCCCCTTACAGGCTGCCTCCAGCATTGCCTTTCACCTCTCCTATCACCCCCACCACAGGTTACCAGGGTAAGGTGCTGCTGGACCCACCAGCATCACCTTTCGCCTCTCCTACCCCTGGCTACAGCCTTGCCCTTGGCTCCTGCGGGCGGGGAGGGGGCAAGACTGAACAGGGGCTTGGATCAGAGAGATCCAAGCCTCTGCAGCCTTGCCGTCAGCTCCTGGGGGGGGGGGGGAAGGCAAGGCTGATGTCCCTCTCAGCCAGCCGGGCCGCATGGCGATCTAGGGCGGGCAGGAGTGCTGTGCTGTGGCAAAGGGCTTTTGGCAAGGGGGGGCAGGGAGGTGGCAAGTTAATGTGATGCTCCCTTTCAGGGGGAACTCTAGGCAACTGCCTAACCCTGCTTTATGAACACGCCAGTCCTGACTCTGTTGTTCTTCCTTTGAATGCAGCAGCCCAATTATTGTTAGGGGACAGGAAACATGCCACCCATCTTAAAACCTGGTTACCAGTTTGTTTCAAGATGCTGGTTATGACCTTTAAAGCCCTTTGTGGTGTAGGACCAATTAACCTAAAGGACCATCTCCTCCTGTATGTCCCCATGTCCTAACTATGGTCCTCAAGCTCCCACCTACCAACTGTTCCCCCACTTACGGTAGCCTGCCTGGCATCAACCAGAGCTTGTGTATTTTCTGCTGTAGCTCCCTCTTTATGAAACCGGCTTCCTAGGGTTGCCAAGTCTGGGTTGGAAAATACCTGGGGACTTTGGGGGTGGAGCCAGGAGAGAGTGGGGTTTGGGGAGGGGAGGGGCCTCAGCATGGTACAATGCCATGGAGTCCACCCTCCAAAGCAGCCATTTTCTTCAGGGGAGCTGATCTCTGTCAGCTGGAGATCAGTTGTAAAAGTGGGAGATCCCCAGGCCCCACCTGGAGGCTGGCAACCCTAGATGTACCATCTTCAGAAATCTTCAAGACATGCCACAAGGCCATTTTATTTGTAAGGGCTTTGAATGGTATATAAACTGACCGTTTTTTGGGGGGAGGTCTGATATTTTGTGGTGAAATGTAGTTTTATTTTATTGGTTTAAAATTTTAATACTTTAATTGTGGCTTGTAAGCTTCCGTGAATCCTGAAATCACATTACACATAAAATATTTTAATTAATTAATACTGTGAATTAAGCCCTAAGCACTTTAACCTGGGTAGTTGAATTGCATTCATTTCCATATGTATCCTGATCTTCAGTGTATCTTATTGCATCTTTGCCTGGCTTATAGATGTAGAATTCTGAGGTGAGAGATGCCCTAGACTAGAGCATCACAGGGGAAGTGACATAACTTCTGGGTCTTCAACTGGAAGTGCCCGAAACATCAGCGATGCTTTCCTCCCAGACCTTGCCCTCAAACAGATCCCAGGGAGTGTGGCTGGAGACATAGCATCCCTATCAACATGAGGTCTCAACAACCCCTTTGGTTGAAGACCAAAGTATGACTAGAGAATAACTACTTACAGACAAATAGGGTTGCCAGCCAAAGGGGCTGGGGGATGCTGTTGGCATGATGGCATGATGTCACTTTCAGAGAATACCTGTAAGCAGGGCTTATTTTCTGGGGGAATGTGCCAAAATGGAGTTCCAGAATCTATTGAACAAAATTCTTTTTAAAATGTTTAAAAGTTCATAAGTTTTTAGTGTATGGATTGAAAACTTCATTTCCCTCTTGAGAGTTCTGGCACCTCTTTTTTTAAAAAAAGCCCTGCCTGGAAGTGACATTACACCATTGTGCCAACAGCATTATTAATTTTTCTCCTGCCATCCAACAGGACAACAGCGTAAAGTGGGAAGGAAGGGTTGTCAGTGGGAGGTTTACTGCCATAGTGGAAGACCTGTAGACCACATGACTACCAAGCTATAACTGCTAGACCAGAATAGAGGAAGAGAAAGTTTGCCTTAAATGTACAGTAACATTTTTTACAAAACTGTTCCATAAACCACATGCCCTTTAAGTCCATTGAAGTCAATTGGCTTAAATCCATGTAACAGGGAACTGTTAAAGGTAGTGGAACTTAAAACATGTAATTCCTTTCCTAACTTCTGAAGAGCTACTGTCCATTCTACCACCCCAGCATTCTCCCACTTCATTATCATCTCATTCTGCTGCATGTACAAGCCAGTCTAGAACACTGTTTAAAGTCCTACATTTCACAGTTCTACAGTACAATCCTAAGCAGACTTACACCAGTCTAAACTCACTGAAATGAATGGTCTTAGACTGGAGCAGGCTTGTAGCCAGGATTTATAGGGGGGGGGCATTTAATTTTTTCAGGGAGCATAATTTTTTTAAGACCCCTTTCCTGGGGGCCAGGAAATAAAAGTGGACTTACTTCTGAGTAGACCGAGTAGAAATGTAAGGGGGTAGTGTGAGGTGAAGGGAGGGAGCTGAGACTAAACTTCCCCATTTATAGAAAGCGAAACCTGTTTTTCTCTAAGTCACTGCCCTGAACTCCACAAGAGGAGGAAATGAGGAAGGAGTGGAGGAGGAAGAAGTGGTGCTCTGATCTCCCCAGCTGCAGCCTGCTGCCACCGCTGCTTCTGCTGCTCTTTTGGGCACAGAGCACCACAGCACTGAGGGATAGTTGGCACTACTGCAGCAGGGTGCTTCTTGATCTGCAGGGTGGGTGGACAGTGCTTGTTGCCTCTCTTTTGTTTGCCTCTTGCCAGCTGGCAAAGCAAGCAAGTCCCGCCTCCAGTCCCACGCTGCTCGGCTTTCCTTGCTGAAGAGATACAGAGAGCTGCTGGGGGGGGGGGGGGGGAAGGGTCGCACAAAGCTTGCCTCTGCCCCTGGCAGTGGCAGCAGCAAGCACGGGAAATATGTTGAGGGGCCTGAACAGGATTGTAAGTTGGGGGGCCATGGTGGGAAGTTAGGGGTGGGTGGGCCCCAAAATGCTTCAGTGTAGCTATGGGACTGAACTGGAGTAAGTCTGCACAGGATTGCACTTAGTGAGCAGTGGCCATAGATCTCCAGTATTCCAACTTCTTGGCACTCCATCCAAAGCAACTTCATTTCTGCAATCTATAAAGCTTGTGTCAACAAAATAGTATCTTCTTTCTCTCTATAGCAATGCTAAACCTAACAGAATACTATAGTAGATCATGTTTCCCCATTTTCACCAAAAGGCCATGATCTGATATACTACCAGATCACACTATAGAAACTAATATCCCAAAGCCTTTATACTTTGACACAGGATTAAGTTTCTGAAATATCCAAAATGCAATATAATCGAATGACTCAAAGAGAACAGATTGGCTGTGAATAATGTTTTCTCTGCATCAAACAAAACCATGCCACACAAAATTGAAGCTATTTTTATTAAGAGGTTATTGAAACTTAAAAATAAGATCTATTTGCACAAAGGTTATGTCTTTAAAATATTCTAGCAGTTCCACAACTTACAAATATACCAAAAGGCTTAATTAATTCTGCTGAATGTGAAACATCTAGTTCTCAGTTCTTTTCCTATTGGTTGTGCTATAAAAATAAAACATTCTCCCTTGGCAGCTCAAACCTGAAGATATTTACGTAGAACTAAGATGCTTTTATTTCAGTTGAATTTACTTCTAAGCAAGTCTCTTTGGGATCTCAGCTCCCAGCATACTCCCATCACCTTTGGAGATTTTACTGTTCGAATTAAAGCATCAAAGCCAAAAGAAGGGTTTGGTGCTAAATTTAAAAAAAAAAATGCAGAAGGGCATTCCAGAGACATTTCATGAAAAAGTACTCCTCCCTGGTGCATCGTTAAGAGACCATCTCTTTTCTATTTATTTAGAACATTTTTCCTTCATGTTTTATGAAATCCAGGCCCAAGAACTGTTATACATAACTGTTCTTGTTATAACAGTTAAGTTAAAAATAATAATCATTATGCAGCAAAAATAAGTGCCAAATCTGACTTACAAGGTGCTGCATTTTGCAGCTGGGCCTATAGAAGAGCTGGGGAAAAGGCCTGTCAGCAGTCAACAGCCATGTGGCATTTCAGTTGGGCTGGGAGGTTGGTGCCTGTCAGCTGTTCCATGCCAGCCAGTTGCATCATCAGTGATGGCACCTGGGGTGGAGACAACTCAAGGTGCAGCCATGACGTGGGCACTGTATCAGGCTCTCCCCATGGCCAATTAAATCACCATGGTGGGGTGCATCACTCTGTTTTGTGGATCCTTCCACCTCTCTCACCCACCCTCCCTCCCTCGATTTAATCGTGGAGAGGTGGACTCGCTGGAATGGGAGTAAATTAAGGAACGAAGATGAAACAGAATCCAGGAAGAACAGACTTTTACAGAATAAGAAAAAACCTGAATATAAATTGAGTTAGCTCTCTGCATTTTTGCATGAAGCAATACTAACTTAAGTATATAAATCCCTTTATACACTACTATAAACTACTAGAGAGAAAACTTAATAGATTAATAAATAGCAGTAAGTAGGCAGGATAAAATATTTAAATAAAGGGGAAAACATAGTCAAATCAATACCAAACCAATTCAGGACAGGGTTAGACAAAATAAATGGCCACTGGAACAAGTGGACGTAGGAAACCATCAATTACATCTCCAGGACAGTTAGGAACACAAACTCAACTGAAATTAAACACAATGAGTCTTGCGCAAATGACAATGAAAGACTTGAAAAACCTTATTCAAGAAAGTGTAGCCCAGGCAGTAAAAGCAACAGTGGAAACAGCAATACTCTATCTAATTAAAAAAGAAATGGAACCCATACAAAAAAAAATGGAGGAGATAACACAACAAATAACCACAAAGACAGATGAAATTAAAAAACAAATAATAGAAAATAAACAAGAAATACTAAAAATTGCCACAGTTAGCAACAAGATGGAAGAGATGGTACAAGAATTAGATTATGAACTACAAGAATTAAAGCTAAAAAGTGAATGAATGGAAGAGACACTGATAAATTTAGAAATGGATAAGGCAGCTTTAATTCTGATATGCCAAAATGTACCTGAAAATATAGAGAAAAACTTAAAAGAAGAAATGATACAGAACTTAACAGAACAGCTTAAAATGGGGACAAATGAAGATCTGGCAGGAGAAACTGAGACAATCTATAGAAGAAATTCCTCTTATGCAAGAAGAAATAAGGCTCCCCGGGAAGTACACATAAAATATACTAGAAGAGAAATGCATGACAAGATCTTAAAAGCAACAAATGAAACCAAGGTGATCATACAAGAAACGGAAATCAAATTTCTTAAAGAAGTACCATGGAGGGTTAGAGAGAAATGGCAGAACTATGTGTTACTGATGAGTCTTTTGAGGTCTAATGGTATCACATATAGATGGTTACCAGAAGGTATCTTATTTAATTATGAGGGAAGAAGACACAAAATAGACTCAATATTTAAAATAGAAGACTTCCTAGAAAGACATGGAAAAGAATTAGGTTTGCAAGAGGAAGAAGAGAATGAATCAGAGGAAGGATGCCCAGAGTGAGAAACAGAGTAAAAAAGAGGGTAGTGAGAAAGGAAAGGAAGACACCAGAAATGACACAGATGCTCACAAGATTCCAATACAGAAACAAGGCAAAGGAAAATAAGAACAAGAATGGTGGGGAATAAAAAACTCAAAATTCTCTCAGTTAATGTGAATGGGCTTAATAATCCACAAAAAATAAGAACTTTTCATCAAATTATCAAACTACAGACAGACATTGTATGTCTTCAAGAGACACACATTAAAAAAGAAGATGTAAAATACCTAACATCTAAAAAACTAGGGAATCTCTTTACAGCAGCAATTTTTTTTAAAAGGGGGAATGGCTATATATGTAAAAGACTATTTATGCCCCAAGCTAATATACTCATTCGACAATGGAAGAATAATAGCAATTACAATTTGGAGACAAAAAAAAAATTAATTGTAAACATATACGTCCCCAACCAAAATCAGGAGATCTCCTTTAACTTTGTAGAGACACCTTGGCACTACAAACATTTGATGATTTATACATTATAGGGGACTACAATACAGTGTTTGACTTAAAAATAGACTGAAAAAAAAACAGACATGGGGAAAGAAAACAAGGAATGTCCTCCCCAAAACTTTTTTCAAATGGCAGAAGAATTTAACATTGTAGATGCATGGAGAACTAGGAACATAGAGACAAAGGACTACACATTATTCAGTGAGACACAACTCATGGTCCAGAATAGATATGGCATGGACCTCAACAACAATGGTTAACAAACTAATAGAAGCAGAAATTCTGCCTAACACATTTGCTGATTATAGCCCATTAGTGTTAATCTTTCAGGAGAAAGACCAGATGGACCATGAACACAGGACTTCTAAGAGATGAGGAATTGAAATTCAAGAATTTTTAAAAAGAAATATACAACCTTAGATATCAATAGAAATAGAATGGGAAACATTTAAAGCATTTATAAGAGGATGGTTTATTAACAGGAGGCTTGGAAAAAGAAACAAAAGAGAAAACAATATGAAAATTTGGGAAAACAAATTAAAAAAGAAGAGGACAAAATGAAAAGAGGTTGTGACTCAGAGAAAATAAAAACTAAATTAAAAATAGTACAACACGAAATTAACCTACTACTGACCCAAGAAATAGCAAAAAAAAAAAGAATATACTAAGCAATACTACTTTGACAATGCAAACAAGCCAACAAGATGTCTGGCATATAAACTAAGGAAGAAAAGAGAAAAATGAATAATTACAGCTTTAAGAAATGAAAAGGGTCAAGAAAAATATAACCTACAGGATTTGAAAGATATTGTGGAAACTTTTAATAAAAAACTATATCAGCAAAATGCCTCAAAAAAACAAATGGTAAAAGATTACATTCAAAGATGGAATACAAAGAAGTTTAATGAAAAACAGAAAATAATACCAAATGAACCAATTTCAATCTGTGAGATCACAGAAGCAATTAGAAAATCAAAGAAAAAGAAAACACCAGGCCCAGATGGGCTACCATCTGAAATCTATCAGAAATTTGATGACCAAATAATACTACCCTTAAAAGTGGTACTTCAAAATATAATACGAACAGAAAAACTGCCAGATTCAGGGAACCAAACCTTGATAACATTAATTCATAAACCAAGTACAGATGAAAAAGAGATGAAAAACTACAGACCTAGATCATTGTTAAATGCAGACTATAAAATATTTGCTAACATATTAGCCTCTAGATTTAAAAAAAGTGTAGGGCAAATTATTCATCAAGCCCAAGCAGGATTTTTACCAAAATGACAAATTAAAAATAATATAAGGAACATTATTAATGTTCTAGAATACTATGAGATGCATCCGGGGAAACAGATGGCATTAGTCTTCCTCGATGCAGAGAAGGCTTTTGACAATGTGAGTTGGGAATTTATGCTCCAAAAATTGGCGTTATTGGACTCTAGTTCATCTTTCCTCACAATTATTAGAGCAATATATAATGCCCAAACTGCTAAAATCATAGTAAATGGAGATACGACTCAAAATATAGAAATACAAAAGGGGATGAGACAAGGATGTCCACTCTCACCGTTATTATTTATTTATACTTTAGAAACATTGAATGATTCAGTAAGAGGAGACAAGTAGATAAGAGGACTAAAGATAAGAGGAGAAGAATTTAAGCTTCAAGCATTTGCAGATGACCTGGTCTTTATAATAGAAGATCCCACAATATTTATTATTCAATTGATTAAGGTAATTCAAGACCATGGACAAGTGGCAGGACTCAAAATTAATTTCAAAAAGACAAATATCATAACGAAAAACTGTACTTAAAATCATATACATCAACTACAAGAAATCTCTTCAATGGAAGAGACAAATAAGTTAAGCACTTAGGTATAGTCATGACAAGCAGAAGCAGTACTCTAATAGAAGACAATTACAGGTGGAGGGAAGGCTTTCTTCCTGCTGAGACTCTCAGCTCCAGGAATGAGAGGCATCTCCATTTGGTTTTCTTTCTCTTTTTTTAAGGTGAGGCAGGTTTTGCTGAAGAACAAAGTTAACTAAAACTATGTTGTAGTAAATAGTAAATTGAAAAATGTCCAATATAGTTTAATAAGTAGATATAGGTAAGAAGTTTTAAGCGTTCACGGGAAAAGACTTCTGGAAACTGAATGGAAGTATAACTAGTGGGTGGTATAAGAAAATATGATTTAGAATAGGAAGTAACTCTCAGATAGTAATCAGGTAGTATAGAAGCGAAGAGATTAATTTGAGAATATCTTTCTGTTAACAAATAATTGTAGGATTGTTTAATGTTTTATATTATTGTAGACTACAAAAATTAATAAATTGTGTATGGAAAAAATAAGAAGACAATTATAATAAACTCTTGATGGATATAAAAAAAGATTTGGCAAAATGGAAAGACCTTCAATTGTCATTCATGGGAAGGATAGCAATGATAAAAATGAACGTGCTTCCAAGAATTCTCTTTTTAGCCCAAAATCTGCTGATTTTTTAAAAAATGCAATACTTTAAATATTTGGATAAAATCACCAGCCAATTTATTTGGTACCCAAAAAAACCCAAGAATCAAATGGAAGATCTTACAAGATAAAAAAGAAACAGGAGGGTTTGGACTACCCAATTGGAACCTATATTATAAGGGAGTATCTCTAGGATGGATAAAAGATTGGCTAACCCTAGAAAACATTAGAGGATTGAAGTTAGAAGAGCATGATTTATGTATGGGGTGGCATGCTTATGTATGGGATGGGAAAGACAGAATACACATGAATTTCCAACAACATGCCATAAAAGGAACTTTATTAAAATTTGGAAAGAAATAAAAGAATGTTACTATGCTAAAACCCCAAAATAGGTATCACCCCTGGAAGCCTTTATAAAACCCACATTAATCAATAAGGATAAGAGAGGGCGCTATGAGGACCTTTTAGATGAAAATAACAAACTAAAATCGGATGAGACTTTATCTTTACAAAACCTAGAATTAACTTGGTGGGAAAATTTACAACTAAAATCCAGATTTATTAAAGACTAGGAATAAGGCTTGTTGTGGAAATAAATACAATGGGCTCTAGAAAGAGGCTCTGGGAGAGTGCCCCAGCCTTGGGCACTCAGAGTCATTTTGCTGTGGTGACCTCAGCAGGGTATAATGACACAGAGTCCACCATTTTCTCCAGGGGAAGATCTCTGCCATCTGAAGAGCAGTTGTAATTCGGCGTGATCTCCATCCCTCCCCTGGAGATATTTATTTATTTATTTATTTATTCATTCATTTATTCCATTTATATCCCACCTTGCCAGCAAACCGGCTCAATTGGCAGCAATTGTTCCCCATGAGGGAACAGGTGGTTTGGAGGGTGGACTATGGCATTGTACCTGTCTGAGGTCCCACCCCTGCTGAATCCTCACCCTCTCCTGGGTCTATCCTCAAATCTCCAGGAATTTCCCAACCTGGAGTTGGCAACCCTATCTCCCTCCCAGCCAAGCATCAACATATCATTATCTGCCCCCTGGCTTCAGCTTCCCACCTCCTCCCCCTCCCTCCTAGAGAGCAGTTGTAATTCTGAGTGATCTCCAGCCCCTACCTGGAGATTGGCAACAATGGTTCTCCATGAGGGACTGATTGGCTTGGAAGGTGAAGTCTATTGCATTGTACCTGTCTGAGGTCCCACCACCACCTCCAACCTCACCATCTTCAGGCTCCATCCCTCAAATCTCCAGGAATTTTCCACTTGGAGTTGGCAACCCTGTCTCCTTCCCAGCCAATCATCAACCTCACTCTTCAACTTTCCATCTCCCCTCCCCCCACAGCATCCACCGTGCTCTGAAGCCCTGACTGCTATGTCACATTGGCTGTCATAGGGGCTCCATCTCAGCGCGGTATAAGGACACAGAGTCTACCATTTTCTCTGGGGGAACTGATCTCTGCCATCTGGGGAGCACTTGTAATTCTGAGTGATCTCCAGCCCTTGTCTGGAGATTGGCAACCATAGTTACCCTGCAAAAAAGTAGCCTTTCTCTGCAATGGGGACCAAAGCAGCTGACATCATTCTCCTCTCCCCCTTTTGACTTGCACAACTACCCTGTGAGGTAGGTTAGGCTTAAAGTCTGTGACTGGCCCAAAATCACCCACTCAGCAAGAACCTGGGTCTAGCAGATCCTGCTCTGAAGCGCTGCCTGCTACGCATAGGGTGGAGCCTGAAGATCACCAGGTATCACAACTGAACGCCAGACAACAGATTTCCCCCCGCCCCCAGAGAAAATGACTGCTTTGGAGGGTGGCCTCTATTGCATTCTGTTCAGCTGGCCCCAGTGAGTTTTCTCCCAGAGGCCAACATAGGTGTGGAAAGGGGCTTTCAGAGAAGCAAGCTTGGTTGCCTAGCAACAGGCACTGAGGGGAAAGTTGCCAGCCCCTAAATACCTGGTGATTTGGGGGGTGGATCCTGTGGAGGGCAGCATTTTTGGGGGGCGGGATGGAAGGACTCAGCAGGGTATAATGCCATAGTGTCTACCCTCCAAGCAGCCATTTTCTCCAGGGGAACTGATCTCTGCCATCTGGAGAGCACTTTAATTCTGAGTGATCTCCAGCCCTCACCTGGAGATTGGCAGCTCTTCTCCTCTGATCACTGCCAAGTGGATCTAACTGTCCCCTCAGTGGCCTGCTTCTGTCAGTGAAAAGAAAATGGACTTTCAGCATAACCCTCTCCCCTGCCCACTGCCAGCTTGGCAACCTAGCTTGCTCTGATTAAGGAAATACCTGGAGATTTGGGGGGTGAATCCTGTGGAGGGCAGCATTGGGGGGGGGATGGAAGGACTCAGCAAGCTATAATGCCATCAGGTCTACCCTCCAAAGCAGCCAGTTTCTCCAGGGGAACTGATCTCTGTCATCTGGAGATCAATTGTAACAGTGGGAGATCTCCAGGTCCCACCTGGAGATTGGCAACCCTAGGGGGAAGTCAGCCACACAGCAGGGGGTTGAAGGGAATGGTTTGATGGTTGCTGGCCCACCTCATTAGCCAGCCAGCCATGGCAGAGCTAAGCAGGAGAGAGAGCCTTTATTCTGACAGGGATATTCAGTTTATTCTGACAGGAATTTCAGAAAGTCAGGCGGGGGAGGGGGGTTATGCTGAAAGTCCATTGTCTTTTCACTGACAGAAGCAGGCCACTGAGGGGACAGTTAGGCCCCCCTGGCAGTGGACAGAAAAGAAGAGTGGACCCAGCACCCAGTCCTTCCCCTTCACTAGCTCCCTCCAGACTGAGGCTGAGACGCTGGCCAGTGGCTCTGTGGGCAGGACTGAGGCAAAGCAGGGCGAGAATGCAGCCAGTGGCCAGGGACCCCCTTTTGAGTGGCAGTCCTTCCAGCCAACTGATTTTGGCACCCCATGGAATCTTGCTACTTGAAAACGGCTTTATATAATAAGGAAAGATAGCAGAGTTGGTTTTTATGGGCAAAAAAACCAAATTGGATAAGATTTGGTTGTCTATAGATGAGAAAATGATTAAGAAATTATATAATTTTTTTGCTAGATGAATACATGCAAGATAAGATTGTTAAAACATCAGTGGTCACTTGGATGCAGGATATAGGCCATAATATAGACCTAGACCTTTGGTCAAAAATTTGGAGAGCAGTAAAGTTTATGAGAGCTACCTCATATAAAGAAAACATCTATAAAATGTTTCATAGATGACATTGGTCTCCTGATAAGATAGCTAAGTCTTACCCAACTACAACAAATAAGTGTTGGAAATGTAAAAACAACATGGGAACATACTATCACATGTGGTGGAGATGTGGAAAAATCTATAATTTTTGGCTTAAAATCCATAAAACAATCCAAAAAATATTGGATACAAATTTAGCATTAACACCAGAAACTTTTTTTTGTGAATATCCTCCCTGGTAGTTATGGTCAATGTGATCTTTATATCTTAACTTATATTTTAACATTAGCTAGAGTCTTACTAGCCAAATGTTGGAAAACAGAGAGAACTCCTTCAAGAGAGGAAATAGTTCATAAACTGTTAGAAGTAGCAGAAATGGACAGACTGAATGTTGTATTGCAAGGCAAAGATGAAGAGCTTTACCATAAGCAATGGTAAAAAAATTATAAATGGTTAAACAACAAAATGGATTAATAGACTCGAAAAAATATAAATGTAATTATTAGACTGTTATTTGTTTTATGTTATAAAAACTACAAATAATGTTTTTTAAAAAAATTAGTCATGGTATGTTCTTGTATTGTTCTGCATTTTTCATTTGTCAGAGCTCCAGCAGTTTGGGATTGGGATGGATCCACTGGGGGGCTGGGCCTGCACCACCTCCATTTGGGGACTTCCTTAATGAGTCTTGGGGTGGAGCCATTAAGTGGCATGCCCAGCTCGGGGGCTGTCATCTGGCTTTCACTACCAGGTGGAAAGGGCACAGCTGCCAGTGCCCATGTGGGCATTGCCACTGCATTGCCACTCTATGCTTCTCCCCACCCCCCCAGCAGGCAGTATATCCAATGCTGGATTTATCCCCATGTTGCGCCAATACTCCTTGGTTTGTTTCCAGTTAAGCTGTGGCCATTTTCTTCCACAAAATGTTTGGATTGTGTTGTGTTTCTTCCACATGCTCTCTCATCATAAGCCATGGGCCCGCAACTGTATTTGGTCTACAAACACCGGTCTCATTAAGGAGGTTTTCACATGCATCCATATTCTAATTAAGTTAATTTTTTGTAGACCATTAGGAAAACTGGACTAAATATACAGGGAATGTAATTAGAGATGGGTATGAACCACTCTTTTGTGGTTCGTCTCATGGTTTGTGGCTGAATCATGAACCAAACCATAAATCAATATGTTACTGCCAATGGCTTGCCTCGATGTTAGGGGAAATTAGCTATAAGGCAGAGGAGGCCAGAGGGGTACCAGGGACTGCACATCAGTATATACCAAGGTCTAGTACAGTAGGAAGACTCCAGATCTGAAGAGTAAATTAAATAGTTTTAATTGAAGAATTTCCTTAATTACAAGCACACTAAGCATTCAAGCAAGAGCAAGCAAGAGCAACTAAGAAAACAGACATGATGATAGTGAATAGAAGGGTCAGTTATGGGACTATACTACCTGTCCAGATGTGCAGAGGTCCTTGAAGAGAATAGTGCCAATGGCCACCATTATGTGCTAAGGAGGAGGCCCAAAGAAGAAACTTTGGGTGTGTACTCAAAGTAAAGGCACCATCAGAGTGGACACCTTGATGCCCATGTGCCTTGATGAATATAGACATTGGAACACAATGTGGACCAATGCAGGCCTTGAAAGGCTTGGCTCAGGTGAAGACAAAAGGTTACATGGACCAATAAGGAGTCCCAGGGAGTGTTACACCAGGAGGAGCAAAACCTAGGTGTGACCAGTGAGCAGTGTTCCCTCTAAGCTGAGTTAGTGTGAGCTAGCTCACAGTTTTTTAGCCTCCGGCTCACACATTTTTGTCTCTGCTCAGGAAGGGTGGCTCCAGAGCAAACTAGTTTATGCAGCAGCCAAATGGCTCACTCACAACTTTAAGGCCAGTAACTCAGAAAGCAGAATCTTTGCTCACAAGACTCCACAGCTTAGAGGGAACATTGCCAGTGAGGTCCCAGAGGGGCGGAGTCTGGATTCACAATAGCATTGATGAGATTAGCTAGGTGCTGGATGACTCTACTGGAGCTGGCTGAATGGGTTCGATGACCATTGATGGTTCTGCCAAGACAGGTTCCCAGGTTTACACAAAAGGTGGGAAATGGGCCCTGGATAAGTGTCAGGAACAATTGTTAATAATTTAAATGTTTGACTGGGTTATTTCTGTATCCTGAGGGATGGGGCAAGAAGGACTGTTGTTTTAGACACAAGACTTTTCACGTAGGTATAGGAGTCACAAAAAAGGGACTACTTGCAGGTTTGGAGACAGAAAAGGCTATTCGCCAGGTGGCCTCTGAATAACCTTTAAAAATGTAGATATTGTACCTGGTGGAACTCAGCATTGTTTCATATGCATACCTTGCTGGCTGGAGAGGGAAGGCTGGCAATTGCTTTGAGGGCTGCTTTGTGCAACCTGAAAATGGAGACCCTTTTCCAGAGCTTTTGGCTAGCTTTCCTTGGCCTGAGTTTGTGGATCTCTGGTTCAGATCAGAAGTGGGGTGCCTCGCTATTTAAGGCCACCCATGAGTAAGGCAGCACCTCTAGGTAACAGATAGGCTGGTTTGTATCTGTTTGTGAGCCATTTAAACTCCCACTTTCTGCTTCCTGTGATAAGTGGCAGGGAGCAGAAAGCAGGGGGTTTAAATGGCTCCAAGCCATTTCACCCCCAGTTTTCTGCTTACAATGGCATTTGGTGGTGAGCAGAAAGCAGGGGGTGAAATGCCTCCCAGCCATTTCACCCACTGCTTTTTGCTTGCTGCCAAAAGCTGTGGCAAGCAGAAAGCAGGCATTTAAATGGCTCAGAGCCATTTAAACCCCTATTTTCTGCTCTTCAGAAACTGCCATGAACCACCACAAACTGCATCAAAATTTGTGGAAGTTTGTGGCAGCTCTTCAGTTCATGAACATCACTTTAAACATCACCATGAACCAGACAAAATTCATGATGAATTTTAGTTCATCAGCCAGTTCATGCCCATCCCTAAATTTAACCATCTGGATGTTTGTATTCATATATTTATACTTTATACTTTTTAACAATAATCAATGTAAAAGTAATAAAGGATGAGAACTAATTGTACCTACACCCAAAATAAACCCTAAATTGTGTATTTTAAAAAAAAATTGTTTTAGAAAAGAGTAAAGGCATGAGCCTTTGCACCATGATGGTTGTTTTTTTTCCTTTTACCAGCCGACTGATAATTAGTGCTCCCTCTAAGCTGTGCACATGAGCGGCTGCTCACTAACACAGGAAGCCATGCTCAGCAGCAATATGGAACCTTGCAGGGTCTTGCACTGTCCATTGCTCGTTTTAAGATTACAATGGTTATATTCTGCTCAGGATGTGAACTGCTCTGTTCAGTAGGGTAAAATAATAGAGGGAACATTGCTAATAATCACTCTTATATGTTCTATTGTGTGAATATGCATGAGGTGGAAATTTGGTTCAACTTGATGTTATACTCTTGGGTTTTTTTCTAAAAAGGAATCTTGTAACACCGTAATGATTTATTATGGCATACACTTTTGTGAACTAGAATATATTACATCTGAGTAGGCCTGCTTGCTCTGTTAATGTTCTTTATTGCTGTATGATATTATTAGTGTTATTAGTCTTGATTAATATCAGTGAAAGGATGTAAAGATGGTGGCCATCAGTTGCCATTGGACTCCATTATTTTTTTTAAGCAACCTATTTTTGTTTGTACAAATCAGTGTTCAACTAACTTTACTGTTTCTGTGGGACTACATCAGATGATTATTGAGTCAGAGCTTTTGCTCAAGAGGATATGGTCTTCTGCTTCAGGAAGTTGGTGCATGCTTCACTAGACTCCCCTGCCTCTGCAATTATGCAGCTCAAAATTTCACTACTAGGCCAAAGCCCTGCATCAGTTGAAAGAAAAGTAGGAATCTATTCCAGTACTCTGTTCTAGTGAATACTTCTTTCCCTCTTCCATGTGCTAGATGAAAGCATATGGTGCACAGAGGAGAATCTATTTTTTGCCGTGATGCTCAACTATTTTATTTAAACAAGTTGGTTCCGCAAAGGTCATGATTAGACTTCTTGTATGTGATAATAAGTTTTAAAACACCAGATGGCTTCATTATCAGCCACTCTCAACTTCATTATTACTCTATGCCAAAAAACTAATTGTGATTTCTTGTGAAATATGTGTTCTGTTCTGAGCCAGATGGGACACAAATATCCAGTGGTTGAAGTTAAATGAATTATCAATGCAGAACAGTCTGCTTTTGTCTTAAGTAGTTCTCTGAAGCTCCCAAATGCAAATATTTAATTTCACTCCTATAATTCATGATATTTAGATTTAGGTTTCTTTTTTTGCCCAGGTTCATTGGTAGCCCTGGTAGCTGTAAAAACCAACAGCAACACTGGCATAGAGAGGTGGTCACAGCTCAATGGTAGATAGAGTTCTCAGCTTCCAGGTTGAAAAGTACTGAGTTCTCGGAGGCATTGATGAGGATGAAGTTGGTGTAGTGATTAGCTCAGGTTTATTTAGAGAGAACAAGCATGCATTAACCGGCCCCAGGGCCAATATATATACACAGCCAGGATACACCCCAAGTCCCACCTATGATCCTATTGGGGGGGTTGAATTTCCCCCCTAGGTTTTATTGGAGGATTAGCAGGACTCCTGGATCCTTGGCTTCTATTGTTCTAGGAGCCAAGCTCTGGGCTCTTTGCGCTGGCACCTAGTGGTGGTCAGTGAACACAACACCCCTCCCCCCCATAGTTCTTGCAGTGCCTATGGGACACAGTCATTTAAGAATGCCGGTGGCCAGCGTTCCGGGTTGGAGCATCTCGGGGCTGGGACCAGTGGAGTCTGAGTCCCGGTGGCTGGGCTTGCTCCGGGATCTGGAATTTCCCACATCTTGATGCTAGCCTAGGGTGCTGGGGTGTTGCTTTCCTCAACTCTCTCTTTGCTTGGGGCTGGGTGCTCCTTGGTTCTATCCTCTCAGGGGAGGTTTAGGGTTGGCAGCTGTGGTGGTGGTCCCCTGGGGGTTTCTGCGGGGCCTGGGTCAGCAGAGGTGGGCATTTGCCATTGTCGTAGTTGATCTACATGTTTCCTTGTATGAGACTGGACCGGTGGTGTGGATAACCCTCCCAGCCAACCACTGGGACCCCTTCCCAAAGTTTTGCAGGAATACTAGGTCCTCCAGGGAGAATCCCTGCGGTGCTTCTGCCTGGCTGGTTGGGTGCCATGACTCAGAGGCCCAATCCGGATGTAGATGGTCCAGGAGCATGGTCAGTCGGTGGCCCATCAGGAGTTTGGTGGGGCTGTTGCCCCCAACTGGGTTTGGCGTGGTATGTTGCACCAATAAAAAGTGGGCCAGCTGGTACTCCCACTTGGGTTGGGGCAGCTCTCTTGACATGCCTGGCACCTCTTTACCCATTCTTCGATCCCTGCATCTAGTTTGGGCCATCAGACATAGCTTAGAGCCAGTGCCTTCATCCAGACCACCCCAGGATGGGCCTCGTGGAAGGCGGTGAGGATGCGGCATCACAGGGCCTCGGGGACTACTACCCAGTCCCCCCAGAGCAGGCACCCCTTGTAAGCTGAGAGTTCAGTTTGGCAGGCCATGAAGGGGCTAAATTCAGGCCCTGCTGCTTCCATGGGCCAACCTTGTCTCACCCACCCTAGAACCTGGGAGATGATTGGGTCATGGGCCGAGCAGCGGGCCACGTCCGCTGCCTGCAGGGGTTGGTCAAGAAGGTCATCTTGGAGTAGAATATGGTGTGCTGGGGCTGGGTCAGGCTTTATGGTGGGTAAAGGTAGGTGGCTGAGTGCATCCGCATGGCCCATGGCCTTGCTGGGCCAGTGCTATAGCTAATAATTGTAGCCCACTAAAAAAATTGACTACCTGAGGATTCGTGAGGACAGGACTTGTGGGGTTTGCCTGTCTGTGGTGAAGAGCCCTAGGAGCAGTTTGTGGTCCATGACTAATCTTTACCCGTGCTACTATCACCAGTCCCTCCCGGGGCATAGTTTCTCTCAGCTGTGGACAATGTCCAGAAGTAATATGTGACCAGCAACTCCCACCTGTTGGGAAGTCGGTGTCCCAGTACTGCCCCCTCCCTGTTTGGTGAAGCATTGCAGGCCAAAACCACTGGTAAGGACTAATTAAAATGGGCGAGAGCAGAGTTAGAAATAAGGAGTGCTTTTATGGCCCTGAATGCTTCCACCTGCTGGGGACCCCAGACTCAGGGAGTGGTTTTGTCCAGTAAGTGATGAAGGGGCTCTGCCACAGCTGCCTTGTGGGGCAGGAATGCATGATAGAAGTTCAAAAGTCCCAAGAATGCCTGCAGTTCTGCCTTTGACTTGAGTGCCAGAGCCTCTACAATCGCCTTGATTTTATCCCACGCCGGGTGTCGGCATCAATGGTGAATCCCAAAAAGTCCACCCAATCCACCCCGAGGAGGCATTTCTCTCTCTTGACTTTCAACCTGGCCTCTTGGAAATGGAGGAGGACGATGTGCAGCAGGGCCTCAAACTCCGCCGGCATGGCCGTGGCTACCATTACATCATCAAAGAATGGCGTTACCCTGGGAATTCCTTTTAAGAGAGAGTCCATTAAGTTCTGGAATATCCCAGGAGCCATGCTCACCCCAAACTGTAGCCGGTTCACTTTAAATAGTAACCCTGTGGTTTACTATCATCTGGGCTTTGGCTGTTTCCTCATCGACTGGCAACTGTTGGTATGCCTGTGTGAGGTCGAGTTTCCCGAAAATTTTGGCCCCTGCTAAACTGAAGTGATATGGTCCTTATATCCCACACCAGTCAATATCCTGACTGCAACATTCTGTACCAAATGAAGTTTCTGAACACTTCTCAAAGGCAGCCCCATGTAGAGAGAATTGCTGTAATCTAATCTAATCTGGATGTAATCAGTGGCTTTAAATATTTCGTTTTCTGTTAAGTTTTTTATGGCAGAATTTGAGTCCCAGGAGAATTAGCAGCCTGCTCTTTGTCAAAAACTAGAAATCTAAAATTTTTAGTATGGGATTCAGGATACAACACAAAGTTACTCTAAAAACCAAGGTTAAAACTGACCTTCTTCCCCCCTTTTTAGGAGTTTATTTAAAACAGATTAAAGAACCATAAAGTGAAATAAGAGCTCACAGCTAAGTATTAAAGGTTTTTAAAGCAGTTAAATGTATCTTTGAAACTTTACCATTAGGATTAGGTAATGGTCCCTCTGACAAGTAAAAATGTTTCAACAGCACAATCTTCATACAGTCTGAGGAATAATAGACATCATCATGAGTATGTTGTTGTATAATGAGTGGGAAGAGACCTGTCAATTGTGTGTGTGTGTGTTTTAAACGTACTAAAAATACATAAGAATTGAAGAAATTCTTGAGAACTTCAAAACAAGAAAGCCAAAGTCAAAAGCAGTCTTTGGACTGAGGTCATAGAGATAGGAAGGTACAGCAAATTAAAGCTCAAGTCATAGTTGCAGAAAAATAGAGGCATGTCAATATGCTAAAAAGTTAATGAAAATATACCACATATTTCAGGATTCAGTCATTTTTCTTACTCCTAGTTGTCAGAAAAATATACCACTTCATGTGAGGCATGATATAAAATACATATAGATGGAATGCTTACATATCAAGGTGAGGCATTCCCATGTTGTCTTTCAGGACTCCAAGTATTAGATGTGATGAAGGATATGATAATGGGCCAATTAAGTGCTCCAAGGTCAAATTAAATTCAGGTGGGTAGCCATGTTGGTATGAAGTAATGGAACAAAGTTTGAGTCCAGAGTCACCTTTAAGACCAACAAAGTTTAATTCTGGGTGTAAGCTTCCATGTGCATGCACACTTCATCAGATACATTAAAGAAAATGTATCAGTGTATCTGATGAAATATGCATGAACACAAAAGCTTATACCCAGAATTAAACTTCGTTAGTCTTAAAGGCACTACTAGACTCAAACCAAGGTCAAATTAAATTCACCTTCACTGTGGTTGTCTCATATGCATCAAGATGATCTTTCTTATTTGTAGGATGGTACCTGCAGAAGGCCCTGTTCAGATGAGCAAACTGTCATGAAGGAGCATAGCAGGAGATAGCCAGTACCTTAACTTAAACCCAGTAACTGATGGGCAGACTACAGAATGGTAGTATAATGCATGCTCTTTCTAGCTCTCAATAATAAACAAGCTGAAGCATTCTGTAGCAACTGGACCCTCTATATTGATTCTCCATTAAGAGTACCTTACGATAGTCCAGTCTTGTTATTATGGCATGGATCCAGTTAGCCAAATTAGTAAAATCAAGGTAGAGGGCCATCTTCTGGGCTAAACAAAGTTGGAATAAGGTGTTATTTTGCAGCTGCATCAACTTGTTTCCCCAGTAGTAATGCTGGATTCAGTATAATCCCTAGGTTTTCAATCAGGTCATCAAGGGGCAGCTGAACCCCACTGAAGGTGTACAATGTACTTTGAGATGTCAGTTTTCCATACCGTAATCACCCTGTTTTGTTGGAGATCAGTTTCAGTTTATGCATTCAACCATTTAATCATAGCAGGCATTGGTTCAAAACCTCTTCAACATCACCAGGAGATGTGGATAGAGAGATATAGAGCTGGGAGTAGTCAGCATATTGATGACATGCAATTCCAAAACAATGATTTCTTCTAAAGGTTTTACATAGAGATTGAATACCATGGGGGATAGAACTACACCATGAGGAACCCCCACAGACAAATCCCATACAGATGACAATAGGTCTTCAGTGGCAACCCTTTGAGTCCAAATAGTAAGGAACTGTTTAAATCAGTCCATAGCATATCCCTGATACCTCCTTGTCCCTCTAAACATTGTAACAAAATAGCATGGTCCACTGTATAAAACACGGCAGATAAATCCAGCAGGAGCAACAAACAGGCATCCAGACAGAAATTGTAAACTAAGGCCACTAGCTCTAGTTCCATCCCACAACCTGGATTGAAAACAGACTAAAAAAGGCCCCAGAGAAGATGAGGTATCCAAGAAGACCTGGAGTTGGTTTTCCATTGCTTTCTCAGTCATCCTGCCCAGAAAGGGAAGATTAGAGACTGGGCAATATTTGACCACATCATTGTAGGCAGTGGACAGATAACCACCTATTTGAGTGACCAAAGAAAGTTATCTTAAGTCAGTGACTGATTTACAATGGATACTGATGAGCAAAGAAGCAATGCTTATATTATTTTAGGCTATTTCCAGCTTTAGGGCATAAGCAACTACCAAGAAAGAGGAAGTGGTCACAGTGGGTCAGAAAGTTCCTGGCCGAGCATGTGCCTGGCAGCAAGAATAAAATTTATGACTGATGAAAATACATTTGAGAAATGGAAAGTCCAAAGCTGTTTATAAAGAAGAACTATATGTCTGCTCTTATGTTTGCTTAAGCCAAACAATAGGGACCCGAAGCATATGTAGTATGCAAAAATATAAACTGCAAGGGTACACCATCAAAAGATTCACAACTTTCACAAGTAAACAGTAGACATCAGTCTATTGCAACACAATAACAATAAATTGAAAATACAATAGAATTGGTGGTCACAATTCAAAAACACTATTTGCAAATTCAAAATACAATTTGATGATAGGGGAAAATATACAACGGGAGACTCCTCTATATCCTTTGAATATAATAGTGTCCAAAAGACCTCAAAGTCTACAAAAAAGGCAGAGGATGTCTCAAAGCACAAACAAACTTGTAACAGCCAAAAATGTCCTTCCCAGGTATGCCAGATGTTTCAAAGCAATCTTCCTCAGCTGTACAGCTGAACATGGAACCTAATTTCCACAGTATTGTAGGCGGAGCTCATATCTCAAATGGAATCTGTGGTTCTCCTTCACTGGGTGTTGGCACACCAGACAACCTGCCCATTTGGCTAACAATACCAAGGGCTCATTAATGTAGTTCTTATATGATTTCAGCAACCTGGATGGCAAGGATCCAGAGCACAGATGATAGCTTTCACTGATCCCAAGATCCCTTCAATATCTGTCAATGGTGACAGGGTAAAAATGGTTCATAAACAGATCAGATGATGCATTACACATTTTTATGAGTTATGTTTGAGTCCAGTGGCACCTTAAAGACCAACAAAGTTTTTTTTCTGGGTATAAACTTTCATGTGCATGTACATTTCTCCAGATACATTGAAACACAAGTCCTGATGTTGCCAGGAAGGGTTAATTAGAGCTAAAATTGAATTAAGTCATTGGTAAAACCTGTGAATAGCAGCAGATTAGCATATGGCATAATAAAAGAGTTTACAAACAGGTGTAAGAACAGAATAGCATTAGCATGTGTAGGGAGATAAGAAATCAATGTCTCTGTTAAGCCCTGAGTGTTCCATTGTTTTGAGTGTTGTAATAACTTGTAATTTTGCAGTCTCCCATTCTAGTCTGTTTTTGAAATTCTTTTACAATAAGACAGCTACTTTGAGTGTTCTGGGAGGTTGAAGTAGGGTTGCCAGACCCACGGTTGAAGTGGGGTTTTTCCTGATTTTGGGGGCTTCAATCTGCTGCTGGCCAGCTGGCTGGTGGGGGAAGCCTCACTCTGAACAGCCCCCTCCCACGCTGATGTGGTCAGCAGAATGATGTCAGCCGGTAGTGACATCATCATGCCAGGCACACTGACTTGTTGATGCTCAAGAATTTTGGCCAAATTTGGCCATGTTGATGTGCCCAGCATGATGATGTCACTTCTGGGTGATGTCATTGCACTGTGCACGCTTTGCATGGGAGACCCCCTCTAAAAGCGAGGTAAGACCAGGCAATCCTAGGTTGAAGTGTTCTCCTACAGGTTTCTCAGTTTTGCGATTCTTGATGTCAGATTTGTGTCCATTTATCCTTTGGTGTACTTGCAACTTACAACCTCTACTGGATAATAACAGTTCTCTTTCACAAGTACTGCAGGGGGGGAACCTTTTCTTACCCACAAACAGCCCCACAATCTTAAATAACTCCTCACCCACAATAATACAACATCTGATTTGAACATGGACACTGGTTCCAGAGCTTGCAATAAACCCTCTTCACATTTTCTCCCAACCTGGTAGTCATTTAAATGGTAAACCCTTTAGTTGTATTATGCAACCTGAGAGAGGGCTTTTTTTGGTCATGGTGCTAAATTGATGGAATTATCTCTGCAGGGTTACTCCCCTTCTAGCACAGTCTTCTGCCAGCAGCTGAAGAGTTTTATCTGGTGATTCCTCAGTGATCCCTCCTTCCTGTTTCAGTTACTAGCCCCTTTAGTGGCTTTCTTTGGGCAGAAACATGGATATAAATGTGTTTGTGTATACAAACATTCATACACACACAAACACAAACAATCTTTCTTTCTCTCTCTGTCTCTGTCCACACAGACACACACCAAAATTTAAAAACATAACAAATTTCAAGATATACTTTGAATAAATAACTTATTCCAAAAATTCAATATTAGCTTCAGTTAACAAAAACATTTGTAGTTCTCTTTGTTCTTTAAATCTTATTAAATATTTGTGTTTCACCAGAAAATGCATTCCCCATCATCTGTTTAAATCCCCTTGAATTTGTTTATGGAATATTTATTTTCTTACATAAAACTATAATTGTCACATATCTTCTGTTAGTGTCAGTGGAACTCGAGCAACTTTCCCAATCAAATCTCAGCTGAGAGAAACCTATTTTTGTGTTTATGTAACTCTGGAAAACACTATGTATATCTTTTGCCACAAAAATCAATATAATTAATTATATTGACTTAAAAGCTACTCTTAATTCAACCAGCTAAAGCTATTTAAGTGTTCTGTGGCTTTTTGGGAGGCTACATATACACAAATCACAACTGCAGCCTGAAAATGACTGAACAAATATGAACATTGCAGTTAGTACCACTGTAAATTATGTTCAGGACTGAGATCATGTCTTCTTATCCTATCTTCCTTTTCCCAGTGGAACACTTTATGGGTAACACAGTATGTCTTCTGGGGAGTGAAAAAAGCAAAATGTGGTTTTAAGCACCTGCTGCCAATCGTTTGAAAAGGATGTAAGAAGTGTTCTTGGAAGAAACCCAAGTATTATCATCTGAAGTGGGAAGCATTGTAATAGAGTTCATTCAGAAGGAAACAGCAGATTGATTTAGTGAACAGAAGGGAAGAAATCACTGAGAATGGATACCCTCAGAAAATAATCTACCATGGGTGCACATTTCTTGTAATATGGCACTGAAAAGATTGTTCGTATGTCCACCTGTGCAGAACTGAATCTCTGGAAAAGCAGGGTTATGCCTGCTAGCTCTGTTATCCTGCCTCCATTCAATCAGCAGAGCCTGTGAAGAAAGTTTATGCATGTATAACTGATATACCCACTGAATGAAAAGGTGTTTAACCTGCCCCAACATACACACACAATCCTGCCCCGGATATTAATACAGCTACATGGAGCTGTTAATTGGATTTCCTGCATCTTGATCATGGATCTCTTTAATCCTGACCATGGGTCTTGTGAATCATTACTTTGGCCCTAACCCTCCCAACTTCAGACTTATAACCCCAGTTCACATCTTGACAGGGTTGCCAGGCAGCAGGAATCTGGGGGTGATGGGACATGCATGTCACTGTCAGAATGGCAGTGCAGGAATGTCGTTTAGAACTCATATTCAGCCGGTGCTCCACCAGCTGCACAGGCTCCAGACTGAATACCAGATCAGGTTCAAGGTCTTGGTGCTAACCTTTAAATCCCTAAATGGTCTGAGACCAGCATACCCCCCCCCAACAAGAGCACTACGCTCAAGTGACAAAAACCTTCTGGTGATCCCTGGCTCCAAGAGTGCCCAGCTGTCCTCAACCAGAGTCAAGGGTTTTTTCAGCCCTGGCTCCAACTTGGTGGAACACTCTTCTGGGTGAGATCCAGGCCCTGTGGGATCTAAAGCAGTTCTGCAGGGCCTGTGTTGTGCTCTACTCCACTCCTCCACTTGCACCTGCTGGATGACCTTGGGCAAGCCATAGCTCGGTACCAGCTGTTCTCTCAAAGACAGTTGTCTCAGAGCTCTCTCAGCCCCACCTACCTCACAAGGTGTCTGTTGTGGGGAGGGGAAGGGAAAGGAGTTTGTAAGCCATTCTGAGACTACAAGTGAAGGGCAGGGTATAAATCCAATCTCTTCTTCTTCTTCTTTTAATGGTGACCAGGCCATGCAGTTGGCCATTGAGTCTGGGGCAAGCACATGGCCAGGCGCAGACAGAACACAATAGACTGGCTGGATTGTGATTTAGACCTATCGGTCAGCCACGATACAAATAGGGACTAATGATCTGGAGAGACTTAATTGTAATCCTATCAGCTTGTTTGGGCGAGGCCAGGGGTGTGGTTTAGATACGCATATAAGCAGATCCCCGAGCCCAGCTCAGACATGTATTTCTGTCCCTCCAATAAACTATGAGCTGATTTCACTTGAACATGTCTCTGGACTGAGTACTTTACACTGGCAATAAAGGTGGGATCCCGCAAAGCGACACCAGTGCTGACTCCAGGGCAGCATCAAGCTCTGATCCAACAGCAACCAGCATCGCTAGGCTCCAGCACCTCCCCGCAACGCTGACTGCCCCAGAGGACATCGCTCACCACTCCTGAGAGGATGGCAGCTGCTCTGGGACAGCTCTCTGCATTCGACCCCGCTTGCCCTGAGCTTTGGGAAGCTTGGATGCAAACCCTGAAGTATATTTTCCTAGTCCAAGAGACAGATGATACTGAGAAGAAGAAGGCTTGGCTGATCAGCTCTTGTGGCATCTCCACAGTCTGCCTGGTCCAGAGCTTAATCGCTCCCAGGACACTGGACAACACCAGCTACAAGGAACTCATCATGGCGCTGACCACCTACTTCGCACCAAAACCATCTAAGATGGCGTTGTGGATGGACTTCTGCTCCCTCACACAGAAGACTGGTGAGTTAGCTGCCAACTACATGGCAGACCTCTGGCGGCTAGCCGTCAGTTGCAAATTCCCCTCAGTTGAGGACACGCTTTTAACCCAGTTTTTCTGGAGGGTTCACGAGCTGAAGCTCCAGCAGAAGCTTGTGGCTGGACATGCCGTGCACAACCACAGCTGTGTTTGAAAAGGCACAACAGGACCACCAGGGGTCCACCATGCACTGCCTGGCGACCCACGGCCCCGCCGCAACATCTGATGAGGAGGAGGATGTCCTGCAGCTCTGAAGGCCAGACCGGAGGGGACAACTGAAACCCACTGCCGCCTCACCGCAGGTCACCCTGAAAACCTCGGTATCCCCAAGGATGATGTGTGCCAGTTGCGGCGATCCCCATGACTGCTGGACCTACCGTTTTCATGACACAGCATGCCATTCCTGTGGCAAGACAGGCCACATCGCCTGGGTTTGCTGATCACGGGCCTCCTGATGCTCCCAAGCCGTGCACCTTGAGTCAGCCAATGTACACTCCACATCATCGACTCAAGTACTAAACTTGCCCCAAGACACTCCAAACAAAATCTTCATTCCCGTGGTCATAGAGGGGTCCCCCTGCTGGATGGAATTGGACATGGGGTCTGCATACTCCATTATTTCCATGGATACCCTTTAGAGACTCTGCCCATGGGGGGACACTGCAAAAGCCACTGGAACGCAAGCTCTGGGACTTTCAGAAGAACCCAGTAGCGATCAAGGGGGGGGGAGTTTCAGAGTCCAATTCAAGGACTTTTGTGGGCAATTGGACCTCTTAGTGGTCGAAGGAAAGCTGTCTAGCCTGCTGGGGCTATCATGGTTTGGGCCCCTAGGACTGGGAGTAACCGGTTTAAACCAACTCCGCAGTGCAGACTTTCAGTCAGTCTGCAATGATTTTCCAGCCATTTTTGACAGAAAACTCAGAGAATACAGAAGCCCACCAGTAATGCTGGAACTGGACCCAGCCATTTGGCCAATACAGATGCTGACAAGGCAACCTCCCCTGGCAGTCCAGCCCAAAATAGACAAAGAGCTCGACCAGCTAGTTGAGCAAGGGGTCCTGGAGTCCATCTCACAAGGCAAATGGGAGACTCCTGTAGTCTTCCCAATGAAGCCAAATGGGGACATACGCATTTGTGCAGGTTACAAATGTACCCTCAACCAGGCACTCCAGGACCATGTGTATCCAGTGCTGGTGGTGAGCCACATCCTCGTCTCCCTGGCAGGTGCAAGGATATTCAGAAAGCTGGATCTGGTGCAGGCCTACCAGCAGCTCCCAGTAGATGAGGCCACAGCAGAGGCTCAGACCATTGTCATGCACTGAGGAGCATTCAAGGTCTGGTGCCTCCAGTTCGGGGTCAGTGTTGCCCCAGGGATATTTTGGGAACTGATGGACACTTTGCTTAAAGGTATCCCCGGTGTCCAGCCATTTTTCAATGACGTTCTGATCACCGCACCAGATGTTGAGACCTTCAAGACATGGCTCCGCTCTGTCCTCCAAAGCTTCAGCAATGCGGGCCTCAAGGTCAAGAAAGAAAAGTGCTAGCTGGAGTTCCATCTGTCAAGTTCCTTGGCTTTGCTGTGGACACCCAGGGCATACACCCAACTGCCAACAAGATTTGTGTCATCACGGAGGCCCCCACACCAACTTCCAAATTGGAGCTACGGGCATTTTTAGGACTCTTAAACTGTTACCACACCTTCCTCCCCCACAAGGTGGCTGTAGCAAAGCCCCTCCATCCATTACTGGACAAGAATGCCCATTGGTCCTGGGGTCCTCACCACACAGCGGCATTCCGGGCCGTCAAGGAGCTGCTGACTTCCAATGCCCACTTTGATGAATCCCTCCCAGTGATCCTCACCTGTGATGCTTCACCCTATGGCATGGGGGCCATCCTGGGACACCACCTGGCAGACAGGAGAGAGGTGCCCATCACCTATTATTCCTGCACCTTGTCGGCAGCTGAGCGCAACTACACACAAATAGACAAGGAAGCCCTGGAAGTCATAGCAGGTATAAATAAATTCCATAATTACCTGTATGGTCGGCTCTTCATGGTGGCGACTGACCACAAGCTACTCCTGGGGCTCCTGGCAGGGAGGGCAGGGTATAAAATAAATAAATAAATAGATAAATAAAATAACATGTTGGAAGCCCCTACAGTGTCTCATTTTGTTGATTGATGTCACTTTTCTGAGGAGCTGCATTTCTTAGTTATCTTTAAGTATAGATCTCACCCGTATAATAACAGTGGTATCACCAGGTTTTTATTGCAACAAAAAACTTTTTGGGTCCCCAAATTACAAACTATCACACCACTGGGTTTAAATCAGTCCTTAGATTTGTCACCTTTTATTTGAATCATTTTTTTTTGCATATAACGTGTTTTTCAAGTGCCTTGTCCCTCTAAAATGTACTTGAATGTACCTGCATCTAATTTGTAATTAACTGGCCACCAATATGATCCTTACCCTAACAGAAGCTTTATTAAGTTTATTATTTTAGTACCCAACCAAGAATCTTCCCAGCATTTGAAATCAACACAGGCTCATGCCATGAATCTCTATTATTTGGATTGGCAATTCCAACATTACTCAATGGGTAAGACTTCCAATGTTTATATCGAAACTGGGTATCATTCAGTTTCCTTTTCTATTAGATTACACTATGCTACCATTTCCCTTTTGTATTCCAGACTGATTTTCTTCTAAGAATATAACGTTATTTTACTGTACTCTGGGAGGTTACAAATAAGATTTACTTTGGGTGTCTCTTCCATTCTAAATATTGTAGATGCATTCAGTCATTTGAATCCTACTATTATGTCAAGTTGTTGAAATTCTACTACTGTTTATTTCAGATTCTCTGCAACAGACATCAGATATGTGCATATATGACCTGATGAAGAGTTATGGTCAAAACGGGCTGAAATCTGGCTGTTCATATCGTGCTGCATTTTTGCGCTTTATTTGCGCTTTATTTCCATGTTATAATTTTTTTGCACTGTTATTGTCAAGTTGTGATTTTTGAGACTTTGAATTCATTATAGTTCTTCTATGGTTTCTCTGCATTATATTCCTTTTGTGTATTGAACTGTATTTCTTTGATGTGCATATGTGGTTGCATTGTTATGAACTTTGTATGTATTTTCTCATCTTAGGCTGCAATATTAGCACACATCATGTATATATATTATCTTAACATTTACAAACAATATAACAACCTTGTTTGTTCTCGATCATATTTGCAACTTTATTATTAATGTTTTGTCAATTACTACAGGAGCATTTTAGTCAGCATGATTTCATGATGTTCTTTATTCAGTTGTATCCTACACACTATGGTCCATTTTTTGGTGTTTGTTCAAATAGTGGGAAACTTGGCAACCCTACATTTTGATCAGCTGCACTCTTGACTTGGTATCAAAATTTGCAGCATAGCAAGGAGCAGAATTGTAAATGCTAGCCAACTAGTAGGGAAAAGACCAATGGGTGGGGGGTGGGGGGTGGAACCCTTCATTCCTTAAAGGCATTTGACTGAATAGATACAGATTATCCACATGCACAGCAGGGCAGCTCTTTTTCAGTTCTACAGATAAACAAATTTTCTGCCCATTCACTCAGACTTGAAATGTAATGCAAAGGAGAAAAGTGTTGGAATATGCATGCTGTGTAATCTAACAAATTATTCTTATACAAAACTGCTCTTTCTATGTGCAGGGATGTTTATATTCATCAGAAAACATTCTTGCAGCTACAAATTGCCTCATGTCATTTTAAAGACTAGGAACTGTATTGAAATAAGCTTTTGTGATCCAGGACCCAATTCATTAGATGCATGAAGTTAGCAGATATGTAGAAATAAGATATAAACAGAAGAGGGATTTATTACAAAGAGAGGGCAGCAGTCCAGTTTCTATGACAAGGTGTGTTACATTACAGTACAGAGCACAGAGGCGAACATAGTCAAAACAGTAAACAGTACATTCCTAGTGGCTGTGTGCCGCTCCCAACTGGCAAAGTAGGGTGAATCATGATCCTAGCAATCACTTTTATGATTGGTTTCTAGTGTTAGAAATGGCCTTTAAGAGGGGGAATAAGAGAGAAGGATAGTCTGAGAAAGTTGTTGTTTTTAGTGATGCATTTAGAGCTCTGCCCTCTGACCATGGTCCAATATTCAAAGCAGAAAATATGATGAGATTTGCAGGGCCATACACATGACTTTGCAGATTTGGGCTAAATCTAGTTCAGCTCAGCCACAAACATTAGATATGAAATTCAAAGTGCAGAAGATACCTTGACTGTTTGCTTGTTCTTTACCAGGCTAGTAGTTAGCAGGCTGACATGGGGACTTTGTTATTGTGCTTTGCTTCTAAACTGAACATTGAGATAGTTTTTTTCTTTTAAAGAAAGCAATAATTAACCTTGTTAGGTCCTATGACTGCAGGACAAAATTCCCTGAAGCCAAATGTGCCTGCTGGGCATCCTGTTTTCCTGTTATGGCAGGAGACCTCCCCCTGGAAACCCTGTCTTCTGGCCACTGCTCAGTGCAGCAGCAGAAGGAAAATACCACCCCCACCATATTTTGGAAAAACCCATAAGTCATGTCAGTCCCCTCTACCACAGAGTATTTGGCAATCCCTAGAAAGGCATGACATAATTCCTGAGATTTCTCTAGAAGTGGTCACAAACCACCCCCCACAGTGCCCTCCATGTCCCCACACCCTGGGCTTCCACCAATTGCTGGGCTATGCCTAGGAACATGATGGCAGGCTGATCTGGCAGACGTATTTCCACAAGGACATAGATATATAGATAGTTGAGGATTTATACAAAATTAAGAATGGTTAATATTGATGAAAATGAAATATATCAATTCTCACAAGCATAGAACCCTCAAAGTTACTTAGCAGGAAGCAGAAAAAGAGCTTTAGTGTTTCTTGTTTGCTCAGGGTTTTCCATACACAGCTCAAAGATATGACTAGAAAGTTTGAAATCTGAGCTACCACATATGGACAGTATTTGCATGTGGACAAAAGCTTTAAATCATAATTAGAAAACCACAGAAACAAACCCTATGATGTAAATTACATTTAGTAAGAATTATATTACTTTCAAAACTTTACAAGATTGCAATTTGTCCCACATTCTCAACTTTACAATATTACAAAAAAAAGTCCAACATTTTCAATGAGCACCCGGTTATAAACTCATTTCAAGAGCAGTCTTCCTCAGGAGTCATTCTATATTGTAAGGAGGTGTCAGCTTCTTAATCCACTTCAAAATTATAATAGAAGCAAACTTCTTTATTTCCTTCAAAATATCTTGGAAAAAACCATGGTAAATGAAAAGCAACATGAAGCTGAATGGAATATAATTATTTTGAACTTATAATTATTTAATATATAACTTACCTCTGGTTCCATTATGAATGTTTATATTGGAAGCTAGCCAATACTCTCTGGGTGCATAAAGCCTCCTCATTGTTCCTGACTGATGCTCTCCATGAACACTATCCATTATTGTAGTAGCAGACCAATCCCATTATTCTCCCCAGCTAGAAGCCTTAAATTTTCAAATGGCTAGCAAATGCTCTCTACACTAAACTGAATCCAGACTCTATAAAAACTGTTTTAGTTAATTCCATACAGCTGCATGTTGAACATCTCTTTCTTAAAGTTACATGACATTTAACATGATTACTACAGGCAGTAAACTCTTTGTAATATTTTTACTATTAAATTTCTTGTAATCAATGTAATAATTTAATATAGTAATACATTTTAAGTTCATAATGTATCAATTTAGTCTACATTCCCAGGAGAATCATAACAAACCAAAAAGGGGTCACAGGTATCAAACAAGGTAACTAGCCGAGTAGAATAATAAACAAGGTATCTAGCGAGAGGGAGGTAAGGGATACTTCTGTCTGCCTGTCTGTATTAGCCACAAGGTATAGATAGGAACTCAGGGGCAAGTGATGCTCTGTATTCTTGGTGTTTGGGGGGGGGGGGGACAACAGTGGCAGGGCTTCCAGTGTCCTGGCCCCACTGGTGGACCTCCTGATGGCACCTGGTATTTTTGGCCATTGTCTGACAGAAGTTGGATGGATGGGACATTGGCCTGATACAACATTGGCTTCTCCTATGTTCTTTTTCCTTTGGTACACAATTCCTTCAGCTCTCACACACAATGCACACAAAGCATGGTCCATCAATGTCAGCAGTCTACTTTGACCGGCACTGGTTCTCCAGGGTTTTAGGTAGAGGATTTTGGCAGAGCCTTCAGTTCTTATACCTTTCTGTTGTGTATTTTGTATAGTGTGAAGGAATGTTGTCTGGTGATCTTTTTCTTTTTCTTTTCATTATACTGCATATAGTCTCATTTGGTCAGAATTAAGCACATTGAATCCTATTGATTTCAGTGGAACATTTCAGTGTGTACTTATCTTTCCTTCTGAAATCAGTGAAAAGGGTTTCACTTTTGACAGGACTCTGTTATGCCATGCTTAAACTGTTTTTGCCACCTTACCAGGTCATTCATTTGCATTGTTCTCCAGTTCTGTAAATTGATTCTAGTCTGAATGTATTGTTTATTGGAGGCCCTCGCTGTCAGACTGATATGCTTTTCGTTGTTTGTATTCTGCCCTGGGTCTTAGTGAGGAAGGAAGGCTATAAATAAGGCTGATAGTAATAATAATAATGATATGTATTGGATGGCCTCTGCCTGTGTGTTGTATATGACTTCTTAAATCAGTTGTGTTGGCTATGTATAAAGTATTCTATTGGCATCAATAGAATTAAAGCACAATGCAGTGTTCCCTCTAAGCTGAGTTAGTGTGAGCTAGCTCAGTTTTTTAGCCTCTGGCTCGCACATTTTTGTCTTAGCTTAGGAATGATGGCTCCAGAGCAAACTAATTTATGCAGCAGCCAAATCACTTATTCACAACTTTAATGCCAGTTGCTCACAAAGTAGAACTTTTGCTCACAAGCCTTCACAGCTTAGAGGGAGCATTGGATGGCAGTATTTTCAAATCAGCACTGCATTTTTTGTGGTGCTGTGTTTTTTTATGGCCTGTTTTGAAGTTATGAATTATGCTTGGTATGCTGCTTTAAACCAATTCTTCTTCTTCTTCTTTTGGCCTGGATTGTTTTCTGCTTAAACCTGAATGGCTTTTTTAAAAAAAGAAAGAAAACCAGTGTGTTTGGTCTAATTATTGAATGTAACCATGGTTTATGATTCTTATGATTTAAGTACTCAGATACAAACTGATCTGCAGTTGCTATGTTCCTGAAATTATTTACATCTCCCCCTGCCACCCCCACATAGTTTGTGGTAGTGGCTACTGGTGAGTAAACTGGGAGCCAGGATGTTAGTAACAGCAAACTGGCATTCTTCATTTGCTTTTCCAGTGTTCATATTTTTTGATCTTGTGGTGTACGGTCGGTTAGAATATCCCAAGAAGGCTCAGAGAGAAATACTTTCAGAAGGTAAGTTGTATTTTTGGACAAGTATATCGTTTTTGGAGAATTTATTTCCTTTTTACTTTTCCTGTTTGATGCAGCTCTTGGGGATATAGCATGTAGCAGAGCAGTTCCAAAGTTGATCTTGTTCTCTTTCATGATGGTGAGATTTTGGATGACTTTGATTAGTCTAATGCTTTTATGCAGGGGTCATTTCGAGCAGGAGCTCGGGGGAGCGCAGCTCCGGGAGTTGGTGCCAGGCCCACCCCCCACGGGGGAATGCCTGCTTGTGTCATGGCTGCAGCAAAATGACCCCGTCCCCTGGAAAGGTCCCTGTTCCTCCAACCAGTCTTCTGAAGGCTTCAGCCACCACTGAAGCTATCCTCCCAGAATAGTGGTATTTCTGAGGCCTGGATTAGTAGCTGTCCTCTCTCTGCCAGCTCTTTCTTTCTCTCTTTCTCTCTCTCTCTTCTTTTTTTCTTACCTTCTAACATACTTCTAGTGATGTCAGGTGGTGTAGCATATACAAATAAGTTATGCTAATGAGTTATGCTAATGAGCTCCTGCACCTCTTTTTCTACAAAATGACCCCTGCTTTTATGGAACATCCTGTCGCTCAGGCATAGGCTTGCATATTTAAAAATAAACTACCACACTAGAACCCTTATGGTCTACTGACACATTAAATTTTCAGAGCAAGAACACCTTCTCAGGGTCTTGTATCAGCCGAAGTGTAACTAACTTCTGTTAAGAGAACTTGCAAAATCAGTCTTGTTTAAAATCATAAGAAGTGCCCAATGTGGTCATATCAGAGTCCACATACCATTACATCATATAACACCTACGTAGAAGGAAGCTGAACCTGAAAGTTAGAGTCGCCTCAGGCTTCCAAGTAAATTCATTTCGGAGAAATGATTTTAAGGAGGTAGTTGCTGGTATGATGCTTAGCTAGGGATGTCAGCCTCCAATTAGGACCTGGGGATCTCCAGGGATTACAGCTCATCCCCAGACTACAGAAGTCAGTTCCACTGGAGAAAATTAATGCTTTGGAAGGTGAACACTATGGTGTTGTACTCCACTGAGGTCCCTGTCCTCCCTAGACTTCAACCCCAAGTCTCCTGGCTGGGAAGCCTAATCCCCCCACAACCGCCTCTGGCAGAGAATGCCTGGCAACCCCAAGGCTATTCCATTACATGATGGTAACTAGAATTCCTGGTTAGGGTTTTGGGTAGGGGTGATATATGCAAACCTTTAGTTATGTACTCCTTCCCTCCCAGTTGGTAGACATAGGCAGCAATCACACACACTAAATAATCCACTTTGAATCCACTTACATGCAATTTCCAACTGGATTTTAATGTGTGAACTGGCAAAATCCAGTTGGAAAGTGCATTGAAAGTGGATTCAAAGTGGATTATGTAGTGTGTGTGACTGCAGCCATAGAGGAGGACTTCTTGGCCTCATGGCTAAGATCAAACATAGTACCTCCTCTAGTGTGATTATCTTAAACTTCCAAATAGCCGAGTTCCTGAAGCATAAAGAGTTGCAAATTCTTTTCTGTGGCAAAGGGAATGCGACTGACATACTTGACTACAGAGTTACCTGAGCTCTGATAGAGCTACTGAGGCTTGCAATTGGTGTGTGACCCAAGAAACATACATTTTTGTTGCAACGTGAGGCAGTAAGATTGAATGATGTATACTCTTTTGTGGGTAAGTCATTTAGCTATACCATGTAAGATTCTTGTATCTTAGTATTGTTAAATTTTAAGCAATTGAATGAATTGTATGTCTTGTATTTTAGGTGTTAAATGGTTGAAGGCGGGCCATTTTTGCTCCGTGCCTGATATAGAATACCTTCTACATTTTGGTATTGTAAACATTTTAGCATTTGGAAACAGAGGTTTGAATGTCTACTGGGCTGGATTCTCTAGTCTTAATGTATTTTTTAAATTTATATATATATGTGTGTGTGTGTATAAAGGTTCTACGCTAATGGTTCAGATGAAGATCTTTTGATTCAAAATGGGACACCATTCCAGAGATTCTCGTCTACCAACACAACAACTTACCAACACAGCAACAGACCAACAAATTGTTGTCGTTCTTTATTGTAATAAGTTTCCTTTCTTTATAAAGATTGTTGGCAGCATATACACGGCTTCATTTTTGTTGTTCCAGTCTTCATCCTTTAGCTGTGTTCCTCTTAGGTTATTCTTCACTTGTTAGACATGTGCTGTTTGCTTTTTTTCCCCCTTCTGATTGTTAAATGTTTAAATTAAATTTTTTTATGTTTCTTAAAGCTTCTTGTTATTTTTGCAGTGGAAGGAGGCCTAAAAGACTAGAGGTACTGTAAAATAGGGGAAAGGTGGGGGTGGGAATTGATATATGACATTGAATTTAATTTTTAATTTTTGAAAGAAGGTTACTTCAGAGGGAGAGGCAGGTTTGGGGGAGTGCCTGGAAAGTGACATCACAGGAGGAGGTGGGGTTTTGGTGCAGTGTACTGGAAATGACATCATCGGAAGGGGAAGTGACATCACTTGCCATTTGACCTGGAAGTGACATCACAGGAAGTGACATCACAAAAGTCTCCTGGCTCCACCCCCAAAGTCCTCAGATATTTCTGGAGTTGGACTTGGCAACCCTAATCATAATCACAATTCTGTCTGTGCACTTCCCCTGGTAAACAGGAATTTCATCCAGGCACTGACCAGACCTGCTTAGTTTCAACAAAATATCATGTGCCCTCCAACCATAACCTGTCAGAAACAAACTTTGCATTTAGTTGTAACTTGTATTCATCTATAAGGCCTAAATATATATTGCCTTTATCAAGCAGGTTTCCTTACTGTTCTCATGACTTCTGTTAAATCTTTTGGCTAGCAATGATGGGCGAGCTACTTTGTTGGTGCTAAAGTTTATATTTTGTGCCCTGAGAAGTAGACAGACATATGTAAAAATATCTCTGGGGTTAAGTACTTTTAAAATTAGTTTTGCCAAGGTACTTTGTGGTGAATAGGTGCTTTAATTTTAAAACAGAAGCAGGAACATAACCTGTAACAATGACTTCTTTAGTATTCAGAGTCAAGCCTGGAGAAGTTCTAAAGACACTCTTCAGTAAACTACTAGTTTTACTTTTCAGAGTGTGGGTGGACAGGGAGAAGTATTGCCCCCAAATGTCTCCTGAAAATTGCAGTTCTCTGTTTGTGCAGTTGTATTCTGATCATTGAAATAACCAAATTCAAGTGATCTCAATATCATCCTGTCAAGATGAAATGACACTACTGGTATAAAAACATACATTGCTTAAGGCAGCATTAATTGTACATTATTCATGAGGTGTAGTGATTGTACCATAGATTTCAGAAAGGCACCTTTCCTGAAAATATTTTCATTTGTACATGCAGTTTCTTTGGCGCATGCAAATAGCTCAGTTTACCTTCATTTTCCCTGCAACAATTTGTGACAAATTTACTGCAGCTACTTGCCAGTAAATTTTTTTCAGGTTTAGGTAATAGGAGATGAGGAGGCTCTTAGTACATCTATTAATTTCCTGCAGCCTTTTCCCCCTTTGCTGTATTTTATTTGACACATTGTATTATTTATTACTGGCATCCTATTGATATTTACTTTAATCATGTTTATTTCTCTATATTAGTTTCTGTAGGAAAGAGCCAAGAGTGGCCATGCCTTGGGCAACTTTAGCAATATTTGGAGAGAATATATTATCTGTTTTCCTCTGCTGTTACTGCCCTGGCTTATACCAGTGGGTGAAAAGCTGGAATTATGACACACAACAGTCTCTTTAGAAATCTTAGCAGGAATGTTTTGTTCATATTAGCAGTATGGATCCATTGTGACTACTTGACATGGACTGTATTATTTAGTTGTGACTGGGTACATCATATTATTCAAGTTCCTGCTTAGAACAAGGAAGATAAATGTAATTTATTGCTCACTATCAAAAGATTGTCATAATTCCTAGCCAGAGATGTTTTGGAATGCCATTTTGGGGAATCACAGTGACCTTAAGATTTTGTTATTTGCTGCGATATTTCCAGAACACGCCTTTTCTGTGTGAAATACATACCTTGTGAAGGTAGATAGATGTTGCCAAAGATTGTGGCTTGGAGTATGAGCTTCAGCAGCTTGAAATACCCATGTTCAGAGCAAGCTCACAGATTCCAAATTCTTCTCCGGCTTAGATGGGAAATGCTAGCCCCTCCTGTTTGCTCTACTGATAGGGAATGAGTGGTGTACTGCCTCCATCAAGGGGAGGGAAAATTCTCCATATGTCCTCTTCTCCTGCTCCTCAATGCCTGGGATGCATGTCTATGGAACACAGAGCATTCTGGGAAAATAAAGGCATATGCCTGCCTTCAATCATTTATATCCTCTGAAGTGAACAAATAATTTTTTTCCCAAATATTAGAACTAAAATAATGTTCCTAAAATATTTTATTAAAGCCTTTCAGTGTTTGTGAGACACTTCTTGGTCATGCCTACTTCCTGGAAATATCACCATCTTTTTCTACGTTTGTCTTTATAACACACTCCTGAAAGGTTGACATCATTCAAATGAACAACAGCCTGTCCTATAAATTCATTCAAATGCAACAGCCTGGCCTATAAATGGCAAGAACAGATAGCAAATACAGTTTTCACAGAGTTTCCGTTAGTAGATTGTAAGCGGAATTGCATGATTGTTACGTGTGAAGGGCCACACTTACGTGTCAAGGAGACAATTCACACGGAGGTTCAATCAGAATATAGCCTTTATTATCGTAGTTTGCAAAGCACGGAGAACGAAGGGGGAGGCAGTCTCCACCAACGCTCTGAATACTCAAGCTGTGCAGCAGCCTATATACCCTCTCTGGCTGGAACTGTCAATTGACCTTTCCCCTCACAATCTAACTATGGAATGTGTTGTTCCCTTTTCCTATCTTTATCCTATCTTACAATAACTATAAAACAAAATATATGTGCCCAGCTCCATCCCCTGGACATTTGATTTTACTTTGATCGTAGTCATCTACCCTTGTCGGTTATACATTATCTACCTCCTACCTACTGATTAAAATAAACATTTCATTCCTTGATTCCTTATCTTAGTTACCTTTTCAATTATTCCTTTAAGTTCTGTTAGTTCTGGTATTTAATATGCCTCCACATATTTTTCCCTCAGGGTTCTGAACTTTCCTTCCCCTTTCAGTCCCCCCTGTCTTTTTATTAACTTCAGACCCCTGATCTGGGATAATGATTGTTTCGCACCTTACATGTTTTTCTTCTTGAAGGAGATACATTGCAGTTGGTATCTGCTTTTGGTGTTGTCTTCGTTTTACAGTTGCTTTTATACATTCAATACATAGAGGAAGCATATGCATGCAGCAGCACACCATTATCCCAATAAACGCAATCAGTATCCCTGCTATAAAAAGTTTTTGTAACCATCCCCATGGAATCCAATTTGTTAACCACCCAAAAAAATCATCACCTTGGATATTGTTTTGTATAATCTTGTTCATTCCTTCTAGTTGGTATTCAATGGTCCTGTTTAAATTATGGAATTCTACATGGCACCTATCCCCGACTACTATGCAATAGGTAGTATGGGCCTTTGCTAGCAAATAATCTATTGCCAATCGATGTTGGGCCTGTATTTGACTTAATTCCTCAATCTCATTTTGTAATTCTCGTATAATTTTTCCTGTAGCATTAATAGTCTTTTCCAGCCTACAGGTCAAGCCTAAGATGCTAGCCCGATTTTCTTGGGCAATTATTCCAGGATATGAACCCAACGTTAGGATTCCCGTAAAGAGACCTCCCAGTACCCTAGATGTTTCACTATTTGATAAGGCTGATCCAACAATAACTTCATCTTTACATCCTGGACCTACAGGTTGTCGGCTTGACTCCCTTTTAACCTTGCCATTCTTCCTGAGGACCTGTACTGGGAAAGTCAGATATCCTATCCCTACACATGCCCCTGATCTAAATCCTGGATGAAAATTAGAGGCCCATTTATCCCAAAAGAACCAAAGATTAGGATCTCGCAGTGTCATGTGTCCACAAATTCCCCCAACATCTGCATAGTCCGCTGATAAGAGGGGGATATCCGGATAAATGTCAGCTAGTGTAGTATTTCTTACTCTCAAGGTTCTTATATTGCTGTTATGTGGGCTTCCTGTAGTTGATAACCAAAAATATTCCTTACAATGTGTATAATTCTGCAAGGCTTTAAACCTTGCAACTGAACCATTATACCCTTTAACAAAATGATTCCATTGCCCTCCATGGGTACAGCAATAACAGGTACCTTCAACTCCTCTGGTACGTTTAAACCAGCGGATTTTAGTCTTAGAAAGATTATCGGGTACTTTAGAGAATAAAAATTCTGTCTTGGGAGCTTTACTTATACTTTGCAAAGAACTAATGACCAATGTAGTGTCCTTAATGAGGCCTGGAATAAAACTGGTTGTAGCCACCGCTGTGGGATGTTCATAAGCCAAAATAACATCATTTCCGTGTTGTTGAAACATGTAATAGGCGTGTCTTAACCAAGCATTACTGCTTTCCCTTAAGGTTTGCCCCTGATTAACATTAAACATGCTCAACCCCCAAAATAACAAACAAAGTCCTCCCATTTCTACTTATTTTACCACCCGAAACCCTCTGTCTCGTCTTCACTACTAGCCCCTATGTCTGCTGAAGCAGCTGAATCGTCCGGCAGTGATTGTTTACACCGTTGGCAATAAACTGAATGCCACGGACCCCCTGTGATAACCTCACTTGCTGTCCACCTGTGTTCACCGGGGTCACCTAAAACTGCCTGCCCACAATGGTTATGTTCATGTTTCCAGTATCTCCACTTGTCCTCTTTTTGGTGAAAACAATACCTGATCTTTTCCTGATGGTGTCTTGTGATTTCTTTATGCTGAAAGGTTACTATTCCTGCCTTTCTTGATTGTTCATAGTAAATCCTAATAGTGTAGTGTGGGCAAGAATCAATATCTTCCAAAACAGGAAAATAAAATAGGGATCGAAAGTGACACAACACTGTACGTGCCCTGTGATCTGTACTCCACCATATACTATCGGGTTTAGTTAAATCCCACTGGGGGCATTGACATAACACGCCTCCCCACACTGATGCATCCCAGGGATTCCCGTTTAATGGAAATGGGGCTTGTAGACCTTGTGGAGTAGTCAGCCACACCCTCCAGGTATATAGGGAGGTTCTCCCGAAATATGCTAGTATCCTAGCTGAATGTCCCTCACCCCGTATTACAGTACCCCCTATTAAATCAGTGATTGGGGGGAAAAGGTGGGCGGTACCTGAATATCCCTCTACTGTGATTTTTCCACAATAACAAGGGTGGCCATACCACAGCAAAGAGAATTCACACACCCAATCATCAAACCATCGAATTCTTATATGTTCAAGTCTCTGGGCTTCCATCCAGGTAGGATCGTCAGGCAAGTCGATGGCCCAGTCCATGCGGATTTACGGGTTTCCTGATACGCAACTTTAATGGAGCCCCCGGAACCGGCACAGCTTCCCAGTTCTGAGGCTCTTGACCAGCCTTTAATCGGGTATGATGAGTCCAACCCTTTTCAGAGGTCCGAACAGCAGTTTCAGTAGTGAGTAAGACCTGAAAGGGGCCGTCCCAGGTGGCTCCAAGCGTCTCAGGGTTCCACTGCTTCACCAGGACCCAATCTCCAGGTTTGAAAGGGTGCACAGGAGATTCCAATGGAGGTGTTAGATGTAGTAGGCCTTGTTTTCTGTAGGAAGACAAGAGAGAGGCCAGTGCCTGTACATATTTTCGCACAAACTGATCTTTTAGTAGGTGCATATTATCCACAGCTGTATCTGGAATCATTTGCCACAAGGATACTCCATACAATAATTCAAATGGAGTCAATTTCAAACCCTGTCTAGGCTTGCTTCGAATAGCAAAAAGCGCCAATGGGAGAACTTTTGGCCAGGGCAAATGTGTTTCTAAAACTAATTTCTTAATTGCCTTTTTCAAGGTCTGATTCATTCTTTCAGTCTGCCCAGCACTCTGGGGGTGCCATGGGGTATGTAATTGCAGGGTAATTCCCAAGGTATTAAGAACATGTGTGACAACTTTCCCCACAAAACTCGGCCCGCGATCCGAATCGAAGGTCTCAATTAACCCGACCTCGGGTATGACCTTTTCTAAAATAACTCGTGCCACCACGGAGGCACTAGTTGATATTGTGGGAAAAGCCATAACCCACCCAGTAAGCTGGTCAGTCAGTACTAAAACATACTTAAGTCTTCCTACTTTGGGGAGTTCTATGAAATCCATCTGCACATGTTGGAACGGTCGAATAGGTAAAGGTCGCCCTCCTTTCTGCCCCTGTCCTTGATTACCCTTATTTACTTTTGCACATACTTCACACCCCTGCACGATTTGCTTTGCTGCAGTCCATCCCTTTAAAGTTACATACTGTTTCTGAAAAGTATCCAGTAAGCCCTCCACCCCCCAATGGCCTCCTTCATGTATCCTCCGCATGACCCATCGAGCTAAGGACAATGGAAGCCACAACCTCCCATCTGGTAAAACCCACCCCTTTTTCCCGAATTTTGCTCCGGTCTCCCGGGCAGCTTCCTCATCTTCGGGTGTATATTTTAACTCTCTCCCATCATTGATTGTTGGAACAGTGGGTAAAAGTGGGGTCATTCTAACTGGATTACATATGGCTACAGCCTTAGCGGCCTCATCTGCCTTTCGATTCCCTTTAACTTCATACGAATCCCCTTTCAAATGTGCGCGAACATGTACCACAGACACTTGGGGTGGCACAAGTAATGCCTGTAATACCTCTTTTACCAAGTGTTCATGTACTAATTCTTTGCCTCGAGTAGAAATAAGCCCACGCTCGTTCCAAATCTTCCCAAAGGTATGGACTACCCCATAGGCATATTTTGAATCGGTATAGATGGTTACCGACCCCTTATTCCCTAGCTCTAATGCTCGTTTAAGGGCATATAGCTCCGCTGTTTGAGCTGACCATGCCTGGGGAAGTCCATCTTGTTCTACCACAGTCCCCTCATCCCCATCCACAATAGCATACCCCACAATTTTCTGCCCATGTTTTACCCGTGCGCTCCCATCAATGAAATAATGTTTCCCTCCCTCCAGAGGTTTGTCTTCCAAATCCTCCCGAACCTTAGTTTGTAAGGAAACGAGTTCTATACAATTATGTTTCCCAGCACAAGCCGACCACCCAATCAATGCCAAAAGTGGGGAAGGGATGGGATCCACTTCCAGAGACAGTTTTTGGTGCTCTAACAAAAGAGCTTCCATCATGGTAAGGCGTGAGTCTGAAATGTAGGGTCGCGCCGCTTGTGTTAATAGTGCTCGAATATTGTGTATGGAATGGAGCACTATGTGTCCCATCCAAAACAATTTGCGGGCTGCTTTAAGTGCCCGTACTGCAGCTGCGCAATGCTGTAAACACAATGGCCACCCTTGCTCCACTGGATCAATAAGGGCGGAAAAGTACCCGACGGGACACTGCTTTCCCTGGCGCTTCTGATACATCACCGCTCGCATATAGGGTCCTCCATGCAAATCTACAGCCAAATGCAATGGCTCCTTATAATTTGGTAAATGAAGTGCCGGTGCCTGTGTTAAAACCAATTTCAGGGCATTGAGAGCAGTGTCCTCGCGGGCACCCCAGGGTAAAGGTTCTGCTACCATATCCTTAAGAAGTTCATACAAGGGAGCAGATAATTCGGAAAACCCCACAATCCATGTTCGACAATAATTGAACCCTCCCAAAATACCTCGCAATTGTTTCTTTGTATGGGGTGGCTGAAGAGACATCAGCCCCTCAATACGGTCTCCTGCCAAACATTTTGTCCCTGCTGTAAACACAATACCCAAATACCGCACCTCCCGTTCTACGAATTGAACCTTGTCTCTGCTTACCTGTAAACCTTGCTTCCCCAAATAATTCAACAAAGCCAATGAAACTGTGCGAACGGCTCCCTCCTCTGCCCCTGCAACCAACAAGTCATCCACATAAAAGTGAATGTGCACGCTCTCCTCCTCTGGGTTGTGAAAATTTTCCATAACTTCCCTCAAACTTTCAGCAAAAAGGGAAGGGCTATCTACAAAACCCTGTGGGAGAACGGTCCATTGCCATCGCCCTGGATGTCCCGTACGTGGGTGGGGCCACTGAAAGGCAAAAAATGGCCTGCTATTGGGATCTAATGGTGCAGAAAAGAATGCATTCTTTAAATCAATTACACTAAACCACTGGGCGAGGGGGGAGACGGTGTTAACTATCTCCAGGGGATTGTGCACGAGCGGAGTCCTACTTTCAGTAATTTGATTAATGCGCCTAAGATCTTGTACCATCCTGAAGGTCCCATTTGGCTTCTTTACCGGTAAGATTGGGGTATTATATTCTGAGGTTGATGCCTCAATAATACCTTGTTCTAGTAATTCTAACATTACAGGTTTTAAACCTTGAATTTGATCATGTGTTACAGGATATTGTTTTTGGTAAATAGGCCGTGAGACCTTCAGGTGGATAACGATAGGCGTAATAGCCATGCGACCAGGGACCTTGTGATGAGCCCACACAATCGGATCAACCTGGGCTATGTCAGCCTCCCTAAGAGCCGCAACCCGCACCAAACATGCAGAATCTTTCAGAATTATCTGAATGCCCAACTGAGCTGCCAAATCCCTTCCGCACAAATTGACTCCTACAGTTGGCATAAACAAAAACTCGTGCATAATTTTCCCTGTACCATCTTCCATGCTGACGAGGACGGACTGGGTTATAGGTATTTCTTCTGTATGTCTGGATAACTTCCACTTACAAATTGTAACTTAAGTATTGCCTGTCCCTCTGCCCCCTCGGGATTCATGCCTGTATAAGCAGTCATCCCTTCCTTCAATCTAGTGGCAAACTCAATAGGGCTCTCTTCCTTCTTTTGTGGGTGCCCAAAGGCTTTTTGTGTATTAAACACCTTTGGGAGCATATCCTCCAATCCCTGGAGGAGACATCCACGGTGGACAACACACCATTCCCTATCTTTCTCATCCTGTAAATCGAAATAGGCCCAAGTTGTATCAGGAATTTCCCTTGCAGCCTCTTGCCTAGTGGCATTTACTCTGTCCTTCAGCCAAGTTGTCCTAGCCTGTTCAAGCGCCTGTCTTCCTTCCTCATTCCCAGCTACCTGACACAAAATGTGCAATAGTTCCGAAGGGGTATAAATAGATGGTCCCAATATACCGTCTAGTTGTTTTCGAAACTGTACTGGGTTTTCTACTAAAGGTGGCAATTGTGCCTTCATATTTCTTAATTCTGTATTAGACAATGGATGCTCCACATACCCATATCCTATGCCTGTCCCCATAGGTACTTGACGGAGAGGAAACATATGGCTGAGTGTACTAACGCTTGGGAGTGGGGAGGTACCATGTGGGGTTCCGGGGGATCGAGAGGGTGGTCGACTTTCCGATCTAAGCGGAGTCGCCCCGGATCCTCCCAGGAGTGCATTCAAATCCCCAGCAAATACCCGAGGATCTGAACTTCCCGACTGGACTCTCTTCCCTCGTGATTCCTGAGCCCCCCAATCTATAATGCGTTGTGTCACGTCTCTAATCTCACTTCTTAGAGACGGGTAAAGGCCCTTTCCTTTTCCCTGTTGCTCCCTTGGAGCGTCGGGGTTACTTAAACTGTCCGACCCTTTTGCTTTTATCTCCTCATTACATCCCTCTAGTTCCATAGGTGAGTCAAGCATAACCGGCTCTGACTCTGTGACCACCTGAATTAAACCAGAATCATAGGGTGGAGGAATGGGAGGATAGTCCAAGGGATCCCAGGGATCAGGGTCTTCCACTGGGCATGAGGTCCTAGTGTTGGTTAGCGAGCTTTCTGAGCGCAGCGCGGCGACCCTAGTGGGGCGTCTTATGAAGTTTTCCCAAATCTCTACACAATAAAGATTCATAGGGACATCTGGTCGGGGTTCTAATTCTAGCCAATATTGCCGCATATCCCTAAGAGTATCCACACTAAAAGTCCCCAAAGGGGGCCAAGTATGGTCATAGGGAAGGCCTTTAATTTTTGGCCATTTTTGTGTACAGGCTTGGGCAAAGAATTCTTTTGTTACCCCGTATCCCGAGAACCGGTCCCATTCTCCCAAGACTAAGCCAAGAGGAGATTTAACAGGGTATGTTACGACCAACCCTCCCGCCCCAGACAGCGAACCGTTAGCCAAGGCGTCCCTAGGCTTTCCCCGGAATCGCTTTGAAAATCCCCCACCCATTCTTAATGTAACCGCCACAAGGAGAGACTCACCAGACTTTCCGTTGTCTTGTCTTGCCTACTCCGTAGAAGGCGTATTCGTCGTGAACCTCTGGCAGGTTGTTGTCCTCGGGTTCTTAAGCACCCTAAGGGGCACGGTGGAGCAGGTGTTAGAGCAAATATGCTCACTGGGCCCGTAATGCACCTGATCCACTCGTAACCACAAAGGGACGCCCCTGTAGAGGACTAAAATATCCCACCGCTGCCACCAATTTTGTTACGTGTGAAGAACCACACTTACGTGTCAAGGAGACAATTCACACGGAGGTTCAATCAGAATATAGCCTTTATTATCGTAGTTTGCAAAGCACGGAGAACGAAGGGGGAGGCAGTCTCCACCAACGCTCTGAATACTCAAGCTGCGCAGCAGCCTATATACCCTCTCTGGCTGGAACTGTCAATTGACCTTTCCCCTCACAATCTAACTATGGAATGTGTTGTTCCCTTTTCCTATCTTTATCCTATCTTGCAATAACTATAAAACAAAATATATGTGCCCAGCTCCATCCCCTGGACATTTGATTTTACTTTGATCGTAGTCATCTACCCTTGTCGGTTATACATTATCTACCTCCTACCTACTGATTAAAATAAACATTTCATTCCTTGATTCCTTATCTTAGTTACCTTTTCAATTATTCCTTTAAGCTCTGTTAGTTCTGGTATTTAATATGCCTCCACATATTTTTCCCTCAGGGTTCTGAACTTTCCTTCCCCTTTCATGATGGTTCATTTTCAATAGCTAAATTTGTTTTTAAAATTCTGGGCATTTTCATAGATGACCTTAAATTGGCTCTTGCTGTTGTTGAGTTTTGAATATAAACATAAGACCTATGCTAACCAGGCTGGATGTTAAATTAAATGAATCTTTTCAGTACACTGACTTGCACCCACACACTGAGAATCAAACTATACAAGACATTTTTAATCCATATTTGGTGCATGTGCAGGTTCCAAATGGGCAAATAATGCCCCTTCCGGCTGTTTTGGCTTGGGGAAATGGTGTAGGCATTGTGCTCCCAAGTCAAATCAGGCCCCTGGAGACTCTTAGAACAACATCAGAGCATAACATAATGTTGTGTACTAGTCACGAAATGGCGACCACCATGCGGTCAGAGCACATGGCCTGATTCTACCTGAGCTTCAGCCAGGTAGAACAATAGACAGTCGGATCCAAAACGACCACCAATAGCCAGCCTAGGTCTTCCACGGGGGACCTATGAACTACAACTTAAGACTTAAGGCCCTATCAGAACTATGCGCATATGCTAAGCCCCTATCAGGTATTTTGGGTGCGGCCAGAGGTGTGGCTCCGGCCGGCATATAAGCAGGGCCCTGGAGCCCTGGCAGCATGCTTGATCTGACCATCTCCTGAACATGCTGATTCACTTAATAAAGTCTTTGCTATGATCATCCTACAACTCGCCTCCCGACTCCAGTACTTTCCACATAAGAAAAGCTTTGATGGATCAGAGCAGTGGTGTGTCTAGACCAACATCCTCTTTCACACAGTGGCCAACCAATTGCCCTGGAGGACTAACAAGAAGGATACAGAAGCCAAGATGTTCTCTGATGTTACCTCCTAGCACTGGGTTTCAGAGGTTTTGCTGCCTCTGAATATGGATGTTCCCCTTACTAACCATGGCTATCAGCCATTGATGAACCTTTCTTCCATGAATCTAACTCCCTTTTAAAGCCATCTGTGCTCATGGCCAGCACTACTTTAAACTGGCAGTGAATTCTACATTGATAACTCATTGTGTAAAGAAGTATTCCCTTAGATCTTTTGGAGCCTGTTCAAATGTAGTTTTTTCTTACCACCCACCTTCCTTCAGTGGCACCCCTGCGATTTCCAAAATGCTAATGCTGCCATATTCAGGTTTTTTAAAAAGTTCATTCTCAGACCTAACCATTTAAATACATTTCAGAGGCAAATTTCATCACTTGCTATGGTTTAACTCAGTTCCAGTGATTTAAGAATAAGGACCATCTTTGCATAAAGCAGAACAAAGTTTGAGTCCCTTTAAGACCAACAAAGACCAACAAAGTTTTATTCTGGATATAAGCTTTTGTGTGCATGCACACTTCTTCAGATACATTGAAACAGAAGTCACCAGCCATTAAATATAGGTAGAGGATTAGGAGAATGTTGCCAGGAAGAGTCAATTAGAGCTAGAATTGGATTAAGGCAATTTGTAAGACCTGTGAATAGCAGCAGATTAGCATACAGCATAATAAAAAAGTTTACAAATAGATGTGAGAACTGAATGTCATTAGCATGTGTAGTAAGATAAGAAACCAAGGTTTCTGTTGAGTCCTGAGTGTTCCATTTCCTTGAGTGTTGTAATAACTTGTAACTCTGCAATCTCCCATGCTAGTGTGTTTCTGAAATTGTTTGCAATAAAACAGCTACGTTGAGGACCCCCACTGAGTGTCCTGGGAGGTCGAGCTGTTCTCCTACAAGTTTCTCAGTTCTGCAATACTTGATGTCAGATTTGTGTCCATTTATCCTTTGGTGTACTTACAACCTCTACTGAATAATGATATTTCTCTTTCACAAGTACTGGTGGGCAAACCTTTTCTTACCCACAGACAGACCCCCAGTCTTAAATAATTCCTCACCCACAATAATACAACATCTGATTTGAACATGGGCACTGGTTCCAGAGCTTGCAATAAACCCAGATGCCAAATTTGCTGCCACATACACCCAGACAACACAATCATTGGACCTAACAACATTAACTACACCATCTTAGGCTCATTTATTTGCTCATATTCTAACACTGTATATGCCATTAAATGCCAACAGTGAATTCCAGGGCAAACAGGTCAAACCCTATGCCAAAGGATAAATGGACACAAATATGACATCAAGAAGCACAAAACTGAAAAACCTGTAGGAGAACATTTCAACCTCCTGGGACACCTAACGGGGACCTCAAAGTAGCTGTTTTATTGCCAAAGAATATCAAAAACAGTCTAGAATGGGAGATTGCTGAGATAAAAGTTATTACAACAGTCAGGATAATGGAACCCTCAGGGCTTAACAGAGATATTTGTTTCTTATCTCATAATGCGTGATATCATTCACTTCTCAATTTGTTTGTAAACTCTTTTATTATGCTGTATGCTAATCTGCTGCTATTCATAGGGTTTACCAATTGCCTGAATCCTATTTTAGCTCTAATTGGCCCTTCCTGGAAACATCCTCCTTACCAGCTACCTATATGTAATGGGTGGTGACTTCTGTTTCAATGTATCTGAAGAAGTATACATGCACATGAAAGCTTATACCCAGAATAAAACTTCATTGGTCTTTAAGGTGCCACTGGACCCAGCCTCTGTTCTGCTCCTTCAGACCAACATGGCTACTCTCTTGAATCTATTTGCATAAAGTGTGATTGTTCATATTTCTCCCCATCTCATTCGTTTGTAAACAGTAATCTCATCTATTACCAGAATTACTCAGCTCTTCCTATACCATGTATCAATTGGTAGTGTTGGATGGTTTCCAAAACTTGCTACTAACATTTTTGCAGTTGCAATTAAATTCCTAATAATTCCATGTTTCTTTTCTAGTGGCTTTCCTGGAGACAAGAATCTTGTGACCTAGGGGCTGCACTGAGGAGGGACAAAAATAGGCTGATAATTTCTATAGACTAAAGAGAGTGGAGGGTAATTTTATCTGGTTCCCCCTCTTCATGTAGTCCATATGGCTTTTTGCATTCTGAACCTCTGCAGCCTCCAGTGTAGAAATACCAGACGACTTTTGGAGGGCAGGAAACTTCACCCTTAGATGCACTTGCCATAGGATCCAAGCCACAGAAGGTTGAAAAGATGCTCAAAGCTACTTTGCTTGTTTTTTTTTGTTCATTGGTTGACCATTTACCTCCCCTTTATTCCTAAAGCTCCTGGGTGTCAGTTAATGTTGCTATCCCCTGCCCGGGAGGTGGCATGAGTCACCCTGTGGCATCAGGTGCCTGGAATGTTATGTTTTGTCAGGGGTCCTTTCGTAGAAAAAGAGGTGCAGGAGCTCATTAGCATCACTCATTAGCATAACTCATTAGCATATGCCACATCCCCTGACATCACCAGAAGTGTGTCAGAAAGGGAATGTCAGTTTCAGCCCCATCATATCCTATGGGCCATTGAAATCAATGGCAAAAACTCATAGGGTATATGAGGGGCTGGAGGAAAGGGAGTTTGAGGGAGAGGCCCCAAACTTGCAGGGTAGCTGCTGGGGCCTATCCTCGAAATACCCACTAAGTTTCAAGAAGATTGGACCACGGGGTCCAATTCTATGGGCCCCCAAACAGATTGTCCCATCCCCTCCATTGTTCTCTATGGAGGGAAAAATGTTAACTTTTTTCCTATCATAGAGAACAATAGAGGGAATGGGGGCAACCTGTTTGGGGGCCTGTAGAATTGGACCCCCTAGTCCAATCTTCTTGAAACTTGGTGGGCATTTCGAGGAGAGGCCCCAGCAGCTACCCTGGAAGATTGGAGCCTCTCCCTCAAATCCCCTCCCCTCCAGTGGCTTTTAAAGTTGCCACTGAATTTCGGCGGCAATTCGGCAGCGATCTGAATCAGATTAGAGAATCTGATTCAGCCCGTGGCTGCCCTACTGGCCAGTCCTGAGCTGGCGGAGCTTCGCTCCCCTTTGCTCCGGCCCCAACAGACCCCTGTGTTTTGTTTCTCATAGCTTGCTTATAGCCAGGGGTCATTTCGTAGAAAAAGAGGTGCAGGAGCTCATTAGCATAACTCATTTCCATAACTCATTTGCATATGCCACACCCCCTAACATACCGAAAGTGTGTCAGAAGGCAACACCCACCCCTCAGGTTCCACTCCACAGGTGAGTGAAACTGACCTGCTCTTCCTCCATTCCCTTCCCCATCCAATACTTTGTGCAATAAAAATAAGCGTAAAGAACACACCCTCATTCTCTTCCTGCTCCCTTGAAACCACCAGGTTTCAAGTAGACTTGAGATACCCAGGACATGTGCACCACCCATCCCTTTCCCTTCCCCTCCCCACAACAAGACACCCTGTGAGGTAGGTGGGGCTGAGAGAGGTCTTTTGAGAACTGCTCATGAGAGAACAGCTCTGAAAGAACTTGTGACTGGCCCAAGGTCACACCAGCAGCTCCATGTGGAGGAGTGGGGAATCAAACCCAGTTCTCCCAGATTAGAGTACAACTCCTGACCACTACACCAAACTGATGGGGTGGAAGCTGCTGAAGGGTTGGTGAAATTTCTCCAGTACTTATGTGCCATGTGCCCAGATAAAAAATGGTATACTTAGAAAATTTATATGCCACCTTGAGCAAGTCTCTGGAAAAGCAGCACACAGTCATAAAAGGAACAATGATAGAATTATCAATATTAAAACAAAACATTAAAAACAAAGACCCTAGCAGGGCTTTCCCTGGGGCGCTGCGCCTCTGCATTGCTCAGGGAAGCCGAGGAGGGGGCGGGGCTTGGTCATGTGCCTGCCCCCTGGGCTCCTCACTCCCGGAGCTGTGCTCCTGTGCGCTCCTGCTCCAACGGACCCCTGCTTATAGCTCACTACCTGGCTCTGACCTTGGAAGACTGTTGGTCCCTGGCTATGTAGCTTCCTGCTTCTTCCCTGAGAACCTGAAGCCAGTATTCTGGGCGCCTTTTATGTGATTTATATGATTGGTTGCATTCCTTTGTGAGACCTGCTTTGAATTCTGTATAATTGCCCTGCCCAGGGATTGTTCTAACCATTACTGACACAGAATGTGTAGATGACCATAGCTAACCTTTCTCAATAAAGATCACTTTTTGGAAGCCGCTTGTTGTGACTGACTCTGTAGGACTCTCACACTGGGGCAGTTTCTAGAATAAGCAAATAGAAAAAAAATACTATACAAGCTAAAGGTCATGCCATACCAACGTATCATAACAACATATCAAGAAATCTAAAAAAAATAGCACAGATGACTGAAATATATACCATATATCAGAAAAGTATTTGAAATGACATTTAAAAGCAGAATAGAAGCCCTTCTCCAAATCAACAAGGTTCCAGCACAAATCAATATCAACCCAGTTTTAAAAAGTTTATAAAGCAACAGAACATTAGGATGGGAGGATGGGAAGGGCAAAATAAAGAAAGCTAATAGCCACAAATTAAATCACAAAAGTGATTGAATAATCAGCTAATGGCAAAAGCATGAGTAAATAAATAAGTTAGTGAGGAACGGATCTAGCACCAGCAAGTAGCTAGGAGGGGGCAGTCCTGAATTACCACAACTGAAAAGGCCCTGCTTCTTGTACCAGCCTGCCTAGCATCAGTTGGCAACAGGATATGAAGCAAGGCTTCAGAAAGTGACCTTAACTAATGAGCAGGAATGTATGTGACTAGATGATCCCTCAATTATTTTTAGTGTCATGTATCTAAAAGCCCTCCGTACATGTTGATTTATTTTCAGAAAAAGAATTCTGATCTCACCAATTTCCTTAGGACCAAGCGAAACAGATTTTTAAACAAAAGGTATATGTGCTGTAGGGGAAAGGATATGGCTAAGTAAAGCACCACTTAAAAACATAGCAAAAGGCTGAAGTGTCATCTGTTTTTAAAAATATTAAGGCTACATCAATATTCATTTTCTCAGGTGCTAATGAATATTCCAACAGCCCTGTAGTGGAAATCCTTACTGATGGGGTGTGAACTATGTACTATACTCAGCAGGTAGCACTGGAAAGTGCTAGACTATATTTTGAGGAGATAATTCATTTACCTTGCCACATGCAAATATGTAGTATCCTTGAAGCTGTCTTTTAGATTCTTTCTAACTTCTCATTGTTCTTTCTTTAACTTTAATCTCCAGACTAGAATAAAAAACAGTACTCCAATTCAGGTCTTAGAAAAACTGAATGTTACTTCCTAAATCCTGCAACAATCCATAATTCCTTCAATAAGGTTACAATATTGCTCCTTAGCTAGCAGAGAGTAATATGTGGAATATTTACTATTTACCTAACTTCTAAAGTCTGCCAGAGTAAATAAGAGAGGTATCGTGTAACAAAGAGGGGTTATAACTCAATGGTACAACTCTTGCTTTTCTAAAGAGCAGAAGTCCATCAGTGGCTGTTAGCCACAAGGTACAAATAGGAAGTCTTGGTCTAGGGCAAGTGATGCTCTGTATTCTTGGTGATGGGGGGGCAACAGTGGGAGGGCTTCTAGTGTCCTGGCCCCACTGGTGGACCTCCTGATGGCACCTGCTATTTTTGGCCACTATGTGACAGAGTGTTGGACTGGATGGGTCATTGGCCTGATCCAACATTGGCTTCTCGTATGTTCTTAAAGATGATAACAGTATGGATTTTTTTAATAAGTTTCTATTCCTTGGTGTACCATGGAACAGTTTTTCTCTACACCAGGGGTGGCCAACCTTGCTTAACTTAAGAGCCACATAGAATAAATGTAAGAGCCACATAGAGATGTCTGAGAGCCGCAAGACAGGAACAAATATCACACACACGTTTTTATTTTAAAAAATATGCAAATTTGCTTTTTATTAACGTTAAATGGGACTGCCAAAAATAAAAACAAACGAGGAAAACCAGTTATAAGAAAGAGAGAGAGAGAAACTAGGAAAGCAAATAGATGGGAGGGAGGAGGGAAGGAAGGAAGGGAGAAAGAGAGAAAAAGCATGCCTCCCCTTTGCTTCCCCAGCTGCCCTGCCAGGAGCTGCACAATATGTGTGAAAGAGCCGCATGTGGCTCCCGAACCACAGGTTGGCCACCCCCGCTCTACACAATGATTCATTTTTTTTCAAACTTTGGTTTCACCTTCAAGCCCTTATTGGAGAGACTCCCAGTAACTCAAACCCACCATGCTGCAGCTGACCATATTTTTACCATCAAGTTTTCAGCGATTTCTAGAAAGATATGACATCACTTGTGGATTTTCCCCAGAAGTGATGCCATAATGTCACCTACAGCACCCCTCCCCCTCATGTCCGTACCTTCCTGGACTCTAGGTTGCCAGGCTGTGTGTCACCTAATCTCTGTATTCTTCTTGATTACATTTGAAGTCTACATAATTATATTATACCCAGCACTTTCTCCATTTCATGGCCTTGATCTTGCTTTTAGGGGATCCACTACATGCCCCTGACACAGTAGGCCCTCATCCATGAAACCTTGTGATATAATTAAAATTTGTTAGTCTTTAAAATGCCAGAAAACTCTCTTTAGAAAAGGAAAACATTATTGAATGAATACATTCTTGAATTAAAATTCCTATTATTCATTCCACTATCAATTGTTCGTTGAAAAATATATTCAGTTAACTTTTTTGCGGCTTTTCAACAACTCCATACTTCTAAAAGCAGTTAATTCAGCAAACTTTGATAATAATTAGTCAAATTAAAATATGAATGGCTACTGAATAATTTATGCTACACTATTATTTCTCACTGTTCCATTAGCATTCATTTATAGTGCTTCAGGAATGTTAGCTCCTGAAAGCAGAAAGTCAGTGAAACTTCTATATTTTATGTTCCAGTGTGTAAGCAGAAAATCTCTGCAGCCTCCAGAGAAGAAGGCTGAGGAAGGGCCAGCTCCTAAACCCTTCCCTCCCTTGCACCCAAAGTATTATAAGAAATGTTGCCTCGGACTCTGTGACTGTTTCCAGGAGAGAGAATGCATCTGTGGAAGACCAGCCACTCAGGCCGGCTGCCCCTTGTGTTCGGGCAAGAACTGAGACTTGTCCTACTTGAGACTTGGTATATGTGAGATCTTTGTTGCTCTTTCTATTTTGCTTGACTGACACACTACAAGGGGTCATGCTTCGCAAAATAAAGGTGGGGTAGATACATTTTTAAATGAATATTTACACAGTGATGCATGATACATGTTGAAATACAACTTAAAAAGGTTTGAAATATTAGCATAGGGATGACAGACCATAGAATATTAAATCAACTGGGAGGGGAGATCTAAATTTTCTTTTCTGGTAGAGCACTGCCAGTTGCAAGCTGAGTCATATCACAGTAAATATTGTGGACTGGGCCATTGTGACCTGGTCACATTTCTCTATCATGATGTGCTCCACTAAACCTAGATCAACCTGTACTGTTAAAAAATGCCAAACTGGTCACATGAATTGGCCTTAGAATTATGTATACCAGACAAATGTATCTGTGGGGTTAGTCATTCTCTATAGGATTTTCATTGATTTGCTAAAGCAACACCCATTGCTATAGATGAAATATAACAAAGCTAGTGGGGAAAGCATGGCTTCATTCTTCCAGTCATGCACGAATGTAATCATGTTAATATATCAGTGCAAACTGAAAGGCAAGAATGTGCAAGTTTGTAGAATACTGTTGTTGATACAGTGTTATAAGACTTTCATTCTGAAATATTCTATATGACAGTCATAAAAACTAGACAAGTAGAAACTGTTTTGGAAAATGTAAGCAAAAGAGAAATAGATTTATAGAACATTTCTTTTTTAAAGCAACTTTGAGAGTTGAGGGGGATGGAGAGAGAGACAGAGAGAGACAGAGAGAGACAGAGATGGATATGGTGCATGTTTCCCCAACCCTTAGTGTGTACCTGCCTTGACAAAATATTTAGATATTCTTTATTGACTATGGTACGATAAAATTTTTCACATGATGGTGGCTTTTAAATTGCTGGTCTGGGACAAACTTCAAGGGGAATTGCTGATGCATCCCCCAATGTCTGGCAGATTGGTTCACGGTTAATGATCTGCCAGTATACAATATTGGGCTGTTCCAAAGGAGGAAAATGTGGCCATATTCAGGGATCAGCTGCTAACAAGTAGGGGACCTCTCAGTGGTAGTTCCAAAGGTATGACTATACCTCCCCAGGGATGATTAATCTGCCCAATAGTGAACTCTTGGAGAAACGACGGCTGAAAGGTGACATGATTGAGGTTTATAAGATTATGCATGGGATAGAGCAGGTAGAGAGAGAAGTACTTTTCTCCCTTTCTCACAATACAAGAACTCGTGGGCACTCCATGAAATTGCTGAGCAGTTGGGTTAGAACAGATAAAAGGAAGTACTTCTTCACCCAAAAAGTGATTAACACATGGAATTCACTGCCACAGGAGGTGGTGGCGGCTACAAGCATGGACGGTTTCAAGGGGGAATTAGATAAACATATGGAGCAGAAGTCCATCAGTGGCTATTAGCCACAAAGTATAGATAGGAACTCTCAGTCTGGGGCAAGTGATGCTCTGTAGTCTTGGTGTTTGGGGAGGGCAACAGTGGGAGGGCTTCCTGCCCCCACTGCTGGACCTTCTGAAGGCACCTGGTGTTTTTGGCCACTGTGTGACAGAGTGTTGGACTGGATGGGCCATTGGCCTGATCCAACATTGACTTTTCTTATGTTCTTATAAATGTGGTCCTAATTTTTTCAAGTTATATTCTCTGACTGCCTTCCTGTGGAATAAAAAAGCTTGTTCCCTATGTGGATGAGCCAGAAAGGGACTTCCAGCTTGCTTATAAAAATTCCTTTCCCTTCCCTTCCCTTCCTCAAATTAACTTTGGCTTGCTGCAAACTGGGAAGGTACTAATTGCGATGGGAAGAAGGAGGGAGAATCACATGAGGGATCCCAGGCTCCTTTCTAGGGTCATTACTGTGATGTCAGACTATGGTTTTGTGTTATAGCACTACCAAACCATTGGCAATTCACCTCTTTACAAATGTAAGTTAACTTTTATTCACTGTTAACTGTATGGAAACTGAAAGGAGGAATATGATGTCAATTGCTTGACTAAAATATTTCACATTGTGAGAGATTTTATTTTACTCATCTGCTTACTCAGAAGTTCACACTCTACCACACTGAACTTTGGAGGCAGCTTAACCTACATGCAGAATTTTGCCAAACAAACGCAAGTATGTGCAAATAGTTTGCTTGTAAATCATACTTAAATGCAAAAATGTTTATGGCTTTAATGGAAGAGTTCACTAAGATCAATTAATTGAACAATACAGCTTCTATCATATATTGTACTATTCCCAAAGAAACATAAACATTAAACATTTTTCTCAGAATCTATTATTTATTCAAACACAGGCCTATTATGCATGGGTGTTTCCCCTCATTTTCACCATGCATGTCTGTTGAGTTTACTTTTGTCATTCTACATTGATTTTCCTCCCTTCAGTGCTCAGTTCGCTTTCTGGTCACTGTTTCCCCAGATTTTTTGAGAGTGCTTTTTGTGTCATTTCCCCTTTGTTTTGATTCCAAGCCAAAGAAGAAGAAGAAGAGGAGGGGGAGGAGGGTGGATTAATACCCCACTCTTCACTACCCAAGGAAGTCTCAGAGTGGCTTACAAACTCCTTTCCTTTCTGCTCCCCACAACAGACACCCTGTGAGTTAGGTGGGGCTGAGACAGCTCTGACAGAAACTGCCCCTTTTCAAGACCAGCTATGCCAGAACTACGGCTTGCCCAAGGTCATCCAGCAGGTGCTAGTGCAGGAGTAGGGAATCAAACCTGGTTCTCCCAGATTAGAGTTTGCACACTTTAACCACTGCACCAAACTCAAAAGCATACAGGTTCTCTTGGATCTCCCCTACCCTATTGCCACCACTCAAAGGTCACACCCTGCCCACATTGAGGTTGTTCCATCCACTCTGCACCTTCTGCCATCCTCCCCCCTTCATCGGTGTACAAACTCAATTTCCCATTGTTTTTATCTAGTGATATGAGAAGTTCACTATTCTCAGATCACTGAATAAAAAAATTAAAATGACGGGGAGAAGTTTAAAAGGAGCTGTGCGAGGTTCAGTTCCCTACTGGTATTGACTTGAAAGGGGGATCATGGAGAATGCAAATGGCAGCATCCCCAGTGCAAAAAAAAAAAGATTTCAGTGTTGCAATCAAACAAAATAAACGGGAGATCATCAGTGTGGAATGACATGAGATGTAAAGAGAGACAGACACTGAGATGGGAAGCCTAAAGCTTGAAAAAACATTTTTTCTTTTCATGTTTTAGTGAACAAAGTTTGGGTGGGAACCATTTTGGCAGTTTCCAGAAGCTTAACATTAAAATAGCTTCTGAGACACATGGACTTTTTGCAAACTGCTGAATTTAAGAACCGCTTGGGATTGATTCGTTTGAAGGACAGAGTACAGGATAGGCTCTTAAAAAACTGCCAAGATCACAACCAGTGTGTAGGATCAAATTAGAGAATCACAAAGAGAAAACCATGGAAATTTGAAAGGAAGGGCAGGAAATTAGCATTACTATGCAGCTGTGCTATGACATCAGTAAAAATACCCCCAATTTTTTTCAATTTAGTGGGACAAGACTGAAAAAAGCTCTCCAGAGCTTCTTCTGGAGGATTCCTTCCCCATAGTTTTGTGCAAAGTGTGGTGGAGTTGCAGCTGACTTTACACAAGTGTATGCACACACCAACATATATGTTGCCAATGATCACAGCTTGAAATGCCAGTGTCAGTGGGTTTTACCATGCATTCTGCACACTCAACATGTTTCCAGAGAGCCAGTTTGGTGTAGTGGTTAAGTGCGCCGACTCTAATCTGGGAAAACTGGGTTTGATTCCCCACTCCTACACTTGCACCTGCTGGATGACCTTGGGCAAGCCATAGCTCTGTACCAGCTCTTCTCTCAAGGACAGTTGTCTCAGAGCTCTCTCAGCCCCACCTACCTCACAGGGTGTCTGTTGTGGGAAGGGGAAGGAGATTGTAAGCCACTCTGAGACTCCAAGTGAGTGAAGGGTGGGATATAAATCCAGTCTTGTCTTCTTCTCTTCTTCTTCTTTCCCCATATTATGAAATCATATGACTCCCATTTTTTACAGTGGCTGATAACACAGCAGAGAATTCCCTAGTGCCTGGCAATATGGAAAACAGGGCTTTGCAGCTGCTTGTCAGTTCCAAAAAAGTCTTGTCAGTTTCAACATTGAGTTCCCTTCCCTTGCCAGTGTTCCTTTCTTTTCCCTTTCATTCAAAAAACTAACACTAAAATGCATGCATAAAACCTGAACCACAAGGATTTAGATGGAAGGCTCTTACTGATCACTAATGCACAGCTGTGATAGGGCAATTATGTATTTTTTTTTTTAAAAAAAAAAAAAACTTTGGACACCACCCCCAATACGTCTCAAGTGATGTTCCACCCTGATTTAGAAAAGTGCATTTTTAAAAATTGTAGCTGCAGAATAAATACACCGGAGGGGAAAGAATGGTGCATAAGACAGGCACAGAGTCTGAAGTCAAGATTAAAGGCTTACTGCTCTGAAAATCTGCAGAAAGATGTGCATGTGTAATGGGTCACAGTTTCTTAAACTGTTAGTATGTGAAGTCAGGTTTTTCACATCTTCAATATCCTTAAGTTACTCCGTTCTTCCTTAGTATTCTTTCATGAAATACTTTTAAAATAGGCTTTTGTGGAAACTTGAAGGCATGACAATATTGGCCCATTTCACACTTCTTTTTAAAGAATTTCAATAGAAAAGGTATAATTTGCTCTTTCAGGAACCATACTAAATGTCCCTATGTCATGGTTCTCCCTTGCTGTACTTTCTAGTTTTCTTTTTAATTACTTTCTTAATTATTTTAATGGCATTAATGGTAAAGTTCACCAGCCTGTAATATCAGACTGTGTGTGTGTATGGGGGAGGCAGATAATTAAGGATCAACAGTTGATGAAGGGATCATGACATTCACACTGTGTTCACATGAGAAAGGAGCTAAATGTCCTCATGACCAGAAGAAGGAGAGAGAAAAATTGCTAGAATTAGGGGTGAGCAATGTAGTGGCCAAGTCGGCAGATGAAATGGAATTATTTAGCATGGTGAAAACCAAGGCTCCTGGAGGACCTCCAAAAACTGGGTGAATTGTCAACCATGTGGCAAATGAAGTTCAGTGTAGTTAAGTACAAGGTGGTGCACACTGGAGCAGAAAATCCCACCCTTAAGTATATGCTAATAGGGTCTGAACTTGCTGAGACCAAGAGGGGAAGAGACCTTGGGTGTCATGGTGGATAGTGCAATAAAGCGTCACCACAGTGTGTCTCAGCAGTGAAAAAAGGCAAACACAACGCTGGTGGTTATTAGGAGAAGAATTAAAAGTAAAACCACCAATATTTTAACTGAACCTACTGCCCATCAGCTTCACTGATGCCCTTGAGTTCTAGTATTTTGGGAGGGAGAAAAAATTATCTTGGTCAACTCTCTTCAACCCATGAATCATTTTATAAACCTCAACTATGTCCCCCCTTAGTTGTCTCTTTTCTAAACTGAAAAGTTCCAGACTCTTCAGCCTTTCCTTGTAGGGAAGGTATTCCAGTTGATCTTGGTTTACTTTTTCCAGCTCTGCAATGTTCTTTTGGAGAGATAGTGACGAGAACTGTACACGGTATTCCTAATGAGGCTGCATCATAGATCTATGTAGGGGCATTATTATATTGGCCATTTTATTCTCAATCCCTTTCTTAATAATCCTTAACATAGAGTTTGCCTTTTTCACCACTGCAGCACACTGGGTTGACAACCCCAAAATCATTTTCCCCCTCAGTCTCAGCAAATTCAGATACCATTAACTTATACTTGAAATTGGAAATTTTTGTACCAGTGTGCATCAATTTACACTTACCAACCCTGAAGCTCATTTGCCACATGGTTGCTCACTCATCCACTCTGTGGAGGTCCTCTTGGAGCTCTTCACAGTCAGCCATGGTTTTCACCATCCACAAATTTGGGCACTACACTACTCAGCCCTAGCTCCCGTTCACTGATGAATAATTAGTACCAATCTCATGCCTGGGAAATTACAGATGTTCACTTCTGGATTTCCTAACAAAAATATGTAATCTTTCCTTAAAATCTGCCTCCATTCCTGAAGACTGGAAGGTGGCTAATGTCACCCCCATCTTTAAAAAGCGTTCCGGAGGAGATCCGGGAAATTACAGGCCAGTCAGTCTGACATCAATACTGGGTAAGTTGATGGAAATGGTTATTAAGGAAAGAATTAGCAGGCACACTGATGAACAAAAATTACTGAGGCAAACTCAGCATGGGCTCTGTAAGGGAAGATCTTGTCTCACTAACCTGTTAGTGTTCTTTGAGGTGGTGAACAAACATGTGGACAAGGGGGACCCAATAGATGTTGTTTACCTTGACTTCCAGAAAGCTTTTGATAAAGTTCCTCATCAAAGGCTCCTAAGTAAGCTTAATAGTCATGGGATAAAAGGACAAGTGCTCTTGTGGATCAAAAACTGGCTAATTAATAGGAAACAGAGAATGAGTATAAATGGGCAATTTTCACAGTGGAGGGAAGTAAGTAGTGGGGTACCGCAGGACTCAGTACTGGGTCTAATGCTTTTTAACTTGTTCATTAATGATTTGGAGTTGGGAGTAAGTAGTGAAGTGGCTAAATTTGTGGGTAACATGAAATTGTTCAGGGTGGTGAGAACCAGGGAGGATTGTGAGGCACTCCAAAGGGATCTGTCGAGGATGGGCGAGTGGGTGTCAATGTGGCAAATGGGATTCAGTATGGCCAAGTGCAAAGTGATGCACAGTAGGGCCAAAAATCCTAACTATAAATACACATTGATGGGGTCTGAACTGGCAGAGACTGACCAAGAGAGAGATCTTGGAGTTGTAGTAGATATCTCACTGAAAATGTCGAGACAGTGTGCAACTGCAATAAAAAGGCCAGCGCTATGCTGGAGATTATTAGGAAGGAAATTGAAAACAAATCAGCCAGTATCATAATGCCCCTGCATAAATCAACGGTGCAACCTCATTTGGAATAATGTGTACATTTCTGATCACACCTCAAAAAAGGATATTATAGCACTGGAAAAAGTGCAGACAAGGGCAACTAGAATGATAAAAGAGTTGGAACACTTTCACTATGAAGAAAGGTTGAAGTGCTTGGGGCTCTTTAGTTTGGAGAAACAACAATTGAGGGGTGATATGATTGAGGTTTATAAGATTATGCATGGGCTAGAGCAGGTCAAGAAAGAAGTACTTTTCTCCCTTTCTCACAATACAAGAACTCATGGGCACTCAATGAAATTGGTGAGCAGTCAGGTTAGAACAGTTAAAAGGAAGTACTTCTTCACCAAAGAGTGATTAACACATGGAATTTACTGCCACAGGAGGTGGTGGCAGCTACAAGCATGGATGGCTTCAAGTGGGAATTGGATAAACATATGGAGCAGAGGTCCATCAGTGGCTATTAGCCTCAAAGTATAAATAGGAACTCTCAGTCTGGGGCAAGTGATGCTCTATATTCTTGGTGCAGGGGAGCAACAGTGGGAGGGCTTCTAGTGTCCTGACCCCACTGGTGGACCTCCTGATTGCACCTAGTATTTTTGGCCACTGTGTGACAGAGTGTTGAACTGGATGGGCCATTGGCTTGATCAAACACTGGCTTCTCTTATGTTCTTATGATATCATCATGCCAGTGACTTCTAGTGGACACTCTGGTATTTGGGCAAAAACTATGGTAAAACCAGCTTCTACGATAGAGTTTTTGCCCAAATATCAGTGTTGCCTGGGAGTTGCTGGTTTGATGGTATCACTTCCTGTGCAATGTCAGCAATGTGGCCTAGGCCTTCCTTTTTCTACTGGTAAGCCTCCCCCCACTGACCAGCTGATTGGTAACTTGGGGCAGGGCCTGGTGATTGGGGATCCTGCCTCCACTGGGGGGGGGGTGTTTGACAACCCTAGACAATGTGCCAGAGGCCACCTTGTTAGTACCTGCAAGTGAGACCTCCCTGCCAACCCTTGAGATAGCCAACATGATTTCACTGTACAGGTCTTGAACCTGGGCTCATAGCTCCACCCCCCAAAAAAACCCACCCCCATTCTGCATGACTGACAACAACAGAAGGTCTGGGGTGAAGTGGCTGAAGGAGGCAAAGTGCCAGGCTCCCTATGTACAACCTTATCCCAGATCCATGCAGTGAGAGCAATACTTCTTTGCAGGATTCTGCCCATAGCACAGCACAGCTGCAGGAGCTCAACATCTACATCAGGACAGCTGAGTCTGAGTTTCTCCCATCCTATTTAGGCTGAGGCTTGGGAAGGCTGTCTTGCTGGATCAACTGGTCCACTAGGTGCAGGCCTGTGTTTCTTGCCTCCTGGGCACCAATTACCATCAGTGCTCCTGTCTTATCATCTAGGCCTGATTACACTACTCCAGAGAAGACCTGACAGGAACTGGTGGCCAGGAGTTGTATCCATTTCAAGAGATGCCTGCCCACACAATACAAGACCCAAAATAGAACAATGGTATTTATTAAGAACATTTCTCTTCAGTGAGGTTTATTGCCTAATGAAGTACAGGATAGGGAGAGTTGAACATGGGTAGGTGGGATAGAACATTGAATCCTGATCAGGCACAGACAATCTGGCATGCTTGGACATGATGCTATCATCACACTGCCTGATATCTTCCTCTCTAAGCTGCTTAAGCTGCATATGTGTACGTGTTTAATTTTCTGCAGGCTTTACTTTTTTCCATTTTAAATATCAGCCTACATTTCTCAGCTGGCTGCAAGAGAAATGGCACAGATTTATTGTGTGTTAAATGAAAACCAAGAAGCCTCTTCCACTTCCCTTACTATAGGATTTGAGGCAAGAAATAGCAACAGAGATTCAAGATAGAACAAACATTTCCCTGCTTTTGAGGGAACAGAGGAAGATAAACATCATTACTGCTTCTTATAAATAATATCCTGGGATATTCACATTATGCCATATTAATTAATCTCTGGTATTCAAGATCTACAAGGGTTAATAATAATTTCATGCTTTCATTTGACTGCAGATGTATAATTCAGATGATGATTTTAGTTAGTTACATTCAGTTTTGCTTATGAACACTGGTTAAAAAGACTGGTTAGGATTTAATTAAATCAATAGAATATCATCAATATGCTTAATACTTGTTGCACTTTCCATCGCCAAATATGCACACATTTTACATATAGATTTTAATGAGAGATTCATATTTATTTTCTTGGATTCATGTGTTACATTAACCATCACAGCCAATTATGAAGAACTGTCAGTTTTCCTGATTAATGAAGCAGCTTATCTATGGAAATAAATGTAAAATCTCTTTAACAGCAATAATTTGACTTTTTGCACTTTTTCTTTTAATCAAATTGATGGACAGCCCAAGATCTAGGCTGTTGCCATGAGGATATCCAATATACAATTATTTCTTTATTACTGGCTTATTTCCCTTTATATTACATGTAAGAAAAACCCCAAACCAATCAAGGAATCAAATGTTACCTGGCCCTTTCATTGTCTGATTTTGTTATGAAAATATAAAGTTAAAGTATATTTCAAGATGCTAGAATATAATTGCTCTGCTGATCTCATGAACTAAGGGTGGCACTACAGGGGATTTTGTTGTTGCATTCTTTTGGCGTATGTACAACTTTCTAATCTTGACAGAAACTAAGTATCTTCAGTACATTCAATACTAATGGCTGCTATATCATCTTATCTTCAGTCACTTTAATCTAGTGGTGCCAATATACATGTGGAAATAAGCTGATCAATTTTCACTGCTGGCTGCATCCCAGAAATTAGTTTTATCAGCAGGCTGTTCTGTATCCTTTACTGTTTGTTTTTGAATTTCCCAATCTTACACAGTGTTTAAGATGTTCAAAAAACTGTTCTCTCTCTGTGTGTGTAAGCTGCAAAGCGCTGTTTTAGCGGACTTATGAATGATAATTTCATAAGTGTAAGATCATGGACAATAATGATAAGTATATGAGAGGACTTGTGTTGCTGAGTGTACAACAACAGATGCCAACTGCAGACAAATGCCATCCTATGCCAGGAGACGACAGTCCAGCAGAAACCATTGTTCCAGTTCCCAGAAGCCTCTCTGAAGTACAGAAGCCAATTTGTGGCTTTGGTTCATCCCTGCGTGCAAAGAGATGTCCAAACATTGTCAAATCCAAGTCTCCACATATCATGCTCCTTCCCCCCCCCCCAAACAGACATTGTTTCAGCTTAATAAAGGCTTAATTGCCCACTTCACACGGACTATGGAAGCAGTTAACGGACAATTGACTTGGCCAGGCCAAGAGGTTAATCCCTCTTGGGTAGAACAATGGCCTCACCTATGAATCATCTTTCCTCCAGACCAGGTGTCTTTAGATGTGATTAGGTCATCTGTAAACATTGTCCACTCCCATCCTATACCCTATTGGTTAGAACTTTAGAGGCGGATCAGCACAGAGAAGGTCGCTTGGCAAGCCAGCCCCCAGCGACGCCCTCCCTTAAGAGCAGTCTCCCAAGCTCCAGACAGTCAGATCTCACTTCTCTTGCTATCTCCTTCCCAACCTCCCTCCTGAACCCTTGTGTGCACGCTAGGGCCCGCCATGTGCTTCTGCTGGTTCAGGGCATATGATCCTTACCCCCCCCCCCCTTTTTCAAATACCCTCTATTCTTCTAGCAGGATGGAAACCAGGCTTCTGGAAGGTAAATATTTCCCTCTACAGGATACCATCACCTTCCTGCTAATGCAACCATCTCTTTAATTCTATCTTACTTCTTAGACCTGTATGATGGTATGTATGATTTTTGCAACATCTGAATGAATCACTTTTATTATCATTAAGTAAACTAAAGACTCTTTTAACTTCATTTGAGTCTCTGTGTCTCTTTCTGGGAGGTCTGAGAGAGGCCCAGCCTCTGTATACAAAGGTGCTAGCTCCATTAATGCCTACTGCTGATTATTAAGAGCTAATATTCCCCCAATTTTGATAACAGAATAAAGCAGTCAGGCTAACATGTGCAGTTGGATTAAAACAATTAAAATATTGAAAATAATAGAACTGTGCTAGGGTTGCCAGGTCTGGGCTGGAAAATACCTGGAGATTTTGGGGGTGGATCTGGAAAAGGCAGGGTTTGGAGAGGGGAGGGGCCTCAGCATGGTGCAATGCTATACAGTCCACCGTCCAAAGCAGCCATTTTCTCCAGGGGAACTGATCTCTGTCAGCTGGAGATCAGTTGTAAAAGTGGGAGATCTCCAGGCCCCGCCTGGAGGGTGGCAATCCTAGTGCTCACTGGATGGCAGGGGCATAGACTGAAATTAAAGTCTTAAAAGAACTGAAATTAAAGTCTTAAAAGAGATCCCATGGAGAGTAAGAGAAATGAGAAGAAATTATACACGTCTCACAAACTTACTCAGACAAAATGGAATTATATATAGATGGTTGATGCCAGAAGGTGTTTCATTTACCTATAAAGACAGAAGATATAGAATAAACTCAGCATTTAAAGTGGAAGATATTTTGGGAGACTCACGGAGCAGACTTAGGAGAGCAGGAAGAAGAGTCAGATGAAGAGACAGAGTTCCAAGAAAAATGTGCAGCAGGACCAAAAACAGGAAAAACCAAGAAAAAACTACCCCTTCAAGTAGTGACACGATCACAGGATAAGAAAAAAAAATGGATCCCAAGCAGGAGAAAAAGATGGAAAGAAGTAAATTAAAATGGTCACAAATTTGACAGTAAGAGAGGCAACACAGAAAAGCCTGTAGGGGAACATTTTAAAAGTTTTCCTGGACATTCATTTAAAGGAGTCTTGTTTTTGCCTTATTCATAAGGGTGACTTTGTACTAAATTGTGGCATCACAGATGCCTTCATTTGGTAAATGCATGGCTGAAGTCTTGAGTCAGGGCAGAATACAAAACAGTTGCTGTGCACTCAATTTCTGAGCAATGTACAGAGCTCAGAGTAGTAGCAATCTTAGTGCTCTGGGACTGGAATGGTGCCCCCCAAAGTGGAATGACGGCCCCTGGGAGTAGCAGAAGTGTTCTGGGACTGGAGTGACAATTCATGGGACTTGCAGGAGCATTTTGGGACTATCATTCTACTCTACAGGCTGTCATTCCAGTCCCAGAACACCTCTGCTACTCCCAGGGGCTGTCATTCCACTTTGGGGGCCACCATTCCAGTCCCAGAGCACTGAGCCTATTCCCAGGGGATTGCATTCCACCCTGTGACCTGTCATTCCAGCCCCAGAGCACATATTCTATTGTTAGGGATCATCATTCCACTCTGGGGGGGGGGGTGTCATTTCAGTACCAGAATGCTCATTGTTGTACACAGATTGTTATAAGTTCAATCACCCCGTAGTTCAGTTTGTGGTCATTTGCAATCAATGCAATCAATTGCAATTGCAATAACATGGCTGAATGTTCAAAAAACTGTTTGACAGAGTATAAACCACACAGACATGTTTGATTGTGCAAAAACTACAGTCTAGTTTAGCTTTCTTGCAGGCTTCCCAAATACACCGAGTTTCCCATTGTTACCACAATCTTTAATGTAAAAACAAAAACCTTTCAGACTCACTGATGTAACATGTATTCACTTATAATGTCTAGTATGGTATGCTTATACAGATCTCTGTAATCCTAGTCCTAGTATATTGCTTATTATATGTCTGTAATGAATTCATGGCTGCCTGACTGCATTTATCATCAGAGAAAAACACAAGTAAACTATTCAGATCAGGAAAATTCATATATATGTAATCTTACGGTTCTTTATGGGAGTTTCCTCACTACAAGATAGAGGAACACACAGGTTACCACAGATTGTTTTTTAACCATACATATTTGTGTTTTAAAAAGAAACAATTATTTGTTAAATGGAAAATGGAAAATATCACCATTAAATGCCTGCTTTCAAAAATTGTTATACCTGGGATGAATGGGTCCTTCAGGTAGGGTGAAGTACTCATTAGTTCTGCCATAGCTATGGCTCCCATTTATGTTTATGAACACAATGCCTGACCATTAGTTTCTTTGTGATCTATTTTTCTAGTAAGAATACTGGATTAAAATATTCACTTAAATGTAAAGAATCTCTGAAGAAATATGCAGTCTGTGTTTGTTAAAAAAATTTTTCTGAACAATAGACTATCAAGTAATATTATTTCTATTAGACTCCATTTGAACAGATGGTTTGACTGTGGGGATTTTCTTTCAGAACTTGTATGTTATTCGGCATGGCTATAATGTCTGCCTTGTTGTGTTCAGTAAATGATGCTCACAACATTTGATCAGTAATGCACATTACTGGAGGTGTTCGAGGCAGAAGCAGCTGTTTAATGTCAGTGGATTGATAGTATTATTTGCTTCTATGAATTTTAAAAAGAATCATATTGCAGACAATGGCCATAAAATGAAGACTAGATTTGACCTCATAGATGCAAGAAGAAAGCCAAATAATCAAACTCAGATGAATTTCGGTGAAAATATATTCTTCTCTTTTGTTCAGTTCCTTAGTGAGGGCAATGCATTTTTTTTTGTCTTCATATTATGAGTTTTCCCAGAATTACAACTGATCTCCAGAGTGCAGAGATTAGTGTCCTAGAGGAAATCACAGTTTTGGAGGGTAAATTTTATAGCACCACAATGCCACTGAGCTTTTCCCCTGCCCCCAAACACTGCCCTCCCTATGCATTGCCCTCAAATCTCCAGGAGATCACCAAGAAAGTGTTTGCAACCGTACTATGTGTATTAGTCATTAGTGATTTTTATGACAACTCTGGCTCAATTTGAAAGTTCAAGTTCATTTTATAATTTCTCCACAGTCTGTGGCTGTCCTTTCCCTGACCATATTAATTTAATTCTACAGAAAAGTTGATCTTCAGATTGATATCTATTTTTGCAAATGGTGTAAAAATAAAAATAAGCAAATGAAAATGGGAAATTTGTCACAGGAACAGACAGGATTCCAAAACCTATGTGAACATTAAAAGAAAGATGCGTATTTTATGTACACACAGAGACACTTAAGACAATACCGAAAATCAGGATCATAGCTAAGGTGCCTTAAGTACAGCACAGCACAGACTCCTAAGAATTGTTCTGAGAAAATTAGGCTTTTAAATTTGTAATATAGCTGGAATTTAAACAACAACAACAGTTTTTAGGACAGGAATAAAGGAGGACTGCAGACTCATTCCCTCCAAAAATTATCTCCCCTCATACTTCAATCCTATTACACTTTAGTTATGCTGAGAAAAACTTTGAATATGCCTGGATGCCTAACAGTGGTCAAAGACAATTTAAGAAAGTTATTTACATCTAGAAGGTACCCATTATAAATAGGCAATTTTTTTGGAATCTAAAAATACTGTTCTTGTTCGGTTATCAGTTAATAAATAATAAAAGCATATTGCCGTCATAGGTGCTTCTGTTGGTTAGTTATGAAGAAAGTCCAGAAATGCCACATCAAATATTTTCACACAAAGTTTTACAGCAGAGAAAACAGCACTGGAACCAATTCTTTTCTTAATTAAGTTGCTGCAATACTGTAAACCATTCGTATAATTACTACCATCATTTTGTGATTGTCTCACTATGCATTTAATCCACATTTGATATTGCTCTTCATAAATTATCAGAAGTTTCTCTAAACTGTATGCTGTCAATGTGTCCAAAGGTCTTATTACTCATTACATTTATTACTTGTTTCAGAATTGCCTACAATTATCAAAAGATAATGGAGTACTTGTTATAGCACACTTATCTTTTGGTGAGCAGACTTAGTGTGTCCTTCCAGTTACAGGGGTAGATATTAATTTATCCATTAGCAGCTGAATTCTTCAATTAATATGCATAGAATTTTATACTCTTAGTAAACTGAATAGTGCTACACTGCATTTTTGGAAGTTCAGTTTTCCCTTTGAAAGTTGTGATTGTGTATGGGGTTGAACTTTCCTTTAAAGTACATGTCTGCAGTATTGAAGTACTCATGTATATGCTGCTACTCCTGAATCAGGTGGCAGCTGTGACAAAGGGTGCCGTTAAGCTGTTTTGGCTGCTTCACCAGTAAAGCCTCTGCCTGTATAGGAAGGATCTGGACATTAGATTAAATTACTGTAATGTGCACTACATCCATAGGGTTGCCAGCTAGTGGTTGGAAACCAGCAGGAGTCTGGGGGGGGGGGGGGCGGGGACAGTGATATCAGGGATGCTGTAGGGCAACTGCGTGATATCACTTCTGGGGAAAACCTGGAAGTGATATTATGCTCTTCTAGAAATTTTGGGATTCTGGGTGCAGAGGAGAGCGACAAGGATGATCGGTGGCCTGGAGACCAAGCCCTATGAGAAAAGGCTGGGGGACTTGCGAATGTTCAGTCTGGAGAAGAGGAGGTTGAGAGTGGACATGATTGCTCTCTTTAAGAATTTGAAGGGCTTTCACTTAGAGGAGGGCAGGGAGCTGTTCCTGTTGGCAGCAGAGGATAGGACTGGCAATAATGGGTTTAAATTAAGGGTGGGAAGGTACTGGCTGGATATTAGGAAAAAACATGTTCACAGTAAGAGTTGTTCAACAGTGGAATCAGCTGCCTAGCGAGGTGGTGAGCTCCCTTTGACTGGCAGTCTTTAAGCAGTGGCTGGACAAACAGTAATCAGGGATGCTCTAGGCTGATCCTGCACTGAACAGGGGGTTGAACTAGATGGCCGGTATGGCCCCTTCCAATTCTGTGATTTAAGATTCTATGACCACACCCAGGCAAGCCTTAACCCTTCTGTGACTCTATGCCTAGGCTGGTAAACTAGAATGTGCACCTTTAATCCAGTAGTTCCATGATGTGTGTGCAGAGTCCTCATCAGAGGATGACTCACCAGACATTGAGTCGCTGCTGGACACCTCATGCTCCCTTGTCCTCCAAGACTTATGCTGCCTGGTACATTTCCTCTTGTTCAGTGGATGGCTTTGCGATGTGTCTTCTCTGGAATCACTAGATGATATGGACTCCATTAGGGACTGAGGCCTCCTACTCTTTTGGCTAGGCGAGGATCCCAGTTGGGGAGCTGAAGATGAAGGTTGATCACCCATCTGGTAGAACTGCTCAGAAAGGTATTCCAGTGTTTGAGCAATCCCCAGCAGCACAGCTGAGTTATCAGCCACTGGGGCTGATGCAGAAACCATGCTGGAGGGAGGGACCCTTGAAGGCCTGTTGTAGCAGGAACCTTCAGTACCTTCTCACGGCATGCTGGACCAACAGTGGCTGAATTTTTAGCAGATGGTGCACCCTTAGAGGTTGTTTTAGTGGATCTGGAAGAAGAGGCAGCCATACTGTGCTTGATTTTAACAGCATCCCTCTAAGAGAGTCCTGTGTGAGCATTTGCTTTCACTGGCCAAATGCTTAGGAGGCATATTTGCAGATAAACAGTTAATGAGAGCTAAAGGACTTCTAAGAAGCCTGATAATTGTATTGAATGCTTGAGTATTCTTGTATGCTTGAGTATGCAGTCTAATTAATGTGTTTGAAATCTGATTTCTCTCTTTATTCATCATCAGCAACAACATCATCATCATATATGGTGACTGCAACCTTGCAACAAATAACTTACTAAGTCAAGGTAAGAGAGCTACAATCAAGTTTCTATGTTATAATAGCAAATACCTAGAATGGGTATTGGAACAACCCCAAGTCCAGTTGGCAGGAGAAGCCACATGCAGGCTAATGCTTCTATAAATCAAACACCCCAAGTACTAATCTGACTGGCCAAAACACAAAAAAGTTCCCCTTGCTGGGTGTGAATGCTGGTTACAATACCTGGAAGGCTCCATTTCCTCTTGCACCATTCAGGGGTTGCTGCTGCCAGGATAAAACAATTTCAAAAAGAAACAGGTCTCAAAAGGCCTTGGAAAAAACACGATCCTTAGAGCCTTGTTGTGAAGCCAAGCGCCAGCAGTCTCATACCTGGTAAAGGGACTTTGATGTGATCAAAGGCACCAGTGGACATGAGCTGAGCTGAGCCAGGAGTACATGGCTGCTGTGCTGCAGATGCTAGTCAATCCCAGAAATGAACAGCAGAGCAGAAAATCCAAACTCCTGAGGCACCCGATGGTGACTGCTGTTGAAATGCCTGAAGGAGGCTCTGATGCTAATGACTGCATCAGGCACCCACCCTTCGCTCCCACACTTCCAAAGTTCGCTCCCACACTTCCAAAGTTGGCCCCTGCTGATGAGGCCTTTAACATTGCCACCAGGCAGCCCACCTTCCCACCTGATTACCATGAGGATATCAGCAGCCCCAGTCTCCTTTCTCACTCTCTCCAGACCTGGGCCACAAATATGGCCTCCAATAAGTCATGGCTGTTGCTTCTTTCTCCAAGTGCCCATTTTAGAGCCACTTCCAGATATTTTTACTGTCAAGTTTATTCTCCTGGGCTGCGATCACACACTAAATAATCTACTTTCAGTGCATTGTTGAATTGGATTTTGCCAGTTCACACAGTAAAATCCAGTTGGAAAGTGGATTGAAAGTAAGTTCTTTAGTCTGTGTGATCACAGCCCATGTCTTTCAAATATTGCCCATGCAAGTGCTTTTCCTTCCAATTGTAAAAGTGAGTTATGGTTGCAAACTTTTTGTAATCTTCTTTGTTTTCTGTTAACTTAAATAAATCTGCCTTGTATAATCCAACTAGAAGTTTTTCTTTGCTTTTCTTGGTGTAGTCATTCAGTGCTCATTTTTCTTCTTCAACTGCTTGTTTATCTTTCAGGAGACCTCTTCCACTTAATTTTCTCGGTAAGTAAAGATGATCAACTTCACTTATCTGGGGTAGTGAGTGATGCATTGTTATTGTCTTGTGAGTTTTGTGATCATCATCTCCTCCTCCTCCTCCTCCTCTTTGCTGTTGGGGTTTTTATTTTACCTTTATATAACATTGTAACTTGTCTTGAGTCCCTGTTCAAGAAAAGCAAGTTACCAATGCCCTAAACAAAGAAATAACATTTAATAGTCTGATGTTTATGACTTTTAATGATGCAAATCTAAGGTGCTTCCAGTGTTAACTGATTTTATGAAGAATTCAACAAGAGAATAATGCATGGCTTCTAACTGAAAATCTTGTTATTATTGTAAATCTTATTTTAACTTGTAACTTTTCCTTTATACTCAGTTTTATAGATGAAAGGGTGAAATATAAATTATTCTAAGCAATAAGTAAAATGTGGGGTATGAAACTGTTCACAGATCCTCAATCTTCCACTCTTCTACCCAATGTTGCATGCTTACACTAAGAAGAGAAGAAGAGATTGGATTTATACCCCGCCCTTCAGTACTCAAAGGAGTCTCAGAGCAGTTTACTAACTCCTTTCCCTTCCCTTCTCCACAACAGACACCCAGTGAGGTAGGTGGGGCTGAGAGAGCTCTTGACAGAAATTGCTCTTTTTCAAGAACAGCTATGACAGAGCTATGACTTGCCCAAGGTCGTCTAGCAGGTGCAAGTGGGGAATCAAACCCGGCTCTCCCAGATTAGAGTCTGCACACTTAACCACGACACCAAACTGGTGTAACCACCAAACCACCAAACTAAGCACATTGATTTCCTGGTCTACTTCTGCTTTGGGAGAAGAAAAAGGAAAGACTGATGCATTTCTGTGGGGTGAGCACCCAGGCAAATATTCCCTGACTTATCATACTGTATTATTAGTTCCAGTTCTTCAAGACAAAGTATGTTACTGTGATCTAGCTCTAGTCATAAGTAGCTATGTATGTCTAGTTGTGACAGAATTTGTATGGGGATACACTACCTGAAGGGACATAAAAATGCACACCTACTCAAAGTATACTGAGGACAGCTGTCACTATATCTCCTTGCCCAAGCCACCAAAGACAGTGGTCTCTTTCTTAGGCCACTGTATGGAGTCTATGGTCAAGTGGTTGAGGGAGAACGAGCTAAAGCTGAGTACAGACAAGATAGTAATGATGCTGGTCAGTAAAACTGAAACTCTGGCAACCAACCTTGGAGAGGGTAGGATTCAATTTGACTATCTTTGTAAAGAACTAAGGATCCCACACTTTTGTTAGTAAAGGTAGTTAAACATAGTCAGGATTGCACCCTATGTACTCTATAATTATTTAGTAATCAAATCTTTCTAATCTTGACTCACTGGGGTCAAGATTATTGGTAACAACAGCAGTTCTGAAAATAAATAAAATTAACTGGTTAGAAGAATACATGAAAAAAAATAAACAATAGCAATATGCACATTTTCATTGAAACTGGAACCTCCCAAATCACCATAGTTCTGTATTTATGTCCTTGTTATACTAGCATCTCAGCAGGCTTCACTTATCATCATCTAACCTTTTCATTAACTCTGAAATTATACAATCAGTTTTGATGGAGAAAAATTGCCACAAAATGACCTTTCCCATCATTCTTCTCATTGGTTTAAAAGTGTTGCACCCACATGGAATGAAGTAGAAATAAAATCATGGGAAATGCAACATTAATTTTCGATTGTTGCATTTCCTGGGGTTGTATTTTCATTTTACAATGTGTGTATGGGGGATAGTGGGATTGCAGGGAGCCAGCAACCATGGAAGAATGATGGGCAATGTCACCTTGTTGTGACATTTGTCATAAAAATTAATTGTATAACCCCAAACTCACTATAAATTTTATTAAGGTCCCATTGCCAAGAGACCATTCTGGCTCTCAGAAAGTCAGTTCATCTCTTACTGTGCCCCTTCCCCTGACAGTCCCTTCCAAAACTTTTCCCCTCAAACTTTCATGTTAAAACAGCAGGGATGCTTCCTAGCCCTAAATATGCTTATTGTAAGGCAGAGAAAGAGGGACAGGAGCTGGCACTGGGGAAACAGAACTCTTGGAGAAGCTGGGCCCTTGAGATTCACTATACCTTAACTGCTCTCACAGTAGTAGAAAGCGCCAGGGGTTTTCTTTGTCCATAGGAGAGATTTAAGAGAAAAATTCTTTGTCTAATACTACATCATATAATCCCCAGCAGCATATAGAATTATGACATTTAATTTATCTCAGTCTGGTATTTTTCTGTTTCATGATTATCTAGAATGTCTTGAAGGAATATAAAGGCCACAGAGGGGCTCTACTGTGAGAGTTCTGCGCAAAGTAGTCAAGGATCAGATCTTGGTTGGTTAACCAGAGTTCTTTATTTCCAATCTCTACATTAGTACAGCTTCTCGGATTATTGTCAGAGATGAGACAGATAATACAGGCAGGTCTATTATACCATTCCAAAGAGTTTGAATTACCCATAGGTAGCCAATCACCATAGGGGAAAATTGGCGGGCAAAAAGGGATCTTGACCATTTGGTTCTCACAGGAAAGAAAGTGAGGTGTCAAGCTGTAAATTCCCTTCCCAAACCAGACCCCTCAGATGTTACCAGTTCACATAACAATCAATGGCCTCGAGGCTTTTGCAGGTGATAAGAGATGAGACACATCCTCCCTTGAAGTCCCAGCCGAGGCGGATGGAATGCGGAGGCAGCGGTGTGAGAGGCCCTCCTTGTTCTCATACAATGCAGGTGTCACCCTCCCGCCTTCAATGTTACAAACTCCAGGCCTGGTTCAGTGCTACAATATGACAGTTATACAAATAGCATAGAATACAAAATGGGGTTGGTACAGTCAGGATTACAATGTCTGAATCAGCAGATTCTGACACACTGGCCTCCCAATAATTACTTTCACCCGGGCTTATCAGGGAACACTCTATGAAAAGCTTTAATTAGTTTAGGAGCATGCACATGTTCAGAACGAATCCACTCATTGTGCTCAGGACCAAAATCAAGCCATCTGACTAAGTAATACAAGCGGCCCCTACGCATTTTAGAATCAAGAATCTCAGTTATCTCGAAATGGGGGGCCCCCCCTTCATCAGTGGAGGAGGAACTGGAGGAACTGGATGCCATGCATTCGGCCCAGGATCCTTCTTCAATAAGCTGAAATGAAAAACAGGATGCACAGAACTCAGTGACTTGGGCAGCTCCAGTTCAAAAGACACATCTGAAATTTTTCGCAACACCTTATAGGGGCCGACATATTTCCAGCCCAATTTCCTGCTAGGTTGCAGACCATGTATATTTTTGGTAGAAAGATAAACAGAGTCCCCGGGCTGGAGATCCCAGCCCATAGCGCGGCCCCAATCCGCATATTTTTTGTAGTCCTCCTTTGCTTGATCTAATGCCTTGGCTATTAGTGGCCAGGATTCTTGTAAAGTCGCCCACCAACTCTGGAAGTCCATGGGAGAAGCTTCGGACACATCTTCGATGGTAGGCAAGGGCTTTCCCTCAAAACCCCCCACAGCCATGAAAGGGGAGACACCGGTAGAAGAGTGCACTGCATTATTATAGCTATATTCGGCAAATGGCAACAAGTCCACCCAATTGTCCTGGTGGTAATTGGTGTAACACCTTAAGAATTGCTCTAGAATTTGATTAGTTCATTCGGACTGTCCATCGGTTTCTGGATGATAACCCGAACTCAGAGCTGGCTCTATATCCATTAGTTTCAAAAGCTCCTGCCAGAAGTTGGCAACGAATTGACTGCCTCTGTCGGAGACCACCCTCTTAGGAAAAGCGTATAGCTTTATAACCTGGTTGAAAAAAGCTTTAGCCATCCCCTTGGCCGTTGGTAGTTGTTTGAACGGGGTGAAATGGGCTTGCTTTGAAAACGTGTCTACCACTACCCAAATCACAGTTTTTCCTTTTGAGGGGGGCAGGTTAGTTATAAAGTCCATGGCTATCGCCTCCCAAGGGCGGGAAGGGGTAGGCAGAGGATGCAAGAGCCCCGGGACCTTTCCTCCCCTCTTTTTGCACATCAAGCAAGTTTGGCAAGCCGAGACGAAATCTGAAACATCCCGCCGCATGCGGGGCGATCAAAACTGACGTTGAATTAGGTTGAGCGTTTTCAGGAACCCAAAATGCCTAGCCAGTTTGGAAGAGTGACAGGCTAATAACACATCTTTCCGCTTGTTTCGGGGCACCACCAACTTCTCGCCGTGGTACCAGCACCGATTTTCCCTCCGTGAACACTCTGGGACTGTCTCTAATTCTTCGTTTTCCTCGCGTGAATACTCCCCCCCCCAATCACACGCTTCAGCTTTTACCGGGACTCGTTTGCTCTGACTTCTGGTGGTTACCGCCCCCCCCTAGCTGCTGGGGGGAGAACATGGAGTCAAACACCTCTTCCTTGAGGCTTTCGTGTTGGGGCAACCTTGAGAGTGTGTCCGCTAATGAGTTAGCCTTCCCAGGAAAGTGTTTTAACACAAAATTAAATTTCGAGAAAAAATCAGCCCACCGAAGCTGTTTCGCATTCAGTGATCTCTGCGTGCGTAGTGCTTCCAGGTTTTTATGATCAGTCCAAATTTCGAATGGGGCTTGCGCCCCCTCTAGCCAATGCCTCCATGTAGTGAGGGCTAACCGGATAGCCGCAGCCTCCTTATCCCATACTGACCAGTTTCTTTCTGTTTCATTGAACTTTTTAGAAATGTAAGCTAGGGAGTGTAGCTTTCCATCCAGACCTTTTTGTAATATAGCCCCCCCCCATTGCCACATCAGATGCGTCTACATGAACTATGAATTCTTTGGTTTCACCTGGGTGAGCTAAAATGGGCTCCGAGGTAAAGAGAGTTTTCAAAGTCTCGAACGCCCGCTGGCACTCCCCGTTCCAGGCAATTCTCTCCCCTGGCTTCCCAGCTTCCGGGCCCCTCCCCTTGGTTTTTAGCAAGTCCGTTAGGGGGAGGGTAACCGTAGCAAAGTCTTTTATGAAGGTTCGATAGAAATTACAAAATCCCAAGAGACTCTGCAATTGCTTCCGGGTTCGGGGGGCTTCCCACTGGACCACCGCCTCTACTTTCGCTGGGTCCATCTCTAAACCCTTCTGCGAAATGCGATACCCCAGGAAGTCCACAGATTCGCGGTGGAACTCGCACTTAGACAGTTTGACATACAGTTGGTTTTTCAACAGGGTGGAAAGGACTTCCCGGACTAATTTCACGTGCTCTTTCTTATCAGTGGAGTAGATCAAGATATCATCTATGTAACATAACACCCCCTTGAATAAATGCTTGTGCAACACTTCATTTATCAGGCTCATAAAGACCCCCGGAGCGCCACTCAAACCGAACGGCATCACGAGGTATTCAAACTGTCCCAACGGGGTGTTGAAAGCGGTCTTAGACTCATCCCCCTCCCTTATGCGCACCCGGAAATAAGCATCCCTCAGATCCAACTTAGTGAACACTTTTCCCTTGGCCGCCTCCGTTAGCAAGTCCTTAATCAAGGGGAGGGGGTAGGCGTTAGAGGTGGAGACCGCGTTTAGCCCTCTGTAGTCCGTGCACAATCGCAGTCCCCCGTCTTTCTTTTTCCGGAACAAAACGGGGGCAGCGAAGGGGGATTTAGCCGGGCGGATGAAACCGCGCTTCAAGTTCTTGTCTAAAAACTTCCGTAGCTCCTCCCGCTCTAGAGGGCTCATAGAGTAAAGCTTTCCTTTAGGGAGTTTCTCACCGGGAATCAGCTCTATGGCGCAATCGGACAGTCGGTGAGGGGGCAGTTCGTCCGCCTCGGTCTCACTGAAGACCTCCAGCAAGTCTCTATACTCCCGGGGAACCGTGGATGGGGCGAGGGCGAGGGCAGTGGGTCGCGGCGGATTCGGTGGCCCCGGTCCCCACTCAGAGTCCCACTTGTGCGTCAGGCACCTGTCGTCCACCCAGGAGATCTTCCCCTCACTCCACTTGATGTAGGGATCGTGCGAGCTCAGCCAGGGGCTTCCCAGCACCATGGGGAATTGGGCATTTGGGGTGATGACAAACGCTCGCTTCTCCCAATGTTCCCCGGTCCCCAGAATCAAGCCCTCGGTTTCGGCTACACACTCTTCTTTCATCTCTGACCCATCCATTTGCGTAAATTTTAGGGGCTCGGCCAGCGGGGTGACCTTCGGTCCCAGCCCTTCTACCACCAAAGGGCTGATTAAGTCCCGAGCACACCCAGAGTCAATTAAGGCACGAACCCGCATGTGAGTGCCCGTCCCCGGGGTCATTACAGTCACTACCATATACAATAGGGGGCCAGGGATGCTCACCGGAGATGGCGCTTCTTGGCGGGGGACCTGCAGTTCTGCGCCGCTCACTGCAGGCCGTTGGAGTTTCCCGACATCTGGGTTTCCATCAGCTCCAGCTCCCCCTGCTCGATCGCAGCACCTTCCAGCTGCAACGCCCGGGGTTTGATTGGGGTTTTCCCCCCACCGGGGTAGAGGTTTTCAGACCCTTCCCTCCTCCTCTGGGGCACGCCGAGGCGAAGTGGCCACTCTCCCCGCACTTCATGCACAACCCTTGCCTGAACCGGGCATCTCGGACGTCTTGCACACTGGGCTTTGGCTTCGCTCTCGGCATGGCTTTGCTGGCGGCAGTTGCTGACGTCCCCATCTTTATGAGGGTGAATCTTTCCTCCACGTCCGTGGCTGCCCTCATCCAGGTGGCCACTCTACTGTAACCAGGAGGGGATTGATTTGTAACTCATGGTCTGAAGATATGATTGCCAGGCTGCAAAGACTGGAATGCTGGCATTCTACTAACACACTGATGTCCCTTCCACCAAAACCTGGAAGTGACATCATTATGTCAGGGAGAAGTTCTAAGATTTGCAAAAAACCCTATGGTTTTACCATAGAGGTTTTGCAAATCCTAGAACATTACTAATGCTGACATGACAGAATTTTTGTTTTTTTGATGAAAGTGGCAGTGTGCTGGTGTGCTGCTGGCATGCACCCACATTTTTAAATCATTTTTCTCCCTCTAGTACTTCATTCACTGGCAAGCAATAGAAAAGGGAGGCAGGAGATTCTCCATTCCCAGAGGGAAGCTGGTAACTATCTGAAGAATTTCTATATGAACATTTCTAGTAATCTCTACATAAACAAAGAAATGTAAGTATTGCAATGAATCTCACAGCAAACTTCTGTCTGAATGTCTTGACTTCTTTCTTATGCTGTTCACAGGGGTCTCCTTCTTCCAGAAGCAACATATTTGGGATAATTTGAGGCTGCAGCAGAGTAGGTAAGGAAGGTAAGGAAATCCTGGTCCACTGACAGGAATCCTTTCCATTAGTGTAGATCTATTGAAGAATACAAGCTTGTGGGTGTTCATGAATTGTTAACAATGAATTACAATATGTCTAGCACAGTTCGATTTTGTCCTTCCTCCAAAGAGCTCAGGGTAATTTACATGAAGATCTGAATCCATGTCTACCCACTCCAAGTCTAACCCTCTAAAAAATACACCATGCATACACATGAATACACACCTACATACTCATCAAAGGGAGCATGGTATCTACCTTTTTCCCCCAGTGGCAGGGTGGGGGGAAAGTAGAATTTTTTTTACTGTTTGACATAACCCATTGATTCAGCATTCCAAAGTATTTATTATTTTAAAAACATCTTCATTATGTTGCAGCTATGACTAATCTTATTAGCTCTATTATCTCTGAACTTTTATGTTTTTCTGAGTATTAGCCTCTTGAGGCAGGCTAATCCTATTTAATATAAAGTCTGCAACCCTTTAACTTTATTTTCTAAGTCACCCATTGTTTTAATACAAGGCCAAGAAATGTAAATGTGTAGACATTTATTTTGCATTTGTGTCTCTTAACATCTGCAAAACCTGTCTATTTTAACAATTTAAGTCATAGAATATCAAATCATGTGTAGCAGTTATATTTATAATTTACTTTTATCTGGCTAAAAACAGTTACTTTGCATTTACCTTACACAAAATAGATCTATGCTCATCTTTATCAGGATCTGGCTATTAACATTTCCCCTGGTACAGTGCTATTATTACTTGCACTGGTGCTGAAACCAGATAAGATATAATATAAGGATATGACATTTGATACTTGCTGTGGCGAAAAAAAGCAGGGCAGGTTACACCAAGGTTTCATTGATAGCAGATTACTAAAATTAGGACTGCCACACCGCTCACTGCGAACAGAGCTGCAGCACATGGGACTGGCTGCGAGTGAGGGCTGTGAGTGGGAGTTGCAGTGAGTGGGCTCACAGTGAGCAGGGCTGTGGTGCATGCACCTGAATCTCAAGCAGCAAATCACCACTGTGAAATCAGCCCCGTAAACCGCGGCCCCCACCCCACTCACAAAAACACACACCCTTTAAAGGGCCTTTTTTTTTTTTTAGCAGAGTGTGCAGCTGGTGACAGCCCCTCTCACTCCCTTCTGGAAGATTTATAGAGCCCTCCAGCTGATTGGTGGGCCACATGCTCCCCACCAATCAGCTGAAGTCCTTTAAATCTGCCAGGAGGGGATGACGCATGGCCCCAGGTGGTTGTTCATGGGGCAGGGCTTGGGGGCATCCCCACCCACCCCTGGAATGCCCCCAAATCCCCCTGCCAAAGTGATGAGGGGACCTGACAACCCTAACTAAAATGGGAAAGTCCATGGAAAATGTGTCCCCAGAGGGCTACAGCAACACAATCTGTCCCTATTATATAATTCTGTTTTGGGGTGGCAACATTCTATGTGTGCCAAAATCAGTTGGCTCCCTCATCTACCAATCTGTCCCTCATCTGCCAATCAGAAGGTGTTGCCTGTGTTCCACCCACAGAAGCACTGCCCACCAAAATTTGCCTCACAACACAGTTTCACCTGAGGAGAGGGGATGCTGTTTGCTTCAGAACAGCTATTTGCCTGTGGAGCCTTTCTTCAGTGGGGGATCCTGCTGGCATGGAGCCTTGCAGCAGCAGAGGTTCTGTGGTGCCTGCCACCCCTCCCAGGCAGCCTGTGTGCAGCGGGCCTCCCTGGCCACACCAAGAGGCCAACAAGGGCCATGTCAGACACTGCTTCACCATGTTGGGAGCTACCATAACCTGCAAGCTGGGCGGGCCTGTGGTGAGCAGTGCCCCCCTCTGCACGCAGGCCATGAGCCCTCCATGAGCTGTGCTGCCACAAACCACCAGGGCCACAAGCAGGCCATTCCTGGTCCTGGCCCAAGTGTATGCCAGAGCTGCCACCCCCACTGGACCCCAGTCACCAGGAGTCGCAGGCCAGTTCAGCCACCAGGCTTGCCCTGCTCCCACTGGGGCACAACTTGGCCACCCAGCCACCTGCACCACTGAAATGGCACCTGGCACCATCGCTGCTGCCCCCGAAGGTGTGAGAGGTGGCCAGTGGTAGATTGCACCACCATGTCAGCTCAAAGCCCACTGAGGCCCCCCTGCCCCACGCCTGGGTAAGTCTACCCCCATGGTAAGTCCACCCTTTCCCACTGGCTCCCTGCACTTAAAGGGACCCCTTTCAGTGCAGGGAGCCGAATGGAGATCAGGCACCCAGGGTCCCTTCCTGCCGGGTCCCTGCACTTAAAGGGAACCCCTTTAAATGCAGGGAGCTGGAGGTCCCTGCCCTCCTTGTTTCCTTCTCTCCTTCTTTTCTTTTCTTTTCTTTCTTTCCCTCTTTCCCTCTTTCCCTCCATTCCTTCTCTCTTTCCTTCTCTCTCTCTCTTTCTTTCTCTTCTTCCTTCCTCCCCCCCCCCCCCCCAGCTTGCAATCTAAAACAATCCAGTGGCACCTTTAAGACCAAGGTTTATTTAGGTACAAGCTCTCCCTCCTCTGTGAGGGATGAGGGCAGATCTGCACCCCCCCCAACCCAAAAGAGTCCAGTGGCCCCTTTAAGACCAATGCTTAATCAGGTACAAGCCCTCCCTCCTCTGTGAGGCCAGATCTGTGCATTCCCCCCCCATAGCTGGCAATCCAAAAGAGTCCAGTGGCACCTTTAAGACACAGGTTGATTCAGGCACAAGCTCTCCCTCCTCTGTGAGGGCAGATCTGCACCCCCCCCCCCAGCTAGCAATCCAAAAGAGTCCAGTGGCACCTTTAAGAACAAGATTTATTCAGGTACAAGTTCTCCCTCCTCTCCATCCAACATAAAATGACTTCGCAGACTGCCCAGTTGTTGACACTACTCCACAGACCACTGTGTGCAGCATTTTCTGTCCCACATTGTGTAACCTTGGACACTTGCTATTGTGTAACATAAGGTACTTGGAATAAGGCCCGTTGTGGAAATAAATACAACGGGCTCTAGAAAAAGGCTGTGGGAGAGTGCCCCGGCCTTGGGCACTCAGCATCAATTTGCTGTGATGATCTCAGCAGGGTATAATGACACAGAGTCCACCATTTTCTCCAGAGGAACTGATCTCTGCTACCTGAAGAGCAGTTGTAATTTTGAGTGATCTCCAGCCCACACCTGAAGATTGGCAACAATGGTTCTCCAGGAGGAAATGGCTGGTTTGGAGGGTAGAGTCTATAGCATTGTACCTGTCTGAGGTCCAACCCCCCCTCAAACCTCACCCTCTCCAGGCTCTACCCCTCAAACCCCCAGAAATTTCCCAACCTGAAGTTGGCAACCCCATGTCCTTCCCAGCTAACCATCAACCTACCGTTATATGCCCCTCTGACTGCAGCTGACTTCTGCCCTCTCTCCTTGAGATCAGTTGTAATTCTGAGTAATCTCCACCCCTCACCTGAAGATTGGCAACAATGGTTCCCAGGAGAAAATGGTTTAGAGGGTGGAGTCTACGGCACTGTAAATGTCTGAGGTCCAACCCCTCCTCAAACCCCACCCTTTCCAGGCTCCACCTCTCAAATCTCCAGGAATTTCCCAACCTGGAGTTGGCAACCCTATTTCCTATCCAGCCAAGCATCAACCTGCCGTTATCTGCCCCTCTGATTTCAGCTTTCCATCTCCTCCCCCCTCCCTCTGGAGATCAGTTGTAATTCTGAGTGATCTCCACTCCTCACCTGGAGATTGGTAACAATGGTTCTCCAGGAGGGAATGGCTGGTTGGGAGGGTGGAGTCTATGGCATTGTATCTGTCTAAGGTCCCACCCCTTCTCAAACCTCAACCTCTTCAGGTTCCATCCCTTAACTCTCCAGGAATTTCCCACCTGGAGTTGGCAAGCTTATCTCCTTCCCAGCCAGTCAGCAACCTATCTTTATTTCCCCCTCACGATTCAGCTTTCCATCTCCCCCCCTCTGCAGCCTCTACCATGCTCTGAAGCCCTGACTGCCACGCCACATTGGCTGCCATGGGTGGGAGAGATCTCAGCAGGGTATAAGGACACAAAGTCCACCATTTTCTCCAGGGGAACTGATCTCTGCCATCTGGAGAGCAGTTGTAATTCTGAGTGATTTCCAGCCCTCACCTGGAGATTGGCAACAATGGTTTCCTTAGCTGGGAGGGCAGGATAGAAATTAAAAAAAATAGATTTCCCAGAGGAAAAGTAGTCTTTCTGTGCAATAGGGACCAAAGCAGCTTACATCATTTCCCTCTCCTTCTTTTGACTTACACAACAACCCTGTGAGGTAGGTTAGGCTGAAAATCTGTGACTGGTTCAAAATCACCCATTCAGCTTCTACAGCAAGAACCTGGATCTAGCAGACTCTGCTCTGAAGCACTCATTTCCACGCCTAGGGTAGCCAACCTCCAGGTGGAGCCTGAAGATCGCCAGGTATCACAACTGAACTCCAGACAACCGATCTCTCCCACCCGGAGAAAATAACTGCTTTGGAAGGTGGACTTCATGGCATTCTGTTCAGCTGAGGCCTCTCCCCTCCTTAAACCCTGGCTTCCATAGACTCTACCAGAAAATCTCCAGGAATCTCCCTACCTGGAGCTGGCAACCCTAGTCAGGACTGGCCCCAATGAGTTCATCACAAAAGCCTGCAAAGGGTTTCCTTCCTTTGTCTAAACCAAACTTGGTTGCCTACTGTGGCGAAATGGGCTCCAGTTCTCCTCCCACCCTCATCCTGTGGCTGTATTTCACTTCTTAAGTTCACTGCCACTACTCACTGAATTGTCACTGCCTTTTTAGAGGGACAGTGAGTCCCCTGTGGCCAAATCTCTCTATTTGGAGATTGAATCCCCAGTCTTTGGGGAATCCCTGGAAAGTTGGCAACCCCAGGGTCTGGCCTTTCCTTGCTTCCCTGGGCTACACCCTCCCTTTGGTATTGTACAAATGGGGGTCAGAGCTCAACACAGATTATTAGTCCAAATAGAAGAATTTATTTTACTATTTACACACACACACTAAATGAATAAGGCACAACTGTAGGAGTAAGCACACACTATGAACAAACAGGGCATAAATCAACAGGGGTTAAACACAATCCTCCCTGGATAGGCTGCAGTCTATATTGATGGTGCCCCGCCTCTTGGGACAGTCCCTCTTTTCCCGCACTTTTTGGCCTTGTGGCAGGTGGGAACTGTAGGCCAGCAGATGAGGAAGCCCCATTCAACCCAGTGAGTGATACCCTTGCAGGCCCCTATCTGGAACTACAGCTCAATTGAACCTTGTGGAGGAACATTTTAAACAAACCACAGACAGCAGCCATCTTATAAATACAGGTAATTGCCATTTCATTACACCTACCAATAGCCACTGAGGTAACAGTCCCTCACATGAGGGAAATAGGAGAAGAGTCTTCGTCAAGAGTTTGCCAGTAATTCTGACAGGGCACAGTGACTGAAGGAATGGCCGGGGAAGAGGAGCAGACCCAGCACTCAGCCAATGGCACACGAATACTCACAGCCAGTGGATAGGGACAGCTTCTGATTGACAAGTCAGGGGACCAAAGGCTGTGGGTGCTTGTGGAATGTTGAGGCAAGAGGGACATGAAAACTCAGATATTATATGGAGAGATGTGAGACTTTACTTCCACATTTGTTTCTTTCAATTATAGACTGCTAATATTTACTTTACTTCCTTCCAGCCTATGCATTCGTTACACATCACATCTTCCTAGACCCCATTGTATTGCTTTCACAACAGGCTTTACTGCTAATCAGTATAATAACTGTAGCATGCTGGATACCTCTGTAAGCTTTTCTGTCTTTTCACCCTTTAGTCCTGCTCAGTATCCAGCACACAGGAGACTCTGGTGGCTTCAGTATCAGGTGTCCTTGTTGCTTCTAACTGGGAAAGAACAGTTACACATGAGGAATACTACAATACACCTGCAAACCAAAGACTGCAACCAACATACACAGACAACAAGACCTAAGTGAGGTCCCTGTCCTCCCATACAGTCTTTGAGACAGGAAACAGAAACTAGTTCTTGAGGGCTCACTTAAAGGTATGCATATATGTATGCATCAAAACATACTTATGGAAACATCACTATAAGCAAAATAATCAGCTAAATGGAAGATAACAAGAAAGAGAAAGGTGGAGGTGAATTTAGTGCCTTGGTAGGAAAGTGGTATATAAATATAGTAACTAAAAAAATAAATAGGAAAGCTAAGGTCAACAAAAGCGGTTCTCACTGGAATTCCCTTGCCACCATAGAAGGCAAGTTCCCAATTTAATGCCCTGGGAAACAGAGACTTGAAAGTTTTGAACTGAATATTTCAAGTAATCAGCTTGAATCATCTCTATACTTCCACATTTACGAGACTGAGATTTTGAATAAATAATGCTCCAGTAGCAAGGTATACCCAAATGACAGGCAGTCATTGTGAATCTAAGGAGATAGTCCTCAAAGAGAGGCTCATTTAAGCAGCAGTAAGTAGAGATGCCACAAATTTCTCAGCAAACCTGTTCAGCAGATGAATTTATCTTGTTTGAAACTGTGAGGTGATCAAGGACATGTTCAAATAGCATCTAGCAACTCAAGCAGCTATGAAATGTATTTGCAGCTTCTGGGAGAAATCAAAAGGGGGTTTGGAGTGAGGTGCCACCAGTAAGCAGATGACACCCAGCTCTACTTCTCTTTATCAGCTGAGTCAGGTGGGTCCATGGAAGTTCTGAACAGGACAGAAGAGGGCTACTAATTGAAGCTAAGTTCAGATAAGACTGATGTGCTGATAGTTAGTGACAAAGCTGCTTGAGGACTGAGGAAGCTGGTCCTGGAGGGATTACACTCTCCCTGAAGGAATAGTTCCATAGCTTGGGTGTACTGATGGAACATGACCAGCAATGGAGGGGAGGCCCCCCATGCCCCTGTTCCCCAACCCTCCCACTGGTTGTCAGCCAGGCTGTTGTCAGGGATGGAATGTAGGCTGCCCAGTTGTTTCTTGGCACAATTCAAAGTGCTATTTTTTATGTTTAAAGCCCTAAATAGCTTAGAATCAGGGCACATGGAGGACCATCTCTTTCCATATTTTTCAGCCAACCAGTTAAAATCTGTCTCATAAGCCCTGCTCTCTGTGCTCCTACCTTCACAGGTGAAGCAGGTGGCAGAGACATGTCCCCCCCCCAGTAGTGCCACCTTGCTCATGGGATGCCCTTCCCCTTGAAGCTTGCCTAGCACCTATGCTGCTTTCTTTTAGTGTCAGGTCAGAGTACTTCTGTTCACCCAGGCTTTTAATTAAGGGCCTGATCTTTTAATATTATTTTAGTCTGGAAACTGTTTTTTGAAGCTGTCAGTGTTTGGTTTTTATAATTTATTTTGTAAGCCACCTCATCCAGGTTTCTGGAGAGACCTCATAAATTTTTGTCCAAATAAATAAACAAACTGGTCAAGAGCTGACTCATAGCTGATCACAGAATCAGCTGTGTTATCCAAATGCCCTACCTGTGGGTGACCCTCAACACCTGGGGCACTCACCTTGCATGTTAAGAGCACATCGGTATGTATTCACACACAAAATTAAATTGAGGATCACTGCCTATGTATACCAAGGTTCAGAATTCGTTAGCAGCACTTCACTATGGGAATGGGAAATAAATCAGGCAAGAAATGGAATCAGAGTCTAGATCTTTATTTAGAAATATAGATCAAGCAAAGCAGGAGACACTCAGAGAACTCTAGTCTCTCTCTCTCTCTCTCACACACACACAGAAGGAGAGAGGGGGAGAGAGAGAGAGCAAACATTAAATCTAGGCTACCTAACGCCTAAACAATAAAAACACACAATAGAGGAAAGGGAATGAAAACATACAAGGGGAAGCATGAAGCAGGGTAGAGGTCCGGTCCGGTGTTCAAAGTAGTGAGGAAGTTCAGTGAGGTGGCTGGTGCTGCTGCAGAATTCTAGGTTTTGGGGAAAGCTATACTGTAAAAATGTTGGAAGGTAAGCCTCTCCAGAGCCAGGATTGGGTTGGGGCCAAAAAGTTTAATCTTACTGGCCAATTTGACTCCAGCTGCCAGGCAGGAAAATTATAGATGCAAAAATGACATACCTAAGGTTGGGGAGGAAGGGACTGGAATAAACCAGGCATTGGGTGGTCTAGAGGATGGACAAAGATTGGCTGTGAACTGATGGTCGTATCTTGGGGATACAACAGGCTTAAGATAGGGGTGATTGCTGACTTGATTCTTCCATTCATTAAGGCTGTGTTTTTAGTGGCTCCTATTCAGGCTATTTTCACCTCTGTTATGTTAGGAAGTGCTTTAGGAGAGTATTTGAGAGGCATCCTTACTGCCACACTGGGGAAAATGTTTAGCAGGTGCCCCATTTAAATACACTGAAATAGGGGGCCTCCATTATGGATGTCTGTATTATCTGATATAACCTGGGAGCAGAAACATAGCTATGGGCATTTTGTGGTCACAGCTCTTCTGTAGTGACCTCTGCCCCATCCATAGTAGTGAGCAGCTCCCCCGCACACAGCTGGAAGAGAAAGATGACTCGGCTCCCCCTTTTAACTGCCACGAGCAGCTCCCCTGCCTACAGTCAACAGAAGAGGACTTGGCTTGACAGCAGTGGCTTCACTGCACCTGTGTGAACTAAGCCAGCTCCAGTCACATGATGGCATTTCCTCTTCTGCTGGCTGCAGGTGGGTCCACTGCTTGTGGCTTGAGCAGTATTTAAAAGGGGGAGCTGAGGTTTAAAATACCAGCATTCTTCAATTTGCCCACTGAGTAGTTGCAGGCAATCTACACCACAGACCAAGGAAGCTGCATCACTTGACTGAGTGACCTTCCAAGTGCCCGCCTGCTGGGTGAGTGGTTGGGAAGTGCCCTGGCTCTATTGGGTCTCAAAGGCAGATGGGTTGGCAGAAGGGCTTTTAGGAGCTCAGCCAGTTGTAGCCTGAAGTTCCACTGCAATCAGATGCTCTGCTGGTCGATCACAGAAATTGCTCCATATGGAGTGCCTTTTTATCCCACCGGACTTCCCCCAAGGGGCTCATGTCTACATCTTGAGAAGCATAGGGAGTCTGCTGGCTGCAGCTCCTCCCTCTTCCCCCCTCCCCTGCATCACAAAAAAGTGTGAGCCAGAGGCTAAAAAACTGTGAGCTAGCTCACACTAATTCAGCTTCGAGGAAACATTACTCATAACCTTTCCCCCTGCTTCCTGCATCTTAGGAAGTCTGAGAAGCAGTAACCTTTTCAGAAAGGCAGATCAAAAGAAACCCAACTGATCAGCTGGGATTCCTCCACCCCCCCCCCCTTCCAAAAAAAACCCTTTTCTGGTTACCCAGCAACATTTACTCAGCAGGCCATAAGAAGTTAACACATAGCTAATCAGCTGGGAGTTGGCTTCTGCTGGCTGCAAGCAACCTGTTCCTGCAAATCTATACAAACAGGTTGTGACAGCTTGCCAATTAATTGGCTGCCTAATCATCACTGGCAAATCAGAAGTGAGCCCCATTGGCATGTGTTCAAGCATCCCTAGCAGTAGGATGATATAGCTCCATACCAATTTCATCTTTGAATGTTTTCTTTTGTTTTGAAATATATCCTTAGATGCATTTATTTGTATTAGATTGAAAATAAACCTTGGGGAAGGAAAAACAAATTGTCCCCTGGAGTATACATGACAGTTGTGCATATTTTAAAAAGTTAAATGAATTACTGGTCACATGACATGAACAATTGCTTGTGGTAACTCTTGAACCTCCAGCCTCTTTTACTGAAAGTGCGCCCTTGGATCCAAGCCACAGTCAATTTCCTTCAGTTTTCTGAAAACTGTGACTAACTAAGTATTCAGTCTTGCCAATGCAGTAAGTATTCAGTGAAAAAAGAAAAATCAAAAGAAACAATTGTTAGTATATAATTTTAAAGTTCATCTATGATACTTCATATAATATAGGGGTCTGATTCTCATTCCACAGAGATCTTCAGACTGTTCATGAACATACTTGTTATTTCTTAATTCACTCCTCACAGTAGGACATCATTAAAAAGAAAAGAGTTAATATTAACTGAGTATATTCACCTCCTTTATTATCTCTATGTGAAGAAAGGTTATCCAGAGTTTTAACCTCACCTAAGGAAATGCAAATAACCCTCATACTTGCTGAATGGATCATATTTGTGAGTTCTGAAGAAGAAGAAAAGAAAATGGAAAAAGGGTATAGATGTGTTGACTGAGGTCAGTAAAAGGAGTTTAATTTTCACAGCAGTACAGTACTGCAGTAATTACGAGACACAACATTGTCAAAGTGACCCTATAAAGTCTGCCTTTGAAGCTCTGCTAATTACATTACCTTGCACATTACTAGAAGAGGAACTATTACAATTATCAGACTATGATGAATTCAAGAACTTTTCTGATCTCCCATTCTGCTTATAACCCTCTTCTGATAAATAAAGTGGCAGCTTCCTTCAACTGAGTACAATGGGTATGTGACACTGGCTTCTGTACAAGTCACTAAACAATATGTGGGAAAATATTACATTTTCTCAAATGAGTTAGTAAAATTAAGCAGATTAAGTAGGGAATGTGTTATCCATAGCAAAAATAAAGAAGTCTATTCAGTATTAAAATGTTTTAAAGGGAGAGTATGCTATCACCAATTAATGCTGTTGTGAATGGTTTTGGTATTTTTCTTTATCACCTCATTTCATATAATTATGTCTTTTATGTAATCATGTCTTGCCCTGTGCTGAAGTTCATGGCCCTTTGACCTACAACTTTTTTTCTTCTTAATCTAGTATATGTGTGTCTCCCTAGTGAGGATCGACTAGTTGTATCTGGTGAAGTGGGCTATAGTCAATGAAACAGTGTACAAGAATAAGAACTTGTTCTTCAAATTACCGCAAGACTCCTGCCCACTAGTGCTGCAACAGACTAATAGACCTAACTCTTTGGAATAGTATTCTTGTTTCATTAGGAACTTGGAGCAATTAGAGGACAGCTAGTGTTAGCCATAGTTGCTATTTTTGCAGGTCAGCTTTGTCTCAAGCATACTGTAATTCCCTATTCTCTTAATTAGTGTATGAGTGTTATATATGTGTGAAGGGTCACAATGAGGCCAGAAAGTGGAGAGGGAGATACACAGGAGAAATTAGGCGAAATTAGGCAGAACCAGAGCAATCTAGCATAGACTGATTGTTCCAGATGGAAATAACAATTCACCACTGGATGTTTCACTAGCATCCTGGCCATGGGTCAGGAGAAGACCATGTTCTGGTTATAGGATCAGAGGAAAACCGCAAAAATACTAGGTGAAATCAATAACTGGCTTTAAAAGCTCATGCAAACCATGCCACATTACTGAATCTCTGCTCCAGCACTGTATGAAAGGACCCCATTTACAACCACTTATTAGAGAATGACCAACATCCATCAATCCTGCCCAGCCCTCTCTGGTCACAAACTCATCACCATATAAAACAGGGCGACCTCTTCAATTATGTGGGTGTAAGTATGAATGAAAATAGGTATTGAAATTGGAAGGTGTTGAAGGAGGTCAAGTATAATTGGGGCAGAGTTGTCTGCAAATTTGTGTATTAGCTTAAGCTTAATGATAGTTCTATACAAGGTGATTAACTGCCACTCTTAAATCTACCTCTCTTTTAAAGGTTCTATATAATAGAATATATAAAAAGGTAACACTAGCAAGAGTAAGGAATTCCCAAAGGGCAAAAAAAGAGTTTAAAAATATCATTTACAGATTTTTACACAGGGTGTCTCAAACATGCACAGTTTTGCTGTATCTTTTTGGTCCTTCAGTTCATTTGCACTTTCTTCTTTCCCACTTCATGCTACTAATGTGTACATGCATAAGACATTGGAGGAACAAGTGATTTTTTTCTATGGGAAGTATGTTGAATACTTTTGGAGGTATTTTTTTCTTGAAGCTCTGTCTCCTAAGAATTGGATGAGGACACACATTTTATACCCTCCCAGGGTTTAGGTATCAGAGTGGTCTCAGGATTCTGAGCCACCCAGTGTCTCTGCTTCAGCCAAGCACAGGGGCTTAGCTAGTGGGTTCCTTTGATGAAGGTCCACATTTACGCTCCCCCCTCTTGATTGTGAAGACCAAGAGGATGAAAGTGGGCAGAAGGGGTGCTTGTCGGGCGGGGAGACGCCCCCCCTGTGTATCAGAGGCCCCTGTCCCCAGGCACTGATCCCAGCCTTGCATCCCCCCAGAGCCCTCCACAGCAGGGCATCACCAGGGGCCTTGGAACCTCCTTCTCCAGCTCTGTCTGTGGGGCTCTTCCAAAAGGAAAAAATAGTTTTTAGCAGCACTGCCAGGGTACCAGCAGTTGCTAAAAGTCTTTCGAGAGGACTCTGACAGGACTGGTTCAGAGACTGGGGGGGGGGGGGGGGCGGGAGCGTCCTCTCCTTCCACATCTCAACTCCCTGATGCTCCTGCTGCATTAAGTATATCTCCCTCTGGTGTTCCCCAGTGCAGTGCCAGAAAGCACCTATGCCTCACACTTGCTCCAGTCATGGGGCTCCATTTCCAGGCCACAGTGTGGAAACATTTCTATACCCATCCCAGTGACCCCTGTGTGGTGCCATACCCATGTCCACAGGGACAAAAATACCCAACACCCATCTTCTTCCATTTTTCACAGACACCTGAAAAGGGTGCACTCCACTTTACTGCTGCTGGAGGAAAGAGTGGCAGGCAGTGGGAGGAGAAAGAGGCCCACTCCAATCTCAGCAGGGACAAGTGGAGGGGGAGCAGGAGGCACCTCTGAGAGAGGCTCCTCATGCTCTGGGTGCTGTGGGTTGGGGCCCCAAGGCAGGCCACCCTGCTAGAGGTTATGCTCCAGGAACACTAACAGTGCCACCAAAAATGCAAGAGGGAGAGCTCAGGAAGCAGTCACTCATCTCATCAGTGACATAATTGCTGTGAATGGCCAACCCTTCTCCCTCATGGAGAGCATAGCCTTTCACTGGCTGCTGCAAAACCTGGCTCCCAGGTACTCCATCACCTTGAGGAGGACCATGACCTGCTGAGGTTTGCCCACCATGCACCACTCTGCAGTTGCAATGGTCAAGGCTGAGCTCTCCAAAGCACAAGGCCAAACCATCCACTTCACCTCAGACTTCTGGAACAGCCGGCAGCATGGCTACTGCTCCCTCACAGCCCACGGGTAGCAACCGGAGGGCCTCACTGTTTGGACTGTCGGGCCCAGGCCCCTGGAGGGGACATTCTTGCTACCTGGCTACACAGGGGCTCTGCTCCATGCTCAGGTAGCCTGAGGGTGTGGGTGGGCAACAGAGTAGCCTGAGGGTGTGGGTGGGCAACAGAAACATTGTCCGTGGCTATATGGTCATGGTTGCTGGCACCAACATGCTGGCAGTGGTGAAGGCTGTTCACCTCAAGGGCATCATCTGCCTTGTGCACATGCTTCAGGTGGTGGTGAAGGATGCTCAGAGGCTGGGGAGCACTGTGAGGGCCACCTTAATTGCTGCCACTATCGAGATAGGGTCCCTACTCGAGACCTGCCAGCGCCTGGCTGCCCACTTCTCATGCAGCATCAAGTCTGTGTGTCTGCTGCATGAGACACAGGGGGAGGGGGATGAGCCTGAACACCAGCTCATCCGACACCTATCTACCTGCTGAAACTCCACCTATGCCACGATTGCATGTTTGGTGGAGCAGAAGAGTAGAGTGCAGGATGACCATCCTGCACAGGGAAGAGATGCTCAGCATCAGCTCCAATGACTGGCTGACCCTCTCCCAAATGGTGCATGTCCTGAAGCACTTCCAGGACACCACTGATGTGCTCTGCCCCCATACGGCTAGCCTGGGGCAAGTAATCTCCCTCATTCAAGGGCTAGACTGCAGAGACCTTTGGGGGAGGTCTGTAGCTCAGACCCAAAGAATGTAATCCACCCCCCAACTTGAAGAGATTGTAGAGAAGTGGCAGGGTGTGTGTGTAGCTTGCAGGGGGTCCTATCTATGTCCACTTTTGAACCTGTGGCTGGCATGTCCCCCCAAATCACTTTTCCTGGGGGCAACTTCTTTGCAGGGCCACAACTCAGATCCCGAAGTCCAATCTACACATAACATGGAGGGCATGTAGAGGAGAATTAGGGGGAGATCCCTGACAAGTTTCACATGTCAAACTTGCACAGGGTACATTCTATACTCCTGACACTGCACCTGTCATTCCCCCAGAAAGTACTTTCCTGGGGGCACCTACTGGGGGGGGCATAATTGAGACCCTCTGTGGCCAATCATCACCAAACCTGGATGGCAGGTAGGGAGAGTCAGCCGGAGTTCTGCTGCGAGTTTGGTGTCTCTAGCACACTGGGGTGTTCTACCCCATCACAAACTTCCTCAACTGATTCAGTTGGTCTGAAGCCTTTTATTCTGTGATGGTTCGTGGGTCTGCCACAAACTGCCATGAGCCACATTTTCCTGGTTTGTGTCCATTCCTAGGTATGAAATCTCCACTTTAACACAGAAGCTTGGTAGATGAGCTTGGATCAGTCATACACTCTCATCCCAACGAACCTCATAGAGTTGTTGCAAGGAGAAAATGCAGGAGGGGAGAACAATGTTGTAAGCCAGTTTGATTCCCTATTAGGAAGAAAAATGGGGTATAATAATAAACCCAGGGTAGCAGAGACACCAGTTTGCTTGGCCAGCACTGTTGCTTTGACTGTTCCTAGCCAATCAAAATAGCAATTTTGTGAAGCTTTAAATTGCATTTGCTGTTCCTGCTGCCTGCTGCTGCTGCTGGAGCAAACTCTTCAAGAGCCATGTGAGCAGCTTGCTGCTGTAGGGCCAAGAAGGATTTGGGGGGGGGGGGTCCCTTTCAAATTGGTTCTAAAGAGGTTCAATTTTTAACCAGCTTCCCATTGCTTTTGTTGGTGTTGTTAGGTAAATAGGCCTGGTTTACACTGGTAAGGCCCTAGCTACGTGATAGCAGGATTAGGGCCACATGGCTCAAGTGGTTAAGGTGCTGAACTGCAGACTGGAAGGTTGGTAGTTCAGCAGTTTGAGACCCAAGTGCTGCATGACAGAGTGAACTCCCATCTCTAGTCCCAACTCCTACCAACCTAGCAGTTCAAAAGCAAGAAATTACAAGTAGATAAATAGGTACCACTTTGTGGGAAGGTAACAGCGTTCTGTGTGCCTCGGCGTCTAGTCATGCCAGCCACATGACCATGGAAATGTCTTTGGATAGCACAGGCTCTTCAGCTTGGAAATGGAGATGAGCACCACATCCCTAGAGTCATATTCAACTGGCTTTTGAGCAAGGGAAACCTTTACCAGAAACCTTTACCTATACCTTTCAGTATTGTTCAGCCTATTAGATCAGCATCCCTGAAACAGCTGTGGAATGGGGAAGGTGTCCAAAGCAGATACTGCAAGCTGACTAGGCTGAGTGACTGGGAAGGCAAATCTTTCAGAGCTCAACATGGTCAACTGAACCCTCACAGTGACCACTGCAGAGGAATGCTGTTGATGAGCAACATCTTTCAGCACATTCTAATGGCTGAGTTCAGAATGGCAGTTTGGCCTGATATAGGCACATTTAGCAAGTGGATTAAGAGGGCCGGTTCACACAGCCACAGCTGTCTGGCATTGCCGTGCCGTACTCACCCCGTCCTGAAGCATTTTGATCCTGCTTTAAAAAGGTACCTGGTGAAACCTGTGGCAAGCCATTTGGTGCACATTGATCCCGCTTCCTGGAAGTGTGGTAATGTGAACCTGCTGATCTGGCAGGGATGCACATAACCGCCCATGTGGACTGTGCGCTTGAGCACACAATTGCCCATGGGGATGCTTCCGGCTCGCAAAGTTAAAGCTCCCAGCCATGGGATCCTGCCCCAATTGCTGCTGTGCCTATGCGCCTACGCACAAGTCAGCGAAATGGACCAAAGCTGTGTGCAACTGGGGTGCCAGCACGCTCCATTCTGCCTCCTCCCTGGTATGGTCCTGCATCAGTCCACACAGTGTGACCAGAAAGCCCCACAACAACTTGGCCCAGGTCTTTTTGCCCCACTTCCCTTGCACTTAATTCTGCCAGTCTGTCCTTCACCTTAGTGTGCAGGCAAGGAAAGTAAGATATGGTGATGCTGACAAGTCCAAACCTTGAAGCCGGGGTGGGTCTGCCCAATTGCAGCAAACATATGGAGAAACTGCTTAGGGTGCCCATGCTAATTTTAAATTAAAAGTGAAATCTAGTTATTGCAGCTCAGTCTTTATTACTAATAAAGCATTAGCTTTGCCTACATCATTGTCTGGCCTCTTCATTTGGGTGGGTGTTAGCAATTGTTCACAGCAAAAATCAAAGAGCATACAATTATATTTAATGTTTATATACAGTGGGAATTGATTAAAAATCAGTTAAAATGTTATGTGGGGGAAAAACACATTAGCCTCTGATATTTTGATTACATGTTTTAAGTGTGGGTCTATGTCTCTCAGTAGAGGAACTGCAAAAGAGTTGAAAGGTCTTTGACTATATTATAACTTCAGCCAGGTGAACTGCATACAACAAGGATGACATCCAGGTACATAGGACAGTTATTCCATGCCACAGAAACTGAATGTGATACATCAGGATGGCATCATAGTCATGAATTTTGTTGAGATTTTACAGATGTATTATACATGTTGAATTGTATATACAGACTTTTTTTAAAAAAAAATCTGTCACTAGGGGAAGATATACATGTAATATAGCTTTCATGTCCTTTTATATTACCACTTGGTAAGAATAATATACTACAAAAGACTATGCTTTTCTCACTGTTATTCTACACATAATTTTATCAGTATTTAAAAAGTCTCTAGGATAAGCAGTGTGCAGGAAAACACTATGTTAAACATCCTAAAATCATAAGAACAGTTGCATCAAGACTTCTTTTTGCAGTGTTTGATGTATTCACATGCAGTTTGGTGGAGGGGAAAAAGTAAACATGAAGTGGGGGAAAGTGAGGGCTGGGCCAAACTGCTTTTGCCCATATTCTAAGATTAATTTGGAAATTCTACTAGTTAAATCAAAATTAAGTATAGTTAAAACACAGCGTATAGTGGAATTTCAGAACAATAGAATAATGGAATGTGAAAAATCCAGTTGTTGTTAAATGTAAGATATGCACTGCAGAAAGCTGCCTTCATAAAATTGCTTCAGATAACTTTAGCAAGCTAAACACATGGATTGCAAGTCAACCTGACCTAATAAGAAACTTCTCACTATTTGTTTCTGTCAGAAATGGAGTAGGAACAAATAGAATCAAAAAAGTAGTGGAAAATGCCACTGTAATATCTATATATCTAATTCCCAAGTGGCCCACCCCTGTGCGGATACCTAAATCCACGCCGGGGGGGCACTTGGGGGGCAGAGGGGGGGTTCTGCAGGTGGGGGGTGACCCCCCCACCTGCAGAAAAATCTTAAAAGTTAAAAAAAGTTTTTTGGGGATACTTTAATCCCCCGAAAAGTTAAAACCCGTTCCCTGCGCATGCGCAGGGAACGACTTACCTGAGTGGCGGCGGTGGCGGCAATGGACAAGCGGCGGGGGGAAGGGGGCGAGCGGCAGGCCCGGCGAGGCCCGCCGGGACTCTCTGGGGGGGGGAAGGGGGCGAGCGGCAGCCCTGGCGAGGCCCGCCGGGACTCTCTGGGGGGGAGGGGGCGGGCCCGGCGAGGCCCACCGGGACTCTGTGTGGGGGGGGGAAGGGGGCGAGCGGTGGGCCTCAATTCTTTGTGGGGGGGAAGGGGGCGAGCGGTGGGCCCGGCGAGGCCCGGGATGATCTGGGGGGGCAAGCAGCGGGCCAGGCGAGGCCTGCTGGGATTCTTTGTGTGGGGGGGAAGGGGGCGAGCGGCGGGCCCAGCGAGGCCCGCCGGGATGATCGGGGGGCGAGCGGCGGGATTCTTTGTGGGGGGGAAGGGGGGAAGGGGGCGAGCTCCTTCTCTCCCCCCCCGCGAGTATCGCGGGTCCTCAACTTGTTATAATAATAAATGTGACACAATAAAGACCATAAATTCATTTCTTTCCAAAGGGTTTTCACAAGATATTTTCAAAAGAAAAGATGACGAGGTTTCCTAGAATAAAACCTCTTGTTTCATCCGTCATGGACTTCATCCGAACTAGAATATTTGGTATGTTGCCTGACGCATGCACAAGGGCATAATTATCACAACATCATCATAGTCTAATAGTACTACACTCAATCATGGTCAAACCATTTCTAATGAAGGCTACAATGGAGCATTGTAATTAGGAATGCTCCATTGTAGTCTTCATTAGAAATGGTTTGACATTTTCTATGTGTTGGGCATCCCCTCTGCAATGGTTCAAACAGACAACACCCTCCACCCTGGCAGCCTGGAATTCTTTAGTTACAGATTCTTTACCCCTTCATTCTGTCGAGAGTATAAAGTGACCCCTTCTTCCCCATTTGCCAGTTTTAAAACAAAATCTGTCTAGAGAAATTATTACTGTTCTTTTTTCTTCATAGTTGCAGCATTATATTTAAAATTCAGTGAGGTTTCTCCTGCAGCAATGAAAAAAAATTCTTTTATTTCAAGCTTTTCAAATGCATGTTCTTTTTGTTACTGCCAGTGATGTTTTATTATTCTTGAAAATAATAAGCAGGCATAATTTGCTTTTATACAGCACCATTCAAAATAGTTGTACAAAGACTCAAACTATAAAATGCATTCATTTCTGACTCTTCAGCATTCAGATTGCACTCCCCCAGAAACTAATTTATAAACCTTTATTAAATTGTTGATTCATTTAACATAAAGAAAGTGAGTAACCTTTTAAAATAATGTAAGTGACATGTTTTTTTTTTTATTCCAGGTGGACATACTTATTTATGCATGCACTCGCTATTCAGTGTGATTCTGACATTCCTTGCTTTGTATACTGCTAATAGTATACCAATTTTCTTGCAAACATCTTTGATTTACAGTAAATTATTATCATTAGTGTTTGAGAAAGGCTGAGTTTGTTTTATGTAATAATGAATCAAAATTATTTCACTTGTATAAAAAGGCATGTAGAAAATACCATTCACCTGTACAAAGCATTCATGCAAGAATAGCAAAACTGTGTAAGTTCTGAAGGAAGTGAAAGGACGAAAACAATACAGAGCTTCAATATCTAACTCAGTAATGTCTAATAGTCATAGAAACCTTAACAAAAATGTTAAATGATGCCCCAAGGCCCAAAATTAATTCCATGTGATTGTGTGCAACAGTGGGTTATATTCAGTGCAATCCTAAGCAGAGTTACACCCTTCTAAGCCAATTGAGTTCTATGCACTTAGAAGACTGTAACTCTGCTTATGATTGCACTGGCTGGTCCTAATGGAGTGTAAGACACCTTCTGCACATGCCACTCAAGTGCCAGGAAACTGAAACCCAGATGTATAAGTCTTCCTTTGCAGAGGTAATAAGGTGTCTGAACTCTGTTATTGCTAACAGCAAATTATTCAGTTAAAAAAAAAATTAAAAGTGACCATGTAGATCCATCAGAAAATACCTCAAAACAACTGCAGGATAATATTTGGATTAGTACTAACTTAAATGTAGAGCTATGCATTTGAAAAATAAAAAATCATAATCTGATTTGAACCATACCCATTCTTTCAAGCACAGTAGATGGCATCGAATCTGAGCAAAATAATTTCAGGCATTCAAGAATGGTCAGAAACCTTCAGCTAGAATGGGAACTTCTTTGGTCTACATTTCCTTTTAATACTAATATCATTGAGCTTAAGTTATAAACCTTTAAGATACTCACCTTCTGGTACCTTACTCCGAAAAAGTTGTCATATATGTCAAAGGCAGCAAAACCATATTGTTGGAAGCAATGTGGACAACTTGGTACATACATTCATTGTTGGCTTGATTGCCCTATATTAGAGGCTTTTTGGAAAGATGTTTTATATCAGATAACTTTGATAACAGGCCAAGTGGTACAATTCTTGATAGAGCATATATTACTTAACAGATGGAATCCAAAGGAATGTTATACCAGTACACACCAAAGAGTGGCTATTTTGTTAGCAGCTGCCAGAAACACCATCGCTTTTTATTGGAAAACCACTACCACCCCAATAAGACAACACTGGCAGGCAAAACTCTGGAACATGTACATTATGTTTAAAGTAACAGAGAAACTTAATGATACATGCTCCTCTTCAACCTCACTAATCTTTATGGCTCTTTGGTTTCCTATTATACAGTATCTAGTGGAACAAAGTGTAATACCATCTATTGTAGATACATACATCTTTGGTAATTTTTATATTGGGTTTTGTTAAGACAAATTGAGATATACAACTTAAGTTATTATTATAGTGATAATGTGGTTAAAATATTTTGTTAACGTTTTTGTTGACTTTGATCTGTGACCTTAGTTGATATGTTTTGTAATTATACTTGTTAAATGTTAAAAGTTTAAAAAATATTAAAAAAAAAAAAAGAAAGAAAGAAACCTTCAGCTATTTCTGGCAGCTAATTGTCTGGCTCCATTTTCCTGAGTAGGAGAAACAATCTCTAGGGAAGATAGTGATTGAGAACATATGCATGTGACAAGGACATCATCCATCTGAATGATAGAGATCTTATCCTTTTTTGCTCAACCCTTTTAGAATATAACTGAGTACTGTGCAAGCTTTTGGCTTTGCCAGAACTCTTCTTCAGAATGTATGTTATGAGAAATTATAAGAAGAGGAAAAAATGTTTATGTATGAATATAAAAAAGAAGTCTAAAATGGACTCTTAAAATGGAATGGAGGAAGTGTTATTTACACTTAGCTGTACAAACAAAATGGTTGATCAGTGCAAAAATGATCTCAGCTTGCAAGATGAAAATCGACCTGAAAAATTCCATCACTCCTTGTAATGTTTGCATTGATCCCAATAAAGGTATTATGCTACTGTAGCTCTAATTCATGCTCCCACAGCAATAGTGCAGGTTCCTTTTGCAGAATAAACAATGTAGTTGATTAGTAGCTGCTTCCTAATTTGCTCTAACAGGGCTGCATCTACTGGCCCTACTACTGTTTAGACTTAATGAGGGCTGAGGACAGACTGGCAATATGAAGCGGAGGCAAAGCGGAGGGAACTGGAGCGGGGGAAAAAACCCACGGAGCTGGCCGTTCACACTGGCCAGAGCAATGCGGATCAGCGGCGATACGGAGCATTCAGACTGCCACGGAGAGTTCAGACTGCCGCATAGCCAGCGCGCGCGGCTTGCGCGTGCCGCTGCACTTTTTTTGGTTTTCCTTTGATGTTTTTCGCATATGCGCACATGCGCATATGCACACATGCGCATATGTGCAAAACTTTTTGCCGGTGCGTTCACACTTCCTCCGGATGCCTCCCGCTTCTTCCAGTTCACACTGTTTGGAAGCGGGAGGCATGCGGAGGAAGGCCCCTGAACACCGGGAAAAACCGGTGTCCGGGTAAAGCGGAAGGAAAGCGACTGGGAGACGGGTAAGTACGCAACGGAGCCGACGGACAGATGCGCATGTCTGAACATGCTCCTTTCCTCCGTTTGCGAAGTGTGCCTGCCCCGCTTTAGATTGCCAGTCTGTCCTCAGCCGAGGTGACCAGATACAAAGAAGTACACAGTCTCTGGAGCAAATTTTAGGCAAAAGTAATACAACTGGCCATGCAGGTTGTCATTCTTAGTTACATTGCCAACCAATGCAGGAATGTGTTTCCAGTGGTAATTCTGGGACACCTAAATTATAAGGAAGGAAGTGAACATTTGCAGACTGCATTTGTCTTCCAACTGACTGGGCAGTATGGGATCATCATGCACATGTCTGGGATTAGGACAAAGTCCTTTTAGGTTTAAATACAAGGTTTTAAAATAGGTTTTAGCCATAGATCTGTGAACTACTCCCATCTGTTCCAAGTACCTTCAAAATCTGCTTAATCTAGTTCAGAGCATTCTTAAATAGCATCCTTCAGACTTGTTAGCATAATAGGAGATTCTGTCAGTTCATCTCACACCTTGAACCATTCCATGATTCATAACTGTAATTTTCAGTATCCTTGGTAAAATAAATTTTTAATGCTATAGCCTATGGGGAAGGAAGGCAGCAAAACCTGATCTCATCAGATCTCAGAAGTTAAGCAGGGAGACCACCAAGGAAGAGAGCTCTGTGTTCAGCAGACCAGGATCTGCTAGTTGTTCCCAGCCCAAAGGACATCCGCTTAGCATTGACCAGGGCTAGGGCCTTCTCTGCCCTGGCCCCAGTCTGCTCGCACTGAAGATCAGGGCCCTGTGGGACCTATTACAGTTCCACAGGGCCTGTAAAACAGAGCTGTTCTGCCAGGCCTTTGGTTGAGGCGGTGAGTCTCCAATCATTCCATCTATTGGCCTCCCCTGCTGAATCTTACATCTTCAATTGGCCCATCAAGTGAAGACCAACAATCTGGTCTACAGCCTAGCAACTCCAGTTTTGAGACAACTATACAAAATGCCATGCCATCTGTTTTAGTTTAAAGTTCTATTTTAATCTGTTTTAACAACTGTGTGAATGATTTCTATTGTTATTATTTAACTTCTACTGTGGAATGTTTTAACTTTTACTGATGTTATGTGCTCTGAGCCCACGTGTGGGGAGGGCAAAATCTAAGCCAAAATTCAATAAATAATTAAAAATTAAAAAGACTCTGCAGAGAAAGGCACTGGCAAACCATCTCTGCTTCTCATGTGCCTTGAAAGCCCCATGCTGGGATCACCATGTCAGTTGTGACTTGACAGCACTTAGGTACATATGCAGTCTATTTCCAAAACATGCCTGCCTTTACATTCAGCCCCTAATTTAAACTAATTTTCTTCACAGTCCTTCTTTGGTTGCATTAGGGTTGTTGATTGAAAAATAAATGCATATGCAAATAGATAATATAAAATGATGTATGCAAGACACTACTATGAACAGTGGGATTTCTGCAATAAGCAAATAACTTCTACCTACCTTATTTCCTTCTGATTGTCTACAGTTTATTTCTTTGGCTGCTTGCTGTTTAATTGTGTCTTTATGATTATTGGTTTGGGTTGGTTATGGCCCATTAATATTTACAAGATGAGATGAGGTTTTCAGCTTACGTTAGCCATCCATTTCCCACAAGATAAGGAATGATAATAGCCCATTCAAAACAACAAATCCTTCTCATCAGTATTATATCAAGTTTATTACTGCCTAATCATCTCTATTCTTATCTTCATTGTTGGTTATTGTGAAACATAGTGTCAATTACTCCACATAGCAAAGAGAGAATTGTACTGTATTGTCTCAGTAGACTAGCCTTTATTTCCCGACATGTAAAAAATATAGCTAGACCATCCTATACAAATTTATAAATCAACCTGAACCTGCAAGTGACTAACAATATTCAAAAGCCAAAATGTGTTGGTGGGTCCTTAAGAAGTCAGTACAACTAGGGAAGAGGTCCATAATGTAGGGGCAGAGTACATGCTTTGCATGCAGGAAGAATTTTGATTCAATCTCAGGTCAGAGGGCTAAGCCAATGTGAGACCTTGAAGGGCCTCCGTCAATCAGAGTAGACAGTACTGGACTAACAGTGCAGTCCTATGCAAGTCCACTCAGAGGTAAGCCCCATTATATACAAGGGACTTACTCCTGCATAGGGTTGCAGCATACATGGACAGTAGGAGTCAATATTATGGGGATTTTATTCTTTCGTTTACTACTCCTCTTGCTTCTGAATAGGGTTCTAACTGGCACTAAATAGCAGAAGCTCAGCAATGTGCTGTAGCACCAGAACAGACATAGTCTGATGATGGTGAATTAAGGTGAATGCTATATTTTATTATGTTATGGTCCAATTTTTTTTAATGTAATGTATTAGAATTGAAAGTCTAAAAATGGGATTTAGAATATGCCAATACTTATAGTTTAAATGTTTTATTTATTTATTTGAAAAACTTCCTGTTCTCCCCAAAGATGCTTCAGGCAGCTTATAATTTAAGAAAACACATAAAACAATCTATGCACCACAGTTCAAAACTTCTTTCCAAACAAAAACCATCAGAGGAAAAAAACCTAGCCCAACACAGAGGTCAGAAGTTCAACAAAAATAACTCCTAAATAACACTGTTTTACATTGCCTTCTAATAGTCATCAACAAAGGAGTTCTCTGTATCTTCTCATAAAGTTTGTTCCAAGCAGTCTGGCATATGATAAAATAATGCCAAGAATGATATCATAGTCTTGTGAGATGGAACATCAAGCAAGAAATTCTGGGTAGATTGAAGAGATAGTCTTTCAGTTCATATTGAAAGATAGAGAAATTGCATACAGGAGGACTCAGCTGGAGTTGTTAGATCATAAGCTGAGTAGATGTGCAAGAACTAATTTGTCTTTCCTGTGGACATTCCAGGGAGAGGATCCCCATCTAACCAAAGCTCCTAGGGTACAGTTACCAGACCCCCCCAGTGGAGGTGAAGGACCCCCGCTACCAGGCCCTGCCCCCCAGCCCCTGATCAACTAGCTAGCAGGATGACTTATCAGTAGAAAGAGGAAGGCCTAGGCCACATTTCAGACATTGCATAGGAAGTAATGTCATCATGCCAGTGACTTGTGGGTGATGTTGTGTATTTGGGCAAAAACTCTATGGTAGAAACCAGTTTTGCCATACAGTTTTTGCCCAAAAAAGAAAGCATCACCTTTAAGTTGCTGGTATGATGATGTCACTTCCAGTGTGACTCTGGCACGTAGTATGGGCATTTATCTTTCTCCTGGTAAGTCCTGCCTACCATCCCCTGCCCATTGCTAGGATGGACCTGGCAACCCTATCCTAGAGACAGAGAGTACAGGCAAAGATAGGAAGAAGAGCTAAGTGGGCAGTAGCAGCCCTGCTGTAGAGTAGGGTTGCCAGATCCCACAAGGGCTGGGGGTTTGCTCACTTTAGGTGCCCCTGATCCACCAGCCTAGATCCAGCCAGTGAGGGGAACCCTGCCCCCAAAGTGCCTGGATTGGGCTAATATGCCTGGTGTGATGACATCACCCAGAGGTGATGTCATTGTGCTGGGCATATTCCTGGAGGGGACACTCTAGCATTTGGCCTGAAAACTCTATGGTATCATAGAGTTTCTAACCAAATGCTAGAGCATCTCCCTAGCGATGTGCCTGGCATGATGATGTCACTTCCAGGTGACATCATCACAGTGCATGCACTACACCCACACACCAGAAGATCTCAGGAGAGGAGCTTCCCCCCCACACACCATCAAAAGGTAGGGACCTGGCAACCCTACTGTAGAGGAGGTGGGTCTCTATTCTCATCTCAACTAATGTCCATGAATGGGGGGGACACACATCAAATTGTGTACTCATGTAAAAATGGGTTGTCGTAATAGGCAAAATAGGCAGGGGAGGCAGAAAGAAGGCATAGCTACAGACATGCAAATATAAGGCAAACTAAGGTAGTACTTGGTGGCTTCTTCTAACTGGATGCAAATAACATTCCTCCTGCTATGATCAAAGATGTTCAAAGCTTACCCCCCACACACTTCTTTCTCACATTCTTATTAAAAAGGTAAAAATGATGGTGTTGGTCTGCTTTTCCTGCCTGAGTTCCCACTTTATTTCACTCTTAATGTATGGTGGCAAAACATCTTGAAAGTGATGTTTTAATACATTTTCTTTATACTTGTACAGTCACTGATGATTTGGCCCAATTATTTATTTGTTTGTTTGTTTGACTTATATCCTGCCCTCCCTGCTGAGGCAGGCTCAGGGTGGCTTATACATAAAAGTATAAAAACACAAAACAACACATAAAACTTCATAATTTATTATACAGTTACGACAGACATAAAGTGTAAGGTGCTAGAGCTAAACTAGATGGTAATAATTACATTATAAAATTATGTAGCGGTTGCAGCAGGACGTGTTGGTTAGACAAAACGGAAAGGTCAGTGCTGGAATTCAGTTTATCTCTTCTAACTTATATGAACAAGTTTTGTGCTCCTAAAATACTTTTTTGTTGCTTTGGCTATGGCAGACTAACATGACTACCTCTCACTAATTTTGTAAGTTATTGATTGGACAACAGCTGCTAGACAGGAACATTCTATCACATCCAAACTTCTCTACAGAGATTTTGTAGATCTATGGGTATCGATTGATTATCCTTCTTACCTTCCTGCAATGTTCGTTCATTTGGGGTTCATGCAGGTAACACCATTGAGCTGCCTAAGATTTGCCATTCCTTTCTACTTAAATAAAAGGTGTGTTTTTTAATCCTTAAACAAATAATACTATCAAGCACTCCATCTTTACTGATAAAATAAACCTTCTCCCCTGCTCTTTATATAAAGTTCTTTTGTTTGGGTGATTGTTTTTGAGTGCCAAATTCCTCTTTTCACTCTGTAGCATGTCAAGGTTTTCAATCAAATAATTCCACATTAACCCTAATGACATTTCATCTTCTACTTCTTGTTAAATGTTAACAGGAAAATGCAACACATCAAACTCTCAGTGCAGCTGATTGAATCACACCTAATCTACTTTTCTGTCTCTCTCACTGACCCATATGTTTGGCTTCTAAAAACAATTACAAGCCTTATTAAATCCTGATTTTACACCTGTAAATACGCTTGGGCTTACCTGCATATTTTTGAAAAATTCAAACTAATTCTGGTTTAATTCATTTAAGAATATCTTCTTGCTTATTTTTGATATAATTCAGTTGCTTATTATTACCATAAGAAATGCCATATTGTATTCCTTGCTGTGTTTATAACCAGAAATTTAATGGTGAGTACATGGAAGGGGGAGCAAGAGAGCCATGTCTCCCCCCATCCTACATCCTGAGATTCATTGGGTGGAGCCCAGTAATGTCATGTGTGGGGTCAATGTCATGGGGCTGAGGCTTGGTGATGTCACACTGAATAGCTGTATTAATAGTAATACTTCCACATACCACTAGGCATGTGCCATATGATAGCAGTATGTAGTTACACAGTACAATCCTAAAAACACTTTTTTGGGAGTATGCACCACTGAATAGACCTGAGCAGGAATTGGAGTAGACCTGCTTAGGATAGCACTGACAATCATAGCATAATAAAATAATATGAACATTAATTAATCTCTAGATGTAAAATGTACTTTAGCTCTGTGTGTGTGTCTGTGTGTTTTGGAGGGATGAAGATTGGGAAGGACCAGTCATAGTCAATGGGAAACACAGCAGCTGTCCCAGGCTTCATAATGAAGGGCCCTGACTGCCCATGGCCCCACTATCCTGAAAGAAGGGAGGAAGAAGAAGGGCAGGCTTGTCTGGGGTTGGGGTATTTGATTTCTGGTGGCTGCAGTCGCTCCCTCCCATCTCACACAAGGCAAGGTCCATTCCTTCTTGGCCCTGGCAGGGAGATGGCAGGGAGTGACCCATCCCAGACTTTTACCTAGGGCCTCAGAATCACTAAGATGGCCTCTTGAAAAGATGAAAACAGGAGCTTGAGTGAGATTGCTCATTGGTGAGCAAGAGGTATTCTAGCAGATGCTCAGAGCTATGAATTCCTTTACACAGAAAAGTATCCGCATGATGTTTTGCAATTAATGAGTAAAATAAGATACAACCCTGACTGAAATGAGCATTCTTTTTTGTTGGTTTTATTCTGTTCCTTCCACAGCTCTATCTACTACTTGGGAAAAATTCTGACTGCAAACATAGGAGAAACCCCAAATATAGCATATATTTCACATCAGTTTTATTGTTACATTTACTTCATTTATACCCCACTTTTCTTCCCAATAGGCCCCCAAAGTGACTTCCAACATTCTTCCTTTTTCCATTTTATCCTCAGAATGATGTGAGGCAGGTTAGGCTGAGTGTGTGTGACTGGCCCAAGATCACAGCAAGCTTCCATGGCAGAGTACCTTTGAACCAGGGTCTCCCTGATCTTAGTCCAACACTGTGACCACACCACACTAGCTCTCCTCTGCTCAATATTCTCACTTGTCATTGCAGACAGCATAGTGGAGAGAAACAAATAATGGAGCAAGGGGCCCAGGGAACAAAGCTGAAGAGACAAAGTAAAAGAGAATGATTTTGGTGAGGAAGGTGTTAAGTGACTCAGATCCAACTGATTTGCATCTTCTCCTTCTCCTTTTTTTCCCTGGCAATTGGGACACAATTTGTATTTCTGTAATGAAAAGCTGGCTTTTTAAATAAAATAAAAGGAAGGAATTTTGGAGGTGGTATTTGGCATAATTCTAGGAGGGCATTGTTCCTCAAACGCCTGCTTTGCTTAGTGAATACCAAGAAACATTTTAAATCCTAGACTGTGTGGCACTGTAATATCACAGGAGAAGGATTGCCTTCTTATGGAGGCCAGAAGAGAAGAAGAGTTGGTTTTTATACTCCTCTTTTCTCTACCCTAAGGAGTCTCAAAATGGTTCACAATCACTGTCTTTTCTGCTCCCCACAACAGGCACCTTGTGAGGTAGGTGGGCCTGCAAAAGTTCTGAGAGAACTGTGGCTGGCCCAATATCACCCAGCAAGGTTAATGTGGAGATGTGGGGAATCAAATCCAGGTTTCCAGATTAGAGTCTGCCGCTCTTAATCACTACAGCACGATGTCCAGGCACTGACATCATCTTTAGAGGTTCTACTTCATGTGTCCACATTGTATGACATGTAGAAACCTTCTTGGAATTCTCCTCCAAGTAAGATTGCCAACTCTAGGTTGGAGAATTCAGGGTTGGAGCCTAGGGAGGCCAAATTTTGCAGAGGAGAGGGACATCACTGGAGTATAATGCCATAGAGTCCACCTTCCAAAGCAACCATTTTCTCCAGGGGAACTGATTTTGGTAGTCTGGAGATCAGCTTTCTGGAAGATTTCCAGGCCCCACCTGGAGGCTGGTAACCATAATTGATGGGCCATCTTCTACAATGAGCTCCTATGCTTAGTTCCACAAAGTACACTGATGAGATGTTCAATGATAGTACAGTTCAGCAAAGGCAAGGGACGTATGCAGAGGAAGTTATGGGATGAGAAGGTTTGCACACTCTAGATAGCAGGGAAGGACCTAAAAATGGTCAAGAAGGTTCTAAAACTTTGGAAGCCCTGACCAGTATAATTGAACCATTACTATTTAGCCCAATAAAATTTCTTGGTTTCCAGGGACCAAACTCTCCCTTAAATATTTGCTTTGTTATTCTCTTCTTCCTTCTTGAACAAATATCAAGAAAATTGGCACAACAAAGAAAAATGTGATTGTGTATGATCCTGTGTGAAATGCTCCTAAATGAAACATGTTCACATTATGTCAAGAAATACTTTTTGTTTTACAGACTGGGCTATGGAATCTGTAATAGATAACTAGGGTTTCTAGTCTTATAGTTTCTGGCTCTTCCTAGAGCAATGTGACATGACTTCTGAGGTTTCACCAGAAGTGACAACACCATTGCATGAAGGTTAATTTAATTGTTTTCTTCCCACCAGCCACCCAAGTGCCCATGGGCAATGTGAGTTGGGGGCAGGAGAACTCCAGCCCCCAATGGCAGGCAGAGCCTGGCCACCAGTGGGAAATTGGGGAGGCAGGGACATGGGGTGGCCATCAGTGACAATGTGATGGAACTATCAGGAAAACCCAGGAGTGATGTCACATCTTTCCAGGAATCCTGCTTTTCTAGGATTTCTAGAGACATGATACCATCAGCCCAATGGGCTGTTTAAATTTTTTTTCCTCCTGGTATTGCAAAGAGAGATGGTGGGAAATAGAAGCCAGGGACAGTGATCCCCCACCCCCCAGTGGGCAATTCTACTGAGTGGCACATGGCAAGCCTATTTAAAACAGTTGAGCAGCCAGGTTTATTGCCATATCTAGGCCCGAGGAGATAATGATGAAACAGCCTGAAGCAATAATTTCTTTGCAAGCTGATATGTACATCTAACAACTTAGATAATTCTCTCATTTTTCTGAATCTGGTGTCTTCTTTTCTGTCCTAGGGCTCTGTAGATCAGAAACTGCTAGGTTGCAGCTGAAAAGAAACAGCAATTTAAAGTGAACCCTTGCATTCCAGCATATTACTTGGAAAGACACACTGGTACACATTTTATTCAAATGAACAGTTTTAAGCTTTCCTGCATTCAAACAGAATTCAGCATCATAGAATGTGTGTCACTGTAAGCAGATGAAGAGAAGAAGAGATTGGATTTATACCATGCCCTTCACTCCCCGAAGCAGTCTCAGAGCAGCTTACAAACTCCTTTCCCTTCCCCTCTCCACAACAGACACCCTGTGGAGTAGGTGGGGCTGAGAGGGCTCTTTCCAGAACTGTCCTTGAGAGAACAGCTCTGACAGAACTATGGCATGCCCAAGGTCATCCAGCAACTACAAGTGGAGGAGTGGGGAATCAAACCTGGGTCTACCAGATAAAAGTCCACACACTTAACCACTACACCAAACTGTTACTGACACTGCACAGTGTCAGTAACAGCAAATGAGAATTATTGATTATGAAGCAAAATATAAGGCACAGCAGCATTTCAGTATTACATTGCTTCCAGTTTGCTTTCCCAGTTATGCACAGAAAATCTTCTATGCCATTTAAAATGTCCAGGAGAAACCTAGCTGTACAGAGCATCATGCTTTTGCCACTTGGAGATTAGGCGCAGGCAGCCCCTGCTAGAAAAACAGCATTTAAAGGGAACCCTTTGAAAGGCTGGTTTTTTTGGGGGAGGGCATGCTTTCCCTGATCTCCAAGTGGCAAAATTGCTGCTTGGAAATCAGGGAAAGCCTACAGCCACCCCCCTCCCTTGCAGGAAGTGAGGGAGATGAGGGAGAGGGGCGGCTGCCAGCCGCATGCCTTCCCTGATCTCCAAGCTTCCTGGAGCCCGGTAAAGCATGCCATCTAGTGCCACTCTCCTCCTCCTGCACCCTGGCCCCGGGATGCACAGCCGGGGGGGGGGGGGGCACAGCTCCAGCTCCACTCTGGGTAAGATGAGGGGGTTCTCTCATCAGCACGCCCGGAGGCTACTTCCCACCATTTCCTACTTCCCCATTTCACAGGAGAGGAGGCCCCCAAAAGTTGCAGAACCAGTTGGGTTGTTTGGAGGGGAGTATTCAGTGTACGCTCAGAGGTTGCCAGAGGGTGCACCAGCAGTACTGCCCGGTGACACTTCTCCTCTTGCCTCTGTTGGGAGTGGCTGGGTTGGAGGCAGTTGGTGGAGGAAGCCAAAGAGCCAGTGCCTTCCTGGCCTGACTCCCAAGCTGCAGCTGCTTCTTTTCTCCCTGCAAGGATCCTGCCACTGCATGCCTCCCCTCCCACAAAATGCTGCACCTCCTGCTCCTGGCTGTGGCTTGCAGCCCTGCCCTGGGGAGATCAGGGAAAGTGTGCCCCTGCTAGAAAAAACAGTATTTAAAATGCTGTTTTTTCTGGTAGGGCAGCTGCAAGATTTAAAGGGTCCTCCAGCTGGTCAGTGGGCCACCTGCTCCCGCTGATCAGCTGAAGGGCCATTTCAGTGCCACAGGAGGGGAGGGAGGGGAGGTGGGTGAGGGGAGAGGGGCAGCAGCTTTTGTGGGGTGTGCCTCCTGTTTGAGGGGGTGGAGCCCTGAAATGCCCCACTATAGCTACAGGCCAGAATATGAGGCAGGTTAGACTGAAATACGATAATTTACCAAAGACCATTAGGTAAGCTTTATGGTTCAGCAAGAAATATGAGTGCAGACTCCCTTGTAAGAGCCCAGCTGACATCATTTTGGTCAATGTGAAATTATAAGTAAATTTGGGAGTTCTTCCTGCGGGTCATCTAGGGGCAATTGGTTGGGAGGACAAGAAAGCCATTTGACCCAAGCCTCAAGCTCAAAGTTGGAATCAAAGTATAAGCCATGCTTATACTAGTGTCATGCTAGCATATGTTATTCTACATCATCATGGACTGTAATGTACAGAATGCTTTAGGCTCCAACTTGGATTCTTATGCTGCAAGAAGGTGTGCTATCTAATACCAGGTACTGAATGTATTAAATAGTGAAAAGTCCTGGAGTCGGAGACGCGTTGAAGTGAAAGCTTTTTTCTCTGTTGCTAAGTTATAGAGACTGTACGGCATAGTGATATCCCTTTGTAAATTGTTCAATAAACCTTTATATATTTTTACAAAGGTCTGCTTTATTTATGTGCTTTTAACCCTGAGGTCCCACAGGGCTCAGTGCTGCTCAGGTAAACAGGAGTGGTAGCCCAGGGTACCCAGGCATGGGATTCTGACAGGGACTCATGCCTATGGAGTTGAATTCTTTTTTTCTGCTTGGATTGCTATCCATAAGCCTCTGCTTCCCCCTTACTCTAACGCTTTAGCTTTTTCCTCTCCCCCTCCATGAGTGATACACATTGCACAGTGTATGGGCTTTTTAATCTGAACAGGGATATTTTAGTATTAGGCATGATTGTTGTATGCTTAAAAATCACATGGCTATATAAGTGTATTAGCTGTTCCCCTCAGTGAAAGTTACCTCTGATTTAATCATATTCCAGGTCTCAGAATTCCTTCTAGACATGCTTAGGAATCTCATCTCATGGAAATGATCCCTTGGTTACTGTTTGGAAGTGTTGTCCCCTAAAGCTGGGTGAAAACCTCAGCCAGCAGCTCCTTTTAACTCTGGAGTGAGGGGAAGTGTAAGCAATGTTTCTTCTTTATGCACAGGTTTCCCCAAACTAAATTTACACAAAAGTGAGCCTCTTGATTGCACAGGGTAACAGTGGGAAAAATAATAAGCAGAATGGTATTAATAAACAGAACTGTGTGCTTCCCCCAAAAAAATTTATTTTAAAAATTAAAAATTCATAAGAGCATTTGTATTCTGGGTGTCTTCTACACAATGTACTACATCATAAACACTATCAAAATTAGAGATGTCAGTTCATTGTAAATACTTTCTTCTTAAGTATCCATTGAATCTCACTGAGGAAAAGGGGGAAATTATTAATAACAATGGTCCAACTTGTCACTGTTTTTAGAAAAAGTACTTATTTTTTTTTTAAAAAAGATTTCTTAGGTCCCTATAATTCATTGTAGAGCTTAGTGCAAATTTATCATGCTAATTTGGTTCATTGAAACCATGATCACTGACTAATGATAGTGTGGAAACTGAAGATATGGCTTTAGCACCCAAAGTATAGAAATAATTGATGTAATTAATCCAGGCCTAGCATGGAAGAGCTATTAAATCAATAGGATTTCATGTCTTTCATATTGGTGTATTCATATTAATGGAATCAAATCCAAGAACCAAGAACCTTAGCAGTGCACTTTCATTGTTTTATCCAGATAACACTGGCATGTATTAACACATTTTTCTCTGATTTTTTAATGCTTGGTCCAGACTTACTGATTATATTATGCAATATTGTTTAACACAGGCTGAACCCTGGGGTGGGCAATCAGTAGTTCAAAGTGATATGCTACAACCTATTTCTGTTGCCAATATGAAACTAGTATCTACTCTGATGATTTTAGAGGACAAGTAGGATGGCTACCTATGAAACTAAACTCCATGTAAGTATAGAAACCAAACCAACATAATGCTCTGCATTCCAGTTAATAAAAATGTGAGTAAATAGTGTGATAAGTTTCCAGTATGAAAGAGGTGATATGGTTTGTGGTATGTATTTGGATACTAACAAATCAAAATCCAGCATGAAAAGATCCTCTTCGTTACTATAGCTATTATTACTAATCTGAACAGAAAAAATTAATGGGAAGAGTGTTTATCTTCTCATCTTGCTGTTCCACAAGACAGTGAGGGGCAGAGAAGAGAAAATGTCTCAACAGATACATGCTTGACTGGGGCATTATCCAACCCAAACAGTTTGTCAGTGTTCCTACAAGATAGGTTCATTCTTTCATTTTCTGAAAATAACTGTACCTTTTCAATAGCTTGGGGAAGGCTTTCTAAATATACATAAGTCTTAAGCCTACCTGTGTGAATATTTGTTAATTGGTGTCAGTGCTGGCTTCAAGGTAAGAGCAGAGCTTTTCTTGTACCCATTGACAGATAGACAGAACTGCAGATACAAGTGGAGTACAGAGGCAAAGGTCCAGACTTCTGTCCACTTCCAGGAGATAGGCAGTCTCCTCCGAGGATGGGAAATAGAAACACTTTGTTTGTACTAGCTGGCTGGCAGGCAGGCAGGACTTCAAATAGAAGCAGAGGATAGGCTTGGCATTTCCTTCATAACGGACAGGTCAATTACTCATTTACAGCTTACCCCAGATTTTCATAGTATTCAAGTCATGAAGCTTGGATTTGGATTCTGTGCTTGTGTTTTGCACCATCTTTTTAATCTTTTTTTGTTTTCTGAATTGTGGTGTATTTACTCTGCAAGTATAACACACACAAAAACTGGACTTTTCCTAATTGGGTTAAGGATGTCACTGGTGATGTGATGGTGGTGGGTGGCAGTAGAGGGGTTTTGTTTTGTTTTGTTTTACTTTGCACAGTCACTCTATCGCAGCCGTGCAGTTGCGCCAACTTATACCCTCCCATTTAAATTCATGTGGTTAGGTGTTTGCTCATGCACTTTAGGGCTAATGTGTAAAACTAAGCACAGCTTTGTTGTGATGCAAAATTTAAAAGGTTGCTGATTGGCCTGTTTGACTGTGAGCCTCTTTTTCTGAAAATAGGTTCACCATGTCTCCTGGAGAGTCTCTCATTTGTGCTTCCTCACTGGTCACCATCTTGGCAGTGCATTAAAGAACATCAGCATGTTGCTTGCATCCCTTCCTCCAAATGGATCCCAAGCAGTCCTTCCCAGCTGTATCTCACCACACAGCCAGTGATACACTATTCTGAGCACACCCTCCACCACTCTGGATGTCTCCAATCATCCCTACCTATCATGATCAGTTCATCCAAACCCTGCCAAACTAATTATGGCCTACGCAGTTCATGACCAGGCTTATATAACCATCCTTCACCATCATGAAACAGGTGAAAAAAGGCACTCTCCACAACCAATTGGGGGAACCCCCAAAATTTCTGTTTGGCCCCAGTGGCCACCGGCTAATCCTATGATGCCTGAAGGGAATATGCCTCCCAATTGGCTACCAAACAATTTTAATTACCCAGTGATGCTTCATACCAAGTGGGCCAGGGCAAACTGCTCTCTGGCAATAATGCTGGGAATTCTACATTCCGTAAGAGTTTCACATGATACTAACTCTGTTGTCATTTCTGTGCAGAGTAAAAAAGACATTTTTCATTTCAGTTGGTTTTTATTAGTGCCCAATTCCTTAGCTGGATTCAGTTGGAAACTAGATCATTGTTGCTGTTATGGTAAACGGCTCCTATGATAACTTGTCATGGTGCCAATAGATACCTTAACTACTTGTGTTCTATTGTATTGTATTGTACTGTATTGAGGTTCTTTTTATTGTGTTTCATTGTTGTGTTTTTAACAACTGTGGTGCTGCTTTCAGTATAGTCTTGTTGCTGTTTGCCCCCCAAGCCGGAATAACGAGACAGACAACTGTATTGGTATCAAACAAGGGCCACTTTATTAACTATTTAACTAGCAAACAACGGCAAGGGAACTAGCTGGGAGCAGAACAGGCCAGGCAGGTGTCAAGTCAGCAAACCTCCTGGACCTTAATTACAGGCAAGTCACCGGCCTTGGTCTGTGGCCATTGCTCTGGCCCACCACTGGCAACCCAGCACATAGGTCCCCCCTCAGGGGAGCCTACCCCCGAAGCCCTAAAACCCACAGAGAGGCACTTACCCGAGAGGTTCCCAGAGAGGATCACATTCCCAGCCCCGGGCCCTATAATCCAAAGGCCATTCCTGATGACCCCCTATCTCAAATGGGGATTGGCTGAAAGTGCTTACCGGTTCTGCTCTCCCACCCTATAACTCTGCCAAGTGACCAACCTAATTAATGGCCCACAAACTGCCTGTTATTTCATTCCCATGTTCAAAGCAAGGTAGGCAAAAACACCCCCTGTCCACAAGCCAAACAGGAAGAGGGCGAAAAATTCCTACCTGGCCCTGAGGCGACCAGCAAAAGCCTACAGTGAAGCAACAGGGCGGGTGGGTGGGCTGAGCACGAGGCGCGAACTGAGAGAGGCAGAAGCGGGGCTGAGCCTATAAGGCCAGCCCTGCCCCCGCCGCTGCGACGCAAAGCATCCCAGCAAGCAGCCTGTCCCACCCTCCTCCTGGGCGGCAAAATGTCTCCCGCGCCCCACGGCCTTGCCGGGGGCACAGGATCCCAGTTCTATTTAATATATTTTAGTTTTACATATTTAAGTGTTGTTTCATTGTATTTTTATTTATGATTGGAATCCCCACTCCATTAAATTTGAAAGGCAGAATAAAAACCTTTTAAATAAATAATAATAGTCTTTGCTGCCCTCTTTTAGTAAGCATACAAATACGTCCCAACTCAACAAGTTAAAATAGATCAGTAATTAGGAAGGATCAGAAAAACTGTGTGAGAGATAATCACTGAATCAGAATCTGATATATCTTAGTTATCTTAACTGGAGCACAAAATCAGACGTCATCAAGTTTAATTAAATGTAAACCAACTTTGATAGACATTCATCCTGTCTGCTTTTAAAGCCACTAAGGATAAAGACTCCATTTGTTAGAAGAAGTTAGAAGAGTTGCTTGATATTTAACATAAAGTTTTCATTCTGTGCTATCACTTTGCCCTTTTACCCACATTAATAGAAAAGTGAAAGCAATCAAATTTTAGATTTCTAAGAACCTTACTTCATGGATGCCTTTCATTTTTCATGTTGCATCACAGAATTCTATTACTTGTATAGGCAACTGAGGGAAGAAATTCTATATCCTCCAGTGGATGTTCAATCTTGTACTTTCTCTTCACTCAAAAGAAACTGCATTAGGGATTTGTTCTGGCATACACACAAACCCCAATGGAGACACAAGACACCAAGCATGGGTTCAACTTATGTAAGTGGCTGATCTACTACTGCTTATTTCTATTTTGAAGCCGACAACAACAAACCTTTATTGGCACTGATACTGCTTATTTCAGTAAACTGATGATTTCGAGTGTGGGCTGTCCTAGGCATACATATACATACACCCCAGCTCCAAACTTGGCCAGCATTTCCACCAGCCTTGCTGATCACCACCTGTGGTGCCCATCTTCCTACCTTTCCCCTGAGCTGCCCAAAGCTACTACCAGGTTCAAATGATGCCACTTGGCAGAAAGGGTACTCTTTCACAGTGCACCCAGCTGCAAGATATGTGATGCCTGCTCTGGACAAGTCCTCCATCATGCAGATTTCGTGATTCTGGGATTTAGGGGCTGGGCTTGCAGTGGCTCGCTTCATTCCTCCAAGGTCAGGGACAGAGGGTGGCAATTGGGAAACAGCTATCTGGAAGGCAATTACTAGTCTGTGGAGTGCCCCAAGGAGCAGTGCTTTCCCCAATGCTGTTTAACATCTATATGCGCCCCCTTGCTCAGATTGCCTGGAGGCATGGGCTGGGTTACCACCAATATGTGGATGACACCCAGCTCTATCTGTTTTGGGACAGCCAGTCAGGCTCTAGTCCAGGAGATCTGGACCAGGCATTGAAAGCTGTGGCTGGTTGGTTTAGACTGAGTTGACTGAAATTAAATCTTATCTTTAAAGCCAGTTTGGTGTAGTGGTTCAGTGCGCGGACTCTAAACTGGGAGAACCGGGTTTGATTCCCCACTCCTCCACTTGCACCTGGCTGGATGACCCTGGGCAAGCCATAGCTCTGTACCAGCTGTTCCCTCAAGGACAGCTTGGGAAAGAGTTCTCTCAGCCCCACCTACCTCACAGGGTGTCTGTTGTGGGGAGGGGAAGGGAAAAGGAGTTTGTAAGCCGCTCTGAGACTCCAAGTGAGTGGAGGGCGGGATATAAATCCAACCTCTTCTTCTTCTTCTTCTTCTTCTAAATGGTTGGGGGCCTGCTTACCTAAGGGACCGCCTTTCCCCACATGTGCCCCAGAGAGCACTAAGATTGAGATCTCAGAACCGCCTGGTTCTTCCAGGCCCGAAAGAGGCCAGGTTGACTGCAACACGGGCCAGGGCCTTTTCTGTGGTGGCCCCTTGCTGGTGAAACAAGCTCCAGGTAACATCAATGCCCTGCAGGACCTTTTACCTGCAGGGCCTGTAAAACAGAGCTCTTCCACTAGGCTTTCAAGTAGGGTGCCGCCTTAACATCATGGCTCTGGCCCTAATACCAACATGACCACTAATTGGATGATTCATAGCTCGGCAGGACCCTGGAGGCCCCACTCAAAGGATGACAGAAGATCACCATCTTTTAGTATAGTTATGTGTAGTATCTTAGGGTTTTATATTGTAATTTTAATCTGATGTTGTTTTAGTATATTGAAGAGGCTTTGAACACAGCCAATGTCCAAGAATCCCCCCAAATTGCTGCTTGGTCCTCTATAGCAAACAGCTAATTCCATGCTGCCCCAGGAAGGTGAGAGGGAGCAGCAGGGCAATGGCCAGCTTCCTTCATCTGATTGACTGCTCTGTTTACTCCACAGTCAGTGGAGCCTCACACTTCATTTGAAGCAAGTTGTGGGGCAGTGCAAAACAACCCACAGCATAATAATCTGTGAATCTCACTTTTGCTAATAAATCCCCTGCCAGATTGCATGTCTATCATGCCTGCCTAAAGTCAATGGACTGGATCTAGCTGGGTTCTACTGGTGCTGGCACCTTCTTCTGGCTCAACATGAAGGTTGATTCAGGAATAAAATAACGTGTTTTTTTATTTTGGAACTAAAGTATTTTGTCCGAAGTCCTTTACAAATATAGTGTATATGTGTATGCAGAAAGGGGCTCACCCAACACTTACTTGTTCCTTAGCCTTATATAATTGCCAATGTGCACATAAATTCCATGCGTTTTAGAGCTCCCTAATTTACACTGAGGGAACTTGGGGACAAAGGTTATGACTTGTGGTACAGGACCTGCTTTGCTCTAAGCTCAATCCTTGGCCTCTTCAGATTAATGGCAGCAGAAACCCTGTTTCTGCCTGAGATCCTGGAGAGTCACTGCCTGTCAGAGTAGGCAACATTGAGAGGGTCTGACTTGATGTAAGCTAACTTCCAATAACCATATGATTGTTCGATGAAAGATGCAGCTTCACATCCTCAGTGATTTGAATGACTGTTTTGAAAACTGTGTTAATCAATTCCATTATTTCTACAGATGTCTTTTATATGATAAAGAAAAGTGGATGAATCCATTACACTACAGCAGTCGAATGAGGTGGTGTCTGAGCTATATTCACCAAGAAGTTTTGGTATGTGAGCTAGGAATGATCTTAGATTTCTGAACCCTGTTGTTTTAACATTAAATTCCACAATTTGATTTCAGTTCTCTTTTGTGTGAACTGAAGCCACAGTTCTTATTTTTGCACAATATTTTGTTTTTTTACACAATTCCCCCCTATTTAAAAAACAGATTTCCTATCATTTTATTTATTTATTTATAGACTTTCTCACTGAAACGCAAGGATATGTTGTTTGTGTATCAATAACACTATGCATAAAAGAGACGTTTGTTATATGCACAAATACCATACAAACTGCGTGTGAAAACTGTACATGTACCAAGTAAAAGCAAATCTACAAAATTCAGACCAAAAAAACAGAATCATTGATAAAAACATTTAAAACCCTTTAAAGGAAATTAACATTAGTTCATCTCAAAATGACCACAATAAGATAAGGATCAACAGCATCAATCAACCAACCTTTATTGGCATAACATAAAACTCAATTTGCAAAGAATACTGAACGTCTTCTTAAAACTTCATACACAAATGTTGCAACAGTTTCAATTATTACATGGTTCTGGGTTGTCAGCAAAAAGTAAATATTACTTTTATCAGGTTTTTCCAAATACTTTCTCAGCCAAGACTCAATGAATATAAAGCGCAAGTTCGAATAAAGAGTACATGAGAGAAACATGTGTTCTAGAGTTTCTGTCTCCCACTTAGTACAAGAGCACAGTCTGTTGTCGAATGGGATTTTTTGGAATCTCTCATATAATACTGCTGATGGCAACACATTAAACTTGGCTAACATATATGCTCTGCATTGCCCCGGGATCATTAAACAAGTTAGATAGTCAGCCCTATGCCCAATGGATCAATGACATTCTATGGAATACTATGCATTTTTTCTTTCCATGCTTAATAAAGGGACCTTGGCAATGCTTGTTTTCTGGTAAAAGCCACTGATAAGCAATTCTAAAATCTTTAAAATATGTGCATTTGATTCAATCAAACACTGGCTGTGATCACACACATTAAATAATCCACTTTCCAACTGGATTTTTACTGTGTCAACTGGCAAAATCCAATTCGAAAGTGCATTGAAAGTGGATTGAGACTGGATCATTTAGTGCATGTGATCACAGCCACCATTTAACTTAGTCATGGTGGCAAATTAGGCTCCTTTTACCAGCACAGCACTCTAGGAATTTTTGGAACCTTCTGTAAAACTGCTGTAATTTGAATATCATATTTGTTATATTCAGGTTACTTGAGCTTTAAATATTGATATCTTTCAAAAACTAATAGCATGCTTTTTAGTTGCCAGTTCTAGTGAATTCTGAATTTTCTTGTCCTTCCCAGTCAGTATCAAATAAAACCCTTTCTACTTTTCATTAATATAGCTAAACTGGGACTATTTTATTATCAGGGTTTTTTAAAAAATAATTCCAGCCATGGGTCTTATGTAATTGATATGAAACTATTGTGGCATAGATAATTAGGGCTCCATATAAATCAATGTTGACAAGCTGCATAAATGATTAAGGCAAAAATGGCTAATTTCACAGTTTTATCTGTGACATAAAAACTTCAGAAAAGGATAATTTATACTGCTGAAGAGATCCTCAGATATTTCATCCCCCCCCTCCCTGAAATATGGTAATAAGGTAGATTAATGCCACCTCTCAAAATACCTATAATTTGCACAAGGAAAGTGGATATCAAGAATACTATAAGATATAGAACTTTGGAAGACTTATAGGGCAAGTGATGATCCTCTACAATATCAACCTTAGTAGCACTTTTATTAAATACATTTTTATCTTGCCTCTTTTCTAAGTAGCTCAGGATGGCATATATCATTTTCTTCTCTATTTTATCCTCATTCCAATCTTGTGAGATAGATTAGACTGAGAGAGAGCAACTGGCTCTAAGACACACTTCATGGCAGAAAGGGGAATTGAACCTGGGTTGCCTAGATCTGAGTACTACTCTCTTAGCGACTTCACCACACCAATATAATATTTATCTAATGCTGAGGTTCATAGAAATCATAACATCTGCTTTTTACAACGGCTTATCTATTCTGGACTCCTGTAGTGTTTGATGACATTGTTGCAGCAGTTCTTAGTAATTTATCTTTTCTTTGTATAAAGTTCTACCATCTCTTCTCCACAATTATTGGAACCAAAAAAATTGAAATCACAGTATCTCTTAGTACAGTAATAGTGTGTGGGAGTGGGAGATCCTTATACCAAGAAAAGAAGAGTTATTAATATGTGAGAAATAACAGCCATAGTATTATTTTATTTATTTATTTAAAAAAAAACACCAAAAAAACCCCAGGAAAAAACTCAAAATCTAGCAACTAGATAGAATTTTTTAAAAAATGTAAAAGGGGGAAAAATACAAAAATATAACAACATTGGCAGCAGATCTACATGTAAGTTCCTATAAAAGGTTTTCAAATATCTATAAGTCCATACATAGGTTTTGTCTATATGCCATGTGTTTAAATATTGATGAAATTCTAATGTCCTCAATCCATTGATTTACTGGAGGTCGGCATTTATCTCTCCAATATTGTCATATGAGTCTTTTAGCTATAGTGAGGGTCCATTTTTGTTGACCATCAATTAGCCTTAAAGAGATGGGCACATAGTTTAAAAGTACATAAGCATCTCCAAAAAGCAATGAATATTCTAATATAATATTGATATGAATAATTTCCTCCAGAAAAACTGAATGACTGAACATGCCCAAAGCATGTGTTTAAGGGATGTGTCCTGTGAGTTACAACATCAACACTTTGACACTTCACTTAGTCCTTTGCTGTGGTGTCCAGTATATCCTAAACATTTTTTTTTTTGCTGAATAAGTCACAACTTAACATCTATGTGGAGAGAAGGTATAAACGTCAAGGCCATATCCTTGGCAAAACAGGGCAGTGTAGCTCTTTATTCCATTCATTCCTGAGACTCTGCATATCATATTTTTAATCAACATCAAATATTTATAGACAAATATTGAAGGTTTGTTTTTTGCATCAATTCAATTAGAGTTTCCAGAACACACAAGCCATCTGTTGTATAGGTTGGCAACTCCAGCTTGGGAAATTCCAGGAAATTTGGGACCAGTGTCTTGGGAATGCAGAGTGTGGGAAGACATGGGAACTCAGTGGGAAAATATTGCCATAGTGTCTGTCCTCTGAATTTACTCTCCAGGGGAATTGATCTCTGTAATCTGGAGATCAGTTGTAGTTCCCTGAGAACTCAGGGTCACAGCTTGAGGTTGGTAACCCACTCTGCTATAAACCTGCTATAGCTTTACAAATGTTGAGAAACTGAATATGGTCCATTTCCAATGGGGAAAGGGAGGGGTGATCATCAGTGTCCCAATGTGCTGACATCACTTTTGGCATGATCAAAAAAACCATACAGTTTTGGCCAAATGCTAGAGTGTCACTAGTGATGTGCTGATGTCGCTTCTGGTTGAATGGTATTTCCCCATGGTGAGTCTCCTGCCTGTCACCAGCCTTCTGCTAGCAACTTTAACACGTACAGCAATAGACAATAGAGGCCATGCCCCCCCCCCTTCTAGTTTGTACACAACAGACTAGATGTTACTGTATTTTTTTCTGGCTCTAGTGTTCTTTAAAAGATTAAACATGAAAGCTTGTTAATTGTGCAAGAAAGAGAATAAAGGGTTTCTTAGCCAGTTCATGAAAATCTCTTCAATGGAACTGAACATGGAGCCTGTCAACATGGTAAAATTTCATCTGACTCCATCAGCTAGGTAACTAAGGCTGATCAATGAACTTCAGTTGTCTTGTCTTTCTTAGCGTTATAAATAACTATAGCAATAGCAATAACTCTGAGTATTTTGAAGTGGATTGGGAGATGTCAGTAGTTGGGGAAAAAACTGTACCAGCCTTTCTTAATACCCTTTCCCTATTACACTAATGAGGAAAAAATATAGTGATTCTTTAGTGACCCACAAGATATTCTGTAATTGTAAGCACATCTTAATAGCATTGCTGGAGAATCTTGAAAAGACAGACACATTAAGCACAATGAAAATTCAGCAATTTACTTGGAAGATTATGCAGAAAGCCTCTGTTTAATTTATTGAAACACTTTCAATGGTGTGTTGTTCTATTTTACTCTATCAGCTCCTGAATGATAAATTACTTTCCATGCAGTTGATCAAAATAATGATCACTAAATGAGATATGACTGAAGAAATGTAGGTTGATACAAGCTCTTCTGCATCAACAGTTGATGGATGTATTATTTGAAGGACTGTGCACCATATGAAATAGTCCTAAGGTCAATACAAAAAATGGCAAGACCAGTTTAAGTTAGGAAAATAAAAGAACAAAGGCCAAGAATGGGAATTAATAATAATTTAAATTGGTGATAATGATAAAGGCTGATAAAATAACAGATAAAAGGAAGTGAATTCATAAGCACACTCTTGGTCACCTCCCAGGTTTGCCAACTTCCAAGTGGGGCCTGGAGATCTCTCAGAATTACAACTGCTATCTAGATTACAGAAATCAGTTCCCCTGAAGAAATGGCTGCTTTGGACAGTGGGTTCTATGGCTTTATATTCCACTGAGGTCCCCAACCTCAGTGGAATAGCCCATAGCTGCTGCTGTGGAAGCCACTCCAATGCAAAAGAAATGGGTCCCAAACTTTACACCTGATAGGCCCAGCTTCCCTAAAGCCAGGAAAGTAACTGCCTTGAACTGATGTTTAGTCAGAGGGCTCCCATCCTCATGCCTAAAGAGGAAACCGGCTTCCAGACCCCTCAGGACCAAATACTGCGACAGGGCCAGAACTGGGCAGAGCTCCGAATCCTGACAGGTCCCCAATTTTACCTTGGCTCTTTTTCACATCTGATCCGTCTTAGAGCTCCTAATCGTGACCAGCATGCCATTGCCATGAATATCAACATCCCGCACCTGCAAAGCCTTGCACGACTTCTCTGTCTTAGACTGAGCAACCAACTCACTCACCTGAAGAGCCCCAAAGAATGCATCTTTCTAAATCCTGAAGTCACAAATGACTTCAGTGAAGCCCAAGGCTTTGCTTGTGAAGGCTAGCGCAGCAAGCTTGCTTCAGATTGAATGGACAGCTAAGGAAGCTTCTTTGCTCAATACACAGTAGTGCATCAGCTGATCCTCTGGTGCAAGCTGATGAAACCTTGCCATCTGTTGGCGAGAGAGAGTGTCAGCCACACCATTGTCCACTCCCGGCATATGCCTGGCAAAAATTAGCAAGTTAAGTCTAAGGCACTGCAAGGTGAAAGCCCAGACAAGCCCCATGACCTGTGGAGACGAGACATAGATGTGAGGGAATTGATCACATGAACAACCGCCAAATTGTCACACCAAAAGTGGACAGTGTGATCTTTCACTTCTTCACCCCACAAGCAAACCGCCACTAGTATGGGAAAGAACTCTAAAAAGGTGAGATCCCTAACATATCCTGCTGAAACCCATTCCCTAGGCCACTCCTCAGCGCACCAGTGTCCACAAAAGTACACACCAAATCCCAGAGATCCGGCAGCATCAGATGTCACTTGGAGCTCAGCCTCCAACTTCAATTACTCCCTCCAAAAGGAGAGACCATTAAAAGAACTTAAAAACTCCTGCCAGATCCCAAGGTCGGCCTGCACTTCCGCATTAATGCGCACTCTATGATGTGGGTGCTGTAGCTTCCTCAACGCAGAGCTGTCTAACAAAAGACCTCCCAGGAGCCACTACTTTGCATGCAAAATTGAGGTGCCCAGCAATCTGCTGAAGTTCACGCAAAGTGGCCTTCTTCTTTTTAAGAAATATAGAAAGCCGGATCTGCATGTCCTGAATCTTGCTCAATGGCAACTGAAATGTCTGGGCAACTGTGTCCAATTCTACCCCTAAAAATACTAACTTCCGAACAGGTTCCTCTGTCTTTTCATGGGCCAACGGAACTCCCAGCTCCTCTGCTAGTTGTGTAAAACCCTGCAACAGCTGGCTGCATCTACCCATCCCACAAGGACCCACGAAAAGAAAGTCATCTAAATAATGAACAACTTCCAGTAATCCTGTTTTAAAATGCATTGCCCATTCCAGAAATGTGCTGAAGCACTCAAATGCAGCACATGACATAGAACATCCCATAGGCAAAGCCATATCCATAAAAAAAACCTGCCCTTTAAAGGAAAATCCCAACAGCCCAAAATCATCTGGGTGCACAGGGAGGAGAAGAAATGCAGATTTGATGTCACACTTGGCCAACTCCACCCCATGACCACAGCGGTGCACCACATGCACAGCTTGGTCAAATGAGGTGTACCTCACCGTGCACAGATGATCCGGAATAGCATCATTTACTGATCCACCTAAAGGATAAGAAAGATGGTGAATTAAACGGAACTCACCAGGTGCCTTCTTAGGTACTTTACCCAGAGGTGAAACCCGCAAATGTGGTGGTGCCGAAAGTGGACCTAGAACCGTACCTTCTTGAACCTCTTTGGCAATCTTCGCAGCAACCACAGCCTCCATGCCATTAACTGATTTTAAATTACAGGTTAAAAAAGGAGCCCTCAACCCCGAAAACGGAATTCTAAAAACCCCTTGAAAACCCTCCAGCAAATACATGGCATCCTCTTTATTAGGATACCGCTTCAACCAACTCTGCAATGGACCAAGCTTAATTGGCATGGGCCCCCTTTCCAGCAGCTGCTGAAGGATCACCACTTCCCCTGGGCCACTGGCTATGCCTGGGCCTTCCTTTGGGGCATGCAGCGAATGCATGAAGTCCACTGCACATTGGGCACTCGTGCCTATAAGTGCACATCTTCCAATTGCAAACCCCCTGTGAACCAAACTCCCAACAAAGCAAGTGGGGTTGAATCACCTGCCCCGTGAGCCCACGGGAAGCAGTATTAGCACCAGCTGGAAGGTTCTGCACCATGTGCCCACTATGTGAGTGTTCCCCAACATTAGGCCATGCCTACGACATCAGCTGTAACCAAAGATGCGGATGTATCTGGTCCCACGGAAGGTTGGGGTTCATAGCAGCTCTCATCCTAAACTCCTCATCATATTTGAGCCAGGCTGAACCCACAAAACCAATGTACACTTTATAAATGATATCCAGATACTGGTATAGTGCTGCAGCCTTCCAGCTCTGGGTCCGAGAAATCACCCCTGCATAGACAATGTACCCTGCCAGCCAATTTGCCCATGTCCTATCAAACCTCCTTTTCTTTCAAATTTCCTTGTCCTTGTCATCCATCTCCTCTTTATCCTTCTCCAATTCCCGGTAAAGAAGGCTGAAGAGGTTGATGTACTCACCCTTGCAAATCTTTTCCCTAGTGATTGGCAAAAGGTGGTCACCAAGGGGCAAGGCTGCATCGCCAAAGGGCATGGCCTTTGCAGAAGCCACCCCATAGGGGTTGTCATAAGTGGGAGAAAAACCCCATGCCCCCCATGGACTAGGAGGTGACATCATGCCCGGAGGCGACACAGGGCCCCAAGGTGACTGCCAGCCTGTAGGTGGAGGACCCCAGACCCACGGCTGAGTAGTCCCAGGTGAATCCTGCATCATATGAGGAAGGCCCCAAGCCTACGACTGCCCATACCCCAAGGGGTCCTGCATAAAAACTGGCTTATGCACCCAAGGGCCCCAGGGCCAAACCGTGGCTGGCTGTGCATCCTTACCACTGGGCCCAGGCACCTCTACCTTGGCCATCACTGCAGATGTCTCAGAAACTGGCGTCACTATCACTGCCCCAGATGCAACTGTCAGAACCCCTTCATGCTCGTTGTGACCAGTGGACTCTACAACACAAGATTCAAGAAGGTACATTTTCTTAAGCACCTCCTCATGAAACTTCTTCCGCTCCGCTCTACCCCCAGTACTTCCCGAAGCTCAAATGACTGCTTGAAAATGGGGGGAGACCCAGTGTCCCTGGCCTGCTGTAAGGCTGCAAGCTTATCTAATATAATCTGCTGCTCCCGCACCTCATCCTCAGAGGATGATGGAGCAACAGGAGGGGGTACCGCAGTATGCCTAGGTACCTTTGGTGCAGGCCCTTTTCCTTTAGACTGGCCTTGACCCTTTCTAGAAGCCATATCCAAAACACAATGAGCTGGGAGGCCTCCCTCAATTAATAGAATTGTCCTAAAATGGCCACCACCTAAAAGGACCTTCCAAAGATGGCCGATCCTAAGGATACCTAGAGAACAATATAAAGGCAAAATGGCCACTCAGCCCACAGGAGACCTTCCCAAAATGGCCACCATCCCTGATGATTTCAGCAAAGTCTGCCCCCACCTAATGTCTAACCGCCTAACAGCAGCGAAAAAACTGCCCAGCAACAGCTAAACTGCCAGGAACTGGCTGTAAATCTATAGAACCCAAAAGGAGAAAAGGGGGGGGGAGAATTGGGCAAATGACCAACTGGGCCCCAAGCAGCCTCACCAACTGCACCTTAACCCCCAGCCCTGGGCCTAAGAAAACTCCCACTAAGTGTATGTGCATGTAATTCTTGCTTTAACAAGGCTAACAGCATGCAGGCCGAAGCCTAGGAGCCAGCCGAAGCAAAGCCAACTCTAATTTACACCACAGTCACTGCCTAGCCGCCGACGAGTCTCCCATCCTGCAGGTGCTCCAGACCCAAGTACTGCCTCCACTGGCAAGGGAATGCCCCCAAAACAGCCCCCAAAATACCCCAAAAAAAACCCTTGCCAGTCCCAGGCCCAGCCAAGCCACAGCCTCCAAGAAAGGAGGGAGGGGAGGCTGATTTTAGGTTGGGGGGGAATACCCTTTGAGTTTCTGCCAGCTCTAGGCCAAAAGCCAGGGAGTAAGCGAAAAAGGCCTCGTGCTCCTTCTCTGTCGAGCACAAGGCATGAATGAGGCTGCTGGGGCTGTCCTTCAGCATGCTAGCCCCACCCCCCAGCAAAACCAGGCTGCAAATGCAGCCAGTCTGATCAGTCCTCCTTACAAGGAAGCAACTTCGTCCCCCCCAGCCGGCCTATGGCAGCTGCGGGGATCCGTCCATCTCCACATGGAGATCCGGAGCATAGGGCTTTTTCCCGCCGGCTCTCTGCACTTAAAGGGAAAGTTTCCTTTGAGTGCAGAGAGCCCAGGCCCCATGCGTGATCTCCATGTGGAGATCCAGAGCATGGGGCCCTTTTTTGCTGGTGGGGAGGGGCAGGGCAGGCTTGGACGCCAGCCGGAACGCTGTTCTGGTGCGTTCCACTCGAAAAAGAGCCCTGTTTGTAGTGCTTCCAGTTCATCCCTTGCATGGTTTTCAGACAGCCATAATATTCTGACTTCCATTGGCTTGCAACAATACAGGAAAATCTATGATGTTACTCAGGGGTCATTTTGTAGAAAAAGAGGTGCAGGAGCTCATTAGCATAACTCATTAGCATAGCTTATTTGCATATGCCACACACCCTGACATCACCAGAAGTGTCAAAAAGCCACACCCCCTGACATCACCAGAAGTGTGTCCAAAGGCAACACCCACCACTCAGGCTCCACCCCAAAAATCTCCAAGGTATTTCCCAACTCAGAGCTGGCGAGCCTACCTGATGGCAAACATGGGGGAAAATAAACAAATCACCCATGTCAGGTAAAGAGAAGGGATACCAAGTCAATATATTTTTATTCTGCTTGGCATTGATGGCTGAGATGCTTTTAGTGTTCCTTTTCTGTTTGCCTGGCAGCCTTCCTCTCTGTTATAGTTGACTGTGGGTTTTATATCACTGCCATTTAGTGTTATTTTTGTCAGCCCTAACAAAGTCACTTTCAGAGAGGAAAAGCAGGTTATCCATTTTTAAATAAATAATGTTGACAAGTCTGGATCCAGAACAACGACGAAATCACATCTGCTAATTTTTGCCTAAACCAAACCCAATAATCTAGAGTCGGTGGGTCACCTCCCTCTGGAAGGAATGGGGAAAACAAAATGAGTGGGAACAAAGAAAATCTTGCAGGGACACTCCTGGATTCAGATTAGCCTGCCCTGGACTATGTTGGTGGTCTTCCATCCAAGAACTAACAAGGGCTGGCCTTGCTTAGTGTTAGGTCCTAATGGCAACTGCACACACGGTCAGAGAAATGCACATGGCTGGGCTGGCTACCGGAGCTTCTCTTTGGGAGACAATAGCCCAGCTAGATTGTAAATTAGACCAAGCAGCCACCCAGGTTCCATCAGGGTAATCCTATCAGGGAGTAATCCTATCAGGGAGTTTGGGCAAGACTGGGGGTACGGTTTAGACATGTATTTAAGCAGACCCCTAAGCCCCATTCAGTAGCCTGGAATTGTACCATCAATAAACTTATGAGCTTATTTCACTGCAATGCGTTTTTGGACTCAGTACTTTATACTTAGCTTCCGAAATCTGACAAGATCACACTCAAATAGTTCAGACAGCCTCTTGTCCAGTTGCCCTCCCTGGGAGCTGTGAAATTTTTTGTTGTGCAGCTCATGGTCAGAATAAATGGATAAACACTTCACATCCCCCCTTTCTTTTGGAGATGGTGTCTCAATCACACGTCAGTCTCCTGCCAGCCACTCCATGTATGTCTGAACAATGCCAAGAGAGCTCCTTAATGACTGCAATAAGCAGCACCTGTTTCCCAAAGGTGCTCAGTATTTGTCCTGGTTTCTCAAGTGCATTGTGTGGCCTGGGCTGTCTTGCAAGCACAACCTGGTATCCAAACTCAGAATAGCACATCTCCTGTGGATACAGCACAGCTACAACAGGCCACATTATGCTTTTTTACCAACACAGCTTCAGTGGCATCTTGTGCCACCACAAGAGCTAACTGGCAGCACAACTGCTGCAAATGGCAGAGGGCAAAGTCTCTGGCATGCTTGACATAGAGCGGGAGAGCCTATGGAGCCAGGATTCTCTCTGTAGCACTGCAATGATGCTTGTTCTCCAGCTGAGCAAGCTAGAGGGAAAACACCCCCGGGGAAGAAGATGGTCCACATAGGCTTTGCAGAATGCACTGGATGAGCACCATTGAAAAGATGCCCCCTTCTTGTGGCATAATTGTAAAACAAAAACAGACCCTTCAGCACGGGCCAGGAAAGGCAGCCTATTTACCTTCTTTACAGCACCATGGGATCACCATGATTCTGAGCATCACTTTTTCAAAGGTTTCAGAGATTTTTTTTTTAAATCACCAAAAGCTATAGTGTTAATGCACTAGTTTTCATCTTTCAGCAAAAGCAAGCAAGCTGAGAACTAGTGCCTTCTCCCAGTCTGAAGCAATAGAACAGTTTTATTTATTTATTTAATTTATACCCCGCCCTCCCCACGAGCAGGCTCAGGGTGGCTTATATAATTGGTCTATAAATAACCATTAAATTCACATAAAAACAGTTTAAAATTTCAAATACAGTAAAAAAACAGAATCATAAAGTGCTAGTACAGTACATTAATACATAAGTGGCACCTTCAAGTCCAACAAAGTTTAATTCTCAGCATGAAGACTTCTTCACACAAAACCTTATACCCAGAATTAAAGTGTATTGGTCTTAAAGGGGCCACTGGACTCAAACTTTATTCTAATGGCACAGGGGGAAAGGATTAACCCTTTGATATCTGAGTCCTAGTCTGTATCATGGCATCCTGTAGCTCTTATTTAACTACAACCCCCCCCAAGAGCTAGTCATAGATCCTATGTCATCACAGCAAGCTTTTCCCTCACTGTAAGAGAAATCAAGCAGCAGGAGCAGTTTGCGCAGTAAAAAAAAAACCCTGCAGCAGTAGGAAATGCAGTGTGGGAATGTATGTTTAGATTGGCCTACATTTTGCCAACTGCTTTTTGTAGGTTTCAGTCCAGAGGATAATTTCTGTTTCATTATTTTAACTCCTATCATTTGGATTCCATGTAGTATGAGCACAGCTACGCTGACAGGACAGAATTTTCCTGTTGTCCCCTTTCCTGCTGCAGCCAGTGCCAGGTTTTTTTACACACTAGGTGAGGCTACCTTCTGGTGCCCTCCCCCGTGCACCCACCAATTTTCAAACATAAATGCATGTTAGGGAGAATTGTGGCAGTCTGCAACAACTGGAGTTCCTGAATTGATTTTGAGGGGAGACCCATCTACGGTGCATTACAATAATCTAGTCTTGGTGTTACTATGACATGGACAGATCCCTACCCCATGCCCAATTCTGTCCCCAGGCTCCCCAACAGGCAGGCAGGATCCCCTGTGCCAACTAGGGCAGCAGAGGAAGTCATTAGGAGGAGGAAGGAGAGGAAGGAACTTTATCTACAGGGAACAGTCATTTTATAACCATTTAATCCCAACTCCCCCCCCCCCCAATCAAAAACACTCAATCCACAGCCGAATTTCTTTTTCCCAGGACTGAAACGTTTCTTTTCCCCCCATGACTTACTTGAGTAAACCTTCCTGGGACCCGGCTGGAACAAGCCCCCCCCCCTTACAGCTCTGAAGCCCTTCCTCCTTCTCTTTGGCCATTCAAATAACAAAGCTGTTGTGTATTGATGCTGCGGTCGCCATGTGCTCCCGCAATGGTGACCGCCACGTGGACCTTCGCATGTGGTCTGAACCTACCTGAGCTTCAGCCAGGTAGGACAATAGATGGTCGGATCTGGAACAGCCACCAATCCTGTGCCTAGGTTCCCCCAGGGGACCTATGATTTGCAACTGCGAACTTAAGGTCCTATCAGGACATTTGGGCAGGGTCGGGGGATTATCTCTGACCAGCATAAGCCCGGGGTTTTCCATGTACCATCTGAACCTGCAATAAACTACTATGCTGTTTTTACCGTTACCGGCCTCTCAACTCCAGTACTTGGGAAAGCCTTTCCCCCACCTTTTTCCTCTCTCCCACCCCCTCTTCTTGCTCAGCCTCTCTAGGAAGCCCCTCGCTCACCTTAACCCTCTCAGTGCTGCAGATGAATGAATGAGAAAAGCCCCCTCCTCCCTACGAGGCATCTCCTGACAAAAAGCACCTCACGCCAGGCTGGGTACAGTATGAGATTTTTAACTGTATCTGAAAAAGTCAGCAGTGAAATCTCCTCCCCAGCCACAAGTTTTGTTAGTATTTAAAGTGCTCTTGGACTCTTTGCATCAGAGAAGGGAGTAAAAGCTCCAAGTTACAGCAGCCAGTTGTGAACAAACACTGAGGGGGGGGGGCTGGTTTTCCTTATAACTGGGGGTGGGTGATGTGCCTAAGGAAATGTTTCTAGGAAGAGAGGAAGGCTTCCTTCCCTTCAATGCATCACCTCCACATGCACAGGGAAGGCGTCTGAGCTCCCTGCCCCGAGGAAGCTCCAGCAGGGACCCTTCTGGCTTTGCAGAGAGGAATGGGGGATCCCCCCCCATGTTGAAGGTGAGGTGGCTGCAGGGCACTGAAGGAGGGAGAGGCTTTCCCCAGCTCTGTCACTGGAAGGGCTGCCCAGACAGCAGCCCGGGGGTCCCCAGCGCCTGCCTGCTGCCCTTGGAACTCCAGGAGGCCCTTGGAACTCCAGGAGCAGAGGCACAGGACTTTTGGCAAGGGAACACGGTGTGGCACTTATGTTAAGAGGTGGTGGCAAGAGGGGCAGGGGGGAAGGCAGCCTCTGAAGCCTTCTCCCAGGCATGGTGCTCCAGCGTGTGGCTGCAAGAGGCAGGGGCGAGAGGGGCAGGGGGAAGGCAGCCTCCAAAGCCTTCTCTCAGGCCTGGCACAGGGTTGGGAGAGGCGGTGATGGCAAGAGAGGGGGGTGAGGGGGGAAAGGCAGCCTCCGAATCCTTCTCCCAGGCCCAGCACTCCGGCATGTGGCTGGGAGAGGCAGCAGCGAGAGGCAGGGGTGAGAGGGGCGGGGGGAAAGGCAGCCTCCAAAGCCTTCTCCCAGGCCTGACACTCTGGCACATGGCTGGGAGAGGTGGCAGCGAGAGGGGCGGGGGCAGGGCTTGGTCATGTCCCCCCCAGGCTCCTCACTCCCAGCACTCCATTGAGCTCTGGCTCCAACCGATCCCTGATGTTACTCCTTTCTAGGAACTGATAAAAACAGGTTTTCTGGAGGTTCGTAGAGAAGCATGACATTATTTCCATAAGGGATATGGAAGTTTGGCTGGGAATAAGGAAGTTTGGCTGGAAGGCAGACAGGTGAGAAGAAAGTAGTAAAAGAGGAGAGGCTTCATGGAAGAGAAAGAGGAAATAGTGGGGGAGGGGAAACAAGACAAAGATTAGTCATGGTGTCCACATGTCCCTGCCCCCTGGGAACCCTACATTTGTATGCTTTATTCCTCCTCATGGTGATCCAAAATGAACCACAGAGAAAAAACAAAAGACAGTCAATTCCTATAAAGAATACAATAAGACAAGCAAACAACAACAGCAAAACCCCATATACATCCTGGGCTGGTCCTGATATATAACGATGTCTAACACAGGTTGTAGGTTTAAGCTTTGGCCTAAGAGTCAAGGGCAAAGAGTCCTTTGGTTTTTGCTCTTTATCTGGTGCCAAAAGGCTCATACCTCTGGCCCTGCCCAGGCCCTGCATGAAGAAAACAAATTTAGCATAGATGTTCCTCCGCTGCTGCTTACTTTCTGAAAGTAAGTCAGCAAGATTTTCCTCACTTCTCCCCTATGCTAAATATGCTAAAAGAAGTGCAAGGAAGTTGAGGGAGGGAATTAACTCCTCTCTTTTTTTAGCAACTGCTCTGCATTATATTATTTACTCTATTATCCTAATATCATTTTATGTCTCATCTTTGACTATTAAATAATATCTTTTTTTGAAGTGACTGTGTGAATGCCTTCATACAATAATACAGTTTTCGAATTTCGATAGGCATGTAATTTTTCTGGGACAATTGTATAGGGTCTTATACTGTGTTCAGGTCAAGCCTACGGATAACCAGTCTGTTAATATTCTTTTCTATGTATGGACTCACAAAATTGCTACAATGTTGGGCCATCTTCAATAGAGGATTCTTTTACTGAAAATATGCCCTGTCAGCAAATTTTCAGCCAGCCAATGCTGTGATAAGCACTATGAAGAACATATGGAAGGAGAAAGATGATATTCAAATATAAACCCATGATACAGTCCTAAACGAAAACCTGACGACATTAGGATGAGAATACACAATCCTATGGAATTATGTAACAGAACTGTGAACTGTACAAATGTCTATTTTAGGGATATTCTGAAAAGTGGGTAAATTTAGAATCGAGTAGGAGATTTGCATTGTATCTAGGACACATTGTAAGTGCCATATGATTAAAGTTTACTAGAATGAATCTTTCAGTGAGACTGTCAGTTTCTGCTGCTGCACAGGAAATTAGCTTCTAGCACAGTGACTGATACAAATGTGACATTGACCCATGACACCTTTGTGTATGCAAAGTCCTAGTGATTGTAACTAAGGGAGCTATTCCACCTCTAGTTTATTTGGAAATTAGCTCTGTATCAAATGCAACTATACGTGAGCTATTTTCTTGGACCTTTTGTTCCCAACATTCCTTCATATATAAAGAATACAACAGATTTCATCAGTAAGCTGTCCCAGTTATCAAGTGTAAATGAAATCACCTTGTTTGCTACATTTGGTGGGGCCAATTATACATTCCTCAAACAGCATTCCTCAAACAGAAGCTATAACAATCACAGAGAACACATTCGACAGAAGGGACACCAATTACTCCCTACTTCTTTCTTAATAGCCTTCTTAGAAATTGTGTTGAAGAAAAAATATTTTAGATTCAATGGAAAGGTCTATTGGCAAGTGAAAGGTATAGCTATGGGGTCTCCCATAGCACCAGAGGAAGCAAATTTATATATGAGTGATTTTGAAGATAAGAGCATAAATTCTTTTGATAATCCATTTCAGAGCCATATTATAAAATGGTCATGTTATATTGATGACACTTTTGTATTATGGAAGGGAACCTTAGATCAATTACAAACATTCCATACCTGGCTTGACAACAGAAATATGAATTTAAATTTGATTTACATGAAGACAAAAACAGATAAACTTTTTAGACATTATTGTTTCCAGGGATGATATCCAAATGTTTACCAACTGACAAAAAGCAACTGAAAAAATTCCCTTCCCACATATGATATCACCCACCACACGTGAGAAATAATCTACCATTTAGTAAGTTTCCCAGAATTAGGCAAAAATGTACAAGAATATGGAATTTTTGAAAGGATCAATATTGCAGAAAAAAATTGGCAGACAAAGGCTTTCACAATAAACTCTCCAAACATCTCTTACCAAGGCCACTGCTACAGATAGAAGAGGGATTCTAATGGTCAAGAAAAAGAGTGACCGTGAGAGGCTTGTATGCAGTCTGACTTACAATTCTATAAGTGCAACCATGAAAAAAAGCATTTACAGAAATTGGAACATATTGGAGGATCGGGTTTGAGTCCCCACTCCTCCACTTGCACCTGCTGGATGACCTTGGGCAAGCCGTAGTTCTGGCACCGCTGTTCTTGAAAAAGAGCAGTTTCTGTCAGAGCTCTCTCAGCCCCACCTACCTCACAGGGTGTCTGTTGTGGGGAGGGAAGGGAAGGGAAAGGAGTTTGTAAGCCGCTCTGAGACTCCCTTGGGTAGTGAAGGGCGGGGTATAAATCCAATATCTTCTCTTCTCTATTTTTGCTTATAAAAAACCAGCTAGTTTGAAAGATCTGCTCGTACACAGCAACATTCACCCACATCAAGGTACACAGGGTATTCTACCAAGTTCCAGCTTTCCATTGAGATACTTTCTCTATGGGCATTGCTATTTTTGCAAAAATACAAAACCTATGAACTATTTCACCAATCCTGTTAACAATACACAATATTATCTTAAAGAATTTGCAACATGCAGTAGTGATCATATGGTTTATGCAATATCATGTGGATGTGGAAAAATGCACATTGGTAAGACAAGTAGATCTCTTAAGACTCTCTGAACACAAAAGCAATATATCTCATAACTGAGCTCCCGGGCGCCTGGCAAAGCCGTGGCTCCCGGGGGCTGCTTTGCTGCCTCGCCGGATGCGAGGCAGCAACTGATGCCTCGCCGGATGCGAGGCAGCAACTGATGCGCTGTCGCGTGTCTCAGAGCAGGCGGGGGCGGGGCTTGCTCTATAAGAGCCTACACCTCGCTCCTGCCTTGGCCGTTGCTCCGCGTGTCTTACGAGGCTGTGCCACCTGGAGCTGTACCTAGTGGGGATACAGATCTTCCTCTTGGAGATCATTTGTCCATTGCCATTAGGGAAAAAATCCTTAGGGGAGAATATGTCAATGTCTTTGGTCTTCTCTATCGTGAGATGGAGAAGAAGGACAAAGACAATTTGGAGGACCATGAAAAGAACACTTAAAGCGGCGGGTGGTAGATAGGACTTGGGCCAACTGGTTTCCTGGCTACCTTATTTATGCTGCCATCATAGTGCGACACCAGCCTTGGAGGGCATCGGCGATAATTCAGTATCTGGACATCGTTTATAAAGCCTATGTAGACTATCCAAGCCCGGCTTGGTTACAGTATGATGAAGAGTTCAGGCAAAGGGCTGCCATGAACCCAGCCATGCATTGGGATAAAATTCATCCCAGTTTATGGCTTCAGATTATGTCCCCTAACCGGTCAGCATGGGGTGAGCGGTCGCACAGCGGTCACTCCATTAAGAAGGCTAATGTGCAGTCAGGTCCCCGCATTCAGGCGGGGCAGGCGGTTCAGCGACACCCGCTTTGCTGGGAGTTTACCTCCCAGGGGACCTGTAGCCGGAAATCTTGTTCCTTCCGTCATGAGTGCCCCCTCTGTGCCGGGCCCCATGCTTTGTCCCATTGCCCTCTGCCCAAAGGTCGGGGGGGTGGTAAGGGGGGAAAGTGCCCTGGAGGCAAAGGGAAATTCCTCCCTCCTGACAAAGGGACCCAGCCCGATTAATTTGGATGTTTTGGGGCATTGGCTAAGCATTTATCCCAGAACTTTAGATCGGGCCTACCTCTTGCACAGTTTTACTTTTGGATTTCGAATTCCTTTTCAGGGAACTAGGGCTCCTTATTTAGGGCCGAATTTGAAATCGGTCCTGGGTATGGAGCATGTGGTTCACGAAAAGATAGATAAGGAGTGCAGGGAAGGTAGGGTCCTCGGACCATTTACTTCACCCCCAGTTGTTAACCTAAGAGTTTCCCCATTGGGAATTGTGCCTAAGAAGGCACCGGGTGAATTTCGCCTCATTCATCACCTCTCCTACCCTCGTGGGGAGTCGGTGAACGATGCCATACCCGGAGAGTTATGTTCAGTTAAATATACTTCCTTCGACCAGGCCATACGGGTAGTTCATCTCTGTGGCAGGGGGGCCGAATTGGCAAAGTGCAACATAAAGTCTGCCTTCCGCCTCCTTCTGGTCCATCCAGAGGATTTTGAGCTGCTTGGATTTGCCTTTGAGGGTAAGTTTTACATGGATCGGGCCTGCCCATGGGCCGCTCCGTGTCCTGTTCTGCTTTCGAGAGGTTCAGTTCCTTTTTGGAATGGGCCTTGAGATTCAGGATGGGGCTTTGCAGTACCGCCCATTACCTTGATGATTTTCTTTTGGTGGGCAGGCAGGGGTCTGGCCAGTGTCGCTTTTTGCTGTCCAGTTTTATTGAGCTAGCTTGGGAGCTTGGAGTTCCGCTCGCTCAAGAAAAAAACTGAGAGTCCTACAACCACGTTGATCTTTCTGGGGATAGAGATAGACACAGTCAGGCAGTGCTATAGGTTGCCCCCGGCTAAATTGGAGGCGTTACAAAAACGGTTGACAGAGGCGAGGTCGCTCTCTAAGATTATCCTGTTGGAACTACAACAGTTGGTGGGCCACCTCAATTTTGCCTGCAGGGTCGTTGCACCTGGCCGACCTTTCCTTAGGAGGCTTTGCGAGTCCATGGGGGGCCTCCATCTTCCACACCACAGGACCAGAGTCACCAAGGGGATGCGGGAAGACCTCCTTGTATGGCTATAATTTTTAGCTACGTACAACGGGGTATCCCTTTGGCATGAGGAACTCCTGCTTGAGGCTGAGCTGCAGATTGCATCTGACGCTGCAGGCTCCTCTGGCTTTGGAGTTTACTTTAGAGGGCATTGGTGCGCAGGGGACTTGCCAGCGGATTGGTTTCAGGCAGGTTGGGTCAAGGACCTCACCTTCCTGGAATTTTTTCCGATTGTTGCTGCAGTTTGGATTTGGTCCGATGACCTTGCTAACCGGACCGTCCATTTTTGGTGCGACAAGCAGTCCACCGTTCATGTAATCAACACACTGACGTCAAAGTCTCCCAGGGTTATGGCTCTGGTTCGGGCCTTCACTCTCCAATGTTTGCAGAAAAACATTGCGTTTAAAGCCCGACATGTGCCTGGGGTCGATAATGGGGTGGCTGACGCTCTCTCTCGCAATCGGATGCAGAGATTTCGTCGGCTGGCTCCAGAAGCCGACCTGCTCCTGACACCCATGCCAGTCGAGGTGTGGCAAATTGGAGGGCTGAGGCTGACAGGGTGATGAGCCTTGCCCTTGCCCCTTCCACCCGAAGTGCTTACATGAAGGCAGGTAAGCAATTCATGACCTTCAGGGAGGAAGTTGGCCTCAAACAGGTCTGGCTTATTCCGGTGTCACACTTAATGCAGTTTTGTGTGACACTTAGGAATAGGAGTTTGGCTCCGCACACTATTCGTAGTAAGCTTTCCTCATTGGCATTCGCCAGTAAGGCTTCTGGCTATGAGGACGCAACAGGCGACTTTCATATTAGGAAGATGCTTGAGGGTTGGACCCGGGAGACCGGCAGGGCTGCTGACACAAGGGAACCCCTGACCCCGGCTGTGTTGCGGGGGCTGGAGTCTCAGTGGCTTGTATGTTGAAGTGACGGCTATGAGGCTGAGCTATTTCATGCGGCTTTGCTGATTGCCTTTTTGGGGGCATTTAGGATTAGCGAACTGGTAGCAGGCTCTCGCAAGGATGTCTCTGGTGCGGCCCTGGAACAAAGAGATGTGTCCATTATTAATTACCAGGTTACGATTAGGCTGTGGAGGTCAAAGACTGACCAGAGGGGCAAGGGGTCCTTCATTAAATTGGATAGGTGCTCGGAGGCCGGGTTGTGTCCAGTCACTGCCTTGGGTCGATATTTGGCACTTCGGGGTGACGCTCCCGGTTATCTGTTTCAGCATAGGGACTGCACCCCTCTTACCAAATTCCAGTTTTGGGCCGTTACACAGAGGGCTTTGGTCCAGCTCGGTCTAGGCGGGGTGCGCTTTGGCACGCACTCTTTTAGGATTGGGGCTGCTTCATGGCCTCTGCCCTGGGTTACCGGGCATCGGAGATCCAGAGGATTGGGCGTTGGAAATCCTGCTGTTACAATGGCTATGTTAGGCCCTGCAATGTGTAAGCCAGCCTATCCTCTTGTCACTTCAGTCGTTAATGTAGCTCTTTTTACAGGCACTGCGGGATGCCAGGAGAGACGGAGGGTCACAATCTGCGGCCACAGTATGGTCTTTTGGGCTGCTCATCGGGCTCAGAGGACGTCCGTTGGCTCCCAGCTTGGCCTCAGCGAAGTGGCAACAGTTGAGTGGCTGGGTAAGAGGGGTATGAGATGGCCCACACTTCTGCCATTGTTGTTTAAAGAGAGGCAGGGGCCTCCCCCTCATGTTTTAGTTATACACCTGGGGGGCAACAACTTGGGTCTGATCAAGGGTGTGGCCCTTGTGTTGTAGGCCAAGGCTGACCTTGCAAAGGTAAGAGCCAGGTAGCCCGGTGTACAGATAGTGTGGTCAGCCATGCTCCCCCGCCTGAGATGGCAGCATGCCGATGACCCCAGGTGTATGGACAGGGCTAGGCGTAACGCCAACAGCCAGATTAGGTCAGCCATGGAGTCAGAGTTGGGACTGTATTTGCAACCCCCCAATATACGGACTCAGTTTCTGGATCTGTATAGACCTGACAGGGTTCACCTTTCTGACAGGGGCAATGAGATATTTTTAGCGGACTTGCAGCACGGGATCCGATTGGCACTTGTTTGCTGAGTGGGGTGCAAGGGCCAAAGCAAAGGCTTGGCCTTGCCCGTGGCAGGTTGTGCTGACCTTGCAAAGGTAAGAGCCAGGTGGCCCGGTATACAGATAGTGTGGTCAGCCATGCTCCCCCGCCTGAGATGGCGGCATGCCGATGACCCCAGGTGTATGGACAGGGCTAGGCGTAACGCCAACAGCCAGATTAGGTCAGCCATGGAGTCAGAGTTGGGACTGTATTTGCAACCCCCCAATATACGGACTCAGTTTCTGGATCTGTATAGAACTAACAGGGTTCACCTTTCTGACAGGGGCAACGAGATATTTTTAGCGGACTTGCAGCACGGGATCCGATTGGCACTTGGTTGCTGAGTGGGGTGCAAGGGCCAAAGCAAAGGCTTGGCCTTGCCCGTGGCAGGTTGTGCAAGCAAGAAAATGGAACCGGTGAGCGCCTCACAGCATATCCCTTTTGGGAACAGGTGATCTTCAGAATCTGCCCTAGGGCCTTGCGGTCTGGGGTGGTGAATGGGGATCGCCTCTGGGAACCTCTCAGGCTAGGCTCCTCCCTGTTGGTCTGTGCAGCCACAGGGGTAGGCGCTCCTGGGGGGGGGAGTGCCAGCATTCTGGGCTGCTGGTTACAAGCCAGAAGTATCTGGCTTCAGACCGGAGCTAGGTGTCCCGCCCTTATCAAGGGCAAGGAGGCCGTGTCAGAGAGTGACGCCTGCCTTGCCTGTTCCAGAGCTTGCTTAGTTTTGCCCGTTGCTGCAATGTTCTGTTTAAATAGTTAATAAAGTGGCCCTTGTTTAACTCCAAACTGTTGTCTGTCTCGTTATTCCGGCTGGGGTGGCAAAAGAACTTGTGCTCCTCTGGTAGAAGATTTCTTAGAATACAAGCACAAAGCCAGAGACTTTTTGTTTTGGGTTATATTTAGATCTGATAGACAGGATGAAAAAATTCTGTTGAAAAGAAGCTGAATGGGTTTTGAAGTTAAAAATCCTGTACCCTAATGGGTTAAATGAGAACATCTCCCGGTAGAATTTACTGGCTTGCAGAATCTGTGTATCAGGTGCCAGAAGTCAGGCAAAGCAGTCATTCAGTCCAAGGTCAGGGGTCCAGAAGTCGGAAAGAACCAAGTTATTCAGTCAGAGGTCCATTAGTCAGGCAAGGCAGAGTCAGTGGCTTAGTGTCTGTTGTACATGTTGCATCCATGCCTAACAGCCTCTCTTGGCTGGTTTTATAGCCCCACACCTAAGGGTCATGCTTACAACCAATTGCTTAGAAGTAATCCTGCAACTACTCATCTTCGTTATCAGCAAACAGTTGGCATCAGGCCAGGAGGCAAGGACATTTCTGTATTGTCTGTAGCTCTGTTCTTAGCCTCCATCTGCAGTGCTGTAAGGGAGTCGGTGATACTAGTGGGCTGGGAATGGCCATCAGAGGTTCACCTGCTGAATCAGGGCTGGAGGGTGTCTCTGCACCAGCTGTTGGCTGTGAATCCTGACAAGCCTGCAGCTAATTTTCCTGCTGGTCAGCTTCTGTTAACTCAAGGCTGGCTTCACAGGGTTTCTCTTCTCCTGAGGAGTCATCACCAACGCTGAGCCCTGGCTGACTCATGACAGACACCCATGTAGATAAGGGGCAGAATAAGTCTGGACAGCTCACTTTGCTCCACTATATGTATGGAAACAGACTGAAAAAAAATCTGAAGGATCAGTAGGACTGTTTTAACGTCCAAATTAACAAACTATCTAAATGGTGAATTCTTTATAAAAATGTAATATGTAATATATGGTATGTTGCTTTGGTTTTCTCAATAACAACTTATTATGAATTGCACTCTGTACATGCTCTGTGAAAATGTCCTGTGTTTTATCAATTTTTTAAATTATGTATTAAATACATTTCATTGTTTAGTATTTCATTAGACCCTCCCTGCTGAAGCTGCATGCAAAATGCATAGGGGTTGTACAACTATTAAGTGTTCCAATTCCCTCCGCACCATTTTGTTTCTTCTTCTTTGTTACAGGAATTTAAACCAAACAGCTGAGCTGTTTTTTTTCATGAAGAGCAGAAATTTCTGCTCTTCAAGGATCACCATGAATGGCATCAAAATTTGTGAAACTTTGTGGCAGTTCTACAGCTTGCGAACATTGCTTCACAAGCCACAGACCGACCAAAATTCATGACCAGCTTTAGTTCATCAGCCAGTTCATGCCCATCCCTAATCTGCAGAGAACGTAAACAAGAAACTTCCCTCAGCCATTGCAAGTATTAACTACCTAGAAAAACTGCATAATCACCCATTGCTATTATACCTTTATTAATTGGATTTGAATTGTACAGTTACATCTCTCCTTGTATTTCCTATTTTTCATGGCCCTTTGGTCATGTTTTTTTAAAGTGTTTCATAATGTCATATATGAATTCATCTTGAAGGCACAGCAACATTGCTCTATTTTTACATAAAAGCTGCAGCAAATCCATCACAACTGTTATGATGAAATATATGCCACCAACTAACATATCAGAGTAAATAAGAAACATGAAAAATCATTAAGGCAGCAGTCTCTCCTCCTATCTTCCATTTTGTATTAAAGAAAGAACCGATTGATAGAGTGCTGTGCTAATATTTTCTAAGCCTAGTTTTTATAGTCATACTGTCAATAGTTCCATCAGAAAAGAAGAGCAGCTGAATGTTGAACATCCCTTCCTTTAAAAAAGTGAGCTAAGACAAATCTATCCCTGCTCTATCCTCTTGTGATAATGCTTCATTGTAAGTAATTCTGAAAGCAGTAGAGAGAAGCTGTGAATTTGGCATAGTGCTTAAAACGTAACAAAACAAGTCAAATCAATACTTTGCCATTGGTATTCCAAGCTTGTTTCTGCAAATAGACAGTTGTTAAGCCCTTTTAAAACAAAATTGTGATCCACCATGGATGACAGCCCATTGACTAGATTTTTTTTTATATGATAGGGATTTTCTTCTAATCTTATTTTTTTTGTCATTTGTGAACTAACATATTAATTCTTTTTATAAAAGGTCCATAAAATGCATAATAAAGTTCTACCGATCAGCACTGAAAAAAGTATCTGCTTCACTAATCTCCGAAGGTCAGTAATTAGTGATTTCCCTCATAACTGGTTGTCCTAAGGCCAAGATTCTATGTACACTTACCTTTTTCTTTAAAAATGGTATGCTTTTGTTCAGAGAGTGTCATTTATTAGGTTCATCATTAAAGCAGACTGGAAGAATACATAACAAGAATCAGGCTCTTTCACCCCTTCCTGCTGCATTCTTCTGTCTCTAAGTTGCAGCTGAACAGTTTGCAGCATTTAATTAGCACCCTTGTTTGGCTGGACAGCAGCAGTGTCTACACATTAGTGGTGTGAAACATGCCTTATCTTTGGCATCCTGGAGGTCAACAAAGAACATGCTGTACACATCACTCTTACACAAAAAAACAAAAACAGGAGAGGCCAGGCAAGGATGGGGCGTTTGCCTTTTCTGTTACCAAATCAATTTTAATTTTCTGACATATTTTGACTTTCTATTAGGTACCAGATCATAAACTTTTATACATCCTCGTCATACTATGCATTAGCATCCTGAGACAGACAGATAGAGCTTCAAGACCAACTTTTCTGATAGCTAATTATTCCCATTTCTTGCTTTCAGATAAGACTCCCCCATGTACCACCCCAAATAAACAGAGATGAGTTCATCTAAACAGAAGCCAGACTCTGTTAGCTATAAAACACACCATTGCATGTACCTTTTCTCTGTTTTTCAAAAGCAAAAGGTGCCTCACAAGGCTTTAAGTCTAGGCAGAGATGTAATACAGGAAGGTATTACTTTCATAGTGAACATTTTATTGAATTCATGAATGACAAACAATACCAACATATAGATTAGTAGTTAACATTCAATAATAATAAGCTCAAAGGTTATGTGTATCACTTAAGTATCTAGATGGTAGTTAAAGTACAACAAGAATACATAGTTTCCTATGAATAGTAATAAGCTAGTAGAGAGACTAAATGAATTTTTATTAAAGGTCTATAAATATTTCGGCAATAAAAGCCTTTTACTAACTATCGATGATTTAAAAATGGTTTGAAGAGTTTAGAGTTGTTATTTTTTAAAATTATGTTATGTGTTGAAATATAATCTAGAACCAGGTACCATTTCTCAGTGAAATCCAAGGGATTTCTAGGGAAGAGTTCATATTGTAACAATAGATCGGTTATCTTTTCCATCGCGTAAGTATTTCATATGTTATCGATCGAGCCACAGCGATAACATCGGAAGTAAATTGGTTTTCCACTTTGAAGCAATGGCAGTTTTTGCTGCCACTATTAATGTTGAAATCAAGTCTTTTCTAATTTTAGGAATAGATTGGGCCAAAAAATCAAACATATAATTTCAGGCCTAAATGAGAATTGTAGCCCGATATCTGGCATATTTTTTCTAAAACCAAAATCCAAAACTCATAGATGAGTCTGCATTGCTACCAACAGTAGTCAAAAGAACCCACCTCTCCACACAGTTTCCAGCAGTTTGGAGTAGGTGACTCTTTCATGTAGAATTTAATGGCGGGAAGGTATTACTTTTTATTCTCATTATTTTCTTTATACTCTTTATAAGAACATAAGAGAAGCCAACGTTGGATCAGGCCAATGGCCCATCTAGTCCAACACTCTGTCACACAGTGGCCAAAAACACCAGGTGCCCTCAGAAGGTCCAGCGGTGGGGGCAGGAAGCCCTCCCACTGTTGTCCCCCCAAACACCAACATTACAGAGCATCATTTGCCCCAGACTGAGAGTTCCTATCTATACTTTGTGGCTAATAGCCACTGATGGACTTCTGCTCCATATGTTTATCTAATTCTCTCTTGAAGCCGTCCATGCTTGTAGCTGCTGTCACCTCCTGTGGCAGTGAATTCCATGTGTCAATCACTCTTTGAGTGAAGAAGTACTTCCTTTTATCTGTTCTAACCCGACTGCTCAGCAATTTCATGGAGCGCCCACGAGTTCTCGTATTGTGAGAAAGGGAGAAAAGGACTTCTTTCTCTACCTGCTCTATCCCATGCATAATCTTATAAACCTCGATCATGTCACCCCTCAGCCGTCGTTTTTCCAAGCTAAAGAGCCCCAAGCGCTTCAACCTTTCTTCATAGGAAAAGTGTTCCAACCCTTTTATTATTTTAGTTGCCCTTTTCTGCACTTTTTCCAATGCTATAATATCTTTTCTGAGGTATGGCGACCAGAACTTTACACAGTACTCCAAATGAGGTCGCACCATCGATTTATACAGGGGCATTATGATACTAGCTGATTTGTTTTTTTATTCCCTTCCTAATAACCCCCAGCATAGCATTGGCCTTTTTCATTGCAGTCGCACACTGTCTCAGCATTTTCATTGAATTATCTACTACGACTCCAAGATCTCTCTCTCAGTCAGTCTCCGCCAGTTCGGACCCCATCAATGTGTATTTATAGTTAGGATTTTTGGCTCCAATTTGCATCACTTTGCATTTGGCCACATTAAACCCCATTTGCCACATTGATGCCCACTCACCTATCCTCGACAGATCCCTTTGGAGTGCCTCACAATCCTCCCTGGTTCTCACCACCCTGAACAACTTCATGTCATCTGCAAATTTAGCCACTTCACTGCTTACTCCCAACTCCAAATCATTAATAAACAAGTTAAAAAGCATCGGACCGAGTACTGATCCCTGCGGCACCCCACTGCTTACCTCCCTCCACTGAGAAAATTGCCCATTAATACTCACTCTCTGTTTCCTTTTAATTAGCCAGTTTTTGATCCACAAAAGGACTTGTCCTTTTATCCCATGACTGTTGAGCTTACTTAGGAGCCTTTGATGAGGAACTTTATCAAAAGCTTTCTGGAAGACAAGGTAAACAACATCTATTGGGTCCCCCTTGTCCACATGTTTGTTTACTCCCTCAAAGAACACTAACAGGTTAGTGAGACAAGATTTTCACTTATAGAACCCATGCTGAGTCTTCCTCAATAGATTTTGTTCATCAGTGTGCCTACTAATTTTTTCCTTAATAACAGTTTCCACCAACTTACCTGGTATCGACGTCAGACTGACTGGCCTGTAATTTCCCTGATCTCCTCTGGAACCCTTTTTAAAGATAAAAGTGACATTCGCTACCTTCCAGTCCTCAGGAATGGAGGCAGATTTTAAGGAAAGATTACATATTTTTGTCAGGAGATCCACAAGTTCACATTTGAGTTCTTTCAGAACTTTCAGATGTATGCCATCTGGGCCCGGTGATTTATTTGTTTTGAAGTTGTTTATCAGACGTAGGACCTCCTCTCTTGTCACCTTAATCAGATCTTTCAACACCCCACCCGAAATCAGTGGTTCTGGAGTGGGCAGGCACTTCTCATCTTCCACAGTGAAGACAGAGGCAAAGAATGCATTTAGCTTCTCAACCATTTCCCTATCATCCTTCACTACACCTTTTACCCCATGGTCATCCAAGGGCCCCACTGCTTTCCTAGTTGGTTTCCTACTTCTAATGTATTTGGAGAAAGTTTTATTGTTGGTCTTTATGTTTTTTGTGATATGCTCCTCATATTCCCTTTTTGCCTCCCTGATCACAGACTTGCATTTTATTTGCCACAGCCTGTGTTCCCTTTTATCAGCCTCACTGAGACAAGCTTTCCACCGCTTAAAGGAATCCTTCTTACCTTTTATAGCTTCCATTACTTTGTTTGTTAACCACGCAGGCTTTTTTCTATACCTATTTGTGCCTTTCCTAACCCGCGGTATATATTTTCTCTGAGCTTCTAGGATTGTAATTTTAAATAGTCTCCACACTTCCCCAATGATTTTGACCCTTTCTACTTTTCCTTTCAGTTTTCTCCTCTCATATCCCCTCATATCAGAGAAGTTACCCCTTTTAAAGTTAAAAGTGGTTGTGTCAGTCTTTTTGGGCAACTCCCTATTTATACAAATGTTGAACTCAATAACATTATGGTCACTGTTCCCAAATGGTGCAATCACTTTAACATCTCTCACCAGGTCTTGGGCATTACTTAGGACCAAATCCAGGATCGCCTCTCCCCTGGTCGGTTCTGTAACCATCTGCTCCATAGCACAGTCATTGAGAGTGTCTAGAAACTCAATCTCTTTTTCCCGACCTGAACACATATTGATCTAATCTATGTGTGGGTAGTTAAAGTCACCTATTACAACACAGTTGTTTCATCTAGCCGCTATCTTTAATTCATTCATCATTTTATAATCCTCCTCTGTGTTTTGATTTGGTGGGCAATAATGAATTCCCAATGTTAAGCTTTGTTTTGGGCCCACTAATTCAACTCACAGCAGCAAATCCAATTCTCCTACCCTCTCAATCTTACTGGACTATATACCCTCTCTGACATAAAGAGCCACCCCACCTCCAACTTCCTCCCCCCTATCTTTCCGATATAATTTATAACCAGGAATCACCATATCCCAATGATTTTCCTCATCCCACCAAGTTTCTGAAATACCCACAATGTCTATGTTTTTCCCCAACACAAAGCATTCCAACCCCCCAATTTTACCTCAGACACTTCTAGCATTAATATATAAACATCTATAGTTTCCCATACATATTAAGCCCACAACCTTCCTCTTGCTGCCTCGAGACCTTGCCAGGCAGTCCCTATCATTTGCCACATTCTCAGAGAACAATTTTAATTCCTTTCGTTCTAGGAAAGTAACAGCTACTCCTTCATCTCTTTGAGATGAACCATCCCGAACCAGAGATTTTTCATCTCCTGTTGGCTTTCCTCCAATATTCAGTTTAAAAACTGCTCTGCCACCTTTTTGATTTTAAGTGCCAGCAGCCTGGTTCCTTCCCGGGACAAGTGGAGACTGTCTCTCTTGTACAGCTCCCTCTTGTTCCAAAAAGCATCCCAGTGCCTAACAAACTTGAACCCTTCCCCCCTACACCATCGCCTCATCCACGCATTGAGACTCCTGATCTGTAGCTGTTTCTCCAGCCCTGCGTGTGGAACAAGTAGCACTTCTGAGAAGGCTACCTTGGAGGTCCTGGCCTTGAGACTCCTGCCTGGCAGCCTAAATTTTTCCTCCAGGGCCTCAGAACTACATTTCTCCTCATCATTGATGCCAACATGTACCACGACCACTGGCTCCTACCCAGCACTATCTACCAGCCTATCTAAAACACGTGTAATGTCCACTACCTTTGCACCAGGCAAGCAAGTCACCGTATGGTCAATATGCAGTTTTGCCACCCAGCTGTCTACCTGCCTAAGGATCGAATCACCAACTACCAAGAGCCCCCCTCCCTCCCTGCCCAGGGATGGTTCCTTGGTATGAAAGTATACCTGTTCACTAGCTGAAGAAGAGGTCCCTTCTGAGGGCACATTCCCCTTATCCACAGCACAGTACCCTGTTCCCTCTTGACCCTCATGCTACCTGACAGCAGCAGGGCTGCCAGATACAGAGTGGGACATACTTAACAAGAGTCTTCTCCATGTGCCTAGCTGACTGTCTCTGCTTCTCCAGGCCAGCCACCTTGGCCTCAAGGGAGCAAACTTGTTCCCTGTGAACCAGGAGCTCATTGCACCGGGCACACACCCAAGACTTCTGCCCAGTGGGCAGATAATCATACATGTGACACACCATGCAAAACACTGGATAGCCCCCAACCGCCTGCTGGCATTCTGGCTTCATAATTGCTTTAAAAATAATTTAATATAATCCCCCTTTTAAACCCTTTGTATTTTTCTTGTAGAAGTCTACTTATCTTACTGGGAACCCAAAGAGCCTAGGGCTTTGGTGTTCTGGCTCTTCCTTGGCTTTTCAGAAGCCCCTAGTCTAAGAGTCCCTAGGCTAAGAGCCACAAGCCAAGAGCCCTGCCCTTTGGTTCGTGCCTCTGGCCAAGTGGAGCCTTAAATAGAAGCCGCTTCCAGCACCCAGGGACTCAATTAGCAGTTAAACAATGGCCCTTTCACACCCTTATCTCAAGCAGCCAGCACTCTGCAACAACTCAAAACTCACTTCCACACTTCCACACACAGGACCGTCAGTTAAACCTCCTCATCTGAAAGGAAATAAGAAAAAGAAAAACACTCACCCCTCCTGCAGCTCTCTCCTGCTGCCTTCCAGAACTCAGCTGCAAATCTTTATTCTTTATAAATCTTTATTCTCGGGCTCTTTTCTGCTAGAAGTTGGCCCTACAAGCCACTCCCTTCCCTGTAGCTACTTTTTGAAGCTGCCCCTTCACTGTTTCTCCACTCTGATTTGGAGCCTTCCAAGATTGCTTTTCATTTTTAAAATGTCAGGACAAAAATACATGATATAGTATCTTTCATCTTGTTTAAGCTTGTCATTCTGGTTTGGATACCAGTCACTGCATAGGTAATGTAAGTCTGCCACCGCCCAGGTTTTTCACATAAGCTGCAAAGGCAACCCTGGAAGTGGTATTAAGTTGTGGACTGACATGCAGAAGTTGCCAAGCAGTTTACACAAATCACCAAAGGATACTTGCAATGAACCCGAGTAGTATAAGTTTTATTTGAACTTTGCCTTCTTGCCAGTTTTCAGGAGCTAATTCCGGCACTCATTTTTCCGAGAGACAGAGATTAATTGGTCCCCTTTATCAAAGCATTTAGCGATTAGGAATGTGTTTCTCTCATCCATATCTTCCATCATTGACTCTAGTCGCTCAATAAAAAGATGTGCTCCAAACCAAAGCATTCATTTTTCAATATAGTATTATGTGACAACAGGTTACTGCTTTTGTAAAGCTATTACTTTTACTGTCAACATGACTGCTCCAATGGGCTGTCTCATTAGAAAGGAATAAATTGGAAGTGAATTAAAAAAAAACTTGTTCCCAACAAAAAACTGACCTCTAGCAAATATATATGATCTTCCATGTATCAGACTTATCACAGTAAACAATAGTAAGGAAGTCCCCAGCCTCTAACTTCCCCATATCTTGTAAGGGGTTTCTGGACAGAATCAGAAGTGTATGCTCTTGCAAAGAATTCCTGATTTGCTGGTGTAGTGGCTGTCATTTAAATATAAATGTTCTAAGATTGATCTGGGGATGTAAAATACTAAACTTAAAAATCTGAGAAGTAATTGATTTCCTTAAGAAGGTTTGTTTAACTGTGTAATTTCCCCAATGACAGCGAGTCCCTGTGGGAATATAGATGAAAAAGTGAAGTGAGCTAGCTCTGAAGTTCTGGCTGAGGCTGTCACTCTTAATTAGGTCTGGTTTGATTATACATTGAGAAATAGTCCTGTCTGTTTTAAATATTCAGCCAAAAGGACAGTTAATTTGTCCAGAGGTTAGGACCTGGCAGAGGTAGCCTTGCATTTGAAAATCTAATGTGGATATTTAGTTGGTTCACTCCCAGGAAGTAACAGACAGACAGCCAAATACCAAAAGATATATTTACACAGCAGGATAGCCAACTTCTGTGGTCTTGTGGGAGGTATTTATTTTCCAGAGAGCAGTTTTGCTGCAGTAACTGACCCTTTCATAAGAAATCTGGCATCATTTCATACTCAGGTATGAAAACTGCATATAAATAATGTGTATTTTTCACATCATGCGGCTCTTAAAGGCCCAAAGAGAGATGTACTGTTAAAGTATAGAATATCTCTTTTTATTAGGACCTGAAAACATTTGTCTTGTCCTTAATGAGTGGAAGTGTAGGTGCTCAGTTAGATTAACATTGGGAACAAATGCCAGGGCTGAAACAAGGAATTAGTGATGGTGCTGAAATTCAGAATTGAAGAGTTTTGGAAATGTACTCTTCCAGTCTGAAAAACAACAAGCAATTGTCTACCAAGTCCAAGCCCTTCTGAAGTTTGTGTCTGGCTTTTGATGGCTCTCCCTAGTGTGGGCCTTCCCTGCTACCAGTCACCTCTACCTGCTGCTGATCCCCCCCTTCCCCAACCTTAACATGGTGAAGGAGGAACAGTGGCAGGAGGAGCTGGTGTGGAGGGCTTGAGCAGTAGCAAAACCTCAAACTTAAGGGCTGCATGCTGCTGGATTCTTCTGAGCGGGCAGTTGCCAGCAAAGAAACGAACTCTATGAGCTGAGTTTGTTTGGACTTCTACTTGTGAAACTCCCTCAAACCAACGAACAAGGCTTCAGGCCTTGATGGAGGTTTCTGAGATAGATGAAGCCTTCTACATCTGACACCTGCTGCCGTCCCTCCACCAGCATGCATTTGTTAAAAAGAGAGAAAATTGCAGGAAGAGCTGGAGGCAAGCTACATTCACCCTTTCCAAATTTTTAACAAGAAGTCTCCAAACAAGCTTATACAAAACCAAGTTCATTACACCTCATTCAATCAGGCTGTGCGAGTAGTAAGGCAGTGTAGACAAGGGCTGAGCTAGCTAAGTGTGACATAAAATCAGCATTCCATTTACTGCCAGTGCATCCTTTAGATTTTGAGCTTTTAGGCTTTGCTTCTTTATGTATGAATAGGGCCCTTCCCATGGGGTGTTCCATCTCATGCATGACTTTTGAGCACTTTAGTTTGTTTTTGGAGTGGGCCCTTCAGGTTAGAGCTGGTTTAGTTACAACAGCACATTACTTAGATGATTTTTTGTTTGCAGGCATGCAGGGCTCAGGTCAGTGTTCGCATTTGCTGTTCAGTTTTGTTCAGTTGATAGGCGAACTAGGTGTCCTGCTCGCCCATGAAAAGACTGAGAGGCTGGCCATGAACCTCACCTTTTTGGGTGTGGAGCTTGACACAACTGGGCAATTGTCTAGGCTTCCTGAGGAAAAGCTAGTGAAGTTGAGGGCTATGATTGTGATGGCTTTAAGTAAGAGTAAGCTTTCACTTTTGGAATTGCAACAGTTGGTGGGCCACCTTAACTTTGCTTGTAAAGTGGTGGTCCCCGGCCATGCTTTCCTGAGGAGGTTGTGCAAGGCAATGAAAGGACTTCATTGCCCTCATCACAGAACGTGGGTTACTAGGGGTATGAGGGACGACCTACAGGTATGGAGGGAATTTCTTTCATAGTTTAATGGCATCTCCTTTTGGAGGGAAGATCTTAAGCTCGAAGCTGAGTTGCAGATAGTGTCAGATGCTGCTGGATCATAAGGCTTTGGTGTATACTTCCAGGGCCACGAGTGTGCTGAGGATCGGCCGGATCATTGGGTATCCACAGGTTGGGTGAGGAACTTGACCTTTTTAGAATTTTTCCCCATCGTGGTTACTGTGTGGCTTTGACCAGAACACCTAGAGAATCGTACAGTACACTTCTGGTGTGATAATTTAGCAGCAGTTCATGTTATCAGTTTGCTTACTTCTGGGGTAATGTCTTTAGTCAGGTCATTCACTTTGTGTTGTCTCCAATATAACATCTTGTTCAAAGGTAAGCATGTACCGGGGGTCAATAATGGGGTAATTGATGCTCTATCTCGTAAACAGATGAAGAAGTTCTGTCAGCTGGCTCCGGAGGCAGATTCTTACCCAGTACACATGCCTCAGCAATTGTGGCAGATTGGAGATCTGAAGCCAAAAGGGCAATTGGCCTAGCTCTGGCACCAAGTACCAGAATGGTACTTATAAGAGGGCTGGCCATCAATTTATCCTATTTAGGTAGCAGGTAGGGCTATAGGACAAGTGGGCAATTCCAGTTGATCATTTGATAAAAATTTTAGTGATATTGAAGGGAAAAAATCTGACGGTTAGGTCAATTAAAGGAAAACTGGTGGCTATAGCATACTTGAGCAAGTCTAAGGGATATTTTGCTAAGAAGGCCTCAGACAGTATTGTCTGTGTTTCTAGCAATTGCAGGTCATTGTCTCAGCCCACAGTCCATGAAAATCTCAGCAAGCTACCACCTTCCCAGGCCACATAATTTTTGGCCCATCAAGTCAGGCGATGGGGTATCCAATCAGAACAGGTCTTCTTCAGAATCCTCTAGATTACATCACCTCTCCCAGCCTCCCCCATCCCATCACAGGTTCCCATGAACAGTTAATTAACCATTTTCTATCTTTGACCTTGAAGATTATAAGAAGTGTGTAGGCCAAAATATCCAATTAGTAACACCTGCAGGTCAGTACAGTCCATCAGCATTCATGTTAACCCTTGAAGGGATGGTGGGGAAGGCACTTTGCTTCACAAATGGGCAAGTGATTCCCTGCTCCCATCACTTCTCCTGGATCTCTGGGAAATGGCACATGAAGACCACATCCTGAAGACTACACTCTTTAGAGTAAACTAATGCATGACACCAGCCCCAAATGGAAGATGTCCAAAATGGCATAGATGGGAAGAGATTGCCACCCCATTCGGAAGACACAGATATGGATTTAAACAAGGGCCACTTTATTTTATTTAATAAACCTGTGCGGCAAGGGAACTACCATGCATGCAGTATGAGCAAGACACCCAGGACTACCTCCTTGTCTCTAATGGACAAGACACCTGACCACCTCTGGGGTCTCATTTCTTGACCATGCCCTGGCTAACTGTAGACTACCCTGTGGCCCCTTCCCGGAAGCCCTAAAACTTGCTGGAGGAACCTGTCCAGGGTCCTTCTAAAGGCCCTCAACCCCAATCCTGGGCCCTAAAACCCGAAGTTGTTTGTGAGGAACCTTAATTCTCAAAGGAATATCATACAGGTGTTCACCGGATCCACATCGTAACTCACCCAAAACTGCCATCGCCAGGACCAAGCCTCTGCTTAGGTCCTAGCACCCATTGGACAGCCCATAGCTGCCCAAACCCCTTGCCGAAAATCATACAAAAATAAATCATTGCCCTTGTCACATAAATGTATGCCATTGTCCCTATACAGGTCAGGCAACTCAACCTGTATATTGGGGTGTTGGAAAAACTGTCTCAAACCTCCCTCCATGGCAGAATGCAATTGCCTATTAACTTTTCTCCATGCTCTATCTAGCCCCCTGGGGTCACCCATACTACACCACACTCTGCATGGTAGCAAGGCAGAACACACAATGCAAACTCCTGGCCATCTACTCTTAATCTCCCCCAAATCTTCTGTCACCTGTATGATAAGAGCTTTTCCTCTCATTCATCCAAAATCATTTCCACCAAAGTGGACCACCAGTACCTGAGGAGGTATATCCTTTCTCCTCTCCATCAACAATGGTATGAGGCCGGGCCATCTCATGCCCCACCTACCCCACCATTCAATGACAGCCCACTCACTCAGGCCCAACTGTGACCGAAAATGCATCCTGCATGCCCGGTGACCAGCCCCAAATACCATACTATGGCCACAGATGATGACTCACCGTCTTGCCAGGCTGACCACAGGACCTGAAACAAGAACTATATTAACACCAATAGAACTCGTAACCAAGAATGACAAACAACTTGTAAACAGTAGCACTATGAGCTACCTCATACCCTCATTTCCATCAAACTTTGAGCCTCCTCACATAAGATTTATAGCAACAGGGTCTCCAGTGACCTTACTTTTTAATGTCATCTTCCTGGTACCCCATTGCTGCTGCTGTGGAACCGCCCCAATCCTGTATGAATGGGTTGCAAATTGGTACTGGCCTAAATCCAGCACCTTCAAGGCACACTTTGTCATGGCCCAAAATTGGTAATTGGTGAGTGGGGAGCTATCCACGTGAGCAAATAAAGGCCCTTCAATGGAACCTCTAATTCCCAAGTATTGCCGTAAAGTGACAACAGGGCACAATGTGCCATCCTTACAAGAACCTATATTAAGAATGATACCTTTATGACACTGGTCAGTTTTGGACCTCCGAACTGTAATTCTAATGTTTGACCCCACTATACTCACGTCCCTTAAACTAAGAGCACACCCAGACTTGTCCTCCCTTGAACTGATGACCAGTTCGCTCATCCTTAGTGCACCAAAAATGCTATCAATGCTGCTGAATGAAACAGCAAAACCTCATAGGAGGAAGAGCACACTCCTGGCCATACTTCTCTCAAACCTTTCAGTATTGTTGGTGAGATAGGCTTCTGCACATCAGGTGTCTCTTGAATGTCTCCTGAGACCAGCCTTCCAACATTTTCTGGATACAGAAATTCCCTGTTTTATCAGAATTAAGGTTGGTGCCACCTAACACAGCTTTATTTGTTTTAGGTAGTTTGCGCTAGCTTTGTTATTTTCTGTTCTGTATGATTTTGAGTAATGTGTTGGCAATAACTATTTCCCTTTCTTAATATCTTTGAATAAACTTAATATTATTTTATAACAGCAGTCTGTTTTTTGTATGCACTAGCCCTGGGAACCCACAGGGTCTGACCCCATGAGTCCTTGACACCATTAAAATCCTGGCCATTCATTCCCTTGTCTGTCTGCTAGGGCATCTCTGCTGCAGCAAAGCTGAATGACATACAACTACCACCAGCATAGGAAGTACAACAACAGCACCAGGAGGAAGAGGAGGCAGAATTAGTGGATGGGATTTTTCAGGTTGTTTTTTTGATAATTTGCTAACAGGTGTTCATATATATTCATATATGCAAATACACACAACCCTAACAGAAAACAAATGCTGAGGATAAGACTGACACAAATGAAGTCCTGATTGTGTGTGTGTGGAAAACAACTGAAAGGGCTGATCTATGATCACTTACCCTAAGGATTTTGGATAGGGTGTTTAGATATTAAAGAAACCTTAATTGCCAGTCACAACTATAGTTGCTTTAAAAATACCTGACTCAAAATTTGTCTAATCTCATATTTAATATTCTCTCTCTCTCTCTCACTCACTCACACACAACACACACACTGCAGAAGTCACTATGGAGTCTTGAGTCTTGGAGCTTTCATAACATTATTTGTTAAGAGCACTTGAGAGTTTCTGTAAAGAACTTGTTCGTTCGAGAAATACCATGTGCAAATGTGTTGTATATTTCAATTGCTTCTTATGACCCTGTGAATTGCAGGTCTCTGGCTCCAACTCAAGGGTTCATAAGTTCATAAAGTAGCAATTTATGTGTATAACCCATTCCCCTATTATATTTTCATGGCTATGCAGGAATAGACTTATTTACAGAAATCAAAGTTCAGCTTTCTGTTTTGGAATATCCAACAGAATATATGGCATCCCAACTTTTTAAAAGGTATATTATTTTGAACAAAAATGGTTTGCTTAGGCAGCAGTACAAAGGGAAGGCATATTCAAGAGACATAAACACAGAGAAACAATTAAAATAACTTGCAAGCATATCAGTTCTTCTGAGTCCTTTAGTATCATTTTAAATTGCATTTAAAGAGAGCGAAGTTTTTTTCCCCATCTTTTCTCTGACAACTTGTTACCAGTGATGTGCCTTTCCTCCTTTGGGATTTGTTAGGCTTTCGTATCTTTCAGTATCCTTTTCTCAGAAAATTGCTTGGAAATTGTCTTTCTCCTTGTATACATTGTATTTTTCCATTCCTAAAGGACAGATGAAATATTCTTGTGGTTTCAGATACAAATATATATGTTTTACATGCAGAGAAAAAAATCTGTTACTATTATTTCCTGCTTGAAGTCTAATACATATGATGTGCTATACATTTTTGTGAAGAAATACATACATGGATAATTGTTTTCAGCCTAGGGATTTTTTTGTAGTTTTCAGTGGCCCATCTTTAACCTTAACCTGGTTATATCTTCAAATACAGAATGATACCATCTAATTTCCTAAGGCAGACACTTGCATATTTTTTTTAAAAAAATATTATTTATAGTCCACTTTTGTTGCTGAGTCTCAATGGGGGTTACATACAACACATTCAATAGGACTAGCATAGCAGAAATCTGAAACAAAGCATACATATTCCATTCACTCCTTTCACTCCTTATCATTCTGCTGTTTTGTTATTCCTTCACACCACTTATTTCTCATTCTTCTGCACTCCAATTATTTCTTACTCCTCAAAACTACCATAACTTTCTTCAAGACTCATTAAAAAAATCAAATAAATGTGTGCCCTGGCATCAGAGCATAGCCTGCAAGCACTGTAACTCAACCAGAACCAGAACAATGCCGAAAAATGATATTACATAAATAAAAATATAATGCAGTGTGAGCAAGCTATGGAAGTTGCCAAAGTTCAACAACTGTAAGTTTGCAGCTCAGCTGTAGACCTTAGGAGAATGGTGGACAGCACCATGTCAAGAAAGCAGCTCAAAGTACTGTGTGATCTGGTTCTAGGATGCTGAATAAGGAAATGCTGAGGTCAGAAGTTCAAGTGCGGGGTGTGCCGCCTGGGCCAGTATTTAGCTCTGGGAAGGGTTGTCTTCAGGTCCCAGTTCATAGGATACATGTTTCTAGTGCTTTTCCCCTTGAACAATTGCAGTTGGCCTACACATGCACAGAATTCATCAGTTCCTCTCCCTACCCTCCACTGCACAAATTTTGGTGGCCAAAAAAAAAGAGTGACTTGACTTCTCTACAACTGTCCCACCTCATCACTTGTTTTCCATTCTGACAGCCTTCACAAGCTGCCACAAAGAAACTACTAAAATTGCAGCAAGACAAAAACTACCATACCTTATTTTCACTGGGGTGGATCCTACCTTCAGACCGAACAAAGTTTGAAGCCTTCTTTAAGACTAAGGAGGTTCCCTTGCACTGGAGGAAGAGCTACTTCAGTTGGAAGAAGTCTTCTTAGGCTGACTGGAGGATGGTTGGATCCATCTCAACAGTTTGGGGTCCTAGATGTACATAAGGAGGATGGTAGGGCATTACAAATATTCATAACCAAAATCATGCAAGTCTCACTACAACACATTTAATTAAGTGACAATATGTGTGAAATACTGTGAGGGCACAAAGGAGGAAAAGAATGAAACAGGTAGGCTGAAAAGAATCAAAACAGCACAAATATTCATTTAGTTAACAAGGTTGAGAGTAATATGATTATTTCAAATATGCATCTCAAAGAGAATAAAAATGACAGAATCTTTAGTGCATTCTTATAGGCAATTTGGGATTTATTTATTTTTTGCTGTTTTGGATCTCCTTTACATCCAAATCCACCATAATCTATGTGTAATTTCAAATTATTTTTAATTATAATTTCAACACTATAACACAGGGAGGTCAGTCATATTTCTATTTTGTGCATTACACGCAGAGTCTAAGCATTTGAGATTTGCTCATATATTGATGGAACTTCAAAAATTTACACCCAAGTGTTATGGTGTCTATACACCCTAGATTTTACTTTATTTCTTATAAATGTTCTTGAGAGCAGGGCAAAGAGAAGTCATTTTTTTAGACAGCAATACAAGCTGATTGGCTGAAACTGATTTTCTGTCATTTTTCCTTTTTTGAATATTCAGCAACAGTATTCATGTTGATTTTAGCCGCCGGTACTTCTCTAAACCTATCATCTTGTACATAAATGCGCTTGCTAACCAAAACAAACAGCACTTACATATTTAAAAGTGAGTGTTTTGGCCTAGTTGAAATGTAGCCCATGGGAGGGATTCAGATTCATTCCAAGAGGCATACTGTAGTAGAACTCAGCTTTTTGTCATGCAAATACACACACACACACATACACATGGAACCAGCTGGAATTCCTCTGGGAAACAACACATTGTGAAGGAAGCAATCTTGTCAAAGAATTGAATAAATGCCTCCAGCTCTCCTAGTTTAATGATCTTATCCGCTCCCTCAAAGCCTTATATGGTTAAACTACTGGTGATAATATTTGAGAGAAACAAATCTAAATACAGGCAAGTCATTTCCACTTACTGTAATATAAGTGACAGGCATTATCCATGAGAAAAGAAAGGAAAAACAGTCTGATCACTTTTGCTCATTGTGCAAATCTTTTGCACAGCACGGTGCATTTCTTCTGTACAGTCTTCTTTATCATGATCATTACTTAGAATATTGCCCAGATTTATTCAGTGATCTGAAGAATGAATGATGTCTGCATTTTTAAAACTAGGGGATGTTGTGTCTTCACTATCACATGCAAAGCCCTTAATGGCCTTGGACCCTCTTATTTGCAGAGCTATCTCTCCCCCACGTCCCACTGCTATAGCTTTGCTAATTGATGCTACCAACTGATGCTGCACCAGCTGCACTGTCTCCAGATTGAATATTGGGTATGATTCAAGGTTCTGGTATTAACCTTTAAGGACCCAAACCATCTGGGGCCAATGTATCTACAGGACCACCTCTCCTGGTATACCCCTTAAAGAGCATTACACTCTGGGAAGCAGAATCTTCTGATGATCCCTGGCCCAAAGGATATCTGGCTGTCCTTTCTGGCCCTGGTGCTGGCCTGGTGGAACTCTCTGCAGGGCCTGTAAAACAGAGATGCTCTGCCAGGCCTATGGATGAGGACAGCAATGACATCAAGTCTGGTAATGAGACAGAAGGTAGCAGCAGCCTTGGAGCAGGAAGCAGGAGGGGATTTCATTGCCCTGGGCTCAGCCAAATGCATATCTTTTGATTTCCTGTTATAGAAACCTAGCACAAGTATGTTTCAAACAGTCTTTTTTGCCTTTCACCCAAAACTTAATAAATTTCCATTTAAGAATTGCCTTTCCATTTTTCACATGTGAGTATCAACAGGGAGAATGGGTGTAAAGTATTTATTTAGCCTCCCCCCATTTCTGGACAAGAAGCAAAGCCATTTGTAGGAATTGCATTAAGAAACCCATAGATATTGAGCAAGATATCAATATCTATGCACAGAGGTGGGAAGAGACTTGAAGGGGGGTTATTGTTGAAGTATACTTCCGACAATTAGTTGAAAAGTACTGGACTTAGGAGGCCGGTGAAGTGAGTTTCAGCATAATGATCTTTATTTGGGTCAGGAACAAGCATGGGGAAAGGTGGTCGGGGAGCCTGCTTATATTTACAGGTAAACCGCACCCCCGACTTCTCCCCTCGTGGGGGATTGGGTGGACAGGGATTAAGTTCCCACCAGAGGCTATCATAGGTCCATTTGAATATCCTCAGACTCTGATAGGGGGACAATAAGGATCCTAGGGTCCATTGTTCTTGCAGAGTGAAGCTCAGTAAGGTGATGCTTGGCATTACAGGTGACATGCCTAGACATGTTGCAGGGTGCATACAGGAAGTAGGTTGATACTAGAGAGGCTTTCAGTTTAAACTAGAGAATCGTGTACAGAATATAACACCCCTCCCCCCATAGTTCAGGTCTACCCTAGCAAACATAGTCGTTTAAGTAGGTCGATCATTTTTGTTCTCTGCCCGACCAACGGGGGCTCGTAGCAGGAGGTATTGGGACTGGTTGCTCACTCATGGGAGCCTGGGGTCCCAGGGTCAGTAGCCACATCTGGTTGGCTGGCCACTGGGGTAGGTGAGGCCAACAGGGACTCCTGGGGAATGGCTGCCGGGGTAGAGTCTGAACCTCGGTCCGAGCCTCGATTATCTTCATTGTCCATGCTTGGGTCTGGGATGTCAGCACCAGACCACCCAGTAGAAGGGGGAGAGTCTGCATGGCATTGCAGCTGTTCCATGTGATGCTGCCATACTTGCCCATCCTTGGTGGCAACCTCATAGGAGAGAGGCCCATTGACATGGGTGACCTGGGCCAGAACCCACAGGGGACCCCGCGCATAGTTCCTTGCTTACACAGGGTCTTCAGGGTAGAAACCTCTTGGCGCTTGGGGTGTGTTGGGCTCCTTTGTGCCGCTTGCTGCTTGGGGTGAAGGCGGTCAAGCTGGGACATCAGCTGTCATCCCATGAAGAGCTCCGCTGAGCTGTGACCGGTGGTGGTGTGGGGCATTGTGCGCTGACCGAAAAGGAAGGCTGTCAGCTTGTACTCTCAGTCGCCGTGGTCCATTCTCTGCAGCACCTCCTTCATTTTGCAAACCATCCTCTCGGCTTGGCTGTTAGTAGCTGGGTGAAAGGGAGCAGACCTTACGTGTCGGATGCCATGCAGCTCCGTGAATCACAGGAACTTGGAGGAGGTGAAGGCTACACCATTGTCGGAGACCAGCGTGTTGGGAAGGCCGTGTGTGCTGAAGATGCGCCACATTGCTCTGATGGCTGCTTCTGAAGATGTTGCATTCACTGGAATGACTTCCTACCATTTGCTGTGGCTGCCAACTAGAATGAAAAACAATTGCCCCTGGACCGGGCCTGCAAAATCAATGTGTACTTGGGACCATGGGGCTTGGGCCAATTCCCACGGCCTGGCTGGTGCATTTGGAGGATCGGGTCAAGATTCCTAGCATTTCCCACAGGCCTGGACCTTTGCCTCAATTTCTTTGTCCAGGCTGGGCCACCACACATAGCTGCGTGCCAGAGCTTTCATGCATATGATCCCTGGGTGGTGCTCATGAAGAGTGGCCAGCACCCTCAGCTGGAGGGTCTCTGGGATCACCACCCGGGATTCCCATAACAAGCACCCCTTGTGGGTAGATAGTTCATGTCCCATGGCCTTGCCAGGACTGTAGACCAGGGAGTACTGGTGGCCCGAAAGGAAAATGGACCACCGCAAAACCTGAGAAGGCAGCATCTGTGGGGTCTGGTGGTCTGAAGTGAGGAGCCCCAGCAGGGGCATCTGGTCCATTACCACCATGAAGTACCAGCCATAGAGGTAATCGTGGAATTTTTTTACCCCTGCCATGATTGCCAGAGCCTCTTTGTCAATTTGGGCGTAATTCCACTCAGCCAGAGACAAGGTCCTTGAGTAATAAGCCACTGGGACCTCCCAGCCATCGGGTAAGCGGTGTCCCAAAACAGCCCCCACCCCATATGGAGAGGTGTCGCAGGCTAACACTACTGGGAGAGATTCATCAAAATGAGCCAGCACTGTGTTGGACACCAATAGTTTTTTCATGGCCTCGAAAGCTGCCACATGGCGAGGGCCCCAGTCCCATTTCGCAGACTTGTCCAGGAGCCTGTGGAGCGGTTCCACCACAGCCGCCTTGTGGGGCAGGAAACTATGATAGAAATTAAGGAGTCCTAGAAACTATTGGAGCTCGGCCTTGAATGTGGGAGCCAGAGCCTCTGTGATAGCTTTTACCTTGTCTGGCATGGCGTGGATGCCCTGCATGTCAATGATGAACCCCAGGAATTCCGCAGGCAGTACACCCAGGAGACTTATAAGGTACACTTATAGTCTGCACATATCCGAATGTCCCTTTTGGCCTTAAGGGGAGTCACGATGGGTGTTTCCCACTTGAGATGTGAGATTGGCTCTAGTACCCCTTGAGCCACGAGTTTGTCCAACTCCCGCTCCACCTTGGGCTGCATGGTGAGTGGAGGCCAGCAAGCTGGTACCCGGATTGACCTGACTGTGGGATCTAAGGCCAGTGAAATGGGAGGTCCTCTGTAGGAGCCTAGAGCCCCATCAAAAACAGTGGGGAATTCAGCACAGACATCCTGGAAACCAGAGTCCTGGATGTGGTTTACCTGTGTCACCTCCAGTCCTAGGGGTTTGAACCACTGCAGTCCCAATAAGCTCATGAGGTTGGGCACCACCACCAAGAGATCCAGTTTACCCCAGAATCCCTTATATTCCACTGTGAAGTTGCCCAGGCCCTTGATTTCCACAGCGTTCTTTTGAAAATCTCTCAGCCTGAGGGTTTTTGCAGGCAGTCCCCCCCCCCCGGGGGGCATACTCTGTTCAGATTCTCCTCTGATATGATGGAATACATGGACCCTGTGTCTAGTTCCATCATGCATTGGGAACCCTCTATAAGGACAGGGACCTTGATTTTGTTGGGGTCGTTGGGGGGCAAGTTCATTACCTGGATGTCCATGGAGTTGAGTTCGGCAGTCTCTTGACTCACAGCTTGTGTGCGTCGGGTGAAACGGGAATGGCAGGCATGAGCAATGTGACCCCTCTTCCCACATGACTGCCAATCAGCACCACAGAATGGGCAGGTCTTGCAGTCATGTGGGTCACCACAACTGGCGCACCTGGCCGCACCAAGCTTGGGAGCCACTGGGGGAAAAGGGGCTGACCTGGACTTGTGTGGGGGCCCCCCTGCCTGGGCATTGTGCAGCCACTGGCAACTCCGGGTTGGTGGCGGACCTGCAGGGCGGTGTTGTCATTGGAAGCATCAGATCCTGAGGTGCTTGCCATGTGGCGAGCAGATGCTGGGATGTCATGTTTGGCCTTCTGTGAAATCTCAAAGGCGCTAGCAGCCTCCAAAATATCCCTCAGTGTGGTGTTCTTAATGGCCACTAATTTTCTCTGCATTTTTGGTTTTTAGGCAAACACCCATGCTCAGAAATACATTAGTGGGAAGAGAGAGGCAGGAGGGCAAGGGAAGAAGAACTGGACACTTGTATGTTTCACCTTCCTGGCAGGGTCTACAGAGCAAAATATACAAGGGGAGGCCTCCCCTCCCCACTCCAACAGCCACTTTAAAGACCATCCACTGAAAACTTCCTAGTCAATTGGACCCCCCCCTTTTTTTGCAAAATGCATCAGGACAAGATGGGGGGTTAAAATGGAGCCCCCCATTGAAAATAAGATCAAACTTGATTTCTTTAGTGATCCCCTTTTTTAAAAAAGTAGAAAAAGCAACCCATAAATATCCACCTCTCCCTACGAGCAGCCAAAGGGCCCTGATATAGACAGCTGAAATCAGCAGTTAGTTCAATTGAGAATAAGGGTAGCTTAGTGAAGCTGTGGAAAAGAGCAAACAAAAGCTTATACCTTGAATAAAACTGAGTTGGTCTTTAAGGTGCCATAATGGGACTCTGACTTTGTTCTCTCTCATGTGTGCTTTCTTTGGCTCTTTCCCTCCCTCTCCCTTCCTCCCCAAAGGAGGAGAAGTGGGAGGAGACCTCAGCCAATGGAGGGAAGGGAAGCTTAGCTTTGTATCTCTCCCACATGATTGATAAACGATAGAGGAAAAGCATGCTGTGATGCCTCAGCAGCCCCACAGAAGGAAGCAGTAGAGAGCCAGTTGCTCACAGGTCAGATATGAGCCCTGCAGGGGCCGGTTCTGGCCCCACGGGCTGTATGTTTGATACCCCTCCACTAGAGAATCTTGCAGTAACAAATATAGCAGATGATCTTGCCATGATGTCAACTTTCAAGGAAGCCTTTTTGGGAGAAATCAAGGAGTACCAACATGATGAAAACAATTAAACCATGTCAGGCTAGAAGAAAAAGATGCTTCTCCCCATATTGTCTTCACTGACCATTAGCGCAGTTCAAACATTAAGGGCCCTGTGACAGCCTGGAATCTCTGACTGAAATTGCCCATTGTTCCCAAAGTTCCCACTGAACATATGGCTCAGTTTCATGAGTTCACCTTTGTAATTCTGAATTATAATTCAATCAAAACCTCCCCTTCCTACTGCTCTCCCTGGTTAATTTAGTCAGCTCTATAGTTTTCTCTTGATCCAAGCTGTCCAACTCCCAATAATTCCTTTATCCTCCATTATAATCTTTATTTCCTGAAAAGGACCCATGTTATCCTATGGGTAACATACTGGCTTTAGAGCCAGTAATTTGAGTCTGACCTGGGCTTCAACATTAACTGCAAATCAGGCTCCCAACACTTTGGATCCTTCTTTTTTTGTTTAATTTCTATGTAGACTAGCAAAGCTATATCTTTGCTTTCCATCTTAGTCTCTCTCCTTTTATTTTCCAACCAACTTTGCACCGCACAGAGAGTTTGCACTTTGCTCCTCTCTGCTATTTAGGCCTTACCTCTGGAAGAATGGAGACCTCTGTCCCAACAGATTTCACTTCTCCTCTTTCCTATTCCCCATTTTGCCCACATTTACACCTCAGGCTTAAAAGTAATTCCTGCTCCAAACTGGAGTACCTCTGGTTGGCTTTAGGTGGTGGTTAAATTTTTGGTTTGGATAAGGAATGTGCCACTTGTCTGTGCTATGATTTAGTATTTGCTAGTGCTTATCTAGGATAAACCCCCCACCCCCGCTTGCCAGCTCTGGTTTGGGAAATGCCTGGAGATTTGGCGGGGTGTGTGTGAAATTTGGGGAAGGCAGGGTTTAGGGAGGAGAGGGAGCAGCAGGCTATAATGCCATAGAGTCCACGCTCCAAAGTAGCCATTTTGTCCAGGGGAATTGATCTTGTTCATCTAGAGAAAAACTGCTACAACAAGAGATTTCCAGGTGCTACCTGGAGGGTGGGAACCCTACACCCATTTTACTAAATCCTTCAATAAATTCCATGTTCTTTTAAAAACTTTTAAAATCAGGTCTCTGTTATAGTTTCCCTGTTAAAATTGGCTACTCTCAGCACTTTTCTAGGTAAAAGATCCCAGTTTTCCAGTCCCTGAGCCTTCTGAATAGCGGGGAGGGCGGGATATAAATCTCATGAAATAAATAAATAACATGCAAGGTAATTCCCCATGTCAGTCTGAACACATATTCACAGGTTTGTAGAAGTGTGGTGGTGTGACAGGGACTGTTGTAGCCCAACCTTATGAAATGGCCTGCTTGGCCAGGTTATGAAGGCTCCTGCTCTCGTGGCATTTCACAAACCAAAAAACTGAATTATTCAGGAAGATGCTTTAATAAAAGGAAAGGACTGTGAACTATACTACTGAATAGACCATGCTCTCTGTACTATCTTATTTATTTCTGCATCATTTAATATATCATGTTGATGCTTATGCTTTATTTCAGCTTGGTTTCAGATTTCTCCAGCCCAAATCCTATTACATTGCTTATTGGATGTCCCACATTGTTGATTGTATAGACACACACTGTGTAAGCCATCTTGAGTCTCAATGTGAAAGGCAGACTATAAATATCATAAAATTAGTGGAGAGGGTTGGCTAATTCAGAGTACTTATTTCTACCACCACCACCACCCTTAGCTGCAGAAGAAAATGCTGACATTGCTTTAACATGAAAGGCCTTTTCTCACATAGTCCCAGAAAGTTACAGAGGGGCACAACAGTTCCAAGGATTAAGCACCCATTAGGCACACTGAATTAGTGGAGCGGATTTGTTGTAGTGTTTATGGTAGCAATTATGACTCCCATTTAGTTGAGAATACCCAGTCAACAAATACACCAGTCCACTTAATCTAATGCTCAATTAACAAGGTAACACTTGCTTTACCAGCTGCTCAAATGACAAAGGCAGAAAAAGGAGAAAACTGGTTTCTGCCCTCCAATAGTCTCTCAAGGTTTTAATGCTGCAGGAGTTCCTTGTCTGATGAAACTAGACAAGTGTATATCATCATGGGCCATGAAACATAACTTAAGTTCTCCACCTCTTTGTGAAGGAAAGTAATTTCCATACAGAGTGACTGTTACAAATATAATAATAATGAGAGTTTCACTTGCAGGAGTTTGCTTTCCTCTTCCTTTTCGAATCTCCATATCAAATAATGGCTGAGACAGAATGGGAAAGAGGTATTGACTTTGAATCAGGGAAGAAAATAGAGGCATACTTCATGCCAATCAAGCCATGAATGGATTTGTGCATTCTGCATTTTTACTACAGAAAAATAACCTACAGCTTCCCTGGGCATTTTTCAACCATTCTGTGTTTTTCATGTCCAACTATACGTTAGACTAATGCTCTAGCACTGGCATATAGGAACAATATAAGATCAATTCTGTACCTGTGAAAACACTGAAGAGTTGTATTTGTCATTGTTTTATTATGCATGAGTGAAGAGCTTATTTTCTTCTTTGGGATTAATGGGTGGCAAGGTTTTCCTGTATTTTCCTAGCAACTGACTTTCCAGTCTTATACATCAGCTTCATTGTCTAGGGAAGAGAATAAAGCATGTTTTAAAGTATATTATATCCACGTTGAGTCTTTGTGAGACAGGGGGACTATAAATGAAGTAAATAAAGTTGAACTGAACTCTGTGCATATAGATTTGAGTACTTCCTTATTTCACTGGCCAGCCAGTGCAAATGGGATGCTATTTCTCTCAATTACAGTGAAGAGATCAGGCATTAGTTATAAGAGATGAGACATTAGTTATAAAATCTCACCCATATTCACTGAAGTTCCTCCCTTTCTGGATCAAAGTATTTTATTCTCTACTTAACCAGGAATTAAATTTAAACCTAGGTTAATCATAACCATCGGTTACATTTGTTGCAGCTGTGTCCTTTTTGAAGGTTATGGCAAGTCGAAATAATTCAGAATGAGCAGGAAGGAGTACACTCTCACATTAGGGAGGAATCACAATATTGTATGCAGCAGTAAAGCAATTACTCAAAGCAATATTTGCCTGAGTTTTGTATAGGTATTCCCAATTATTTGTTAGCAATTCCTAGCTTTCTTACATAAGCACAGCTGTCATGATTCCTTGTTTGTAAGCCCTGACAGTTATACAAAATACAGGAATTGAGATTATCCAAAATGTGTTCTACCTGAACTGATTAGACGGAAAAACCCTGGAAAACAGCCCCCCCCCAAAAAAATCCTAGCCAAAGAGCTGGGGTCATTTTGAGCAGGAGCTCTGGGAAGCTCAGCTCGGGGAGTTGGTGCTAGCCCCCACTCCCGCAAGGGAATGCCTGCTTGTGTCATGGCTGCAGCAAACTGACCCCATCCCCTGGAAAGGTCCTTGTTCCTCCGACCAGTCTTCTGAAGGCTTCAGCCACCACTGAAGCTATCCTCCCAGAATAGTGATATTTCTGAGGCTTGGATTAGTAGCTGTCCCCTCTCTGACAGCCCTTCCTTCCTTCCTTCCTTCCTTCCTTCCTTCCTTCCTTCCTTCCTTCCTTCCTTCCTTCCTTCCTTCCTTCCCTCTCTCCCTCTTCTTTCTTTCTTGCCTTCTGACATACTTCCAGTGATTTGAGGTGGTGTAGCATATGCAAATAAGTTATGCTAATTAGTTGTGCTAATAAGCTCCTGCACCTCTTTTTCTACAAAATGACCCCTGCCAAAGAGTATAGGGTAACTCATTGTCAGGGATGAGGCAAAGAAACCAAGGTTAATCCTAAATGACAAGCAATGGCAAACAGTTCATATTTTATAGAAGCACTGCTGTAGCGATGTAGGAGTGAAGGAGGCTCTGAGCAAGCCAATGATCAATAGCTACCAGCATTTATATTGATTAACTACCTACAAAAAACATCACAAAGAATTAGACAGATGCTGTGATATATACCCACTGGAAAAATAAATAGCATGAGGTGTAGGAAGCAAAATAAAATGAAGAAGTAGAACAGAATACAGCCACATTCAAATCAATGTATTCATCTACCATATAGGAATGAATATGGTGACATTTTACAAAATAACTTTCATAGATATTCAATGCACCAAATGAGTATGGGAAATATATATATGAAAAGCCTTTTTAACCTGTATTTTCCCCCACATTCGATTCTGGCCAAAGTTTGTATCAGGAAAAGGCATTCATCACATAACATGGATGGTGATTGCACTGCTTTGTTCAAATACGTTTTTTAAATAATAAAGATCTGGCTTTCCCCCCGTCAAGATGGCAACCAGCTATAGTTCCATAATCACATGACTTTTTTTAGAGTATGATGGAGGACATGAGGGGGGCTCACTATCAAACAACATACAAGGAAATAATAAATTATTATACATGGATCCAAGTGCTGTTTAACAATACATACTAAGAATATACTTTTAATTTTGTTTCAGACTTAATTTATTTGCATTTGAAATTGTTTATATATGTCTCTCTGTGTGTTTTTTTATAAACACATTATTGTTGTTTTCGTTATCATTTCCATTCCCATTATGGTTGCCAGGTCCTATTTGGCTGCTGGCGGGGGGATCCAGGCTCCAGTCCAGAATCTTCTGGTGCGTGCACATTGCACACGCACTGCAGTGACATCACCCGGGACTGACATCATTGTGTCGGGGACATCGAGGTAATGCTCTAGTCTGGTATAATGGTTAAGTGCACGGACTCCGGGGTTGATTCCCCTCTCCTCCACTTGCACCTGCTGGATGATCTTGAGCAAGCCATAGTTCTGGCACAGCTGTTTTTGAAAAAGAGCAGCTTCTGTCAGAGCTCTCTCAGCCCCAGCTACCTCACAGGGTGTCTGTTGTGGGGAGGGGAAGGGAAAGGAGTTTGTAAGCCGCTCTGAGACTCCCTTGGGTAGTAAAGGGAGGGATATAAATCCAATCTCTTCTTCTCTTCTTCTATGGGTTTTTTGCCCTCAAAACCAAAGTTTGCCCGAAATCTAGAGCATCACCCCTGACATCCCTGACGTTATGACATCACTTCCAGGTGGCATCATTGTATCTGGAATGTTTCCTGGCAACATCCCTGTTTGGGAGTGGGGCTTCCCCTGCTGGCTAGCAGCAGATCAGAGCCCCCAAAAGCAAGGGAACCCCCACTGGGGGCTGGCAACCCTAATTTCCATTGCCACGGTCATTTCCATCCTGTCTTCATCCTTGACATGGCCCTGTTTTCCTGCTATGCTCTGGGCTGCTGCAGTGGCAAAGGCTGGACTTTGGAAAGCCAGTCAACCATAGACGGGTGGTGGGAGGGTCTATTCCTTCACCTCTGCGGGTGTCTGAGATACTGTTTCCTATTATCTGAGGCACTGCTAGTTTATACACTAGGAAACATAGTCCCCAGGACACCTGGCACAAATGAGGATATCCAGGTTCATGTCCCTACCTGGCCTTATCAGCCCCACCAACCTTACTGGAATCTGTCACCACTGCTGGGATCATCTGCCCTGAGCTCAGCCCTGCTGCCATCATCTGGACCAAAGTACAAATAATAAAAAACAGTGAGACACACAGTGAAAATATAACCAGCAAAACAAATGTGTGTAAAAAAATGTTTTACCTAAACAAAGATAATTAAAGTATTCAAACTATTCATTGCCTGTGCGAGACCATATCAGGCCAGTGCTGTGAGGATAGCACTGGCTGCCTATTGAATTCAAGATCCGCTTCAAGGTGCTGATGCTTATCTTTAAAGCCCTACATGGACAGGAGGCTGCATGTCTTTGAGACCCCCTCTCTCCATACGAGCCCCGCAGAACATTGTGTTCTGCAAACCCGCATTTTCTGGTAGTCCCTGGCCCCAAGGATGTCCAACTTGCCTCAACTAGGGCCAGGGCCTTTTCGACCCTGCACCCCACCTTGTAGAATGAGCTCCCTTATGAGATCAGGGTCCTATGGGACCTGTTATAGTTCCGCACGGCCTGTAAGATGGACCTCTTCCACTAGGCTTGCAGCTGAGGCAGCAGGCATTCACCTAATATGGCCTCACCTCCAGGGACCACAGAGCCACATTACTGGTATCAACATCATCAGTCGAGGCATATTGGACATCTAGTACTAGATTGCTTTAGGTTTTAAATTTTAATTGATTTATGTGTTTTAAATTTTAATTGTAAATCTGCACTGTGTGCAGACGGATGTGTTTGGAACCCACTCTGAGCCTGCTGTGTGGGGAGGGTGGGCTACAAATTTAATAAAATAAAAATAAATACATTTTATATCATACACACAATTTATAAATACAAATCTCAAAGCTATTTATATACCAACAATATCAAAATTCAAATTCTCAAATCATAGGGAAAACCCCCCAGATGTTTCCACAGTCCATCACAGGCTCATAAAACACTCTGATAATAGGAAACAGTATCTCAGACACCTATAGAGGTGAAGGAATAGACCCTCCCACTACCAGTCTATGGTTAACTGGCTGTCTAATGTCCAGCCTTTGCCACTGGAGCCCAGAGTACAGCAGGAAAACAGGGCAATGTCAAGGATGAAGACAGGAAGTTTATGATTGATGGCACACTCAACTTGGAACGTGGCTTCTGTTTCTGGAAATTAAAGACACCCGATCACCTTTAACAGAGTGTTTTATGAGCCTGTGATGGACTGTGGGAACATTTGTTTTTTTGTCCTAAGATTTAAAAATTTGAATTTTAATATTGTTGGTATGTGAATAGCTTTGGAATTTGTATTTATAAATTGTGTATATGATATAAAATTTATTTTCATTGAATAGTTTGAGTAGTTTAATTATCTTTGTTCAGGCAAAACAATTTTTTTATTACATGCAGTTGTTTTTTCTGGTTACATCATCATCTAGACCAGCTGTGCTGAGCCTGGCTCCACCACTGCAATACAGTTCCCTTACATCTCCTCACTCCAGATCTTCATCTTCCTCCTTTTGATTTTCCTATCCTGGACTGAATCTTTGGCTACAAATTTCATTAGATTCCTGAAAAAAAAAATCCTGGGCCTGTTCTTACCTTTGACATAAAGTTGTCTTAAGGACCTGCAGAGTAGTGGAGTCAGAGATGCGGTGAAGTGAAATCAACAAGCATGTTTATTAGCTGTTCAAGATGAAGCATGACAACTCGGGCTCAGAGGCCCTCTTTTATTTTGGCCAGAGCCACACCTCCGGCCAGAGCCACACCTCCGGCCTTGACCAATTGTTCCAATAGGACCTTAAGATTATGGTTACAGATCATAGGTTCCCTAGAGGATCCTAGGCACTAGATTGATGGCAAGTTACGATCCAGCCAGCTATTGTTCTTCCTGACCCAAGCTCAGGTAGCTGGCCTGGCCATGTGCATTGGCCACGTGGTGGTCGCCATTACAGGGAGCACATGGTGACCGCCATTTCATACATTACACCCCTCCCCCCATGGTCTGGATCCCCCCTAGGTAACATAGCCTTTTAGGCAGGTGAGACAGCTTTGCTCCCACCCTGAGCATTGGGGGGGTAGTTGCTCGAGGAGCCTGCTCCTGCTTTTGGGCTGCTGGCTCCAGTACCAGTTCATGGTGGTTATCTGTGGGAGATGTAGGGGGTGCTGGGGTTTGTGGTTCGGTTGCTGGGGAAGACCTGTGGAGCTCGGCTGGGTCCACGTCTGGGTCAGCTTCCTGGAGTGGCACTGGGTCCGGAACATCACCCTCACAATCCCCGGTGGCAATGGGAGTGTATGCGATTGAGCAGGGTGCCGAGACGCCGACCCATTAGTACCTCTGCTGGGCTGTGTCTTGTGGTGGGATGCAGCGTTGCTTGCTGGCCAAAGAGGAAAGCGGCTAGCTTGAACTCCCAGTCACCATGGTCCATGTACTGCAGGGCCTCCTTGGTCGACTGAACCATGCGCTCAGGTTGCCCGTTGGTTGCTGGGTGGAATGGTACAGATCAGACATGTTGGAGGCCGAGGGAGTCCATGAAGTGCTGGAACTCTGTGGACGTAAATGCTGTGCCACTTTCAGTTACTAAAGTGTCCGGCAGGCCATGTGTACTGAATACGTGCCACATGGCTTTAATGGCAGTGTTAGAAGAGGTGACTCATACAGGCACCACCTCAAGCCACTTGCTGTAGCTGTCCACCAGAATAAAGAACAGCTGCCCTTGGACTGGCCCCATGAAGTTGAGGTGGAGTCATGATCAAGGTTTGAGCACTGATTCCCAGGGCTGTACAGGGGCATGGGGGGGATTGGGCCATGACTCCTGACACTTTACACACTGGCGGACATGATCCTTGATGTCTTTGACCAGGCCTGTATATACAATACAGTGAAAAACACAGTAAATTACAAGCAAATGAAAAGTCACTGTTTAACACAGAATAAATACAACCAATATAATTGCCCAACAAGGTCTATGTCTCTATTATACAGAATATCATCAAACAAATACACATGATTTACAAACAAAGAAAATAACCAATATAAGTTGCCCAACAGGGTCTATATGTGTAATAAATGACCCACAGGTCTATAAGCAAACACATAAGTCTTTCTTATACAAAACACATGATCTTCAGACGAAGGATGAAGATGCCGGCTTTGATCCTTCATTTCATCAGGAGCTTCTTCAGCTTGAACCTCCTCTGTACAAGGAATCCAACTGCTATTATATTCAATTATATTCAGATGATTATTCCCAAAACAAGAGCATCACCGGGCAACCGATCAACAAGGCCACAGCCTCACCTAGTCGGCACGCCACCACACATAGCTGCCGGCCAGTGTCTTCATCCGGACGATCCCCAGATGGGCCTCGTAAAGAGCATCCAGCACCCAGGCGCAGAGTGGTTCCGGAATCACCACTTGCATCCCCCAAAGTACACACCCCTTGTTGGTGGAAAGTTCATTGCACCGGGCCGAGTAAGCCACAAACTCCAGCCCAGGGCGACTGGGCTACCCCCTCCCCACCCAGTCCAAGACCTGGGAGAGGGTGCGATCCCAGGTGGTTCACTGGGCAATGTTGGCTACCTGAATGGGGTTGTCTGGCAGGTCCTCAAGGAGGATGACGTGATAAGCAGGAGCCGGGTCCATGTCACAAGACAACAGAGGCAGGCAGCTAAGAGTGTCAGCGTGCCCCATGGACTTGCTGGGGTGATGGACCAGTGTGTATTGGTAGCCCACCAGAAAAATTGACCACTGCAACAGTTAGGGTGACAGCATCTGCGGCATTTGATGATCCGGAGCCAGGAGGCCCAGCAGCAGCATATGGTCAGTGGTGATGGTGAAACTCCGACCATATAGGTAGTCATGGAATTTTTTAACTCCCACGACTATGGCCAGGGCTTCCTTGTTTATTTGCACATAGTTGTGCTCCATGGATGATAGGGTCCGCAAGTAGCATGCCACCAGCACCTCCCACCCATCGGGCAGCCCATGGCCCAGAACAGCCCCCACCCCATAGGTAGAGGTGTCACATGCCAGGATGACCGGAAGGGACTCATCAGTGTGGGCAAGAACCATGTTAGGTATGAGCAAGTCCTTGACAGCCCAGAATAATGCCCTATGAAGCGGTCCCCAGGCCCATTTTGCACCCTTGTCTAAAAGCCTGTGAAGGGGCTCAGCTACTGCCGCCTTGTTGGGGAGGAAGGTGTGGTAAAAATTGAGGAGTCTGAGGAATGTTTGGAGCTCCACCTTAGAGGTGAGGATGCCCTGAGAGTCCACAGTGAATCCTAGGAATGTGACGGAGGGGACACCAAGGATGCATTTTTCCTTCTTGACCTTCAATCGACCTGGAAATGCTGGAGGACTGTTCATAGCCGGGTCTTGAAGGACAGGATGTTCGGAGCCGCAATCAGGACATCATCAAAGAAGGGCTGAACACCTGGAATATCTTTTAGAAGGCCATCCATTAGTTGCTGGAACAACCCTGGAGCAATGCTGACTCAGAACTGGAGCCGCTTCACCCTGAACACCCCCCTATGGGTCGCAATGGGTTGTGCCTCCACTGTGGCATTATCCATGGGGAGTTGTTGGTAGGCCTGAGCCAGATCCAGCTTACTGAATACCTTGGCCCCCGGCAGGGAGACGAGTACATGGCTGATGACCAGCACTGGGTAGGAGTGGCCCTGTAGCACCAGGTTCAGCGTACATTTATAATCCGCACAGATGCAGATCTCCCCATTTAGGGTGGGGAACTGGTTCCAGAACCCCCTGAGACATGAACTTGTCCAACTCGGCCTCAATGTTGGGCCAGACCACCAGGGGAGGTTGTCTGGCCACTATGTGGATCGGCCATACATCTGGATTGAGGTCCAACGAAACTGGGGGCCCGGTGTAGGAACCCAGGGACCCATTGAAAATGGCAGGGAATTCTGCACAGACTGACTGGTAGTCTGCAAAGTCCCTATGCACCCCTGTGATACCCACTCCCAGTGGCCTGAACCAGGAGAGGCCTAGGAGGCTGGTGAGGTCGCTCTCCACCACCAGAAGGTCCAAAAGTCCATCAAAGTCCTTGAATTGGACCCTGAACTTGCCCAACCCTTTAATGGTGACTGGGTTCTTTTGAAAATCCTTGAGCCTGAGTCCAGTAGGCTTCCGCAGCCCCCCCCCCCCCAGGACAGAGATTTCAAAGCATGATTGCCAAAATAATTGACTAGGAGGAACCGGTATCGAGTTCCATCGAGCAGGGGGTTCCTTCGATCTGCACGGGGACCGTGATTTTATTGGGCAAGTATTACAGGGCAAGTTCAGTACCTGGTGGTGGGGTGAAGATGCCATGTGGACACCATCCGATTCGTAATGGGCTGCTTGTGAGTGGCAGCTGGGATGGGAGTGGCAGACCTTTGCAATGTGGCTCATCTTGCCACAGGCCCGGCAAGCGGTGTCACAGAAATGGCAGGTCTGGTGATCGTGGGTGTCCCCACAGCTAGCACATGATGATGAGGAGGTGCCATGTTGAGAAGTAGAGGTGGTGGCAGCTGCTGAGGCTGACGATTGGGAACTGGAACCTGGAGTCCGGGACGCACCTTTCTGGGGCCGGTGATGCAGCTGAAAGATGTCGTCTTCATCTGATTCCTCAGACCCAGAGGAAACCGTGTGGTGTGTAGTCCTAGCGGAGCTGTGGCACTCATCCTGCACCATCTCAAATGCCACCACTGTTTGGAGGGCCACTCCCCTGACAGAGCAGCTTATTAACATATTAGGCGGCGGGGCTGGGAAAGAACAGGGCAGGCATGGAAGCCTGTCTCTCCCCACCCCCAAGCCTCTTCCCCCAGATCGGGGAGGGAAAGAAAGGCATTTTCAACATGCCTGGGTTCCCTGCCTGCCCCTTTCCAGCTGTGACATGTCAGCTCGAGAAGGGAAGGCAGACAGAGGCTTTTCCTTGTCAATTTCACTCCCAGTTGACTGGCAGAGAGTGAAATTGACAAGGAAATCCCAGGGGCTTCCCAGAGGGCATTTTAACATGCCACCTTTCTCTCTTGTGTGGGGGTAGAGTGCTCTGTAGCCACACATGCCAGAAGTTTTGGTTGTAGGTGTGGCCAACTCAGGAGCCAGCAGGAACTCTGTTCCTGTGCGTTCCTGCCCCCAAAATAGCCCTGCTTCTGAGATCACCTGTCTACCATATAGCAAAAGTATCCATGCTAGTTGCCCCATTAATTGTGGAGTGCACTTCCATGGAGACTCAATGAAATCCAAGCCTGGGTACTTTTTGGAAGTACTAAGATCTGTTTGCATTGACTTTGTAGCTTAGGGGTTAGAAGGGTGTTGTAATGATAATAAACAACACCCTTCTAACCCCTAAGCTACAAAGTCTCTCTCTCTGCCTTTGTTCTCTACCTTGAGTTTTTGGGACAGCTCATGCTTAAAAAAAGTAGATAAATTTATGCAATTTCACTTTTCTCTATGTGGAAATACAAAACCATAATGTTTCTTAGTTAGTTTTTTAATATGTCTCTAAGGATGAGTTATTTTGTGCTTTTGAAAAATAATGCTTTTCTTTTGAAGCCAAATTTGGCAGTTGATTATAAAGAAAAAAGGATAGAAGTCCAGGAGTCATCCTTGTTAACTGCCAACACTGGCTATTACTGTAATATCTTAATCTCTAGTTAAACCTCCCCAAAAGGAAAATCTGTTGCAAGGAATCAGTTCAGAAAAAAAGTTCATCAACATGCATCTGATGGAGTGAACCAATGCCAATTAAGTTGCCTTTTAAAAAAAATCTTTGAAACCAGTGGGAGAACTTGGCAAAGAGACAAAGAAGAGTACAAATAAGTTTTTTTACTGTAGTAGTTGATAGTTTGGAGGAGGATGCAAATATGTGCTGAGGAGCAAAATAAGCCTAATAAAAATATACTTTCCATACTGTTCTATCTATTGGCATATATCTATTGGCATAATTTTGTTTCAGCATAAAGCATCTTGGAGAATTCCCCAGGGATATAATAAATAACAAAAACACAGCAGATCGCATTTTAAATTCTAGGAAAAAATGTTGTAAAGTTAATGCTGTTCTGAATACTAAGATCAGCAAATATATCAAAACACATTTGTATGTGATATCTGAAGAACAGAACTAGCACACTAAATTGTCTTGTGGTTGAGTCACAGCCAACCTCACCGTAGTGTTCAAAACTAGTTTTGGTTGTCACTCACAGCTGATACCTGGGAGTAAAAACAAGACATAGTATGGAATCAGATGAGCAGATGTCAGTAACAAAGCAAAGAGTGGTCCTGTAATGTATGCAATGGTGGTCACCATGAGCTCCCTGTAATGGCGACCACCACGTGGCCAACGCACATGGCCAGGCCAGCTACCTGAGCTTGGGTCAGGAAGAACAATAGCTGGCGGGATCGTGCTAATGAGTTCTTGTTGGGTGTGGCATATTATGCTAATGAGTTCCTGTTGGGTGTGGCCTATTATGCTAATGAGTTCCTGCTGGGCTTTTTCTACAAAAAACCCCTGCCCAGAAGTATGAAAGTAGTAGTTTCTAAGGAAGTCCTGAGTTTCCAATGAACATAAGAACATAAGGGAAGCCGTGTTGGATCAGGCCAATAGTCCCTCCAGTCCAACACTGTCACACAGTGGCCAAAACCCAGCTGTCATCAGGAGGTCCACCACTGGGGGCTAGAACTCCAGAAGCCCTCCCACTGTTGCTCCCTAAGCACCAAGAATACAGAGCATCACTGTCTCAGGCATAGTGTTCCAACTATACCTTGAGCCTAATAGCCACCAATGAACCTCTGCTCCATATGTTTATCCAATTCCCTCTTGAAGCTGTCTATGCTGGTAGCTGCCACCACTTCCTGTGGTAGTGAATTCCATGTGTTAATTACTCTTTGGGTGAAGGAGTACATCCTTATATCTGTTCTAAATCTACTGCTCATCAATTTCATTGAGAGCCCATGAGTTCTTGTATTGTGAGAATTCTTTCTCTGCTTTCTCTATCCCATGCATAATTTTGTTAACCTCTGTCATGTTACCCCTCAGTTTTCATTTCTCCAAGATAAAGAGCACTAACCTATTTAACCTTTCTTCATAGGGAAAGTGTTCCATCCTCTTAATCAGTTTAGTTGCCTTTTTTGCACCTTTTAAAATGCTGTGATATCTTTTTTGAGGTGTGGTGACCAGTACTGTACACAATATTCCAAATGAGGCCACGCCATAGATTTATATGGGGGCATTATGATACTGGCACCATAGATTTATACACCCCTAAGAGGTGGGTTATCACATCTTACACAAATTTAAACCTCCAAAAAAATGTTCAAAGGCAAATCCCATAAAGTGCATAGTCTGAAAGTTAAAATGGCATAAATAATTGGCAAGTCCTCATCAGTTACAAAGAGTTATAGCCTTCTCACCAGTGGAAGTTAATGGAAGGTGTCCCTGGTTACTGCTACAACCTGAACCAATACAGCATTTCTCCAGTTTTATAGAAAAATCCTGTGATTTCTATATAACTGAGTTTACACTGAGGTTTCTTCTTGTAATCCCATATATATGAACCCATCAGCTTCCACCCAAGACATATGTGGGTATCTTATTTTAGGCAGTCTGGACAAAATTTGGAGGTGGACAGGATGTACATAAATAGGGTTACAAGTAATTTATCTATCAACTATGGGGAGACTACAGAAGTCAGAAGATGCAGCATCTGTGAACTCATCAAGCAATGACATCAATGAATTTATTTATTTATTTATCGGTCTTATATGCCGCTCTCCCTGCATGCAGGCTCAGAGCAGCTTACAAAGCTTGGCTAGAAGCCAAGGTACACATATACATTAAAATCAATTAAAACCCCATTAAGACAAACAATAATTATAATAAAAATAAAGTGCTCAATGATATAACCATGGCATAGTATGTATACCCAGCGATCTCTGGTTCTAAATGTCAGGCTTGATGATAACCGCAGCCAGCACCTTAGCCGTGATGGTCCTAGGACTGGGGGGAAGGGAGGTGGTGGCTCCTATTTATAGGCCTAAATGTAAAGGTATGTTTATCCCATATGCTTTTAAGGGGCGATTTGTCAATCCAATTACAAAAAGACTGGCAGCTGTGATCCCTTGCAGATGGAATTGTAGTATTATTTATTTATTAAATTTTCAAAACTAGCTTTCTCAAGTCCCCATGTCCATTATTCTCGCTGTATGTTAGATGTGCTTCAGAGATGGTCCAGAAACTATCACTGTAAGAGGCTGTGATATAAGAACATAAGAGAAGCCATGCTGGATGAGGCCAATGGCTCATCCAGTCCAACACTCTGTGTCACACAGCAGCCAAAATGCAGGTGCCATCAGGAGGCCCACCAGAAAGGTTTTTATTGGGGAAAAAAGGCAAAACACACACACATAAAAACACATAAGCTAGCTAAGAGTAAATAAAAGGAGAAGGTGAAAGCAATTTCAAGGAAGGCTATACAATTACCAGTCTCAAAGAGGAAGGTCCATAGAAGCAGCAGCGGAACAACCAGTGTTTCATGGAGAGACAAGTGAGAGAAGACCCACACACAAGTGAGGGTGTGAAGAGTACTGGACTCGGGAGACCAGGAACGGTGAAATCATGAAACCTTTATTGAGTGATTCAGCATGTCCAGTAGATGGTCAGATCAAGCACGTTTCCAGGGCTCCAGGGCCCTCATTATATGCTGGCCGGAGCCACACCTCTGGCCGCACCCAAAAGACCTGATAGGGGCTTTACATATGCACATGTTTGTCATAGGTTCCCTGGAGGAGCCTTTGGCCGCACTGGCTCCCCAGGGAAAACCTAGGTCCCACATTGGTGGAGGCTTTGAATCTGGACGTCTATTGTTCCTCCAGATTCAAGCTCCCCTCTCTGCCTGACCATGTGCTCTGGCCATGCGGCAGGCGCCATTACCTGAGAACACATGGCAGGCCGGTTGTTACACAGAACATACTACATTACAGGGTGTGAAATCCGAATCCAGGAATACACACACAGACTCTGGCAGTTGTGTAGTCCAGATAGAGGGCAAAATGCTGCCTGAGGGTAGGCTGACGTGTTTGCCAAAAAAAAAAACCCCAAACAATGACTTGATTGGTTTTTCTGAGATGGGCAATGACTTGATGTGTTTCACACAATGATTTGGGGAAGACTTGATGGGTTTTTCTGAGGTGTACTAAAGGTGCAAGTGTTTCTTGATCACCCAGTGATTACCGGATGGGAGAAGCTACCAGGTTTTGTGAATAGTATTGTTGCATAATTAGGATAAATTGGTAGGAGGGGAAACGAGGCTGGAATTGATGGGATTAGACCAATGTGAGGTCATAGCTTCTTGAGAAACCTATTGTCCTTAATTATGCATCTCATTAGGGTGGGGAGAGGGTCATTAGCCAGCCGCTTCTGACTCACCAGATATTTTCCCAGGCTTGTCTCTCACTGGCAACCATTTTTGTGATTTCAGGCCAGACTGTGTATATTTCTGATTTTTGAGGTGATATTTATATGAAGGCCATTTATGCCTCTATTTCTCTATGCACTAAACTGCCCCTCTGCAAGAGGAGGGGTATGATTGCTAACATCATGTCACTCCTCAATCATCATTTCTTCAAGCTTAAGAGCCCTAACCTCTTTAACCTTTCTTCATAGGGAAGGTGTTTCGCCTTAATCATTTTAGTTGCTCCTTTCTGCACTTTCTCCAATGTTATAATATCTTTTCTGAGGTACACTCACCAGAACCGTACACAATATTCCAAATGAGACCACACCATAGATTTATACAGCACCATTATGATACTGGCTGATTTGTTTTCAGTCCCCTTCCTAATAATCCCCAATGTAGCATTTGCTTTTTTTAATTGCAGTTGCACACTGAGTTGACATGACTCCAAGATCTCTCTTCTGGTCAGTTACCACCAGTTTTGACCCCATCAGCATATATTTATAGCTAGGATTTTTTGCTCCAATGTGCATTACTTTGCCCTTGCCCATGTTGAACCACATTTGCCATGTTGATGCCCACTCATCCAGCCTTGATAGATCCCTCACAGTCCTCCCTGGTTCTCACCATCCTGAGCAACTTAGTGTCATCTGCAAACTTAGTCACTTCACTGCTTAATCCCAACTCTAGGTACAATAGTTATCCCAAGATGCTCTGAAAGTATGTGCATATCCAGTAATTTAATAACAACCTTTCAGCTCTTCAGTCATAAGAAATACCTGTTCCTTAAAGTCTAAGACAAAGAATGGGGTAGATTCAGCAAGAGTAAAGCCAGAAACATCAGTACCTATTAAACCAGTGAGCAACGTGAGAGGTACTCAAGATAAACACACTGAAAAAAAATTCAAGAAAGGTGTTTTTCTCACCATTGGACTGTGTTAGCCATTTAGAAGAAACCCTCCATTAAAAAAAAGAAGATAAGGGAGGACATTCTGGAGTTTTTTTTGAGGGGGATGCACATGGGTGTAATCATAGTGAATAACTCTTACTTGTTGGATTTAGTTTTTAGAAATTAACTTTGCCATCACTGTAAAACAGAATATATTAAAGAGTGCATTTATCTTTGGGAGTGACTTAAGGAAGATGAACCAAAGAATTCAGGTTTACTGAAATTTGCTTGACATGCCAGCACTCAAATGCCTCTGGAAAAGCATTATGGAGCCATAAAGTCCAGGTACAATGAACCGTGACAGAGGAGTAAAATCTGCATTTGGAGAAATGAGATGCAACTATATTAAAATACATCTGTTCCACAAATCTGTGTGAAAAGGCACTTTCCAAGGAGGAAGACCTTCAAGGATGCATATGATAGACTCCTGAGCTATGTTCATTATCATGTTAGCTGGCTATTAACAGCTTTTTCTCTGGCTGTAATGATTGCTGGGAAAATCCTGCCAACACTCTGCTTGTTGCCTTCCAGCCTCACAATTGTAATAGCACACACTGAACTGTTTCTTAATTGCAAGTTGGAACACGTCTGCAGAACTGTATCCTTCTAAAGAACTTTCTCAGGCAGATCACTAGAATTCCTAGCAAAAACTATCACCTCACAGTGCTGCAGACATCTAAACTGGGGCAGTGAGGAGCTCTTCTCAAATACTGCTGTGTTGTGAAAAACAACACAAGGTATATAAATATCAAACTATATACTGCTAAGGAAGGAATATTTTTGTTATATTTTCAACACTTGTTACTGAGCAGCATTACTTGGGAGAGCAGCAGAGATGGCTGAGGGTAATTTATTCCTGTTTGGGCTTGGCCCATATTTAAGAGGTGTTTTTACCAATTTCCAGTCTCTTAGCTCAATCTGGTCTGCCTTTCTACTAACCCAGAGAACCTCTGTCTTATCAGGATTAAATTTCAACTTATTCACCCTCATCCAGTACATTAATGACTTCAAGCATTGGTTCAGAACAACAACATCCTCAGAATTAGTGGAGAAGAAAGACAGATCTGGGTATCAATAGCATACTGGTGACATTGCAGCCAATAGCTCCTGATGCCCTCTCCCAGTGGCTTCATATAGATATTAAATAGCATGGGGAATAATATGGAATCCTGCAGCACCCCATAGGTCAATGGCCATGGGGCTGAGCAGGAATCTCCCAGCATTGTCTTCTGAGACTCAAAGTATCATTAGCATTGTACATGTATTCCATAGAGTGTTGCTCAACTGTCATGTAACATGTAGCCGTGATTCCACTTATTCATCTTCTCAGCAGTTTTTCACATATCTGAGCTTTCCACTTGATCACCTGAACATTTGACAGCATGTCCACATGTTCAGATGTTTACAATTCCATTTACTTGCTCGTTTCTTGATGGAACAATTGCAAAACCTCTGACCAGGGAACACAGAAACTGTAGCACACGTGACTGCAGCAGTGAGTGTACAATAGAGGGGGTAAGAAACACATGGAATCCTGAGCACTTGAGCAAACTTGCATTCAATGGAACTTGTAATTGGCTTTGAGACTAACCCCCACTTAGATAGGACTCGAACCACCATAATATGGTCCTCCTTAGTCCCAGTGCTGAGAGGCAGCTCAGTAGGATACTGTGCTCAATAGTATTGAAGGCCCATAAAAGATGCAGCAGAATTAGCAGGGTTGCATTCCCCCTGTCTAGTTCTTGATAGAGGTCATCAGCTGAGGTGACTAAAGCAGTTTCTGTTACAAAACCTTGCCTGAAGCCAGACTGAAATGGGTCCAGAAGATTAGTCTCTTCTGAGAACCTCTTGAGCTGAGAAACAGTAACCCATTCAAAGACCTTGCCCAAAAATGGCAGATTGGAGACTGGCCAGAAAATGTCTAACATAGTTGGTTCCCCCCCAAAAAAACAGGTCTGATCACTGCCTCCTTGCGCACCAGTGGCACAAATCCTGCTCTGAAGGAAGCACTTATCCCTTCCCTTACCCATCAGCCAGGAAAGGCAAAGGTTGAGAACACAAGTGGTCTTACCGGTCCAAGGATTTTGTCCACATCCTTGGGATCCACAAGATGGAAAGTATCCATACAAAATGGACAAGCAGATGCCAAAAGTACATTATCTGAACATGCATGCATGTTGGCTATAGTGATACAAGTGGCTTCAGACCAGGGGATCCCCTTTGCAGCTTCCTGCAAGGGTCACCCTCTTGTAGTCCTCTTTGACCACTTTAATAGCACATTTACAAACACTATACATATATATATATCTTCCCCTTAACAGTCTCTAGCAAATTGTCACCCACATGCTTATCAACCCCACAGCCAGCCTTAACACCTTAAGACCTTCAGTTCCTACCTTCAGTTTAATGAAGGATTGTGCCTATTGTTCAAGGAATCCAGCTAGAGTGGTCCAAGAGAGACTTCTCAGCTTCAGCTGCTGTGCCTTTAGGATGTTTTGCCCTCAACCAGCCACACTGCCATGCTGCTCACCCCTCCTTCTGAGAGGGCAGGGCATCCATTCTCCAACAGACTTTCACCTGCAGCTCCATGGCCCTTCACCCCCGGGTCTACTGAAGCCCCACCCCCTCCTTATAGGAAGCCATTTCTGCCTTCTTCTTCTTGGCTAGCTGTCTCCTTCCCACTCCTGTTCCCAGTGCTGAGCTCCCTGTCATTGCAGACACTCCCTGCTATGTCTTCCTCACCTCCCCCCTCTGGCATTCCTGGGCCAGATTTAAATCCCATCAGCTGGTTGTCCTGCTTCCACCCTCTCACCAGTGTTAGGATGCCTCTTTCAGCCTGATTATATTTACACCCCAGCAGGCCGCAAGAGGCCACTGCCTGCTGCTCAGGCTTTGTGGGGCCAGGCTGCCAGCCATGCTGTAGGGTTGCTAACCCCTTGATGGGGGTGAGTGTTCCCCTGATTTCAGGGCCCCCAATCTGCTGCCAGCCAGCTGGCTGGTGGGGGAGCCCCACCACCAAACTGCCCCACTGCACCAAATATGCCAGGTACAATGATGTTACCCAGAGCTGATATCATCGCACTGGGCACATTGTGTGGGGGATGCTTTAGCATTTGGCTAAAAACTCTATGGTGACCATAGAGTTTTTAGCCAAATGCTAGAGCGTCCCCTGTAGAGTGTGCCCAGTACAATGATGTCACTTCTGGGTGATGTCATTGTGGCATGCACACTGTGCACATGTGCCTGAAGACTCAGGAAGCAAGCCAGAATCCCCCTGCCAGCAGATGGGTAAGACCTGGAAACCCTACCATACTGGTATCTAACCCAGAGCAGTTCTGGGTGATTTTGTCTGCAAAGTAAGTGGCAAATTGGTCACAGTGGGCCACTGTGTGTTAGAGTTCAAATCTGTGGCTCTTTCTGGGATGAGAAGGTGTTTAGGATTGCATCAACAGCCAGGGCCATCTCCGTATTTTAAATAGCGGTCACAGCCTTGACAGAAATGTCAGCAGCTGAGGAGGGAAAATCCCTAAACACTGACAGAAACTCATCAGAGGCCATCATGTCCCTGGGGTGGACCATCTTAATAAGTCTAGAACCCCTGCAGAGGAAAGAGGAAGTAGTAAATCAGATAATAATCTGTCCATTACAAAGGAATAAGCTTTAACTCCCCCACTTCCAGACCATCCTCACTAGCAGTATAATACACCAAATCCTGAGTGTGCTCTGCTAAATATGTGGGGCCCAGTAATCATGGTCATCATGGAGGCCATGAAATCCTGAGCCTGGCCTCAACATGGATGTTGAAGTCACCCAAGGCCACCAATCTTGGGGGCTCCACTAGCACCTCTGAGACTAGACTGACTAACTCAGGAAGGGAGACAGCTAGGCAGTGAGGTGGATGGCATACCAGCAGTATACCTTGTCCTGGTCAAACACTCAAAACTGGCAGATGGATGGAATCACAACAGACCACTGTGACTTCCCTTCCCCATTCCCCTCACCTATCCTGATGCTGTACAGAGAAACTTGGAGAACAGAGCTGGGTCAGATTTACGCCCCCCCCCCCAGCCTCATTCAGCCAGGTCTCTGTAATACATGCCAGGTCAACCTGCTAATCCAGGATTAAATCCTGAACAGCAGTAGTTTTTTTCCATTTATTGACCTGGCATTCATCAGCAGGATCTACCTCAGCACAACCAGGTCTTCATTGGCTGGGAAGCAGACTTGAAAGAGGAGTGGTCAACCAGGCAAGATGACAGTGTGCCAGTCCACCGCATATATGTTAATGAATCTTCAAACACCACAGACAAAATGTTCAAAGCATTTCTCACCACCTTAGATTCAATGCTTTACAATAGAAATGCTTAGTGCACACATTTTGAGGGATAGATGATTTAAGTTATGTCCATGTATTCATGAACTGACTTATAATTACACTGTCATGAAACACTTACCCTTTCATTACCTTGTAAAGATACTAAATATAGCATTTTGGAAAGATGTCATTCTTACATTCTTTCATTCATTTGCACAAGGCACACCGATCAGCAAGAGCCTTGGAATCTTCTGCCTCTGGTGAGTCTTCCTCTAATGAGAAGTCTTTACATTCTTTTGGAGATTATTGGGTCCCAGGTGCATGGGTCCTAGGTTTGCTATCTTGGGCTGTTAGAAAGAGGGAAAGGGAGGCCAACAGCCCTGCTGCCATGTGGGAGTCTACCCAGCCCTCTGGGTGGTCACTTTTAATGATACTGAGAATCCATCTGGTATGAATTTCCCATGCAAAGTAAGAGAAAGGATCTTGGACAAGGCCAATGTTGGCTTGGTCAGTCCATGCCCTGAAAAGAAAGGTGTTCAAAAAGATTTGATAGACTGTACCTCTTAAAATTGGATAGCGGGGTTCAGTGTTTTCACAGGTCTGTTCCCTGATAATATTTGTTCATTGGGCCACTGGAGGTTCTCAGCTCATTGTAGCTACATTCACCCTCAGCTACATTCACCCTCACTTGTCTGTCTTTTAGTTTTTTCACGCCTTATCAGGACTGTCTGGATTGTTGTGCAGAGTGTTGTGCACTGGGCTGGTTGCTATGCTTCCCCTTCTGGTTGAGAGACTTTGCTAGGGCTGAAGACCAACTGCAGATTGTGTGGATGGGACAGAGGGGTATGTATTGGGATTCCTTCCTTCCAACAGAAATGCACACCATCTCCACCAGTGGCCCTCTGGACACTCTTGTAATCCTGCTGGGGGAAAATGACCTGCCTGGCTAGAAAGGTGTCAGCCTCACTTTGGTCACATTGGCAGACTGGCAGGCCTTGCAATATTGACTTCCTTAGATTTCATTATTCTGGTTGAGCTGCTAGAAAGGAGGCCATGGAGAGGTGATGTTACCCCCAACAAAGTTGACGCAGCAAAGAAAAAAAGCGTGCAAGGATGCAGCCCACTTTGTGGAGTCAGTTGGTGGCCCTGTCATCCATCACCTGGACATTTCATTTAGGCAATCTGCTTTGTACAGGTCCAACAGGGTGCAACTGTCCTGCTGGGGTCAGGACCTTTGGCTTCATAGTGTATGGAACACCCTTCTTTCTTAGTTACTGTGTTAGGAGCTTTGGCAGGAGCAGGGCAATGCCCAGCTATTGTAACGGTTTCAGGCATTGGGCTGGATCCATTTTTGGGGAAGTGACACATGCGTGTCTGCCTGCCCAGCTATGTGAGGACCTTTGCCCTCCCACTCCACAAATGAAACACAACACAAGTTATGTGTTAAACTGGGACTTTATTTACATACAAGCTAATCTGCATCCCTTATACCATTTAAACACAGGTTGCATTGTGTCTGTGAAGCAGGCTTCTTAACAGGGTAAACCCACCCTGCCTCAGAGCCAGGTTCAAAATCCTTCTGGACCCTACCCGTCACGACCCACAGTCCAAATGAGTAGAGGAGATGGAAGACCACATTCCCGCTCATGACTGCTAAGCCTTAAGGCTTCCTGTGTGCTCCCCCAACCCCAAAGGGCCACCACCTGAGCCTCCCAGACTGCCAAGCCACTAGGTACCCAGTTTGAAGACGCCCCCCCCCCCAATCGTTGATATCTCAGGGTGCTTGCCATCTCCAATCTACCCCTTCAGCCCATGCTTTCCCGCTGTCCCAGAAAGGGCCTAACCAGACTACCAGGCCTATTTATGCCACAACTCCCATGGACCATGTGAAGCAGGCAAAAAAGAAGGCCCCCTCACAGCCAATTTGAGAGAGACCCATAAAATTCCTGCTCAGCCCCAAAATTGGTGACTGGCTACTCCCACATGGTTGCCAGCTGAGGGTGGGCAGGTGGGGAGCTTGTCTTTGGATCAGTCCCCAGCTTCAGAGGAGCCTCCACCTGAACCAGAGGAGGCTCAAGCAAGCACCTCTCAGGGCATTACCCCAGCACCAGCAGCAGCTGAGCCAAAGCCAAGCTCAAGCCCACCTGATTCACCTCCTTGGGTGGAACGGCTAAGGTCACAATCCAGGCAAGACTTAGCTGCTAGGAGAAAAGAGATATGCATGCGTAGTCGCAGATCACCCAGCCCTGAGTTTTAGAGGGAACTGGGACCTCACTGCCAGCTGCTAACAAGCACAGGAAGTGGCTGAGTCTTTAGACACCGCACAAAGACCAACAACTTGTGCTAGCAACAAGTCATTCTGGCTAAGCTCTGCACCTGCTTGGCTCGCATCAGCTAAACCTGATTCTGGAACTTCTGGCTCGTGACTCTGGCTCTGTCTGATTGCAGCTTGATTCTGGACCCTCTGGCTTGTGACTTTGGCTTGTGACTTTGGCTCTGTTTGCCTTTGGCTTTTGGTTGACTCCTTGGACTGGTTTGCTCATGAGTTTCCCTCTCTGACCTCGGCTTGGACTGACTCTGCTTTCGGCTTGTGTTTTGGACTTGGTAATTTGTTCCTAATTTGGCTTGACCTTGGACTGTCTCAGACTTTGACTTGGCTCCTGACCTACTGGCACCCAGCCCATGACAGATTGGGCCCATGTGGAGGCTAAACAGATCTTTTGGTACACTTGAGGAACTCCCCAGGTGTGCAGGAAAATCTGAAAATTAAAAAATACCCTCCAAAGTAAAATGGCATTCTCTGTGCAAGCTCCAGGTGAGCCAGCAGAGACTCTCACCTCACCACTCTCTGTGGCTCTTCTGGAGCAGCTCCAGGTGAGCCAGCTCAGTCTCCCTGTACTGGTTCACCTGCAGCCATTACAAGCAAGCTGCAGGGGGGGAGCAAGCCAGCACAGTCCCCCTCCAGCACTCTGTGGTTTGCTGGGATCCTCCCCCCTGCCCAGCAAGTCTTGTAGGCTTCCACTTGTAATGACAAAAGAAACCCTATGTTCAGAGACAGTATGCCATAAAAAAGCAGTGGTATTATACCACACTCAGTGGAGGAAGCCTTATTATTTCTGTCTGAGTACCTCCCCATCCCAAAGCCCTCCCTCCCCAAGCTCCACCCCCAAAACCTCCCGGAATTTCCCAATTCAGAGCTGGCAACCCTATTCCAGGGGCATATGTGTAGTTAACACAGCAAAGAGGATGCTGCAATAGATAGAATTTTGGTCTGATCCATCAGCAGCAAAACTTCTTATTATGTCCATGGTACTGTTAAGCATGTCCTTCATGCAAGCTACTCTTAGTAATTTCCCAGTAGATGACTATTTTTTATCATTATTTGATTAACAATTGAACTCTTTTACTTAACATAGTAGCCTCATGCCATGCTTTTCAATTTGCCAGAAACATAATTGAAATGATTATGTCAATCAATTCCATTGTGCTTAGTTTACATTATTAGATAGAACATTTCTTTTCTGACATAAGTAGCTATAAAACAGAGTGAAAGCTTTTGCTGGATAGTAAAATAAAAGGTGGAATTCCTACTGATACATACTATACAATCGCTTGCACAACATGAGATTTTAAAGAATGCCCATGTACAAAAAAACTGCGAACTAGTAAAAGGAAAGAAGTGGTTACTCAAATGGGGGGGGGGGGGATTCTAACATACTACTATACCAGATTCTCTGTACCAGTACATACTCAGTGTGTAAAAAAAAGAACACTTGTTTTATGCCAATGTATGGAGTTTGTAGCTGAACATCTTTGGGGTGGGGGGAGAGTAGATTTTCACAGATTCTTCTGGGAGTGGTTGTGCTTTCATTCAACTCTCATTAATTTCAACAAAGCTTTTCTTAAAAAAATAAAAATAAAAAGAGGTGCCAGAACTCTTAAGAGGGAAATAAAGTTTTCAATCTGTATACTGAAAACTCATGAACTTTTAAACAGTTTTAAAAGAATTTTGTCAAAGAGGTTCCAGAACTCTGTTCTGGTGCATTCCTCCAGGAACAAAGCACTGCATTTCAATAAGATCAGTGGTGTACCTAGCCTATTTGGCACCAGGGACAGATATTTTTTTAATATCCCTCTCCTCTCTCTCTCTTTTTGCTGTCAAGTCACAGCTGACTTACAGCAACCCCATAGGCTTTTCATGGCAAGAGACATTCAGAGGTGATTTGCTGTTGCCTGCCTCCACTTTGGTGCTGCTTAGCTTCTGAGATGTGATGAGATCAGGCTATCCTGGGGCTATCCAGATCAGGGCCCCTCCTCTACACAACAAAATTATTATAATCATGAAATAAAATGAATAATAATAATCATAATAACCAGAAAAGAAAAGCAGACCATGAACATTTTATTTTATTTAACTTCCTATATCATAGAATTATAGAGTTGGAAGAGGCCATACAGACCATCTAGTCCAACCCCCTGCCCAATGTAGGACCAGCCTAAAGCATCTCTGACAAATATTCATCCAGCCTCTTCTTGAAAGCTATCAGTGAAGGGAAGCTAACCACCCCCCTAGGCAGCTAATTCCACCTTTGAACCACTCCGACAGTGAAAAGGCTTTTCCTAATATCTAGCAAATACTTTTCTGCATGTAATTTAAACCTGTTGCTTTGGGTCCTATCCTCTGCTGCCAACTGGAACAGCTCCTTGCCCTCCGCCAAATGACAGCCTTTCAAATATTTAAAGAGAGCAATCACGTCCCCCCCTCAATCTCCTCTTCTCCAAACTAAACATTCCCAAGGCCTTAGCCTTTCCTCATAGGTCTCAGTCTCCAGACCCCTGATCACCCTCGTCGCTCTCCTCTGCACCCTCTCGATTTTGTCCACATCCTTTTTGAAGTGAGGCCTCCAGGACTGCACACAGTACTCAAGGTGCGGCCTGACCACGGCAGTATACAGAGGGGCTACGACCTCCTGCGATTTTGATGCTACGGCATCAAATACTGAACCCTGCCAGAAAAAAAAATCAAATTCCAACATGCTATTCCACCATGAGAGCCAGCATGATGTAGTAGTTAATGTGGCAGACTAGGATCTGGAAAATCCATGTTTGAATCCGCATTCATGTCATGGAAGCTTGCTGACCTTGGGCCAGTCACATTACTCTCAACCTAGCCCTAGAAAAGGGTAAGGGTCCAGTAGCGCCTTAAAGACTAACAAAATTTGTGGTAGGGTATGAGCTATAAAGAGTCACTGCTCACTTCTTCAGATACCTTCAGAAGTGAGCAGTGACTCACGAAAGCTCATACCCTACCACAAATTTTGTTAGTCTTTATGGCACTACTGGACTCTTACCCTTTTCTACTGCTACAAACACAGCTAGCCATCTTAACCTAGCCCTGACCTGGATAGCCCAAAGATAGCTTGATCTCACCACATCTTAGAAACTAAGCCATGTTGACATGGAGGCCAGCAATGGCAAACCACTCCTGAATGTCTCTTGCCTTGAAAACCCTAAAGGGTCACCATAAATCAGCTGTGACTTGATGGCAAAAAAAAATCCCATCACCCCACTTGTGTTCTGAGCAGGTACTTGGGAGGGCTTTTCTCCATTTTGAAGCCCAAGAGCTGACTATCCCAAACATCTACAAGGCTCACAGTTTTTTAACCTCCAGCTCACACATTTTATGTCTTAGTTCAGGAAGGATGGCTCCAGAGCAAACTAATTTATGCAGTAGCCAAAGCACTTGCTTACAACTTTAATGCCAGTAGCTCAGAAAGTAGGTTCTTTTGCTCCCAAGTCTCCACAGCTTAGAGGGAACATTGGTCCCAACAACTTCACAGGGTGTCTGTTGTGGGGAGAGGAAGGGAAGGAGATTGTAAGCCACTCTGAGACTCCAACTGAAGGGTGAGGTATAAATCCTCCTCCTCTTCTTCTTCTAGCACCCATTCAGAAGCAGTTGTCTCCGCTGCAGGATGCTTGGCTTGGAACTTCCCAGCATTTTGTGCAACAAAGTCATTTTGTAATTGGCTAGTAGCATCATGGCTAGAAGCTGTTGTTGGACCTCTCCTTTACAGATCTGTCTAATCCCCTTTAAATCCCTCTAAGGCCATGGTCAGACGTGCCTTGAGATCCAACTCATCTCTGAATGCCTAATGGATCTAAAGGGCATGATCAGACAGCCAGATCTGGGAAAGGTCCCGCAGCCATCGGCAACCTGTGCTGCCCCACCACAGAAACAAAGACACCGGGGAAAGTCTGGTGTTAACTGGACAGATGTCTGATCGCAGAAGCACATTCAAGCTGTTAGTGCAGGCAGCCAATCCCATCCCAACTCGGTGTTGGGTTTTATTTGGGGTGTGGGGGGTTGCATGCTCGGTGGTATGTGCATAAGCATGTCATTGAGCATGCAAAAAAGTGCATTAGTGTCCTGATGCTGTAGAACATCACACGTGCATCGATGACTGTGGGAGAGCACAGAAATGGCAGCTCTTGTCAATTAGCAAGGATTGCCCCCATGTGCTGCAATCATCACATTGTAGTCAAAAGCTGCTGGGACTGCTTCACATCCCACTCAGCAGCCCAGCTGTCAACATTCTGTCAACAAGGAGTTGCAGAATGTCTGGTGTGCAAGGCCTCTCCTGGAGGCAGGAGAAAACCTTGGACCTGCTGGCCCTATGAGGAGAATCCAGGGTCCAGACCACCCTTAGACAGAGCTATCGAAATATAGACCTGTATGAAGGTATAGCTAGTGGCATGCATTTGTTATGTTAATCAAAGCTGTCTTCAAATAACTCATTCAGTAATGAGGACTAGCATAGAATTGTATTTATTTAATTTCAAGTGGATAGCTGTGTTATTATGTTAGTAGGGAGTTGTACAACAAAATTCAAATCCAGTAGCACTTTAAATGCCAACAAAATTTTCCAGGGTAAATAAGTGTGAGGCTTCTGAGGCGAATCAATCAAGCCAGGCCTTCGTTGAAATCAAAAGTCCTTTTTATTTCTTAATGATGGTTCAGGTACTCAATGTTTGTTAGAGATAACTGGTTACAGGCAATAGGGATTAATATATGATACACAGCAAGGTAAGGGCTGGTGAAGAGCCAATCAGTGTTAACATAAAAAAGCGTGAAAACCCCCAACTGTTAATTCTCACAGAAAAGGCTCAAAAGCACTAACCCCCCCCCCCCAATGCCCCTTAGTGAACTCTACTTGCAATTCACAGGCCAGGCACCTGGCTAAAATCAGTTCAGCAGTTCTCCAAGGTTACAAAAGCAAGATAAGCCACTCAAGACGCCAGGGAACGAAGAGGGAGGAGGCGAGGGAAGATAGCCAGACTGTTTATGTGACGTGGTGGAATGTGGCAAGCCATCCTCCCGGGGAACGAAAAAGACACATTAAGCAGGACAGGCAATAAACCTCAAGGTTAGCAGTAAATAACTGATAGAGACCCCGGACCAGGGGCAATTAATGGCAGAGGATCTGACAATAAGTTGTTATGAGTCCAAGCTCACTGATATCTGAGTGAGTCTTGAGTCACAAAAGCTTTATTTATTGAAAACAGAAGCAGATAACAATGGGGCAGGTTGAAAGGACACACACAATGAAGTCTAATATCAGGATACCCAGACATAAATTTAAAACAAAATAAAAATAAATACATAATAAAATAAAAAACATACAGAGATATTAGACCAAAACTGCCAAAGCAGCTTTTTATCCCTCAGTATAATATGCAACTACAAATTTTCAAACTGTGTAAATTCCATTTACAAAAAAAGAAAGTTGATATCTTCAGTCTTCTAAAAAGGTAGCAAAACCACATCTAGCAGAAGAGGTCTCTAGTATACTCTTGATCCTTATCCTACCACCAGTTTGGTTTCAAATTCTAAAGTAACCTGAGGACATGGTCAGCTGTTGGGTAAAAATATTGCCTTTTTGTGTTGGTCTCTTCTAATGCCAGGCTTTTAAAGTTTATTGCCCTTAATATCCGTATCTGCTTGTATACAATATTTATTTCCACAGAAGCAATAAAACTGTTTTACTTCTTTTTAAATTGCCTAAGACCTGGAAAAAGCCTGAGGAAAAAAAGCCAAGTCTATATTAGAGAAAACGAGAGAGTGCTTCTCAAACTAATACTTAACGTGCTATGAATTTATTTATTTATTTGTCTATCTATCCTCAGCATTTCAGTAACCATGCATAAGTTTATTTATTCCATCCACCCAGTAGTCTCAAGCGTTGGAGCTCTTGCATTAGTGCTATTTCTATGCTTGGTTGAATTTTAAGGATTCCAGCTTTTCACTATAGTTCTTAACCCAGTCTCAGCATGCCACTGAAGCATTAGTTTTGATACTTAAGTCTTCTGAGCAGAGTAAATATTTGTATTTAAAATTTTTACCCGTGAAATATGGGCTTGCTGCACACAAAAACTAAGGGGCAATATTTAAAAAATACATTTCAGTTGCAATGGTATGAAATTAGTTTTTCAACTACTGATGGAAGTGGAAGCAGAATTTTATTAGGCTCATCCCCCACCATGCCCCCCTTACGCAGCTAAGAAGTCAAGAACTGAAAAACCGTGTTGCCTTTTCATGGTTGAAACTCTCCGCCTTCTCATATTGCCTTTATCACTTAACTGCGTGAGAACACATTCTGCCATTAGTACACATTGCACATAGGCTAAAATCTGATTTCAACTACAATGATGTAAATATAACTGCAAGGTAGATTTACAAATCCTACCATAATGCTGTGAATGTGTTGGCCTAGCTGAACATATGAACAATGGCCCAGTTCTCACTAAGAAAGTATATCTATCCAGGGCTGGAATGTGGAACAAATGTCTTAGGAACAACAGATAGTAGGGTTGTCACCTTCTTTGTGCAGCCTGAAGTCTTCCTGGAATTATAACTCATCTCCAAACTACAGAGATCAGTTTATCTGGAAGCGATGGCAGCTTTAGAGAGAGCCAGTTTGGTGCAGTGGTTAAGTGCGCAGACTCTAATCTGAGAGAACCGGGTTTGATTCCCCACTCCTCCACTTGCACCTGGCTGGATGACCTTGGGCAAGCCATAGCTCTGTACCAGCTGTTCTCTCAAGGACAGTTGTCTCGGAGCTCTCTCAGCCCCACCCACCTCACAGGGTGTCTGTTGTGGGGAGGGGAAGGGAAAGGAGTTTGTAAGCCGCTCTGAGACTACAAGTGAAGGGTGGGATATAAATCCAATCTCTTCTTCTTCATTGTATGGAATCATATCCCCTCTGAGTTCTTTCCATCCCCCAAACTCCACCTTCCCCAGGCTCTGCCCTCAAATCTCTAGAAATTTCCCAAGTGGGCCACCCTAGCAGTAACGTCTGGGATCTGACTCCACCTCTGATTAAGGCCTGGAAGCCCAGGAGTTTCCTATTGCAACCAGAACTCCCTTGAAAAACTGAGCCCCTAGATCCAGAAGCAACCCACCATAGGAATAACCCCCCCCCCCCCCCCAAAAAAAAAAAGGCTTAGACAACCTTTCAGCCCCATGGTCAGACACCTCTCAGCCACATAAGGCAGAGATTTGAACGAGCAGCCCAACAGCTCTCCTCCAAACTAAGAACTTCCTCAGACATAGCAGAGCTATGAGGATATAGCCCTTTCCAAAAGAAGTGTCTGGCTTGCAGCCTATACTGCTGAATCTCACAGGATCTTGCAGTAATTAAGTTCCTGCAGCATGAGGTTCCAGAAACATCATACAGACTGGGCAAGGCATCTTCCTTCCATAACCATTAAAGCTTCCATTTCAGTGTACAGCCCTGCTGGTTTAACTGCTTCATATTGACCAATTTGTGACTTATTAGTGTTTTGTAGGTTTCTTATGGTAGAAACCTGACCTAGATACCAACTGTGGCAGGGGATGGGCTGTACCTCAGTGGTAGGGCGTCTGTTTGGCATGGCAAGGTCCCCTGTACCCCCCCTGGCAACTCCAGTTGAAAGGACCAGGTGATGTGAAAGACCTTTGCCTGAGACTCTGGAGAGCCACTGCCAGTCTGAGTAGACAATAGTGAGTTTGATGGACCAATGGTCAGATTCAGTATAAGGCAGCTTCATGTGTTCATGTGTTGCTCAGTTAGTCTGTACTCTCAGATGACTCCTGCTTCTTGATTCTGAGGAGCCCTTCTCCTGCTCCAGCATCCTACCAATGTAAGACAAAACAGAAGGTCAACTTATCTGGACTGTAAATGTCAGATTTCCTACAAAATTCCCTGCATATAGAAAACTAGATGTTAGAGAAAAGGTTCTGTCCTGGCCTTCTTCTTGATTTCTAATGTTCTATATATAGATAAACAGCATTCAGTTCAGTTGATTAGCTCTAGCAAGGTGCTAAAGTCTGAAGTAGTACAGTCTGGACAAAGGTATGCCAGCTTTCTGTTATTTTGTTATTTCTGTTAAGTTGGAATAGAAATGAAGTAATGATACAGGGCTAAATGGACTTCTCATTTTGAGAGATGGCCATATTCACACATAGATATACAGAACATAGATATACAGAACACTCTGGACTGTCCGGGATGGTTGGGTTCAACACGGATATGGGACACACCGCACCCACTGAGACTTTAACATCGGCAATTTTAGGACCCTGTGGTGGGGACTGACCTCTTCTTAACCAGCAGGCATTAGTAAGTTAGATTAGGTATAGATAGGGTTAGTTTAGTTTAGTATTAGGCCACTCTATAATTTATTGAAATTAGCTATAGCTAGGAAAAATTTTACTCTTGCTGCCTTCAACTAATTGGGCAGTAATGATGGGAGGTCAGGGTGGGCAATATATTTGGAGAACTAGGTAGTTTTTATTCTATACTATTTTAACCTGCTGGAATTTGGAATTTGGAATTGGGGATATAGTTTTTAGGAGGGAGAGCTTGAGTGGACGTAGACAGCACTGGGGTGTGATCCTTTTCCGGGCAGCTGGAGGCGCTGATCGGGCCTGTGACCAGCAGTGAGCTGAGTGAAGGCCATCGGCGCCGATGACTTCTGGACGGGGTATACCAGTGCTTCTGGGGCAGGGGAAATATAGTGGTGGGAGCAGGCGGGTAGTGAAGGGAAGGAGGCAGAGAAATGGAGAAGCTCGGCCCCTTTCCTGCCTGCGGCCCATCCCGAGAGTGACGGGCAAGGAGGCTTGGAAAGACCATCCTCCGTCATTGATGTTGTGTAACGCCAGGTCTATTAATAATAAGACTGCCACCTTGCAGGATTTTCTGCTGGAACAAGGGGCTGACCTGGTGTGCGTGACCGAGACTTGGGTGTGAGAGGGGGAGACAGTGGCTCTCTCCCAATTGGCTCTACCCGGGTTCTCGGTCCTCCATCAATCACGGACTGATGGCCGGGGAGGAGGAGTGGCACTGATCATTCGGGAGGCTTACTCCTACAGGGCGCTCCTGCCGTTGAAGTTGGTGGGCATAGAATGTACGGGCCTGGTGTGGGAAGCTGGGGAGAGGTTGGCTATCTGGCTGGTGTACCGGTCGCCCAACGCACCAGCCAGCAGCCTGTCCTCACTGGTGGAGGCGGTGTCGGGCTGGGCATTGGAGCACCCAAGGCTGATAGTCCTGGGTGACTTCAATATCCATGCCGACGATGCGGCCTCTGTTCCGGCGAGGGACCTGGTGTCTTCCATGGTGACACTAGGGCTCTCCCAATTTGTAACGGCTCCTACGCACCAGGCTGGGCATACGCTTGACCTGATCTTCGCGGCGGGGGTCACGGTGGGTCAGTTGACTGCTATGGCAGTGCCATGGTCTGATCACTATGCCCTGAAGGCTCGTCTGATGGTGTCACCCCAACTCCGTTTGGGCAACGAGCAAATTTTAGCTCGCCCGCGGAGCCTGATGGACCCTCAGCGGTTTCTGGCAGCTCTGCGGGAATCCAAGCCTCCCAGCGACTCATTAGATGGATTGGTCGAGGACTGGCATGGCCGGCTCTCGGCGGCCATCGATGAGATTGCTCCCCGACGCCCTCTGCGCCCTCGCTTGAAGCTGGCTCCCTGGTTTACTGGGGAGCTGAGGCTGATGAAGCAGGGTCTCATACGGCTAGAGAGACGGTGGCGGTGCTTTCGCGACGAAGCATCAAGAACAGCTTATAGGACGTTTATGAGATCCTATGAGGTGGCAATCAAGGCTGCTAAGAAACAATTTCTTGCAGCTGAGGTTGCATCTGCAAGCTCTCGCCCGGCCCAATTATTCAGAACAATTAGGTCATTAAGGCTAGTGCCACAGGGCACTTCAAATGATAGGGAATTGGAAATAGGCTGTGAGGCTTTTGCGAGCTATTTTGCAGATAAAATCTTACTACTCCGCCGCGAACTCACGGCCACAGTTGAGACAGTGTGTGAACTTGAGGCCCCATGCACGTCTTCAGGTTTAATCTTGGATCATTTCAGTCCTCTCAGTCTTGAGGAGGTTGACAGGTTGCTCTTGACTGTACGCCCAACCTCGTGTAGCCTTGATCCGTGCCCTTCGTGGCTTATAAAAGCCTGCCATGAGGGGTTGCGTGAGGCACTCCGGGAGATTATCAACAAGTCCTTCACAGAAGGACTGTTCCCGGAGGCCCTCAAGGTTGCGATGGTCCGCCCTCTCCTTAAAAAACCATCTCTGGACCCGGCTGTTTTGGCCAACTATCGGCCGGTGTCTAACCTACCCTATTTGGGTAAGGTCTTAGAGAGAGCGGTGGCGATTCAGTTACAGGGCTTCATGGATGACACCTCCATGCTAGACCCATTTCAGTCCGGGTTCCGACCGGGTCACGGGATGGAGTCGGTTCTGGTCGCCCTCACGGATGACCTCCGAAGACATCTGGATCGAGGCGGCACGGCAGCACTGGTGTTGTTAGATCTGTCGGCGGCATTTGATGTCGTCGACCACCAGTTGCTGATCCACCGCCTCGCCGATGCTGGGATACGGGGGCTCGCTTTACAATGGCTTGCCTTCTTTTTGCAAGATCGGGGACAGAGGGTTGCGCTCGGGGAACAGACCTCCCAGAAGCACCCACTGGTGTGTGGTGTCCCTCAGGGGGCGGTCTTGTCCCCAATGTTATTTAACATCTTTATGCGCTCCCTTGCCCAGATTGTCCGGAGGTATGGGCTGGGGTGTCATCAATATGCCGATGACACCCAGCTCTATCTGCTGTTGGGCGGCCAGTCTGGCTCCTCCCCAGATGACCTGGAACGAGCACTGCAGGAGGTTGCGGGCTGGCTTAGACTGAGTCGACTGAAGTTGAATCCTCTGAAGACGGAGGTCCTGTGCTTGAGTCGGACCGGGTCGGGGCTGGGGCACCCTCTTCCGTCCTTCGGTGGGGCGCCATTGGTGCCAGCTCCGAGGGTCAGGAGTTTGGGTGTGCTCCTGGACTCCTCTCTGATGATGGAGGCCCAGGTAGCAGCCACTGCCAAAGCAGCCTTTTCCCATCTGCGGCTGACTAGGCAGTTGGCTCCCTTCCTCGAACGCGAAGACTTAGCCACAGTGATCCACGCTATGGTCACCTCACGTCTTGACCACTGTAACGCTCTCTACTTAGGGCTGCCCTTGTCCCAGATCCGGAGGCTGCAGCTGGTGCAGAATGCTGCGGCCAGGCTCTTGATGGGTCTCTCTCTGCGAGACCACATCTGGCCGGTGCTGCAGCAACTGCACTGGCTGCCTATAGCATACCGGATCAGGTTCAAGGTGCTGGTTTTAACCTTTAAAGCCCTTTATGGTCAGGGGCCCGCCTACTTGAGGGACCGCCTTTCCCCATATAGGCCCCAGAGGTTACTGAGGTCAGGCACCCAAAATCGCCCGACTTACCCCGGCCCAAAGGAGGCCCGGTTATCTAGTACTAGGGCCAGGGCTTTCTCGGTGGCGGCTCCTTACTGGTGGAATGAGCTCCCAGATAACATCAGGGTCCTGCGGGACCTGTTACAGTTCCGCAGGGCCTGTAAGACGGAGCTCTTCCACCAGGCTTTCAAATAAGGGCCGCCGCCGGGGAGAAAAGCCAACTATATCATCATCTGGCCCTGGCGTTTGCACTCTGTTGCAGTCACCCACCGGAGCATTGTAAGTCGCCATCTTGTGGTAATTAATTAATTTTAATGCTGTTTTAAAGGTTTAAGGTGAAATGTTTTATGGTTTTATATGTTGTAAGCCGCCTTGAGTCGGGTGCAAAACTGACTAGGCGGGATATAAGCTAAACAAACAAACAAATAAATAAATAAATAATGTTTTTGTCAAGTCACCTGCCAGGTTCACACAAACAATGAATTTAAATCAAGCTTTGCTACAGTTGGTCGTATATGGTCCAGGACATCATATTGTAGGTTCATGATGACACATACTTTACTCACAAAGCAACACAATTACCCTTGTTTTGCACTTCTCTATGACATTGTGTACACAGGGAGAGTGGTGGCAGTTAAACTAGGCTGAGATCAGGCAATAGATGCATGAAGTAATGCTATAAACATCGTTTTCTGCTGCAGCACATGACACCAGTCAGTAAGTTAATATATTGCCAAGATACATTTAACTCCTAGTATAGCTCTGACTCTGAGTGGTACAGATTGCCATTTACCAAGTGAAGATACATACACAAGAGGAGTCAGTCACCAACTCTAAAGAGCAATCCTCAGCTAGTCTACTCAAAAGTAAGTCCTTTTTATTCAGTGGGACTTATTCCCAGAAGAGTGTTCTTAAAACTGCATCCTTAACCACTTTGCTTCCCCACATTAGCCTCTTGTGGGAGCTGTGGTTTTGTAGTAAAAGACATGCTTTGCATACAAAAGGTTCCAGGTTCAGTCCTTAAATTCCCTGTGCCTTGGATAGCAAGAATTGGGAAATATAAGTCTCTTCCTGAGACCTTGGAAAGCCAACACCAGTCAGAATAGGCAATATGAAGTTAGATGGTCTGACTTCATAAACTATTAAAAAATCTCATCATCTGAGCAAATATTTTTAATGACTCCCTGTTTTTGCATGTTTATCACATTAAGTTATTCCTTGGAAAATAGTTGTCTGTACCCACCTTTTCATTCTGAAAGAAAAAATAATAGAAATGTTTCCATTAAAGATTGAATTTACTCATTGCTCAGATGCATTTTGAAAGGGATCCAGCAGGTGAGACCTAGGATATGGGTGGGGCTTCCCCTCAGCTAGCTATGAGATTTATGTCCTGTTTTTCTTCTGTCATGGGAACAGCAAGTGCCATACATAAGGTTTCCAGAAAGCCATTCTGACAGTCACCAGATTCATACTTGATTAGCTCTAGCAAGGGGCTAGATCCCCTAAATCCACACTCTGGGCTCAAATACTTTGAGCTTGTCAGCCTTCAGTTCTATAGATGGTGGGTGACCTGACATTTTGCTGATTCAAAGTCACCCTTCCCCCCCCCCAAAGGCTCATTATTGCTTGTAGCAATAAATATTCACATTAAGAACATAAGAGAAGCCAATGGCCCATCCAGTCCAACTCTCTCACACAGTGGCCAAAAATACCAGATGCCATCAGGAGGTCCACCAGGGGGTCAGGACACTAGAAGCTTTCCCACTGTTGTCCCCCCAAGCACCAAGAATACAGTGCAACACTTGCCCCAGACTGAGAGTTCCTATCTATACTGTAAGCCAGCAAGGTGCCTTTGCACTCTTATGAGAAATTCATAAGTGATAAATGGACTGTTGCTAATTGTGTGAGAGGAACTAGGAGGAATAACCAAGGAGAAAACAGCTGCAAACAGCTCCAGCAGAGGCTTAAGACAGCATTTTCCGAGGTTGCCAACTCCAGGAATTGTTTCCTTCTACAAAGAGACTCACACAGAAAATAGCCATCTTGTCTCTGGCTAAAGATGGCTCTGGCTCACAAAACTCCATTACCGTAGATGTTCTCTATACATCACGGGCTGCAACCCCCCCCCCCCCCCCCAACATTCCTTGACCAGTGAAACAATGGACTTGACCAGCTAAAAACTGGTTTGGCTGCCCAGAGAGGTTAATCCAATCTACAAGACAATGCTCCTAGCCGATTATGTCAGCTTCTGGCCCCAGGTATTCCTCTGACCATGCTAGGTAGAATCTAACATTGCCCAACCCCACTTCTCCTACTGGACAAGAGCTAGTGGGTGGACCAGCAAGGGTGGTCTCAGGACAGGCATCTGGCCAAGCCTGCCCCCAGAGACCCCCCCCCAATAAAAGAAAGCTCCCAGCAGCCAGCTCTCTCTCTTGCTTTGATGATCTCCTGCCCTCCCTTACCTTCAAGACTCTTAGTCTACACAGCCAAGGGCCTACACGTGCTGCTGCTGGTTCAGCACATGTGCTACCCCCCATCTTTCTCCCAGTCTATAATTTATTTTTACAGAAGGATCATACCAGCTACTGGAGAGGTAAATATTGCCTTCTACAGAAAATCAACAATCTCCTGCTCATGCAAATGTCTCTTACTCTCTCTCTGATTTCCTAGTTATTGTATAAAAGTGTGTGTGCATCTGTATTGATTGAATGAGATATAATTTTCTTAGTTAAGAAACACTGCTTTATCATTACATCAGTCTCCTTGTCTATTCTCTGGTTTGTCTGGAAGGGGCCCAACCTCTGTATACACAGGTGTGATCTGTTTACACCTATTGCCAGTTATTAATATTCATAATTCCCCAATATTGATTAAGAAATCAAGGCAATTTGGCTAACAAAACCTTGTGGCTAATAGCCACTGATGGACCTCTACTCTATATGTTTATCTAATTCCCTCTTGAAGCCATCCATGCTTGTGGCCACCGCCACCTCCTGTGGCAAGTGAATTCCCTGTGTTAATCACTCTTTGGGTGAAGAAGTACTTCCTTTTCTCTGTTCTAACCTGACTGCTCAGCAATTTCATAGAGTGCCCATGAGTTCATGTATTGTGAGAAAGAGAGAAAAGTACCTCTTTCTCTACCTGCTCTATCCCATGCATAATCTTGTAAACCTCAATCATGTTTCCCCTCAGCTGAAGTTTCTCCAAACTAAAGAGCCCTAAGCACTTTAACCTTTCTTCATAGGGAAAGTGTTCCAACCCTTTTATCATTCTAGTTGCCCTTTTCTGTACTTTTTCTTATGCTACAATATCTTTTTTGAGGTGTAGTGACCAGAATTGTACACAGTACTCCAAATGAGGTTGCACCATCGATTTTTACAGGGGCATTATAATACTGGCTGATTTTTTTTAATCCCCTAATAATCCCCAGCATAGCATTGGCCTTTTTCACTGCAGTCACACACTTTCTCAACATTTTCATTGAGTTATCTACTATGACTCCAAGATCTCTCTCTTGTACAGTCTCTGCCAGTTTGGACCCCATCAATTTGTATTTATAGTTAAGATTTTTGGCTCCAATGTGCATCACTTTGCACTTGGCCACACTGAACCCCATTTGCCATGTTGACGCCCACTCGCCCATCCTCGACAGATCCCTTTGGAGTGCCTTACAATTTTCCCTGGTTCTCAGCACCCTGAACAACTTCGTGTCCATTAGTAACAGCAGTAATCAAGAAAACCCAAAATGAGGTCCATATAACTAAAGAGAGCACTTTTGATATTCTGTGTCTTCTACTCTCTGCATGTCTATTTCCTCTCATAGGGCTTAGGCTACTTCCTACTTCTACATCTACTGCCTAAATGACAGTGACTCAGTCACTCCTTTCACAGGCTTTCTCCATGATAATAATAGGGCTAGCTCAGCCATGCCACTGTAGAGCTGGCAATGGAAATTGGTTATTCATCAGAGTGATTATGGTCTGAAGACTGGGGTTTTCATACTCAGCTATGTCCAACGGTCTGAGGGCTTAGGTTATCTTTAGGGGCAATAACCAGTCTCTTTCTTAAATGTCTGACAAGCTGCCTTGGCAGTATAATTTTGACACTTGAAAGACTATCAAAGATAATGAGTTAGAAATATACTGAACTACTTGACAATAATTCCAGAAGTTGCCTAACAGAAAAAGCTGCTGTTCCACATTTCAGCATGAAGTATAATGCTGAAGACAGTTTCAGCAATTTCACTTAAGCAGGCTCATCTTTTGACCCATTTTGTCAGAGGGGAGGGGAGGGGAGGGGAAAAGAGAATTAAAGGTGGAAGCTCATTTTTTAAAAGGAAATGTTTCTTTTACAAAGCTTAGTCAATTAGAGTTTCTCCCATTAACAAGAACAGAGGATGAAAGACAGTCAACCTCTGATTTTAAAAGAACAGGAATCTGCTTGTGTTGCAATTATATGTACATAAGGGGGGGAAGGGAGTCTTATAGAACTACATGTTATGTGGCCATCTAAAATATCAACCACTCATTTTCTGCATGCTGGGGACAATTTGCAGTGGAGGCATCAGGCAGGGGAATAGCTTACATTGTCTGCATTCATACTACAATTGTTTCTGCACCTGCCATTTGTCTACCAGTAGGGGCACCTGATTAAGGGTGTGCACTGGGATACACCCAAGCAGAAAATAAACTGGAAATTAGCTGTTTCAGGTAACTCAAGGATATCTGAAATGACCCCAAATGCTCCCAAATGCCAGGAGTAACAAAAATTTACCTCTCAGAATTTCAGGAATGATTTAGGTTCTGGTGCCTCTCTACTGCCCATGGGTGGGAGATATGAAATAATGGGCTGATGATTTCCTGCAGGCAGTAGACCTGGGGTGTGTTCAGATGGGTAGATAATCCCACCATTGGCCTGGCTGTAATTTGATCTAGATCTTTCTGATCCAGCATTGCACGACCAGACAGCTCCCCCATGAATCGCTTTACCATGCGTGACTCTGTGGTGGATTGTCTAGATGGCATCCACTGTAAGGAGCTGTTTAGTCAGCTGTTTTTTAAAAATCCTGTTTGTACATGTGCATATGTGTCTCACCATCTACTTGTTTTTCCGTGGATGCATGGACTAAAATGGTAAAAGCACCGCCAGTGGTACCTTCCTGTAGGTACCATTTTAGTTAACAAAGTGCATAAATATCATGGGACCTTCAGAAACATTAAATTTTTTGGACTTTTTAAAAACAGGCTGATTGTGCGCTGATGGAACAACTAGATGGGAGAAAGTCCACCACTGGCCTGTCGGCCAGTTTAGGACCGGACTCTCACCACTATCTTTTAAGTACGGCTCCCCCACAGGGATCGACAGGCTGATCATGGAAGCAGCACAATTCCCAGATGTTGTTATCTGGATGTCCACTTTAAATCCAGCTAAAAAGAGCCGTCTGAACCCAACCCTGGCCTCTCTACTGTCCATAGTAAATAATAGCTCTATTATTTCCTGTGGGTAGTAGATCTAGCCTCCAAGGCCAGGCCTACCTGATCAGCTGTTGTCACCATCTCCAGTTCCTTTAAATTTTCAAGCACCATTATTATCCGTGGGTGTAGACCTGGCTTTCAACCTTCTATTTCATAGAAAATAATGGTCCTTTAAAATTTGAAGGGAGGGAGACCCTACCAAATAGCGATTTGGTGAGACCAACTTCTTACGTCTCTTTCCCTCCATACCTGGTCCTGGTCCTTTGGTGAAGTAAGGGAATGGGGGACAATTGCTGAAAAAAAGTCTTACATTTTCGGGGCATGGAAAAATATCTGAAAAAACCCTGAAACAGTGAAAAGAGCCCCCAAAATTCAGGGTAACAAAAAGCATGCCCTCTCTAAATCTGGATCTGAAAATAATCTTTTTTTTATGTACACACCCCTATTTCTACCATAAATACACATCTGAACTCCAAGCTCTTGAAAATTGTTGGGCAACTGCAAATGGAACTCTCCTAACAGGACACTGCAGAGAAGTAGAACAAGGTAGAATAGTTAGGCCATAATGAGTCAAATTATTCTTATCTCCAAAAACAATCAGTACAAGTCTTAGGCTGAGGACAGACTGGCAATCTAAAGCGGGGCAGGCACGCTTCGCAAACAGAGGAAAGGAGCATGTTCAGACATGCGCATCTGTCTGTCGGCTCCGTTGCGTACTTACCCGTCTCCCAGTCGCTTTCCTTCCGCTTTACCCGGACACCGGTTTTTCCCGGTGTTCAGGGGCCTTCCTCCGCATGCCTCCCGCTTCCAAACAGTGTGAACTGGAAGAAGCGGGAGGCATCCGGAGGAAGTGTGAACGCACCGGCAAAAAGTTTTGCGCATATGCGCATGTGCGCATATGCGCACATGCGAAAAACATCAAAGGAAAACAAAAAAAAGTGCAGCGGCACGCGCGAGCCGCGCGCGCTGGCTATGCGGCAGTCTGAACTCTCCGTGGCAGTCTGAATGCTCCGTATCGCCGCTGATCCGCATTGCTCTGGCCAGTGTGAACGGCCAGCTCCATGGGTTTTTTCCCCCGCTCCAGTTCCCTCCGCTTTGCCTCCGCTTCAGATTGCCAGTCTGTCCTCAGCCTTAGTATACATCAAACCTCCACTTCAGTATGTGGTATCATAACAGAGCTTAAAATAAAAAAAAAATCTTTACATAAATGATCATCCTGATCCAGTTATGGAATCTACATGTACCTTGGTAGCCAGTTGGGGAAACCAGCTTCTCACCCTGCTTCAACAACTGGGCAAGGGTGTGTTTATCTCTTTTTTAAAAAACTATGATGCCACTGATTTACTATACCCTTACAAAGTTGATTAAAGAAATTTCAGGTTTTAAAAAAGAGCTATCTGTATATGACTATTCCATAGTTGCTATGGTGAATAGCAATCAATTAATAGTAAATCTACTTTCAGGTCTGATTTTACTTTGATTCTGTGTTTACAGATCATTGGGATGTATGTTACATAACAAATGTTATGGAGGTTCATTTAAATCATTTTATTTGAAATTTGATGGAGATTATCAAATGAAAGGCACTCTGACCTAATCATAAAAGTTTATCATCAAAGAAATCAACATCCCACCTGAAGGTTACACACTGTAATTTCTCTAATTATTATTTGCTAGCATTTTGTGAAAACAGCTTGTTATTTCCTGCCTTTGCCTTAGAAAAAATCTAAAGGGGTCATAGTTATTCACTGAAACACCTAGTCCTTCATTCAAAATAAGCAGAGCTCAGCAGAAAATTGTTTGTGAGAGCTATCTTTCCTTATTATATAAAGCCGTTTTCAAGTGGCAAGATTCCATGGGGTGCCAAAATCAGTTGGCTGGAAGGACTGCCACTCAAAAGGGGGTCCCTGGCCACTGGCTGCATTCTCTCCCTGCTTTGCCTCAGTCCCGCCTACAGAGCCACCAGCCAGCATCTCGGCCTCAGTCAGGAGGGAGCCAGCGAAGGGGAAGAATCCACTCTTCTCCTCCTCCCACTGCCAGGTGGGTCTAACTGTCCCCTCAGTGGCCTGCTTCTGTCAGTGAAAAGACAATGGACTTTCACCATAACCCCCCCTCCCCCACACACTGCCAACTTGCCCTATTTCCTGTCAAAATAAACTGTCAGAAACAGGGGGTCATTTCACACAGCACCCCGTAGCGCTTCAGGACCGGTACAAGAACTGAAGAATGCTTGGGAAGAGGTTTCAAGGTAAACCGGCTCAGGAACGCTTCCCCAATGGGAGAGGCATGTTTCTGTGTGAAAGGGCCAATATGTTTCGTTAGGGAACCGGTACTAATACAGTTCTGTGTGAAATGCCTGACAGAAACCATAACTGAAGAGTTCCTGAAAGGGAACATATTGGCTGTGTGAAATTCCTCAGGTTCTCTCTCCTGAGTTTGGTGTAGTGGTTAAGTGCGCGGACTCTAATCTGGAAGAATCAGGTTTGATTCCCCACTCCTCCACTTGCACCTGGCTGGATGACCTTGGGCAAGCCATAGCTCTGTACCAGCTGTTCTCTCAAGGACAGCTTGGGAAAGAGCTCTCTCAGCCCCACCTACCTCACAGAGTGTCTGTTGTGGGGAGGGGAAGGGAAAGGAGTTTGTAAGCCGCTCTGAGACTTCAAGTGAGTGACGGGCGGGGTATAAATCCAATCTCTTCTTCTCTTCTTCTTCTTAGCTCCGCCATGGCTGGCTGGCTAATGAGGTGGGCCAGCAACCATCAAACCATTTTCTTAAACCCTCTGCTGTGTGGCTGACTTTCCCCTAGGGTTGCCAATCTCCATGTAGGACTTGGAAATCTGCCACTGTTACAATTGATCTCCAGATGACAGAGATCAGTTCCCCTGGAGAAAATGGCTGCTTTGGAGGGTAGACACTATGGCATTATACCCTGTTGAGTCCTTCCAGTCCCCCCCCAAAAAAAAATAATGCTGCCCTCCACAGGATCCACCCCCCCAAATCACCAGGTATTTAGGGGATGGCAACTTTCCCCTCAGTGCCTGTTGCTAGGCAACCAAGCTTGCTTCTCTGAAAGCCCCTTTCCACACCTATGTTGGACTTTGGGAAAAAACTCATTGGGGCAGCTGAACAGAATGCCATAGAGGCCACCCTACAAGGCAGTCATTTTCTCCAGGGGGGGGAGATCTGTTGTCTGGAGTTCAATTGTGATACCTGGCGATCTTCAGGCTCCACCTAGAGGTTGGGTACCCTAGGCGCAGCAGTCAGTGCTTCAGAGCAGGATCTGCTAGACCCAGGTTCTTGCTGAGTGGGTGATTTTGGGCCCGTCACAGACTTTAAGCCTTACTTACCTCACAAGGTTGTTGTGCAATTCAAAAGGGGGAGAGGAGAATGATGTCAGCTGCTTTGGAGCCCATTGCAGAGAAAGACTACTTTTCCTCCAGGGGAAGTATGGTTGCCAATCTCCAGGCAAGGGCTGGAGATCACTCAGAATTACAAGTGCTGTCAAGATGGCAGAGATCAGTTCCCCTGAAGAAAATGGTGGACTCTATGTCCTTATACCCTGCTGAGATGGACCCTTTATGACAGCCAATGTGACATAGCAGTCAGTGGAGGTTGCAGGGGGGAGATGGAAAGTTGAAGAGTGAGGTCGATGATTGGCTGGAAAGGAGATAGGGTTGCCAACTCCAGGTGGAAAATTCCTGGAGATTTGAGGGATGGAGCCTGGAGACGGTAAGGTTTGAAGAGGAGAGGGACCTCAGACAGGTACAATGCCATAGACTCCACCCCCCAAGCCAGCAAGTCCCTCATGAGGAATCATTGTTGCCAATCTCCAGGTGGGGTCTGGAGATCACTCAGAATTACAACTGCTTTCTAGGGGGAGGGAGGAGGAGATGGAAAGCTGAAGCTAGGGTGCAGATAATGATACATTGATGGTTGGCTGGGAGGTAGAGTTGCCAACTCCAGGTGGGGAAATTCCTGGAGATTTGAGGGGTAGACCCTGGAGAGGGTGAGGTTTTAGCAGGGGTGGGACCTCAGACAGGTTCAGTGCCATAGACTCCACCCTTCAAACCACCCGTTCCCTAATGGGGAATCATTGTTGCCAATCTCCACGGGAGGGATGGAGATCATGCTGATTTACAATTGCTCTTCAGATGGCAGAGATCTTCCCCTGGAGAAAATGGTGGACTCTCTGTCATTATACCCTGCTGAGGTCGCCATAGCAAATTGATGCTGAGTGCCCAAGGCCAGGGCACTCTCCCAGAGCCTCTTTCTAGAGCCCGTTGTATTTATTTCCACAACGGGCCTTATTCCTAGTAAAGAATAAAAAATAAATCTGTTTTGTAAAAGGCAATGAATAGTCTTTGCTGCCTGGGAAAAATACTGCTTTTTATTGCTGTTGAACATTTTCTTCTTCTCATCATTCCATACTAGCAAGTTTGCACAGCCACTCCTGGAAGCAGAAGCAAAGTTTCATCACACCGTCATTCAGATCTCAGATGCCATAACTGTTGGAGCAGGACCAGTGTTAAGCTTGCTGCTTGGGGTTCATCAGAGGATAGACCAAGCTTGAGTATGAGAGCCACAGAAGGGTGTATGTGTGTCTCCGAAAAGATTCTGTGAATCTAAGTGATACATTACTGCCATATTAATCATATCTTAATTCAAGTCAGTACCTAGATTATAATATGTTATGCTGGCAATGACAATGGCATGGGATGTAAACACATCAGCTATAATAACAAAAGGAGAACCTGAATGAATCAGACCTTCTTGAATCCATGTAGCCCAGCACCCTGTTCCCAACAGTAACCAGCCAGATGCTTCCAGGAATCCTATAAGCAGAGCCCTTAGCAACTGGTATTTAGACACAATGTATCTTACTATCAAGGATCCATTTAGCTGTCATATCTTCTATAGACCATGCAATTTAACTTGATTTTAAAGTCATTGAAAGCGTAGCTATTGCCACATTATCTCACAGTTAATTCCACAACTATGCAATGTATGAAGAAGTACTTTCTTTTGTCTGTGTTCTGTTAATCAAATTCAGTGAAGGATCCTGATTTTGGTACTGAAAGGGATACATTTTCTCTCTCTCATGTATATCTGCATTGAGCTAACAGCTTGACCTGAATAACTCTTTCCTGGTTAACCGAGTTTGAGTCCAGTGGCACCTTTAAGACCAACAAAGTTTTATTATAGATATAAGCTTTCATGTGCATGCACATTTCTTCACTATCTGAAGAAGTGTGCATACACATGAAAGCTTATACATCGAATAAAATTTTATTGCTCTTAAAGACGCTACTGGACTCAACTGTTGTTCTTGTGCTTCAGACCAACACAGTTACCCATTTGAATCTATTTTTGCTGGTTGGTGAAATTAGGATTGTTACCCTAATTTGCATCACTTCATATTTTGTTTACTTTAAAGCCATTTGCTCATTCATCGAGTTTAGCAAGATCTTTGGGGGAATTCTCTATAGTGTGCTATGGGTTTTCACCAGTATGGAGAAACACATTCTTAACTCTTCAGAGTGGAGAACTGCCTCTTCTCCAGTTTTTTATGGAACAGAAGGCTCATACAGGGCCATGGCCTGACTGTTTCACCTATTAATTCTTGCCAATCAAGACAAAGCCGTCTTCAGATATTCCTTCGCATGTTCAGTGTACTGTGAAGAGGGAAATCAGATTGTGCCTATTGGTCCTCCCTCCCCTCCTTTGGTTGAGCATCTAAATGGCATCCCCAATTCAAAACTTGGTGACTGAAATTTGAGAGTGGTCCAAAATGAAACAGGGTGCAAGGAATCAGCAGTGCTCCTACATCCCCCTTACCCAAATAGCTCCCATGGGTCCCGGTGATATAGAGTACAAAAAGGAATCGTTAGCTTGCAGTCCTTCTGTAATCTCTCTTTTATGAAGTTCAAGATCATGTTCTATAATCTTTAGGGAATTAGACTCAATCACAGAACATTCTTAATTATCTTTGAATTAAACCCAAACCTCTCAAGCTCTTCAAAACCTGTACTAGAAAAGAAAGACTCTGGACTAGAGAAAATCGTGCATTCCTTTTTCTACTTTCTGAACCAGCACTCCCAGTAGGATTTTAAACTACACTACAGAAAGATTTTTTGCATGGTTCATGGTTCTCATAGACATGTACCAGTTTCATTTTTACAAGGATAAGACTTCAGACTGTCTAAAGCTGGAGGTCATTTGGCTGAAGACTGATGCAGTGTGGTGTTTTGATAAAAGGGCACCACTTTTTTGTAATGAAAATGCTGGATGCAGAAATTGAGCACAGCAGGAAGGAAGATTCTACACTGATTTCCAAATATATTGCACTGGTACATGTTAACCCACATAAGCTAGTCTACTTTTCCTGCTGTGTGCCACACATCAGAGTGCAATACCATCACTTATCTTCACATAACACTCTACAGATGGTACAGGGAAGTAATGTAGCACCAGACTCTGAGGTGCAAATGAGCGTGTTCCTTAAGGCTACTGAAACCAAGAAGGAAAGGCATATGGATGTCTCAAAAAGAAGATTGAAGGGGGAAAAAAACAACCTCAATTGTAATGTTTAATTAGGGAAATGAGAGGGGCCACTTGACATCAATATCTTTCATGCCTGAACCTTCACCTCTAATCCTGCATGATGAAATAGACTTGATGGATCACCACAGAGGCTGCAGCTACAGCTGCTGGATGACCCGAGTCCCCTTTACTCAGGCGGACCTGTTCCCAGGTACATCTCTGTGGGTTTTGGTACATTTGAATTGTAATACAGGGTGGGGAAGGATGCCGATTACAAGACATTGGATAGTTATTTTTCCTCTAAAATGCCTGTGTACATACTATTTAGTCTGAAATGAATGCTACCTGATTCCACAGAACTGGAAATTTTTTCTCTGTCTTTATATCATAAGGAAAAGGTTCTCAAGTATTACCTTGCTGTGTACAAACAGAAGTGCATAGGATAAAACTTTTTAGAGTCTATATTTAAAGCAGTCAAGCGAGTGGGAAGAATCCACAATTCCAAATGAGAGAGGTTGCACTCATATCCAGAAATATAACCCCATCTACTTACTGTGTGACTAGCTTTTAAATGCTGCATGTACACACAACCATATTAAGCTACGGCATCTCTTATTAAGGCTGCACGCTTAACCATATTTAAGAGGAAGTTACTACAAGCCAGCTCAGAGAGACTTACCAGTAAATATGCTTAGGCTCCAACTACAAGCCTGAAGATGATGTTTTACAGGTATATGGGTAGGTGAGGAGGGAGGGGTTACTCAATCACACCAAACAACACAAAGAAAGGTTACTGGAGAAGGTAATGGAATGGGTGAGGGCCAATAAACTGACAATCAGTCCAGACAAGACTGATACTCTGCTGGTCAGTGATAAGGCTGGTAAAGACTAAGGAGCCTGACAGGGAGTTGAACAAAATCTGAGTCCAGGGGCACCTTTAAGACCAACAAAGTTTTATTCTGGGTATAAGCTTTCATGTGCATGCACATATCTTCAGATACATTGAAACAGTAGTCACCAAACATTACATATAGATAGCAGGTGAGGAGAATGTTGTCAGGAAAGGCCAATTAGAGCTAAAATGGGATTAAAGCAATTGGTAAAACCTGTGAATAGCAGCAGATTAGCACACAGCATAATAAAAGAGTTTGCAAACTGAATGACACTAGCATGTGTAGTGAGATATAAAACCAATGTTTCTGATAAACCCTGGGGGTTCCATTATCCTTAGTGTTGTAATAACTTGTAACTCAGCAATCTCCTGCTCTAGGCTGTTTCTGAAATTCTTTTGCAATAAAACATCTACTTTGAGGTCCCCTGTTTGTGTCTATTTATCCTTTGACCTGTTTGCCCAATGTTGGGAATGGAAGGGCATTGCTGGCATTTAATGTCATATACAATGTTAGAAGATGAGCAAGTGAATGAGCCTGAGATGATGTAGTTAATGTTGTTAGGTCCCGTGATTGCATTGTCTGGGTGTATGTGGCAGCAAAGTTGGCATCTGGGTTTATTGCAAGCTCTGGTACCAGTGTCCATGTTCAAATTAGATGTTGTATTACTGTGGGTGAGGAGTTCTTTAAGATTGGGGGGCTGTCTGTGAGCAAGAAAAGGTTTGTTTCCCCAGTACATTTGAAAACTGAAATTGTATTTATTATAATGATGTCACCCACCCTGAACCTGTGGGATAGGCAGGATATAAATGCACATAATAAATGAATAAAAATAAATAAAGAGAACTGTCATTATCCACTAGAGGTTGTGCATCATTGAACTGTTTGAGTTGAGAGCTGTATGTGACCACTAGTGGTGTTCTATTATTGTCTTTTTTGGGCCTGTCTTGCAACAGGTTTTCTCTGGGTACCATTCTGACTTTGTTAATCTGTGGCTGTGGTCACATGAGCAGTTTGCGCCAATATCATTGCAATACTTTTGTGGATTTATAGAGCATGATCAGATAGCAACATCTACCTTCCATGCCTCAGTTGTCACCACCCTGTTCTGCCCCGCTTTGGAAGCAGAGTACCCAGACACTGGGGAAAGTCTGGTGTTTATAGATATCAGCACTTTCACTCTGCATTTCCAGATCTGAATTCCTCTGGTGTGAACTCAACCCGGATGGGAAGTCTGATTACTCTGTTCCATTTTTGCTCCTTGGAGGTTTTTTAGTCAGTTAACGATCTGAGCATAACTGCATCTTCATGCACCCCAGCAAGCTTTCAGCTGTCCTCTGAGGTGAAAAGAGGGGAAGGGAAGGGCAGGCTGAGAAGCCTCCTTTATCTATTTTCATGCCAGTTGCTTTGCCTACAGCTTTGCAGCACACAGGGTGTGGAAGGGGTTAATTTAAAATATGAGGTTTTTCAGAGGAGAAGGCAGCCTACTCCAGCTGTTAAAATGGAGCAGTGCTTTGAACAAGCAGTTCTGCGCATATGCAAAAGACAAATTTTAAAAAGAAGCCACCCACTTTGTGGTTTGCACACAGCAATAAACTGAATGGTTGACCATGGGGCGAGTGCTCAGTAAGGATGGTTCAGGGTGGGATGTATGATTAAAACTCTCCATTACAAACTGCAACGGAGTCAGGGCCACACCACAGCAACCCTGCAGTTTGACTACAGCCTGTTTCTTGGCTTCATCAGGTGGATATTTTAGTTCCAAAAAGGTTTGTTGTAGAGGGGTATTGTACTCTCTATAGAGGAACAAAGTAGCTTGGTGGTGCCACTGCATCCTGGCCTACATTTGGAGGCTCAGGTGTCCTCTGTGGCATGCAAAGTCTTTTATCAGTTTTTGCTGATATACCAGCTGTGGCCATTTCTCGAAAAGCCTGGTCTAGGCACAATGACCATGCTCTGATTATATCCAGGTTAGATTACTGTAATGAGCATTGATGCCTTTGAAAACTGTCCAGAAACTTCAGTTTGTCCAAAATGAGGTGACTGATTACAATGCTTGTGTCACACTTGTGCTGAAAGATCTGTACTAGCTGCCCAGTTGTTTCTGAGCAGAATTCAAAGTGCTGATCTTGCATTGAGGTCATAAATAGCTTGGGATCAGAGTATTTGAAGTGCCTCCTCTTCCCTCCCTTACTCTTCTGCCTGCCAGTTTCTTCTGAAACCTTGCTTTCTGTGGTCCCACCTGTAGAGACCAGGCAATCAAAGAAAGGGCTTTTTCATTGGTGGCATCTTGCCTCTGCCTTACTTCCTCTGGGGCACAGGTCAAAATGATTTTCTTTAGGCTTTTAACTGAAGGATTCATCTTCTGTACTTGTTTTTCTTGTTGGCTTCTGTCCTTTTATGACTTGTGGTTTTAAGGCTTGTTTTAATAGTGATATTTTTATGTCCATTGTTTTTATGATTTTATTGTATTATTTTACCTTAGAAGCCACCTCAAATGGGTCTCTGTAGAAGCAGCATATATATTCTAAATAAATGCATCAAATCAATTGATCCTAACATATATTTTTTTAAAAAAAAACATTTATTTAACTTTTCATATGTAGTTGTCAGCTTTTCCATTCTTTCTGTTTTAATTGCTAGTGATCCTGTTTTGTTTCTTTGACTTCATTTTTATGTTTTTTATATGTGATGCCATTTAAATGTAATTGATGCAAAATTAACATGGAAAATATATTAACCTCAATAATAAAAATGGGATGTTTGGAAATATATAATGGAATAAAGATACTCCGAAAGGAAAGCTAAACTGAAAGGGGAAAAAAATCAGTAGCATCTTTGCTTCTCGCTGGCAATGGAATAAACCTTGAACAAAGCGTTTTAAATTAGTGTAATCCTAACAACAGCGACAAATGTTATAATGGTTTTGATAGATTGGGATAATATTCTAGACTAGATCCTAACTGTCTGGCACAAGTGTTTTTCATTGTTTCCAGTGAAATTCATTTGCAAGCAGGTTTGCTAATTGTTTGGTTGTATGGGGAAGGGACTTCCAGTCCTAGTCTTGTGTTATTAATAGTAGCCTGACTTGCAGAACCTTAAGAGGTGAAGCTTTCCCCACTGCACTTTCTTCATATTAGAAAACTATTGCATCTGCTTGAAGTTTGTGTGTCAGATTACTGTATAAAAGGCACTAGAGATTTGAGTGAAAACTTTAAAAAGATCAGAAATTAGGATGAAGTCCAAAGAAGAAGAGAGCAATGGTGGAGGCTCCTGGAATCTGCTGCCGGATTTTCACCACCTGGCCCTTTAGGGTGCCATAAACAGCTGACTCACTGGGGCTCCTTGGATGTTTCCATCAGTACCTGTACTACTTAAACTGAGGCTTGGGCTGAGGCATGAACCAAAATCCTCTTTCCCTGTGGCTAGCACACAGGGGGCTTAACAAGGTCTAACATCCCAGATGTGTCCTGAGTGGCAGTGGCTGCCAAGTGATGCTCCTGCCTCCATGTGGAGCTAAGCTGCCATTTTGGTACTGGAGGGAGGAGGGACACTATGCTGGTTTCTGTCTTATACCAGGTGAAAGCCAGATTACTTTGTGTTTCTGTCTTGTGCATAACCGGGTGGAAAGCAGTCCCTGGACTTGTTCCTCCAGAGCCAGGTGAGAACTGTTATCTGGACTGGACTGTTTAAGTGTGGTTGTTTGTCCTTGGATCACCTGCTGCATGGGGATGTATTAGGGGGAGAAAAATGGAGTGGGGTGATGCTATGATCAATAGGGTGTGGGGTACGAGGAGGTATGTTAGTGGAAGAAGAATAGGGAAGGCCTGGGAAGGGACAGCAGATATTTGTGGACTGTTGCTTTTTCTTTTTTTTGTTCCAGTCAGCATGATGCTGTTGACCGTATCAGCATCTCACTGGGCTACAGTATCTTGCTTTCAAATGCTAAATAAGTTACAGGCTAAACAGCAATCATCCAGGATTTAATTCTGGATGAGAGGGCTGACCTGACATGTATAACTGAGGCCTGGTTAGGGGACTGTTTAACCTTTCCCATCCGTGCTCCCCAGAGTACTCAGTGATGAATGAGCATAGACTTTGGTGGGCAGGGAGGAGGTGTCACTGTGTAGCCTATTGGGATTCTAATTTCCTGGCTCAATGACCTGTCCAGGACTCTGCTGGTTTTGAGAGTGTGTATCTAGTGTTGGGAATGCAAAATGGTCCTGCTACTCCCAGTGGCTGTCAATTTACTCTGGGGGCTGTAATTCCAGACCCCAAACACTAGTTTGATAGGAATTCTCAGTCTGGGGCAAGTGATGCTCCGTATTCTTAGTGTTTAGGTAGGGGCAACAGTGGGAGGGCTTCTAGTGTCCTGGCCCCACTGCTGGACCTCCTGATGGCACCTGGTGTTTTTGGCTACTGTGTGACAGAGTGTTGGACTGGATGGGCCACTGGCGTGATCCAACATTGGCTTCTCTTATGCTCTTATGTTCTTATTAATTCTATTTCCAGGGTCCATCTTTCCACTCTGGGACCTGTTATTCCAGTCCCAGAGCAGTTTACCTTGGCCCAGAGACATTAATTGAAAATTCACTGTGCATTTTCATTGCAACTATTGTGCTGTAATGTATTTCATTGAAGCCCATGCAAGTCAGTTGGCATTCCTGGCTTTCTTATCTCTAATGGGCCTTCAGGCCTCTCCCATTGTTTCCAGTGGCAATCCTGCCATTTCCTTTTAGTATATCCTGCCAGCAGAACCCAGTTCCACTATTGCAATGCAAGCAAAAGAAGACTAATGTCAAACAAGAGAATCCCTTCAATACAAACTGAAGTGTGTGTGTGTGGGTGTTTATTCAAGCCCAGCAGAACCAGTGTAGTGTGCCCAGCAGAACCAGTGCCCCTGTGACAGTGCAAACCCTACAGAACTAAGGTCAAACCAGATAAACCCTGCAGTAGAAACTAAAGGTGGTGGCAGGGCATTTTTGCAAGCCCAGCAGAAACAGTGCAATGTACAGAGTGCCCAGCAGTACTTGTGCAATCAAAGAGATGCAATTCCAGCTCACCAGAATTGATATCTAGCCCAGAATCACACTCCAAGTGGGGGGGCTGTTTGCAAACTCTATGCAAGAAAATGGGAAGAGAGCCCAAGTTGGCAAAGGGGAGAAAAAACTATTGAAACTGATAAGCAGTCGGGAAGTTGATAGAAACCCAAGACACTGAGAAAAGATGAAAACACTCCAAGGCTGGAGAATTCATCCCACCTTGTTTCTTTGAAGGTCCTCCCTTTGGAGTTTTGTAAACAGTTTAATTGAGCAGCAACAGTCTGTCTGGAAATGTATCCATTCATGAACCACCACAAACTGCTATGGATAGCATCAAAGTTCATGGAATGTTTGTGCCAGGCACCCTTCCAAGGACATCGCTTCAGGAACTGGCCAAAATTCATGATGAACTTTACTTCCTGGTTTGTGCCGATTCCTAGTTTAGATTTACAGAGGTACTAAAACTCTGCAGGGGTGGGAGATTAAGATGATCTGCCCCACAGCCTGATGGAGCTGACTGGTTTTCAGATAGAATTAGGGGATTTTCCAGGTGATACGGCTGGCAGTCCTGTCAATGACCTGGTTGACCTCTGGAATGAGGAAATGACCTGGGCAATTGACACAATTGCTCCTAAGCTAAAGTCTAAGAGCCTGAACAGCTCCTTGATTTAGTGAGGAGCTGTGGACAATGAAAAGAGAAACTGCTAGAGTGACAGTGGAGAAAAACTCAGGACAAATATGACAAGGCACAGGGTGGAACTCACTTTAAAGCTTATTCCATGGGGTGATGGCAGTGAAGAAACAATATTTCTCCACCACCATTGCATTTGCACAGTGTAGGTCTAAACAACTCTTATTGGATTCTGGCACACAGGAATAGGTGGACTGCTCTGCAGCCCATTACAATCGTATTATTAAGCACTTTGAAGATAAAATCTCTTTAATCTGTTTCAATTTGGAATCTGCATTAGCAGTAACAGGAGCAGATGGTCCCAGGGTGTGGGATAGCTTTCAGCCTGACCATCCGAAGGATGTGGACAGGATTCTTAGAAGTTCAAGACCTACCACCTGCTTGTACAACCTTTACTCATCCTGCCTGTTTAAATTTGCCATGGGGAGGAGGACTTGTGGACTGGGTCCAGGAGATAGTAAATGCCTTCCTGAGAAACTGGTTGCTCTTGCCTTGGACAGTGGTGTGTCCACTCCTAAAGAAACCTACTCTGGACTCAGGACAGCTGAATAACTACCATCCAGTCACAAGTGTGCTGTTCTCAAGCAAGCTGATTGAATGGCCCCAGCATTCTGCACCAATTGTAGCTTTTGAACAGTTTTCAAGGTAAGTCCCATATAGACCACACTGCAATAATTTAATCTAGATGTTACCAGGGCACGCACCATGGTGGAAAGATTTTCTTTTTCTACCCAGAAATGGCCCAGCTTGTTCACTAGCTAAAGCTAATACTCTTTTTTTCCCCCATCAAGTCACAGCTGACTTACGTCAGCCCTGTGGGGTTTTCAAGGCAAGAGATTTTCAGAGGTGGCTTGTCATCGCCTGCCTCTGCATCACAACCCTGGTTTCCTTGACGGTCTCCCATCTCCCTGCTCAGTTTCCAAGATCTGATGAGATCAGGCTAGCCTGGGGCTATCCAGGACAGAGCCAGTTCATACTAGGGCAACCTTAATTTTCCTTCATTTTTGTACTGCAAGGAGAAAATTTCCATATGAACCAATCACTTACCCAGGGATATAATGTCTTTATTTGTGGCAACCAGTCAGCTACAATAACATAAATGGCTGGGGGCTTTTCTAGGTAAACAGACAGTTTAGTTTTGCATTGCATTGCAGTCATATACCAAACTACGTGGCCATGTGAAAAAAAACAAACACGGAAAATCAACATTGTTAAAGGTAAACGGCAGCCTAACTTTTTCTGTTCGATTTTTACAAACTCTGCTACAGTGCAGCTCTGCCCCAGGGAAAGAATGCTACCTGGATGGTAACTTGAGAAAGGGGTCAGGCACTGTTCTTTCCACACATTCTGAATGGGAGGTCTTCCCCACCCCCACCCCTCTTTCTTCTTCTGTGGTAAGCAGGACTTCAGTTATGTCATACGGAAGATGAGGGACTGCAAAACAAGGCTGAGGACTGGTAGGAGCAACCCAATGGCCTTAATCCCCTATATTCACTGTCCATTTTTGAAAGCCCAGTGGACACATAGAAAGTACCATTCCTGACTCCTCCTTCCTGCCCTGAAGCCCTGAGGATTTTTTAGTGTGGTGTGCCACAAGAACTCACGGCTAGGTTCACATTGTAAAAATAAAATAAAATATTAATGGGGAAAAAAAAGAACTCACGGCTAGGGTTATAATAGGGTGGGAGATACCACAGGCATGCCCCCCCCCAATGAATGGAAGAAGCTGGTTTGGTTCCAAGCCTATGTCCACATTATATGACAATATAAGAGACCACAATATCAGAGGCAAAATCCCACTTCCCAATTAGCTGTTTCAGATATGGCTACCCAATTAAGCCTTGAGCCTTCCTTTTCTCCAACGGGGGCTGAGGCAAGCCAATCCCTGGCATTCGTGCCAGGAATTCCACTTGCTGGGTCAGGAAATGACAAATATAAATAGCTGTAGAAAGGCCTAATGATAATTAAATTTTACAATATGTTAAACTGAATTATCAAAAGAATATGGTAAGTTGCATGGGTGGTGCCTACACACATGACAGAATGAGGCAGCAGAGAGCTGAGGTGGTAGAATTGACAGTACGATTTCAGAAGGCAGGCAAGAGATCCAGTTTCTGAAGTTCTCCTGCATAATTATTTTCTGTTACTGGAAAGCTAGCACAACATGAAAAAGGCTAGGACAGAACCTTTCTGCTACTTTTGTCAACCTCCCTTTTGAGTTTCTGGTTCAGAACCGATTTGTACTTCACAGGGCTTTTTTTGTAGAAAAAGTCCAGCAGGAACTTATTAGCATAATAGGCCACATCCAACAGCAGAAACTCAATAGCATATTAGACCACACCCCTGATTGCAGCTTATTAGCATATTAGGCGGGTGGCTGGGAAAACACAGGGCAGGCATGGAAGCTTGCCTCCTCCTCCCCCCCCAAGCTTCTCCACCCCACTTCAGCATCACCTTTCTAGTCTACACCTTCCCCTCCAAACCAGATGGCCAGGGAAAGGCGCTGCTGAAACACCTGGGATCTGAAAGATCCCAGGCACTTCAGCATAGTCTTTCTAGTCTCCCCCAACTGGACAGCTATTGTGGAGAGACTTGGGGGAAGTGCAGGGGAGCATGGTTAAATGCCTTTCTCTCCCTCCCCCAGATCGTGGAGGGAAAGAAAGGCATTTTCAATGTGCCTGGTTCCCTGCCTGCCCTTTTCTAGCTGTGACATGTCAGCTAGAGGAGGGAAGGCAGAGAGAGGCTTTTCCTTGTCAATTTCACTCCCAGTTGACTGGCAGAGAGTGAACTTGACAAGGAAATCCCAAGGGGCTCCCCAAAGGGAAAGACGGCATTTTAACATGCCACCTTTCCCTCTTGTGTGTAATGTGGGGAGGGCAGTGTGCTCTGTAGCCATGCATGCCAGAGGTTTTGGTTGTAGGTGTGGACAACTCAGGAGCCAGCCAGAATTCCGTTCCTGTGCGTTCCTGACGCAAAATAGCCCTGGTACTTCATAAAAAAAGCTGAGTTTGCCACAACTGTTCCCAAGTTACATCATTGTTTGCTGCAGTAAACAAGCACCAGTCAGATTCAAGATATTAACTGTGCCCCATTCTGGGTGTCCTGAGCTTAGGAAAATGATCACCAGGGACAGAATATTTTTTGTATTCCAGTTAAGGAATCTTCTCCCCCAGCGCACTCACCTGGCAGTTGCTCTCTGTCTTTTTTAGGTGCCAGATTTAAAATCTTATTTTAAGGTGTAGATAGAATATCACATTGCTTAACTGCCTTTCATTGCTATCTATTTTCCTGCTATTCTTTCTGTTCATGCTTTTCTATTGAGCCTAGCTTTTCTAAATCAGATTTTGACGTTTCTTGTATTGTTTTAACACATATATGCAAATTACCTTAAAGACCAATTGGTGGAACAGCAGGATATAATTTTTTTAATAAATAAAAATAAAGACCTGTACAAATTACTTCAAGCTGAATAGAAGTGAAAGCACCAGGAAAAGACAATTATTTTAAAATCTTCTCATGTCAGAATGTTCTGCTGTGACTCAGTGGGCGCAAAAGTTAGGCAATGTTGGAAGATGCATCAATCTTCTAAATAAAGTTACAAATCAACTTTCATGGCCTTGGAAGACACCAGCATCAGCCTGGAAAGCCACAAGAAGCAAGTGGGCCAGTAATGTCTTGCTGTTTTTGCCTTAGCAGTCTGACTGCAAAAAGTTACTTTTGTGCCAATAGGCATCACTAACAACTCACTCAGCTTCTCTGCCAATATGGCAATTTGCATCACATTACCCAGAATGCTTCACATTGTGATTTTGCTTTGAAAACAGATTTAATTGAGCCTTGCTGAGCTGCATTAATGTGTCTGTTTAAATTGAGCAAATCTAATTAGCTCGCATGAAAGTTATGCCACCTCTGGTGCTGCAAAGTTAATGCAATTAAAATCTGCTGGTTGTATTGAGCATTGTAAACACAGATTGACTGGTGGAAGAAAGTTCAATAGCCACCAGAGAGTGGCCAGTTTTGTAGGTGTGTTTTTCATGGTATCTAATGCATTCATTACTTTCAGTATCTTGTACTCTAAAGAAGCTGATTTAGTCCAGATCCCATTTTGAGACAGGTATGAAGTGGTTACCCAAGGGGGTATTTGTATGTATGAGTGTATAAACATATACACACACACAAACACCCCTTGGTTTCCTTTTCAATTCTAGTTAGGAAGTTACCCCACTCATAGTGTTGCCAAGCAGCCACTTTATTAGAAAGACTCTTAAATATGACTGCAAAGCTGAACTGTGAAATAAGTGTGTCAGGGCAATGGACATGGAATACTAGACTGAAAATGTGCTCTAGCTAAGGGGAACCTTGCACTTAAGCTGCATGCCAAGCCAGATGTGAACCCATGGACTACAAGATGCCTCTCACTCCTGCATCCCTGCAGCCACACCAGCACCAGCAGGCAGACCAGCAGCCCTGACCTCTAAACAGACACGGAGACAGCAGCAGATCACAATGGAAAGCCATGTTTTGGGAATATGCCAGTAGATTCAGGCACAGACACCAAGAAGAACTCCCCTCTACACCATGCAGGCATTTCTTCACCACCAGCCTCATGTACTAATATAAACAGGTGAAGCACATACTCCTCCTCATCTAAAACAAAAGGATGTGCTCCCTGATGGATTGACAAGCCTTCACATCCTCCAGCTGCCCATCAAAATAATGCAGCTGTTAAATATCTGGTCGTTAAGACCAACTACCAGCCAAGCAGCAGGAATGTCACTCTTCTTTTCTCTCCTTTGTCATAATCCTTCCCCCAAGAGGTGTCACTATTAGTTAAAACCATTACTTCATTTGCCCAACAATTAATCCCTTTTTCTGACCCATTAACAGTTTAAATTTTCTAATATTTCCTGGGGACTATGTGACCAACAAGGCATCAGCCTCAGGTCACATTTAAGGTATAAAAGGAGAGCACCCAGCCATTGCTCTCTCTCTTGCTTTTACCTTTCTACCCCAACCCTATCTTGCTGGTTCCATCATTAGTGCTGTTTGGGACCTACCACACTTGTTGCTAGTCAACTCATAATCCCCTTCCCTTATTTTAATCCTTTTTCACTGCAGAGTCTACTCGCCTTGCAGAACAGGTACTGTATCGCCCCACCAACCATACTTCCTCCTAATGCAATTGTCTCTGTACTTTCCTCTCCAAATTCCTAGACCTGTATTGTTTGTGTGTATGTTTGATTTTGTATTGTATGTGTGAGAATCCTTCAGTAAGGAAATCACTGTTTTTGTAATCTAGCCTCAGCATTTATTTCTGGGGTGTCCAGGAACTCAGACTTTGGTATACATGGGTTATGGTCCATATTTAATGCCTATTGCCATTTAATATTCATAATTCCCCACATTTATTAATATATCAAGGCAATTTGGCTAACAATAGTTCACAATTCTTTTTTTTTATTTCTAATTTTTTATTGATTTTTCCCTATAACTACAACTATAACGCTACAATCTAAGCTACATATACCTTATACAGAGAGTACTTTATCATTTGCTTAATACTACCTTATTACATAATATAATTATGAAGCATTTAGAACCTTGGATAAATTTCAATTACTTTGTTACTGCTACTATAAAAAATATCAAAACTATTTGGCAGGCACGCCCACCTAGAGAAATACGGTTAATTAAACAATTTATAATACATAAGTGCAATGCTTAATAAAACAGTTTAATCACTATTTCTTCTTTCGTCCTCTTCTTGTCTTAACAGTCTCAACTACTTTTGGAGCTGCAGCTCCTTTTTCCGAGTCAGACACTTCTTCTTCACTCTTTGAGCTATCAAATCCATACATGCTTTCTTGCGAGGCCAGTGAACCATCTGAGTTCTCCCAGTTTTCTGCTCTTTGCTTTTTTCCAGAAATTTTTTCGCTTGTTGAACAGAGTCAATCTTATATTTCTTATCTTTGATGCTGAAGCATAGTCCTTCTGGAGTATTCCAACGATAGATGATAGACTCAGACTGGAGCCAAGATGTCAATTTTCCATAGGCTTTCCTTCTTTTCCTTATTTCAAATGGGATATCCTTCATCACTTTTACTTCTTCTCCCAGGATCTTCAGAGCTGCTTTGTTTGTGGTCCTAAGCACCACGTCTCTTGTAGATTTTTTGGAGAACCTTATCATAATTTCACCAGGCAGGCTTTTCTTTTTAGTATAATCTGGATAGGTTCTGTAAACCATATCCATATCGCTTTTTATATCCGCTGCTTTCATGCCTGTCACTGGTTCAAGTGCTTCACTTAGCAAATTTTTAAGGTCTTCTCCTGTGTTTTCTGGCACATTCTGAAGTCTTAGGAAAAAATTCGATCTTTCCATTTGTAATTTCAAAAGCTGATCGTGGTGGAAGGCCTTTTCCTTCTCTGCCTTTTGTAGTCTTGCGTCTTCGTTTTTTACTGAAGTTTTTACTTCCAGAAGTTCTTGCTGCAGCTTCTCTGTGGATTTATTCGACTCTTTTAGTTCTAGCTGCATTTTGTCCATCTTAACGTTGAGAGCTGTCATTTGGTCCACTAGAGGTCGCAATAACGAGGAGAACACCACACTCATCTCCGTGGTATCAACCTTTGAACTCGGAGCTGTACTTCCTAGTTTGGGGAAAGGTTTCGGTTTCCCCGTCATTGTTGAGGCTACGCTCTTTGTTTATAGATAGATAAGATGGATGAAAGGAGCAAATTTTCAAACAGCACTTATGTCCTTCTAAAGTTTATATCTCCAAGTGAGCGATGCTGCTATCTAGCAAGGCGGATGGGCTTTTATTCCTGCAGTAATGCTGCGTAAAGAGTCTCGTAAGTACGCTAGTCCCGGAAAGGGGGTGGGTTTCACTCCTCCCCCGTCTTCCCGCTATGTTCTGCTTTTCTTACTTCAGACTCACGTTTTCTCCATGCGTAACTGTCAGTTCCAGCCTTATTGCTGCGCACTCTCTGCTGCTTCACGGATTTGCGCTTTCAGCCATACGGCTCCCACGGTGGGGGAACCTATGGGGGTGATGAAAAGGGATCTCGATCCCTCGGTCGCCACCGTAGGGAGAGATCTCCTTCGTGCCACCCCAGGCAGAGCCCCCTCACTGGGGTCTCTGGGGGCTCGGCACCAGTCCAGAGCCCCTTCTTCCCGCCGGGTACGGATCGCGCTCCCCGCAGTTGCGGAGGAGAGTGTCCGCCATTATCGCAAGTCTTGCCGGAAGTCCGATAGTTCACAATTCTTAAACACAAGTTTCCTAAGGTGAAAATGTTCTGGTCTAAAATTCTTACCAAAATGTATCATATTACAGACTTTAGATCCCAAGGTAGTATTACTGAGACTAGTTAATTCATATAGTCCAACAGTCAGTATAAGGATGATTCTTGACATGATTACAGCTAAAAACTTGCTATTAGAAAAAAACTGGAAAACTAGTAAACATCTCACTATCAAATCTTGAATTCAAAAGCTATGGGCAATCAAAAATGTCACAATTGGTTCAACAAAGAGATGGCCATATTTTAAAAGTGTTGTTTTTTCTGATAGCTGGAAATCTGTTTTAGAATTTTGTAGGAAGCAACTAAATATGACATTTAATTTGTACAACTGTGCCTTATTTTTACATTAAATAGTATAATGGGAATGAGTAAATAATCAAGACTGAGTGTTAAGTAATTGTTATATCAGCAAACTTTAAATTTTGTATTTGTAATATTGTAATGATTGTAATTTTTTTTGTTGAGGGAGAGTTGTTTCAAAATAAAAAAGAGATCTAACATCATTTATGGTTTTGTAAGTTTTTTGCTTCTGAAATTAAAAAAGCCTATTAAATAAGTTACTTTACCCATAGTTCACAATTCTCATTCATTTTACTTTTTCATCAGCTTGGGACATATTAGCGTCCTCTGTCCATACTGCTTCCAGCCTTAATATATATTATAGCAGTTACTCATGGAAAGAATTTTCTGCTGCTGCTGTGCTCCATGACATTCAACAGAACTGGACACTTACCAAAGCAGGGAGAAATACTTTCTAACTACCATTATGGGTGAAGCCCCCAAATTGAGTTCCTTCTAACTTTCTTTGAAATTATTCCTGAAAGAAAGAAAAAAGAGGGATAGAGAAAACTATTCTTTCTGGTCCAGAAATACTTTTGATTTGTCAGATTGTTTGTTTGAATGTTTATTTTGCTGTCAAGTCACAGCCAATTTATTACGATTCTGTAGGATTTTCAAGGCAAGAGACATTCAGAGGTGGCCTGCCTCTGCAGATCAGCCTAGGTATTTCTTGGTGGCCTCTCATCCAAATACTGACGATGGCTGACCCTGCTTAGTTTTTGAGATCTGATGAGATTGGGGTTGTCTGGGCTATCCCGGTTAGACCAGATTATTTTATTATCATTTTACTGATACATTCTTCTGTCAGGTGTGGACTTCAGATGGCTGTTAACAAGGCTCTTCAAATGCTAAGTGATTTAAGATGTTTTTAGACATTTATGGCTGTCCCCCCTCATTTTTATCTTACTCTTCCTGAGAAATTTTGAAGGACTTGAGGGGTCTGGTACTCCTTTTCTTCTTTTATTACTATTTTATCAGAGTGAATGAAGCCTGCTGTTGGTAACCTAATTAAGCCTCCATTTGACTGGGAGTGGCTTGGCAAAAATAATTAGCCCTGGAGATTTGGTGTTTCCCTTCTTTGTTGCTGCTGTACTAAAAATAAGAAAGTTTTTAATCTACCTAATAGAAGCTACAAGCACCTCTAAGTTTTGAAGGCTTTTTAATCTCTCATACTGCTGTTGGCTTGGGAGAAGTTTTTTCTTTGAAAAGCCCAAAAGGGGTGAAAAGGACCTACCCATTTGAGGAGGAAGAGCCCTATCAACCACTCAAGCAAACCAAGTTAGGTGATTATTATGCTACAATCCCTTTGCAAATTAGATTTAAATGCCTGGAAGCAGATGCAGAGGGGTGTGAGCACTCCTCCAAATTAATTGATTCAGATATGATCCAACTTCCATCATCCAGAGAGAAACAAGCTCCAGGTTCTTGGGAAGGGCTAGAGCTTTTAGCTCAACAAACATATTTGGTAGCAGAATCTCTAAAGAAAATATTTTCACAACAAGAGACTATATTGACTTTACTCCAAAAAAGGGTTAACTCCCCCTCCCCTGAGGTGTTAAGTGCCACACCAGATGACAGAGAATATTTACTGATGCACTAAAACTCTGCCAAATAGTGAATCAGAGGCTAACATGAAAGTCTCTTTTTCAATGGTCTATACACAGTGAATCAAAGGCTAACATGAAAGGCTCTTTTTCAATGGTCTATAACCCTAATTCAGTGGTTATAAATGTGTTCCCATGGGAAGGACCATTAGTTGACTGGAATCTTACTAAGGTGGAGAGACTGAGTAGTACCTCCAAATATGCATGCTATCTTTCACATTTTGATTCAAAGAGAATTCCATCCTTTATCTTTGCCCACATCATTAACCTAGTTTCTCTAGGTATACGGCTACAAAGACATTTCAAAAGTACAGTAACATATGAGCTATTTCCAAATCCTGCAGGAAAGAAACAAGCAAGGACACCAATAATTTCAAATGCAAAAGAGATGCCCAAAGATTCTCAAAAATCTTCAACAGCCCCAGATTTACTTATTCTAACCAGTCCACCTCAATCCTTGGCTGTGACAGGACAGCAAATTAGGCAGAAGCCTAATCAAGAACTTCCTGTTGATCCCCAGGAATCAATGGATTATGAACCTACATATATTAGAAACAAGAGCCTTCTGGATTGTAAGGACCCACTTGAGCTTGAGGAAGAGGTTGAGACAAAATTGCTCTCTTCATCTGCAACTCTACCAACCCCTGAACAAGAATCCATATTAAGCCAGTTGGAGTCTTTGATGTCTACCCTGAAGACCTTAAGATGGACATCAGAAAATGGCAAGAAAGTATTGAGTGATCTAAATAATGCAACCATTAAGCCAACTTCAGTTCTTCGGAACAATCTTCCACTGTTGTTGTTGTCCAGTCGCACGGTCAAGTCTGACTCTTTGCGACTCCATGGATTCACGCCAGGCCCTCCTGTCCTCCATCATCCTCCAGAGTTTGCTCAATTTCATGTTGGTTGTATCGATAACACTGTCTAACCATCTCATTCTTTGTCATTCCCTTCTTCTTTGACCTTCAATCTTTGCCAGCATCAGGGTCTTCTCCAGTGAGCGCTCCCTTCTCATTTGGTGGCCAAACTATTTGAGCTTCAGTTTCAGTATCTGGCCTTTCAGGGAACAGTCAGGGTTGATTTCTTTTAGGATTGACTGATTTGATCTCCTTGCAGTCCAAGGGATTCTCAAGAGTCTTCTCCAGCTCCATAATTCAAAAGAATCTATTCTTCGGCACTCAGCCTTCCTTATAATCCTACTCTCGCAGCCATACATTACTATTGGAAATACCATTGCTTTAAACAAACAGACTTTTGTTGGCTGGATGATGTCTCTACTTTTTATTATACTGTCTAGGTTTGCCGTTGCTTTCCTCCTAAGGAGCAGGCGTATTTTAATTTCATGGCTGCAGTCTCTGTCTGCAGTGATCTTGGATCCCAGGAACATGAAGTCTGTCATGGTTTCCATGATTTCCCCTTCTATTTTTCAAGGAGTGATGGGGCCGGATGCCACGATCTTAGTTTTTTTTTATATTGAGTTTCAATCTTCCACTAGAGCAAACTATTTCGATTAAGAAAGGGAACCTCTACACTAAGTTGGTCGTACCTTCTGATGATCCAGTTCTACACACTATTACAGAAGAACCAGCTGAGAAGGGGGCAAATACTAATCCTACTTTTTGATAAAAGATGTTAAAGCATGACGGTCAATTCAGTACAAAACCGGGAAATTGGGTGATCTTGAAATTATCTCCTGAAATATAGCTGGATGGGCCCATCTTAGAAGTCTTAATAGCCCTCTTTTTTCAAAAGAACTATGATATTCTGCTCCTTTAGGAGACTTGGACTGCAGATGAACTTCTTATCAGTGGTTATCATACCTTCTCCAAAAAAGGCCAACTCTGCACCAGGCCCTGGGAAGTTGAAAGGGGGCTTAGGAATTATCTCTACATCACTTAAAGTTGAATTTGTCCATTTTAAAAAACTCAAACCCATGGGCAATGACAGTCCTTCTAAACTTTAATAGAGAGTCACTTCTAATGCTGAATGTATATATCCCTCCCCAGCAGAAACAATCAGATATAGCAAGGTGCTGGAATGAACTTGAAGATATTTTAATAGACACTCCAGCAGACCTGCTCCTAATGGGGGGAGATGTTAATGCTAGACTTGGTCCAAATGATAAGACTCTTATTGATAAGTTTGGATCTTTTGTGCCTGATGAGGACATCAACCACAATGGTACACAGTTTAAACGTTTATCAAATGACCTTAAAGCAAACTTTGCTGGACTATGTCTATTGACTATGACAAGGAAATTCGATCTAGCCATACTAAATGGCTCCACAATTGGAGACAACCCTGGAGGACACTTTTTATTTTATTATTTTTTTAAATTTTATTTTATTATTGTATTTATACCCTGCCCTCCCCGCAAAGCAGGCTCAGGGTGGCTCACACACTTAAAACATTTTACAAAATACATAAATAGTTAATAACCATTTAAAACCAATAAAACATCACAAAAAACCAAACATACTAATAATGGTGCTGTTGATGTTATTCTTCTGAAGTGGCAATTATAGAGTGTCCATGTGATCAAAATCCATTGTTTCCATTAGGGCATATTCTTCAGCTTCTAGAACCATTCCTGATACAAGATGCTTTTGCTCAAAGAAAGGTAACAGAGAACCATTCAAAAAGTTGGTTTGATAAAGACTGTCAAAAAGCTAAAAGAGACCTTAAAGCCACTTTCAAAGCTTACAAGAACTCCTTGGATCATGATATCTTATATGCCCAACTACGCCTCTTACAATTAAAGAGATATTACAAAAAATGGTGATATCAAAAAATAACGTGAGGAAATGAAGTTTTGGAAAAAAGTAATTTGATCTTCCAATGAGAAGAATTTGATTCAATTTTGGAAACTGGTAATGATCCCTTCTTCTAAAAAACTTTTGTCAATTGACACCTACATTTCCCCTACAGAATGGGAAATATTTTTTCCACAAGCTCTACTCTGAGACCAACCATTCATCACCCTCACTTAAACTAGAGGCACCATCGGATTTGCCAGTTTAGCCCTCAGTGACAACCAAAGAGACTGAGAGTAGAAAGGGCAAAGCACCAGGCCTGGATTTTATACCTCGGGAATTACTAATGGACAATGCTAACTGGTGCACCCCCCCCCCCTTCTGGCCCAAGTATTTACATATATAGATTCAATGGGAGATGTTCCTGAAGTTTGGAGACAAGTCATTATTGTTCCTTTGTATAAAACTGGGCAGAGAGGGGAGCCAGCTAATTACAGACCTATTAGCTTCATGAGCATCCTGAGTAAATTATATGCTACCCATTTGTTAGAGAAACTACAAAGTTGGCTAACAGAAGAAAATTTCTTGAGAGATGAACAGGCAGGCTTATGGGAAGAGTGTTCTACCATGGGACATAATTTAATTTTAGCCCACCTGATTGATAAATATGCTTCCAATAAGACTACTGCTCTTTATGCAGCATTCATCGACCTCAAATCAGCATTTTATTCTATTTTCAGGGAAAATCTCTGGGAAAAGTTAAGAGAAACCTCCATTGACAGAGACTTCTCTTCCTGATCCAATAAGCACGGCCTCCTTAGTAATCTTATACCAACAAGCAAAGGAGTTAAGCAAGGCTATGTTTTAGCCCCCTCCCCTTTTGCCATCTATATTAATGACCTGATTGGCAATTTGGAACTGGTAGACACTCACCCCCCTGCCCTAGCAGATTGCCACCTAACAGCCTTATTATATGGAGATGATGCAGTTTTGCTATCCAGGACACTTGTAGGCCTAAAAAGGGCATTAAAACAATTTGGCCTATATTGTGAGTTAAAGTAACTAGAGATTAATTACCATCACACAAAAATCATGGCCCTTGGCACAAAACCGAAAATTAGGGAATGGACCTTAAATAGCTATAAGCTACAACAAGTAGCAGCTTATAAATATCTAGGGGTTATGATCCATTCTTCGGAAACAAAATCCCACCACCACCAGTATGTTACAAACTCTGGTATAAATCTTCACAAGGTATCATTGTATTTTTTAATGCAAAAGGGGGGCAATATATACCAGAGGCCCTCAAATTATTTCTTGCTAAAACCAGGGCTCCATTGGGGCCGGGGCATGCCGGGGCGCCGCTCCGGCAAAGAGGAGGCCGGGGGCGGGCATATAGCAAAACCCCGCCCCCCACTCACCCTTCCTGGCTGTGGCAGGGTGCCTCCAGCCCCAGCAAGATGCCCCCTCCCTCCCCCCCACTTGCTGCTCCGGGCCGCGGCAAGCACCACCGGCCCTAGCAAGAAACCTCCTCCTTCCCTCCCTCGCTGCTCCGGGCCGCAGCAAGCACTGCCAGCCCTGACAAAAAGCCTCCTCCTTCCCTCCCTCCCTCCCTCCCTCCCTCCCTCCCTCACTGCTCCGGGGCCGCAGGAAGCGCCGCCGGCCCCGGCAAGAAGCCCCATCCTTCCCTTCCTCCCTCCCTCCCTCAAGCCCCCTCCCTCCCTCGCTGCTCCGCCGGCCCTCGCGGAGGAGGAGGAGCCCGGCAGGCACCGGTCGCCCCGGCCTCGCCGCACCACCACAGCCTGACATGGGCCTCGGCTGCCCAAGCCCCAGCCCAAGCCCCAGCAGCAGAAGCAGCCCCAGCAACGCCGCCGGCCGCAGCGGAAGGGGGCGGGCGGGCAGGCGGCGACGGGACTCTTGAGGGGGTGGACTCGGGAGCGGCGTGGCGGGCAGGCCGCGGAGAGGGCAGCGAGCTCCTGCTTCTGCCTCGCGGTGGGTGAGGCTCCTTCGGAGGCAAGGCGAGGCGGGACGGAACGGGGTGGGGCAGGGCGGGGAGGGGGGCTGTCGAAGGCAACCCGGGGGGATGGCGGAATCTGGTCTGGCCGGGGTGAAGGCCTCAGTGGGATCTCACCGAGCAGATTTTTTGTGTGTGAGGGGGGCTCAGTCTGGGGTAAATGTGCCCGTGGGGCGGTCCCAGGGGGGATGGTGGGGCTGAGGCTGGGTTAAAGGCATCTGTGGGATGCCTGCGAATGTCTAAAACAGTAACAGAAAGCCTATTGGGCTGCTGTGGAGTAAGGGCAGGTTCCCTAGCTGCTGTCCTGTCTTATTTAACTGGTTTTTAATCATCTCTCCACTGTAGTTTGTTTCAGTTGTCAGCTGCCCTGAGCGCATCATGGGATAGGGCCGAATGCAAGGGCAAGGTCGGTAGGTAGGTAGATAGATAAGACCTACCTACCTACCTTCCTGTTCCTTCCTTTCCCCCTTCCTTCCCCTCTCTCTTCCTTCCTTCCTTTCCTTCCTTCCTTCCTTCTTTCCTCCTTCTCTCCCCCCTTCCTTCCTTCCTTCCTTCTCTCTCCCCCCACCTACCTACCTACCTACCTTACTGTTCCTTTCTTTCTTCCTTCCTTCCCCCCTCCCTCCCTCCCTCCTTTCTTTCTTTCTTCTCTCTCTCTCCCCCACCTACCTACCTACCTACCTACCTTCCTTCCTGTTCCTTTCCTTCCTCCCTTCCTCCCTCCCTCCCTCCCTCCCTCCCTCCCTGCCTTCTGACACACTGCCCATGATGTCAGGGATGTGTGGCCTTCTGACACTTCCGGTGACATCAGGGGGTGTGGCATATGCAAATGAGTTATGCTAATGAGCTCCTGCACCTCTCTTTTTACGAAAGGACCCCTGGCTAAAACTATACCCCAACTCTTGTAAGGGACGACACTGGGCCCAGTATCATCAAGCTTTTCTTCTCTTGAGAAAATGCAAGCAAAATTCTTGAGAGCTATATTTCAATTTCCTAAAAGTGTTTCTAATGCCATCATGCATTTAGAATCGGGAATGATAAGAATAGAGGCTAGAATAAGCCTCAATTCAGACATCACCTGGCTCAAGCTAAATCATCGTCCAGCAGATATTATTCCTTAGTTTTGAAGGATAGGCACAGTTCTTGCTGGATTAGAGCTATACATCAGAAACTATCCATGCTTGGCTTCTTTCCTGAATCCTTGCAGATAATGGCTGTAAATCAAGCCAAGGACCTAGTTAAGTAGAGAATATTTGATGTAGAGAGGTAGAATAACATCACCAGGGTTTCAAATTTTTTAGCCTCACCTTGGGAAAAAAAATTGTCTCCCCAGCTTCATACTTGTCAAATCTGGATATTCCATCTAACTGAAGGGCCTTTTCTATGGCCCACTGTAATATTTGTCCCTCAGAGGTGGTAGTGGGCCACTACAGAAAGACATCAATGGCAGAGTGTGTCTGCCTGTGTGGTATTGGAGAAGTGGATACCATCACACATATTCTGCTTAGTTGTGGGTATTACAATCAAATACAAGCTAGATTTATTCAGCCTATACAGGAAAGATTTTCAGGTTTTTCGAATACTGTAATAAGCAATATGCTACTATCAGATTCTAACCCAGAGATCACGTTGGTGTGTGCAAAATTTTGAGCAGCAGCCTACAGAATTCATAAACAGTACGTAAAGGTATGATATAGAGATAGATTGTATGATATCTCATTTGAATTAGTTGTAAATCCTTCAGTTTTGTTCGGTCTCTACATCAGTATCTAAATTTCATATTATTATAGTTATATTTTGATATTCAGTTTCTGATATGACTGAACTGTTTTGTGCTGGTTACGAACCATAATAAAGCAACAATGATGATTATTTTACTGGATTCCATTTCCTGCCCAGATATAATCCAATGGGACAAAGTTTGAGTCTAGTGGCACCTTTAAGACCAGCAAAGTTTTATTCAAGGTGTAAGCCTTCATGTGCAAGCACACTTCTTCAGATACAGTGAAACATAATTTCCTCAATTATTACATTTAGGGAGAGAGAGAGAGTGGGAGGTTAGTTGCCAGGAAGGGCCAATTAGAGTTAAGATAGAGGCAGAAACAAAAATGGAATGTCTGTCTCTGTCTTGACTCTAATTGGCCTCTTCTTCCAATATGTAATGGTTGAGGAAATTGTTTCACTGTATCTGAAGAAATGTGCTTGCACACAAAAGCATATACCTTGAATACAACTTTGTTGGCCTTAAATGTACCTCTGGACTCAAATTTTGTTCTGCTGCTTCAGACCAATATGGCTACTCACCTGAAATAATCCAATGGGGTTAGACTATTTTTGCACCCCTCCTGAGAGATCTGCTTATCAGATCAATACACCAGTATAAGCCATTCATAAGCACTGCCATTTATGCCATTGCTCAGGAAAAGCCTGCCACACAAACACAAGTGAAAGATGTATTCAGCTCTCATTTGCCTTGGTATGCTGAGCCCATTGGAGGACATTCTTTTTATAGACACTGAGAAATCTTCTATCAATTTCTATAGGGACAGCATACAGAATCTACTGCATTTTTGAGGTGTGGGGTCAGGTCCTGATTATGAAAGGTTCTCAAGAGAAAACTAATCCTGTTTCACTGGCTGTGGCATGTTATCAGACCACTGCATTGCAACAATGGATGCTAAAAATAGGTACTCTGAGCAGTCTATCAAGTGCATGATGAGAACTAATATTTCACATCTTTATGGTTCAGACCCCAAACAATGACATTCCAGACCTGAACATTTGCTAAGAAGAAGAAATACCAAAGTGCACATTATGACACCAAACCTGATAATTGGTGCCAAAACAAGAATGAGAAAGAAACAGAAAAATGAATCCATTATAACTATTGCCATCTGTATGATCACAATAAACCTAAGGAAAAGAAAAATGAAGCCTGACACTGTGGGTTATAAGCACTGGTTCCCTTCAGGGGCCTATTAGCACTTCTATATATCAACCTTACACATAAGTAGGAAATTTATTTCAATGGTATCACAAGGTATAATGACTATTATATAGTAACTAAAAGGAAGTACCAATTCTCTTCTCAAGAAAAATGCAGCAAATAATATATAGTTACAAAGCTAGATCTACTTCTAGGTTTGTGAAAGAAACTTGCAAGTATCCTGCAGCTAATCTCTTATTCTTATGATGCATATGCTTTTTGTGTATGATCTCAGGGACTGTAAATTGCCAAGCTGTGTTAGTGTGATTTACCAGAGAAAGGTGGATTATAATGAACATATATAAATTATAGCTGACTAGCACCTTGAATAAATATATACCAACATAAAACAATAACAAGTTTAATACCAAGGGTTTTCAAAAATATTACATTCAGTTTGATGTACCTGATTGTTTTATACCAAGGGTTTTCAAAATATTACATTCAATTTGATGTATCCTATGGTTGGATGCAAAGACACAGCAAAGATGATTTCAAAAGGCAGCCATTCTCTAGGCACAGCCAGATGTCATAACAGGGCTGCCAGGTCTCCTGCTATGGCTCTGAGCAGCAGTGGGAGAAAAGTTAAGAAAAGAAAAGAAAGTGACATCAGCAGCATTGCCATGTTTCTTCTGGGAAAACCCAGAAGTGATGTAGGTAGCTCTAGGAATCAATGGGAAACTCTTTGGTTTTGCCATTGAGTTCCAGAGATTCCTAGAGCTACCCTACAACACATCTAGGTTATCCTGGGAAGTCATATAGCAACACCAGCCATGTTATCCCCCACCCCATCTCCAGTCCAACCCTCCTGCTCATAGGCGTAAACTCCGGGGGGGGGGGCTCGAGCCACCCCTAAAATTTCCTGAGGGAGACTGAACCCCCTGGCAAAATGGAGTGCCCGCTGCTGCACCTTCCCACCGCCATATTGCCACCAGAGCCACGCTGCTGCCAGAGCCGCTCTCCCCACTCACTCCTCCCTCCCTCCCAGAGAGTGGCAGCGCAGCGGCTCTGGTGGCGGGGACATCACCCCGGCCATGGCGGGGTGGTGGCGGCTCTGGCCACAGTGGGGACATTGTCCCAGCAGCAGCAGCATGGTGGCGGCAGCTCTGGCAGTGGCAGGGGGACACTGCCGCTGTGCCTCCCCACCTGCTGCAAGCCTCCCCGGCCGCCGATACAAGAGCCCCCCCCCGGCTCCCCTGCACCCACTCCCTCCCTCTGAGGGGTGGGTGGGAGCCAGGCAGGGGGAGAGGTGGTGGCAGTGGTGGTGGGGACATCGTCCTGGTGGTGGCACACGTGCTTTGCGTGCGAGAGAGACAGCCCCCACCCCCCTGGGAGAATGGAAAGTCTATGCCCCTGCTCCTGCTGATTGACAGGCTCAGCCTGATAACCCTAGTACATAACAATTCCATTAAAGTTACTGTGTCAAGAAGAGTTTAGCTCTGTTTAAAATGAGGCATAACAGGCATTCTGGAGAAAATCACCATACTGACTGGAATTTTTTAAAGTCTTGTTTTAATATATATATATATATTTTTATATTGCAGTTACCCACTTTGGGATGCCAGGGAGAGAGTGAGCATACAAATATTTTTATTTGATTAATTAGTTAGCATGTGAAGTAAACCATGCCATAAGTTCTTGGGCTGTTTCTCCTTTTTTACGGTCAACTGGTGAAAAATAACTTCTTAAAGCCACATATAGCAGCTGCATTTTCCAGTCAATCTGGGAGTCATCTAAAACATTCTATCAGGAATTTTCATATGGAATGGTATTTATCAAGATTTACAGAACAATGCAGTGGCATGGTTAGCTTCCTGGGAAATAGTGAAAACAATTAAATTGATATTATAAGAGGAACAAAGAAAAAGAGCTAATTCTCAGTCAAAATAGGCACCTTACAAATGGGTAAGACTGATAAGCCTATTCACTCACATTTTCTGGGGGGGACAATGCATGATGTAGTCAGGAAGGCCCCCCCCCATTGTTTCACAGAATGTGGAAAACACTACAGCATTTCTATAAAGGATTAAAATGGTAGTATAATGGAGCAGCTCAGGAAGTTACTTCTATATGAGATAATATTGAAGCCTATTGCAATGTTACTGTACGTATTACCTCCCTTTCTTTAGTGCAATGTCCTCTACCTTTGTATCCCAAAGATATGTCATAACTTAGACAGTTTCTGTTGCCTTAGGCAGGTTTTATGTACATGGCTTTCCAGTCTTCGTAATCCTCATCCTACTATATTGTTTATTGGAGGTCTTTCCTGTTTAATTTAATTGATTTTTTATGTTTTGTAATCCACCATAAGTCTCAGTGAAAAAAGCAGGCTATAAATGAAATTGTTCTTGTTGTTATACTTATCAGCTGGTGAAAAAGGAATCAAGGGTTCTCCCTTGACTACCAAAAAGTGCTATGCTGGGGATCATGAGACCTGCTTGGACAAAATACAAACGGAATGGCTGCTTTGAAAAGGAAGGCAATTGGGCAGGATTGAGTGAAAAAACTGGCTGGCTCCAAACCAGTCAACATAATAACACTAATCTCCAATTTCCCCTTTATATGAAGTAAAATATAATGTATTGGCTACAGATGGAACATGTATTGTACAATTAGTTTTCACATGATTTTTTAAAAATAATAAAAACCAGAATAAAAAGTTGTTTGTTTTTTTTAAAAAAAGAGATAAAAATGAGATGAAAGGATCAGAAAATTGGTAAAAGTTTTTGCATAAGGGCAGATACGCATTTGCAATCTTTATTACATTGCCTTGAATCCATGCTTAAAAGCCCTATTTTAAAAATGGAACAGTTTGTCAGCCACACTAGAGTTGTTCTGTTGATTGTCAAGGTATAGCACATAATAATCCCCCCCCCCTTTCATTCGTGGTAAATACATCCATTCTTGAATTTCAGTGACTTTCAAAGGATTTTCAAAGTAATTAAATATAACATCCAACTCATTTCCTAGTCTATGACCCATTGTGCACTCAAGGCAATGGATTTGAAAAAAACAAGATTTACACTCCAGAGATAGCAGTTTATAATAACCTGACCTCCCTTTACCCAGGGTGCCACTTCTGTGCTATCGATTACTTGAAATGTAACTACCTTAGATTAATTTCTGTCTCTGAATGAGGAACACTGGCATGCACAAATGAAACACAGAGTTTGCACTTACAATTATTTTTAAAAGATACATCAACTTAATAAAACAGCAGTTGGCCTAAGAAGAAAATAGTTCACATTAAAAAAATAATTCTTGTTTAATATACATGACAAATGAAATATTACTAAGCTTTTACAGAGAAATGAGACATTTTCCCATCTTCACAGATGGAAAATGCTCTAGACGTTTAGAACAGAGTTTGCCCCTGGACAATGCATCCTTTATGTAGGCTTTTCTGCAGGCTGCTGAAATGATGGTTGCACATGTGAAGGCAGCTGAGCTTGAAGCTTTGTTCAGTCTCCATGAGAGTTGCATGCAGCAGGAGTGTGACCAGAGAGTGTGTATAGTGTTGAGTGTTTTTTGAGGCAGTTTTTTTCCTGATTGTACATCGGATGAGTGGGTGTGTGAGTGTTGGGGGGAGTTTCCCTCTGCCCCCTTTTTTGGCCGGTCAGCTGAATAAAAACAAGGAATAGAGTGAGGCGAAGGTGAATATTGTACTCTTGAGGGGGCCAACATTTAAAGTTGGGCATTGCCCGTACTCCATGGGTGCAGTACCTGCTCTGGAAGAGCCTTTGCATTCCCTCCCCACCCTTTCCCTCTGCCATGGGTCATGCGGCATTTAATTTTTTTAAGGGAGACAGACAGCATACTAGGAGAACTGTCTCCACCCCACATTTCCCTCTTTGGCATGTCTTACACAGTGTTTGTTTATTTTAAAAGAGCTGGAAGAGAGAAACAGTCTCCTAGTGCAAGTCAGCTGTAAGGTCGGCTTTGGGCCTCAGTGCTGGGGTTTAGCTGTTCATTTTGTTGTCAAGTGACCTACTTTTATTAGTGGTGGTGCCAACAACTGGGATAAGGCAGAGAACACCATTTAACTGACTGTTTTTGGCAACCTATGAGGTTCTTGCATGGGGCTAACTGAAGCAGCTTCGCAAGCAGAATGGTGCATTTGGCCATATTAGTTGGTGGTCTTGTTCCCTTTTGGCCATCTTGTTGTCACTTCAAGGGACAGCCATTTTGAGTTGAGGGTTTTGGAATCACCCCCCCCCCCCCCACACACACACACACACATTCTTGGGTAGCCAGGCACCATCCTTGTTTGCAGAACAGGCCTCTTAGTCTGATGCTATTTTTTTTTTTAAATATCCATAAGTAACGCAGAAAATAGCCTTGGACATCTCACACTAGCTAGGCATTCAGGAGGGGCTTGTGAGTTGCTATAACTTAGAATTGTGCAGGCAGTTTGCTCACTGACTTTAGAGGTTTGGCAGTAGTTGATGTGAAAGTCCTATGCCTGAGCCATTTGAGGTTGATGATGATGATGATGTGTTTCCCTCACAAGAGAAGACTGAGGAAAAGCAGGAATTGAGCAGTTCTGCCCTCTCGTCATCAGCTGTTACAGTTTCCCTTTCCTGTCCCTGCAATAGGCCTATCATGTCCTTCCTCTTTTTCTTACTTTGAACATAATAACTCTTTTTTGTTGTTTTCAACATCTCTTGCTAGCCTAATCACATACTGAGCTTTAGCTTTCCTAACTCTCTCTTTCCAACACTGGTTATTTGTTTATATCTATCCTTGGTTATAAGGCCCTCCTTCTACTTCCTAAATGAGTCTTTTTTTATATCTCAAGTCTTTAGAAAGTTGTTTATGTAGCCACTACTACCCAGAGTGCCCACTTCTTTCACCTTGTCAACCAGTTCTTCCCCATTGGTAAGAATTAAGTCCAAGATAGCAGATCCCCTTGTTTCCCTCTACACTTTCTGAAAAAGGAAGTTGTCAGCAAGACAAGTCAGGAATTTATTGGACCTTTCATTTTTAGCAGAGTTGGACTTCCAACAGATATCTGGGTGACTGAAATCACCTTTGACCATCATGTCCTGTCTCTTTGAGAACTCTGTAATCTGTTCAAGGAGTGTCTTATCCAAGACCTCTGCTTGGCTTGGTGGTCTATAGCAGACCCCCACCATAATATCACTACTATTTCTTACACCTTTTATTTTTTACCCAAAGTCTCTTAACTGGACTTCCATACTCAGTTTCACATATTTCCTCACAAGTATATACCTCCTTTACATATAATGCAATTCCTCCACCCTTCCTTATTTGTCTGTCTTTTTAAAATAAGTTGTACCCCTCAATCCTAACATTCCAATTGTGAGTGTTGTGAGTGTCATCTCACCAAGTTTCAGTAATTCCTATTAGGTCATAGTCCCCGTCTTGCATTAGGACTCCAAGTTCCTCCTGCTTGTTTCCCATACTCTCTGCATTAGTGTAGAGACATCAGAATCAATGTTTTATGAACCCTGAGGTTTTTGTTTCTGTACCTATGTATGAATTAATGTTACCTAGCATATGTACCACTCCCCACAAAACTTTAGAGTTCTTATCTCCAGTTATTGGCATCATACTAGGCTTTACATTTTTGTCTTGCTCCCCCATAGGATTTAGTTTAAAGCTCTCCTTATTAGATTTGCAAGGCTGTTACCTAACACATTTTTTTCCTACCTTCATGAGGTGCAAACCATCTCCTGATAGCAGAGCTTCATCTCAAAAGTACAAGCCATGGTCCAAAAATCCAAACCTTCCCTGATGACACAATCTACATAGCCAATCATTGATCTGTAGTATTCTTCTTCCCTTCCTAAGCCATGGCCATCGACAGGAAGAACTGACGAAAACACAACCTGCACTCCCAATTCCTTCACCTTTTTACCCAGAGCCATATACTGTCTTTTAATATATTCTGGGCTATGCCGGATGGTATCATTTGTTCCCTCATGGATGAGCAAGAAGGGATAATAATTTGTGAGCTTGATGAGTCTTCCTACCATTTCCATCACATCCTGGATGCATATACTCAGTATACAGCATACCTCTTGAGACAAAAAGTGTGGTTGGCACACTTTACCTTCTACTCCTCTCAGTAGGGAATCCCCAGTTACCAACACATGCTTTCTCCTATATTGGGGAGCAGAAGCTCAAGTCTTCTCATCCATGTGGGTCTGAGAAATTTCCTTCAAGCTTTGTGGAGGCCGGTTGGAGGAGCCCTTGTTTCAGTGGTTCAGAATAAATATTTGTGGGGAGAACCAGGAACTGGTTGATTAGTAACAGAGACTCAGAATGTCTCTTGATTTTCCTGCTCCTGTGGGTTAAATTCTTCCATGTGCCCCCTCCTGAGTCAAGTGCTCCTCCATTTGCTAAGATATGTTTCCCTCCTCCTCTTGATGCCCTCTCAGGAGTGCTTCATGCATTCTGTCCATGAAATCTTCAACTTCCCTTATAAACTGGAGTGTGGACAAGCATGCCTCAAGTCCCTGTATCTTCTCCTCCAGTAGGGCTACCAGCTTATACTTCCTGAAAGTTTAATTGCTGTTACCCTCAGGTAAGAATATGAAGAATATGAACATGCCACCGACTTTACATATCACTGAGGGGAGACTGTCTGGAAAATGAAACCATTCAAGAACCAAAACAAACAGCACCAAAACTTGTGATATGTTCATGCCAGTTGCTCTTCCATGAACATTGCTTTGCGAACCATGAACCGGAACAAATGTGTGATGAACTTAAGTTGGTTCCCATCCCTAGAGGCAATACGGTAAAGGCTATCAACATGTAGGAAGTCCCAGTTCTAAGATACATACCTAACATTATTGATTGGAAACAAACAGAACCACAAAACTCACAAGATAAAAATGATGCATCACTCACTAGACACAGAAGTAGTGTTGATTGTTTTGACTTACCAAAAAATTAGGTGGAAGAGGTCTCCTGAAAGTTAAGCAAGCCACTGAAGAAGAAAAATGACCACTGAATGACTATACCAAGAAAAGCAAAGAGAAGCTTTTAGTTGAAGTGTACAAGGCAGACTTATTTCAGGTAACGTAAACCAAAAGAGATTACAAAAAAGACTGAAATCAAAACTCACTTTGACAACTAGAAGAAAAGGCACTTATGTGAGCAATATTTGAAAGACAATAACAGAACACAGAGAATAACAGAACACTTCAGCCTTCCAAGACATTCAATGGGTGACCTCAAAGTAGCTGTGTCCTTATACCCTGCTGAGATGGAGGGTGAGGTTTCAGCAGGGGTGGGACCTCAGACAGGTACAATGCCATAGACTCCACCCTTTAAAACACCCATTCCCTCATAGAGAACCATTGTTGCCAATCTCCAGGGGAGGGATGGGGATCATGCTGAATTACAACTGCTCTTCAGATGTTAGAGATCTTCCCCTGGAGAAAATTGTGGACTCTGTCATTATACCCTGCTGAGGTTGCTACAGCAAATTGACACTGAGTGCCCAAGGCACTCTCCCAGAGCCTCTTCCTAGAGCCCATTGTATTTATTTCCACAATGGGCCTTATTCCTAGTGATAATATAAAGCAAGGCTCATCTATGCAGACTCATTCTCTGATAAACTGATTTAAATAGTTATCTTTTATGCAGTTTTATGATATTTTGTTTAATATTAATTTGTGTTTTGAAATTCATAGCTTAGCAAATGTCTCATGGCCTCTAGATGACCTAACTATTTCATAAAATGATGTAACAAAAAAGCCATAAATTTTATACCAATATAGTTTTGGAAAATTGGATGTTTAGAAATTATTGTAATGAGTTCCAGCATAATGATATGCTGTAATTTTGCAAACACTTCATATTAAATACTATCAAAATGAGGTTTATCTTGGAAATGAAATTAAGAATTAAAAAAATAATTCAAAGTGTTAAAAGCAAACTCACAAGTTCAGTCCTTCATTGTTGATCACTTACATTTGGGAGTAATATTGTTGCTTTCTAGAGAGGCCTCAGTGGAAGTTTTATGTAAGCCAATGCACGCCATAAAACTGTTATTATTCAGTCACCCTTGGAGAGCCAGATTTTTAAATGTCTTGGAAATCAGAGCTATGTTTTTCCATAAACCTACATAGTTAGATATATATAGAACTAACTTGGTCAAGGTATAGTTCATAGGGTGGGGAGAATGGAGTTGCTAAGGTGATAGAGCTTGAAATTACTGATTCTGTGTATGTATATGTATATGTGTATATGCTTTTTCCTGCTTATTTTACACTAAAGTCAAGGATCAGCCTCTAAGCTACAAACCTAATCTTTCAGGTTTCTCCTTCCTTAACATTTCACTTTCTCTGCTTTATTTAGCTTGGAGAAACGACGACTGAGGGTGATATGATCAAGGTTTACAAGAATATGCATGGGATAGAGCAGGTAAAGAAAGAAGTGCTTTTCTCCCTTTCTCACAATACAAGAACTCCATGAAATTGCTGAGCAGTCAGGTTAGAACAGATAAAAGGAGGTACTTCTTCACCCAAAGAGTGATTAACAGGTGGAATTCACTGCCACAGATGGGGGGGGGGGGGACAGTGGGAGGGCTTCTAGTGTCTTGGCCCCACTGATGGACCTCTTAATGGCACCTGGTATTTTTGGCTACTGTGTGACAGAGTGTTGGACCGGATGGGCCACCGGCCTGATCCAGCATTGGCTTTCTTATGTTCTTATCATGCTTTTTACTGACATTACAGAGTACACATACTGAAAAAAAAAAAGAATGCTGAGAAGAAAGACTTAGAAAATGTAGTGGTATTTGCAAGTGTAGGCACTGGTGCAGTGTTCAGTAAAGAAGACTTGCATTCTTCTGAGGTTACAAGACTCACTGGAAAAAAAAGCATAATGCCAGGAAAAGTTGAAGGGAGAAGGAAAAGAGGAAGACCCAGAATGAGATGGATTGATTCAATCAAAGGAAGCCATGGCCCTCAGTTTGCAAGATTTGAGCAAGTCTGTTAACGCTAGAATATTAATGCTAGAATGTTTTGGAGATCATTAATTCATAGCATTGCTGTAAGTGATTTGATAGCATTTCACATGCACTCACACACACACGCACATACTTCCTTTATCATTACTAGGAAGGCCACTGATATGTATCACTATTCTGTGTTTTCCTCCAGCATTCCAGTGTCTTCTGGGAACAGTTATTGGAAAGTCTGAAGATTATGGAATTGGCATCAATTTTCGGGTACAGAATGATTCATGTCCTGCTAAAGCACGAAAATGAAACCCATTCTTGAATGATGTTTACTGTTGTTTGAAGAATGGTTATTTCAGACACTCCCTGGTTCAGGAGCAGGAACTGAAGGTAGTAGCAGGAATAAAATGTTATTCAAAATAGGAAGAACTTGCCATGTCACGAGTGAAATGATTGTCACCATCTCAAGTCTTTAACACAATGCAGTTCTGTTCTATTACTCATGTTCTGTCATGACATCTGCTTTCCACAGCTTCTGTCATTATAAATATTACCACTAGCTCTCTTGCAGTTTTTCCCGGGAAGGTTCTGGTATCCTTGGTCCAGGTTATTACATTTTTGAGTGGTGACAGATATGATGATTTAGAGACAAGAAATACTTAATAATTGTTATCAAAAACAAGGCAAACTTAAGAAAAAGTACATCATCATGTGAAGAAGTACCTGCCTGACCAGGTGCATCAGCTCTGATGGACTGTTTAAAGCTGATGTGTGCTGAGTTCAATATGTACTGTTAACAGCCAACATTGCAAGCACATGATGGTGTGACAGAAAATCTGCACAGGCTGAACAATAAAACGTGCCTGCCAATTGCCCCTCTAAGCTCCACAGTGTTGTGAGCAGAAAATCTACCTTGTGAGTGAAAAAAGCTTGTAGCGTTAAGGTTGTGAGCAAGTCTATTTTTGACTACCACATAAATTAGCTTTTTAGAAGATTATTTCCATAACCTTCTAAAAATCTCATAATAAATTATATTTAAACTGTATTTTAAGAATACTTTAAACATTAGAAGAGAAAACAGAATCAAGTCAAATTTCACCCATCCCTTTCCACTATATTGGTTGACCAGTCCTCCTGGTCAGTCCTATTGGTAGACCTGGCCTCCAGAGAACAAGTTACCCAGCCCAGTCTACCATATTGGCAGACCTGGCCTCTGGAGAATAGTTCTACCCATCCCTTTCCCCTATATTGCTAAACCTGGCTTCTAGAGAACAGGTCCGCCTGCCCCAGTCCACTATATTGCTAGACCTGTCCCTGGACTATTGCCCTGTGCTGAGCCTTAGAATACATGCCAGCACTTGGAGGAGTAGGGAACTCTTGCAGCCTGCTTTGGGGTTTTTTTTAAAGTGAAATATGACAACCAGCATTACAGGTCAAGTATGACAGAGGTGGAACAACAGAGGAAGAACACTTCCTAACCTTACAAACAGGAAATTGCTTAAATGTTATCAACCTGCCCAAACTACTTATTTATTCAAATATTTATATCCCACTTTTCCCTGTGATTCAAGGCTGCTTAAAAATCATACTGAAAAGCATAATAGGGGTGTGCAAAAAAAAAAAAACCCTGATCCCCCATGCTCCATTATAGCCTATGGGGACCATTAGAGTCAATGGTCCCCAAAGGCTATAATGGAGAATCAATCTGGGGGTATATGGGGCTTGGGGTGGGCTTTTTTAAAGGTAGAGGTACAAAATTTGTAGCAAAGCTGCTGGTGCCTCTCCTCACACCCCCCCCTCCAGTTTCAAAAAGATTGAACCAGGGGGTACAATTTTATGAGCCTCAGAAGGTGGTGCCTCCATACTCCATTATCACCAATGGAGGGAAAAATGCCTTCTGAGTTCACTTGTAAGCTGCACAGCCAACTAAGTTCCCTGTGTTGCCAGCTGCCAGCTAAAATGTTGTGTGCCAGCCCCCGAGCACAGCTTAGAGGGAACTCTGCCTGCCACATGTATGAATACTCTCACCAACAAAAGAAGTAAAGCACATGAAGGACTAAAGCTTGTTGAGGGTTTATTATTTGCAGTATTTATTGTGTTGAGATATAGTATCCATGATTCTTGAGATCATGGTTGTAGATGACCATGGTCTCCAGGCTTGTCCTATGAAATGATGAACACACCACTTTTTCAAATGAGCATGTCCAATACCTGGTACCTTTACAGAGATGGATGCAGAGAACAATCCACAGAGTATTCCATTCCTAGTCTAATAAGACATAGTCAATACAGTCTGGCTTGATCAGCCAGAGTATCAAGAATCTTAGGCCATGGTCACATAGCAAGCTTATCCCAATTTTTTTCTTGGACTTGATCTAGCTCTTCTACTGCAGATCAATACAGCTGCCTTCCAGAACACTAGAACAAGGTGTCTTTGACTGAGGGAAGGTGAGTTAACAGTGACTTGAATAAATAAAAATACTGTATATAAAAGCTTATCGCTCCTGCAAAATGTTGTATTGGATCTGTTTTAAATGGGATGCTGGTAAGCGAAGAGATTTCCTCGTAGGGTTGCCAGATCTCCCCAGCCACTGGCAGGAGATGGGGAGGAGCATAGGGTTGCTGGAACAAGCACGGCTTGCTTTTTTTAAAAAAAATTGGCTTTGCTCATGTGCATATGCACATGGCCAAATCACCGCTCCAACTGGGACTCACTGTACTCCCTCGTTTTTGCAGTTTCCTCCCCCAACAGCAAACAAAATTAACCAGCAATGTACAACTGAGTGCTGGAGTCTATATGTGCGCTTGAATGTTTATACATAGAATTTATTCAGTGCAGGATTGCTCATGTGCACAATGGCAGAAGCTTGGGGAGAAAACACCACAAGAAGGATGTTCAGATAATCTAATCATGATCATTGCAAGAGATAACTGTCCAAATTGGCAAAATCCCAGATTCAAAGTGCAAATATCTGGAAAGTACTTGATTTTCCAGGTGTCAGAAAACTCACTAGGGAACTGGGAGGATTGCGCAAGTGAGCCCACTTCGGTGTGGGAGACGGATGTGGGCTTCTGATCAGCAATTTTAAATGCAAGAGGGAACAGCGGTGAAACCCAATCAAAATGACCATGTGACCATAGCCTCATTCTTACCAACAGGGAAGAATTGGTTGACAAGGTGAAAGTAGTGGGCACCCTGGGTAGTAGTGACCAAGTAATTTTGGAATTTACAGTCTTGGGGAAGGTAAAAGCTTTACGTAGTCAGACATATAGGTTGGACTTCAGGAAAGCAAATTTTGACAAAGTTATGCTGGGTAGAACCCCATGGTCAGAAATACTTAAGAAGAAGGGAATTCAAGAGGGATAGGAGTTTCTTCAACATGCAATACGGAAGGCACACTCACAAATGATTCCTATGAGAAGGAAAAAATAGGAAGAGCCTAAAGAAGCCAAGGTGCCTCTATGAACAACTTTCTAAAATACTTGAGAAATAAAAAAGACTCATTTAGGAAGTGGAAGGAGGGCCTTATAATCAAGGATGAATATAAACAAATAACCAGTGCTTGAAGAGAGAGTTAGGAAAGCTAAAGCTCAGTATGTGCTTAGGCTAGCGAGAGATGCTAAAAACAACAAAAAAAGGGTTATTTTCTTATGTTCAAAGTTATGTTCTTATGTTCAAAAAGAGCAAGGACATGGTAGGCCCATTGTGAGGACAGGAAAGTGAAATTGTAACAGCTGATGACGAGAGGGCAAAACTGCTCAATTCCTACATTTCCTCAGTCTTCTCTTGCAAGGGAAATGGTGCTCAACATAGCAAAAACAGAACATATGATGAGGGAAGGGATTGGCATAAGGGTAGTACATAAACACCTAGTTTCTTTAAATGAAACTAAGTCCTTAGGGCCAGATGAATTGTATCCAAGGGTACTAAAAAAAAACCTCATGGATGTAATTTCTGAGCCTCTGTCCATTATTGCTGAGAATTCTTGGAGAAGAGGTGAAGTGTCAGAAGATTGCAGGAGGGGCTAATTGATGTCTTTGAACTTTCTTATCTTCTGATAAAAAAGCTATGATGGCAGGGAAGGGAGAAAAAATGGCACCGAAGATTAAACCTTCTCCCAAAACAAGCTCCACATTACCTAATATACCTAATGTACTTCCTAGTTCAAAAGGCGATACTACAGAGCTTAACCTGGCAATAACAGCTGCTTTGCGCCCCCTGATGGAACAGCTGTCTGCAGTTAACCAGAAGCTCGATACAATGCAAAAGGATTTATCAAAGGCAAACAGAAGGTCTGAGAGAATGGAAAAAGACTTGTTGGATGTTAAGACCAAATCAGAGAAGCAGGAGTCAAGATTGTCCAAAGTGGAAAAGAGTCAATCCTCTGATAAAAATGCTTTATTGTCTATGCAATTGGAACGTTTTAATTACTGTTTGAGATTTCAGAGTGTTCCTGAACAGCAAGGAGAGAATCTCAAGAAGCTACTCAGTGAATCACTGGCCCCAGTGACAGGGATAAAGTGGAAGAAATACAAAGCGATATGGATATGATCTATAGAACATATCCAGATTTTGTAAAGAAGAAAAACCTGCCTGGGGAAGTTATGGTGCGATTCTCCAAAAGATCTGCCAGAGATGTGGTTCTCAAAACCACGAACAAAGCAACTCTGAAAATCCAAGACCAGGAAATTAAAGTGTTAAAAGACATTCCATAAAAAATCAGGAAGAGGAGAGAGGCGTATAAAAAACTGACTGTTTGGCTACAATCTGCTAATATTTCATATTGCTGGATTAATCCAGAGGCTTAACATTCAACTTTGAAGAAAAGAAGAAGAAGATAGACACTGCTGCCAAGGCAGATGCTTTTTTGGCTCACTGCAAGAAGAAAGAAGGGGAAAAAAGGAAAAGAATCTTCATCAGAGGACTCATTGGATCAACAAGAAAGTATTTATGGACTAGAACAGGGGTGGCCAACCTGTGGCTCGGGAGCCACATGCGGCTCTTTCACACATATTGTGCGGCTCCTGGCAGGGCGGCTGGGAAAGCAAAGGAGAGGCATGCTTTTTCTCTTCCTTCCTTCCTTCCTTCCCTCCTCCCTCCCATCTATTTGCTTTCCTAGTTTCTCTCTCTCTCTTTCTTTCCACTTCTTTAATTCTTTCTTTCCATCTCTCTCTTTTTCTCTCTCTCTCTCAATATCATTAGCAAACAAGTAATATCATTATCAATAACCGGTTTTCCTCGTTTGTTTTTATTTTTGGCAGTCCCATTTAACGTTAATAAAAAGCAAATTTGCATATTTTTAAAAATAAAAACATGTGTGTGATATTTGTTCCTGTCTTGCGGCTCTCAGACATCTGACGTTTATTCTATGTGGCTCTTACGTTAAGCAAGGTTGGCCACCCCTGGACTAGAAAGTTCATTTTCAGAAAGTTTGGACCTTGATGAAGGTGATTTGGAATCGGAACTGGGCGCAGCAGGTCCCAAGATCCCGGAAAAAGGGAAGAAAAAGAGGCAGAAGAAGGAAAAATCAAGGAAGAAATAATTGTTATAAGCTGTAATCTCTATAAAGTTTGATTGTTTTATTTAGTCACACACTGAATCACAAAGATATTTGTATAACTTGCTTAGAACCTAGAAAAAGAATATGATATAGCCTGAATTATGTAACCATTCTTTTAAGAAAGTTGTGTAAGGCATAGACTAACTATTATCTGGATTCCTGTTACCTTAAAGGTAGTTTAGTTTTTTTCTTTTTTTTAGTTAATGTAGTTTTGTTTTGTAGGTGGTAGTGTAGGGTAAAAAAAATAATAAATAATTATATATAAAAAAAGGATGGCTGTGATTACTAAGAGCCAGCATGGGTTTCTCAAATCATGTCAGACTAACCTTATCTCTTTTTTCAAGAAAGTTACTGTCTTGCTGGATCAGGGGAATGCTGTATACATAGTTTATTTTGATTTCAGTAAGGCTTTTTGATAAGGTTCCACATAATATTCTTGTTGACAAATGGTAAAATGTGGTTTGGATCTTATGACTGTTAGGTGGATCTGTAACAGGTTGACAGATTGTACCCAAAGAGTGCTTGTGAATGATTCCTCATCCTCTTGGAGAGGAGTGACAAGTGGAATGACAATCTGTCCTCTTCTTCTTAGTAAGATGTCGATCCTGTTTCACATTCAACCCTTGAGGTTTGTTGTTGTTGATGCTCTACATGCTATGGCCCTTTCAGCAACATTCCAGTTTGAAAAGGCTACCTTGATTCCTGTCACTATGGTATCCATCATATTGACACCAGGTGGGGCTGGCATGTCTCTAGTGTTGCTGATAGAAAGGGAGGGGGGAGAGGAGGCAGGAATCTCTGGCATGAGGAATGGGATGGGAAGTGATTCCCAGAAGGGAGGGCCCAGAAAGTTTTTCAACCTCCCCCCGCTTGCAATGCAAACCCAGCCATGGATGCTTTGAGGACCCTCTTCCTCTCCCCCCTTGTCAACATTGAGCTTCCAGACTCTGCCTCTGTACAAGTTCCATTTGTGTTGTTGTTTTTCTTTGAAGATATATTGAGTGATTTTTCACATTACTCTCAACACGTGTACAGCTGAATATGTGATCTAAAAATGTCATATTTATCCAGATACTGTTCCCTGGTTTTATTTGTAAAGTGAACATGTAAACTGAGGCCTTCTCATGTTGGATTCTCCTCTTTTCCTGCTGCCTTCCACTTTTCTTAGGATTATTGTCTTTTCCACTGACTCTTGTCTTCTCTTGCTGTGTCCAAAGTATGATAGCCTCAGGTGAGTCATTTTAGTTTCTTGGGCGAGTTCAGGCTTGCAGTGATACAAAAGCATATTTTTATGGACCCTGTGAAGGTTGGTGCAAGAGGTGGTGCATTGTAGCCTGATCTCATCAGATCTCAGAAGCTAAACAGAGCCAATGTAGAGGCAGGCAATGGCAAACCACCTCCAAACATCTCTTGCCTTGAAAACCCTATGGAGTGACTATAAATTGGCTGTGACTTGACAGCAAAAAAAAAGGAGGGGGTGTTAAAAATTATCCACCCTAGGCACATCAAATAGGCTAGATATGTCACTAGATGGGATGCCCAAAATTGCTGAATGAATGCTACATCATCTTCTTCAGGCATCAGCATATATTCATGGTCTTCAGTGTTCTTGTAGACACACTGATCATTGTAGCAGTTTTGGAGGCAGATAGGACTAGTCAGGGACAATGCTCCCTCTAAGCTGTGGAGTCTTGTGAGCAAAAATTCTACTTTGTGAGCTACTGGCATTAAAGTTGGCAGCAAGCGATTGGGCTACTGCATAAATTAGTTTGCTCTGGAGCCATCCTCCCTAAACTAAGACAAAAATGTGTGAGCTGGAAGCTAAAAAAACTGTGAGCTAGCTCCCACTAACTCACAGGGAACACTGGTCAGGGGATTCCAATTCTGCTGGTGCTGTGAAAGGAGCATCTTCCTTTCTACTACAAATCCTGACTCCTCCCCTCCAGTTCTTGAGTGCAGTACACTGCTCCTTCTCCTCTAAGTATGTCTCATTCCAATGTAGAAACCAGGGATGGGCACTGAGATCTAAAATCCAGAACGTTTAGCAGATGTATAATATGTGCATGTCATCCATTGAGGTCAGGTTGACTGCAGCCTAAAACTGGAACAAATAGCCTCAAGGGAAAATACAGACATAGATCTCTAGAGCAGAAAAATTGCCTTAGAAAATTGATTTCTTATGCAAACTTTACTATGTGATAATAACTTTACTATATTTTATAGATTTTTGGCTTAATGCTCTATTTTTGGCTGTAGCTGTAAAATAAAGTTTTCATGTGTGTCTGCTTCACAAAAGGCTATACCTCCAGAAGACAAAGGCAACCTTGCCTTTAAATTCTCCCACCCAGGGTGTTCATAGATTAACATCCTACTTGACACAAACATTCCCTGCAGTTCATCAATAACAAGGTCAAATGGGATAGTCTGATACATGGGGCAGTGATGCAAGTTAATTTTATGCCTGCTATCCAGCAGAGCAAATTGCCTTCCAACTCTACTAGCATAAATTAATTGTGCCCACAACAGATTTAATTTACACTTTACAACCTGAGGCTTGACCTTTATTCCATTATCTTCCATTTTTCTGGCCAATCTCACTAATGTCTAAAACTTACAAATAGAGATGTTCAAATCAGTGATTTGTTGGGTTGAATTTCTCCTAAATCTGGTCATTACACAAATGTTCATTTGCTGGATTCTAGGACAGAGAATAAGTATACCACGATTTACATATTTTTTTTAGTATTGTCACAGAATAGTAGTGGCTTTTTAATGTTGAACATGACTACAGAGTGCACATCAAAAAATCCACACAACAGGGCCAAGTACAGATAGGGGGGATTTTTAAAATAAAACTAGGGTAAGTCCCAGGTTTGGAGGGGACCATAAAAGTTACAAAAAGGGTGGGGGATTTAACCCAGTTCCCCAAAGAGCTGAAAGAGGGTTTTTAATGCTACATATGAAGACATCAACTTCTATTTTGGGGTTGCTTAGCAAACTCAGTAAATAATGTTGTATTAAAAGCAGCTGAGGGGAAGAAAGAAGAGAGAGCAGCAAGTAAGGAGACTGAAAATGGGTAAGTTGTGGGATGGAAGGAGGCGGAGGTGGAAGGAGGGTGAGGGTTGGCATTGGTCGTAGGGGTTTCACATAAGAAGACATGACAGCAAGAGGGTAAGGAAGAGAAAGGTGGCGGGGGGTGGGGGAGTTTTTTGCAGGTCCCTATTTGTCCCTTTCTTTAAAAAGCTGAATATGAAGCTGTAAGGAGAAAAGACCCATGAAAACTTCAAGTGTAAATTTGGGCTCCTGGATAATGTGCTGGTTTTGGATTATTTTGTGGTGGATAACAGCTTTATAAAACAATGAATTACTACAGGTTTTTTTTTAAAAATCATATTTATGTAGAGATATTTATAGAATTTCAGGGCTACATTAATTCATATTGAATCAAGATACATATATAAAATTAATTGATCAAATTTATATTTTAGTGAGCATATTCTTAACACATTCAGAAACATTATTTTGAAATAAGCCTGTTCAGGATGACTCTGGTAAGGCCTGATTCAGATATAGGTATGTACTTAAGAAGCTCTAGGTGTCTAGTTAACGTTCCTGTATCAGATCATTTAACACCTGGCAAGAAGTACACTTCAATAATGTTTTGGTTTATTATGGATATACAAGTAATAATATTAGATATTTTTTCTTCTGTTTTATCTTTTTGTTCTGACAAACCTATTTGCATTTTCAACATTGACTAATTCAACAGAAAATTATACCATCCATTACAGAAATGTAGATAATTAAAGGAGAGCGATGACACGAGTCCATTAAAAAAAATTACCCAAAGATAAACAGCTCACAAGTAGGGCAGCTCCTAGTCAATTCACTCCTATATTTATAGGTTTTTAAATCATCTTTCAACATTAGCTGCCCCACCTGAGTGCACATTCTTGACTACCTAATTATCATAACTTCAAATGCCATATAAATTTATCTATACTTGAATATCTACTTAAAATATTTTAAAATTGTTAGATTGTTCTTGCTATTTTTTATTATAATGAAGCATATTTAAAAATAGTGATTACTAGTTTCTTACACATATGAACATACGTTGACCCTCAACCAATACAACCCATCTTTGAACTGTATTCATTTCTGTGAAGCTGAACATTCTTGCCATTCTTAGATGCTTCTTGCACTTGGGCCCCAGTACATATTATCTCTTGATAAGAGTTAGACTGTTTCTAATCTACAAACAACCATGTTATTGTATTAAGGCTTTGTTTCTTACTCCTCTTCAAAGCTGTTCTATTCTGGGGCTGAGGACAGACTGGCAATCTGGAGCGGGAGGAAACCGGGGCCAAAAGCTGTGGGGGGAAAGTGCTCCAGGGCTGGCCATTCACACTGGCCAGTGTATTGTGGGAGCATGCCGTTAGGGAACATTCAGACTGCTGTGGAGCGGCCCCAGGTGGGCCAGCCTCTGCAGCTCGTGGTGGGGCCATTTCGGCAATATGCGCATGTGCGCCAATGCACATAGGCGCATGGCTGCATCAGCAGTCTAGAAATTTAAAATCTCCCCACCTCCTGTATTGGGGCATGGGTGCGTATGGGTGCATGAGTGCTCATGCACATATCTCTGTGATGGCGTGTTCACACTGCCGCCTCCGCTTGACTCCCACTTCTTCCGGTCCACACTGCCAGGATGCGGGAGACAAGCGGCAGATGGCCCCTGGACACCAGTTTCTGCCGGTGTCCTTCTGAAGTGGCAGGAAAGCGGCAGGGAAGCGGATAAGTATGGAAGGGAGCCGGGGAACAGCTGCAGCTGTTTGAACAGGCTCCCTTCCCCCACTTCACAATCAGAGCTCTCTCGCTCCACTTCCTGAGTCTGTCCTCTCTAGACTATTTATTTGACATGTTTAGCTGAGAGACAAAGCCAACTCTGATCTGGCCTGCAGAAACATCCTCCATATTTTTGGTCAAGACTAGCAACTGTTCCTCTGTGTTCCTGGCCATGTCTGTGACAAGCCTCTCTGTTTTCATTTAGTTATTCAACTAAGGTATTAAATGAAAACTTACAAGAGCACTATTACAATTGTGAGCAAGTAAGTAAGTATCCATTTGAACACAATACTCACAAAAATTATCTGTCCAAAGCTATCTAACGGAATGGTCTTCCATGTCAAACCACAGTGCTTCATCCTCACTCCACTGTACCAACTAAATGCATAAGCCTTTTCTGTTCATTACAGTGGGAATTTGAAAAATAGTTTAAAAACACAAAAGAACTAAAGGGCTTTTTCTGAAGGTAAATTGAACAAAGAAACCTCTTCTTTGAAGTTTTCTCAGTATGGTTCTTAGCTTCTTTGTGTTTCATATTGTTTTTGAGATAAAAAAGCATTTCTCCTTTCTTTGAGGAGAAATTGAAATTCTCATGTGAACTTAACTATAGCAATACTACCAGAAACTAAAGAAGATAAAAGACACTACAAATAATTATTGTGTGTTACCTGTTCAAATGCCTGGCAGAGAAGGCAGAAGGCCAAAGCTGCACTGATTCTGGTCCTAGATCACAGATGCTATTACATTGGTCTTTCTTGCATTTCAGTTATAGCTCCTGATTGTAGCAAAGGCCGCTTTCTCTTTTCCTAATGACTGGAATTTATTTTTGAATTAAATTTCTTCTAGTTATTTACAGCATGAGCAGTGTCCAGATAATTCCCAATCAGATAATTAATCAGGATAAATAAACAAATCATATGCTCAACAGTCACAATAAACTTTAATCCCTTTACTTTATTTAAAACTTTTAAATAAAAGATATACCAGCTCCTTTGCATTGATGAACTACCAAGTAATTCACATAATCTTTTTGCATTTGTATGTCAACATACACTCAAGTTACTGTTCACGCAGTCTGGGAAAATCTTCTAAACTTAGTGGCCAATGAGTTGTGGAAACAATCATATGAGCAGTTTATCAGCTGGTAAATTGACTTAGAAATGAGCCAGAAATGTTTTTTGACCTTGGCCTGGACCAACAGGCTGTAGGTAAGAACTTCCACATGGACAGTCGTCTGCCTTTTCCAGACTCTCATCCTGATTGCTGATTCAAAAGTTACAACATCTGTTGCTGGCATAACCATTCTGTATGGATCAAACTAATTACTTTCTGACCCTCCATGGTGATGACATAAGTCTAACTGATAACTGGTCAGATTAGGCTGACTACATCAAAACAAAGGTTCACCCATTCCAGCCTCCCTCTTCCTGCAGTGGCTAACAAGATGTGCTTCTCAAAGGCCTCTAGGCAGAGCACAAAGGACAAAGCTTCCTTATGTTGTTCTCCACTCCTATCAGCTGGTGCTTTGAGTTGCCTTGTCCCTGAACAAACAGGTTCCATGCAGCCATCATGGCTAATGGTCCTTGAGGGACCTATCATCTGTCAAGAGCCATTCTAAAGCCATCTAAACTTGCTGCTTTTGCTCTATTTTGTGGCAATACTTGCCACATGCTAATTATGCCTTTATCTGTCTGACTCCTGAATCTTCTGTATTGGCTTCTCTGTGTACCCACTAACTTCTAGTATTATGCAACAAGGAGAAAAGTGGCTTTCCTTTCTATGTGAACATTGGTTCTCAAGTTTTAGTCTAAACCTGGACTACCACCATATAAAAGCAGCTTTTGTCAGCTTCTCCATGTCTGTATTATGGAGTCAATACTCTTATTGAGTATAACAGGTATCAGGGCTATTTTTTGGCAGGAACGCACAGGAACGCTGTTCTGCCTGGCTTCTGAGTTGGCCACGCCCCCCCCATTATTTCCCCGCCCGCCTGCCAAAGTGCAAATAGTCTCCAGCCCAAACAGCTGAGTTAGCAATTTGCAGGGCACCTTTTGGGCTCCTCCTGTTGCCGCTCGCTGCTGCTGCTGCTATGTTTCCTCCTTTACTAGCACTTCTGTCTCCCGTGGCTAAGCTTGGCTCAAAAATGTCTAGCAACTGGAAAGGGGCGGGGGAGGAAAGAGGCTCGGCATCCAGCCACCCGATGGCTGGGCAGGATTAAGTTTCATGGTAGCCTGCGAGGTGTGTTTATCCTGCCGCTCTTCTCTCAGGGCCGTTACTTCAAGAGAAAGGGAGAAGAGGGAAAAGGCGGTGGGGGGGTGGCGCGGCAAGACAGCCTCACCTCAGCTAAGAGGCATGCGCTTCTCCACCTCTGTGGGGGGGGAGCTGAACTCGAGGTGGGAGGGGAGGTCATCCTTGGAGAAGTGGCCCAACCTTGGTAAGCTTCACACGGCAGGGCTGTGAGTCGGGGGGGGGGGGGCAGAGAGTGGGAGAGAGGCTGAAAGGCCACTCGGAATGCAGAGACTGCTATGGCAGCACAGAGGCTCCTCCTGGGACAAGCCTCGAGACCACTGCGCTCTCTTTTGTTTCAGCTGCTGTGAGGCGCTTTGCAAAGCATTTTTCTCCCTGGGGAGGGGGCAGGGCAGTGTTCCCTCTAAGCTGAGTAAATGTGTGCTAGCTCAGTTTTTCAGCCTCCAGCTCACCCATTTTTGTCTCGGCTCAGGAAGCCTGGCTCCAGAGCAAACTAATTTATGTAACAGCCAAATGACTCGCTCACTACTTTAATCCCAGTAGCTCACAAAGTAGATTTTTTGCTCACAGTACGCCACAGCTTAGAGGGAGCATTAGTGCAGGGGGTTGTGCGCGTGCTCCTTTACTACCCCCCCCGGTATAATAATACCCCTGAGTCTTTCCTCCACACCACCTGGATCTGTTCCTTTCTGTTTTGTGGGGGGGGATGGGGATGGGGAAAAGAGATCACTCACCACCCTCTTTTGCAGGGAGGGGGGCTGCCAATGGCTTTGCCAGGCCTTGAACTGGGCTCTGTGTGTGTGTGTGTCTGTGGTGGAGGGGTGTGTGTGAGCTGTTGCCAGCTGGATCTGCCTGGCTTAGGCCGCCTATTGCTCCTTGAGTTGGTTGGAGTGGCAAAGTTCCAGCGGCAGGAGATGCGTGCTGGGGGCAGGGGAGTGGAGAGGCTGGAGGGGTAAACTGGGGGGGGTACTCACTTGGCTGCTGCAGGAGTGGGAGGGATGCTGCTCGGTTCTGCTTCAGTGCCAGCCTCGGGTAGGAGGGAGATAGAAGGCAACAAAAGCCGTTTCCTCTTGCTGCCTCGACATGTGTGTATGTGTGGCATTTTTTCTTTTTTTTGGCAAGAAGTCCCTGCTGCTTGTAGGCTTTCCCATCCAGCCTGCCTCCCTCCCACCTGCATGGCTGTTTTGTGCCCCTGTCAGTGCATACAGGCTGCACTCAGGCTGAGCCCCCCCCCCCCATGTGACACGCAACTTTCTTTGGGTTGAGATTTATGGGCCAGGCTGAGGCAGAGAGACGTATCTTTTGCTTTCCAGCAGAGTCAAGCCACTCAACAAGAAATCAGAGGTCCTGAGAGGAAGAAGGAAGGGGGTGGGGGAAGGGACCGGATTGCATGCGGAGTGGAGTGGGGCAATGATGAGACAGATGAATAAGAGCATCCTCCATAGACACAAGAGCCTGTCTGGCCAGCCGACTCTTATTTTCCCCACGTAGCAACTAAAGAGGAGTAGATGGAGCCAGGAACTCCACTTAAAACTAAAGCCACAGATCATTTTTTTTGTTTTGTTTTGGGCAGCAGCAGCAGGAGGAGGAGGAGACTGGATTTATACCCCACCCTTCACTACCCAAGGGCGTCTCAGAGCAGCTTACAAACTCCTTTCCCTTCCCCTCCCCACAACAGACACCCTGTGAGGTAGGTGGGGCTGAGAGAGGTGGGTCAGAGATACACTTTGCAAGCTTTACCTTTTTCTTCTGCTTTTTAAACAATAGCTGGAAGATCGAGTTCTCTTCCTCCCCGCTTTAAATACATGCTTACCAGTATAGTTAAGAATTTAATCTGCTGTTGTAGTTTGGAACCCTGGTTTGGAAGGAGAAGTGTAAACGATAATTTGTGATTTAAACAACTTGCCAAATTAAGTGATTAATTCCTGAGTTGCCTGAGAGGGTAGAAGAGTGGGGAACAAGGGGTGTGTGTGTGTGTGTGTGTGTGTGTAGAGGGCAAACGGCGAAAGGCCCAGGAGGGTGTGGGAGGGGTGTGGCCTAATATGCTAATGAGCTATGCTGTCAGGGGTGTGACCTGATATGCTAATTAATTTCTGCTGTTGGGTGTGGCCTATTATGCTAATGAGTTCCTGCTGGGCTTTTTCTACAAAAAGAGCCCTGACAGGTATATGTCAGAGCCTGCACTACTAGCACTACTGAACTGAGCTACCATATTTTGTCAAAAGTGGGCTAAATAACTGTGTGATAAACTAAAATCAGGGGTCATTTCGAGCAGGAGCTCGGGGGAGCACAGCTCCGGGAGTTGCTGCCACCCCCCCCCCCCCACGGGGGAATGCCTGCTTGTGTCATGGCTGCAGCAAAATGACCCCGTCCCCTGGAAAGATCTTTGTTCCTCCGATCAGCCTTCTGAAGGCTTCAGCCACCACTGAAGCTATCCTCCCAGAATAGTGGTATTTCTGAGGCTTGGATTAGTAGCCGTCCCCTCTCTCTCTCTCTCTCTCTCTCTCTCTTCCTTCCCTCCCTCCCTCTCTCCCTCCCTCCCTCTCTCCTTTCTTGCCTTCTGACATACTTCCAGTGATGTCAGGTGGTGTCGCACATGCAAATAAATTATGCTAATGAGTTATGCTAATGAGCTCCTACACCTCTTTTTCTACGAAATGACCCCTGACTAAAATTATTTTTTTACATAAATGTTGTAGTTAATGTTTATACAAAAGGGAAGTGCATAAACCCTTGTGAGAATGTGCGCATAATGATATCACAAACAGAGGATTTCATATACTGTCTAGTTAACATGAATAAATTCCAAGTGTCACTGGAAAATGTTTACAAGTGAGCATCAGTAGGATAGTATATACATTAGTCAGTTCACTGTACACTTAATAAAACATCTCCAGTCACGTTGTACTTTTTACATCCACTAGTGATTATTGTATTGACAAGGCAGTGTGAAAGACCCCTAACTGACCGATCATTCTATATACATTCTCCATGTTTAAATGTGAACATGCAAAATCACCAATATTCATGTATGTTTACCAGTCATATTACACATCCTATGCCCAAAAAGGTGCATTGAAGTTATATACAACTGTTTTTGTTTGTTTGTTTCATTTTTTTGAGAGTGTGCTGTCTCTACAACATTTAAACAATGTGCATCAATTAGCATTTCATATACAATGTTTCATATAAAATAAATAGACCAGTGTGAAAGTTCCGACAAGGTTTTTCCAAACTGTTCCAAAGACTATAAGTGTTGATGCTTGCTAGTGTTGTGATTAAATTAGACGTTGTAATAAGTACAGTAATAACAGCTCCATAATTATTTACTAATTAGTTATAGAAAAGCAAATGTTTTGCATAATTTCATCATTCCTGACCTCTTTTCATCACCTCTTATTTTCTCAAAGAAATGATATCTAAAAAACTGAGGAAGATAAATCTTTACATTCATAATATTCAAATCTGAAATGTACTAGAGATGCCATCATTGAGGTGCAAATGAAGGCACCCTTGAATATAGATATTTCATTTGTAAGGCTTATTTCTTATACCATTCTTTAGTCTGCAAGCACATTTTGTACTTACTCAGATCTTATTAAAGCATAAGGTGTTTTACAAACTCTTCTGTCATTGGGAAACTACTGAAGAAAATGACGAACACAGCCAACATTCCTGATGCAATAAACAACATTATTCTGAACTACATGTTCCCTGTGAAGCAACACAAGCATAAAGGGTGTATTCAACATCTATGAAATATAATCCTATTAGAGGAGGCAACTGAATTACTGGGGCTTTGAAGCATAAAAGCTGCCAGCTATGTAGAATGATGGCCTCTTGATTCTTAAATGAAAGGGAGGAGAACACTACGCCATGTCATAAAAGAGGTCAGACTATGATTCCATAGCTTATCCAACTCAGTTGGCACAGTACTGAACCTAGTATATTTGAGTTAAATTTAAGAAAAGGGATCAAAATTGAAATTAGAATGCTGTGAAATTAACTTTACCTAGGTGTACAATATGTATTCTTTCAGTCAAAATTTAAGTGCTCCAAGAATCTCCGTGGCATAAAGGTGAATCAGACAAAATGTTGGAGATGGCTGAACTCTACCTTGGCTCCCACTTACAAGTGTTCATAAGGTCCAGACTGCCAATATATGGGTGGAGCTAATAACGTCTGAAAAACATATCTTTGATACCATCCAGTTTCTACTCAGCATATCTTTTGTGGTTCAGTGGGAGGAAGTAGAAGATTGGGAACAAGATAACTCCTGTCCTGTGGAAAAACTGACACAGTGTGACTTTCCCATTCCAGGCCCTGTTTTCTCTAAAGAATTTGAGTATGGAAATGCTGAGCTGTTTGTACTGCTGCTGTGCAAAAATGTTACAGTGTTTAAATTGATTGCTTTCACAACATTGTAATACACATTTTAATTCCATTTTTCAGATGAATGGTGGGACTGGTGATTTTGGCCAAGATTACAAATATGTCCATGGCCGAGATTCCAGGTCTAAAGTAAAGCCCACCATTCTGTCTATTGCATAGTTATGCTGGCAAAATTCTTCAAAGTGGTGCCGTTTGTGTATGTGGAGGGGGATTCACGATGAGGGCTAGTGTGATGTACATGATGGGATAGGACCTTGCACAGCCAGTCACTTTTTCTCACAGATAGTTGGGAGGGGAAGCAGCTAATCATTTGATTATCCTGCACCACCAGAAAGTAAAAAAGTCACCCCCCAAAGCATTATAATGCCCCCATGTCATTGTACTCCCCTTCTTAGACCACAGTGAAGCTCACGAAGTGTGAACTGTGAAGTCAGCCTTATTGTGTTCAATAGAGCTTACTCCTGGGTAAATATACTTAGGATTTCAGTCCTGAAGATATTCAAAAGCTCTGCATGTATTAGTGATCCTGCCAGGGCCATGGCTGGAACACTCTGGCCTGACCAACAGAAGTGAGCCTCTGCAAGAGTGACCCAGGGGAGGGCAGCCTTTCAGGATAAGACTTTCCAGGTGAGGAAGGCACTCTGCCTTTGCAACAAGAAATGTAGGTATCACCTTGCCATAATTGCAATCCCCTCCACAACTTCAGAAGACTATAAGCCAAAGTCTTCTGTCCCCTTCACTGTGCATGCCACCCCCTCCCCAGGAGAATGGAAATTTCTCCACTGTGCCACACCTGAGAAGAAGACTGAGTGCATCAGAGAACTGCCCCATATTCATACTCTGGAGCTGTCCAGTCCATGGTGTGGGGGGAGGCTTCCTATGCCACTGGCCTTAAGGGTGGTGACCCACCAGGAAGTTTCTCACTGGATTCAAAGGCCAGTCTGCCCTGCTCTGAGTTCCTTCGGAGGAAAGATGGAATTTTAAAAAGTCTATAGAGAGATGTTATCAATCCTCTGGCAAATGTTATGCACTTCTATTTGAAATGGTCAGTACTTTCTACCCAAGATGGCACAGAGTAAGTGGATGATTCCTCCTTTCATACTCTGGGCTGATTTGTTCTCTCTTTGTGTATGGAAGTATATGGAAATATTATTACACTGTTGGCTGTATTTAAATATAGCTCCTAACAAGCACTGTTGTCTATCTGCTTCCTATTATAATGTTGTCTTTATTTATTTATAACCTGTTTCTAAATCACAGCAGAATAATAAATTTAAAAATCTAGCATACAGCCAGCTAGATGTGTTGGAGCTGTAATATAACTATGAAGTGATCACAACCCCTGATAATAGCAAGAATATAATAATAGGAGATTTGGGCTAGGTTGCTAGCTATATGCAGATCATACTCAGCTTTGTCTTGCACACCCAGCCAATCCCAGGGAGGCTGTAGAAACCCTGGAAGGTTGCCTGGAGGCAGTTCTGGAGTAGATGCAAGCTAATATACTGAAGCTTAATCCCAACAAAACTGCTACTGGTGTGTGGAAGGTCGGTCCTGGAATTTAAGGTGTCACCTGTTCTGAATGGGGTTGCATACCCCTTGAAAGACCAGGTCAATACTTAGAAACTTCAATTGGATATAGAGTGGAATGGGTTGTAGGGACCATATCACTCCACTGTTGGTTCATCTACACTGGCTCCCAATCTGTTTCTGGGCATAATTCAAGGTGCTGACATTGACCACTAAAGCCCTATATGGTTTGGGACCAATATAACTGAAGGACTGCCTAATTCCTTATGAACCTACCCAACCACTGCAGTCATCTTCCACGGTACTGCTTCTGGTGTCCCACCTTCTGTGATTAAGTGGGTGGCAACCTTCTTAGTTGTGGCACCGAAACTCTAAAACTCTATCCCCAGGGAGATGTGTCTGTTAATTTGTGTTGCCAGCAGGTATAGGCTTTTCTGTATCATCTGATATTCCCTCAGTGATCCTTCCTTCCTTCCTTCCTTCCTTCCTTCCTTCCTTCCTTCCTTCCTTCCATTTAATTGTAGTTTTTGTGGTATGTGTATTTTATGGAATTGTGTGGTTTTTTTGCTTGTTTTTAAGCATTTTAATGATGTGTTTTTATTTGGTTTTAATTATTTATAATAAATATAAATATAAATATTTATAAATATACATGTATAAAGCTACATGTATATTATAAAGCTACATGTATATTATAAAGCTACATGTATATTATAAATATAAATATTTATATACATGTATAAAGCTATATACATGTATAAAGCTTATATACATGTATAAAGCTACATGTATATTATAAAGCTACATGTATATTATAAAGCTACATGTATATTATAAATATAAATATTTATAATAAATAATTTATAATAAATTATTTATAATAAATAATAATTTATTTGGTTTTTAAGATATGTTTTTATTATGCAAATTTTAATCTAAACCAAGTAAATAATCCATAATATGCAACTTCCTTGTAAAACTGGGGCCTACAGTTCAATGCTGGGGAAGGGATTAGTGTAGAGCTTCACCCCCTTTCTCTGGTTAATGATTTACTTTCTCATGGGGTTGGGAATACATTTCAGTGCTGACCAAGTCAAGACTGCAGAGTCCCTTCCTCCGCATGTATTTTCATTCATCATGGAGGAGAAAAAGCAGCAGAGGGAAGAGTTGGTGGTAAGGCACAAATGATTTTAGAGGGCACACATGGCTAATGTTGGATTACACTGTGCCATGTGCCATCTCCATTTCAAATGCAAATAGAGAAATTATTGCATCAGGAACATGATAAAGGCAGTACAATTCCCTAGTGTGAATGCACTTGTGTACTGGTCCAAAAGCATTTGGAACAGAGCTCTAGTGATTCCAGTAAGGCTGTCTTTGGCACAGATCTAGTAGTCCCATGAGAAATAAGTCTGTGCAACCTCAGCACCAATTGAGAGGCCACATGATAGCTACATGTAGATGATGGGAAGCAGAAGCTACAGTGGTGCTTCATTCATGTAAAAGGAACCAGTTCAGGAAGATTTTCTATATCTCCTTCCTTTGAATTTCACACACAATTTTCTGTAAGTGTGTTTATTTACACTGTCCCATCTGTCACTTTTTAAAAACCTCTGTATTAATTATCTTAAACTCCTGAGTGCCTTTGTATGGGAGCAAAGCACTCAGCCCCAAATATTAGCAATTTAACTGGCCAAGGACTATTTTTACATAACTTCCACTACTACCAGCTTGGCCACCTGGATAATCCCTGGGTTTGGAGCCCTTTTTAGCAAACCAGCCTAGCAATCTAAGTAGGCACTATCATACACTGTGGATGGAAAATCAGAAATTGTTTAAATAAAACTCTTATTTTTAAAATGAATTTTTTAAAAAAGAGCAGACAAAATAGCACTGAAAAACAAAATACTGGAATGATTTGAGAATGGAATCCCTCCTTCACTATTGGCTTGAATGGCAGTAGGGAGCAGCTTCAGGACTTGCACGTGTGTTCCAAAGTTCTGTGGCATCCTTTATAAGCCACCTTTGATCTGGAGCAGTTCCAGCCAACCCATTTGTGCCTCACATGGGAATTAGGTAGAGTAGGAGAAGAAAGCTAGCTAGCAAGCAAGAGGGAGGGAGGGAGGAAGGGAGGGAGAGTTCCTGATTCTTCTTTTTTTTAAGACTCAGAAACTTCTCACCTTGACAACAAGTAGAGTTGCCAGGTCCCCCATGACCACCAATAGAGTTAGGATTGCCAGATCGAGGTCAGGGACCTCAGTGGGGTACAGCGCAGTAGCATCCATTTTTTCCAGGGAAACTGATCTCTGGAGTCTGGAGATGAGCTGTAATTCCAGGGGATCCCCAGGTTCCATCTGGAGGCTGGCATCCCCAGTTAACAATATAAGTGGACTCTGGGCCAATGACAACTGCTCAGGTATGGACATCAAGTAACACAAATTGCTGTTTAATTGCAAACATACTAGCACTGAAGTCTGGAATTCCAGGACCAGATAGGATCAAGTCCTAATCGCTCTATGGAATAGCCAGTTCCATCTAGGTATTTCTGACAAAGAAACTCACAATTCCCTTGGGGCTAACTGCTTTCCTAGCTGCCAAGATAGAATTTTGCCCTTTTAAAATGGAGGCCAAGAATGTCAAGCTGGTCAAACCTTACAAATCACAAATCAGTTTTCTCACACCATCCTATCTGAAGCAAACATGATTGAAGTAATTTTCCTGTAGCTGACTGGGGGGTATGCAAGGTGAACATTCCCTATTCAGTCTGCATTGTTTGCAGCTTTCTCTTTCAGCAACATAATGTATGCCCTAATGAAAAAAAACCCTGAAAGAAAAGAACGTATCAGTTTGTTGATTAATTTAACCCTATAACAGAACATGACAAAAACCGTTTCAGAAAGAAGAGAGATGTTAACAGCGCTAACACTGATCTGATCAAGTGCCTTAATGGGGACTTTAAAACAAAACATGCAATGTGTGTGTGAAGAAGAAGAAGAAGAAGAAGAAGAAGAAGAGGAGGAGGAGGAGGAGATTGGATTTATATCCCACCCTTCACTTGTAGCTCAGAGTGGCTTACACACTCCTTTTCCTTCCCCTCCCCACAACAGACACCCTGTGAGGTAGGTAGCACTGAGAGAGCTCTGAGACAACTGTCCTTGAGAGAACAGCTGGTACAGAGCTATGGCTTGCCCAAGGTCATCCAGCAGGTGCAAGTGGGGAATCAAACCTGGTTCTCCCAGATTAGAGTCCACGCACTTAACCACTACACCAAACTGGCTCTTTTAAGTCATAAAACAGAAGTGCCTCTGAATTATTTATTCCAAACCCTGCCTTGCAGCCACTGCTACATTTTTTTTTAAAAAAAAAAACCTATTTCCCTGTTAACTACTTCAGCCTACAAGTTACAAATGCAGGATGCATCTCATGCCTCATTAGCAACATAGAGCTTTCCCCTCTGAAAGAATTGAGGAAGAAAAATTACCTTTCATGCCCATACCACCAAGTGTTGGGAAGGACAATAGAGAGGAACATTTCTTTCAGAAAGGCAAACATTCCGTTACAGGAATCATTCTATTGACTGGGATAAGGCACCGCAAAGGAACAATTATCTCAGAATAAGTAAAAGGTAATCAGTGGAGCCCAGTGAAATTATACATCAGAGTTACTGTGCAAACTTCTAAATGAAAGGATTTATACTCCGGTTTCCTGAAAGATGTGGTTTAGTTTGGTTTTGTTAGAACATGTTTAAAATGCTTTGTGACTATATTTCCAAAATGAATAGCTTTGGCTATAAGAACAGAATGTGACTGAGCTATTGGAAACACTTCTTCTGTTGGGTAGCTGAAGCAACAGAATACAGTTCGAGTCCAGTGCACCTTTAAGACCAACAAAAGTTTAATTCTTCAGAAGTGTGTGTGCACATGAAAGCTTGTACCCAAACTTAAACTTAAATTAAACTGGGAACATGGATATTTTGGGCTGAAACAATGAGCTGAAACAGTGGTACTATGCCAGCTTTTCATGCAAGCACCAAGTCCAGCAATCCACATAGTGTAGGACTGTTGTGTTCACAGAATAGCTATGTACATATTTATTAATTTAAAATATTTATATGCCTTTCTCATGAGCATCTCAAGGCAGGTAACAATATGAAAGCAATATGTTAAACATTAAAACAGCGGATGTAAAACATTAAAAACCAACCTACAAAACCTTATGTTCCCACCAGCAGGGTACTCCCCCTTTATCTCAGGCTACCCCAGAAGCTCTTGGGAATAATTCTGTTCTTCAGCTTTGCTGGAAAGCCAGGAGGGAAGACATTTTCTGAGAGGACGTTCCAGGGGCATGAGGCAGCCACTGAGAAAGCTCAGGCCCAGACTGAATGTGCCTTAGACAAAAAGGGGTTCAGCTAATAGACCTTGTTGGAAAGAATGAAGCTACCAAACAGGAACATGCAGAGAGCCATGTTCCTTCAGGCATTTGGGGCCCAAGACATGAAGTGCTTTAAATGTAAATGCACTCATCTTGGACCTAGAAACTAATTGGCAGCTAGCGAAGAGGAGTGATCCCACCAGCTAGCCCCAGATAACAAACATGCTACCACATTTTGCACCAGCTGCAGTTTCCAGATTGCCTTCAAGGACATCCCCATGTAGAGCACATTGCAGCAATCTAGCCTCAAGGTTACTGAAGTATGGATCAGTATGGCCAGATTAGGCATCTGCAAATATAAATCAGCTTCCTAACTATGGGAATTTCTGCACTAACAGCTCACTGAGCAGTTGAGCCTTTAAGTTTAACTTTGTATTTTGTGTCCCTTTCCTTTGTGCTGTTCTTTTTTCTCCAGTTTATTTTTGTATATGCATTCTGCATCTACAACCAAAACCTGCATTTTTTGCTTAATTGTAGTTAACATCACTTGTGACCTGTGGAGGGGGTGTCCAATTGGCTAAGTCCGAAAGCAAGGAATGGGGCACACTGCACCCTCCCCTTTCTCTCCTCTCCTCCCCACTATCTCACCTCCTTTGCTGCTGGGCTACTCCAGGTGTGCATGATCTATAGAGGGATGCCAGCTCAGCAGCTGCCTAGCTGGCTGGTCTGTCAGGAGGAGTGGCACCCCAAGGATTTTATTTTTTTTAATAAAGAAACAAATGGGCCTTTAAGCTTCTCATTGTTTCCAATGGGCAATCTTATCATTCCTTTTAATACATCCTCCTCCAAGTTGTGTGGAGATTGGCTTTGAGGAAGGGAAAAGATCCTTCCTTAGGGTCCAATGTGCAAAAGGAGATGAGTGTGTCAAATGCCCCCCCCCCAAGCTAGAAACACCAAACTCAGAGAGAACCTCCCCAGCTGCCCCTCTATCTGCCCTCCAAGTTATGTGCAGATTGGCTTTGTGGAAGGGGGAAAAGATCCCTCCCTAGGGTCCAATGTGCAAAGGATCCCAGCCCTTCCTCTGCTGGGAGGGTGGGCGAACACATATCAAGATCAGTGATCTACATTAGTGATAGCACTAAAAATGGTTATTAAACAGTTTTCCAATGGTGGGGTGACTTTGCCATGTTGGAGAGGAAAAGGTGGAAGAGGGAAAGAGAAAAGTGCAGAGTGGGAGGGAGAAGTGACAAAAAGAAAGGAAGGGTGGAAATAGGGGTGGAGATGGGTGGGAAATGGGTGGTGTCACAGAGTCTGAGGAAATTTGTATGCTTAGCATTACCTCCAACGTGGAAGTGGAACAATTTTTAAGTCTGCCGCAAAAGCACCCTTGGGTAACCTGGGGTGAAGGTGTAGGGAAAGCCATCTGATGGCTGAATGCCCAAAAATAAATGCAGAAGCAAAGAGAAAATATGATGGGGAAATGAGGTGAATGCAAGAGTAAATGCAGATGCAAATTTAAATGGTGACTGAGATCCGTGGGGGGGGGGCAACAAAGCAGAAAAGGCCTATATGTAACTGGAAAGAAGTGTTTTTAATTGTCATGGACACCACAACCTCTTATTCAGTGTAATATAGCTTAACTTCAGTTTTTGGGGAGGATAAAATTAGTTCCTTAAAGGAATGATGAGATAAAAGTGTGATAAAATAAGGCCCTGGGATCCTGCCTAACATTTCCACAGGTAAACAGAGCCAATTTTCATCAGTTCCTCCCTCCTGATGCAAACCTTTGACTCCCTTGTCATTCTAATTCCTGGGAGTCCCTTATCCCCGGGAGCAACACTGAGGGAAGTACTAGAGGTTACTGTGGGAGAGAGAGAATAGTGAGAAAGTCACTATTCCTGTATACCCATGCAAAACCATACTTTCCCCCATCTTAAGTGGTAGATACTTTGCTGCTTGCCATTAATTACACATGCTAGCCAAGTCCACATCACTGAGTATAAGGAGATGTTGGATATAATGTGCCTGTCTCTTGCAATGGCACAACAATGAAAAAGGAAAGGTGACACTTAGATCTACCATGAATGGGTCTAATGTACAGAGGAATTATCTACAGCTAAAATTATTGGTGAAGAACTTAGTGGCTTTTTCACATAGCCAAATATTTCTTTTTTTATCAACTGAGCAAAGTAAAAAAAATGTACAAAACAATCAGTCTTTTTTTGTCAGTATTTGGTTTATTATGTGATATGAGTCTCTTCAAAAACCTTGTTCCACTTGCTTTGGCAAGTCAAGTGGACATTGCTGTAAAACTAATAATTGAAGGTTTAACATACCAGAAGTTTTGATTATGTTTTATATTGAATCTGAAGTCTGGGTATACTTTGTATTGCAGAAGTGTGGACATTTTGCTAACTCTAACTGAAAACCAAGAAAACTGTGTCCGATTATTACACATAAACTTTCCAGAGTGATTTTTCTCATTTTACAGATGTGTGAGATTTGGAACAATGCATAATGACAGAGGATGGATGGACAGGCAGCAAATTACATGCAAAATACATGCTGACACCGAAACCACCAATCATATTTGCTGTTATGAATGAAACAATTTAAGAGAAACCACCCTTATCGAAAGGATGGTGCAGCTGGTTATTAGACAAACTTAAATTAGCTGTTGTCTTGAATACTCTTCTTTCTACCAGATGATTTTGAAAGCAACTGAGTGGGATCATTAAGAACCCCCCCCCCCCCCCCAGTGGCTGGGAGTCTTGTGTACTGGGTTGGACCCATAGCAATCTGAAGACAAGGTAATTGTATTTGCACATGAAGCTGTCTATGGTTTCAATATTTAGACTGGTGATTTTCACCCCCTGGGTCCAACCCAAAAATGAGTTAAAAAGCTTGTGAAAGTGGGTCCCAGGCTTCTACACTTTTATTGAAGTGTGCATGATGTGTGTGTATGTGTGTGTATGTTTTTAAGCAGGACACCACACCAAGTGAATTTGGACCTGGGACTCACCATACCAAAAAGTTGGAGACCACTGCCCTACAGTATTTACCTTTGTCATACTGGACAGCGTTGTACTTCCCCAAAGGAGCAGCTTGGAAGTATTTCTGGACTCAGGCCTCCTGTTGCAGTGTCTTCCACCAGATTTGGCTGGTGAGCCAGCTGTGACCCTTCCTAGGTAGAAAAGATCTTGCCACTGTGATGCATGCCTTGGTAACAACTAAATTAGACTACTGCCATATGCTTGAAATATTCCTTGAAACTACAGTTGGTACAGAATGTTGAAGCCAGATTGTTGACTGGAGTGGGCCACAGGGACTATTTCACTCCAGTTTTGGTCCACTGACACTTGCTCCCAATTTTCTTCTGGGCCTAATTTAAGAGCTAGCACTGACCTTTAAAGCCTTATATGGGAGCATATCTTACTCCTATATGAATCTACCTAACCCCTCCAGTCATCTTCAGAGGCCTGGTTTTGGGTGCCCCCACCACCTGGGACTAGATGAGTGGCAACCCAAGAAAGGGCCTTCTTAGTTGTAGTGCCCAAACGACCTCCCCAGGGCGATTCATCTCTTTCTCTCTCTCTCTTGTTGTCTTCTGTTGGTGGATGAAGACTATTTATTTATTTATTTATTTATTTATTTATTTATTTATTAAATTTCTATCCCGCCCTCCCCACCACATGGCAGGCTCAGGGCGGCTACCAACATATTATTTGATACAATGAAATTCTATAAAACCACATTAAAATATCCAGGCATTCTTCAGATCTTGTTTGGTGCAGATGGACCATTGGCGGACTGCAGTAGTTGGGCCAGGGCTATAGAATTGCGGCAGCCCCTACTTAAAAGCCTGGCAGAAGAGCTCCATCTTGCAGGCCCTGCGGAACTGTAAAAGGTCCCGCAGGGCCCTGATGTCATCCGAGAGCTCATTCCACCAGTGTGGGGCTGCCACTGAGAAAGCCCTGGCCCTTGTAGCCACCAGTCGGGCCTCCTTAGGCCCTGGGACAATCAGGCGGTTCTGGGAACCCGATCGAAGTGCTCGCTGGGGTACATGCGGGGAGAGGCGGTCCATTAGGTAGCTAAGTCCCTGGCCATATAGGGCTTTATAGGTAAGCACCAGCACTTTGAACTGAATCCAGTATGCTATAGGCAGCCAGTGCAGTGCTTTTAGGGTGGGCTGGATGTGTTCCCACATAGGGAAACACAGCAACAGCCTCACCACTGCATTCTGCACCAGCTGCAGCTTCTGGACTTGGGACAAGGGTAGCTCCATGTAGAGAGCATTACAGTAATCCAATCTTGAGGTGATCAATGCATGGATCAATGTAGCCAGGTCATCACATTCAAGGAAGGGAACCAACTGCTTGATCAGCTGTAGATGGTAGAAGGCCGATCTTGCAGTGGCTGCTACCTGGGCCTCCATTGTTAATGAAGGGTCCAGGAGCACTCCCAAGCTCCTAACCTCCGGTGCTGGCACCAATGGCGCCCCATTGAAGGTCAGGAGAAGGGTCCCTAACCTTGGGCCGCTCTGACTCAGGCATAGGACCTCCATCTTCATCAGATTCAATTTCAATCAACTCTGCCTAAGTCAACCAGCCACGGCTTTCAATGCCAGGTCCAGATCTCTCAGGCTAGAGTCTGACCGGTCGCCCAACAACAGATAGAGCTGGGTATCGTCAGCATATTGATGACAACCCAGCCCATGCGTCCGGGCAATCTGGGTGAGGGGGCGCATGTAGATATTAAACAGCATTGGGGAGAGTACTGCCCCCTGAGGCACTCTGTATACTAGCAGGTGTCTCCGAGACAGTTGTTCCCCAATTGCCACCCTCTGTCCCCGGTCTTGGAGAAACAAGGAAAGCCACTGTAAGGCCAACCCCTGAATCCCAATGTCGGTGAGGCGGTGGATCAGTAGTTGGTGGTCGACCATGTTGAATGCTGCCAACAGGTCTAACAACACCAACACTGCCAACACTTCCATGCTGCCTCGATCCAGATGCCTCTGAAGGTCATCTGTGAGAGCGACCAGCACCGTCTCTGTCCCATGGCCTGGTCGGAAGCCGGACTGGAAGGGATCTAATATGGAGGCGTCATCCAAAAAGCCCTGCAACTGATCCACCACCACCTTCTCGATTAGTTTACCCAAATAGGGTAAATTGGATACCAGTCGATAGTTGGCCAATTGACTAGGGACATACACCTCAAAAAAGCAGTATTTTTCAGATGTGGATAGCAGGGACCCAAAAATATCAGTATTCCCAGTTATCCAAGTTCCAAATACTAGTTTGGTATTTGGATCCAGCACCATTTTGGGGCTCCAATATTATTTGGCTCCATTATCCTCTGGGGGAATCTTTACAGATAGCTGCACCAAATAACCACCAAGTTTCAAGTGCACTGGACCTTTTGGAAAATCCTGGATACCATCCAGACACTAAAATCTGGACACTAAAATCCTGGACACCATCCAGGCACTTTGTAAATTATGCTGTGTTTTAAATTCTGTAAATTTTTGTTTTATGGTATTTTAATTGTTGGAAGCCACCTTGAGCCAGCTTGTTCATCAAGGCAGAGTAGAAATACAAGTCATAAATATAGTAATAAATAACTAAATAAAATATATCTGGAAAATACTGATAAGGTATTTTCAGACATATATTTGGATTAGATATATCTGAATGCACATCCCTAGTGAAGACTATTGTGTCTATGTGTTTATATGATTTGTTTAAAGTACTTTTTATATATCCACGTGTATTTTAACATTGTCTTGACCGTTTGCCACCTTGGGAACATTAAGTGGAGTGGAAAGGTGACAAATGTTTTAGAGAAATAAATAGCAGCCTAGTAAATGCCAGAAGGAACCATTCCAGGCCATCTGAGGCTCAGAGAGAGGCCTGAGGTGGGTGGCTGGAAAATCAGGACTATACCACTATGTATAGTTTGTACTTCCTTGTTGGTGTAAGTAGTCTCCTACTGGGTAATTCTTGCTTTCGTTTAACATGTCAAATTAATAATTATGCTGTGCACCTCTGGATGGCTTTCCAAATCTCTTCAGTTCGAATGCCTGCTGCAATGCCTTTGGATGTTTCAGGCCGCGGTCACACGGCCCTTTAAAGTAGAAGGAACTGCTGTTTCCTCCTGCATTTAAAGGGACTGACCAGACCGGCTGCAGCTACTCCCATGCTGAAGCAGGCTCAATCACGGGTTCCTCCTGCATTTTCCAACCCCAGGAAAATCAAGTATTTTCCCAGAGGTCACGCGAGAAACCCATGATTGAGCTGATCTGGACAGCCCTCTCTCACAATCATTGTGAGAGAGGGCTGTCTGATCATCACTCCCAGGGTTTTTTTCCTTTTTTGCACTTGGGCACTCAAGCACCCAAGTGCAAAAAGGAAAAAAAAAATCTGCCCTGTGCTCTGCTCCAGGTCCCGAGCCCCGCCGGCTGCCGCGTGGCACCCCCCCCCCCCCCGCATGCTTCTCCCCAAACTTACCAGGCGGTGGCCGGCAGGGCTCGGGGCCCAGAGCAGAGTGCGGGGCAAGCCAGCCAGCCAGGTCTGTCTGGATTTGACATCCCAGCAGTGGCAGTGGCGGGGTGTGTGTGTAGAGAGCTCTCCTGCCAGCTGAGCTGGAAGGGTGCCTCCCCCAGCTGCCGCCACCGGAGTTGGGATGTGTAAACATCCCAACCCGAAAGAAAAAAAGGAAAGGAAAGGAAAGGGATTAGGGTGCCGTGGGACCACGGCCACTCTGTTGATTGTAGTGATTTATTCTATGTAATTGTCTTGAGTTCAAGGCAGACAATAAACGATAAACAAACAAACATTTAGTCCTACAGGCCTCAGTTATTGCTCCTGATGCTTCTGGTGTTGCTTGATCCAGCAGCAGAAATGAGGGTGGGTGGGGGCCATTTTGTGTGGGTCCAGTCCTGTACCATCTCCTGCTGAAGCTGATTTCTGTTGCTTCAGCCAACCAGGGCCACAGGGTTGCTTCAGCCAACCAGGCTTTCTGGCTCATGTCAAAAGTGTGAACCTCTGGCAAGCTTTGGCTTTTAAACCTTCTATGGAAAGGGAGGGGCAAATGCTCAGCAGTAATTCTGTGTGGTTCCCTGTCTTCTCCCTTTCAGCCAGATAACTTTGAACAGATGGTAAACAATTCTGCTAGCACTCTGTTGCAAATGTTAAAATTTCATAAGGTAGGTTGCGGTCACACATGCAAGATAAAGGGGGGGGAAAGAGAGGCTATTTCCTCCAGTGGAAGTTGACCTGCAGTCATGCAATCACATAGTCCTTGGAAGCTGCGGGCACAGCCCACCACTGCATGATCAGATGCAACCATGGGTGAGTCAGGGTGGGGTTTTTTGCCATTTGTTTCCGATGTGCTTAAACAAGGGATCAATGATTCGCATCTCAGCCCTGAGGGCTCCCTATGGAGTTTGCGATGATGTGCATACTGAGAAAGGAAGAAAACAATGGCATGGAGTTGGGATGGCCTGATCAGACCATCCCAACGCCATGAGAGAGCACTGGAGAGATCAGATGGGAAAGTCTGCCTGTGGCCCATTTGCTACTGGACTTTCCCCGGTGACTGTTTAGTTTGCTTCTGCGGTGGAGCAATACGGGTTGTTGCTGGCTGCGGGATCTTCCCAGATGTGTGTGTCTGGTCGCACACATTAAATCTGCCCAGCATTCATGCCTATGTTGGGGCTAATTGTGCATGTGATCACAGCCATAGTCTATGGGTTATACAAAAGTCTGGTGGCCAAAGCAAAGACTTAACTTCCTGTCTGATACACATTTGAAAAATAGAGACTCTTAGACAGCATTAAAACATCTTGTTGGTCAGTGCATGAACAAAAGTTTAAAAAGGCTGGTGTCATGTAAAATTGCAAGCAACAGGATGAAAAAGTGGCTGGAGTTTTCTATTTATTAAGCCAGAATTTCCAAGATGGGATCCCTAGTGATCTCATTGGGTAGTACAAGGGGTGATGCAGGTTGAAGGACACTGCAGCTGGTGGCAGTAAGGTTCCACAGATCTGGCAGAAAGTAAAGTACATGATATGACAGTCTCAATAAGATATACGTGGGAAGGGAACAAAGGCACTTGCTTTGAGTCAGTGATCTGCTGTGGGCACTGTAGCATACACTCGCCTACCATCAGTGCCTGTTCCATTCTCCCAGATCTCCATATAGATTAATAAATCCTTGAGGGTTTTTAAACAGGAAAGTTCAGGCATTGTAATATTTTCAGTATGAGTCTATACAGAACACATCCCTGGTTTTACTATATTCATTTGATTTTTTTCATTGCATGAAAAGATTAGCATATGGATAAATTCATGAAAATATTGACATTAAACATTACGATCTACCCATTAAACCCACTTTGTACATATTTTTTCTTGCACATTACTTTGTTATTTTGGATTAGGTATTTACAAAAGTATTTAGAAGAATGTTGTACCTGTCTTGACCTCAATTACGGAATTTCAGTTCACTAACATGCAAACTAGAAAAACAGTTTCTCTCCTAAAATTGGTGTTTGAATGTTGTGGTACATGAGCTGTAAAAATATATAGGTACATTCCACCCATTTTTCAATGAAAAGCATACATTTGCTTTAAAAATGAGCCCATTTTCACAAGAAAATAGTATCAATCTATCTTTATACAAACAAACTGCCTGGCTTGGCAACACTTTGCAACATAATGAGCCCATTTTCAGGTTAATAATAAAGCATACAGAACTTCTATTGATCAGACATGGAAGCAAATGAAGAGGCACACTAAACTGGCTTAAAGCAGCTGTGCCGATTTTTTCCATTAAAAGGTTGGATTGGAGAAAAGTAATGATGCCATTGATCCTTGTTGACCAGCAGATGTAAATCAGGGTGCCATGACATCACAACAAATGAGAGGGTCTTCCTTCAATAAATGGTATCACTCCATTTATAATTAATTTTCATTTAGATTATATTATTAGAATTACAGAATTAGAAATTGCCAGTCCACTGCTAAATGCAGCAGAAAAAATGGCTCTCCAGTCTGTGCCCTGAAGATCTCCAGTGATGCAGACCTCCCCCACAACCCCAGTAATTGGTCCCATTGTTAAACTGTTCTCAGGAAATGCATCTTATGTTCAACTGAAAGCTACATCCTGCAACTTAGATCTAATCTTTGTTATATGATGTGTGATAGCCATTCTCATATTTGAAGAGGGTACCTGTGTATTCTCTTCATTTGCCATTTTTCAGCCTCTTCCCAGAGAATCTGTTTACCAGACTGCTGACCATCTTCACTGTCCTCCCTGAACCTATTCAAATTTGTCTACATCCTTTTAAAAGTGTGATGCCCAGAACTGGACATAGCACTCCAAAAGTGGTACATCATCACAAGAGTATAGTAAAAGTATTATTTTCATTACTTGGATGACTTTTTTAACAGCCAAATCATTCTGCTGATTCAGATACCACCCATCACAGAATGTTGCACAGAACTCCTAAGATACCCCTACCCATTTTGTCCTGCCTGCAAATTTGATAAAGGATTATTCCATCCCTTTAGGCAGTGGCTGCTAAACATGTCGATGAATGCCAGAGCCAGGATGTAGCCCTGTGGCACTCCAAATGAGATGCCAAATGAGACCCAGTTTGGTGTAGTGGTTAAGTGCGTGGACTCTAATCTGGGAAGAGCCGGGTTTGATTCCCCACTTCTCCACTTGCACCTGCTGGATGACCTTAGGCAAGCCATAGCTCTGTACCAGCTGTTCTCTCAAGGACAATTGTCTCAGAGCTCTCTCAGCCCCACCTACCTCACAAGGTGTCTGTTGTGGGGAGGGGAAGGGAAAGGAGTTTGTAAGCTGCTCTGAGACTCCAAGTGAGTGAAGGGTGGGATATAAATCCAATCTCTTCTTCTTCTTCTTCTTCTTCTTCTTCTTCCTTCAGAATAAGGATGCACCATTAATGTGAATCTACTTGATGGCCCCATCTAGATTCTGTATTTAACCATTTTGCTAACCAAAATGTCACAGGTAACTTTCTCAAATGCTTTGCTGAAGTAAAGGTATAAAATGTCCTTAGCATTCCTGTAATCCATTAAAACTGGTTAATTAAAAAAGAGAAATAAGATTAGCCTGGCGGGATTTATTCCTGGCAAATTTATGCCAGATTCTACTAATCACTATATTCTTTAAAGATGCATATAAACCCGAGCAAAAATAATTGCCCCCACCTAGTCATTTTGAAATTTTCCAAAACTTTCCAAAACTTACTTGGTATTAGTAGTGAGAGGTAGCCACAAAACTGTTAACTGCATAGTAACAATAGTCTCTTTGGTATAAGGAACCATAAGAAATATAGTCCATGTGATTCATTTCAAAGCCTTGAATCAAGCTTCAAGTTTCCATGATATCTGATTGCATCTACTTGTGCAAAGTGAAGTCTATTTCTGTCCTAAAAGCTTTTAAAACCAAAGCTTTCAGTCAAGCTTGGTATGTGAGGGGAGGTGAAAGGGGAGTTTATGAGCACAGTAACCAGCTAGGTTCATGCCTTTCATGAAGAAGAACAGAGGTTTGTTGTGATGTCTGAATGTAGCTAGTAGCTGGGTTGATATAAATCACATTATTCTAATAATTATAAGTAATTCTAATAATTTAAGTAATGAACTTATGCACTAATTTTAAAGATATAAAATAGTACAGGCATTAGAGACAATTTCTGTTCTTGTCACTGACATTAAATGGATGCCTAAATGATAGCAATGTGGACTTTTAAATCCATTTCGAAGCCTGACAAATCACTTTTTTATATTTTTACTTTAACAAAGCAACCTAATGTTTCCAGATAATTGAGTCAGAAATCCATGTTAACCACCCTAGAGCTACTCTATCAACAAGCAGCAATTCTGATAACTTAGAATTCCAGTTTTCTTTTGAATACATCACATACCATTGTTTCTTATTAATAGATAAAATTATTCTCTCTGCTGGAATTTTCAAAATGAGGATCTTAGTGGCTGGATTTCCTCACTCTGTGCCTGGTTGCCTTTTAAAATAAAGCATGGGAAGCTTCTTGGCAACAGTTACAATACCCCCCCCCATTTTTTAGTATATGTCACATAATGGAGAGATCAACCATGTAAAAATTAGATTTATGATAATGCTGAGTTAGAGCAGGATAAAAAGAACCATGATAATTAATTTCCACACAAAAAGTACATATTATACAAGCAAATCATTTATATGCAAATACGTCTGCAGACATCTAATATACCTCTAAGAAAGATGCACTGACAAGTCTTTCTTACTTAAGAGATCTTTCGTGAGTGATGCTAAGAATACTTTTTAGATTGGAAATGTTGTTTGCGCAAGATGGAAAGTAGAACAGTGCCATCTTTAAATCAAATGTAGCACACATTAAGGCCCCAGTTAAGGGCTTTATATCCTCATTGATTTCAGAGGGAGAGATTTAAGCACAGCCTTACAGGACTGGTACCTAAAGATGATTAGCCATGGTTGCAGCATGCCTATATTTTTTTACTCACTACAGGCACCCATCTTGATTAGAAGAAATCTTCCTAATTATTTGAGAATCATTTGTGAAAACAATGTGAAAGAAATATACATTTTCGAGTACAATCCTAAATACGCAGTCTGTGCTAGATCATACAAACAGCAGTCGGGGATGCCTTATGACACTGGTGGGCCCTGGATTGAGTATAAATGTATGCCTCCCCCCCTGCTGCCAAGTATGTTGTTAACGTCACCATCCCAATTTATTTCTTAGATATGGGGCAATGATATTTTCAATTCACAAAATGGCTAAATTACCAGATATTAAAAACTGTTGGCTGGTTTAGCAGTAGCAATTGCTAAAAAGGAACTAAGGATGAACACAATTGGAGCTCATTCATCTCTGGACTATAGTCTCCTGAAGTAGCTTTTTAAATAGCCACCAGTTTGGGTATATGCTAACTGCAAGTGCAAGTTAACATCAGTTTCTAACAGTGCAGTCCTAAACTGATTTACACCTTTCTAAGTCCATCGACTTCAATCAACTGAGGGTGTAACTCTGTTTAGGAATCTTGAAAGAAGAAGAGGAGAGCCTGCTTTCAAATATTTCCAAGCTGATGTGGATCAGCCATGCTTCATTTAGTATTCTTAGTTTAAGCAGCTTTAAATTCGTTCAAGTTTAGCGAAAATATCTAGTTTAAAATACTCTTGGTGAAATAGCTAGATTTAAAGGGGGGATCATAAAATCCCCGATTCTAGCTTACACCGCTAAAGTCTCTGTAGCATACAGAGGAACAAGCACTAATTTTCCAAAAGCAAAATAACATTTGTAAAGGTGTTAAAAGTTCACTTCTAAAGTAGTGTCAGTGTAGTTTCCTGGAATTTGCCTTAATAGCTTTTGCAGTCCCTGGGTAAAAAAGCAGATCATTTACTTTAGCAGATTATTTGTTTTTCAAGTGGAGAGCTGTAGAAAGGATTTAGTTTCCTGACAAAGCAGAAAGAAGTAAAGTAATTTCATTAACTATGTTAATTTAGATTCCCTTAGCAAAAAGTCTAAACTATATTTGTTACATTTTCAATTACAATTAATCTATCTTTGAAGTTTTAATTAAATGCCTGAATGGCAATTTTTTTCTAAAAAGAAGAGAGTCTTTTTTATTGTATGCTGCATGGAACATGTGTTGATTTTCTTTTTGATCCTCACAAGTTTTGGGAGTTAAGCTGCCGATTCTATCACAGAGTTAAATTAATACTGAGATATGTGAAGAAACAGAGGCTTCCCCTTCTTCTGTATACATTTTTATAAATATATAATTTCCCCCTGAAGTTCTTGGGCAAAATATTGCAAATGAAATGTACCCAAACAACTGTACTGTATTAGATTCTCAGTTACAGAGTGGATAACGTTGTCTTACCATTTTTATTTGCAATATCTCATTGAACTCTCTGGGAGAGTCTACTAGCCAAAGTGATGCAGCTACTTATGAACAGACTGTGGGTTTCAGAAGTGCATTCTGATTTCTAAATGAGTAGGGTCTGCCCTATTCTTTTCAACATTATAAAAACATTAGAAGACATAATACAGTGCTCGAAAGATGATAAATGGGCAGAGAAATCCTGTGTTGCACCTGTGCTGTGGCAGCCAGAGAGCATGGCACAGCAGCTGCAGTGCCTCCAGTCACCTCCCTAACAGGATAGTTACATAGTGGCTGAATGGGAAAAAAGGTACTCCAATAGGGTTGTCAGATGGTGCTGCGGCAGCATCTGTGGCAATTCCTCTGAAGTACTGCATTCTGGCATTGTTGTAAAGTGGGGGAAACATGGTTGCGGCATCTAGCAGAGTGTTCGTGCCATTGAGGGCATCCCCAAGTCAACCTGGGTGCCACCTCCACTGAGGGCAGTGGTGCTGAGGGCAGAGAGACTCAGACAGGTCTCCCATCAGCCTCTCAGTGGGCCCCTGTCCCTCACCCACATCCCTAGCTATGGCAAAAAGCCCCTCAAGGTGCCCGGCAGCTTCATTACAGATGCTGCCAGACCCTCCATCCACTGCTGCCTTCTGGAAAAGGCTTCCCACCCGTCGTGATGGCTCTGCTCTTCCGCACATTTGCTGCCCTCTTGGAGGGAAGGTGGGCTGTGCTGGACATGGACTTCATGCCCAGGGACCCAAAAAGGGGCCAGAATCCCCTCCCTCCTTTGGGCCACCAGCAGCCATGACACCTGGCCCAGGGGCATCTGCCCCAACTCTGCCCCCTCTGTCTGCCAGGGCAGGGCCACTGCCATCTGAAGACATTGAGTCTGCCCTTTGTATCACCTCCTCCTTAGGTGTTGGGGCCTGGTGTCATTGCTATGTGCTTACTCAAGGTCAGGGTACCTAGTTGGTCCATGACATCAGCAGGGAACATCAGGGAATAGGGACCTGGGCGTGTGGGGGGAAACACTTCCCTGGCAGCTGCCTTGGGTGGGCCCTGATACACCTAATGACCTGGCATGTGGCATCCATGTGCGTCTGGGTGCCTGCTACTTGCCCTCACAGCTGCAGGGTTTGGGAAGGGGAGATGCCATGTTCAGTGCAGCTTGGTCCCACCGTGGTAGGCCTAGGGGTAGGGGACTGGGAGCCTTGCTTACCTGTCCCTGCCCCTTATTATTATCCTTTATGCACTAAGGTTGATATATTTTTTCTAACCAGACAGTTAAAATTAAGAAGTTTTTTGGGGGAATCACAGGGTGGAGAAACTTACAAGTTCCCATTCAGATCTGTCTATAACAGTTTTTGAAAAAACTTGTCCTTAGGGAGATAGAAAAATTGGAGGCTTCTAAAAGATTTAGGTCTCATCAATTTTCCCATAAGGATTAAGTAAAGGTAAAGGTTTCCCTTGTTCAAAAGCCAGTCGAATCCAACTCTAGGGGGTGGTGCTCATCTCCATTTCCAAGCTGAAGAGCCACTGCTATTCGAAGACTTCCCTGTGGTCATGTGGCCAGCATGACTAAATGTTGAGGTGCCCAGAACCCTCTTACCTTCCCATGAAGCGGTACCTATTTATCTACTTGCAATTTCTTGCTTTTGAACTATTAGGTTGGCAGGAGCTGGGTCAGAGACGGGAGCTCACTCCATCATGTGGCTCTAGGGTCTTGAACTGCCTTCCAGTCTGCAGCTCAGCTGACAAAGGTGGGGCTATTGTGATGCAGAACACACAGGATTATCACAAGGACGCTGAGTGATACAGCATACTATACTACACTGCCATATAACCCAACGGAGAGAATCTTTAGATTAATCAAGATCACAGTTGATGAGGCTCGGGAGGTAGGACATATTTCAGAGAATGAGCATAAGTTCTTGTTGAAAATTCATACATGTGTACCTGTTTTTTACATGTTACCAAAAGTCCATAAATCCAGGTTTTCTTCTCCCGGTCTTCCAATTGTGTCAGCATCAGGGTCTATATTGGAACCTTAGTTTAGCTCATTTTGTTGATCACCATTTAAAACCTTTTGTTTCTAATATACGTTGTTATTTTTAAAATGTTCATTGATGATCTGGTTTTGGTGTTTATTATTATTTAAAAATTTTATTGAAAAATGTGTATAAACACTTGTATAATGTGCTAAGGTTCAGAACATATGACACAATTAAGAAACATTGCTCGGGTTCTTAATATCAACTGTTCAAAATTACATACTACAATACCGTGTTAACAAGTTATGTATGAAATAATCAGTACTTTGTGATAATGAATAACCATGAATATGTTGAGGTCTGTGTCAACTTAAAGACACAGATTTCCGTTAGTTATGGAGATAATAATAGATAAATCATATAATAAGATGAAAAGTAACCTTGGTGTGGTAGGACCGTGAGGCCTGTCAAAGAGGAGATGAGTGCTTATAACCATCTCTGAAAAGTAGACCAGCTTTATGGTATTGTGCGAGAAATTCTAGAATTGGTTCCCATTTTGATGTGAATGAAAAATTGACTGGGTTAACTGAGGTAGCGTTCAATTCATTTGTAACACTCTCCATTAAAAATTGGTCCCAAAGTTTTGTGTACCACAATTGTATTGATGGGTGCTCTGGAATTTTTCCAGCAGGTGGCTATTGCCGTTCGAGCAGCAAAGAGCATTGTGTCTAAAGTTTTTTTCCACTTATGAGTATGAATATTTTGAGGCCAGATATCCAAAAATAAAGTCTCAGGGCAGATCGTGATATCAATTGAAGTGATTGATTTGACAATATCTTTAATTTGTTGCCAGAAAGCTTGTATTTTGTCACACTGCCACCAACACTGAGCAAAGGTGCCTGGTTGTTGGCATCCTTTCCAACACCATGGTGGATGTGTGGTCTACATATGTGACAGTTTCTGTGGTGTGAGATACTATCTGGTCAGGATTTTGAACTTTTGGAGTTCTAGTGTCATGGTTTTGATATTTAATGATAATAAGAGATTGGCTGATTTTTGTCCTTGGCTCAATGGATTGCATGAAACTATCAGGTTTACCATTAATTCAGCTTCTGATATGGTTACTTTTTTAGATACTAAAGTTTATAGAACCCCCAACAATCATTTGACTGAGCAAACCTTCAAAAAACCTATAGACAGCAACACCTATTTGCATTGCCAGGCTTTTCATCCACACCATTTGGAAAATAATATACCTTATGACCAGTTTTTGCATCTTAGATGCAATTCTACTTTCTATGCAATTCTAGAGGATTAATAAGGACAGCCATAAGTTGTGTGAACAATTTGATAATAGAGGTTATCCCACACACATAATCAATAAAGCACGTTTGAGAGCTTCACAAGCAGATAGAAAGGAAATGTTGAACAGCAATCTAGGTGAGAAAATAGCAGAATTTTGAGAGGATATCTTGTTTTCTTGAATATTCTCATAATGTGTGTTATATCCTGAGTTATTTCTAAGCTGTTTGGTTATGGTTTGTGCTGAGTTAGCTAAGGTATCCTAGTTCCCTGTATTGTGATTGGCTGACTAATAAAGACCTTCTATTGGTCCTAAAGCCATACAGAGTATCCTATCATGAAGCTCCACTTAGGTCCAATTAGACCTCATGTAAATAGTTACATTGTATATAGTTCAGTTATGGAACAGTATAAATTTTGGTGCTGCTCTTAGCACTCTTCCAGTAGAGCTGAGTAAGATCCTAAATAAAAGCCTTGTCATTTGAAGATTATCTCCTGCATCTCAATACTTAAAAATGTGTATACTATTAGAAAAATCACAGAATTCTACTGGCATGTAGTCCAGGACATTTCAGGTTGCCAAATTCCACCTAGGATAGGTTTTAAAATGACAAGAAATCTTAAAGATGTCCTTATTAAATCTGAAAGTCTGAATCCTTCAATAAAAGAACAGGAACCTAGAGGTCATTATAAATGTCATTCATGGGCTGCCTGTCCCATGGCTTTGGAGATTAAACAATTTGTGTGCCTTGAAACCAGTATGAAATATGAATTATCTTCATTTACAAACTGTAACTCAAAAGGATACTGTGTATTGCAGCATTTGTGTGATCTTTTATATATCGAGAATACTATTAGACCTATCAAATCTAGAATTTTGGAACTTGGTTCTAGAATATGTAACCAAAATTTTGAGCCACCCCTTGTGGAGCTTTTTGTGAACTACAAGCATGACCCGATTCCCTTTGGTTTTTCATTCTGTTGATAAAATCTTGTTTCAATAAGTAAGTTTATTCATAGATTTAAGACATTATCACCCTTGCGTTTAAATCAAAATCGTGATTACAGCTGGGGTTTTTAATGAGCATATGTCTTTAAACATTATGTGAATACTCAGACTTGAAAAATACCTGGTTTTGGTTGGACTTCTGGTTTTGGTGGCTTAATGGCAGGTATGCTCCAGCAGAGCTCTGCATGGAGTGGCCTGCAACCTCAGCAAATAGGAGGGGTACCAGCCAGATTCTGGTCCCTGCCTGGAGCCCTTGTAGGAGGCTCCCAGCCTGGAGCATGAGAGGCACCTTTCCCAAGGCAACGGCTGAAGGATTGAGACACCTCTTTGCCCCATAAGGTCCCATCGCTGTGGTGGCTCTGGCACCTAAAGCGGCACACTGGTTTGGTGAGCAAAGAATGCAGCAAAGAAATAAAAATACCCCTACCTACGGTGCAGCCTTGAATGAAATGTGAGTCAGCAGGTCCACTCAATCGGACTAACAGGCATCCTGTAGCCCCAAAACAAAGCGGTGAAGGCGGAGGGAAAGTTCCCCCCCAATCATTCTTTTTAAAAGACTGAAAAGTGGAGGGCTGGGACCATTGGTGCTGCGTATGGGGTTCAAGTAGTGTGTAATCCTTCTTAAAACAGTGTTTTTTAAAAAAACAAAACAAAACAAAAACTTTCTGTGGTACTTTAACTCCTCCAAGAAGTAAACAATGGCTGGCAGAGGAGAAATGGCACCCAGAGGGAAACCTCTCCAAAAGCTGCAGCTCCTTCTCTTCCTGTTCCTAAACAGGAAGCTGCCATAGACTTTCCAAGCATGTTGTTGGTAGCATTGCGCCCTCTACTGGATCAGATGACTACAATGAACCAAAGTATTGATGCACTCCAGAAAGAGATTAAAGAATCTAATGCTAAAATAGAAAAGGTGGTTAAATCAGCAAAATCAGCTGAAACCAAAACAAAAATACTGAATCAAAGACTACAAGAGCTGGAGAAAGAAAGAGCAACTGACAGAGACCAACTTTTGAGACTGCAAATGGAAAAAGCGTCTTATGTTCTACGATTTCAAGGTGTCCCAGAACAAAAGCCGGAGAATTTGAAAGAAATCTTAAATGAAGCTTTGGCTCCAAAAACAGGTTTACAAGTGGATTCTTTGCAAAGCGAAATGGATATTGTCTACAGGACATATCCTGATTTTGTGAGGAAGAAAAACCTGCCTGGAGAAATTGTGGTGAAATTTTCTAGGAGAACAACAAGAGACGTGGTGCTCAAGGCCACTAATGGGACAATCCAAAAAATCAAAGATGTGGAAATCAGGGTCTTGAAAGACATTCCATTTGAGATAAGAAAAAGAAGGAAGCAATATAAAAACATGACAAAATTCCTGCAAAAGAACTCCATCCCTTATAGATGGATTATTCCGAAGGGTTTGGTATTCAACTATAAGGAGAAAAAAGAGACTTTTTTTGCAGAGACTTTTCTGAATTTGCAACAAAGACTAACAAAAGAAAAGAAGACAGAAGAGGAAGAAGGCATCATACATGACTTGGAAAGCTCTGAAAGCTCATCGAGTAGCTCTTCAGAGGACTCTGACTCAGCAAAGGGGGCAGCTGCCCCTAAGCAAAGGGAATCTGCTAAACCAAAAAAAAAAAGAGGGAGGAGGGGGAAATAGCTTTGTATACAACTTGAAAGTTTAAGAAATTTATTTTGCCACATGCTTGAATCTACATCTGCATAGCCAGTATCATTTGAAACTTATTATCACGTTTCAATACTTTGCATTTTCCTATATGTGGAATTTCATTCATATATATTTTAAAAACAACTTATATTCTTTGCTTTAATTAGGGATAGTTTGTAAGTGTAGGGATAGTTTTTATAGTTTGTAGTAAGTTAATTTAAAAAGTTACAAAAATCCCATCTGTTTTTGGTCAATGATTTAGGAGCGCATTTCCTTTAAATGTTGAATGTTGTCTGGACTGTTAAGTGACTGAATCAACTTGAGATTGTGAGCTGTAAGCCATGTTATGAATATTGTTTGAGTCTTTTTCGTGAAGCAACTGGTGAGCATGTTCATTATTGTCCTTTTTTATTATTGCAGGATGTGTTTCATATCTCTGAGTTAAAAATGTTATGTAATATTTCAGACCATATGGTTCTGCTTTTGAAGAAGATTGGGTGGAACATGATAAACCACAGCTAGCCATCATGTGAAGGAAAACTACTGGAACCATTGTTTGTTGTCATTCTTCTTGTGTTTTGCATTATGGTTTATCAGGTCTATCCTGAGTGAATGCCAAATATTTAATGTAACAGCTGCAAACACATTCAGCTTCATCCTTTATGGTTTTCTTGTGATGGATAAATAGTTTTGATACTACAATAATATGAAAACATAAAAATTATTTTCACATGGTTGTTAAAGGTTTTGAATATTATTTGTGAGTTATTTTATAAACAGTTTTGTTTTGTTGTAGCTACCTGTTCATATGACAAAATGTGACAAAATGCATATGTGGGATCTTGATGTTACTGTATGGTCTGAGAACCACAAAGAGTAGACTTTGCTCTCCCTGTGGTGTATTCCCCCAGCTGCTTGCACAGCGGTGCTAGGTACCCTGTCCGTGTTGTTCCTGCCACTGAGATGTGTATGCACGGACTCTAAGTCCACAAGGCAGAGAACTGTCAGATAGCATTCTGTGCCATACACCCTACCTCTGGAATTTTGGAACATCCTCCTGGAACCATTTGTAGGGTGTGAGGCTGTGATTGGGTTCTGAAAAGGGGTGTGGCCAGAGGAGGGGAGTGTGCTGATTGGGTGTGAACTTAGTATCCTAAGCTGCTTGGGGTCCCATGGATGTGGCTGCAGCTGTGTTGGGGGAGTGAATTTGAAGATACCATGGCTGTCAATGGGCTAAGATGCCATGGCTGCTGACACAGCTTTGCACCTAGTGTGTTTGTGGGGGGTGTTCCCATTCTGAAAACACTTTGGAAGCCACATAACTGCTGCCACGCCACCTGGAATGCCCATATCTATTTTTAATTTTTTTAAAATTAAAAACACAATACAGTAGAGTAAGTTACATTCCGAAGGAGCATTGTTTCTCATACATACAGAGCACACCAATTCTATGCCAGCAGCAGGGTTTATGACATTGCTCTGCCAGTGTGTGGCTGAGGCTCTGCTGCACTGGTGGGACTCAGTGTCGCAGTGCTACTAGTGCCCTGTGCCAGTGCAAACTGCCCTTACTTCAAGATGCTGGCAAAGGTGTCAGTTGGGTCCCTATTCCAGTTCGACCCTCCCCTTAGAATTGCTCTGTACTTCATCATTTCTTGTCCCTTTAATTCTACCTAGGGGCCATTGCCTCTTGACCACACATTGCATTAAGTAGAGGTTGCACTTATCCATGACAGTTTCTCACACATACCACAGTAAAGTGAATATATTATGCATTGGTTGCTGTATGAAGGAATGAAGCTCTACACTTATTTTGTCATGGCTGTAAACCAACCCAAAGCAATGGTTACAGTACCATACTAAGGAGGGTTACACCGTGTAATGTTTTACTATTTTTTGGAATCCCATATATTTAATACCTGTTATAGCAAATATCCATAGTGTTCTGAGATTATACGTGTTAAACTGCCTCCTTAACTTCTTTAGCCCTTCTTACTTATTTTCATTGCTGTCAAAGACTCTCACATTCATTGAACACAAAGAAGAGGATTGACAGTCAGCACATGGGGGTGGCTCTAAGGTAAAGGGGGATTCTTTAGTCTAAATAAAACAGCTGTTTTCTCTTAAATATAGAGTTTATTTTTGAAGTATAACCATGTAGCAGTTTCAGTATGGTTCTCAAGTGTAATGGTTTCAGATAGGTACAGTTTTCCTTTCTTTAAAGCTCTTTAAATAGACCTAGCCATAAAGGGTAATTTTCTTTACTTACCATTTAAGCTAATAACTTTCTCAAAGAACACAGATTTATTTTACTCTTCACAGTACCTCACTCAATCTTTTCAACCCCTCAACTCTCTTCCTCTCTACCATCAAACCATTACACATCCATCACTACTGATCTACAGTGCTATTCTAAGAACACTTCCTCGAGGTCCTCATGACATGTTACACAATGCTCACATTTGCCTTTTCTTTTGAATTGTGTGACTGTTTCTGGTGCCACATCTGCTATTTATAAGAAATTGAGTAGTGAGTGACCCAGTGTAACCAACTTGTGTTTTGTCTGCAACTGAATATTAGCCAGTTGATAGTGTTATTATTTTAACTACCCTTTAATTACAGAGGTTTGTATGGTAATTAGAAATGTTGAGGGGACTTGTTACTATGATGTTTAATTACCCTGACCCTGTTTGTCTGCCAGGGGTCTTACTTTTGGAACTCAAAATATCTATCTATATAAAAGAAAGTCCCCTCCCTGTAAAATCAATGCCTAGGACAAACTGCTGGATCTAGAAACACCAAATTTGGGGAGAGCGCTCCTACCATGCCGTAGGTGCTCATTAAGAAAGGATTTTTAGAAATTCAATCCCTAAGGGGAGTCAAAAGGGGTAAAATGTGCTCCCCCATTGATTCCTATGTGGCTGCCAGCCAAGGCTGCTGCTGCCTTGCACCCCCCACTCTCTGATTGGTTAGCTGCAGAGCTCAGCATTCTGAGGTTAAAAAAAAAGTTACAGGAGACTGCACAGAGCTAATGAAAGCTGAGGAAATTGGGAATGGCCAACAACCACCTGTGAGGTACAGTGATGCTGCTGGCCCAGCCTCTCTGATAGTTTCCAACACACTCCCCCCACCTCTTATATCTAACAGCTGCCTGTCAGGTGTAGGAGATGAGGTGGGATGCTTATAGCCACTGGGGAGATCTACTCAGTAGGATTGCCTTAGCCCTGCTGCTGGCCCAGCCTCCCTGATGCCTAGGGCTGCCAAGTCCCCCGGTAGGGCGGGGGAAACACCGATTTTAAATACTCACCCCCGCTTTTTCAAAGTTGGCCACCGGGGGGACAAAATGGCTGCCTTAAAAGGGAAATGTCTGCAGAGAGCCTGCCCTGCAGTAAAAAGCCTCACCAGACATTTCCCCTTTAAGAAGTCAGCAAGAGAGCTTCCACAGCAAGAGAGGTCCGCCCAGAGATTAAGGAGGGACTGAAGGAGCTGCTTTTGCATGTGGCTGGCAACGTTGCTGTAGTAAGTTTCTCTTCCAGCTCTTTTCCTTCTCTCTCCCTCTTTCTTTTTTCTGTCTGTCTGTCTGTCTGTCTCTCTCTCTCTGTCCCCATCCAGCAGAGGTCTATCAGTGGCTATTATAGCCACAAGGTCTAAATGGAACCCTTTGTCTGGGGCAGTGAGGCTCTGAATTCTTGGTGCTTGGGGGGCAACAGTGGGAGGGCTTCTGGAGTTCTGGCCCCACTGCTGGACCTCCTGAGGGCACCTGGTATTTTTGGCCACTGTTGTGACACAGAGTGTTGTACTGGATGGGCTGTACTGGATGGGCCGATCCACTGTGGCTTCTCTCCTGTTCTTATGATATGAAAATCATATTTAGCACTTGTGTAGCACTTAGTGCTTCATATTCTGCCGAGATGAGGAAGGATTCAGTAGGGCCGTTGCTCAGTGATAGAGCATCTGCTTGACATGCAGGAGGTATCAGCCTCTTCAGCTAAAAAAGGATCAGGTAATAGGTGACATTAAAGATCTCAGCCTGAGACCCTGGAGAGCCACTACCAGTCTGAGTAGTCAATACTGACTTTGATGGACCAATGGCCTGATTCAGTATTAGGAAACTTCATGAGTTCATGTGTCAGCATGTGGAAGCAACATCACAGGATGTGACATCACAAAATGATGTCACTTCCTTTCTCCTGGCTCCACCCCCAAAGTCTCCTGGCTCCACCCCCAAAGTCCCCAGATATTTCCCAAGTTGGACTTGGCAGCCCTACTGATGCCTTTAAACATAATCCTCCCCAACACCAGACAGGCTGGTGTCTGTCAGGTGTAGGAGCAGGAGCAGGGTACTTTAATCCAGGGCTCACTTCGTAGCAGGAGCTCCTTTGCATGTTAGGCCACACACCCCTAATGTAGCCAATCCTCCAAGAGCTTACAGAGCTCTTCTTACAGGGGCTACTGTGAGCTCTTGGAGAATTGGCTACATCAGGGGTATGTGGCCTAATATGCAAAGGAGCTCCTGCTATGAAATGAGCCCTGTTTTAATCCATCAGGGACGCCACCCCAGCAGGATCATTTTAGCGGAGCTGCTGGCCCAGCTTAGCCACAGTCCCACCCACAATGGAAGTATACCCCAAATTTGTAGAAAACTGGTTTCCTTTATTAGGTTATTTAACTTCTCACAATGTGAGTTCTAGAAAACTGGTTCAAATGAACTGCTTAATATCTGATTGCTCGGATGGTGTTTTGAATACATAGTTATGTCCCACTTCTTAAATGTAACATTAATTAGAGGCAATTTTGTAAAAAAAAAAGAAAAAAGGGGGGTATGCCCTCCCCCCAATTCAATGCCCAGGCCAAACCCCTGCACCAAGAAACCCAAAATAAGGGGAGTGAATTCCTACTATGATGTCAAACCCCCCCAAAGAGATTTCTGAGAAACATGACCCCTCCTGCTACCTCCCTTCCTTCTAATTGGTCAACTGAAGCTCAGAGTTCTGAGGTAAAACCTGCCTGTTTGCACCCTACCTCCCTCTGATTGCTCAGCTGTGGATCTCAAAGTTCTGATGTAAAAACACAGTTAAAAGAGACTGCAGATAGTTGAGGACAGATACAGAAATCAGTGATTCAAGGCTCCTGAATAGACATTTCTCATAACAGCTAGCATGGCAATTGAGTTTAAGAATGTTCATGGAGAGATGTAAAGGACCTTTCTAGAAGCCATTTCGCTCCCTCATGAACCTGAAGAAATGTCCACCCCATCACTACTCCCTCAGAACAACTCCCCCTCTTACCTCTCTCACCTCTTACTGCCCTCAAGAAAGCACCTGGCATTGTGCTAGATACACCAATGTTACCAGGAGGAGGCAACTTAGGAATGTGGCAGAGTTCAAGAGGCTGCAGTTCCCCCTCAAGGTCTGCTTTGCTATGACCATCAAGGCCCAAGGCCAGTTACTGATGGTGACAGGAGATGACTTAACAGAGGACTGCTTCTCACATGTACAGTTCTATGTGGCCTGCTCCAGAGGGAGCTTACCAAGCAGCCTGGTGATCCTAGCACCTGAGGGCAGAACCACCCATGTGGTCTACAGAGAGGTCCTTCAGTAGAGGAAGGGAAAAACAGTGCATATGTCTCACTTCATTTTTTACACTACAATAATCTCTATTAGAATTCATACAACAAATGTTGCATTTCAAACTTCACATCATTGGTATTATAACTGGATTTACAGAACTTAAATACCGTAGTGAAGCATGGGTATCAGGCTAGTCTGCCATTAAAAAAACAGCAGTTTTAAAAAATTAAATATCTCTGTATATCCCTGTATCACTGTATTTGCTGCTAAAAACCTTCATTGCTGTATGTATTACTGTTTTGGTATGTCACACTTTGGGCTCCAGTTTGCTAAGCAATTTCTTTATCAGTGGGAGGAAACAATAGGAAGGATAACCTTCTTGTCAGCCTCTTTACACAAGTATGTGAGCATAATCTGTTTTATCTTTTCTTTCCACCTATCTTATAAGACCAAAAATTAGAAACAAGTTGACAGAAAACATGTGGATTGTGAAACAAGAGCCACCTTCTATTCTTGGGCATTCATTCTTGCAATCTTGAGTGAAAGTTTGTCAGCTCTGAGGAGCAGAATCCCAGAATGAAAGAGAGAACTGTCTTCCCTCATTTATCAGATTTATTTTTTTAAATGTTTTCCTCGTTGTCTGTGAAGATGTCTTTGTTAAACTAATATACATAGTCTTGATTATCTTCTGGTCCCTTTTTGTCCTAGAATCATGCACCAAAAATTCCAGTTCCAGTAGCACTTTAAGCTTAATAATGAGAACGGACTACTTGTTTTCTCTCCTAAATACTAATTTGTTTCAGATTGAAGAGTCACAGATTTTCCCGTTTCTCTAATTTTCCTGATCTTCCATTTCTATTTTGTTATGTTGAACAAAAAAACCTTCTTTCTGCTAGGGGCCTTTTTCAGCCTTAATCATTTCTCACTTGGATTACTGTGACGGTTTTTATTCTGATCTTCCCGCCTTAAACTTAATTTCTGAGCAGAACTCTACTGCCCACATTATCCCTCTAGTGTGGCACTACAATCATGTCCCTTTATCTGCTGTTCCACTGGATTCCTATTATATCGAGTATAGTAAAACTACTGCTGCTTACTTTTAAAGCCCTGAATTATTTGGACTGTCTTTACTTGTTGCCTCTGATCTCTCACTCTGTACCATCTCACACTCTTTTTCTTTCCCTGCTTCATTGGGTTTTTTTAAAACTTAGATTTTTTTTTTTTTGCTTGGCTTCTCTAGCCTCTATTTTTTAACTTCTCTATGTATTTAGAATCCTCTCCCGGATCATATCAGCCATGGTTCCTCTCTTTTTTAAAAAAAAGGTTTTATCAAACACACATTTTTTGGTTACTGCTGAACTTCTAGAAAAAGTTTATCTTTACTTCAAAATCTCATAAGAAATGAATGCCAGTATTTTTGTTATATATTTCTTAGGATAATTTGCATTCAACTATCTAGATAATGAGATACCCACCAAAAGATGGAATGTACACAAAGTAAAGCTAAGTAGGTGGATGAGTAACTGCAAAATGAATTTTTCTTTTTGCTCAACCTTTTCCCACCTTGCCCTCTGCTTCTCTTTCTTCCACTCCTGGTCCTAGTCTGTCCCTGCTTCCCCATCTCTGGTGCTTGTCAATTGCTTTCACATACCAGTTGCACTAATCATTGCTAATCTCTGTAAACCCAAATTCACCCCTTACCTTTCCCCTTAAGTTTGTTGTTCATGGAAGCTATTGCTCTATTTTCTTAATGTGAAGCATATTGGTTGCTAGGCATGGCAATAGGACTGAGATGGAAGGATAAATTAAAGATTGCTGATGTCAAAAGGCATCCAGGGTAGAATGTGGTGTGATTTTACTATGCAAGAAGGATAAAGTGGGGATCTTCTCAAGATAAATGTTGTGATTTCCCTAACAACAGTGTATCTTGTCTCCATCTTTCTCAGCTTTCTAAGGGAAATGCCCAGCTTATCCCAGCAACAGGATTCAGAAAAGGACAGACTGACTGACAGAGAGACTAGCCAAGGATTGTTTGGATCATTTCCAATGCATTTTTAGGCCTGGTTATATATCACTGCATTGTGATTTTCAGACATAATTCAAGGTGCTGGTTTTGACCTTCAAAGCTTTATATGATTTTGAACCAAGGCTGTGGACACACTGGCAGTCTGCCACGCCTCCGCAGCGCGGCAGACTAAGGCGGGGTGAATTTCCCCTGTGGCGCGGCGTTCGCACGCCACCGGAAGGAAGCCACCCGCAGCGTTCAGACTGCGGGCAGCTTCCTACGGCGGCAGGTGGATGCCGCGCGGCTCCCCCTCCCGGCATGTGTTCACACCTGCTCCAGCGGGTGGAACGCACACCGCAGCAGCCGAGCACCACTTTGAAGTGGTGCTCGGCTGCTGCGGGAGGAGTGCGGCGCCGGACGCGATGTGTCCGGGCCGCCTCCTCCAGGCAGATGCGGCTGTCTGAACGGCCACTCTGCCTCCGCTTTTGAAGCGGAGACAGAGCGGCCGAGACTGCCAGTCTGTCCTCAACCCAACACTCCTGAAGGACTACCTACTCCCTTTTGAGCCTAACTAGTTGCAACCATCTTCCAAAACTCTATTTTGGGTGCCCTTATCTTCTGAGATCAGGTGAGTGACAGCCTTGGAGAGGGTCTTCCTGGTTGTGGGACCAAAACTCTGGAACTCTTTCCCTAGCAAGACTTTTCTGTTCACCTGTGTTGCCAACTTCCACCAATGGGTAACACTTCCTATGTGATCACTCCTTCCTTTCCAATATTGTGTTGATTTTGTAATTTTGTACATATATTTTTGCCTCTCATTTTAATTGTTTTAATGATGCAGTTTTTGTTGGTTTTAGTGGTTTTAAGATGTGACTGTACTGCGTATGTTCTTAGTTTGTTAGCCAATTTAGCAGCCCTTACAAGGGCAAAAAGGTGAGGTAAAAATTTTGTAAAATAAATTAAACATTAAACATACTAATAACACATTATTCAAGGAAATTTTTAAATCCCAAACATTAAATATATAAGAAATTATAACACTTAAAAATAAATTTATTTCTTTTTGGATTTCTTTTTACTTGGGGCCTCTAAGTTATACAGTCTTTCCTACCAGGTTTCCATGCAGTAGGATGTGTCTGTCTGTTATCCCTTTCTCTAAGCACAGAATTAAGTCTGTGATATTTTTTTCATAGTCTAATTAGTTTTATGAGCTATACTTTGCAAGCTATGTGCTTCTCCTGCATCCCACAATATAAAGATTATGTTTTAGTTCTTTTGAGAGTTGACACAAAATCAAAACTCATTTTACAAAAATCACAGGCTGTGAAACATACATTTGATTCTGCTGTTTGGTTTTATAAAAATGGTATATGCCATCTACATGCTGAAGCTGATGAAAGAACCACTAGAGAATGCAAAGCAACATGGATTTAAAAGGAAAAGCACTTAAGAAAAATGGGATGGGAGGTAACTCTTTACTCTAGCTGAAGATTGATTTCTGTAATCAGGATAAAGAGCCAATAAGTAATTGTATCATTGCTCCTGGGGCTCTAGGCCTAGCCTGAAAACATATTTTATCTTCTAAGCTGCTATATTGATTTTATATTGATATTTCCATTATCCCTCCAGTTTTTCCTTAAGAATTCATTTGTTGATTCAATTTCTTACTCAGGTGGAAATTTTAAAGATAAAAAGAAGGAACCAAATTGACAATACTTGTTGTAATGGCTAAACAAAAACTCCTCCCTTTTCAGCTTTGCAGATTTTGATATCAGTATTCTTAGTCACAGTAAACATGAACAACTACAGAGCTCTAGCATAGAGAGAGTATTGGCTTCCAGTGGAAAGGAGACATAAATAGTTTAAATAAATGAACTGGGTCATCTAGAAAAACAAGTTCCCTGTACCTAAAGTATTCCTGAGGGATGCATATTTATTTATTATTTACTTTGGTTGCAAGCCCTTTTCAGACACAGATTCTTTGGAATAAGTCCTGTTGAACACAGGGAATTATTGTGGAGTAAACCTTCATAGTTTTGAGTTGATAGGCAATTTCCTTAGGCAGTAATAGGTATTAATCAAGTACTCTTAAAGGCTGCTGTCAATATATACTATTCAGTTTCTTGGGGCTTCTGTAACCCATGGGCAGGACTGCAGTGTTACCAAGATGTTTGCACCCTCCACTGATAGGAATCAAGGGCAACTGGGTAACCACAAGAGTCCAACAAGAGATGGATGCCATTCAAATAACTAGGTTTCGGCAAGTTTTTCAGTGAGTGATGCTGCAGACTTTGGACAACATTGTTCAATGATTCCCACTTTAGGTATGACAAAAACTAATGCTTGCTGGATTTAATTTTTTTTGCCAGACGGCTGTAAGAACTTGATCATATGTTGGTAGTTCAAAAGTAAATCCTAATTTTTTTTTCCCCTTCCTAGTACATATTCTTGGGATTGCAGCCAAAATTTTGTCTCATCTAAATACATTATTTAATGCCTTGTTCCCAATGGACGTGGCCAACAGTGTTTCAGACCTTTCTTACAAACATCCTTTTCAACATTTCAAAGCTGTCAACATTTATCCCTGACCCACATTTTCTGTAGGCTAAGCATATCCCATCCCTTTAATCTTTTCTCCATTTTAATCTTTGTCAGTTTGCCAGCTTTCTTCTGAAGGATGAGTCCCTAAACTGAGCGTAATCGTTCAATTGAGATCATTATAGTGCTTCCTGGGTACTGGTTCTAGTGCCACCTATACTTGTCTTGGTTTATTTCCATGGCATCACATTGTTGGCTCATATTCAGTTCATTTTCTTCTGTTGCACATAAATCCTTAGCTGAAAGTCTATGGTATTTAGCCAGCTCTCATCCCTGTTAACTTTTGTATACATTTCTGCAGGGTTTTTTTTAAAGTTTCCTAGTACTGGTGTTGCCTGTGAGACATAATATCATACAGGAATGTCAGAGCCTGTTTTTTTTACTTGCCAAAATACAACACACTGTACTTTTAGCTATAGCCTAGACCTCTTCTGCCAGCATTTAGCTTTTCTGCTCTTAAAATACTCTGCAGAAAATCAAACCCCTTTGACAGGCAGGTTTATGTGGATTGCTTGCATGCTTAAAGGGGGGGGGGGGGAATCAGCCTTTTTCCAATGAATGTTTCCCATTCTAAACAATGAAAAGCACCAGATACCTGGTTTTACCTTTATATAAACAGGGAGTGTATAAAAATAAGGGATGATGTCCGAATACTAAGTTTCTAAAAGAAGGTTATATTGCAATGTACCATAGTAACTACTGACACAATCTTGCTCCCTGCTGAGAGATGTGAGCGAAGAAGAGAGAAGAGATTGGATTTATATCCCGCCCTTCACTCACTTGGAGTCTCAGAGTGGCTTACTAACTCCTTTCCCTTCCCCTCCCCACAACAGACACCCTGTGAGGTAGGTGGGGCTAAGAGAGTTCTTTCCCAAGCTGTCCTTGAGAGAACAGCTGGTACAGAGCTATGGCTTGCCCAAGGCATCCAGCAGGTGCAAGTGGAGGAGTGGGGAATCAAACCTGGTTCTCCCAGATTAGAGTCTGCGCACTTAACCACTACACCAAACTGGCTAATGTGGGTAAGTTGTCTTACCATGACCCTCTTAAATGGAAGATGGCACAAGGATATGAGTGGTAAGTTAGTGAAGATTAAGGCTAATGCAGCCTAGCCAATAATTTTGCCTCTGTAGTACACACACCACCCTTCTGTAGCAGGCCCATAGCTACGGTGGGACATTTGGGGGCTCCACCCCTTTCTTAAAGACACAGCCGCACAAGAATTTCTCCTGTAAATGCTTTTTTCAATCATTTTAAAACATTTTTTGAAGGTGTATTCTCCTTTAAGCAGAGTGGGTGCTGTAGGTGACTAATTCCCACACTGAGCAAGGAGACTGGCAGATCCCTTCTAACTCTGTCAAGAAACTGGTCTCCTTTAAGAAAGTTTATCTGATTAAGTGTTAGGTTTCTTCAGGGCTCTTTTTGTAGCAGGAACTCCTTTGCATATTAGGTGACACACCTCTAATGTAGCCAATCCTCCAAGAGCTTACAGAGCTCTTCTTACAGGGGCTACTGTAAGCTCTTGGAGGATTGACTACATTAGCGGTGTGTCGCCTAATATGCAAAGGAGTTCCTGCTACAAAAAAGAGCCCTGGTCTTGATTATAGAAGCCATCATCCCCACCTGCCGGCTTCTTATTAGAACTGGAGGTAGCAGCCACTGCCAAGTCAGCCTTTTATCATCTGTGGTTGGTCAGGCAGTTGGTTCCTTTCTTGGACTCCGTGACTTAGCCACAGTGATCCATGTGATGGTCACCTCAAGACTAGACTGCTGTAATGCTCTCTACATGGGGCTGCCCTTGTTGTAAATTCAGAAGCTGCAGCTAGTGCAGAATGCTGCAGTCAGGCTGTTGATGGGTCTCCCTAGATGGGAGTACATCCATCCTGTGCTGAGGACACTGCACTGGCTGCCAATAGCATACCGAATCCACTTCAAGGTGCTGGTACTTACCTTTAAAGCCCTATATGGCCAGAGTCCGGCATACCTGAGGGACTGCCTTCTCCCATATATACCCCAGAGAGCACTACGGTCAGGGTCTCAAAATCAGTTGACCCTCCCTGGCCCTAAGGATGCCAGGCTCTTTGTCACCAGGGCCAGGGCCTTTTCAGTGGTGGCTCCATACTGGTGGAATTAGCTCCTGGAAGAGATCAGGGCCCTGCGGGCCCTAGCATAGTTCCACAGGGCCTGCAAGACAGAGCGCTTCCACCAAGCTTTCAACTAGGAGCCACCCCCCACTATTACCACCATCGAACCTCAGCTCAGACAGTCGGCGCAAGTGAGGAACACTGAGAAATTGAAAAATCTGTAAAATCTTATGCCATCTCTGAAATTAGAGAAATATCGACAGCACTTATTATTAGTATGGTAATTGAATTTTTAGGATGATTTTACTGGATTTTAATTGTTATTTATCTGTTATTTATGTATTGTGTAATATGTTTTAAGGAATGTGAGCCACCCTGAACCTGCTTTGTGGGGAGGGCGGGGTACAACTGAAATAAATAAATAATAAATTGTTGCTTAAACTGGCAGAAGTGATTAACTTGCAGCAGCTGAGAACTGTCATCTAAAGTGGTTGACAGCTTGCATTTTAGAGATCTATCCCGGTAACAGCTTTCTGTTAACTAAATGGCTTTTCTTTCTGCACTGAGATCTTCAGCCCCACTAGAACTTCAGCCCAAGAAGCCACAAAATCCTGGCTACAGGCCTGCTTTGTAGGCTGGCTATGCAGGATTAGCACACTCTCAATGGGCCAGACAGGAATTTCTGGGACTCCAGTCTCTGATTCTTGGGGGGGGGGGGGAACATAGCCTTTCTGTTCTGCATGCCCAATGCAGGGAGGGAGATCATTCTTCTGTGTTCCTCTTAGCATAGCTTTAGAAGTACAAGCAATGGAAGATAAGGTACAAAACATGTGCTGTGCTGAGCTTGGAGCTTCAATGGGACTGCCTAGGCAATCAAAGTAGTAAGATATATCTAGTCTCTCAGGTTACCTGAAGGATAGCATAACCTCTATTGAAAAAGTAAGAGGAACAGTCACTCCCAGCCGCCATTTTCTGTGTGGTTTACTTACATTACCATACTCTATTTCTCGCTCTACTTTAACTTTTTTTTTAATTTTAATCTGTCCAGGTTTCTAATAGTTAAATGGAGTAAAGTACAACAGTTATACTTAGCTCTTTTTTTTCCTTATTGGCTCTTGGGTTCTCACGTCCCTGTTTGTCTCCCGCTGGGGTCTTCTCCTCAGCAGAAGCTTCCCTCAAAGTGCTGTATCTGTCCACTTAGCTGTTACAGCAGAAATTGCCTTTTCCTTACTGCATGCCAACAAGGACCACTACTATCTTTCCCTCTACATGGGAAAAATAAAGACGGTTTTTTAGTCTCGCTTCTTTGGGAAAGTTCAGAAGCTTCTCAGAGAGCTCACACTGCTCTGTCTGCTCCTGAGATGACTGGAACCCGGAACTCCTAATCAAAATTAAAGGAAGTGTGTGTGTGTGGGGGAAGAGCGGGGATAAACAGTCTTCAGGAAGTGCTGCACTAACCTGTGGCTTTTCCTTTTGTTTTGTTCTGTGATTTTCCTTTGGTCCACATTCGGAGAGAGGGGAAGATTTGGAGGCCGGCAGTTGAGTTGGAGGAGGGAAAGAAAGGAGATAGCGAAGTTGGAGTGTAGCAAAATTGCGAGAGACGGAGACAGAGACGGAGATGATGGAGACAGAATGGAGACAGTGCAGAGGGAACAAATGAGAGAGAGCATAAAGGCTACAGAAGGAGAGTAACAACTTAAGAAGTTAACTTAAGTATTTAATTTAAGAACTCTGACTAAAGGAAAATAAAAGAGACGTATACGGGGACAACACAGGAACAATGGTGGAGGGGAGAACGAAGAAAAGATAATAAAGATTGCTGAAAGGGTGTAATTATTAAAAGGAAATTAGAATGAGGCTCTAAATAGGGGGAATGGCGAGGTGAAGGAGTACCTGGTTTAGCGAAGCGGATGCAAATGTTAAATTGATAAGGATTGCAGTGTATTATACTGTGTTACTGTATATTGTGTTATTGGTACTGGTGTTGTTACTGTTACAGTGTTACTGTGTTACCGTGTTACCATGTCATATTCTACCAACCCCCTTTATTATAACAGAAATAGATATTGCAATATATAAGTAGTTATATAAGTAAATAATTAAATAAATTTGATTTAAAATTAAAAAAGGGGGGGAGGAAACAAAAAAAGGTAGTTAGAGAGACACATAAATGCAGAATCAGGTAGTTAAAGCAAAATTTAATTAAATTAATAGTGTTGAATAAATAGTGTAGAGGGATAAAATTAAATATAATTAAATAGTGTGAAGCAATATAAATTAAAGGATCAAGTACTTAGGAGAGAGTAACCATAGTGAAATTAAATAGTCAATAAATTAGAATTAAATTATAGGGAGTTTAGGTTGATTCATGGCCTCTGGGAGTGGAAGCAGTACAAGGAAATCCTCTTTACCATCACCAGGCCAGTTGAAGATGATGAGTCAGCTGAAAATACCTCCAGGGAATTTACCTTCAATGTCACACAAAGACTTGAAAGCAATGATTTATGACTCCATAGCCGCAGCGATTCAAAAGACAGTTGAAACAACGGTTCCTGTTCTCTTGCAGAAAGTTGAAGCAACCTTCCCAGCGTTGATTCAGAAGGAGCTCATGCCAATTCATAGTAAAATTGATGAATTATCAGAACAAATCAGAACAGAAGTGGAGCAAATAAGAGAACAAGTAGATGTGAACAAAAAAGACATTAAGGCTTTAATTTAATTAAAATTCTGTTTTAATTAATTAATTAATTAAATTAATTAATTAATTAAATTAATTAATTAATTAAATTAATTAATTAATTAAAACAGAATTTTAAGAGTGTCATATGACAAAAAGGTAAGTATTCAAGGAGTGGATATAAAAATTTTGAGAGAAGTCCCTTGGAGAGTGAGATATAAGAGGTGGAACTATCAGACATTGGCAGAACTACTGAGGCAAAAAAATATTACCTATAGGTGGTTGACTCCAGAAGGGCTGCTGTTTGAATACCTAGGCAGAAGAAGAAGAATAGATTCAGTCTTCAAAGTAAATGATTTCTTGGAGAACCACGGAGAGGATTTTGGATGGAAGAAGATGGAAGAAGAAGAGGAGGGGGAAGATACTGAAGAGGAAGGTCAAGTACAAGAAGAATGAGAGTTGCAAGAAGTGCAAGAAGGCCTGGGAAGAAGTGAAGAAGACTACAGAAAAAAAAAGAGGAAACCAGAAAAGATCCCTTTGCAAATCACAACCAGATACCAAAAGAAAAAGCTGACTAAAGGAGGGCAGGCTTAAAAATGGAACGAGGGAAAAAATTAAAATACTTTCCATTAATGTAAATGGATTAAATGTGCCCCCCAAAAGAAGGAAGGTATTTAAACAGCTTACCAAAAATAATGTGGACCTGATTTGGTTAGAAGAGACTCATATTAAGGAAAAGGATATCAGATTTTTGCAATACAAAAAATTAGCAGATAAAACTCAGCAGATCTCAGCAGATAAAACTCAAAAAAAGAGAGGTGTTGTGACCTATGTGAAGGAAGAATTGAACCCACAGCTACTCTATGCTGCGGAGGATGGGAGATTAGTGGCAGTGGTGATTAGAAGGCAGGGGATAGAAACTCTGATTATTAATATTTATGCACCCAACAATAGACAAAAAATTTTTTTGAGGAGTTACGTTCAGTCTTAGATATAAGAATATTTAAAAGTATATGTGTAGTAGGCGATTATAATGGTGTTTTTGATAAGAACATAGACAGGTTGAGCACTTCAGGAGGAGGAAAAAAAGGAGGTCAGTTATCAGATGATTTTTTTTAAGTTGGCTGAAGAGTTCGGCTTAATTGATGCTTGGAGAACAAGAAATCCTACTAAAAAAGGGTTTACTTTTTACTCGGCCAGGCATAATAGCTGGTTGAGAATTGATATGGCTTGGATAACAACTTTTATGGCATTGGAGTTACTGGAAGTGGAAATTTTGCCTCAGACATATGCTGATCATAGCCCAATACTCTTAGAATTGAAGGAAACCCAAAAGATTAAAAGATGGAGTATGAATCCAGGTATGAAGTATCTTGAGAGATCCAGAATTTGTGGAGAATACAAAAGTAGATATTAAAGACTTTTTTGTAAGGAATAGCCAACCGGAAATGTCATTAGGTATTGTATGGGATACATTCAAAGCCTTTCTGAGAGGAAAAATAATAAGTTATCAAGCATGGAAAAACAAACAGAAAAGGCAAGAATATGATTCTCTTGTAAAGCAAATAAAATTAACAGAAACAAATTTAATGAGCTTAAGGAGCTTAATAAGATTACGAGAGAGTTTATATGGTTCCCAAAAAAACTAAGAATAAAATGGAGCACGCTCCAAAAAAGCAAAGAGGGAGGAGGTTGTGCTGTATCAAATTGGGAAATTTATTATAAAGCGGCAGCAATAACATGGATAAAAGACTGGGTTATGCTCTCAAATACAAGGCTTTTGGCCTTGGAAGGTCACGACCTATATATGAGGTGGCATGCCTATATTTAGTATAATAAAGACAAGATTCATTCAAATTTTCATTACCATATTTTGAAAGCGTCCCTGATAAAAATTTGGCAGAGCATTAAAACAACTCATTATGTAAAAGTACCATGTTGGGTATCACCTTTAGAAGCTTTTATTAAACCTGCGTTGATAGCTAAACCACAATTACTTACATATCAAGAACTTCTAGGTAGTAAAGGAGAATTAAAAGCAGAGGAAGAGCTAAAAGATGAGTATAATTTAGATATCTCGTGGTGGCAAAAATTACAGTTAAAATCTAGGTATGATATAGATAAAAGACAAGGGATTTGTAAATCATTGAATGATTTTGATAAGACTTGGATTACAGGGAACGAGAAAATTATTAAGAAAGTATACCTAATTGATTTAGAAGCCCAGGAAGAACCCATAAGCAAAGAAATGATAGCATGGATGAAAGATATTGGTTATACTATTCCCATAGATGATTGGGGAAAAATTTGAAAGGCTATAAAGTTAATGAAAGCAGAATCTTATAAAGAAAATATATACAAGGGTTTTTTTAGATGGTATTGGACACCTTATAGACTGGCGAAATGTTTTAGTAACAGCGTTAAAAAATGTTGGAAAATATCAAACAACAACTGGAACTTTTTTCCATATGTGGTGGCGATGCCAGAAAGCATACAAATTTTGGAAGATGATAAGAAAAATGATATATGACATCATGAGGATTGAATTGGACTTGACACCAGAAATCTTTTTGTTAAATATGATCCCTGTAAAAGTGGCTAAAAAGGATATAATATTCATAGTGTATGTGTTGATGACAGCGTGAGTTTTATGGGCAATGAGATGGAAATTAGATATTGTGCCAACCCAGGAAGAGATTGTAGAGAAATTGCTGGAAGTAGCAGAAAGCGACAGAATGGGACAGATACAACAGAGGGCTGAAAAAGGAGTACTGTACAAAGAAATGGACTATTGGTCGAAATTGTATTTATGGTTAGATAAAGGTTAAAGGTTAGGCTCAAAAAGATGTAGAATGTTTCTCTGGAGGATTGTATGGATTAAACACTAATAAATAATAAATAAATAAATAAAAAGAAAAAGTAAAGAGGAAAGCACTGTGGAAATCTGTTGTGTATATCAGTGCTCTTTTAAATTCAACAATTTGAGTCTTGTGACTTTATTCTGGGGAGCATGGGCAATATAGGTATACTTGATGAAATAAAAACCCCAACCAGCATGTTTTGTTTCAGTGTATTTTTTCAGTGTACAGTTCCTGCTGACAAGCCATTCTCAAGAGGCTCTACCACCAGTGACCTAACATGATCCTTGTCACAGTATACAATTAGTAACGTACTGTGTATCAGCCTGAATCATGGTCCAAATTGCACATGAAACTAACCAGGTCTGAAAATTTCAGACATTATTTTTAGTCATAGTGTGGAGACAAGAGCAATGTGTCAGGTACACAGATAGATTGGCCATTTTTTCTTCTTAAACAGCCATATATCAGCCTCTCCAAGTCAGAAGCAAAGAGATAGTGAAACATTTCTCATACTGTTTTTCTTTGATCTATCCCAGTCTTTGATATACAGAAGAAATGAGTTGCTGCATGGCTTCACAGAACTATCACCAGAGAAACCTTTCCCTCTTATTGCAAATAATGCTCAAAATATCTTCAGGCTATGCCAGAAGGTAAAGGGATTCAAAAATTAAGAGATAGTAGCAAGTGTTTTTTGGAAGGTTTGTTGGTGGACAGATACTCTGGGAAAAAACAGACTTTTGCACAACTAAATTATTAATGTCCAGTGTATATGAATATATGAATTAGCATCCTATAGAGAACTGTGTTGGTGCTTGGGGTGAACACTTCCAAACTTAAGTGTAAAATTGGGCCCAACTACTGGACCAGGTTCCATGATAAAGAGGCTGAACTGGTTGTAATTTAATATTAGCAAAATATCATTTATGTAAATTATTTTTTGTTGGAAACTCTAGTTCGTACACAGTTTCCTAGGGGAAAATTCATGTAGTGATATGGGGCATAAGATGCAAGGAGAAAATCAAAGCAAGGTTTGGGGTATGGTAGAAACAGGAGCCATCTGAATAACTTTGTTGCCCAGCCTCTCAAAATTCTCCACTGGTAGCTTAGTAGTGCAATCTGAAGCAGTTATACCCTTTTAAGTCTATTGAAATCAGCTATCTTAGAGGTGTATATAGCCCTGGTTAAGATTGCACTGTGGACCTCACTCCTTCACCAGACCTATGTGTTCCTTCCAATTCGAGGTTGTCATTTCATGGGTCCTTGCCTTGGCCAATCTTAGGCTGAGGACAGACTGACAATCTGGAGCGAGATGAATGCGGAGGAAACTGCTGCGGGGGGAAAACTCCCCGGGGCTGGCCGTTCACACTGGCCGGTGTATTGCGCAACGGTGCCGATACGGAGCGTTCAGACTGCTGCAGAGTGGCCCCACGTGGGCCAGCCTCCGCAGCTCGTGATAGGGCTGTTTTGGCAATTTGTGCATGTGCACATGTGCGCACGTGCGCACATGCGCAAACTGGCAAAACGCCGCGTTCACACTGCCGCCTCCGCTTGCCTCCCACCTTCTTCCGGTTCACACTGCCTGGAAGCAGGAGGCAAGCGCAAGACGGCCCTGGACACCGGTTTCTCCCGGTGTCCTGTTAAAGTGGATGGAAAGCGAGTGGGAGACGGGTAAGTGCGAAACGGAGCTGATGGACAGATGCGCATGTCTGAACGCGCTCCCTTCTTCCACTTCCAACACGGGGCTGTCCCGCTTTACATTGCCAGTCTGTCCTCAGCCTTAGTCTCATCTAATTAAACAAACAGTATTACATTTTAAAATTATGCCCACCACTATGAGACCTGGAAAATTGTACTGTTAATACTCAAATACTGATTCTGGTGGATGCAATTAGTGATAGGTGAGCAGCTCCTTTCATTAACTCACTCATGTGCTACAATTAGGGATGGGCATGAACTGAGAAAACATGGTTTGGTTTGTGGTGGGCTCGCAAACTGAACCATGGGCTGAACCAAACTAAAATGGCCTTATATGAACTGGACCAGTTTGTGAAATTTGTGATGCAGGAGAATGGCCCACCAATATGCTAGAGACTCCTAGCTCACAAGGAATCTCCAGCTTACTGTCCTCTAACTGCCCACCAAATCTGGTGAGGATGCTGTCTAGGATGGCCAATCCCCCTCCTCCCCCAGGCCCAAGAGTCACCTGCACTGTTGCGGGTGGCCATGTCCCCAGGCCCCATTCACTCATCATGGTCAAAGCAATAGCTGGGCATGGCCAATCCCCTCCTGTACTTCCCTTCTTCAGCCCAGAAGCCACCCTCACTGTTGTGGGAGACCACATTCCCAGGCCCCATTCACCATCCACTGACGGCAAATGCAGGGCACAGTTGACCCCTCCCCCACTCTGCCCTGCCCTGGCCTTGGAGCCACCCATTCTGTTGATGGTGATCACATCCCAGGCCTTGTTCACTGTCTGCATATGATTGCAGGGTACAACCCCCCCCCCCATCCTCCCCCTCCACAACAGTGGAGGTGGCTTGAGGACACAACATAAAGAAGATCCAGATCCAACAGCACTAAAAATGGAAAGAAGATATGGAGGTGGCTTGGGGCCACAAGAGAACACAGAGAGAAAGGGGGACAGAAAGGGAGGACCAACAAAATTCCAGAACAAAGCCCTGGGAAAAGCCTTGGCCATGCACAATGATCACCTTGCCAGCAGGGCAAGTCAGAGTCTGGCTCAAAGTTCTGAGCCAACCAACACCCAAACCAAGGAGCAGAGAGAGAGAGAGAGAGAGAGAGAGAGAGAGAGCTCACATTTAGAAAGAGTGGCTCAAAACTGCTGCCAATGTCTATTCCTAGGAAGGGTTGGCCATGCACTGCAATCACCTTGCCAGTGGTGTGAGTGAAAGGAGATGGCTCTAGAACCATGGAACTAAGGGAAGACCACAGACTCCTGGACACAATATGTCATGCCCCCCCCCCCCAGGCTCTGGCTTGCAGCTGGTATAAGAAGGACACAGTCACTCAGATTTACAACCCCCAGTGAGCACCCCGAAAGGATTGGCCATGCACTGCAATCACCCTGCCAGCAGTGTGAGTGAAAGGAGATAGCTTTCAAACCCTGGAACAAAGGGAAGGCCCTCCAACTACCAAATACCCTATGTCATGCCCCCCACCTAGGCTATGCCTTGCAGCTGATATAAGAAGGATGTGGTGCTGGTGACTCAGATTTGTGTCTCACACTGAACACTCTGGAAGGATTGGCCATGCACGGCAATCACCTTGCCAGTGGTATAAGTGAAGGAGGTGGCCCTGGAGCCTTGGAACAAAAGGAGTACCCCCTACTCCCAAATGCCCTATATCATGCCCCCCACACAGGTTATGGCTTGCAGCCAGCATCCAAAAAAGGGATGCAATTTTTGAGCAGGATGTGATTCCTACTCCTCAGGGGACTCAGAGAGGTACTGGACATAGCCAGATTAGTGTTCTACACTGGAAACACCAGAAGGGCTGGAGATGTGCTGCAATCATCTTGCCAGCAAAACAAGTGAAAGGAGATGGCACTGGAGCCTTGGATGATCTCAGCCACAAAACAAAAGACCTGACAAATTGCCTTGGCAAAAGCTTTGGCCATGCACAGCAATCACCTCACCAGCTGTGCCAGTGAAAGGGGAATGCTCTGGAGTCCTGGAACAAAGGGCAGGCCCTTTCAGACTTCTGTACAGAGGAGCCCACAAAGGCAGAAGCTAGCTATAATATGTGTTGATGTGGTGGCTTGAAGACCCAAGACCATCACAGACTAGCATGATCCTACAGCATCCCATGATGAAAAGGATTTGCTATGCACAACAATCATCTTGCCAGCAGGCTAAGTGAGATGCTGGCTCGAAGCCCTGAGTCCCCAAAAGGAAAGAGTAGAGGAAAATAGAAAGTGGTGGCTCAAACTTGCTGCCAAGGTCCTACTCCCAGGAAGGGCTGGCCATGCACTGCAATCATCTTCCCTCCAGGGCAAGCGAAAGGTTGGCACAAAGCCCTAGCCCACATAACACTTAATGCCCAACAGGAGGGAGTGAACCAAAATCAAAATGGGGTGGCAGAAGCACACACAACAATCCAGTCAGTTCTGTGCATACAGTAGGAAGGACCACTGGCCAGCTGCTTCTGGGTTAACAAATATTGCCATTCACACAAATGTGATTTCTCATACTGCTCATTTTAAATTGTAATCAATGATCAATATAAGAAGAAGAGGAGGAGGAGGAGATTGGATTTATATCCCACCCTTCACTACCTGAAAGAGTCTCAGAGCGGCTTACAATCCCTTTCTCTTCCCCGCCCCACAACAGACACCCTGGCTGCGGTCACACACACTAAATAATCTACTTTCAATCCACTTTCCAACTGGATTTTGCCAGCTCACACAGTAAAATCCAGTTGGAAAGTGCAGTGAAAGTGGATTGAAGGTGGATTATTCAGTGTATGTGACCAGAGCCCCTGTAAGGTAGATGAGGCTGAGAGAGTTCTCTTGAGAATTGCCCTTCAGAGAACAGCTCTTAAAGAACTTATGACTGACCCAAGGTCACACCAGCAGCTGCATGTGCAGGAGTGGGGAATCAAACCCAGTTCTCCCACATTAGAGTCTGTGCTCCTAACCACTACACCAAACCACCAATCTGGGTGCTGTCTTTGCCTCCCTGCTTAGGAGGAGAGGCCATTAGTTGGTGGCAAAATGGCCACATCCAGGGATTTGGAGTGGGCAGGCCCACAAATTTCCTGGGCTAGTCCTTGCCTTCTCTCCTCAGTCTTCACCCTTCCTCGCTGCCCACCCTGCCACCTAGTTTGCAGTACAGTCTTGTTGCTGGTCACCCCATTGGGGGCCAGGTAGGAATTTTTGCCCTTTCCCAAATTGGCTCCATGGTGGCGGTGTTTTAGCCTACCTTGCACTGTTGCTGAGGATTGGGGAATTGGCTTGGGTGTGGCAGTGTTAAATAAGTTTGTCATTTTAAAGGTTTGGCAGGTTTAATTCAAAGACAGATTGCAGCTTGGTGAGCACCAGCTGACAACTCCCTTTTGTGGGGTATAGTGGTCTCATGAGTACAGTTTTGGGCCCTGCGGCCCAGGGCAAGGAAAGCAGACTACCTACAGGATCACCCTGAATTATCCTCTCTTTGAACCCTATGGCTTGGGGGATGGAGTTACAGGGTCATTGTCCAATTGCCATGCTGACTGGACAGTAGCTACAGCATGTGGGCTCTCAGCTGGGGCAGGGTGACTCGCCCAGTTCTACTTGGCAAAGGGAAGGGTCAGGATGACCCTTGGTCTTGGCTATGCTACAACCTTTTCAGCCCTTTTCAGTTTCTTGATTGGTTGTATTAGTTAATAAAGTGGCCCCTTTAGTTATCCCAACTTTGTTGTACCCTATTCATTTTGGCTTGGGGGGCAAAAGAAAATGTATACAGTAAGTTTGATTTTTGAACATTTGTGAAGCTTTCAGCATCACTGGATGCAATAGATACTGTCCAGGAAACTGTTCTCTACAATTCACAGTACAAATGAATGAACTGGAGAACTACTCTTGATAGGCAGGTGATATTTTCAATCGTGTATGCTCTGTTGGTACAAAATTTTCACAGAAGTGCATGTGCAAAATAATCATCATTTACATGGGAAGCTTATATTGCTGTTAAGTGTGTGAACCCATGGAACAAGAAAAGAGTAATGGTGATATTCAGGATTTAGTTTCATTACAGCTGTGCTTTGCTATCCAGGGAAAATATTTGCTAGTAGGAAGGAGGATAACTAACTCCAAGGTCAATATATTTACACTCTAAGAATATTTGTGAAAACAAAAGGGATTTTAACTGCACCCAAAGAATCTACCCTACTAAACAGATAACACTGAGGGATGTGGGAATACACTGAATCAGTTCCTCCAGTCCCCAAACAGGAAAAACTGATAGTATCATCTATTTATGAGTGTGCAGATCAAGGGCACAAAATGTCTCTGTCCACTTGTGTAGTACCATTTTGTTTGTATGGGAATGTATCCAGAAGAGCAATAATATCCATTGCTGGTCATATATGGCTGAATTCCTGATGGTTTTTAAAGTTCCAGATTTTGCAAGATACTAGGAAGCATCCTTTGCCTCGAGGTCAAAAATAAATGAACCTTGTATTGGAAAAAAGGTACCCATAGGTCTGAAATGAGATCCCAACTTATTTTTAACTGATATGCTTGAAAACAAATTAACTTTCCATAATGGAACTTCATTACACTTGTAGGGGAAAAAATGAATGAAGAGTTTACCTTACACTTACACTTAAAGGACAGCTTTGTCTTTATCATTGGATAACTATAAGTAGTCATACAACTCATTTGTATGTGTGTCACTCAAGAAATAAATCTCATAATGTTTCTTGAGGTTTACTCAAAGGTAAGTATGCACACTGGTGCATGTGCCCCACTCTTTCGAACAGAGGTGATGTTTTACTGGGTTGGTTTCTTTTGGACAACAAAGCACTGGGGACTTAGACTGTGTTATAAGTACTTGCTTTATTTATAGTACTTGCTTTATTTGGCAAAATGGCAGCCAAAAGAACCTCATTCCACTACCTGACTGCTGCCGCTGAATTTTTAAGAAACCCAGATCTGTCTCCCTAGCAATCTGCTAGGCCTTTACTGCACCCTCTGTCCCATTTCACAGGGTAGGATCAGCAGGTCTTTGGTGAGCCAACTGATACTTATATTCTCCTGAAGCCCTGACTGGGTTTGGGTTTTTTTTACTCATGTCTAGACTGCAGATTCTGGGATTTATTTATTTATTTATTAGACTTGTATCCCACCCTCCTGCAAGCAGGCTCAAGGTGGGTTCTAGCAGTATTAATACAATATGCAATACAACTAAAAATCACTTTAAAACAACAGATTAAAACAGCACATAATCATAAAATATTGTGTAAAACCGAATTAGATGTCTCAGCGATTAAAATGGGACAGGGGTGTGGGTTCCCAGATAGCTATTTGAATCCAGGCCACTTATGGGAGGCCAGCCAGAAAGGGGGGGGGGCATCCACTGCCTCAGCTAAAAGCCTGGTGGAAGAGCTTCATCTTACAGGCCCTGCAGAATTGTAATAAATCCTGCAGGGCCCTGAGCTCATACAGGAGCTCATTTCACCAGGTGGGGGCAGGGCCGGAAAGGCCTTGGCCCTAGTCAAGGCAAGCTGGATGTCCCTGGGGCTGGGAACTACCAAAACGTGTTGATTTGTAGACCTCGGTGCTCTACAGGGCTCATATGGGGAGTGGTAGTCCCAAAGGTATGCTGGGCCCTGGCCATATGGGGCTTTAAAGGTAAGCACCAGCACCTTGAAATGGATCTGGTATTCAATAGACCAGGGGTGGCCAACCTGTGCTCGGGAGCCACATGCGGCTCTTTCACACATATTGTGCGGCTCCTGGCAGGGCGGCTGGGGAAGCAAAGGGGAGGCATGCTTTTTCTCTCTTTCCCCCTTCCTTCCTTCCCTCCTCCCTCCCATCTATTTGCTTTCCTAGTTTCTCTCTCTCTCTTTCTTATAACTGGTTTTCCTCGTTTGTTTTTATTTTTGGCAGTCCCATTTAACGTTAATAAAAAGCAAATCTGCATATTTTTAAAAATAAAAACGTGTGTGTGATATTTGTTCCTGTCTTGCGGCTCTCAGACATCTCTATGTGGCTCTTATGTTTATTCTATGTGGCTCTTACGTTAAGCAAGGTTGGCCACCCCTGCAATAGACAGCCAGTGCAGTTCACACAGCACTGGGTGGATACGAGCCCATTCAGGCATCACCGTTAACAACCATGCTGCTGCATTCTGCTCAGCTGCAACTTCTGAAGCAGAGTCAAGGGCAACCCCACATAGACAGAGTTACAATAAACCAGTCTGGAAGAGACCATTGCATGGGTCACTGTAGCCAGGTCCCGGGGGGTGAGATATGGGGCCAGCTGCCTGATCTGCCTCAGATGGAAAAAGGCAGACCTGGCAGTGATGGTGATAGAATTAATTCAAAAGTAACATTTAATACTTCACAGCTGACACAGATTATGGATGGTGGGGGGCAAGAATCAATCACCTTGGTGACCATCCTGAGGCAATACTTGGAAGCATGAAGGAGGCTTCCTTGGATCTGTCTTCACAATGCCATTGGGTCTGGCAAGTCTGGGACAGATACCATCTTGGGGCCTGAATGACTCACCCACTCTATGCCAAATAAGATTAAACTGTGACAGACTAACTAATATCATTACTTACAAATACATTTTATAATTCATTCATGTATATACATATATATATATAGAAAAATACAATCTCTGTTTTTATATATAAGTTTAGGAGATTCACCAAAAGGTGTTAAGTCCTTATGTGAAAAGTTCAACAAAAGGGAAGTGTCTTCTTAAGAAGTGGAAGATGCATTTCACACCTCATTAGTTTACCCAGATCAAAGAAGCTTCGAATCCTGTTGAGAACGAATCCTGCCACACAGATGCCAGTGTAAAGCTGTAGTCTCAAATAATTTTTTTATAACTGATCTGGAGCCAATAAAAATTAAGTGGCTTGCAAATACAGGGCATCTAAGCAGGGAGGCTATGTCTCACTTGTCTATTATAGCTGCATAAAGGGGGTGGAGTTAATCCAGGTATAAATGTTTTTCCTCATTATTATTTAAACAAATACCCTTGTGGTTCAAATAGGGGAGAGGCCATGGTTCAGTGGCAGAGCATCCACTTGGCATGCAAAAGGTCCCAGGTTCAATCACTGGCATCTCCAGGTTATGTGAAAGACCTCTGACTGAGGCCCTGGAGAGCCACTGCCAGTCTGAATAAACAATACTAACCTTGATGGACCAATAGTCTGATTCAATGTAAGGCAGTTTAATGTATTAAAATAATTCCATTTAATTATTTGTGTGTGGCCTCATTAGTTCTTGTGTGTTAATGTGTGCACAGCTATGGTGCTGCTCCCCTACCACTTTGCCCCAGACAACACTGCTCCATCCCCAGAAATGGAGTGAGGTTTCTGTTCAGTTGTGGCAGAACAAGCCAGATGTGCATCTCTGCAGCTGTACTAATGCACAGGGTAAGAGAAGAAAGAGCCTAATGATGTTTGTTCCAACATCATCTACATCATCCAAAGCAAAAACCATGTTGCAGTAAACCAGACCTTGACAGCTGGCAGTGATAAATCAGTTAATGTTTACGTGCTAATTCAAGTTACAGCTAGATCTGTCTTTTCTTTTAAAAAGCAGGATACATTTGGGTACATTGAAATGGTTTGTATGTGCCAACCAGTAAAGCCAGAAGTTTCAGCTTGAAAGCAAATTAACCCAAAGAAACATTTGTTCTGGCTTTGTTTCTGATGCATGCTATTCTGTGAGACTGAGTTATCTGAGCTTACTTGTGTCTGGATTTAGAGCTGAAAATGGTGCTCAGCAAGCAGCAGGCTTCACTGTACAACACAGCCATCTATCACCGGATCTTGACAAATGAGTCTGGAACTTGAAGGGGAACTTTAAAAGGAGATGATTTCTGGAGACACTGAATTAATTGATAATTCAATTTGCTTGTGCTCAAGAGAGATTTCCATTAACCAGTCATTTTTGTACAAGACTTGTCATATCTTAAGCCAAAAACACTACTGGAAAAGATAGCTCATTCATCACACATCACTTTATTGACTTATGTGCTGGACATATACCAAATGAGGTGATTACATTCTTGAAACAAATCATGGCTTGGATATCCAACTGTCTAACATTAACCTAAGACAACACTGTATGGTGACTGTGCCATCTATAGGCATTCTTTGTCAGTTAAGACTTTTTCGAAAGGCCAGTTCCTGTGATCTTTTTTTTGGAGTGATGGCTTGAAGGTTGAGAGGGATCATGGTGATTATTGAATCTGTGCTGAAATAGACATTATAGTCTCAGAACATAATAGCAAATATCCTTGCTATAGTGGAAGACTAATTTGTTGTGACATAAAATTTCATAAACAAGAGCCTGGTGCCATTAAGCCATTGGGTAGATCAGGGAAGGAGGATGCAAAGAAACTAACTAGTACTTGTATAATAAGCTCGACATCAGTTTAGAAGAGCACTCTGGTAAGAATTTGTGCTGCACATAATTGCATGTCCATCAACTGTTTGAATGGGGACTAGCAATCAGGAATATCTTCAAAGTAAAAGGCAAGGAATTTAGGTATTTGAATGTGGGGATGTGGGACCCTGCTGAGCAGTGGTCCTGTGCTATTCCCAGTAGTTTTCTAGTGCCTGTGAAATAGCTAGGATTCAAACTAGCATTGCCTTTGGAGCTGTGAACAGAAATTATCACTATTCATAGAACTGATCTGTGTAAAACTCAGCTTGCTTTGAGTGAGTCTCAGGGCTAAACTAGAGGAAGCAGGCTGTATGTATAAAGGTCCCAAAGACCTCTTTCTTTCTTAAAACATGCCCCCAGTTAAGACTGGGGCAGTGCCAAGTGGGGGGGGGTAGTGATTTTCCTCATCTGAAATGTCCTCTTAGAGCTCTTATGTGCTTCATCAGGCCAAACACCTGGGTTTTTTGCTAAGGACTTGTATAAGGACCTGTATGCTTACCCCAATGAAGCATGGGGGCCATTTCAGAATTGGAAAACTGTACTGGGGAAGGCTTTAACCACCACTCTTCTTGTCTTATAGTCCATACCCTGGGGATAATGTGTGGGAGCTCATTCATAGAGCCCCCATCATCTTATTTAGTTTGCCTCTCACTCCAGTGTCCAAAGCATCAGCTGAAGAGAAAAGGGGGAAATGCTTAATTGGATTACAGGTGTTTTCCCCTTAGCCATTCCTGCTCAGTGGTTTGGCACTTACAAAAAAAATTGGACATTAGGGCTTGGGAGGAGGGAATATGAATATCTGAATCTGCCTGATATTAAATCAAACCATTGGCCTATCTATCTCAGTATATTTTATGGTGGCGGGGTCTAGCCATACTTTTCTAGGGAGCCCCCCTCCAGGTTAAGTAGTCCATTCTTTTCTTCATTCACAGGTTAGCTGGTTGTTAGAAGGCACAACCCCAATTACTACAAAACTATAAGATGATCAAAAGTTGTGTGAAAGCAGTACTATTTACTCATACAAAAATGTGATTTACAAAAATATATTATACAAAGTTAATCATCCAATAATACAAAAGACATAGAGGGTCCTCTCAGGTTGTTTTTGACAGAATTTTCCAGAATATGCTTCCATTTCGATCACACTTCTGAATCTGGACCAATTACAAATGTATTCCCTATTTTTCTACCTGTCTAATAGTATATAACATTTTATGACAGCTAATTGGTCCTGATTCGGAAGAAGCTAATAAAGCTGGATGATCTGAAGAAATCTCACAGCATCTAAGAGCAGGAGGGATAGTGTATCATTAGGAGAGAGAGACAGGAGTGCTAGGAGGACTGGTCAAAAGTCAGGATGACTGAGGACAGTGAGACAATGTAAGAATCTGAGAAAAGAGGGTGGAAGAAACATATTGTTGATGAAAGGAACCGCCAAGAAGAAAGCAGGAGATGGAAGGAGACAGACAGCCATGAAAGGCATGGGAACTGTAGTTAGGGGAAAATGTAGGGTTGCTAGGCAGAGAGAGGAATCCTGTCAGCTGTGGCTTTTAAGCACTGTGACTTTTCAGTGGTGGTTTTATGAAAAGCAGTGTGGACAAAGAACAGCAGAATTTCAGAAACTGATTTGAATTAAAAATGGTGGTAGTTTCTAATATATCAATATATTAATAAAAGTCACAACACTGTCATTTCAAGGACAGTATCATTTGAGATTTTGCCTGTAATGGCAAGGCAGACATAATATACCAATTAACATGCCACACCATGGAACTCTGTTTCATGGATAGACTGCATCATTCTCAGGATGAATTTCAATAGAAACAATAGGATTTCTGCAGATGCTGTATTCCCCTACTCCCACAAAGGGGGGGGGGGATTCAGATGAGCTTAAAACTGCTGATTGGTTTTGTCATGCTTGTTCTTTTCCTTGAAATCCCTAATGTTCATGAATGGCCAATCACAAATTGTTTGGTAATAGAAACAATAAATGAAAAGTTTTAGGGAAAACATATGTTCATATTAATAACAGCAATGAGGAAGGAAGGAAGGAAGGAAGGAAGGAAGGAAGGAAGGAAGGAAGGAAGGAAGGAAGGTTGATCAATTCAAGTTTGATATTTTTTATTATTGTTCAACAAATATTTGTTTTTATTTTAAATATACAAAGGTTTCTCTTGCTCAAAAGCTAGTTGAATTCAACTTTAGGGGACGATGCTCATCTCTGTTTCCAAGCCGAAGAGCCAGCATTGTCCAAAGACTTTTCTGTGGTCATGTGGCCAGCATAATTAAACACCGAGGGGCACGGAATGCTGTTACCTTCCCACCAAAGTGGTACCTATTTATCTACTTGCAGTTTCTTGCTTTTGAACTGCTAGGTTGGCAGGAGCTGAGGCCAGAGACAGGAGCTCACTTCATCATGCAGCACTCAGGTCACGAACTGCCAAACTGCCGATCTTCCAGTCTGCAACTTAGCATCTTAACCTCTAAGCCACCGCTCAGTGTATATTTTATCTTCTATCTCAATCAGGGTTCTCATACACTATTTTGTTTTAATAAAATAACCTTATATAGCAACTACTTCTGGTATGATATATGATGTACTGAAAACACATGGAACTACACGTAATGTACTATTTAGTTTCTCATGCAGCAGTGTATTCATGTGAGCATTGTAACATGAAACAAGCATACTTAGAGAAGAAACAGTAGCGATTTTCAGGTCAATGATAAGAAAATCCCTGTTAATGGAAGTTGATGCTGCATTTTGCATGTATCATCTCTGTTCACACTGTATTGCTCACATGGTACTGCTCATATGAACAGTGCAGTTACATGAGCAGGGTTTCACACACACACACACACACACACATGCCTGAGGTGATTTTTAGCTTTCTCTAAAGTTTCATTAGCCACAATAATTGGATCTGATCACATTGTTATAAGGGTTCCAAACATTTTTGCCTTTTAATGCTTTTATGTGGATAGGGGATGGACATTTGCAAAGAGAACTGACTAATGTTCACTGATTTCCCTTAGTCTTTACATTGAAACCATGTCTCCTAGCCATGCTCCAAAGCTAAAAACACTTCTGCTGGCTGGGGGACATTCTGGGAAGAGGGATTTCTGGGATAATCAGTATATAGTGCATGGGTAGCCAAACTTGTTTAATGTAAGAATAAATATCAGATGTTTGAGAACTGCAAGACATGAACAAATATACACGAAGGAAGAGGTGGAAATAAAGCAACTTTAACTTTAAATATGGTCTCTAATCCCCCCCCCCCCCGCCAGCCAGCTTGGCTTGGAGAAGGGATTTAAAGAGACAAATGCCTTCTCCAAGCAGGTGGGTAGGGCAGGGGTTTGGAGAACACCTTTAACTTTAAATGTGTTCTTCAAGCCCCCTGCCTTCGCTGCTGCACCAGCTACTTTGAGAACTTACTGTGCCAACAAAATAATTCTTATGTGATCTTATGTATGATTGCATTATGCTTGATTTTTGTGGCATTTTACTAAGAGCACAAAAAGAATTTTCCTGCAGTCTATATTATGGCCATCTCAACATTGCTTTTTGCATATGTTATCAAAGTGCAGGTGATCCTAATATAGAAAGATGCAACAATGTTGACAAACTAAAGGAGATGAAAACTGCTACACATGGTACATGCTCCAATTCCTGAATTAATTTTAATAATACTCTAAACTATAATATAAAGGATCAGTAAAACCCAGCACTGAGCAAAATTTCTGAAACAATAATAGAATGGATCAGGGAAAATTTGTTCAGCATTACAAAATGGAAAGTGAAGTCAAAACAGTGCATAAAATCCAGGGAGAGGGTGATAGAAAGAATGTTGGATTTTTGATGAGGCTGTGAGTTTGGCCAACAGACTGCCATCCGAGGCAACAGTTGTAAAATCTTGCCTCCAGGAAAATTCTTGTCAAAATGCTTCTGCTGTATATTGCCTGGAGGTGAACGCACAAACTATCTCTTTTAGCCCAGAAGCAAATATTTTGGCACTATTGCCCTTGGACACTCTTTATATTAGTTAATTGCAAGATGATCTTTCTCCTTACACCTCTTCTCAGGAATAGATTCTGTCCAACTCAAACTTATTAATTTTGGGAAAGTGTTGGACTCTTCTTAAATGTTACATATTGAGTGACAGGTTGTGAATCCACTTTCCCCTGTTTTTTTAAAAAATCTGGCTGATGAAAATTTAAGGTGGTACAAGGCTCCCTAATACTGGGAAAGAAACCTCAAGGAAGGGAGTTTATCTTTCAGGGCTTGCTTTACTGATGTGTCAAATATTTCTGCCAATTCTTTCTTCTTCTCAATATGGCCGTTTTGAGCTCTGGCTGCTGCTGGAGGCTGGCAGTACTCCGCTTTATGTATGCACTGAGGCATACTCAGTGTTTTGGTGGCCTAGATCCAAGGTACTCTAGAAACATTTCTCAGTTCCCAGTTTTCATCAGCATACTGAAAGCAGAACATGCCACTTACTATATGCTGGGAATTATCTTTGATCCATGCAATACAAATTGTAGCATTTTGAGGACATGAGCAGGTGTATTAGCTTGGTATGTCATTTCTCTTCTGAATGCCTTTTCTTTCTGCTTTTGGGGGATTTTAGCAAATATAGTAGATTCCAGCTGTGACTCTGAGGTCACTAGGCTGATAAATTGCCATCTTAACCTATCTGAAATGCCAATGAGCATCATAGCAATTTACTGACAAAAAGGCAAAGGAAGAGATTTATCTCCTAACATCATTAGCAAATTAAACATGAGTTTGTCTACATCTTAATAAATTCACCAGCCATCTCACTGCAGAATAAAATATCAGATGCATGAACAACAGAAAAATATCAAACTTGAGCATCTTACAGAATGAATCCAAGGAACAAAGGCTATTTTAAAGAGAGTGAAATAATGAACTAAAGAGGGGAAAGCTAGGAAACAGATAGGAGGATATCCCAAATGAGGCAAAGACAACAAATGAAATCAACCCAGGCCATCTGGGAATTTCAGGAGGTTGAGCAGCCTTACACAGCCCAGGGTCCATTTATCATTAAGAAGTGGTGGAAACCAAGGATTGTAGCATGGGACATCTCCAGAAACAGGTGTACTCAGGACTGTTTTTCTAGCAGAAACTACTTTGCATTTTAGGTAACACACCACTAATGTAGCCAACCCCTAACATAGCTTACAGAGCTCTTCTTACAGGGGCTACTGTAAGCTCTGGGGGATTGGCTATATTAGGGGTGTGTCGCCTAATATGCAAAGGAGTTCCTGCTAGAAAAAGAGTCCTGGGTATACTGGATAAACTACTTGATTATGTGTGAGGAAGGACCAAATAGCCCAAGATCTCTGAGATCTTATGCAAAAGGAAGCACAGTTTTAATATATCTTGGGTTCTAAAAGCCCATGGAAGCCCTATGCAAAATCCACAGGGTGAAATGTATTCTACTTCTTTGACTGAAGGTCCAAGCAGCCTTGGCTTTGTGCAAGTGGGGGAAAATATTTTTTAGTGGCATGGCCACAGAGGTCAGTTTGCATCTTGGTCTACTGGAAAGACTACAGCTATTGCTGCTGACCTCTGCAGAAAGCAAAGGACAATCTGGCACCCATACTAGAAAACATCAGGAGACACTGACAAAGGCATTAGAGCTGCCCATACAATATGTGAAGATAGCTGCTGAGTAGATAGCAGCATCTGGCACTGATCAGTGAAATCAGTTCCTGCAGCATACAGTGCTGAAATTAGGGTTGCCAACTCCAAGATGGGAAATTCCTGGAGATCTGGGGGTAGAACCTGGGGACGATGGGGTTTGGGGGAGGAGCATGGCTCATTTCGTAGTAGGAGCTCCTTTGCATATTAGGCCACACGCCCCTGATGCAGCCAATCCTCCAAAAGCTTACAGTAGCCCCTGTAAGCTCTTGGAGGATTGGCTACATCAGGGGTGTATGGCCTAATATGCAAAAGAGCTCCTGCTACGAAATGAGCCCTGGGAAGGAGAGTGACCTCAGTGGGGTATAATAAGGATTTTAAGCTGGCAAATGAGATTGGGGGGGGGGGGGATCAACAAATGTCATTCAGACTTAAGCACCTTCTGGCCAGGTCATGGGATGAAGACGGCACTGGTTGCCCTCACGAATGGCCTCCGGAGACATCTGGATCAAGGCGGCATGGCGGCACTGGTGCTGTTAGATCTGTCGGCTGTGTTCGATGTGGTCAACCACCAGTTGCTGATCCACCACCTCACAGACTCGGGGATACAGGGGCTTGCTTTAAAGTGGCTTGCCTCTTTTCTCCAGGATCAAGGACAGAGGGTTGCGCTCAGGGAACAGACCTCTCAGAGGTACCCACTGGCATGTGGTGTTCCTCAAGGGGCAGTGCTGTCCCCAATGTTATTCAACATCTATATATGCTCCCTTGCCCAGATTGCCCGGAGGCATAGGCTTGGGTGTCATCAATATGCAGATGACACCCAGCTGTATCTGCTGTTGGGTGGCCGGTCTGACTCTACCCCAGATGACCTGGAGCGGGCACTTCAGAACATAGCAGACTGTCTCAGACTGAGTCGACTGAAACTGAATCCAACGAAGACGGAGGTCCTGTGTTTGAGTTGGAACGGGTCGGGGGCAAGGATCCCACTACCAACCTTTGGTGGGGTGCCATTGGTGCCAGTGCCGAGGGTCAGGAGCTTGGGAGTGCTCCTGGATGCCTCTCTAACAATGGAGGCCCAGGTAGCAGCCACTGTGAAGGTGTCCTTTTACTACCTACAGCTGATTAGGCAGTTGGTTCCCTTCCTGGAATGCGATGACCTAGCCACAGTGATCCATGCTATGGTCACCTCGAGACTAGACCACTGTAACGCCCTCTACATGGGGCTGCCCTTGTCTCAGATCCGGAAGCTGCAGCTGGTGCAGAATGCTGCAGCCAGGCTGTTGATGGGTCTCCCTATGCATGATCACATCCGGCCTGTGTTGTGGTTGCTGCACTGGCTGCCTATATGTCAGAATCTGCTGATTCAGACAAAGTATTTTGCTGCTTACAGCCATGTTTCAGATATGTTCTTTGTGTTTGCTGCTTTGCTTTTCATAGTACTGTATGTATGCTAGCTGCCCTCATGAACACCTGTCATGTACCCCTCATTCTGGCCAGTATGTATTAGCATGTATGTAGAATGTGTAACCCCAGGTTTATGACCCTGACCGGCCTGGTTTGTGTAACTGTCAAAGCGGGAGGATGTCAACTTCAAAGTATGGGAACAATGGGCCTCTCATACTCCTACCTCCGCATTCCATTCATCTCGGCTGAGACTCCAAGGGAGGACAAGTCTCATCTCTTATCAATGTGCGAAAGCCTCGAGGCCATGGATTGTTATGTGAACTGGTAACATCTGAAGGGTCTGGTTTGGAAGGGGAAATTTACAACTTGACACCTCACTTTCTTTCCTGTGGGAAGCAAACGGCCAGAGCCCCTTTTTGCCCGCCGTTTTTCCTTTGTAGTGATTGGCTACCTATGGGTAATTCAAACTGCTTAGAAAGGTATAATAGACCCGCTTTTGCCGTCTGTGTTATCTCTGACAATAATCCGAGAAGCTGTACCAATGTAGAGATTGGAAATAAAGAACTGTGTTTCATCAACAAAGATCTGATCCTTGACTACTTTGAGCAGAAGTCTCACACTATAGCATACTGGATCCGTTTCAAGGTGCTGATGTTGACCTTTAAAGCCCTATATGGTCAGGGGCCTGCCTACTTGAGGGACCGCCTTTCCCCATATGTGCCCCAGAGGACATTGAGGTCAAGCTCACAACACTGCTTGACTCTCCCCAGTCCAAGGGACATTTGGCTGGCCTGCACTAGGGCCAGGGCTTTCTCGGTGGTGGCCCCATACTGGTGGAATGAGCTCCCGGATGACATCAGGGCCCTGCAGGACTTATTACAGTTCCACAGGGCCTGCAAGATGGAGCTCTTCCACCAGGCTTTCAATTAGGAGCTGCCACTGGGGACACTGCAGCAGAACATAGCCCTGGATCCACAGGCCAAACCTTTTGCTGCCACTTTTTCACCTGGAGAATGCAGATTCCTACCTGTATTGTTGCGAATGCTGTTTTAACATTGTAGTTTGTTTTTATGTTTTAAACTTGTAAACCACTTTGATGGTATTGTATGTTGTAAGCTGCCTTGAGCCAGCTCGCTGGAAAGGCGGGATAAAAATACAATCAATCAATCAATCAATAAAGCACCTTAAAGGAATTAAAAGAATTAAAATAAAGGAAACTTAAGAATGAAAGAAGAAAAGCAAACCTCAGGAAGAAATATCAGTTAGATATAAAAACAATAGCCCAGGTTGCAGAAGAAATCAAACAAAAAACTGCTGCAATATCCAGGAAGCTAAAGAGATGCAATGGTAGGATCCAGCACTTACAGATAAAACTTCCAATTCCAGACTAACTAAAGACAATTCTACAAATCATTAGAGGGAGATTAAAAGGTAGAAATAAAACCAGATAAAGACAACAGCTTTCTGGAAAGAACTCTGGGAAGACCGCAAAGAAAAAAAAAAGCCACCTGGATCATAGATGTGGAAAACAAACTGAAAGGAAAGCAAATGGAGAATTTTACAATAACCCTCGGAAGCCTGCAAAAACCATTGTAGAAGGTGAAAAACTGGACAGTGCCTGGAAGAGAACCACAGCTATTGGCTTAAAAAGCTGACAAGTCTTCATCCACGATTGGTGCAACAGCTTAATGATGTGCTCCATTCCAAAGCAGTAGAAGATTGGATAACAACTGGCAGGGCATTTCTCATTCTGAAGAACAAAGAGAACGGAACAGTGCTAAGCAACTTCTGCCCCATTATCTGCCACTCAACAACTTTTAAACTACTGACAGGGATTGTAGCCAATTCCATTAAAAATATCTACAGCTCAATTCAATTTTACCCCATGAATGAAAAGGATTTTTTTGAAAATCTTAAGGCACTAAAGATCAGTTACTGATTGATAAAATGATCTTACAAAATTGTAAAAGGTGGAAAAACAAGCTAAACTTTGCTTAAACTGATTGCAAAACAAAATTTGATTCACTCCCTCATACATGAATCCAGAAAACACTAGAAATGACAAGCTTCAGCGAACTGTAATAACGTTTATCTAAAATGCCACAAGTAACTGGAACCAGGTTGATAGTGAATGGAGAAGAAATTGGAACAGTTAATATTAAATGAGGAATTTTCCAAGGAGACTCACTATTCACCATTGTTCTTTGTTATTGCCTTAATACTACTCACAACCATTCTCAACAGCACAGGCCTAGGATACCAGTTTTCAAAGACAGGCCCAAAGATTCCACAATTATTGTATACAAGAAGCGGGACCCATGATGCTCACTGGGGGGGGGGGGGGGGTATTCCCAAAGGCTCCTGCCCTACAGAAGCAGCTCCACATTGAGGAGGAAGAGGAAGTGGCCATAGGTAAGCCTTCTTAACCACCACCCCCAGCACCAGCAGCAAGGCCTGAGCAGCTCCCAGCCACCAGGCCTGCTGAGCCTTTTCCTCCCCTGCTGACACTGGAGGTAAGGCCTGAGCAGCTCCCGGCCGCCAGGCCCACCGAGCCTTCTCCCCCCCGCCCCCCCCCCCCCGCCATCGGTGGTGAGGCGTGAGCAGCTTCCAGCTGCCAGGCCCACCAAGCCTTCTCTCACCCCCTGGCACCAGCAGCAAAGCTGAGAAGCTCCCAGTTGCCAAGCCCACCAAGTCTTCTCCCATCCCCCTGGCATTTGAGGCCTGAGGTGGATGGGGCTGGGCACCTCTCAGCACACTGGGTGCAGGTGATGATAAACAAAGCTGCCAGTTCATGCAGGCTGTGTTTGGAGTCAACGGTGGGTCTGCTAGAAAGGCAGCCAAGAGCAGGCTGCCTTAGCACAGCCTGCCCATTTAAATATTAGTTATTTAATATGACACACATCAGTTTAATTAATTAAATAAACTAGTTAAACCCAGGCTGTTGTTTCATGTCTTCTTTAAATGGGTGCCTTGAGCAAAAGACCAGGACAAAGAGCACATTATTACTATTTTAAAATTGTTAATTTTTTTAAAAAACACAAGTTGTATAGAACTCTGGTGTGGAAATCTTTTTCTTGTAGAATTATTTACAATTAAATTCTGCATTTTTACTATCTTTTCCCAATAAGAATTGTAACCAAATCAATATGCTATGCATTGGAGCTCATTCTCATTTGGAAAAAAGTGGAAATAACTCCATTTGTAGCTGAGGGATTGATATGAAACTAAATAAGAAATCATTCATGTATTATTTTCTTGTATATATCAATACCTTGTGTTTTATCAGTTGTAAGGTCTCCAGCAATTTGTTCAAAGTAGCTCAAGAGCACTTGTGGTGAGAAACTCTATATGTAAATGAAATTGAAAACATATTGGCAAGAGATGGTCTGGGAGGAGCCATTTCTTACCTCACAGGAAAAAAAAATTCTGTGAAAGCAGTATGATGATTTATTATGCACGCAGTGTCAAAAGTATGCTAGATGTTTTATGGCCAGGTAGGAAGGCAATTGTCAGCAAATCATACTATCAAGCCAGGCGGAGAAGGTAATGTGATTTTATGGCTGCATTTGTCCATGAATTTGTGAATATTCATGAAACATCGAAGGAGTGTTCTCAGAACTCGGAAGCAGCTTAAATTCCTGGCAATATCAATATTCTCTTAACACACTAGTATGCCTATAAAATGTTTCTTGAGGTTTTATTTATTTTATTACTACTTTTTATACCTCCATACTTCAGTTGTTTAGGAACCAAAGCAACTCCAAGGCACCCAGAGAAGGTGCAGAAATCATTGTGTTGTACTTGGGAGGCATCTATTGAGTCTCTGAGGTTCACCACAATGCCTCACCAAGGAGCTGGAACGGGAGACCCATCTCTTCCCTGTTCCTTGCCCTGTGGCTGCAAATGCAGCCCCAGATAAGTCGAGGACTAATGCTTCTTGCATATAATCCTGTTTATTGCTTATTTATGAGCAAAGGTCCTATTAGGGTTGCCAACTCTGGGTTGGAAAATTCAGGAGTGGAGTCTGGGAAGTGAATGGTTTGGGCAGCGGAGGATCTTCAGTGGGGTATAATGCAATGTTCCCCCTAAACTGTTTTGAGCCAAAATTCTACTTTGTGAGCTAAAGAGCTACTAGCATTAAAGCTGAGGCCAATGTTCCCTCTATGTTTGACTACTGAAATAGGCATAGCTCTCCAAATGCTCCCATGTGTGCTTAATAGTGCTACTGGACTCTTGCTCTTTTCTACTGCTACAGACAGACTAACATGGCTACCCATCTTGATCTGTGAATGTAAATCCTTCAGGACAATATTGATTTTTGTTCCAAAGGGATTAATACAGTATTTTAACTTGCTAAATGACCTTGGAGCCAGTCACATGCACTGTCTCTCAGGGTTGTTGTGAGAACAGCACAGAAGAGATGAGTGTTGCATTGGGCCCCATTGGGGAGAAAAGAGGGGTATAAATACATAAATAAAAGGTATACAAAGTTCTTTAGAGGGTACTTCTTGGGGGTTGCTCTCTTTTTGCTTCCTTTTTCTTGCCCCCAACTGCCCATAGATTTTCCCCGTCCCAGTAATAAAGCCTTGCTTTTTAGGGGGGCTATCACTGTAATAGTGAAGTGACTGAGATGTCACCTATTTGCTTTGCCAGTTAGAGAAGCATCAAAGACACACCACTCAAAGATAAGATCCCTCTATCCCTCTATCCTCTTGTGAACTTCCTAGGGATGCAAAAAAAATCCTTGCCTGAAGAAGCATTCTGTGTAATTCTAGAGGTCATACAACTCTGATAATGTTGAAACATTTTGGAGGGAGTCAGCAAGATCAAGAAAGTTGCATTCCGTATCCACATAATCTGATGCACACATTCCTGGCTACTGCATTTGCACCTGAAATATAACTGAGATATGATTAAAATTCATTTTCAGTGTGGCTGTAGTGTATCCAAGGTCCCTCCCACACTGCAGCCACTTCACCTTCAGGGGAGGACAGAGAGTTCTGCTGCATCTTGGGTGCAATTCCAGGCCCTTCCAGCTGCTCTTTGAAGAGTTAAAGGGGAAGCGTTGCAGTGATCCCCTTCCCAGCATGGCCATGGGAGGGGGGAGACTTGGCTGTTTGCAGGTGAGGTGCTTCCCCTCCTTGCATGCTAAGGCAACCTGCTGTGATTCTGCATTTTTTGAAAGACTCATGCAGGGGTGGGAAGTTGTTTGCGATGAGTCTGGCCAGGGTGGGGGGAGCGGCTTGTTTTTATCTGAGCATCTTTGCAAAGCCTGATTCGACTTTTTTCATTCTTTGCATGGGAGGAAAGGGAAGAGCGGGGGCAGTACATGCAAGGGTGAATGCAGGGGTCATTGCCGCAGTTTCTGCCCTAAGAGCGAGGAAAGCTCCCAGCAATGTGTGAGAAAGCGGGCCCAAATCACCCCCACAGCCCAACTTTTGCTTTCCCCCCCATGCCAGGACCAGCCACCCTCAGGTGAGCCAAGGGAAGCAGGGAAGGGCCATGGCTCAGTGGTAGAACATCTTGCTTGGTATGCTCTACTTCTCTTAGCTGGGTCCTGTGGCTGCATCTGCAGACAAGCGGCAAGTGCCCCAGCCAGCAAGCGAAGGAGCCAAGCAGGGAGCAAGTGCAGTGGGAGAAGGCAAGACTGCAGAGGGAGGAGGAGCAAGCGGCTTTAAGGTGGGGAGGGATGACGCCAAGCCAGGCAAGCCTGTGTTGTAGGCAGGATGTGGGCCGCCCATCTCAATGCACAACATGGCCCGGCTGTCCAAGGCTGAAAGGAAGGTGACCACAAAGGAAGCTGAAAGAAGCCTGGGACCTGAGGCAACTTTTCTGCAACCCCAACTGTTGAAGAAGCTCAACTAATAAGCTGGGGCAAGCTCCCTGTCCTGTCTCCTCATGAGAACCCTCCCACAAAAACACACTTGATCCCAGCTTCCTCCACAAGCTCAGCTAATCAAAAGCCTCTTCTTAATACATGTGGCTTCCTCACCAAACGTGAGGCCATTTCTGCTGCTTTTCCTGGGGGCTGCTGCCGCTGCTGCCCTGAGGCCTCATTTACCCAACAAAACCACCAACCCAGCAGTACCAAGCCCTGTGTTCAGGAGCAAGAAGCACCATGGAACATCTCTGCCAACCTGCTCTGGCCACCCATGCTCCCAGAGACTCCTCTGATAATCCTGGCCACACTCTGGGATCTACAGCAGTGAGGCTCACCTTGCCAGTCTCCTGCGGTCTGGAACCCCAGCCAGGTCATGCAGCCAGGTCATGCAGCAGTGCCCTTCTCACCCTACCTGAGCCCAAGGGTCCTCTGAGTACCACAAGAGTTCCTATGCCTTGAGGTACTTCCCCCCCTGCTGCTCGCTCACTTGTTCACAGCTGAATGGTGCAACCAACTCAAGGTGCAGCCATCTCCCGGCCTCTAGATCAAAGAGGCCCACACAGTGACCCATGCTGCTGGGGGGGGGGGCGTTCTGGAGATTACCCCCCAACTGCTTTATGTCCTCTGCCGGCAATAAGCTGTTGCAAGCAGCCCACTCTCCCAGTGCTGACCTGGCTGTGCATGGGCCCTGATACGTATGGATCAGTGGGGCGATACAGATCTGTTTACAAGAAATCCCACATGGCCAAGAGCATGCAAAGCAGAGGCTCTTTCACTGAGCCACAGCCCCTGCTGATCTTGTAAACAGTCCCATTAAGGTTCATTATTTACACAGTGTTAATCAGAAAGGTGGAGGGAGGGAGGGCACACAGGAAGGCAGGGAGGGAGGGCACACAGCCCTGGAAGAAGCCTGCCTTGTCCCGCCATGCCCCACCAGCACCCATCCTGCCAACACCAGGCCCTAGCCCAGCAGTTACGCTGCTGCAGCAGCTGCCATGGGGGGGGGGCTTCTTTGCCTGCCCTGCACTGACCCAAAAATTAGTGCACCAAGGGCTGTAAAAGCATGTGCCAGCGAAGACTAGCGTAGCTTAGAAGGAACTTTGGTTTAATGCTCTAAGTACACCATCAAGTACACCCTCCAAAACTACCATTTTCTCAGGGGAACTGAGGCCTACAGAGGCCTACAAGTAGGGCCTTTTTGAGGAAGCATACTGTTTTTCAATGTTCCCGTAGGGGTCTGTTTTACATAGCTACTCTTATCTTTTAGGCACCAGATACAAATTATTCTGTAGCTGTTTTTTGAAAGATGCTGGTGTTTTGTTACTGATGCTGCTGATTATTGGGTTTTATTATTTGATGTAAGCTTTTATGATTTTATATATGCTTCATTGAGCTCTTAGAAAAATGCGGTAGAATTGTTTAAATATACAAATAAATGTAGAAACTGAATTCTAAATTTATCCAGCTATCTGTAGGAATCCACAAGAACATAGTTGTGTCAGGCTTAATACAGAATGTTCAGAAACAAATCCATGCTTATCTTATTTAAACAGACACATTGCAACCTTAGTCTTCCTGGGTTTATTTTTGAGTGGTGATCCAGCACTTATGTTTGTTTTTGAATGCCCTTGGATAGTCTGCTTTGACAATCAAGCTGAACATGGACATTTGTTTCTTGAATCTTAAAAACATATGACACCAGTCACCATATAAAGTGGTCCAAAGTCTCAACCATTTAAAAAATCTCTTTTCTTCTTTTTGTATAGGGCTCCTTTTTTATATATTAATCAATTCCTGTTCATACTGCAAGCCACAAATGCAACAAAACACTAAAGAAAAACTGAATGTAGAAGGGAAAAGCCTTAGGATAGGTTTAGAAAATATGCAACTCATTTTCTAACCTAAACTTCTCAAAGCAAGGAACAACAAATTAATACATAATTAAGGCCAAATAAGATATAAATCAATGTTATCCATCAGCTTCTGCAAGAGGAGGAGTCCAGCTAATATCACTGCCAAAATTACTAAGACCGATTTCTCACAGGGAGCTGTTGCACCATCGCTCCTCCCTTTCCCCTGGTTCCATTGGTCAATTTCCCACTAATCGCCATGCGGCCACATTTTTATCCACAGCTTTGCATGAATTTCCCCGCAGCTTCTAGATCCTAAAAACTCTGTGCGTGAGGGCTGCAGTCACATACACTAAACAATCCACTTTCAATCCACTTTCAGTGCACTTTCCAAATGGATTTTACTGTGTGAACTGGCAAAATCCAGTTGGAAAGTACATTAGAAGTGGCTTGAAAATGGATTATTTCATGTGTGTGACCACAGCCTGTGTTTGTGTGTGTGTGTTAAAGTGCCATCAAGTTGCTTCTGATTTATGGCAGTCCTATTAATTATCTCTAAAATGTCCTATCATTAACAGCCATTCTCAAGCCATGAGGGCCATGGCTTCCTTGATTGTGTCAATCCATCTCAAATTGTGTCTTTTTTCTTTTTTGTGCTGCTTTCAACTTTTCCTAGCATTACTGTCTTTTCCACTGGTCTTCTCATAATGTGACCAAATTATGAAGACCAAAGTATGAAGCCTCAGTTTAGTCATTTTAGCTTCTTGGGGGAGTTCAGGCTTGTGTTCTACCATAGATGAGGTAAACTAGAAACACAACTCCATAGGAAGACTCATCTTACAGAAAAAGAACTAAGCAACAGCAATTCTGCTTTGTTTGTGTGGTCTGTGTGTTTTGGGGGGGGGGGGGGGCTCAGTTTAGGCCAGAAATACTGACGAACAGTTTCAAAGCTCAGTCGTCTAAGTTCTTGTTTGTTGGTACAATTTCTTTAAAGTCACAATTCAGAATAGATCTAGTTCACATGTCTAGAATGTTCTATGTTAATTCAAATCTAATTAGAACAATTAGTCAAATAGGCATTGCAGAAAAGCTATAGAGATAATTTAATGTGTACTGTTTTATGGTCTTTGAGGGTATACTGAAATATCCCATGATATCTACAACGATAATTCATCAAGCTTTTCATCAAGCCTTTGAATTTTCTTGTCAACTCATACAATTACAGACAAATAGTATTATCAAAAATCAATTTTATTTCTTTGCAGTTTCACTATATTTATATTTTTCAGAATACTGCTGCTAGTAACTTAATACCTCAGTACTGGTTATGATCATGTCTCGTATGTTAATACCCAAACATTAGGTACAGAATTGTGGCCAGGCACTGTGAAAATATGGGTTTAGCCCAGGTTTGTCTGGGCTGTTTCCAATGTAATTCTCAGAGCTCACATATAGCTTTTCCAAAGCAATCACTTGAATACTTCCATATTACAGGGGAATAGTCATCCACTTGACTGTTTTGGAGCTTGGCAATGAACAGGCTTTAACAAATCTCAACTCGCTTTCATAGATATCCAGGAAATGTTGCAGTCAGTTCCCATATGACATTTCCATTTGAAGGCACTGACAGGATTGATTGTAAAAGACTATCCGTAATCTCCTAATATCAAATCAGAAGCAGCCTGAAGGATAGATTCATAAATGACATGTTCTTTGAAGAATAGTTCAACTTTATTATTCTTTTTCTTAAGATTCCCAAGGGCTGCAATGATTGTCCCTGATCATTTGCAAGGACTATGCAAGGAGGAGATTGAGCAGTCTGACAAAGAGGACCTTGTGCTGTATTATCTGTCATTGTTCAGTGTCAGAGGCCTTGACTGAACTGCATTTGTTAATTTATGTCATCTCATCTCCTTCATTCTGGCTTCCCAGATGTATAACAGGCATGTACAACATGTGATCTACTAAACCAAATGCAGCTCACACCCAACCATGTATTCGAACCAGTCAGGTGCAGAGGAATTAGGCCCCTATGCGCACTTGTGAAGAAGATAACTGCTTAAATTGGTAGTGCATCAGAAAGTGTTTTGAGCATTGTTGCTCAAAGAAAGAGAGAGATGCATAGTTTCTTTGGAGGAGGTGCTGGTCAGTGTTCCCTCGAAGCTGAGTTAGTGTGGACTAGCCCAGTTTTTTTAGCCTCCAGCTCACCCATTTTTGTCTTGGCTCAGGAAGGGCAAACTAATTTATGCAGTAGCCAAATCACTCACTCACAACTTTAATGCCAGTAGCTCACAAAGTAGAATTTTCATTCACAAGACTCCACTGCTTAGAGGGAACACTGGTGCTGGTATCTATTGCCCTTGGCTACCACCAGTGAGAGAGACATCTTTGATATTCATGACTGGGTTTCATTTCAAAGTATGAGAACAAACACAGACATAGAAATAGTATACATGTATTTTAGTACCTGTCATGCATAGTTGATGACATACCTATACATTTCAGACACCCCCACACACACTTTTACAATCTCAATCAGACTACAACACACGGGTGAATTATTCAGCCCCTGACAGGCTATCTAGGGTTGCCTGCCCCCCAGGTCCCAGGGGGGGTTTTGTAGCAAGAAATAATAATCATAGAGTTTTTGCCCCAAAACCAGAGTGTTGCGTGCAACGTTGCTGATGGGATGACATCACTTCTGGGGAATGTCATTGCATTGGGATGTCTTCCAATTATATTCTGCCCAACCCCAGAACACCCCTAATCCCCCCACCACAACAGCAAGGGGACCTGGCAACTCTAAGGCTATCCAATATGGTCGGTGAGCTGTGTTCAAGCTTGGTCGATCACAAGTTGTACATGCTTACTCTGTAATAAGGATGACCATATTTGTTATCTGTTTTAAGATGTCTGTGTTGGAAACAATGAGCTTTGGATATCAGCTAAATAGGTTTCCTTCAAATATTACCTTGTAGGGAATGCAATGTACATACAGTTTCTGGAAGACTAAGGAATCCTGTTTTCTTCTCTCTTAGTGTCATTTCACCACTTCTTTGACTTTGTTTTCCTCCCAGCTTTTTTGTGGATATTAAAACCTTAATTGCATGTGAAATATTCATGTCCTTCTGTAATAAGGAGTACTGTTTTGGCTGATTGGACCAACACTGTGAAAATTTTATAACCAAAATACTGTTTTTAGTAGACTATCTGGCCTGCACTGAAATAGAGAAACGATATTAAGAACTCATAATTTTATATTTTTAAATGCTACTTGACATTATTGCCAGGATCCCACTGGATGTGTCCTTACTTCTCTCAGGGAGTGAGCAATAGCCATAACCACCTTCGGGGGGGGGGGCATACAAAATCCAGTACCTCCATGCCCTTTGCAAGCAGCTGATTACAGCAAATGCTGATATACTAACTGAGGCTATGGTCACATGGCAAGGAAACTTGCGATATAGTCCCGCTATGCTACAGTCAGGTTTTTTTCCTCCAAGTTGGAAATGATCACACATCCCCCCGTGCACTGCAACCATTGCGGGAGCTGCGTCCAGATAGCCATGCTAATCAAACTCACACGGGTATGCAGATTCCCCGAAGTGGCATTGTTTGTGGCAACCCAGCATCGGCCTGGCTTCAGAGGGATTCTGACCACTTGTTGCAGAAGCGCATCCCAGACTGGCCTCACCTATCACACTTTGACGGATGTGGGGAGGAGCCAGGATCTCACTTGGGGAGAGGAGCGCTTCGCTCTGTCTCAATGAGTGGGCACATGGGCCGGGCAGGGGATGACAGGCCTATTGGAGACGGAGGTGGCACGGGGCAGGGGAGCTGCATCTGGAAGTAAAGAGTGAACCGCTGAATGGACAGCTAGCAAACTTTCCACCTGGCTCACTGCTGTGCTGTACGTGAAGGTGCTGGTTGCCTGTGGAGTGCAGCAAGCGGGGCTCTTCCTTGCTGAGCTGATGGGTGTGAGATTTTTTAAAAAGTGCTTTGCACATATGCATGGCCGAATGCTGACCCTTCCTTCCCCACCTGCCCACCTCCCCATGTCCTCTTTTAACACCTCCTTCCCCCCAGCAACTTTCCCCACCGTCTCCTACTGCCTGTCTCCAGGCAATGGGATCCTCTTAACTGAGGGCCCCAGGAAAGCAGGGAAGAAGGCGGCGGCAGTGGCCTGGAGCATAACATGCACTTGCACATTTTAATATATAATTTCTTCAGCACATGATTGCTCATGCGCTCAGAGGAGGAAGCTTTTTTTAAAAAGCATGAAGAACTATCAGATGGCCCTAATCACAATCATTGTGAGAGAGGGCTGTCCAGATCAGGAAAATCACAGATTTAAAGTGCAGGAAGCCAAAAAGTACTTGATTTTCCTGGGGTCAGAAAATGTGCTAGGGACCTGGGAGCATTGCAAGAGTTAGCCCGCTTCGGCGCAGGAGGAGGATCAGCCTGTCTGATCAGCAAATTTAATTCCGCAAGGGAACAGCAGTTAATCTCGACTGAAAGGACCGTGGGATCGTGACCACGGATATAGGGCATGTGTGGTATAGACTGAAATATCTAATGATACCACAGGTACGTTGGTACAAACTGAGGTTTAATGGTGCCCATTGTCCCTCTGCAAAACTTGTCTTCTTTACCATTCAAATGGAATGCAAAATTTAGAATTTCCTGATGAGACATACTTGGTCATTAAAAAACAAACTACGAACGGCTCTACATATACAGCTGCTATATATTATTGAAATGATAACTCCTTTTGCCTTTACATTGTAGTAAAAAAATAACCCTTTCCCTCAGAAATTCCAGAAGAAATGTGAACTCTCTAATCAGTCAGTCCTAGAATTTCCCAGTGCAATGTTTGCTATAAATCATTTTCATTTTAAAGTTGTATTCTTCCAAATCATCACAGGAATTCATTTATAAGAAGGAAGAATATAAAAAATAATCAGTCTCCTAGCACTGCAGTCTAATGTGTTCAATAAGTCAAAAGTCCTTGTGTTAATCCAGGAAAGCAGGAAGAGATAGATTTCAGTTAAAGTTTTACAGTAGAGCAATTTTTCTAGCAGAATAACTGCAAAGCGACTATGCTATATGGAGTCATGCATGTCTCATTTACAAAGGTAACTAGGAACTATATTGGGTGAAAAAAAGAGAGAGAATGTTTTCACTATGTTACTTTTAACATAGAACTCTCATCTCATTTAACATGAGAAGTCTCATCCAGACTTCTCCAGACATGTTTGTCAAAGATTTCCGGCATGAGGCTGATAAAATACAGAAATGATAAAGCAACATGCTACATATCTGTACCCCACTGTTCAGGGAAGGACAAAGCCCTTTGTGCGCTTAACTGCAGCTCTGGGGGCTGGCTGGGAGGCTGCAACAATGGTAGGGCAGGAGAACCCCACACACATCCACCCTTAGCATCAGGACAAGGCCAGGCAGCTGCAGCAGTGCTGGTAGGCAGACAGAACCTTCCCCACACCCATATGGCCCACCAGAACCGTGCCGGAGGGCAGCTGCAGCAAAGTGTTGAAAGTAGCCAGAGAAGGTGGGCAGGATGTGCCCAGGCTTGCCTAGAGCAGTAAGGGGTGAAAGCAGGGAGGAAGCCTCAGCCACACACCCATCACCAATTACGGTGGCTGAAGTAGGCCAGAGGCAGGAGCCACATTAGAGCAGATTCTAATCTGGAGCCACTTTAGAGCAAACTCTAATCTGGAGAACAAGGTGTGATTACCCACTCCTTCACATGAAGCCTGCTGGGTGACCTTGGGCTGGTCACAGTTCTCTTAGAACTCTCTCAGCCCCTATAGGGCTGCCAAGTCTCCCCGGAGGGGCGGGGATTCCTCCGCTAAAAGGGTCCCCAATCTGCCGTTCTGGATACAGCTGGTGGGGGGAATCCCACCCCTGAAGTGGCCACTTTGGGCTGACGTGCCCAGTGCGATGACATCACCCGAAAGTGATGTCATCATGCTGCGCATGTCACTGGGCGATGCTCTAGCAATCACCCTGAAACTCTATGGTACCAGAGCACCACCCGGCAACATGCACAGCGTGATGATGTCACTTCTGGGCAATGTCATTGCAGTGCGCACGCAAAGTGTGTGCAAAGGGACTCCCAGAGAGGGTCCAGGACTCCCCCACTATTACTATGGTAAGACTTAGCAACCCTACCCATCTACCTCAGAAGGTACTTGTTGTGAGGAGAGGAAGGGAATGTGATTGTAAGCTGCTTTGAGATGTCTTAGGGTCATTTTACACCTCCCCTCTAAAGTAGTTTGACTGCTGTCTTTTCCTGTGCTGATTTCACAGTGGTGTGAAATTTCACTCCAGGGGGTCTAAGTGCACTAATCAACAGCAACAGGTGGAGAAGAGTGGGATATAAAAACTTCCTCCTCCTCCTCCTCCTCCTCGCAGGCCTTTATTAGGTACAATCCCAAGGCAGTCTGGGAGGACAGGCCCGGTCATGCCTCCCCTGTGCTGAGACATGTGGGGGGAGGTGCCAGTTAAAGGAGGAGCCTGAAGGGCTTATTCATTCTGACTCAGTTAACGTCATGTGCACAGACTAGTAACACTGATACATGTTCATTGGATAGATCCTCCCATTATTGTAGAGGAAATCAAATGTTTTAAGAACTCATTCTGTACCCATGTCTGTGGTTTATGTGCGATACATCTCACACCTAAGTGCAATCCATTATTTTTAAACTGTGAGACTAATGTCATTCCTAGATCTGTGGGGCTTTTCACTTGTAAGGGAAGCTAATAATGTTTCAGGACTTGGTCTTGCCAAATGTGGCTCAAATAAGTTAAATTCTGCTTTTCTGCTGGATCTACAGAATGGAATCTAGGACACAGGAGGACCTAATTTTAAATTAATTGACATAGGATTGGGCTATAAGAAAGGCAATCCTGATCCATTAATAACTTTACAATATTTATTGTAGAATTCTGTTAGACCTGAATAGCAGCTGAACAGTGCAATTCTAAGTAGAGTTAATCCTTCTAAGCCCTTTGACTTCAATAGACTTAGATGGGTATACCTCTGTCTAGGATTACACTGTAAGGACACAAGCTTAAAGCTGTTTTGGAAAAGTTTAGAATAACACCTAATCCAGTACACCAATGTATCTTGGAGAAATACCAGTCTGTATGTAACCTGGCATGACTGTGCCAGCATGGAGCCCAGAAATGGGCAGCGACATACAAAAGTGTGCACAAGAAAATCAGTATTTTTTGGGTTCAGGAATACCAAACCTGAAAAATATTGATATGTACTGCTATTCCTGATATTGGGTAATAGGGAAAATCAGTATTGCTGAAATTATTCAACTCCATTCCCCCTTTTCTCCCTGAGTTGCACTGTGGCAGCGGCTGCAGCACGCCTCAGTGAGGAAAGAGAAGGTGTGTCTTTTTAAATACCTTCCCTTTCCTTGCTGAAGCATGCCACCGCTGTGGAGTGCCTCAGGGAGGGAAGGTATTTAAACTTTAAATACTTTCCTTCACAGAGTTGTTCCTGAAGAGCAGCATACCTTTGGGAGGGAGGGGAAGGCTTTAAATGCCATTAACCCTCCATTTGGCTTCCCCCCCTTCAAAGGGGGGTGGAGCCAAAGGCAGGTGGTTAATGGCTTCCTCCCTTTTAAAAGGATTGGTGCAGTGGGTCTGCATATGCACTGATCCTTTTAAATGAGGGAGACATTCAACCCCCTTGGTTGACTAAGGGGTTTGAAAGTGACCCACTCTCTCTTCCCTTCCCCAGCCAGCCTGCTGCAGTGGGGTGGCTGGGGAAGGAAGACCAATCGGGGAGGCATGTTTAAATGCCCCCTTTCCCTTCCCCAACTGGTCCAACTGGTACATATTGAGGAACTATGCCTTGCCTTCCCTCCCCAAGCCAGGGCAGCTAAGGAGGGAAAGCAATGGTCAGTTTCAGTCCCCTCTGCTTCCAAGTGAAACTGACCCACTCTCCTTTCCCTTCCTGAGCTGGCCCACCTGGGAAAGGGAAGACCGATCAAGGACTCCAAATAAAAGCTGAATAAGAACAGCTTTTATTTAGGATCCTCTTATTGGTAACCAAATCAGATTAGAGAATCTGATCTGACTTAATAAATACTCCCAAAATACTGATAAGGTGTTTTGGGGGTATTTATTTGGTTTGGCTCATGCTGAGTGCACACCCCTAGTGTCATGGGTATGTCAGAGGAGGAACAGGGCTTAGTTGGCATCCTAACCCTTTCAGGCCAGATCTCACCCCCAATACCAGTAACTTATGCTGGCTAAAGAAGTGGTATGTATAAATATTCACCCTGAATCAATTTAGATAGACACTTAAGCAGCACATTTCACATATACCTTCTAGGATTTAAGTTTCCCACATTTGATCTCAAAATTGCCATGCCTGAATCCCTAAATTTACATTTTTCTGCTAGAAATATATTAAATATTAACATGTACTTTCTCATCCTTAGATGGATTCAAAATAGTCTTTTATTATATATTTGAAGTCTGGTAACAGAACTTGTACAAAACCTCAATATTCTCCAGTTTGATTCATCATCAGAGAAGCATTTGTGTAAGAAAAGGGTCACTGCCAGTTAATATCCTCATCTACAGACAAGCAGTCAGAGACAGATGAAATGGCACAGAGTAATTTATGTTTAAGATAATTGCCAACGGACCCACAAGTTCCTTCCACAGATTTTTTTTATAGCCTGTGGAATACTGATATTTATGGAGAACAGAAGCCTAACAGTTCAGTCCTGAAAGTCCTTGCACTGATTGGACCCCTGGAAACATGTGAACAATCTTGAAACAGAAATTTAATTAAGTACCTCTGCTTTCCAAATTGTTCACTTCAGATATGCAAGGCCTCTGAAACACTGTGTTAAAAAACATAGTTTCATGACATTCCGCTTGGATACCTTCAGCAGAACTGAATGAAGTCTGATCTTTTTAATGATTATTTTCTAACCAGTATCTTTGTTCTATGATGAGTAATCTAATCTGAATTTTTGGATATAGGATTTTCTGTTCATTTTCAATATGTGAGGCATAACAGAGGACTTCTGGTACTCACAGTGATAAAATAAATTTCTTCTATTGAAGATAATTGGTCTGGCTGCATCTGTTGATCAATTGAGATATAGTAGGCTAGCTATATTGTGAAGTGTATGTGAGCATGTGTGTATGTCTATGTATGTATTTTTTCAATTGTCCAACAGTGAAGTTAGCCTTCTTGAAAAGATGCACACCCAGAGAACTGTGAACATCTAGACTTAATATATATTTTCTCACTGGTCTATGAAGCAATTACAGTTCAATAATTTAATGTTAAGTTGGAGGCTGAAGCCTTAGAAAATCAAACATATCCTGATGTTCCAGAAAAGTTTATATTTCCAATGTGGACTGCACCATCTGTGCTAACTATTCTCCAATTTTGTGGTGGGCCATGGACAAGACACCACAGCACAGAGATGTGAAAATCAGGGGAGAAATTGACTGAGATCCAAACTTTCCTTGGTCATAAAGCTTGTTTTTGGTTGAACTGAGCCTTTTGCTTTGAAGACCCACTGGCCATTTAAAACAAGGAGTATTATGGCTGCTGTTGCATCAGTGAAGTGTCAGCATTTACTATGGTGGTGATGTAGATGCTAAGTTGCACGCTCATTTACTATACACTGAATCGTCATGGCATGGCTGTTTTAAAAGCATCTAAGTTGTACAGGTGATTTTTGTGCCTGCACAGTTGACTATATTCATCCAGAGCTGACCTTAGGGATGGGCACAAACTGGCTCATAAACTAAAGTTGCTAACAAATTTTGGTCACTTTGTGAGCCCATGTTTGTGGACACTGGAACTGCCCCAAACTTCCATAAACTTCGATGTTTCCATAAACTGACCATGGCAGTTCATGAAGAGCAGAAAACAGGGGGGTTGATGGCTCCAAGCCTCCCAGGGGCACTTCACTCACTCCTGTCTGCTGGCCAGGGAAAGCTACAGCCAGCAGACAAGAGGGGGTGAAGTGTCCCCTGGGGGTTCCATGGCCAGCAGAAAGGAAGGGGTGAAGTGCCCTCTGGGAGGCACTTCACCCTCATCTTTTAACCCTCTGGTTTTGCTCCCCGCCACTTCAAAGCACAGATGGAACAAAACCAAAGGGTTAAATGACTCAGTTTTGCTCCCTCCTGCTTTGAAGCAGTGGGGAGCAAAAAGAGAGGGTTAAATGGCTCCCAGCCATTTAAACTCTCCTGATCTGCTCCCCACTGCTTAGAGGGGGGATTAGAACCAGACCTCCAGTTTTGCTCCCCATCACTTTGAAGTGGCTCAAAGCCATTTAAACCCCTACTTTCTGCTCCCTGCCACTTTCACAGCAGCAGAAAGCAGGGTTGAAACTTTAAATGGCTCACAAACCTATATGAACTGGTTCGATTTCTGAACCAGCATATTGGCTTGTGTTGGTTCGTGGTTTGGTTTGTGCCCATTCCTAATTGACATTCCTCTATTTCTGTCTCTTCCTTGCTCTCTACAGTTAGGAATCATTCCAAAATTATTGTTTTATATTGCCTGAAGATGTGCACCTTTTAGCTTAATTTATGGTATGCTTATTGCCTGAAAACTATTTTTATGAATATCAGTTTAGACCGCTTGATTTGATTTCATGACATTTTCATACTCCTTATTGATAGTTCTGTTGTTGTTTTTATGATTTTTTTTTCCTTTTTGGATTCCTTAAGCAGGTCTCTGGAGGTGCAGCACATTGTTCCTAGTCCTGCAGAAACACTCTCATCTAAACTAATGGATGGAATGCTCTCCCACTGTATTAAAAATGAGATTATACAAGGGGTTCAGGAGCCAGGAAACCACTGGTCAGTTTCATTTTCATTATACTGGGTGAGCACTCATAACAAGTATTTAATTGTACGTTCGCTTCACTCATCTCTTGCATTCTGTCAAATTTGGCCCTATGTTGAGCGCTCTCTCTCTCTCTCTCTCTCTTGGAATTCAAATACATTAAAACACCTTAACAAATGCTATCAGAATGCTGGGGAGGGAGTGGATAACACCACCACTGCAGTCTGCAGTTCAGCCTACTATATGTGAGCATGTGCAAACAAAATGTTTCCCTCCATTTGTTCACACTTGTCTAGCAATCGAACTGTTTATATAGAATCAAATCAAATCCTTTCCCAAACCCAGTATTATGAAATGGCTCTTTGGAAAGACAGAACCCTATTAGTGCAATACTCTTTAGTGGCAAGATGGGTATATAATTCTGTCAGTAAGGCTATCTGCTAAATAGCTCTTTAAATAGTCCCCTCCCCCCAAAAAAAATTTAGTAAGCTGTAATACAGACATCTAGGTACAGAATATGGGCAGGAGAAAAAGTTTATTAAATATTATTATCAGTCTTAATTTTTAAAATTCAGATTCATTATAGTGACTAACACATGGGAGATTTTCAGTTTGGTTTTTGATCAATCAGTAGTAAGATGAACAAGCTTTACCTATCTTGTCCATTAATAAACTGATTGATCAGCAGATTTCCCTCCACCTTTCCCCAGCAGGTTTGAGAGCAGCTGCTATGACCTCCCCTTCCCCCACATACAGATGATTTTCTATATTCATTATTTCAACAATTATGATTAACAGGCAGGTTGAATATTTGATATGTATAAATTTATGTATTCCATATAATGAACCAGATTAAAATCTCATCAGCCCACCTGTCACTTTTCAAAAGTTTATGCAAATACATACACATTTAGTCTAAATATATAGAGACATAATATGTCATTTTGTCATATGCTGTCAACAGATTGCTTTCTCTGAGACGAATACTGAAATATTCATACGACCCACACATGTTGTACTAGAAGTTATGTAAAAAGAAGACACATTTCAACTCCTGCTACAGGGTATATAAAATTAATAGCCTGTGTATAAATTTCAAAATATTTGGCTAATCATGGGGATTCCATGGGAAGCTCCCAGTGAGCAAGTACTGTTTCAGCTCCTTTCAAAAGCAGAGACTTCTTTGTATGATCATTGAAGATACCATCATGTAGACTTATGGTTTAGGCAAGCTCAATGTCAGGCATGTCCCTGGCAAGTTCTGTGAGACGCAACGTGAGCCCAGCATTTGGGAGGGGTGCCGAATGGATTTTGGCTCCCCCAGAGCCCTTGTAGGGGGCTCCCAGCCTGAGGCATGAGGAGAGCCTCTCTCAAGGTGGTGACTGAGGCATCAAGGCTCTCCTTTGCCTCCATAGGTCCGTCATGGTGGTGCCTGAGGGCACTCAGAGGCACACACTGCTGCAGGGGCCAAGGCTGAAGCAACATGAAAAGTGCTTACCTGAAGACGCATGGCAAGATTTATAAGTCCCCGACTTGATTCTCCAGTCTTAATTTGAAGCGGAAAGAGCAGGGGTTTAAATCCCCCCCTCTTTAAACTGGGCAATTCTCTAATCTGATCTGTGGGACTATACTTGTTAAATGGCTGCATTTTGAGCAAGTGTCTGCAAATCTGCCATAAGCATCTTTTTGAAGCAACTTTTAAAAACTTTTTTATAACTTTCTGGAACTTTAAACAATAACAATGACTGGATGGGAAGAAAAAATGGTGATGAGACCAAAGCCTTCTCCTAAGACTGCATCAGCACTTCTGGCAGCTAAGTTTGAAGTAAGCACTGACTTGTCTTCTGTGTTAGCCACAGCATTGCACCCTCTGATGGAGCAGCTGACCACTGTTAACTCTAAGCTGGATACTCTACAAAAGCAGATTACTGATGCCAACACTAGATCAGAACAGACAGCTAAAGAGATGGAAAAAGTCAAAGCCAAGACAGAAACTTTTAAACAAAGACTAGACATGGTAGAAAAAGAGAGGATCTCAGACAAGGATCATCTTTTGAGGCTGCAAATGGAAAGGTCAACATTTTTTCTAAGATTTCAAGGTGTCCCTGAGCAGAAAGATGAGAATCTCAAGCAACTGCTAAGTGAAGCATTGGCTCCAATGACAGGTTTACAGGCTGGTCTACTCCAAAGTGGTATGGATATGGTTTACAGAACCCATCCTGAATTTTTGAAGAAAAAGAACCTGCCAGGAGAGATTTTGGTAAGATTCTCTAAGAAATCTACCAGAGATGTGGTGCTCAAGGCCACCAACAGGACAACCTTGAAAATCAAAGATGAAGAAATTAAAGTTTTAAAGAACATTCCATATGAAATTAGAAAGAAGAGGAAATCCTACAAAAGTAACCACATTTCTGCAAGCAAGTGGTACCATGTACAGATGGATTACACCTGAAAGCCTGACCTTCAACTACAAAGATAAAAAGCAAAAGATTGACTCTGTTGCAAAGGCAAAGAAATTTTTGGAACAACACTGGAATAGAAGATAGAAAACACCCACAGAGGAAGAACTGGAACAACAAGAAAGCATATATGGACTGGAAAGTACTGACTCTTCAGCGAGTAACAAATCTGAGGGAGAAGACTCTGATGCAGAAAAAGGAGCAGCAGCTCCAAAACCCCGGAAAGTCAAATAAGAGTTTGTTAAAAGAAGTGAAAGAAAGAAGAAAGAATAATCATTGTTATTTGGAAAGTCTGAATTTTGTTTATGTATACACTTGTCTTAAATGTAGTTATTTACTTAATCTAAATTTTTAGGGTTGGTAGCTAATAGTAAGCCACGATGCCTTGATATATTAACTATTTTCTTGAAATAACTGAAGCAATATTATTTTATATATGGTAACAACTTGGTTCCTGTATACCTAGGGGTGGTTTAGTGCTTTTAGGTTAGTTCCTTTTGTAGTGTGCAAAAAATAAAATTAAAAAATTTAAAAAAGATACCTTCATGTTGATGGCATTCCACTATACTGAATAAAGTGCAGTGGGCTCTGGGTTTGTAGCAGATACCCACAAAAATTTAAATCATAGTCATTGTATTCCCAAACAATAAAGGTAATGAAGCTCACTTAGCACAATGTGTACTCAGCCCCCCAAATTCTTGTTCTGTGCCAGTAAAACACAAGTCCCACACCAAAAATATAAAATATTGTGACTTGTGTAAACTAAACTATTTAAAATCAAGCAAATATGTCTAAGTTTTCCCTACTTTCCCATAGTTCCATAGTCTTGGTCTTAGTGTTAAAATTACCAGGTCCATTTTTGTTTCTATAAGAAATAGAATACCAGCTACATATTTTTTCCCTAACCTGGATGGCCCAGGTTGGCCTGATTTTGTCAGATCTTTGATGCTTGTATAGGGAGACCACCAAGGTAGGTAATGAATGCTGGATAGAGGCAGGCAATGGCAAACCATCTCTATTTGTCTCTTGCCTTGAAAACCCTATGGGCAGGCCCATAGTCAGAATTTTTTGTTAGGGGGCAGTTTAGTGGAGTGGAGTTGACTCCCAAGGAAGCCAGCTCAGACCCCCTTCTTCGCTCCTGCTCTGCTCACCTCAGTGTGAGAGGCATGTACCGGTACTTTTGTACGCAGATGATGCGGTCTTGCTCTCCCTTTCGGAAACGGGGATGAAAAGGATGCTTGCTCAATTGATGGCTTATTGTAATAAGAACAAGCTGTCTCTCAATACCAACAAATCCAAAATGATGGTTTTTGGGAAAAGTTGGAAGCCCATTAATTGAACTATACAGGGGGAAAAAATTGAACAGGTTAAAAGCTTTAAATACTTGGGCATACATTTCCATTACTCTAATAGTTGGGCCACACATATTAAAGAAGCAGTTAAGTCATCTAATAACAATGCCCTGGCTATTGTCCTTTTTTTTATACCAAAGGTCACCAATATATTCCAACTGCTCTTAAAGTTTTTAACCATAAAATCCCGGCTAAATTGTTATATGGCATTCCAATTTGGGTCTCAGCCTGTAATGAAGCTGTAGAACAGGTTCAGTCGAAGTTTCTGAAAAAAATCTTGGGGTTACCAGGAGGTGTACCATATGCAGCCATGTGCCTGGAGACATCCCAAAGACGGATGTCTACGAGGGCATGGATAATAACCTTTAAATTCTGGCTGTGTCTTCATTTTAGAAGTAGTCCAAATAGCCTTGTAACTTTTATGCTAACAGAATCACACCTATCAACGTGGTGGACCAATATAGAGGGAAAAATCGCTTCTATTGGTTGTAAGTTGGAGGACCTGATACCCCTGTCAGAGCAGGAAGCCTTCCATGCACTTAAACAAAGTCTCCTCGATTTAGAGAGGCAAGACCTTAGAAGAATGGCGCTCAGCCGCTGCTCCCCCTTCGCAGAGCTTTTATGTTAGCTCGGTTTGATGTCTTGCCCTCAGCGGTGCTATCGGGAAGGTTCAAAAAAATCCCCTATAGAGATAGATCTTGCCCATGTGGAATGGGGGATATTGAATGTATTGGGCATGTGCTTTTGCATTGTAAATTTCATGATGATATACGTGTTGTATATATCGATTCGGTGATGGCGCCTTATTTGGGCCAACCTGAGGACTGTATAATTGCTGCATTGTTGTCTTCCCAGAGTATGGAGATTCTGGAGCCTGTAGCTAGTTTCTTATTGGAGGTGTCCAGGAGGAGAGGTCTATAGCAATTTAGACCTGGTTATCTTGAGGTTCACCCTGCTGCTTTGTATGAATTATGCCAATAAAGGTACTGTTTATTTGTTTGTTTTGCTCACCTCAGTGAAGAAAGGCTCTATCACGGTGGCAGCATCCTCTCCAGGAAGTCCTTGCTCTGAAGTGGTAGTGGAGCCTGGAGTAGCGGCCGCCTGAGGTGGGTTGAGGCTGGAGTGTCCCATCAACTTTCCCCATCTTGTCTTTTTTTCTTCCTCTCTCCCCCCCCCCACACCCTCTGCTTCTTCCAGCTGCCAGGGCTCTTCCTTGGCAGGATGGTGCTACTGCTAGCCACTTTGCCCACACTTGAGGCTTGTACCACTTCTCAGATCATGTGGTTGGGAGAAGCGGTGAGCATGCCAGGGGGGACTGTGGATGGGGGAAGCCCGAGAGAGGATGCTGGTAGAAGAAGTGGATGCCAACCAGCTGAAGGCAGAATGTTAGAACCTGCCCAACCCAGAGCAAAGTGATTTTTCCACCAGCCGAGATGGCCAAAGTGGAGCAACTTGAGCATAAGAGGGCAGCCATGTGGGCACTTCATCAAGCACCTCACATTCACACAGGTGACCCAAGCCAGGCTGGCCTTTGTCCCTCCCTCTGCAGTGGCACAAAGGAACAAAGGAACAGGGGCAAAGGGGGGAACAAGACTAGTTTGGGGCAAAGAGGGAAACAAGACTAGTTTGAAACTGTGGAGGCTGTGGAATTCTGTCCTCCACCCCCCCAAATTGCTTTGAAGTTTGGTAAACATTTTGTTTGAGTGGACAGTCTGTCTGGAAATATATCCATTCATGAACCTCCACAAACTGCTTGAAAGTTCTTGGAAAGATCATGCTGGTTGACCTGCCACTAATTTCAGTTCATGAACCATGAACCAGCCAAAATTTGTCATGGCCTTTCCTAACCATAAATTGGTTGCATCTTGACAGCACTTTTCACCATCACATATTTCTTTAGCTAAGCCTTCAGACACAGCTGTCACTGTCCTAAACAGGGAAAACAAGTTGACTTGAATCCAGATAGGATGCTGGTTATGCTAGCGGAGAAAGCTGATTTTCTGGAAAGAACTAATCTGACAGCCTTGGATGGGGTTTCCCATCTGACTGACTAAAAGAGGCTGATGCTGTTGTTAGCAGTTCATGCTTTCATTTGCATCTAGTTCAGAAGCTACCTCGACTTTGCTGCCCTGATCACGCTAATTCACATTTCCACAACTTTCAGACATTATTATTGCAGTGAGCTCTTTGTGAGGCTGACCTCGGAGAAACTATGAAAGGGGTAGTTAGAGCAAGCAACTTCACTGGGTGATATGAACATGTCAATGCCAATTTTGAAATAGCTTCAATGACTACCTGTTTGCTTATGCACTCAGTCTGAGGTGATGGTATATACCCCTAAAGGTCTCATGATCTGAGCCCGTGTACCTTCAGACACCCTCTCCTTACATACTTGAAAAACCTACAACACCAGAATTATGTAATGGGCTTGGAGAAGCTTGAAGGGCATCTTCATTTTTGCTGTTTGAAAGCCAGCTCATTTTTATAGGCATTTACTGAGCAACTGCCTTTGTTTTCATGATGGATTGGGGGGGGGGGGCGCTTTAAATTAACACAATTACATTATACAGGGTAATTTATTATTGTCTTTTAAGTATTTTCAGTTTTTAAGTTCTGTATATTCACTTAGGAGAGAGTTAAATTGTGCAAGTCATTTTGAATGCAGCAGAAGTCTGAATTGATTTTTAAAAAATACAGTTTTCTGTCTTTTCTTGCCCCCTGATGGTATTCCATTGTTTCCTGTTGCCCAGTTCTAGTTAATTCTTCTCTGCTCCTGACACTTTCTTTTTTCCCCAGTACCCAAATGTGGGTGTAACTAGTTTATTTAAATTTATTCAGATCTGCTGATCTATGTCAATTAATTATGCTAATATTTAATTGAAAGTGGGATGTGCTAGGCTAGCCCATCCATGGCTGCATTTGTTCTGGCAAGTCCACTCAGGCTTCAAACTGGGCCAGCAGCTACTGCCAGTCTTGTTTATCTCTACTCGCACATAGAGTGCTGAGAGATGCCCAGACCCATCTCCCTACCCTGATGCACCATTAAGCAGCTACCAGGTTCACAAATATGTTGGTCAGCACCAAAGGTGCTCCTTCCCATGCCCCGTCCCACTGTCCAGCAAGTGATGGCCTGTTCAGGACATGCCCTCCACCATGCCCAGTGGCTCAGAGTGCTCATCGCTTATCCCTGCCTGAATGAGCAACCCCCCCCCCCCCCATAACCCCGCTAAACTAGTTATGGCCTAAACAATCAAAGACCAGGCCTACTCAGTCCTAAATTCTATTATATATTTAATTCTTAAACCATTACTACCAGCAGCCTTGACATCACAAAGCAAGCAAAACAGGGCCCTGCCCAAGCACCAGTCAGGGAGAAGCTCCCCCAAATTCCTGCTTGGCAACCAGCTAATCCTGTGATATCTAGGGTGGGTGGGTGGTCAGCAGCAAGAAGCAAAAGCTGAAGCACTAGGTGAAAGAGGAATAATTAATCATACTGCCTGCCTTTCCATTGCATGGCTGCATTCTAGCCAGCCAATCCAGCCTTGAGCTTCCTTTAATGCTGGACTGAGGCAAATTAATCCACAGCTCTAATGGCTGTGAATGCCTCTTGCCCCACTACTCAAAAGAAGACTTGAGGCAGCAGTGTGGGTTTAACTTGTTTATTTAAATTTATTCAAATCTACATATCTATGTCATCAATTAATTATGCTAATATTTAATTGAGAGCGGGCTGTGCCAGGCAGCCTGTCCATGGCTGCCTTTGTTCTGGCAAATCCATTATGGCTCCAAACTGGACCAGCAGCACTGGCCCAGCCCCCTACTGTGATACACTGTTAAGCCTCTACCAGATTCAGGAACATGTTGTTCAGCACCAAAGGCACTCCTTCCCAAGCACCATCCCACCATCTAGCAAGTGATGGCCAGTTCAGGACATGATCATCACTGGAGGCTCAGGGTGCTCACCGCTTATCCCTCCCTCAATGAGTGATCTACCCTATCCCTGCCAAAGAAGGGGGTTAGCACCGCTAAACACCCCTTGCCCCACCTGCAAACTGTAACTTCATGCAGGGCGTAGTGTAGATCAGCCAAGAATAAATTGCATCCCTCTGGAGAGAGATGGACCCCATCATCCCTAAAAAGATGAGACAGATTAAATCTAATTGCCTGATGTGGGTTGTAAACCTTAATTCCATCCAAAACAGCCTACAGACAGCCAAATACAATTTGTGCCGTACTCTTTCAATCCTTAGGAACTTAACTGCCCCCCTTCAAACCCTCCACTATAAAAGCTCCAACTTCATGACTCCTGGCATTAACTCCCTCACCCTATTTAAATTCCTAATTATTCTGTGTCTAAGAGTGAATCACTGGGTTTGCACTAGGTCATTCTCACCCAAGTGCAACACCAGGATATCAGGACAACTGCCCTCTCTCAAAACCTGACGGAGAGATGGCAGGAGCTGCTTCCACAACATCCTCTTCTACCATACCACCACACACTGGCAAGGGGATACAATCCTAGCTGCATCCCAGTTCCACTGTCAGCAGCCAATCTGCTGACCCAGAACACAATGGAATGTTCCAGCATCATCACTCTGACAGGGCTCCTCAATATTCCTGGACCTGAAAAAACAAAATCAGCCTTCTTATATGACTTGAGAGCCAGTTTGGTGTAGTGGTTAAGTGCACGGACTCTAATCTGGGAGAACCGGGTTTGATTCCCCACTCCTCCACTTGCACCTGGCTGGATTACCTTGGGCAAGCCATAGCTCTGTACCAGCTGTTCTCTCAAGGACAGCTTGGGAAAGAGCTCTCTCAGCCCCACCTACCTCACAGGATGTCTGTTGTGGGGAGGGGAAGGGAAAGGAGTTTGTAAGCCGCTCTGAGACTCCAAGTGAGTGAAGGGCGGGGTATAAATCCAGTCTCTTCTCTTCTTCTTCTTCTTCTTGTAAGCTTTTGATTTCTATCTCCCAGTTCTTTGATAGCTAGGTCAAACATCCCCAGATTGGTTGCTGTAGAAGTTGCACCTATGCAAAATGGATGAGTGCCAAACTCAGCTGCCAGTATGCCCGCTGCTGCGAATACACTTCTGGTCACTGTCTAAAACTGGAATTGTGTTAGCAGGGCACCATTGGCATGCTGAAAAAGACAGCCAGGCCACAAGCCCCTTAACACCATGAACTCAGGCAGCATTAACACCTGAGTATCATCTAAGGTCCGAAGGACCACTGCGGCACCCCTGCCATGAAGATTCATCTTGGACTTACATATACACAACTGGACCTCTCCTTCCACCAGCAACAACCATGGCCAAGACTTACCTCTGCCATCATTTGTGCATCAGAAAGTGGAAAGAAAAGAAGACATGCAAGATCCTGCTCTGTGGTGCCTTCTGGCTATGCAGAGATGGGGGGGGGGGGGAGCTGCTTCCCCGTCAGGCTGCCATGTCAGGTTGGATGTCATCCAGTGGGCACAGGCTGCAATGCCTGGGGAACTACTTAAACAGCCCACACAGGACAGTTTGGCCTCTGCTTCTTCACTTGCCAGCTTGCTACTTGCTGCCTTGACCTGCTGATAAAGCAATTGGACCACATACTCTCCTGTGGTAGCCAGCAAGCATTTTTCTCCTTCAGTGCCTACCACAAGTTACAGGGACCATCAGCTGTTTCACGGTCCCATCAGCTGATCTGTGGGTGAGCCTTGGGATAAGGATTGGCTGTCAGCATGCTTTCTGCAAGCCAATTTTTTGCCTTCACCCCAAGCAGATGATTTTAGCGAGCTCTCTTCCCACGGCAGAGGAGTACCTCATAGAGTCTTTTGTTCTGCAGCTGCTTATTCCCAAAGGACTGTGGAGGGCTGGGGGCCTGCATTGGCTCTTCCTCCACCCCAGATATTCATTTGCCATGGTCCTAGATGGCTATCATGTGGACACGTTTTTCTTTTTTAATATCATGGGGTGATGATGGAAAACTGGGTCCTAGGCTTACTGCCCATTCACTCTGGGGATTTTTTCTATTATGGTTCAAATTTAGCGGAAACTAGTATGTGGACAAGGCCATGCCTATGGGTTGCTCCATTGCTTGTGCAACATTTGAAACATTTAGCACCTTCCTTGGGTGGGTGGTTAAGGAGTACATGTGGTGTCATCATGTCACATGTTTTAGAGGCTCCCATGAGGGGTCTTGGGGGTTGAGCCACTCAGCCGCATGCTCAAGTGGGGACTGCCAGATGGCTTCCACCACCAAGTGGCAGGGGGACCATGCACTAGCGGGCACCCACATGTGTCCCAGGATCTTGCCACTCTACAGTTTATCCCCCAGCAGGTGAGCAAGCAGACATTCATCAGGTGGCAGGAGGCTCACCGGATACTTTGGATCCATCCCCATGCTGCACCAATACTCCTTGACTGTACTCAATAAATTAAGCTGTGGCCATGTTTTTTTAACCAAAGAATTGTTGTTCTGTGTGTTTATTCCTGAGCCAGTTTGGTGTAGTGGTTAAGTGTGCGGACTCTAATCTGGGAGAACCAGGTTTGATCCCCCACTCTTCCACTTGCACCTGCTGGATGATCTTGGGCAAGCCGTAGTTCTGGCACAGCTGTTCTTGAAAAAGAGCAGTTTCTGTCAGAGCTCTCTCAGCCCCACCTACCTCACAGGGTGTCTGTTGTAGGGAAGGGAAAGGAGTTTGTAAGCCACTCTGAGACTCCTTTGGGTAGTGAAGGGTGGGATGTAAATCCAACCTTTTCTTCTTTATCCCTCCTTGAACCCTGCAAATCCTCAACTTGCAGGGCTGTCCAGGAAACATCTGTGTGGGATGCTGCAAGCAACTCATTGATCCAAAGCACTGCATAAAATGCTGCTACAGTCACCACCCTAAAGAGCACCACCTCATATTCATCCGTAAAACTGTCCCTATACTCTGCCAATAAAATACACATCGTTCCTGGTGTCTTGGGCTGCAGTGCATCCTTGGCGCATGGCTGCTTCTGCAACCAACCCTTTAACATTCTCCTAACTTTAAAATCCCCAGAATTATCCCTAAGACCTTCCGCCCTACCTGTAAATCCTAATGCTGCCAAATAGCCCTTAATAGTTCTAGATGCCAAACCTTATCCTTCAAGTGAATTATACACCTCTGAATATGATCCACAGGCAAAGGCCAAACCTGTTCTAAGCCTTCTTAGATGTAAAATAGTTGGAACTCCTTGCATTTCCTCTCATAGGCCATCCTTGTGCCAGGGGCCAACGAGGACACCATTGCCCACTGTGCTTCAAGCTCCCAAGATGCCACAGCTCTGCTGGCATTGGGGTCAGGCCATATTCTGTGCCAGGTGTCAACTCTCAAAAACACTGCTCCTGGAAAGGTGCATTACAACCCTGAACGTTGCTGAAATCACAGCAGAGAAGTCAGGGTTGAACCAAGTTAGTACTTTCTTCCTGTATTTAAACACCTCCCTTTTGGGATTACAATTTTCCTTTTGATTCTTAAGGAGTCTAAGACCGTTTCCCTTTTCACACAAACCAGTGTGAGTTCTGAGTTGAACCCACTGAATAACTGTTTGGCTAGACTGGCAGTATCAACCTACTGTCCAATCTCTTCTTTCAAACTTAAACCCCAGTTTTGGAGACTGTGAATAAACAGAATTAAGCTAAGGCTGACACTAATTTCTGAACTTTTCTTCAAATGTGATGGTATATAGTTAGGGCAGGAAGTTGTGTTCCTTCACTTCCCAAGTGAATTTGTCTGTTTTCCTCAGACTGACGCACACTCTCTTTCTGACTGGCTACTGCCAAGCCAAAGTCCACAGGGCAACTGATTCACTCTAACAAGACTTACAAGACTTTTTAAAGCTCTCTTCAGCTGGCACTGACCAGCTGGCACTGACCAGCTGATCAAAGAGAAGGGGGTGCATGCAGGCAGCAGCCTGTGGATCAAACTGTGCTTTACAGTGAGGCATTAACCCCTAATCTCCCAGTTCACTGCTTTTGATGCACTAAGCATCCTGGTTTTGGAGGTGAGTTTGTCACAGTGGTCTCTGCAAAAAGTGTAGAGGGTCAGGCAAGGAACTGAGCCTTATCACTGAGGGGAAACAGCAGGGCTGGGGAAAAATCATCTGTCAAGCTAGAACTGGCCTGCATTATCAGCTAGCTACCTATGTTTGGTAAACTACTGGAATTTTCTCAGCATAAAATAATATAAATCAAGCTGGAATGTCACTGCAATGAAAGAGGCAAAAGAATTGTTTTTCTCTGTTTCAAAATATTAACCAGTTGGGATGAAAGTTGTATAATTTCATATGAAATAAATGTGTGACATCTAAAGCATGAATAAAAGAACAGATGTTGTATAGCTGAAAGCATTACATTAGCACAAATGCATGTTACTATAATCCATGGAGCTGATGAATTGTTCATCTATTTTACAGTAATTTTTGTTGATTTTATGATAATGTACACATCTGTTTTAATCACAGTTTCTTTGGGATTTGCTATCTGCAATGAACTTGTCATAAATAAATAGTAATAGAGCTATTAATGGGAATTTCGATGCTCATAGTTTGGGAGACTACTGTAACACAGAAACTAACACAATAAACATCTGGGCTAAAATGCAGTGTAGAGTTCTTAAATCTTAAATTTAGCTGAAATCAAGGGATCTTACCAGTAATGTGTTGATTCTAGTGATTTATTCTAGCTATTAACTCTAGTGAATGACTGTAGGGGAAGCTTTGTCCGGGCTACCATCCAATTTGAAAAAATCTCCCCCCTTTTGATCAATGGAAATTTCTTTTAAGTAAACATGTGAGGACTGGAGTGTCAAAATACTGTCTAATTTATTATTATAAAACAAATGATACCTAGGGATGTTACTTGAAGTTTGTGAACATCCGGTTTCAGTTGTAATATTTGAATTTTTAGCATGAGTTCTCTCCACTTGGGATGAAACTGCAGTTGTCTTTCCCTCTATTGTGCGGTTGAAATGTGATAAATTTATTATAGTTAGAATGATGCCAGTTTAGTATCAATTCTGTATAATTGGTATAAAAATGCTGTTAAAAATTCAATCAGGAACACTAAAGAGAAAATGGCAAAGAAAAGCTAATAGGCAGGGCCTATGGAAATGAAAACCAAGACATCCATCCCTATATATAGGGATGATGTTTTCTCTCAGCCAGTCTCTGATATGGCAAGTGAGCCCAGGATGGAAGAAAAGCATACGGGAGAACAGATGGCGAGGAAGTAAGCTGAAGAGAGATGAGAAGAGAAGGTTTAGCATAAGTCCCTTCTATGGACCTTTTCTCTTTCTATCAGATCTTCCCAACATTGATTTACATCTATATGTAAAAGCAAGGTTACTTTAACATATGGCCCATGTAATGCAAGTAGAGCTCTCTCCTCAGAACTGTGAACACCATATTTTCATTTGTATATATGTAGCTAAATGGGTACCGCTTTGGTGAGAAGGTAAAAGCAGTCCCTGCACCTTGGCATTTAGTCATGCCAACCACATGACCATGGAAAAAGTCTTCAGACAGCACTGTCTCTTCAGCTTGGAAATAGAGATGAGCACCGCCAACTAGAATTGGATTTGACTGGCTTTTGAGCAAGAGAAACTTAGAACTAATACATAATCATCAGCATCAGCAACAAAACAATTCCTTTTACTATCCCTGAGAGGGGCAGACACTTTTGGTCCTATAACCTACCAGACTGGAGCATGAGGCTCCTGTATGGAGATATTATTGAAGCCTGTTCTGCCTCTTGCTTCCAGAATTTTTGCCACAGTTGCTGATCTACCAGCCTGGTCTGTCTGATAAACTGTGGGATTGTCTGGTCACCTTTGGGGGCTGAGCAGGATTTCTTTCCTTCTTATTGTCTTAGAAAATATGCCTTTCCACTTGGTTTTGGTCTGTGAGTACTGGTTAGGATTTAACTAGGGATGGCAGGAACAGTGTGAGATCGTAGTGGTTAGGTAGAGCTACTTTATGATGCATCCAAAAGTGAAGCTTCCAAGCTAGCCAGGCTTTTGCTGTTGGTGACATTGGGAGGTGACTCCACTAGTGTTCAGGAGCATCTGCCAAACCCTTATATGCTTAAGGGGAGGGGATAAAGCTTAACAACTCTTGGCACCATTTCCTGTGCAGAATAGTATAAATAATGCTAGTGGTAGTTCTACCTGACTTAAAATCAGAGTCGAGAAAGTTCTCTTAGAGGAGAAGGTTCAAAACCTGGAGTAATGGATTACTACTCTCCAGGAGATCGAGGAAAGGGAGGCGTTCATTAACAGAAGCCTTGATGTCCTGCATAGGGAAGGAGAGTCCAGGCAATGTAATAACAGTGTGATTGACTGCCCTAACAAGACTCCTCAGAGCACTACAGCAGGATCCCAAAGGCGCCAAGTGAGATGGCACTCCATGCCATTAGAACTGAGGAATTGATTCCAGGCCCCTGTGGTGGAGGCAGAGATGGAAACATTGTGAGAGAAAGTATCACAAACACAAAGGAGAGAGAGGGAGAAGGACAGGGAGATACAAAGAAATGGCACTGGAAGGAAAAGGAAGGTGTTGGTCATAGGTGACTCTCTGCTGAGGAGTATGGAACGTCATGTGTCCAGGCCTGACCACCCTGGCCTGAGAGGTGTGTTGCTTGCCAGGGGTGAAAATTAAAGATATTACAGAGAGGATCCCTAAACTCATCAAACCTTTGGAGCATTACCCATTTGTGATGATCCATGTGGAAACTAACAACACAACTGTGAACAACATCAAAAACACTGAGGTTGACTATGAAGCTCTTGGGAGGAAGCTGAAGGGAATGGGAGCACAGGTGGTATTCTCTTTGATCCTCCCTGTCATAGGAAGAAGAATACGATGGGAGTAGACAATAATGGAGGTGAACCACTGGCTGCATTGGTGGTGCCGGCAGGAGTGATTTGGATTCTGGAACCATGGGCTAGATTTTCTGGATGACAACCTACTAGCACACAATGGACTTTACCTGTCAAGGTCAGGGAAGAATGTGTTTGGAAGACACCTGGAGAGATTCATCAAGAGGGCTTTAAACTGACAGCACAAGGGGAAGGAGATGACCAACACAGGGATTTAAATGAAGGAGAGCAAACAACAGAGACCCACCTGGGAGGGCCAAGTCTAATGGAGTCAAAGGTGCGGAGCTTCAGGTGTCTGTGTACCAATGCTCAAAGCTTGGGTAATATGAAGGAAGAGCTTGAGCTTCTAATGCAGATAGAGAGATATGATTTAGTAGGTATTTCAGAGACTCGGTGGGATGATTCACATGACTGGAATGTAGTAGTGGATAGATATGAGTTATTCAAAAAATCTTGAAAGGGTCGAAGAGGAGGCGGAGTGGTTCTGTATGTGAAGACGGGTTTGTTTGTCAGGAAATATTGCAGGAGGAGGAAAGTATCTGGGTGAGGGTAAGGGAAGGAAGGACAAACAGTATTGTAGCTGGAGTCTGCTACAGACCTCCTGACCAGGATGAGGAGGTGGATGCTGCCCTCCTTGAACAGCTTGACAGGGTATCCAAACAACATGACCTGGTAATTATGGGTGACTTTAACTTCCCTGATGTGTGCTGGGAAACAAACTCTACAAAGCATTCACAGTCACACAACTTCCTGATCTGTCTGGATGACAACATCCTTCATCAAATGGTAGAGGAAGCTATGAGGGGCTCAGCCAAACTTGACTTAATATTGACCAACAGGCAAGAGATGGTAGGTGGGGTGAAGGTGGTAGGGGCCTCAGGGGGAAGTGACCATGTCCTGCTAGAATTCTTTTTGCTGTGGGGGACCAAGGAAATTTGTAACCAGACATGTAAGTTAGATTTCAGTAAGGCAAACTTTAATAAACTCAAAGGTACAATGAGAATCATTCCATGGGAAAGACTGCTGGAAGGGAAAGGAGCAAGTGAAGGGGGGGGCTCTCCTAAAACAAGAGCTCTTACAAGCTCACGTTGTCACTACTCTGAGAAGAAGGAACCATGGTAGGGGATCCAAGAAGCCAGTGCGGATGAACAGAGAACTGTGTGATATGCTGAGGGAGAAAAAAAGAAATGTTCAAGAAATGGAGTCAGTAACATACCTCCAAAGAAGAGTATCTGTGGGTGGCTAGGCACTGTAGGTCAGCCATCAGAGAGGTCAAAGTTCACAGTGAGCTAAAGCTGGCCAGGAAGGCTTGCTACAACAAGAAACTCAGATATGTGAGGAGCAAACGCAAGATAAAAGAGGCAGTGGGCCCACTGTTGGGTGAAAATGGAGAAACTCTGACAGAGGACAGAGAGAAAGCAGAAAGGCTGAATGCCTATTTTTCCTCAGTTTTTTTTTCCCTGAACAAGAGAACAGACTCATCTAGAGATGGTAGTGAGCAAGTCATAGCATCTGGGCTGCTGGTTGACCTGGACAGAGAGGTAATTGAGAAGGACCTGGCTGCATTGAATGAGTACAAATTCCCAGGGCCAGATGGTATGCACCCAACAGTGCTTGAAGAACTGTCTAGAGAGCTTGCAAAGCCTTTGTCCATCATCTTCCAGACCTTTTGGAGGACAGGAGACATGCCACAAGACTGGAGGAGGGCAAATGTTATCCCAATTTTCAAAAAATGGAGGAGGGATTACTCAGGAAACTACAGGCCAGTCAATCTGACCACTGTCCCATGGAAGATATTGGAGCAGATTTTAAAAGGATCGATCTGTGAACATCTAAAGGACAACTTGGTGATCTGGGGAAATCAGCATGGATTTGTCCCCAGTAGGTCCTGCCAAACCAACCTCATTTCCTTCTTTGAATGAATGACGAGCTTACTAGATTGAGGGAATGTTGTTGATGTTGTTTACCTGGATTTCAGTGAAGCTTTTGACAGGGTTTCCCATGATGTTCTGTTGGGTAAACTAGAGGACTGTAGACTGGATGGTAGGATAGTTAGGTGGATAGGGAACTATTTGGAGAACCGCACTATTTGGAGAGTAGTTGTCAATGGCATTTCATCTGGAGGGAGGTGTCCAGTGGGGTGCCACAGGGCTCAGTTCTGGGCCCAATACTTTTCAATATTTTTATAAATGATCTAAATGAGGTTGTGGAGGGGCTACTGATTATATTTGCAGATGGCACTAAATTGGGAGCAGCAGCAAACACACCATAAGATATAGAATTCGACAATATCTGAACATGCTGGAAAAGTGGGCAGATGTGAACAAGATGCAATTTAATAAGGATAAGTTCTGAGGTCTACATCTGAGTAACAAAAATGAGGGACATGCATGGATGGGGCATACACTTCTGAGTAGCAGTGTGTGTGAACAAGATCTTGGGATAAGGGTTAAATATGACCAGCCAGAGTGATGCAGTGACAAGGCTAATGCAACCTTGGGGTATATTAACAGAGGCATAACATCCAAATCACAAGATGTCATAGTCTCACTGTACACTGCATTGATCAGGCCACACCTGGAGTATTGTGTGCAGTTCTGGAGGCCTTACTTCAAAAGGGATGTGGACAGAATGGAGCACATGCAGAGAAGAGCAACAAGGATGACTGGTGTCGGGAAACCAAGCCCTATGAGGAAAGGCTGAGGGACTTGGGAGTGTTTAGTCTGGAGAAGAGGAGGTTATGGGCGGACATGATTGCTCTCTTGAAATATTTGAAGGGCTGTCACTTAGAGGAGGGGAGGGAGCTGTTCCTGTTGGCAGCACAGGATAGGACTCACAATACTGGGTTTAAATTAAGGGTGGGAAGGTACTGGCTGCATATTAGGAAAAACTTTTGTAGAGTAAGAGTTGTGCAACAGTAAAATCAGCTGCCCAGGGAGGTGATGAGCTCCTCCCTCACTGGCAGTCTTTAAGCAGTGTCTGGACAAACACTTGTCAGGGACACTGTAGGCTGATCCTGCACTGAGCAGGGGGTTGAACTAGATGGCCTTTATGGCCCCTTCTAACTCTGATTCTATGGTTCTATGATTCTAAATTGCTTGTGTACAATGGAAGTTTTCTGTTAGGAGTAATCCACACTGAAGTTCAGGAGATGCTCTACTACCAGTGCAGATAAGCCATCAATAACTTTAGCAGAACCGATATGATTGGTATCATTTGCCTTCTTCTCAAGGGGCAGGGGCAATAATTCTGAGCATTCCAAAAGCACTTTACTTTTTAAAGTACTCGACACACATTATCTCAAATGTAAAATTAATTGTAAAATTCCGTGTGAAGAGAGTACAGCAAGAGCTTATTTGTTCTCAAAAGAAATTTGTGAAATTTATGTTCCTACAGCAAAAAAAAAAGGTGAAAAGTTGATAAAAGTTGCAGACAGTTGTGCTGACAGTCGGATTTATAAAACAAGGAAACCAAAAATGAAATATAGTAACTTAATACTTTTTCAGTTGTTCCTTTTGCCTTTTAGATATGTATTAAGTGTTATAAGTTGGTGCCAAGCAAATCATGCACAGCAGGTCCCTGCCCACCTCTAGACAATCCACAGAGAATCGCAGAACCAGAATTCATCCCATTCCAACTGCACACTCCAGCTGCAGAAGAGCTTTTTGGCAGGCATTCAAATATCTTTTGAACAAGCTCCTTTATGTTCACATGCTCATTGTTCCTGTTCAAAGCTCATCATGAAAACTAATCCTGAAGGCAGCCAATATTTGTATTGATTCAGTTTTATCTGAGAATGAGAGCAGTCAAGGAGAAAAAAGACTTTATGAGCCTGTAACAAAATTAGTACCTTAAGTGCCTGGGGATTGATTTTCAGAAACAGCACAAACTGATGCAGACAGGAAACAACCCTACAGATGCTAAAGACTCAACATACAATGGCTGATTGTAAGAGTCCATTTGTAATTCAGTGCCTAAGATATATAGTACAGAGAAGAGTCAGCTGCTGAAAGTTCTACTGCTGTATTGAGGCCTATCTATGAACCATGTCATTTTTTCCACAAAAAAGGGCTTAGCAAAGTTGGATGATTTGTAAAAAGGTATTGTTTCTATTGTTATGCTACAGTAACAGGTTGCTTCTGTACCAGAATGTTAAATCAACTGCCTTGAGGACCATTTTTAGTCATGCATTTGGCCCCATCTTTGATAAGTTTCCTTCTTTTCTTCTTTCCTATGGCTTTCATGCCACTTTCTTTGCTTTCTTGTAGGAATGCATCTGCCTCATTTTCAGCAGAATGGAAAAAGGAACTTCTATGAACATCTTGAGCAAGTTACTATTTCTCAGCTTAGCCTGACTTCTGGAACAAATCACAATACCTCAGGCTTAACCTACATCATAGGAATTCACATGAAGGAAAATCAACAGCTGAAGCAGGGGTCATTTCAAGCAGGAGCTTGGGGGAGCCCAGCTCCGGGAGTTGGTGCCAGCCCCACCCCGGCGGGGGAATGCCTGCTTGTGTCATGGCTGTAGCAAAATGACCCCGTCCTCTGGAAAGGTCCTTGTTCCTCTGACCAGCCTTCTGAAGGCTTCAGCCACCACTGAAGCTATCCTCCCAGAATAGTGGTATTTCTGAGGCTTGGATTAGTAGCTGTCCCCTCTCTGCAGGCTTGCTTGCTTGCTTTCTTTCTTTCTTTCTTTCTTTCTTTCTTTCTTTCTTTCTTTCTTCCTTCCTTCCTTCCTTCCTTCCTTCCTTCCTTCCTTCCTCTCTCTCTCTCTCTCTCTCTCTCTTGCCTTCTGACATACTTCCAGTGATGTCAGGTGGTTTAGCATATGCAAATAAGTTATGCTAATGAGTTATGCTAATGAGCTCCTGCAACCCTTTTTCTACGAAATGACCCCTAAGCTGAAGTGTTTGAAAACTATTATATGCATCAAATATGTGATTTATATGTGGATGTACTAGTGTATATGTTGCATACATAGTACAACATCAGCAGCAAAAGGCAAAGAACCAAAACTATTGACAAATATAAAAAGGATTCACTCGGCCCTGTTACCTAGCCAGTCCTTCGAGCATTGTGGGGAAGCTTTGTCAGACTTGAGGATCATTTCCAATGTACCATTTTACTGTTCTCATTTCCATCCCCCACCTCCTAACTTGGAAGTGGTATGAAGTCAGAACTGGTCGGCTCTTTAGCCGATATCTTCGTATTGTGATGAGCCCTTTCTATGAATTGCTTTTCTGCTTGTGAGCATGAGCTTAGTAAAACTGAAATGTCAAACCTTAACAAGGCAGGAGATGATATTCTATCAGGTACTTACATCGCAATGAGTGAGTGAAATTGAATCAAGAGCATTATTCACTGAAGTGCAGACTGCCAGGAACTTGGTATTAAGAAAGGCTAAAAATGTATCATAAATGTTAAGCAAGTCTCCTAACTACTTAGAAACCACCTATGAAGCCCAAATCACAATCACAGATCTGAGCTGGCAAAAAGGCATCTAACTAATCTTTCTACCAGGGGAAAAAATATTTATTGTCTTACTGCCTTAACCGTACTAGCTGGTATGTTTTTTTAGCATTACAGTTTCGTTTGTCATATTTCACTGTTTCTCATATTTACTCATTCCTAAGCAACTATTCAGTTTCTTTATTCTATTTATTTTATTTATCATATTTCTTGAGGCAGAACAGCAATAAAATACAAAAAAAAGAGAGAGCACCCTGAAACTCAATTATGCTTCAGCATAAGCCATCAAGAGGGCAGGCAACAATCAGAAGTTAAATTTTATTTTTAAAATGCTAAATATTACAGAAAAACATAGGCACATAGGGAACTGCGTGGGCAATGTGCCAGAAAAGAGAAAGCCCTCTCTCTTGCAGCTACCCATTTAATCTCAGAAACTGGTAGCACACAGAACCTCTGCTGAAGTTCTTAGCAATAGGGCTGGATCATATGGGAGCAGTTAGACCTTGGATATCCCTGAGCCATTTACAAGAAACAACACTTTGGGAGCAATCCTAAGCAGGTCTACTCAAAAATACATTTTATTTTATTTTATTCAGTGAGGCTTATTCCCAAGAAAGTGTTCTTAGCATGGTAGGCCCAGAATTCTGCCTGGAGATGAATTGACAGTCAGTGGAGTTCTTTTGATGCTGGTGAGAAATATTCCAATAACCTGCTTAACCTGTTGTTTTGGAGCTGCACTTTGGAGTAATTGATGTTTCCAAACAATCTTAAAAGACAGTCATGCATAAAGAGCATTGCTGTAATTTGAGCACATTCTAACATATATATATACTTTTTTCCCTCTAGTCATCCAAATAACTGTTGTCACTTTCTGGTTCTTTCATAAAGGCCAGGAGAAGAGCAGACCCAGCCATGTTTCAGACAGTATGTGATTATGCCTGGTTTATTCCAAGGGATGGCACTGAATTTTGAAAATGACAAGCTAAATACATGAATTTACTCAGCTCTCAATATTTGAATAAATTTTAAAGCAGCCTCTGAAAATGGGCTCCAGCATTTAAATGGAAAATATTACAAATTTATGTGCCAGTTTTGAATCTATGCATATGATACTGCTTTTGGGTTAGATCTCATGATCCAACAGCAGAAGATGGTGATGATTACAGAGGTTCTGCATGTTCCCCTCCTTGCAGCAGCCATTTCCAACCCCAAGAAAGTTTATTCTTGAGGCTGTGGACTCTATGTGGAACAATAGCCATACAAGCTGAGAAGCTACAGTGGAGATGGCGTGAAATCATCCATGTTCTCACTTCCTTCTGCCATTTGCATGAGAAGAGTCCCACTAAAAGAAAAGGAAGCAGGAAACCATTTAATTTTTCCATAACAGTTTATGGGTGAATACTTGGCTGCGGTCACACTGGAGGCTTGGAATGATCTGGCCACGCCCCTATTTGTGGTGGTTTAAATGGTCACAGGAAGTTTTGATTAGACATCCCACCCTGAACTGGCTTCACCATGTGCTCATCCCAAGGTCAGTCATTCAGATTGTTGCAGCATCTTTTTTTTGTCTTTCACCCATGCGCATAAGTGTGTATCCAAAGCTCCAGCTCCTTTTTGACAGCTTCACAATCCCTCTGCCAAGTACTCCAGCCCCTCTCAGCCTTCTTCCCTTTGCCTCTCTTCCTTGGAATACATGGAGAGGTAAAGTGTAGATTTAAATGAGAATAGTCCCATTGACTTCAGTGCATTTATCCTTGTATCAATCATGGGATGCTCTCAAACAGCAACAGGAGAGAAGGTTGTGGGGGGTGGATTTGTTGCTTGAAAACAGCTCCCCCAGGGACTCCCAATCCAGAATGACTACTTGGCTGCAGTGATTGAAAATGCTAGGGATAATTATGCACTTATGCACACATAACTACCTGATTTTTAAAAAGGTTGGAATAGAAGGGAAGGGTCAGACTTCCCAAATGACTTGACTTCACAACAGGAGGGTTCAGATGTCAGGAAATGGGGGTGGAAGCATTGGCATATGTAAAGACTGGATTTTCCCCAATGTTGGCAAACTCTGCTTCCGGAATGCTCTGGACCCAGGTGCCAACAACTAAGGCATGGAAGGCAGATGTTACTGTCTGATTCTACTATTTACATCTGCAAAGGTACCACAACAATATCAGTGCAAACTGCTTGTGTGACCGCAGTCCTTGTTAGGCAAGGGCTGGACAAAAAATTCTGAAGTGAATTAAGCTTTCATAATGTTCATATTTCGATGTTGATTTTAATGGATCTAGTAATTTCTGCTTAAGAATAGTCCCCACTTCCTGTTCACATCAGGATCCTAGTTGGAAGAATTGATAAAGGGGAAAAAAACTCTTTGTGCCTCCATATATTTGCTCTGTAAGATAGTACACTGTAAAGCATGGAGACTTTTTTCTTTCCCTTTGCAATCTGGAAGGTACGAGGGATTCCATCCTTGAGACCTTCATCCCATTTGGCTAGAATTGGAAGGTGATTAGAACTAAAAATACATTGAAACTTTCATTTTCTTTAGATCTGGGCATCTTTTTTTCCCTGTCTGCCTGAAATTGTGAGAGAAGTTCATAGGATAAGAGATATATTCCCTGAGAATTTCATCCCAGTTTGGGGGGGGGGGGGGTAGGGATTACAGATGGAAATGTGTTTCCCAGTGAAATCAACACAATGGCTGCTGAACTGATTAACAACCACAAGTATGTGCAATAATATTAAAGAAACCTAACTTAAAATAGAATAACAAAAGAAGTTGATTCTGCACCTAAAGAATTTTTTTTGCACATTCCTCATTCCTTTCTGTGAGGGCTGGACCACCCCATGTCAAGGTGAAGTTCAGGCCTTCTCCTCTTTGAAAATATCCCAGAGAGTAACAGCTTTTTTTACCCATAAGAGAGAGTGACAATTGCTCTTTAAACCTGAGCCTGCCTTGCCAGGAAGGGTGGGATGATGATGATGATGATGATACAACTGGAAAATAGGAATGGGCACAACCACATTTTTGCAATTTGGTCAGTTTGTGGCTGAACTACAAATCAAACCATGAATCCATATGAATGAGGAGTTTGGTTCATAAACTTATCTGGCTCATATCAGTTCATGAGCCATTTAAAGTTTAAAGCCCTGTTTTCTGCTCCCTGCTGTTTTTCACGGAGAGCAGAAAGCAGAGATTAAAATGGCTCCCAGCCTTTTAAACCAAACTGCTGTTTCTTCATGAACTGCCATGAACTGCGTACAAATTTGTGAGAGCTCATGGTGGTCCTTCAGTCTACAAACAGTGCTTCACGAATCATGAAATGCCCAAAAGTCATGACAGACTTTAGTTTGTCAGCCGGTCTGTGCTCATCCCTGTTGGAGAAATTAATAGATGACACTTGAAGACACTGGGGCATTGTCTTAATTTGGTCCCTCCTCCTAGAGACCTCAGTCACTGAGAAGTAAGGCTGCTTTTAAATGATCCCACCCATGGTTCCCTGGTCATGCAACAGACACCTTGCTTTCATATATATCTAATTCATTTGTTTTCATTTGAGGCTGGAAGCTCTATGGAAGAAATTATAAGAAGGGTTCAATGTTTTGTCCTAGAACAACAGAAACATCAGCTTGCCCTATTGTGAAAGGGGCCACCTTGTTTTGTCTCAGTCCTGAATTATGTATCTTTTAATGTTAGAATCAAAGCGACATGTTTGCAAAGTGTTCTGCATAAGAAACTGGTGGATGCAGAGGCTGCCACAACTAATAAATTAGTTGCATAAACCTTTGCAGTGCAATTCAAAAGCCTGACTGAGGACTGCTTGTGAGGAAACAGAGGAGACATAGGAACAAAAAGGAAGGGGGGGGGAATATTTGAAGTTTGCGTTAGGAGTTCTGTAAAAGCTCATCTTGCCAAAGGGTATTTTTTTTAAGTAGATACAGTGTAAACAATAAAGTCTATGAGTAGACATGACAGAATTTAGACAGACTTTACAAGTGAAGAATAAATGCTACTGAGTTTAGTGTTTCAAACACAGCAGGGAATACGAAGGAAGAATCTCAGTGATGTCAGTCACTCTCATTACAAATGAAACTCATTTCTTTGAAGAATGTGGAACTCATCTTTAAATTATAATCACTTTTAAGAGAAGACCCTCTAAGCTAGGAATTTTAGATTTACAGACAAAAATTATTATGTGCAGTAACTAGCGATTTTGGATTACCTGCTAGCTATTTGGTACCTCTCAAGCTTTGCTGGGTATGGGTTTCTGTGTGAGAAAATTTGCCGCAAGGAATGTGCAATACCGATAAGCTTATGTAATAATGTCATTTTGCACAAGAATTGGAAATGATGCCAGTTGTGTGAATCTCAGTTTTTTGCAAATGAAATACAGTCAAAAAGTAAGCAGAACCTGCATGCAATTCCCATTTTCTTTTGAACTGAGCACCCTTATGCTATCATTGATGATTTATTCACAAATCTAAACAAGTGGTTTTACATCTGTGCAATCCAAAGCATTCAACATTGCAGCTAAATCACAGGCATAGACAGTTTTTTAAAAATGGATTAGACAGATTCATGGAGAACAGGTCTATCAGTGGCTACTAGCCATGGTAACTATAGGGAACTTTCACATTCAGAGGTAGGAAACCATTGAATCCCAGTGCTAGGAGGCAACATTAGGGAGGGCCTCAGACTCTATGACCTCTTGTTGGACCTCCAGAGGAACTGGTTGGCCATTATGTGAAACAGGGTGCTGAACAAGATAGACCACTGGTCTGATCCAGCAGGGCTATTCTTGGGCTCTTACGTTTTTATCTGCTGTCTATCTAAGCTCAATATATTTTGGATTGTTGCGAATACTTATTGACCATCCTTGATGACTCATGTTTTCAACAGTCAGTGGCATTCATCATGTTAACAAATTCTATATCAAGCTTCAGTTCCCCAGGCAGCAGTGTGGGAACTCAACAAGTATTTGCAATCCAATTCAGAACACAGTGACTATGCTAAATGGTGTGATTCAGGCAAGCAAAACAGCCAAAGCTAAAATACTAGATGTGATATGCTAGAGATGATGTAATGACATCACCAGACTATCTATGAAAGCATTTTACACTTTGTTTTGTGAATGTTGGGTTTAGACTCTGTGATTGCTCATGGGTTAAGCTTGAACTGCCATTTCAAGCAGGGTGGTTAAAAGGGGACAGCTGTTTCCAAGTGAAGAAAGAAGCCAGAAAACCATCAGTAGGGTCATTATTGGAAGCCAAGAAGACAAAGCCGCATGACACTGGCCTATTTATCTAAGCAATGATGGACAAACGGTTTTATGCTCTCCTTTTCCTGCTTTGGTCAGAAAGTTGGAAGAAAGAAGAAATTCAGCCTTTACGGGGGGGGGGGCAGCTATCCTTCTATAAGCTATTTTGGAAAAACAATTGTTGGAGATAAAACCATGCTTTAGATAATCTGAGGGAAGACATACAAGAGAACAGACATGCTTTAGAAGAGAAGGATACCTGATGGGGAAAAGATAAACCTGAAATGAAAAGACTGCGCGCACACACACACACACAAACAACAACCTGGAACCAGTAAGAAATGTCTGCCTATTTCTTTAACATCCCAGAGATAGGTTTAGACTGAGGGAAAGAGGACAACATGATTACACTTATTTTCTTGATCAGCTGTTGTAGCTGCTGTTCTACTGTACTCTCTTACTTTTGTATCTAAGGATTGCTTATATCCTTACAGATAAGGGGTTTTTTTCTGAAATGGGAGTCATTTGGTCATTGCAACCATGAAAAAGCCTCATGCTTTGATCCACACTTCTCAAAGTGTAAGAGAGAATATTCCTGAATAGTGATGATTCAAGAATTTTCCTACTATCTCCACATTGACTGAGTTGAGAAGGGGATTCTGATTATTTTGGACAGTATGATTGCAAGATGTAACACTACAGGTGTTAATAGCCAGCTGGTAGCAGCAGAAAATAACCCTATATGTTTTTTAAAAAATGAATGAATAAGCAGGAATAGGTCAGTTCCTCATTGTTGTCTAGCAGTTTAAGGCCAGGGCCAGGGGAGTAAATCACCCAATCTTTATGGTAAACCAGAGGGGCTGTTTTACCACACTGGAGATATAAGTCATGCAGCAATTCCATATCGCCACTTCAACAGGATTATGAAAACTATGGAAAGAAACATTCATGGCCCTTAAACCCAGGATTAATTTGCCCCAGTCCCTATTCAAATAAGGCATAAATATGAGTTTGGCTGTAATGAATGCTGGCCATCCAATGAGAAGGCTGGATGAAGGGACTATTTAAGCAAGCCTTGTCCCCTTCCCAGTGTTCCCTCTAAGCTGTTGACTGTTGTGAACAAAAATTCTATCTTGTGAGCCAAAAAATCTATGAGCATAAAAGTGGTGAGTGAGCCTAATTTTTTTTAATTTAGTTTACAAACATACAAAACATACAAACAGGAAGGAAGGAAGGAAGGAAAAAGATGGGGAGAGAGGAAGGAAGAAAAAAGAGAGGGCCCCTCCATTTAGATATTTAAATTTTATGACATAGATCAGCTAATTTCAATAACCTAGGCCCAATCTGCATCTACTGTGTAATGCTGCTTCTTTCAGCTGTGGCACTGACTTCCGTTGCCTCCTATTTGGCTCAGTATAAAAGCTTCACAATATGTGCAGGCAAGGATAAACCAGGCTGGCAGAAGATGCTGGCCAAGTTTGGAGCCAGGGGGGATTTGCCAAAACAAAGGCTAGGCTACCTCATGTAGCCCCTCTATTTAGATATTAGTATATTTAAATTTTATGACATAGATCAGCTAATTTCAATAACCTAGGCCTAATCTGCATCTGCCATGTAATGATACTTCTTTCAGCTGAGGCGCAGGCTTCCGTTGCCTTCCATTTGGCTCAGTATAAAAGCTTGCTGTCTGCATCATGTTTGGGGAGAGCATGGGAGGGGAGGAGGAGCAGCCTCCCGGGGGCACCAGCAGGGTACTGCACTGCAGGAAAGACCGAATGAGCTGGGTAAAAAACAGAAAACACCCAGCGGTTGCCAGGCAAGGCCTTCTGGGAACTGCCCCAGGAAATAACAAATGGTTTAGGGATGGGTGTGCTTCCAACCACCCCTCCAAAAAAAATCATTGCAGAAAAATGTTCCCTGGCTGTTTTTATATGCAGACATCTGGATTTTCAGCTAACTTGTTTCTTTTGTGACATTTTAGGAGGAGAGGAGCAATTGAACCACTGTAAAACCAAATCCACATAACGCGGTGAGATGCCATAGTGACCCCGGAGTCACCACTAAATGGCAATAAAATGATGCAGACAGCCGATGCTGAGATGAAGCAATATGAGAACAGATGTGGAATGAGATGCAGACAGAAATTTGTTAGACAATGTGGGGTCATTAGAAGAGTGGCAGGAAAGACCAATGCAGATTGGACCCTAGTTAAACCCATGCTATGGTCTCCTGTCCTTTTGGGTGGTCCAGGGGCAAGTACTTCTTTTTGAAAATTAATAGGAATGGCAGATGTTGACAGGGATGAGAACAGCCACTGAAAGAACACATGTATACAAACATAAAATCTGGAACAATTTCAAGTTCTTTATGAAAAGTGGACATTTTTATTGAGGATGCTACTTGTAATTTACCAACAAATTGTATTTTGACCAGAGAAGTGATCTCACATTACTGCCACAGAATGATTCATCGGGCAATTACTAACTGATCTACTTATTTCAACGTACAATAAATTCTCTGTATAGTTGCTTTATGGCTTCCCTCACCCATGAACTAAGTCAGCCATGTGATTTTGGTGCTGCTATTAAGCTTATTTCGATGATTGCATGACAACTATATTGCATGTATATTGTGGAGTCTGAGGCCTGATGTATACCTTTATGGTAGATTTGAGTGATGACCTGTAGCTTATTCATCAGTAGGGATGAAACTTTTTTACAGTAGGGGTTGTGTATCACTGGAATCAGCTGCCTAGGGAGGTGGTGAGCTCCCCCTCACTGGCAGTCTTTAAGCAGCAGCTGGACAAACACTTGTCAGGGATACTCTAGGCTGATCCTGCATTGAGCAGGGTGTTGGACTAGATGGCCAGTATGGCCCCTTTCAACTCTGTGATTCTATGATTCTATGAATATCCTCATTTCAATTTTACTTCTCCCTTGTGAGAAACAAATCAGTGAGCCTTTATTTTTGCAAATAGCACATTTATCAATGTTACTCATGCATCCATTGTCTATTAATTATGTGCCAATGGCCATAAAGTGGCATATAAATGACAGCAATTAAAATTGGGCAGATCAACCCCTATGATAATGACAACATATGGAATCAGAAAGGAATGATTTTTTTATCCTATTCATGAGCTAATGAAGATTCCCTAGAGCTCAAAACATTTGTGTGTTTGATTAAGATTTGCCTCATTTAGTTTCTCCTTCTACTATGGTTGCACTTTTCTGTTTATGCCAGCACAGGAACTATCATTCTCACAGAGCCAAATAGTAACAATCCTTCTTCCTGCCTCTCCCAAGGACCTGTTGTAACTGCATGCTGTTCAGCAACCCATTGAATAAACAAACAATGGGTAAATCAGTCTGTAAGCCAGTCATCATATATAAACACCCAGTTTTTAAAAGTCCTCCTACCTTTGGTGTTTATTTATGTCCATGTTAGCCACATTATTTTCACACCACCCCATGGAAGATGCAGTTCCTTTCTCAGTATCCATGACCAGAAGCAGAACTGATCTCACCTGCAGCATACATGCAAAAATCCTGTAAAGCAAGACAATGAAACTCCACCAGCACAAGATAGGAGAAGTCCAGCACCACAGCTACTGTGCAGCTGCAAGGCTGATAACCATTTGACAAGGCTGAATGTCAGGTGAACACAGGAGCTGTTTAGCCCACAGGTGACCATTTCTGTTGAACAGTATGTTCAACTCTCCAATGTGTTCACTGCATAGGTATCAGTATCTCTTGATATTACTGATGCCATTTCCCCTACTTTATTTTATCAGTCATACAGATCTTTTACATACACACACACACACCTCTGTCAAGTCATGCTGACGCATGGCAACCCCGTAGGGTTTTCGAGTAAGAAATGTTCAGAGGTGGAAATAAATTCAATTGTTACATTTTTACAAGAATGGGAGAAATTTGTTGGTTCCTAAGATTACAGGGTCAGCAATGATATTTAATAAAAAGTTTACAATGGCACTTTTGTTGTTCATTTGTGTTATTCCTGTGAAGGATATTGTAGAAATTGCCTCTGTCCTGCAACTCATATGGGTAGCTACCTAGAACAGAAAAAAAAAGCCTTAGGACAAGGCAGAGGGAAGATGCTAGCTCACCAGGTTATATCATAGGGAAAGGTGAGAAGATGAATCCATCTCACTGTCTGGGATCAACTGCCATGTGGTTTCTCCCTGCCCAGATTTGTCTCCTGCAGTGGCCGTACCACCTGGTAATAATGTAATCACTAATTAACATTATTAAGAGTTGCTACATTAAAGTGTTTATTTTCCTTATGCCTCCTCACTTTCCCCCCTTTGTTTTATGTACATTGGACTGTAAGTCCTTAATCTAAACTGCAAGTTACATTAAAGTTGCGCCCTGCCAGAGCATTGCAGGCACAACCCCGTCATTGGATTTCTGTTGTGTTTGGCTACAACAGACTGACATGGCCCCCACCACCTTCCCACTGACACATTCTGCCGGCTGCTATGTGCAGCTCACACAGGGTATGCAAAAGGGCAGTTTTCCTCAACAAAAGTGTGGTTTCTGGGTGGAGAGGGAGCTGGGGCACAAGTGGTCTTATGAGAGTCATGGGCCCTTGCATATGGTGCAGAGGGGGCGTGAAAGGGTGTGTCATCAAAACTTGCACTGCCAGGCAACACATCAGCTGGATTGTCCCCTCTCCCTTTTGCAGTTAGCAGGAGGGAATAAAAGGTTACCTCTGAAGGGACTGAATCAGGGAAACACAGGGAGGGGAAAACAAACTTGACCCAAAAACGGAATCAAGAACCACAAGGGTAAGAAAGGAGTCTAGTATAGGGTCAATTTTGAAAACCTAGTTAAAACTTATAAAAATACATGCATTTATTAGAAAGATAGTTAAAAACAGATAAGGGCCTAATGAAAGCCTCATATAAAAGTTCAAGTGGCCTGAACACAAGGGCCAATACAAATGACCTTCTTCAGAGGTCAAACAGTTTGAGGTACACATGCTACAATATAACATATTAGAATAAGATAACCGATAAATTAATACTGTACCAAGAAAAGGAAAGCTGTAGAAAAAAGAAAATTGAATATGAATAATCAAATATTTTTAACTTACAGTATAGTAAAAATGGCTATATTACTTACTTAAGCAGCAAGAGCAACAGACACAAGACAAAAATGTGTGTGAGGCCTCTAAAGATGAAAGTCATGTGCCTGGTACCAAATGCACAGCTGCTGAATTGAAACATCTAAAAAATAAAATATATTTCAAAAAACTAGGGCAGAAAATAAAAGACAATACACACACACACACATATTTTTCAATAATATAAAAATTACCTTCCAATTTTGGTCCAAAAAGCACCCGTGTGGCTATCTTAGTCAAAGCTAGAGTGTCCTCAAGCAAATAACAGTGCTATTGAGTAGGTGTGGTGCTGGACTTTAAAGTTAGGTGCTGGATAATGCAATCCTAGTAAAATGCTTAGTCATCATGGTTGATGCAATCCCAAGGAAATGCTTAGTCATGATTACCCAGGCCCTCTAGCAGTGTGGCAGCAGACACAGACACTGAATACATATACACATCACCCCAGCTCCCTCTGCCACACTGCTAGAAAACGTGGAAAGTTTGTGCTGGTTGACCTGCCATGAACTTCAGTCCGCAAACCACAAACTGGCCAAAATTCATTACAAACTTTAGTTAGTGAGTCAGTTCATGCTCATCTCTAGTCGCTGGCTATCAGTCCATGAATGATGAGTATTATCTGGGTTGCTGGAGACTGTGGCATACTTGCTATGTATCTGTGCATGATGCCCATGTCATTTCACTCCCTCCACAAAGAATATCCATAGGGAGCCAACAAGTGGTGTGGTATTATGTTGTTGGCTAACTACCACCTTCACAGCAAACCTCAGAATAGGGCTGTACCAAACAGGCGTTCCCATCAAACAATCACCCTTATAGGTCTCAGATTTTCCCTCTAACCTTCCTATGAATTTTCAGTTCCCCATCTGATAACTGGGTAGCCTTTAGGAAGCATGTTACTCTTCTTATGTGGTAAATAAACATTTATTATAATGCTGTTGTCCCACCTTATTACTATCTGATACTTTGTCAACCCCAGATAAGGAACTGTGATTGAGGAGGGTCTGTACCTCTATAAATTCTCCCTCAGAAGTAGTGTTTCTGTTTTTCACACTAGGAGATTTCTCTCCACTTCTAGGTGAGGTTCTGACACTTCTTTACCAGACTCACTGGGTGTGGTCACACAAGCAGTTTGCTATGACAATATATCATCTCAAAATAAGCTGCATGAGTTTGGGATATTTTGCATCGATCACACAGCATCCCCTAAGCCAGCATCATAGTGCTGCAGGCCCATGTTTGGTCAATCACATCGCTAATGCACTGCAACCACAGACCTGACACTGGATTGGTTGGTTTTTTTCTAAGTCCCACTGTGCATGTGCAGAAGCAAACAAGCATGCAGGTGCTCCTGGTCATGTTCTGTGGGGGTGCTGAAGTGCATGTTGGAGTGGGATTGGGGGGGAAAGGATGCACCAGAAATAGAGTGGAACGATCACACTGCTCATGTGTTTCCATGGCACACACAGGCAATCAAATGCCTGGAAACGCCTCATTGAGGTAGCCACCAGAATTTGGCAGTGGCTATTTAATCAGTGTGGGAGTCATTTTAGCACGAGGTAGGGACAAGTGGGGCACAGGAGCCAGATGTGCGTGTTTGATCATGCCCATTTGATCTGGAGGGGAGGGGTGGCTATGTCAGGCCAAACTGCTCATGTAATCACTTGCACTATATCCACCCTATAAGTTTGTTATTTGCAGCAGCCACAACACACTTGTTCTGCACCAGAAAGGCCTTATCAGACCCCCTTTCTCTTCAGAGTTTTCTGTTAACTCTCCTCCCTAGCTCCAACTCCAACTGATCCACACCAATTCCTTCCCACTTGATTTTTTTTTAAACAGCACAGTGTTGCATTCCATAGTAAACAGACTTCACCCAATCAAAAGGAGTTATGTGAGCTGTCAATCTTTTTTTTTTTTTTGCTAGCTCACCCTTTCTCAAGCAGCATTGCTTAAGAGCCTGCAATGGCTTGCTCTTCGTCACAGCTGCCCATCTACTATGTAGAATATAAAATGTTAGATACCTGAGCACACAAATAATCACAGATTTTCTTGTGATGTGTTAAGTATTATGTATTAAGTATTATGTTATTAGAGTCATAACATTTTAAATAGGTATTCAATACAGCACTGCATTTCTTTAGACATATGACAGTCTTGAGATGCTAAATTGAAACCTAGTCTTCAATATTAGCACAAACTTTCAGATGTTTAGGATCACCTTACTAGGAATGAATTATGGAGACAGATGTAACAGAAATAATCTATGCGGCTGAGCACATGTTTGAAAGGAGTCACAGAGGAAAACAGCCCTTTATGGCATGGTTACAGCTCAAAAATGCCCACCACACAGACACAGAGTTATCCTAGTCATTTGGTTTTCCATTTGCAAGTGTTACCATTTTCCCATGAAAGCAGGGAGTATTATGAAGTTCAGCTTTCTGGGTCACTGGAACCTGTCTTCAGGTCTCTGCTATTAGTAGTGCCTGAGAAAAACAAGAGTATTTAGGGCTTTGTTTGAGAACCAGGTTGTATGATAAAAGAAGCTGATGAACTGTAAAATAAAATAAAGAAAATATGTGTCACTGAATCAACACTGTACCTCGGTAGACTCTGGCAGCTGTACAGAATCTAGAAACTCTATCTGAGGTCTTCAGGAATAAAGGAGGTATTCCATTCTTCTACTCTTCCTGGAATTTTTTGGGTGAATGGGATGGATGGATGGAGAGACGGACAGACAATGACAGATAGGTAGATAGGTAGAGTCATTATAGAATGGGCAGTGCAGCAGTCCACGTCCAGCTGTTTCAATTTCTCCGGTAGAACAAAGGCATAAATGCTCCTGAAGTGGCATTCTAAGGTATTGCCTTTCTAATAAAGCAGAAGGAAGAATGTTAAGATGGGCCGGAGTAGAAGATGTCCTCTGTTTGGGAATCAATAGATTAGCTAAACAGAGTGACAACACCAATTTCTTGCTCTTTAAGTGATTATATTTTGTAGCAGAACTTAAATGGTGTTGAAGTTTGATGTTCCAAATCCTTTACTTGATTTCAGATTTTGCATTGGAATAACCAAGGCTAATTAAGCTACTAGGAGAATATCCAGTGGAACTTAATTTATCTGAAAGGGACCTTTTCCATTTTGATTGACAGGTGTCTGTTAGTGTTAAAGGTGCAAAACTCACAGAAGAGAAAACAAGCTTCAGCCAGTAATTGATCCTGGGTATCCATGCACAAGCTTCCAGAGAAATTAAACCTCCTTCTAGATGGAAAAGTGCATTAGAAACATAGTAGGAGACTGCAAGTACGGTTCTCAGAAATTAGTCTGAATGATTTCAAGGGGTCTATAGTTAGCATATGTGCATAGCTAGGAGGCATACAGCTACCATATAATAACCTTGGCCACAAAGACACAGATAGAGGAAGTGACATACTGTCTTCCTCTGTTATAAATCTTTTTTTCCAAAGCAGAAACACTTCTCTTGGAATTCTCAGCTGTATTCTTAATTTGAGTATGTCAAGATCCAGAAGAATGATAAACTGTACCTAAGTATTTAAAATACATCACCTGCTCCAACCTAGCAGTTCAAAAGCAAGAAATTGCAAGTAGATAAATGGGTACCGCTTTGGTGGGAAGGTAAACAGCATTCCATATGCCTTGGCATTTAGTCATGCCAGCCACATGACCACAGAAATGTCTTTGGACAGCACTGGCTCTTCGGCTTGGAAACAGAGATGAGCACTGCATCCCTAGAGTCGTATTCTACTGGCTTTCGAGCAAGGGAAACCTTTACCTTTACACCTGCTCACTAGCATTTCCATTAATCATTTATCTATGCTTGAATCTTCTGGTAAACACAATGATTTTAGACTTGTTCTAGTTAATGGTTGAGAGATCATAATCACAATATGATTCAAGAGCCCTCAGGATACACCTTAAACCTATAGTGGTACAAGAGAACAGTACTGCGTCCTCTGCATAAAATGAAGTTGAAAGTGGTATAGAAGCCAATTTGGAAGGATGAAAGCTGTTGGCAGAGAAGCCAGAATATAGCTCTGTTTGACACCATTATAAGTAGTAACAGGCTGACAGATGTCCAGAAAGGTTACAGTTAACCTGTAGCCAAGAATTTTCATATAGGCATTGGATAAGAATTAACAGACATCTATCTATGTTGGACTTCTCGAATTTACTCCATAGTCTAGTATATGGGATAAAAGGAAATGCTGACTTAAAATCAGTGAAAGCCACATAAAGGGTTCCACCCCTTGATGAGGCATATTTATCTAACAGATGCTGAAGAATGTCCCTTGATGTACACTGTATGTCTAATTAAGTTTAATGATCTAAAAATCTGAGCACAATAACCACTGCATAATGTAAACTCATTGTAGTAATTGCAGAACTTTTGTTCCCCCAGGCTGAGTAATATGAAACATCTTAAATTCATAGAACTAAAATCCTTCCAGCTATAGGTTAAGAACCAACCTATATAGGAGTTAAGCAGCTTGTGTAAATGAGAAAGGACAACTTGCCAAAAAGCAGCTTTACCTGTGAAACGAAATGGCTTTGTAATGGAAGTGTTCTGGACACAGGCAAAGGAGAAGCACAATTCAAAGAGCCATAAATGTCTCAGCAAGTGAACAGCAAGCGGTTCCCACCAAGAGGTCCGAGAGAGAGATCTGCCGGATCAGAGCAACTGGGCGAGCAGGCAGAGTCGCCACCCCTCCAGGATCAGGGGGAAGTGCTGGAGGCACAGCTATTGCCTGACCCTTCCAGGGCTTGAGCTGTGAAGAGTGGAAGAACTTTTCCCAAGTGGTGTTGTGCTTGTGAGGGATGGCAACCTTCTACACAGCCGGGCTGATGCGAGCCACGACCAGTACACGGCCCTCCCATTTAGCAGCCAGGGCATGACCGGTCTTTGCAGACTTCCTATACAGAACCTGTTGACCCGGTTCCCACACCTGGGGATTTTTGACCCAACCCATTTTCTTGTCCACAGAAAGTTGATTCTGCCCCAGTGCCTGGGCAACACGAAGATGGACGGAAAGAATTTCCCGCAAGAGGGCAGACACCCATTCATCAGTGATGACCACTGGTTCAAGATCTGAGGGCAAATTTGTGTTCAGCCAGAAGGCCTCAGGCATCAGCATCTTCCTACCCATCATGACCATGTGGGGAGAGTAGCTGTGTGCGGCAGTCGTCCCACAGACAGCCATGAGAACGATGGGGAGCTTTTCATCCCAGTCCCTCCTGGAGGCTTTTACCACCTTGCGGAAGGCGGTAAACTCATCCTTCAGTGTTCTGTTCATGTGTTCAATGGCCCCAGAGGATTGGGGGTGGCCGGCAATATGAAAACGTTGCTGAATGCTTAGCACCTTGCAGAGCACCTGCATGACTGTGGCAAGGAAGTGACTCCCTAAATCGCTATTACCCTACAAATACCGAAGCAAGCAAATACATTGTTGAATAAGAGCTTGGCCATAGTGGCGGCCGTGTTGTCCTTACAAGGAAACGCTTTGACCCACTTTGTAAAGGGATCAATGACAGTGAGGCAATATTTGTTGCCTCGAGCGGTTCTGGGCAGGGGGCCAATGAAATCAATCTGCTCACAAGCCCATGGCCCCTCTATACACTGGTGCTGGAGAGGGGCCCAAGGTCCATGGGTGTCAGCATTCACCATAGCACAGGAGAGACAATTATCCACCCACTGTGCAACAGTTTGGCGCATACCTGTTCACCAATCGACCTCACGCACCCGCTCCAGAGTGGCATCCTTACCTCGATTACCCTGCTCATGCACAAATTGGATGAGATCCACCCTGACCTCCATGGGGACGACCCAGTGACAGGTGCCTGCGGGGTCCAGTGCCCAAACTACCCCTTCCTGTTCTACAATGGAATATTTCCCAGTCAGCTCCTTTCCCTTATGCAAGAGATCCATGACATCCAAGTCATTGTTCTGTAACTTGCCAAGATCTACCAACACAGGAGGTGCAGCGCTTCACTGCACTTGACTGCTGCGGGTAATGACAGGTTGTATAAGGTACTCAGCATGTTCAGGAGGTGTGGTCAGAAGCGCCGCCTGTTTAGGCAGGTGATCAGCAAAGTCATTCCAGTAAGTGGCCTCGCTATTATCCTTCTGGTGGCTCCGTACATGGGAGACCTGTGTGGGGGCCATGCATTGGTGCAGCATCTGGACAATCGAAAGCCACAAACCAAGATGTGTGATAGGTTTACCGTCGGAGGCTTTCCACTTCTGCTATTCCCAATGATGGAGCCAAATGGTGGCTGCTTTAGCAATCCAATCAGAATCCGTGAAAACAGCTACAGGGGATTCCGGTGGCTTGAATGCTAGTACTGCCTTTAGTGCTGAAACCTCAGTGGCTTGGCTCGAGTGGGGGTATATGGGGCTTTGCAGAACGTGTCCGTCTCCCACCCTCACAGCGCCAAAACCAGTTCTGGGGATCCCGTCAACTTAGAAAGAGGAGCTGTCGCAGAACCAGTAGCTGAATCCCTGCTGTTGGGATTCCTCTAAGGGTTCTCCCCAAGTAGCCGGCCAAGGCTCATGCGAAATCTCAGGCAGTGGGCACTCGTGCTCCTCTCCCTGAACTAAAAGGCCTTAGGGTGCAGGGGGTTCCTTCTGTTCCCATTTATATTCTCCCCCTTTGTTGACCAGAGCTGAAGTCCACTGGGCAATCCTGGCATTGGAAACTTGGTCATCCTGAATCTTACCAGACAAAATGTACTTAAGAGGAGTATGCGTGGTTTGTACGATAACGTTGGAAACTCCTATCATGAATTCCCAGTGAGTAAGACACCACACCAGGGCTAAGCACACCTTTTCACACAGGGAGAACTTCATTTCAACTGGGGAGAGATTTCGAAAGGCATAAGCAATGACTCGCATGGCACCCGCTTGATATTGGAGCAGGGTGGCACCGATGCTCCTCTCAGAGGTGGCTAGTTGGACACAGAAAGGCGTATGGGGGTCTGGATGAGCTAGGGCTGGCATGGAAGCCAGTTCCTGCTTCAGGACAGCAGAAGCATGTTTCTGCTCCAGGCCCCAATTCCACGGGACATCTTTCTTAAGTAAAGCATACAGAGGGTGAGCTTTGTCTGCAAAAGATTCAATGAAATCCCTGGAAAAGTTAAAAGTTCCTAGCAGGGCACGCAGAGAAGGAACGTCAGTAGGAGCTGGCAGCTTAGCCATGACCTCCATGCGCTGTGTGTCGGGAGCCTGACCATTGGGTCCTAGCACTAGTCCCAAGTACTTGACGTTTGTTTGAACGAGTTGCGCTTTCTCCCTGCTAGCCTTAAACCCAGTGTCTCTGATAAGGGCAAGGACTTCCTTTGTCACTTCGGTGGCTTTCTCCGCAGTAGGGGCGGGGATCAAGATATCATCCACATAAGATAACATGTGTGCACGGGACTGTGGTAGGAGCCGTTCCCACATCTGCACTATATGTGCATGACAAATGCTTGGGCTAGAATTAAAGCCTTGCGGAGTTCTCTGAAAGGAATACTGCTGTCCCTGAAAGATGAATGCAAACTTATACCAGCAAGACTCATGAAGCTTAATAGAGTGAAACACATTGGCCAAATTAAGAACAGAGTAGTAGCGAGAGCCTGCTGTAATGGCAGCCAAGATTTCGTTATATTTGGCCACCAGGCAGTGTGACAGCATTAAGCACTCTGTAGTCAACAGTCATTCTCCAAGTCACCCCATCCACCTTAAGGACGGGCCACAGTGGGGCATTGCAAATGGACTGCATAAGGAGAACAACATCCCAGTCCAAGAGTCCCTTTATGGTCTTGGGTATGCCTTCTTCAGCCTCTGCAGGGTACTTGTACGATTTCTGAGGGGGATCTTTCCCTTCAATTAAAACACATGCATCCCGTACTGTACCGCATTCAGCTTTGTCTTTAATCCACACCTCAGGGTACTCGTCTGCCCACGAGTCTTACACAAGAGGGGAGAGAGGGTAGGGAGCCTTCAGTGCAGCACAACAGTGGACTGCATTGATGAGGCTAGGGCCATCTGGGAGTTTCCAGAGCAGGCTGTTGGCCAGATCAATGGTGAGTCCTTGCTTGCGGAAGAAAGGCGTTCCCAAAATGTCGTCATCTTCCCCATGGTTCTTGCAGGTGGTAACCATAGTGGACAGATTCCCCAAAGTTAGGGGAATCTCGTTCCACACAGGAGATATCTGCAAGCCCCCAGCAAAGCCCACCAAATTCACAGTGTTCATTGAGGGGTTGCCAGCTGATGCTAGCTCTGGGCTGAGGACATTAAGAGAAGCTCCTGTGTCCAGCAGCAAAGTGGCAGGTTTAACATTCCCTGGAGCCCCGACTCCTGCCTGGACAGTCGGTCTCCCTCAAGTATCCAGCTGCAAAACCACTGCAACCACTTCAGGGAGTTTGTGGGGCCCCAGGCAGCCCTATGCAGAAACTAAAGGTGTGTCCGGGGTGGACTGGACAGCATGTACTGGATACTGTTGTGAATGTGGACCTCGAGGTCTCTGGGCCTCATGTTCTGCCATGGCTTGTACAAGAACTGAGGTGGGTTGTCCGTCATAGCAGTCCATGTCAGCTCTGACCTCCTTTAGCCTTTGCCACAGGTGCCAGCGGAAAGGGTCCTGTCCCAGAGGTGGCCTGGGGGGATCATGCTCTCTCCCGGGTCCCTGTGGATATGGCTGCTAAGGAGGGGGAGGGGAAGGCAACTGAGGTTATGGGGAATTAGCCTGCACTGGAGGAGGGGGTAGCTGTGGGTACAGGGAATTAGCCTGCACCGGGGCTACCTGCTGAGGCCCGTTGGTAGGAGCCACTTGGGGTGCCGAGGAGACAATCAGAGGTGGAGCAGTATCAGGGGAGAATTGCTGCCCCTTGAAGCCTTTCCCTCGACCTCCACCTTGCAAGTTCCCTTTTACCCCAACCTCTGTCATAAGACCTTTTGTTGTCCTTATAAAAGTCATCCCTGTTCTGATAGTCTCTGTTCTGAAAGTCTCTGTTCTGATAGTTGGAATGGGGTCCATTGTTCACATATGTGGTCACCTGAACAGCTTTCTCGTCAACCGTCTTCCCTTTCTTTGGCTGTTTCTGTGATTTGACTGCTCTGGAGCTCCTCAAGATAGAGGCTATCTTGCGGACCTTCACCTGAAGGGTAGGCCAAGTAATCGTGGATGCCTCGGCAACGTTCAAGGCGAGCTGAGTCAGCCCATTAAACCCAGAGAGAAGGGACTCCTTGAATCTGTCCAATTCATAATCAGGGCTGTCATGCACACTTCCCCTGCCAAAATGGCAAACAGTTGCTTCCTAGCCATGTAAGATTCAGGATCCTCATTTGGGGCTTGTTTCTCCAAAACATACAAGATCATTGGGCCACTGCCCAGCCATAAGAACTGGATAATTTCTTTCATCCAGTCATAGGTGTCTAAGCTGGTGAGTTGCCAGCAAGAGGCAGCAGAGTTAATGGCTGCAAGATCAGTGCCAGTTGCACTCACTCGGGCTAAGGGGGTGAGATCTTCCCCATCAGCATCGCTGTACATAGTGGCCATGTTAGTGAGCCACTGCACTGCATTTTCTTTAGTTAAAGGTCCTAGTTGGGTGGCTATAGTTTTAACCTCGTCTGGCCTCCACCCACGGGTTTCCAACACCGTTTTCTGAGCCCCATGACCCCATGTTTCTACATTTTGGTAGTAATTGGCTCGACAGGATTGGGCTCGGGTTCAGCAGCAGTGGGTTGAGTCCAATCAGGGTTATATGCATGGACCGTGGCTATTTCTTGTAGCAGGGGTTGTGAAGGCAGAGGAAAAGGTGGAATGGTCTCCTCAGGGATGTCTATCATTGCAGCCGGATGAATGGTAGAAATCACTGTCCACTGCAAGCCGAGTTGAGGGAAGGAGGGGCTCATTTACATGTGCAAAGGGTATAAGGGGAGGTTGTCCCAGTCCCTGTTTCTCCCCTCCATTGTGGTCTTCAGGTTCTGGGCAGTACGTGCACTGTGGGCTGCAATACAACACCCTGTCCAAGCACCTCAGGTTGGATCAGCTAGATGACAGCCAACACCGGAAGCATGCCAAGAAATCAGGAGCTGCAAGTGTTGGGTCCCAGATGTGGAGGCTGAGATGGTGCTCTACCAAGCTAAGAGGCGGACATCATCAAGATCAGTCCTCATCTTCAGGATCAGAGAGCTCCAGTAGCTCTGAGGAGCCAGACATGAGCCGGCACAAGTCAACAGCCAAAGGCTGGGGGAGGAACAGGAGATCAGAGGAGGCATCATGGTCATGGGAGGATTCAGACAGTGAGGAAACATTGGGTGAGTCCTCTTCAGACGGAGAGTATGGGTGGCCCCCAGCAGATTACTGGAGGGTGGCAGCCCAAGTACCTGGGCTGCTGACTTTGGCTATTTAGCATTGGCTAGAAATGGCTCACACGGCGGGGGGGGCAGGGCTGTATGGGCCAGACTTGATGCTTCTGACCCCTCCTCCATTACATCCACATTTGGGGATCATGAGGACCCACCAGGAATCCACCTTGCAGAAAAGGCCAGGGAAAGGATACTTGATGGCTTCTGTGTTAACATCTTCACCTTATTGCAACCTGATGCAGATGAGGATCAGAGTGGAAGGGATGCAAAAAGGGACAGGAAGGGTGGTAAGAAAGATGAGGCTGAGCATATGTTTAATAACTGGCTGGCTGGGTACCAAGTGTATATGGGAGTTCTGATGTCCACATATCCTGATAGGGGATGGCACTTGAATAACCACCTGGGCAATGTGCTGAAGGCCAGGGCACTGGTCATTGCCACCCCAGCCGGAATAACGAGACAGACAACAATTTGGAATTAAACAAGAGCCACTTTATTAACTATTTAAACAGAACATTGCAGCAACGGGCAAAACTAAGCAAGCACAGGAACAGGCAAGGCAGGCGTCACTCCCTGACACAACCTCCTTGCCCTTGATATGGGCGGGACACCTAGCTCTGGTCTGGAGCCAGCCAACTTCTGGCTCGTAACCGGCAGCCCAGCATACTGGTAGCCCCCCAGGAGCACCTACCCCTGAGACTGCACAGACCTTCAGGGAGGAGCCTAGCCTGAGAGGTTCCCAGAGGCGATCACCATTCACCACCCCGGACCACATGGCCCTAGGGCAGTTCCTGATGACCTCCTGTTCCCAAATGGGATATGCCGTGAGGCGCTCACCAGTTCCATTTTCTTGCTTGCACAAACCTGCCAAGTGACCAATCTATTTAACCCAACCACCGTCTATGCCCTTAAACCACTGTCCACAGTGTAAGGTAGGCAAAAAAACACCCCTAACTAAATTGCCAAACAAGGCAAAGGTGCAAAAATTCCTACCTGGCCCCGAATGGCGACCAGCAATAGCCTACACTGCAAATAGGGCGGGCGGGTGGGCGAGCACGCGGAGCAACTACAAAGGCGGAAGCCGGGCGCCGCTCTCAACGGGCAAGCCCCGCCCCCGCATGCCCCGTGACGCGCAGGAGCACGTTGTTGTTGCTGCCTCATGTCCAGCAAGGCGGCAAAACAGCCCCCGGGAGCCACGGCCTTGCCGGGCGCCCGGGAGCTCAAGAGATGCAGCCACAATGGAGTATGATGAGGCATTCTGCAAGTGTGTGTCCCAGAGTGAGAAGGCCAGGTGGGACCTGAAGTTTGAGACCCTGACATAACTTGCACAGAAGCTTCCAGTCCTGTGCTGCTCTCCTTATGAGCCCGTCCTGTTTGAAGCAGCATTTACCCTGGCCTTTTTTTGGGGGGGGGGAGGTCAAGGGGATCAGGGAATTAGTGGCAAATTCTAGAAGGGACACAACTAACCTGTCTCAAACAGCAAGGGTCAGGCAGGTCCAAAAGCAGATTCCAGAGTTGGTCTGTAGGTTGCAGGGTGCAAAGATTGTCTGGTGCTGTGGAGTTCACAGGCTTGTGACACATTGCTGTCATAATTTACAGGTCTCCTTGTCTGATTTATATAGCTATTTCTTAACAAGCCTTATTTACAGCAATCTGCTTGAAAGTGCTTCTGTAACTACTCAGAACTGTTGTCAGCAAGCAGCTGGCATCAAGCCAGAAGCTGAGCATTCTATCTTCATGTCTGTAATTCTTGCTGGAGCTCCTGCCTTCGCTGTTTGATAAGTGGGCAAGAGCCTGGTGGGCTAATTTTATCCAGCTGTGGTTTGTTGGCTACTTCAGAGCTAGGCATGGGTGGCTTAGGGTCAGCTGCTGGCAATGAATTTCAAGGATCCTGCATCTCTAGCTTACTAACTTCATCCGATTCAGGGCTGGCTGCACGCAGCTCCCTGACTCCTGAGGAGTCTTCAGCCATCCTGGACTTAGGCTGGTCAGGCTGGCCTATGACATAACCACACCCTATGGGTGCGGGATGTATCAGTTGGCAGGGAAGAGGTTTCCTTGATCATTCAGAGGTCCAGGTTTGACCAGCAAGCGAAGGGGAGTGGGTCCTTTGGTGGGGATCATCCTTTGGCAGGGGAAGCCCATGCCTGGTGCATGCTACAAAGGCTTTTCTGGCAGTGCAACCCTACAGGCCAGGCCCCTTTTACATCCACAAGGACAGCTCTCCACTCACAAGATATCAGTTTGCTGGGGCCCTGTGGTCCGGTATAGAGGCTCTCAGCCCCCTCCCTACCCAAGAGTTTGAGTCCCATTCCTTTCATATTGGGGCAGCAACCACAGCATCCAAATAGGGGCTGTAGTTGTCACACATCCAAGACATTGGAAGATGGCACTCCAAGGCAAACAAGACATATATCTGGCCACATCTGGCTGCTGATTCTTAATGGTGGCTTATTGAGTTTTGGAGCACCAGTGCAAGTTGGTTTGGATCTGTGGACACAACATTGTGCCCTGGGTAGCAACCTATGCAGCCTCATCTGGATGGGGCAAGAATATCAGCTTGGAAAAAAGTGCTGTGAATCACTTGGATTTGTTCAAGAAGAATGAGATGGGATGGCCTGCTGCCTGCTGTCCAACAGCACATGCAGTGTCACCAGCCCTCAGATGTGCTGGTGATACAACTGGGCGAGAATGACCTGGGGGCCCACATGGGTATCGGCTTGGCACAGCAGGCCAAGGCAGATTTGTAAGCATTACGGAAGGAGCTCCCAGCCATGACCATCTTCTGGTCTGATTGGCTTGAGCAGTGCTCTTGATGTGGGGCTCACTGCCCAGAGAGGGTCAATGTGGCAAGGCAGAAAGTGACCAACAGGCTGGGTAAGACCATCAAGGCCATGGATGGGGGGCATAGGATTCATCACCCAGACATCTTGCATTGGTTGGAAGCTTTGTTTTGTGAGGATGGCATTCACCTGTCTCAATGGGGGATGGACATCCGGCTGCATGGAATTAGGTATGTCCTACCGGTTTGGCTATAGTCATAGGAACTTTGGCTGGAGCCAGGCAGGGATGCCCAGCTCTTGTGGCGGTATCAGCTGGGGCCAGATCTATTTGTGGGAAAACTGGTCTGTGTGCCTGTTTCTCTGCATAAGGGGATTGCATTAAGGGATCTTGGGGTGAGGATTTTCAAGGGAACATGCCCAGCTCAGGGGCTGCCAGGGGTTACCCTCATGCTCAAGGAGACCACATAGTGGCAGTCATCCTGGTGGAATCCTGGTGAAATCCAGCATCCTGCCAACCCATGTATGGTGGACCCCTATCACTTCCTAACTCCCAGGCAGATTTTTCCTGCCAAAACTTAGTTCCCTTCTGTTTCTGATCCACCCCTCAATAGCATGTATTTCTTCTTTGTCATAAAAGACTTGGCTGTCCCACCCTTTATCAGAAATTTAGTTTGGCTTTTGAGGGAAAACAAGGAGCCCTCTTGTCTTAAACCCTTTGAAATGGCACTTGAGACTGTATAAGTTTCAAAATAGAATATATAGGAGAAGTCAAGGTTTAATAATGCTGAGGCAAACATTATATTTTGTACATGAATGAATTATTAAAACCAACAAGAATGTGTTGTTGTAGCTTATTTTCAGAGATTTCTAGGTCTTTTCAGTCTGAAGTATTTTGCTTACTATATTTCAGCAGTTTCAATATTACTTCACAAAGTTTCCTGGAGATTTGCTCTTTCTTAGAGTAACTTTCTCCCTTATGAAATCACACTTTTCCACTAATTCCTGAGGTGTCTAAAGCTTATTCCCTTCACCGCAGACCAGGGTTCTCTTCAGAGCTCAACCCCTTTTAACTGGCAGGAATTCTTCTTCTTAAGAAGCAATGACCCTTTTCAGTTTGGCTTGAATGGGAGTTACAACCTAACAATCCAGTCACCCATGCCAAATCTCTCTTCCTGTACTGATGTCTGTGTAAAGCAGGTTTTTAACTCTTTCTAGATTTAGAATCATAATTCTCCCTCTGTGTAGTTCTTATTCAATTAGGGAAAAGGAGTCATTTCTCTCAGAAGAACTTGTCTGACTAATCCTGTAAGAACCACTGATTCCAGCCATCCTTTTCTTCATCAGAAGCCAACTCACTGACTTGCTGACTCCAGATGAAAAACCCTTTCTCTCCAGTACACAGCTAATTATACACTTTCTCTCTCAGCTGACCCTGGCCAATCAGAAAGCATGTAGAGCAACCTATCAAAGAAGCTCTCCACTCCAGGGAAGATTAACTCCTTTCCTCCCAGGCTCTCTGAACTAGCAATATTTTAAAACCTGCTTTTCATGTGCAATCCATCCCACCATAGTTCCCTCTACCCCAGCAGGCGGACTGGGGTGGGATGGATTTCACTGACTAGCAGGTAAGTCAGTTGATGCCAGTATCTGGTTGCTCCATGCAGTGCCAAGCCTTCTTACAGCTGTAACCAATTAAGTTGTGGCCAATTTTATTCCAAAAAACTGAGTTGTGAGCGTCTCTTATTGGGGAATTGCTTTGGAAGGGATTCCTCACTTTCATTCCCCTCTCACCTCCTCTTGGCATTGGGACTGCAAAAAAAATTGCATCAACACTTATGTGCTTATTTAAAAGCAGAATTAGAAGAACTGAAAACCATGAATCAACTTAACTTTATAGTGGCAATCACTGGAACATTCTTTCATAGAATCATAGTATTGGAAGAGGTATCCAGAGTCATCTAGTCCAACCCCCTACACAATGTAGGAAATTCACAAATACCTTCCCCACACCCCCAGTGACCCCAGTTCCATGCCCAGAAGATGACAAAAAACTTCCAGGATCTCCAGCCAAACTAGCCTGGAGAAAAATTGCTTCCTGATCCCAAAGCGGCAATCAGCATTTCCCTGGGCATGTAAGAAAGGGCCACAAGAACTAAGCACTGAGGCAACCCTTCCTGCCCTCCCTGTTATGATCTGCCAAAGTTCACAGAATCAGCACTGCTGACAGATGGCCATCTGCCCTCTGTTTGAAAACCTACAAAGAAGGAAAGTCCACCAGCTCCCAGGTAAGCCTGTTCCACTGAGGAACCACTCTGTCAGGAAGTTCTTCCTAATATTTAGCTGAAAACTCTTCTGATTTAATTTCAACCCATTGGTTCTGGTCCAACCTTCTGGGGCAACAGAAAACAACTCCATACTCTCCTTTATATGACAGTTCTTCAAGTACTTGAAGATGGTTGTCATATCACCTCTCAGTCATCTCCTCGCCAAGCTAAACATACCCAGCTCCTTCAATCTTTCCTCACAGGACTTGGTCTCCAGACCCCTCACCATCTTTGTTGCCCTCCTCTGGACATGTTCCAGCTTATCTATATCTTTCTTAGATTGTGGTACCCAGAACTGAACACAATACTCTAGGTGAGGTCTGACCAGAGCAGAGTAAAGCCATACCATCACTTCACGTGATCTAAATACTATACTTCTGTTGATACAGCTCAAAATCACATTTGCCTTTTTAACTATTGCATCATACCCTCCCTTCCTTTCAATTTCTCTGTATAATTTTCTATAGGAGCTAGCTCATCTTTACCTTGAGAATTTTAGTAAATAAAGTACTTGAATTTAAATGTTAAAATACATTATTTGAAGTGCCAGCACTGTGAACAGCATGCATATATCTAATTGCCACCCAAATTGGAATAACGAGACAGACAACGTTGTGGAATCACACAAGGGCCACTTTATTAATAGTTTAACTAGCTGTTAAAACATGGCAAAGGACTAAGGGAAAAAGGGGGTGGGCAGAACAGGTCAGGCAGATGGCAATACAGCCCACCTCTTTACCTCACAAATGGGCAAGCCACTAGCCCCAGTCTAAGGCCATTACTCTGGCCCTTGTCCGGCGGCCCAGCACACTGGTTGCCCCCCAGGAGCACCTACCCCTGAAGCCCTACAGCCTGCAGGGAGGCGCCTGCCTAAAGGGGTTTCCAGAGATGATCACCATTCACAGCCCAGCCCCCTAAAACCCACAGACCGCTCATGATGACCCCCTTTGTTCCCAAGGGGGAACTGGCTGAAGATGCTTACTGGTTCTGCTTTCCCAAAGCCAACACTCCGACCCGTGAATTTCCATAAGCTAAGTGCAAGGAAGCCAAAAACACCTCCATCCAAAGTCAATCAGAATGAAGGCCAAAAAAAAAATCCTACCTGGCCCCAACAAGCAACCAGAAAAAGCCTACACTGAACCCAGGGTGGGCGGGTGGGCTGAGCACAAGGCAGCAACTGGTGTGGGCAGAAACAGGGCCAAGCCTATAAGGCTAGTCCTGCCCCTGCCCTCTGCTGCGACACATGGTGTTGCAGGGCCGTTGCCTGCCCCAACATCCTCCCTGGGTGGCAAAACGGCTCCCGTGCTCTATTAGCTGCACCGGGAGCTCAGGAGCCCAGGTGTATGGATTAGACCATAAAAGATAGACAATCAGGGAATGATCAAATTTCTGCTTATGTGTTATTATGGGGAAGCTTGGCCATTTAAATGTGTAATTATCTTTTTTGTCTCTAAACCTTTTGTTGATCTTCTGAATATTGTTCATGAAGTCCAAGGAGCAGCCACCTTTGATTTTGAATGTAATCTGTAGAAATGTAATTGGAATGCGTGTTTCCCAGTTGCTGTATTCCGAAGATATTCCTTGACAGTAACCGTCTGCTCATCTTCACTGAGAAAATAAATTGTGTACAGGGGTCATTTTGTAGAAAAAGAGGTGCAGGAGCTCATTAACATAACTCATTAGCATAACTTATTTGCATATGCTACACTACCTGACATCACTGGAAGTATGTCAGAAGGCAAGAAAGAAAGGAGAGAGAGAGAGAGAAAGCAAGAAAGCAAGAAAACAAGAAAGCAAGATAGATAGATAGATAGATAGATAGATAGATAGATAGATAGATAGATAGATAGATCACTATTCTGGGAGGATAGCTTCAGTGATGGCTGAAGCCTTCAGAAGGCTGGTTGGAGGAACAAGGACCTTTCCAGAGGACGAGGTCATTTTGCTACAGCCATGACACAAACAGACATTCCCCATGGGGGGGGGGGGGGGCTGGCACCAACTCTCAGAGCTGAGCTCCCCCGAGCTTCTGCTCAAAATGGCTCCTGATTGTGTGTATGACATATCCATGTAGAGTCTGATGTCTGGATAATTCTGACAAAGCTAGTTTCTGAGCAAAATGAAGTCAATAGAGTTACACAGAATGAAAGAAGAAAATGGCAACTCACACCTTTGATCTGAAAACTTAAATGCCTCCCTTCCTGTATTTGGGGCTGTTCTTGTGCTTTTCTTTGTCTTGAAGGATAACACTGTCAAGAAGGCATTCCACAAAAAGCTTTCCTCTCCAGATTACTTTCCTACAGCTTGGAGTTTATCTGGGTGTTGTCATTATTTTTATCCCAGCCTGTCTTACGGGGCATTTGGACTTTAGAAGCTGATTGACATTTAGTACTGGGACAGCTCCAAATATTTCTTCATGAGTGAAGATAATTCTGCCTTATCTAGTTCTCTCTCATTCGTTATTGAGTTCTGTCTTCTTTATCCTCCATCTTCAGAGGCATCTTGCAAAATCAAGTCTATGTTTCTCAGAGACAATGCTATGTAGCTGGAGCAATTCTTACACAATTTTTTAAACTAATTCTCTAATGTTGCCTGTAACTGATTTTAAAAGAACACTTTACCTGGATTTATTAGTGTACCATAGCAAGTATCACTTACAACTTATTAATGTTGCATTTTTCATTTATTTTTTAATTGACAAAACCTTTTGTATTATTCAAATGGAAGTGTAATATAAGACTCTAAATATTTTTTAAACAAATCAATAATGGATTTCATTCTCTCTCTCCCCATCTCAAGTTGTAGCAGTTGAGCTATATGGAAGTACCTCATGTGGAATGTACTCCAATTCCAGTAAGGTATCAGCTGTGTGCCAATACTGGTGGTTTTGCTGGTTTCTGGATCATCACTGTGGTGGGATGTTCTTGCCTTTCCATACAGTGCCACAAATGTGGGTGTAGGAGATACTGCAACTTGGAGTGAGGAGGGTGATTTACCAGTGTAGCACTCAGGGACTGCATTGGGGCTGGTATACTTGGCTGTGCTTCTTCAAGTTACAGAGTGTTCTAAATCATTACATCGTGCTTTTCACAAGTTGCTGTTTGGGAGCAAGATCATGTCTACAGCACTTCTTCAACATTAAAATAATCCAAAAGGATATATCTTCTTTCTTGAGAAGTGAATTGTCTGTTGAAGACTTCCAAAATAGGGATGGGCACAAACTGCATTTTTGCGGTTCGGTTTGGTTTGTGGTTCATGGCTAATCCATGGACTGATATGCTGGCTCATGGAGCAAACCAGTTCATACTGGTTCATGAGCCATTTAAAGTTTAAACCCCTGATTTCTGTCACGGGGAGCAGAAAGCAGGGGTTTACAAATAGCTGAGTGGCAGGGCCCACAGCTCAGCTGTTCGGAAACTCCTGCTTTCTTCTCCCTGCAGCTTTTTGTGGGAAAGAGAAAGGAGTGGTTTAAATAGCTCTCAGCCATTTAAATAAAACAGCCCTGCTTTCTGCTCTTCACAAACCACCATGAACTGCATCAAAATTTATGGAAGTTCATGGTGTTCAGTTCACAAACTTCACTTCACAAACCATGAACCGCCCAAAATTCATGATGTACTTCAGTTTGTCAGTGAGTTAGAGCCCATCTGAATTCCAAAAGGAAAGAGATGTGAATGTTCAGTTTCTTTGGCAAACTCATTTTTGATCACTGGGGCCATGAATGCTGTTGCCTCACACTCTTGTAGATTCAAATGAGGCATGGGGCTTTATTGGTTGGGCTGTTGGTTGCCTAGCCCATGGGAAGGGCAAGGAGTAAGCTATTTAGGAGACTTCCTGACCTTCCCATGCAGGCATTTGACATGTGCTGCTACTCACTTTGCCCTAGGACAATATGAGATTAGCCTATCGCTTCAGGGTGAAGCAGAATTTTTTGGTAGTCTCGCATGTATTGTTTGCTGGGGGGGGGTGCTCTTTTTCACTTGCTTCATGTTGTCAGGAGATTGAAAAGAATAACTAGGCCTGATCTATGAACTGATTAGCGCATAACTAGGTTTTTTAGGAACTGGACAAGTTGCTCATGATAAGTATTGGACAAGCTGCTCATGACTGAGGACCATTCCTAAACATTCCACCTCTCATCTCTATGGCAGGGTGGGTCGGGAGGGGAAATTTTTGGTGTTGAGCAGCATTTACAAAACTCTTAGTTGTCTGTATTGCATCATGCAGGGTAAGGGCAGTAAAGCTTATCACTTCTCAGCACATGTATGTTCAAGTAAGGATAAAGGAAGCCAGCAAATATTGCTGGCTGCATTTGGAGCCCAGATGGAGTTGCCCAGGTATTGGTAGACCAGAAAGATTACTTAGCCTAGCTCAGCCCTAAAGCAGAATAATTATGATGTAGATCAGCCAACTAATATTGAAAAATATTAGTTAAACCAGAAGAATGGCTGTCTTGTGTCTATTTGTGGAATGGTGCTGGAACAATTTATGTAAATACAAGTAATATCAGGGTTCTGTAAATCACAAAATGTCTAACCTTGTGACTGTAGAGAGAAAATGGGAGCTGTTGTTCCCAGTGCAATTAATATGAGACAGGCAAGGAAAATGGAGCATAGCTTGTGCTCTTTTCTTCCTTAAGCCTTTCACATTCTGTTGCTATTGTTGCTTGTTTAAGAAACCAGGGACCTAAATAAGACTTATATTCTCTGTAGGCTTTCCTGCCAGCTTCTAAACTGAATATTAGTACAGTGTTCCCAGGTCTACCCAGCTCAGATTTAAATTCCATTTGTAATCCACACAAGAGCAGTAAAGGAGAAACATGTAGTGTATTATTACTGAAATAATTGCTCTACGGGCTGAGCTCACAGAGACTTGCTGCTGTTCCTCGTGTCTTTTTATCATAAAATGCTAAGAATTTACAATGACTGTGTAAGTTCTTCCCTGCCTGATCTAGTCCCTCTGCAGATCTGACAGTCATCCTTGACTTTAAAGCAAAACACATTCTGCTTCACTTACAATACCTCAAAAATCCCATTCTAAGTAGGATTTTTGTGCTCCTTGATGATGTGCCAATGTTTTTATCGGTTCTGAAATTGCCAGCTGTTTACTACTGTCAATGGAAGGCTCTCAGAAAGAACAGCAGAGTTTTTCAACCAATTTACCTTGTGTTACCATTGTGGCTACTGATAGTTGGGACAAAACAACAACAGTTTGTATTTTCTACTATTCCAGCTGTGATAATAGGAAGCAAAAGAAATATTTTGGACAAGGGCTCCAAACAGAACAATGAGAATCCATTTATTCTTGCTGTTTTAAAAGTACATTGCAGGCCCATGCTTAGTATAAATGGCTTCAGCAGGACTCTAGTACATCCTGCTTCCCTAAACAGCCATTATGCCAGCGTTAAGTTTGGGATATCAAAGAGAAGCTTTCCAACATGACTGAAATTTATGAAAACATCTCCGGTGTCCAAAGCTCTCATTAGACCTTTATGAAATTTGACATATAGACAGACTATGGAGAAGACAGTAGTTCTCAGAACACAGTCCATGCATCTATTTTCCAGTAAACATGTCACGATATATAAAATAAGGATGGTATTGCATGTGAATACTGACCATCTCAATGAATCTAAGTATTGTTTTATGCTTCTGAATTTTTGGATATTAACAAAATTTATAAGGAATGGACAACATCCACAGTCATTACAATTCAGACCGTAATTATAACATATTAATCACTGTAATGTCTTAATTTTATTAATTAAAATATTTCATTCAACCTTTCTACCCTGAAATGACTAAGGCCATTTCTACATGGCTTTGATGCTTCCAGGCAGTCCCCCCCACTGCTTCCCCACAGCATCATGGTGCATTTGTGCACCTCCCAATGTTTCCCCAGCTGTTCTCTGATTTTTATCAACCTGCTTTACTGTGAGGTTGCCTGAATGGCTGCTGTGTAGGTGGGAAAATTCAAGATTTTCATTACTCTTGTCTCCACAGCAGCCATTTCCTTCTCCCACAACTGGGGGGGGGGGGCTTTTAAATTTTTAAACAGCAATAAAATATCATTATTTTGATATAACAATATGTGTAACTGGTTCTCTGAATTTCCAGCTTTCTTTTTTCTATTATAAAGTAAGTCTCTATCTCCATCTGTTGCAGAGATATAAGGGGAAATATTAGAAGAGGTTAGAGCCTTACCTTTTCAAAAAATCAAAGCTGGGAATTCAGAGAACCTGGTAAATACTGTTATAACATTACATCAGTATAACAATATTCAATTGCAAATTTTAAAAAATGAAACTGAAAAAAACTCCCATGGCAAAGAGAAGACATGGCTGCTGTTGAGGGTTTAGGGCAGGGAAACTGCAGAAAATCCTGCCATGCAGAAGCCACAGCACTGTATTAGCAGCTACACCAACAACAAGGAATCCACACAAGCCTGTCCCCATGTGGAAGCCACCTAAATCAGTATCAGCTGGCTCACTGTTCCTTGTACAGGCTAGTGGGTCCATACGAATTAGTTGCATGAACATCCATCATATACTTTTTTTTAATTCCTGTGGATAGAGATTACAACTCCATAATACCAAACTGGTGATGATTTTCTTGGATTAATCTACCTCTTTGGCACACTCCACAAGCTGCCATTCTGGCAACATCATAACCACCTGTGGCTTTTCTTATGTACTACTACTGTTGTGGAGATACTTCCTCCTAGGAGACATCCTTTCTGCTTTGTGAGCCATTCATCCTGGCATCTTATACTTACCTATTACATGTTATAAAGAATAAATTGTCTTTTCTTGTACCGAATGTCAAATACTTTAAAGTAATGTCAGGTGTTAAAGCTACTCTTTGTTATTATACTGATAATTTGCCTTATTTCTAGATAAGGTGTTTCATTAAATATCATTTCTCTTTTACATTTGGACACAGCTCTATGAAAAATGCCATAAGTTTGTCAAAACTGTTTTTTACTGGTGTCTGAGGGTATTAGGTAGCATTAGTATATCAAAATATACAATACATCTCAGCCAACTTATGAAGACCCTATAGGATTTTCAAGGTAATAGATGAACAGAGGTGGTTTGCTGTGGTAAACCACCTCTGTTCATCTCTTGCTTTGAAAACTCTACAGGGTCACCATAAATTGGCTGCAACTTGATGGTGCTTTACATACACACAACAGAGGATAGAAAACATACTGTAAATTGAAAATCAGAGATACCCACTTGGAAGGGAAATCCTATCTCCTTGCTCCTTACTGCAACACTACTGTTGCCTCCCCCCATCCCCTCACCATTTTGGTTGCAGTCACACACACCAAACAAAATGAGGAGAAAGCAAGGCTATTTACTCTGGAGGAATTTGACCCACAGTTGTGAGATCACACCTCCCTTTGAAGCTTCAGGTGCAGCCCGTCAATGTGTGATCAGATGCAACTGTGGGTAAGGTGGGGTTTTTTTTTACCATTTCTTTCCCATGTGCTTAAATGAGAAATTGATGAATCACACCTCTGCACTGAGGGCTCTCTATGGAGTTTGCGCTGGTGTGCATACTGAGAAGGGGGAGGCAATGGCATGGCATCAGGATGGACTGATCATACCATCCCAGCGGCATGAGAGCACGCTGGAGCAATCAGACAGGGGAAAGTTCATCCATGGCCCGTTGCAACCCATTTACTACCATATCCCCCCCAGTGACTTTTAACTCCACTTCTGTGGCACAGCAGAATGGGTTGCTGACAGCTGCGGGATGCTTCCTAGATGTTGCTGTCTGATCGCTCTCTTTAAATCTGCCTGGCATTTGTGTGACCTCAGACAGGTACAATGCCATAGACTCCAAACCATACATTTCCTCTTGGGGAACCATTGCTGCCAATCTCCAGGTGAGGGCTAGTGATCACTCAGAATTACAACTGCTCTCCAGGAGGGAGCAGAGAGGAGATGGAAAGCTGAAATCAGAGAGGCAGATAGTGGCAGGTTGATGCTTGGCTGGGAAAAAGATAGGGTTGCCAACTCTGGAAATTTGAGGGGTGGAGCCTGGAGAGGGTAAGGTTTGAGGAGGGGTGGGACCTCAGACAGGTACAATGCCATAAACGTCACCCTCTAAACCAGCCATTCCCTCTTAGGAAACGATTGTTGCCAGTCTCCAAGGGAGGGCTGGAGATCAATCAAAATTACAACTGCTCTTCAGGTAGCAGTGATCAGTTCCTTTGGGGAAAATGGTGGACTCTGTGTTGATATATACTGCTGAGGTTACCACAGCAAATTGATGCTGAATGCCCAAGGCTGGAGCACTCTCCCAGAGCCTCTTTCTAAAGCCCGTTGTATTTATTTCCACAACAGGCCTTGTTCCTAGTTCTTTTATAAAGTTGTATCCCATGGCAATGAAAATTCACAGTTGAGTGTTTCTACCATATACTGGGAGAAGAACGTTTTTTTTTATTACAGAGGCAGAAAAAAGAAACATCACAGTCAATGCAAACTTCATTTTGGAAATAGATGGCTTATATTTTCCCTAATGACTAAACTATTCAGAAGGAATATTTATGGATGAATATGAAAACCAGTATTATTTTAAGTGTTCAATAATCGAGGGCAAAACACCATCTCTTGGGACAAAAGAAACAGCATTTCAGTCAAAGCAGAGCCAGTTACTGAGAGAGACAGCTAATAATACACGTTCATCTCAGAGCCAAGAACCCAAAGAACAAATCCAAACACACTTTTAATAGCAAAAAAATAACATCAAAGTACAAAAACCTTGCCTATGTTGGAGTAACAGCTCTCAAAATCAAATCAATTTCATTCTGTTTTCTAAACAGTAATGCTTTCCTGGGAGTAATTCCATTAACAAAAGTGATGGTTACTTCTGAGTAGAACTGCTTATGATTGCTACCTAAAACCCTTACCAGTCCAATTCTACCTCAGTCATCTCTTTTTTGCTACAAATGTGGATGGGACAGCAAAAATAGGCTTGAGGGCTTTCCACATTTTTATCCACCATGGCAATCATCCTCAAAAGTCCCATATTTCCTCCAGGGCTCTAAACAAGTCCTTGTGATTTAGGCCTCACGCAAAATCCAAGTGCTTATCAGCCAATCAAGAGTCCAGGGAACTCCACTGGATGGGAGGTGGTGAACCAACCTCAGTTAAGTGGGGTGAAGAAAACTTTTTTCTTTGGACAGGAAGTTTGTGGCATGTCAGCTTAGCCAGGTTTTTTAGTAAGGGTTTGGGGGTTGTCTTAGGCATCGGCGTAGAGTATGGGGGGGATCGAGGGCTTGAGCCCCGTCCCCCAAAATTTCTTGGGGGGCTCAGCCACCCCCGGCAAAACAGAGCGCCTGCTGCCATGCCTCCCTGGGTCCTTCCGAGGCCTGGCCGTCGCTGCTGGAGAGGGAGAGGGAAGGGGTGGCTGGGGGGGAGAGAGAGGCACCAGCAGCAGCAGCTGGCGGGCCTCGGAAGGGCCCAGGGAGGCACAGCGGTTTCCCAGGGGGGAGAACATCGCCCCAGTGAGTGTGTGCATGAAGCGTGCACGCTAAGGAGCCCCCCCCCCCCCCGGAATTTCCAAAAGTCTACATCCCTGGTCTTAGGGAAGAAAAATTGCTATAGTGTGACAAATAAGTGTCCTGTTAAGGGCCCATCATTCCTAACTTATGTATACAGGTTCTGTGGAAGGGAGATTTGTGTGGTAAAAGAGCAGCCCTGAACCTGCTGAGGTAAGTTGCCTGAAGAAAGGAATCAAACCTTCCTTCAGGGTTTATTTACTTTACCAGCGGTTCAGCTACAAAGTAGTTAATTGGGGAAAACCTTTGGGGAGTGAACTTGAGAGCCAGTTTTACTTTACATATTGAAGCCATCCACACAGTGCATTTACCCTATTAGATACTTTATTTTACATTAAATAAGACTTTGTTGTTTATCTCCATCTGTGTCTTGTCTGTCTAGTCAAATATCTTTTTAAAAAGTGACATTTATTTACCACACAAATAAGTACACCCTTGGTTTAGTAGGCTTCCAAATAAGAGACCTTCAGGGAGCACATAGAATACACACTACCAGTCTTTTAATCAAAACTTGTGTCTCCCTTTTTATTTGATTGTGGTGTTTAAACAATCTATTGGAAAGGCCTGAGTGGGGGAGGACATTCTTCAGTCCAGGAGACAGTTGACTCAGAGTCTTCCCCCTCAGCCCATAGCCTCCTCACCCACCTTTAATGAAGGGGAAGGGTCCATGGGATTCAGTTGACCTGATTCAGCTGGCCTTGCAGCAGATATACAGCTGTTGTCTGATGTCTTGCATAGGAACTTGGTTCTCTCCCATACTTGATGGTTGTTTTCCTTTGGGAGATGGGGACACATCATGTTATATGGAAAGGAGGAGGATTGGGTACTTGGAGCTAGGGGTGTGCAAAAAAACAACAACCCCACAATTCAGCCTGATTCAGATCGGGCCGAATCAGGCCACATCTGTTCCAGCTGCTGAATGATCTCTGCATGTCAGTTTCGGCAACACAAGCTGATTCGAGAGACATTTGGACAGCTGAATGTCAGTTTCGGCCCCATTATACCCTATGGGTCATTGCAGTCAATGGCAAAAACTCATAGGGTATATGAGGGGCTGGAGGAGAGGGGGTTTGAGGGAGAGGCTCCAAACTTGCAGGCCCAAAACTTGCAGGCTCCAAACTCACAAATACCCACCAAGTTTCAAGAAGACTGGACCATGGGGTCCAATTTTACAGGCCCCAAAACAGGTTGCTCCATCCCTTCCATTGTTCTCTATGGCTACCCAAAAAGGGGCCAAATGGGCCATTTTTGGGGGTGCATTCGGTTCAAACAAACCAAATGAATATCCCTACTTGGAGCTCCTGACTGGAACTTACCCATTTTACATTTGTTTATTTCGGCTTACATGACCAAAGGTCCCAAGCATATGTATAAAATGCAGTTTATGTTTAAACAAAACAAAGTTAAAACAGTGAGCTTCTCCAAATCAGTAAGATATAATCAGTATAAAACATTTTGAACATACTGTTTCAAATAGTTAAGATGAATAAATATAAACTTTTCAATAGTATCCACTATTTATGCTTCAATGCTATTATAATTGCTAAATACCTTGCTACTGAAGCAGTAATTGCTGCGTTAGTATCTGTCAGCAAATAAGAAATCACCCATGACTCAAGTTGAAGATGATATTTTCTTAAAATAGGTAGTTTCTAATAAGACCTAGGAGCTATCCAGTGGGAACAAAATAGAAGGAGGTGTGTCAATGTCTCAGTCTCACTAGATGTGCAGGGGCAAACTCTATCTGAATAGGGAATGCATGCAAAATAACCTGTTTTCTGCTGATGGTACAACATTTAGCCATTCTATGGGAAGGGAGGGTAAGATGGCTTAAATATGATGGAAGAGTCAGTGAGGAGGGGATTCCCAATGCTAGTGGGGTGCATACATGCCTTGCATATGTAGCAGTACTTGCCCTATCTCAATTACCTGCCCTCAATTTGATCTGGGTCCATGCTTCTTGTTGAGATATGTTTGACTGGAACTTACCTACAAAGGTCCCTTATGGGGATCTTCCCTCTTCTTCATTCTAAGGACTAAGGCAAGAGGACAACAGGCTTGATAGAATAGAATAGAATAGAATAGAATAGAATAGAATAGAATAGAATAGAATAGAATAGAATAGAATATACTTTATTGTCATTGTACATAGTACAATGAAATTAAAAAGTGCCATCATTCAGTGACTCGCAACATATACACATGCGCACTCACACAGACATTCACAACTGCTTCTCCCTTTTACATAGCAACCAAACCACTGTTTCCTCCAGATTTCAGTCTCATGCAGCATTCAGGGCAATAATAGCTCTCGAGTAAAAACTGTTTTTTAGTCTATTTGTCCTTGTTTTGATTGTCCTATATCTTCTGCCCGAAGGCAGCAGTTCAAACAAGGAATGTGCAGGATGTGATAAATCCTGTAGGATGTTCTTCACTTTTTTCAGACATCGAGAACTGTACAGTTCCTCCAAAAGTGGGAGAGGACAGCCAATTATCTTCTGGGCTGTGGTGATGACTCTCTGGAGTGCTTTCCTATCTGCAACCATACAACTAGCAAACCAGGCACAGATACAGTATATTAAAATGCTCTCTATTGAGCAACGATAGAAAGACATCAGTATTTTCTCATTCAAGTTATTTTTCTTTAAAAGTCTGAGAAAATAAAGCCTCTGCTGGGCCTTCTTCACCAGAGCAGTGGTGTTTGCACTCCAGGTCAGATTTTGTTCAATAGTCACTCCCAAAAACTTGAAAGTAGCCACCCTTTCCACACATTCTCCGCCAATAAACAGTGGCTTAATGTCCGTTTTGTTCCTCCTGTAGTCCACCACCAATTCCTTGGTCTTGGTGGTATTAAGAATCAGATTATTTTCCCTACACCACACACAAAGCCATTCCACCTCATCCCGATAAGCAGACTCATCATTCCCAGAAATGAGCCCCACCACAGTGGTGTCATCAGCAAACTTGATGATAGTATTGCTGGGGTGAGTGGGGGTACAGTCCTGTGTATATAGGGTATAGAGCAGGGGACTCAACACACAGCCTTGTGGGGAGCCGGTGTTAAGGGTAAGGGCTGTGGACATATGAGACCCTACTCTAACCCTCTGAGGGCGGGCTGTCAGGAAGTCCAAAATCCAGGAACATATAGAGCTGGAAAGTCCAAGGCCCTCCAATTTGGGCACTAATCTATGTGGGAGGATGGTATTGAAGGCAGAACTAAAATCCACAAACAACAGCCTCACATAACTCCCCGGCTGCTCCAGATGTGACAGAGCAGTATGGAGAGTGGTAATGATAGCATCCTCTGTGGATCTATTTGCCTTATATGCAAACTGATGACTATCCAGTGTGGATGGAAGGCATGAAACAATATGACTCCGTACCAATTTCTCAAAACACTTCATCACAACCGGAGTGAGTGCAACTGGTCTATAATCCTTTAAGCTACTAACTGTGGATTTTTTGGGCAGGGGAACAATAATTGAGGACTTTAGGCAAGATGGAACAATAGACTGGTGTAAGGACCGGTTGAAGATCTTAGTGAGAACCCCCGCCAACTGGTCTGCACATTCTTTCAACACCCATCCAGTAATGCCATCAGGTCCAGCTGCCTTCCTCGGATTCACAGACCTCAGCGTATGCCTCACCTCATGCTCTTCCACCCTGAGGGAGGGGCCACCATGGACTGATGGCTGTAATGTTGCTGTCCCCGGTGATTCCACTTCAAAACGGGCAAAGAAGAGGTTAAGCTCCTCCGCCAATGAAGGATCTCCATCCACGGCAGCAAAAGTTGGTTTGTAATTAGTTATATTCTGGATCCCTTGCCATACCTGCTGCATATCATTTGTGTTGAAATTATCCTCAATCCTCTGCCTATAGTCCAACTTAGCCTGTCGAATACCTCTCTTCAGGTTAGTTCTGGCTGAGCTATAAAGGATCGTGTCTCCAGATCTAAGGGCCATGTTCCTCTCCCTCAGTAGTCGCTGTACCTCTCTCGTCATCCAGGGTTTTTGATTAGGATAGACCCGGATGCACTTATCCACAGTAACACTGTCTATGCAGTGTTTAATATAGCCCAGGACTGCTGCTGTATATTCCTCCAGGTCTTGATGATCAAAAACATCCCAGTTGGTTCTCTCAAAGCAGTCTTGCAGCTGCTGGGAAGCGCCCTCAGGCCAGATTTTCACCATCTTTCTTTTTACAGGAGCTTGTGACCTGAGGGTAGTATATGTTGGTACTAGGAACAAGGACATGTGGTCCGACTGGCCCAAGTGTGGAAGCTGCATGGCTCTGTAACCATGTTTTATGTTAGAATAGACCTTATCTAAGGTCTTATCTACTCGGGTGGCACATTTCACATGCTGGTAAAACTTAGGAAGCACAGTTTTTAATTCAGTGTGGTTAAAATCCCCAGCAATGATATGCACTGCCTCAGGATATTTGTCTTGATTGCTTGTTATGGTGCTGTGCAAGCGACCTAGTGCTGAATTTGCATTAGCATCCGGTGGTATGTAAACAGCAGTTATCATGACAACAGTGAACTCTCTCGGAAGGTAAACAGGTCTGCATTTAACAATGAAAGAAGGGGGCCTGGTGGAAGCTGTAGTCTAGATAGGGGTCCTCATGGCCTTTCATTAGATTGAGGTGGGTAGGGGAGGTTGATCTGTAGGGTCATACTTTGCATGTGGTAGATCCTACACTCCATTTGGACAAGAGGAGCTTCAAAGACTAGTCAGTGAGTTAGATACAATGGGTGTTGAAGGAAGGGCTTTACTGGTTGGGACTACTTGGCCTAGGAGCAATGTGCTATTTAAGATGGCCAAGCAGAAGGAGAAAGGCTTAGCCGAGTGTGGACCATCTATAGAACCTCCAGTACAATTTTTTCATTCACAAAAGGCTGCTGTATCATGGATTTAGTGCCCATAAAATACATGAAGTTTGGGAAAGAACATGAATTGGGCCTCCCTGGAGGCAATATTACCCAGTCAAACTGACCCTTCCATGCTTAAGGTAATGCTGCACGATCTTGCAGGCAGAATGGTCTGCTTATAATTGGCAGCAGTAGCTGACCAGTTGGAATGATTGGTAAACAGTTCCTGCTGGTCTGGTGTGCAGACAGAAAGCAGCAGTCTGAGACAGGATGAGTTAAACTTGGGCACAATCTTGTGATATTCTGGGCGGTATCTCTGATACCTCAATGTGGGGTGTCGATTGGGGACAATTATGGAGGCAACATGCCTCTAGTTCTTTTCCTGGGCCCTGGCTTATGTCTGCCCCATGACAAGCACAGTCTGACGATCCCTGCGGTCAAGTTTGAAGGGGTCAGTGGTCTGTTCCTGTGCAGACAGCATGAGGTCTGTATGGACAATGGCTGAGTGAAGTAATAATTTAGGGACGCTTCTCCAGTTTCACCACATATATGGCTAACTATTCTTGCCTGGCAGCAAAGAAAGTAAAATATTTCCAGGGGGAAGTATGTTCAGATCCCCCCACATGCCCCATTTTGGAAGCTAGAAGTTAAGAATTAGTCTAAACACAAACCAGAGCAATCTCGTGCACCCGGTTATTATTATAAGGCTTACTAGCCCACCTTGACTTTGATACAGTGAAATATTTAGCATGAGAGCATGGGATCCATTCATGCCTTAGGGCAAAGAACACCAGGGACAGCACCAAATGTCCTGGTAACAACCAGCATGGTATCAGAAAGAAACACAGTGAAAAGCAGGTCACAATGTGTTTGAGCCGACCTTATCTGCTAAATTCAGCACTGGAGGACAAGCACTATAAGTTCAGGCATGATAGCTGCATCTTGGGCAGACAGCCAGATTGACCCCCTTCTTGAAGAAGGGACAGTACATGTTTTGGTAGGAGCGTAAGAAAACTGACAGGCATGTTGAAGCATCTACAGATAAATGGAATTACACAAGACCAACTAGCTAGAGGGCCTTGGCAAAGGTACTTACATGGGGCTGGGCAGCGTATTTTGAATGTAATGCTGACCTGCATGGAGTGGGTGAGGTCCGACCACTCTTGGCACATGATTGATACGCAGGAAATGAGAAACAAGAACAGGAATATGGCTTCACCAAGGTTGGGATGTGGTTGTCAGTTCACTGGCAGCCAGAGTTCCCTCTAAGCTGTGCAAGGGAGTATTGGCACACAAAATTTTAGGTGGCAGCTCAGGGATTTTAGCTTCATCTCACAAGTAAACTGAAAAGGCATTTTCCCCTCCATTGGAAATAATGGAGAATGGGGTCACCTCCTTCTGGGGCTCATAGAATTGGACCCCCTGGTCCAATCTTTTTGAAATTTGGGAGGTTTCTGGAGAAGTGGCACCAGCAGCTATGCTGCAAATTTGGTAAATCTAACTCAAAAACAGCCCCCCCCTGAGCCCCAGATAACCCCAGATCAATTCTCTATTATACCCTGTGGGGCTCATTGACTATAATGGTCCCCATAGGCTAAAATTGAGCCAGAAGGAAAAAAAAAACATTTCTTTTGCACAATCCTATTATGCTTTTCAGTATGATTTGTAAGCTGCCTTGAGTCACAGGGGAAAGTGGGATATAAATATTTGAATACATAAGTATTTTGGGCAGGTTGATAACATTTAAGCAACTTCCTTTAATCTAACTTGTTAGGTTAGGTAGGGTTCTGACAGTGATTGGTCCACCTTTGTTATACTTGACCTGTAATTTGTCATATTTCAGTAAAAAAAACAAAGTAGACTGCAAAAGTCCCCCCCCCCCCCCGTGCTGGTATGTTTGCTAAGGCTCAGCTCAGGTTCTACCAGGTCTGCCAATATAGTAGAAAGGGGTGGGTAGAGCTGTTCTCCAAAGGCCAGGTCTACCAATATAGTGGAAAGGGGCAGGTAGACCTGTTCTTCAGGGGCCTGGTCTACCCCCATAGAGGACATTTTCTGTAATGAAATTTGGCGTAATTCTGTTTTCTTTTATAATGCTTAAACTATTATTAAAATATAGTTTAAATATAGTTTAAAAGAATCCATTCAGAGATTTTTTTATAAGGTTATGGAAATAATCTTCTAAAAAATGAATTAGCCAAATGTAGACTTGCTCACAACTTTAATGCTATTACCTTTTTTTGCTCACAAGGTAGAATTTTTGCTCTCAACACTGTGGAGCTTAGAGGGAACATTGCTGGTAGCCATGGTCTGTCTGTTAAAGTAATCCACAATGAATTGTTAATCCAGTTGGTAAATTCTATTGTGGATCAGTTTTTAATTTAGTTTTAGTTTAACCCATTTATTGGAGTCTTATGTCTTCAAGGTAGGGGCGGTGGCAAAAGATGTAAAAGAAACAAGTGAATATAGTTAAGTCAATGGATAGATGAAAATGGTCATCCTGGCCAAGCTCGAAAACACTAAAAGAAATTTAAAAATACGGTTAACATAAGAGAAGCCAATGTTGGATCAGGCCAGTGGCCCATCCAGTCCAACACTCTGTCACACAGTGGCCAAAAACACCAGGTGCCCTCAGAAGGTCCAGCAGTTGGGGCAGGACACTAGAAGCCCTCCCACTGTTGCCCCCCCAGTCAAGCACCAAGAATACAGACCATCACTTGCCCCAGACTGAGAGTTCCTATCTATACTTTGTGGCTAATAGCCACTGATGGACCTCTGCTCCATATGTTTATCCAATTCCCTCTTGAAGCTGTCCATGCTTGTGTGGCAGTGAATTCCATGTGTTAATCACTCTTTGGGTGAAGAAGTACTTCCTTTTATCTATTCTAACCCGACTGCTCAGCAATTTCATTGAGTGCCCATGAGTTCTTGTATTGTGAGAAAGCATAGCTCTTTCAGTGCTGCGTATCAAATACATTAGAGTAGTCTCAAACACACCTATTTTTAACTGCTTTCCAGTCCACCTGCCAAAATGTGCTGCTTTCATGATTCCATTTGGTCTCAGCATCACAGCTTCTTGCTACTCATGCCCCACTTAATGTGGATGCCCATACTGTGTTAATTTAAGTATGGTCACCATGAAAATGAGCAACAGTAGCAATGGGCAACAAAGGAAATTGCATTAGTGAAGGGAAGAGGAAATAGCCAGAAGGGATAGAAATCAGACATGTCCCTCAATTCAAACTCCATGCATCTGTACGAGTTGAATATTATCTTCCAGGCACAGTCAAATACTTTGTTCCTGTTAACTGCTTTTAATAGGGCAATTAAATTCACGGCACAAGCAGCATTCTTTAAACCAGAAATATTTAAGATCTTCTATAATCAGACTTAAAAGCATTATCTATTAAACTGCCTAAGGTTATATGTGTTGTTAACTCTTACTTGGCTTACATACATTGAAAGGCATCATTAAATATTTCAGTATGCATAATTGCACAGACTGTCTGTTGTATCAGTAGGTTGAGCAGCTTCATTCCTGTGAAGTGTGAATGACCAAATCTATCTCATACGCTTCTCTGATAGTGCCAGAGAAGCCACTTGTTCAGAAAGCTTCCAATAAATCTGTGAAGCATCAGAAACAGGTGGCGGAAAGAATGAGATTAATTCTAATTTGAATAAGGAAAGCTTGGCTAATTTCTATATCTGCAGTTAACAGGAAGCTGGGTAACATTTTCATTAGCTGTTATCATTACAGAATTCAGTAACACCCATTGAAAGAGACTGCTTGACATTTTGGGTCTAACAAATTAAGTGCTGACTCCCTCTCTCTCCCCCTTCTTTGTATCTTCAGCACTGTACTTCCCCCTTCCTCACCACTTGCCATTTATGTTGCTGAAGGAGACATGAACTGAAACATGAGAGACTGCACACATTCAACTTGCAAATGTTTCTTGAAATAGAAAGAAGTGGAATGGGAATTAGCTGGCTGAGGAGACAGGCTGGTCTCTGTCTTGTGCCTCATCTAAGAACTTAGGTGGACATTGCTTTAGAGAAGATAGTTTCAGGCAACATAGCTGCAGGGAGGGCTGGGGACAGGGAGGACACAGGCTGCTCAACCCTTCTGATTCCCTGCTCCTTGTGTGTAACATTCCAAGAGAGATCCGTGTATCTCCTCGTTGACATAATGCTTACACACTGGCAACATCTGCAGCTAAAATATCTTATGACAAAGAATATATAAATCCAATTTAGAATGTTACAGAGGAATGAAAACAAAAAGCATAAGTCACTCACACGTCTTCCTCTGCCTGCACATTGTAACATCTGAAAGCACTCCTGGTGTCTTATTTATGTGACAAAAGAATCGTTTGAGTCTTATCTGTAGCACACAATAATTCAAGGGCTTTGGCATTTTTATCTGTAATAGACTCAACAACCATTTTTGTTTTACTATAACTGTTACAGCTTTTAGCTTAAATACATGGTGCACCTGTAAATTATATAATTGGCAACTTAAACTTATTGATGGCATTTAGAAAACATCTATTGGCATAAACAATTTACAGCTTAATGGAAGCTCTTAATAACTCTGAACACATAGTTAGACCTACACCTGATGAACGAGTTCACCAATCCACAAACTGGGCTTTTCCCTTCAATCCAGGAAGGCTCCCCCCACTTCTTCCAAGAAATGGATGTATGCAAATAGAACTACCACAGAAGGCTAGTTTGCACAAATGGGATCACTACACACACACATACAATAAATCCATGATACAAAGGAAAAGTTGCATGTATTAAAAAATAACATATAGTTGTGATTTGATCCAGATTGTCAATGGCCGATTTTGTCCTATAAATGTTACTCTCTAACCACACCAAGCTTGGATTCTGACATCAGATGATTGTTTTAGTTCATTTCAGGAGAGGTGTTGCCTCTGAGCCTCCATTTCACTGGTCTTTTTCTCTCTCACCTCTTGATGCCAAGGCATCTCCCTCTGCCAGCACATTAGGTCCAAAAATGAGTCTGAGCCATCTCCAAGAAAAAGGCTGAGTGCCATCGGAGGGAAAGCAGAATGGGGGGTTGTCCAGTATACTACCATTATGTTCATGGGGAACAACAGTAGATCCAGAGGAAAAACCAAGTCTCTCCCTTTACCAACAGATGGACCAATAGTATGATTTAGCATAAGGCCACTTCATATGACAGCAGGCTAAAGTGACAATCCAAGAGTAGTTCTAACTTGAAATAACCATCCACCATTCCATTTCAAGCATGAATGTGTACTACAATGCTGTTCTTTGCATGGAAATGAACTCTATAGCAAAGTAACAGGCCAGTTGTAAAGACCTTCTAAGGGAAACCTACCAGATCGACATACTTGGCATTTTTTAGAACAGCCACAGAAAGCTTTTTACAGTGCCAGGCTTTTAAGCTGTTTATTTTTGGCTGGGACCATTTAATACACCTCCTGTTGGGTTTTTTATTTTATAGTTCATGTTTTTATTGCTGGCTTTGTTCTATTGAATGTATTGGTTTAATTTTTACTGGGCGCTGCTTTTGGAAGTATAATGCTGAAAGGGGGCCTATACACAGAAACAACAAACAATAAAATGAATAAAAGGATCTCTGTCCTGGCAATCCTTGTTGCAATTCAAGATCACAGGCTCACAGATCAACCCAGGAATTTTGGACAAAAATCAGCCACAGCTGTATAATGGATGCGCTGCAGGAAAAAAAAGCTTGCTGATCAAATAGTTCCATATAATTAGGTAATCAAATCCAGCAATATGAAGGGGGGGGGGGGACGACAAAGGCAATGGACAAGAGGTAGAATTCGTTCATAATCCTAGTTCATATTTTTTCCAGTTGGCTCTCAGCAATCCATTAATGTTAGAAGTTATTAATTTAAAATCTGTCTTATCCTATCCAACGGCAAGCTCTTATTAGGCACAGGACTTCATAATAAAAATATATGATGAATTTATTTGTTTGTTTGTTAAATTTGTATCCCACCCTCCCTGCCAGGCAGGCTCAGGGCAGCTCACACCATATATATAAATGTATATATAAATAATTAAAACAGTGAGATACATTAAAACAATAATAAAGTTAAAACCACAACATGTGCAAACAAGTGCTAGCATACATGGTACTAATAAATGATGGTGGCGTTGTTCAGCATCTAGCTGGTCAAACTAGCTGATTGTATGTTATTGGAACTACTTACAAAAGAAAGTTCACACTCTAACTTTCTCCTCCTTATCTTATAATCCCTTTTATAATTCCAGACATTTCTTCCATTCCTTTTCTTTGGATTGGAATCACAACCAAGAAGCCCTTTTCTCAGGTTGCTACCTATCTAGCCTCAGATGGCAACAGCACCCAAAGAAGGGCCCCTGAAGATGACCACTGAGGTCAGATAGATTCATATGGGAGTAGGAGGTGCTGAAGGTATGTCTTACATACATCCAAAGTAATCAAAGCCACCACTCAGCCTCAGTCCTCAAAGAGAAGGGTAGCTGCTGTGAAATATGTAAATGGAGGAGCCTGAGGAGTGAGAACATAACTCCAGTTTCTGAGCCATGCGCATAGGATCAGGCAGAGGAGTTGCAACTACTGTTCCTGGAGCTGACTTTGTGAAGCTAGAAAATATGACTAGCAGCTCCAAGTGTTTAGTGCATGTTCAGCAGGAGTACATGTTGACTGCATGTTTACTAGACCCTTCATTATTAAAGTTAATGTTTGAGCATTTTAGGTTAATTTGAGCATTTGAATATGTCTTGAGCCAAAATATGAGGACAGGGTAGGGTAAGGAAGCAATGTAGAAAAATACCAGAGAACCAGCACAATCCTGAATCTGTCATTAGACTTTCCAACTGCTAATGGCTAAGGACTATAGATACAGACACACAACTCCCCCCCCCCCCGCCCGCCTAGGGAATATTGGCAGTAGAGAACCAGATTTGCCGCTAATTGGGGTGGAAGTGGGAGGAAAGGAAAGCAAGTGGTCTAATACTTGCTTTTTTCCATCCTGCAAAGGCTACATACACACACACACACACACACACACTTTCAGAATTCCTTCCTTTATTCCAATTGCCCCTGTTGCCTATGAAATTTTGTACAGGTTCCCACTTGTTATTTCTATTACTAGTAAACTTAGAATTATTATTTCAGGTGACAGTGACAACCTAATAAAGCAAAGGTAAAATCACTTTGTTAGGCAGGGAGGGGAGTGGTGAATGTATTAATGGTTAAACGGTTATGCTACAGAGAAGGGCCCCTATCCAGTTGGGCTACTACTGTTTTGTACCTCTTGTTCCCTTGAATTATTTCCTTTAAATTCTCTACAGCTCAGAATATACTTCATACAATTAGTACCTCTGCAAGATACCTTCTAACTCACTAGTAGCCTTGTGGGAGTTGTGATAGTTATGAACTAAGTCCCAGAGGTGCATGCCTGTAAGAACCAGGCCAATGGGAAGGGAGCTTGTGTGTGTAGTATATGCATGTATCTGTGTTATTACAATTTTGTACACTCACCTTGTATATGAAAAATTGCAGGTTATAAGCTTTGCAATACAGATAAGGTATTCTAAAATGTATTGGGACTATGGTGTTTTGCCCACACACAGCAGAAAGAAGACACAGAACAGAGTGCATGGGTTAAACTAGGATTATTAAAATACTGATCTACACCAACTAGGGCTGCCAAGTCCCCCGGTAGGGTGGGGGAAACACCGATTTTTAAAGCTTACCCCCGCTTTTTCAAAATTGGCCACCGGGGGAGGCAATGGCTGCCAGCAGGAATGCAGCCTGAACTCTTAAAGGGGAAATGTCTGTTGAGGCTTTTTACTGCAGGCTCTCTGCAGACATTTCCCTTTTAAGAGTTCAGGCAGAGCGAGCAAGAGAGCCCCGCCCAGAGATTAAGGAGGGACTAGGCTCTTTCTACTGAAGGGCGTGCTTTTGCATGTGGCTTGCAAAGTTGCTGGGGTAAGTGCCTCTGCCAGCTCTTTTCCTTCTTTCTCTCTCCCCCTCCCCCTCTCTTTCTTTTTTTCTGTCTGTCTGTCTGTCTCTCTCTCTTTCTCTGTCCCCATCCAGCAGAGGTCTACCAGTGGCTATTATTAGCCACAAGGTCTAAATGGAACACTTTGTCTGGGGCAGTGATGCTCTGCATTCTTGGTGCTTGGGGGGCAACAGTGGGAGGACTTCTGGAGTTCTGGCCCCGCTGCTGGACCTCCTGAGGGCACCTGGTGTTTTTGGCCACTGTGTGACACAGAGTGTTGGACTGGATGGGCTGTTGGCCCAATCCACTGTGGCTTCTCTCCTGTTCTTATGATATGAAAATCATATTTAGCACTTGTGTAGCACTTAGTGCTTCATATTCTGCCGAGATGAGGAAGGATTCAGTAGGGCCGTTGCTCAGTGATAGAGCATCTGCTTGATATGCAGGAGGTATCAGCCTCTTCAGCTAAAAAAGGATCAGGTAATAGGTCACATTAAAGATCTCAGCCTGAGACCCTGGAGAGCCACTACCAGTCTGAGTAGTCAATACTGACCTTGATGGACCAATGGCCTGATTCAGTATTAGGAAACTTCATGAGTTCATGTGTCAGCATGTGGAAGCAACATCACAGGATGTGACATCACAAAATGATGTCACTTCCTTTCTCCTGGCTCCACCCCCAAAATCTCCTGGCTCCACCCCCAAAGTCCTCAGATATTTCCCAAGTTGGACTTGGCAGCCCTAACACCAACCTATTGGTATCTACTTAACTTCTATCTCCACCCCATACTGTGGGGGTTAAATATAAATAGGAGGCCACTCAAAGCTCCTCATAAAGGACAAGCCACCCTGGTTTAAAACTCAGCACAGCTCATGTTGCCTTACCTTAGCTCCTGGGGATTCAGTCAGTGGAGTGGGATTTCCCTGTCTTCCCACTACAGCCCAAAATGTCCCTGAAATGTTGCTTCTGAGGGACGGGTGGGGACAGGAACTGTGTGAGGGAGGAGCTGAAGGCCCGAGGAATGGGGAGGAACTGGCAAAAATCTTTCTGTTCATGGAAATCAAATGCTGGATCCATGCCATTGCCTTGCTGCTGCTCAGAACCTATGTCAAGAGGTGCTGAGCTTCAACAATGGCTCCCCATATACTGTACTGTAGCTGGGGTTGATATCAGTGTTACACATTCCACACCTTGCAGAGAGCCACATTTTCAATTTCCATCAACAAAAAATCCATATGACTACTTCATGTCCTGTCTGCCATGCCAACACACAAACACAATATTAAAAGGTGTAATATTAAATATTTATTTACAAAATTTATAGGCCAACTTTTTTGCCCTTACAAGACTGCCAAGGCAGATAACAATGTAAAACATACATAAGAGTACAGTATAAAAGCATTAAAATAACCCCCCTCCCAAACACACATCATTAAAACAACTTTAGAAAGAGTTTAAAACAGAGATAAAATACGTACAAAACATAAAAACATTGGTTAGGAAGGAGTCTCACTCCCTGGTGAAAAACACAACAGAAGAGAATAGATTAAGTTCCCTGGGGAGAGTTCCAGAGCTCTGGTGCCATGACTGAGAAGGTTGCCACATATAAGTCTTTGGAGAGCAAGAACAGCTCTTTGAATTGTGCCTAGAAACCATTTGGGAGCCAGTGTAGGTGGGCCAAGACTGGAGTGATATGGTCCCAGTCAATACCCAAGCTGCCGCATTCTGTACCAACTGGAGTTTCTGAATACTTTTCAAGTGCAACCCCATGTAGAAAACATTGCAGTACTGTAATCTGGATGTAACCAGGGCATGCACCACAGTGGCCACACCTTTTCAGTTCAGAAAAGGCTACAGCTGCATAACTAGTTGAAGTTGGTAAAAGGCACTCTTGGCCACATCTGCCACCTGCTTGTCCAACATCATGCCTGGGTCCAAGAGCACCCCAAACTATGGACATGTTCTTTCCAACCCCATCCAGAATGGGTGACACCTTAAATCCTGGGTCAGACTTGCCATCCACCAGTAGGACTTCCATCTTGTCAGGATTAAACTTCAGTTTATTAGCCCTCATCCTCTCCAAAACTATCTCCAGGCACTGGTTCATAGTTTCTACAGCCTCCCTGGGATCAGCTGGAAGTGCAAGATAGAGCTGAGTGTCATCCACATATTAGTGACAACCCAGCCAAAATCTCTGGAAGTCCTCACCCAGAGATTTCATGTAGATGTTAAAGAGCATAGGGGACAAAATGAAAGTTTGTAGGACTCCATAGGCCAACAGCCAAATCTTGTGGGCTGAACAGCTGTCCCCCAGCACCACCTTCTGAAATCTATCTTCCAAAATATACCTTCCAGAGGACAAGAACCATTGCAAAATGGTACCTCCCAATCCCAGTCCAGATAGGTAGTCCAGAAGAATGCCATGATCAGTGGTACTGAAAGCTACTGAGAGGTCCTAGAGAATCTACAGAGTTGCACTCTCTCTGTCCATCTTCCAAAGCAAGTCATCCACCAGGGCAACAAAGGATGTTTCAGTCCCATAACCAGATTGGAAGGGATCAAAACAATTTGCTTCAACAAGGAATACCTGGGGTTATCCAGCCTTTACCTGTTCAACCACCTTGCTAAAGACCAGAATATTTGAGACTGGTTGATAATTATTGAGATCTCCTGGGTTGAGGGTAGGCTTTGTTAGATGTGGACACACCACAGCCTGTTTCAATGCTGGGGTGACCACCCCCTCTGTTAAGGAAGTATTAACTACTCCTCAAACCCAGTCAGCCTCCCCCCTCCCTGAAGATTTAAGTAATCAGGAAGGGCAAGGTAGTACAAGCAGGTGGTAGGCTTCAAACAGATGGTAGGCTTCAAACTTCCAAAAAATAGATGTTGGCAGTCTGGTACCAGCTGACCCTGTCACTGCTAACATAGGTCCAGGTCAGAATGGATATGAAATATTTTATCTAAAGTGTTGAGTAAAACAGTCACAGCACCTGACTGAACAGTCCATCTTCTCCTGTAGGTTAGATTCCAACACGTTTCTGACCACAAGGAACAGCCCTGCTGGCCTACTCTGTGCAGATGTAATGGTGGCAGAAAAGTCTTGTTTCTTTGTCACCATCATTATCATCGAGTATGCTTAAAAACTTAAAAAGAGCTTTTGCCTGTGTTTATCAGATTTGGCCTGAGTCTTCCTCCACTATTGCTCTAGCCATCTCCCTTGTCTTTTCATTGCTCTCAGACGCTCAGTAAAACAAAGGGGCTACCTGGGCTCTTTACACCCGAAAGTGTCAACTGTCCAGATTGTGTCAACTGCCCAGGTCATTTCCTCATTCCAGAGCTCAACTAGGGCATCAACAGGAATACCAACAATACCAACAGGATAGTCGCCTCAAGCCATCAGCTTTGAATCCATCTTGCTCTGAGGGCAGAACATCTTAATAGCTTCTCCATTCCAGCAGAATCTTGGCAGCCGTGTAACTCTAAACTCAATCCAGTAGTGAACTCTCCATGACAAAGAAAACATTGTCAGTTCCTCCACCCTCAGATCATATACCTCCTGCCCAGAACAAACACCAGATCAAGAGTATGAGCACCACAATGTATACGACTAGTTATTACCTGAAACAGGCCCATAATTGTCATGGAGGCCATGAAATCCTGAACAGTTCCTGACAAGACAGTCTTGACGTGAATGCTGAAGTCCCCCAGGTCAGCCAGAGTAGGGGTTCACAAGACCACCCCTGAGACCAACTCTGTCATCTTAGGTAGGGACAGTGTTAGGCAGCAGGGTGGGACGTACACAAGGAGAATCCCTGTCTTGTCTTCTCAGTCCCAACGTTAGGTACACAACCTTAAAGCCAGTAGTCCTGGATGGGGCCTGTGCTCAGGGGGCAGAATCCTTATAGACAACAGTAATACCAGCTCACCATCTTCCAATTTATGTTGATGTATTACTGAGTACCTTGGAAGGTACAATTGAGAGAAGGTAACCCCTCTTCCCTTCCCTAGCCAAGTCTCGGTGATACAAACCAGGTCAGCCTTCTCATCCAAGAGACTGAACTGTTCTTCTCATACCACCATATCTCCTCCTACCCCACGCACTATGGATCATGGCACCATCTCTCACCCAATTCTGTCCCCCCAGCACATCTCTCCCCCAGCAAGCAAAGGGGGAGAAGCCACACCCAATATACAGAGCCACCTGTCACCTGCATCTTACAGAGAGCCAGTTTGGTGTAGTGGTTAAGTGCGCGGACTCTAATCTGGGAGAACCAGGTTTGATTCCCCACTCCTCCACTTGCACCTGGCTTGATGACCTTGGGCAAGCCATAGCTCTGTACCAGCTGTTCCCTCAAGGACAGCTTGGGAAAGAGCTCTTGCAGCCCCACCTACCTCACAGGGTGTCTGTTGTGAGGAGGGGAAGGGAAAAGGAGTTTGTAAGCTGCTCTGAGACTCCCTTGGGGAGTGGAGGGCGGGGTATAAATCCAATCTCTTCTTCTTCTACAGTCATAAAACATACAGCAAATACAAATCCAGGCCCATCTCTCACCTGAGTAACACATACACAAAACCAAGCTCTCACCTGGTTAACAACAAACAAACAAAATCAGGCACCCTTCTTCCACGAATCTTTGCATTCTCTTTGGGTAGTTCTACCTGCCTCAGTACAACCACATGGGGGCCAAGCAGTGCTGGTTCAGTATTTCCTTCTATTACACTTTGGGTGCTGGATTTTCCCAAATACCTGAGCCACAAGCTATGCCCTCCTTGACCTTTTTCCTTATCTCACACCCCAGGCACTAGCCCTGTTCTAAATAGAATATCCACAAGAAAAAGACCCAGTGATTCAGCAGAGATGGTTAAAGAAAGCAGGTGTCTTGACTCTAGCTAACAAGCTCAGACATTGCTTCCAGCCCATCCTTCTTCCTTTTTACCATAGTATCTCTGTGCATGTAGGATTATTTCTCCCCACCACTGTTCAGACTTAGCCAGCCCTTATATGTCTGGTGAGGGAAAGAGAGTAAGAAGTCAGAGATTGAACTGAAGGGAGATAATTCCTTTAAATGTATTAGGTAAAAGTTTTCCTGCCATAGAACTGCAATAATTTGAAAGCACCCTTTTTGAATTCTACCTGTTAGCCTCCTGTGGGAAGCACAGGAGCCCTGCCAAAAACAGAGAGTTGGCAAAGCTAATCAACATAGTGCTTGGATTCTGGCCCTAGCTGGGTTTTTTGTTTTGCAGAAATAAAGACTAACAGGAAAAAAAGTAATGAATTCAAAAATCAATGTATTTTCCTTTCCCTATCCAATTTTTTTGCAACTACTCATTAGTATGGTTTAGGGATTTATGACTTTGGTCAGCCTCCTTCTGCTAACAGAGAACATGAATGCATCTGACCATATGTTTTTGCCTATTAATGCACTTATTAATTAAGATAGCAACTCATTTTATTCAGAGAGCCCTTTCATCTCTAAATCGTTTGAAGCAAATCCGGGATGTATACCTTAAAAAAAAAGAAAAGTCGCACTAACTTGAAGGTCAACAATTTCTCATAGCTGTAAACTTTTGAATCCTTGATAATGGGATGTCAATTTGCAAGTGCAGGAAGGGGCAGAGAAAAAGTCATTTGCAAATATGCCATTTTCCTTTTGAATTGTGTCAGCGATACCAGCTGAATATTAAATGCAATCCTTGCATTTCAATAGCATTCTACAAAACAGCCCGCAGTCCATTAGTACCAAGTCCTGGCGGCCGGGGTTCAGACCTTGCTTGTACTAAGGTGGTAGGCATCATGAATGCTTGCGAGAAGTTAAACAATTACTGCAGTTAAAGAGCCCATTTCAGTAGATAATGCAGACAGCTTTGGTGACCTCTTGCCATTCAGTTCTGCAAGCTCTTTTTATCTTCTAATAAAAATGTGTGTATTTTCTAAAGAAATGCAAAGGTGTAGGCATGGGTGTTCTCTTCTAACGTGTGGGTTATTCATAACTGTGTATCTGCAGTGAGGCTTATTATGAATCAGTGAATTAATTTTTTTAAGAAGGCATATATTTTCTGCGGTTTTTTGTACTATGACTCTTTATGGGATTTATTTCAACTTCCATATCCTTGCCAATCTCTGACCTTATTTAGATCGCTGGCAAAACAGACCAGCTGAGATCAAAGTGCTGTTTTCTTTGGATGTAGCTTCTATGATCAACACGTTTAACAAAAGTGCTCATGATTCTAGCTACACATTGTAGGTGAGGCTATCTATGTGTCTATACACAGAAGCTTTTTTTAAAAAGCTGTCACGTGACATACATAAATGTCATTGTGCAAAGAATCCTGTAGGAAATAGTGGACAAAGGCATTAGGACAAATCACAAGAGAAGGCATCGTATATAGGGAATGGCAGAAGATGGTTCTGTAAACAGATGCATGGCTGGCTCTGTAAATAGTAGAATCACAAACAAATCTATAGTCAAAACACACTAAGTACATGCAGTAATAATTATACAGGAATCAAAGTCAATAATTTTACCAAACTCATATATATTATTGTAGAATCATTGTAGAATCATAAATAAGATCTGTACAGGATAGTCAGCATTTCAGACCTGTTCCTTCATCAGGTAAATCAGGTAAGTCTTCACTGACATACAGTAAATATGCATGTACAAATGAGGTCCTGATCAAAATATTACAATCAAGCTCAACTCCATATCTCTTATAAGTTGGAATGATTTCTTACAAGCCACAATATACAGATGTTTGGACTTCAATTCAAGGACTTGTGAAATTTATATAAGCAATGGTTTTCTTTTGTGTGCTTGTCTTGTTAATGAAGGAATTCTGCTGCTTTAGAGATGTGCTGTGACTTATTGTGGGTTTACCATACACCTTTTGATAATTGCTTTTTACATTTGCTCTTTACAACATTTATGATTCTTCAATAATATATATGAATTTGGTAAAATTATTGACTTTGGTTCCTATATCATTATTTATTATTGCATGTACTTGGTGTGTTTCGACTACAGATTTGTTTGTGATTCTACTGGTTGTTTTTCTGTAGCCCCTCCCCCGTTGCTTGGTTCTGTAAACAAGCAAGGCAAGCAGCCACTTGGGGCATCATCCTGAGCAAAGGAGATGTGATGTTTCAATCACTGCTACTGCCTTTGTTTTATTTGTTAGGGAAGTGTGTGAGAAGTTGGATATAGGAAAAGACCATCTTCTGAAGGTCCTTCATAATCTCCCTCTTTTTCTTTTGGTTTGGTGGCACTTGTGATGACTGAGACTAGAGTCAAGGACTTGATGAACAACAACTATGTTTCCCAAGTATTATAGACATCCCTCTAATACGAAGCCTTCCCTTTTATATAGACACACAACTGTCCTTCTCCTGCCTTTACAACTGTTTAACATATAAGTGATGGAAGCATGCAAAAATACTTGCCTAAAATATCTTTAAGTAAATAAATAAATAACTTTTGCTGACTTGTCCCCTTCTCTGAACTTTTCTCCCAGGAGCTTCAATGTTAAATGCAAATTAGATGCATTTGCTGTTGGCTGCTTCCAGCTCTCCCATTCAGACTGAGAAAGCCAGTCAAGTGTTTCAGTGGAAGCTTCTAGGGATGGGAAATAAGAGAAGCTTTGGGGAAGGAAAGGGCTTTGTAAATGTCTGCATGCATTTTAATTTATTGAGAAAGCATCATAGCCCACATTTTACAATGAATTGCATTTATGTACTGTTCCAGAATTTTTTTTTAAAAAAATACAGCTTTATTGTGATACCCAAAGTTGAAAAATAAGAACAGCCCTGCTGGATCAGACCAATGGTCCATCTAGTCCAGCATGTTGTCTCACACAGTGGCCAACCAGTTCCTCTGGATGGCCAACAACAGGACATAGAGGCCAAAGCCATCTACTGAAATTGCCTCCTGGTTCTGGGATTCAGAGGTTGAGTGCCTCTGAATGTGGCAGTTCCCCTCAGTCCCCTTGGCTGGTTGCCACTGACAGACTTACCCTCCCAGAATCTATCTAATTTCCCTTTAAAGCTGTTTTTTCCTGTATCCATCACTACATCCTCTGGCAGCAAATTCCACATTTTAATCACTGTCTATGTAAAGTAGTATTTCATTCTGTCAGACCTTAACCTACTGCCCATCAGCTTCATTGGCTGCCCTTGAGTTGTAGTATTTTGAGAGAGAGAGAAATTTCTCTTTTTCTCCACCCCATGAATAATTTTATAAACCTCTATAATGACCCCCCCATCATCTCTTTTCTAAACTGAAATATCCCAGACTCTTCAACCTTCCTCATAGGGAAGGTGTTCTAATCCCCTAATAATCGTGGTTGCCTTCCTCTGCACTTTTTCCAGCTCTGCTACATCCTTTTTGAGATCCAGTGACCAGAACTGTGCACAGTATCCCTTTCCTAATAATCCCTGACAGTTTGCCTTTTTCACCATTGCAGTACACTGGGGCTGTGGTCACATGGTCATTTTGATCAGATTTCACCACTGTTCCCTCTCACATTTAAAATTGCTGATTACATGCCCACTTCCATATCCCACACCAAAGTGGGCTCACTCGTGCAATCCTCCCGGTTCCTTAGTGAGTTCTACACTCGGAAAATCAAGTACTTTCTGGGTATTTGCGCTTTGAATCTGCGATTTCGCCGATCTGGACAACCATATCTCACAGTAATCACGATTAGGTCATCTGAACGTCCTTCTCGCTATGTTTTTCTCCAAGTTTCCATCATTGTGTGCATGAGCAATCCTGCACTGAATAAATTCAATGTATAAACATTCAAGCAGACATCTAGACTCCAGTGCTTGGTTGTACGTCGCCAGTTAATTTTGTTCGCTGTTGGGGGGAAACCTGGAAAAACAAGGGAGTACAGCAAGTCCCAATGGGAACAGTAAATTGACCATGTGCATATGCACATGTGCAAAGGCAATTAAAAAAACCAACAAGCCATGCTGCCACTTGGGCAGCACAGCTATCTGGATGGTGCCCAGAGCCTCACTGCACAATGCAAGCAATTCAGGGAAGGATGTGTGATCATCCCAACTCAAAATAAAATATTCCTGATCAAATCTATAGTGGAAACAAATTGCCATGTGACCACACCCTGGGTTGACACTTTCATTGAGCTATCCACTACGACCCCAAGATCTTTTTCCCTCTCAGTCTCAGAAAGTTCAGACCCCATTAGCTTATATTTGAAGTTAGGATTTGTTGTCCCATTGTGCATCACCTTACACTTACCGATATGGGACTTCTTTTGCCACATTGTCGCCCAGTCCCCCAGTTTGTGGAGATCCTCTTGGAGCTCTTCACAATCAGCCTTGGTTTTCATCATCGTGAATAATTTGGTGTCAACTGCAAACCTGGCCACTACACTTACTTCTAGTTCCAGATGATTTATGAATAAATTAAATAGTATCAGCTCCAATACCAATCCTTGCAGAACACCACCACTTACTTTCTTCCATTGTTAGAAGGAATACTGGGGATGAGGTAAAATAAGGAATGGGGGGGAGGTTTTTCCTTGTGGAAAGGGGTTGTGGGTTGAAAATCCTACCCAAGCCAGTGCTTAGAGGCATCCTGCTCCTAAATTATTAAGTATTCAGAAAGACAGGAGACTGATTGAGTGATGAAAGAAAGGTACAATGTGCATGCTTAGAGGTACTTTTTCTTCCAGGACTCAAATGTAGGGTTTGGAAACTCCTGGAAGAAGCCCTGTTAAGGTCTTGGTACAAATTAAATAATTAATTCCAGGAACAAATTCAAGTGTCATAGCCATGTTAGTTTGTTGGAACAACCCCCCAAAAGAATCTTGTGCCTCGTTAAGGACTAACAGAGGCTATCTCGGGATACATGTAGTGATTCTTCAGTCTGCAAATATAGCTGCACACATAGAGGGAGGAGAGCAATTATAGGCTGAGAATCAAAAAGGCCATGAAATGTAAGAGTCTGAATTCAGCAATTTTGTTTTCCGTGACATCAGCACTAAGTTTTTTATTTAGCAAGTATTTATCTGTAATACATTTGTTAGCCTTGAGAGCCACAAAACTTCTGCTTTTTGTTTATCAGAAAAGACAGCAATTGTAACACCCATTCGAGTACATTCTGTAATGGAGCTGTGATCCTTTGCAATGAATGAATAATTGATATATACTTAATAATAAAGAAATTAAAACAAAATAAAATTAGGAAAGACAGCAAAATTGTATTTTGCTTGGGGTAGCAGAATACCTTTCTCCAGCCCTGGATACATCTTACAAATTTGTATTATGAATCCATGGCTGACTTTATCACAGAGCACATTTGGCAACTTCCCTGCCCTGCTGTCCTTTTTATGCTGACCTTTGTGCCTGCTCATTATTTGCTTGCTATTCCAATTAGCAAGTGATGCTTACAATAAAATTTAGTAAAACAATGGCTTCAGCTGTTGCAAGAAAAATGTACAGGCTATGTATTTTAATACTAGCAGGGGTTCTTTGGGGATGGAGTGAGGCGGAGCGCCACTCCGCCAGCTCAGGAGGGGCAGTAGGGCAGCCACAGGCCAAATCAGATTCTCTGATCTGATTCGGCCCGCTGCGGAATTGCTGCTGAAATTCGGCGGCAACTTTAAAAGCGGCTGTAGGGGAGGTGGTTTGAGGGAGAGGCTCCAAACTTGCAGGGTAGCTTCTGGGACCTCTCCCCCGAATGCCCACCAAGTTTCAAGAAGATTGGACCAGGGGGTCCAATTCTACGGGCCTCCAAACAGGTGGCCCCCATTCCCTCCATTGTTCTCTATGGTAGGAAAAAAGTAATGTTTTTTCCCACCATAGAGAACAATGGAGGGGATGGGGCAACCTGTTTGGGAGCCCATAGAATTGGACCCCATAGTCCAATCTTCTTGAAACTTGGTGGGTATTTCAAGGAGAGGCCCCAGCAGCTATCCTGCAAGTTTGGAGCCTCTTCCTCAAACCCCCTTTCCTCCAGCCCCTCATATACCCTATGAGTTTTTGCCATTTATTTCAATGGCCCATAGGGTATAATGGGTCTGAAACTGTCATTCCCTTTCTGACACACTTCGGGTGATGTCAGAGGATGTGGCATATGCTAATGAGTTATGCTAATGAGCTCCTGCACCTCTTTTTCTACGAAATGACCCCTGAATACTAGTAAGCTAAAATAACAGCAATACTATTTGTAATGTTATAGAATAGCTGGTTGAGAAGTTAATGTGCATCTCAGTTCATCAGTACTGCCCAATCTGAAATAGATACTTATCAATATATACATATTGAAATACTTCTGGGCGCCTGGGCGCCCGGCAACACCGCTAGTGCTTGGGGGCCGCTTCGCCACCTCACCAGGAGATGGGGCAGTGACAGGAGTGATGCTGCACATTCTGAGTCAGCAGGGGGTGGGGCCAGCCCCTTGAGGAGGCTGTACCTCGCTTCCACCATTGGTGGTTGCTCCGAGTGCTTGCCCACCCTGTTCTTAGTGTAAGCTGTTGCTGGTCGCCAATGGGACCAGGTAGGAATTTTTCACCTCTACCTGGATTGGCTGCTTAGGTGAAGGTGTTTTTGCCTACCTTGCACTGAGGGCAGTGGGTTAAGGGTCGTAGGTAGTGGACAGGTGTTAAATAGATTGGTCACTTGGCAGGTTTGTGCAAGCAAGAAAACAGAACTGGTGAGCGCCTCACGGCATATCCCGTTTGGGAACAGGAGGTCATCAGGAACTGATCTCGGATTTTGTGGCCCAGGATGGGGAATGGTGATCGCCTCTGGGAACTTCTTAGGCCAGGCTCCTCCCTGCAGGTTTGTGTGGCTTCAGGGGTAGGTGCTCCTGGGGGGCAACCAGTATGCTGGGCTGCTGGTTACGAGCCAGAATTGGCTGGCTCAAGACCGGAGTCAGGTGACCTGCACATATCAAGGGCCACTTTATTAAACAAGGTTGTGCTGTGTTCAAGGTTGTGTCAGGGAGTGATGCCTGCCTTGCCTGTTCCATGCTTGCTTAGTTTTCCCGTTGCTGCAGTGTTCTGTTAAATAGTTAATAAAGTGGCCCTTGTTTAATTCCAAACTGTTGTCTGTCTCGTTATTCTGGCTGGGGTGGCAAATCAATATGTGCCACATCTGATGCTTGATCACTTACTGGTTTGCTTCACTATTCATCTGCATATTGCAATCTGTTAAAAAAAGTATTCTGAGTATCGTTAGAATAATTAAATTTAATATTTAAGAGCAGGGAGAGAGTTTTTAAAAAGTAAGTTAAGTATTTGCTTCTATCTGTATTGAGACCATTCATTTATCATATAGATACACTATCTCAGTTATTAGGAGAAGAGAAAACTATGTTCTCTGTTTCAGTATCCAACAATAAGTAAAACACTGAACCGGATACCATGATTTGTCAGCAGGAGGGGCTGACAGTTGCAGGTTTTTCCCACATTCTCCTCCCCCCAGCAGCCCTTTCTGATCCCAGGAAATTTATTCCGCTGGTTGCAGGACCCATATTGCCAACTAGCCACATGGATTGGCTGGATGCAGTATGGAAAAGACGGGGTGAAATCACACTTTTTTGTGTTTTCCATCAGCACAGCTCTGCAGACAGAAGTGGGAAGTGAGCTCCTGCTCACTGCACCCTCCTGACCGGTGTGGCTATTAGACTATACAGGACCCAGGACCCTTGGAATAAACTTCCCAAGGGAGGGGGGGACATAGCAGAGACTCACAGTCCTTGCAGCCACTGATCATGGAAACCAACCCATTCTTTTTCATTGAATGGCCTGAAGTATATAATTTGCACGGGTCCAACAAACTCAATCTCGTAAGCTTAAGAGCTTCTTCAGAAAACTCCTATACAACAAGTACTTCCATATAGGAATTACCAAACTGTCTATATATACTGGAATGTGTCACAATGATACAAAAATGTACATTTGGCTGAAAGTTAATAGGTGGCTGTACATTCCGTGAAGCACGTGTACATGCAACACCCAGACACCATTTATCTGTGGAATGATGCAAACTCTTCAACAAGTGCTGCTTGTACATTAATTTTGAAGTGGCCCAGAAACTTGGATTCCTTGAGTAATGTTTTGAACAACTGGGCAAATTATTCCACTGTCCATGAAATCATATAGAAAAGTCCTATCATTGTTCTCAGCTTCTCACTTGCCTGGTTGGGTGGATGCTCTTCCTGTCCTCTTTGACAGTATCCCATTGAGGTCTTTTTTTGATCCATTGTTTCTTTAGAGTCCAACAGAAAGTGGTGCAGGCCATTAGAAAGGGACTAGAATTTCCCTAGGAAGTAGACTTTGCCTAGTTCTCAGGTATGAGCCAATTATTTACATTGCTGCCACTAAGCCTCCAGAAACAGGATGAGACAGAGGTCCAGCATAAACATGATATAATTAACTTCTTTCCTGTTTTATAGGGGGATGTTTAACAGTGGACTCCAGATGGTGGTTCTGAATTTTTGCTTTTCTCCAGTATGTTTTCTTCATAACTAGTACTCACCTCTATTCAAAACAATATTCCAGAAGAAGGATGATTTCTGTAAGCAAACCTAATAATTTCCAACATGTCTCTTCATGCATTCATAATCACAACAGCAGCCATTCTGGCTCCCCTGTCTCACAGAGCTGAGGGGGAAAGGGGCAGAGTTTGCTACAGCCTGTGGAAAGGGACAGCCAGCTAGCAGGATGTGGCATACCTTGGCACACAGTATTGGGGGTGGGGCAGAGGAAGCACATTTAATGGGCCAACCTTCACCTCCACCCTCTAATTTCCAACATGTGACACTTCAGGCATTCATAAAACAGAACAGCATCTTTTTTGCCACTGTATCCTGACCACTTTGAAGTCCTGACACGATAATTTATTTACACTTGCTGTCATAATGCTTGTTTGGCGTACTGATCTTTAACATTTGGTAAAATATGTATGCAAGGAATGAGAGAGTAAAGCTCCTGCATCAGCAGATTGTGACCATTTTATGGGAAATATGATAGCTCGGAGAATGGGTTTTTATTTACATCCTCTTGCAAAGCCGGCAATAAACCAGAAGTTAAACGAAATCTAACATCTTGTCCATTTTTTCTGTCCATTATCTTTTATAGATTCCAGAAAGGCACAGCAAGGCAAGATTTACTTGATTAATTTGTCAAACAACTGAGGCAACGGTTAGTTAGCTATCTGTAATGTGTTGATAAGGTAAGGTTCCAAGGCAATTTCCTAAGAAATAATTATTTGGGCGGGAGGGAGGAGAGATTTATTCTGAACAGTGGTAAGAGCCACTGTTAAAGTTCTGGAAAGTAAAACAGGGTGGTCCAAACTAGCTGTCTGAGTTACTCAGATAATTTCAGGGGAGATGCACAAAAAATGAATTTGAGCTTATATGTGTATGTATTTAAAGTATCAATGATCAGATAGTGTTATCAGAAGAGCTGTACTCTGGGGGATTATGAATTTTTCTTCAGCAATATTCCTTAGACCTGAGCACATTCCTTAGATGTTGGGATGAACTGAAATGTGTATGTTGTAATTCAAGAGAAGAGAAATATATTGGATGTCCAGAGGTAAGTAAGAAAAAGGAGCATAGGAGCAAGACATGCAAAGATGTGATGATACTGATACAAATCTAAGGCTGGCGGTATGAAAGAAAATGAACTTAACTTTATACAGCATCTTAAATGGGTCATAATCCCAGCCGTAAAAGCAACCATTTCATTCTGACTTCTGGCTATGTCATGTAGGACTTGCTTTTTGCAAACCAACTACCCTAAATTAGGTGTTTGCCCCTTATTGACCCCCATATATTTTGAGCACCAAAGGAGATTTCTGAGTGGCCCAAAATGTTCCCTGAACACCCCACCAAGTATTGAGCTTTTCCCAGCTCAGCTGAAGTCTATATTTAAAGTAGTAGTGAGGTGACATGTCAAAAGGCAAAAAAAAAAGAACCTTAAATGTGCTGGCATCTTCTTCATAAGAACATTTCTTCAGGCTGCTTTGGTTGGAAATCCATATTATCCTGAATTTTCCATTATGGCAGACAGTTATATAAATCTTTCTGTATAGTATACTTAGGCTGTGATCACACACACTAGAATGATAATGCACTTTCAATCCACTTTCAATGCACTTTCCAACTGGATTTTACTGTGTGAACTGGCAAAATCCAATTGGAAAGTGCACTGAAAGTGGATTGAAAGTGCATTATTTAGTGTGTGTGATTGCAGCCTTACATTCTTCTCTTACTCCAAGAGCTTCTCTTCCTTCCAGAGTGTCTTCTCCCAATTTATCCTCACAAGAACCCTGTGAAGTAGACTGCGCTGAAAGAGTGATTGGCCCAAGGGCACTAAGTAATTTTCATGATGTGTGGATTTGACACTAACCATTCTACCATGGATTTGAACACTATCCAAAATGTGGGATTTTATATCCTATATATTATATGTATTAGGTAAAGGTTTCCCTTGTTTGAAAGCCAGTCATCTCCAACTCTAGAGTTGTGGTGTTTATCTCCGTTTCCAAGCCGAAGAGCCAGCACTGTCCGAAGATGTTTCCATGGCCGGCATGACTGTACACTGAGGCACACGGAATGCTGTTACCTTCCCACCAAAGCAATATCTATTTATCTACTTGCAATTTCGTGCTTTCAAACTGCTAGGTTGGCAGGAGCTGGGACCAGAGACGGGAGCTCACTCCGTCATGCAGCACTCGGGTCTCAAACTGCCGAACTACTGACCTTCTGGTCTGCAGTTCAGTGTCTTAAACACATATTCTTCTGCTATTCATTTTTAAAAAATCCATATCCAAATATCAATTATTAAATAGTGTTAGGAAGCATGACTAATAGAGCAGATAAATGAAATAAAATTTATAAATAGAATATAATATTGTCCAACTTTATAAGGCATCCTGTTTTCATATTTTCCTGTATGAAGAGAAAATCTCCATACAAACAAGAACAGTTCTCTGAGTGTGTGTAAAGTGCTTTCCTTCACCTTGAGACAAGGAAGCCTCCTCCCAAGCACCTGGACTGTGATTTTGGAGGTAGGATATGTATTACCCTTTGGCAGGTATGTTTCTCCCCACTGAGCAAAGCAACCATAGTAGAGATTATAAAGGCTATTTAAACATGTGAATTACAAAACTTTAGTGATAAGTATTGGAGTCGGGAGTCCATGGAATAGTGAAACAGCTAGATCTTTATTGCTGGTCTGGATGAAGCATACAACCCAGGGCTCGAAGCCCTCCTTTTATGCTGGTCAGGGACAATCCCCTGACCTCACCCAACTGGCCTGATAGGCTATTAGAAGTCTATTTACATTTCATAGGTTCCCTGGGAGAAACCTAGGTACATGATTGGTGGCCGGTTTGAATCCACCTGCCTTTGTTCTACCTGGCTGAAGCTCAGGTAGTTTCTTGGCCATGTGCTCTGGCCATGCTCTGGCCATGTGCTCTGGCCATGTGGTCGCAATTATGGGAGCACATGGCGACCGCATGGTCAATACATAACACCCCTCCCCCCATAGTCCAGAACCCCTCTGCACACATAGTCTTTGAGCTAGTCCGGGCGTCTGCGCTCACGTCCAGAGCGCCGGGGGGTTGTAAGGCGGGGCGTGTTGCTTGTGTCGGCAGGTTGCGGTGTGGGTAGTTGTTCTGCTGGTGGGGCCTGTCTGCTCGGGGTGGTGTGGATGGTGTGGCTGCTTCGTCCGCGGGCAGGAGCGGCATCTCTGCAGTCTCCGGATCAGGGTCTGGCACTGCTTCTGGAGTCGTGTCGATGTCATGGTCCGTTGGTGCAGGGAGTTCGGGGGTCTGGGTCATGTCGTGGTTCGGTGTGCGGCGTCGAATCTGGTCGATGTGCCGTCTCCAGACTACGCCATCTTCCATAAGGACCTTGTAGGAGTAAGGCCCGGTGACTCGGACGATCCTTGCAGGGAGCCATGTCGGACCCCGCACGAAGTTCTTTGCGTATATGGGGTCTTTGGGAGCAAATCCTTGGGCGGCTGGCCGGTCCTCCATTGTCGGGTTCCCCTCGATTGCTCGGTCGGGATGTAGGCGGTCCAGGACGGTTCCAAGTCATCTTCCCATCAGAAGTTCGGCTGGCCGGCACCCGGTCCCTGAGTAGGGAGTGTTCCGTTGGCAGAACAGGAACTTGTACAGCTGCTCTTCCCAGTCACCGTGCTCCATCTTCTTTAACGCGTCCTTCATTGTCCTCACCATGCGCTCAGCCTGGCCGTTGGTTGCAGGGTGGAATGGAGCGGAGCAGATGTGGCAAAGATTGCAGGCTTCCACGAACCGTTGAAACTCGCCGGAGGTGAATGCGGTCCCGTTGTTGGTCACGAGAGTGTTGGGCATTCCGTGTGTCGCGAAGACCGGCCAGAGACTTCTTAAGGCAGCGTTGGTGGAGGTCGATGCTACTGGCACTACCTCAAGCCACTTGCTGTAGCTGTCTACAATGATAAGAAACAACCACCCCTTGACTGGTCCCGCGAAGTCTAGGTGCAGACGGGACCAGGGCTTGTTAGTGGATTCCCAGGATCGGATGGGAGCATGTGGCGGATCTGGCCGCGACTCCTGGCATTTGGTACACTTCTGGACCCGCCCCTCAATGTCTTTGTCCAGGCCTGGCCACCACACGTAACTACGGGCCAGGGCTTTCATGCGTACAATTCCCGGGTGAGCCTCATGTAGTGCCTCTAGCACTTGGGGCCGCAAGGGCCCGGGGATCACCACTCAAGATCCCCATAGCAGGCACCCCTTGTAGGCCGATAGTTCGTGCCTGCGTGCCATGAAAGTGGTGAAATCCGGTCCCGGTTTTTCTGGCCACCCCCTTCCCACCCAGTCTGAGACACGGGAAAGGATGCGGTCCCACCGCGTGCGATGGGCCACATCCGATACCTGTACGGGGCGCTCCGGTAGGTCCTCCAGGAGCGCTACGTGGAAAGCGGGAGCCGGATCAGGGTCGCAGGATGGGAGGGGAAGACGGCTGAGGGCGTCGGCGTGTCCCATCGCCTTCCCCGGGCGATGCACCAATTCGTAGGAGTAGCCTGACAAAAAAATTGACCACCGCAGGACCCGTGGGGACAGCATGTGAGGGGTCTGCCGGTGGGGGCAAGGAGACCTAGCAGAGGCTTGTGATCTGTGGCTACGGTGAACGACCATCCGTAGAGATAGTCATGGAATTTCCTGACGCTGGCTACTATCGCTAGGGCCTCCTTGTCGATCTGGGCGTAGTTCTGTTCCGCCGACGACAGGGTCCTGGAGTAGTAGGCAACCGGTACCTCCTTTCTGTTGGGTAGCCGGTATCCCAAGACTGCCCCAACGCCATAGGGAGACGCATCGCAGGCCAGGATGACAAGGAGCCTCTCATCAAAATGCGCTAAGACCGCATTTGAAACCAGTAAGTCTTTGACGGCCCGGAAGGCTGCGTCATGCTTGGGACCCCAGGCCCAAGCCACTCCCTTGTCCAGGAGACGATGCAGGGGATCAGCGACCACCGCCTTGTGTGGAAGGAAGGCGTGGTAGAAGTTCAAAAGTCCCAAGAACGCCTGGAGTTCCGCCTTTGAGGACGAACGGGGTGCACCTGTAATTGCCGCTACCTTCTCCTTTGTCGGGTGAATGCCGTCTGCAGTCACTTCGAACCCCAAGAAGGTCACCGAGGAGACTCCCAGGGTACACTTGTCTTTTCGGACCTTGAGACCCACGTCTTGGAACCTTTGCAGCACCATCCGTAGGCAAGCCGCGAACGTGTCGACGTCCGAGGCGGCGATGAGGACGTCGTTGAAGAACGGCTTCACCCCTGGAAAATCTTTGAGGAGAGAATCCATCAGATTTTGAAAGATCCCTGGTGCTACGCTGACCCCGAATTGGAGGCATTTTACCTTGAATGCTCCCTTGTGAGTCACAATCGTTTGTGCCTCGGCCGTTGCCTCATCTATGGGAAGCTGCTGATAGGCTTGGGCCAGGTCTAGTTTTCCAAATATTTTGGCACCCATGAGGGAGGCCAGGACATGGCTGACCACCGGTACCGGGTACGCGTGGTCCTGTAATGCCTTATTAATAGTACATTTGTAATCCACGCAGATGCGGACTTCCCCGTTAGCTTTGAGGGGGGTCACAATGGGAGTCTCCCACTTGGCGTGGGAGACCGGCTCGAGCACCCCTTGTGCCACGAGCTTTTCCAACTCCGCCTCCACTTTGGGCTGGAAGGCGAGTGGGGGCCGGCGGACAGCCACACGGATGGGCTGGACTGCCGGGTCCAGGTCAAAGGAAACCGGGGGTCCTTTGTAGCAGCCCAGTGAGCCGTCGAAATCGGCGGGAAATTCCTCGCAGATGGATGAAAAGTCAGTAGAGCCCATGCGGTGTATTCCAGTCCACTGCACTCCGAGCGGCTTGAACCAGGCGCGACCTAGGAGACTGGTTAGATTATGCTCCACCACGAGAAAGTCCAGCAGGCCGTTAAAGGCATGGTACTGGACCTGGACCCTGGCTAGCCCCTTAATAGCCACTGGGTTTTTCTGGAAGTCCCGGAGGACCAACCCAGCCGGCAGCCGCAGCCAGCGTGCCCCCTTCGGGCAGAGGCGGCGAAACGTAGCTGCGGACACAATTGAATATGCTGACCCTGAGTCCAGTTCCATGGAGCAAGGAACTCCCTCTATTCGGAGAAACATGGAAATCGCGCCCGGGATGGGCTGGGGCAAGTTCATTACCATGGCCGTGGGAACAACACTACCCACTTCTTCGAAGTTCGCTGCTGGGGCATGGTGGCTGTTCCTCAGGCGGCAGGCCCGGGCGAGATGTCCTGCTTTCCCGCAGGCACGGCAGATGGCATCATGGAAGTGGCATGTCCGTCTGTCGTGGGGGTCCCCGCAGCTGGCGCATGTTGGGGCCTGCCTGTTGAGGGAAGCAGAAGAGGGAACAGAGACAGATGCTGGGCGCCAGCCCTTGGGCCTGGGGACGCCGGGCTCACCCTTCTTCAAGCGTGATTGCATCCAGTGGACGTCCTCTTCTTCGCTTGAGTCGGGTTCGGGAGGAGCCGCCTGGTGGACTTTGGTGGCTGCCTTGTCCTTTTGCGTTGTCTCGAAGGCTGCTGCCATTTGGAGCATCTTTTCCAAGGTAGGTTCCGGCATTGCGATGAGGCGCCGGCGGAGCTTGGCTTCCCGGACCCCTCCCATGAAGGCGGTCTCCACGTGGTCATCCACGTGGCGGAATTCGCAGCCCATGGCTAGTCGACGGTGTTCAGCCAGGAAAGTGGTGGCCGACTCCCCCGGCTGCTGCTGGCGCTGTATGAACTCCCAGCGCCTGGCCAGTTTTGATGGCTTCGGGGTGAAGTAATCACCGAGGGTCTTGGTGAGCACGTCGTAAGACACCTCGGTGGGGTCTTGCAGGGCTAGTAGGTTCTGGGCTACCCGCATGACCTCCACCCCTCCGGAACTCAAGAGCCAGACGCTCTTCAGGTCTGCATCTGTGATTCCGCGGACCTTAAAGGCGCAACCCAGCGTCTTGAGCCAGGACTCCCACATCTCAGGGCAAGACGTATCAAAAGGGGTAATTGGTCCCAGAGCGTTTGCCATATTTACCAGAGCAGGAGCGGCAGCGGCTGTTTGAGCGATGTCCTCGTGTCTTGCGGTGGTGCTGGGGAGCACTGAGGCTTGGCGCTGGCTAGTGCCGGAGGATTGGGCTCAGAGCGGCTTGCGGTGAGCGCTGGAGCTCGGAGATGCCTGCGGCCGATGGAATGGAGCTCGCTGTGCTGCTGTGGTCGGCTGGAGAGTTGCTCATCGGGATCCCATCCGCGTCGCCACTGATAAGTATTGGAGTCGGGAGTCCATGGAATAGTGAAACAGCTAGATCTTTATTGCTGGTCCGGATGAAGCATACAACCCTCCTTTTATGCTCGAAGCCCTCCTTTTATGCTGGTCAGGGACAATCCCCTGACCTCACCCAACTGGCTTGATAGGCTATTAGAAGTCTATTTACATTTCATAGGTTCCCTGGGAGAAACCTAGGTACACGATTGGTGGCCGGTTTGAATCCACCTGGCCTTTGTTCTACCTGGCTGAAGCTCAGGTAGTTTCTTGGCCATGTGCTCTGGCCATGCTCTGGCCATGTGCTCTGGCCATGCGGTCGCAATTATGGGAGCACATGGCGACCGCATGGTCAATACATAACATTTAGGTTATTAAACATGTTTATGGGGATGAAGGTATTTATGCTGCTGCACGCACAGACTTGCTCCTCCTATGATTTTGTTGCAGTTCCGCAGGGCCTGCAAGATGGAGCTCTTCCACCAGGCTTTCAAATAGGAGCCGCCACCAGGGAGATGTCAGGACAACATCGCCCTGGATCCACAGGCCAAACCTTCTGTTGCCGCTACTCTCCAGGAGCACGTAGATGCCGCCAGTACTGCTATGTCAATTTTATAATGTTGTTTATTTATGTTTTTAAATTGTAAACCACTTCAGTGGTATGTTCTGTTCTCTTGAGCCAGTTCTCTGGAAAGGTGGGATAAAAATGCAAAAATAAATTTAAAAAATAAAATAAAAAAATATGATGTGAACTAGAAAGCTCTTGTGGGCAATGAACCCTGGTGCATATACATTGGGGCACATATGCCCTTAAGAAATCATGGAATGTATATGAAATACAATTACATGGATGTGACCAGAATTCCTGCCTTTGTTCTAAGTAATAACTAGAATTATGTTTATTGAGCTAAGAATTTTTTAGGTTTTTTAATGGTGAGCAGACAGATATGTATTTTGTAGATCCTTGATGGCATTTTTGTTCAATTCAGAATGAATGGGAAAACATAGCTTCTACCTCACCCCTTCTAATAAACTGTATCCCCAAGGGTTGTCATTTGCAAGTCTGACCTACAAAATGCTTTTGGCTATCAGCTATCAAAACATGTGCCTTGAGCAGGATGGTATTTATAGTCTGCCAGTCCCAATAGCCTGTGAGTCCCAAGACTGTTCTCTTGGCAGATGATATTTATCCTGAAGGAGGTCGATGTCTCTCTGGGGATATTTTTAAGGTTTATGCGGCCTCATTTAGCCAGGCCAGTTCAGGTTTTTTAAAAAAATCTATTAGCAAATTTTAACTGTAGGTTATGTTTGAAAAGGAATTGGCAAGATTTGTGCTCATGACCATTTTTACCTTTCAAAGACCGCTCCAAGGCCCATTCTGCATCTAGCATTCACTCCATTGTTTTACCTAGCCTACAGAGAAAAAAATATAGCTTGAATCATGTCTGATTCTGCACCACTTGTGACTCACATAAAGTCAAAGGCTTGGTATGCCTTTGGTATGCCTTCTATTTTTGTGGCCTGTCCTGGTAAGGGATTTTCAAGTCACAATGCATGACTGGCAGCTAAGGCTGCTAACCTCCAAGTGGGGGCTGAGTGTTGTTGGGTGTTTGTTTGTTTGTTTGTTGTCTTTTCTAAACTGCTGGGGAACATTAATTGAGGTAGCTGTGTGAGAGAACAGTGTTTGAGGATGAGTGTTTGAGGATGAGTGGGTGATTGTAGCTTGCTGAGGAGTGGTTTCTGTTTGGTTCTTTTGTGTGGTTTGTTGCTGATTGTCACTGATCGAGGAGGGTCTGTTTGCCTGGGGTTAATTGCTGCCCCCATCCTCTGCTGTTGCTGCTGAGAGGCAGGGCCTCTGAGTCTTTGAACTCTAAGGTCCAATCTGCATTGGTATTTCCCACTGTTGTGCTAACGATCTCACATGGTCTCACAAATTTCTATCTGCAATTCATGCCACATCCACTCTCCTATTGTTTCATCTCAACATCAGCTGTCTGCATCATTTTATTGCCATTTAGTGGTGACTCCGAGGTCACTACGTGTCTCATCGCCTTATCTGGATTTGGTTTTAAGGTGCTACAATTGATCCTCCCCACCCTGGAGCCGCTGTGAGCAAAAAGCAGACAACTGGAGCCGAATTTTCTCCCACACCATTTTTTCTAAGGAGATTCGCAAATTGTCACAAAGGAAACAAGTTAGCTGAAAATCCAGTTTTCCTGTGATCATATTTTGGGGGGGGGGGGGTGGAAGCATGAACACACACCCCTCTCTCACTCTCTCTAAACAACTTGTATCCTGATGCAGACAGAGGAGAGCTTTATACTGAGCCAAATGGGAAGCTGGGACCACAACAGCACAGAACAGCTTCACATAGCAAATGCAGATTGGGCCGAAGGCTCCTCCTCCTCAAGGTGTAAGCTGAAGGGCTCTTGGACTGTGGCTCTTAACCTGGAGATCAGGTCTGGAGACCTTGTAGAAGCTAAGAAGTTTTTATATTACTATATGAATTATCACTTATGTCTTCAGTAGACATTAGGTCAGGCCTGTAAGTTCCAGGTTATATTAACACATGAAAGAAATTCTAGGGTAAAGGAATCCACTCAGAAGGTGATGATGAATGCTCAAGGCCTATTTCTAGTCCCCTGCAGGGAGAGTGCCAAGTTTGTTTTCCTCCCTGAGGACAAGAAGGACTTCACTTGTCAAAAGTATAAACTGATAGGAATTTTAGGAGGGAAGGTTTGGAGTCTGGAGGGAAGGATTGCTACGCTTCATGAGATCAAGGAAGGGGTGGTTTTCATTAACAGAAGCCATGAGGCCCTGCATAGTGATGTGGAGACAGGTCAAAGAGACAAAACAATGGTTGAATTCCCTAACAAATCTCCTCAGTCAGTCATTATCTTTATTGGCATAAGTTATAAGCATAAACAGAAAAAGCAGTTTTTAACATACAGAAAAAGGAAGGCATTGAGCAAGACAGGGCTCAGTGCCACTGGAACTCAGGAATCGATTCTAGGTCCTTGTGGTGGCGAATGAGATGGAAACACTGGCAGAGGATGAACCACAAGGAAAAGAAAGATAGAGTGAGAAGGTATGGGGATATGGAGAAATTGCATTGGAAAGAAAAGGAAAGTGTTGGTCATTGGTGACTCTCTGCTGAAGGGTATGGAATGTCATGTGTGTCCCCCTTAGCCTGTGAGTGTGTTGCTTGCCAGGGGCAAAGATTAAAAATATTGTAGCCTGGATGCCAAAACTTATCAAACCTACAGATTATTATTTTATGGTCCATGTGGGAATGAATGGCATGGCCATGAACACCATCACAAGCATTAAGGCTGACTATGAAGTTCTCAGGAGGAAGCTGAAGGGAATGGGGGCACAAGTGGTATTCTGTTCGATCCTTCCTGTCAGAGGAAGAGGAATGCAATGGGGACAAAAGATAATGGAGGTGACCTATTGGCTACACTGGTGGTGCTGACAGGAGCGATTTGAATTCTTGGACCATGGGCCAGGTTTTCTGGAAGAAGTCCTATTAGCATGCAAAGGACTTCACCTATCAAGGCAAGGAAAGAATGTGTTTGGCAGGAATCTGGGGAGATTCACAGGAGAGCTTAAGAACATAAGAACATAAGAGAAGCCAATGTTGGATCAGGCAAGTAGCCCATCCAATCCAACACTCTGTCACACGGTGGCCAAAAACACCAGGTGCCCTCAGGAGGTCCAGCAGTGGGGGCAGGACACTAGAAGCCCTCCCACTGTTGCCCCCACCCCAGCACCAAGAATACAGAGCATCACTTGCCTCAGACTGAGAGTTCCTATCTATACTTTGTGGCTAATAGCCCCTGATGGACCTCTGCTCCATATGTTTATCTAATTCCCTCTTGAAGCCGTCCATGCTTGTAGCTGTCTTCACCTCCTGTGGCAGTGAATTCCACGTGTTAATCACTCTTTGAGTGAAGAAGTACTTCCTTTTATCTGTTCTAATCCGACTGCTCAGCAATTTCATGGAATGCCCACAAGTTCTTGTATTGTGAGAAAGGGAGAAAAGTACCTCTTTCTCTACCTAATCTATCCCATGCATAATCTTATGAACCTCGATCATGTCACCCCTCAGCCGTCGTTTCTCCAAGCTAAAGAGCCCTAAGCGCTTCAACCTTTCTTCATAGGGAAAGTGTTCCAACCCTTTTATCATTCAAGTTGCCCTTTTCTGCACTTTTTCCAATGCTATTGTAAAGTACTGGATTTGGAGATTCGTTGAGTGATCAAAGCTCATAGTTTATTTGAAGGCTGGAACAAGGCTACTGTGCTGGACTTGCAGGTCCGCTTATATTCCCATTCTCAAATGGACTCAAATGGACACTAAGAGGAGCAAGAGACATATCACAGCTGCTGAAGCACATTTGCAGTTATAAGTGGAGAGCAGAACCCAGGACTAGGAAGTGATGTCATTATCTGCATTCATGTCAGGTACAACTACCCTCTCCACAATGCATATGCAGCAGGAGTCATCCCAGTGCTTTCTGTTGCCCCCTCCTGATACCTTCCAGTAAGTGCACCAATTCACACACCCCTTCAGTGGGCTCAGTGGCAATAGTTAGAAGCCTTTATCAAATCACCACAAGTCAAGCTTGTTGCAGAGAAATTGGTTAGCTTATCTGACCTGTGATAGAAGAGGAGGAGGTAGTAGTTGCAATGGTAACAAGCAGGAGAGCAAGAAAGTGACACGGCAGAGCAAGTCTTAATGTTTTAACAAGACTTAGTATTTTAGCAAGAGCTTACTTGGTTGGAAAACTTGTCTGTTGATTTACAGTGCCAGCCTAACCAGAATTACACTACTCTAAACCAACTGACTTCAATGGACTTAGAAAGGTGTAACCTCTGCTGAGGAAAGCAGTGTCAAGGCTTGCAGCAAAGTTGAAGAATTCATGGAGTCCTCTTTTTCTATGAGATCCATCTTCACCTTTGAAGCCACCCCCACCAAAATTAGATACACTCAAGGTTATAATTCGCTTTAAAAAATGTTGCAGTCCACGATTGTTCCCCAATAGCAAGGATCTGTTACTCCTCTCTGTCAATCTTCAATGCAGTGAGAAAACATTGGGGATAAATTTGAGGGTTCCCCCAATCTTTCCTATTATATAAAGCCATTTTCAAGATTCCAAGGGGCAAGATTCCATGGGGCGCCAAAATCAGTAGGCTGGATGGATTGCCAATCAAAAGGGGGTCCCTGGCCACTGGCTGCAGTTTCTCCCTGCTTTGCCTCAGTCCCGCCCACAGAGCCACCGGCCAGCATCCTGGCCTCAGTCTGCAGGGAGCCAGCATGGGTGTCAACTACGGGGGGGCTCGAGGGCTCGAGCCTCTCCCAAAATTTCCCGGGGGGGCTCAGCCACCCCCGGCAAAAGGGAGCGCCCGCAGGTGGCCAGTCAGCTGGCCAGCTGGCCGTCGCCGCCTCTCCTTCCCCCCCACCCCCGGCCTGCCCTCCTGCCTCCCTGGGGCCGGGGGGGGGAGAGGTGGCGGGGACATGCTCCTGCGCGCGGCAGTCAGCCAGCCAGCTGGCTGCCGCCGCGACTGCCCCCCGAGCGTGGGTCTGCCTCCCTGGGGTATGGGGGGGGGAGAGAAGCGGCGGGGACATGCTCCCGCGCATGGCAGTCAGCCGGCCAGCTGGCTGCCGCTGCCGTGACTGTGCCCTGAGCGCGGGTCTGCCTCCCTGGGGCAGGGGGGAGGAGCGGAGAGGACATGGTCCCATGCACGCGTGCTTCGCGTGTGCACACGAGAGAGCCCCCACCCACCCCAGGGATCTACAAAGTCTATGCCCCTGGGAGCCAGCAAAGGGGAAGGACTGACTGGGTGTTGGATCCACTCTTCTCCTCCGCCCACTGCCAGGTAGGCCTAACTGTCCCCTCAGTGGCCTGCTTCTGTCAGTGAAAAGACAATGGACTATCAGCATAACCCCCTTCCCTGCACACTGCCAGCATGCCCAGAATAAACTGTCAGAAACAGGGGGCATTTCACACAGCACCCCGTAGCACTTCAGGACCTGTATAAAGAACTGAAGAATGCTAGGGAGGAGGTTTCAAGGTAAACCAGCTCAGGAACGCTTCCCCAACGGGAGAGGCACGTTTCTGCATGGAAGGACCAATGTGTTCCATTAGGGAACCGGTACTAATACAGCTCTGTGTAAAATGCCTGACAGAAACCGTTACTGAAGAGTTCCTGAAACAGAACATATCCACTGCCTGTTACTAGGCAACCAAGCAGTCAGTAGCAGTCAGTGCTTCAGAGCAGGATCTGCTAGACCCAGGTTCTTGCTGAGTGGGTTATTTCGGGCCAGTCACAGGCTTTAAGCCTAACCTACCTCATAGGGTTGCTGTGCAAGTCAAAAAGGGGAAGAGAAGAATGATGTCAGCCGCTTCGGTCCCCATTGCAGAGAAAGACTACTTTTCCACCAGGGGAAGTATGGTTGCCAATCTCCAGGCGAGGGCTGGAAACCACTCAGAATTACAAGTGCTCCCCAAATGGCAAAGATCAGTTCCCCTGGAGAAAATGGTGGACTCTATTATCCTTATATTGCTGAGATGGACCCTTTATGAAAGCCAATGTGACATAGCAGTCAGGGCTTCAGAGCATGGTGGAGGCTGTGGGGGGGGGGGGAGATGGAAACTTGAAGAGTGAGGTTGATGATTGGCTGGGAAGGAGATAGGGTTGCCAACTCCAGGTGGAAAATTCCTGGAGATTTGAGGGATGGAGCCTGGAGACGGTGAGGTTTGAGGAGGAGTGGGACCTCAGACAGGCACAATGCCATAGACTCCACCCTCCAAGCCACAGCAAGTCCCTCATAGGGAACCATTGTTGCCAATCTCCAGGTGGGGGCTGGAGATCACTCAGAATTACAACTGCTCTCTAGGAGGGAGGGGGGAGGAGATGGAAAGCTAAAGCCAGGGGGCAGATAATGATACATTGATGGTTGGCTGGGTGGTAGGGTTGCCAACTCCAGGTGGGGAAATTCCTGGAGATTTGAGGGATGGACCCTGGAGAGGGTGAGGTTTCAGCAGGGGTGGGACCTCGGACAGGTTCAGTGCCATAGACTCCACCCTTCAAACCACTGGTTTCCTCTTGGGGAACCATTGTTGCCAATCACCAGGGGAGGCATGGGGATCACGCTGAATTACAACTGCTCTTCAGATGGTACAGATCTTCCCCTGGAGAAAATGGTGGACTCTGTGTCATTATACCCTGCTGAGGTCACCACAGCAAATGTACACTGAGTGCCCAAGGCCGGGGCACTCTCCCAGAGCCTCTTTCTAGAGCCCGTTGTATTTATTTCCACAATGGGCCTTATTCCTAGTTCAAGAATAAATACACCACAACTTTTTTTAAATTTCATAATCTTTTGCAATGAACCCCACTCCCAGACATATAAGAGTGGTGGAATTTTTTTCTTAATAACAGTTTCCACCGACTTACCCGGTATCAACGTCAGACTGACTGGCCTGTAATTTCCCGAATCTCCTCTGGAACCCTTTTTAAAATGGGAGCGACATTTGCTATCTTCCAGTCCTCAGGAATGGAGGCAAATTTTAATGAAAGATTACATATTTTTGTCAGGAGATCCACAAGTTCATATTTTAATTCTTTAAGAACTCCCGGATGTATGCCATCCGAGCCCGGTGATTTATTTGTTTTTAAGTTGTCTATCATTCGAAGGACCTCCTGTCTTGTCACCTTAATTTGACTCAGGTCTTTCAACACCCCTCCCAAAATCAGCAGTTCTGGAGTGGGCAAGCACTTCTCATCTTCCACAGTGAAGATAGAGGCAAAAAAAGCATTCAGCTTCTCAGCCATTTCCCTATCATCCTTCACTACACCATTTACCCCTTGGTCATGCAAGGGCTCCACTGCTTCCCTGGCTGGTTTCCTACTTCTAATGTATTTAAAGAAAGTTTTATTGTTGGTCTTTATGTTTTTTGCAATATGCTCCTCATATTCCCTTTTCACCTGCCTGATCATAGACATGCATTTTATTTGCCACAGCCTGTGTTCCCTTTTATCAGCCTCACTGAGACTAGCTTTCCACCACTTAAAGGAATCCTTCTTATCTTTTACAGCTTCCAATACTTTGTTTGTTATCCATGCAGGCTTTTTTCTATACCTATTTGTGCCTTTCCTAACCTGCAGTATATATTTTTTTCTGAGCTTCTAGGATTGTAATTTTAAATAGTCTCCAAGCTTCTCCAATGGTTTTGACCCTTTCTATGTTTCCTTTCAGTTTTATCCTCATATGCCCCCTCATATCAGATAAATTACTTCTTTTAAAGTTAAAAGTGGTTGTGTCAGTCTTTTTGGGCAACTCTCTATTTATACAAATGTTGAACTCAATAACATTATGGTCACTGTTCCCAAGTGGTGCAATCACTTTTACATCTCTCATCAGGTCTTGGCCGTTACTTAGGACCAAATCCAGGATTGCCTCTCCCCTGGTAAGTTTCATTACTATCTGCTCCATAACACAGTCATTGTCAGCTTTAAACTAATAACACAAGGGGAAGGAAACAACCAACATAAGCATTCCAGTGGAGGAGAATATACAGCAGAGGCCCACCTGGAGAGGCTGAGTCAAATGAAGCTGAAGGTGTGGGGCTACAGGTGCCTATGTACCAATGCTCAAAGTTTGGGCAATAAGAAGGAAGACCTTGAGCTTCTAATGCTGACAGAGGGATATGATTTAGTAGGCATTTCAGAGACTTTGTAGGATGATTCCCATGACTTTAATGTAGTAGTGGATGGATATGAGGTGTTTTTTTTAACCCAAATGGGTCAAAAAGGAGGCAGCATGGTGCTGTATGTGAGGAGAGGGTTTGCTTGTTAGGAAATACTGGAGAATGTGGGTGACAACCCAGTGGAAAGTATTTGGGTAAGGATAAGGGAAAGAATGCAGACGATACCACTCTATGCAGATGATCTATGCAGACAATACCACTCTAATGGCAGAAAGTGAAGAGGACTTCAAGAGCCTCTTGCTAAGAGTAAAAGAGGAGATCACAAAAGTTGGCTTGAAACCCAACATCAAAAAAACTAAGATCATGGCATCCGGCCCCATCACTCCTTGGCAAACAGAGAGGGAAGTCATGGAAGCAGTGACAGACTTCACCTGCCTGGGATTCCAGATCACTGCAGATGGTAACTGCAGCTGTGAAATTAAAAGATGCCTGCTCCTTGGAAGAAAAGCAATGGCAAACCTGGACAGTATAACAAAAAGTAGAGACATCACCCTGCCAACAAAAGTCTGTATGGTCAACGCCATGGTAATCCCAGTAGTGATGTATGGCTGTGAGAGTTGGACCATAAGGAAGGCTGGGCGCCAGAGAATAGAGACTTTTGAATTATGGTGCTGGAGAAGACTCTTGAGAGTCCCTTGGACTGCAAGGAGATCAAATCAGTCAATCCTAAAAGAAATCAACCCTGACTGTTCCCTGGAAGGCCAGATACTGAAGCTGAAGCTCAAATACTTTGGCCACCAAATGAGAACAGAGCACTCACTGGAGAAGACCCTGATGCTGGGAAAGATTGAAGGTCAAAGAAGGATGGCAAAAGATGAGATGGTTAGACAGTGTCATCAATGCAACAAACATGAAATTAAGCAAACTCTGGAACACGACAGAAGGGCTGGCGTGCTGTGGTCCATGGGGTTGCAAAGGGTCGGACTCGACTGTGCAACTGAACAACAACAACAAGGGAAAGAAAAGCAAACAGGATTGTGGTTGGAGTCTGCTAGGGTAAGGAGGTAGATGACCAGGGTAAGGAGGTAGATGCTGCCCTCCTTGAGCAGCTTAACAGTGTGTCCAAGCAAGATGTCCTTGTAGTTATATAAGAGTGTTCGTCATCAGTGGAAGTAGGATATGTATTCCTTGATGTGTGCTGGGAGATGAACTTTGTTAAGAAGATGGAGACATTCAACTTCTTTACCTGCCTGGCCAACAACTTCCTTTTTCAAATGGTGGAGGAAGCTATGAGGGACTTGGCCATACTCAACTTAATGTTAACCTACAGGCAAGAGTTGGTAGACAGGGTGAAGGTGGTACAGACTTTTGGGGAAAGCGACCATGATCGCCTAGAATCCCTTTGGGTGTGGGGTGCTCAGGAAGTTTGTAGCCAGGTGTGTATGTTATATTTTAGTAGAGCAGGTTTTAATGATCTCAGACATATGATGAGAGCCATTCAATGGGTAAGAATGCTGAAAGGGAAAGGAACAAGTGAAGGGTGTGCTCTCCTAAAACAGGAGCTCTTGCAAGCTCAAGACATCACTATTCCAACAAGATGGAAACATAGTAGGAGATCCAAGATGCCAATGTTGCTGAGCAAAGAACTCTGTGATGAGCTAAGGAAGAATGAGGAAATGTTCAAGAAATGGAAGGAAGGGCATACTTCTAAAGAAGATTATCTGTGGGTTGCTAGGCACAGCCATCAGGGAAGCCAAAACTCAGAGTGAGCTGAAGATGGCCAGGGAGGCTTGCCACAACAAGAAAAGCTTATTCAGCTACATGAGGAGAGAACACAAGGTAAACGCAGCAATAGGCCCACTGTTGGGTGAAAATGGAGAAATTCTGACAGAGGACAGAGAGAAACCATAAAGGCTCAATTCTGATTTTGCCTCAGTCTTTTTCCTGAAGAAGAGAACAGGGTTAGTAAGCAAGGCCTGATGTCTTGGCTGCTGGTTGACATGAACAGAGAGGTTGTTGAGAGGCACCTTGTTGCACTGGATGAGCACAAATCCCCTGGCCAGATGAGGTGCCTGAGAGTGCTAAAAGAACTTTCTAGACAGCTTGCAGAACCTTTGTCCATCATCTTCAAGACCTCTTGGAGGACAAGAAAGGTACCACAAAACTGGAGGAAGGCAAATGTTATCCCAATCTGCAAAAAAGGGAGGAAGGGTGACCCAGGAAACTACAGGCTATTCAGCCTGACCTCTTTCCCAGGGAAGATACGGGAGCAGATTTTAAAGGAGTCAATCTGCTAGCATCTGAAAAATGACTTGGTGATATAGGGAAGTTAGCATGGGTTTGTCCCCTACAGGTCCTGCCAGACCAACCTCATTTCCTCTTTGATCGAGTGATGAGCTTACTGGGTCATAGGAACTCTGTCGATGTTGTTTACCTGGATTTCAGTAAAGCTTTTGACAAGGTTTCCCATGATGTTCTGATGGGTAAGCTGGAGGACTGTGGACTGTAGGATAGTTTGGTGGATAGGAAACTAGTTGGAGAACTGTACCCAAAGAGTAGATGTCATAGTCTTCTGCAAACAGCATTGGTCAGGCTGCACTTGGAGTACTATGGGCAGTTCTGGATGCCTCACTTCCCAAAGGATTTGGACAGAATGGAGTGGGTACAGAGGAGAGCAATGAAGATGATCAGGGGCCTGGAGACCCTCTATGAGGAAAGGCTGAGGGACTTGGGAATGTTCATTCTGGAGAAGAGGAGGCTGAGCGGGGACATGGTCACTCTCTTTAAGTATTTGAAGGGTGTCAGAGGAGGACAGGAAACTGTTTTTGTTGGCAGCAGAGGATTGAATTACAAGAGGAAAGATACCGGCTGGATATTAGGGGGGGAAATTATATAGTAAGAGTAGTTCAGCAGTGGAGTCAGCTGCCTAGGATAGTAGTGCATTCCCCCTCACTGGCAGTCTTCAAGCAGAGGCTGTATGAACGCTTGTCAGGAATGCTTTAGGCTGATCCTTCATTGAGCAGGAAGTTGGACTAGATGGCTTGTATGGCCCCTTCCATCTCTATGATTCTATGCTTCTGGAATTACAGCTTGATCTCCAGACATCAGAGGTAGTAGGATAGACTCTATATCATTAGACCCTGCTGAGGTCACTCCTCTCTCCAAACCCCAACATCTCCATGTGCCATCCCCAAATTTCCAGAAATTTCCCAACCTGGAATTGACAACCCTATTGGAGAACTGGGTTTGATTCCCCACTCCTCCACTTGCACCTGTTGGATGACCTTGGGCAAGTTGTAGATCTGGCACAGCTGTTCTTGAAAAAAAGCAGTTTCTGTCAGAGCTCTCTCAGCCCCACTTACCTCACAGGGTAGTTTCTGTCAGAGCTCTCTCAGCCCCGCTTACCTCACAGGGTGTCTGTTGTGGGGAGGGGAAGGGAAAGGAGTTTGTAAGCCACTCTGAGACTCCTTTGGGTAGTGCAGGGTGGGATATAAATCCAATCTCCTCCTCCTCCTCCTCCTCCTCTTCTTCTTCTCAACCCCTATTTTAAGCATAGTGTGTTACAGGTGCAGAGGACCATTGTAATATAGTTAAAAAGTAACATCAAAATTCTGTTTGGTTATAAATTTTGTGAAATGTTCCTGAGAAATGTCTCCAGTTTTATCTAAATAATTTTGGTTTTCCTTGAAATTTCTTTGATGTTACCCCCCAATTCATACAAGCATTCCATCCTCCAGATCAATATACTTTACTAGTCTTAGGACTGGCCTATCAAAACTGGCTTAAAAGTTGTCAGATCTTTCACTTGAGGAGTCCCCCAAATCTCTAGTTTTACTACTGACATTGATCTGATAGTGGGATAATGGTAGTGGGAAAGTGCTGCTTCTTTGCCATTATTACTGCCACTTCATAGGTTTCCCAATGCATGACATAGCACATGCTGTCAGATTCAGTCTGAGTGTTCTGCCAGTGACAATCCTGCTATCTTCAACAGAAGAGCCACTTAAGTTGGAAAAAGTCTTATTAGACTGGAGGAAGAATTCAGACTTGAGGGGAAAATGGGTGTAAATATTATACAAACTTTGCTCAAGCAGGATATGGGTAGGATCCACCCCACTGACTATATATAAGGCAGTTTCATATGCCATTGGCCATCTGCCTTAGCTGGCAACCATGGGCTATATGCGTACTGTGTACTGCAGCCAGGGAGACAAACTAATTGGTACCACTGCCTACATTTCCCATTTGAAATATGCTATAAATCTTGTGCTTCTGTTAATGTGCTTAGTGCTGTAGAGAATGTTTCCTAAGCATCTCCATAAAACTTGAATTAATGTTTATCCTATAAACCTTTAGCATTTCATTACAATGGAGAAAAGTAAAACAAAGTGTTTCAATGAACTATATTTAAAATCCTTGTGAAACCTCTGGGTTAAAAGGAGAGGTTGCAAATTCATTTGCATAGAGCGTGGAGGAGAGGAATTTTCCTGCATGCCAACCTACACATCTCTCACAGTCTTGAAAAAGATGCCAGCAAAAACCCTGAAAGTTCATTCATACCTCACCCATCTTCTTGACTAAAACAATTAAATGCTAGTCTTATTGGAGGGGGGGGAATGGTTGTGCCATTTTCCTTTCAGAGGCAAAGTTCAGGACTTATCTGCTAAATGGCTACCCTTAAAATAGTGCTCTTGTATATTTTGAGCAAAATTTATATGTCCATATGCTATCCCAGAAACCAGACAGAAGCCCATTCCACTGCAAGCAATAGCTGGGGATAGAAATGGCCAATAAATATCTATGAAATGAAAATGGCAAGTACATTTTCTATGGCAGAGGACAGACTGGCAATGTAAAGCGGGGCAGCCCCGCATCGGAAGTGGAAGAAAAGAGCCCATTCAGACATGCGCATCTGTCCCTCGGCTCCATTTCGCACTTACCCATCTCCCAGTCGCTTTCCATCCGCTTTAACAGGACACCGGGTAAAACCGGAGCTCAGGGGCCGTCCTCCGCATGCCTCCCGCTTCCAAATAGTGTGAACCGGAAGAAGCGGGAGGCATCCAGAGGCAGCAGTGTGAACGCGCCGGCACAAAGTTATGCGCATGTGCGCATGTGCAAAACACATCAAAGGGGGGGGGAAGTGCAATGGCACGCGAGCCGCGCGAGCCACGCGCGCTGGCTCCGCGGCAGTCTGAATGCTTTGTATCGGCACCACTGCGCATTGCTCTGGCCAGTATGAACAGCCAGCTCTGTGGAGTTTTTCCCCCGCACCAGTTCCCTCCACTTTGCCCCCGCTTTACATTGCCAGTCTGTCCTCGGCCCATGTTACAGTGCAGTACATTTTTATGACTAAAGTTTTTGTAATGTATATAAGGAGTTAGTCAATACCTGCCCCTTAGGGCTAAGAGAAGTTCTTTGTATAAGCCCTTGAATGTCAAGCTAAAAATGGTATGTATTCTTTCTTCCAAGGAAACAATGTTAATGTTTGATCTATCATTGTAGCCTCTATTTGGATATAGGCCATGGTTTCATGTGTGTATATAATATGTCCATGTGGCTTAGTGTGTGGATTGGCTTGATCACTTGGAATGTAGGGGAGCACATAAAAAAATTCCTGCATCAATGATATAAACAGAAGTTGCTGGATTGGGTCATTTTCATGATTTTCTGGAACAGTAACACAAATCTGAGATTCTTGGGTAATGAAAAATCCCTCCCAAAACAACCTATGTCCCCCCCCCAATCTTTGATGCTGCTAAGTGGCCACAGAATGTGCTCACATTTTTCTTTGATTCTTATTTCCCCAGGAATAGCATTTTCTCTGATCATTACTAGGCAGAGGCTGTGGACAGACTGGTAGTCTGCCGCGCCTCCGTGGCACGGCAGACTAAGGCGGGGGGAGTTTCCCCTGTGGCGCGGTGTTCACAAGCCACCAGAAGGAAGCCGCCCGCAGCGTTCAGACTGCAGGCGGCTTCCTACGGCGGGTGGAACGCGTGCCACAGCAGCCGAGCACCACTTTGAAGTGGTGCTCGGCTGCTGCAGGAGGAGCGCGGCGCCGGACGTGATGCATCCGGGCCACCTCCTTGGGGCAGATGCGGCCGTCTGAACGGCCGCTCTGCCTCCGCTTTTGAAGTGGAGGCAGAGCGGCTGAGACTGCCAGTCTGTCCTCAGCCAGAGTGCTTACAATCAATCACATTTGGAAACAAACCACAGAGGACCACAGTTCTCCTTTCCTCCCTCCTTGGGGGTGGTGGTAGAGCTCTGGTGTTCTTTGCTACTTTCTATGGAGAACACCTTATTTTTGTGAGTGGATTAGGATTGTTCTATTGGAAATTTGAAAAGTGGTGTTCCAGTAGGAATCTGTTTATATCCTTGATAAGAAGTCAGGGAATTCCTTCATATCCTTGATAATAAATTGGAGAATCTCATATAGTTCAACTTGGAGAATTTGAAAGTCTTCTATTCTAAAGGAATCACTTTAGGAAGTTCATGATTCTTGAAGAAGTCCTGTGAAATGGATGACAACTGTGCGCCTGTCAAATCATGAAAGTTGTGGATTATATTGGACTGAGCTGTGGAATTATGTTGTATTATAGACTCTTTGTTTAGAATAACAGAACACTACTTAGATTTTTGAATGTTCATTGACTTATATTTACAGATTGTATTTGTGTATGATATGGTTGGTGTGTGGGCATAATTTGCATATAGTTTGTGATTGTTCCTTATACAATTGTGACAGTTTGGGCATAATACATAATTCCATACTTCATATTTGTATTTAATTATTTTTGCTAGTTTACTAGTTTATTGTACATGGTGTTACCTGAGATTTGTTACTTATCCACCTTGGTCCAATCATGTTTTGCACTTCCTGTGGCTAGGAAAATAGAGAGCTGGGGCATCTTGGTCCAATTTGTGTGAAATTTGGAGGTTCTTTCCCACACAGGCAGCACTCTGCTGCAGTTCTGGTGTCATTTGGTGTCATTCTCCAGCCCTCCCTAAAAATTCACCAGAGGAAGAAAAGAAGAAGAAGAGATTGAATTTATACCCCGCCCACCACTCACTTGGAGTCTCAGAGCGGCTTACAAATTCCTTTCCCTTCCCCTCCCCACAACAGATACCCTGTGAGGTAGGTGGGGCTGAGAGAGCTCTTTCCCAAGCTGTCCTTGAGAGAACAGCTGGTACAGAGCTATGGCTTGCCCAAGGTCATCCAGCCAGGTGCAAGTGGAGGAGTGGGGAATCAAACCCGGTTCTCCCAGATTAGAGTCTGCGCACTTAACCACTACGCCAAACTGAAAATAATGACACACCAACAGGAAGGGATGTGGGGAGAGTTCTGTGAAGGAAGCCACTTTCATTTTGTGAAAAGAAACACACCACCACAAGGAAGGATGGCAAATACCAAGTCTTCAATGGAAGAGTAAGGCATTTTTATTGTCAGTCACTGTAAGAGTAGGAAAATGCAGACAGGCTTAAAAAAGATCATGGCCATTCAGAGCCCTTCTACTAGGCTGCTGCTTGATTTCCATTTTAGGGATCAGTAGGCAGAACTTCGGGTGTACACAGAGTCACCTAATTTGGAAGTCTGTAAAACTGAACCTATTTTGTTCAAGCTGCTTGAAAATTAGGGAGTTTTTAGATTACAGGAAATCAAAGAGTTGGAAGGGACCTCCAGGGTCCTGCACAATGCAGGAAATTCACAACTAACTCCCCTCAGTGACCCTTGTTCCATGCCCAGAAGATGACAAAAAACTTCCAGAATCTCCAGCCAAAATGGCCTGAAGAAAAATTGTGTCCTGACCCCAAAGTGACAATCAGCATTTCCCAGGGCGTGTAAGAAAAGGCCACAAGAACTAAGCATTGCTGCAATCCTTCCTGCCCTCCCTCTTATGATCTGCCTGAGTTCACAGAATCAGCATTGCTGTCAGATGGCCATCTAGCCTCTGTTCGAAAATGTACAAAGAAGGAGAGCTCACCATGTTCCAAGGAAGCCTCTTTCACTGAGGAACCGCTCTAACATCAGGAAGTTCTTCCTAATGTTTACCCCAAAACTCTTCTGATTTAATTTCAACTCACTGTTTCTGGTCCAACCTTCAGAGGCAACAGAAAACAACTCCACACCATCCTCTGTATTACAGCCCTACAATGGTTATCATATCACCTCTCAGTCATCTCCTCTCCAGGCTAAAAATACCCAACTCCTTCAACCTTTCCTCACAGGATTTGGTCTCCAGACTCCTCACCATCTTTTGTTGCCCTCCTCTGGACACATTCCAGCTTGTCTTGGCAGGCCAGCTGGGGAAGGGAAGGGGAGGCTTTTGAATATGCCTACCTCCCTTTTTGCTCCTTAGCCGGCCTGCCACAGCAAGCTGGGGCGGGGGGGGGGGAGCCAAGAGAGAAGGGGTTTAAAGTTTAAACCCCTTCTCTCAAGAGTCACGCCGCAGTGGGCAAGCAGAGGAAACCAGGAGGAGGCATTTAAATGCCTCTCTGCACCCTCCCCAGCCCTTCCTCGCTCGCTCGCCTTGGCAAGTGAGGAATGACCGGGGGGGGGGCTCTGCAGGGCTTTTTCTTTCTCTCTAGAGTCACGCCGCAGCTGCGGTGTGACTCTAGAGAGAAAGAGTGCGGGGGCAGGGCTTGCCATTTGTGCTGGCTCCTTAGCTCCCGAAGTGGTGTTCTGATGGGCTCCAGCCCCAAATGATCCCTGGGTCTTTGACAGTCCTGCCACAGAGCAGACCTAATGTTAGGGAACTGGACATAGGCTGTGAGGCTTTTGTGAGCTACTTTGCAGATAAGGTCTTTTTGCTTCACCACGATCTCCCCACCACAGTAGAGACAGTAAGTGAACTCGAGGCTCCATGCACGGCTTCTAGTCTGATTCTGGATTATTTCCATCCACTCAGTCTAGAGGAAGTTGACAGATTGCTCTCAACGGTACGTACAGCCACGACCTTTGCCCTTCATGGCTAATTAAAGCTGGTCATGAGGGGTTTCAAGTTGCCCTCAGGGAGATTATCAACAAGTCCCTCTCAAAGGGGCTGTTGCCGGAGACACTCAAGGAAGTGATTGTCCACCCTCTCTTAAAAAAAACATCTGTTGATCCAGCCAAATTGGCAAACTACCGGCCAGTTTCCAATTTGCCCTGTTTGGGCAAATTAATTGAGAGGGTGGCAGTGATACAGTTGCAGGGCTTTATGGATGACACTTCCACGCTTCCACCCTTTCCAATCTGGTTTCTGTCCAGGCCATTGGATGGAGATGGCACTGGTCACTTTCACAGAAGACCTACAGAGGCATCTGGATCAAGGCAGGAAGGTGGTGCTGTTTTTGTTGGATCTGTCAGCAGCATTTGACATGGTCAACCATCAGTTCCTGACCCACCGCCTCGCCAACATGGGGATTCAGGGGCTTGCCTTGCAATGGCTTGTCTCCTTTCTCCAAGGTTGGAGACAAAGTGTGGCACCTGGGGATACGCTGTCCCGAAGGCACCCACTGATCTGCAGAGTGCCCGAAGAGGCAGTGTTTTTCCCAATGTTATTCAACATCCACATGTGCCCCCTTGGCCAGATTGACTGGAGGCATGGGCTAGGGTGTCACCAATATGCAGATGACACCCAGCTATATCTGTTGTTGGGCAGTCAGTCCAACTCTAACCCAGAAGATCCACCAGGCCTTTAATTAGGAGCTGCTACCAATAACAACTAAGGCCACCAACACCAAATTTTAACACCAACAGCTTCTGATATACCAGACACTGACTGCGGCTATATTTAGACCATCTTATTAAGGCCTACTGGGATGTCATCATTACTACCGCTAGCACTTTAATCTATCTGCATTTTATTTGTACTGTGATTGTTATGTTCTTGAATTTTATTATGTGTACTGTGTTTACACATGTTTTAAGATATCTTAATTTTTAATGCGAGCTGCCCTGAGCCTGCCTCAGCAGGGAGGGCAGGATACAAATCTAAGCAAATAATAAATAAATAAATATTTGCAGCAAAGTGGAAGACTGAAGGTTGTCCAACTCTTGAGAACTGAATAGACAAAATGCAAGACTATATAGTTATGGCAAAACTGACAAATTAGAGACTGAAAGATGAATTTGAGAACAATTGGCATGCTTTTTATGTTTACTATAATCAGTCTTTGTAGTTACATACTTGAAAGTTTTATTTTATAAATGACAACTCTTGTATGAAATATTAAGAACATTATCACTTGCATGGTTATTAATACAGCAAACTATTATGTTAGAATAATATATTAATTTAATGAGAATTTTCCTATGTTTTATTTTATAATTGATAAGATAGGACAAAATTGAAAACACATGAGGAAATAGCATATTTTGAATAGGTTGTTATCATGGTTTACTAAAGCTATCATGTTATACATCTTTTTATATACTTTGTAATCAATGGTTGTCCTTAATAACTGTAAAAATTGCCCTCTGTATTGTGCTTTTATAATTTAATTTTATTTTTCTCTTACCCGCTTTCTTTATTCTGTATTCCTTATAATAATAATTCCTAATAAATTCTGTATTCCTAATAATAATAATTCCTAATAAATTTAAAATTTAAATTAAAAAAGAAGCCCTTTTAGGCAAAGGCCTGATTTGGCCATGTCCACTTTCTTTAAACACTTGGCAAACTCCAGGAAAGACATTGGATCCCATGGTGCCCATGAACATCATGTTGGGGATCCATGTCCTAGGGCATCCCATTGACATGATTACATCACTTCCATAAATTTGCCAGAATTGTGCGACATCATTACCCCATCCCCACCCCTCTTTTTCTTGCTGGTTGTCAATGGTTGGTGACCCTAACTAGAATATTTACTGGCTCAGGTCAAGTTCCTCATAGACAACATTGACATAGGATACAATGGGAAGGAAGGGAGAGCTTAAATCAACATTCAGCCCCCAGGCATCTGAGTTTTGTGAAGGGTATCCCAAAGCCAGTGCATCTGGGGATCTAGACTCCCACATTCTCCACACTAACAGTGACTAAGAAACTGTAAGGAGAAATTACTTTGCCTCTCTAATTGTGTGTGTGTGTGTTGAGAAACACTCCAATATGTGTCACAAAATAAATTCCCACTGACTATCCCTGAAAGTTTAATGGATATTGTAGTTTATGTACCAGACAGCAATAATATGGTACATATATGGACATGTTATGTGCAACTGTTTTATTAGAAATGGTAGATGAATAAATGCACATATCTAGCAGCTATACAGTCTAAATAAAGAGAAGGGTCTTGTTTCTGTAAAACTGGAAAGGAAAATTTTGCTGTTACATTTTAACTAGATTATTCGGAGCTTCCTCAGCCAGCCTACAACCAAGGCCAATATATTTCAGCAACACTTTTACAAGCGCCTGAGAATGGTCACATGTTTCATTTCCAGAAGTACTCGGTTCTGAAAATAATACTTTGCACACTAGAGGCATAAATATCATTCCCTAAAAAGCCACTTACTCACAGGCATGATTCATGACACCATATTATAATGCTGCCATCAGTTGTGGGGGATGCAACTATCACACAAAAAGCATGTTAATTAAACAATGCACATTGCTGATAAAAGACCAGGCTAGTATATTCATGGCTTTTATTTCTAGTTCATTTTCCCTCAGCACTTCTTCCAGTACTTATGCAGTTTCCACCACACCTTTCCTTGCTGCATATTTATATTCTTCTCCATTCTTGGTGCCTCATTAAATCAGTTGCGATACCTTGGGGCAGGGACTCTAAGTCTCTGCATATGAATGCACAGTAGCAAGCAAATTCTTACTTCCCAGTAATAATAACTTCTATTGATCAAGCATGGCATGCTTTTCAAAGCTGGCAAGAAATCTTACTATGGGAAACAGATTCTGAGTCCCTGAAAAAGTAGGGTTGTCACCTAGAGAGATCAGTGTGACACTTTTAAATTCCCTGATGCTATGGAAAATGGGGAGTTGTAGTTTCTCCCATTTCTTCACAGCCTGTCCTCTGTTTTAAGAGCCATCTCTTGCTGTAGGTTGCTCCCCCACACTTTGGAAAAGTAAGATGCTGTAGGGAAGGGAATATGATGGGAAGGACAAGCATTTTGGTGTGCATACCTGCATGTGCGCATTTTGCAAATATCCTATAAAATGTGCACAAAGGCCATCAACTGTTTTTTAGTGTTTTATGGGAGATGCAAACAGTTTTGAGCTATATTTGTTCCTCACTCATTCTGCCAGGTGATTAGCACTGAGACCCAAGTAAATTCCAGGTCATTTTATGCTGTTCTAGCTGTAATTTTACCAAATCCCAGCCAAAATCTGCCAGGTCTGAGCATGACTCTGCTGCTGACTCATTGTGGCAAATTAAGCTCTGGTCCACCTGCCTGGCACTACCCCCGGTCTCAAATAAAGGATCAACATTTGTTAAATCAGAAATTGGCAATCCTACCCATAATGAAAACAAATGAAGACAGGTCGACTAATTTAATGGATTCCTCCAATTCTGTGAGGATTTCATTAATTCAGGTAGTGCCTGGTGAATTTATGTGCACATTGTTTTTGCAGCATTAATTAGCTTCATTATCTGATAGCAGCAGTCTGTTCTGATAATGTGCAAGACGTATGGATGAGCAGATGTCCCGGTTTCCTCCATGTATTGTTTTAGACTTTCTTTGTGTGCTTCTTCTAGAATAGTGTCTAAATTTAATTTGAGCACTGAACCATCTTTAGCTCCTTTGCATCTTTTTTCTACTTAATTCACATAGTTATTGATAACCAGTGCAAAAAAGCCACCCATACATGTTTGCATCATATATAGGGTTGCATTAAGAAAAATTATCCAGTGTTTTGTGATATGTATATGCTCTCCTGCCTGCTGATCAACACATCAAGAGTCTAGAGTCAATTGCCTGTATAAGCACACAAATCCACATGTGCAGATCAGAGGAAAAATACTGAAATACTAAAAAACTGAAGATATAATTGGAAACAAACACTGGAATCATGCACATTTCCTAATGCACTGGTCCCAGTCTGGAAAATTTTCAGAAGTATCTCTCACTAAAGGTAGTCTGCAGTTAACAAATTTACCCAAGTCATTAAATTGATTATATGACACTATGGGAAGGATGGCAGCATGGTATAACTTGATCTCATCTGGTTTTTGGAAGCTAAGCAGGATGGGTACTTGAATGGGAGACCACCAAGGATGAATCTGCAGAGGAAGGCAATGGCAAACCACCTCTGCTTCATACTTGCCTTGCAAGCCCCTTGCTGGAGTTACCATAAGTCAGTTGCAGCTCGATGTCATTTATAATTCCTGAACACTGGAAGATTGGAGACAATCTGTATGTGATTCAAAACACTGAGTTAACAGGATCTTCCCTTTCTCTTCAAAGATGGAAAATGTGCCAACATAATTCTACAAACAGGGAGTCACAGGGGCATGTCATCCCCTGTCCAGTGAAAGAAGGGAGAGTTCCTATGGATATGGATTTTCATATATTGTCTGAAGCCCTGGTTGAAACATATAAGCAATGAGCACACCATTCTGATATTAATGAATTTGAAACTTTTCACCATGTACTTAAATTGTGGCTCTTAAAAACCCGCTATTATTCTTGTGAGAAAAAGAGTTGATTGTATTTTAGACTTGAGGCACAGACATGGTAGACAGCTTAGACAAGCTATCTGCTTTGCCTAGTAAAATGATTAAAGATAACATTCCAGCTGTCAGTGGTAATTGGACATTCATAGGAAAGCATAAAAATGAGGAGAATGTTAGGTCAAAGTAATCAATATTGAGTCAGAATAAAGATTTGGTTTGAGTGATGCTTGGAATGATCTATCTCTGCTCCTGAGGAGAAGAAGAAATATGTAAAAAAAAACACAATACTTAAACTGAAAGATTAATTGTAGTCTTGATCAAACCTCTCATGCTCTGGTATGACTCATTTTATCTATTGTAAGTAACACATTAATCACTGCGTATATTGGGTTTTAATGGTGTCCAATTAGCTGTGAGACAGCATTTGCAATGCATTTTACTTCTCTTATTTCCTACTGTTCCAGAACAAAGAGGTATGGAATTAAATTTGATTATAGGTGGGGAATGGCCAGAGCTAACTTTTGATAACGTATTTACTTGGATGCCCTGACCTGGATAGCTCAGGCTAGCCCAATCTCATCAGATCTTGGAACCTAAGCAGGGTTGGCACTGGCAATGCCTAGTAAATGGATGGAAGACCTCCAAGGAATACCAGAGTCATGGTGCAGAGGCCAGCAATGGCAAACCACCTCTGAATGTCTCTTGCCTTGAAAACCCAACCAGGTCACCATAAATCAGCTGTGACTTGATGGCACTGTCCACCACAATTACTTGGATAACTATGGTTCACTATAATATCTAATATATAACTATAATACAACTGTAACTATAATATCTGATGAAGTGTGCTTGCACAAGAAAGCTTATACCCTGAATTAAACTTTGTTGGTCTTAAAGGTGCCACTGGACTCAAACTTTGTTATAATTCACATTAGTTATAACTTATACATATGTAGCCATGTTAATCTGTTGCAGCAAAAAATAATTAAGAATCTTGTAGCAACATAAAAATTAACTAACAGTTTTACAGAACAATTCCAAGCTGAAACCCTTCTAACCTCATTGCCTTCCATGGACTTTGAAGAAATCATGGCCAAAACTTACCCCATGGCCACCTTTGTGGGCTCCCATGCTGGCTGCATCCAGCTGGCCACATGGGCAGTGGGGGGAGGGTCACTTCTCCTTCATCAGGGCCAGCTTTTGTGGCTTTGCCCAGGACCCAGTGCTGAACTCTTCCCATCCATGTAGTCAAATAATTTTTAAGAGGCTAGTTTTGCTGGCTCAGCTGTAGGTGGGTTAGGAGCCTTCTTGAAGAGAGCCTCGTGTTCTGTGATCTGGCTGCAATTTAAAGATATTGATCAGGTGTTCAGCAGTGGGCAACAGGCAGCAGCTGGCAGCAGTGGCTGTGATCGTCTACAGAGCCAGGGCCCTGGCATGAGCCGGGGTCCTATGGTACCCCCTAGTCTGTTTTTTAATAAGGTTCTGGAGCTGCTTTTAGGTGGTTACTATGTTGACGTTTTTACTCTCTTGAGGCCTGAGGGTGAGGATGGTCAGGTGGGTCCCCAACTGAATAAGAAAAGGTACTGTCAAGGGTGGTGCTGAGCACATATTTCAGAATTGGGTTTAAGGTACCTCATCTTCATGATCACAGTACAGTCCACTTACCCTGAACAAGGTTGGCATTTGGCAAGTCATGTGGCCAATGTCCTTTGGGATTGGTCGCTGACAAGGGACCTCCCACCATTGAGGATGATGAGGCATTCAGGAAGATGGCTTCCCATAATGAACTCACTAGGTGGGATGACAAATTGTGGCTTTGTATTGTGGACCCACATACAAGGGCTAGGTACAACCCAGCCAAGGCCAGGCCCAGCTTCAAGTGGGACTCTGTGTGGCATGTATGTTAGGAATATAACCAGAGTAGGTGTCAGCAGGGCAGGTGTAAATTTGAACACATCTGCAACACCTGTCTTAGCCCACACCCACAATTGTCTTACCCTGCAGTGGGATGTTGCAATAGCCCTTTTGCAATGCCTGATCCTCCAGCTCCAGCAGCAAAGAGGAAGAAGGTCCGGGGTCTACCACTGCCTCCGTCTCCAGTGCTTCCAAATAATCCCACAGTGACACCTGTATTAGATAAGCACCTGTTTGCCTTTAGTCCCTTCTTGCCCAATATCCCAACAGGGCTTCTGCAAAATACCGATGGGAGGGTTTCAGTGGGGGCTTTCAGATTTCATCCCATGGACTGCAGTAAATCTTAAATCTGCTAGGGACCTACCCCAAGCTGTTGTTCAAAATAATGCTAAAGAATGTGCTGCTGGGCGTGGTACCTAAAAAAGCCCCAGTTAGTTTAGGCAAATTCACCACCTTTTTTACCCTAAAGGGTCTTTCATGAATGATTTTTATCTCCCCAGAACTTTGCATGGTTAGGTACGCCTCTTTCGATCAAGCCATTCAAATTGTGAGGTCCTGTGGCATGAGAGCTCTTATGGCAAAATGCAACATTCAGTAGGCATTCCACTTGCTGTCAGTTCACCCTGAGGTTTCTGCTTGCTTGTTTTTAAATTCAGTGGTTGCTGGTATGTTGACAAGGCTATGCCTATGGGCTGCTCAGCTGTATATACTACTTTTGAAACATTCAGCACTTTTATTGAGTGGGTAGTTAAGGACCGCACAAAATGCCCACATGCCACCCATTATCTGGACAATTTTCTAATTGCGGGCCCTGCCAGCACTTCAGCATGTGCTGACCGCTTAGACATTTTTCAAGCCTCGGCAGCTGAATTAGGTGTACCTTTGGTATAGCATAAGACTGAAGACTCTACCATACTGCTAACATTCTTGGGCATTCAACTTGATTCAGTTCAGGGCATGTTACACCTCCTAGAAGACAAGCTTTGGTCTCTTACCTCTTTGGTCCTGCAGGTTATAGACAGCCAAAAATGTATCCTGAAAAAAATCCAGACCATTCTTCACCACCTTAATTTTGACTGCTAGGTGATAACCCCCGGACACACATTTTTTGCACACCTTGCCCATGCCACATCAAGTGTCTGGATCACACACAGCCTCAAAGAGGACCTTGGGGTATGGCTTAGCTTCCTAAGAGACTTTAATGGTATCTCTTTCTGGCAATTACCTTTGGACCTGGGCAGCTCTCTGCAAGTACATAGTGAAGCTTTCATAGTCTGGGTTTTGGCATATATTTTGCAAGGCACTGGTGTGCAATGGATTGGTAATGATACCTTGAGGGAACTCATTCTTTCAGAATTTTTTCCCATCTTGGCAGCATTCAAGGGACATATTTGGAAACAGGTGCATGCTCCTCTGGTGTGACAACCAAGCCATTGTCATGGTCATTAACAGCAATCCTTGTGCTCTGAGTGGGCCATGTGGCTGGTTCAGAGGTTCATGCTAACCTGCATCAAATCAACGACCTCTTTCTCAGCACCTTACATTGCAGGAACCAGTAACATCATGGATGCATTGTCTCGATTTCAGGAAGAGTAGTTTTGCATGCTGACCCCTGGAGCAAATCAATACCCAGTCCACTTCCCAGAGGATCTGTGGATGCTTGGCAAGGCCTGATCTCTCAGGAAGCTTTGGAGTCCATCACCACTTCTACCCACCAGTCCTATTTTCACACGGTCTCTGAGTTCTTATCCTTGGCTGGGTCTTTGGGCTTCAAAGGGTTTTGAGTAGCCCCAGAGAGTCTGGTTTTGTGTTATTTAGTGAACCTGAAAGCGTGCAATATTTCTGCAAGAACCATGGGGATTTGCTTGGTGGCCATATCCTTTTACAGTAAAGTTTTTGGCTTCCCTGACCTTTAGAACTCCTTTTTGGCCTGGCAGACTGTCAAAGGGTGGAGGAGGGTTTTGCCTTCTAAATCTGACCCTTGGAAGCCCATTACAACTCACATACTGTCCGGTCTGATTCAGCAGCTCCCTCTGATCCATTGGTCTGCTTTTGAGGCTACTCTTTTTCAAGCAGCTTTCAAATTAGCCTTATTTGAGGTCTTCTGCAGCAGCAAGCTGTTTTCTGCTTCATGTCACAACAGTTCTGGGTGGGCCAGGATGTCTCCATCCTTGGTGATGTCATGCAAGTTTGCCAAAGGCAGTCTAAGTCTGACCAGCTTGGGCACAGTTCGCAGATCCTTTTACACCCCGCTTCACCAGGTCTGACCAACCCAGTCCACTTCATGGGGGACTATCTCCAGGTCAGGCCTGCTGGTCCTGACACTCTCTTTGTGCACACCAGTGGGTCCTGTCTCTCTAGGTTTCAGTTTATCAGCATTATGCTGGCTTACATCACAGCTCTGGGGTTTTCCTCTTCAGATTTTGGTATGCACTCTTTTTGTGTTGGTGCAACCACAAAGACCTTGGAATTGGGGCTTCCAGCAGAGTGGATTTGTGCAATTTGCCGATGGCAGTCTTTGGCATTCAGGTCTTACATACACCCTTCAGCTGGGTTGCTAATGTCTTGTTTTTCAGCCCCTGCAGGTCACCCCAAATCAGTGTGGATCATGGGTCATAGCATCATTTTCTGGGCAGAAATGTATGCCTCATCATCCAGTCAGGGTGAAACCTTGAGTCTTGACAAGCAGCTACGGATCAACTGGATAGGGCACCGGGGAATACGTTGGCCTTCTCTCCTCTCAACTGTTTCTTGTCATGTGTTGTGTCTTGGACTGCTGGAAGCCTTGGTCATCCAGCTTGGGGGAAATGATCACCTGGCACAGAAGGGGTGGTGCTATTGCTCTCCATTGCAGCAGACTTGGAAACTCTCCATTGCATTAACACTTGTCTGATCTGGTTTGGCCTCCTCAAGCGCAACAAGTGGTGTGGGGCTTTAGCACCTGACAGCATGTGCTTGACTGGGAGGAAAACATGCAAAACTGCAGCACAAGTGGTGGAATCATTGGGTGATTGTGCCATTGGTTACCCAGACATTGGTTATAGGCAATCTGCCTTCTATAGGGCAGACATCATGCACTTATTGAAATGGAGTATGGATATCTGGCTGCATGATATTAGGGATGGGTTGTTTTGTTGAGTAGCATTGGCAGGAGCAGGGGAAGTGAATCCTCCCAACTCTTGTGGCCGTTTGGGCATTGAGATGGACCCTTTTGACTGGGGCGGTGCTGCCTGCATGCCCACATCCTGCATTTCTGGGGACCCCCTCAAGTGGTCTTGGGGTGGAGCCAATTCAGCAGCATGCCCAGCTCAGGGCTGTCAGTGTGGTGCTCGCCACCATATGGCAAGGGAACTATGCAGTGGCTGGAGTCCATGTGGCTCCCAGGGTTTATCACTCCTTGGTTGCATCCTCAGCAGGCAGAAGGCAGATTGCCCAATTCTGGATTTGTCCCCATGCTGTGCCAATGCTCCTGTGGTGTATTCAATAAAGCTGTGGCCTTTTATTTCTCAAAATCACTGTGTTGGTATCCTTCCTTGCCTGTGCTCCCCTATATGCCCCTGGGCCCACTATACAGCTCTGCTTACGATTGCACTGTTACTATCACATATTCTTTAGTAGGTTGGAGTCCAGATCATCAGATATATTAAGTATTATCCTGAAGACAACATTTAATACATCTGATGAAGTACCTCAGGATAATGCTTCTGATATCTGATAAAACAAACTCCAGACCCTAAAAGTATATACTAAATAAATCTGTTTTGTCTTTATGTGTGACAAAAAGGTTATTTATAAAGAACTTTAATTAGAAATAGCTAATACATTTGAATGCTTTATACCATTCCATCAGACAAGCACCAAAACAGTGCTTTGCTGTGTGATTTAAAAGTGTGTTTTAAACTCCATTCCTTTGGACTAGGAAAGCAGTATGATTCCCCTAGTGATTGGTCCTTCCTAGTAAACTGTAGGCAGAGAATTGTGGAAGTTATGAATTTGGAAATTATGTCAGCTCCCAGGTAATGATTCAGCACTTTTTCATTAGGGAATCTGACATCTCGTCTTGCTTAAGCAATACATTTTGTGGCTTTCATATTTTATTTATTTCTCCATAATATTTCATAAGGGATATCAAGCTGCATGCAAACAATCATTTACAACACCCATTTACATAGGAGAAAACTAGGCATAACCCATTATGTCTGGAATGTAATGCAGTGTAGCGCTCTATAAAATGCTTTTTCATCAGGGTTGTAGATTTCAGGAAGCTGAATGTCATGATACAACGGTTTTTATTTTTAATCAAAGGGTGGATGCTGGCAGTTCAGATCCAGGCTAAACATATTTTATTCAACTTTGGTTCCCTAGCGTAATGCAGTGAAGTGGGTCATTAGCGATGTTCCAAGTCATATACTTCCCACCCGCCCCATCAGAATTTTTTTTTATTTGTTTATTCAGTTATTATCTACTGGATCATATTTCATTTCTACTTAGGGGCATAAGACGTGGTGCGGAATAGTGACAGCCTATTTGCTTTAAATTGTTTCATGCTGCTGCGTGTCAGATTAGCTGGGGCCAAGCCTCCAACAGTTCCTTCCCTATCTAATCCTATCAATTTAATCTTGGAGCACAAAGATACTTCAGGTTCATTGAGAACTGTAAATCAGCACAAATGTGAATGCTGTTTTAGATATTTCATCTCTAAGACTCTACTGGAACCAGCACAGAGTCCAACTAAATAATGAGACTTTGATTTGTTACTTGGGATAGCTCGCTTTAGCTGCTTCAGTAGTCTTTTGGTGTTGTGATTATCAGTTCAGGTCTAACCAAGACAGTTGCTGCCTCCCCCAAAATCAGAAATGTGGCCTTTGCTAGTGTGTATATGTCTATTCATTTATAAATACATACACACAGCAGACACAATAGGTCATGTATTGCAAATACCTGTCCTAAAACACAGTATCCTATTCCTAGAAACTAGCCAGTTTGGTGTAGTGGTTAGGAGCATGGACTGTAATCTGAGAGCACTGGGTTTGATTCCCTACTCCTCCATATGCAGCTGCTGGTGTGACCTTGGGTCAGTCATAAGTTTTTTCAGAACTGTTCTCTCAAGGACAGTTCTCAGGAGAGCTCTCTCAGCCCCACCTACCTCACAGGGTCTCTGTTGTGGAAAAGGGAAGGGAAAGGAGATTGTAAGCCACTCTGAGATTCTTTTGGGTAGTGAAGGGCGTGGTATAAATCCAATCTCCTCCTCTTCCTCCTCCTCCTCTTCTTCAAATTGTCTGAGAGTCTGGAGTTTGCCTGTAAGGACCGCTGCAAAGGGCCACTTCCAGTATGATGAGATTTCCCTCACATTACAGAATTAAGACACAAAACACCAGAATGTGGGTTGAACTAGATTTATTGATAGGTGAACATCATAATTATTAACACTTTTCATCATTTTAATGCAGGTTACCACTTGTGGGAATCCTCTAATGCTGAAAACATTTGGGCAATCCCATTGTGACTTCAAACTCAGCTGGTATTATTGCCCGCCATGTTTATCTTTGCAAGCACACAAACCAGTGTTAAGAGCTGCCAGACCTCATTTTCTCTCCCCACACTGTACATAAATTAGGGTTCAGATGGTGCTGTTTAGCACCAAAGGAGTCCCCCCATCCCTAAGCCAATGTGTGACTTATTTGAGAAAACCTCCCTTCATCCTTAGATGTGTTGGGAAGCTTACCTAGTGTCTCTAATTGTGCCATAGCTATCACCACAAATCGTGCCATCCTTAGTTGGGGCCAAACAAACAAACTTAGTTGGTATGAAGCTTAATTACAGAAAAATCCCAAGCCTGTTAAACAATGTGGAACAAGGGAGGACTTCCGGAAGAAATGCGCTCAATGGCGGATGCCTCCCTCCGCTTCTGCGGGAGAGGCGGACTGCTCTCGGCGGGGTAGAAGGGGCTCTGGACAGGCGCCGAACCCCCAGAGACCCTAGCAAAGGGGCTCTGCCTGGAGTGGCACGAGGGGAGCCTCTCCTTGTAGTGGCGACCACGGGATCGAGGCCCCCTTCATCACCCCCATAGGTTCTCCCGCCAGAGAAGCCTTCGGGCTATGCAAGCGTAACTGTGAAGCAGCAGAGAATACCAGCCGGAGAAGCAATAAATCCTCCTGATACGCAATGGTGAAATCGTGAGTCTCAAATAAAGTTTGAAAAATAAAGCAGCAGAGACGGGCTGGGTGGATCGCTCCTCCCCCCCAAATGGAGCATAATTACGAGACTTTCCCACAGCGTTGCTGCAGCCCCAGAAACGTTTTCGGAGAGCTGGAGGGCTGGATCGTATGCACAAAGAAAAGATCTTTTAAATGACATCAGTGCGGTAAAGATATTTCCTTCTTCGTACTTCTTCATCTAACTGTAAACAAAAGCGGAATAGCAACAATGACGGGGAGACAAAGACCCTCCCCTAAGCCAGGAGGCGGAGTTCCGAGTTCAAAGGGCGATACCACAGAGATGAGCTCAATGCTCTCAGCGATGCTGCGACCTCTGGTGGATCAGATGACTACTCTCAATGCTAAGATGGATTCAATGCAGAAAGAAATGAAAGAGTTTGGGAAACGAAAAGCTGCAACAAGAACTCTTGGAAGTAAAAGCGACAACAAGTAAGCATGACTCAAGACTACAAAAAATCAAGAAAGAAAAGGCCTTTCAAAGAGACAACGTTTTATAACTCCAGATGGAACGTTCGAATTTTTTCCTGAGGCTTCAGAATGTTCCTGAAAAAAAAGAGGAGGACCTTAAAAAACTGTTGAGTGAAGCATTAGCACCGGTGGCAGGTATGGAAGCGGAACAAATATTAAGCGACATGGATTTGGTCTACAGGACCTATCCAGAATTTGTTAAAAAGAAAAACCTGCCAGGTGAGATTATGATAAGGTTCTCCAAAAGATCAACAAGGGATGTGGTGTTAAAAGCCACAAACAGAACAATGCTGAAGATCCAGGAAGAAGAAATCAAGGTTTTAAAAGACATTCCATTTGAAATCAGGAAAAGAAGAAAAGCCTACAGAGGTTTGACTACATGGCTACAGTCTGAGTCAATTATGTACCGTTGGAATATTCCAGAGGGACTGTATTTCAGCTATAAAGGCAAGAGCTATAAGATTGACTCTATTGAACAAGCAAAATTATTTTTGGAAAAATGCAAGAAAAAGGAAAAAGAGAGAGAATCAGATGACTCACTAGAAGCGCAGGAAAGCATGTATGGTTTTGATGGCTCAGAAAGCGGAGAATTATCGGACTCAGAAAAGGGAGCTGCTGCTCCCAAGTCCAGTAAAGAGACTAAAAAAACAAGAAGAGGAACGAAGAAGAAATAATGTTATAATTTTTTGCTTTGTGATGGTACACTATGTCAAAATGTAAATCAAAGTAATAGGCGTGTCTTCGTAGCCATATGTACCGGTCTATCAGTTATGTTATTTACAGAAGCAGCAACATAATATTAAGTGATTAAACCAAGAAAGTATATTGCTTTTTAAATGTATAAGCTAGTTAAATATGATTATTGCAAACAGTATTCTCTGTATAGGGTAATTTAGTTTAGTTAACAGCGTTTTAGTTGTAGAAATAGAATGAAAAATCAATTAAAAATTTTAAAAAAACAACAATGTGGAACAAGGGGGAAATCTCTCTTCCAAGTCAATATAATGGGACCCCCAAAATTCCAGCTCAGCTCCAAAATTTCCCAGATTTTCTATTACAGAATAGGCAGGGGAGGCGGAGCTGGCTTTGCCTTCACCACAATGGACTGATGTGCATAGTGCTCTCAGCCCAGCCCTGCCTTGTGTTACTGTACATTTGAACCTTTGCATATGCAACTATGCAAGAAAGAGAAATGAGCATGCAGAATCACATGCTACTTTTCTCCAGCTTCCTTTTTTTTCCTGCACGCACCATGCACTACCACTACCTATTTGGGTCAGATCCAGAGGAAAAGGTCATAGAAAGAATTGATTTATAGGTGAGAGTGTCACCCCTATGTCCCTTATGGCTGCCTGAACACTTTAATGAACATTTTAATTAATGGCAAAAGAAAAATGTCAGGATCTTGATCAAATTCATGCATAAGTATTTCCCCAGTGCCTCCCAGGAATTGTAGCTTTTTAGTAACTCACCCTTGCATACACTAAATTATTGATGTTAAAATGTGTTGATAAACAAAAGAAGTGCTCTGTCCATTACATTCTTGGCCTATCACACATGCATGAACTGATATATGTTAGTAGGAAAGACAGGCAAATTGTTCAGACTGGGAATAATTTATACATGTGCATTCTCACAATGCCTCATGGGACCAATAGTTATTTTTCAGAGGAAAAACACACAAGACAGGTCCTTTTACAAACCTAAAATAGCCCCAAGTTTGCATAAAAATCCAAAATATTCTTTTTAAAAAAACGATTGGGGGATTAACCCCCCCCAAAAAATAAAAACCACCTGTAACTTTAAGAAACCAACCACAACAGCATTGCCACAACAGCATCCAAACCATGTTTTCCGTTACTAAAAGGCAGGGGAAGGGGCAGAGCCCTTGTTGAGTTTGTTTTGCTTTCTGAGGGAGGATTCACTGGGGCCAGGCCAGGTAGCAACCTCCCAGGGACTTGCTATCACCTGATTGGCATGACACACACAGGCCCAGATGCTTGCTACTATTCAGCAGCAGCCACCCCATGAAAACCAGTGGCAAGTAGTGGTTAGTGTTTCATAATAGGACCTGGGACACCCTGGTTTGAATTCCTATTCTGTCATGGAAGCTCACTGGGTTCTTGTGAGGATAAACTAGAGGAGTGGAGAATGATGTAAGCAGCTTTGAGTTCCCATTGTGGAGAAAGGCTAGGTAAAATGAAATCAATAAATAATAAATGTAGCTGAAGATGGGGGCAGATAAAATATGGGTGGGTTGGTGTGTAGAAAAAGAAGGGAAAGGTGAAGATATGGGGGCTGTCAGGCAGAGGGGGAAAAGGAAATAGTGAGGAGAGGGAAATACAGGGGAAAGTGATCCCTACTGCACAATTGGTTTTGTCCTTTAATGCCCTACATGGCTTGGGACTGGGATATGTGAAGGCCCATCTTCTCTCATATGTTCATGCCCAGGAATTAAGATCACAGGTAGAGGCCTTCCTGTCTGTCCCATCAATCAGAGAAGCTCATCTGGTGGGTACACAAGAGAGGTCCTGTTCAGTGGCAGCCCCATGATTGTGGAACAGCCTCCCCTGGGAAGTGTACCTGACCCCCCTCATTGTCAATCTGTAGGAGGCAGCTGAAGACGTTTTTATTTAGAAGAAGAAGAGAAGAGAAGAGATTGGATTTATAACCTGCCCTTCACTACCTGAAAAAGTCTCAGAGCAGTTTACAAACTTTTTTCCCTGCCCCTCCCCACAATAGACACCCTGTGAGGTAGGTGGGGCTGAGAGAGCTCTGACAGAAACTGCTCTTTTTCAAGAACACCTGTGCCAGAACTATGACTTGCCCAAGGTCATCCAGCAGGTGCAAGTGGAGGAGTGGGGAATCAAACCCAATTCTCCCAGATTAGAATCCGCACACAGCATCTGATTAAATACCTGCCTAATACCTGCCAGAATGCAGCAAGCCCCTCTCCAGAAATGTTTCTGTCCTCACTAAAATTGATGGCTTGGGACTAGATATCATTGGGGACAGAACTCCATGCCATCTGAAGCTGCCAACCTCCAGGCAGGGCCAGGATTTCTTCCAAAATTACAACATCTCCAGACTATAGAGATCAGTCCCCCTGGGGGAAATAGCAATTATTAAGGAGAGACTCTATGGTATACCATAGATTCTAGGTGGAATCCCTCCCCAAATTTTCCCTCACCAAAGGCAGTGCCCCCAAATCTCTAGGAATATCCCAAACCAGAGTTGGCAACCCTAATTCCCATCCCTAACCATAACAACCCCTTTTAGGTTTGTACCATATTGATACTTGGCCTGTCTGCCGGAAGTGTTTAATCTTTGAGATTGTGCCTACTGATCCAGGCAGACCAAAACAAAAATGAAGCTAGTTGAGCGACATACACTTGGAGGGATTGCTATAGTGGTAAGGTATGAAAGATCCTCCAGCCAAAAGTATTTAAAGGTGATTGCTTCAGTAATGGGAGAAGGGGGCTGATTTTAACTTAATTTTTTTTCTCCTGTTCATTTTGGGTGGAATGCCAAATTGTTTTATTTATGAGAATGTGTTCTCAGTGACCTACAATCCTGGAACCAATATAATACACTAACCTTAAACAATATTCTTAAATGAGTTATTATGAAACTCTAACATGACAGGGGAAAATAATGTGTAGCCTATAAATTTCATAAGAAAAACAGTGCTCCCTGTTGTGCCTGCTTAAATTGCAGGAGAAACACAAGTGACTCATATAACTATATCTGAATTGCCATTCTATACTTAGTAAGGAGGTCATTTAGCTGCTTGACTAGACTGTTTATCAAGCAAGCTCTGACACCATCACTTTCAGCTAGGTGGGGCCAATGCATACTTGTGCCAAATCCAAGATCTTATTCCAAGATCTATGGGTTAAAAAAGCTATGAAGGTGTCAGATAACCATGGTTCTGGCTGTGTGATGTAATTGCACTTACACAACAGAATTGGGCTGCAACAAGAACTACTTCTGCACTGCTTGGTGGAACTGGGTCAAACCACAGCAGCAGCAAGACAAATTATTCCCTTGTACCAACTCTGGGGTCTTCTGCCTCATTCTATCAAAGTAGCAGTAGAAAGCACTGGGCCGTAAGCAGTGTTCCCTCTTAGTTGAGTCAGCGTGAGCTAGCTCACAGTTTTTTAGTCTCTGGCTCATCTATTTTTGTCTTAGCTCAGGAAGGATGGCTCCAGAGAAAACTAATATATGCAGAAGCCAAATCACTTGCTCACAACTTTAATGCCAGTAGCTCACAAAGTAGCATTTTTGTCCACAGCTTAGACGGAGCATTGGCCGTAAGGAATATCTAGTTCCAAACAGTATCTAAACATCGAGTATTGATATTTTTTCTTGTTTCAAAAGATCTGTTTACATCTGGATGTATTTTGGTATTATAAACAACTAATTATAAAAAATATCAGTTTAGATATAAATCTACTAGTCCTTTCTACATCTCAGGTGAATTAATGGATGTGAGTGAAGACATCTTGCATTGCTCTGAATCCTGGCCTTGAACTTGCAGACATATAAAGTTCTTATCATTAAGAACAATGAAGAATGCTTTCTGTATTGTCCTTAGCATTTGCACTTTCAAAAGAAAGCCTCTCTGGATGTACACATCTTGGCTAGTTGAACAGATTTTGCTATCCACATAATCTCATGTACATAGAGCATCAGCAAGCTGTTGCTGATTTATGGCAATTCCAGCAAGGGGCTTTCAAGGCAAGTGAAAAGCAGAGGAGGTTTGGAATATTTGGCTGCACAAAATTATGCTTTATGCTGACTATCCATCAGAGCAAAACAGTTCTTGTATAAATATGCAAACCAAGGGTGAATGCTCCAACCCAAGGTATTCTACTAATCCAGTTATCAGGAAGCCAATTGCTAGTGTGACTGAAGTACGTGATGATGACTGCCTCATTAAATCTAATGGCTCCCTGAGGCTCCCTGAGGCAGGAAAGAAATTGGATTAATAGATATGGTAGTCCAATCAAACCTGGTACTATCCAGGTAATGGTGTCAAAAAGGATTAAACATGAGAGTATGGAAGAAAAGTAATTGAAGGGTATTCAAGAAAAATAGCTGAAATTGAAATGTGGCTGTCATGCTTCTGTGTGGATGGAATCTCAGGTGCCGATGACTCTTCTGCTCTGTGTGGAAAAAATGCTTTTCTTCTAGTTAAATTTATTAGTGTTAAAAATGGAAGTAGTACAACTAGGTTTGCTTTTATTCTTAGTTCTTAGCTTTTTATATGCTCGGTCTCACTTTGAAAATGTGTCATTTAATTATAGTACAGTGCTAACAACAATCTCACTTTCCTCCTTCATAGCAAAGTGATTTGTCATTGGGATTTGGAGGGGAAAGTAAGTTTTTGAAAAATACAGACTATTCTTTCCAAACCAGATACAGTGTTAGTAGGAATCACCCTCCTCTGTCATTTGGTGTTGGGGAAATATCATTAAAAACATCTGATTCCAAAAGCCTGAAGGAAACACACTAAAAATTTAAATAAAAGAGAATCTTGTGGCATCTTAAAGTCAAATAGATTAGTTATGGAGAAGTTTTTGTGGGCTGGAACATACTTTATCAGGTGTATGAAAACATGCAGAGGGAAAATAGTTATGAATGGTGGAGTTAAACAGCCACACAATGCAAGAGGTATGATCTGTGACATTTCTATGCAAAACTGTAAAGGACACAAGATAAAGACAGTGACCTTTCACAACAGCGGTAACTAGTGATAACATTGTCCATTTAGTTTTGTTGCGTAATTTACTATGTGTCCTGTACTGAATAAGCAAAGTTTCATATTAGGGAAATCAAATGTATTAAGTAAGATTTATATTTACTAAAGTAGGAGAATTCCAGATGGGAAATTCACCTACTAGATGATCTTCCTGTTTCAAATAATTCCTGTACTTCAAAACCAGAAATACTTCTTGGAACTAGATAAAGTGATGAAACAATTTCTATGGCAAGGGAAGAAACCCAGAATAAAAATGAAAGCATTACAAGATGTAAAAGAAAGAGCGGGGTTTGCTCTTCCAGATCGGAATCTTTACTTCAAAGCAGCAGCAATGACATGGTTAAAGGACTGGATCACTTTAGAAAAGACTAGAATACTAACACTGGAGGGCTATGATTTATTGCTGGGCTGGCATGCTTTAATTTGGTACAAAAAAGCTGAATCTCATAAATACTTTAAGCAACACCTTGTTAGAAAGGCACTGTTAAGGGAACTGGGAAGATGTTAAAATGCTATTTTATACTAAAATACTGAAATGGGTTTCAGCACTAGATGCTTTCACAAACCCAAATTTGGCTTCAGAGGCTTACTTATTGAAATATTAGATACTAAGAATGAACTAAAACAACTGATGATATTAAAAACATTATTCCTGAGCTTAGTTGGTGGGAATTGGTACAGATACAATCTAGATATATCAAAAATAAAGTGTTAGGGTTTTGTTCCAAGCTGTCTGAAATTGATAAGATATTGCTTTACTCTGAAGAAAAAATGATTAAAAAGCTATATACACTAATGTTAGAAGAGAAGACTCAAGACAAAATAGTCAAAAATTCTATGGATAAATGGGCACAGAATGTCGGTCATAATATTCACCTGGACCAATGGACCCAGGTATGGAAAACAAATGTAAAAATTACAAAAGCAATTTCATACAAAGAAAATATGTATAAAATGTTTTATAGATGGTATATGATGCCAGATATGTTAGCAAAATTTTCTCCTAATCTATCAAATGCTTGAAAATGTAAAAAGGCTCCTGGGTCCTTTTACCATATGTGGTGGATGTGTGATAGAGTAAAAAAAATATTGGGCCTGGATCCATGAAATTTTACAAAAAATATTGAAAGTCAATATACCTTTTACCCCTGAGTTATTTTTTTATTCAATGTAAGACCAGAAAATTGTAGAATTGAAGATTTTTATTTGATCATTCATGTATTAACCTCTGCCAGAATACTGTATGCAAAATATTGGAGAAAAGCCCTATATGGCCTGGGACCTGTCTACCTGAAGGACCGCCTCTCCCCATACGCACCCCAGCGAGCACTACTGTCTGGGACCCAACACCGCCTGACCATCCCCGGACTGAAGGAGGTGCGGCTGGCTACAACACGGGCCAGGGCTTTTTCAGTGGCGGCCCCGTACTGGTGGAATGAGCTCCCGGAGAACATCAGGGCCCTGCGGGATCTGATGCAGTTCCGCAGGGCCTGCAAAACGGAGCTCTTCCACCAGGCCTTTGGGTAGGGGCCGCCTAAGGTAAACATCTCAGCCCTGGCCCAGCTCCAGCTCCATCTGACCAGCCCATCTATCGGCATTGCCACCTGCAGCCTGTCTGTGGCACTGACATCTACATACAGAGATGTATGGGAATGCTCCTCGGACCCACCTGCAGGTTGATTAGAATGCCGCCAATTTTGTATGGACAGTATTTTAATGTTGATGTATGATTTTAATGTTGATATGTTATTTTAAAATGATGGGAGCCGCTCTGAGCCTGCCTTTTGGTGGGAAGAGCGGGATATAAATTTAAGAAAATAAATAAATAAATAAAAATTTTGTGTGTGCTTCAAAATAAAAAACTTATTTACAAGGAAAAAAAGGAAATTCACCTACTAGGAACATTTGACAGAAATATTACAGCAATTATTGTAGCTACTGATTTGTTCCTGAGCCCATTTCAAGGTGTTGGTTTTGTCTTTTTAAGCCCCACATGGCTTGGGCCCAGGGTGTCTGAAGCACTTATCTTCTTTGATACTTTCCTCCCCAGGAATTAAGATCACAGAGAAAGGCCCTCCTGACTGTCCCATTAACCAAAGAAGCTTGTCTGGTGGATCTCTTTGGTGGCAGCCCCACAATTATGGAATAACTTCTCCTAGCCCCCTCACTTTCAGTCTTTAGGAGGTAGCTAAAATTGATTTTATTTAGGACTGCAATTGATTCATTTGTTTTTTTTCCCTGTTGGCAATTGTAAAATGAGGTTTTAATTCATAGTTTTTTAAATGAATTTTTATATGTTTTGTTCTGTTTATATTGTAAACTGGCTTGAAATCCAGAACATAGAAAGATGGCTAATAAATATTTTAAAGTTTGATATATTTTATTTATTTTTATTTTTTAATCATTTAAAATCACTTAAAATATTTGTTTGCCACCTTTCTATGTTTTAAAATTAGGTGGGTTGCCCTCATAAAATCAAAGCCTCTGACGGTTTAGGTTTTGCTGCTGCGACCCACAAACCATATGTAACAGTGCACCAAGTTTCAATCTTGTATAAATATGGCAAGAACAATGTTCTTGTAGAGATGGGTGTGAACTGAAAAAATGCAATTTGTGTTGGTTAGTAGTTCGTGACTGAACCACGAACCAAACTGAATGGGAGGTTCGTTCACGAACCCAGCCAGTTGGTGGCTTGTGTCCCTGAAAACTCCATTGAAAGAGACAATAATCACTTTAAACGAGGTTTGCAGAAAGCCCAGCTGAACAGTTGTTTATAGCTGTCTCAGGGCAGCAACTAACAGTGCAATCCTGACAAAATTACTCCAGATTTCAACAGATTTAGACTGGAAGAAGTACATATAATTATACTGTCAGACATTAACTCAGACATTGGGCAATCTATTGCACAAGTTACTTTTGTTTTTTTGTTTTTTTATAAATTTTTATTGATTTTTCCCTATAACTACAACTATAACGCTACAATCTAAGCTACATATACCTTATACAGAGAGTACTTTATCATTTGCTTAATACTACCTTATTACATAATATAATTATGAAGCATTTAGAACCTTGGATAAATTTCAATTACTTTGTTACTGCTACTATAAAAAATATCAAAACTATTTGGCAGGCATGCCCACCTAGAGAAATATGGTTAATTAAACAATTTATAATACATAAGTGCAATGCTTAATAAAACAGTTTAATCACTATTTCTTCTTTCGTCCTCTTCTTGTCTTAACAGTCTCAACTACTTTTGGAGCTGCAGCTCCTTTTTCCGAGTCAGACACTTCTTCTTCACTCTTTGAGCTGTCAAATCCATACATACTTTCTTGCGAGGCCAGTGAACCATCCGAGTCTCTCCCAGTTTTCTGTTCTTTGCTTTTTTCCAGAAATTTTTTCGCTTGTTGAACAGAGTCAATCTTATACTTCTTATCTTTGATGCTGAAGCATAGTCCTTCTGGAGTATTCCAACGATAGATGATAGACTCAGACTGGAGCCAAGATGTCAATTTTCCATAGGCTTTCCTTCTTTTCCTTATTTCAAATGGGATATCCTTCATCACTTTTACTTCTTCTCCCAGGATCTTCAGAGCTGCTTTGTTTGTGGTCCTAAGCACCACGTCTCTTGTAGATTTTTTGGAGAACCTTATCATAATTTCACCAGGCAGGCTTTTCTTTTTAGTATAATCTGGATAGGTTCTGTAAACCATATCCATATCGCTTTTTATATCCGCTGCTTTCATGCCTGTCACTGGTTCAAGTGCTTCACTTAGCAAATTTTTAAGGTCTTCTCCTGTGTTTTCTGGCACATTCTGAAGTCTTAGGAAAAAATTCGATCTTTCCATTTGTAATTTCAAAAGCTGATCGTGGTGGAAGGCCTTTTCCTTCTCTGCCTTTTGTAGTCTTGCGTCTTGGTTTTTTACTGAAGTTTTTACTTCCAGAAGTTCTCGCTGCAGCTTCTCTGTGGATTTATTCGACTCTTTTAGTTCTAGCTGCATTTTGTCCATCTTAACGTTGAGAGCTGTCATTTGGTCCACTAGAGGTCGCAATAACGAGGAGAACACCGCACTCATCTCCGTGGTATCAACCTTTGAACTCGGAGCTGTACTTCCTAGTTTAGGGGAAGGTTTCGGTTTCCCCGTCATTGTTGAGGCAACGCTCTTTGTTTATAGATAGATAAGATGAACGAAAGGAGCAAATTTTCAAACAGCACTTATGTCCTTCTAAATTTTATATCTCCAAGTGAGCGATGCTGCCATCTAGCAAGGCGGATGGGCTTTTATTCCTGCAGTAACGCCACGTAAAGAGTCTCGTAAGTACGCTAGTCCCGGAGAGGGGGGGGGTGGGTTTCACTCCTCCCGCTGTCTTCCCGCTATGTTCTGCTTTTCTTACTTCAGACTCACGTTTTCTCCATGCGTAACTGTCAGTTCCAGCCTCATTGCTTCGCACTCTCTGCTGCTTCACGGATTTGCACTTTCAGCCATATGGCTCCCACGGCGGGGGAACCTATGGGGGTAATGAAAAGGGATCTCGATCCCTCGGTCGCCACCGTAGGGAGAGATCCCCTTCATGCCACCCCAGGCAGAGCCCCCTCACTGGGGTCTCTGGGGGCTCGGCACCAGTCCAGAGCCCCTTCTTCCCGCCAGGTATGGATCGCGCTCCCTGCAGTTGCGGAGGAGAGCGTCCGCCATTATCGCAAGTCTTGCCGGAAGTCTGACAAGTTACTTTTGTATTAGATGTCTTCATTGGAGGGCTCTTGTCTCTTGATATGGAAGCAGGAATACAATACCATTGATATTGGAGGAATTCCTAGAGCATTGCTCAATGTGGTAATGTCACTTTCAAGTCTTCAACAATATTCCCTCTTTCCATACCACACCTCCAAACCTGAAAACCCTAAAGGTTTTAGGATTAATCAGTCATGGCTAGACCATGTGAAGGCGGTGGCTGAGCAGCTCCATTAGATGATGCATCCATTCTGGATCCCTTCCAGTCTGGCTTCTGCCCTGGTCATGGGGTGGAGACTGTGCTGGTCACCCTCACAAATGATCTCTGGAGTCACCTGGATCAAGGTGGGTCAGCGCTGCTGTTGCTTTCTGACAGTAGCTTTTGGCATGGTCGGCTTTGGTCTGTTGACCCAAAGAGCCTTGGTGATATTGGGATACGGGGGACTGCCTTACAGTGGCTTTCCTCATTTCTCCATGGTCAGGGACAGAGGGTGGCACTAGGGGAGAGGATGTCCCCATGTTACCCGCTTGAATGTGAAGTGCCACAGAGGGTGATTCTGATGTTATTTAATATCTACATGTTCTCCCTCACCCAGTTAGTGTGGGGGGTTGGGTTGGGTTGTCATCAATATGCAGATGACACCCAGCTCTATCTGTTGATGGATGGCCAGCCAGACACTGACCCAGAAATTTTGGACAGGGTATTAGAGGCCATAGCTGGTTGCAGCAGAGCTGGCTGAAGTTGAGTCCAATGAAGATGGAGTCCTGCACCTGAGTCATGGGGGACTAGGGTCGGGAACCAGGCTCCTAGTCTTTTGGTGGTGCACTACTGGTACCAGTGCCAAAGGTAAGGAGTCTCTGGATGATGCTGGATTCCTCACTTACTAGGTCAGATCACTTCAGCTGACAGATTGGCCTGTTATCACCTCTGGCTAGTCAGGCAGTTGGTTTCCTATCTCACTCCTTGGGACTTAGCTACAGTGATCCACACAATGGTCACTTCCAGGTTGGATTACTGTAACTCACTCTATGCAGGGCTACCCTTGGGCCTGATCTGAAAATTGCAGCTAGTGCAGAATGCGGCAGCATGCTTGCTGAAGACAATGCCTTCGTGGGCACATATTCAGTTGATGTTGTGCCAACTGCACTGGCTGCCAATCAAATACTGGATCTGGATCAGTCTTGACCTTTAAAGCCCTATGCAGCCTGGGACCATCATACCTAAGGGACCTCCTTTCCCCACATGAGCCCCGAAGAGCTTTATGCTCTTCTGATCAACACCTCCTGGTGATCCCCGGCCTGAAGGACATCCACTTAGCCTCAGCCAGGGCAAGGGCTTTTTCAGCCCTTGCCCCAGCCTGGTGAAACATGCTCTCACACAAGATTAGGGCCCTGTGGGACTTATTACAGTCCTGCAGGGCCTGTAAAATGGAACTGTTCTGCAAGGCTTTTGGTCAAGGAGGCAGACATTCAACCATTCTGCCTGCCTCTGTTTATGCTTTATTATTTTTCTTTACTGTACACATATATTTATTATACACAGTGATATATTTTTTGGTATTTCTTCCTAACACTGTGACCCTCTATTTTTGTATCTCCTCTGTTTATGGCCTGTTCCCAGTGCCCTGCTGTTTTAGATAATACTATTGGGCACTTGAGTTTTCTGGAGTACTTATATTCACCTGATATGAGGCACAAGGTTTGTTGTTGTTGTCTATTGTGCCATCTACTGTTTCATTGGTTTTATTGTTTTATGGACTTTATGCTGTAAGCCACCCTGAGCCTACCTGTGGAATAGGGTGGGGTAAAAATTAAATTAATCATCATCATCAAAAACCTCAACATCACCGTCTAAAAACCTCGGCGATTCACTGCCTGTCAGAGTAAACAGCAGCTGGGATTGAATCATTTGACTCAGTACAAGCGTTGGGATTGAATTATCTGACTCAGTACAAAGCAGCTGTGCATGTCTATGAGCAAATCAGTTGTCCTGAACTTGCTGCTGTGGAAGTGTACATACTGCCACTTGAGATTTTGCACCAACATTGGACAACTTGTATTTTTTGTAGTAGCAGTAGTAGATCCTATAAAGCTTGGAACTGCTCTCTGCCTCATCGCTCTTGGAATTGGGTATTGGTACTGAAAGCAGAAGAGAATATTAGTGTGTTCTAGTTTCTGGCACAAATGCTTTCAATTTGTTTCTTAGGCATTTCTAACATAATGCAGTAATTTATCAGCCTGGGGTTTTAAACTCTCATGCACTTTTGTGTTATTTTACTGATACTTTATTTTTTATTAGTTTTTGGTTGGTTTGGTTTTTGGTTTTGTTGGTACTTTGGTTTTTATTGGAACTGTAGGATTGCCAACATCAGTTTGGCAAATTGCTGGAGATCTGTGGGGAAGCCTGGAGAGCGGAGGGGCCTCTGCCAGATAGAATGCCATAGAGTCCATCCTTCAAAGCAGCCATTTTCTCCAGGGGAACTGACTAATCTCTTTAGTCTGGAGATCAGCTGTGATACCAGGATATCTCCAGATCCCACCTGGAGGCTGGCAACTCTAGGGAAGTCATTTTATACATTTATTGAATTAAAAAGTTGGATATATATATTCTAAAGACAAATAAATCAAATAATATTTCAGTGCTTCATAACGTTTCCTGTATAACATCTAGGCATAATTATATGAAAGAAAAAAAATAATCTGAAATAAGTGATTAATAAAAGATACATCGGTAGACATTGAAACTTTTTTAAAAAAGGTATTATATACATAGCATTTTTTGCACCTGCAAGTGTGAAGTTCAAGAGATGATATTGAAATGCACACTAGAACAACAATCTGATTTTGAGAAATATTGACCTTGAGCTAATGGCAGTAATCTAGAATGATGACCACAGACATCTGTGCACAGTAATGAGTCTAATCAACCAGATCAGACTGTGATGAAAAAGATCAATGTCTTACTGGCCCCCATAGAAAAAAATAAGAGCTAAATTGGTGTGAGTATGTCACCAAGGAGAGGATGAAAACACAAGATGAACTGACACTATCAAGGGGCATTTCCCAGTAGACTACATAAAAAGGTCAGGAGAGGAGAAGCAATCAGTATTTCCGAATACGGTTGTAATGTCCTGCACTTGAAACAGAGCCAGGTGCCCTTCAGATTCAGCCACAAGTGTGTGGAGCCATATGATCCCGTGTAGCTGGAGAATGTGTATGACTAGCACAAACCACTGGATGTGGCAGGTAGAGCTGTGCAATGCAATCTGAAAGGCTGGGCAATCAGGGTTATCTTAGAATGTCACAAAGAATTCCTTGGCACCAACAGTTGGAATATGCACAAGTAGACTTTGACATCTACTGGAATGTTGCAAGGGATCTGGAGATGCAGCTCTTAAATTACACACTAGTTAACTGATGTCCCTGCAATTGCTTCCTTGGGAAACCACTCCATGTTCTGATGCTGGCAGATTATGTGGGTCTTGTGCTTCAATAAGCATCTAGCATAGGAATTATATGACAGAGATAATAATTTGTGGTGGTACCATTTACAGGTAGTCCCAACCTAATGTGATTGCAGCAAAGAAACACAGTTCCCATGCTGCTGTATATGAAGGACACCACAATCTACATATTATACAGAATCGTCTGGTAAACTGAGGGGGTAGAATTTTGGACAACAGCAGGTAGAAATAATATTTTAAAAAATTCCTCACAGAAAAATGTCCCCGATAAAGTAAGCTAGAACAGCAACACTAACCTACCAGAAAGCAGCATACAAACAAACAAACAAACATATAGAATGAACTTTCCTATACCAGTTGTGCTAGTTTCCTATACGCAGGAAGTGTACACAGGCACTCAAAAATGCCTGTGGAGCAACCCAAGAGCACCTTCATTTTACTCTACAGCTTCATTCTGCACAACTCAAGCCTTGTTTACAAATACAGCAAAATGAAATGTCAGAATCATGAACTGGTAATATGGGCTTCATGCTGCGGGAATGGGGGTTGCAATTTTTAATTCTGAACAAATCATAGTTTAATAATCTTTACCTAAGACTGTACATTGCCACTCAGTCAGCTGCACCAAAGCTTGAAGAACAGTTCAGGATAAGATGGATAAGTCTACATCACACCAATCTGTTCCTCCAGCCACTGCTCCACTTCTTTGTTTTTGCTGTTCCTTCATCTTTGATTTCATTGCCATTTCTCAGCCTCTAGTCCTGCAAGTGTTTATCACTTTCAAAATAGCAGCACAGTAGAAGTCATTTTAACAAGCAGTATAACATTGCAACGTTTAGATACAAGATACAACATTTAGAGTGCTGAGCTTATAGGTCAAAAATTGTGAACGTCAAGGTCTAGGAGCAGTGAGATTCAGATGAATTAGAAAAGCTACGTGAGGAGATCTCTTGGAATTACAACTGATCTCCAGTCTATAGAGATTGGTTCCCCTGGAAGATGAAGACAAAGAAGACGAAGAAGACAAAGGAGGAAGAGGAGGAGGAGGAGATTTTATACCCTGCCCTTTAATTGGAGCTTCAGAGCGGCTTACAATCTCCTTCCCTTCCTCTCCCCACAACAGACTCCCTGTGAGGTAGGTGGGGCTGAGAGAGCTCTGACAGAAACTGCTCTTGACAGAACAGCTCTCAGAGAACATTGACTGACCCAAGGTCACCCAGCAGCTGCATGTGGAGGTGTGGGGAATCAAGCCCAGTTCTCCAGTTTAAAGTCTGACACTTAATCACTATACCAAAGTGGCTTTCTGAAGAAAATGGCTGCTTCAGAGAGAAGAAGAAGATGAGATTGGATTTATACCCCACCCTTCACTACCCAAAGGAGTTTCAGAGCAGCTTACAATCTCCCTTCCCTTCCCCTCCCCACAACAGACACCCTGTGAGGGAGGTGGGGCTGAGAGAGCTCTGACAGAAACTGCTCTTTTTCAAGAACAGCTGTGCCAGAACTAAGGCTTGCCCAAGGTCATCCAGCAGATGCAAGTGGAGGAGTGGGGAATCAAACCCAGTTCTCCCAAATTAGAGTCCACGCACTTAACCACTACACCAAACTGGTGGACTGTATGGCATTCTACCCACCTGAGGTTCCTCCCATTCCCAGGCTCCATCCCCAAATCTCCAGGGATTTCTCAGCCAGAGTTGGCAAGCCTATCTATCCAAAGCTCACAGGAAATCTTGAATGATGGCGACAAGCAGTTGAAATGTGTGGAATTCAAATCACTACTGCTTTAGAGACACTGCATACTGCTAGTATTTTTTAAACCAGAAGGTTTCCTCATCTAAAAACAAGTTCTCATTCTTTAAACTAAATCTGTCATTTCAGAAGTGCAAAGGTCTGTTTGAAAAAATCTGAGGTGGGGCATCTAGTTTCACATCGAACCCACTTGCCTCACTCTGGAGAGGACCATTTCAAGGCAGATGAGGGAGAAGTCAGGAGGGGATATTCTCACCAAGTCTTAACAATATCTACTCTTAGCAACTAAATTTCAAAACAAAAAAATTAAGAAAATTTGTTATGGTTATTTTTATTTCACCAAAGTTAAGTGATGCCATTCATTCAGACTAAACAAAATGCCACAAAACAGTGTGCAAGCTTCTTCAAAACTCTTAATCAGGTTGGGTATTAAAAAGAAATAAAGGGGGCAGTCAGGTTTCATGCTATGAATACAAAGCTTTCACAATGTGCAAGTGTTCCAGTTCCTAGACTTTTCATCAGTCTAAATGTTTGTATTTTTCTGTGAACCAATGTTGATACATACTGTCTCACATGTTCACATATTAAACCATAATCTTTTCTTTTTTAAGCAAAGGGATTTGCACTTTTGACATGTACAGTTAATTAATATGCCCATTATCAGTGAGCTGACAAAAAATATTTGTTCTACTAAAAAATAATATGTATGTGCTCTGAAACATTAGAAGCCAGTTCACCTCCACCTTTATTAATAGTACCAGTGAGTTCATGAAATATACATTGAGCTAAAATTTTGCTCCGAATAATGCTCATGTTATTCTGTTCTTGACACAACTTCTACTAAGTTTCCTCATGTATTTGAAACTTAGTATTCAGATTTCGATAATGAGTGCATAGCCCATCTCATTTTTACCTCTGAAGATCCTTACATGTGCTCTGGCTGTGAAATGCTCAAGCCAGTAATAATTGAGGGCAAGGGTGAGAATTCAAAGTTTTACAGTGAATAAAATATTTAACAGGGCACTTTTGCTTTTACACAGTAGAAGGAATCAAGATGAGTAAGATCTTATGAGTATCAAGATGAGTAAGATCTTATGGTAGATCTATTTTTAATGTTCAGGTCTAATGTGCATTCTGCTATTGAGTCATATTTAATTAACTAAAGTTTCCACACACCTTTAAATAATATAACATATTGAATTTGACAATAAAATATTCTTTGTCATCATTTGGGTCTTTTTCTGTGAATGTTTACACCCGTGTGGGGTTGGATCCATTTTCTGAATCCAGAAAGTTTTGTCCTGAAAATCTAGAACTGCAGTGCTACCAGATGGTTAACTAAAAGAAATCACAGTTCTGGTTAATATTTGTTCTGGGTGAAAACAGCCAAAGAATGTACAAAAAATATGTTTTAAAAAATTGGAGCTGTTGACCTGAACACCTGTTTCACATTTCTTTTTTCAAGACTGCTAATTTGCTGTGCATGGCAGCACTTGGAACAGATGCAGTGAGGCAGAAGTGAAGAGAATCTGTTTGCTCTGATTGTTGGCCAGAGGGCAATGTGGTTCCACGTAGGCATGGCTGAGGGCATCTCAGCAGTACTGCAGCAGCTACTCCTGACAGATCAAACTATGGCAAATAACAAAGTGTGTGCGTTGGGGGGGGGGGTTCAGATTATCAGCCGTTCAACTATTTCCAAGCAACTCTGATTTTTCTATATTATTTTTCAGATTAAGCAAGGAAATCAACACACATTTAAGTAACAAAAATATATGAAGGTGCTGTTATGCATAAATGGAATATGTAAAAGGAATACATCTTTTGAGCATATATATTTTTCTAGCTATTCTTTGAAGGTTTCCATTATAATCTCTTTCATTTACACTTTATTCAAAGTGCTCATAAACTGCAATACATGAAGATATGTACTGGATCAAAGAATCCAGTGCTTTGCTGGAAGGCAGAATAGCTTCAAAACAATCCTGGTAAAGTTTGGTCCAGTCTGCCCATAAAATATCTGTAGAAGAAGTCCCACATGCTTTCTAGGTAATTTATCCCATTACTAAAGTGCTCTTTGAGGTAAAAAATACATTAGCTTCCAAGGTAAAATTATTGCTCATTTTTCCATCCAAAAGGAATATGATGAATTGACTTCCTCCTTCTTTCCATCACTGTGTTATTAGCATATTTCAGTTCTCCTTTGCCTAGGCTCAACTTGATCAGTTCTCCTCTGTCATTTATGTAAGCTCTGTTCTCCATGCTTTCTAACATAAAATGGCTGAACACAGTATTCCAAGTGGAGGTCTATCAGTACTGAGGAAAGTTTCATTCATTATTGTCATCTGTGGATCCTTTAGGATGCAGAGCACTCCCATATTCACCATGTAAAAAGTGGGGGAAGGCAATACAAACAAATAATAATGCGTACAAAAGCGGCTTTTGGCTACCATCCCTTCAGAGTACTCTCATGCATCCATAAAAGGCCATTTTTTATTGCTAGATCCACAGTTCTTATAGCTGCCACATGGTCATTTTTATATCACTCCATATCATGTGTATGCCCAGGGCTCTTCTTGTAGAAAAAGCCCAGCAGGAACTTATTAGCATATTAGGCCACACCCCTGACAGCACAGCTCATTAACATATTAGGCCACACCCGATGTTACCAGAAGTGGGGTCATCCAGCCACATCCACCTTTTGCTTCTTATTCTGTTTACCTTGTTGTCAAAACAGTTTTGACAAAACCAATAAAAACATTATTTTCTGTCCCATCTATACAAAACCTTGCCTGAATCAATATCTTATGTCCAACAATTATTCCCACACTGGATTGGAATCAATTCCTAAGGGTTAGGTTCCCATGGAAATCAGGTTGCCTTCCTGCAGAACTAGTACGCTGAATATGATTTTTTAGGGTTGCCAACCTACAGGTGGGGTCTGGAGATCTCCTGGAATTACAACTGAGCTCCAAACTACAGAGATCAGGTCAATGGTTGCTTTGGAAAGTAGAGTCCATGGTATTATGCCTTGCTTAGGTCCCTCCTTCTCCTAAACTGCACCCTCCACTCCCAAATCTCCAGGGATTTCCTCAATCTGGAGTTGGCAACCCTAGTTCACTGGCAGAACAACACTAGGAGCCAGTTTGGTGTAGTGGTTAAGTGCACGGACTCTAATCTGGGAGAACCGGGTATGATTCCCCACTCCCCCCTTGCACCTGCTGGATGACCTTGGGCAAGCCATAGCTCTGTACCAGCTGTTGTCTCAGAGCTCTCTCAGCCCCACCTACCTCACAGGGTGTCTGTTGTGGGGAGGGGAAGGGAAAGGAGTTTGAAAGACGCTCTGAGACTCCCTTGGGTAGTGAAGGGCAGGGTATAAATCCAATCTCTTCTTCTTCTAGGTTTGTGGATGCACTGGATGGGAGTAGTTTGTGGACTATTTTATTCAAGGTACAAAATTTTATTCAAGGTATAAGATTTCATGTGCCACCCACACTTCTTCAGATGGAAGACGTGTGCATGCACACAAAAGCTTATAACTTGGATAAAACTTTGGACTCCAACTTTGTTCTGCTGCTTCAGACTAACATGGCTACCCACCTGAATTATTATACTATAATAGTTTTTACAAGCAATTATGTACCAGTGGAGTGGTTACCATGCAGAGTCTGTCCCACAGGTAAAATTATCCTGTGAACAGGTGGTCTTTACCACATAAAAGTATCACTACCATCACAAGATCACCAATCATTGGAACTCCTCAGAAGCAGAAATCTCTCTTATTAGGAGGTTTAAGAACATCAACTTTGCTGGCCCATTAAAGGCAGATGTCAGTCCAGTGGCATGAGAAGAGGGACAATCATCTTCAGAAACTCTGCCCACTTTTTTACATTGCACAAAACAGACAATCACCAAAGGGCAGCTGACCATGCTCATTTTTAGTTACAACTCTGTTTCTCTGCAGATGTCCCCCAAAGTGCCCCATGCAACAGTTAAGTGTTCTGCCAACACACACAACAATGAAGCTACTTTTTCAGATTTTTCTCTTACATGGCAGTAAGCACCAAACCACTTTAATACAGACTTTAAACACACATATATTTGCAAGCCATTTCCAACAAGACACAACAATGAACTCAAGCTTCAAACTTACTTTTCTTAAGCAGAAGATGCCATGAGAAAACTAAAGAGATGCTCAAAAATTAAAGATATTGTCAAAACCAGCATTTCCTGGGCTCTCTGCTTTTTTACATCCCCCCCTTTCAATAATTTTTTTTATAAAAACAGAAAGAACAGAAGGAAGGAAGGAAGGGGTAGGTGGGGGGGGGGGAGAGAGAGAGAAAGGAAGGAAGAAAGGGAAAGGAAAGAAGGAAGGTAGGTAGGTAGGTAGGTGGAGGAGAGAGAGAGAGAAAGGAAGGGGGGAGGGAGAGAGAGAAAGAGAAAGGAAGAAAGAAAGGTGGGGACAGAGAGAGAGAGAGAGACAGAAAGAAAGACAGAAAAGTGGGGGGAGAGAGAGAGAGAAAAGGAAAAGATATAGGGAGGCACTTACTGGAGCAGTTCACCTCAAGTTCTGTTCCCCAGTCCTGAATAGGGGGCAGATTTTTAGATTGATTGTTTGTTTGTTGACCCATTTGTGGCTTCACCGTATTCCTTCCTACCAGTGTACTTTAGTACAACTGGGGGGGAGGGGTTGCACATGCTCATTCTTGCATAGCCTGGCTGAGTTCTAACTCCCCCCCCCACACACACACACCCGGTTGTGTTCCTGCATCCTGCTGCTCCGGTCAGCAGAAAATAGAGAGTTAAATTACTCACAAATCTTCTGTCAGTCATAAATAAACAGTGTGTTTTAAAAATTCCCTTCAGTGTTCATCAAATTAGTCAATAGTGACATTAATGGCTGTGAATCTGTTTGAATCAATAGCATTTTCACAGAGGCACAGTTTTGAAAATACCCGATGCATATCTGTTCAGCAGACATTCTAGTCATTAGAGATGAACTGAACAGACCGTCATCAGCTCACATCTGATGGCCACATTCAAACACAGTAAATTCAACTGTAGAATATATTCACAGTGAAATCTGTAGCACACCTAGTTCAAATGAGCAGATCAGCAGTGAGTTCCTGGGATGTATTCTGAACTCAGTGGAGAACAGAATCCATTTGTCTTGCATCAGATGGTAATGAAATTCTGCCACATCTGACTGCTGAACTTTGGGGATAATGTTGTTTTATATTCTGCTGAACTGTGGAAAGGGGAAAAAATGAACTTGTGTGCCACATCAATGCTTCAATGTTTCCCCAGACAGGATTCAGTAATGTTCCTGGATCTTGTGCTTCTTTGGTTTACTTCCAGCAAAAGCAACAGCTGAGTGTCACATCTGCCATTGTCAAGTATCAATAACTTTCCTGGTCAAATCCTTTCTGCATTTTTCCTTCTCTGTTAGTTAGCATCCTCCTTTGTCCCTCCACAACCAGCATAAGGAAGCTAATCCCTAGAGGTAATGAATAAGTGAGAAACTACGAGAAGCTGATTATTCCTTCTGTCTCTGTTGTATTTTTGTGTCATCATCTGGGATTTTGGAGGTTCCCAAGACCTTGGGGTTCTTGATTTTGCAAACCCTGATGTATCAAGCTGTTTTGACCTGGGATTTGCCCCCTTTCCGTGACTTCACATATGTTCTTTTTTTCCTCTACATACCAGTTTTTGGTTCCATATTTGAAGCTACTGATAGGCTCCATTCATACATACTTCCTGAGGCATACAAATAGCTTCCTCAGGTGCTATAATTCCATGATGCTGGTGGGTGCATAAATGACTGTGAATATCCCACAAGGACCCAGACTACACATGCAGGAGTATGAGAACAGGGTGTGGAACAGGGGTCCCTGGGGGTAAGGGGGAGGTATTTGTGAATTTCCTGCATTGTGCAGGGGGTTGGACTAGATGACCCTGGAGGTCCCTTCCAACTCTCTGATTCTAAGATGAATAAGGCAGAGGCTCCCTGAGGAAGTAGAATGAATTGCACCATTTCAAAGCAAAAGTCGGGGATTAAATTTTGAATGCATTCTTGTGTAAAGAAAACTTTCCTGCAAATAGATTACTTTTTTATTTATTAAAACTCCTTACATAGTTCATTACAACCCATAATCAGTGAATAAAAAAAACAACCATGTGTGATGCACATGGGATACAGAAGCAGGTGTTTCATACAGAATTCCTACAATTAATGACAACATTATTAAAATACTAAACCAATTGTTTCCTTATTGAGCACACCAGTGCACAAAATCTTGCTACATTTTCCTTCAAGAAGGGCAAATGGGAGAACATTAAAATGGGCCAAGGAATTCTAATGTGTAGAGTTAATTTGATGGAGTAAAATTTGGTGGTCACTGTTCCCCATGACTGGAACAGAGCAGGCCTGTGATCTGTTGACTTGGCAGGCTGTACTATGAAAATAGGTATACACCATCTTTCTATCTAAAACTAAAAATTCACTGCAGCTTACAATATTGAAATCAACACAGAACAACTGAAAATAAGTAATAACAGGCATTCAAAAAGAATGAAGACTAGATTTAACTTAAGAGGCCTCCTGAAAAACAAAAAAGCTTTCAGGTTCCACGATAGGGTTGCCAGGTCCTTCAAAGTCCCCAGCAGGGAACTTTTGGGGGCATTACTGGAGGGGGTGGGGAGGGACTTTCCCAACGTAAGTGATGTCATCACATTGGGGAGCAGTGGCTCCCACCTCTTCCCAGCAGCATTTAAAGGTCTCTTTAAACGCTGCTGGAAAGAGGGGGGGAGGCCACACAGGCCTGCTGTGCTCTAAATTCAGGACTTGGAGTGCAGCCACACAGCCCCTGCCTCTCCCTAGCAGCATTTAAAGGGCTTTAAACACTGCTGGGAAGAGGGGGGGAGGCCACATAATCCTGCTGCTTGGAACACAGCTTTACAGCCCCCGCCTCTCCCCAGCAGTGTTTAAAGGGTGTCTTTAATGCTGCTGGAAAGAGGTGGGGAGGGGAGGCTGGGTTGTCCCTCTTGGGGTTGGGGCTTCTCCCCACCAACCAGCTGGCTGGCAGTGAGAAAGAGCCCCCCCCAATCAGGAAACCCCCACAGAACCGGGGTTCTGGCAACCCTATGCCATGAGAAGGCCTCTGAAGAAGGAACCATCTGTGAGGGGAAATACATTCCCAAGAGCAAAGACAGCTGCCAAGAAACCTCTGACAGGGGATTCCTGCAGCAAGCTTCCTTGACAGATCTCAGAACATGAGTAGGTATGTATATGCACTGGGCTTAGACGTGCCAACTTCCAGGTAGGGCCTGGAGATCTCCTGCCATTAAAACTCATCTCCAGACTATGTAGATCAGTACTACTGAAGAAAACAGCTTCTTCAAAGGGTAGTCTCTATGGCATTATACCCCACTGAGGTCCTTCCCTCTCCAAGCTCCACCCTCAGGAGTTTCCACCTAAGAGTTGACAACCCTAGCTGGGCTAGTACCTTTCTGCCTGTTGTGTGAGCTTCATATATATGGGCAACATTTGTTATACCAAACCTGCAATCTGACGTGGTACAATCCACTCTGAGGATTCTACCATCTCATGCCGCTGTGTGTACCCCGGCCCTCTCAGATTTCTAGAGAGGCCCAGGCCCTTCCAGTTTCTAAAATCCCCTAGCCATAATAAAAAAATAAAAAATAACAGCATATAAAAACAAAATAAGGCATCAAAAATGAACAGTATTTGAATTTTTTAAATTTCATAAATGTTGTTTGTGCAATGTTACAGTTGTCATTAAGCATGAAAGTTCAAGCCCATACCCAGGATTTTGTGGCTTTGGGGGCAAAAAATTTTTTTCTGGTGGGGCTGCCATTATTTTTCAAATAAAAAAAAATAAAAAATAACTGTACTTCCCTCTATTCTCCCAGCCTCCCTTTCCCTCCTCCATTCACACAATCCTCTTCTTCTTCCTCCTCCTCCTCCCCTCCACGCAAACTTGAGGCCACTGCCACAATTAGGGTTGCCAGCCTCCAGGTGGGGCCAGGGAATCTTCCACTTTTACAAGTGATCTCCAGCTGACAGAGATCAGCTCCCCTGGAGAAAATGGCTGCTTTGAAAGGGGGACTCTATGGCATTGTACCATGCTGAGACCCCTCCCCTCCCCAAACCCTGCCTTCTCCTGGCTCTACTCCCAAAGTCCCCAGGTATTTTCCAACCTTGACTTGGCAACCCTAGCCACAATGCAGAGCTTTCTTTGTGTGGGCACCTGAGTGTAGGGGCACTCTCCCTGCCAGCCCTCTGCCTCAGTGTGCCCCAGGACTACACAGCCCTTTCACCCTCACCCTCCTCCTTTGCAGTGCTTAGCCTGGGTTCTGAGCAGGTGAGCAGGAGGAGGAGGCACGTGGGCTGGCCGGTCCTGGTGCAGGGAGCCCAGGCACCATCGCTCCTGCAGAGAGTCTTGAGTCAAAGCCACCTGCCACCACCATGTTCCAGCTACTGCTGCTCAACTTCAGCCTACAGCAAGTGGCCAGTGTGTGCAGGATGCTGGAGGAGACCACCAACGTGGAGTGCCTGGAGCTCTTCCTCTAGTCACTGCTGGTGGTGCTGGCAATGGGTGGAAGGTCTGTTTGGTGTGTGGCTGGCCATGTTGCAGCCAGAAAGTGAGTACCTTTTAAAAATATTTTTTTTATGATTTTAAAATCTTTCTGAAGAAAATCTTATGGGAGTATCCCTTTAAGGGAGGGGGCAGAGCCCCCAAGAGCCCCACTGTAGCTATGGGCCAGTGAAAGTTCATTTAAATTCTCTTGTTGCATAGTTGAATGACTTTGGTTCTAAATTTGAGGCACCCTTTGAGATTGAGGCTGAGGCCAAATGGTTCTCTGCCATCCTTTCCCTTCTATGCAGACCAATCCATTGGCAAGGCTGATCACATGGGTGAAGCAGCCCATTCCATTGCCACCTTTCCATCTAGGGGGTTGAAAAAGCCCCACATGGTCTGCCCTAACATAGTGGTTAAAATTCTCCCCCCAGTGGCAGGAGATCACATTATTTGGAAACAACTTCCATCCCAATGCCCTAGGGCTGCAGTAGCCCTAAAAGCTCAGATTAGGCTAAACTTGTCATAGTTTGGAAGCTAAGCAGGGTGGGGACTTGTATGAGAGATCACCAAGGAACAGTGGGGCTGCTATGCAGAGGAAGGCCATGGCAATTCACTTCTGCTCATCTCTTCCTTTGATAACCCCATGATGCCATCATAGCCTAGCACTATTGATGAACCTCTCATCTATGAGAACATGTGTTTGAGAATGACAGCAACTGAAAACAGGTTAGAAGAAAATCTTTATATATTGATGGAGGCAAGTGTTATCAAGTCACAGCTGACTTATGGCTTACCTCATAGGGTTTTCAAGGCAAGAGAGGTTCAGAGGTGGTTTTCATTGCCTGTCTCAGCATAATGACCCTGGTTCTTCTTGGAGGTCTCCCATCCAAATACTAGTCAGGGCCAACCCTACTTAGCTTCCAAGATCTGATATGGAGTATCCAGGTCAGAGCCTTTATACCTTCACCTTGAGAAAAATGTGGAAAAATTTGCTATTGTACTTCCTAGACTACACATGTGCAAAAGGGCCATACAGTATGCTAGTTAGTAAGTAATCTTTATTATGTTTTCTTCAATATGCCCCTTTGGAAGCCAGTTTGGCTACTTCTCCTTAAATGGTCTTTGTTTTCTTAGAGTCTCTAGTGAATGCATGTTTAGCAAGACTAAGCTATCTTGCCATGGGTCAAGAAACTTCCTTAATAGGAATGAAACACAATTAAGTCAAATGAGGAAGCTTTTATGACTGCCATTGGTACCAGTGCAAGAGACTGATATATTCCATTAATCAGTAGAATGAATTCAATCTACTAATCCTTGTGAACACCAATTCACTTCGAAAGCTAGAACACAAATCTAAAGAATGAAGAATACATGTGGTAATTCTTTGTGACTTCCAGACATCTATACAACAATGCTATCTGTAGAAATTCAGTAGTACCGTAGATTCCTATTCAGTTGATTTTGTCCCTCCTTCTCTTTTATTAAACCAAGAATATATTTCGTATTTATTCATATATAATCTCTTTGGAGTCATAGCCATGCCTTTAGCTGTTAAAGGTAGAAGAGACAGAAATTTTTGTTTCAGCGAATCCAGGTAAGTGTTCCTGCTAAATTAGAAAGTAGCTGTAATACAGAAAAATGCTAGAAATGTTCAAAAACCACCCAAGTGGCTGATAAACCATTCCGGTAGCAATAATGTAAATCTAAACAAGTTGATAGCCAAAGTCCAGTTGGCAGAATAATGGATGGGATATAGTGAGAAGCTAAGTTGAACTGCTGGATGAAGTAATTAGAGGTGACAAGAGCATGAATTGACCTAAAACCACCTGGTTTTTGTCTGTTCATATAGTCAAATGCTGTGCTTTTCCATTTTCTCCTGGTTTTCAGGCTACAGTTGAGAAACCCACAGATAACCTTAAAGGTGATGCACAAGGATAATTTTTCTTTTATCTACTGAAGCCCTTTAGAAGCAATCCTTCATCTTCCAGTTTACATAAAATATATAACATAACAGAAAACAGAAATAATGAATATTGAAAGATGATGAAAAGCTGAAATAAAATACTGGATATCTTCCATGCTTGAATGTGGAAGACTAAATGCCATATTTTCTTTAGATCATGTATAGGATTTTGGCTAAGGGTCCCTTTTATTGTTGGGTAAAATCTTTGGACACCATAAGAGCTAGGCATTTTTTTCATAAAGGCCCTGTCTTTTGGAACTTTCTAGACGAACTAGTCTTAGCCTCAGTATCCAGACTTTTCTTTTGAGAAAGGTCTTCAAGGTAGTTATCTGATCTCATTAACTTGGTATCATGGTTTAATTCCTGATCAGACAACATCTTCATTCCAAAATGTAGGTAATTCAAATATATTGTGAGAAAACTGCAAGATAAAGACACAATTCATCTTTTGTTTCTGTTAATCCTTTGGATAATATGCTTTATGATTCTGGCTAAGTCAGCCTTCCAGAGCTGCCAGCTATAAGAATTGTATATCTGGAATGAGACCTGATTTTGGAAGAAGAGTTTGGTATGTGCCTTAAGCCACTCACTGTATAGAATGAAAAGGCAGATATGCCAGCCAAGAACCCTAAATTGAAAACTCTTCCCCTACTAGTGAAGCAGCATGTGGTGGACTTTCTCACAAACTCTACCTAGTTTTGCAACTTTTATACAAAAGTTTGTGCATGTTAAGACTGGTCAAATGGACTATGAACAGAAAAGAATTCAAATTGTAACATAATGTAAATGTGCATTTGTATATTGGATTTTTTAGACTTTTGATTTTCCAATCTGCTGTGGATTCTGTAAGGGGAGTGACATTTTCTTGGTGCTATAACTCACTAGGGATGGGCATGAACCAAACCATGAAGCAAAAATTATTACAATTTTTGCCCTTTATGGTTCACAAACAGAAGTTTGTGAAGGGGTTCACCATCACAAACTTCCACAAACTTTTAGAGTGGTTTATGTGGTTCATGGTGGTTTGTGGGTGGAGCAGAAAGTGCCTTTAAACCCCTGCTTTCTATTTCCTGCAAAAGCTGCAAAAACAGCTGAGTGGTGGGGTGGTGCTCCCTGCCATTCAGCTGTTTTGGGGCTTTTTTTGCAGTCTCTTTAAAGTTTAAAGGGCCTGCAGAAGACAGCTCAAAACAGCTGCAGAGAGGGAAGCACCTTCCCACCACACAGCTGTTTGTTGTGCTGTCTTCTGCAGGCCCTTTAAACTTTAAAGAGACTGCAAAAAAAGCCCCAAAACAGCTGAGTGCCAAGACTGCCTCACTGCCATGCAACTGTTTTTCATGGAGAAAGGGCTGGATGAGGTCTGCCACCTCACTAAAGTCTGATTGCAGTTCTTTTCAGACATTACATCCATGAGTACTAGCAGCTTTGCAGCCATGCACACTACCTGTGATGCTTCTCTTACAATGTAGTCTGAACAGGGACAATGCATGTGTTTTGCATACACACCCATCTTTGGTACATGCAAAACAAATGTTTGTCCAGTCTGGTGATTCTTAACGCAAGTAAAGCAGAGAGATTGTGGATCAGTTTTCAGGGAGGGGCAGTATTTTAAATGTACAGTGTTAGTAACAGGTTTGGAAATGTTTCACATTTGTTGATGATATTAGTATCCCTGGTAGATATGTCTAGAACAGCAGAATATAAATAAATAAAACATAACCTAAACTTGGGAGGGGGGGGGAAGGCCCACACTTCTGCCTGCTTTGCATTCAGGGCACTCACGGGGTTTTGATTACAATTTCTATTAAATCATTCTGACTTTGTATCACAATAATTGTCATTCATTTCCACTCCATGTCATCGGGGGCTGAGAGTATACGTGCACAGCTCTCCAGGACCCCATCATTCTCATTCTCTCTTAATCTTTGTTTTAGTAATAATAACCATCCAATAATGGTTGATGTGGGAAGGAAAGATGTGACACCCTAGCCCAGCCCTCCGGGCAATCTGGGAAAGGGGGTGCATATAGATGTTGAAAAGCATTGGGGACAGAACTGCCCCCTGGGGCACCCCGCATCCAAGCAGGTGTCTCTGGGACTGCCGTTCCCTTAGCACCACCCTTTGTCCCCAACCCTGGAGAAAAGAAGCGAGCCACTGTAAAGCAACCCCCTGTATCCCCATGTCGGTGAGGCGGAGGGTCAGTAGCTGATAGTCGACCATGTCAAACATGGCCAACAGATCTAACAACAGCAACACCGCCACACCACCCCGATCCAGATGTCTCCAGAGGTCATTAGTAAGGGCAACCAGTGCTGTCTCCATCCCGTACCCCAGGCAAAAGCCAGACTGGAAGGAATCTAGTACAGAAGTGTCATCCAGAGAGCTCTGCAACTGTATCACTACTGCCCTCAGCATGATACAGCCTCCATCAGGGCCGGCAGGCTATCAGCCAGTGCATTAGGCAGTCAGTACACCAGCCAGATTGCCACACTCTCCCTGGCCTCCAATACCAGACTGATACACTCTAAGCCCGTGATCTCCAGTGTCGGGAGCACCCTGAAGGAGTAAGCCTCCCGAATGAGCATTGCCACTCGTCCCCCCTCCCCCTAGTTCGTGATTGGTGCAGGACAGCAAATCCAGGTGGGGCAAGTTGGGAAAGAGCCACTGTTTCCCCCTCCCACACCCAGGTCTCGGTCACGTAAGCCAGATCTGCCTGTTGTTCCGCCATGAAGTCCCGCATGACCATGGCGTTATTGTTTATAGATCTGGTATTGCACAGCACCAATGCCGGAGGGGGGTTATCCATCCTAGCCCCACTGCTGACCACCTTTGGGATGGGGCTCAGGCTGGAAGGATGCCGATCCATCTTATTTCTCTGCATCCTTCCATTTACTTCCTGCCTGGACCCACCACTATACTTCCCCCTCCCCAGGATCACCAGAATCTGCTGATCAAGCATCACCGCCCCCTGATCTCCATGTAAGCCTCAGATCATTGGGCTCTACAGTAATGGTTGCAAAGGAAAAGGAACTGGTTGGGGTAGCAGAGCCAGGGTACCAGATCTGCACAGGAGGGTTAGTAAATAATTCTGTCTTCCAAACTTCAGTGCACAAACTCATCCATGATTCTGTTCCTTCTTTGTTTAGCAGTCAGCAAGCAATGAATTGAACTGTAGTGTATAATTCCAATCCTGATAAATTTATTAGCCCTGTTGACATATGACAGTGAACACATGTAATCCTGCCTGCGCATGCATATATCTGTTTGTAAGAAAGAGCCAGCAAACATCCATTTTACAAATGAAACCCAGGCCAGTACTTGGATTAAGGTGGGGTTTGCATCACATGTTCAGATGTACATGCATTGATTGTAACAAAATTACTCAACACACATGCAAAGAACCATCAAGTGTACAGTGCACCTGGACTGTTGATGTGTTCACTGTAACTTGTCAACAGAACTACAGCATTCCACAAAGTTTTTCCCTCTGCAGCAGAAGTCATCAAGATAAAAAAGAGAATCTTTTCAAAACACAAATTTTCTCCATTACTTTATGCATTAAAGTTCTTTTTTTTTTAATCTTCATACCTGAATACAGACTAGGTGTTCTTTTATAATGCCAGGTACTAAGTGTGCTTCATCTTTAATAGCCACTAGCTTGTTTCGCTTCAGGTAACATCATGCTAATCACCTAAGTCCTGTCTCATGTTGAATGGAAGCTAGCAGCTTATAGGTCTCTCTGGCACACTATACGGAGGGATATTCTCTCCCTGCAGAAGCACTAGCCCTCAGAGACTTACACCCATTGCTAACTGTCAGAGTGATCCATTTTAACATTGTAAGACAACTAGACAACTCTCCAGATCTCATTCTATGACAGATTTACCATGCAAAGAGGAACTGTGTGGTGTCTTGGACAATTTATGTATGAACAAATATCACTGCCATCTGGCTTTAAACTGGCTTTACAGTAGGGTTTTGTTTGTTTCATGTCAAACAGCTGTTTTCATTTTACAGCTCAGCCTTAGGCAACAGACAAGTTTTATTTAAATATACCTTTCTGTCCTCCTCTGGCAGAAGTCATGTGTAGAAAATTTCAAGCTTCCTTCAGAAGACAGCCTTTTCCAGAATGTCCATTCATTTAACTCCCTCCCCTGGTTTCAGTCATGGATCCACTTCGGGCCTTTTTCCAAGTGCAGGTTGATAACTATAAGATATGGGGGTTCTTTCTGAAACACTAAAAGCTTTCCATTTTTAGAGACAGTGGGCTTGGTGTAAGAATTATGTTTTAACTAGGAATAAGGCCCATTGTGGAAATAAATACAATGGGCTCTAGAAAGATGCTCTGGGAGAGTGCCCCGGTCTTGGGTACTCATTGTCAATTTGCTGTGGTGACCTCAGCAGGGCATAATGACACAGAATCCACCATTTCCTCCAGAGGAACTGATCTCTGCTAGCTGATGAGCAGTTGTAATTTTGAGTGATCTCCAGCCCTCACTTGGAGATTGGCAACAATTGTTACCCAGGAGGAAATGGCTGGTTTGGAGGGTGAAGTCTATGGCATTGTACCTGTCTGAGGTCCAACCCCTCCTCAAACCCCACCCTCTCCAGGTTCCATCTCTCAAATCTCCAGGAATTTCCCAACCTGGAGTAGGCAACCCCATCTCCTTCCCAGCTAACCATCAACTTACTGTTATCTGCCCTTCTGACTTCAGCTGACTTCTTCCCTCCCTCCTGGAGAGCAGCTGTGATTCTGAAGGATCTCCAGCCCCCACCTGGAGATTGGAAACAATGGTTCCCCAGGAGGAAAAGTAGTCTTTCGCTTCAATGAGGACCAAAGCAGTTTACATCATTCTCCTTTTGACTTGCACAACAACCCTGTGAGGTAGGTTAGGCTGAAAGTATGTGACTGATCTGAAATCACCCACTCAGCTTCCATAGCAAGAACCTGGGTCTAGCAGACCTTGCTCTGAAGCACTGACTGCTAGACCTCGGTTAGCCAACCTCCAGGTGGAGCCTGATGATCGCCAGGTGTCACAACTGAACTCTGGACAACAGATCCTTCCCCCTCCACTCTCCCAGGGCCAGCAGAAAGGATGGGTGAAATGCCCCCTGGAAGGCATGTAACACATTTCTTTCTGCTGGCTGTCTTGTGCCCACTCACACAGCCCATTTAAAGGGTTCACCAGGCAGCCTGAGGCAGCTGCTGGCATGGAGAGACTTTTTCATGCTGGCCCAGCAGTCTTGGGCCCGCTCACACAGCCCATTTAAAGGGGTTGCACCAGGCACCACAAGGCAGCTGAGCTGGCAGGGAGAGACTTTTAGCCTTGAAAGTTTACCCATTTTAAAACACAGCCCCTAAGAGCCCATAACATCACCTTCTGAAACTGATCAGCCAGGTAGTACCAACCCATCAGAGTGTTATAATTGTAACATCTATTTCAAGCACCCAATCCAAAAGAGTACCATGATCATTGTTATCAAAAGATGTCAAAAGATCTAGGAGAATCAGCAGGGTAATACCGTCCTTTATCTCTCTCTGACTGAGCCACAGAAATCACAGTAAAATACATTTGTAGCAGAATATTCTGGGAGTTATGAATGCCAGTAAGATGCAGGCCTGTGAAGAGAACATGCAAAGAAAGCAATAATGTTGCTAAGAAACTAAACAAAAATTTTTTTCTTCACTGCAAAAGATCCACACCATAAACCTTTTTAAAGGTAATACATTAGTTAAACTATACCCAGCAGAGGTGATAGTGAAGAAGATCATAGAACTAATTAGTAGCAATTTATCTCAGTGAAGAATTCTGAAGAAAGTAATGTGCAAAATCTCTGATGGCATTCTCTATAAAATTACCAGTAAACTGGTGACTGGGAAGTGGCTAATGTAACACCAATCTTCAAAAAAGAATCAAGTGAATTATAGGGCTTTGGATACTTTTGTTACCCTTCCGAAGAATACCACATCACCTTGTTCTGCCTGATAAAATGGCTTATAGTCAAACTCTCACATGGCAATCTTTGCAAGTTCTCAGCATGAATGAACAGAGACAGGTATACAGAATAGCCACAGCTTTCTTATCCTATTTTTAAATCTAGAGGTGAACCAAAAGGCAAAGGTAGCATCATGTTTGTGCAGAGAAACATTTCTTCTATCATGAGGTCCCTCATCGGGAGTGCATCTTATTAGAATTACAATCTCTGAGTCAATTTTGCTCACAGCAGGCACCAGCTATTCTCAGCTAGAATGCTGCATTTCCCTGTCTCTGCCTACCTGTAGTACAGTGGCATTAAAATAATGAGACAAGGACAGAAGAACATCAGTAAGTTTGTCTATGTATACTGTAGTTATGGATAAATCTCTGTAATATATGGATGTTAAGACATCACCATTACATAACCAACAAATAGTAATTGGTCCACTTGATTCAGTGTGGGATTATCCTTTCTCTATAGCTCCTTAAAGCACAGAGAGAACTAACAAATATGATTTTAAAACATTTTGTCAAGCCCATTTATGATTGAAAACTCATGAATTAATGCCATGTTTAGTACGGACCCTTCTTGAAGGTAGCAGTAGGATTAGAGTACCATCTCCTCTGTGATAATTTTGTAAGCTGTTTACAGGCAGGTAACACGACAAGTAACCATTCATACAGCTGTTTAAACTAAAAATAAAAGGACTTGTTAAATTTATATTCAGTGATTAGGGACTTGACAGGCTCCTAATTCAGATATATATGTCTTGGTTGGTCTATCAACTACTACAAACCTTTAAACTAATGAAGTACTTGAGTGGACTGATTCATTTGTGGACAGAGCAATCATGTAGACAGGCAGTTGGATCTCAAGAACTGGATTCTTGTCTTGCTACACTCTTAGGAATTGCACAAGTCTATTACCTATCTATTTTACTGTATTTAAAATCTATGTTCCACATTATTTCCCATGACATCTTGTTGTGTAAAGCAAAGAAAAAAATTAAACAAATTAAAATAAAATCAAACACAACTATCTTACTAGCTTAAAATAAAGCCAAGAATTCAACATAAATTTAACAACAAGAAGCAGCCCCAATGGTCAGTAAGAAGCAAAAGAACCCCACCTTGGCTGTAGTCAGACATGCCATTTCGTGCAGTTGGGAAGCACTCCTATTCCATCTATTGGAGTTTGGCACAGAGTTGATTTATCACATATCCCAGTATAATCCATTTCACTATCAGACACCATGTACAGGTGAGTGGGGTTTTTTGCCTTTTTGTGTGCATGTGCATAAACAAGGAATCGAACCCTCACGCAAAGAGTTCTCCATGGAGTTCTCCATGGACTGTTGCGCAGCACGTATTTAACACCCCTTCAGCCACTCCAGCCACTCCAGCCCCTTGCAGCCACTCCTGCCACTTTCAGCACCCCAGCTTTCCCATTTCTCACCAGCACTTCACTCCTGGAACTCCTCACAGCAACCACACTAACACCGTTATGTGGTGAACTATATGCAGGATTTTATTTATAGGAACAAACTGCTTCGCCAGCACCATGACATCAGAAAATGGACACACATTAGTACTGTACAATTTCTTATATACATGTTGTGACCAATCAGCTTCGTGCTGAGTCATTATGACTGACCCTTCAGCAGTGCCAGCCATAACCAGTTTAGACTAGTTCTACACAGCTACCAACTGACAGATAGCTGTCATACAGATCTGGCTGATCTTAGTGCTGGAGATTAACTGTCAACATGGACCGATTATGTAAGGTTGTGCACATATCGCTAAGGGGGGGGAATGGTGCTGAGTCAAGATGGACTGAGCAGTCCATCCCGACAGCCCGAGTACATAATTGAGTGATCAGACTAGGGAAAATCCATCCTTGGCCCATCGGCAAGTGTTAATACCAGACTTTCCCCGGTGTCTTTTAGCTCAGTTTCTGTGGCAGGGCAGCATGGGTTGCTGACGACTGCGGAACATTTCCCAGATGTTGCAGTCTGATTGTGTACTTTAAATCCATCAGGCATTTGCAGCTAAGTCAGATCTAAAGGAACATCTGACCACAGCCCTTGTGTAATAATAGACAGGACTCCAAGTGAATCACTGATTCCAAGAGGAAGAGATACTCCACTGTACAGGTTACAGTGAGTAGAGGTAAGACAAGATTCCTTTTTATTTAAGTCAGTTGCATTCTGACCACCTGAATGCCAATACAGTTATCTCAAAAGAAATGTTACTAGTTAGGAATATGAAAACTTCCTTTAAGAAATTAATCTACCTACCTCATTATGCTTTCATGCTCAAATCTTGGGAATTCTGTATCAGTGACATACCTGCCCAGGAATGCAGTCACTCATTTAAACCCTTGACTTGAAGTACAAGTGCCTAGCAAGTGCAGTAAGATAGCATTTGAACAAAGGGATAAAGTGAGTGATTATGAATTCCTAGACAGTCTTCACCCTCTGTACTGTGAAGTATTATTGAGTTCTATCCCTATGTTTGAGAATGTTTCCCAATTTTGATACTAAATCTGCCAAAAATTATAATCCAGTGCTATGTATGATTTGGAAGTGATTGACAGTGTGTTAAATGAGGCTTTCAAGTAAGTTTTATAGGATTGCAGACATATATTTCATTTCTGGTATGATTTGATCTGTGGTTTTTTTTCTGGTAAATTACCAAATACTTTAGGATACTAGGTGACATACTTGTTTCAGTTTACAAAAAGAAACATCTAACATAGGAATGCTTAAATCTCTCATTGTAATCCACAAGCACTTTAGGATGCTAGGTGACATATCATTCATAGATTGCCATCTAGTTTAGATATAGCAAACCCAAACCCATTCTGTTTCCTGATAGTGCTGACAAAATTCATAATGAAATTCCTACAATTTAACATTAAGTAATGATGAAATTAATTAATAAAACACAGCATCAGCACAACATTCACAATAGGCCTTCAAATTTCTTTCATGTTTTAAAATTAAACTTCACTGCAGCCATATATTTTATGTTCCTTTTAAGCATTTTCTACATGTACATTAGACACTGGAAGTTTCCTTGTGACTACCACTGTTAAAACCTGTGGATTTTTTGGCAATCTCTTTCTGCTTGTGTCTATTTCTGTAACTGCATCTTTCTTCCTATCTTTAACTATAGTAGCAGTTCTCTACAGGAGGTAAACATAATCCAGTAGCAGTAATAGAGCATTGTGCTTAAATAGCTGGCCTACCAGCAGGACAAAGTAACATAAGAGACCAATTTCTTGTGGCTGAGCTTCAAGCTGCAAGAAGTACCGGTGAATTATCTCTCCATCTTGGGTCCATGTTGGATGGAAGGATTAAGAAATTTTCTGAACAGTTATTCAAGTTACAATGCCTTGCTTTATCAAAGGCTCCTGCATTCTTACTAGGAAGCATCTCCATGCTTTGTTTCCTAGATTAAACATGTTTGAAGCAGTTGCCATTACTTTAATATTCTGGCAGCTCTATACTACATATATGTGCTCTCTACTCACCTCTGTCACCAAAATCCACTTTAGTACTAGTGTTTGAACATACTCTGTAACTAACAAACAAACAAACAAATCTCTTGAGGTCTAATTAGCATCCAGCAGTACTTTGAGGTCCAGATGCACTGCTGATGAAAACTGGTTTGGTTGAGATGAAATATAAGACTGTGCTCTGTAATTGGTTCTAAGCTTTCATTTCTTTGACTGGTCTCTGAGGAATGCCCAGTCATAGAACTGACACCTGCGGAGATACTAGTACATGAAATCTTCAGTGTTAGATCACTCAAAATAACCTTCTTGGGTGAAGGATGGATAAATCCCAAACAGTCTTATGTTTTACATGCCACACTAAGCCCTTAAATTAATTCCTTCTTCTGCATAACTTCTGGCACATACCTCTGTTAACAAGGAAAAGTAGCACATTAAATAAAAATAACCAAACTTTCCCTTGAAATGATATGAAAGTGATAAGTAGTCATGTTTTGTTTCTGTGGAGAATTTCTCCTGATCTGAAAAGGTTTCTTGCAAAACAAAAGGAAATTTGGATGTTAGAAATCATCCATCCCTATTGATTTTGGTAAGCTAAAGTTTACTGATATTGTTGTACTTGAAAAATAATTTCATGTACTGTGATAGACAAATAACTATAGGAGGAATTATCTATATGACCAAGATAATAAAACTATATATGGAGCCAAAGTACTGTGAGAACCTAGAATGAGTTCTGAACTTACGGTTTATTGAATGTATGCCTTCTTGAAATCATCCAAGTTTGATTTAATTATGCTTTCTTTGCCCTGACCTGGATAGCCTCAGCCCTTCTACAATGGTATTTTGGCTACTGTGCAAAGAAACCTCTGGCAAAGACACTGAAGACACCCTGGATCAGGCCTCAACAAGTCTCCAGAACCAGCCCACCACAACTTTGCAATAAGTAGGTAAAGGAGTAGTTTCCACCAGACTGTCTGAAACAGAATGTCATTCTCCCAAGAAAGCTGTGGCACCATCTGCCTGGATCTGGCTAATACCTGCCCCATTTGTAAAAAGCAAGAGGACATAAACCATGTAGGGTTTGAGTCACAAAGGGGTAGGAAACCAGCAAGGGACAAGGGAAGAGCTGCATCTCCTTACCACCTGTCAGGATTCTCCAGTTCAAATTGTATGAGCTGTATCTAAAGCTGCCCTAGATATGTATGGAGGCACACCTGTATATGAGTGTGTATGAGTGGAATACAATGGGGTCCCGCCTCTTGTATATAACTAAACCCTCCTCTCCCATAAAAAATTATGTTCAGAATTTCAATTTTCACTTTTGTCTTAATGATCAGAGCATAGTTTTCTCTCCTGTCATTTAAGAGATGTATTCTGAAAAGGGAAAGGATGCCTACCTAAATGGAAATTATCTTCAGAATTTCAATTTTAGCTTTTGTCTTAATGACTAGAGCACAGTTTTCTCTCCTGTATCATTTAAAGGATATATTGTGAAAAGGGAAAGGCTGCTATCTTAAAGGGAATGCTAAGGTGGGGGTCAATATTGGGTCTCAGGAATTTGATGCTTTTATGTTTCCACAGATCTACATGCCCAGCTGTCTGGGATCCAGCTCTCTAGCAGAAACCATGGGAGTTTCCCTTTTTGTTTACCATGAAGTGAGACTCTGTAACTTACCATACCAGTTCCATAAGTAAACAAACATTTGCTGACAGAGCTTAGATAACAGTTTGTATGCCTTCAGTTTTCTTCCTCCTTGCTTAACTTCACTCTGAATGTTTTCTTCAGGCACTTTCTTCAGGAACTGTTTTCCTTCACCTGCCTCAGAAATAAACGGATAAACGTGGGAAAGTGATTACACCAGTGGGGCTGCAATACTAATAGCTCCCTGTACTGCTAGCCTAGCAGTTTGATGATAGCCATACTATCTCGCCTATACCTAGAGGCTGCCACAGGCACAGATTACTTGAAGGCTTTCTTTGGTGCTAACGACCACAGGGTTAAGATAGTTGATAAGTGTCAGTAGGATGTGGACTTTACTCCTATTCAGGGTAATTATAATATTCTTATGGATATAAGAAATGGGATTTCTAGAGGAAGCTGAATGGCACTAGAAGCAGGATAGGCATACCATAGGAGCAAGCCAAGGAGAAAAGGGAGAGCTCAGAATTTCAGTCTTTCAACAGATATGAGCTCTGGAACATGGCATGGGCATTTTCTCTGCAAAATGAGGCATCCCTTCGAACATTTACACTGTTATCCATATCTAGAGCTTCATCATGGGATACAAAGAATTTGAACTGGAACTGCCCGGTCTAGTTTCTTTCCTGCTATGCAGCTTAATCGATCAACTGGAAACTTAAATACTAAGCTTGTTAAATGTAGTTCAGTTTGCTCTGTTGGGGCCGGAGCAAAGCGGAGCACCGCTCCGCCAGTGAAGACTCTGGGGGGCGGGCACATTACAAAACCCCGCCCCCAGCAGGGCCGCCGCTGGGTCGGACCCCCTCCCACCCCCCTGCTCAATGTCGGCCGGGGAAAAACCCCTCTCCCACCCCCCACCCCCGTGCAACGAAACTCTCTCCCTCCCACCCCCCTACCCCGCTCAATGTCCCCGAGCTGGCGGCAGGCCAGCGGCCAGGGAAAAAATCCTTTCCCACCACCCACCCACCCCCACGCAAAGAAACCCCCTCCCTCCCACCCACCACACTCAATGTCCCCGAGCCGGCAGCAGGCTGCCGGCCAGGGGAAAATCCTTTCCCACCCACCCCCCGCGCAAAGAAACCCCCTCCCTCCCACCCACCCTGCTCAATGTCCCCTAGCCGGCGGCAGGCTGCCGGCTGGGGACAAAACCCTCTCCCCCCCGTGCAAAGAAACCTCCTCCCTCCCACCCACCCACCCCGCTCAGTCCCCGAGCCGGCAGCAGCCGCCGGCCGGGGAAAAAACCCTCTCCCACCCCCTCGGGCGCATAGCTGTCTCCTCCAAACAGAGGCGCCTGCCCTCCCCCCCAGGAGGGATTTGGGGCTCCCGGCTCGGTGGCATCCCGTGGCCGTCGCTGCTGCTGTGTGCGGGGGTGTGCCTCGGAGGGGAGGGCAGGGCAGCTCAGCACAGCGCCCCCTGGTGGTGGTTCAGCCTCCAGGACCTGGGGGTGGTGGTGTTCTCCTGCACACGTGACAGGCACTGGAGGGCCTCAGCCAGAACGTCCGGCCGCCTGCTGTGGAGCCTGCTGGAGCCGAAGTGACGGGTGCACAGGTGGGTAGCCGCTCCCTGGACGGAGGTCCACAGATGTCGACAGCCCCCCATCCCTGTGCCCCGACCAATCTCCCCTACAGGCTCTGAGGCTAACCAGGAAGCCCAGGTGCCTCCAGTCTCCAGACCCTGAGTGGCTGGAAAGGGGTGCGGTGTGCGCAGCAGGGTGGAGAAGGCACACTGGCTGAGGAGATGAGCTGCAGATTAGGGAGACCCAGGTTCCAGGCTCACTTCAGTCATGCTGTTTCTGGGCATCATGAACCTGGGCAGCCAACCTATGCCAGGGCAATACATAGTTTTATGCTCAGAACCTTCCAGTGCTTACTGGATTGGCGGCTCATAAGCGCTGCTGGGTCTTGGTGGAATAAAACTGTAGATTTCAGAATTTCACAACTGGCTCCTCTGAGGTCTCTGGCCTCCTTGGTAGAGAAGGAAAGAGTGCTGATTATCAAGAAACTTTTAAAACAAGACTGGAGCCTTTCTTTCTTTCTTTCTTTCTTTCTTTCTTTCTTTCTTTCTATCTATCTATCTATCTATCTATCTATCTATCTATCTATCTATCTATCTATCTATCTATCATCTCCCCCCACCTACCTACCTACCTTCCTGTTCCTTCCTTCCTTCCTTCCTTCCTTCCTTCCTTCCTTCCTTCCTTCCTTCCTTCCTTCCTTTTTCTTTCTCTCTTTCTTTCTTCTATCTCTCCCCCACCTACCTACCTTCCTTCCTGTTCCTTTCGTTCCTTCCCCCCCTCCCTCCCTCCCTCCCTTCCTTCCTTTCTTTCTTTCTTCTAACACACTTCCAGTGATGTCAGGGGTGTGTGGCCTTCTGACACTTCCGGTGACATCAGGGGGTGTGGCATATGCAAATAAGTTATGCTAATGAGCTCCTGCACCTCTTTTTTTATGAAAGGACCCCTGGTTTGCTTCATTAGTAAAGCTAGCAAATGTCCACTTCATGTTTGATCTAATATGTGTTACATTGCAAAGGCAAGTTTCTGTGCTCACAATATACCACTGTCTGTCTTGCTGATGGTAGATACCCTTCCCAATGTATATGCCATCCCAGTTTGCCCAATCTATGTCATCTGCCTTTTGTGAGGTGTCAAATAGGCATATGGACAGAAATTTTAGACAGGTAATTTGGGGTTCATTTTGCTCTTAATATGAACATTCCATTCCATACCATACCATCACCCTAACTTTGGCTCCCCATACCATCAGCCTAACCAGCCCACATAAAACAACAGGCCAGCAGGAGCCTAGCTGAACAGGGGAAAATGTGCTCATTTCACCATCTGAAAACTTCTCACCTACTATAACTCCACTCACCTTGAGCTAAAATTTATCACATTTTCTGCAGTTTCTGTTATGGTGCCTTTAAAGATGAAGATATAAGGCTGGTTTTTGCACCTTATCAGTTGCAGAAATTGAAGCCAGTTGGGATTAAGAAGAATTCAAATAACTGGAAGTGGCCAACAGTATACTGAATAATTAGGGAAGCAGCAAACAAACAAACAAAATGCAGACTAGATGGTGCAAACTGTGCATAGTTTGAGTGAGGGGAAATTCTTCTTGGATTTTACTTAGAGATAAGTTATGAAGCCCAAAGTCTGGTCTGCCTCATATATTATGCTCCTGTTTCTCTCCATTTAGCCTACTATTATATTAGATACTATTCAATATTGTACAATAATCAACTACCTGTGAGGCACCCTACTTCTTTTTTGTTTATCTTGCATATATCTGTATAATTACAATTTTCCCAATAATTATGAATGTATTTTCATGAGGAAATCGGGGGGGGGGGCACAACAGAATAGAGAACTAGTATACATAAAGCTTGTATATACAAAACTAGCATACACAGACTTACAAGTTATGTTTGTTTTCTCAATAAATGTGTGTTTTGATTTCCAATAGGGAAGTAAGAACCGATACAGCAGGGGGATAAAGATAAGTATGACTGTCACTTAGTAATTAAGGTCAAAGAAACATATGCATATTGACAGCCAGTATAGTGCACTGGCCAGAATATCCTATTAGAATCTGGGAGACCTAGTTCAAATCCTTACTCAGCCAGGAAGTTCACTGGGTGATCCTGGGCCAAGTGCTTTTTCTCAGCCTAACCTACCTTTTAAGGTTGTTGTGAGGAAGATAAAATGTGAATGGTAGAACTGCTGTTGGTATGCTGCTCTGTGATTTCCTTATAAGAAATGTGAGATAAATATTTATTAGATACATAGGCACATATTTTCTCTCACATAGGCACAACAATCTACCATCCAGGGAACCAGACTAATCAGGTCTTCCTCAGCATTTCCAGTCAGCTCACAGAGCCTAGGGTAAATCGTTTTAAGTTCTATGTCCACAGATGCAGACCATCCTTCTTAATGTCAGTTTTATCAGACGTGTACCAATTTGAATTACTGAATTACCTGCTTGTATGGTCAATTTTCTCATACTTTCTTCATTTATAAGCCTGCCTCCTAAGAAGCAAACTCCTCAGTATTGACAGTTTATTATTTCTTTTCTACCTCTTCTCCTTCCGCATGTGTCATCCTTTTTTAATGTTGTTTCCTTTATTCAGTTCTCTGATCTGATGTCCCTGTAGGATTTGGCAGAGTAAGATCTTTTTTTCAAAAAATAAATGTTGTGTGATGTCATTTCAAGACAGAAGTATAGAGTTTCAGCAAGGCTGCTGCATTTGTTTGGATAATTTAGGGCTTCCAGAAAACATAGGAAGAGACACAATCGGCTGATATGGAGAATGTACCTGTCCATTTTATTGGTGTGGGAAAGCTGTCCTGGTTAATTATAGGGCACTTAACCAGAAGGATATCTACAATATTATGAAATTGGGACACAAAGCCCAATGGGATATTTACTCAATTTATTATTTTTTATTTTTGAGATTTCTATCTCCCGCCCCACCCCACAAGCAGGCTCACAGTGGATAAACAGGTAAAATACACAATATAATACAGTTTAAAAACTATAAAACCCATAATACAGTACATGATGGCAAGTGAATAAACAAGCTCCATGCTGTATGTTGTATATGTGCACAAGGGCTGGCCTACCAGAAGGTGGCCAAAACATCCACCAGTGGAACAATTTAATAAAATGCATTGCCCCCCCTCAGACGGAAGAAAGAGTCAGACAACCACAGGTTGGGAAACTAAGGGCCACTTTATTTAACTTACATTATAATGGCAAGGACAAACAGTAAATAGTGGCACAGTCAAGCCCTGGGGTCCCATGGCCCCATCCTTGCCGAAAAATGGGCAAGCCACCCTGCCGAAATAAGTGGCTTGCACCCGGCTGGCACAACACCTACGGGATAGGCCATGAAGATCCCTCCAACACAACTGCATAGCCTACACGGAGGCTAGGAATGAAGAGGCAGGGCACAGCCGGCTGTTAAGGAGGCGCTGGCTCTGCCCCCAGCAAGTACCCGGCTGCACATTGCAGCCCCAGCCTCCTTCCACCTCATGTGGAAGCAAAGTCAGCCCTCCTGCAGCACATTGTTGACTGCTACAGGTAGGGCCAGATAGTCCAACACAGGCTGAGGAAGAGTAGGGCAGGGGAGGCCAATGTGATTTGACATCCATAGCCTCAATCAAAGGCCTAGTGGAACTGTGCTAAGTCCTGCAGGGCCCTGAAGTCACTAGGGAGAGTGTTCTACCAGGCCAGAGTTGAAAAGGCTCTGGCTCTGGTTGAAGCCAAATGGAGGTCTTTTGGGCTAGGGATTACCAGCAGGTGTTGGTTAGTCGAATGTAAGGCTCTCTGGGAAACATATTGAGAGAGGCAGTACTGCAGATATGTTGCCCCAGACTGCATAGGAATTTAAAAGTCAGTACCATCACCTTGAACTTGATCCACTACTCAACTGGCAGCCAATGCAGCCAGTGAAGCACTGGCTGTATATGCACCTGCAAGGGTGTCTCAGCCAGGGGCATGTGGCTGCATTTTGCACCAGCTGAAATTTCTGGGTCAGATTCAAGGGCAACCCCACATAGGACAAGTTACAGTAATCTAGACTGGAGGTGACCATTGTGTGGATCACTATGGCTAGGTTGTGGGAAGAGAGATAGGGGACCAGTTGCTGGACCAGCTGAAGATGATAAAAAACTTGCAACAATAGTGACCTAGGACAGAATACTTAATGATTAATGAGGGGAATAAGACAAAGGTCCTGTGCCTGGGGCATTGCAGTTTGGGGCAGGAGGTCCCACTCCCGAGCTTCGACGGGACACCATTGGTGCCTGCATCGCAGGTTAAGAGTTTGGGAGTGTTCCTGGATCCCTCCTTGTCAATGGAGGCCCAGGTAGCAGCCACTGCCAAGTCGGCCTTTTACCACCTTCGGCTGGCATGGCAGCTGGTTCCCTACCTCGATCGTGATGACCTGGCCACAGTGATCCACGCGACGGTCACCTCGAGGTTGGATTACTGTAACGCTCTCTACATGGGGCTGCCCTTGGTGCTAATCCGGAGGCTGCAGCTGGTGCAGAATGCCGTGGCCAGGCTGTTGATGGGCCTCGCAAGGCGAGACCATATCAAGCCTGTGCTGGCGGCACTGCACTGGCTGCCTACAGCATACCGAGTTCGCTTCAAGGTGCTGGTTCTTACCTATAAAGCCCTATATGGCCAGGATCCAACATACCTTAGGGACCGCCTTTCTCCGTATATACCCCAGCGGGCACTGCGGTCAGGGTCAGGCCATAGACTATGTGTTCCGGGCCCCAGGGACATCAGGCTCACCAGAACAAGGGCCAGGGCTTTCTCAGTGGCGGATCCTGTCTGGTGGAATGAGCTTCCGGAGGAGATCAGGGCCTTGCGGGACCTTATGCAGTTCCACAGGGCCTGCAAGATGGAGCTCTTCCGCCAGGCCTTCGAAACGGAGCTGCCACCCGCGATACCACCCATCACATATGTCATCTGTGATGTAGCCAGCCCAGTATGACCCAGGCATGGTGGCGGGGGGGGGGGGAGCTCGAACCTACCACTGGGTTGCCACCTGATGTTAATTTACTGGAAGCTATTAGCAATGTATTTATTCATAGGAATGTGTTTTTAGTGATTTTATCTGTTTTAATGTACTGTTTTTGGTCTGTGTGCCTGTGTAAGCCACCCTGAGCCCGTTCGCAGGGAGGGTGGGGTATAAATTTGAAAAAAAAAAGAAAGAAAGAAAGAGCCGTTGCTGAGAAACTCTTTGGGAAACATGGAAATGATACAAAGAACTTCCTGAGTCAGACTTGGGTAGGTTGCCATATTGAATTTCCCTAAATCCAAGTAAACTAATTTGCATTTTATGTAAGTTCCAAATGATTGCAAATCAAGTACATTGTTCTATTATCTACCAGTTGTTTTGCATTTCCTCCACAAAAAGGTTTGGGAAGAAACACTGAAAACACATCTTTAATTAGTTTGTTTCTCATGACAAGACTTGCTCAGGTAAAGCTTGTGTAGGACAGAAGAAGGTGGGGCAAGGCACTGAGCCCTTTTGTCACTTGTTTTGCTTCTCTGGCAGTACATGGTTCTGCAACTCCTCATAGTCAGCTGTGTTGCTGTGAAGCTGCTGTTCTGTGCACACCAGTGTCCCATTGGTTGCAGTGGGACTTTATTGCTTTCCATCAAATAAATATATAAACAATGAACAGCAGTAATCAATACTATTAGAAAACAAGCACTGCCCTCAAACACAAACAAAATAGGCATATGGATGTAACTACTAAGATATATTTAACAATTCAATAAATCATTATTTAATAGGAGTATCTTGAAACAAAAACTTAAGTTTTAACATCCTGAAATATTTCAAGAGATCCACCCTAGTTCTGAAGGGATCATATCTAGGGGTGGGAACAAAATTTAAGCCCAGACTCAGTAACGAAAGGTTCACCACCAAACAATTAGAAAGGTTCAAAAACAGACGGAATAGCCCAGTCCCCTTTAATTATCATTCCTCACTCAGATGCTACACAGTGTTATTGGGGTTGGGACTCACTCTTCCATTCACACACCGCCAGCATTTATCTATATATCTAATAGCCAAGGTGCCCCCTGCATGCGAATATCTAAATCCGCACATCAGGGGCACTTGGGGGGGGGGGGGTGGAGATATTTTTCTGCACACTTGGAGGACTCTCCAGGTGTACAGAAAAATCTTAAAAGTTTAAAAACTATATGGGGGATATTTAATTCCCCCCAAAAGTAAAAGAGCATTCCCTGTGCATGCACAGAGAATGCTCTGGGAACTGCAATGGGCTGGTGGCTGAGAGCCGCTCAGGCCTCGCTGCCAGAGCCCATGGGGGGAATTGGCGAACCCAGGCTTAGCCGTTGGAACTGGGGGGAGGAGATTGGTGGGCCCAGTGGCTCAGAGCTACACAGGCCTTGCCATTGGTGTGGGAGAGGGAAGGACTGGCAGCCCAGGCCTCGCCATCGTTGTCCAGGAGGGGAGAAGGCTTACCTGTGGCTGCTTCCTCTTCCTCCTCCACATGGGACTCCTTCTCCCCCCCCCCCCCCCGTGAGTATCACAGGTCCTGCCTCTTGTTCATATTCTAAAACATGTATAGACCAAGATATTAGCTTGTGGATGGAGGGTTCTTTCCCTGAGGCAACCAGCCCACAGGATAAACAAACAAAAAGTTGACTTTTATTTATGGTTTGAACATAACACTGAAGAAAGATAAGTAAAGGTTGCAAAATTTCTTTTCTATTGAACTTCTGTAGTATTTCCCTATTTCAGCATTTGGGATCTTTTGTTACATATTGACTCTTTAGGCAGCTTTAAGCTGCTCTTTCCCACAGCTTCATTCAGCCAGACACATTCTCCACTCTCTAGCTCCCTAACTACTCTCTTATCTGCCCTTAACTGCTGTTCCAGCTCTCTCTCTGACTAATATTTTGTCAGCTCCAATTGGCTGCTCTTAGACAGAGGCAGAACCTAACCTGTCTGTCACAGGAACAGACTGCCAAGAAGTGTGAATATAAAGGCAGCTTTGATGTCTATTACTAATTTACTCCAAAGTAAATTCAATTCTGTTTTATTCTGCTATTAATAGTATCTTCAGGAACCTGGGAGGCTGAACTAATAATATGCCCTCTATTTCCTAGGTGACACCCATTTTGCCCTTTTAACTAGTTAGTGCACCTCTAGAAATATTTTTTCCAGGAAAAAATAACATTAACAACAAACATCTTTATCACTTTAAGTAAAGCTCTCTTAAATAGAGGAATGAAAGTAACTTTAATTTTTTACTATTGCTGTCTCTCTAGGGATTTGAAGCAGAAGATGGGAGCTCTTCTTAGTACTCTATACAAAACCATACTGTCCCCCTGGAGGTGAAAAAGAGAGAGGTAGCCTTACAATTTTCCCAGTCATTGCTTTTGAGTACCATCAGATTAATGGTATAATAATGTTCTGGGGGATCACACAGCCACCAAGCCATTCAACAAATATTTAAAAATGAATAACATAAGAACAAAAGAAGAGACCTGCTGGATCAGACCAGTGGTCCATCTTTTCCAACATCCTGTCACATAGACAGGCCAACCAGTTCCCCTGGAGGTCCAAGAACAGGACATATAGACTGAGGCCTTCCCCCAGTATTGCTTCCTGACACCGGTATTATGAGATTTACTGCTTCTGAATGTGGTGGTTTCCTTTAGTCACCATGGAGAGCAGCCACTAATAGATTTATCATCCACAAATCTACCTATTCTCTATTTAAAACCATCTATGCCTGTGGCCAGGGGTCCCTTGGGGCCGGAGTGAGGCGGAGCAAAGCTCCGCCAGCTCAGGATTGGCTACTAGGGCAGCCGCAGGCTGAATCAGTTTCTCTAATCTGATTCAGCCCGCTGCCGAATTGCCGCTGAAATTCAGTGGCAATTTTAAAAGCGACTGGAGGGGAGGGGATTTGAGGGAGAGGTTCCAAACTTGCAGGGTAGCTGCTGGGGCCTCTCCTCAAAATACCCACCAAGTTTCAAGAAGATTGGACCAGGGGGTCCAATTCTACGGGCCCCCAAACAGGTTGCCCCCATTCCCTCCATTGTTCTCTATGGGAGGAAAAAAGTAATATTTTTCCCACCATAGAGAACAATGGAGGGGATGGGACAACCTGTTTGGGGGCCCATAGAATTGGACCCCGTGGTCCAATCTTCTTGAAACTTGGTGGGTATTTCGAGGAGAGGCCCCAGCAGCTACCCTGCAAGTTTGGAGCCTCTCCCTCAAACCCCCTTTTCCTCCAGCCCTTCATATACCCTATGAGTTTTTGCCATTGATTTCAATGGCCCATAGGGTATAATGGGGCTGAAACTGACATTCCCTTTCTGACACACTTCTGGTGATGTCAGGGGACGTGGCATATGCTAATGAGGTATGCTAATGAGTTATGCTAATGAGCTCCTGCACCTCTTTTTCTATGAAAGGACCCCTGCCTGTGGCCATCACTACATCCTCTGGCAGCAAATTCCACATTTTAACCACTCTCTATGTAAAGAAGTATTTTCTTTTGTCTGTCCTGATTCTACTGCCCTTTAGCTTCCTTGGCTACCCTTGAGTTCTACTATTTTGGGAGAGAAAAAGTTTGCTTTGTCAACTCTCTTTATCCTGTGCATAATTTTATAAGCCTGTATCATGTCCCATCGTATGTCTCTCTTTTTTAAACAGAAAAGTCCCAGACTCTTCAGTCTTCCTCATAAGAAAAGTGCTCTAACCTCCTGATCATCTTGGTTGCCCTCTTCTGTACTTTTTCCAGTTCTGCAATGCACTTTTTGAAATACAGTGACTAGAACTTCAAACAATATTCCAATGAGACCTCACCATGGATCTATACAAGGACATTATAATATAGGCCATTGTGTTTTCAATCCCTTTCTTAATAATCCCCAACATAGAGTTTGTCTTTTTGGCTGCCATGATCCACTGGGTTGACACTTTTATTGAGCTATCTCGTACAACTCCAAGGACTCTTCTTTTTTCACTTTCAGCAAATTCAGACACTATTCGCATATACCTGAAGTTGGGATTTTTTGTTCCAATGTACATTACCATACAGCATTGTTACTGCCCACTCAGCCAATCTGTGGAGATCCTCTGGGAGCTCTTCACAGTCAGCCTTGTTTTCACTATCCTGAATAATTTTGTGTCATCTGCAAACTTGGCCACCACACTGCTCACCCCCAGTTCCAAATCACCTACGAACAAACTGAATAGCACTAGCCTCAATATCAATCTTTATGGGAACCTACTGCTTACTTCTCTCCTTTGTGAAAACTGTCCATTTATTCCTACTCTTTGCTTCCTGTTGTTTAACCAATTTCAATCCACAAGAAACATTAAATAAAATTGTTTATGTCATGGAGGGTTGTGTCATGATCATCAGTGGCATTGCAAAGGGCAAAATGTGCCTATGGCTTACACAACCCTATTTCAAAACCCTAATCCCACCACAATGGCAATGGATTACTTTTGGAAATATGCAGCATCCCAACAACAGAATTACAATATGGTGGCAAGATGTCTGGATGCACACACACAGAAAACAACTGCATTTTTTAAAAAATCCTACAATTTTAAACTGGGTGGTGTGAACAACTGCAGATGGAAAGGAAAGCACTAATGAACTGAAACAATTTGACTTACTTCCAAGTAAACATGCTTAAGACAAGCCGAAAGCTTTAACTACAAAACAAGGATTCTTCAAGTACAAGCCTATGCAATGTTCCCAAACAAACCAATGACAGTCCAGAATGGCATCCAGAAAGTATTCATGTGATATTCACTGGCATCTTCAATGCTTTGGCTAAGGATTACTCAGTCTACTTTTGGCAATCCATTAAAGGATACAGGTAGACCTGCATTTAGAACTCTCCAGCCTCTTACAGTTCTCCATATGATCTCAGACAGTCTTCTGATAATAGTTTTCTAATGCAATGCTTATTGATTCTCCTCCTACTCTTATTGTTTTCATTTTTGTTCATGGGAATTTTACAGGTCTCTAGTGTCAAGAGGATTAATCACATCTAAAACACACAATAAATCAAAATATATATCACTGTAACATGAAGATCGAACATTGTTTTTCTGTTTTGTCACAGTGAACATTAAAAACAATATTTACCAAGGCTTCAGGTTAGGAAGTTATCCAGAATTAGATAAATTCACTGAGGTTAGACACTCTCGGGAAAGAGAAAAAAGAAATCATGGAAGAGGTGATTTCAAACTTGAAGCCTTAGGTCCTAATCTGAATCGCTGACCACTACACCATATTGTCTTTCATGTGGTGGCTTCTGTTGAGTAATAGTAAGCAGGTGGGCTTGCCAGTGGTTGCAGGCAGGCCTGAGTCCATAAGTCCTCCCTCAAAGTCCAGAACAGGCCTGGAAAGGGCCCTGTCCCTTCTCCCTTCCTTTTACTGACAAAAGGCTTGAAGGATGGTTATGCCTTGTGGTTGCCTAGCAACGGCCACTGAGGGCATTAGGTTCTTAAAACTACAGCTGCTGTTTCTATCATTTGGGGGGGGACTTTCTGAATGTAATTTTTTCCCAGATTTCTGATTTTTCTGCACATCTGGGGCATTTTTCAAATTTGTAGAAAGATCTGTCTTGTCTGTTCATAGCTCTAGTCTCTGACTTTAGATATCCACAGATTCGGCCATATTGAGAATTAGCTATATTGATGATGGTTTTGATGCACCTAGAGTCATCTTTTACTTATTTTGGAGCATGTGCAAGATTTATCATTAATGTAAAAAGTTCCTTTCCTGCCAGAAAAGAACCAGAGTAGAACCCAGGGCACAATGGAACAGCAGAACTGTGATAGAGCAAAACTGGAGGAATCCCCTAGTTCCTAATACATTTTTACAGTATTCTATATTATACTGTGTTGTATCATTTGTGTAGAGTTGTTACCAACTTAGTGCCTTTGGGGATCTAAAAATCTAAATACTTCTCATTTGTGGCGAACAGATACTCATAATTAAATCCCTTCTGTTTCGGAAATGATACGTGGAAAATATTATCAGAGGACCCTCAGGGTTGGAAGCTAAAATAATATATATTTAAATAATGTCTATTACAGTATCCTGTATTTTCAGTTCCTGATTAAGCTATTCTATATGCATGCATAAATTTTGGACAATGGAAAAGAGCCACATAGTCAGCTGAATAAAGTACAAATCAATCCCTGAAAGACAGACTCAGATTTAGTCCTTTCTGAACGTTCTATCATTGCAAGATATGCATGTTTCTCAAGCAATGGTTAAACACTCGTTAATTCACTTTGTTATAGATATTACACATTGCCAAACACTTTAGAGAAATAACAAAATGGTTTGGGCTGTTCTTTTGACTATACTTCATAAACCATAGTTCTGCTTGTTCTTTGTGGCTTCATGCAACAGCTTTTAGTATGAACTTATTTTCCAAGTCATCAATTCAGCTGCCCAGTGCTGTTGTCCTTAGAATTTAAAGCCAGAATAGTGGGATTTTTGCTCCTCACACAATTTATCTTTATGTTTTCAGTTTCCCCTCATAACCTCCCATGGTTTTCAATCTCCCTTGAACTTCTTCAGCCTTCAGAGTGTTGATTCCACCCCCAAAGAAAACCATAACAAAGCCAATTTTTTCTTCCTCAGTCTTTTCATATGTATACCTCTTACTGTACAGATATTATGGCTATGGCATCTACGTAAGATTTGAACTGATACTTGTCAAGCACAACTGCAAGAAAGCAATGTTGCTGTGGGTAAAAGAGATGCAATGGAGACCAATACATTGCCATCCATCCTTCTCTTTGCTCAAGCTATATTTTCACTAAAGAATTTATAACTGAGACCCTTTGTATGATATGCATTTATGAAGATATTGACAGTAACACAGCATAAATTACCAGCTTCCAGCTAAGGCAAAATATTGAGTTTGGAAAACAGTTCACATTAAGCGACAGTTGTTGATTAATACAGCTGATAGCAGGCCTGTGGCTCTATAGCAGAGCACGTGTTTTGCATATAGAAGGTTCCAAGTTCAGTCCTTGACATCTCCTGGTGTTTAGGTAATTGGCATTATGAAATCCTTACTCTGCCTGAGACCCTAATGAGCTGTTAAGGTAGACAAGACTAAGCTAAGTGGATCAAGAAATGTAAAGCAGCTTCATCTGTTCAATATAGGCCCAGATAAGTCCCTTTACTAAAGTGAGGCTTGTCTGTAAGCAGCAGAATACATAAGGAGTGTGCCACTTCAAATGGGCCTTCAGTGTCTATTCCTCCTGTGTGATAAGGCAAGGTATGAGTTTAGAGTAAACTTGACTAGATGTGTCTTCTTATGACTCTCTTTTGGTGCAGGTGTTTAGATTAAATGAGACATTCAGAACCTCCAGGTCTATGTCATTCTAAGTGGGAGGAGGACTTTATGAAGCTTTGATGTACATACATCAAAGTGAGGTGGGGAGGAAGAGAAAGATCACTGAACAACTGCCTCACTTGCTATTTCTCTGAAACATCTGGAACTAGTCACTATCAGCTATGTGATACTGAGATAGATTGGCCATTGGCCTGATTGACTGTGGCATGTCTTACATTTTTATGCTTCAATTACTGCACTACCAAGACATAACAGTATCTTGTGTGTCAGTGGAGGTATTTGATTCACTTCATACAATTGCATATATTGCTTAGGACACTGCAGATTAGGCAAAGTTTCTAAACACACACAGTCGATAAAGAACTTGGCCTGACCTGAATAGAAACTCTAATGTCTATTTGATGATTGTTCAGTTCAGGTCAATGTAAAAAGTTATGGATCCCACACTAATATATTTCTATACCTGTTATCAAAGAAGTGAAGCCTTTTGGTTTATTTTTAATTGATTCTGATCATTATGGCTCTCAAATCTGTTTTAAAGATTAAGTAGAGCATTAGTTATAACAACACAAGAAGGATATGTTAAGTTTCTTTCTGAGTGCTTTGCCTTGGGCAAGTTGGCAAAGAATCAAGAGACGAGACAGATGCCAAAGCCATCTGGACATCTACTTAAGAACATACAACATACAGCAACTGAAGTCCTAAAACTTTTTCAAGTGGTACTTGACAGTGACCAAGATGTGTCTGCACTTTGCAAGCTGAACACTTTGATAGTTGGAAAAGTCTTCAAAGTCATCCAAGTACAGTGAAAATACAATTACTGTCCTTTGAATTAACCAAGGGTCCACTCACAATTATCACTTGATAAAGGTATTTAGAAAGAGAGAAGCAGTATGGTATAGCCTGATCTTGTCAGATCTTGGAAGCTAAGCAGGATCAGAACTTGGAAGGGAAGTATGGAAGGCTCCACAGAGGAAGGCAATGGCAAACCACCTCTGCTTCTCACTTGCCTTGAAAGCTCCTTGCTGGGGTCACCGTAAGTCAACTGTGACTTGATAGCACTTTACCCACACACACACACACAAAGCCATTCGGACAAAAGCTACCTTGAATTTCTTTTCTGACTTTTAAATGCTACATTGTCTTTTAAAATCAAAACAGTGAAAGCAGATGGACTAAGACTGCAATCCAAAGCATGTTTACTAAGAGATAAGTCCAACTGAGGTCAATCAGACTTAGTTCTGAGGAAATATGCATAGGATAGATTTTCTGGATTTGTAGAAAGGCAGACCAGGGAATTTTAAAGGAAATAATTTTCATTACCTTCATTAATATGGTTAAGGGAAAGGACAAACCCAGTTAAGGGAAAGGACAAACAGAAAAATGGATCTTCTGAACTGAAACATAGTTGGCATGAAAGTTGTAAGATCTCTTGGCAAAGAGATGTATTAGTAAGGGAAGTGAGTAACTCAGCAGGCACATTGTCCAACTACAGCCCAATAACTGCTGTTTCTACCACACACTTATAGTTGCCAACCTCCAAGGGAGGCCTGGGAGGGAACAGAGATCAGTTTCCCTGGAGAAAATGGCTGCTTTGGAGAAAAGACTCCATGTAATTGTTCCCTACTGAGGCTCCTCCCCTCCCTAAACCTTGTGCTTCCCAGGCTCCACCCCCAAAATCTCCATATATTTCTTCCCCGCCCAAAGCTGGCAACCCTAATCAATCATTCTTGATTGGCATATCTGTATGCAGCATTTCATATTGCTGTCTAACTGACTTGGGGAAGGTTTTCATTCTATAAAGCTTGGAATATTGTTAGCTGAACCAAGATACACCCATACATACCCAACTAATTTCAGGGCAGAATTGTTGCTGTTTAGTAATCTGACCAGTTTGTAAGTAGCCATTTCGATGTAACCATTCCACATTCTTAATCTACTCTGTCTTCAACACTATCAGTAGTGTTATAGATAACGCAGCTCATTTCCATCTCCTCCCCCACCCATTTGGTTGGTATGAAAATGACTATAGCCTTCATCCATGGTGGAATATGCTCCTCTTCTGGAACAAGGCTTCCAGAGCCTGGTGAAAGTACCATGGATAGCAGGAAAGACTCATGAAATGAAACCCAAAAATATAGCAACAAATGCTTTGATGCCCATTATATGTAAGAAGTTTCTCTATAAGGTGTATGGAATGAAGTTATCCCTTTACTATCTCAGGGAAGCTAATAACAATAACATTGCATCATGCATCCTTGCTGTTAAATATTTGAATTGATTCTTATCCTACAATTTGCAGAAATGGGAGTGGCAAAAAGAAGAGAGAGCGTAATTCTGTCTTCCCAATGGGTCCAGAAGGGTCCAAAGAATGGAGAAGGAAAGCAATCTCCATTGTAATTGTAAATCAACTTCATAAAGAGAAACAATTCTTTTTAGGCTCTTGGTACTAGTGATATAAATCCTAGAGCATGATGTTCCATCACCTGAGATTTATAGAGGTTTTGAATCTTTCAATACCTCTATACACTCTAGTCAACAACTCTAATTTAGTTTGGAAAGAACTAGCACATATCTCCAAGTGTGCTTCAGTTTATTATCTCGTACACCAGGAGGCCTTGTCAGTAGCTATACTGGCATAGAGCACCTGTGGTGAAATCATTCCCCTATTCAGCTTTGCTTTTAGGCTTATTGTGTTCCATAATATTATACCAGAATGACTAGAACACTTTCAGGTCATTTTTAGACTCCATTGAATAAACAACAGGACAAGACAGGTAGCCGTGTTAGTCTGTCTGTAGTAGCAGTAGAAAAGAGCAAGAGTCCAGTAGCACCTTACAGGCTAACAAAATTTGTGGTAGGATATGAGCTTTCATGAGTCACTACACACTTCTTCAGATACAGCTAGAATGTGAGTCTATCTGTCCTTATATCTTGGAGAGTGGAGTGATTTCAGATGCCGAATAACAATAGCAGGCAAATGTCAATAGCAGTTGAATGACAATAGCAAGCGTGATTGGATTAGGTGTGATACGCAGAGGGGTAGTAGGCATGGAAAAATCAGCATTGGTAATGAGAAAGGAAACCTTGATTCAGTCCAAGAGAATGCACTGTCTTGAGCTTCATTATCAGTTGCAATTCAGCAGTCTCTCTTTCTAATCTCCCTTTGAAATTCCTTTGTAAGAGAACTGCTACTCTTAGGTCAGCAACTGAATGTCCTGGAAAGTTAAAATGTTCCCCCTTTGTATTTTTTAATGTTAGAGTTTCTAATTAAACAAAGTTTGAGTCCAGTGGAAGGGCATTGCTAACTCGTGATGGCATAAATCACATTAGAGGATGACCAGGAGTATGAGCCTGAGATGGTATGGCTGATATTGCTGGGCCCACTGATGGTGTCCACATCCTAGGATCCACATCCTAGGATCTACATGAAAGCAAAATTGGCATCTTGATTTGTTGCAGGTCTTGGCACCAGAGTCCATGTTATCTTAAAAATATAAGGACATAAGAAAAGCCAATGTTGGATCAGGCCAATGGCCCATGCAGTCCAACACTCGGTCGCACAGTGGCCAAAAACACCAGGTGCCCTCAGAAGGTCCAGCAGTGGGGGCAGGAAGCTCTCCCACTGTTGCCCCCCCCAAACACCAAGATTACAGACCATCACTTGCCCCAGACTGAGAGTTCCTATCTATACTTTGTGGCTAATAGCCACTGATGGACTTCTGCTCCATATGTTTATCTAATTCCCTCTTGAAGCCGTCCATGCTTGTAGCCGCCACCACCTCTGGTGGCAGTGAATTCCATGTGTTAGTCACTCTTTAGGTGAAGAAGTAGTTCCTTTTATCTGTTCTAACCCGACTGCTTAGCAATTTCGAGTGCCCATGAGTTCTTGTACTGTGAGAAAGGGAGAAAAGGACTTCTTTTTCTACCTGCTCTATCCCATGCATAATTTTATAAACCTCGATCATGTCACCCCTCAGCCGTCATTTCTCCAAGCTAAAGAGCCCCAAGCACTTCAACCTTTCTTCATAGGAAAAATGTTCCAACGCTTTTATCATTTTAGTTGCCCTTTTCTGCACTTTTTCCAATGCTATATCTTTTCTGAGGTGTGGCGACCAGAACTGTACACAGTACTCCAAATGAGGTTGCACCATCAATTTATACAGGGGCATTATGATACTGGCTGATTTGTTTTCTATTCCCTTCCTAATAACCCCCAGCATAGCATTGGCCTTTTTCATTGCAGTCACACAGTGGCTGCGAGCACACAGCCCTTTAATGCAGGAGGAAGGGCTGCTTCCTCCCGCATTTAAAGATGCCGTCCACAACGGCCCACAGCAAGTCCCGCGGTGAAGCGGGCTCCAATGTGGGTTGCTCCCGCATTTTCCGACCCTGGGAAAAACTAGTGTTTTCCCGGGAGTCGCAGGAGGAACCCGCATTCGAGCCTTCTGGACAGCCCTCTCTTGCAATCATTGCGAGAGCCGGGCTGTCCAGATTGCTCCGGCCGCCATTCCCCCCCCCCGGTTTACACTTGGGCACTTGGGCGCCTGGGCAATCAAGCGCCCAAGTGTAAAAAGGAGAAAAAAAAATTAAACTTACCAGGCAGCTGCCGCCGTTGCTGCCACCGCCGCCGCCACCACCAGCCGCTTCCGCAGAGGTCACTAGAGCGAGCTGCGGAAGCCAGCAGCCTCCGCCCTCTCTGCTGCCTCTGCCGCCGTCCTGCTGCCACAGTCGCCGGTGGAGGGGCAGCAAGCCTCCCTTGGCAGCCGCCACACGCCGCCTTCTTCACGGCTGCGGATGCTTGCCGCAGCTGCCTGACATGGCCGCCGTCTCCGGGGGTTGGGATGTGTAAACATCCCAACCCGTGGAAAAAAAACGCGGCCCCTTTAATCCGGGAGGGATCCCGGATTTAAAGGGGCCGTGTGCTTGCAGCCACTGTCTCGACATTTTCATTGAATTATCCACTACGACTCCAAGATCTCTCTCTTGGTTAGTCTCCACCAGTTCGGACCCCATCAACGTGTATTTATAGTTAGGATTTTTGGCTCCAATGGGCATCACTTTGCACTTGGCCACATTGAACCCCCATTTGCCACGTTGATGCCTACTTGCCCATCCTCGACAGATCCCTTTGGAGTGCCTCACAATCCTCCCTGGTTCTCACCACCCTGAACAACTTCGTGTCATCTGCAAATTTAGCAACTTCACTGCTTACTCCCAACTGCAATTTAATAAACAAGTTAAAAAGCATCGGACCGAGTACTGATCCCTGCGGAATCCCACTGCTTACATCCCTCCATTGAGAAAATTGCCCATTAATACTCAATCTCTGTTTCTTTTTAATTAGCCAGTTTTTGATCCACAAAAGGACTTGTCCTTTTATCCCATGACTGTTGAGCTTACTTAGGAGCCTTTGATAAGGAACTATCAAAAGGTCTCTGGAAGTCAAGGTAAACAACATCTATTGGGTCCCCCTTGTCCACATGTTTGTTTACTCCCTCAAAGAACACTAACAGGTTAGTGAGACAAGATCTTCACTTATAGAACCCATGCTGAGTCTTCCTCAATAGATTTTGTTCATCAATGTGCCTACTAATTTTTTCCTTAATAACAGTTTCCACCTACTTACCTGGTATCGACATCAGACTGACTGGCCTGTAATTTCCCGGATCTCCTCTGGAACCCTTTTTAAAGATAGGAGTGACATTCGCTACCTTCCAGTCCTCAGGAATGGAGGCAGATTTTAATGAAAGATTGCATATTTTTGTCAGGAGATCCACAAATTCAAATTTGAGTTCTTTAAGAACTCTCGGGTATATGCCATCCAGACCTGGTGGTTTATCAGTTTTTAAATTGTCTATCAGTTTTAAGACCTCTTCTCTTGTCACTTCAATCTGACTCAGGTCTTTCAATACCCCTCCTGAAATCAGCGATTTTGGAGTGGGCAAGCACTTCTCATCTTCCACAGTGAAGACAGAGGCAAAGAATGCATTTAGCTTCTCATCCATTTCCCTATCATCCTTCACTACACCTTTTACCACATGGTCATCCAAGGGCCCCACTGCTTCCCTGGCTGGTTTCCTACTTCTAATGTTTTTGAAGAAAGTTTTATTGTTCGTCTTTATGTTTTTTTGTGATACGCTCCTCATATTCCCTTTTTGCCTGCCTAATCACAGACTTGCATTTTATTTGCCACAGCCTGTGTTCCCTTTTATCAGCTTCACTGAGACTAGCTTTCTACCACTTAAAGGAATCCTTCTTACCTTTTATAGCTTCCATTACTTTGTTTGTTAACCATGCAGGCTTTTTTCTATACCTATCTGTGCCTTTCCTAACTCGCGGTATATATTTTCTCTGAGCCTCTAGGATTGTAATTTTAAATAGTCTCCACGCTTCCCCAATGGTTTTGACCCTTTCTACTTTTCCTTTCAGTTTTCTCCTCACATACCCCTCATATCAGAGAAGTTACCCCTTTTAAAGTTAAAAGTGGTTGTGTCAGTTTTTTTGGGGCAACTCCCTATTTATACAAATGTTGAACTCAATAACATTATGGTCACTGTTCCCAAGCGGTGCAGTCACTTTAACATCTCTAACCAGGTCTTGGGCGTTACTTAGGACCAAATCCAGGATTGCCTCTCCCCTGTTCAGTTCTGTAACCATCTGCTCCGTAGCACAGTCATTGAGAGTGTCTAGAAACTCAATCTCTTTTTTCCCGACTTGAACACATATTGACCTAATCAATGTGTGGGTAGTTAGACACCTATTCCAACACAGTTATTTCATCTAGCCACTATCTTGAATTCATTCATCATTTTATAATCCTCCTCTATGTTTTGATTTGGTGGGCGATAACAAACTCCCAATGTTAAGCTTCCTTTTGGGCCCACTAATTCAACCCACAGCATTTCCAGAAGTGAATCCAATTCTCCTACCCTCTCAATCTTACTGGACTGTATACCCTCTCTGACAAGAGCCACCCCCTTATATGCCAATAAAGGTTGTGTATTGTATTGTATTGTAAGAGCCACCCCACCTCCAACTTTCTCCCCCCTATCCTTCCGATATAATTTATAACCAGGAATCACTGTATCCCACTGATTTTCCTCATCCCACCAAGTTTCTGAAACACCCACAATGTCTATGTTTTCCCCCAACACCAAGCATTTCAACTCCCCAATTTTACCTCGGACACTTCTAGCATTAGTATATAAACATCTATAATTTCCCATATATGTTAAGCCCACAACCTTCCTCTTGCTGCCTCGAGACCTTGCCAGGCAGTCCCTATCATTTGCCACATTCTCAGAGAACAATTCTAATCCCTTTCCTTGTAGAAAAGTAACAGCTACCCCTTCATCTCTTTGAGATGAACCATCCTGAACCAGAGACTTTTCATCTTCTGTCAGCTTTCCCCCAATATTCAGCTTAAAAACTGCTCTGCCACCTTTTTGATTTTAAGCGCCAGTAGCCTGGTTCCTTTCCGGGACAAGTGGAGACTGTCTCTCTTGTACAGCTCCCTCATGTTCCAAAAAGCATCCCAGTGCCTAACAAACTTGAACTCTTCCCCCCTACACCATTGCCTCATCCACGCATTGAGACTCCTGATCTGTGCCTGTCTCTCCGGCCCTGCGTGTGGAACAGGTAGCACTTCTGAGAAGGCTACCTTGGAGGTCCTAGCAGCCTAAATTTTTCCTCCGGGACCTCACAACTTCATTTCCCCACATCGTTGGTGCCAACCTGTACCACAACTACTGGCTCCTCCCCAGCACTATCTACCAGCCTATATAAAACACTCGTAATGTCCGCTACCTTTGCACCAGGCAGGCAAGTCACCATACGGTCAATATGTGGTTTTGCCACCCAACTGTCTACCTGCCTAAGGATCGAATCACCAACTACCAAGAGCCCCCCTCCCTCCCTGCCCAGGAATGGTTCCTTGGTATGAAAGGATACCTGTTCACCAGCTGAAGAAGAGGTCCCTTCTGAGGGCACATTCCCCTTATCCACAGCACAGTGCCCTGTTCCTGCTTGACCTCATGCTCCCTGACAGCAGCAGGGCTGCCAGATACAGAGTGGGACATACCTAACAAGTTCCCGAGAGTCTTCTCCACATGCCTAACTGACTGTCTCTGCTTCTCCAGGTCAGCCACCTTGGCCTCAAGGGAGCAAATTCGTTCCGTGAGAACCAGAAGCTCATTGCACCAGGCACACACCCAATACTTCTGCCCTTTTAAACCCTTTGTATTCTCCTTGTAGAAGTCTACTTACCTTACTGGGAACCCAAAGAGCCTAGGGCCCTGGTGTTCTGCCTCTTCCTTGGCTTCTCACAAGCCCCTAGTCTAAGAGTCCCTAGGCTAAGAGCCACAGGCCAAGAGCCCTGCCCTTTGGTTCTTGCCCTTCAGCTCGTGCCAGAGGCTCGTGCCTCTGGCCAGGTGGAGCCTTGAATAGGTGGGTGAGAAATTTGTTCTAGATTAGCAGGCTGTCTGTAAGCAAGAAAAGGTTAAAAAAACCCTCCCCCCGGTGCCTGCTGACCAGTGCAGCCATCAGCTGGAATTGCTTGTCTTGCTCCACTACTGGATTAGTTGATGGGTTTAGCAATATCTGGCAGGCAAGTTTGCTTCAGTCTTGGAGAAAAAGAAGTCTAGCCAATAGTAAAATGCCATTTTGTGGTGCTTAGGCTTCCCTGCACCCATAGTGGCTGCAACCAGAACTGCATTAAAAACAACTAGAGGTCCAGATGGTTGCAGCATAACACTGGCTTTAAGGCCCACCAGCTGACTTCCCCCCCCCCCAAATTTTATCCCCCAAGTCCCCCTCTGTTGGCTGCCCTGCAATCCAATGATCAACAGAGAAGGCTACTCAGTCTGTATATTCCAGGCATCAGATACTCAATAACAGGGTGAAGGCTGAATCCCAACAATGTCCTGGAAAATAAAATGGCACTTACTTCAAAAGAGACTGATTTAGGATTGTTCCCCAAGCCCCCTGAATTGGAATATGAAATGTTTAAGGATGCTTGCTTAGGACAAAAAAAAAATCCCCTGGTGGTCTGGTCACCTGTATTAGATGAAGACTGTATATAAAATGGAAAGATACATTATTTTATAGTCTCATTAAATTTCTTCATTTGGTAAATAAAGTTTTTCATTTTTTTTATTTTTTCATTCTTTTTATTTACATGTCATTTAGCAAGACATTTTTAATTATCATTCAAGACTGTTTTACAGGCATAAGCAGAGAGAACTTATGGAGCCAAAATTTACCAGACAGAAAGAGGTCAAATGAGTTACTTCCATCATGTGGTCCCAGTCCAACAGATGGAATAAACAGCTGAAGATGAGACAAATATAATTTGCAGAGTAAAGGGGAGCAGAAGAAGTAACTCTTTAAAGCTGAGCAAAGGGAGGGGGCAGGGGGTTAGTTTTCTCTTCCTTTGCTCTTTACTCTGGATTCACTAAATATTTATAGTTTACTTATTCATTTGTTCATACTAAAATGTTTTTTATGGCACAGAAAGATATTTCGTTTTGTCTGGCTTCTTTTTAACTTCAATGGGATTTAAGCTATCAAATCATTGCGGGGATTGCTGCCAAAAATTGTAAGCCAAAGCTATTGCCATTATACAGACAAAGTTAAACACTTTTAAGCAACAAACCCCTCAAAGTGAGACTTTATTAGCATTTGCCTTTAAAGTGCTTAATTTTGGCTAAGTTTTGCCCTGTCATATTATTCATATTTTATTTTCATTCTCTTCTTTTATAATGACATTTTACCAGCACATTTTTATTCATTTTTTAAGTATCTATTAAGGCAGCAAGGCCATCCCCAACCTACACATGTTCACTGGGATATATGTATACAGTCTGTGCATATATGGCTTCTCCATGGATCAAGAATCCTGCTTCTTCAAGGTTCCTGAAGGTTCCTTTTTCACACAGAAAAAGCTGTAGGCACGTACACCACTACATGCATGTGTTCCAATAAATGCACAGAGGTAAGGTGGAGCTTTATTTTATTTATTTATTTTATTGGATTTGTATCCTGCTCTCCCTGTTTCCAGGCTCAGAGCAGGTAAAATCATGATTTAAAAACATTCTAATGCATAAATACAATGAATAAAATACTTAATAATATATGATAAAATACATTATAAACTAACAGTATAATAAAAGATGGTGTAAGACTCAAGGGGGACTGGTGTATAGTCTGTCTAGTCTAAAAGGGGAGAGAAAGGGGAGAGAGGAGAAAAGGGAGAGAGGAGAAAGGGGAGGCCAATCAAAGATAGAACCTACCACTGTCCTCAACCATAGGACCAGCAAAACAGCGCTGTCTTACAGGCCCTGCGGAACTGCATTAGGTCCCAGATCTCAGCTGGCTCTGGTTGAGAACAGCCAGATGCTCTTTGGGCCAGGGATCACCAGCAAATTTTCATTGCTAGAGTGAAATGCTCTCTGGGGTATATACCAGGAGAGGAGGTCCTGGAGGTATGCTGGCCCCAGACCATTCAGGGCTTTTAAGGTTAACACCACAACCTTGAATCTGATTCAGTCTTCAATCTGGAGCCAGAGCAGCTGGTAGACTGTTGGTTGAATATGTGCTCTAAAGGGCATTCCTGTGAGCACCCACGCAGCTGCATTCTGGACCAGTTGCCATTTCTGGGTCAGCTTCAAGGGTAGCCCTGTGTAGAGAAAGTTACAGTAATCCAGTCTGGAGGTGACCATTGCATGGATCACTGTGGCTAGGTTGGGGGTGACAGGAAAGGAACCAACTGTTTAAACTGGCATCGGTGGTAGAATGCCAGTTTAATGACATTTGTGACCTGGGCCTCCATTGATGGTTGCCTCAGATGTTAATGGAATACTGTCAAGAGACGGAAGCTGGCATCCTAATCCTGCACACACACACACCCAGCCCAGTCACAGGACCTCCATCTTTGATAGATTTAACTTCAGCCAGCTCTGTTTTAACCAACCAACAATGGCCCCCAGACCCTTGTACAAAATCTCTGGGGCAGCATTCAGCTGGCCACTCATCAACAAATATAGCTGATGACATGACACCCAAGCCCAAAACACCACACAAGCTGGGCAAGGGGGGGTGCATAAAGATGTCAAATAACAGTGAGGAGAGGATTGCCCCTTGTGGGACACCACATACAAATGGGTATCATGGTGAGACCCTCTCTCCTAGCACCACCCTCTGTCCTCGATCTTGGAGAAAGGAGATAAACCACTGCAAGGCTGTCCCATGAACCCCCACGTCAGCGAGGCAGTGGGTCAACAGATCATCATTGACCATGTCAAACGCTGCTGACAAATCAAGTCATATCAGCAGCACTGACCCACCTTGATCCAGCTGTCTGTGCAGATCATCTGTGAGAATCATCAGCACCGTCTCTGTCCAGTGGTCAGGGTGGAAACTGGATTGGAAGGATCAAGGGCTGAAGTGCTTACTTGCTGCCAGGGGTCATTTTGTAGAAAAAGAGGTGCAGGAGCTCATTAGCATACCTATTAGCATAACTCATTAGCATATGCCATGCCCCCTGACATCACCGGAAGTGTGTCAGAAAGGAAAGCAAAAGGGGGGGCATCTTCAAAAGCCTCCCCTTCCCTTCCCCAGCTGGCCGGCCTAATGTCAGTTTCAGCCCCATTATACCTTATGGGCCACTGAAGTCAATGGCAAAAACTCATAAGGTATATGAGGGGCTGGAGGAGAGGGGGTTTGAGGGAGAGGCTCCAAACTTGCTTTTTTCCCACCATAGAGAACAATGGAGGGAATGGGGGCAACCTGTTTGGGAGCCCGTAAAATTGGACCCCCTGGTCCAATCTTCTTGAAATTTGGTAAGTATTTGGGGGAGAGGCTCCAGCAGCTACCCTGTAAGTTTAGAGCCTCTCCCTCAAACCCCCTCCCCTCCAGCTGCTTATTAAGCTGCCACCAAATTTCAGCGGCAATTTGGCAGCGGGCCAAGTCAGATCAGAGAATCTGATTCAGCCCATGGCTGCCCTAGCGCCCACTCCTGGGCTGGCGGAGCACTGCTCTGCCTCATTCTGGCCCCAAATGACCCGTGCTTGCTGCTGTGATTCCCATCCCCACCCTATATATATTCATTATTCTTCTCCCTTTAAAATATCTGAAAAAGGGCTTAACTCACACTAAATTTTGGCCATTAAAAACCTCAGAGGTGGTTTTAGCCAATGGGCAACCGAGGCAGCTGCCCTGACCCCCCACAACTCCATGTCCCCCTGAAGGAAGCAAGAAAAGAAGAGCAGGTTCCTGCTGCCACTTGCTATCTGGAGCTCAGGCAGCAAGTATGCTGTAGCAGCTCCTGTCCACGTCATACAGGCCAATGGTCACCCCTGCTTGGGCTGCATGAGGGAGTGGTGTCAGGGGGCAGTTATTCTGGGCTCCTACCCAGGACCTCAGAATCAAAAAGACCATGGCTGAAAAACACACATAGATGATCCCATGAGCTGCCAGCCACCCTAATGCCATCCTACTGGATCAAGGCATTTGATCAGACCTGAATTTTAGTGTTTACAAATGCTCTCCTTTGAGCTACCCTGTAGATTTCATTGGGCTTAGGCTGAAACAACCCTGCATAAAATTGCACTGTAAAGTCTACTGTCCCTTTATTCTCACTCTGACAGAAAACAGTAGGTACCATCACACTCTGTGCTGCCTGTGGTGCCACAATAGCATGTTATCACAAAGGCAGGGCTGACATTCCTGCTGTCTGCTGGTGCAAAGGAGAGAGATATGTTGTTTCAGAGGATCACAGCAGCTGTCTCCCCCTTCCCCTATTGGAATTCAGTCCATATATCATGGGTGAGTTATGATATTGATCATAGTAATCAATGGGATGGTGAAATGGGTGGGAGACGACCCTTGATTAATTCTTTCTTGAAGGAGGCTCTTGTTAAGTCATGGCATCAGAGTTACTCATTCCAATTACAGACCATGGATGTTGCCTTTTGTTCTTATGCTGAAACCTGCAATGTGTTATTCTTCCAAAACTGTGATATCTGTCACCTAGAAACTTTAAAGACAGGCGAGACTGATACAGAATTTGTTTGGTTGTCTGGTTTGTGATCAAGTGTACGCTGTGCATGTGAGACAGAAATAAAAGACTGCCTCAGCTGTTTGTCAAGAATAATTCTTTTAAAGTCTTTCTCTCTCACATTTGTTACCACATCCATCAAGAGCAGGTCATACCTAAAGCTTGCATTCAAAAAAGGAAATGTCCAAAATGAAACCAAAGAATTCAAGATGTTATATTCCAGTCTTTAAATTTCCCTATACTCTTCAAACAGGAAATCATTTGTCAACTGCAGTCTATGTAAAGTCACCAAGGACACTAAGCATTTGTACTGTAAAATAATATATCTCAAGCATATGGGACAATCACATAATGAACCTCAATGGATAAGATACATTTTCCTAGTTATGCTAATCTAATCCTTTTTACCTAGCTTCTGTTTTCTTCCTACACAGATTCCTTTTCTTCAATATATTGAGGCATACATTCTGGTCCCTATGAAGTCCAGAGGGAATATAATATTGGTATCTGAACATTCTGCAGGCATATCCTTGTTAATCTGTTGCAGCAAAACCCATAAAGAGTCTTGTAGCACCATAAAGAGTTACAGTTTTATCATGATACAAGCTTTTGTGAACTAGAGCTTATTTGTTCAGATGACTGAAATGATATCCTCAGGTGGCATGTATGTATATTCATGGATTCCCTGAAAGACCTTTGTAAACACTGGGGCAAACCTCTTATATTGCATGGCTTGTGGTCTTCCAGTTAGGAAATAATACTTTCTCTTCCCTGTAGAAAAGTGCATTTATCAGTGTTCTTGTTTTTCTAGAAGTTTGCATGTTTTGTATAATACATCATTAACCCAGGAACACCAAGTAAACCTTCATATATACAATTTAAATGATTACTGCATAGTAGAGTATTTCAAAGAAGAGGGGGTGTTTTTTTTTTTCAGAGAATAGAATCAAGTCAAGTGCAAGTTGCATGATGGTTACTTGCTAGTAGGCTGCCTACCACATTGTACCACACTTCAGGCAAGAAGCCATTGTGTACCATGTTTTTTAGTTCATCGAGAGGCAGCTACATGCCACGAAGCAGAGCAGCCTTCTTGTGCCTTCTTTCGCAGCAATTTCCATACTGTGGCGTTCTTTCCTTCATGGGGTTCTGCAGCTCTGAAAAGAAAACAGTACCCAATTTTCTTAGCTCAGCAGCTTGTCACATTTCAATGAGCCATGCAGCAGATTTCTCATTGTCCAAATCTATCCTCCCACTATTTTGTAACAGAAAGCAAGGGCTGCTTTTTTTGTTTTTGAATGACAACTTGCTCAGAGGTTCCTATTACTCGGGGTTTTTTATGTTTCACTAGTATCTCTACATGGTACAATTTCATGCTAGATCTGCTACTGATGGAAATACCATCTTTGTGTCTCATTTGCTGCAATCCCAGGAACACATTTGTTATGACCCCTTGCGGGTTACCACCTTCTGCCACCACCACGCTGGACTTAGGGTCTCTTGAGAAGGCCCAGGGTACCCTCCCAAGTCCAACCAAATGCCCTCTTTTAACTGAGAAACATAAGGCATGATGACCAGGCAGAACACTCAAACAATAGGGTTTATTTAAACAATACTGGGGCAGGAAAAACAAGACGAGGTGCAGTAAAATCAATAACAGTGTTTTAAAGATAAACTACAATGAATCTAATGATACTGTTTTTCCTTAACTGATACCACTTAAGGCCAACAGCCTCTATACCAGGCCTCCTGCCTGTACTCACTCTATCCCACTGAGGGATTTCTCTCCCAGCCCAGACTTTCCCCTCAGCTTGACTCCCTGTCTCAGGAAAGGCCGCAGTAGCGAGAAAAAGAACCATTTGTCAGTTACATCTAAAGTTCCGTCACTTCACATATTCTCCAAATTCCCATTGGCTCCCACCACCACCAAGCAAAATGGGAATTGTAGGCTGTCCCATCTAACCCCAACACAGGTCTCTCCTATGCCAAGGCCACACTAGGCCTGTCTTCCAGCCTGGCACAGATTATGACAACATTCCTGGGAGCAGGCCCCACTAATATAAATGTGACTTACTTCTGAGTAGACCTAATTAGGATTGTCCCCATTATATTCTGTTTAGATTCGATTAAGTTCTATTAAACTCAGTGGGATTTACAACTGCATAAATGTATGGCAATTTGTGTGTTTGCCAAAGGAAAGGTTTTTAAAAACTATGATGCTTCAGGCAGCAGCTTTGCATTTGTATATACAAGTATGACAAAATGTGTAAAACTGCATCTGATTTAGCCTGTAAATTGACACTATACATTCAACAGCTGTGTCCTGAGACAACCACATTTCTGGACCTAATGCCAACCAGAACCCTAGACCAGCTGGACTTATCTCACCAGGAGCCACCAAAAGAGCAAGGACGACCAAGGACGAAAAACCCAGGGGGAACATCCATTGGTCCCGGATCCCTCCATGCCATAGCCAGGAGAATGGGCTGTCCTTGGCCTGGCACCACTGATGTCTGGAGGAAACAGGCCAGCCCTGCAGGACTCTACACCACAGCCTCATCTCTGGAGATGCTACAAGGTTCAGAAGCAGGGAGGAACAGGAGCCAGGTGAGTTGCCAGGCTCCAGGTTGAAGGACCCAAGTGAAAGTCAGCTGCTGCAGTAGCAGCAGCAGCCCACACTTGCAACACCAGAGCATCACTGGCTGATGATACCATCAGCTGGTAACAGGCAGCATAGAGCCTGAAAACAGAAGAGAGAATCGCCCCAAACTGGAGAGGGTTTCCCCAATGCAACCAGTATGCGGGGAGGGGGAGCAGGAGGTTGGCTACAGAGAGCAGAGGCAACCATGCCATGCCAGACCACAGCCTAGGGAGGAGACAAGAGAAGGAGAAAGTGACAGGGGGTTAGGAAGGAAATAAAATGGCCCCTTCAAGGATTGGTTCAGGCAGGACCAAAAGGAAAAGAGGCCAAGACCAGGTGGAGAGTATAAAAAGCAGGGCTCTAAGACCTGGCTGGGGACTCCTAGCGGGAGACATAAGGGCCATATAAACCTCATCTTCTTTTACTCATTTCTGAGGCCTGTGGAAACCTACACTGCCAGACTGCACCAGGAGCTGCTTCAGTTGATCTGGAAGCATGTATACAAAACCTCTAGCTATTATCCTTAATGGTTTTCATTTTCATAAGACTTAGAAGCTGTCAGAATTATTCATTCATTCAACATGTCTGGCACTGGCCAAGTGTGGCAACCCCAGGGAAATACAGAGAGACAGTACAACAAAAGAGGTCATGTGGATTTCTGACCGTGCCTGAGAGCTGGAGGAGACTGAAATTATTTCAGATATCTAGGGCAAGGAATCACCCAGCATAATACCTCCAATGCAATTTGCAGTTCACTGCACACTGTACAAGAGCAGATGACCCTTCACATTTAGACCCACTTCTTACTTTGGGCCACTAAATTGGTTCATTATTAACATTCAAGGTGGTCACAGGTTTCAGGAGCAAGTTACAATCCTTGTCATTGCCATAACTGCATTTCAGTACTACCAGCCTCTGCCATTATACCTTTTTTTTTTAGTCAAACCTGAATAAACAGAGCAAGAGTTTTAGATACTATGTTTGTGCAACATTCCTGATAGGAAAACAAGCAAGAAATTGCTTCTTTATTTAAAAAGCAAAAATGGAATCCCACTATAAAATGAACATATTATTGAATTTAAAACAATATATGAAATCTGTGTACGGTATTTCTGGAATCGAAAGTGAACCCAGTGGATAGTCAGTGGGAATTACATCAGTGAGGCTGTCACAGTGCTAGGGCTAGAGTGGCCTCCCCCCCTGATATCACGACCATGCCAGGGGACTCCCCCACCAGGGTTCCAACACTCACCTGGGAGCTGATGCCATCCCTTGCATCAGCCGAAGAAGGGTGTGGGGAGAGCGCTTCCCAAGTGCCACAGCACCCCAAGGGCCAGTCAGGCCCTGCCATGGGATAAGTGACAATGGGCCTCCAGCCCCTCCCCAGCAGTGAAAAGGCTGTGTTTGGCCAAAGGCCCGACACGAGGGCCCGCCCCCATGTCAGAAGCCACCAACTCAGCAAGGAGGGAGGGCGCGGCCAGGAAGACATCACCAGCAGGGAGGCAGAGCCAGAAAAGGGGAGAACAGAGGTGATGGCATGGGTAGAGCTGGGCAAGGGAAGCATACAAATAAACAGGCCATGATGGGTTGAGGAGGACCACCCTGGGGCTGCTGCGGGACCCAATTGAGAGAGAGGACAGGTGTAGCACAGGCACCCTGGAGACAACAGGGGCAGAGGGGAGGTGACAGAACCCACTTCCTCAAGGGAAGGGAAGGAAGCCCAGAGATGATGGAAGGAAGCTTCAGGGAGGTGGCCAGGCACCTGGGAGACGAAGGCTCAGACAGCAGCAGGGGGAGGTCTGACAGTTCATGCAACAGAGGTGTATGTTTAAGCCTCATTTCTGCTATGATTGTCTGGCTTTAAGCATATCACTTGCTTGTTCATTGATTTTGGGTGTATGAACTGTGATGGTTATATAGAGGTACTCCACTTTGTAGAGGAAGCAGATCCATAGCATATTGGGGGACGGGAACAGATCCTCACCCACAGTTGAAACAAATGTGGCAGTCTGGATGCTTTCCAGCTCTGTTAGCATACAGGAGGATCAGGATGGCTATTTCTCAGATTCAGTTTACAATCTGGGGAATACACATTATTTTGACGTCTGAAGACAGCTGTGAGAGAAATCTTACAGACTATAAAAGCACTTTCCAAATCAAAGTGCTATATAAATGATATGAAACAGTAGCATTTTTTCCACACTTAGTTTTTTATGTGTCAAAATACATGAACGTGAGAGTGCATTGTTCAAGGAAGATATTTCATCAATTAGCATAAAAGATTCCAAAGGGAAAGAAAACAGCACTCCAATATATGTTGGAGATCCATAGTGAGAATATGTTGGAGATCCAAAAGAGAGAATCAGATGTGACCATTGGTTAGATTGCCCAATAAATTGTTCTCAATACAGAAATAAGAGCTGCAGAAGCCAAGATTAGTAGAGTTTGGACAAGCAGTTAAACACAAATGATCACCTAATGATTAAAGATAAGGCCTGTCTACCAAACTGTGAGCATGAGAACATAGTTGAGCAGTTTCAGTAGTTCTTTAGCCTGGGAAAATGTATTGAATCATGCCTAGAGATCCTAGGAGAGTTCTCACATCTTAAATCAGAATGTAGCTAACATGGGATTTACAGTGAGAAAGACAGACACGTATTATCTTTTAGTCTAACCTTCCTTCCTTTTACAAATCAGCGGACCACACTTGCTTTGAAGTGGCTGATTGGCTGTCTTTGGAAATCCTGAACACTTTCACCTGAACATTTCCTCATCTGAAAATAATTTTTTAAGAATATTTCCAAGTATATTCAAAATGTCATTCTGTCAGTTTCAAAGGAATTACAACCCACCCCTATACATCTGGGATTTGATGTAATGATTTATACAAGAAGGGGGATGTCTTCCAAGCAGAAGGTAAGCACTCTCTCTTCCCCCAAGTCCCTTCCATGCATTTATAGCATTTTTCAGTTTGCATTTCAAAGACAGTTCCAACAAAATCTCCCATAATGTGACATTCCCAGAGAAATTTGGTTTGCAGCAGACCTACTGGAATCTTGCCTAATGCACAAGTCTAGCAGAGACCCCAAACCCAGTTTAATACATCCCTATAATAAGTGCAGCTCTTCATTTAAATAGAAAGATGCTTTTAGTTTTTATGTGTTTTACACAACCCATGCAGTGGGCCACTACTGTGTTAATGTACCCATGCATAACAATTTAATGTGGATCTGGAAAAAAAAAAACCCTCCACAAATACATGAATGTATTACACACCATATGGTTATATTCCCCAACAGGCAAGGCTTTCCATTAAATGCAACGAAGCACAGAAAGAAACCCTTGCGGCTGATTTTCAGTTAGCATTTAATATTTAGGAAGATATTTAATACATGTGACTCAGCCATCTTTACCTCCAAACTGAAGACTGTTTCAGTATTCAGAAGACTATTCTTTGGAGAACGTAAAAGTTGTCTTTTTAATAAAAATCTCCCAAGGTGCAAACCTATCCATTTTTATTTCAGAAAATCATTTCTCTGCAGTAAAAGATTACTCTCCAAACTAAAGGGAAAAGTCTTTAATTCTCTGCAATGAGTGTGCTTCACATTACTTATCCCACACACTTTTCTAAAGAGAGTTCAGGTGACAAACCCATGCCCTGTGAAACTGTCAATCCTAATCCATCACCTTAAATAGAGAGGAATATAATTTTAAAACCTTCATATTTTCTCCCCAGTGTTTTTCCTCCCTGGATTTGGACAGGAATTTATTGAAACACTAAGCTATTCATTTCTCTCAATCTGTTTCTGTTGCTCACTGAGCAGTTCCAGTATTTATCACTAAGCAAAAATCCTCACACACAGAACACACAGTTAACATCCATAAAACCACCACTTAATTTGCAGACTGAAAAATACTTGGGTTCTAGTTCAACTTCAAGCCTGCCTGGGTACTATGCCATTTGCCTTTCCCCCAACGCTTATTTATAACTGTTGTTCATTGATGATGTTCCTATACTTCATATAGATGGATCTGGCTTGGTTAGGCAATAGGTGGAAAATAATTTTTAGGTGTTATGACCAGTGTTCCCTCTAAGCTGAGTTAGTGTGAGCTAGCTCACAGTTTTTTAGCCTCCAGCTCACAGATTTTTGTCTTAGCTCAGGAAGGATGCCTCCAGAGCAAACTTAATGTATTGCTGGCTCACAACTTTAATGTTCACCAAATTGCTGGCTCACAACTTTAATGCCAGTAGCTCACAAAGTAGAATTTTTGCTCACAAGGCTTAGAGGGAGCATTGGTTATGACTGTGAGAACCAAGCAAGAACAAAGCATACTCTTCCCACACCTTTGTGGAATAAAAGCTCTGGTCTTTCAGCTTGTTTTCAAGAGCTGACTGAACTGGTTTTATTGTTCGGGAAGGCCTGGAAGAAGACCCAAACAATTCAGATTTTAAAAATGTTTTTCAGGTAAGAATTTTGTAATTTTTTCAACAACCATGTCAGAAATTTTGTGGAGCACTGGGGAAAAAGCTCTTGTGAACTGTTTTCTCTTTTTGTATAAATGTAATTATTTTTAAGACAAGATCCTATGCAAAATGTGTGAGAGGTTCTTTTAAAGTTTAAGATAACTCATAAGAATGCCTGTGACCACTGTAGACATATCCAATATTTTCAAGGCTATATTAGAACAAAGATTTCTTCAGTCCTAGCCTGACATTCTAACCACAATGCCAGATAATGAGAATTAATACATGTTTTAAAGTCTAGGATGTTCATTTCACAATTTTAGCATCTTTAGTTTGACAGATTTTAGAAGATAATGTAGAATTTTACCTATCACTTTGTTTGCAAAAATAAGATGACCCTAGTAGTCAGAGATAAGACCAGCCATGCTGAGTCAGTCTTGTAGGGATGGCCTCCTATGCCAATACGGACGTGCCATTTTGGCATTTATATTTATGTTTACTATTTTTATATTTAATAACATCAAGCAGTAAGTATTTTTTAGTAGAAATCTGCTTCAACATCCCCTCTGTGTTTGGGAACCATTTGTTCCTTGGTAAAATTCTTCCTTTCAATGCTTTTCCTTATCAGGAATCTCCTGTCCTAAGAATAAAATCTAAGCATAAAGGAATGTGATAAGGTAACCACATTGTTAGAGGAAGCAGGACAACTGGAAAAGGTATTAGAATATTCACTCACTATTGGCACTTACTGACTTGCATTGTGGAAATATAACTACAGAACTAGGGTTCTACACCTTCTCCCATTATCATGAGTATGAAAGCCTCTAGTGAGTGGTGCTACAAACACATATAAATACAGGATAGACAAAATGAAATTCTTTACTGAACAAGTAATTAAATTGTGGGATTCACTTTCAGTAGATGCAGTGATGGCTTTAGATGGCTTTAAAAGGGGGGAGTCAACAGATACATGGAGGATATGTCCATCAATGGCTACTAGCCACAGTGAGTACAGGGAATCTCCATATTTAGAGTGAGTGGACCTGTGAAATCCAATGCTAGGAAACAAATCAGGAGAGGCCCTTGTCCTTTATGCTCAGTTTGTTGGATTGCCAGTGTAACTGATTGGCCACTGTGTGAAACAGGACTAGACTCGATAGATCACTAGTCTGATCCATCAAAGCATATGTTATGTTCTTATGTTTTTATAATAATATTTTCCTTCACTATACTAAGGCTCAGCCTACGTATTGAGTCATTCACATGTGGTGCATGTCCCTGTAAAAGAACTTTAGTTCTTTTAAAATTCTGCTCTGATTCAAAGTTTGGTTCAGGCTTCAGATGAGGCCTGCTTGTGAGTTAAACAGAGTTCAAAACTGCCTTGCTGAGAAGGAACACAGTGACCTTGTGAAGTGTAGATAACACAGCTATAAGGGGAAGATGGGGTGCTTGGTACTGTTTTCCCCAATTAGCTGCATTCCTTTTAATTAAGCCACGATTTGTACCTATGGGAAAGGGTGCAGCCTAGCTGCTGATTGGCTCTGTGCCTTCCTTCCAGGTCAGACCACTGCTTAGGTTGCCTATTCAGCTATTGGTCCAACATTTTGGCTATGTGTCATCACAAAGAGACCTTATTGGTGCAAAGGCCTAGTACCACGAGGGTCCCTTTACCCATAAAGAAGTAGGATTCTAGTTTATTCTCAGCTTGATGAAGACTACCTGAGATCTAGCCATGTAGACATCTTCTTGCTCATTTTCGGACATCTTGGACACTTGTTTGCATAGGCCATTCAGCTCTGGTCTGGGGTGATTCAAGAGTAGAGCCACTTTGGATCATTGGACCTTCCATCTGAGAATGGGTAATATCTTGTAACTTGGAACAAATGTGTAACAGTTTTAGCTAGCCTTTAAATCTCTAGATTTCTTATTTTATCCTCACAGTCTTTTGTTCTTGTTGAAAGTAATCTTGCACGTTAATAAAAATATTATTTAATTCACCTACATGATTATTTGCATTCATAGTTCTTAGTCTAAATCTAGCGCATTTGAATGGCACACCACAGTAAAAATGTGCCAACTAATTCTTTCCTTAATAACAGTTTCTACCAACTTACCCGGTATTAACGTCAGACTGACTGGCCCATAATTTCCTAGATCTCTGGAACCCTTTTTAAAGATGGTAGTGACATTTGTTACCTTCCATCCCTCAGGAATGGAGGCAGATTTTAATGAAAGATTGCATATTTTTGTCAGGAGATCCACAAATTCAAATTTGAGTTCTTTAAGAACTCTCGGGTATATGCCATCCAGGCCTGGTGGTTTATCAGTTTTTAATTGTCTATCAGTTTTAAGACCTCCTCTCTTGTCACTTCAATCTGACTCAGGTCTTTCAACACCCCTCCTGAAATCAGCGATTTTGGAGTGGGCAAGCACTTCTCATCTTCCACAGTGAAGACAGAGGCAAAAAAATGCATTCAGTTTCTCAACCATTTCCCTATCATCCTTCAGTACTCCTTTTACCACATGGTCATCCAAGGGCCCCACTGCCTCCCTGGCTGGTTTCCTACTTCTAATGTATTTGAAATAAGTATTATTGTTGGTCTTTATGTTTTTTGCAATATGCTCCTCAGATTCCCTTTTTGCCTGCCTGATCACAGACTTGCATTTTATTTGCCACAGCCTGTGTTCCCTTTTATCAGTCTCACTGAGACTAGCTTTCCACCACTTAAAGGAATCCTTCTTACCTTTTACAGCTTTCATTACTTTGTTAGTTAACAGTGCAGGCCTTTTTCTATACCTATCTGTGCCTTTCCTAACCTGCAGTATATATTTTTTCTGAGCTTCACTTCAAATGGAACTGAAAGCTGGGCACAACAGCCTGCATACTCTCTCACTTGCTACTGATACCATTCCTACCCCTTTTCTCCTGACTATGGAAGGCTACCAAGCTGTCCTGCAGCCAATGGCTGACACAGGTCTAGAGACTCTAGACCATACTGTTTCCATCCTTGGCAGCTGAATGGCAGGTCTATAGCTACTACCACAGAGAACTACTGAAGGGAAGAGGATTTGCTAGAGGACACTAAGAGGAGCAAGAAATGTATCACAGTTGCTGAAGCCCATTTGCGGAGTTATAAGTGGAGAGCAGAACCCAGGACTAGAAAGTGATGTAATTATCTGCATTAATGTCAGGTACAACTACCCTCTCCACAGGGGCGTCGACTTTCTAAATCCCCGGGGGGGGCAGTGGCTCTCCTGTGCGCGCGCGCGAAGCGCGCAACGATGTCCCCGCCGCCTCTCTCCCCCCCCCCCCCCGCCCCAGGGAGGCAGGAGGGCACGCCCCAGGTCGGCTGCTGGGCGAGCATTTTGCCGGGGGTGGCTGAGCCCCCCCCGGGAAATTTCGGGGGAGGCTCGAGCCCTCGAGCCCCCCCGTAGTTGACGCCCATGCCTCTCCACAGCACATATGCACTGTGCAGCAGGAGTCATCCCAGTGCTTTCTGTTGCCCCCCTCCTGATACCTTCCAGTAAGTGCACCAATTCACACACCCCTTCAGTGGGCTCAGTGGCAACAGTTAGAAGCCTTCATCAAATCACCATGAGTCAGGCTTGCTGCAGAGAAATTGATTAGCTCATCTGATCTGCAATAGAAGAGGAGGAGGTAGTAGTTGCAATGGTAACAAGCAGGAGAGCAAGAAAGTGACAGGGCAGAGCAAGACTTAATGTTTTAACAAGACTTAGTATTTTAACAAGAGCTCACTTGGTTGAAAAAATTTTCTGTTGATTTACAGTGCTAGCCTAACCAGAATTACACCACTGTAAACCAACTGACCTCAGTGGACTTAGAATATGAGCCCCAGCCCTTGCCAAGCCTGAACTGGTGATGGAGGGCTGATTTGCCTCCCCACAGGGAGAAAAGACAAACTGAGAGCTGTGCTCTGCACAGCAACAGGCAGGGGGTGGAGCTAGCCCTTTAAGGCTGAAGCTCCCCCTTCCTGCCTTGTCAGTCCTCAGAGAAACTTGGCTGAGGACAGAGGGCTGCTCCTTCTGCTGCGTGTTGTGGCCTTCTTGCAGCAGAAGTGGAAGGAGCATCCCCTGGGGATTGGCTTAGGGCTCGCTTCTGGGTGGAGTGAGCGCAGCGGTCCTCTTTTTGTGCAGTGTCTCCGGCCCGGTGGAGGCCAGCGTGAGTGGTGGCGGTGGTGTTTCGGCCCGTCGGTAAACAGGGCAGGCGGTGGCGCAATCGGCGGTGGTGCTTTTGGTGGTGGCAGCAGCATGCCTTTGTCTTTGAGGCTTGTCTGCGTGGGAGCAGGCAACCCAGTCGGCACCTTCCCATCCCCAGCCAGTTAGCCCCCCCCTCATTCCCGGCCGGCCAGCCTCCCCCACTTTTTTATTTGGGCACTTCGGAGGGCAGGAGGAAGCTTGTTGTGTGACATTTCCGGGGGTGGTGGGCACGGCGGCTTCGGCTGCGGCCGTTGGCGCCCATTTTCTGGCCCGCTAGCTCCTCTTACATTTGGTGTTTTCTTACATTTGGGGGCAGTATGGTGAGGCTGCTCCCCCCTTTTTTTGCTTTTCTTTTGCCCTGTGAGTGTGGTTCAAGCAGCTGCCTTCCTTTTGCGCTATAAGGAGGCAAATTCTGTGTGGGTGGTATTTGTGAAGGGTAGTGGCAGCCATTTTGAGGCTTCCCTTTTGGAGGCCATTTTAAATTGTTGGGAGTTAGATTGTTTTCGGCCATTTTATTCTCACTGTGAGGCGGGGGAATATCGCCTCATTCACCACCTGTCCTACCCACAGGGCAGTTCGGTGAACGATGGGATACCCAGGGAGTTGTGCTCGGTTAAGTACACGTCTTTTGATGAAGCTGTTCGAGTGGTCCGGGGCTGTGGGCAAGGGGCCAACCTTGCAAAAAATGCGACATTAAGTCGGCTTTTCGCTTTTTACCTGTTCATCCAGAGGATTTTGTTCTTCTGGGATTGTCCTTTGATGGGCAGTACTACATGGACAGGGGTCTCCCTATGGGGTGCTCGGTGTCGTGTGCCGCATTTGAGCACTTCAGTTCCTTTCTGGAATGGGCTTTGCATGCACGCACAGGTTTCTGTACTACTGCTCATTATTTGGATGAATTCTTGTTTGCTGGACCTGCTGAAGCAGGGATTTGTGCTCGGCTGCTGCATAATTTTGAACAATTGACTGTAGAATTATTGGTGCCCTTCGCTCGTGAAAAGACTGAAGGGCCCAGCACTGTTTTGACCTTTTTGGGTATTGAATTGGACACTACCCTGCAAGTATCTCATCTGCCTGCTAGCAAACTAGTCATGGTAGATGAGATGGGTAAAAAAGCTAAAGTAACTCTATTGGAATTACAACAGTTAATCGGACACCTTAATTTTGCCTGTAAGGTGGTGGCTCCTGGGCGTGCATTCTTGCGCTGGTTGTGTGATTCTACAATAGGGTTAAAATGTTCACACCACAGGACATGAGTCACACATGAAATTCGTTAAGACTTAGCAGTCTGGCAAGAGTTTTTGGCTTCCTACAATGGGGTTTCCTTTTGGAGAACTGATCTTCAGTTGGAAGCGAAACTACAGGTCACCTCTGATGCGGCTGGTTCTTCGGGCTTTGGTGTCTACTTAAGGGGACACTGGTGTGCGAAGGATTGGCCTCTTCAGTGGATCCAAGCTGGCTGGATGCGTGACTTGATGTTCCTTGAGTTTTTTCCCATTGTGGTTGCTGTTTACATTTGGGCTGAAGCACTGGCTAGCCAGATGGTTCACTTCTGTGTGATAATTTGGCAACTGTTCAGGTGGTCAATGCATTAACACCCAAGTCACCCAGAGTGATGGTGCTTGTTAGAGCTTTTACCCTCCAATGCTTGCTGTTTAATATTCTGTTTAAGGCCAGGCATGTGCCGGGGGTCAATAACGGGGTCGCTGACACTCTGTCTTGGAAACAGATGGAGAGATTCCGTCAGTTGGCTCCAGTTGCCGATCCCTGCCCAGTAAGGATGCCTGAGTTCCTGTGGGGGATTGGAGGGCTGAGGCTGAGAGGGCAATGGGATTAGCTCTTGCCCCCAGCACACGCCTGTCTTGTCAGAGAGCAGGGCAGCAGTTCGTGGCATTTAGGCAGCGAGAGAACCTTCAGCAGCTCTGGCCTATTCCTGTGCCACATCTGATTCAGTTTTGCATCTCTTTAAAAGGTAAGGTCCGTTCTATCTGGGGCAAGCTTTCAGCCTCAGCATTTGCAAGCAAGGCTCAGGGTTTTCAGGAAGATACCACTGATTTTAGAATCCACAAGATTTTGGATGGTTGGGCCAGGGAGGATGGGATGCCCAAGGACTCGAGGGAGCCCTTTCGCCCCTTGGTCCTTAAGGGTTTGAGATCCCAATGGTCCTCTCTTTGTGTAGATCAATATGAGGCCACCTTGTTTCACGCGGCAGCATTGACTGAATTTTGGGGGGCCCTTAGAATAAGCGAATTAGTGGCCAAATCTAAACAGGATAAATTGGGGTTTGCCCTTGGTTTTAATGATGTGTCTATCTCTAGCGCTAGTTTGAGCATCAATATTAAGCGATCTAAGACAGATCAGTTAGGAAAAGGGGCTTTAGTGTCACTGGGTTCTTGTTCTGATTTGGAACTTTGTCCAGTCACTGCCCTCCATTCTTACTTGGCTCTTAGGGGCCCGAAGGAGGGGTTTTTATTTGTGCACAGGAACAGTTCCCCTTTGACAAAGTTCCAGTTCTGGACAATTACCAAGAGAGCTCTAGTGGCTTTGGGTCTAGGGGACTTTTGATTTCAGACACATTCTTTTAGGATCGGGGCAGCTTCTACGGCTGCCGCTTTAGGGTATCAAGAGGCAGACATCAAAAAATTGGGCAGATGGCAGTCAGGTCGTTACAAATCTTATATATGGAAGTCCAAGGTTTAATGGTTCCTTTCTCATAAGAAGTTTAGGTGATGCATGTTGTTGAATGCCACCTGTTTGTTCTTGTGGTTAACTTGGTTTTTGTTTTTAGGTGCTGTTGGTCGACAAGGAAAGAGCCAGGTGCTTCTTTGTGGCTACAGCATGATTTTTCTGGGCTGCTCACCGAGCCAGGAGGATGCACATCAGGTCCCAGCTGGGCTGCAGTGAGCGAGCCGTGTTCGAGTGGCTTGGCCAAAGAGGCATGCACTGGCCTGGGCTGTTGCCTCTTCTGTTCGAGGAGCGGCGTGGCCCTCCTCCGCAAGTGCTGATAATATACCTGGGCGGTAATGATGTGGGTTTGGTGAAAGGAAGAGCTCTGGTTCTTCAGGCCAGGGCTGATCTGGCTGAAATTGCTGACCAGTGGCCTGGGGTGCAACTGGTTTTGTCATCAACGTTACTGCCCCAGGTGTGGCATAGCTAAGGGGATCCAAGATGTTTGGATCAGGCCCAATGCTGTGCCAATCAACAACTGCGTAACACAATGGAAGGTGGGTTGGGCATCTTCCTATTGCATCCTGATATACGGGTCGATGTACCAGACCTGTATAGGAGGGATGGCGTGCATCTCACCAACAAGGGCAATGACATCTTTTTAGCTGACCTGCGGCGAGGGGTCCTGATGGTGCTAGATCGCTTGGTGGGAGCGAAGGCCTAAGTTGAGTCTTGGCCTTTGCTGTGGTGGGAGAGTGTGATAGGAAAGCCGGAAATGGTGAGCACCTTGGCAATGGGATAAGATTAAGGTCCCTCTAGAATGGCTTTCGGGTCTTGCAGCTCAAGGCTTGAATAAGGGGATCTTCATTGGGAACAATCTGGCCTGGGCTGCCCTAGCAGGCTTTGCAGCTTCTGGGGTAGTGGGGCCAGGGGTTCCTTTAATTGCCAAGCTGTTGGTTGAGAGTCAGTTGGATGGCTTGAGATCAGGGCAGGTGCATCGCCCAAAAGGAAATGAAGGTGGCCAGGGGTCTGGCACTTGTCAGCTTCCTGTGTGAGTTCAGTACCCTCACTGCTGGTTAATTAATTAGGTAGTTAATAAAGTGGCCCTTGTTAATCCCAACCTTGTGTCTGTCTTTTATTCCACATGGGGGGGGGGAGCAAAGGTGTAACCACTGCTTAAGAAAGCAGTGCCAAGGCTTGCAGCAAAGTTGAAGAATTCATGGAGTCCTCTTTTTCTATGAGATCCATCTTCACCTTTGAAGCCACCCCCACCAAAATTAGATACACTCAAGGTTATAATTGGTTTCAAAAAGTGTTGTAGTCCACGATTGTCCCCCAATAGCGAGGATCTGTTATTTCTCTTCGTCAATCTTCAATGCAGTGAGAAAACATTGGGGATAAATTTGAGGGTTCCCCCAATTCAAAAATAAATGCACCAAAACTTTTTTTTAATTTCATAATGTTTTGCAGTGAACCCCACTCCTAGGTATATAAGATTGCTGGCATTTCAAACCATAGAAGCAAAAACATATTCTGAAAGTACTGCAAGACTCCTGGAAACAAATAAACATTAGCCTGTATTTTAGTTGTTCTTTTTCTCTTTGTTGATACATTGTATTGGCAAACAATGTTTGATATTGGTGATTTAGAATTTCCATTCAATGTACATTTCAGTAGGTTTTTTTGTACTTTTAATCTGTGCTTGGTGCAAGTATAATGAAAACATGTTGTGCATGAGGCCCTTTTGTTGGGATGGTTGACCGAAGGAGCTGGTTTTGCTAGAAAATCTCTTTTTCCAGGAAATTTTCAGTAGATGGTTGGAGAAGCAGCAGTTGAGAATGCTTTGACATGAAGCATCCAGTCTCAGGGCAAAGAAACTCAGGTAGATGAGCCAATGGATGTTTTACAACTCTTTAATTCTGTGACATTTGCTAGATCTGAATTGGGGGGGGGGGGTGGTGTTCATTTTATTCATGCCTGATGTGAAAGGCACACTTAGTCCCTGATGCTGCCTGATTGCTGGAGTATGGCAATAGGAGTGCTATTAAAAGACATAGCACCCTCTCAGGTGTGAGACAGAATAATGGGAAACAAAGGCCTGGAGTTTAATGGCACCGATAAATGGAACAGCATTCTCTTGAGTTTCTTTCATATTCAGTCCTGATGAAGCCCTCATGGTTAGTATGTTGTCCCTGCCCTCTAGAACTGTATGGAATGTAAATGGACCTGCCCAGAAATGGACCTGCCATCAGCCACCAATCCTGTTTTATTTAAGAGGAGACTCAAGCAAGCCATTCACATCCTATTTTAAATCCTATACCAAGATTAAGACAGACATTCCTGTCATTGCTGTCATATTGATTGACTTATTTATTTTTTTACTAATAGAATGCTAGTATACTTTTAATTATTTTTTTAACCCATGTATCTTTGAGGATAAGCAAGCTTTTGACTTGTTTCCTATAGCCATATATTATATACTCTGTAGGCATTGTCTGCATATGCCCAAAGATCTCCAAAATGAAATGGCTTCTAGCAAAGCCACTGAACTCGAAGCTATGAAGATCACAAATTCCTCAGTGGAAAATGCAAACTGTTGTCCTCATTTTCTTTTCTGGTCTCTTATATCATTTTAAAAACACATTTCCATGTAAAAGTTCAGCTCTGGCTTGGATTTGATCTAATCTCTGCATACAATTTGTTGTCTGTAGCTTTCTGGATACAGCATTTGAATATCAAGGATTTGTTTGAACATCTTCCCTTTTTAAATGCTGTTTATCAATGCAACAGTTTAGAATATTGCAAACGTATCTAAAGGCAATTTAATATCTTCTGGGGCATTATCTTCTTTTTCAGTTACTGATTTTGAAGTCCAAACATAATTAAATCTTAACATAAAAGATTTATTTATTTGCTAACCATCAATGAAAATATTCAGTACGCAAATAAAAACTCTGCACAATAGCAGTATTGTAGCCATTTCAATGCCAGCTTTTAAAATACTCTATCCAGCATATAAGCTGTTAAGAAGCTGTTGATTTAATGTTTTTAGCATCAGTAGGGAAAGAAGAATTTTATGGAGTGTTGAGACTTCTGTATAAGGATGGATTTCAGAAAGTTTACAAAAAATAACATACAAACGTTTAAGGAAACTTTTAACCAGGCACTCAAGCTGGGGTTCACTGTACAGTAGACATTTCAGTGGAAGAACCTGCTTGCTTATATTTGGGGACCTGTGCCTTCTAATGAAATGAAAGAATGGCATGGTAAGACCTCTGAGTGCAAAAAGCAGTCCCCCAGTCTACAAAGAACCATTGAATTGGGAAGAAGATGAGGGTCTGGGAGTATGTGCACAGGGTATCAGCCAAAGTTATATGCAACAGCTAGCTGCTGAGTAACTGCTCCTGTGCTTTCTTCAGTAAATCCCATTCTGTGAATGATCTCTGAGGAGGAAGAAGTAGGTTCGGTCTTTAGAAATTCTCAGGAGATGCTGAAAGGCCATTTTATTTGTGCAGGGTGTTGATGGGGTATAGACAACAGGCATTTGGAAGGATATTTTAGGGTTTTATTTCAGATGTTTAAATTAGTATGCTTTCTGATGTGTTTCATAAGCCACCTCGAGCTACAAGGAAAGGACGGATATAAATGTTTTAATAATAAAATACTTATCAAGTCAACTTTCTTCTCCTGAAGGCTACAGCCTGTAAATTGCTCATGTTATTGAGGTCATTAGTCTGGCCTTCCATATTTTTTTCTTTGTCATCATCATTTTTCTGAGTGCGTCTTCTGATTGTTGTAATGATTTGAGCCCCCAGAAGCAGCTGTGGAGATCTTGGGTCAGTGTCTTCAAAGTGTAGTCAGCTGGATGTGAGTGAACAAAAAAGCTAAATCCAGACAAGAAGAAAGTGATGCTGGCTGGAAAGGCAGAGTATTTGGCTGGTATTATTTGCCAGCCTAGATAAGGTTAAGCTGTCCTTAATAGATCAACAAATCAGTGCTGCTGCTCCAAGTGCTTTCTTCCGGTTATGTTTGTCTTATAAACTGGCCCTCATTTTTGACTATGCCAGACTAGCCATGTTGATCCATACTACCATAAATTCCAGACTGGACTTAGTAACAGAGTCTATATTGGATTGATTGGAGAGCCAGCGAGATGTAGTGGTTACAGCACAGTACTAGGATCTGGAAGGCTCTGCCCTAGTCGCTTGCTGGGTGACCTTGGGCCAGTCACGCAAACTCAGCTAAACCTATCTCACAAGGTTGCCAGAATAAAATGATGCAAGCCAGTTTGGATCCTCACTTCAGAAAAAGGCAAAGTATAAATGAAGTAAATAAATTAAAAATGACATCTCAGAAGTTTCGGTTGACAGAAAATGTGGCAGTGAGACTCCTGTCTGTGTCAGCTACACAGGACACAGAACACCAGTTCTGTGTCAATTGCACTGGTTAGTTATTTGCTTCAAAGAGCTGGCTATAACTTTCAAAGCCCTTATAGCCTAGAGCCTTATTGAACTGTATCTCTCAGTGTACTCCCACAGACCTGCCTTTTCCTTGTGGTTCCATTTTTCAGGACTGTTTTGCAACAGCTGGGTCACCAGCCTTTTCTTTAGCAGGACCTGTCCTCTGGAATGGTTTGCCAGAGTGGTAATAGATTGCATTCAGGAAAGCATGCAAAGGTAGCAATCATATGCACAATTAGACCTGACATAGGCATGAATGCCGCGTGGATTTAAAGAGAGCGAACAGGCAGCAGCATTTGGGAAGTTTCCCGCAGCTGTCGGCAACACATTCTGCTCCACTGCAGAAGCAGAGTTAAAAGACACCGGGGAAAATCTGGTCTGGTGGTAAACGGGTTGTAATGGGCCACAGATGGACTTTCCCCTGTCTGACCACTCCAGCACACTCTCATGCCATTGGGATGGTCTGATCATGCCATCCCGACTCTGTGCCGTTGGTTTTTTCCCCTTCTCAGTATGTGCATCATTGCAAACTCCACAAGGAGTCCTCAGTGCAGAGGTGCGATTCATCAATTCCTCATTTAAGCACATGGGAAACAAACCACAAAAAAAAACCTGACTCACTCACAGTTGTGTCTGATCACACACTGACGGGCTGTGCCCACAGCTTCAAAAGGAGGTATGATCTCGCAACTGTGGGTCAAATTCCTTCGGAGGAAATAGCCTCGCTCCCCCCCCCCCGCTGTATCTGGCATGTGTGACCACAACCAGTGGTCTTATTTGGAAGGACCTTTGATGGAAGGTAAATTGTTTTGAGGAGACCTGGCTGAATTGCTTTTACCATGTTGACTGGTGGTTATATTGTATTTTAGTTGTTTGCAACATGTTTTTGCCTTTTTAGTCACCTTCAGTCCAAGGTGGTAAGTTGGGATATAAACATTTCATGTGAATCAATAAATAAACTATAAAGGAAGCCCAGAAATGCCAGAAAGGGTAGTGGGGGACACTCAGGGGTTCCGCAAGTAAGTTCTGCAATGTTCATTAAATTTGATTGTTGTAAAAAAAAAAAAAAAAAAAAGAGGGATGGCAAGGCCAGTTTATGAGAGCTCAGAAACATAACATTGGTAGGTTTAGTTCTGGGTACAAACATCTGATAACTAGGATTGTCTCTGGATACTCTGCTTCAGGAAGACAAGAGAACAAAGTAAAATATCTCCTCTCTATGATCCACAGTTTGCCCTTGCTGACATCCCTAAGTGGCATGTCTCCTCCGGCTGGCCAACCAGCCAATCATGTCTGTACATTGCAGTGAAGTGCTTCTGACATAATACATCTGAAGGCAGGTCTTTTAAGTGAAGTTAATGAGAGTACAAGTGGTCACAACTGAACATGAGATTATATTACAGAGGGTTGACATGACATTTTTAAAAAAATCACCCACTATCTCAGTTATCTAAATGTCACAGTGAGATGAAGTGTATCTTCATATGTATTGCAAAATTTACCTATCAAGAGGAAGATAGTACTTGCATATGCTCCTACATTCTTCTGCTTCAGGTACAGGGGGAAAAAAAGAACATTCAGATTAGTGTGAAGTGGTAGGAGTGCACAGGTTGATAGCCAGAGATCCTGTTCTGCATGTTGAATAGGCTTCTGTGCCTGGAACAGCTAGTGAGATTCTTAGGCAAGAACAATCTAGTTATATTCAGAAAACATTTCTATAAGCAAAAGCTCATGTTGCACCTTTGATTATGTGCATAGCTTGTGCAAACATTATTCATTTTATTTATTCGTGCAAGATATTTCTATGCCACCTCTTCAGAGTCCTGCTAGAAGAGTCTTACAATGAAAATCACCACAATATTTTTAAACAGGCATTAAAACAAGTGGTTAAAAATAAGCCATTGGACAAATGCAGCATAAATAATCTCCATAAAACAGAAGAAGACCATTAAAAAGCTAATAAGATAAAAACCTTAATTAAAACTCTGGATAAAGAGGTATGTGTTGTCCTGGTGCATTAAAAACGGGAAGTAGCTGCAAGCCTCAAGGGGGAGGACGTTCCAAAGGTAAAGTGTCACCACAGAAAAGGCTCTGTCTCTAGTCACCACCTGCCTCACCTCTGAAGGGAGGGCCACAGAGGACAGGGCTTGAGAGGCTGATCTTAACTGCTGGGATAGACAGTATGGGAGGAGATGATCCTTTACTATTTGTTGTATTTCTACCCTCTCTTTCTTTTTCCACAGAAATACTCAAGATGGCTGGCTATTAATAGACTCTGAGTAAGGTGGGGCCAGATACTCCTTGTTCTCTTTGTGCAAAGCTACCAAGTAGCTGGTCTCTGACAGATACATTTGTGAATTTGCACAGGGAGACTGCAGTCTAATCATAGTCCTCTTGATCATGGCCATAGTGTGCATCCCAGCAGACAGTAGTGTTCCATTTCATAGAGAGCATCAGTTAATATTAATCTGCCACATTTGTGTGCCCTGCATCCACGCATTGGATATCCAATTTGTACAAGATCCTGTTTAAAAGATTCACATGCTGGTAGGCTTACATTGCATATGTAATGCAGAAGTGGGATATATTTATTCATTGAATTGTACCCTGCCTTTCTCCCCAGTGGGGACTCAAAGTGGCTTGCATCCTTCTCCTTTCCTCCATTTTATCCTCACAACAACCTTGTTGTGCATGGTCACTGAGCACACCAAGGAATGTAAAGATGACTCACTTGCCCACACCAAGAATTCTAACATCTGCACTGACCTAACAGCTATAATTAATAAGAATTTGAAAATAATGAGATCAGCACTGGAGACCAGGATGTGGAAATATTACGCAGTTTTATTATCTGTTACTTGTTGTATTGACTTCCAAAGAATTAAGCAGTTCTTGATAGAAATACAAAACAGCTTCTTACATTTCAGAACAGGCAGGAATTCACAGCAAATACAACTGAAATAAAAGAAATTATCCATATGTTCTACTGCAAGATTTTGCAACAGTGCTTATCCAAAAATGCTAATTGTCAAGCAGTGACATAATTAAAAAGTTATGTATATTATCGCCTTAAAAGGTGCATTTTTAGAAATTTTACAAGCACATTCTGTGTCATGCAAGTAACACAGATATAAAAGATGATCAAAGAGTACAAAGCAATGAGAAATGTTGCAATTACTATAATTTAAACATCTAAGGATGACACCAAATCAATGAAACAGCCAATGTTAATGTGAATACTGAAAAAAGTATGAACATTTACACAGTTATAACTGTGATGTGGATCTTTCTAAAAAGGAAAAAAAATTAAACTAGTCTCAGGCTATTCAGCAAAAATATCCTTTCCCCTTATCCTCTAAAAAAATAGTTCCTTTAATTATACAGTGGAAGAGTATTCATAAAAAAATGCTTTGCAATTTAAAGGCTATTTTGCCTGTCATAACCCATCCCCTTAACTTCTGCTGAAGTCTGAACAGAAGTATAATGTTCTTCTATTGTTCGTAGCATGATAATTCAGCATCCTGCCATATGAATATGTCTATATTACCTGGTCCTGATAGACAGCCAAAAGAAAGAAGGAAATTTGACTGAGTGCATGGAAAATTAGAAATGTCTTAAATCAGTTTCCTCTGATGAAATGTGCAAATGTGATATGTGTGACTTCAGTGTACTTGTGCCAGTTTATACCAGTTCAGCTCCCTATAGACTGTTCTTGATTTGAAAAAAGGATCCAAAAGTGAGATTTAGCAGCTAGTGCCGTATAGTATTCTTTCTATATCTCTGGGGGCTCTGTCAATGTGGCATTTTGCTGTATATTGGGAGAATGAATCCATATGGTTATATTTGCTATATATTGGGAGAATAAAACCACATGGGCTTGACTACAGAGAACTTTGGAAGTGTTCCTAAACACATACAGAAGGAAAGCACAATTGTCTCCCCCACTGTTTTCCATCATGCCCCCAAGTCCAGCCGCAACTTAGGTTGCCAGCAAGAATGCAACCGATCACTGTCTTTCTAAGCGCAATATAAGCAGCCAGGACACACAGAGCGCTTGGTCAAATTACACATTACCTTTTATGCAAGTTTGTGAATGGGATTTGCAGCCATACCGCAGACTTGTTTTTTCTGGCCTGCCCAGAAACTGTCTTGTTCAGCAGCACCCCAATGCCCCAATCCTGGTGAGCATTAGGGTTCAAAAGATAGTGCCCTGCCAACCCCCTAGATTTGATCAGCCATTAGTAACCTCTTCCCCAAGAGTAAAAAGTTGGCCAAGTTTCATCAGTGGACTGATCTACAGGTTAATCTGTTTACTATTTGACTGATAAATAAGAATTTCTTTAAAGCCATACAGAAGACCTTGTTGCCTAACGAAATTCTACTCAATTCCATTTTCAGCTTGGTTTTCTTCTCATCTAAATAACCTAGTTGTTTTATAAATTACATGTTTTCTCTTTTTCTTTTTGGTAAGTATTTGTGTGTTTGTGTGTGTGCGTGCGAGTTTGTGTGTATGCCTGGAAGTAATGGTTGACTTCTGGCAACCCTAGTGGGGTTTGAGAGGTGGCTTACTTTCGCTTTCCTCTGCATCCCAGCCCTGGTAATTCCTTGGAAGTCTCCCTTCCCAGAACTTGCCAGGGTCAACCCTGCTTAGCTTTTGAGATCTGATGAGATTGGGCTTGCTGGGCTATCCAGGTCAGGGCTATAAATTACATGTTTTCTGACACCTCAATATTCTACTTCGTTGTTTGGTTTATCTTTCCAATTGCTAAAAGAATGGGATTCAATAGCAGCAATAAAGTCATTATTAGTGGTTATTATTACAATTTCCCAATTCCACTTCTTTCTAATGTTTATTTTTAGATACGGTGCAGCTGAAGCATCTTCCTTATATTGGGGGCAAGTGTTTCCCCACAGCCATAGTGACATATGCATTATGAAGAACAATGTGCCTCCTTTGGAGAGAGACTTTGAATACAATTAGTTCATTTACTTTCTGCTTCTTGCATGTCAGGAAAGCAAGGCAGCTAATTTCTTTGATCTCTTCTCTTTCCTCATTTTGCATCGATATATTTAAACACCTGTGCATAGACTAGGCATGGACTGACTGTGAATTTTAAAGATGGGGAAATGAAAAGCATCTTGTTCTACTTGTGAGGAAAAAGGAAAATCACAAAAGTGCTTCAAGAATGAACAGAGGTGGCAGGATCCTTAACTTCGTAAATTAAACCATCAAGGTTAGAATGAAAAGTAAAATCAGAGATCAGCAGAACTAGTGGTAGAAAAACACCTGGCAGCGATGCATGCTGGTATAAGCAATTATCTCAGAAGTTTCAAAGAATATATCCAGGATTGATACTTGTATTCTGAAAGTTTCAGAGAACATAACCAAATTGATTCAGAGAGGTGGTGTAAAATTAAATCTGAGAGTGCATGGGAGGGAGGTCAGGATCAACCTTTGTTTCCTAGAAAAATAGAGAACAGGCTTTACCCATGCAGTTACTGAAGACAAAGAAACTACTTCTCACAAGCAATGAGAAAGTAATGAAATAAAATTCAAACATGCTATTCGCACTGTTATTCATTTTCCCATTGATATACACAAACACAAAATGAATTCATGAAGTGATAGGCTTGGAAGGGATATTTACATTGTTTAGAAAAACCTTCTTCCATGATGAAAATTTCCTACATTAGGTACATGCAGATATATAAAATATGACTCAGAGTACTGTCAGAAGCACATTCCTATCCAAATAGTACTTCTCATTTAATTAGAATGGTGATCACTGAAGCATCTGGGTGGTGGTGGGATGTACTTAAACCACCCACTGGTGGCTGAACAGTCCCAGGAAACTGGGGAGGGGGTTAATCCCTCCTTACTGCCCATCATGATGGAGTTGATGGGCAATATCTCTTTGCACAAGACTGGTGTAGGCAAGGAAAACCAAGACATGCCTTTTGGCCATGTTGAGCTTGGAGCCATGTCAGGTTGCACAAATGCTGGCAAAACCTGTAGGACAATCACACAATGAGGTGGGAGGAGGATGTGAGTTTAATGTTTTACATTGTTCAGATTGTAATAAATAAACACTAGTTTTACCCATGCATTTTCTCTGGTGTCATTTGGGGGGAGGAGTCAATTACATAGTGTAGTTTAAATATTCTGCAACATGATCAAAACAGAGTTGCACCCCTTTAAGCTTTATATATTGAATAAAAGTTCTGTCCTTAATTCTGGCCTCCATTAAAACATATGCTTAATTGTATCTCACTGAAATCAGTGAGACCTGACAGTGTTTTAATTTGGCTTCATCCTGCCACTAGATAATAGTTGAATAATATTACACTTGCAGATTTTACATCAATTGGTGTCAAGCAACAGTGCAAATGCAAGTGCAACGTTGGTCAAACTATCTACAACCTTCTAGTTTCTCTCTTAGCACTGCATTTGGGATCACAATCCATTCTTAGAACTACTTAAACCAAAAAAAAAAAAAAACCCATGCCAGGACATCCTTCTGGTTTGTTGGAAACTGGCTCCAGCCTGTTTTGAAGCTTTGGGGAGCCTGTTTTGGAGCTCAGCCCCCCCCTCACAATTTACATTTTCTGTATGTTTTTTGATTATTAAGAATACCAATCAAATGGACAGGGATTGTGTCTAATATTTTATATAATGCATAAGGAAATTAATCAACATCACATTAATAACAAGTGTTTTTCTTAGGACATGTTTTTGATCTTTAAAGCAAGTATTCCATTGCAGCAAACATATATAAATATAGTTTTTCTTCTTATTTGGCTGCTCCTTTGCACCTATGGAGTATAGAGGAAGGGCACCATATTTGATTTACATATGGATGCTGCGTCAAAATGGTTAATGAAATTCACCAGTTCAATAAGCTTGATTACATTTTAGTAGGACAAAAGATCACAGAAAACCTATTTATATTCATTGCTGAAAGCTGGAATAACAACTACCTAATGCCTTAGGCTCATTAGCTGTGGACGTTAGATTTGTTAGACACGGTTAACATCCAGATGTTTTTGGGCAGCTTTCCTGACATTCTACCCATATGTAGTGTGGATTGCAAGTGAATAAACGTACTTGCCTCTGTATTTTAGAGAGTTTGCAATACTGCCAATATTTTCCTAATCCAGGTGTTTCCCAGTACTGATGCATGCAAAAAGAAAACATGGTGACACCTCAAGCCCAATTCTAACTTTTATATGCCATCATTTATTTATATCTGAGCAGAGTTGTTGTTTTTTCATTCACACTTAACAGAAAGAATGTCCATTTCCACTGTTCAGATTATAGGTCAGTTGGTGTTCTGTAAATTGGTGAGGTTGAATCCTAGAACTGAATAGTTGTCTTGATTAGTTGTTACATGGAATGACCTCTGGAATTTTATTTCTGCATCCAAAATGTCATTTCTCTATAAATTAGTTACATGGTGAGCCTCTATACTTCCCCAAGAACTTGTTCCCAACTGGATCCAAAGAAGGTGCAAGGAGGAGATAATGGCAGTCAATGGAGGGGAGAGGCACAGGATTGTATTATATTGATCTTCCTCAGTAGAAAAAGTTAATTCCAGTAGTTCTGATCTAAATGAGAGGGCCAAGAGCCTGGGTGGGGTGGCATTAGCATTTAGGAGGAGGCAGTGTGAGAGTTCTGCTCAAAGTAGTCAAGGATCAGATCTTGGTTGGTTAACCACAGTTCTTTATTTCCAATCTCTACATTAGTACAGCGTCTCGGATTATTGTCAGAGATGAGACAGATAATACAAGCAGGTCTATTATACCATTCCAAGGAGTTTGAATTACCCATAGGTAGCCAATCACCTTAAGGGAAAATTGGCGGGCAAAGAGGTGTCCTGGCCGTTTGGTTCTCACAGGAAAAGAGTGAGGTGTTAAGCTGTAAATTTCCTCTCCCAAACCAGACCCCTCAGATGTTACCAGTTCACATAACAATCAATGGCCTCAAGGTTTTTGCATGTGATAAGAGATGAGAGGTATCCTCCCTTGAAGTTCCTGCCGGAGCAGCTGGAATGCGGAGGCAGGGATGAGAGGCCTCCTTGTTCACATAATTTACTGGTGTCACCCTCCCGGTCTGGACAAGCATCAGTACATGACAGTTACATAGGAAAAAGAAAGACATATAGCTACTTTGAAAGTACAAGCATGAATAACATAATGTCTGAATTAGTAGATTCTGACACACTGGCCTCCTCATAATTAACTTCACCTAGCCTTATCAGGAAACATTTTGTGGAACATTTTAACTAGTTTAGGAGCATGAACATTCTCAGAGCGAATCCATTCATTGTGTTCCGGACCGAAATCAAGCCATCTAACTAAGTAATATAATCGGCCTCTACGCATTTTTGAATCTAGAATTTCAGTTATCTCGAAATGAGGGGCTCCCTCCTTCATCAGTGGAGAAGGAGCTGGAGGAACTGGATGCCATGCATTCGGCCCAGGATCTTTCTTCAGTAGGCTGAAATGAAAAACAGGGTGCACAGAACTCAGTGATTTAGGCAATTCCAGTTCAAAAGATACATCCGATATTTTACGCAATACTTTGTAGGGCCCTACATATTTCCATCCCAGTTTCCTACTGGGTTGCAAGCCATGTATATTTTTAGTGGAGAGATAGACAGAGTCTCCTGGCTGGAGATCCCAGCCTGCAGCTCGGCCCCGATCTGCGTATTTTTTGTAGTCCTCTTTTGCCTGGTCTAGTGCCTTGGCTATTAATGGCCAGGAATCTTGCAAGGCTGTCCACCAACTCTTAAAATCCGAGGGGGGAGCATTGGGCTCATTCTCAATAGTAGGCAACGGTTTTCCTTCAAAACCCCCCACGGCCATGAAAGGGGAGACACCCGTGGAAGAATGTACAGCATTGTTGTAACTATATTCCGCAAATGGCAATAACTCCACCCAATTGTCTTGATGGTAGTTGGTGTAGCATCTTAAAAACTGCTCCAAGATTTGATTAGTTCGTTCGGACTGCCCATCGGTTTCTGGGTGGTAACCCGAACTCAGTGCGGGTTCTATGTCCATCATTTTCAGGAGCTCCCGCCAGAAGTTGGCAACGAATTGACTGCCCCTGTCGGATACCACCCTCTTAGGGAAAGCGTGTAATTTTATCACGTGGTTGAAGAAAGCTTTGGCCATTCCCTTGGCTGTGGGCAATTGCTTAAATGGGGTGAAATGGGCTTGCTTTGAAAACGTGTCTACCACCACCCAAATGACCGTTTTCCCTTTCGAGGGTGGCAGGTTAGTGATAAAATCCATAGCTATCGCCTCCCAAGGGCGAGAAGGGGTGGGTAGAGGATGCAACAGTCCCGGAACCTTTCCCCCCCGCTTTTTGCACATTAAGCAAGTCTGGCAAGCTGAGACGAAGTCGGAAACATCCCGGCGCATGCGCGGCCACCAAAACTGACGTTGAATTAGGTTAAGCGTTTTTAGAAATCCAAAATGCCCTGCTAGTTTGGAAGAGTGGCATGCCAGCAGCACATCCTTACGTTTGCTTTGGGGCACCACCAGTTTGTCTCCATGAAACCAACACTGGTTTTCCTTTTTTGAGCATTCGTCTAAGGCCTCCAATTCTTCGATTTCCTCAGGAGCATAGTCTCCCCCCCAATCGCACGCCCCAATGTCCAATTGAGTTTTCCGGAGCTGGCTCCTAGTGACTACTGCCCCTCCTAGCTGCTGGGGGGAGAACATGGAGTCGAACACATCTTCCTTCACGCTCTCGTGTTGAGGCAATCTGGAGAGTGCGTCTGCTAAGGAGTTGGCCTTTCCAGGGAAATGTTTCAGCACAAAATTAAATTTGGAGAAGAAGTCTGCCCACCGCAGTTGCTTTGCATTGAGGGATCTCTGCGTGCGCAGCGCTTCCAGGTTTTTATGATCAGTCCAGATCTCAAACGGGGTTTGCGCTCCCTCCAGCCAATGCCGCCACGTAGTGAGCACTAACCAAATAGCCGCGGCTTCCTTATCCCACACGGACCAATTTCTTTCGGTGTCGTTAAATTTTTTTGAGATGTAAGCTAGGGGGTGTAACTTTCCATCCAGCCCGTGTTGTAGTATGGCCCCCCCATGGCCACATCAGAAGCATCTACATGGATTATAAACTCTTTGGTTTCGTCTGGATGGGCTAAGATGGGCTCCGAAGTGAAAAGGGTTTTTAAGGTTTCGAACGCCCTTTGGCACTCCCCACTCCAGGCAATTCTTTCCCCCGGCTTCCCGGCCTCCGTCCCCCTCCCCTTGGTTTTCAGCAAATCGGTTAGCGGGAGGGTGACCGTCGCAAAGTCTTTTATGAAGGTTCGATAGAAGTTACAAAATCCTAACAGGCTCTGTAATTGTTTTCTTGTTCACGGAGCCTCCCACTGCACCACCGCCTCTACTTTTGCTGGGTCCATTTCCAGCCCTCTCTGAGAAATGCGATATCCCAAGAAGTCTACCGACTCACGATGGAACTCACACTTTGACAATTTGACATACAGCTGGTTTTTTAGCAAGGTGGAAAGGACTTCTCGGACTAATTTTACGTGCTCTCTCTTATCAGTAGAATAGATCAAGATATCATCTATGTAACATAACACCCCCTTAAACAGGTGCTTGTGCAACACTTCATTTATCAAACTCATAAAAACCCCAGGTGCGCCACTTAAGCCGAACGGCATCACCAGGTATTCGAACTGTCCCAGGGGGGTGTTGAATGCAGTCTTGGGCTCATCCCCCTCCCTTATGCGCACCCTGAAGTAAGCATCCCGCAGGTCTAGCTTGGTGAACATTTTCCCCTTAGCCGCTTCGGTCAATAAGTCCTTTATTAAGGGGAGGGGGTAAGCGTTAGTAGTAGAGACAGCGTTCAGCCCCCTGTAGTCTGTGCACAGGCGCAGCCCCCCGTCTTTCTTTTTCCGGAATAAAACAGGGGCGGCAAAAGGGGACTTTGCTGGCCGGATAAAGCCGCGCGCCAAGTTTTTGTCCAGAAACTTGCGCAGTTCCTCTCGCTCTAAGGGACTCATGGAATAAAGCTTCCCCTTAGGGAGTTTCTCGCCCGGGAGTAGTTCAATGGCACAATCCGACAGTCGGTGGGGGGGTAACTCATCCGCCTCGGTCTCGCTGAATACCTCCATTAAGTCTCTATATTCCTTGGGCACCAGGCAGGGGGCGAGGGCGAGTGCGGTGGGTTGGGGAGGAGGAGTTGGCGGTCCGGGGCCCCACTCCGAGTCCCATTTGTGCGTTAGGCACCGGTCATCCACCCAGGAGATCTTCCCTTCACTCCACTTGATGTAAGGGTCGTGCGAACTGAGCCAGGGGCTTCCCAACACCATGGGGAATTGGGCGTTCGGGGTGATGACGAAGGCTCGCTTCTCCCAATGTTCCCCTGTTCCCAGAATCAGTCCCTCGGTTTCAGCCACGCACTCTTCTTTCATTTCTGACCCATCCATCTGGGTGAATTTTAGGGGCTCTGCCAGCGGGGTAACTTTTGGTCCCAACCCCTCCACCACCAAAGGGCTAATTAAGTCTCGAGCGCACCCAGAGTCAATTAAAGCGCGGACTCTCGTGTGCGTGCCCGATCCCGGGGTCATTACTGTCACTACCATATATAACAGGGGGCCAGGGATGCTCACCGGAGATGGCACTTCTTGGCGGGGGACCTGCAGCTCTGCGCCGCTCACTGCAGGCCGTTGGAGTTTCCCGACATCTGCGTTTCCATCAGCTCCAGCTCCCCTTGTTCGCTCGTGGCTCCTTCCAGTTGCAACGCCCGGGGTTTGAGCGGGGTCTTCCCTCTGCTAGGAGTGCTCCCCGCCACAGGCGTCGAGGTCTTCGGCCCCTTTCCTCCCCCTCTCGGACACGCTGAGGCAAAGTGGCCACTTTCCCCACATTTCATGCACAACCCTTGTCGAAACCTGGCATCTCAGATGTCTTGCACACTGGGCCTCGGCTTGGCTCTGGGCGCTGCTTTGCTGGCCGCTGTAGCCGATGTTCCCATCTTAATTAGAGTGAACCTCTCCTCCACGTCGGTTGCCGCCCTCATCCAAGTAGCTAACGTTCCCGGACGGCCCCCCAGGAACACAGTCTCGTAAATTTCCGGGTTAAGGCCCTCCCGGTACTTCTCCATGAAAAGTTCCTCGGGCCAACCGTGGATTTTGGCCGCGATGCGCCGGAACTTATCGGTGTAGTCCCTCACTGTGGATCTCCCCTGGAACAGCTTCCGTAGTTGGTTTCGGGCCTTTTCCTCTCCCAGGGGGTCCTCGTATTGGTGCCGGAGGGCCCACATGAAGTTGTTCAACGAACGTAGTTCAGGTCCGGGGGCATCGTGCAGGCTCACATACCAATCGCTGGCGGTGTCTTTCAGCTTGGACCCGATGTAGCCAATCCGCTCCCTCTCTGTAGGATAGAGATGGCCCCAGCTGTCCAGGAACCGCTCGATCTCCAACAGGAAGAAACGCAGCTTCTCGGGGTCCCCATCGAAAGTAGTCGTCAGAGGGTCGGAGGGGGCTGGGCGGGCGATTGGACCGGCCGGCGCCGGGGCCGGTGCTGGGGCGGGACCTGGTACCGGTGGAGGGATGACCGGCTGCGCCGGCTGCGCCGGCTGCCTCGGCTGCGCGGGCGCCTGTGGCTGAATCGGGGCTCCTCTGGGAACCACCGGCGGCTGCTGAACTCCCGTCCCCGGGCCTGGGAGAGCCTCTTGCATGACCCTCATAGCGTCTCGAAATTGGTACTGGAGATCGAGGGCCAATTCTCGTAGCTCGGCGGTGAGTTGGAGTCGTAAATCTCCCATCATCTGGTCTAGTTGTGGCATCGGATCTCCCCGATACGGATCGGGCCCATACGGGCTGGTTCTCTCTCCTTCCATGGGCGGGCGACGCGGTTCTCCTCCGTAGATCGGCTCGCAGTCGTCTCCCAGGTAGCTCGGTCTCCCTCGATCGAGCGGATCGCCAGGGAACGAAACCCGTGCCCCTTTCCGGTCGTGCACCCAAGAATCCACGGTCCCACGACCGAACTGGCTCCAAGCGTACTTGGGGGTCCCGCTCTGACGAGGAGGTAGGCGCGGGATGTAGTGAGCCCCCTGAATCGTAGTCACCGGCACTTCGGGGGCCCCTCCGCCGCCTCCACCACCGTTCCCCTGGTCCGTCGGGGTGGCGGGGACATCTTCGGGGGTAGGGATAGGGACCGTGTCGTCGTCTGACATGGTCAGGAACAGCTAAGTCCCAGTCACAGATCTCTGACAATCTGTGAAAGTTCTGCTCAAAGTAGTCAAGGATCAGATCTTGGTTGGTTAACCACAGTTCTTTATTTCCAATCTCTACATTAGTACAGCGTCTCGGATTATTGTCAGAGATGAGACAGATAATACAAGCAGGTCTATTATACCATTCCAAGGAGTTTGAATTACCCATAGGTAGCCAATCACCTTAAGGGAAAATTGGCGGGCAAAGAGGTGTCCTGGCCGTTTGGTTCTCACAGGAAAAGAGTGAGGTGTTAAGCTGTAAATTTCCTCTCCCAAACCAGACCCCTCAGATGTTACCAGTTCACATAACAATCAATGGCCTCAAGGTTTTTGCATGTGATAAGAGATGAGAGGTATCCTCCCTTGAAGTTCCTGCCGGAGCAGCTGGAATGCGGAGGCAGGGATGAGAGGCCTCCTTGTTCACATAATTTACTGGTGTCACCCTCCCGGTCTGGACAAGCATCAGTACATGACAGTTACATAGGAAAAAGAAAGACATATAGCTACTTTGAAAGTACAAGCATGAATAACATAATGTCTGAATTAGTAGATTCTGACAGGCAGTTCTAAAGGTCCAGAATGCTTCACATAGATCATGTTGCAATTCTTCTAAGAATCCTACATCTTGTTCCTTGGTGATATACCAAGATGGCAACCAGTAAGGAGCTCTGAGGTTTGAAATTATTAGCTACCTGATTTTTTCTGAATTTGACACAAAATTGACTAGAGACAGACTGGCTTATATAATATGTTGTGGAAACTGTTGCTGCTGATGTCTCCCTCCTGGAAAATCAGAGGGAATGGACTGGTAACTCTAACTGCTGGACTCCTGCCAAGTGGCCTGGATAGCGCTTGTGCAGCCACAGATTTGCCTGCCCCTCTTGCCGGACCTTGGCAGCTTGAGGCTGGTTTACTGCCCAGTGAGACAGCCATTGCTTCACAGGCTTTGCGGGTGTTTTCAATCAATTTGTGGATGTCTTCTATCAGCTTCCCCACTTCTGAGACACTGCCAGTGAGCGACTTCCACCCAAAGAGACCACCAGACTATCAGAGGAGAGGGGGCTTGCCGATGGCAGGGAGATATTGCCAACTGGTTCTGGGCACTTCCCAGGCTTGGCGTCTTAGACCTGTGCCTCTAAAGCCCTGCAGGTTTACCTATTATAGCTCTGAGCTGACTCTGCCTTGCAGCCCCAGGATGCTGAGCCCCAGTCTGGTGTACACTCAAGCTGGCCTTGCTTGAGCGGTTGTGGCAGGGAGCCAAGTGGTCACAGACTGGAGGGAAATGCCAAAAGGCATGGACCAGTTGTGGTTTCCCCATGAGCCTGCTGTTCTATCTCGTAATAATTGTATAGGCTTGAAGAAGATTTTGAAAGAGCACAGAGCTGTGTTGTCCCAATGATCCAGCTGCTAATGAAAGCTGACTACTTTTCGTAGTCTAGAGAGACCACAGTGAATGAAGGAACCAGTCTGACCATTGTTTTTTTTTAAAAAAAAGATTTTTATTGATTTTATCTATATTCTACATTTCTACGCTACTTACTATGCTAAATTTATCTTATACAGAGAATACTTTATAAAATGCTTAATCTATCAATTTATAAACATTATTATAGCATTTTAAAAAAAAACATGGTTAACACATATTACTTTGTTACTTTTTCCATTCAAAAAGCTATTTGGCAGTATGCATAGTTTGGAGACAACACTTAATAACAAAGCTTATAATTCATACTAGTGCATATGCTTAATAAACATTTAACAATCATTTCTTCTTTTGTCCTCTTCTTATTTTCTTAGTCTCAACATGTACTTTTGGAGCTGCTGCTCCTATCTCCAAGTCTGATATCTCTTCTTCGCTCTTGGAGCTATCAAAACCGTACATACTTTCTTGCGAAGCCAGCGAATCATCTGTGTGTCTGCCTTTTTTCTTTTCTTTGTCTTTTTCCAAAAAAAATTTCGCTTGTTCAACAGAGTCAATCTTATATTTCTTATCCTTGATGCTGAAGCTAAGTCCCTCTGGAGTATTCCAATGGTATATTATTGATTCAGACTGAAGCCATGTTGTCAGCTTTCTATAGGCTTTTCTTCTTCTACGTATTTCAAATGGTACATCTTTCAAAACTTTAACTTCTTCTTCTTGGATCTTCAGAACCACTTTACTTGTGGCTTTTAAAACCACATCCCTTGTTGATTTCTTGGAGAACCTTATCATAATTTCACCTGGCAGGCTTTTCTTTTTAATATATTCTAGGTAGGTCCTATAAACCATATCCATATCGCTTTTTAATTCTTCTGCTTTTAAGCCTGTTAACATTTGCAATTTCAGAAGGGAATCATGATGAAGAGCCTTTTCTTTCTCTGCTTTCTGTAGTCTTGAATCTTGATTTTTTACTGACGTTTTGACCTCCATAAGGTCCCGCTGCAGCTTTTCTGTGACTTTATTCGACTCCTTCAGCTCCGACTGCATTTTATCCATCTTGATGTTCAGTGACGTCATTTGATCCACTAGAGGTCACAATAACGAGGAGAACACCGCGCTCATCTCAGTGGTATCAACCTTTGAACTCGGAACTGTAGTTGCTAGCTTTGGGGAAGGTTTCGGTTTCCCCGCCATTGTTGAGATTTCGCTATTGTTTACGTTTAGATAAGATGGAGATAAGAAGCGATTTTTTTCAGCTGCACTTGTATCGTTTTAATTGTTAAGTCCTCAAGTATGCGATACCGCCATCTAGCAGCTCATCTAAGCTTTCCTTCCTTCAGTAACGCCGTGGGAAAGAGCCTCGTAAGTACGCCGATAATGGAAGGGGGGGGATTTCTCTCCACCCGCCGCTTTTCCTGCTAAGTTGCTTATTTCAACTTTGAGACTCACTGCTTCATCGCTTCATATTCTCTGCTGCTTCATGGTTTGCGCTATAGCCATGCGGCTCCCGCGATGGGGGAACCTATGGGGGTGATGAGGGGGACCTCAAATCCCGCGGTCGCCACTGCCGGGAGAGATCCCTTCTCATGCCACCCCAGGCAGAGCCCCCTCGCTGGGGTCTCTGGGGGCTCGGCACCTGTCCAGAGCCCCTTCTTCCCATCGGGTACGGATCGCCTCCCCCGCTAGCACGGAGGGATGCATCCGCCATTCTTTGCAAGTCTTCCGGAAGTCCAGTCTGACCATTGTTAATTTGACACAATCAAGGATTAATGCTCTTACGAAATGATTGTAAATTGATGCCCTCTTAAATTAAAATGTGAGGTTCCCCTGCTAGTTGATTTAGGTGACTGATTAATTAATTCGATTAGATCATTAGTACATTTATTAATGTAGGATATTGTATTGTTTATTGTCTTAGTAATCAATTTATTGGGTTGTTAGTAGGGTGGGTGTTGTGTTTGTGTTTAAAATATGAAGCAGTAATAGCTTGGAAAGGGCTCTAGTATCCTAAAGCTCCAATTCCTATTGGCTGATTAATAAAGACTCCCATTGGTCCTGAAGCCAATCTAGATACCCAATCGCTGAGCCCTGCTTGGGTCCAATAGTATTGCTTGTATATAGTTACATTGTTGAAAGATATGTGTTGGAACAGTATAAATGAAAGTGCTGCTCTCATAGAGCTGTCTTTTTGAGCTGAACAATGTCACTGAATAAAAGCCTGTTTGTTTGGATTCATTGCCTCCTGCTCAATACTTAAAAGTGGGTTATGTGGTTAGTGGGAGGGAGATTGTAGGTTATAAATTTATGTGTCCCCTAACTTGTATTTAAAAAAATCTTCTCCCCTACTGATTGGGTTAAGAATTTATAATTAATTAAGCAATTTGATTTGAATATTTAAATCGATTAGATTAGGTATTGTAGATTTATTAAATTGATGGGTTCTGTAGAAGGATGAGTTGATAGGTTGAGGGAAGGAAGGATTGGTGTAAGGGTTGAATTTTAGAGGGCAGTGATTAGGTTTCAGGTAATGCACTTCTGGATTTGTTCTCACTGCTGGATGCTAGCTGGTCCATCTGGGCCAATAACAGTGAACGGGGGGGCCATGCAGGAGTCAGGGATACTGGTGATAAGGGGGTGGGGGAGCTATAGCAGTGGGACTAGGGGGTATTCCACTAAATGGAATGGAAGAGGCTAGAGATATGGAAATGCTTGGAACTCTTCCCACCTATGTCCCAAGGCAAGGAATGTTAGTTGTGGGGCTAGTACCATTTACCTGTCCCCAACACTGGGGTTGTTCAATGCTTATTTTATGTGGGCTTGTCCTTGCGGCTGATCCAGAAACTCCAGCTAGTGCAAAATGAGGTGGCACGCCTGCTGACTGCATTGCCTGTGTGGACACACATTCAGCTGGTGCTACATCAATTGCACTGGCTACTGACTTAGTACCAGATCTGTTTCAAGGTACTGGTATTGACCTTTAAAGTCTGGGACTGACATACCTGAGGGACCACCTCTCCCTATATGTGCCCCAAAGAGTCTTGCACTCTGCTGATCAAGATCTGCTGGTTGTTCCTGGCCCAAAGGACATCTGCTTAGCCTCAACCAGGGCCAGGGCTTTTTTCTGCTTTGGCCCCAACCTGGTGGAACATGCTCCCATTTGAGATCAGGGCCCTGTGGGACTTATTGCCATTCCACAGGGCCTGTAAAACAGAGTTGTTCCACCAGGCCTTCAGCTGAGGCAGCGGGTGTCCAATAATAATTTTAAAAACTTGGCCTCCCCTGCTGAAATTCAACATCTGTATACAACCCAGATTAAGAAGATCTTAGAGACCCAATGGCACCAGCTTGGAAACTTTGTGTATATACAAATAGTGCAATCTGTTTTAATTTATGTTGTTTTTAATTGCTTTTAATTATTTTGTAATATTGTATCTGATGCGTTTTAGAATCTATTTTGTGATAAGAACATAAGAGAAGCCAATGTTGGATCAGACCAGTGGCCCATCCAGTCCAACACTCTGTGTCACACAGTGGCCAAAAACACCAGGTGCCCTCAGGAGGATCAGCAGTGGGGCCAGAACAGTAGAAGCCCTCCCACTGTTGCCCCCCCACAAGGATCAAGAATATAGTACATCACTTGCCCCAGACTTAGAGTTCCTATCTATACTTTGTGGCTAATAGCCACTGATGGACCTCTGCTCCATATGTTTATCTAATTCCCTCTTGAAGCTGTCCATGCTTGTAGCCGCCACCACCTCCTGTGGCAGTGAATTCCATGTGTTAATCACTCTTTGGGTGAAGAAGTACTTCCTTTTATCTGTTCTAACCCAACTGCTCAGCAATTTCGTGGAGTGCCCACGAGTTCTTGTATTGTGAGAAAGGGAGAAAAAGACTTCTTTCTCTATCTGCTCTATCCCATGCATAATCTTATAAACCTCGATCATGTCACCCCTCAGCCATCGTTTCTCCAAGCTAAAGAGCCCCAAGCACTTCAACCTTTCTTCATAGGGAAAGTGTTCCAACCCTTTTATCATTCTAGTTGCCCTTTTCTGCACGTTTTCCAATGCTATAATATCTTTTCTGAGGTGTGGCGACCAAACTGTACACAGTACTTCAAATGATTTGCCTTGAGCCCGCTCACAAGGAAGGTGGGATATAAATTTAAATAAATAAATGTCACTCAGAAATCTCTGGATTATGTATATAATGTTCCTAGAGAACATTTCTCTTCTGACTTCGAACAATTTTCCTTCCTTGACAATAGTGTTTCCTTCTGCCAAGGAATACCTCACTTAATACATAATCTAGTGATATCACTGGAGCTACTTGAGGCATGAAGTGCCACAGGAGACACTTAGCTGTTTTATAATAATCATATCTGGAGACAAACTACTGCTTTTAAATTTGGGTAGTAATGCTGTGATTGAAGGTGCAATCTACAATCATTGTCAGAAGGATACTTGTACCATTAACTTCAATGGTGTAAGGATTAGACTGTAATTTACTTGATCCGAACAATGGAGGAGATGCTAAATATTCACTCTGAAGCTCATGTCACTGATTTGAATGGATCACTAGCTTAAAATGTTTGATATTTTTTGTGTTTCACAGCCAAATATATAGTAGGTTTTCGCCAAGTGAATTTAATAAAATAGCCAAACTTAACTTTTACTAATTACCAATACCAATGACATTTGCAAATAGGTGCATACCAAACCAATCATATAAAAATATAAATTCTAGTTCTCTGGTATTCTTGCAGGATTATTTTATATTTCAAAAATAAAGAAAGCGGGAAAGAAGAAATTAGGAATAAATTTAAGTGGCTAGAATATTGTGGCAACATTGGGTCCACTTATCTAGGCTATCCCCCTCCTAATAAACACCCTGAAGACTGCCAACCTCATAGCTGCTTCTGGGCTCCCTAGCCTTCTCCATTCAATTTCTCACTTCCTTCCTCCTCTAGGGATCAGTAATTTTCTCTCTATATGCTCTTTTCCTGCATTTTCTACAAGTGCTGCTGCTGACTGCACTGTCGCCTAGCTCTTAATTGGTTGCTGTTGGTTTCTACCAAGCCTTCAGAATTCCAGAAGATAGGAATGTCTTTGGTCCAAGCATCATTTATCTGAGCCTGGTACAACCTTGTAGCATGAGCCTCACTTCTAACTCCATTCCATGTATACGACCTCATATCTCGGGGGGGGGGGGGACCTTAATATTTTGTTAATGACTGGCATCTTAGGCTGTGCCTCCTAGACCTCTAAATCCTGGTGAAATCCTCCTCACACACAGCCCAAGTATTTCAGTTCAGGATAGTTGTGCCTACAGCATGAAAAGCCAATAAAATTAGTTACCGTATACAAATCTGAAAAATAATTAAAGTATTCAAGAATATTTACTACTCATATTCAAATGTATCTGTTTATTATCTGGATGACCAATAAATCCTAGATTAAAGCTCAGTCCCCTCATTCTCCTATTTTCCATGACTTCAGTTTCTCCACAGACTACAGCCTAGGATTAAAATAACAAAATACCTTGTGACATCTTCAAGACTGGGTAAGCGTTTGAAAGGGAGAACCCGCTTGGTCAGATGCATGAAATGCTGTGTTTGTGCAGAAATGTATATATGTGGATTAGAAGGGTGTGTTTTTATAAAATGATTCAAGAGGATCCAGCATTCCATGAGATTGGTGTGTTATAAACTATCCAATGAACTGAATGTTTGGAACATTCTCTAAATCAATTGGCATTATCAGTTTATACTTTTGTTTGGAAATAAGCAGTCATAGATTTAAGGTAGGAATTGGGTAGCACAAAACTCCTCCACCCCATGCTGACAGATGTGCACATCACTGAAAGTTATGAAGACTTGAAGAAGGTTGCAGTTTCATGGCCACTTTCCTAGGAGTAAATCCAATTAAATAAAATGAGACTTACTTCTGAGTAGACCTGACTAGGATTGCTTCCTCACTTCAGGCATAATCCCAGACAGTTTTATTCAGAATTATGCCCCATATTATTTGATGGGATTCCCAGGAAAGTGTCCTTACAACTGCAGCCTAATTTTATCTAGTTAGCTTTGGAAGTCACTGAGTAAACATGTTGCCACAAGAAAGGAAAAGTACTGACCAAACAATTCGTGTTCAAATGCCTGCTTCTTCTTAAATTAAATACTTAACTGGGGAAGGTATGAAGTTATGTATGCTTTTTATTTCTTACTAAGAGACTACATGTGGTGTGAGACTACTACAAAGAGTTGTGTTTCCCATGGCTTCTTCCTCAGGATCAAGGAGTCCAAGGACAAACAAAGCATCTTGTGTATGGGCATTCAATATCTGTTTGAGAGAAAGTGTGTGGTACCCAAATAACTCTGCAAAAGAAGATGTGGATTAGTATTGCCATTTCTTCACTAGAGAAGATATTGGATCAGACTCCAGCCATAAGTACAAGGTAAATCAAGTACGTAAGTTCATTTCAGAATTTATTGCATTTATCTTCTTCTTCTTAACAGAGAAGTACTCCTACTTCACAGGCTAACAACATAACTGTCCAATGCTGTAAAAGAGATTAGCTTAATTTATTGGAATTCACACCACTTTAATTAGTATATTTGCATATGTTTCCTGTCTCAATTTGCTTTCTCAGCTCTAGGAGTCAGGAGAGTCAGCTTTATTGTACTGATGAATGATGTCTCTTTCTGGTGCTGGAGATTTACAATAATGCATGAATCAGAAAGGAGATCTGGGGGCTCGAGAGTTTATAGGATGTCCATAATTGTCAATGTTCACAGTTAATGTCACTCAGCTGTCTGTTTGAAATGGCAGTGTAAATCCATGGCTGATCCTAAAATAACTGCTCTAAAACTGGTCTACAGCTATATAATCAAGACCGGAGGTGGAGTGAACATGCTGAATTTCCTGAATACGTGCCTTCCTTAAAAATTTCTGAATTGTGCAGTGCCATCCCTCCACTCAGCACAGCCCAGTATATGTATTTTGAAGTCAAAAGCCAGTCAATCACCTCAAAACTGCGATGATTTCCAAACTCATCTAGGTGCATTGTGATACTTCCTTGAACACTGTAAGTTTGACAGTCCACCATAAAAGCTGTCATTAAGGATTTGCATTCTACTTAACAATAAAATAGCCAATAGGATGGGAGGGGGCAAAGTATAGCATTAAAATATGTAAAAATACGGGGAGACAAGAGAGAACAATGAAACAAGGGAAACTAACGATGATGCATTAATGTTTCATTTTTCAGTACCAATAGCCAAGAGGCATTACATTGTGCCTACCTGAAATATCTGACCCTTGAACCCAACTAAACAAGTTCTCAAGTGACTCTGAGAAAATAAATAAAATTCTCAACCTGGGGCAAAATTATATGTGCAAAAATGCTTTCAGATTAGCATCTCTCAAGAGAATAGAAAATATTCAGCTCCATAAGACTTAGTAAACAAAATGAGAAGGCAAAAAGTGAGGTTTTTTAAAAACACAAAACAAAACTCCTTTATTTGAACTTTATTTGAATGATCTCAACATTACAGAAGTTAGTAAAGTGCAGAAATGCAACATTACATCCAATGTAACAGGAAAGATGTCTTTTAAAGTATATGCACTCCCTTCAAAATCCTCTGCACAATAGGCTTTGTTTTTTATCCACCTTCTCTTTCTTGACCCATTTAGAATGAAGCTTTTTTACTTGCTGCTCTGAAATCTTCTTAATGTTTTCCCACTTATCTGAAATCTAAAACCTTTCAAACAGATGTTATAGCTTGACAAAATTAATTAAACTGTATTAGTCATGTAAATATTGAATTAGTCACATTATTTATTATTAGATGCAAAACCTTCAGCATTGTGGTAGATGACAAATGCTGGAGTACAGGAGACTTTCCTTCAAGACCCACAGTTCCAAGTGCTGTGTTTTTCACTCCTTTTTCCAGTGTGCAGCTGTCTCTGTGAATAGTATCTCCTGGTAACCATGGGAACAGTGTCCACTGTGATTTCTTAAAGAGGAAGCATACACAGTGTCTAAAGTGACTTCATGGGAAAATATATGAACACAATTATTCTCTAATTATTATATACAATATCTCACATTGCTTTTATATAATGCTTTTGGAGCTGAATGAAGAATTAGATTGGTGAACATTTTTCCAGTGGTGACTGTGGTATATTAGAATGCAAATGGATTCCAGACAGTTCACTGTTCCCCCCTCAGAAATTGAAAGTATTGTTAGCAATAAAGAACTCTAATTTACACCCAAGATGGACTTGTGATAGATCAAGCTTTTATCCACTCACACCCAAAAGGAATGATGTTGCTTGGTGTGTACATTTATTTAATGATTGCTAGCACAATAAAATCACAATTCTAGGTTAACTGTAAGATCTAGTGGTTAGGAGAAAGGAATATATAAAAGAAACATGAATAAGATAACCAGGTTCCAACACTGAGTTTTTTCAGGGTTCCAAGTTTACTGCAGTGGTCCACTGTTTACTTTTTTGCTTGGAATGTAAGGAGACTCACACTTTGTTACAGAAGACAAGAGAGCAAGGGTCAGCAAAGGGGTTAATTGGTCAGTGAATTAGTGATTACATGGCTACATCTACATGTCCTACAGAGAGTACATATTGTCATGTTGCTTTCATGCTCTTAAAGATAGTCTCCACTTTGGGACCAAGCAACTCTACATATTAGTTGATCTTACTTCTCGTATAGACATGTCGGAACATTCTGTTCATGCTGTGCACCCCTCCATTGGATTACTGCTTTTACAAGGTGCCATTGGCTGCTACTGTTAAGGGACAACTAAGATAGCACCTGACTTTGTGGTTTCTCAGCTCTACCACTTACTAGACTTTCCTTTTTGTACAGAATCACAGCCATACACAATACTAAGTATAGCTTACTTCTATATTTATCACAAAGGAAAACATGGTAGTGAGTTTGCTTTCTATACAGAGAGAAAAAGAGATTCCACAGCTTCTCGTATCAATAGTATTCATTTATGTAATGATTCATATTTGAGAATTTCTCTTTTAATTATTCAACACCTAATTGTAATCCTGGTCTTCCTTTCTGACATAGACATTGGAAACAATCACTTGTTTCCAATTCAAACTGCAACCATGAATGAATCACCATTTTAAAAAGATTTTATGGGAAGATCTTCACATTTCTTCTTGTTCTTTCTGAACAAGATGCAGCTTTTTCTGCCCTGGCTTCGGCCTGATGGAATCAGTGCCCATCGGAGAGCTCCCACTTGAGATCAGGGCCCTGCGGGACCTTTTATTGGTCTGCAGGGCCTGCAAAACAGAGCTGTTCCACCAGGCCTTCAGTTGCGGCAGCAGATGCCCATCTCAGTTGTCCTCCCTGCTTTAGTTCCCAGCCTGCTGAAAGGGCCCATCTGATTCCACCGTGTGGCCCCAGCAGATTTATATTGCTACTACCGGTTTTATTGTTTATTGTTTTTATGATTTTAATGAGATTTTATTGTAACGAGTCATTGACTTGATTTGTTGTGATACGCCCTGAGCCCGTTTGGGGAGGGTGGAATTAAAAAATCGATAGACAGACAGATAGACAGACCAAAACACATTTTACTATGAATGACCTAAACATGTATCCTGAACATTGATATCAATGATCGAGATATTTGGTGTACCTCAAGACATCTTTGCAGTTAAGAATTTTAAGAAAGGAATGCCAGTCAAATAAGGAGGCTGACACAAAGTTCAGACCAATCAGACAAAAGGCTCTTTAATCACTGAAGTGCCACCGTGACAAATCATAGAATATGGTGACTGCCTGGACCTCACTAGTTACTCATGGGATTGCCAGCACAGACAGTGTGAAAACTCTGACTGAACCAAGAATGCTGTGAACCATAAAAATGCAATCAACTCTTGAAATTACCATGATTGAACTGCTCATTTACATGCAATTCAAGGCCCTCCCTGAATTTCTTGGTGTTAGTTCAAATCGTGTGTCATGACAAATAGCTTTGCACTACTGCAGTTTGTGGAATTCAGCCCAGCAGCTATCTGCAATAATCCAGACAGCATTACCTTCATTTTGAATTAATATTATTTTCCCTCAGTGGCCATCAGCAAACCACCAAATCATATTAGCTGTATAATATCATAAAATTACAATGATAATGCAGCTACACATCCTAAAGCATCATTCCCAATCCCAAACCAATAGCAAATCTGTCCCCACAGAGGATTATAATATTGTTGCTCTTTTTCTCCACAAAGACCCCCTTGATTTCCTATAGCAACCTGCTATATGATCCTCATATTCATGGATATGAGACATTAAATTCATCGATTGCTCCATTTGACAAGAAAAAGAAGAATAAAAAAATGAAACACATTCTTGCATATGGCTAGACTGAACCAGCTATTGAAAATACTAATGCTTTTAAAATACATATTTATAAACAAAATACTTACAGCTGTCAAAATACAGCCAAGTATAGATAAAGTTATTAAATAAAGCTATTTTTTGTATGCATCTATTTGTAGATGAAATTCAAGCAACTGATAATGCAATGAAATTATTTTGGCTTAATTACTGCCTCAATTCAGAACAGCAGGCAAAGAGTGCAACATATTTAAGAGGACTAAAAGAAAATATCACTTGTATCCTATATATATAATTGCCCTATGTATTGGCACTTTCTGGCTCTCCCATTGGCTGTGCTGTGCGCTCCATCAGCCATTGGCCAGTCGACTATCATGCAAGAGTACTCGAGTGCCACTGGCTGGGGGCTGGGTTTGATCCTCTCCCCCACCCACTGCCAGCCTCAGCATGCTTCCCTGACAGAATAAACTGCCAAAATGGCTGTCTCTCCTGACAAAGAAGCTTCTACCTCTGTTTGGCTCCTCTGCCGCAGGCTGGCTATTGAGGTGGCCAGTGGCTGCCAAACCATTATTTTCTTCTCCCACTGTGGGGCTAACTTCTCCCTCAGTGGCTGCTGCTAGGCAATCAAGCTTGGTTTCTGTCTGTAAAAAGGCAAAGGTAGGAGGCCCTTTCCAGGCCTTCTTTGGCCTTTATGGGGAACTCATTGGATTCAGTCCTGACTAGGGCTGCCAGCTCCAGGTTGGCAAATTCCTGGAGATTAGAGGAGTGGAGCCTGGAGAGGGTGGGGTTTGAGAAGGGGTGGGCCCTCAGACAAATACAGTGCCATAGACTCCACCCTCCAAACCAGCCATTTTCTCCTGGGAAACCATTGTTGTCAATTTCCAGGGGAGGGCTGGTGATCAGTCAGAATCACAACTGCTCTCCAGATGGTAGAGATCAGTTCCCCTGGAAAAAATGGCTGCTTTACAGCCTACATTATTATACTCTACTGAGTGCCCAAGGCCAGAGAACTGCCCAGAGCCTCTTTCTAGAGCCTGTTGTATTTATTTCCACAACGGGCCTTATTCCTAGTAAAAAATAAACTTATATTTCTTTACTCTGTCATCTTCTTTGGTGTATGTGTGTATGTGTTAAGTGCCATCAGGTCACTTCCAACTTATGATGACCCAATGAATTAATGACCTCCAAAATGTCCTATTATTAATAGCCTTTCTCAGGCCTTTCAAACTGTCAGCCATGGCTTCCTTGATTGAGTCAATTCATCTCCTGTTCAGGCTTCCTCTTTTCCTGCTGCCCTCAAGTTTTCCTAGCATTGTTGTCTTTTCCAGTGACTGTTGTCTTCTTGTAATGTGACCAAAGTATGATCGCCCCAGTTTAGCTATTTTAGCTGTTAGGGGGAGTTCAAACTCAATTTGATCTAGAGCCCTTTTGGAGGTCCATAGTATCCATAAACCTCTCCTCCAACACCACATTTCAAAGGAATCAACTTTCTTCCTGTCAGCTTTCTCCATTGTCCAGTTTTGACACCCATACATAGTAATGGGGAATACTGTGACATGAATTCTCTTGATCTTGGTTGCCTTACACTTAAGGATTTGTTTTAGCTTCTTTATGGCTTCCCTTCCCAGTTTCAATCTCATTCTGATTTCTTGGTTGCATTCTCCCTTTTGGTTGATGATGGAGCCAAGGAATGAAAATTTTTAACAGTCTTCCTTGTCAGGCTTAAAGTTCTGCAGTTCCTCAGCAGTCATCACTTTTATCTTCTTGATGTTCAGCTGTAATCCTGCATTGGAACTTTCTTCTTTAACCTTCATCAGTAGTTATTCCAAGTCTTCACTATTTTTTTGCCAGTAATGTGGTATCATCTGCATAGCTCAAATCGTTAATGTTCCTTCCATCGATTTTCACTCCATCTTCATTTAAATCTAATCCAGCTTTCCTTATTATATGTTCTACATACAGATTGAAGAGATAGGGTGATGAAAGACATCCTTGTCTGACACCTTTGACAATGGGAAATTGTTCTGTTTCTCCATATTATGTCCTAACAGTGGCCTCTTGACTAGAGAATAGGTCGTGCATCAAATCAATCAGATGTTGTGGCACACCCATTTCTTTTGAAACCAACCATGATCAATGCAGTCAAAATCTTTGCTGTAATCTATGAAACACAAGCTGATTTTCTTCTGAAATTCTCTTACTTGTGCCAGTAACCAATGCAAATCTGCAATATCTCTAGTGTCTCTTCTTTTTCTACTGCCTCTTCTCTTTACAACCCATAGTTCTTCCCATTCACTTAAACTTAGTAATACAAATCTGTTCTTTATATGGTCTCAAAACTATATGTTGTTAGACTGTATTTTGTCTAGAGATGTAAAATTTCTGGAAATTTCAAAGCTCACAAAAAAAAACAGGTTTTTTCTGGGGTTTTTTTGGGAAAAAATGGAAATTTTCAGAAAAATTGGAAAAAAATGCTACATTAGCATTTTTTTTCTTTTCCACATTGAAGGTAATTCTGTTACTTTAGGAACATAAAATATGACTATGAACAATTTTACTAGGCATGAAATTATCACAACTAGCATATTAAAAATATAGTGTATCCAAACAATTATTACAAACAGAATTTACTTTTTAAATAATATTTATTTGTAATTATAACAAATGGAGCAACAATCTCCTGAACTGTTTACTAGTTTATGTGGAACAGACAAAAAAACCTCCACAAAACAATTTTTAAAAATCCAGAAATAACAATTATTCCTATTTCCTCTCTACAGTATTAAATATAAATAAAAATAAAAAACCCATTCTCGTAAAAAGAATTGAAGGGGGGAAGTGTATAGAAGGGAGTGTGGGACTAAGTTTCAATGAATGGGCATGAAATTTAATCAGAATCATTTTCTGAGCTGTAATTATCAGTTTCAGGCTCTGCTTCTGCAGCTACTCTGTTGTGTCTGTTATTATCACAGTTATTATGGACCTCTAAAAACTATACTTTCAGGTCCTTTTTGTTGCTCTACATTTTCTTCCAATGCTTTGAGGCCTAGTGAAGCCTGAGTGCCAGTATATCCACCCACATGAAAAACCAAAACTGAAACCTTTTTCTTTTCTTGTGACAATAGCACCTCCTAAAGGAAGAAATGCATCTTGTTCTTGCATTGGAGAGTTCAGTTTGTAACCTAGGACTTGCTTGTCCTCAGTGCACATAAATCAGATTAATCTGATACCATACATATTGTTTAGAAATGATTTGGAAAATATTTGAACACCTTGTCTTAAAATATTTTATTCATCAAGTTAAAATAAAATGTTCCTAATCAAAAAAAAATTTTTTTCAATTTTTTGGAAAAAAACAAAAAAGGCTTTAGGAAAAAACCCAGAAAAAATTACGTTTTTCCAAATTTTTCTGGTTTTTTTCTGGGCCTTCACATCTTTAATTTTGTCACTATGAATGTTTTGATGTTTTTCTTCACCTTTATTTTGATTTTGATATTAACAATCTAACAGTTTATGGTCTGTACCACGATAGGCTCCTGTTCTTGTTTTAGCAGAGAGATTAGAGCTTCTCCATCTTCTGCTTCTGATTATATAACCTATTTGATTTCTGTATAGGCCATCCAGTGATGTCCACAATTTGTTTGGTTGCCTGAAACTTGTCTTCACAGGATTCTTTGAGTTGCTCTCCTGCTTCATATTGTTTTCCTCGCCCAATTTCCCAACAATATTTGATTCTATTTTATTTCCCATTTTTGCATCCCAGCCACCTATGATTATCAGCATATCTTGTTTAGATGTGTGATCATCTTCTTCCTGGACACTTGCATAAAAGCTTTCAGTTTCTTCATCTTCAGCATCTGTGGTTGCAGCATAAACTAGAATGATAGTTATGTTGATAGGCTTTCTGTGAAGTTAAAATGATATTATTTGGATAGATTTTTCCTTATAGCCCCTGATTGCCTGTGCCATATCTTGCCTCACTCTTAGAGCAACTCCATTTCTTCGGTTTCTCATTTCCTGAGTAAAACACTTTGTAGTTTTCTGACTGAAAATGTCCTAATTCAGGCCAGTTTGGCATAGTGGTTAAGTGTGCAGACTCTAGTCTGAGAAAACTGGGTTTGATTCCCCACTCCTCCACTTACATCTCCTGGATGACCTTGGGCAAGACATAGTTCTGTCAGAGCTGTTCTCTCAAGGACAGTTCTGGAAAGAGCTCTCTCAGCCCAACCTACCTCACAGGGTATCTGTTGTGGGGAGGGGGAGGGAAAGGAATTTGTATGCCACTCTGAGATTCCAAGTGAAGGGCAGGGTATAAATCCAATCTCTTCTTCTTCTCTTCTTCTTTTATTTCACTCACTCCCAGGATTGCAATGTTTAAGTGTTCCATTTCTCATGTTATGATTTTGAGCTTACCTTGATTCATTCCATGTTCCTATTATATATGTCAGACTGCTTTGGACTTTCCTTTTCCATCCATTCATATCAACAACTGAATGTCCTTTTGGTTTACCATTGCCTTTTTCTGTGCAGTACTAACAGGGGTTAGTTGAAGCATCACTGCTGTTGTCTATGGCTGAGGACAGATTGCCATTCTGCCGCGCCTGCCGCGCCTCCATGATGCGGCAGAATGGGGCAGGGGGAATTTCCCCCGCGGTGCGGCATTTGCACGCCACCAGAAGGAAGCCACCCGCAGTGTTCAGACTGCAGGCGGCTTCCTGGAGCGGCGGGCGGACGCCGTGCGGCTGCCCCTGCCCGCGCGCGTTCACACCTACTCCGGCAGGTGGAACGCGTGCCCAGGGCGCGCCGCAGCAGCTGAGCACCACTTTGAAGTGGTGCTCGGCTGGTGTGGAAGGAGCACGGCGCCAGACGCGATGCATCCAGGCTGCCTCCTGGGGGCAGATGCGGCCATTCAGTTCTGAAGCGGAGGCGGAGGAACCGAGATGGCCAATCTGCCCTCAGCCTATGATAGATCCTCTGCCAGTGTCACCTTTCACTACTGCTGATGCTCAGTAGTTACCCTTCAAGGATTCCAGTGGTGATTACCCACCACCACTGGTGAGGAATAGTTTAAGAGTTGTTGTGAAAGAGAACGGTCATTATCTAGTAGAGGTTGTAAGTCATTGATGATGCATTGAACTGTTTTGAGTTGAGAGCTGTATTTGACTGCTAATGGTGTTCTGTTATTGTTTCTTTTGGGCCTGTCTTGTAACCAGTTTTCTCTGGGTACCATTCTGGCTTTGTTAATTTGTTTCTTGACTTCATCAGGTGGATATTTTAGTTCCAAAAAGGTTTAATGTAAACCCTTCTCTTTTACAAGTACTGGGGGGCAAAACTTAAATTGCCCACAGAGAGCCCCCAATCTCATTCATGAACTGGTTCATGCAGTTCATGACCCTACAAACCCAATTGAAAGGGACCACAGTCCCTTTCAACAGGGTTTACAGAAATCCCAAAAAACAGCTGAGCTCAACTGTTTCAGGATGCTTTCTGCAGTTCCTTTAAAATTTAAAGGGAGGTGCTTTCCACCATGCAGTTATCTTGGTCTGTCTTCTGCAGTCCTTTTAAACTTTAAAGGGACTGCAGAACACAGCTCAAAAGAGCTGCATGGTGGGGAGCATCCATGCCGCTCAGCTGTTTTACTAGGGAATGGTCCCTTTAAACCCTCAGAGTCCTTTTAAACCCTCACTTTCTGTTTCACCCTCAAACTGCACAAACTACACAAACTGCTCTAAAAGTTCATGGAAGTTCATGACAGTGAACCTGTCATGAATTTTTGTTCGAGAACACCCTGTTGAAAGAGACTGTGGTCCCTTTCAATTGGGTTTGTAGGGCCACAGACTGCATGAACCAGTTCATGTTTTGGTTTTTACCCATCCCTACTAACAACATCAACTACACTATCTCAGGCTCATTCACTTGCTCATCTTTTAACATTTATATGTCATTAAATGCCAACAGTGCCCTTCAGTTCTCTACATAGGGCAGAAAGGTCAAATCCTATGCCAAAGGATAAATAGACACAAATCTGACACCAAGAATCACAAAACTGAGAAACCTGTAGGAAAATATGGGACATCTCAAAGAACAATGGAGCACCTCAAAGTAGCCATATTATTGCAAAGGAATTTCAGAAACAGACTAGAATGGGAGATTGCCGGATTACAAGTTATTACAGGACTCAGGACAATGGAACCTCCAAGGCTTAACAGAGATATTGGGTTCTTATCTCACTACCCATGCTAAGTCACTCTGTTTGTTAACTCCTGTATTGTCTGTATGCTAATTTTTTTTTAACAATATTTTTATTTTATTTTTATATAAACAATAACAATATAACAATCTTAAAGCTAAGAACTTTGACATATTTTATATATACATTCACTCTTATATATCTTATAACAATATCAGATACATCCAGTATCGCCAACTTAACAATCTCTTTATAATTAAACTTCTCTTATTTCTCTACCATGACCCTTAATCATTAAAAACAGACATTAGTAAAATACAAATTTTAGATATTTAATTGGAATATTTAATTGGATATTTAATTTATACTTAATATTAGAGACAGCTGTTGAATATTGGAAAAATTTATACCATCTCTCTAAAAAATTATTTTTTTTATTGAAAGAGTGGGAATCAGCAATTTGAGTTGTTAATTTGTCCGCTGCTGCTACGTCCCAACATTTGGCAATCCACTGGCTTAACAAAGGAATTTTAGCTTGATTCCAAGCTTGAGCAATTAGCGTTTTGGCAGCAAAAAGTAAAAGTGCAGCCAATTCCTGGGTAAAAATTGGAATATTCAAATCCGGCCAGTAATTAAGTAATACTGACTGAATAGTATTTGGGAGCTCGTAGCCACATATTTTTGAAATTTCTGCCAAGATTTTTCCCCAAAACTTATTTATGAGGTCACAACCCCACCAGCAGTGGTAAAAAGTACCTTGCTGATTGCAGCCCTTCCAACAAAATGGAGTTGATTTAAATTTACAATGAAACAGGCGTACCGGTGTCAAGTACCATTTAGAGTAGATTTTGAAAGTTTGAAGTCTAACCAGTAGGTTATGAGTTTTAAAAGGAAAAGAGTTCCAGATCTTTACCCAATGTGAGTTTTCATGGATATCTGGGCACATCTCTTCCCAAGATTTTTGTATATTTGATTTTAGATTCCATAGTTTTTGAAATAAGAGCTTGTATATACAACCAATTAGTCCTTTTGCTTTATAGTTGTCTCCTGAAATAGCTTTTTCAAAAGAAGTAAGATTCCTATCAAAATTAGATGATCTGTTCAGTTCTACAAAAAGATGAGATAATTGTTGATAATTAAGCCAGGGTATTGTTATTGAGAATTTCCTTTCTAAAAAAATTCTTGACCCGAGTTTGTCGTTATGTAGTAAATCCCCTATTCTAAAGATTCCTTTCTTTCTAAAATTCACGTATTGTTTTTGAGACCTGCCTGGAAAACAACAGTGTTGGCCTAAAAAAGACATTACCTTAGAAACGCCAGGAGATAGAATATTTCTATATTTGTCCCATAGTTTTAATGTGTAATTTAGGAATTTGTTTTTTATAACCAGGTTAGATCTATCTTTAGAATGGTTCCAGATAGATTCGAAAAGAGAGTCAGGGGCTAAAAAGTTGCCCTCAATTTGCACCCAAGTTTTATCAACCTTAGGGTTTGCATAATAGCAGACATGTTTTAATTGAGCTGCAATAAAATAAAAATAAAGGTCTGGGAGGCCTAGCCCACCCTTACTGGAGGGTTTGTTTAATATTCCTTTTTTAATTCTGGCTTTTTTCTTTCCCCATAAAAGGTTATGTATAAAAGAATTCCATTTAATAAAATCGTTTTTAGGGATAGGGATTGGGAGGTTTTGAAAAAGAAACAAAAATTTAGGGAACAAGATTGTTTTAAATAAATCAATTTTCTCTAGTAGGGTGAAATCATGTTTAATCCAATTCTGAATTGTTTCATTTACCACCGTTGTTAAGGGGGAGTAGTTTACTTGGTATAGTTCCTTTAAGTTTAATGGGATATTAATCCCTAGATGTCTCCATATTTTTGAGACCCATTTAAAAGGAAATGCCTTAGATAATGCAAGCTTATCGAAACCAGATAATTGGATGGGATATAACTCAGATTTTGAAAAAAATTATGGAAAAGCCAGAAATTCTACTAAAATTAGAAATATGATCCATTAGAGAATGTAAAGAGGACTTAGGGTTCGTCAAATAAAAAATTGCATCATCTGCAAACAGACTCATTTTACAATGGTCTTTAGCAATTTCAATTCCCTTTACTCTAGAATCGTTTCTAATAGCAAATGCAAGTGGCTCAATGGAGATTGCGAACAAAATGGGGGAAAGGGGGCAACCCTGCCTGGTGCCCCTTTTAAGAAAAAGTTCTTCAGACCTATAATTATTCACACAAATTTGAGCAGATGGGGCTTTATAGATGGCTGATATAGCAGTCAGAAATGCTGGACCAAACTTCATAAAAGACATTAATTCCAATAGATATTTCGGTTCCACTCGGTCAAAAGCTTTTTCAGCATCGAGTGAAAGAATTACAGAATTAATAGCCTCTGCTCTACAATATTCAATTAGGTTTAATGTTTTTCGAATATTATCTGTAATCGTACGATTGGGCATAAACCCAGCCTGGTCCTTATGGATATACTCAGTTATGATTTTGTTAAGACGGTTGGCCAAAATAAATGAAAAAAGTTTGAAATCATGATTGAGAATAGATATAGGACGGTATGATGCAGTTAATAATTGATCTTTCCCAGGTTTTGGAATAACTATTACCCTGGCTTCAGTCCATGAATTTGGCATCTTTCCTTCCTCTAGAATCCCATTCATCGTTTTCTGCAACTGATCCAAAATTTCCAGTTTAAACAATTTATAGAATTCCACTGAAATGCCATCTCTTCCAGTGGCCTTATTATTTTTAGAAGATGACAAAGCCTCTATAGTTTCTTTTTTTGAAATAGGTTGATCTAAGAACTTGGTATGCTCTTTTGATAAAAAATTGTTAAATTTAATAGAATTTAAGTATGAAGAAATGTCAATTTTCTCAGGGTTGGAAGAGGAATATAATTTTTTTTTTAAATTGTAAAAGACAGACGTAATTTGTTTTGCGGTATTTAAGACATTGCCCTTGTCGTCCCTGATAGAATGAATCAAAGATGAAGAGATTTTCTTATTTACTCTGAATTTTAATAACTTTATAAACTTGGGGGTTTTAGTGACATATTTTTGTCTAAGAAATAGAAGTTGCTTCTGGGTAGCAGAAGTATCTAGAACTTCCAATTTCTTTCTCTCTCTGTTCAGTTTTTTAAAAGTTTTTTTACCTCCATATTGCATGTGTCTCGATTCTAGTTTAGCAATTTGGGTGTGAAGTTGCTCAATAACCTTTTGTTTTTCTTTCTTGTAGAAAGCAGACGCCGACATGAGGTGGCCCCTCATAACTGCTTTGAAGGCGTCCCAAATTATAGGCTGCTGCACATCACATTCTGCATTCAAATCAAAATATTCAATTATTTGTTGTTGGATATATTGTTTAGCATTTTCATTTTGAAATAAAAGCTTATTCGTGGACCAAAATGGCCCTTTGTTGTCTGTCTGTTGTTTAGTAAGAGTACATTTCACCCAGGCATGATCTGATATTGTAATAGAGCCGATATCTGCCATTTTCAAATTAGAAAATAAGGTTTTAGAAGCCAAAATGTAATCGATTCTAGTATAAATCTGGTGCCTAGGAGAAAAATAGGTATATTGCCTAGTCCCTGGATTAAAAGCTCTCCATACATCACCCAGATTGAAATATTTAAAAATTTCCTCCATTTCAGATTTATAGTACACTTTATTTTTCTTTCTAACTGATGTCTTTTGTGTTCTATCCAAGTTGGGATTTACTATATAGTTTAAATCACTTCCAATCAGGATTTCACCTTGTTTAAACTCCATTAATAGTTTAAGGGTATCTCTAATGAAAACTAATTGTTCAGAATTGGGAGCATATATGGAGGCAATCGTGAGAGGTTCACCATTCAACTGACCTTTAATAAAAATAAAACGTCCCTTAGGATCAGACTTTGTAGCTTGAACACAAAATGGTACATTTTTAGAAATTAAAATTGCAGTACCTCGGGCTTTGGACGACCCAGGAGCTTGGAATTGTTGAGTAAACCAGCTAGTTGGAAGTATTGTTCTATCTTTAGATTTTTGATGTGTTTCCTGTATACACAATATATTAGTACGCTGCTTGGACCAAAAATTAGAGGTTCTCCTTCGTTTGATAACGTTATTTAAACCCCTGGCATTCCAGGAGGCAAAATTAAACTCTTGGGCCATAGTAAAATAAGGAGAAAGCAGAACCTAATCACTACACTATCAAACTATCTGTATGACTACAACAAATTTCTATTTTTAAAATTCCTACTATATCCAAAAATACAAACAACTAAAACTTATCTTAACCTATAAAAACTGCCCTTAAAAAGGGCCAGAGTTTAGTACACTGGTACCACTAACCAGTGTTTAAGGGTAACAACAGAGTGTTTCCCTTAGCTAAGATACTCTATCTAAACTAAAAAGGGGGATCTTGAAAATTAAAGAGATAACAGAGATTTCACCATCTTTCCCTCCCCCATTGATAGACATGGTTACAAAACAGTAAATAACTTTCTTAAAATATTTCTAACTAGTTAAATTGTATTTTTAAGATTAACATTGGCTTATATATTTAAGATATCTTATCTATATATCAATTTAAAGTTAAACACTATAATGATATTGTATAGCCTATTATAATAGTAATTAGATATTCATTAATACAGAATATTACTTAGGAGGTTGATAGAAGTCCATCAATACCTATATAAAAGGAAGGCATTATACATAGAAAGAAACCTTAGAAGCATTTACTAAAGAAATATTTCAAGTCCTACTTTACTTATCTTTCTAACTTATGTATTATAGGGTTATAATAAGACAACTGCCAGTCCTATATAAACCAAAAAACCTAATACTAACAAAGTCTTATAGCCTTATAATCTTATATTATTTTTATAAACATCTATTAAGAAAATAACTCTAAGCCTACTTTACCTATCAGTCTAACTTATACACTACAAAATTATAAAAAGACATCAATGATATAAATCAGCAGTCAGATATTTTTAAACAAAATAAGTCGTGGTATTCTATAGCCTTAGACATTAAAATACTTATAAAGGAAAGCAGCAAGGAGATGTAGTGGTGTTTCTTTTACTCTAGGCAATAAAGTTCTATATGAACTGTTCCATATTTCAGGTAGCCAGTAGATCGTCTTCTTCAGCTTTAGTAAGATGAACTCCCAAAGAATTAAGCAGAGCTTTACCAGTGAGTTTATCTGAAGCTTGATATTGTAAGCCATTTTTGTACACCATAATGTCTGAGACAGGGGACCATCTAAACCTGATCTTTGCTTCATTTAGTTTAAAAGTAATAGTTTTTAGGTTTCTCCTCTTTTCCAAGACTTCCGGGGGTAAATCCAATAAGACCATGACTTTGCTATCTTGGAATTGCAGCGATTTATGTGCTCTTGCTTCCAGGAGGATTTTGTCTCTCTCTCTTTGATATAAAAATTGAACAAGAATGTCTCTTGGTCTGCCTTGCCTCGCTGAAGATATAGGTCCCACCCGATGCGCTCTAACTATCGCCGGCGCTACTCCAGTTTCCAGTTCTAGTAACGCAGCCAACCAGTTCGAAATAAAAAGAGCCACATCTCCGTTTTTTTCTGCCCCCTCCTCAATCCCACGAAATTTAAGGTTGTTCTGGCATCCTCTAGTTTCCAAAATCGCCAGTCTATTCAAAGTAGAGTGCTCTGAATTCTGCAGAGCTCTTACCTCCTCCTGAAGGTTCAATGCCAGCTGTGACGTATTTTCCGCGAGTTTAGAAGCCTCTCTTATATCTTTTCGGAGATCTTCTAATGATGCTTGTACCGGCTTGAGAAGGTCAGTAACAAGAGTCGTCATTGAGGTTAAAATTTCTTCTTTAAACTGCTTGAGGTCTTTTCTGTTGATCAAGGCCTCGTTGTTGTTGGGTGAAGAAGGAGGCGTCGCCATCTTGTGTGTCTCGGGAGGCCCAGGTATCGACGGGTTCGAGGAGGGTAGTGGTTGAAAGAAGTCTTTCACAGATGGCTTGCCTGTGGCAGAGTATTCCGGAGTAATTCCCGACTGCCTTTTACTGCTTTTCCTCGGCATTAGTTTACTTAGTATTGAGATCTTGACGATTTGAGGGGAGAAAAGACGGGAGCTCTAAACTCAGGCATCCGCCATGTGCCGGCGCTAGCTCCGCCCCCCGTCTGTATGCTAATTTGTTGCTATTCACAGGTTTTACCAACTGCTTTAATCCAATCTTATCTATACTTTTCAATCAATTACATATGCATCTTGAATCCAAATAGATCTTCCTGGCAACTAACCCCCCCACCTATATGTAATGATTGGCAGTTTGTTTCAATGTATCTGAAGAAGTGTGCATGTACACAAAAACATATACCTTCTGGACTCAAACTTTGTTGCATAAAAATATATCATAATTATTTGGATATTATTAAAATGATGTTATCTTAATGCAAGCTTTACCATTATTCCTGGTGGCAAAATTAAAGTCTTACAATGAAAACAAAACATTATCTACTGGGCTACACTACATTTTCTTTGAGCCTTTAGCACAGTTGCATCAATTTCAAGGACTTTCCTCCCATAGACACTTCTTAAACTGACGAGGAATCAGGGCTTTTTTTGTAGAAAAAGCACAGCAGGAACTCATTAGCATAATAGGCCACACTCCCTGACAATGCAGCTCATTAGCATATTAGGTGGGGGCTGAGAAAGCACAGGGCAGGCATGGAAACTTGCCTCTCCCCCCCCCCCAAGGTTCTCTGTCCCATTTCAGCATCGCGTTTCTAGTCCACCCCTCTCCCAACCAGATGGCCGGGGAAAGGCGCTGCTGCTGCTGAAGTGTCAATTTTATTCTCAGTTGACTGGTGGGAGAGTGAAATTGACAAGGAAATCCCCAGAGGGAAAGACAGCATTTTAACATGCCGCCTTTCCCTCTTGTGTGTAGCATGGGCAAGGCAGCATGCTCTGTTGCCAGCCATGCATGCTAGAGGTTTTGGTTGTAGGCGTGGCCAACTCAGGAGCCAGCTGGAACTCCATTCCTGTGTGTTCCTGCCCAAAAATAGCCCTGCGAGGAATAAACAAAATTTGGCTGTGGCCTCAAACACTAAATAATCCACTTTCAAACTGGATTTTTACAGTGTGAACTGGCAAAATCTAGTTGGAAAGTGCATTGAAAGTGGATTGAAAGTGGATTATTTAGTGTGTGTGACCACAACATTTGATGGGCTTTCCTCCCTCTATTCTCCCTTTTGCTTAAAAAAACTTTGAAAAGGTTTTTCAGAAGATGTTTCATGGGAGAGCCGTGTATCTGCTTCCTGTAAGTTCAATATGTTTTACAAACTGGAATACAAAAGCCAAGACCCTGATAGTGGAAGTCAGCTAATGGTAATGTGAACAAGCATCCAGTTTGGCAGCCTTTGACCTTCATTCTGGCTGAGGTACTATAAAATTCTTTGACTTTAGAAAACTTGCCCTAAGTATGGAAATGAAAGAAAATGTTGTGTGGAGAAGGTCACCTGACTGTAAAACTATATGAAAACCCTCCTCTAATTCAGTTTGAAACAGGCTTACAGAAAAGTAGCAAAATGGTTTGCAGAAGTGAAAATGAAGCCCCTGCAAAAGAATGGAGGTTTGACTGAGAAAGCAAGCGAAATATCCTCATTTCTAAATGTCTGACCTAAATGTTTTGACAGTTGAAATCTCAATTGGATATTTTTATCTGTGCTTTCAGTACCAACTCACTAAGTTTTTAAAAGGTTAAATTATGATGGGAGACAGTTGCTCCTCCTTAGTGAAATGAATAAATAAGGTTATGTAAATATAAAACATTATAAAAGTGGAATGATTGAAAGAAACTGAGCAAATGGGGGAAACTAAATAGAAGAAGTGTGGGTGAGGTACAGAAACAATTAGTGCTGCTCATAAAAACTTTGCCACTTTGGGTTTGCAGGTGAAACCCTTTAATGCTATTAAAACTACACAGTTTTCTTGAACGTTAAACTACTGCTCCTTGATCTGCAGAATATGGAAAAGGGGACAACAATGTGATTCCATTATATGTATGTGTGTGTACACAGACACACAAACATATGAGTAAAGCTTTCCATTTTTATATTCCGCGAGCATAAATATACTCAGAGTCAAACAAACCAGAGTGTCAAAACACAAACACACCAGAAAATGCATTAAAACATAAATATTTTATTAGCAACTGAATCTGTGGTAATTTTAAAACATATTTTATTTCATAGATGCTGAGCAATCATTCTGTCATCTCCCCTTTGCCCCAGTTTAATGTAACAAAACAGAGGTGCCTGGTGAATTCTCCTTTTTGTTCCATGGGCAGGCCTTGGTGTTCTTTATACTTAGAAACATGAAATCTTGAGTGTCTAAACTACAAGGTCTTCTGGCTATAAATGCTGAGAGACCTGTAGTAAATCTTTTAGCATTCCACTTTGGGGAATGGATATCCAGGTAGATTTGTTTAATTGGTCAAACCCCTATATTTCCTGTATACATGTTAACTGCTGATGTCTACATAATTTGCAATAATTACAGGACAAATGCCCCCATTTGGCTAACAAAATATTGTTCATCTTATATGAAAAACAGACCTCCCAGCTTTCCTAGAGTTTACCCAGTTTTAATAGTACAATTTTTTTAGAATTGGGGATAATTCATGCCTACGACATTTATGTGTGGTAATGACCTGCTTTCTCAGCTGCAGAGAGTGAATGCTTTGCAGTTAATTTAATTCTTCAGCAAATAATGGTATTGGTCCCCAAGCAAATGAATCATTCATTCTAAACAGATTTCACTGTCCTTTTTAAGGAAAATACCCTTTAACATTAGAAAGTAATGCATTGTTACCTTAGGTGATTTTTTTTTAAATTGCAGCTCAGAGAGAAGTTCAACCTGCTTCTCTTACATTACAGTCTTATTGTTAATTTGCATAGGTTCGTAAAGAAAAACATTGCAACTTAACCCATGCTATGCCAGAGTAGTAAAGTTAGTGTAGTGATGTCACTACTCCATCATAAATTGAAGTCATTGTAACTACTCTGATGGTGTACTGGGAGACAGGCCCAGGTGGAGGCATGGTGGGGAGAAACAGAAGAATGGTAAGGTTTATCTGAATCCTCTTCTCTCCAAGGGCTTCATACTATCCCACATTCAGTGTAATGTTACACTAACAAAATTTGGAAAGTGAGATATAAAAACCTACTACTCATCTTTTTCTTGTCCATCTAGTCCTGCATCCTGTCTCACACAGTGGCCAACCAGTTATTCTGAAGGACCAACAACAGAGCATAGAGGCTGAGGTCTTCCCCTGCTGTTGCTTCCTAACACTGGTATTTCAGAGGTTTACTTCCTTTAGTCACCATGCCTTGTAGCTACTGATCAACCTATCCTCCATAAATGTCTAATCTCCTTTTAAAGCCATTTATACCTGTGGCTATCACTACATCTTCTGGCAACAAATTCTGTATTTTAATAACTCACTGAGTCAAGAAGTATTTCCTTTTTTCCATCCTGAATCTACTGCCTATCAACTTCATTGAATGCCCTCAAGTTCTATTATTTTGGGAGAGGAAAAAGAAAATTCCTTGTCTACTCCCTGTATCCCATGCATAATTTTATAAACCTCTCCCATGTCCCCCTTTATTCATCTCTTTTCTACACTTAATAGTCCAGACTATTGATGTATTTTCAGTCTCTTTTCTAATAATCCCAAACACAGAGTAGCACACTGGTCTGACATTTTCTGTGCTTTCCTATATTTTAATTTGTCACATTATTACTCAGTCAGCCAACTTGTGAATATCCTCTGGAGCTCTTCACAGTCAGTCTTAGTTTTCACTATTGTGGATAACTTTTCTTCATCTGCAAAGTTTGCTGCTACACTGCTCATCTTTTAATTCCAGATCATTTAGGAATGAATTAAAAACAGCCACTCTGATATTGATCCTTGTGAGGCCCACTGCTTACTTCCCTCCATTGCGAGAACTATCCGCTTATTCTTACTCTTTGCTTCATGTCATTTAGCCAACTTTTAATTCATGAGAAGACCCATCTTCATCCCATAATTGCTAACCTTATTCAGGATTCTTTGGTGAGGTAATGTGATGCTCCTTGACCACTCACGCAAAGTACCTACCATCCTATATAACCTCTCTTCTTCAGGCTATGAGTTATACATAGATCAGGACGTCATACTCGCCACCCTTCTTGTCTCTTTTAAAATCTACAGAGAGTCATAACCATCTCACATCTCAGGGCCTCTCTTTGTCACTCCCAGAGACATCTACAGATAGGGTAGCCCAGCCCCCTTTAAAAATCAGCCCTCACTACACAGAGATAATACATGAACATACATGAAGCTACCTTATACTGAATCAGACCGTTGGTCCATCGAGGTCAGTATTGTCTACTTAGACCAGCAGCAGCTCTCCTGGGTCTCAGGCAGAGGTCTTTCACATTAACTCCTTTCTTCCACCTTTCAACTGGTGATGCTGGGATTGAAGCTAGGACCTTCTGCATGCCAAGCAGATGCTCTACCACTGAGCCACAGCCCCTCCCTATTGGGCTTGGGGCTCAGAAACTGTCTCAATCCAAACACTAAGATATATTTACAAGTTTGGGAAGTTCAATGTACCTCTTCAATGTCTTCTCTGTTCTTTCTTTTGTCCCTCTCTTTCCCCTGTCCACAATGAGACTGCTCAAGTTTCCTTTATCATAAAGTTTCAGTTGTTTTCACACAGAAGGAATGATGTCAAGGACTGAAAAGCAACATATCTCCAATTTAATATGGGTTGCTTGATCACCTCCATCTGCTAAAGTGCTTGCCACATTTTGTTCATTGTTTGGCCCTTATAAATTTCAGGTCAGCCCTTTATTATTTCCATTCACCCAGGTGACCACTGGAAGGACTAGCATTTGCCATCCTCAATAAATCCTTTCCATGTTCTTGGGACCTCACTAACTGCTTAGGGGGTTCAACTGCAGTTTTTCCTCTTTCCTCCAAAGACCCTTTATGTAATCTGCCCAGTTCATTTATCAGTTTTACAGGTTATTCACATGTGAGGTCAGGAGGGTTTGTATTAGCCCCATCTTTTAAGGACTATGTGGCAGACTGTGCTCTGGCCTGCAGGCCCCATTCTGCCTTGCCCTCCTAGGGCTTTCCAACTCCCTGGAGGGGTTTTTCTTTATCGCTAGGGTAGCCATTACCAGCCTCTAAAGCAGCCATTTTCTCCAGGGGAACTAACCTTGGTCAACTGGAGAACCATCATAACAGTGGGAGATCTCCAGGTGCTACCTGGGGATTGGCAACCCTAGGTGGAGCCAAATAGGGATTGAGCAGTAGAGCCCATGTGCTCAGAAACATAGCACAAAAGGTTGCGGGGCAGAGCAAGTTGAAAATGCCAGTTCATCTCAGGTGGACAGTTCTTCCTGTCTCTGAGGGTTGCCAGCCTCCAGGTGGGGCATGGCAATTTCCCTGGAATTACAACTGAGCGCCAGACAGCAGAGATCTCCTGGAGAAAATGGCTGCTTTGGAGGGTGGGCTCTATACACCATTAACCTTTCCTTCCTTCCTTCCCCAAAACCCACTCTCCCCAGGTTCCATGCCCCAAATCTCCAGGAATTTCTTAACTTAGAATGGAGGGAGGGGCCATGGCTCAGTGGTAGAACCCCTCTGCTTGGCATGCAAAGGGTCCCAGGTTCAATCCCCAGTATCTCCAGCTGAAAGGATTAGGTTTTTCAAGAAATTGCCTGCTGGGAGGGACAGGTCTCCCAACTTCCCTTCCAGGTTCTGAGGCCTTGCCTCTGTGTCTCCTGCTGCCCAGTGCTGGGCCCCTGTGGGGACAGATTAATACCTTGGGTACCCTTGGAGGAACAGCCATTTCCCAAAACCCCTGGAGCTCCTTTTTAAAATGGTATCCCAAATGTTAGAGGTGTGTGTGATACAGAGAACCACTCCCGGCATCAAATGTTATAAAGTATTTATGAAAAAGAAAATGTTTACAAGCATACTTATAATGCAAAACTAAATTGAACAAGGAATCCAAAGAAACTGGTAAAAATGCATGTCCTCTGTCCTTTTCTCTATACATGCCCTAATTGATGGTAAAGTATAGGACAGGCTCTTTCGCTGAGCTGTTCTAGTTCTCTACAGAGTTTTCCTTACCTTGAAGCTTGCTCCCAGTTTCCCAGATGAGCACATAGTCAATATGGCTGCCTCAGGAGTTAGGCATCCTGTATCCTCTCAAGAACACAGCATCACAAAGAAAGAGAGCTTCCTCCTGGCTCTCAGGAGTTCTAGCTTCTCCCTTTCCCCTCCCACTTGACCTGGTTGGCCCAGGTCAGAGAACAGTTGCCTCCAGCCCCTTCCTGGTGATTATCCCTGGAGCTGTTCTAGCCCAGAGTCTTCCAAACTCTGCTCTCTGCCTGGAGAAGGGCAGGAGGGGAGAACTTACATTCCATTGTCTCTAGCAAGACTTATTAGCATTTCTTAAGAGGTGAGCCTCTAAAGCCATTGATGGACTTCCTCCTCCCTGCTTGTTCTCTGCCCAGAGAACATAATTTTTTAAATGCCAAGTAGAGGTTTACCCCTTGCCAACCTCCCAGGAGAAAAAGTATTTCTTCACAGACTGCAACTCATAATTCTGTTGTGCTTCTCCTATACATTCAGCTGTTCCCTTTGTCTCAGTTGGAATCATGCCTATTTCCTCCAACCCATCCTGATCTTGAATTTCCTTCTCAGAGGTGTCATTATTTGGGGTGGTTTCACAATGTGGCAAGATTTCTTGGGTACTCATGCCTTGTTCCATGTTAGTCGTACCTTGCTTATTGTCCCATTCACTCTGGCTACATGTTTTACCAGGCCATTCCCTAATGTCATTGGAGCTGGGATTTCCTTGAGCATTCCTACCTCCCAAATACTATTCCAGTCTTTCTAATGTACTTGTATTTTAATCACAGGCTCTGGGAAAGTATGTCACCCTGCCCTTTAATTATGATGGTTTTTCCCTCAACCAGGCTTTCTGGTTTGACCAAGTGAGCTTTGCCAACACTAACCCAAATCCTGAATCCCTCCATGCTAATAAATGGAGTCCGTCCACTACCACTGGTTCACTGTGATCAGGATCCATACTTTCCTCTGGTGTTAATATTACACATACTCTGGCCTGTCTTATTCCTAAAGTGGTGGTTAGTTGTTCCAGTATCTGATTCTCCACAAAGGCTTCTGAACATTCTAAGCCCTCTGTGTCAGTTACTGTTAACTGTTTAGGGGCCATGGCAGCCTGTGTTTGTTTGATTAAATTTACTTGTTTTGCTGAAATGGGGCCTGACTCTTGATTGTGGCAATTGTAACTCCAGTGGCCTGTCTCTCACACTGATAACACTTCTTCCCTGTTTTATTCATTCTGGGACAATTAAAACTTCTGTGGCCTGTTTCACCACACTAATAGCATTTTTTCCATGTCCCATCCTCTCTTTCCTGAGGTGTTTATCTGACCATTTTGCTACCACCCCTGTATAGTTTCTGTCAGGGAGGTGAAGTTCTTTTGGCTGGGTGCCCCTTCTAACACATTTTTTCTGAGGAAAAATGTCCCCCCTTCTTTCCTTATTAACACCAACTGGTTCATAATTTCTGCAGTTTTTGCTAGGGTTTTGGGTTGTTTTCCTTGTTCCAACCAGCAATATTCAGTTGATAACAGTCTGTAGAACTGTTTCAGTCCTGTAAGATTAATACCTTCTGGCTTTCTGTTTTTGTCCCTGTCAGCCACTGTTTGAGCAACCAGTCTAGTTTACTTCCCTCTTGAGCATAAGTCTCTTCAGGTTTCTTCCTCAAGCTCCTAAGCTCTTTCCTGCTATGTTTTGCTGTCACTCCAAACTTTTGCTTCACTTGCTCTTTAAACAAATCATAATAATTTACTTCCTCATCCCCCATTTCACTTTAAATATCACTCAAATTCCCAGAGATTTGTGATCTTATGTAAGTGATTCTCTGGTCATTAGGAATGTTGAAATCCAGGCAGGTTGTCTCAAAGTTAATAAATCCAGATTGTCCCCTTTTTGAAATCTGGGGATCTATATATCTAATTCTCAACATGGCCCTTTGTATGCAGATACTTATTTCCGAAGATAGGGACACATGGAGGGAAAAGATATGCACTCCCCAGATGTGCAGGAAAATCTAAAAACTTTTTAAAAAAATATAAGGTGGAGATTAAAAGCAGCCAAAAAGTAAAACGGCATTCACTGTACCTGCACAGAGAACACTCAGACCATTTGCCCATGCCACCCTCTGCCCAGCCTCCTGAACTCCAGCCACCTCAACCAAAGCAGACACCAAGAAGGGCCTCCCATGTTAGGAGGAGATGCCACCCTCCACACCGGCAACTGCCCAGCAGCAGTTGCAGATGCAGGTGGCCTGGGAACAAAGAGACACTGACAGAAAGAATTGAGAAAGGTGGGGGAGGGAGGGAGGAGGAGACACAGGGAGAGAAGGAGAGAGTGCCAAGGATGGGGGTTACTGGGAAGAGAGAAGGGCTGGGGGTGAATGGATGCCAGGGGTGGGGATAGTGGAATGTCAAAGGGGGGGGGGCTAGATGGGAAGAAGGCAAGGGCAGCGGGAAGTTTCTGTTGGGTCCCCACTTGTTCTTTTCATATTTACTTTCAGGTAGTTTTTTTTTTCCCCTGGACTGTAGGAGCTGTATGACCTGTCCTCCCTCTAGTTCCATTTCTCTCAACCTTACTTTCCTAGTTTCTAATTAAAATTCCTAATCTCGAGCTGCTAATTTGGCTAATTCACTTTGTTCCTTTCTTTGTGCTAATTTAATTTGTTCCTCTCTTTGCACTAATTCAAGTTGTTTCTGTTGTCCTTTCCATGATTTTCCATATTTATATGTTATCTGATTCTCTTTCCACCTAACTGTCACTGCCTGAGTCTCTGGCAGCCCCACCTTTCTCTGCAGCATGCTTCATTTCCTTGGGAGGCATTTTAGTGACAACTCCCTACAATTTACCCTTTTCTGTTACCTGAGGAGTGTCAAATCTTCTTCTCAAACCTGTTTGTTATTTTCTTTACTATTTAGGATCTTTATTATAGCTCCTCCTTACTTTTTACCATAAATTTTTATCTCAGGAGGGCAAGTTCTGTCAACTTGTTCCCCCCTTTTTAAAACTGTCTAGGCTTTGGTTTACAGCACCTCTTTATGTGTTACTGAAAACTTTTACCTCAAGAGGACAATTTTTTTATACACATAGGAACAGGTGGTCCCTACCAGTGCATTTTACCTCAAGAACACCTCCAAACCTGGGGTTAGTATCCCACCACTTATGGCACCAATGTATGTGATGCCCCTTGTTCACTCATGCAGAGTGCTTACCACCACCCTATAGAACCTCTCTTCTTCAGGTTATGAGTTATACGTTGGTCAGGATGCCATACTCACCACCCTTCTTGTCTCTTTTAAAATCTACAGAGTCATCTCACACCTCAGGGCCTCACTCTCTCACTCCCAGAGTCATCCACAGATTCTGGCTCTCCCGCAGATGCCAACAGCATCCTGTGGGGAGTTGACTTTGCCTCCTTGAAAGGAGGAGAGAGGCTGACTGCATTTGCAGCTGGGTCCTTGAGTGAGTGGGGCCAGTGCCATGCTAATGGCTGGCCCCGGCCACTCCTTGTCAGACTTGGCCTCATGCTCGGCTTGAGAGGAGCATGAGGCTTTGCTGCTGCCCTCAAGTGGTAGGCTTAGGGGACAGCAGCAGAGACTGGTGGAGCTGAAGCTCCCTGTGGCGGCGATTTCAATGGGCTGTGGAGGCATGGCTTTTTGCAGCCCGGCGTTTCGGCTGGCAGCATGGGATGATCTCCAGAGCAGCAGCAGCAAAGCAGCAGGTGTGCTGGGCTGTTCCTTGGCAGTGTGTTAACCCAACTGCCTTAATTTGTTATTAATATAGGGAACGTATAGATTTTAAATAACTGGCAATAGGCAAAAAGGGTTTCACCTGTGTATACAGAGGTTGTGCCTTTCCCAGACAGACCAAGAATAGACAAGGAGGCTTAAATCAGTTATTTTGTATGTAGTGTCTTTTACTAAGAGTCTTAATCAAGCAAACAATAGATTCACACACACAGTTACACAAGCTTCTAGGAAATTAGAGAAATTAAGAGACGGTTGCATTAGCAGGAGATTGTTGGTTTCCGCTGAGGAAAATAATTACCTGTCTGGAGAGTTGATGTGGTCTTGCTGGAAGAAGAGGGGGAAGGCTGGGAGAAAGGTAAGGATCCTTGTTCTGAACCAGTAGCAACACATGTTAGACTCTGACTGCATAACCAAGAGTCATGAAGGTGAGGTAAGGTAGGAGGTTGCTGGGAGCCTACTCTTATCGGGGGTCTCTGGGGGCTAGCAATGCCAAACACCTCCCCTGGGAACACACCTGGGGTGATCCACCTACAAAAATCCTAACCAATAAGGAAAGGGCTGGGGGTGGTCAGTGTTAAAGGTTCATCTAATAACTTCTAGAGACACAATCCATGTGGAATTGGGGATAATCCCTTTATTTCTCTGGAACAATGTCTGTTGGAGGGGAGGAGGTTGTGACCTGCGACCTAGTGAAAATATGTGCTGACGAGGCTTTATTAACACATGTTTGAACCATAGTGACAAGATGGCTTTTTCTCTGTGTAAGGGCTTTTGTGTTAAGGGTGAAGTTTGGAAGCTGGCAACCTTGGGAACTCGCTGGTACACTGTTTCCTGGTGTTGGATGGCATCTGTCCACAGTTGGTATCTTTCCCTGGCCACTCAGCATCATAGCTCCTCTTATACACATTCAGCAACACAGTTTATTCATTAAACTTATAGAGTTTATGTCCATATGAGCGCATAGGCACTTTGCAGGGCTAACAAGTGGTGACTTTTTGGTGGTGGTGATAAGTTGCAGCGGTGGCATTCCTTTTAGGTGGCTGCTTCCCTTTTTTGGGCGAGGGGAAGGCACTGGCAGCAACTGGGAGCATTGTTGGCCTTTTGGGAGGCAGCAGGCCTCTCAGAGGGCATTAGTAAACACACACACATACACACAATTTGGGGTTTGGAACATTGGGAGGTCCTGGTTTATTAGGTGCAGTTGGTGAGGCTGCTTGGGGCCCCAGTTTCCCTTTTCTGTGCTATACCCCCTTTTTTGATCAGGGGGGCAGGCTCTGTTTTAAGTGGGTTGTGGTGGCCATTTTATGGGGTGTAGTTGTCAGCACCCATCTTAGGTGGGTTTTCTGAGGCCATCTGATGGGGCAGCCATCTTGGTGGTTCCTTGAGTGGCATTTGGGGGGTGGCCATTTTGGAAGGTCTGAAGTGGCAGCCATTTTAGGTAGGTCTTCACCAGCCATTATAAGGATCAGCCAGTGGCCATTTTAGGAGGGTCCTCTTGGCAGCCATTTTAGGTTTTTATTGAGAGGCAGCCATTTTAGGTGGTTTATTAGGTACTGGTCCCGGCTTGTCTTTTAAGTTAAATAGCCAAGGCATGGCATCTAGGAACTGCCAAGGCCAGTTGAAGGGGCTGGCTCCAAAGGTACCCAGAAAAGTTGTTGAGCCCCCCTCCCCCCCCGGCTGCTTCTTCTGAGGATGAGGCAACAAAGAGACAAGAAATTCTAGCCAGGTTAGCAGTTTTAGAGCAAGCTAGAGGAGCAGGGTCGACAGTGCCCACGGAAGGTGTAGCTAGGTCTGGCCATCATAAGGAGAGTCATGTTGAGCAAAAAAAGTTTAGGGATGAGGTACTTAAACACTTGTCTTCTATCGAGTCCAGGTCCAGCGATGGTAGGAGTGATTGGGGGTGCTGGTACGGAGGCGGAGGCATCTGGTGCGGATGTTGAAGACTCAGCAGCAATCATAATTTCTGATGTGGAGCAACTTGGTCCCAGTGCTAAGGGGATACTGCTTTCCAACAGAACACACATTTTTAGAATTATTTCCCATTTTAGTGGTGGTTTGGCTGTGGGGAGATGAGCTGAGAGATCACACTGTCCACTTTTGGTGCAACAATTTGGCTGTGGTCCATGTGATCAATCCAAATCGCCACAGGTTATGAGGCTGGTCTGCACCTTCACGCTGCAATGCCTTCAGCTCAACATGCTATTATTTGCCAGGCATGTACCAGGAGTGAACAATGGGGTAGCTGACTTCTCTCTTGCCAACAGATGGCAAGGTTTTGTCAGCTGGTGCCAGAGGCCAATCTTCTGCCAGCAAGAATGCCCCTGGAACTCTGGCAGGTTGGAGGGCTAAGGCTTGCAGGGCAATAGGCCTCACCATTTTCCCTAGCACGCAGAAAGGATATGAGTGAGCAGTTCGCCAGTTTGATGTCTTCAGGTCTGAGGAGCATTATCCAAAGGTCTGACCTATCACAGTGGCGCAATTAATCCACTATTGTGTTTCCCTGAAAGAGATTGGCTTAGCTGTCCATCCTATCAGGGGGCGTCTTTCCGCTCTGGCCTTTGCCAATAAAGCATTGGGTTTCACAGAAGTCACCAATGACTTCAGAATTAGAAAAATGTTGGAGGGTTGGTCACATGTAATTGGCATTCAGAAGGATGAGAGGTGACCCACTTCCCTGGTGATCCTTAAGGGGTTGTGAGCAACATGGAGTGGTGTTTGTACTTCAGATTTTGAGGCATGCCTTTTCCATGCAGCCTCTTTGCTTGCATTTTTGGGGCCCTTCAGGTAAGTGAGTTGGTGGCAAAGTCAAAGACTGATCAGTCTGGGAAAACCTTGCAGGTATGGGACATTCAGTGCCAGGGTAACAAGGTGCAGGTTACCCTACAGAGCTCCAAGACTGATCAAAAGCATAACGGCTCTGTGATCAAACTGGGCATCTGTTCAGATAGGGAACTCTGCCCAGTTTTGGCCCTGTCCCATTACCTGTCTTTAAGGGGAAGGGAAGCCGGTTGGTTACCTGTTTAGGCATGTGGGTGGGAGTCCGCTGACCAAGCATCAGTTTGGGGCAGTTACCACCCAGGCTTTGGACAAGTTGGGCCTTTCCAAGGTGAAGTTTGGAACTCTCACTTTTTAGATCGGTGCTGCTTCCATCGCAGCTGCCCTGGGCTATTCTGCAGCTGATGTTTAATGTGTTGGGCGCTGGAGGTCATCTGTCTATAAGGGTTATGTGCATTCCCTTGCCATTCTATGATCTGTTTCTCATTGGGTTTGGTGGTTCACTGTCTTCTCTTTCTAGTTGCTGTGTCCTGTGGCAGGAGGAGAAAAATTCTCATCTGCGGGAAAAGCTTTATCTTCTGGGTGGCCCACCAAGCAAACAGATCGGCCATCAGCTCTCAGTTGGGCCTGAGTCGATGGGCCATGATTGAATGGAAAGGACGCCAGGGCCTATGCTGGGTGGGCCTCTTCCATCTCCTGTTTGAAATGGGCACTGGCTTTCCACCCAATGTAGTGGTTATACATCTGGGCAGCAATGACTTGGGTTTCCTGAAAGGGAAGGCCCTGGTATTGCAGGCCAGGGATGATTTTGAATTTATTCAGCACCAATGGCCTAATGTAATTATTGTTTGGTCAGCCATGATCCCACGTAGGGAGTGGCGAGGCTGTTTTGACCCAAGGGGGGTTGAGAGGGCTTGGCGCAAAGCAAATGGGGAGATTAGGCACATCTTGAATGTTGGGTCAGGCCACTATTTGCCACACCCCAAATTCAAGCTGAGGGTTTAGACCTCTACACAGATGACGGCGTTCACCTGTCAGAAAAAGGTAATGATATTTTTCTGCAGGATTTGCGGCAGGAGCTCATGACAGTATTAAATATTTAGTGGGCACAGGGGCCTGAGCTTTGTGGTGGCTGAGTTTGGTTTTAGAAAATCTGTTGTGGCTTGGTAAGCACCTATCAGCAACCCTGGAGGGTATAGGGGTCTGTCAGGATCATCACTGTGGCTATGTGGCCAGGGATGAAGAGGGCAGACTGCCTTTTGGATTGCCTGTGATGGATCCTCTACACAGGCTGTGCGGCTGTGGTGAGGTGTCATCATGGCATATTCCATGGCTGGGCTGCCTGGGTTTGAGCTGTTTACAGCAGGCTTCATCCCAGGGACCAGGTGCATTGCCCATATTATGGCATGGGTGGGGTTTGGGTGACCCCAGGCCTTGACCATGCCACTGCATACTGCTTGCCCTTGCCATTGTTTTAGTTAATAAATAAAGTGGCCTTTATTTTCCCAACTATTGTTGTACATCTCTTTCTTCTGTCTATGGGGGCAAAAGGAAGTCCAGCCCCCTTTAAAAATCAGTCCTCACTCACACAGAGCTATTGGGGTTGGGGCTCAAACACTGTTCCAATCACTCACTGCCACCTATAATGTATCCTACAATATAAATATAGATTGAAGTATTAAATTGTATGTGTGTGATTATTTCCTTCAAAAACACAGCCCACAGGGTTAATCAAACAAGAAAGCTTTTATTTATGATATAAACAAAACACTGAGGAAAGTAAAGTAAAAGAAATTACATTTCACTTTAATTGAACTTTTGATGTCAGATCCACTAATTTTTCTTAGTGAAGTGGAGGCAGAATTCAAACAGTTCTTCATGATTTCAGGTCTATCCCCAAAATCTGTCCCAAGCCACAACTACCCATATCAAAAAAATCCTACCCCTTTAAATGGATATCTAAACATTGGCATTATCTGGGGATTAATATCCCAACAGATCTAAAATATCTTTTTCATTACAACTTCTTAAGTCTTTATCACTCGATAACGGCCCTTTTTAAACAATGGGATAACATAATTTTATCGTGGATGGGAAAAAAATAATTTAGTTAAGTCCTTCGTTTTACCAAAATTTATATACTACTTTCGAACTTTACCCATCCCACTTTCTACTTCTTATTTTAAAACTTGGGAGAAATCATTTACAGATTTTATTTAGAGCAACAAAAACCCCAGATTGACCCTCCAAAGACCTCTTGGGCAAGGTGGTCTAAGTTTCCCAGATCTTCTTTACTATGAGGTGGCCCAACTGATTAATCTAATCAAACTATTAAATCCAAACATTGAGCTAGATTGGAAACATATTGAGCTATCATTTGTCTGTCCCAAAGCAATAAATGATGTGGTTTGGAACAACTCGAAAGAGAGACTGAAGCCCATAAATGACAATATATTTTTAGCCACCACCTTAAAAATTTGGGATACAAGGAGGAAAAAGATAGCTCCTCCAATTTCACCACTCTCAGCCTTTTTAGGGCAAAGTTGGTTTGTGCCTGGATGGTACCCAGGGACCTTCCAAGTGTGAAGAGTAGCTAACCTTACTCACCTAATTGATGTAATGAAAGAAGGTAATATACTCAATAAAAACACTTTAGATTCATTAATGGGCAATTCCATTCCATGGTATGAATATTTGCAAATCAAACATTTAATAGAGCATCTAAAGTGCAAAGGGACACTGATGTGGGATTTGACTGTTTTTTAAAAAAACTACTTAAACTCATTGCCACAGCTAATAGAGGTATTCTTTCATGTCGTTACAAAACTTTACTTGCTTTAGAAGAAATAAATTACCATCTTATGTGAATTCCTGGCACCGAGATCTACATTGGGTTTTATTGGACAAGCAATGGTCCAAGATTTGGTGTTCCTCTGCTCCTTAAGTCCATAAATATACAAGTACAAGACTTTCAGTTAACTTCAAGATACCATCAAAACTACACTACAGAAATCTCAAAATACAATCTAATTGCTGGAAAGGATGCAGAGAATGAGGTTCTTATTTTCATAGTTGGTGGAACTGTACTTATATCAAGGATTTTTGGAGATTAGTCCATTCTCAAATTCATAAAATTACAGGCTATCTAATTCCTTTCACTTCTGAACTAATGCTCCTGAATCTTTGTCAACCTGCTATGATCCCCTCAATTCGATGAGATTTGATAGCCTTTCTATGTGCAGCTACAAGGACAGTAATAGCTACTTCAAAGAAAAATAATAAACCTCCATCAATCTCGGCCTGATACCAGCATATTTGGGATTATTACATAATGTAAAAATATTAGATCAACAGTCACAGACTGATAATAGCCTTTATATATCTCATTTTATTGAAATGTGGTACCCTGTACTTTTGTGTGCAATGTCTAGTCTTGCTGGCCACATGACCACGGAAATGTCTTTGGACAACGCCAGCCCTTCAGCTTGGAAAACAAGGAATCTTTTTTCACCACTCTTATCTGATAGAAATGCCAATACTATGAGGTTTTATGCATGTTAATCTCCCTCAGATAGTTAGTATGAAGACCTGGTATGTTTACTCTCCTACTAATTACTGTACTGGTTAACTGTTTTGTATTACTCTGTAAATACCGGTAATATTATACAATATATGTTTTGCTCATGATATTTAAAATAATTTTTTTAAAAACCTTTTGAACTGAGGTCCTATATCTAAAACTGGGATTCTTTAGTTACAAATTTACTATTTTCAGCCTGTTCCAAACAATTCTTCTATACAGTTCCCCTCAGTCAGAAAGACCCCTTTCACCTCAGTCCTTATGCTGTCAGCTTCTCTGCTACTACCCGAACTGTATTTTTTCAACTGCTCTTTGTAAAATCTCCATCTCTTAACATTCCATCCACTTTCATTGGCTGCTCTCAGGGAAAGGCTGATTGTAGCCTGTCCATCACAGGTTTGGTGTTTTCTGTTAGATCAATAACAAAGAATTTCCTTTGGTCAGTTCCTTAATATTTGTAAGTCTCTTCAGTGAGATTTTCAGAAATTTTGGAGTTGGATGTCATCGACATGTGGTGACATTTGGCTATTCATTTTCAGATCAAAATCCCCTCCTCCCTCATACATCTCCCTTCAATCACCCAAAGGTATGCTGAATACTCAACACCCAAGGCCACAATGGGTTATCTCTCTCCTTGGAACACTACATTAACATCTTTTGCGTCCTCAACAGATTGTAGCAGTATCTCCTACACAACAACATATGGTATGTATACAGTTTTCATAGATGTCCTGTTGCAATGTCCACACACACCCAATTCAATTCAACTCCACCATTTATTCAAAAAGGCTGCAAGGAGCACAGCCACCATTGCTGAAACCAAGCTGTTAGCTGCAACACCTTGATGGGGGAATTTAGCTGAGGGACCTTTCTCTAATAGGTGCACAAGCTAGGGATTGTACTCCAGCTTTACTAGAGTCAGAACCCACTTGGAGCAGCACAAACAACAGACATGAAATATATTTTATGAAATTTATTAAGAAAATAACCCTAGTACATTCAGCTAATTAAATAAAAATATCACACACACACCAGAGCTAGGGAATAAAGCGGTGAAGTAATCGTATAGAGATCAGAAACAAAAGAGGGTGAAGCATTGGATGTGGGGGGTGCATAGTGACCTGTCCAGATGTGCAGAGGTCCATGGAGAAGGGATTATGGTCCAAACACAGTTTGGGGGTGAACTGCAAGTTGACATCAGGGCAGAGTCTGGATTCGCAATAGCATTATTGGAGTTTGATTACTATTGATGGTCCTGCCAGGGCAGGTTGAATAGGTTCCCAAATTTAGACAAAAGGTGGGAAATGGGTTCCTGATAGATGCCAGGAAGGATCGTTAATAATTTGAATGTTTGATTATTTATCTTGGTATCCTGTGGGGAGGGAGCAGGAAGGACATGTATTGAGACAAAGGATTTTTCACATAGGAATAGGAATCACAAAAGAGATTACATGCAGAGTTGGAGACAGAAGGGCTATTTGCCAGGTGACTACTGAAATGCAGATCTATGCCTGGTGGAAACTCAGCATTGTTTCATATGCATACATTTGCTGGGTGGAGGGGAAGAAGACCGGAGGTTTGCTTTGAGGGCTGCCTTGTGTAACCTGAAAATAGAGAACCTTTTCCAGAGTTTTTGGCTAGCTCTGTGTTTCAGAATTAAGAGTGTCTTCCTTGGCCTGAGTTTGTGGGTTCAGGTTAGAAGTGGGTTCAGGTTAGAAGTGGGGTGCCCCTGCTGTTGGGGCTACCCTTGAGTAAGGCAGCACCTCTGTGTAACAAAGCACACTGTTTAAGCTATTTTCACAATGATTCTTCTGACTCCATACTCAGGATATTAGGCATCCTTTTCCAGAGGCCCCTTGTGTGTGTGCATGGGTATAGATGCTAGGGCTGCCAAGTCCAACTTGGGAAATATCTGGGGACTTTGGGGGTGGAGCCAGGAGACTTTGGGGGTGGAGCCAGGAGAAAGGAAGTGACATCATTTTGTGATGTCACATCCTGTGATGTTGCTTCCACATGCTTCCACATGAACTCATGAAGTTTCCTAATACTGAATCAGGCCATTGGTCCATCAAGGTCAGTATTGACTACTCAGACTGGTAGTGGCTCTCCAGGGTCTCAGGCTGAGATCTTTAATGTCACCTATTACCTGATCCTTTTTTAGCTGAAGAGGCTGATACCTCCTGCATGTCAAGCAGATGCTCTATCACTGAGCAATGGCCCTACTGAATCCTTCCTCATCTCGGCAGAATATGAAGCCCTAAGTGCTACACAAGTGCTAAATATGATTTTCATATCATAAGAACAGGAGAGAAGCCACAGTGGATCGGCCCATCCAGTACAGCCCATCCAGTACAACACTCTGTGTCACAACAGTGGCCAAAAATACCAGGTGCCCTCAGGAGGTCCAGCAGCGGGGCCAGAACTCCAGAAGCCCTCCCACTGTTGCCCCCCAAGCACCAAGAATGCAGAGCCTCACTGCCCCAGACAAAGGGTTCCATTTAGACCTTGTGGCTAATAATAGCCACTGATAGACCTCTGCTGGATGGGGACAGAGAGAGAGAGAGAGACAGACAGACAGACAGCTTTTTCACTTACTCTTGCCCAATTCCCAGGCTTTATTTCTGGCCCTTGTTTCACCCAGCTGTTGTCCATGTAAGTCCCATAACTACTCCCCCCCCCCCCAGCATAGGCTTTTTGGTGGCTAAAGAGGACCTTTGTCCTCCCCTTTTCGCCAGCAGAAAAGCTAGTTGGATCCATCCCTAATTTAAAATACCGGTTACTTGATGTACAAATGCTTTTAAAAATGCAGATTTTTACTGCTGGAGGGGGGGACACGGTTGAAAGAAACAGAAAATTGGCATAAAAATGAGGAATCCCAACTTTTATTTGCAGAAGGGAAATGAGGATTGGGGGGACCCAAACAGCCACGACAAGACATTTTAAACAATCCCACTCCCAGACCTTCTACAGGCAACCTCTCCTTGTGATGTTTACCTCTTTGGAAGTGACAGTTTATTCCTTTGACAAAACCACAGTGGACAGACAGACAGCAAAAAGAAAGAGGGGGAGGGGGAGAGACAGAGAAGGAAAAGAGCTCGCAGACCCCAGCTTACCCGAGCAGTTTAATGAGCAGCAACCTTGCACGCAGTAGAAAGAGCTTAGTTCCGCCTTAATCTCTGGGCGGGGCTCTCTTGCCGGCTCAGCTCTTAAAGGGGAAATTTCCCTTTTAAGAAGTTCAAGAGGCTGGCCAGGGCAGGCTCCGAGGTTCCCCTGCTGGCAGCCATTTTGTCCCCCCGGTGGCCAATCTTGGAAAAGCGGGGGAAAGCTTTAAATATCGGTGTTTCCCCCGCTCAACCGGGGGACTTGGCAGCCCTAATAGATGCCCATTGCAAATGTTGCAGAAAACCTGGAGCAGGTTCAGGACTAGCCCCAGGTCTTTTTGCACACTAGGCAAGGATACCTTCTGATGCCCCCCCCCCCGGTGTGCCCACCAATTTTCAAAAATAAATGCATTTTAGGAATTTTGCCCTTTCCGGGAATGTGGCCTAGCAGATAGAACTTTGGAACAGGGAAACTGTCAAATGATGTTCGGCCTCTGCTGTGGGATCACCATCTAGTCTGGGGGCCAAGTCATTCAGCCTCAGTTGCCCCTCTGTAGAACGGGATTATCAGGGGCTGATCAGACTGATGCAGGAGAAAAAAGAAGAGGAAATTGGATATATATCCCACCCTTCACTATCCAAAGGAGTCTCAGAGCAGCTTACAATCTCCTTCCCTTCCCCTCCCCACAACCTCCCCCCTTGGAAAACCAGACTGCCCCATTTGTGGGCAGCCCCATTTGTGGGCAGCCCCATTTTCCCTAACAGGATCAAACACAAATGAAAATGTATGTTTTGTTTGCTCACATGCACATCGTTCCCCCTCCATTGCTGGGGAAAATCAAGAGAGGGAAGGGGTTAACGGATTGCAAGCCCCCTCCACTCCTTCACCCCAAGTGCTGCAGCACTCTTCTCCCCCCCAAAAAAACTGTCCCTAAGATTTCTTCCTGCAGTCTAGCTGGCCACCCACCCCCCGCCCCCACCATGGTGCTGATCTTCTGCGCCCGCATGGCTGGGCAGTCTGAGCTGAGTGTTCCAAGCAGTTTCCCACAGTGCTTGAATTGCACCTGGACACAGAAGAACAGACGTCTGCCTGCCTGCCGTGTTGGGTAAAAAGTTGAAGCTGTGGTCCCTTGGTTCTGCATCCCCAGGGAAGGGGTCTGGGCTTGTGGGTTCTTGATGCAGCAGTGAACAGATGAATAGTCCCAGGCAAAGATCTTTTAAAAGAAATAAAGCTTTAATGAAAACATTTATGTTGGCTAGGGGTGAAGGAAAAGGATGACTACATAGAAATGTTGGAGCACATATCATGTATATAAGAAAAGAATGTAATAAATTTGGGGGGGAAAACTTTTATTTCCTTTGATAAAGAAAAGAAGAAAGGAGGAGTTGTCACATATATAAAGGAACAGCTACAACCTGAGATGCTTTATAGTTTTGAAGATGGCAGAATTCTTTTAACCCAAATCCAAAAACAGGGAAAGACAACCATAACTGCCAACATATATGCACCAAAACAAAATCTTGAACATTTTTATAACCTTTTACACTCACTTATATCCAAACATAATTTTGACCAGATCTGTGTGATGGGAGACTACAACACAGCTTTTGTAAGTCTTGTAGACAGAAAAACAGTAACCACAAACCAAAACAGAAAAGGAAATGAACTTCCTAATTCTTTTCTACAGCTAGCATAAGAATATAATTTGACTGATACCTGGAGAGTAAGAAACCTGAACAAAAAAGACTTCACCTTCCATACAACAAGACACAACTCATGGTCAAGGCTTGACATGAGTTGGATATCAACATCAATGATAAATGACATACAGGAAGTGGAAATATTACTGGCAACTTTTGCTGACCATAACCCCATACTTCTTACACTACACGATTTCAAAAAAAAAAAGATGTACTTTAAATACACTCCTATTAAAAAACAAGAAATTTGTGACAAAAGATGGAAAAGGAGTTCCAGATGTTTTTTGAACAAAATATGCAGCCAGATATGCCTATTAGAACTGTTTGGGACACATTTAAGGCCTATGCTAAAGGTTGGGTCATTAGCAAAGCAACGCATGCTAGGAAACAAAAAGATGAAAAATGTATACAAATTAAGAAACAAACTGAGAAATGTGAACAAGGAATGAAAAAAGATTCTCCAACCCAAAGTTTGAAACTGAAATTGGAAACTCTACAACATCAAATAAATAGTTTGCTGACACAAGAAATAGCCCAAAAAATTACAAATGTAAAACAAAACTACTTTGAAAATGGCAATAAACCAACAAGATGGCTGGCATATAAACTAATGAAAGAAAAAGAAAAGAGAACAAATACAATCTTGAAAGATGATCATAGGTATGAGAGAAACCTGCCTGAGGAATGAAAAGACATTGTTGAAACTTTCTATAAAAATCATATCAGAAGCTGGCCAAGAAGAAGTTAATAATTTTCTACAAAAATATAATTTGAAGGTTTTTACAGAGGACCATAAGAAAATCTTAAACAACCCAATAACCTTTTCAGAAATGACTGAAGCACTGAAAAAAAAGGGGGGGGGGGAAACTCCAGATCCAGATGGTTTTCCAGTAGAATTTTATCAAACTTTTGAAGATCAACCTTTAAAATTGGTTATACAAGATATATTGACTGAAGGCAAAGTATCAGATACTTGGAATGAGGCATTAATAACTTTGATACATAAACAGAAGATGGATCCGAAAGAAATTAAGAATTATAGGCCAATATCATTAGTCAATGTGGACTACAAAATATATGCTTCTATCTTGGTTACAAGTCTGAAAAGAGTTTTGATGAAAATAATCCATCAAGACCAAGCAGGATTTTTTACCTAAAAGGCAGCTAAAATACAATATAAGAATTATATTAAATGTAATTGAATACTTTGAAGCGCATCCAGAAAAACAGATGGCCTTGGTCTTTTTAGATGGTGAAAAATCCTTTGATAATGTCAACTGGAACTTTATGCTTGAACAATTACTGACTTCACAATGTGGTAAAGAATTCTTCACAATGATAAAAGCAATTTATACCAGACAACAAGAAAGAATTCTTGTCAACGGAAACTTAACAAGGAGTATTGAAAGGAACCAGACAAGGCTGTCCACTTTCACCATTATTATTTATATTTGCACTTGAAATATTAAATGACATGAATAGAAAATACTCATATTAGAGGCCTTAAAGTTAGAGGAGAAGAATACAAATTGCAAGCATTTGCCGACAATCTAGTTTTTATATTGGAGAATCCAATGGAATCGATTAAGCAGCTTTTAAATTCTCTACAGAAATATGAGCAAGTAGCTGGATTGAAAATTAATTTTAATAAAACAAAAATTTTAACAAAAATATGACTAAGGAGCAAAATCTACTGCTTCAGCAATTTTCAGGCTTGGAAGTCAAGAAGAAACTGAAATATCTAGGAATAAACATAACAAACAGATGCAGCTCCTTGATAGAAGATTATATGCATCTTATTCCAGAAATTAAGAAAGATCTCAAAAGATGGAAAAACTTACAAATATCCTTGATGGGCAGAATTGCAATAATAAAAATGAACATTCTCCCTAGATTGATATTTTTATTTCAAATAATTCCTATTCTTAAAAACCAGAAATACTTTGTGGAATTAGACAAACTGCTGAAACATTTCATATGGCAGGGAAAGAAACCAAGAATAAAACTGAAAGTGTTACAAGACACAAGAGAAAGAGCTGGTTTCGCATTATCAGACTGGTCTTTATATTTTAAAGCAGCAGCACTGACATGGTTAAGAGAATGGATTATGTTAGACAACTCTAGAATTTTAGCTCTGGAGGGACATGGGATGGTATTACTGGGATGGTATGTTTGGTATGAGAAAGCTGAGAGCCATAAATATTTTAAACAACATATTATCAGTAAAGCCTTATTAAAGGTATGGGAAGAAGTTAAACAATTTTTTTATACTAAGATTCCAAAATGGGTTTTCCTATTGGAAGCCTTTACAAATCCAAACTTGGCTGTCAAGACCTTGAGATTAAGATATGATGAACTCTTGGACAATAAAAATGAGTTAAAATCAGTTGAAAACAACCAAAACTTAAATTCAGATCTTAGCTAGTGGGAGATAGTACAAATTCAATCAAGATACACCAAAGACAAACCAACAGGTTTTTGTTCTAAAATAATTGAAATAGATAAAATCTTGTAATATTCTGAGGAAAAATTGATTAATTGTATGCATTAATGTTGGAACATAAAACACAAGATGGAATAGTTAAAAGCTTTATGATTAAATGGGCACAAAATGTTGGGCATAATATACATTTAGATCAATGGTCTCAGGTATGGAAAACGAATGTTAAAATTACTAAAGCAACTGCATATAAAAAGAACATACGGTATATAAAATGTTTTATAGATGGTATACAAGACCAAATATGTTAATAAAATTTTATCCTGGTTTATCAAACGCTTATTGGAAATATTAAAAAAAAGTTCCTGGGACCTTTTTCCATATGTAGTGGATGTGTGATACAGTTAAAAAATATTGGACCTGGATCCATGAAATATTACATAAAATGTTGATTTATACTATACCTTTTACTCTTGAATTATTTCTATTGAATGTAAGACCAGAAAATTGTAAAAAGGATGACCTTTATCTTATTATACATGTACTAACCACTGCGAGAATATTGTATGCTAAGTATTGGAGAAAAGATGAAATACCCTTAAAAGAAGAAATTATAAGTAAAATTTTGGAAACAGCAGAGATGGACAAATTAACTTTATTTTTGAGAGGACAACAAGAAGAAAAATTTCACAATACATGGTCAAGATTTTATACTTGGTTGGAAGACTACAATAAACGAACTATATAACTCCTTAACATATATTACAGACATGATCGATACTATTTACAATTATATGCAGACTCTATGGAAAAAATATTCTTTGCATTATGGTATGCATTTTAACACTTAACTGGATACTGTAAGAAGTAATCAAACAGACTATTACTATATAGATTCAGAAGATCCCCAATTTGTATGTAATATATGTTTGTATGATTCTTGTACGTTCTGTATGTTTGCTTGTGATAAAATAAAAAGTATTTTAAAAAAAAGAGAGACTTGTTGGCATACTTTGGCTCACTTTTGACCATCTTGGACTATGCTCATGGAAGCCAAACAGCACTAGCTTTGCTGACTCTGGAGAGAGTTGCTTTGGAACCCGAACTAAGAATGGATAACATCTTGTAACTTGTGAACCAGTGTCTTATAGTGTTTAGTTAGCCAATAAATCTTTAGTTTTATTATTTTGTCCTCACAATAATTGTTCTTGCTTAGAGTATTACTTGCACCTTAATAAAATATATTTTAAATATTAATGTTGGTTATTTGTCTTCACAGCCTGCAATTGTCTTCACAACCTACCACTTTATTTAGCTTTTTTTGAATTCCTGTTGTGAGTCTCTCATGCAGGGAGGATTTCCTAGTCAATCCCGGGAATGTCAGGAGTTTATCCATTGGCTTCTGGCTAGAGGGATGGAATGAAGGATTGGTGGCACTGGCAGCCTATCAATTTTGTAATTTGTGTTTACTGCCCTCTTGGTGAAAGGTATTTTGCTGGGGCAGAGTTAGATGACCTTTTGATGCTCTACCTCTGAACAAGTTGAGGAAATTTCTGGCTAAAGCTGCTGAATACAGTTTCAGGGACAGTTGCAATTGCAAAATAGCTGTTTCTTGGACTTGCAGACTTAGAAGTAGAAGCATTTAATGAAGCATTTCCTAGAACATAATCTATTAGCAATCAGTATCAGATGTGGAATCTATATTTCATATCTGACAAGGTCTTATTAGTCCAAATGGATGTAATCAGAGTTGGACTAATAGTGACAAGGTGACATTGGTGGTGATCTGCACATGTCCTGATGCATGTTTTAAAGCATTGTGGGAAGAGCAAAGATGGTAAGGGGAAGATGAAGGGAAAGAGTTGTCTAGTGAAAGGGAAAGATGCCATCATGGAAGAGCATGGCCACAAAATTCTGATTCACAGAGCACTTCTGTTTAGGACATAATTCAAGCCAGTTCTCCTTGGAATGGAGCTGCACTGGTCAGTTTTGCACCAAACTCCCAGCAATCAGTGATGAAGTGACATTGTTTGTCACCTTATATCATGGGAAAGGACTTCAGATGCCTGTGGGAACCACATCCTCTGAGATGTGATGTCCTATCCCCAGTAAAGGTCACAGCTATATGGCCCTGACTGCATATTATGCTTGTCTAACTTCTATGATTCCCATTTTTTATTTGTTAAGATTCTGGTATTCATGTTGGTGTAAGACCCATTCCCAAAACAAATGGGCAGGCTCTTCTCAGAAATCTATGGGAATGTATTCTTGGTTTGAACTAGCCTTCTCTGTTACATATCAGCCTGTAACCTAAGCCCACTCAACCCCTAATCAACAATTTTAGTCTTTCAGACATGTGGGGGGGAGGTCCTTGAGCAGAATATCAATCTCTGTATATCTAGCTGCTCCAGTGAGAGCCCTATGTACACAGAAATCCCCTTGTATTTTTTTTCCTGAAAGGGGAAATGTATTGCACATAATGGGGAAAAAAGCTTTGTGTACCTGGAGCATTTCCTTGTCATTGATGATAAAGGGACACTCCTTCCCTTGTTACACACATGGGATTCTGGATTATAATTCTTGATTACAGAGAGATAACGTCTTGCAATCAATTTTAGGAATGCTTTTGTTGTTGCTGTATATTTCTAGTACCTGCAGCAATAGAACATAAACACAGCAAAAGCAACATAGTAGTTACTGACTCACTTGAGGGAGTTGGAGTGAAATGCACTTCCAAGTAGGAGCATGCCCAGGATAACAGGGACATAAAGCATAATTTTTTCAGAAATGGAAACAGAAAAGTGCACATAAAACATATCTAGAATGAATACCAATAGAGGTTCAGAGAACAGAATTGTTCACTGAAAAAAGTAAACACTGGTTGCCCAACCTGAAAGACAGTTGATATAAATAGTGTGCCTAGCCAGATATTATGGCTTGTAGGAGAACCCATGAGGCTGGCTATGACAAAGTCAGACCTATACCCTTGTTTGGTTCTGTAGTGCAGCATCAGTACTATTCTAAGCAGAATTGAATTCTATTGAATTCTATGAGCTTAGAAGGGTGTGACTCTGTTAAGAATGGCACTGCTTTCTCCCAGATCAGTACGCTGATAACAAAACCACCTCAAGGCATTTGTGGGAGGTATTTGTGAATTTCCTGCATTGTGCAGGGGGCTAGACTAGATGATCCTGGAGGTCCCTTCCAGCTCTATGATTTTATTATTCAAGGCAGTTTTGGTAGTGGGAGGGGCAGCTTTTGTGTGCTCTGTGTTATGTACTAGTGCTGTCCCATCTCAAATTTCTTAACTACTTGTATTACACTTGTTCCAATACTTGAAGGGCTGTGACATAGAAGGAGGCAAAGACTTGTTTTGTGCTGCTCTGGAAGAAGTCTTGAAAGACAGCAGGTAGATTTTGACTGAACATTAGGAGAAACTTCCTAATGGTAAGAGTAATACAGCAGTGGATTTGGCTACTTCTGGAAGCTGGACATCTACCTGTTAGAGATGCACGAGCTTTAGGTTTCATGCTTTAAACACAGAATTGGACTATATAGCCTATATATTCCTGCTCCATGTTTCTGCACTCCAAAAATAGGTCTATACTGCTGCAGGTAATACAGGAAATAAGAGGCAGAATACTGACCCTGGATTCTGATGGGATTTTCCTCTCCTTGGATATGGAAGGCAAAAAAGTTGAGTAGCATCTTAGAGTTTCTAGTATAGACAAGTATCTATAGTGATACAGCTACCTTTGGCTCACCATTCTGTCAAGTTGCAGGCTTGTATGGCAAGGCAGAATAATGAAATAAATGGAGATTCTGTGCTCCAGTGACCTCCATCTATCAGAAAATCCCCTAAGGCTATGGTCAGTTGAACACAAATTAGAACAGCTAGCCAGCCCCAATCCATATGCCACAGATAGACAGAATCACAAAAAAAGTCAAATCAGCTCAAACTCAGTTGGGATGAAGCTTGTTGGTATTAATGTTTTGTGACTGGTGTTTTGGCATGGGGGATGTTTTCTAAACTCTGTTCCTGTTTCATTTTGTAAAGAATAGAACTCCTTCAGTGAAGCATTTCCCTTGAGTTGCCAAAGCTGTGCATGGCCCTGCCTTATTCCAAGGAAAGGATGCTTTCCAAGATCAGGAAGCGTGTCTTATGACTACTGAAATTTTTGAACAGTTTGAGACATGAGAGTTGGCCGTAGCTAATGCAGTATTATACAAAGGCATGCTAATATCATACTCCTAGTCACTCCACCTCGCCTTCTGTCTGAGCTGGCTTTTGCAGGAGTATAAAAACTAGTTGTATTTTTCAGTGAGCTAGGGGATGCTTTTTCATGCAAAACACTGGTTTCCATGTAAGTTGCAAAGTAGATTTTATAGGAGAACAAAATAAAATGGAAGTAATAGCAGATTTATGCTGTATTTCCACCTGTACATGTACAATTATATTTAACTGTAGCCACCTATAGCTCTGCAAGAATGCATATATACATATTAAAACCTCCATATTTTTGTGTCCAGATAAGACATAGCCCATATCTGAAAATATGAGAAGCAGGACAATTTATACTAAGCATTCAGTTCCCATCCCAATAAAAACTAATAGTTATCTAATGAAATCCATAGGTCTTAACTGGTCCATTCAGGATCATGTGTTATCACTACTTCCTTATCTTTAAATAACCCAGATGACTGGAATTAAGGGCCAGGACTTTCAAATCATGCACAGGAGAACAAAGCCCTGTACATCTCTCATTTTATATATTCAGCACAGACTAAGAGTAGGATTTGAATAGATCAGATTCCATGAAGACAACATGATCATCATTCTACCATGCGGCATTCACTTACTGAAATAGTGCCTGTATTAAAATTTCATTTAATGTCCCCTTACAGGTTCATTCTTGCAGTGGTTCTCTATTTCACTTTTGTGCAAGAAATGCCAAACACTCAGACCATCAGAAGGAGTATGACAAGTATAGGTCTCCCTGGTACAGAAGCAAAGATGGTACAAAACAAACCAACTACATGGCAACACTTTGCTTGTTACAAGCTGAAGGGTAACCCCTGCCATCTTCTCTCCAGTTCTACTCACTCTTGGGACACAGCTAGCTCAAAACCATTGGGTAGAAAATCTGAAAACCTTCAAGATGCATAAAAAGGCTAAGGAGGTTTAAAAAAGGCCTGTGTGGCCATGAACAGATTTCTCTGGCATATTGTGTAATGTAATGTACTGCTCATAACTGAACACCTTCCAACCCTGACATGAACTTGGCAGCATGGCTATGGATTTTTTCCCTCTGCCAACAAGATGTCTTTGGAAGGCAGAAACAAATAAGGGCCTTAATTCTTCACAGCCTGCCGTGATAAGAGGTTTTTTGAAATTGATGACTGTTAGATTGCTGCCCTGAAACCTTTAATTTCATGCTCTTTTTCTGTGCTGAATTTTGGATCCAGTTGGCCTGCTACCTTGGAAGCTACTACACCCTGCTGAGTTAAACATGATGGACAATCTCTATTAAAACCAATCAGTTATTTTGACAGTAGGCTTGGCAGAGGTCAGGACCACCTCTTCCCAAGAACGGATGCGGTGAGTCCTCAACCATCACAAACAAATAGGGGAGAAAAGCCTCAGTGGCTCCATATTTTATTGGGCTACGTATTTTTTTAATTCTTCCAAAATATTGTGAATCTAAGCTTTGCCTGAGGTAGCATTTCCAATGCCCAATAATAAAATTGATTTTAATGTTCAAAGTTGCAGTATTCAGATTCTAATTTTAAGCATACTGGCTCTCTATATAGAGGAGTGTAAAATTCCAGTTAATATGACATATAAGGAAATAACATGATTTCACATTTGTATAAAATAGCCTCTTTTTCAGGGCACAATTATGCTGATGGCTGAACATTCTATCACTAAACAGCAGTTCTTGAACATGCACTGCAGCTGCTACTTGGCAAAAAGTTAGGTACTGTAGTAAGCAAGCAGTCTGTAGTCTCACCAAGGTTGAAGGTTCTTAACATAATCAGTGCTGCTTGCCTACAAGAAACCCACCTTCCAGACAGGGCTATATCCATGGCTATGACATTCTGTCCTTGTGTAACACATAGACTTTGCCATTCCTGCGCTTCATGTGCTATGCTGGATTGATGGCACAGAGGAGGAAAAAAGGGGGAGGAATCAAAGCAAGAACACTATGCTGTTACATCCAGGGGAGCACCTGAAAGTGATGTCATGACATTTGTGAATTAAAAGGAAACAGAGAGTGAGTATAAATGGGCAATTTTCTCAGTGGAGGGAGGTAAGCAGTGGGGTACCGCAGCGATCAGTACTCGGTCCGATGCTTTTTAACTTGTTTATTAATGATTTGCAGTTGGGAGTAAGCAGTGAAGTGGCTAAATTTGCAGATGACACGAAGTTGTTCAGGGTGGTGAGAACCAGGGAGGATTGTGAGGCACTCCAAAGGGATCTGTCGAGGGTGGCCGAGTGGGCATCAACGTGGCAATTGGGGCTCAGTGTGGCCAAGTGCAAAGTGATGCACATTGGAGCCAAAAATCCCAACTATAAGGCTCAAGGGAAAAGAAGATGAGCTGTTTTATGCCAGCTGGAACAAGTTGTATATCTAATTGAATTTACCTGGAAAAAAGCAAAAGTAAGCTATTTAATTTAATGTTGCAATGTACATTACTTCTATTTTTGTGACGACGCTTCGTATACAAGCAATTAATAACTCTGATTTTGTTATATTCTAAAACTTATAAATAAAAGATATATATTAAAAAATCCTAACTATAAATACACGTTGATGGGGTTTGAACTGGCAGAGACTGACCAAGAGAGAGATCTTGGAGTCACAGTGGATAACTCAATGAAAATGTTGAGACACTGTGTGACTGTAATGAAAAAGACCAATGCTATGCTGGGGGTTATTAGGAAGGGAACTGAAAACAAATTAGCCAGAATCATAATGCCCCTGTATAAATCGATGGTGTGACCTCATTTGGAGTACTGTATACAGTTCTGGTCACCACACCTCAAAAGGAATATTTTAGCAATAAGTGCAGAGAAGGGCAACTAGAATGAAAAGGGTTCAAACACTTTCCCTATGAAGAAAGGTTGAAGCGCTTGGGGCTCTTTAGCTTGGAGAAATGATGGCTGAGGGGTGACATGATCGAGATCTATAAGATTATGCATGGGATAGAGCAGGTAGAGAAAGAAGTACTTTTCTCCCTTTCTCACAGTACAAGAACTCATGGGCACTCCATGAAATTGCTGAGCAGTCAGGTTAGAATGGATAAAAGGAAGTACTTCTTCACCCAAAGAGTGATTAACACATAGAATTCACTGTCACAGGAGGTGGTGGTGGCTACAAGCATGGACGGTTTCAAGAGGGAATTAGATAAACATATGGAGAGGAGGTCCATCAGTGGCTATTAGCCACAAAGTATAAATAGGAACTCTCAGTCTGGGGCAAGTGATGCACTGTATTCTTGGTGCTTGTGGGGGGAGGGGCAACAGTGGGAAGGCTTCTAGTGTCCTGACCCCACTGCTGGACCTCTTGAGGGCATCTGGTGTTTTTGGCCACTGTGTGACAGAGTGTTGGACTGGATGGGCCACTGGCTTGATCCAACATTGGTTTCTCTTATGTTCTTATGTGACCCTCTAGGAATCTATGGTAAAGACCATAGAGATTGGGGAAATTCTTAGAGTGTAGCAGATGCCAGGACATCACTTCAGGTGATGCTCCCCAACTCCAGGCTCTGCCTTCAACATGCTCCTGGGAATTGGAAACAAAAGGCTGGCAACCCTAGTAACACAACCTGCAATTCATCAAGTCTGCATTGGTACAGATCTCTTCCAGAGATTTACAGTGCAGCTCTCAGCACAGTTACACCCTTCTAAGTCCACTGAAATCAATGGATTTAGAAAGGTGTGACTCTCTTTAGGATTGCCCTCTGAGTCTGTTCCAGCAAGCTATGACTCCATATAAGCCACTTCTGACTGTGCTATGGGGCAGAAAAACTGGTTTCCTTTCATTGGCTGAGGCATGAGAGCCCAGGAAATGGTGCATGGTGAGATAGGGAACAGGTCAGCCGAGATGCATTTTCATTTCCAAATAAATGAAAAAATTCAAATAAATTTAGACCAGAGGTGTTAAACTCATTTGTTATGAGGGCCAGATCTGACATAAATGTCACTTTGTTTGGCCAGGCCATGTGTGCCATCAAATATAATGCCAATTATGGGAGATAAACTTTATAAAGGACACATGCAAACCCAATTAACAATATTGTTTTTTTCCCAAATACAAACATGCTTAAAACTGTATTTCCTTAAAGCATCTCCCTGATGCCCACCCTTCCATTTCCACTGCCCATTATGCATTAGCACTGGGACAGTACACAAGAACATAATGCACGGCTTCTGACATCTGGCAATAATCAGTTGCTTATAGGCCAGATAAAAGCCCTGGATGGGCCAGTTCCAGCCCATTGGCCCTATGTTTGACACCCCTGATTTAGACAGTAAAAACAAATGGGAAACACAAAGGATGATGTAAAGTGGATGGTTGAAACAGAGCTGACTGAGACTGAATTCTGTAAAGATGGAGGTTCTGTGGCAGGGCAAGGGGGGACTTAGGACTGGGGTGCCAACTCCCAGCTCTTGTTGGTGTACCCTTGGTATCAACACCAACAGTCAAGAGCCAGTGTGTGATTCTGGATGCCTCCTTATCAATGGAAGCCCAGATCACAAATGTTGCCAGACTGGCTAAAAAGTACTGAGTTCTTGGCGGCATTGACGAGGACGAAGTTGGTGTAGTGATTAGCTCAAGTTTATTTAGAGAGAACAAGCATGCTTAACCGGCCACAAGGCCAACATATATACACATCCAGGACACACCCCAGGTCCTACCTATGATCCTATTGGGGGGTTTGAATTTCCCACCTAGGTCTTATTGGAGGATTAGTGGGACTCCTGGATCCTTGGCTCCAATTGTCCTAGGAGCCAAGCTTCACAGGTCCATCCGCCTTGCCATCATGGTTGGCTTCGGTGCAAAGTAACTAGTTAGAACCTTCATGATGTCCTCATATGTGGCATCGGCCAGCTTCTTGGGGGCGAGCAGCCCTTGGGCTAAACAAATTGCTCCACACATGCTCAAGAGAAGAGCAAGTTTCTTCGCCTCATCCATCACTTCCTAGTACATGAAGAAGTTGGTGAGCTGTTCCACCCATGCTTCCCAGAATTCAGGGTGTGCTGGGTTGAATGCCTGGATGTGTCCCGGAGTGACAGCTATGGCTCAGGAGCAGTGCGAGGAGTGTTGTCCAGTGGCATGATTGGCGGTGCCTGGAGGCGCTGGAGCCCAGCAGTGCACAGTGGCTGTGGATTCCATCTTCGTCACCAGTAAAAAGTATTGGGTTCTCGGTGGCATTGATGAGGACAAAGTTGGTGTCGCGATTAGGTCAAGTTTATTTAGAGAAAACAAGCATGTTTAACCAGCCACAAGGCCAACATATATACGCACCCAGGACACACCCCAGGTCCCACCTATGATCCTATTGGAGGGTTTGAATTTCCCACCTAGGTCTTATTCGAGGATTAGCAGGATTCCTGGATCCTTGGCTCCTATTGTCCTAGGAGCCAAGCTCTGGGCTCTTTTGCGCTGGCGCCTAGTGGCGGTCAGTGGACACAATACTGCTCCAGGTCAGGCAACTGGCCCTCTACCTGTCCTGCCCTGACCTAGCTACAGTAATCCACACAATGGTCACCTCCAGATTAAACTACTGTAACTCGCTCTACACACGGCTACCCTTGAGACTGACCTGGAATCTCCAACTGACCCAGAATGTGGTGGTGCGTGTTCTCATGGGGACTCAGTGTATGGCATACATTCAACCTGTGCTGTGAGAGCTGCACTGGCTTACAGTGGAGTACCGGATCAGGTTCAAGGTTAAGGTACATACCTTTAAGGCCCTTAATGGTCAAGGACCCACATATCTTCGGGACTGGCTCTCCTGGTATACCCCCTCCCCCAAGAGCATTACGCTCATTTGATAAGAACCTTCTGGTGATATCTAGCTGTCCTCGACCAGGGCCAGGATATTTTCTGCCCTGGTCCCAACCTGGTAGAACTCTCTGCCAAATAACATCCATGCCCTGCGGGACTTAATGCAATTCCACAGGGCATGTAAAACAGAGATGTTCTACCTGGTGTTTGGTTGAGGACAGCAATGGTTTTTTTCCTAGCTAGCATTCTTGTCTCTCTCCCTGCCTCCCCTCCCCATGAGGCGGTGGCATATTTCTGGCAGTTTTATCATCATCCATTTGTTATAACAAATGTTTTTAAACTGCAAATGTAAATTTGATTTTTAGAAGTTGTGAAACTTGTAAATTGATCTTTGATGTACACTGTCCTGAGCCCTATTTTTAGGGGAGGGTGGTTTAAAAATTCCATTTGTTGTTTTAGCAGCAGCAGCAGTAATAGTAAAGGGCAACATCTCTAGAAATAGTCAGGAGGCCACTTTATTTGCTGGGCCTGAATGGGGCATAGGCTGAGGGCATTTTTAGTGGGGAGGGGGTTATTTGGGGGTTTATTGTATTTTGTTTGTTTTCAGTTTTGATTTTTTTAGCTACCATGAGCCATGGTGGAAGGTGGGGTATAAATATTTTAATAAATAAATGAGATCCCATTGAGTTCCATATAATTTATTCCCTAGTAAGTATACTTCAGATTGTAGTCTTAAATGTAGTAATATTTTTTTCCCTTAACATTTAATAAAAGGTAAGTGTGATTCATACTTAGAACATGTCAATAATTTTCTGTAGCTTGTAGAGCCTTTCTTATTTCAGGATGATGTTCAGCTCTTTCTCTCAATATTGATTTTACAAGATAAATTATAGAAAAGTTTAGACTATTGTATTCAAGATATATTTTTATTGAATATATCTTTACTGATGTCCATTTATAAAATTATTTACTATTTCAGTTTAAAATAATCATTAAAAATAATGTAAAAATGAAAGTAATCCATTACAACTTTTTAAATGAGTTTGAACTATGCTTTTATTTTTCAAGACCATATTTCTATGCTGCTAATTTATTATTGGTCTGAATTTTTGGAGTGTTTTTGCTAAAGTTTAAAAATTAGGGTTTGATAAGTGAATACAGAGCTAACTATATCAATGTATTCAGAGTGCTTTTTTATGCCATGAGATTTTTTGTTTGAGTGAATTCACAATGACATGATTTTAAGCATTTTTAAGAGGCCATTCCTACCAACTGAGGGGACCCACACAGCCTCTTGTGATTTGGAGGAACCAGTTTTTTTTAAAGCTGTAAATCTTCCCCTCATTTATAAGTGTAACAAGTGTAAAGGTTTCGGATTTGCTGTCATGAGGTAAGTATTATGGTGAAGAACAACAACACGGGATCACTGAGGCATAGAGTTGCTAACTCCAGGTTGAGAAAGTCCTAGAGATTTAGGGGCTGGTGCCTGGGGAGGGCAGGGGTTTGGGCGGGGGGAACTCAGAAGTGTATAATGTCATTGAGTCTAACAGCCAAAGCAGCCATTTTCTCCAGGGGAACTGTTATCTGTTGTTCGTAGATCAGTTGTAATTCTGGGAGATCTCCAGGCCCCATCAGGAGGTGAGCAACCCTACTGAAGCAGGAGTTGTATGCAACTAACAGAAAAGATTTATTAATTTACAGATTGTTTTTAAAGCACAGATCAGCAGCACAGGTCTCCAAATAGTCAAAGGAGAAACCTGGTTGAGGTACATAGGTTTAAGCTAATTATGGCTTCAGTGTGTGATCTGAATTCTATTTAATGCTTACAGGTACAAACAGGCTTTCACTGATGAGCTACTAGGTTGGATCTTTTCCAACCTAAGATTCCACAGGATTCCACCCACATCAGTCACCCTCTCCCAAGAATCAGACTAGATAGTACAAGGTCTGCTCATCACCAGAGACAGGCCTAACAATCAGGTATTCTATTCTCTCCTAGAGGTAGAGTTAAAGCACTCTGCCATGCTACCAGGCAGAGCTACCCTTCAAACTGTCTGCTCTTTTGCTGAGGCAGACCCAAAACTATCACTGCACTCTCCCTGAGGCAGTGCTTCCCTCCAGCATTCCAACCCTCTCTGAAAAGTGATTGGCTGCTGGAGAGGTACTCTCATGGCCTCATTCGTGCTGAGTGGTTGTTTTTTCCATCAAGGGCAGGATAGCCTCTTGTACATCACAATGTCCTATCAATAACTTTTAGCAGATCCACAGAAAAGCATTTTGTGGCATGAAATGATAAATATCATATGCCTCTGTATTTCTAACATGTTAAATAATGCTTAAGAAGATTACAAGTAATTAACAAAATTAATAAGTGCCCATTTACAGTCTTGGTTTAGTTTAGCTTACAGTAATAGACAAAATTCTACCCCATGTTAAGCACTTCTAATTCCTGTTGAATGAACCCATAGTTTAGAGTGCAATTTAGTCCTCAGTGTTTAATTTGGATTTGATTCCTTTGTACAAATACATTAGCTAATTAATTGTTCTTGTATAGATGCAAATGCAAGTGAATGGAGTTCACAGAAACACAGAAAGGGATATCAAGTTAATGTGCTAATAATGCCAAAAGTCAATAATCAGCAAAGGCAAAGTTGAGTAATTATGCACTTGGATAATATTTACATAGATCTGTTTCCTTTGCTTAACACATGAGAGATTATTAGTTTCAGAACTGCTTTCAGGGATTGGTCTAGTGGGTGTAAAGGAGAAATGGAAAGCAGAGAAGCAAATATGTATGGTGAGTGAAAATCTGGGGTGTTGGATTATGCTGAATAAAGAAGTTCTTATACCCAACTATTGGAGCCACGTTTATCACAAAATGAGTTTCTGAATCAGCAACAGAAACGTCTTACTTTCCTATGCTTTGCAGCCAGGCAGGTTTTTTAAAAACAAATAATCCTCCTTATATATAATTCTGTTTTCACCATGGACTCTCCTGAACATTCCACAGCTCCCAAATCAGTTGGCTCCCTGATGTGTCACTCAGAAGCTGTCCCTATCTACTGGCTCTGAGTACTTGCATGTCATTGGCTGGGTGCTGGGTCTGCTCTTCCCTGCCCTCTCCTTCAGCCACTGTCCACTGTCAGAATTTTTGGCAAACGGCTTTCTCTCTTGATGAAGATGCTTCTCCTGCTTGCCTCCTGTGTGGGACTAACTGTTCCCTCAGTGGCTGTTGGTAAGTGTAATGAAATTGCAGTTACCTGTGTTTGTAAGATAGCTGCTGTTATGTTCTGGCCAAGGAACTGCACATGCGGTCGGTCAAACACGTGGCCAGGCAAAGCTGTCGAGCTTTGCTTCCAGAGACAATAGATCCCCCAGATCCTAAAAGGGACCAAAGAGCAAGTCTGCATCCTGGGATAGACAAATAGGGTGCAGGGACACTGTAAATAGTGAATCACGGGTGTGGGGTGTGTGCATGGGTGCAGTCAAGAATGGGGATAAAAAGTGGACCTGTGAGTCCAGCTAACCAGTCTTGTTCCAACCTCTTAATAAAGTATGAGCTGTTTTCACTTGATGCATCTCTGACCTCAGTACTTTTTAGCTGCTGTCTGTGGCTGTTTGTTTAAAATGTTCCCCATAAGGTTCACTTGAGCTGTAGTTCCAGAGAGGGGCCCGCAGGGGTCATTTCGAGCAGGAGCTCGGGGGAGCGTAGCTCCAGAAGTTGGTGCCAGGCCCCCCCCCCCCCGGGGAATGCCTGTTTGTGTCATAGCTGCAACAAAATGACCCCGTCCCCTGGAAAGGTCCTTGTTCCTCCGACCAGCCTTCTGAAGGCTTCAGCCACCACTGAAGCTATCCTCCCAGAATAGTGGTATTTCTGAGGCTTGGATTAGTAACTGTCCCCTCTCTGCCAGCTCTCTCTCTCTCTCGCTCTCTCTCCCCCTCTCTCCCCTTTCATTCTTGCCTTCTGACATACTTCCCGTGATGTCAGGTGGCGTAGCATATGCAAATAAGTTATGCTAATGAGTTATGCTAATGAGCTCCTGCACCTCTTTTTCTACAAAAGGACCCCTGCCCAACAGTCTCAGTGGTTTAAAAAAGAGCCACAAGTAATGTGAGCCAGACAGAGATTTCTAAGCACCCTGAAAGTATGGTGTGCAGAATGAAAATGCGAGTTCAGTGTTGGCAACTCATTACAGTATTTTGTAGCAAGAGTTGTGTTTGAGAAAACCATGGCAGCATAGAGAATATATTAGTTAGACCTCTATAGTGTATGCTTAATGTTTATGCATTGTTGAAGAGTTCAGAAGACTACATTATGCATGTAGATGTGATACAGCTCATTAAAGATCAAGAGGTTTCAGGTTATTAAGTCAATTTGCTGGTACAAAAACTAGCAGGCAATTTTTGCATTCAGAAATGAACTTTTGGGTTATATACCATTCAGAAGCAAAGGGTAAGACTCGTTGCAGCTTATAAATAGTTGAGATATGCAGTCTTGCAACAGTGCTCCCTTATGTGCTTCTGGCACAATCCTCCTTCTGTACAACCAAGCACTGATTAACATGATCAACCTGACTGGAACATGCCTATAAATCAGAAAATGAAGTACCAGGTATCAGTGTTGAATGTGGATTCTATTCAGGTTTAAGCTTTCCTTTGAAGTCTATCTGGGGCAGAATATTAAGCAAGTTTGATATATATTGTGTTTGTCAAGTGCCATCAAGTCACTTCCAACTTATAGTGAACCTGTGAATTTGCCACCCCAGCCAGAATAACGAGACAGACACTGGTTGGAAGTAAACAAGGGCCACTTTATTAACTATTTAACAGAAACATTGCAGCAACAGGCAAACTAAGCAAGCACAGGAACAGACAAGACAGGCGTCACTCCCTGACACAACCTCCTTGCCCTTGATTTGGGCGAGTCACCTGACTCCGATCTTGAGCCAGCCAGTTTCTAGCTCATAACCGACAGCCCAACATATTGGTTGCCCCGCAGGAGCGCCTACCCCTGAGACCACACGAATCTTCAGGGAGGAGCCTAGCCAGAGAGGTTCCCAGAGGCGATCACCATTCACCACCCTGAACCACATAGCCCTGGGGCAGTATCCTGATGACCTCCTGTTCCCAAAGGGGATATGCCGTAAGGTGCTCACCAGTTCCTTTTCTTGCTTGCACAAACAAGCCACAGCCAAGGCCAAGCCTCTACTTTGGCCTTCGCTACCCCACTCAGCAACCAAGTGCCATCCGTATCCCATGCTGCAAGTCCTCTAAAAATATCCCATTGCCCTTGTCAGAAAGGTGCACCCCATCGGATCTATAAAGGTGCAGCAAAAATAAGCCCAACCCAGACTCCATGGCCTTCCTCAACTGATTATTGGCCTTCCGCTGAGCCCGATCCATGCAACTGGGATCCTCAACATGCTGCCACACTTGGCGAGGAAGCATAGCTGACCAAACAATCTGAACCCCGGGCCACCTTGCTCTTATCATCGCAAGGTCAGACCTGGCCTGCAACACAAGGGCAATGCCCTTCATCAGCCCCAAATCATTGCCACCCAGGTGTATGACCAAGATATGCAGAGGGGGCCCCCTTCTCTCCTCAAACAACAAGGGAAGGAGCGCAGGCCATCTCATGCCCCTCCTCCCCAACCACTCGACTGTTGCCACCTTGCTAAGGCCAAGTTCCGAGCTGACGGGGGACCTCCGCGCCCAATGAGCTGCCCAGAAAACCATGCTATGGCTGCAGACAATGACCCTTCGTCGCATCTCGCGGCCCGCAACACCTGTAAAAAGAACTTCATTAACAACGGGGAAACTGACCAGAAGCACCACATCAAGGTTAAACCTTGCTAGACCTAACGTAACCTTTATAACACCAGGATTTCCATCACCCTATTCTCTGTATGTCTCTGCTGTGATACCCCATGGCTGAAGCCATTGACACCGCCCCGATCCGAAAGGAGTGAGTCCCAAAGCGGAACCCTCCCAGTCCCATTCGTACCAACGCCCTCTGCATCACAGTCCAAAACTGGAATTTCGTAAGGGTGGTGCCATCCCTATGCTGGAACAAATAACCAGGGACATCACCCCTAAGCGCCAAATATCGGCCCAGGGCAGCCACTGGGCACAACCCGGGCTTGGAACAACGGCTTAACTCAACAATGGAACCCTTTCCCCATTGGTCCATCTTTGACCTATGCAGCGTAATCCTTATCCTGGAATCTAACTAGAAACATCCCACCACTCCAGTGCCCTACCCGAGACATCATTCCGAGAGGAGGGCACCAGCTCACTAATCCTAAGTGCCCCAAAAAAGGCGATCAGTGATGCGGCGTGAAACAAACCAGCCTCATAGCCACTGCTGCAACACAAAATCCACTGATTCTCAAGCCCCCAGAGCACCACCGGGATCAGGGGTTCCCTGTTGTCTGCGACCGTACTGCTCTCCTGGGACCAACCCTCAAGCATCTTCCAAATGCGGAAGTCACCCGTCGTGTCCACATGACCCGAAGCCTTACTGGCAAAGGCCAGCGAGGATAGCTTACCCCTAATGGTACACACTGACAAGCCCTCGCTTCACAAAGTCACATAAAAGTGCATCAAGTGGGACACTGGTATGGGCCATACCTGCCCAAGACCAGCTTCCTCCCAGAAGGCCAGGAATTGCTTACCAGCCTTCATGTAAACTCTCCGGGTGGAAGAGGCAAGGGCGAGGCTCATTGCCCTGTCAGCCTCAGCTCTCCAATCTCCCACACCTCTTCGGGCATTCGAGCTGGATGCAGGTCAGCTTCTGGTGCCAGTTGATGAAATCTCTTCCTCTGTTTGTGAGAGAGAGGATCAGCGACCCCATTGTTCACACCTGGAACATGCCGGGCTTTGAACAAGATGTTGTGACGTAAGCACTGCAGCGTGAAAGCCCGAACCAGTGCCATAACCCTGGGGGACCTGGATGAAAGGGAGTTAATGACCTGCACTGTGGCCAGATTGTCACACCAGAAATGGACCGCGAGCTCCCCAGCCCAAATCCACACTGCCGCGACAATCGGAAAAAATTCCAGGAAGGTGAGGTCCTTGACCCACCCTGCCTGAAACCAATCTATTGGCCAATCCCCTGCACACCAATGCCCACGAAAGTATGCACCAAAACCAGAGGAACCTGCCGTATCCAAAGAGATCTGCAGCTCCGCCTCTAGCAAGAGTTCTGCACGCCTAAAGGACACCCTGTTGTATGACTACAAAAATTGTTGCCATACTAGAAGGTCATCCCAAATCCCTTTGGTGACTCTAGTCCTTTGGTGTGGAAGATGGAGGCCCCTCATAGACTCACACAGTCTTCGCACAAAAGCCCTGCCAGGCGCAACAACCTTACATGCAAAATTTAAATGACCGACAAGCTGCTGTAACTCTAAAAGCGTAATCTTAGATTGACGCAGTACAGAGTCAACACATGCCATCAATGCAGCCAATTTATCGAGCGGCAACCAGCAGCACTGGTTGACCGTATCAATCTCTATTCCCAAATAGGTCAATGCAGAAGTAGGGCCTTCTGTTTTCTCCTGAGCGAGGGGAACACCCAGCTCTGCAGCTAGGTGAATAAAACTAGACAGCAAAAATTGACACTGCCCAGTGCCCCTAGGCCCAACCAGAAGAAAATCATCCAAGTAATGAGCCGTGCTGCTTAGTCTCATACTGTACCTCAAAGCCCACTCCAAAAACGAACTGAACCTCTCGAAAGCAGCACAGAACACAGAGCACCCCATGGGAAGGGCACGGTCCATATAGAACTTACCCTCAAAGGCAAATCTGAGAAGCTCGAAGTTCCCTGGGTGGACCGGAAGAAGGCAAAAAGCAGACTTAATGTCACACTTAGCCGACTCCGCCCCCTGCTGCAGAGGCGAACAACCCACATGGCCTGATCAAAGGAGGTGTATCAAACAGAACACAACTCCTCAGGAATCGCATCATTCATAGACCCCCCCACACACACGGGTAGGACAGGTGGTGAATGAGGCGGAATTCACCTGGTGCCTTCTTTGGAACCACTCCCAACGGAGAAATCCTAAAATTACAAACCGGAGGGCGGGAAAAGGGGCCTACTACCCTACCTTCTCTACATGCCTTGGCTATCTTTTCCCTAACAATCGGCTCCATACCAATAACAGACTTCAAACTGAGAGCTAGACAAGGTGCTCTCTTACCCTGGAAAGGAATCCGAAAACCAAACTTGAATCCCTCCCAAAGATAAGTACAGTCCAAGCGGTTTGGGTAAAGACCAAACCACCGCTCCTCCAATTTAACCGGGCTGGGACCCTTTGTCAGAAGGGGAGTTAACACTCCCCTGGCTCCAAAACGCTTGCCTCCTTTACCACCACCCCGGCCTTTAGGCCTGGGGCAGTTGGAGAAAGCATGAGGCCCGGCACACAGAGGGCACTCATGCCGAAAGGAGCAGGACTTACAGCCACAGGTGCCCAGGGAGGAAAACTCCCAACAAAGCGGGCGTCTCTGAGCAGCTTGCCCCGCCTGAGGACGAGTAACCACTTGGGAATAGGTTCTTTTTAAAGAATGGCCACTGTGAGACCTCTCAATTCCAGAAACCCTGCTCGGGGACATGATTTGAAGCCACAAATCTGGGTGGATTTTATCCCAACGCATAGCCGGGTTCATGGCTGCCGTCATTTGAAATTCTTCATCATACAGGGCCCAAGCAGGGCTCAGAAAGTCCAAAAAGGCTTTATAAATGATGTCCAAATATTGGATCATCGCCAACGCTCTCCACTGCTGATGCTGCACAATCACTGCCATGTAAATAAGGAACCCAGGGAACCAATTCACCCAAGTCCAGTCAACAACGCGTTGCTTTAAACACTCCTTTTCTCTCTCATCAAGGTTATCCTTCTCTATCCTCATGATAGAGAAGACTAAACAAATCAAAAAATTCCCCTTTAAGAATTTTCATCTTGGTAGTGATCATTAAATGATCACACAAAGGCAAATCAGAGCCGCCACTAGGCAACGCCCCTGCAGGAACCGCATCGTACAATGCACTCCCGAAGCCTGGCTGGAGGTACCCACATGCTGGCCAGGACAGTTGGGGAAAGGAAAAAAGGCCTGTGGGGGATATTGTGGCGAAGTAGGCTGCATCGTAAATGAAGTGGCCATGCTGGGATAAACAGGACCCCAAGGCCATTGGGACCAATCCCCACCTGGAGCCCCTTCCTTACCTCCGTGTCCCTGAGGCACCGTATAAAGTGCCACCTGCTGATCACCCCTGTCTGGAGCAAGGTGTCTGGATGCCAATCCTTTGCCAGCCTCAACAGTGACTACATCCCATTTGTCCTCGAGGAAGGCCAGCCGCGCTAGAACCTGAGCTTGAAAAGACAAAGATGACCCAGATTTTTGGATAACACCTTCAGACGACAAACCCCTCTCCTTTTCCAGTGCAGCCAGCCGCAGCAAAATGGCTGCATTAACAGGATCATCCCCCTCCTCATCCTCAGATGGAACCACTGGGGCTGGCCATGCAGGAGGCCTTTTGGGAGCTGGCTGCTTGCCTTTTCCCTTACCCTGGCCTTTATGAGAAGCCATAATAAAAGTACCAGAGAAATTCTATACAAGAAGCCAACACAGTAAAAGTGTAATAAAAGCGGAAACGAAACTGTTGACCCCTCGGCTATTGGGGAGGCAAGAGAAGCCAAGCAACAACTCACAAATTGACCCAAATTGGCACCATCCAACTATATAAAATGGCCGCCACACATGTGCAAACAGCCCTCACAAAATGGCCAATGAAGCAACCCACAAAATGGCTGCCCCAAAGGTCTTATAAAGTACCTAAAATGTCTGTATATGGCACCCCACTGCCCTCCTGGCACAGGCCTCCAACAGCTTGCCACTAACCCCCCAAAAAGGGAGAATAAAAAGCCAGACAAAATGGCCAGGATGAGCTCTCCCTTCCCTCTCAATACAAAAGTTGGCTAGGAGGGGTGGGAGGGGGAATGGGCAGGCTAAAAGGGGGGGAAGTGGGGGTGAAAACGTAAAAAACACACCCCAACCCCGTCAGAAGTGCCTATGCCGAACTCCCCCGCACCCTCGGGCTGCAACTCAGCCCGAAACCGGTAAGCCACACAGGAAGGGGTGGCTGCGGCTGCCCGCTGGCTCGCTGCTGCCCCACCACCAAAGAGGCCTCAGAGCCCGCCATGCCCAAAGGCCACCACCGCAGCCCTGGTCCTCTGCCAACACAAGGCGAGCCACCACCCTTTGGGAGTGCGCAGCCGCCGAAAGCACCAAAGCCGCAGTCGCGCCGGACTGCCGGCAGAAGCAAGCCGCCGCTGCTCCCGTCGCACCACCCAAACACGGCCGGCCGTCGTCCCTCAACGCCCTTGACCACGGGCCGTGCCGCCGCTGAAGCTGCCGCTGTCCAACTTCAGCAAACACAAGGAGCCGAATACAAAGGCGGAGGCGGGGCATGGCCTTAAATAGGCCGCCCCGCCAGCTCCAAAATTGTGCGATAGTGTGATCACCATTGCTGCCTCACCCACTGGTGAGGCAGCAAAGTGGCCCCAGGCGTGCAATGGCGCGCCGGGAACCGAGTAGTGACCTTCAAAATGTCCTATCCTCAGGTCTTGCAAACTGAAGGATACAGTTTCCTTTATTGAATCAATCTATCTCATGTTGAGTCTTCCTCTTTTCCTGCTGCCTAAAACTTTTAATAGCATTATTGTTTTTTCCAGTGACTCTTCTCAACATCTTTCAACTTTCCTTTTGCATCCATTCACATCAACAACTGAACGAATAGCACTACTCATACTTATCTTCTAGCACTCTTTCTGCTTTTTTATCGTCTCATAGAGTTTTTGAGGTAAGAGATGATCAGAAGTGGTTCACTATTGCCTTCTTCTGTGCAGTACTAACAAGGGTTAGCTGAATTGTCACTGCTGTTGTCTGTGATAGATCCTCCACCAGTGTCATCTTCCACTACTGCTCCTCCCCGGTAGCTACCCTTCAAGGAATTTTCCAGCCCATCACCAATGGAACTGTCTGTTCTCTTCTGCTGATGTAGCTGTTGGGGTGGCTGCCTCTGGTATCTCAGCTGTGACCATTACGCCGTGAGTGATTCTGCTAGGACTTCAGCTTCTTACAGTATTGCTCTCAGTGTTGCTGTTACCCACAAACCCCTTCATTACATTAAGGTGTGCATCCATGAGGGAGGATATGTATTTCCTTTCTAGACTTTGCTGAAACACTTCCATTCTGTATTGTTTTAAGTTTCAGCAGGGCTATTTTTGGGCAGGAACGCACAGGAACGGAGTTTTGGCTGGCTTCTGAGCTGGCCACGCCTACAGCCTCCCCCCCCCCGGCTTCCCCAGGTGCCTCAGGGAAGCCAAGCAGATCCAGGGAGGGAATGCAGTTTAAACTGCCTCCCTTCCTTGGGTTCCCCAGATACCCTGCAGCTGCAGGGTACCTGGGGAAGCAGATCCAGAAAATGCCTTCCTTCCCTCGGGTTCCCCATATGCCCTGCAAGCCTCGGGGCACCTGGGGAAGCTGATCCTGGGAGGGAGCTGCGCTGTCAGGGGTGTGGCATAATATGCTAATGAGTTCCTGCTGTTGGGTGTGGCCTATTATGCTAATGAGTTCCTGCTGGGCTTTTTCTAGAAAAAAAGCCCCAAGTTTCAGGAAATGAAAGGGGGAAGTGAAACTTTGTATTAAATAGGTAGTAGCAGACAGATTTAGCAGCCTTTTGTAAAGTGGATAAAGCTAACTTCTAAAGATATTCTGTGTGATACGTTTTAGGCTTTCCAATGAAAAATTCATGGAATTGGTAGATGAATGTATGCTGCACTTCACAGCAAGCCATTTAGGAATTTATTTATTTTTATTTATTTATTTATTTTGCGATTTATATCCCGCCCTCCCCGCAAGTGGGCTCAGGGCGGCTTACATGGGCCAATGGCCAATCAAAACATTAAAACCTATAAAATCCATAAAACATTCATAATAAATACAGTTAAAAGATATAAAAGCTTCCATAGTTTACAATGATGGGGCATATATGGAACTAGATAACTTGCTTTGTTAGTGAAGATAAGCTGCTTAAATTCTCTGTTGCCTTTCGACAAATGATATCATGGTCCCTCTTTCACACTTAAACACAGCAATATTAAACAAATACTTGATTATCCAATCTTTGCATATCCAAAGGTTGGGATCAAAATGAAATCTCATGCTGAAATTCTTCTGAAGTTATTAGCTGTTGCCAGGCACATAGTACACTCCTAAATAGAGTTACACCCTTCTAAACCCATTGACTTAATTTTGTTTAGAACTGCACTGATAAATAAGTAATAAATCCATTGATCATCCAACCATCATTTTGACATCTGTTAGTCATCTGGTTCTACCCATATTGAAGACTGGACCTTGGGTCAACCCCTAATGCTATTTGCACTACTTCCATAAAGATCTTGATCGTTTGCATCAATATTGTTTGTGGTTTACTTTGAAATTGACAAGGGTCCATTTATTCCTATCCTAGGACAGAACAACATAGATGTGTATATCTGTTCCTATATCAAAAAAGTGCAACATGGGTGCGGAATTTGGTTGATTAACAACCAAATGAACTGAATATTTATAATAGCTTACTCCCAAGTAATGTTTGCAACCATAATTGCTTAGGTGTGTTGAAAAGTTGCTAACAAATTTCAGTACACTTGGCATAATGATCTAACAAATTGCCTGAATGCCAGATGAACTTGTAGATCCACTCCTGGAAGAAGCAGTGTATGTTTGCTGATTTGGCTTACTTTTGTTCCCCCCCCCCCCCCCACTTAGTGAACTGGATGAGCGTGACTCATCTTCAGATGTATAACCTCCTATTATGTAAAGAAAATCTCCATCAGAGATTATGGTAGTGGTAGCGGTAGTGATTACGGTAGGGAAGCCTAGGGCAAGATGAAGTCCAACAGCATAATTAAAGGTACAGCATCCATACCCTGAGAGGAGTCTTTCAGCTTTAAGAGCTGCTGACAACTGAGCATTTCACCAAGCACAGTTTATCATATCACTGACTTGAGGTGATGACAGAATGTGCCAGCAGAGAAACTGTCTTTCTCTAGGATTTCTAAAGGTACAGGAGTCTTCTCAGGATGCACATTGGCAACCTACTAAAATTGTTCAGTTCAGTAAATTGTTTTCAATTGTTTTCAATTAAATATATAATTAAAATTAATACCTTTTAATCTGTTAGACTGTATGTGTTTTTATTATAATTATTCACACTGACTTATGAATTATTCACACAGTCCTCCGCTATATTTTCACCTCCTACATACGTACATAATTTCTGGCACATAGATCATTCCAGAATGCTCACAATTCCATTTTAGGCTGATCCAAAGTTTATTCTTTATATGTGAATAAACTGTGATAAGTCACTCAATGTTGTTGTTTTGCCATTTTCACAACTCACACAGGGGAGAGGCTGTGGTTCAATTTTTTTTAGAGCATCTACTTTGCATGCAGAAGGTTGCATGCAGTTCAAATTTCCCAGCAGTTCAAATTTAGAAGAATCAGTTGGCAGGAGGTAAGGAAAATGTCAAGCTGAGACTCTGGAGAGCTGCTGCCAGTCATCATTGACAACGATGATTCTGATAAACCCATGTTCTGTCTCATTATAAGTATAGCCATGTGCTTAAAACAGTATTTTGCATTGTTCATAAAAGCCAACTTGGCTAAAATATAAATTTGGCTGTCTTCCATAATTTGTCATTAATCTCACATTAACTTTCAGAAGTGATACCAAAAAAAGATATTTCAGTCACTTGTGAAACTGCTGTGAGCACCTGAAAGATTTTAAAAACATAACTGTGATTTAAAAAAAAAAAAATCTGTCAGTCCTGGCCAGCTGTCTAGCGGTAAACATCTACATTTTTTTAAACTCCGGAGTGATCTCTGTTATCCAGTAGTTTACTGTATTCTCCAAAGCTTTCTCTAGGCTCACTATGATTTCCTCTCCTTCCTCCCATTTTCAAGTATCTTCTCAAAAGCCTTTCCAACTGAATTTTTCATTGATATTAAAAGAGTCAAACAAGTCTGTTAGGTCAGAATTGGGCTTATTTTGTGGTTCCTAGCAACACAGACATCCTTACTAATTGAAGAAGTCTCAAGTGGTTCCAAATGGAAAGTGTTGTGATTCTCAATTAAAGCAGAAGAAAAGCAAATAACTCTTTACTCACTGAGGGGTGTAATGGGGTCTGGGGAAAATTAAAATTTCAGAATTGCAATATCCTGTCACTCATGAAGCAAGCTAATTCTCCTATCAGTTGTATTTTATTGTGGTTCTCATCTGAAATGAGAAAAGAATGCATTTTGATAATAACTAATATCAATCAGGAATAATTACAAAGAAATATGAGTACATTAGCATTGCCTCCTGCCAGCACTGAAGTGAGAAATTGGTACATGGGAGAGGGTATGCAAAGGTATGAAGCGTGTATATAAGTAGAACGCTAGTGAACTGAAGTTATAAAAGGGAACAGGAATTCAGGGAAAGATTTTTTGAAAGAATAAATTTTCTGTTGTTTTCAGTTCCCAAATGTCCTTCTGCTGGCAAGCACTAAAGAACCAATATATCTGATGTCAGGGAACAACATTTGCATTTGACAACAGTAGTTTAGGAGAACACTGGTTAGTTTAGATCTTTGCCACAGTTCAGAAGATGACTTTGGCAACTATTAATCATTCACCTTATGTTAAGAACATAAGAGAAGCCAATGTTGGATCAAGCCAGTGGCCCATCCAGTCCAACACTCCGTCACACAGTGGCCAAAAACACCAGGTGCCCTCAGGAGGTCCAGCAGTGGGGGCAGGACAGTAGAAGCCCTCTTGCTGTTGCCCCCCCTGCCTCAAGCACCAAGAATACAGAGCATCACTTGCCCCAGACTGAGAGTTCCTATCTATACTTTGTGGCTAATAGCCACTGATGGACCTCTGCTCCATATGTTTATCTAATTCCCTCTTGAAGCCATCCATGCTTGTAGCCGCCGCCACCTCCTGTGGCAGTGAATTCCACGTCTTAATCACTCTTTGGGTGAAGAAGTACTTCCTTTTATATGTTCTAACCCAACTGCTCAGCAATTTCATGGAGTGCCCATGAGTTCTTGTACTGTGAGAAAGGGAGAAAAGGACTTCTTTCTCTACCTGCTCTATCCCATGCATAATCTTATAAATCTCGATCATGTCACCCCTCAACCATCATTTCTCCAAACTGAAGAGCCCCAAGCACTTCAACCTTTCTTCATAGGGAAAGTGTTCGAACCCTTTTTCATTCTAGTTGCCCATTTCTGCACTTTTTTTCAATGCTATAATATCCCTTTTGAGGTGTGGCGACCAGAACTGTACACAGTACTCCAAATGAGGTTGCACCATTGTTTTACACAGGGGCATTATGATACTGCCTGATTTGTTTTAAATTCCCTTCCTAATAACCCCCAGCATAGCGTTGGCCTTTTTCATTGCAGTCGCACACTGTCTTGACATTTTCATTGAATTATCCACTACGACTCCAAGATCTCTCTCTTGGTCAGTTTCTGCCAGTTTGGACCCCATCAATGTGTATTTATAGTTAGGATTTTTGGCTCCAATGTGCATCACTTTGCACTTGGCCACATTGAACCCCATTTGCCACGTTGATGCCCACTCACCCATCCTTGACAGATCCCTTTGGAGTGCCTCACAATCCTCCTTGGTTCTCACCACCCTGAACAACTTCATGTCATCTGCAAATTTAGCCACTTCACTGCTTACTCCCAACTCCAAATCAATAATAAACAAGTTAAAAAGCATCAGACCGAGTACTGATCCCGGCGGAACCCCCTGCTTACCTCCCTCCACTGAGAAAATTGCCCATTTATACTCACTCTCTGTTTCCTTTTAATTAGCCAGTTTTTGATCCACAGAAGAACTTGTCCTTTTATTCCATGACTATTGAGCTTACTTAGGTGCCTTTGATAAGGAACTTTATCAAAAGCTTTCTGGAAGTCACGGTAAACAACATCTATTGAGTCCCCCTTGTCCACATGTTTGTTTACACCCTCAAAGAACACTAACAGGTTAGTGAGACAAGATCTTCCCTTACAGAACCCATACTGAGTCTTCCTCAATAGATTTTGTTCATCAATATGCCTACTAATTTTTTCCTTAATAACAGTTTCTACCAACTTACCCGGTATTAACGTCAGACTGACTGGCCTGTAATTTCCCGGATCTCCTCTGGAACCCTTTTTAAAGATGGGAGTGATATTTGCTACCTTCCAGTCCTCAGGAATGAAGGCAGATTTTAAGGAAAGATTACATATTTTTGTCAGGAGATCCACAAGTTCACATTTGAGTTCTTACAGAACTCTCGGATGTATGCCATCTGGGCCCAGTGATTTATTTGTCTATCTTTGTAGGGCCTCCTCTCTTGTCACCTCAATCTGACTTAGGTCTTTCAACACCCCTCCCAAAATCAGTGGTTCTGGAGTGGGCAAGCACTTCTCAACTTCCACAGTGAAGACAGAGGCAAAAAATGCATCCAGCTTCTCAGCCATTTCCCTATCATTCTTCACTAAACCTTTTACCCCTTGGTCATCCAAGGGCCCCAGTGCTTCCCTGGCTGGTTTCCTACTTCTAATGTACTTGAAGAAAGCTTTATTGTTGGTCTTTATGTTTTTTGTGATATGCTCCTCATATTCCCTTTTTGCCTGCCTGATCACAGACTTTCATTTTATTTGCCACAGCCTGTGTTCCCTTTTATCAGCCTCACTGAGACTAGTTTTCTACTGCTTAAAGGAATCCTTAGCCCTGGCCACACGAGCAAGATAAAGCGGGGGGGGGGGGGGGGGGGGGAAGCTGGGCAATTTGACCCGCAGTTGCACAATCACATCTTTCTGTGAAGCTGCGGGTGCAACTTGCCTGATCAGACACAACCGTGGACAAGTTGGGGTTTTTTTGTCATTCGTTACTGATTCACTTAAATGGGGGATCGATGAATCACATCTCCACCTGAGGACATCCAATGGCAGTATGTGATGATGTGCATACTGAGAAGGGGGAAAAAACACCCGCATGGTGTTGGGATAGCCTGATCAGACTATCTCCAGTGCAACAAGTACATGCTGGAACGATCACATGGGGAAAGTCCATCTGTGACCTGCAGCAACCCATTTGATACTGCATTTCCCTACTGTTTTTTTACTCCACTTCTCTGGCAGAGCAAAATGGCTTGCCGATGGGTGTGGGATGCTTCACAGATATGCTCTTGTGATCGCACCTGTAAAATCTGGCTGGGAGTTATGCCTATCGTGCAGCTAATTTGGTGTGTGATCAGGGCCCTTCTTACCTTTTACAGCTTCCATTACTTTGTTTGTTAATTATGCAGGCTTTTCTCGATACCTATTTGTGCCTTTCCTAATCCGCAGTATATATTTTCTCTGAGCCTCTAGGATTGTAATTTTAAATAGTCTCCAAGTTTCCTCAATGGTTTTGACCCTTTCTACTTTTCCTTTCAGTTTTCTCATCACATGTCCCTTCATATCAGAGAAGTTATTCCTTTTAAAGTTAAAAGAGGTTGTGTCAGTCTTTTTGGGCAACTCCCTATTTATACAAATGTTGAACTCAATAACATTATGGTCACTGTGCCCAAGTGGTGCAATCACTTTAACATCTCTCACCAGGTCTTGGGCGTTACTTACTACCAAATCCAGAATCGCCTCTCCCCTGTTAAGTTTCATGACCATCTGCTCCATAGCACAATCATTGAGAATGTCTAGAAACTCAACCTCTTTTTCCCGACTTGAACACATATTGACCCAATCAATGTGTGGGTAGTTAAAGTCACCTATTACAACACAGTTATTTCATCTAGCCACTATCTTTAATTCATTCATCATTTTATAATCCACCTCTACCTTTTGATCTGGTGGGCAATAACAAACTCCCAGTGTTAAGCTTCCTTTTGGGCCCGCTAATTCAACCCACAGCATTTCCAGAAGTGAATCCAATTCTCCTATTCTATGTTCTTCCTATCTCACTCTAGAATTTATCACCACTTACTAGCCTTCTTGAGTTGTTCAAAGTATGTGCAGTCTATTAATGTACAACCATGTGGGATCACACCTCATTGCTCTTTTCTACTTGCATGTAGACAAATATTTGTAGAAAGCACTACATGAATACAAGAACTGTGTAGGTTCTGAATGTGTGATTAGGATTCTGTTGTCTGCAGTGCTTCTATTTGTATAAAGTTGATATGTGTACACTCCTACAAGCAACAGACATGTACATGTAATTTTTAAAAATCTATTTATTATTATTATTATCATCACTACCACCACCACCACCATCATCACTATCACCATCACTATTATTATTATTATTATTATTATTATTATTATGCAATGCCAGACAACTTCAGCCCCAATACCTGCCTCCCAACAACTTTTAAATTACTGACAGGAATTGTAGCCAATTCCACTCAAGATTATTATCTACAGCTCTGTTCAATTTTACCACATGAACAAAAAGAAATTTTCTGAAAACCTTGAGGTACTAAAGATCAGTTACTGATTGATAAAATTGTCTGACAAAATTGTAAAAGGCAGAAAACCAACTTGGATTGATTACAAGAAGACATTTGATTCACTCCCTTATACGTAGATCCTGAAAACACTAGAAATGACAAGCATCAGCAGAACTGCAAGAACATTGATCAAAAATGCCATGAGTAAATGGAACACCAGGTTGATAGTGAATGGAAAAGAAATTGGAACAGTTAATATCAAACGAATTTTCCAAGGAGAGTCACTATCACCATTGCTCTTTGTCACTGCCCTAATACCACTCACAATCATTCTCAATAGCACAGGCGTAGGATACCTGCTTTCAAAGACAGGCCCAAAGATCCCACACTTATTGTATGTGGATGACTTGAAAACCTATGGAAAGTCATAATCAGAGATTGATTCTTGACTAAATACAGTTTGAATATTCAGCAAAGATATAGCACTGGAATTTGGCCTTGACAAATGAACAGCATCAGCTCTGAATAGAGGGAAGATTGTTGAACAAGAAAAAATCAAGATGCCAAACACCAACAAAATCAGAACACCAGGCTTTGAAGAAAACTACAAATATCTTGGAAATTTGGAAGGTGACAACATCAAACATAACCTTGTTAAGAAAAATGCAACCAAGGAGTACTACCAACAAGTTAAAAAGATAATGTGAACAAAATTAAATGGAGGCAACATGGTAAAGCCAATTAACATATGGGCAGTCCCAGTTCTAAGATACACAGCTGGTATTATCGACTGGAAATAAGCAGAATTAGAAGCAATAGATTGCAAAACTTGCAAGATAATGATGATGCATCATTCACTATACCCTAAAAGTAGTGTTGATCATCTTTACTTACCAAGAAAATTAGGTGGAAGATGTATCCTGAAAGTTAAGCAAGCAGCTGAAGAAGAAAAACAAGCACTGAATAACTAACCCAAGAAAAGCAAAGGGAAGTATACAAGGCAGACTTGTTTAAGGTCACAGACACCAAAAGATTACGAAAAGACTGCAATCAAAACTCACTTTGACAACTGGATGGAAAAGCACTTGCATGGGCAATATTTGAAAGACATAGAGAATAAAGTTGATAACAAAACACCTGGAACTGACTTCAAAATGGACAGTTGAAGAAAGAAATGGAAGGACTCATAAGAGCAGGCACTCAAAACACAAAATACGAAAGCCAAGACTCAGAAGACCAGTGATGACAGCAAATTTCAACTTTGCAAGGCAAAAGATAAAACAGTCAACCACATAGTAAGTGCCTGCAGTAAAACTGTTCTATCAACAACAATAACAATAACCTTTATTGGCATAAAAACGATACAATGCACCCGGCGATATACTCCAAAATAGCCAGGTAAAGCAAGATTTCCAGTCCAACCTAATACAAGGCTCTCCTCCTAGAGACCTCACATAAAAAACTTGCTACAGTCTCAAGAATCTCAGCTCTCTGGGATGACAACAAGGTATCAATAATGAACTCCTCGGATTGATCCCGGAGGGGGAACTGTTCTATCTGACTATAAAGAACATCATGATAGAGATACATCTATGTTGCACTAGAATCTTTGCAAGAAGTATGGCTAGAAATTCATGGGAGCACAAACCAGACAAGATCATGGTGAATGATGAAACAAAGATTCTTTGAGACTTCTGATTACAAACAGATAGACACTTGGAGTATAACACCCCTGGTATCACAACTGTAGGGGGGAAAATGAGAAATAGGGTTTGGATAATTGACATTTAAATCCCAGGAGATAGCAGAATAGAAAAGAAAAAAAAACAGGTGAAGATCACAAAATACCAAGACCTATGAATAGAGTTAGAGCTCCTCTGGGAGAAGAAGGTGACCATCGTGCTAGTAGTCATTGGAGTCCTTGGAGCAGTGCCTAGAAGTCTCATGAAACACCTGGGCATTCTGGGCACTGAGCAAGTAACACCAGCTCACTTCCAGAAGACACTGTTGCTTGGAACAGTAAGAATCCTGCAAAGATCCCTCTGCAGGTCCCAAGAACTTGGCTAGATTTCCGATTACAGAACACCATCTACCAGTCAAATATCTGACTGTGACAATTCTTAACAGCAGCAGCAGCAGCAGCAGCAATAATAGTAGCCCTTTCCCCTGCATAGTAAATCCTGGTTTTAGAAACACTGCAGTTTAGTCCAAAATTATTTCTAGAGAGGTTCTGTGAGGGATCGGCTGGCAACAGAACAGGAAGGGCTGGTTAGCTCTAGGGGAGGAGGGGAGGGAAATCTGAGAAGTGCTGAGTTTCCCCCCCTGTTGATATACTGGATTTCTCCTGAAGAAGTACAGTTGTTCCAGAGGATTGTGCCTGATATCTGCATGGGGCGGGGGATCATTAGCCAGTCCTAAATTTAAATAGTTTCATAAAATAATCAGTAATAAAACTCTTCAAACATGTTAACATTTAGGGAGTTTCGTAAGAGAAAAGACAGTCCTAGAGAATCCCAAGTCCATGCCATGTGCTTTATGAATAAATAAGTACACAAGAACCCTGTTGGGATGGACCAGTGTAGCCCAGTATAGTGCTTCCAGTGGTGGCCAGATACCTCGGGGAAGTGCACCAAAGCAGAATGTGAAGCCATGGTTCTCCTTCACTGCTGTTCCCAACATCGGATGTTCATAGATATGCTGTTTCTTATCTTAGAGTATCTTGGAGTTAGTATGGCTAATAGCCATTGATAGTCCTGTCCTCCATGGACTTATCTAATCCTTTCTAAAAGCCCTTCTTTTAAAAAGATAATCACTAGCAGTTTGGTCTGTGATCTGAACCAAATAAGTTGTAAGTGCTATTGAGAAAAAGCTTGGGAATTAAAGAATCAATCCTTCAAGGAGTTCATCCATAGCATTTTGTGCTTGCAGAAGCTTCTAGAGACTCTTCACAGGCAGTCCCGCTTACAAAATATTGGTCTGCTTCAGCAGCAATCAACCCCTTGGTTTACAAAATCAACTATCAGTAAGAAAACATATCTAAATTGTACAGAAGTGAATCTAGAGACAGGTACTACACCATTCCCCAAAGTCTTTGTAAATATGCACTCAGAGGTTGAAGTTATGTCCAGCAAGGCACATCTCAGTGTGAAGTTACATGACTAATATGGGTAGTTGAATCCTATTGTCTGGATCCAATGCTTGGCTTAGACTCAGTTCTCCTTCCCAGCAGCTGCAGCAAGCTCCCTCCATGGCTGGGAAGCTCCCTGGCAAAGTAACCCTGGCCTCTTACCTGGGGCTAGCAGAAGTGCTGCAGTTGCAGCCAAAGATGAGCAGCACAGCAGAGCAGGTGAGCAGGAAGTTGCTCTGTCTGTCCCTGACAATGCAGGAAGATGCAGCACTGGCTGCCTCATTGCCAACACTGACAGCAGCAAACAGTGATGGCTGGGGGAGGCCAAGATGGCTGGGGGAGGCATAAGCCACGGCCACCAGGGAGGCAAAAATCACTCTGCAAGAGCTCAGCAATCTCTCCCCCAGACATTTCAGCAGCCATTAACACAGGCAACGAGCCAGCAGGCAGTATGGGCTAGGGATGGACGGAGGTGGGTCAGATCTGTTAAAATGAGGATTATCAACCAGACTGGGGAGAAAACAGGGAAGGGAGGCTTCTTGATGAAAGAAGGACCATAGGGAGAGGTGTTGCACTCCTTCCCTTTCTGAGGACTGAAGAAGCCCACCACAGGCAAGGGCAAGGCAGCTGAAGGCAGAGGTGCAGGGGGGGGGGGGGGGAGTCGCACACCTATATAAACAGAAAATTATCCCTTGATACATGAGAATGAAAACCACAAAGAATATGCAGTGTCTTCAACTAGTTACTCACTGACTTATATCATGCACCAAAAACAAGCAAAAAAAATGCCCAGTTTGTGAAAAAATCTTATTTGATTCTGTGTATACATAAAGCTTTTTCTCCAGCTACCAGGCAAAAAAATCCTCACACATGTGGAACATTTCTGTGCATACCAAGGAAATGCTCTTTTTCATTTTACCTTTGATCACAGTTTACACCATTCTGTGTACCCTGAGAGGCATCACAAATTTGGCTTGGGAGTGAACATATGGTTGTATATTTCTGGCAATGGTTAAGAGTAATAACTACTATGGTATATGTGCAAAGGTCCTGTTGACACTCTTATTATTGAATATCAGGTGGAGTTATATCTCCCCTTATTTGTTTTAGCTTTGAATAAACTAGCTTCCCATTTACAGAATAGGAAAGTGGCAGGAAATCTTCAGATGTTTAACACTGTTTTACACACATGGCTCCTTGCCTCCCAGGGTATTAGGACATTTCAAGTGCAGCTGCTACAGTGTCCATTCCTTTTATGAAAAGGGAACGCTTGAGCCATATGGCTTTTAAGTAAATAAATACACCTACTAAGTATGAGGGAAGCAAGCAAGCACTCAGGCAGCATCAGCTCTCCATGACTTAAAGCATGCCCTTGGAGCCCTACAATAATATGTCTTCTTCATGGAAGCCAGCTGCAAATTTCAGATTTTGATTTCCTTGGCCAACTGCCTCTCTCTAATAACAGTCCTCAACCATTCATGCTACATGAAGAACTATTTTTCTTGCCATTGAAGCTATCGAGCAAGTATCTCAGATTAGTTCTAGAAACATTAGCTTCTCTCCCAACTGGCCATTAGCAAGCAATCAAGTGTACAAAAGATGGGCATCTCTTCACTTGGCAGCACACAGTGACATTCTCATTAGAGGTTTTTTTTTGGGGGGGGGGTTAAAGAATTAGATTAATGACTTCCCTTTTGTACATGTGGAGGGACAATCCATGTGCAGGAGTGGCTGATTTCTTCTTAATGGATTGGGAACCATAGAACGTGCCATGACATGCCACCTCTGGGACCAAATTAAAAATGCAGGTGCAGACCATTGTGTTAGAATTGGATTGCTGCCAATTTACAATAAGTCAAAAGATGGAGAAAAATAAGCAAAACACAGTTTGGGTAAGCAGGGTTGGGGAGACGAACCCTCTCCCTATGACTCCTTCCCAGACATTTCTCTCACTGTGTAGAATTTCATAATCAGCCATAACCCCTGAACAACCCAGAAATAACCCAGAAGACCAGCTGGAAAGATGCAGTCTCAGGGATAAAGGCATGGGAGGGAGAACTATTCCTCCTATCTCTCACATAACTATACTGTGCATTCAATCTGGCCCACTCCCTCACCCACACATAGTTCAGAGCAATTTAGCACAAGTCCTCTTGGCACCACACATCTAGAACTACTGTCATGTGTCCTAAACCAGTATCTAGGATTTGGCCTGTAATCTTTGAGACTTCCAAATGAGAGGCAGGAGTGTATACCTATGTATCCATTTTTATTCCACCCTTCAAAAATGGTTCTCCCTTTCCCATTTTTCCTCACAATTACCTTGAAAGATTCGTTAAACAAAGCTAGCCCAAGATCATTTAGAAGCTGTCAAATGGCGATTTGAATCTGGGTTCTAGCCATTATACCACACTGGCTCACATATAAAGGGACAATTTCCACCTTACAATATCACATGTAAAAATAAACTAGCCATACCATTTTGTGATATCTTGTTATCTTAATATGTGATACCTTTACATGTAGTATCTTAATAGGTTGAATTTGGCTAATTACTTTAAGCACAATTTGGGGCAAAAAGAACAGTGTAGGCTTGGGAAAGCACTGTGGAAATAGGGGAAGATGTTTCAGTACATGATCGAAATTGTAAATAGCTAGGACAACTCTGGCAAAAGCAATGTGTGGTGGTGCTATTCATGGTGCTGAAGGCATACTGCAGCCTGCAGGAGTTGCAAGTAGCTTCAACTGTCCTCACATTTTCATTTCCCCCATAAATGAAAGATGGTTTATCAGGTACTGTGCCTGAATGAGCTGAGTTATGATACAGGGACATATCTCATCCATGACAATCTTCCTGGGTATCACAAATTCAAAGGCTATAACTAGACTGTTTAAGGGTCTTAAACTGGTAGCATGTGGTGCCATCCTTCTTTAATCACATTATTGGTGTCTACCTGTTTCTTTCTACTGACAGTCTCACAGAAATGTCCTTTCTAGGTAGCAAGATGTTTGGTTTTGCTAGGGTCTACAGGGCAAAAAGTAAAATAATTTCCCCCAGCAATTTTAAGAAGAAGAAGAGATTGGATTTATACCCTACCCTTCACTACCTGAAGGAGTCTCAGAGTGGCTTACAATCTCCTTCCCTTCCTCTCCCCACAATAGACACCCTGTGAGGTAGATGAGGCTGAGAGAGCTCTGAGAGAGCTGTGACTGACCCAAAGTGTGATGTTCTTGCTATTTGAGGGGACTGCTTTTACTTTAAATCATAATCTGCATAAATAAACTTGGTAATTTTATTGCTGCCACCGGGAATTTAAAATTTTAAATCTCTCTCTCTCTTGGTAGTATGACCTAGGGTCTGGGCTGCTTCAGAGGTCTATGTGGCCTGAGGAAGTACTGTACTGAATTCTGGGATATTTAAACAAAACACGGATTTATTGAAATAAGAACAAAATAAGTTTCTGGTTAACTTGAACTGTTTCTGAAGAAAGGCACTTGTAAATGTAACTGGTAATGCTTGGTGCTTCAAACAGTCTCTTAAACTACAAAATCCACTCTGACAGGCTCCTGTACTTCTTATGCATTCTTTCTCTCTCTCTCTCTCTGACATTTATAGCCACACCAACTAGTCTGTTTTATCCACACAGAATAAAATTTACTTTCTTAGTCACACAGACTAAATTTCACACAGACTGTCTTCAAACTTCTTCCACACTTGTCTCTCTCCCAAGACACACACAGAATTCTGTCATAAAAATCAAACACATAATGGAATTTCACACAGCCAATATGTTCCATTTCAGGAACTCTTCAGTAATGGTTTCTGTCTGGCATTTCACACAGAACCGTATTGGTACCAGTTCCGTAATGGAACATATTGGCTCTTTCACACAGAAATGCTTCAGTACTGTTGGAAAGTGTTCCTGAGCCAGTTTACCTGGAAACCTCCTCCCCAGCGTTCTTCAATTCTTCTCCTGGTCCTGAAGCACTACGGGGTGCTGTGTGAAATGCCCCATAGATTCCTCTCAGAACCTCTCCTCCCATTCTCTCCGTCATCAGCCAATCATATCACACCTGTCTCCCTCTATCACCCTCCCTACAGTACTGCAGCCACACTAAACATTTAAAGGAACACACAGCAAAACATGAAATCATTACACAAGGTCACCCAGCTGGCTGCATGTGGAGAAGTGGAGAATCAAACCAGGTTCTCCAGATTAGAGTCTGTTGCTCTTAACCACTACACCAAACATTAAAGAAGCAAGCACACATGGATATTGAATTAGGAAAATATAAAGTAAACTGTAAATAGAGTTAGATGAAGATGGGTAGCCATGTCAGTCTGTCTGTAGCAGTAGAAAAGAGTAAGAGTCCAGTAGCACCTTAAAGACTAACTGAATTTGTGGTCAGGTGTGAGCTTTCATGAGTCAATGCTCACTTCTTCAGATATGGTTAGAATGTGAAGCCATCTGCCATATATTGGAAAGTGAAGTGATTTCAGATGCCCTCTCCACTCCACTTTCCGATAAATAGGACAGATGGATCCCCATTCTAGCTGTATCTGAAGAAGTGAGCAGTGACTCATGAAAGTTCATACCCGATCACAAATTCAGTTAGTCTTTAAGGTGCTACTGGACTCTTACTCTTTTCTTCTGCTGTAGATGGAGTAGCACATGAAAGAACAAAGTAGAGCTGGATAGGGTAAATTCAAGAATCTGAAAATGCATGTTTTATCTGTAGGTGTTTTTATTTTAATCCAACCATGAGACCAAACATTTTAAAAATGAAAAAGTGAGGAATTTGTAATTATGCTTTGACACAATGGCAACATCCTGAACCAGTCAAAGTGCCACAATCCTTGTTAATTACACTGTCACTGGAGTTCCTATTAGTGTATTTATAGCTTAGTACTTCAGAATTACTGTACTGATGAATTATTCATTATACCTTGAACACATTGTTCTTTTTATTCATCTGACTGTGCTAAAAAAGGTGAACACAACCAGGTTTCATTCATTGGGAAAGTGGTTCACTTGCTGAAGAAGAAGGTTGTTGGCTTATCTTGTCCCCTATTTAAATGTGTCAGCTAGGGGGGTCAACATTGAAAGTGCTCCTCACTCGATTAATTGTTCAGCTTTATTGCAATCAATCAGAGGACACAGGCCATCACATACTGTTGAAATGAATGGTGCAATCCTCAGCAGGTCTACTCATCATCCTACAGAGGCCTATTCAATGGGGTCTACTCCAGTGAAAATATTTTTAGGATTGCACTGTCAATGAGTCACCAGTAGTTCAGGGATAGGCTAGTGCAGGAACACTGAGCTATTGTTCCAAGCATCTGCATTTCCTAGCATAGCATTTGTGATGTTGAGGGAAAAGATCTGAAGTGCCAGGAGAGACAGAGGGAAGGATAGATTTTTGTTCCACTCTCCAGCCATCATGCCAGATGACCAGATGGCCAGCCACTTGGTTGATCACCTTAAAAACCACAAACCTGAAAAAGCAGCTGTCTGCAGCTCTTTAAGTGCAAGAGAGAGAAGGAGTTATGAGTTTGCCATCATCATTCCCACTGAAAGCCATTTGGAATGAAAACTAATATTATACATAAAATACAGCAAGAGTGTGTACAGCTTTTGATTAAAAAATAGGAAAAATTCATAACCCAAGTATTTGGTCACGTCTCTGAATCAAAAGAAACCAGTGGGTTTGAAATGGTCCTTCCATTTCAGCCTCAGGCATTTATACACATGGACTCTTGGCAGTAACTGGCTGTGAGCATGTTTATTGCCATGATTACATGGATAGCTAAATCCTTTCAGTCATCTGAAAAGTACCTTAAAAGAATAATCTGAATTCCCTTCTGTAATTATACTCTCCCTTATATGGCACATGTTTTGGAGGATTGTTTTGTGCTTTACAGGGACTCTAAATGACATGCTTCTTTTGGGATACAATGATTGCACCTGCAAAAAAGGGGGGGGAGAGAAAGGTATTGTATCCCTTGAAGACAGTGAGCATTTTTGATTTGTACAGTATACCAAATCAAGCTGAACTGACTACAGTTCCACTCCTCCTGCTGAGCTTTATGCCTGTCTTGCTGTTCTAGATTATTAATTCCCAGAGTAGGAGCTTTTATACTTTTTATCCCTTGAAAACCTAAGCATATAATATGAATAATCATGAACATGATCATCATCATTGTATACTTACACGCACATTACCCAGCTCAAAATTAATACTATTTCCCTTGGTGTTAATACTAACAATGAGCTACAAAAGTATTATTCTAATAATGTTGGGCTGTTTCCATACTGGCCTAATAAAATAACCATCTAATCTACACATCATATCTAGTGGTATCATCCATACTGAATTGGTAATGCTCATAGACGATGATATCATCTGGCTCATATCAATATTGCCTACTGCATACAGCTATGATGCAAGAAAGGGGCATGATAATGCTTCTACATACCCTAAAACGAAGACACCAGACACCAAGGCTGGTTCAACTAACATTTATCAAGCAGCTCAACTGCAGTTTATTAACTCTTTCCCTCTTATTAGTGATGCTTCCCTCAAAGGCTACCTGAGTTGTACTTTAGTAGAACCACCCTGACTCAAAGCTTGGAGTAGTAACATAGCTGCATCTCACTTTTTTTTCTTGAGAATAATGTGCTGTAACATGCAGCTCATCAGTGCCATTCCTCTATACAGGACAGTGTGCATGTTCAGGAGATGATGCCCAATACCAAGTTCCCTCACCAGTTTCTTTAGTCAGTCAGGCTGAAAAGTTTGGTTTGGTTACCTTCCCTAACCCACAATTGCCCCAGGGTGTTCGCCAATCTATTTAAGATTAAACTAACCCATACTAATCCTGTCATAAAATGGGACTCAGCACCCCCTCACCCAGTCTGTAAACAATGAACTCACACAGGCCATCTTGCAGTTCAACTAAAAAAACAAAAACATTGCCTACAATATACTAGCTTTCATATTTTAAACAAAGAAAATAAAAAAAATTAATTGAGGTTACATTCCACCTGCACAACCAACAAATCACACCCAATCCCAGTCCAGTTTGTATCCTCTTCTTTTTCTTATTCCCTTATCCCACCTACTTGTGAAACCACCATACAACTCCCTGTAAGCCAGTCTTTAATACATCCTTTAGATCTTCAGTGAATTATTACTCATTCTTCTAACTTCTAGGTTCTATTCAATTCATTCAATCTTATTATTATTCTATCTACCACTGTACCTAACAAAGAAAGCTGGACAGGGTTGCCTCTAGTACTGGGAGCTGAAGAGGAGACCCTTTCCCTCCTTGCCATGCCCACTGGCTATAACACATCTACTTCTATATTATTTATCACTTTGTATACTTTACTGAATAATTACTAAATATTTTCTGCTTAAAATATAATTCTAAATTCCCTATGAATATTTATTTAATTGCTCTCAACCTAAGTTATTATACAATTTACCAAAACAAACTATCTCCTTTCAGGCATCTCTGTCTGTTCGTTTGATCACTGCATCTAAAAGCTTCTTCCCAGTGATCTCATTGTAAACTGTGAGAGTTTTGCTATTTAAATTGACCTCTAGGTGGCCTAATGCCAACCATCTACATTGAATTCCATATTCTCTCAGTGTCTTCATTATCTCTCACAGCTTTCTTCTCGCAATAAGTATTTCAGCTGGGACATCCGAGCACGAGCTGAAGACTGGCTGAGTTTGGTTTAGAAAAATCTGTTGCAGCTTGGTAAGCACCTATCAGCAATCTTGGAGGGTATAGGGGTCTGTCAGGATCATCACTGCAGCTGTGTGGCCAGGGATGAGGAGGGCAGACTGCCTTTTGGATTGCTTTGATGGATCCTCTACACAGGCTGTGAGGCTGTGGTGAGGGGTCATCATGGCATATTCCATGGCTGGGCTGCCTGGGTTTGAGCTGTTTACAGCAGGCTTCATCCTGGAGGCCAGGTGCATTGCCTATATTATGACAAGGTTGGGGTTTGGGTGACCCCAGGCCTTGACCATGCCCCTGCATACTGCTTGCCCTTGCCATTGTTTTAGTTAATAAATAAAGTGACCTTTATTTTCCCAGCTACTGTTGTATGACTTCCATCTGTGAGGGCAAAACCAATCGTGTCTTCAAAGCACAGACCCTCTTTTTCCCTCGCAATCTTGAAAAGTTTGTTTTTGGTCTGTACTGCCATGAACTCAATTAAAATATCTGGTGTGACATCTGGAGGAGCTCTTTTTGAGATGTTTAAATGGAAGGCAGAGGTAATTCTTTTTCTGAAATCTCTGTTTCACCTGCTGAATGGAGTATTTGCCTCAGCCATTTATTTAAAGATGCAGTAAGATCTTCTGTTTTGAAGAAGTTCAGTGAAACTCCACAAAGTTTAGCCTTCCTTTCTCTTAATTTAGTTTCCTGAAGAATGTTTCTATTTTTAGCCCAAGCCTCAGATTCCTTAACCTCCTTCATGTCATCTGCTGGTTTTTTGGTGTTCTGGTATGCTGCTTCAGCTTTCTCCTCTGTCCTTTTCAGTGTTTTGGTAAGTTCATCAAGCTTCTTATTTATTGGCTCAATTGTTTGTTTAAGTTGGCTGAATTCTTTTTTCAATTGTCCAATATCCCGACTTAGAGTCTTTATTTCATTTTTAAGTTCATGTCTTATCTCTGTCAGACCATGAAGAATCATAGTCTGGTGACTTGGGTCAGAGTAGCTTCCTCCCATCGCCATATCCTCCAACTGAGATGTCTCTTGGTCTTCTGAGTCTTCAGACCCTATATTTGCCTTCCTTGGGGATTTGTAAGGGGAATTTTTTGCTCCCTTCTTCCCCCTAGTCCTTCCCATAGCCGGCATTGAAGTTTGTTTCTAGGTTAGTTTTGTTTTTTTGAGAACAATTTTGATATTCCTTAGTGGGAAAAGCAGGAGTGTGGAAGGGAAGCAGCCAACCAAAAGCTCAGCTGCCATGCCCCCCCCCCCATGTCAATCTTTCTAGTACAATTGGCCCTGCAACAAAACTGTCCAGTCCACAGTACCTTACCTTTTCCCAAATGTGGTATCACAACCAGTGGCTCCCTGCCAAAATATAGAAACCATCATTCACAATGGAGTCTGGACAACAGAGAGATTTATAGGTTCTAATATTAGCCAATCCACTATGTAAATTATACTGTAAATTTTCCAGTCAGTACTACATATTTTCAGCTGTTCATGTGTATCATTTGTATATTGTTCTGATATTATATCAATGCATGCAATATGTGTAAGATGGTTCTGTTATTATGTCAATATACACATATATTGTTGGAGCAATGATGATGTTGGAGGAATAATTTAAATCCTTGCTGACTCCATGTACTAAATGTACAAAAGCTGTGAGAAATGTTTTGTTTGTTTGTTTAAAATGTTGCTATGCTGTCTTTCTATCCAAAAAGGGTCCTCAAGGCAACAGACAGGAAAAGAGTAAATGTTTTCGGCATGAAAGCATTTAAAACATTAGAACACCATTTAAAGAAAGGTATATATAAAATATTTAAACCATTCAATAAATACATATAGGCACCCAACTACACATAACAATGCAGCCAGAGAGGAGGGCCAATAACACTGGGTGTACACCAAACAAAACAAAAAAGTATTTACCTGCTGACAGAAGAAAATGGTAGAGACAGTCCTTATTTGTTCAGAAATATTCCCTGAAGAGAATGAGGTCTAACCTCAAATACAGCAGATGGAATAAGCTCCAAAGGTATATAATTTATTCACAGGAATTATGAGAAGCTTTTTAAACCAGCTTTTTAAAGTGGATTAAAAAGATTAGCATAAAACAGGAAATATAGAAGACAATAGTTTCTTACTGAGCCCAAACATGGACAACTGTAGTAAATAATTATCTGTGACTGTATGGTAATGAGTGCAGAATGAGGAGATGTAAGGTATCCTGATATCACAGGCCATTCCTTAAATCTGTCCAACAGTCTTCATGTATTCATTAAAAATTTTGAGATGTATGGCTTTCTCATTGATTATATAGAAGATTTTTACCTGATGCCTTGGTAGTGGGGAAAATGTTTTAAAAATACATACCAGCAAGATTCTATGCATCCCCACCACCATCATTAGGAGTTAAACAAAGATTTAAGATTCTTGCAGTGATTTTGATTAGTGAGCCTAGTGAGTTGATATGCTATATTTTAGGATGTTTCTACCCTTCCTCCCACTCTTACCCAAAATCTTTTCTTTGACCTGCTGATCGCTAAGCAACCTTATCTCACTCAAGGATCTATATTCCATCTTTATCTCCCATTAAAAATTTGTAAAGGGCTTATTTTCATTTTCTCCCAAGAAGGAATGCAGGGTGTACTCTCAAAGAGGGGTAAAAGTGTATTATGTCTAAGTACAGAACTGGTCAACTTTCTTTTTGAATTCTAGATCCTGACTTTTCATCTGTTTTATCCTATAAATGAAGAACTTTGAATCTTGTTCAATATGCTACCATGATCTGTTCTTGCTTGCATCAGAATGATCATTCTTAATAAAACTGCCTGCTTTGTTAGTGAAAAGCCTCCCAGACAGATGTACTAAGCAAAGCTCCCCTAACACATCCAAGACAGCAGATTGGCTCAATTTTGTGTGCATGTGCATGCATGCAGATGTAGATGTGTGTAGCTATTCCATCACCATGAACTCATTTGGCAGTCTGGGTTTAGTCATCACAATACTGAATTCTTGAGATTTAGATTGATAGGCTACTTGGAGGTCATTCACACCCTCCAGTTAGAGATGGAAAAGACATTAATACTCCCATAATTTTGTAGGTATCTAAAATGATATTGGATTGAATTCTACTACAGACCAACACTGCAGACCCTCTGAAACCCTTGAATTGTTCTTCTCCTTTTGAATCATTTCTTGTGGTTGATAATCTCACTGTTAATTCACAGTGAAATTTTATCTAAACTAATAGACATAAGGAAGGGAATGGTGCATTTGGGAAATGGTGGTAAATAAGCCCCATCTTGTATTTGCCACCCCAGCACGAATAACGAGACAGACAACAGTTTGGAATCAAACAAGGGCCACTTTATTAACTATTTAAACAGAACATGCAGCAACGGGTAAACTAAGCAAACACAGGAACAGGCAAGGCAGGCGTCTTTCCTAGACACGGCCTCCTTGCCCTTGCAATGGGCGGGTAACCTAGCCCCAGTCTTGACCCAGTCAGATTCTGGCTCATAACCAGCCGCCCAGCATACTGGCATCCCCTCCCAGGGGCGCCTACCCCTGAGGCTGCACAGACCTTCAGGGAGGAGCCTAGTCTGAGAGGTTCCCAGAGGCAATCACCGTTCCCCTCCCCAGACCGCAAGGCCCTAGGGTGGTTCCTGATGACCTCCTGCTCCCAACAGGGATATGCCGTGAGGCACCCACCAGTTCCATTTTCTTGCTTGCATAAACCTGCCACATGCAAAGCCAAGCCTCTGCTTTGGCCTTTGCGATCTGCAAAGGCGGGAGAGGGGCAACGGCTCTTCACCCTCAAGCCCCGCCCCTGCCCAGCACGCAACACGCGCCGAAGCTCCTGCTGCTGCCTCACTTTGTGTGGGGCGGCAAACCTGCTCCCTTGACGCCACGGCTGAGCCGGGCGATCAGGAGCCCATTTTCACCTTAAGGTTATTCCCAGACCCACTCTTGCCAACCTGTAGTCTTACAAATACTTATGGTGAACTTGTAAGGATTTTTTTCTTTCCTGGTTTTAGTTCCAACATGGCTAAACGTTAACTAAAAACTGGGGCTCAGGTGGACTGCTGAAGTCATAAGAAGAGTATGACAGTGAATGTATGATTGAAAAATGGGTCATACAGGTCCACCCAGAGTCACTGCTAAGGTCATTCTCAGCACTCCTGCAGAGACCACCAACACAACTTCTCAAGACAAAAGGACCAACAGCATCTCTTTGTATTTTTCCAGTAATATGTATTTTTCTTTGGCTTATATCTAGAAGTATTCGTAAATTCTACAGATGTTTGCTTCTTGTTCCAGGTATAATCAATGTATGGTTTTAGTCCACAATTGAATAAAAGTGTGCTACTTTCTGTTCTCCCAGTTTTCATCCTAACTTTATTGCTTTCCCAATGATATATCAAAGTTTCCCATATTATTCTTTGTTCCACTGCCACATGCTTTATTGCTGTATAACAGTGAACCTGAAATATTTCAGGACAGACTGTGATAGAAAAACTCTATGGATTTTTATGTTTGTCAGTACTTTCCCTCTGTTATGTGACCTCCAGAAAATGTTTCGTCTCCTTACTCTTGGACTGAGAGAATGATGTCATAACCACAGATCATGTCTGTAGAGTGCTAGTCTGTCCAAAGATGAAGGCACCAGAGAAAACTTGAAGTTTTTGGACAGGTTAAACTCTTTCATATCAAAAGCTTCAGAAAAGATTTTGTTTTCTATATGATGCTCAGAAAAGGTATATCTGTGTGCAGATGAGCACAGACTGGGAAAATAGTGGTTCTTTGGGGTTCATGGTTCATTTCATTAAATGAATCACAAACTTTTCTGTTTCCTGAACCAGTTCATGGTTCATTGGGTTCCTGAGTTCATACCAGAAATGAGTACCCAACCAGAAATGAGTACCAAAGGCATTTAAATTCCATCAGAGCCCATCACCAGCTTGCAACCCCACCCACCCTTTATGGGCCATTGGAGCTCCTAGAGTGGGCTGTGAAGGCTTATTTAGGCCTTATATGCCCTTATATGGGCAGGCCCCACCTGGAAGTGGGCCTGCCCATATAAGGCATATAAAAGCCTTTAGAGCCCACTCTGGGAGCTCAGTTTAACTGGGCCTCCCAAATCGACTGAGCTCCCAGAGTGAGCTCCAAAGGCCTATAAAGGCCTTCAGGGTTCATTCTCGGAGCTCACTTGGGCTGACTGAAGCTGGAGGTGGACTCTGAAGCCATTTAAATGCCTTTGGAGATCACTTCTGGTCAGGCGGCCTGACCTGGAAGTAAGCTCGAATGCTGTTTAAATGCCCTCATAATTCACTCTGTGAGGGTCATGGGCCAGTGGTGAGCTTTGACAGCATTTAAGTGCCTTCAGAGCTCAGTTCTGGGTTGTCCACAAAACCCAGAAGTAAGCTCTGAAGGCATTTAAATACCTTTGGAGCCCAAGAGCATGCCTCCCACCAGCCTCACAAACCTCTATGAAAAACATGGAGGTTTATGGGCGGATTGTGGGAGACACATTCTCCCGAACCCCTCATTTATGAACCACAAACTGGCCTGGTTTGTGTTCAAACTGGAGTTCATTTGGAGATCTGTGCCCATACCTAATAGCTACATATCTGATATAAATGTAAATCAAACAAAGGACATGTCTTAAGCAATGGGATAACTGCAAACTAGAAATGCCTTAGATCAGAAAGATATAGAAATTGTTCATTTTCATTTCTTGCACCTGTGTGAAATGCTACAGAGATTAAGAATATTCAAACATTAAAGTTTGCACAGTTTTATATGTAGTTGTGATCTTAAATATGCATCTGAGTTAATAAGTTCCATTCATTTCAATGTAACTAGACTTCCAGAGGATATGAGTATTCGAAATACCAAATGCACAGCAGGAGAATGTTGATCAAAGCTGATTGTCCCATAGTCTATTAAAGGGAGTACATTCAATTTTACTCAAGCTTTCTTAAAGAACATTCTATTGCCATCTCATAATGTTGTTTAACACAAAGGCATCTCCAATGAGACAAATATAACTAAATTTACATTGAGATTATCATTATTTGAGGACTACTTGATGAAAAAGATGGCTTAGTCAAGAAAGGCCATCAAAATTTGGACACAGGCAAAGACAATATATTACTAGGGTATTATATTCAAGTTAAATATATATGTTAGCATAAATATTAACAATTAGAGTCTATGGAATTGAAAAGTGTTATAGAAATATTTAGCAGTGCATATAAATGCACCATTTTAAAATAAAAAGAGAAATCAGTGTGCAGAAGCTCTGATTGCAGATCTGTGTGCGCACAGGCTTCTTCGTTCTCTCCTATGGAATAACACAGTTGCCACAAACAAACCAAATTAAGCTGATTTATGCCTCATTGAACTCAATGGAGTTTAAGTACACTTTTCTGGGTATTGTGCCTCTGTGTGCAATGGAATCCCCATATGCTTTTATAGAAAAGATGAATAAGCCCCTGCATTTGTGGAGCTTTGGACCAAAATCTCTACTGTATAACAGTACAGTTATAAAGATGCACAGAGTAACTGTAGACTATAAAATGACAAATTATTTTGGGGGGTTCATCAGTATGAGACAAATACAAATTAATGTTTGTATAAGATTAATCTAATAACAGTCAATTGACATTATTTAAAAAAACCTCCTAGAACCTGTGATGATAAACTCTGTGTAAATAAATACACCCTGCATACAAAACGGATTTAACAATATGCCAGTATCTGAGAACATGCTTCTATAACAACTGGTTCTATAACAACTGCTTTTTGGCATAGCTGAAATTAATTATATATTCAGCTGACATACAGGGGAGATTAAATGTTTCTTTAGTTTGCCAATAGGGCCAAGAGGAGTTTTAAAAGTGTTAATCATATTTTCTTTGATGTTGGAGGCAATATTGTTAGCTGACTAATTTGTACTCTTTATTTTTTCTGATTACTTCAAATATGGAATAAAGTCTATGGTGTCCTATTAGTAGTTTTCAATCTATATACTAATAGCCAAGTTACCCCCTCCATGCGGATATCTAAATCCGTGTGGAGGGGGCACTTGGGGGGGGAGGGAGATTTTTTTGCACCCTTGGGGGACTCCCCACATGTGCAGAAAAACCTTAAAAGTAAAAAAACTTTTGGGGGATATTTAAATCCCCCTAAAAGAGCAGGGAATGCTCTAGGAACTCCGGTAGGCCTGGCGGCTCTGAGCCATGTGGGCCTCACCATGGCAACCGGGGGCGAGGGGAAGATTGGTGGGCCCAGGGCTTGCCATCGTTGCCCGGGGGAGGGGAGGAAGCCTTACCTTTGGCTGCTGCTCCATGTGGAGCTCCTTCTCCCCCCCCCCCCCCCCGCAGGTCCCTCCTCTTGTTTATACTAATTTCTACAGACCTGTAGTAAAACAGACCACAGACAAATCTTTCTACAAACCTGAAAAATGTCCATGTTTGCAGAAAAATCAGAAATCATTGTTTTAAAAGGGAGGGTCAAAACCCTCCCAAATGATAAAAAAGAGCTTGCAGCTTTGAGAAACAAATGCCTCAATATCCATTGCTAGGCAACCACAACAGTATTGACAGCCTTCAAGCCCTGATTTCTGTTAGTAAAAAAAAAAGGGGGATTGGGAAAGGCCCTTACCAGGGTTGTTTTAGCCTTTGAGGAATGACTCATCAGGGCCATGCCCATCAATAATCACTGGGCAACTGACTTCCATTAATCATTCAACAGCAGCCATCCCACAAAAGACATTGTGATGTAGTGGTTAAAGTTTCAGACTAGGATCTGGGAGACTCGGGTCCAAATCCCCACTCTGCCTTGGAAGCTACTGGATAACTTTGTGCCAGTCAAACAATATCAGCTTAACCTGCCTCATAGGGTTGTTGGGAGGATACGATGGAGGACACATGAATGACGTAAGCTACTTTGAGACCTCATTGTAGAGAAAGGCAGGGTATATATGAAGTAAACAATAAATATAGCTGAGGATGGGGGGCAGATAATAGGTAGGTTTGTTGGTGGGTGAGAGGCAGAGAAGGAAATAGGGAAAGATGAGGATATGGTGCTTCCAGGAGAAGGAAAAGAGGAAATAGTGGGGAGAAGATACAGGGGAAAGTGAGGTGTCCCTCATGAGTCCTCCCATCACACAGCTTGGCCCAGTCCAGCTTGGCAGACAATACTGTGTAACTGTGCCTACACTAGGGGCTAACACCAGGCAACTCAGACATAATTTTCTGGGGAGAGGCTGTTAAAGGGAGGGAAGGAGGGAAATCTCAAAGCAGGGGGGCAGAAAAGGTAAATTGGCTGGTAGGTAAGAAGATGAGAAGAAAGTAGGAAAATGGGAGAAGCTATGTGGAAGGGAAACAGGAAATAGTGGGAAAGAAGCAAATGGGATGCCCTCACAGTCCTTGTGGGTTCTCTGCTTGTACCATCTATTTTGTATCAAATGCACTGGCTCCCAGTTTATTTTTGGCCTCAGTACAAAGAGGCCAAAGGTTTTGACCTTTTTCAGAAGCCAGGGCCCAAACTAACTGAGGAACCTGTTCGCAGTGCTGAGGGACTGTTCCCTGGGGCACTCAAGGAAGCAATGGTCCGCCCTCTCCTGAAAAAGCCATCATTGGACCTGGCCGAATTGGCTAACTACCGGCTGGTTTCCAACTTGCCATTTTGGGGCAAGATTTTGGAGAAGGCGGCGGCGATTCAGTTGCAGAGCTCTCTGGATGACACTTCTGTGCTAGACCTGTTTCAGTCCGGCTTCCGGCCAGGCTATGGGACAGAGACAGTGCTGGTCACCCTCACAGATGATCTCCAGCGGCATCTGGATTGGGGCGGCATGGAGGTGCTGGTGTTATTAGATCTGTCGGCAGCATTCAACATGGTCGACCACCAGTTACTGACCCACCGCCTTGCCGTTGTAGGGGTTCAGGGGCTTGCCTTACAGTGGCTTGTATCTTTTCTCCAAGATTGGGGACAGAGAGTGGTGCTGGGGGAGCAGACATCCCAAAGGCACCCACTGGTATGTGGGGTGCCCCAAGGTGCAGTGCTATCCCCGTTGCTGTTTAACATCTATATGAGCTCTCTTGCCCAGATTGCCCGGAGACGTAGGCTGGGTTGTCACCAGTATGTGGATGACACCCAGCTGTATCTGTTGTTGGGCGGCCAGTCTGGAGCCACCCCAGATGACCTGGATCAGGTGCTTCAGGATGTGGTGGGCTGGCTTAGGCTGAGTCGATTGAAATTGAATCCAACGAAGACGGAGGTCCTGTGCCTGAGTCGGAGCGGGTTGGGGTTAGGGACCCCATTACCAGCCTTTGGGGGGCGCCATTGGTGCCAGCGCCGAAGGGCCGGAGCTTGGGAGTGCTCCTGGATCCCTCCTTAACCATGGAGGCCCAGGTAGCAGCCACTGCCAAGGCAGCCTTCTACCATCTACGGATGATTAGGCAGTTGGCTCCCTTCCTTGAACGCAATGACCTGGCAACAGTGATCCATGCAATGGTCACCTCGAGATTAGACTACTGCAACGCTCTCTACATGGGGCTGCCCTTGGCCCAGCTCTGGAAGCTGCAGCTAGTGCAGAATGCTGCGACCAGGCTATTGATGGGTCTCTCTGTGAGGGACCACATCTGGCCTGCGCTGAGGACACTGCACTGGCTGCCTATAGCATACTGGATCTGGTTCAAGGTGCTGGTTTTAACCTTTAAAGCCCCATATGGTCAGGGGCCTGCCTACCTAAGGGACCGCCTTTCCCCGTATATACCCCAGAGAGCACTGCGGTCAGGCACACAACATCGCCTGACCCTTCCTGGCCTGAGAGAAGCCAGACTGGTGACCACCAGGAATAGAGCCTTCTCAGTGGCGGCCCCCTACTTGTGGAATGAGCTCCTGGAAGACATCAGGGCCCTGCGGGACCTTTTGCAGTTCCACAGGGCCTGCAAGACAAAGCTCTTCCACCAGGCTTTTGGGGCTGCCGCTGGGAAAAATGGTCGCAGGTAAGTGGCCAATGAAGTACTGGCTCGGTACATCTTCAGGTGGTTACCTCTCTGGCCGAGGGGATGTAGTAGCAGATGTGGCTATTGTCTTGGTGTTGGTTTCTGTAATTGCCACCATTTTAGTGGGTTCTGTGATTTATTGTAATTTTAATGGTTAACTGAATTTTGTATGTGGTTTTAATGTTGTGAGCCACCTAGAGCTGCTTTGTGCTAGCTAGGCGGGATATAAATCTAAATAAATAAATAAATAATTTTTTCCTGTGCCTTCCTCCTCCCCACAGTACCATCACATATGTGGTTATTCCTCCACATGGGTCCTGCAACTCAAAGGATTATCATTGGGGGGCAGGGGCAGAAGGTGCTTCTGGAACAATGAGGAATGCTGGAAAACATTGTGCACCTTCTAGCATACAAGCCAACATTTTAAATTGTTTTGCATTTATCAGTCACAATTAATGTTTCAAAATGTGTTTGACAAGAAGAAATCTGACAAAATATGGATTGCTTATTATCTGTTTAGAGCCAGTTTAATTGTCATCTTCTGCTAGGAATGATTAAGGGAGATTCAGGACATGTCAGACTTCCCCTGAGGTGGCAATTGAAAATCAAGTCAGTTATGAAGTTGCTCCTTACCTAGCAAATGATAGTCAGGGCCTCACATGCCTGATATCTTTTGCAAACTTCCATACCAAATTCTGGAGAGTAGATATAAAATAAATGTAAATAAACTGGAGAACAGGATGAGGACTATTTGCATTATTTTGTAAACAGTAGTAAATGACTGTGTTCTGTAATACTAATTATAAAATAAATTAAAGATTATGGAGGGATAAAAGAGTGTAAACTAAATTACTGCTTATTACTGGTCATTATGGGATTTTGAATACCAAAGGGCTTTTAGATTACTCTACGAAGGTAATATATTTTTAAAAGACAAAGAATAGGTATTAAATCCTTATGAAAAAGTGTGATTCAATTCCTAAGAGTTTAATGGTATACCAGCTATACACAAGTACTTACAGTGTATAAATTTTCTTTTCAGTCCAAGGGAAAAAAAACTACCGCTCTCCTAAATAGGGACAATTCTTTATACTAAAGTGATCTTGTACGAAGCAGCCAAATATTTATTTGTTAAGGGGTCATTAAAAGTATCAGAGTCAGCATTCTGAACATTAGAAAAATGCATGATTCAGAAAAATAAAGAAGTTATGCGAAAGATGAAAAGCAAAGCAACTTGCAGCTTTTTCTAAAAACATTCCCAAAATATTGGATAGCTATGGGGCGGGGGGGGGGGGGGGGAGGAATCCCAAGTCTGCAAAGTTAAAAGTGTGCTTGAAAAACTCTTTGGCCACAGAACAATAGCATGTCTGTTGTGTTTGCTGTGTAGACACTTTCTTCAGCTTGCTCCGAAAACCACTAACTTATTATTAGCACCTAAATGGATGAATTGGCTGTAGTGCTACAGCTCAAACAATCAAAGAAAGAGAGACCTTTCCCTAACCAAGGGCACACAAAGCATTTCTGCACTTACTACACAAGACTTTATGATGTTTGGGAGTCCAGAACCAAAGCTGTGGGGCCAATTGCACCCAATTGTTACCTTTCTAGCTGGGCAAGACTGACCAGATAAGACAGGACTCAAATGATTGTCCTTGTCCACTTGTTTATAGGCTTTCAAACCTCACAAGAATTGTGGAGAGTGGGTATGGGGCAGTAGTCACATGCATGGAGGGGCCCTAAGAAGCACTGGGGGGGAACCCTCAAGGTAAAGAACAAGAGTGCTGATATAGTGATAGTCTTAAGCAGGGCTTTTTTGTAGAAGAAGAAGAATAGATTGGACAAGTGGAGACCTGCAAGAAACTTGCAGGATAGTTATCCCATTCCTCACACCTTTGCTTCCTCCCTTCTCCCCCTACCTCTCTCACACTCTTTCTCCCTTCTGCCCCCCTTTCTTACTCTCTCGCTCTCCTCCATGTATGTTACTTCCTCTCTCTTTCTGACCTGTCATCATTCCCTTTGTTTTTCTGCCTCCCCACCTCATCACTCTTTCTCTCTCTTTCTGCCTCCCACCTCAAATCCCACCCTCCCCAGGCTCCACCTCTCAAATGTCTGGGAATTTCCCAACCTGGGGTTGGCAACCCTATTTCCTTCCCACCCAACAGCCAACCTACCTTTATCTGTCTTCAGCTTTCTATCTCCACCCCCCTCCCCTGCAGCCTCTACCTAGGAAAATTACAGTCTTTCTCCACAATGGGGACTAAAGCAGCTTACATTATTATTTCCTCTTTGTTATCTGCACAATAACCCTGTGAGGTTGGTTAGGCTGAAAGTATGTGACTGGTCCAAAATCTCCCAGTCAGCTTCCACTGCAAGATGGGGATCTGAACCTGGGTCTCGCAGATCCCAGTCTTAAGCTCGAACTGTTGCACCACAATGGCTTTCATATGGTGGCTGCTGATGAACTGTAGCAAAACAGCTGGGCCTAATTAAGTCATGCAAATCAGGTGGTATCAAGTCACACAGAGGGTGCTGCCTAGGGATGCCAGCCTCCAGATGGGACCTGGGGATCCCCTGGAGTTACTGCTCATCTCCAGACTACAGAGATAACTTTCCATGGAGAAAATGGATGCTTTGGAGAGGGGAGTTTATGGCATTGTACCTCACTGAGGTCCCTGTCCTCCCCAGGCTCCACCCCCAAATCTCCAGGAGTTTCCCAGCCTGGATCCGCTGCTGGTGGCCGGGGTGGGGGGGTAACTTGGCAACCCTAGACTGCTGCCAGTAAAATCCCTGCCTTTGACTGACAGAAACAGTTGGAACCTCCCTCCCTCCCCCGAACATTCTAATCTCCTCACAGTTGACGCCTGGAGCTGAGGCCATTTCAAAAGGTATTTTGGGGGATTCTGTGGTCCCTGAAGGGTTTTTTTTAACTTTTCGGATTTTTCTGCACATGGTGAGAGTGCCCCCTGAGTGTAGGAAAACCTCTCCCCCCCCAAGGGCCCCCTAGCTCGGATTTAGATATCCGCACAGGGGGGGGGCCCTTCACTATTAGATATATAGATTTATATCCCACCCATCACTCACTTGGAGTCTCAGAGCGGCTTACAAGCTCCTTTCCCCTCCCCTCCCCACAACAGACCCCCTGTGAGGTAGGTGGGGCTGAGAGAGCTCTGAGACAACTGTCCTTGAGAAAACAGCTGGTACAGAGCTATGGTTTGCCCAAGGTCATCCAGCAGGTGCAAGTGGAGGAGTGGGGAATCAAACCCGGTTCTCCCAAATTAGAGCCCGCACACTTAACCACTACACCAAACTGGCTTTCTTTGTAGAAAGAGCCCAGCAGGAACTCATTAGCATAATAGGCCACAACCAACAGCAGAAATTCATTAGCATATTAGGCCACACCCCTGACAGCACAGCTCATTAGCATATTAGATGTGGGATGAGAAAGCACAGGGCAGGCATGGAAGCTTGCCTCTCCCCCCCGAGCTTCTCCATCCCACTTCAGCATCGCCTTCCTAGTCTACCCCCCCTCCAAACCAGACAGCCAGGGAAAGGCGCTACTGAAGCACTGCCTTTCTAGCCTCCTACACCCCCCCCCAAACCAGACAAACTGGGGAAATGTGGTGCTGAAGCAATGCCTTTCTAGTCTCCTACCCCCCACTCCAAACCAGACAACTGAGGAAAGGCACTGCTGAAGTGCCTGGAATCTGAAAGAAATCCCATCGCCTTTCTAGTCTTCCCCCAAAAAAAGATTGGGAGGGGAAGCAGGCATGTTTGCCTGGCTGCCCTTGGTCTCCCCAGCCAGTCCACCATGGTGGACAGGCTGAGGAAAGAAGGCAGGCACACACAAATGCCCCTTTCTTCTCTGAACCTCTCTGCTATTGCAGAGAGACTTGGGGAAGTGCGGGGGGGGGGATAGTTAAATGCCTTTTTCTCCCTCCCCCAAATTGGAGAGGGGAAAAAAGGCATTTTAACATGCTGCCTTTCCCGCTTGTCTGTAATGTCTGTAACATGCTCTGTAGCCACGCATGCCAGAGGTTTTGGTTGTAGGTGTGGCCAACTCAGGACCCAGCCAGAACTCTGTTCCTGTGTGTTCCTGCCCCAAAGTAGCACTGGTCTTAAGATCCTGAATGTAAGTGAAGAAATATCAACACTGGAACATTTTGATGAGCCAACCTGCTTCATATTTTGTGCTAGGAGCATCATTGTAATAATCATGTTTGTTCCAATTGATTTTTAAAAAATTGTTCCTATAAACTATAGCTCATTTCCTGTCTTTCTTCACTGAGAGTCAGAATTTAAACTGACAGAGAGACGTGAATAACCTTGTTCCATATTGATAATAAGCTAATCTCATTCTGTGATGTCTATTCCCACCAAACAATTGTTTGGTAGCCACGCATCACTGACAAATCTGTTTAAATTCTTTAGAAATTTAACTAGCACCTAAAGAAAGCTACACTGAATCTTTATGTAAGCATCATCCTAGGTATCTTCACTTTTCATTTAATTTCATGTTCTTTATTGGTCTTTCTATGATGTGGATTTTCTTGATTTATATAATATTTTCTTTCCCATTGGAGAAATTTATGTATGGGTTGCTTGCAGTGTTCCCTCTATGCTGAGTTAATGTGAGCTAGTTTTTTAGCCTCCAGCTCACAAATTTTTGTCTTAGCTCCAGAAGGATGGCTCCAGAGCAACCTATTTATGCAGTAGCCATATCACTCGCTCACAACTTTAATGCCAGTAGCTCACAAAGTAGAATATTTGCTCACAAGGCTTTACAGCTTGGAGGGAGCATTGGTCGCTGCAAATTTGGAAAGCAGCAATAATTGCTTATTTCAAACATACTTGACTACTGAAGCACTGAATAAGTGGGGTGAAACCATTTATCAGACCAATTTATGCATCACATTGAATACATAGAACATGACGGTCAGTGTAGTTTTTGGGAGCAGCCCTGTATCAGGATAACAACTAGATGATAAGAGAGACCTGGGTCCAGTCCTAGCCTCTTCACAGGGCTGTTGTAAGGACAGAAAGTGATAGCCCTATCTGTATCTAAGGATTCTTCATATAAGAATGTGTACAAAGGTATTAAATGTAATTTGAAATATTCCAGTAAACATTTTCAACAAAGAACAGTGCAAAACTTAAGAGGGAAAATAATAAAAAAGAGGATCCAATTCACATGTGACTAGCCACTCTCCCCCCCCCCCCCCAATCCAGAGAGGTCTTAACCTGTGAGCTGTACAATGTGAAACTCAAGAACAGCCAAAATACCAAAATCTCAGCATCTGTGATCAGGAAAGTGCATTTTTAGAGGGTCATATCCACACGTTTATTTTGCAGTATGCTGTTTATCTTTTGGCTTACATGCTACATGTCTCTTATGAGTTGATCACTCATATGAATGAGAATGAATTACCTGTCCATAAGTTCATAGAGGCATCTGCTGAGTCGTAACCAGTGCTGGAAATAAAATGTTGGACCTTGATCTGATCCAGGAAGGCAATTATTATGGGAAAAGAGGGGGGAGAATCATTAAATGTCCCAAATTTGTAAGCCATCTATCTCCAGTATGCTTATGCCTCAAGGGATGCATTTGAGGAGCTTTCTTGAGAGCTTTCAGAACTTTGTATAGCAGTAGTCTGAGCAGGAAAATTGAAAAGGGAAATCCTCAAAAACACATCAGGAGTTTCTAAGATTTTTTTTTGCTAAGATCTTTAAGGATCCATACATATTACTAGCATCCTGTCTGTAGTTCATTCTGCTTTCTCAAAATGTGCCTCCCAATGACCTCTAGCACTGTCCCCTCTATAGGTCTGAAGAGCTAACAAATGATATTAGTAATGTTGTTTCAGTCCAGTGTGCTGAGAGGGAAATTGGTGTGTTAGCACTTGTTTCCCTCGGGGGGCTCATTCACACCTGGAAAATTTTGGGGGTAGCCTCAGCCCCCAAGCTCCCCTGAAGATGACGCCCATGGCGAGGGTGGGGCAGCCACGGCAGCTCTTTCTGGGGGTGGGGGCAGCGGTGAATGTGGGAAGCTGTGGCCTACCCTGCCCGCCACTGGTCCTATCAGGGAACCTGGGATGGACTGGTGGGGCAGGGATGCTCAACATGCTATTTAGGGCACTGCACTGCCCCAACTCAACTTCTCTTCAGCTACAGGCACAAGGCTTGGCTATAGTAACAGAAGACCTCAGTAGTTTAGAATACATTTCTGCTGGATGACCTAGGGCAAGCCATAGCTCTGGCACAGCTGTTCTTGAAAAAGAGCAGTTTCTGTCAAAGCTCTCTCAGCCCCACCTACTTCACAGGGTGTCTGTTGTGGGGAGGGGAAGGGAAAGGAGTTTGCAAGCCACTCTGAGACTCCCTTAGGTAGTGAAGGGCAGGGTATAAATCCAGTCTCCTTCTCTTCTTCTTCTTCTTATTATTATTAAAATGAACATTGTTTTAAAATATTTTCTTGTATATACAATACTTACCTTCAGTCATGCAGTGAAGATTCTTACACTTTAGTGGCAGCTGCTGCCAAACATACCTTTGTAAAGATCTACATGGCCTGCAGAGCAAAAACCCCATCTGACCACTTTCTTTAAAACACTGGGCAGGCACCAGGAAAGGTTTTGGTGGGTGCCATGGCACTCACTGGTACTGTACTGGGGACTCCTGATTTAGACTATCCAAAAAGATGTTTCAGTATATAAAAACATAGTCATGATAAGTGGAATGATCCACTCAAAATTAAGCCATTTGGAATCATGTTGATTACAACAGGAAAGTTGAGCAACTATTAGACCTCTTACCTGCAAGTACTGTTTGTTTGTTTTTCTCTTATTCTTTACACTTTTGCTACCAACACTTAGTTTTGTAGCAAAATTTGTTAAATAAGGATTAGAAAAGACCCCACCCAAAATGCTATGATCTCAGGATACCACTCTGCTTTGGACATAGGTACCTACATCCCATAAACCAGCCTTGTTATTGTCCATCAGAGTAAGCACTAAACTCTAAAATGGTCTCCATGGTTATTGCTGGCCACTGGAACAGCCATCTGTAGTTTGACACTTCTCAAAGTGACCCACCTGTCACATATACCACCTGCTCTGGCAAAACATGCATCAGCTCATAAGGTCTTAGTGCCTTCTGATCTTTCATAGACCCTTTTTTTCTTTGAACTTTTGAATACAAACTGTCCTTTCCCTCTTTTCCACTCCTCAAGAGCTATAGTGAGCAAGACAATCTATTTCAAAGTGCAGGCACATATGTTAATTCAGATTGCATGCTGTCAAATCTTTGTTTTCAAACATGGTACATTGAGCATGCATATGGCATATACAGAAGCCTAGGGTTTCATGGCACATTATCATCCCTATAGTCCAAGAGCCTAACACATCATGTGAATATATTCCTACTTCACAGTCAATCTGTGTCCTACCAGTAGCAATCTGGATCACTTATTTATTTGTCTTTTCTTTGGCCAATTTTTACCAAACAGAGAGCTAAATTGGGAGGGGTATAATATTTTTAAATATTTTTTTAAAAAACACTTGCATATTTTTCCTCATTTTAAAATGACTGAAGCCCATGAATATTTGAGTTGTGCTGCATTACAGCTCTGGGAGAAACTGGGTAAGTTGCATTGTTTTATTTGTACACAGTTAGCCTGCTCTCCACTTAATTAGCTGAGTGAAACTGTATTGTTTGTCACAATGGCAGAGACTCTAGAACGCGTGGCAATTAACTTAAAGAAGAGAAAAGGGAGGGGAATTAAAACCTCGGTCAAGCTTCCAATAGAGCTGCAGTGGCAGTGTGATGTAGTGAATGCAACAGAGAGTTACTCAAATGGACACAAGTGATTCAACCTCAAACCATATACTCTGGGCAGAGTTTACTGACCTCTATTAAATGTCTGAGGGATCTGTTTCCTTTTTGTACATGTTGACAGCACTTTTATAGCTAGCCATGGCAGTAAACTTTCACTTAAATTGAATTGCATCGATGAGTTGTTTCTATTTCTGCGGACTACAACGACAGTTGAACCAAGCCCTATATATTTGTCTGCATTATTAAGAATATTTATTATATTTTGATTATGGAGATAATATGGCATTCTTGTGTAAGATAGCACACTAGCTCTTTGGATAATTGAGCTAGCACTGAACTAATTCTCAGGAGGTTCGAGTTCAAAACACTGCTCACATCAAATTCACTGAGTGTCCTTGGGCCAGTCATTCTCTGTACCTGTCAACCTAACCTACCTTATATGGATGTTGTTTTGAGAATAAAATAGAGGAGGGGAGAACTGTGAACACTTCCTTGAACTTCCTGGAGAAACCGTGGGATAAAAAGGTACTAAGTAAATAAATTCTGCAAAATGACATGATAGCTTTTACTTGAATTGTAAAGCTTACAAAACCATGAAGACCGATGACACGTGATCAAGAGTTGTAATGATAGAAAAGTCCCCTCTCAATCCTTGCATATTCCTCATAAAGCCTTTTTGCTTGCTGACCTTTTTTTTTAATTGAACATGCATCTGCAAATTTTTCCACAGAATTTCTTTCTGTAGAGATTAGCAACTCAGTTTTTTGCAAATGAAGGAAAGGCTTGATACATTTACTGGTGGTAGTGGCGAGGTTTCTGCAGTAGTACAAAGGCAACCCAAAATCTTCAGTGCCTAAAAATCTGCAATACCTTAAGCAATATGCATCTGTGAAAAAAAAATCTCAAAATGTAGAGGTCTTGACTTAATTTACTATCTTGAGGATATTGAAATCTGCCTAATGGAAAAGTTTATCCTTACCCACCAGTGTGTTTTTAATTGCTTTGCTACTGCAGAAAACATTAGTTTCATTTAGATCATCAAGAAGTTGAGAAGCCAGAATGAAGACTGGGGGCTTACAGGATGGTTTGCAAGACTTCAGGGTCTCAAATTCCACAGAGGCTCATGCCATCCATCCACTGTTGCATACCTTTCAGCTGGTTGGGCATGAATCTCACCTCTACGATTTTGCTAAATGACATTTCAGCAATAATATGCTGCAAGCAAACATGGATTGCTGACTTCAGGGGTTTGCATCTGAGTACCTCAGAGTGTAAACAGATTTATTCTGAACTGCTGCATAGAATTAATTTCCTACACTGATCTCCCTCTGAAATCCCTAATTTACAGTTTACTAGAAAGTGCTAACTCCCTAATCTAAGTAATAAGAATGTATAACTACAAATAAATTAAAGCACAAAATGATGCACAAGGCATTTTGAGCTAGAATTAGAATAGCTCAGCATCTTCATTTGTTGTTGATTGTGAAGTTACAACTTCCTAAGTGGCTGCTACTGACAACAGTTCAAATCTATGTCTACACAACCAAAGGGAGGGCATAAAGTTTGGCCTAAACTCTAATAAATTACCCGGGGCACATATTTGGGGTTGGGGACAGGTACCCTTGATATTAAGAAAGTACCATATCAAAGTGTAATTCCAGACCATGATATTTATCTTAGCTGCAGACTGGAACTCAGAAATCTCTCCGCCAAAGAGAGTGAACCAGTTGTCCATATAGCAGAGCGGCAGACTGGGAGGGAACACCTTTGGCAGCTGACCCATCTTGCTGAAGACTTGTGTGAGAGCTGAAGAGCAAAATCCAAATGGCTCTTGGCCCCTGCCAAACCAGCAAATGACTCCACAACTAGCTCATGATGTCATTTATTAATTTATTGCTGATGCATATAGTATTGTTTTTCTGTTGTAAAGTGCTCTGGATCCTTTGAGGAGCATGGTACATAAACATGAATGAATGAATGAATGAATGAATGAATGAATGAATGAATGAATGATAGTTTGGAATTGTACTTGGCCATGGTTTGGAATGCTCTCCTCTTTAAAAAATAGGAAAAAAATAGGCTTTTAACCATATTTTTGTTGGAATATGCAATGTCCATTGTGCATAGATAGAGAAGATGACAAGAACATCCTGCAGGGGGCAGCAGAATGGACAACTAGTTATAGTGAAATTAGGGACTTCCTACTATTTTCAAATAATCTCCTTTCTGTCTCCTGATAGGCTCAGCTGGGTTTTTTTCCTGCTTCTGGTGAGATCTCTTTGTTGCTATCTCTCCTAGCCAGTTAGACAGTTAGACTTCTCTTTCTCTCTTCTCTTTCTTAACAAACCGACTATTCTTTAACCAGCTTGTACTCCGCCTTACTGCATACCTACACTCTGTGCACACTTTTAAATGTGTTTTGATGGTATGCTTCTAGCTTGAAGGGTGCTCTACAGATATCGTTTTAGGCAGCTGGGTTATTCAATGCTGATTTTATACCCCTGTCCTTTTTTAGTGTTTTTCTTGTATTGTTTTTAACTTGAGTCACCTCGAGCAAGTCTCTGCCATATGGCATAGATGCTAAATAAATAAATTCTAAATAATAAACAAGTGGTCTAATAATAAGCCAGTACCACGCCAATTTCAGATAACCTTAATAGTATATTCTGCTTCAGTTTCAGCTGGTTAACATGGGCCAGTGTCTAAGAGCTGTGGGTAAGTGGTCAGCAAACTGAAATTGAATCCTGATAAGAGAAAGATGATGCTGGTTGGGAAAACTGAGCCTTGAATGATAGTGTTTTGCCTTCTTTTGATGGGATTCAGTTGGCTTTGGCAGCCTCCTTGATATTAAGAGTTCTCTATTTCTTCCTTTTTTTATAGCAGCACCTGAAATGAAGATTTTATTTATGTATTTATTTAAAGCATTTCTATGCTACCATTCCCAAAAGGGCCCCCAAGGCAACAAGTATCAAAACACCAAAACCTTTCAAGGTGATAAACCTGTGAAGGTGATAAAATAACATTTTAAACAGAGACTATATAAAATTTCTAAACAATAAAAACACATATAACAATACAACCAGTGAGAAGCAGTAGTAACAATTATTTTGGGTGTGCCAACAAAACAAAAAAGTCTTTACCTGCTGGCAGAAGACAATGCTACAGAGAGACTGAAGGGAGGAAATCCCAAAGCCTTGGAGCCATGTCCATGATGGTCTTTTCTTGGGTTGTCACCCATTTAGCCCCAGACAGTGGGGGTGCCCAATGAAGATGATCACAATGCTAAAGAATCCTTTTTCAAAAACTGATTTTTCATATGGTATCACAGGTAAGCAGGAAAGGAAATCACAGGACATGCAAATGGAAATCTCTAGCTGTCTGTGATTCAGACCTAGAGAAAATTACCTGCCTTGTAGATTCTGGGATTCTCTTTGAACACAATTCCTCAGAGCACATTAATTCTCTCAGTACTCCCCCAAATCATAGAATATTTTTGAAAATTTCATCTGGTGGCACCTTTAAGACCAACAAAGTTTTATTCAAGGTATAAGCTTTCATGTGCATGCACAGTTCTTCAGATACATTGAAATGGAAGTTACCAGTCCATCAGGGCTCATTTCATAGCAGGAGCTCCTTTTCATATTAGGCCACACACCCCTAATGTAGCCAATCCTCCAAGAGTTTACAGAGCTCATCTTACAGAGGCTACTGTAAGCTACATTAGGAGTGTGTGGCCTAATATGCAAAGGAGCTCCTGCTACGAAATGAGCCCTGCAGTCCATACATATAGATAGAGGGTGGGCAGTAAATTAGCATGCAACATAATGAAGATGCTTAACAGATGCAAGTGGTCTTAAAGGTGCCACTGAACTCAAACTTACAATGTATAGTCACCCTTTTTGAACATTCAGGTTTATTTATTTTGCTCTCTTCTTCCACTGGCTATTGTTTCATGCCTTTGTGAAAACAACTCTCTCATAGCCCCAGATCAAAGCAGACGCAGTACTTGAAAATGCCGGCACCGCATCTCTGTTTGTGATTTGTGCTTCTGCTTCCATGGCCACTGCTGGTGACAACTGCCTCCATTGCCTTCATGTCTATCAGCCCCAAGTGCTTACCTATGGTGCTGAACTGCATATGTAGGGCTGCCAAGTCCCCGGGTAGGGCGGGGGAAGCACCGATTTTTAAAGCTTTCCCCCGCCTTTTCAGAATTGGCCACCGGGGGAGGCAATGGCTGCCAGCAGGGAAACGTCGGAGCTTGCCCTGGCCTCTTAAAAGGGAAATGTCTGCAGAGAGCCTGCCCTGCAGTAAAAAGCCTCAACAGACATTTCCCCTTTAAGAAAGAGCAAGAGAGTCCCGCCCAGAGAGGCTCTTTCTGCTGAAGGGCCTGCTTTTGCATGTGGCCTGCTGCTGGAGTAAGCTGCTTGGGGTAAGCTGCTGGGGTCTGCCTGCTCTTTTCCTTCTCTCTCTCTCCCCCTCCCCCTTTCTTTCTTTTTTCTGTCTGTCTGTCTGTCTGTCTCTCTCTCTCTGTCCCCATCCAGCAGAGGTCTATCAGTGGCTATTATAACCACAAGGTCTAAATGGAGCCCTTTGTCTGGGGCAGTGATGCTCTGCATTCTTGGTGCTTGGGGGGCAACAGTGGGAGGGCTTCTGGAGTTCTGGCCCTGCTGCTGGACCTCCTGAGGGCACCTGGTATTTTTGGCCACTGTGTGACACAGAGTGTTGTACTGGACGGGCTGTTGGCCTGATCCACTGTGGCTTCGCTCCTGTTCTTATGATGTGAAAATCATATTTAGCACTTGTGCAGCACTTAGTGCTTCATATTCTGCCGAGATGAGGAAGGATTCAGTAGGGCCATTGCTCAGTGATAAGAGCATCTGCTTGACATGCAGGAGGTATCAGCCTCTTCAGCTAAAAAAGGATCAGGTCATAGGTGACATTAAAGATCTCAGCCTGAGACCCTGGAGAGCCACTACCAGTCTGAGTAGTCAATACTGACCTTGATGGACCAATGGCCTGATTCAGTATTAAATAAACTGCAGGGTTTTGAGCCAGGCTCTCCCAGATCCCAGCCAAACAAACTGACTGCTACATAACACTGACTCTTGTTCAGCGACAAAAAACAGTGGCATAAAAGTCACAGTCTGGGTAATGCTGCTTGCAAGCCTATAAAGTTCAAGGCAGCAGCAGAAGCTCAGTATTAGGAAACTTCATGAGTTCATGTGTCAGCATGTGGAAGCAACATCACAGGATGTGACATCACAAAATGATGTCACTTCCTTTCTCCTGGCTCCACCCCCAAAGTCTCCTGGCTCCACCCCCAAAGTCCTCAGATATTTCCCAAGTTGGACTTGGCAGCCCTATGCATATGTCAATCTTCGCTTCTGCACAAGGCTGCTACAAAGCCTGCTGGACCTGTTCCATCAAAAAGTTTCAACAAGATTTAAACATTTGGCAACCCTATTCCAATATCAGATACCTCAGCTTAATATAAAAACAAACCACTCCCAAAGTGCAATAACAAAAGATAAACGAACACTTAACAAGAAATAAATGAACATTAAGAGAGAGAGAGAGAGAAAATGTTTTTAACAGAAAAACTTCTTCAATGCCTATAATGTCTTCAGATATGGCCCACAGGGCATCTTGGGTACAGACAGAGAAACTGTGATTCACCACTAACTCCTTGGATTGCAATAGTCTTCCACAAGTACCACTACACACTGAGAACTTACCAAGAAGTTTATGACCAATGGGAGGGGCAAGTGCAATTCCATTAACCACGGCCACATGTAAATTGCAAGCCATCTTGCCTATGCTGGCTGCAGGCTAGAACACAGGACTCTGTCAGCAGAAAAGGGTGAACCATTTGCTCAAATATGCTCAAATACAGCAGCTGAATCATGGATGCTTTTCAAAACATTAGACAATAGAAGGCTGAGCAGCCAGTCAAGAAGACCACACACTAGGATTGCCAGGCATTGCCCAGCAGCCAGTGGGAGGGTTAGGGGCACAGAGTTGCAGGAGGGAAAAAAAACAGCCTAGTGTACTCAACAGAAATTGATACAGGAAATGACAAAGGTAACTCTAGGAATCAGCCTCCAGAGTGCACACAAGGGTGCTTTCGTATTCTTTATTCCTCCCCCCCCCCCCCCCGCCGCCACCACTGCTCAGAGTGGCAGCAGGCAATGGGACCTGGGCCAGGGGATCCTCTGTCCCCCACCAGGTCTTGGCAGCCCTAACAAACACTTATGATCCATTCATGTGTTCAGTCAGTGTGTGTAAAGTGGAAGCAGGCATAAGCATGCTGTCCCCATCCCTGCCTCTATTTGATTGTTGGTTCATGAGCATGGCATCTGTGCATGAGGGAAGCCTGCACACGCAATAAGTTCATTTTTCATGCTTGGGAGCTTTCAGAAATCAGTGTGGGAGGAAGACAATGCACACGGATTTCCTCTGCATGGAGGCATTCTGTTCAAAAGATTGCATGGAAAGGGGGGGTAGGCCCAGCACAACCACATTGATGCCACAACCCAGATGGGCATGCTCACTTTCTCTCTCATAACTCCTACTGCCCCTGCTGCCCATGAAGTCTGGCTGCTGCTGCCGGTCTCCATCTGGCTCTCCTCCCCTCACCACCAGCCAGGAAGCACTTCTTCCTCCCACACTGCTCCACCTCCTGCTGTCTCCCTGAACCCAAAACATTTCCACCATTTCAGGAATTGGGTTTTTTTTCCTTTAATTTCAGAAGTGTCTTGGGCTGTGCTCCTGACCTGAAACTAAACAGGCAATTTCAGGCAACAGTTCGTGACTTTCAGTTTGCAGAAAGCCGAATGCACACCCTTAGTGTCTATCGAGCAAAGAATTCCATGCAAACTCAACACCTACCTTTCAGTAACAAAAGGAGTAATCAGTAGGCGTTGCTCTTTTTCTATGTTGTATCTTTTATTTATTTATTTATTCATTCATTCATACATACTTTGGATTTATGAATCACCCAATCCCTGAATACACAGGGCTCTGGGTGATTTACATCAATAAAAGAATACATAAATTTATTATAATTAATTGGCTTGAGATCATTGATGAAGACAGTTGCTTTGAAAGTAGCAACTGACTCAGTGCTTCTGGTATATATCGTGTTGTGTAGCTTTTGTGAGTTGATCAGAATGCAGTTACGGGGTGCATATTAATCCTATCTCTAATCAAACTTTGTTGTACTGATAATCTAATTGCAACTCTGCTTTAATTCCGAACTCAAAGAGTTACTTTGGAAATGGCTTTACATACATGCATGCTCGGGGCTTTTTTTGTAGAAAAAGCCCAGCAAGAACTCATTAGCATAATAGGCTACACCCAACAGCAGAAACACATTAGCATATTAGGCCGCACCCCTGACAGTGCAGCTCCCTCCCAGGATCGACTTTCCCAGGTGCCCTGTGGCTTGCAGGACATGTGGGGAACCCGAGGGAAGGAAGGCAGTTTCTGGATCAGCTTCCCCAGGGGCCCTGCAGCTGCAGGGTGCTTGGGGAACCCGAGGAGGAGAGGCAGTTTAAACTGCCTTCCCTCCCTGGATTGGATTGACTTCCCCAGACGTCCCGCAGCTTGCAAGGTGCCTGGGGAACTCGAGGGGGGGAGAGGCTGTAGGCGTGGCCAACTCAGAAGCCAGCAGGAACTCCATTCCTGTATGTTCCTGCTCAAAAATAGCCCTGTGCATGCTAATCTGTTGTTTTGGTCAGAAATAAACAGCCACAAACAGATATTTCATATGGCAACTTTTGTGCTCCTCCTGGGCACTTCTGAGAATCAGGGACAGTCTGGGATGCAGTTGTCTCATGGAAATTGGTGGCGACTGCCCCTTTCTTTCATGAGTGGAAGTCCCCTTCTGCTTGTGCAATGCAGGTTTGGATCCAACCCACAAAGACTAATCGTAGTCTCTTGCCAACTCTCCCACCTCCCCCAATATAAGTGCACTAATCCTGATGGGTGTCTCATAGAGTGATAGAGCCTAGGTGATTCCTACACCTGCAAAAAAAAAGTGTGAATCAAGTAGACTTGGGCATTTCTTTCGTTATGAATTACAAAAATAATGAAAATGGAGTGTTTCATAATTGCTGAAATTAATATGAAAATGAAACAAATTCCCCATCCAAACAATCCATAATTGGGGGGGGGGGGGGGGACCTGCAATTTTATTTGGTTTTGCTCTATTTGTTTCATTATTGCAGTTTTGCCTCTTTTTGACTCTACTGGTTTCACTTTTACAAGGCAGCCAACATCCTCCTAATAAGGGCACAAGTGTGGTGTTCCTTAGGGGGAGAGGTGAGAGACAGGTTCTGGGAGTTCTTGATCAAGTGTAAGCCTTAGCCACTGGAATTAGATAACTGTGTGAGGCACTCCAGGATGGAACCTGCCTTCTTCTCTCATCCTAATGCCTGCCTTGCTGTGACAAATTTTTCCAGGCAGTCTGTGCTCCCCTGCTTGCCTGCTGTTCTCCAAACTTGTCCAAGCAAATCTACTTCAAGGTCTTTTGCCTGCCTGCCCATCCACCTGCCCAGATGCCTTGCCTTCCTTGTGCTACCAAATGCCTTACATAAATTGTACATAAAAATTGTTTTTATCTTTTTATATGTTGTAAGCCGCCTTGAGTCGGTTGTAAAACTGACAAGGCGGGATATAAGTTAAACTAATAAATAATAAATAAATAATTTTTTAGAATCATAGAGTTGGAAGGGACCTCCAGGGTCATCTAGTCCAACCCCTGCACAATGCAGGAAATTCACAAATACCTCCCCCCCACACACACCCAGTGACTCCTGTTCCATACCTCATCCTTCTTCAAACTAAGTGGCTGCAGTGCCAGATTCTTTCACTGCACACTGCTGTCTCTGTCAATGAGTGTTTGGAATCCTTCCTGTGAATTCTATGATACGTTTTGGTGTTAAACATGGGTGCCTTTGATTGCCTAAAAAGGAGGGGACATTTTATTCTGTCTGAAATCTGGCATTGCGGATTTCCAAGGGGAGTACTACAGTTCCCATTACTTTTGTCCAGTTTTGATGGGAAATCATAGGGGTACAGACCTAAGAAAGGAAGATGGGTCTTTCATTGAAACTAATAGTAACAAATAGTAACAAAACAGAATTACAACAATAATGAAAGAAACAATAATGAAATAAAACTATAAAAACACACCCCAGTGGAATTAATTCCAATAATGAATGAAATGAAACAAACTCCCACAGTCAAGTAGAACCAACCTTTAAAGAATACACAGTGTCATTCACATAAATTGTAAAAAATGTAAAATTCTGGCCCCAGATGGAAGTATTTTACTTCTACAGCATGTACCATTTCTCTGGCACAGAGATATCTGATCTTTATAATAAAGCAAAAAGGAACTGTTATAAGAATGCTCCCTTTTTCAATAAGTGAAATAGGTGCAAAATATAATTTTTTGCTGCCCCCTTGTGGTAAAGCTGAACTACAACTTTTTTAAAATCCCAAAATTACTCCAATGTTATGATAATTTAATAGTCTCAGTAGCTATGATCTTTTGGTGATGACAGTGGGTATTTTTGAATTTTATCCATTATATACAGGCACAATGTATATCATAAATAAATGGTTTTGATGTTATCATCTAGGGCAAAAACTCTGGTGCAAGCTAGAAGATGAATGTCTGTGAGAAAACCAATTGGAATTGGATCAGGAAGTTTGGGGTTGAATCAGGTCATAAACTTCACAGGGCCAACTTTGGGCCTATCACCTTTTTTGCAACCTGTTTATGAATTTAAGTGATTTCTATGCCATATTCCAGAGTCCTTCTTGAGGCAGCCTGCAATTAAAATAATAACAACCCATTAAAACAAGCCCAGGGATATAAAACCAGAACAAAACTGTATATAGAACAGATCTCAGACCAGAAGGAGACCAAAACAGCTGGAAAGATAAAGCCCCTCATTAAAAGGCTGGGTGAAAAGATATGTTCAGGCCTGGCACTTAAAAGGCAAGAAAGAAGATGTAGGGAATCATAGGCAAAACTTCATGCTGGCGAACTAACTTTATACTCTAGAATTCCCCAAATACCTCAGAGCTTTCACCTTGGCCAACTTTAATCACCTGCCCCCCAGTGTTACTGGAAGAGAGATATTTACACATTCCCTACTCCGAACGTCTGTATTCCTGCCAACTGAACACAGCCAAAACAGTGAACTCATGTTGCTATACTGCCTATTTTATAAGGACATTTGTTCCACGTATCTCACCCTGCTCTATCCAAGTTCCCAGGGAGATCTGATAAATTCTATACATATCTCCTTTTTGGAGACCCCCTCTAAAGTGGCCAAATTCTGTGCTGAGGCTTTGACCATAAGAAAGCAGATATTTCAAACTTTTAAATAACTTTTTATGCATAATCAGTTATACCTATGAGACTATGAATTTTCATCCTTATATATTAGCTTATATTTGTATGTAAACTGTGCTGGTAAACTGCTTGGCTGATCTTCAATCATAATAAATGTTGATGACGATGGTAAAGAAGATGCCAGGTGAACATCAAAAAAGGACAGCATTCCCACCTAAACTATCTTATAGGGTTGCTGTGAGGGGAAAATAGGGTAACCCAATCTGTATACACTACTAAGAGCTCCTTGAAGGATGAGTGGGATATAAATGTAAGGAATTTTTTAACATCAAGCTCTATCCTTTTCCATAGTAGGTAACAAAGGAATGCTGTTTAAGTGCACAAGGTAATCTCACTAAGATGGAACTGACATTTGCACATTCTTAAAGTTAAGTGAAAAAAAGTTGCTGTAGATCTTTCATATGGCAAGAGAAATCACCTTCTCTAACAGTAAATTATTCTAAATCATATTAAATGGTTATTTCTAACACTGGATTTCAAAGTCATCATCTGCACGCTACACTGAAACGAACCCAAGGTATATGTATTTGAAACATGCATCTCTGTATCTTCTCCTTCTGCTGCCTGCCCCTATGCTGACCTGGAGATTGGAAGCTTCTTGGGAAAGGGATCTGTATGTTTTTTGGGGGGGGTTGCAAAATGCCATGTGAACTGGTATCCTCTGGTTATATATAATTCCTTTTTTCACCATGGACTCTCCTGAACATTCCACACACTCCAAAATCAGTTGGCTCCCTGAAGTGTCACTCAGAAGCTGTCCCAGTCCACTGGCTCTGAGTACTTGTGTGCCATTGGCTGGGGGCTGGGTCTGCTCCTCTTCCCCGCCCACTGCTTCAGCCACTGTTCCCTGTCAAAATTTCTGACAGATGGCTTTCTCTCTTGACAAAGATGTTTCTCCTGCTTCTCTCCTGTGTGGGACCAACTGTTCCCTCACTGGCTGTTGGTAGGTGTAATGAAATGGTAGTTACCTGTGTTTCTAAGATGGCTGCTGTCTGTGGTTGTTTGTTTAAAATATTCCCCCATAAGGTTCAATTGAGCTGTAGTTCCAGAGAGGGCCCTGCAGGGGTGTCACTCACTGGGTTGAATGGGGCTTCCTCATCTGCTGGCCCACAGTTCCCAGCTGCCCCAAGGCCAAAAAGTGTGGGAAAAGAGGGTGACATGGCAGTGAGAGCACGGTAGAGGCTGCAGGTGTGTGGGGGGAATGGAAAGCTGAACAGTGAGGGGGTAAGATAGGTTGATGCTTGACTGGGAAGAAGAATGGGTTGCCAATTCCAGGTGGGGAATTCCTGGAGATTTGAGGGGTGGAGCGGTTTGAGGAGGGGTGGGGCCTCAGACAGATACAATGCCATAGACTCTGCCCTCCAAACCAGCTATTCCCTCTTGGGAAACTGCTGTTGCCAATCTCCAGATGAGGGCTGGAGATCACTCAGAATTACAACTGCTCTCCAGATGGCATTGATCAGTTCCCCTGGAGAAAATGGTGGACTCTGATACCCTGCTGAGATGCCCCCCCATGACAGCCAATGTGATGTGGCAGTCAAGGCTTCAGAGCATGTTAGAGGCTGCAGGTGTGGAGGGGGGGATGAAAAGCTGAACCGTGAGGGGGGGAAGGTAAATTGATGCTTGACTGGGAAGGAGAATGGGTTGCAAACTCCAGGTGGGGAATTCCTGGAGATTTGAGGGATGGAGCCTGGAGAGAGTAAGGTTTGAGGAGGGGTGGGGCCTCAGACACATAGAATGCCATGGACTCTGCCCTCCAAACCAGCTATTCCCTCTTGAGGAACCACTGTTGCCAATCTTCAGGGGAGGGCTGGAGATCACTCAGAATTACAACTGCTCTTCAGGTGGCAGAGATCAGTTCCCCTGGAGAAAACAGTCATTATACCCTGCTGAGGCTGCCACAGCAAATTGACAACGAGTGCCCAAGCCCTTGGCACTCTCCCAGAGCCTCTTTCTAGAGCCCATTGTATTTATTTCCACAACGGATTTTATTCCTAGTTAACCAATAATTCCAAGGAATTAACATAGATAAGACCTTTATCATAGTAAAAAAAAATTAAACTAACATTAAATGGTAAATTAAAACTTTTTTTCCCTTTCCAAGTTTCTCTTTTCTTCTGCCATAGATTTGTCTTTTTGTGAACTCTTTCTAAGCAATGCACTCTGAAGAGCAGAATAATTGGCTATGGGGGGAATAACCTTAGAGTGAGGCATGTGCCTAAGGAGTGGTAGGATTGTACTCCCAGAATAACTTAATCTAGGACTTTACAGAAATCATAAAGCATTCCAGATTCATTGATGTTCTCCATGGTGTTTCAGAAAAATCATATTTTCTTTTGCCTCTGGCATGTTTTGCTCAGCTTTTAATACTAAAGCTAAAAATGACACCTATGGAAATACCTCATTCTTGGAAAAATAGATACTTCTTGGGTTACATTTTTTATAGGATCCAGGTTTCAGCTCAAGTCCTACCAGAGATCAAGGTCAAGTCCTACCAGCTCAAGTCCTACCAGTGATCTAAAAAATCCCCACTCTGATAGATTTCAGAAAGAGTGCTAATATGAAGAAAATAAACATGTGGTATTAATACTGCTTCCTTGATCCATCTCATATAAGTTGTCCTACTAAATATGCAAAGAGATCCAACAAACTACCAACCAACTGTTTTTAGCATACGTAGCAGTTTAGTGAATATGTACAGCCATATTCAAGATTCCACTGTCTACAGGACACAAGGCCAGTTCCTTCTGGTTGCTGTATATGTATGTTGCTCTTGTATACCATCAAATAAAATGTTATACAAGTTCCTATGAGGAAATCACCTGAACAGTACTTCCATGTGAGCACTGTCCACCACAAGCCACCCAAGGAGCCAGATGGGAGCTGACAAGAAGCATGAAGATGCCAAAGGACAGACGTGCCACATGACTGTCCTTTCTCTTTTTATCATTAAAGCTTTAGTCTATTTCCTGATATGACAATATTTCATTTTCTTCTATTCCTATCAAAGCTTTTATCAATGATCAGGCAACCCAGTGGTGGAAGGATGCAACTCCAAATCAAAATTGTGACCTGATGTGATTAATTTACATCTTGTCACCACAGGGTTAATACATAAATCAAGAAATTGTCATAGCAGCTAAGAAGGCCAGGGATATCAATTGTACTATCATCAAGGCATCCCCCCCCCCCAAAAAAAAAACTGTGTTCCAATTTCTGTCAGTCCCACATTATATTTCACTGAGCATATTCACTTATGCACTATGGAAAAATGTATAATTACCACTATATGAAGAGAAGGGGGAAATGTCTCTAATTCACAAAACAAATTTGTAGCAAAAATTAAAATGTAAGGTATGTGAAACTTACCATGTCTAGTTTCCCAAAGAGCACCATTTTAACAGTAGTGGAAATGCAGTCAAAACGGAAATGGAAGTACTCACATGAAGATTCTATCATTTCACTGTTCCACATACAACCTTCTGTACTCTGTTCCTTAAACATTCATTAAAATTTGAGAGAGAACATCATGCACAAAGTTGGATGTAAGAGAACAACTGTGTTTGAATAAGTTGCGTGCATTTTTAAAAAATAACATATACAGGCTCTCTCATCTGTGGGTCAGAGACCAGCAGTGGCTCTCTCTCTCACACACACACACACACACACCAGCTTCCTTTCTGGCATTGGCCTAGGATGAGCCTCAGAAGCATGAGAGGAGGGGGGGCTTGGCTTCACTCCAGGCCTCTCTCTCTCTCTCTAGCTGCCCTTTCCTTCACCTTGCAAGTTGCGAGCAAGGTGTGTCTCTTCCTCCCTAGCCACTCTTTGACAAGAGAACCAGTCTGGTGTAGTAGTTAAGTGCGTGGACTCTAATCTGGGAGAACCGGATTTGATTCCCCACTCCTCCACTTGCACCTGCTGGGTGACCTTGGGCAAGCCATAGCTTTGTTCCAGCTGTTCTCTCAAGGACAGTAGTCTCGGAGCTCTCTCAGCCCCACCTACCTCACAGGGTGTCTGTTGTGGGGAGGAGAAGGGAAAGGAGTTTGTAAGCTGCTCTGAGACTCCAAGGGCGTTTTCTCACTAGCTTTCCCCCGCGGTTTACACCGAAGCTAGCACCGGAGCTTCTGGTCAGTCTCCCACCATTTGCTCCCTGCTCACAATTTCCTCCAGAGTATCACTGCATTGCTCCGGAGCTTCCCTGGAGCAAGAAAATCCTGTTCCTAGCAGGATCCTGCTGTTCCTAGCAGGATTTTCTTGCTCCAGGGAAGCTCCAGAGCAGTGCAGTGATACTCTGGAGGAAATTGTGAGCAAGGAGCAAATGGTGGGAGACTGACCAGAAGCTCCGGTGCTAGCTTTGGTGTAAACCGCGGGGAAAGCTAGTGAGAAAACGCCCCAAGTGAGTGAAGGGCAGGATATAAATCCAATCTCTTCTTCTCTTCTTCTTTTTCTTCTTCTTTTTAAATGGCCTGGAGGCAGGCTAGCCCCAGGCTCTGCCAGTCCCCACAGCCCTATGCAAAAAAGACATGGCCCAGTGCCAATGGCTCCTCCCACAGGGTCTCTGTGCCTTCTGCACTGCCCTCCTTCCTGTTTTCCTCAAGGGGTTATATGCTTGGGCCCACATGGACTCTTGCCCCTCCCTCCCACCCACCATGACTCTTGCCCCTCCCTCCCACCCACTGCCACGGCTCCTTGGGTGTGGCTGTGGTCATGGCCTCTGCTTTCTCCTGGGACTGCCTGGAGGATTGCCCTCTTTTGACACCTGCAAGGATTGCCCTCTTTTGACACCTTAGGCCCCCAGCTGGCCTGCTTTGCTGCTGCCACTGCTGCTGCTGCTGAGTGCCAGGGTGCTCGTGGAGCTGGTGAGAGCAAAGCCAGGGCTGAACTTCCGTTTGCTCTAGAGGATTTGCATGTTCAATTAACATTTCGCTCCACAATTACCCAGGGCCATAACACCACTGCTGATATTCTGTGAAAATTTCTACCCATCATTGTACTCTGCATGCTATGAGGACATCCGTGGGACTTTGTTTCTCTCTGTTTACTTTGTATTGTTAGACGCCATGAAGCAAAGATCCACTCTTATACTATTGCTCTCCATATTTGGTTTGATTTCAGTTTTAATTACTCAGCTTCTTGGGATATGATGATTTTCTTAGTCACAGCCAGGGGTCATTTAGTAGAAAAAGAGGTGCTGGAGTGTATTAGCATAACTAATTAGCATAACTTATTTGCATATGCTAAACCACCTGACATCACCGGAAGTATGGGAGGGAGGGAGGAAGAGAGAGAGAGAGAGAGAGAGAAAGAAAGAAGGCAAGAAAGAAAGAAAGAAAGAAGGCAAGAAAGAAAGAAAGAAAGAAAGAAAGAAAGAAAGAAAGAAAGAAAGAAAGAAAGAAAGAAAGAAAGAAAGAAAGAAAGAAAGAAAGAAAGAAAGAAGGCTGGCAGAAAGGGGACAGCTACTAATCCAAGCCTCAGAAATACCTCTATTCTTGGAGGATAGCTTCAGTGGTGGCTGAAGCCTTCAGAAGGCTGGTTGAAGGAACAAGGACCTTTCCAGGGGACAGGGTCATTTTGCTGCAGCCATGACACAAGCAGGCATTCCCCTGCCTGGGGGGGGGGGGGCTGGCACCAACGAGCTCCTGCTCGAAATGACCCCTGGTCACAGCCATGGTCAGAATGTTCTTACAAAAAGTGATTGTTCTGGCTGCAATCCAATGAAGTTTGACTTTGCCTGTCAGACCTTGCTGCAGCTGAGACCAAAGCCATCCATAGCCAGCTCAGTACGGCAATACCAAATTTTCCAGACTAACCCAATCTGTAAACCACTATACTTGGCTAAGAACCACATGATCTACTCTGACCTATTGTGGTAAAGAAGCTTCCTTGCTGAGGAGCTTGATCTCTTCGTACTCCTCCCCTTTCATCAGAACTGGATAGTCATGCTCAAGCTTAACCCTTACCTTAGGGGATCAATGAAAAAACCCACTGTGGACAGGAGTTCAGACTAAAAGAATTTGCTCTAATGTGTGTGCCGATTTAAAATCTCCTTTCTTCTGCATTACAGTAATAATGAGTATCTAGAAAAATGCTTATTCTTTCAGCACCAACTGTGGCACAGCAAGAAGTATCACCTTACTAATGCTTCTTTCTCCAGCAGTCTCACACAGGATCTTCCTTTCACCTTATATTTGCTTCAACTGATTTCAGAAAGTTCTCTTATAATCAATTTGCTTGTCTAATCTGAAGAGCATAAATCTCTTTCAGGATATTTCATGTGCCATCCCAACTCAGGTGCATGCTGCAGGTGAGTTTTCAGTCTTAATCCTTGACAGCCATTTTCAAAAAATAACATGAAAGTAGAACGTGTGTTTTTTACCTAACTGTTCACACCTGGTTCTCTACATTTTGGCTTTGTGCCATTTTTCCGGTACCCACCACTTTTCCGTCCTCATTTACAATCCTGTTGTCATCTTCAGATCAAAACTGTGATGATGACATGCATACTAGTTTGGGCCTCTTCCCAAAATAGCTGAAGAGAACGCTTTACAACATTCAAATACACTGGGGGGCGGGGAGCCATTAGGTGCCAGCAACAGCATATACAAAATGTCACATTCTGCTTTAACTGCTCCATGTTAACATTGTTCTTGAGGAAGGTTGGGCTGAAACCCATTCATTTTCACCAGCTACAAAAAGTCTTATTCTCTACTTCTTCTGGATTCTTCTGGTTTGACCCTGCTAATTGCAACTGGTGGTGAACCAATCTCAAGGTAAATTAGCAGGTGACCAGATACAAACCTTACTAGTGAGCTCCAAAAATCATTGTAGCTCCCATTGAAGAGAAGCCTTAGATACTATATGAGAAAAATATAGAATAGCAGAACAGTTCCTTATCCTGGAATAGTGGATCAGGGATGGCTCCAGTTTTCTGAATTTCCTTTTCATATTCATATTCCATATTCCTTTCCATATAGTATCTAAAGAAGAGCTATAGGTTCAATTTCCTGTTATAAGATGAGCAATTCCCAACCTTTAGATCCAGGATGATAGTTGTTGGTCTTAAAGGTGCCACTGGACTCAAACTTTGTTCCCAACCTTAGGTTATATTGCATGCTCCACTCGCTGCCAAAGCAGAAGTGTTGTGTTTTTGGCAACATGGTAATGCCTGTGTGCAAGAACACACTGCTATGAACACACATTGTTCAGGGCCAGAAAGAGTATCCTATTTTAAAGCTCCTGCAGATGCTGCTGCAAATGTGTGCATTTCTAACAGGAAGGGAAGGAACAGCATTTCTTTAGCAGTGAAATGAAGCTAGACCGTTCTGCCCTGCATCTCAGAAACAGGCTCACTCTTTGGCAACAATGGTGCAAACTGCGCCATTGCATCTTAAGCCGACCTAGAAGATTAAGCTGTCAGAAACAATCTCATGTCTAAGTACAGACCAATTCGAGGATAATTTAAAACAACCTAGAGCCACTGATTATCATGGCTGAGGATATCTCTGAGGGCATGAGATCAGAAAGACAGACATATGAAGGGCCTGGGAGAACTAAATGTGATCTAAAATGTAAGAGGAAAGATACAGATGAATGATATTAAAGATTTCTTGTTTTAAAAAAATAAGCTACAGAGATGCAGACAGCAATATGAGCTGCATGGTGACATGAATCACAACTATGAAGGAAACATGAGTGGAGCGGGACTCTGTAAGGCTCCAACATGTTTGTGCTGCCAAAATAAAATGATTGCCGTTGGACCCTAATGCCTTGGCCATCAGCAAATGTACTGTGAAAAAAGAACAATAAAATGTTCGCCATGTGAATGTACATCTATTGCACCAAGCAGATTCAAAACTGTCTGTAACAGGAGAGGAAGCATCATGACTCTCGCCCACATTTATTCATTTAGTTAAATGGAAAAGTGTTGGACTGTGAAGCAACTCTGCAGACAATTTCAGTGGCTGTCAGCGTATATTAGAGAGACGTTTACAAATTTGACAAAAATGAATATACTTCAGTTCAGGTCAGCCGCAACTCACAGGCAGACAAGTCTGTCACTTGGATTTTGAATGACACTTTGTGGCACTTTTTCCTAAAGGGAGGGGAGCCTTAATACTAGGAGAACAGCCACATACATTTATATGGCTTTTTTCAAAGTGATAAACTATTAGCCCCTTCCCTCTAGTCACCTAAGGGTCCCCCCCCCTGATATTATGCCCTGAAGAGTTTTGGCTAACTATCAGCACTGAGTGGGTCTGCTAGGTGATATTGGCCTGGATCTTATACCTTGCTTCCATTTGTGCCCCTCGTCTTTCATGGCAGAGATGATCCTCTGTTGTGGAGCTCATTTGTCTGGTGACAGGCACTCTCTGTTCACTGATCTTGTATTAGTGGAGACAACTAGCACCACAGGAATGTGCTTCACAGAGGAAGAATATGGATGAAGAGAGGCAGAAATGGAAGAGAGATAGATGTCTCAGAGAGCATACTTTTTTAAAGTACTGTCTTGGAAATATACAAATAAAAGAACCAAGACAGTTGGCTTCCCTTTTCAGGAGTCCACATGGTTCTGTTGTCACTTCAAGTAAACCTCATTTGGGTATACATGCCTCCCATCACTCTTTGTAGGACTCTGTCCTCTATGGTGTTTGTACACTGGGAACAGTCTTCTTGATAGGACTGGAATAGTTTCTCTCATTTAGCTGTAGAAATGAATGAAGGACTGGCTATTTTCATGAGATGTCTTTATGACCTAACATTTTCACTTCTCACTGAATATTGCTACAGTTGGTATCAAAGGCAATAAAAGTACACTTTACTAACCCCAGTTATAGAAATATTACAAGATATATGATACTCAGCATGTAAGTACTCACACATTCTAATTTTTTTTTAAATGATGCATGCTGATTCTTTTTCTAAATCCCTCATGTTTGGTTCCACCAAATTCCAACATAGATTTGGACAGTTATAATGGAAACCTGCTGCTGGTTTCAGAATCCTTTTAGGGGCTTTGTTACTACTCAAATAGTTTCCTTCTTCACTTGGCAGCCTAAATAAATGACAGAAGTCCTGCATATTTCAGAAAACATTTCTTTCTAGAAAACTAGAAAGTTAATGTTCCATATTTGTTAACTAAAACAAACAACTATAATCATGTTTCAGATTTTTTTGTATACAAAATGGAGAAGTTAACAGTATCTTCACAAATATTTCAACATTAAAGACACTAGAATGCAAAATATGTGATACTCATTTGTTTTCTAGTGCTTCTCTTCTTTGTCTCAGCAGAAATTGTTTCAATAATCAATTATTTTAGGATAAAGGGCTAGATGGAAAAAAGGATAACTCATCAGATCTATTACTAATAATCTGAAAGGCATAATATAGCCAAAGCAGATCGCTTTGACACCTGTCAAACTGGTTTTACTGAAACCATCATGGTATAAAAATTTTAAACATAAATTGGATTGTCCCCCACAGTATTTACTATTTGATTTAAGATTATATTTATATGTTATAATGATTTCTAATGATTTTTATTTCTGGGGGGAAAGATCATCTTGTATCCTAAAAGTATTTCATCATAGTAAATGGTAAAAAAATTAGGAGCAACAATGAAACTATAATACTTCTAACTATCCTTGTGAAGTATGAAAAAAAATAACAGAATAATTATGTATATAGCATGATTAAATAATAATGCTGCAAGCCTTACATGTGGAGAAACAGTCAAATTAATTGATAATGCTTCCAAGAGCCTTTAGATTAATTGCTTGATAAATGCCTCCTCTGGAATAGGGATGCTGAAATGTTTGCTGCCAACAATACCATTTTCAACTGCCATGATTAGATGTGAGCTCAGCCTGCAGCTATCCATTTCAGATTCACCCAATTCAAGCAGCTTACAAGCAGGTTCACAGTGTTCTGTTAGATTTCCCAGGCCAGGAAATCAGAACCTGATTCTCAGGTGACTGGGGGAATCAGCTGACATTCAATTTCTGATTCCCTCTACTCCCTTCCCCAGAAATAATCTTGCTGTGCTGGGCCACAGGGAAGTCTGGGAGAGACCAGATGCCTAAGATCAGCTGAATCTGATGTTCTAATCTCTAGCTCAGGAACCTTCTCTGACAACAATATCCCACTTCAGCTTCCCTCCCCAATAACTCCAATCTGTATCCTAATGGCCAAAAACAATCTGGTCAGTGGTTTGACCAGTCACTACTCTAACTACCATCTTCAGGTTAGAAGCTGGCTTTGCAGGGGTCACATACCATTCATGAACCATTGTTTGTGTCGAATTTGGGGCAGTTCGTGATTCACAAACTGCAACTTGGCCATGAACTTCCACAAACTTTTAAAGGAGTTCATGGAAGTTCAGAGCAATAGAGCAGAGGTTTAAACCCCTGCTTTCTCCTCCTCACAAAAGCCACTAAAAGATCCCCATGAAAGCTGCCAAAAGATCAGAAACAGCTAAGCCGTGGGGGCAGTCTGCTCCCACAGCTCAGTGGTTTTGAGGTTCTTACATTTGTATCCTTACCAATCCCTCAGAAGGGCTATACATCCTCTTTATTTTATTTCTTATTTGAAACAGTAGAATGGAATTGTAGATTGTAATGTAATGAATAGTAGAATGTATTGTAATTTGGAATGGTAGTTTGGAATGTATTTCTGTGGTCTGGGGACAGAGGAGAAACACTGCAAAGCCACAGCCAATCACACCATCTCAAGAAGAGGATGCTGTACTGTTGCCTCCATGCTTAAGAGGAGAAGGATGGAGCATAACAACATGATCTCAGTTAATTACACTCCGCATTCCACAATTAAGAAGAGTACATCTTCCCATCAATCTCCGATTTTGATATATTTATTTCCTTCACTGTATTTTCCCCTGGAATTAAATCCAAACAGATGGTGACCATATAAACTAAGTTTGTTATTCCAGTTTGGTCCTTGCATCTCTTAAACACCTTTATTATGCTGTATGCTAATTTGCTGCTTGCCCTCTACTTATATATGGACTGGTAATTTCCATTTTAGTGTATTTGAAGAAGTGTGTGTGCACACAAAATCTTATACCTTGAATAAAATGTTGTTGGTCTTAAAGCTGCCATTGGATTCAAACTTTGTTCTGCTGCTTCAGACCCAGGGCCGGCCCCAGGGTTTTTTGTGCACTAGGCGAGGATACCTTGTGGTGCCCCCCCCCCCCCCAGGTGAGGCTGCCTTGTAGCATCCCCACCACCACAGAGCTGCCCTTTCTACTGCTGGAGACCCGCCCACAAGGGACACCCCCCCAGCCCCAGTGCCCACCCATCTGCCTGGGCTCATGAGCTCTCCAGCCCCACCAGCAGCCACCTGCACCAGCTGGCCACAGCGCCTACAAGTCTATCTGCATTGGCCCAAGGCTAAGTTTGGTTCTTAACCTGAATGGAAAGCTGCATTCAGACATAATGGTAAATCATGGTTTGCATAAAGCACACTATCTCCTGATTTGAGTCTCTCTCAGTCTCTCCGCCCCGCCCCCCATTTGCCAGCTGTGCCCCTAGGTGGCCGCCTAGTTGGCCTAGTGATAGAGTTGGCCCTGTTCAGACCAACGTGGCTGCCCACCTGTATCTATCGGTATAGGATTGTCTTTGTAAAGCATGTATGAATGGAGCCAATGTACAATGTCATTGATGCTGAAATTTTAAGAAGTTCCACTGTTACCTTGTATTTCTTCTTTATCTACCTTGTCACAACTGCCTGGTATTTGAACTGTGAATGTGACACAGCCTGATAATACTTTAGAAAGGCTTTGAAGTTCTAGAAAGTGTTGTGTCTCTGTGTATTGGGAAATGTTAAAAAATGATAAGCAAGTAGACTATAAAAAAGTTAATAAGCACTTGACAGTAGAGCAATCTCCAGTTTATTTCAGGTATACAGCAAAAGTTCTTGCTTCTTCTCAGGCTATTAAAACCATTATTCCCTCACGAGTATTTCAGGTCCTCACTTGTTACTATCTAAATACTAAAAGCAGTGCATTGTACAGTATGATAAATGTAGTTAAAACTTTAAAGAACAGACTAAAAATATCAATTAAAATCATTTCAAGGCAGCAAAGCAGAATAAAAACAGTCTAACTACAAAACAGGAGAGCAGCAGCCCAGGAACCTCTAAAAGAGTCTACAAATCTCAATGCACTTAAAAAATAACTTTGTCTTTTGGGAAAGACATATATTAAAATTTCAGCAGAAAAACAGCAAAAAGGGGGCCAGCCATACTTTGAAAGTCAGAAAATTCCACAGTTTGGGAGCCACCACTGAAAAAAGTTCTGCCCACCAATCTCATTTCCTCCAGTCCAGGCTCTCACAGTAGTGTCCCACCAACCAATCTTACGTTCCATGTAGGTAAATAACCTAGGATGGGCCTGTCTATAATTAGGGAACCCCAGCCACGATCAAGAACCAGATCTCTCAGGAACAGTAAAATTCATCAACAGAATGCTAAATGCCAAAAGAGCCTAGAAAATCGGTAGTGTCCTGTGGACACATTTAGACTGTTCGTTCTCTGTGTAGTGTGAAGTAGTCTTTCCCCATCTGTCTACTATGCCTGAAGTTACAGTTACAGTTCTGAATAGATGGAAATCCTTCCTTCAAATTTTACCTCAGCTATGACTCACTAGCTAGTTTGTAGGTAAGCTGCTCTGTTGTCACTTTCAGCCCCGCTCCTCCCCAATCTTAGCAATGTAGTGATAATCATACCGGGCTAAATTACAGTTCTTCTGTACAGATTGCTGAGCTAAAGTATGTGAAGTGCTTTGAACACTTGAAATGTGCTATAGAAAGGCTGAGTATTATTATTAACACTCCTGCAGCCACCAAAATAATCACATGAATATTCAGAGCAAAGCAAAACCCAAGAATCCTGCAGGTTCACTATTCTTCTAAAGCTTTCAGCAGTTTTGTTTTTGGAAACCTGTAGTTCCCCATAACATTAATATGGAAGACTGCCATGCTGTTGTTGTTTTGAGTAGCCAGTTCTTAATCAGAACAAAAAAAATCACACTAAAAATAAACATTATATGTTCTTCTAGCCTCAGCAGATGGAAATGGATTATCCTGTGACTACCATCTGTGAGACTGTCCCAATAGATATAGTCCACAACAGGTCTCCTTAAACAAGGGGTCCTCAAACTATGGCCCACGGGCCACATGTGGCCCGCTGAGGGCATTTTTCTGGCCCGCCGGGTGTGCCGCTGCCTGTCCTCCAATTCCCAGCAGCACACAAAGCAGTGGAAAAATTGCAGCCGACTCTTCCCAGGCCATATGACAAAGCCCCACCCCCCTGCTTCCAGTCAGCCAGGAGGAGGCAAAAGGAAGACTGGAAGAGGGTAAGTGTGGGGTGGCAGGCACCGGCTGGCCCCAAGTCTCCTAGCTGGCTGAGAGGCCTCTCAGCCGGCTAGGAGACCTGTGCCAGTCCCAAGAGCCGGGCGGGGGCCTTTTTCGAGACTTTTTGTGCTGCTGGGAATTGGGGGGGGGGGGGGAGAGAGAGAGAGAGAGTTTTCTCTTTCCCATCATGATGCCTGCAGTAGTGGAATTTCAGGGAGAAGCAGCTGGGGGCTTGCTGCCTTAAAAAGTTTGTGAGGATGATGAGTTCTTTGTTTCTTCGGAGAGGGAAAGAAAACAGCCCCGTCAAGGGTGCCTTGCTTGCGCGTGCACCCTCCCCCCCCCCCCCCCGTGTGCCTTCCCTACCTGCAAAATAACATCTGAAATCTCCAACCAGATCTAGACTAACTGATGCACACTTGCATCACTTGTTACGACTAGCAGTGACAAATATGGAACCGGACATTGACCATCTCATTAGCCAAAAGCAGGCCCATAGTTCCCATTGAAATACTGGTAAGTTTGTTGATTTAATTTTACTTGTTCTTCATTTTAAATATTGTATTTGTTCCCATTTTGTTTTTTTTTACTTCAAAATAAGATATGTGCAGTGTGCATAGGAATTTGTTCATAGTTGTTTTTTTAAAAACTATAGTCCGGCCCTCCAACGGTCTGAGGGACAGTGAACTGGCCCCCTGTTAAAAAAGTTTGAGGACCCCTGCCTTAAACAGATAGTCCTTTATTTGTAGAAAAGATCATGTTGGTCAGACACTTCTTCTGTTAGTAATGCCCAAGCTTAGAAGTACAATCATAATTATACAGGATATGAAATATGGTCCGGCTACCTTCTACCAATCAATACACAGCATATTTGGCGCCCAATTATACAGGCTTAATGTTCCCAAGGAAAGCGTGGCAAAATGCGTTCTCAAGGGAAAATACTGTTGAACATTCTAAGAGAACTGTTCCCAGAGAAATTAAGAAAACAGAAACCTTAACACCTGTGGTTCATGTACCACATAACAGGAGGCACTTTCTTCCAATGTTACTAGTTGAGGAGGCTAGAGATAACAGCGGATGAGTAATGAGCATGCGCAAAGCAAAGTAAAGCGAGCGAGGCGAAACTAACTGTGCATTCCAGCGGGAGGGGTCAGGTTCCCGATGCTAGCTCCCGGGCGGGACCTGTAAAGCCGAAAGGAACTAAGCAAACCCAAATCAATGCAACTGAATCAGAGTATGAATCATATCTGAGGAGCAGACACCCCAGGCTATGGCAGTTCACTGACACCATCTCTCTCCCTAGCTAGCAGTTAAATACCTTGAATGTATGATGGATGAGCAAACAAATATAAAACTATTATTTCCCAAAGAGAATCTTCTAAGTAGTTTGGTCAACAGTCTCATGTTTTAAATGAACATTTCCTTCATATTGAAACTAATAATTAACAGGTGTGTTTTTTTTAAATAAAAAAGAACAAAATTCTGATATTGAACAGAGAAGCCATAAGCTGAGGAAGCTTGGTCTCCGGTGCATCCATGACAGATTTTTAATTGGTATTAAGAGCATGCTTGAGTTTTCCATTTACTAAGCAACATTAACATTGCTTAATTTTCAAGTATGCTGTTCTTTGTAAGAGAAAATCATTTCCACTCAGCCTTACCAGGGTGTTATTAGACATAATGTAACAGTTTGTTGAAAAGGTTAAAGTAGGGCTGCCAAAGATGTGTTTGCAGCTTCCCCATATCATACATTTCAGCGCAGTGAAGAATATGGCTTACAATTATCTACTGTATTCTAAGTGCACATTAGGAAGCTAATCAATGTGATGTGGTATTTGTGGCACACTAATGCGTCTAAATGTTTTGTTACACTTTGTGGGTAATGGATGCTTTTATATTGTTAGCAACTTATAAAACTTATTATTCTCTTATTTGGTAAGCAAAAGAGGTACAAAGTAGGAAGTGTTTACATTAGCTAATAATTGTAAAGGCATTTCAGAGATCCTTTCAACTCAAACTGTCATTCTGAGCTCTGAAAGTCATCTGCTAAAATAGAGGGTCAAACCATAATTTTTTAGATTAGGATGTCTGAAAATCTTGTTTTTCATTATTTATATGATGTTGCAGCTGTATCTCACTACTGCACAGTATTTCTCCTCAACTGCTTCTTTCCTCTGTGTTGAGGAATATTTACATTTGGTTATATCAGTTCTAAAAGCCCAAATGTTGATCAAGCCTGTCAAGGACCCAAGCCTGGGTCCCTCTGAGCCACTACCCCTTGGGCAAGCAAGCAGCACTCAGACCTATGGGTCTTCAAGATTAACTGCACACAAAAAACCAGACCTTGGTAAAAAATATATGAAAGTTTATTAATGTTTTAAAGAATGAGATTTTACTAGGCAACACAGCCTCTGCAATCCTGCAGCAAAAAAAAATAAAAAAGGCTAACTTTTCTAACTAATACTTCAGTACCTGATATTAGATGTCACCTTTTAGAATATCAGAGTCCAAGGTAGAGGCTTAAGCGTTATCTACATAGCAGTCTATCGTGATGAGATTTGGCATAGTCAGAGCCACTGCACAGTTGAATCATAAAGTTAGCATGGCTTCCCTCTTGTGTATTGCTTAATTACAGTCTTTGGCTGTTATGTTCTAGTGGTGACCGCCATGCGGCCAGACCATGCAGTCAGGCCATGTGGTCCAGGGCTAGCACATGGCCAGGCACAGTCAGAGCATCGCTCCAGAACACAATAGACTGGCCAGATTGTAATTTAGACCTATCTGTCAGCCAGGATGCAAATAGGGGCCAATGACCTGGGGGGACTTAATTGTATTAATTGTAATTCTATCAGAGTGTGTGGGTGAGGCCAGGGGCCCAGTTTAGGTGTGCATATAAGCAGACCTCTGAGCCCAGCTCAGACGTGTGTTCCTGAACCTCTTAATAAACCATGAGCTGATTTCACGTTAAGGCGTCTCTGGACTGAGTACTTTACATTGGCCATCTGGCATCAGGTGGTCTTCTAAACCCAATTGGGGAGCTCACTTGATGGAACCCTCCAGAAGATGATGACATCCACTCCTGCTTCCACCCTCTCATCTAGTTACAAAACTGAACACAGGTTCCCATGATTAGCCAATTACCACATTCTTGAATCTGGCCTTGAAAGAGATAAGGATAGTGTAGGCAGGGAAGCTCAATTATGGACACCCGCAAGCCAGAGCAGGCTGATTAAACTTCACATTGATCCTTGGGGGGGTCATGGTGCTTTGTCTCACAATGCCACTGCTTGACCAAATGTTTGTGGGAACATTTTTGAGTGGTTCCATTTTAAGGATGACCTGAAGGCTGAGAATTGCTTTTCAGTCATTTTTGAAAGTGTTACTTTCCCTGTGAAAGGGCTCAAAGTGTTTGCCAACAGAGGAAACACTGTCCTTACTCTGAAATGGCTTCAGTAATGATGATATGTAGCCAAATCTGATTGGCTAAGAAGAGTCATGAGGTAATTCACTTTGTGATTTCAGATTTGTTGGGGTTTTTAGGAGGAAGATCAGAGAAACAACTGCAAAAAAAAATTGGTTTCAAAAGATAGAGTCACACAATATAGGGTGGTGGGGTTTTCCCCAGATATGTTTCTGCCCCTTCCCTAAAAGCACTGATCTTTTTTGCACATATCCAAAAATCAAAGTGGGAGAACATTTAGCACAGCCATTTTCCATTCACACTTTGACGAGAAAGATCATTTGCTGGCACAGTATCAGGACCAGCGTGGTAATCTTTCATTCTAGCCACAGTTAACTAGTTATGCATATTCAGTATTTATGGAAGGCCAGCCAGAGAAGTTATGTTTTTACAAGAAGTGACACATTTGTATACATTACATAGAAAAAGAGCAAGAAATGAGACAGGCCACAGATACTTATTTCCCCCCTTGTGCATAAGAAACAGGAATGTCCTTTTGGAATGTCCTTTATCTTCTAAATTAACCTCAGGACTCATTTCAGATTTGCAATGATAAGAATCCAACCATAGGCGTCAACTACGGGGGGGCTTGAGGGCTCGAGCCACCCCCAAAATTTCCCAGGGGGGACTGAGCACCCCCCGGGAAAATGGAGTGCCCCGCCGCGAGTCCCTGGGCCCTTCCTAGGGCTGCTGCCGCCATCCCTCCCTCCCTCAGTCCATCCAGGGGCCAGCTAAGCAAATGCCCAGCTGGCCCCTGGACGGATGGAGGGAGGGACAGAAGCAGGAGTGGCCAGGCTGGGGGGGAGGCAGTGGTGGCGGGGACATGGTCCCGGCGTGCACGTGCACTTTGCACGCGCACATGAGCCCCTGACCCCCCGGGGAATTTAAAACTCGACACCCTGAATCCAACCATCCTCTAAGGAGCCTTTTCCCCACTTAAGTGGCTCTTACTTTAATGGAAGAGGAATTTGGAGGAAGCTTCCTTAGAATGGAGGAAGGCCTCCAACCTGAGCCAAAGGGGAAGGTTGGATGTAAATATTTAAATAAACAAACTTTACTCAGTGGAGTGATGGATTGGGGGCAGTATCCACCCCAGTAGCTCTTTTTTCCAAAGGAGATAATGATTACATAAGCAGGGAATGCAGGATAGGAAAACATTGCCAGAGAGGCAGTACTCAAGAGGTATTTATTCACTTCGCGTGAGGAATGAAGATAAAAAGTGATTTCCTCCCAAGAGGCTGAGTCTGTTTTTGGTGTACAGCAAAATATTCTATGGGCCTAAAATACATGTTAGAATTATTCTGAGACTGACCTCACTACTGCAAAGAAACATTATATCAGTAAACCATATTCAGGATTACACTTAAAAACTGCAATCTGTATTTTAGAATTGGGGGAGAGAAATCTGCACTGCTTAAAAACTTGCATATTTCTACTGTACTCCTGACTGCTAAATCTTCATGCAATGTTTTTAATTATTCTATAGAAGCATACTTGTATAAGTATTTCTAGAAAGCAACAATACAAAACCTTCTTCTTTCAGTTATGTTTGGGGTTAAACCAGTCTAGCTTTGCCATCATCCAAAACCTGAGGATTTACTTTTTAGAGATACTAAGGCAGGACCATCTATTTCTTCTAATGGAACATACTTTGTTCATGTAATAGTGAGTGATTGGGCAAAGGCAATTTCTTTTCCTCCAAGATGGCATTTTATCAATTGCTGTCTGGCTTTCCCACATCTTCAGATACTGAAAGTCCTGGAGTGATGCATGTGACGGATACTCTGTGGCATTGATTAAGGAGCTCATCTGAGTCAGTGTCTTTCTACCCTCTCCGTTAATCTCTCTAGTGGATTTCGAAGGGAGATTTTTCTTTCCACTGGGAAGTTTTTAAAGCATTACTACCATTATGCCTAGACCTGCCAACTTGTATTTGAAAGCTCTGATCAGTAACCTTAACCAGGTAGACACACTCTGGGACTTCCTTTAGCACATACCCTAATGTATTTAATAATAATTACTGCTTTCCTATAAGTATTCATTGAACAATAGAGAAAGACTCTCTCAATTCCAAGGACAGAAAGAAAGACGTTACAGCAACACAGGGACAAGACATTAATTTATACCAAAGACAATTATTTTCTGGCCCCATGTGGCTTCAGATCAAGATCCACTGGGACGGTCAGGGAGAGTGTCGAGACAGGCAAAGTGTATAAGCCATCAGTCTGCACTCAGGCTGCTTCTGCTGTTTTCCCATGAAGACACACAGATGCATAAGTGACACTAACAAAAGCTCAGACAATGAGACTAATTTGCCATCATCTTGCCTCTAGTTCTGGAAATAGCTATGGAAGTGAATTGTATTCATGCTATAGTATGAATACACTCAAACAAAAATTGTTTTTATTTTTGGTTACTTTCTTTCTAAGAAATTTTGTTTCATTTTATTGTACTAATTATTAAAGTTAATCACTTTAATTATTTAATTTGGTTTTTGCTTCCATTCTTTTCAAGCACTTTCAGTCTGTATCCTCTCATACACCCTTTCCAATTGGACTGAAATCTTCAAAGATGGCACCCATTACCCAAGGACCAATTTCCCACAAGGCACAGCCCCGGCGTCATTCTTCTCTTTGCCCCAATTGCCTGCTTCAATTTCACACTATTTGCCATGGGGCGCATTTTGACCAGCGACTTCGCACAATTTTTCCCATGGCTTCAGTGATCCTGGTTTTTTAGGATCACTGAAGCCGCGGAGGAAATTGGAGGAAATTGGATGGAGCCGCGGGTCAAAATGCACCCCATGGCAACTAGTGGGAAATTCAAGCAGGCAATTGGGGCAAAGAGAAGAACGACACCAGGGCAGCGCCTTGTGGGAAATCAGTCACAGAATCATACTTGCCAGATTTCAGGTACAGTGAGGCATGCCTCTGTTTTATAAGCAATTAAAATTCTCCCTTTCAGAGCAGACACAGGGACTTCCTATTCCGGATAGGGCTGCCAAGTCCAACTTGGGAAATATCTGGGGACTTTGGGGGTGGAGCCAGGAGACTTTGGGGGTGGAGCCAGGAGAAAGGAAGTGACATCATTTTGTGATGTCACATCCTGTGATGTTGCTTCCACATGCTGACACATGAACTCATGAAGTTTCCTAATACTGAATCAGGCCATTGGTCCATCAAGGTCAGTATTGACTACTCAGACTGGTAGTGGCTCTCCAGGGTCTCAGGCTGAGATCTTTAATGTCACCTATTACCTGATCCTTTTTTAGCTGAAGAGGCTGATACCTCCTGCATGTCAAGCAGATGCTCTATCACTGAGCAATGACCCTACTGAATCCTTCCTCATTTCGGCAGAATATGAAGCCCTAAGTGCTACACAAGTGCTAAATATGATTTTCATATCATAAGAACAGGAGAGAAGCCACAGTGGATCGGTCCATCCAGTACAGCCCATCCAGTACAACACTCTGTGTCACAACAGTGGCCAAAAATACCAGGTGCCCTCAGGAGGTCCAGCAGCGGGGCCAGAACTCCAGAAGCCCTCCCACTGTTGCCCCCCAAGCACCAAGAATTCAGAGCATCACTGCCCCAGACAAAGGGTTCCATTTAGGCCTTGTGGCTCATAATAGCCACTGATAGACCTCTGCTGGATGGGGACAGAGAGAGAGAGAGAGAGAGAGACAGAAAAAAGAAAGAGGGAGAGAGAGAAGGGGAAAAAACTGGCAGAGGCACTTACTTCCATTTAGACCTTGTGGCTATAATAGCCACTGATAGACCTCTGCTGGATGGGGACAGAGAGAGAGACAGACAGACAGACAGACAGAAAAAAGAAAGAGGGAGAGAGAAGGAAAGGAGCTGGAAGAGAAACTTACTTTGCCAGCCACATGCAAAAGCAGCTCCTTCAGTCCCTCCTTAATCTCTGGGCGGACCTCTCTGGCTGTGGAAGCTCTCTTGCTGACTTCTTAAAGGGGAAATGTCTGGCGAGGCTTTTTACTGCAGGGCAGGCTCTCTGCAGACATTTCCCTTTTAAGGTAGCCATTTTGTCCCCCCGGTGGGCAACTTTGGAAAAGCGGGAGGGAAGGACTAAAAATCAGTGTTTCCCCCGCCCTAGCAGGGGACTTGGCAGCCCTAATTCCGGATCTGACTGCAGCAGATGCAAGCCGCAGAGCTGCTTGCGATGCTGGGATTCCACAGTCTCCAGGGTGAAATTCCAGCTACCCAAAAGGGTTTTTTTTGTTAGTAGAAAAAAACCTAGAAGCAAGGAGCTTGCTCATGGTGTCTGGGGGAGAATGGCAACTCTCCTGGAACCCCTCTAGAGCTGCTTGAAAGTGGGAGGCTGATGTGGGTGTCTGACAGCAATGCCAGGCAAGTCAAAGGAAACGGAGCCAATAGAGTCAACGAATGAATAGACATAGATAAAAGGAAAAAACACACCAATGAAACTAAATATCTTTGAACTTTCCTCAGGGGGTGTGAAGGAGATAAGTTTTATGGCCATTATTTGAAGTAATATTGTCCCAGGTTGCCTGACTAAGTGAGTGAGGTTTATAGCTTTATGGAGGCCATTAAACGGGGAAGCCAGATTAACCATTGAAGAAAAGCAAGCAAGGCGACCCGAGAATGGAAGAGACAGAGGCAAAGAAACCTAATTTAAGCATTGCTACACCTTTTTCCTTTTTCTTTTGTATGCTGGTGTGTGAGAGAGGTTTGTATCGGGAGACAGGCAGAGAAGACCAGCAGAGAGACGATCTGAATGCAGAAGTGAGTCAGTGTGCAAGCAGGAGAGGGGCAAAGACACAGAGGGAGACGCCAACAAAAAGGAGAGCTGCAAAAAGCAGAGTAGATTCAAGGAACGGAAGAAAGAAGAGGACCATAGGCAAATGGACTGGAACAAAGGCTAAATGAACTGATCTGAGAGTGGAAGTTAGAAGAGGGAAGAGAGAGAAAAAAAAAGTGTGATAAATAATTAAGATATTAAGAAAATAAAGTGAAGAGACACTGTTACATAAACAAGAAAGCCAAGCAGGAAGAGTTAAAATATATAGGAATGGATATTCAGGTAGAATTGATATGTAGTAGAAGTAAGTGAGTAGAACCGCACCTTAACATATTATAAACCATTGTTTAAAGGGAAAGAGGACTAAATTTAGAATAAACTGAGATAAAGACAAAATTTGCAAAATGAATGGCCTCAGGTTCAGGCAGTACTAGAAAATCATCCATAAAATCCCCAGGCCAGGCAGGCTTACAGACACAACTTAAATTTAACACAATGAGTATATCACAAATGTCTACAAAGGATCTAAAAACGCTCATCCAGGAGAGCCTAGCACAGGAAATGAAGAATGCAATGGAGACAACTTTACCCACAGTAATAAAAAAGGAAATAGGGGAAATAGCAGAGAAGATTAAAACAGAAGTTAAAAAGGAACTAGAACCTATGCAGACAAAAATAGGGGAAATAGTAGAGAAGATTAAAACAGAAACGGAAGAAATTAAAAAACAGATAAATGAGAACAAAATAGAAATACAAAAGATTATGTTGGCCAATAGCAATAGTGAAGAAAAGATGTATGAGATAGACCAGGAATTACAAGAATTAAGAACAAAGTCAGACAGGATGGAAGAAGCATTGATTGGACTAGAAATGGAAAAGGCTGCATTAATGATAAGGTGCCAAAATGTATCGGAAACTATTGAAAAAGATTTAAAAGAAGTTATAGTTCAGAACTTAGCAGAACAGCTGAAACTGGGAACAGAAGAAGGGCTGGATAGAGAAATTGATCAAATATATAGGAAAAACACATCATATGCTAAAAGGAATAAAGTACCTAGAGGAGTACACATAACGTTTATTAGAAGGGGAATGAGGGACAAAATTCTGCGAAAGGCAAATGATACTACAGTTGTTATACAAGAAAAAGAGATTAAAATATTAAAAGAAGTACTGTGGAGAGTAAGAGAGAAGCGACAAAATTACACGGTGCTAACAAATCTGCTAAGAACAAATGGCATTATATACAAATGGATTCTACCTGAAGGAGTTCTCTTTAATTATGATGGAAGAAGACACAAGATAGATTCAATATTTAAGGTGGAAGATTTTTTGGACAAGAACAGAGGAAATTTGGGTTAGCAAGAAGAAGAAGAAGAGAGTGAAGTAGAAGAAGTAGCAGTGAAAGCCAAGAAAGGAAAAGATAAAAAGGAAGGGAAAAGAAGAGGAAAGAAGCAAATAACCTTTACACCAACACAAATCACAGCAAGGTACCAACATAGAACCAAAGGAAAGGAAAGCGGAAGCAAAGATGGAGAAGATGAAAAAGCTTAAATTACTCTCAATTAATATAAAATGTTTAAACAGCCCTCAAAAAAGAAAATGAACCTTTTTACAAATAAATAAGTTCCAGGTAGATATAGCTTGCCTACAATAAACACATATTAAGAAGGAAGATGTCAAATATTTAGAGTCTAAGAAGTTAGGAAAACTATTTTATGCGGCAGATGCAAAAAAGAAAAGAGTAATAGCCATATATGTTAAAGAACTGTTAGATCCAGAATTGGTTTATGCCTCAGATGATGGAAGAGTGTTAGCCATTACAATTAGGAATTATAAAAAGAAAATATTAATCGTTAACATCTATGCTCCCAACCAAAATCAAGAAGAGTATTTTGAATCAATGCGTGAGTGGATTGCAGTGCAGAATTTTGATGAGATTTGTATGGTAGGAGACTACAATGCAGTTCTTGATACAGCAATGGATCGGAAAAATCAAGCTAAAAACAAAAAAGCAGGAAATATACTCCCTAAAACATTCCAAAAATTAGCAGAGGAACAAAATTTAATAGATGTGTGGAGAACTAGAAATATTGAGAAGAAAGATTATACATACTATTCGGCAAGTCACAACTCATGGTAATGAATAGATATGATATGGATCACCACATCCATGATAAACGAAATACTTGAGATAGAAATTTTACCTAACACCTTTGCAGACCATAGTCCATTGATGTTAACAATCCAAGGTAATTTGAAAAAGACTAGATGGACTTTGAACAAGGATTTACTTAGAGGCCTAGAATTTACAAAGAAAATGGAAATAGAGATCTCAGAATTCTTTAAAAGAAATATACAGCAGGACATATCTATAAAAACAGTTTGGGAAGCTTTTAAAGCTTTTATAAGAGGATGGTTCATTAATCAAGACGCATGGAAAAGAAAACAAAAGAAAATGCAATATGAGGAATTGACAAAAATGATAAAAACAGAAGAGGATAAGATGAACAGGGATGATGGAAGTTGTAAAATAAAGTTAAGATTATTACACCATCAGATGAACTTGATATTAACACAGGAACTAGCAAGAAAAATAGAATATTCAAGACTTTTCTTTTTTGAAAATGCCAATAAACCATCGAGATGGCTAGCATATAAATTGAGAAAGGAAAGAGAGAAGAAGTTAATTAAAACTTTAAGGAATTAAAAGGGAGAAGAGAAACATAATACACAAGAGCTCAAGCTTATAGCAGAAGACTTTTAAAAAAAATTATACTAACAAAACCAACAAGAAAATCAAGAGATAAGTGACTATCTAGACAAACAAAATAAGAAAAAAATTCATGAAAGCCAGAAATTAATCCTAAATGAAACAATAACAACTTGTGAGATAACAGAAGTGTTAAAAAAAACAAAAGAAGAACAAAACACCAGGACTAGATGGCATACCAACGGAGGTATAGCAAAGATTTGTAGAGCAAATAGCTACTCCCATGAAAAAACTCTTTCAAGACATAAGTAAAACAGTGCAACTCCCAGAGTCATGGAACCAGGCCGGGATCACTTTAATACATAAGCCAAACACAGATGAAAAGGAAATAAAAAATTATAGACCCATCTCATTGCTTAACACAGATTACAAAATTTATGCTACAATTATAGCCACCAGGATGAAAAAGGTATTAGTGCAAGTAATACATCAGGACCAAGCAGTTCTTACCAAGAAGACAACTTAAAAACAACATATGGGTTATTACCAATGTGATAGAATACTATGAAAACCACCCAGATAAGGAGATGGCTTTAATATTCCTCGATGCCGAAAAGGCCTTCGATAATGTAAACTGGTAGTTTCTGATTAAAAAACTGGAACCCTGGAATTGTGGTCAAAAATTTCTGTTGATTAAAGCAATATATAAAACTCAGAATGCAAAGATTATAATAAATGGGGATATAACACAAGATATTAAACTCCAAAAAGGAATGAGGCAAGGATGTCCATTATCCCCGCTTTTGTTTATATTTGCACTGGAGACGTTGACAGATATTATAAGAGAAAATAGATAAAAGGTCTTAAGGTAAAGGGGGAGGAATTTAAGGTGCAGGCACTCGCCGATGATTTAGCTTTTGTGCTAGAAGTACCATTAGTATCTATACCGTACCTTATAAAGCTAATACAGGAACATGTCAAAGTAGCTGGGTTTAAGATTAATTTTAAAAAGACTAATATATTAACAAAAAATTGTACAAAGCACAAATATCACAAATCCAAGAAATATCCAACATGGAAATAACAAAAAAAGTGAGATACTTAGGTATAATATTGACTAGTAGAAATATTTCATTGATAGAGGATAATTATAACAAATTGCTGCAGGAGATTAAAAAAGATCTATCGAAATGGAAAGACCTTAAATTATCATTTATGGGGAAAATTGCTACGATCAAGATGAATATACTTCCTAGGTTCCTTTTATTGGCGGAAAACCTACCAGTGTTAAGATCAACCAGATTTTGTAAAGAGTTAGATAGACTGTGTAGTCAATTTATATGGAATAAAACAAAGCCAAGAATTAGATGGAAAGTACAACAAGACAAAAAGGATAGAAGGGGATTTGGCTGACCAAACTGGAATCTTCACTATAAAGCAGTAGCTTTAGGTTGGATAAAGGAGTGGCTGGTATTAGAAAATACAAGGCTGTTGAGCTTGGAAGGTTATGACTTACCTATGGGTTGGCATGTTTATGCCTGGTACGATAAAGCAAGAGTACATACATGTTTTAATTGACACATAATAAGAGGAGCATTAAATAAAATATGGAAGTAAACAAGAGAAAGATACTATGATAAGATACCGAAATGGGTATCACCGTTAGAGGCCTATGTGAAACCCACTGTAATGATGAAAGAGAAAAGAGAAACATATGAAGGGTTGTTAGATGGCAACAATAAATTAAAGATAAAAGAAAATCAGATATGGCAAAAGATGAAATTAACTTGGTGGGAGAAGATACAAATAAAGTCTAGATATGATAAAGATAAGGAAATAGATTTCTATACAGTTAAAAATGATTTGGATAAGATTTGGCTGTCATCAAGTGACAAACAGATTCAAAAACTATATAATTGCCTAATAGAGGATTATATGTTAGATGAAATAGCCAAAAATACTATGGTGGCATGGATGAAAGATTTTGGAAAAAGTGTAGACTTTGAACAATGGTCAAAGATATGGAAAACAACAAAGCTTATGTGAGCAATTCCATACAAAGAAAATATATGCAAAATGTTCCATAGATGGCACTGGTCACCCGAGAAATGTTACCCTAATGCCACAAATAACTGTTTGAAGTGTAAGAAACAGATGGGAACATTTTACCATATGTGGTGGGGCTGTGTTAAAATTAGAAACTTTTGGCTAAAAATACATAAAATAATAGAGGATATTATTGGTAATGCCATACCATTCACATCTGAAGTATTTTTGTTGAATATGTTGCTGGATCTATATAAGAGAAAGGATATATACATGATATGCTATATTTTAACTGCAGCTAGAATTTTAGTTGCAAAATGTTGGAAATTAGATAGACTACCCTCAGAAGAGGATCTAATACAGAAAGTGTTGGATATTATTGAAATGGACAAGCTAAATACTGTCTTACAAGGGAAAGACCAAAATGTGCATATGGGAAGATGGAAAAATATGTATATATGGTTAGGTAAAAATAAGGAAAGATGACTCAAACAAATGTATACTTAATATTAATTCATTGTTTTTTGTATAAACGTAATGAAAAACTATAAATAAAGCATTAAAAAAAAAGAGCAGACACAGGGAGCCATCTGGCAATCCAAGAATTAGGCAGTGTGTCAGTATAAATAATAACATGATCGGGTAGGGATCACATTTAGCAGGGTCAGGGTGCCTTCTCTGTAGTGGGCTTGCAGGGAGCAAGAATTGATAAGGCACAGTTTACAGATTCACCACTCAGCCACTTTGCTCACTCGGTGAAGCTGTTACAATTTTCCATCTTTTCTTTTTCCTAAGAGTAGAACTATTTCCATGAGCCTTTTAACTGAGCGGCCTTGATTATTTAAGCTGAATGGAGCCACATTCACTGACACTAGTCTCTTTTGTGTGTTACCGATTAGGGTTTACACACATTATTGAGAGAAGATGGCAGCCGCAGTCTGGCTTTAGGAAGTGCAAATGTAGCATTTACCTACGTCCCACACTTAGTCTACAGTGCTGTGAGGACAAATATAACATTCCATTTTATCTCTCCTCAGCCTTAAGTATTGCCGTTATGACAAAGCAGAGAAGGAAAGTACTTGCTGCTGTGTCCAGCAGATGCCATACAACAGAGGGACCACTGGTCATTTAGAGTCAAAGCTCTCCTCAAGTCAGCAATTAATGCAATCCCTCAGAAAGTCCATCAACACAATCCTCTTTAGAGGCTAGATCTTTCTGTATGACTCTGCTGACTGGAAAAAGTCCTGTCTATTATATATCTCACACTTTTAACTTCTGCATTTTGGTTTGTAGATATTAAGAGAACAAGGGGGTTGATTCAGTTTACGTAAGTACCTGAATGCACATCCCTAAGAAACAAGAGCAAGAGTTTAAACTGTTTTTTGGTTGTCTCACCACTTGTTTTCTTGTGGATCATTCACAGATTTCCTTCCTGTGACACCAACTGTTCCCTGGCGTATTCTTTCACTTTGATCCCACTTTCTTAGGGTTGCCAGCTCTGGATTTGAAAATTCCTAGAGACTTGGGTGTGGAGCCTGGGCAGGGCAGGGCAGGACAAGGTTTAGGGAGGACATTATACTTTGGTGGGGTACAATACCAGAGTCCACCCTCCCAAGCAGCTATTTTCTTCAGGGGAACTGATCTGGAGATCAGCTGAAATTCCAGATCGCCAGGTCCCACTTGGAGGTTGGTGACCCTACCCTTTACTCACAAAGGCTCTTCTTCCTTTTCGAGAGTTATCTTTTAATTCACCTTGTGACAACACTTCTTACTACACAAGCAAAGCAATTGCATGGATATCCTTGGGATTATGAAAGAGAAAAGTTAGATTGCATCTATTCTGAATCACCAGTAACCCACATTAAGAGACCCAGCATTTCAGTTTTCCATTCTGTAACTTTTTATCCCATTCAATTTTATTTATTTATATCAGAATAGAAAAGATCTCAAAGGCAGGGATCATACACACTAAGTAATCCACTTTCAATGCAATTACCAATTGGATATTGCCAGTTCACACAGTAAAATCGAGTTGGAAAGTGCATTGAAAGTAGATTACTTAGTGTATGTGATCCCAGCCAAAGAAAACCATGGAAAATGCTAGTGTGCCCAGAAAAAAATCCTTGGGGCATCCAGCTAGCCACCATTGGAAGACACAGTGCTAAAATATTGCCCCACAGTCTTTCATGGTACTTGGCATCTGTTTAAGCCATTCAAGTCCAGTCACCTGCTGCTTATTTAATGTTACTTCACATGCCTGAATTACTGTTTCTGCCAGCTGGTAGAAAGGGAGGGAGAAAAGGGATTATCTAACCAATAAATGGGGAGAGAGAAGGACCCACTTTCCCACTAAGGCAAGGCAAGGAATGGAATGCGTGTTACCATCTTCCCTCCCAATCCACTGACTTTTCTCTAGCATGTTTGCTCAGATGCAAGCATAGAATAATTTATTGCAGCCAAAGGGGGGGGGGGAAGGGAACACCTGTACAGAAAAAGAAATCTACTGTCTTCACTGGCATTAGTAGTAGCAATTAGTAAGGTTTTAGATGGAAGAGAGAATTATAATGTGACATACAACCCACTCAAGAAACTCCAGGACATTTCAAATTGGGCCCAGACCTTTCGTTCCTGGGTCCAATTTATACTGGAGCTTTCCTTTTTCATACATCACTAGGTAACTCCCTACTAGTCCCCTTCCCAGGCAACAAAAGCTTGCCTTTGCACAGAGGGTGAAGATAAATGACAACAGACACAGCAGACAAGTTTTAGAGTCTCTTCTGCTTTGACTGACAATATAAATCCCATCCTTTGAGTCAAAAGGGTAGTTTTTTCTGTCCTCCTGAACTGAATTGGGGAGCAAGGAAACTACAAATCCCATAATCCCCAGCAAGACATGGTGGCTGAGAGAATGGATCTTGTATTGCTTGGTAACAGCATTTAATGAGCCCTGAGAACTATTCCTTTCCTTTTACAAAGATAAGCTTTTGTTGCTGGAGATTCTTCACTCAGCTGGGGAAAACAGACTGCTCCTGAAAACATCCAGTTGCAGGAGGAACATGCTTGTTGATACCAGCTGTCCTACTAACAGCCTGTTGGATCAACTTGCTCAGATTCTGAGATGATTATGCCTAGATCTCTCTTGTCATCAGTAGATCCAGAAATCTTAAATATGAAGTTGCTGGGGAGGGAGCTACATTTTGTAGCTAAACTGCCTCATAGTTGTTCCAATTTAGACTCCAGTGCTAATGCAAACATGAGAGAAACATTTGAAGCATCAGTTGTGATGGAAGGGATTTAATTGCAGTTGCACAAGAATGTGAATGGGATTCTTGGAGTTTTTAATATAATACTTTCTCCCTCAACCCTTACCAAGTGTGCTTATAAAATCTGCAAACCTGCCTTGAACATCTTCATAACAGCTACAGTAAAAAATATTTGAAAGAAAATATTTTATTTTTAGATATAGCTGAGTGTAAATAATTATAGATTTGTTTCAAATCTGGGTTTTTTTGGTTCAAGGTAATCAAGTGGGCAGTGATGGGATAACTCCAAGAATTCTTGTAAGACACACATCCTAGTAAGGGTTTGAAGCAGGGTTAAGGATGGAATCTAACACAGTTATCCTAACTGCCTGCCTCAGTCTAGAGTTAGACCGGGGGGGGGGGGGGGTCGATTTGGCTTATTCCTTATAGAACATTCAGCAACATATCCCATCCTTATAGAACCTGAGAACCGTACAAGTTTGGCGCCATACTATGTCTGTGATGGCACTGTTATTCACTGTCAGTCTTCTTTGTGGTAGCAGTTTCAGCTGTTAATGGGGCAAATGGTATTGTATGAAGCAGAAATTGTTTTCCACTCAAATAGACACAAAAGCGCAACAGAAGCTGGTGTCTAGTTGTCAGGAACTAATGATAAACCTCCATTGACACAGGAAATGGCAATGCTAATGGACAGAAAACCATAGCAGTCAGAGGTGTGCAAGACATTCTCATAATTTTTCTTTTGTCCTAATTAGAGCCTACCCAAATTAAGGAACAGGATGTGAAAGCTTACTTTACAACTGGATTGGTTAGAATTTTTTAGTGAATGAAGGGGAATGGATATCTCATTAACCAGGTCTTTAAGAATGTTTTCTATCTAGCGACCTAGGCTTTAATGTGTCCAGTAATGTGCATTATGCTGTTTAATGACACTGTAATGGAGCTCCTAAATGCTAGTCCATAATTATGTAGCATTTAAGTGACCTTTAACTAATAGTAACTCCCCCAGAGTTTGTTTACAGTCTCAAGTTTTGGGGTTTGACAGATTTATTGTAAAAGAAAGCTTTGCTTTGGTTGTTTTTATTAATGATGTCAACCAGGGCAGTTTGCAATCTGAAACTCTTTGTTCTAGAAAATTTGAGCACAGATTTGACTGCAAGCAATTCAAGAAGGAAAATGATCCATCATTATGTATGTTCAAAAAGAAACAGGATATTTATTTCAGAATAAAGGTCATGAAAAAAGATAAGTCTCAGAACATAACAGGTGCCCTTATAGTGCATGTTATGGCATAATCCATTATTACATAGAGAGATATAATCTGACCTGATATTTTGTAGTCTCTTGAGAGGTCACATTGGCCCAAATTAAATGTTACATAAACTCAGTGATTGCCACCATCTCTTGGACCTATTAGTATACAAAGCTTCAACTCCACATGGACAGAATGGACTACATGGGATGTACTGTGCTCATGCTACAGCAACTGCAACTGAAGCACTGAAATGGGGAGTGGAGCAAAAATTTGTGGTGAGTTGCTATTTGATCTGATGTGTATATTTAGAGACAACTAACCTCAGACAAGGGGCTGTGGTGGCTCAGAGGTTAAGATGCTGAGCTGCAGACCGGAAGGTCAGTAGTTTGGCAGTTCAAGACCCGAGTGCCACATGATGGAGTGAGCTCACATCTCTGGCCCCAGCTCCTGCCAGCCTAGCAGTTCGAAAGCAAGAAATTGCAAGTAGATTAATAGGTACCACTTCGGTGGGAAGGTAACAGTGTTTTGTGCATTTAGTCATACTGGCCACGTGATCCCAGAAGAAGTCTTCAGACAGCACTGGCTCTTTGTCTTGGAAACGGAGATGAGGACTACCCCCCTAGAGTTGGATTCAACTGGGGAAACCTTTACCTTTAACCTCTGAGAAGGGATAAGAAGCAAAGCTGGGGGGTGGCTTTTCTGACTTTTCATGTGTTATCTTACTGATAATCAGCATGTGCCAGGGCTACCCAGTGTTACAGAATTCTAGTGAGACTTTTGGGGGGCAGAAGCACTGTTACAAGACATTCTGTTATATGTATTGATATGTCCTTTGACAGATTTATGGGGTTTAATGTGGCCAAGTGCAAAGTGATGGACACTGGAGCCAAAAATCCTAACTATAAATACATGTTGATGGGGTCCGAACTGGCGGAGACTGACCAAGAGAGAGATCTTGGAGTCGTAGTAGATAACTAGGGCTGCCAAGTCCAACTTGGGAAATATCTGAGGACTTTGGGGGTGGAGCCAGGAGACTTTGGGGGTGGAGCCAGGAGAAAGGAAGTGACAACATTTTGTGATGTCACATCCTGTGATGTTGCTTCCACATGCTGACACATGAACTCATGAAGTTTCCTAATACTGAGCTTCTGCTGCTGCCTTGAGCTTTATAGGCTTGCAAGCAGCATTACCCAGACTGTGACTTTTATGCCACTGTTTTTTGTCGCTGAACAGGAGTCAGTGTTATGTAGCAGTCAGTTTGTTTGGCTGGGATCTGGGAGAGCCTGGCTCAAAACCCTGCAGTGCCATAGAATCATTTTATTTAATACTGAATCAGGCCATTGGTCCATCAAGGTCAGTACTGACTACTCAGACTGGTAGTGGCTCTCCAGGGTCTCAGGCTGAGATCTTTAATGTCACCTATGACCTGATCCTTTTTTAGCTGAAGAGGCTGATACCTCCTGCATGTCAAGCAGATGCTCTATCACTGAGCAACGGCCCTACTGAACCCTTCCTTATCTCAGCAGAATATGAAGCACTAAGTGCTACACAAGTGCTTAATATGATTTTCATATCATAAGAACAGGAGAGAAGCCACAGTGGATCGGCCCATCCAGTACAGCCCATCCAGTACAACACTCTGTGTCACAACAGTGGCCAAAAATACCAGGTGCCCTCAGGAGGTCCAGCAGCAGGGCCAGAACTCCAGAAGCCCTCCCACTGTTGCCCCCCAAGCACCAAGAATGCAGAGCATCACTGCCCCAGACAAAGTGTTCCATTTAGACCTTGTGGCTAATAATAGCCACTGATAGACCTCTGCTGGATGGGGACAGAGAGAGAGACAGACAGACAGACAGAAAAAAACAAAGAAAGAAAGGGGGAGGGGGAGAGAGAGAGAAGGAAAAGAGCAGGCAGACCCCAGCAGCTTACCCCAAGCAGCTTACTCCAGCAGCAGGCCACATGCAAAAGCAGGCCCTTCAGCAGAAAGAGCCTCTCTGGGCGAAACTCTTTTGCTCTTTCTTAAAGGGGAAATGTCTGTTGAGGCTTTTTATTGCAGGGCAGGCTCTCTGCAGACATTTCCCTTTTAAGAGGCCAGGGCAAGCTCCGACGTTTCCCTGCTGGCAGCCATTGCCTCCCCCGGTGGCCAATTCTGAAAAGGTGGGGGAAAGCTTTAAAAATCGGTGCTTCCCCCACCCTACCCGGGGACTTGGCAGCCCTATAGATAACTCAATGAAAACGTCAAGACAGTGTATGACTGCAATGAAAAAGGCCAACGCTATGCTGGGGGTTATTAGGAAGGGAACCAAAAACAAATCAGCCAGTATCATAATGCCCCTGTATAAATTGATGGTGCAACCTCATTTGGAGTACTGTGTACAGTTCTGGTCGCCACATCTCAAAAAAAAAATTATAGCATTGGAGAAAGTGCAGAAAAGGGCAACTAGAATGATAAAAGGGTTGGAACACTTTCCCTATGAAGAAAGGTTGAGGCGCTTGGGGCTCTTTAGCTTGGAGAGACGATGGCTAAGAGGTGACATGATCGAGGTTTATAAGATTATGCATGGGATAGAACAGGTAGAGAAAGAAGTACTTTTCTCCCTTTCTCACAATACAAGAACTCGTGGGCACTCCATGAAATTGCTGAGCAGTTGGGTTAGAATAGATAAAAGGAAGTACTTCTTCACCCAAAGAGTGATTAACATGAGGAATTCACTGCCACAGGAGGTGGTGGCGGCTACAAGCATGGACAGCTTCAAGAGGGAATTAGATAAACATATGGAGCAGAGGTCCATCAGTGGCTATTAGCCACAAAGTATAGATAGGAACTCTCAATCTGGGGCAAGTGATGCTCTGTATTCTTGATGCTTGACAGGGGGGACAGTGGGAGGGCTTGTAGTGTCCTGGCCCCACTGCTGGACCTTCTGATGGCACCTGGTGTTTTTGGTCACTGTGTGACAGAGTGTTGGACTGGATGGGCCACTGGCTTGATCCAACATTGGCTTCTCTTATGTTCTTATGTTCTCTTATGAAGCCTGAGCATCAGAACATTTTAATAGCTGCACACACGGTTAGTATGACTACAGGCTTAGTAGCAGAAGGCTTTAAGAGCTGGGGCTATGGCTTCTGTTGTAATAATGAGGTGGACATGGCATTAAATTCACCAGAAACTCAGATATATTATGGTAATGAAGATGGAGGACAGATATGGGGCTTGTGTTAAACCTTAAAAACACAATACGGTCAATTATAAACAAAAAACCCCAAACCTTCTCCAAGTCTGTTGTCAGTACTAAAATACTACCTGAATTCAAATATGGAAAATTATGTCACTAAAGGATATAGGAATGATGTAGTTGGCAGTGCCTTTAGCACTGTAATTCACTCCAGTGTTTTGAAGACCAGGCCATAGGCACCTAAACATTTAGAGAAATATAAACCACTATCCCCAGAGATGGATAACTTATTTAAGAAGCTCAGAGGGTCAATAACTACATGCCTTCTCACTTGCTGTTATACGTGCAGATAATCAAATATAACAAAAAATAAAGTCAGTCTCCAGGGTTTTCTTATCCAAGGAAAACATATATTAAGAACATAAGAATATAAGAGAACTCATGTTGGATCAGACCAATTGTCTATCCAGTCCAAAACTTTGTGTCACACAGTGGCCAAAATCCAGATGCCATCAGGAGGTCCACCAGTGGGACCAGAATTCCAGAAGCCCTCCCACTGTTGCCCCACAGCACCAAGAATTCAAAGCATCCCTGCCTTAGACATAGGCTACAGTCACACAAGCAGTTTGCACTGATACCATTGTGGTACCTTTGTGGATTTAAAAAGCATGATCAGACAGCAACATTTGCCTTCCATCCCCAGTCATCACCACCCAATCTGACCTGCTTTGGAAGTGGAGTAATCAGGCACCAGGGAAAGTCCAGTGTTTATGGATATCAGCACTTTCATCCTGCATTTCCAGATGTCTGAACTCCCCTGGTACAAGCTCAGCCCAGTTGGAAAGTCTGATCACTCTATTCCATTTTTGCTCCTTGGGTTTTTTTAGTCAGTTAGCGATGTGCACATAACTGCATCTTCATGCACATCAGTAAGCTTTCAGCTGTCTTCTGAGTCAGGAAGAAGAAGCCTAAGAAGCCTCCTTCATCTTTTTTCATGCTGGTTCCTCTGTCTACAGTTTTGCAGCACACAGGGTGGGGAAGGGGTTAATTGAAATGAGTTTTTTCAGAGGGGGAGGCAGCCTTCTCCAGCTGTCAAAACAGAGCAGTGCTTCGAATAAGTGGTTATGTGCATATGCAAAAGACAAATTTAAAAAGAAGCCACCTGACTACCTACTCCATAGTTGCCCCACAGCAATCATCTGAACAGTTGACCATGGGGTGAGCACACCAAGGCCAGTTCACAGTGGGATGTATGATTAAAACTCTCAGTTACAAACTGCAATGGAGTACTTAGAGCTGGGGCCAGATCCCGCCAACCCTACAGTCTCACCACAGCCATAGTGTTCCATCTACATGTTGTGGCTAATAGCCACTCATGGACCTCTGCTCCATATGTTTATCCAATTGCCTCTTGAAGCTGTCTATGCTTGTGGCTACCACCACTTCCTGCAGCAGTGAATTCCGCATGTTAATTTCTCTTTGGTTGAAGAAGTACTTCCTTTTATCTGTTCTAAGCCTACTGCTCATTAATTGCATTGAGTACCTACGAGTTCTTGTATTGTGAGAAAGGGAGAAAGGTAATTCTTTCTCTACCTTCTCTATCCCATGCATAATTTTGTAAACCTCTATCATGTTACCCTTCAATCGTCATTCCTTCAAGCTAAAGAGCCATAACCTCTTTAACCTATCTTCATTAGGGATGGGCCTGAACCAGCTCACAAACCTTTGTTTGTGCCAAATTTTGGGCAGCTTGTGTTTCATGAACTGAATTTCATGAACTGCAGCCCAGCCATGAACTTTTAAGCCAGTTTGTGTGGAGGTTCATGGGTTTATATGGAGCAAAAGGCAGGGGTTTAAATCCCTGCTTTCTCCTCCTCACAAAAACCACCAAAACAGCTTAGCAGTGGGAGCAGGCTGCTCCTTGCCACTCAGCTGTTTAGATCAGAAACAGCTGAGCTGTGCAGGCAGCCTGCTTCTGTGGCTCAGCCCCTGGGGCTTGCTGCCTAAGAAATGCCCTTTAAACAGCTGAGCCACGCACAACAGTTTGCTCCATGTGGCTCAGCTGTTTAAAGGGGCATTCTTGGGCAACAAGCCCCAGGGACTGGCTGCCCAAGAATGCTCCTTTAAACAGCTGAGCTATGCGGAGCAGCTTGCTCCATGTGGCTCAGCTGTTTAGAGGAGCTTTCTTGGGTTCACTTCCAAGCCATTTAAACCAAACAGCTGAGTGGTGCTCTGCTGCTCAGCTGTTTGATTTAAATGGCTTGGAGCTATTTAAGCCCCTGCTTTCTGCTCCCTGCAAAAAGTGGTGGGCAGCAAAAAGCAGGGGTCATGGCACATACAAAGGGAGAAATAAACTATCTGGTTTTATAAACTTGGTGCTAATTGTTATAAACTGTTGTGTACTAGTCACAAAATGGCGACCGCCATGCGGTCAGAGCACATGGCCCAATTCTACCTGAGCTTCAGCCAGGTAGAACAATAGACAGTCGGATCCAAAACAACCACCAGTAGCCAGCCTAAGTCTTCTGTGGGGGACCTATGAACTACAACTTAAGACCTAAGGCCCTATCAGAACTATGCACATATGCTAAGCCCCTATCAGGTATTTTGGGTGCGGCCAGAGGTGGGGCTCCGGCCGGCATATAAGCAGGGCCCTGGAGCCCTGGCAGCATGCTTGATCTGACCATCTCCTGAACATGCTGATTCACTTAATAAAGTCTATGCTATGATCATCCTACAACTCACCTCCCGACTCCAGTACTTTCCACTGGCGACGAGGATGGGATCCCGATGAGCGACTCATCAGCCGCACCGAGCAGTGGAGCTCCAAGCACCGGGCCACCGGCTCAACAAGCCCCAGAGGACATCGCTCGCAACCTTGCTCCTGCCTTGGCAAACATGGCTGCCGCAGCGGGAAACATCCCTCCATTCGACACCTCCAAGCCCGAGCACTGGGACGCATGGGTCAGGCAGCTTGAGTTCCTCCTGACCGTGCACGGAGTCACCGAGGCCACCCTGAAGAGGGCCTGGCTAATGGGCCACTGCGGCATCGAGACAATGCACATAGCGCAGAATATCATAGCATCCCGAGACCTGCTGGACATCTCCTACGACGACCTCAAGAAGCTGCTCGGGAACTACTTCGCAACAAAACCATCCATGTTGGCGTTCCGGGTCCAGTTCCTCGAACGGAAGCAGCAACCGGGAGAGAATGCCGCCACATTCCTGGCCGACCTCCGCCGCCTGGCAGTCGGGTGTGAGTTTAAGAATGTGGAGGACAACCTGCTAGGCAGCTTCGTGGCAGGGGTAAAAGAAGCCAAGCTCCGCTGCCGGCTTATCGCCACCCCCAATCCAACCCTCGAGAAGGTGCTGCAGGCGGGGGTTTCCGGTCGGAGGAATGGAGGTCTGACACGCTTTGCAAATGCGCAGGGCGGACAGCGGCTCTTCTTGACAGCTTGGGTGGATAAATCCACCTGACACAACCTCACACAGGTAGTGTGAGGACCAGCAAGCAATATAATCCAGGTTTGAGCAAGCTCGGTGAAGGAAAAGCCTTGGAGGAGACTTTTACAACACCTTGAGCACTGCAGCCGAAGAAGATTTTTGCAAGTATCTCTAAGGAGCCGAGCTGGGCTGATTAATCAGCATAAAATCTCCAATTCCCCTGATTCCTTAACAAAGAAGACAAAGTTTAAACGTTGGGACTACATCTGAAGAGAAGTAACAACATAAGGTAACGGAAAAAAACTTTTTGCCTTACCATTACCGTGTTTTGAAAGACGAAAAGCAGACCTGGTGAAGCAATAGACTGTTGCAGATTGGATGAGTGCAGTTTTGAAACGTTAAAAAGCTGAATTTGAACTTAAAAAGCCAAAAAAACAAGTTGTTTAACATTCCTGCGGTTAAGAAGAGTCGGGAGGGGGAGCCAAGCATCGCGAGACAAAGAGGGGAGGAGCGAACCAAGCATCGCGAGACCAAGCTGTGAGGACTGAGACAGGAAGTGACGGCTTGAGGAGCAGACAAGAAGGGAAGTGGAGAAGAACCGGAAGAGAGCAAAGGGGACTGTAAAAACTGCCGGACCAAAAGGACTACAACAGGAAGTGACGTGCGGAGAGCAGACAAATAAGCAAGACGAAGGGACAACAGGAAACTACGGCAAGCCAGAAGCAAGGTAAAAAGACTATAACCTTTGACACAAACCATAGAGAAGTTGCGCCCGCCATTTTGGATTTATAAAATTTTTAAACAGTAATATCTCATAAACTATATAACTTAGAAGGCTGAAACCAACGAAATTTGACTTGGCAAGAATAGCTTGTGTGATTACACTAAACGGTGTTTGATTTGGAAAATAAAATAAAATCGATCTTTTTTAAAGAGACAAGACGGATCGCGGGCTAAGATCGAGAGCAGCTACATGGTCCTCTCCTACAATGGCAGCAAAAAAAGAAAAAGAATTACTAGCTGTTATGGAAGCAATGGAAAAAAAAATGTTAGACGCTATAGGAGAGGTAAATGTTAAAATGAATGGTATAGCTGCACAAGCAGACAAAAATTTTATAGATTTAAAAGCTGAATTACAAAAGTTAACCACTAGAACACAAGACATAGAAATTAAAGTAAAAGAACTGGAAGAAAATACTCAAAAAGCAATGAAGGAAAATGACAGAATGGAAAAGATGATGCACTATAGAGACATGCAAAAGCATCTGAGATTTAGAGGTATAGAGGAAAAATTAGGTGAAGACATTTTTACAAGAATGCAAGAAGCATTAGCAGATTTTTTACAAGAGGAAGAGGAAGTTGTTAAAGAACATATGGATCTTGTTTACAGAGTCAATTCTACATACGCGAGAGACAAAAATATACCAAGGGACGTGGTAGTTCAATTTACAATGAAGAGAACAAAAGAACAAATCTACAAGAAATGTTTTACAGACTCTTTTGAAATAGGTGGGAAAAAAGTTATCGTAATGAAAGAATTGCCCAGAGCAATTTTGCAAGACAGGAAAAAATTCAAGCGTCTGACAGACAAACTGAAAGAGAAAAAAATAAGATTTCGTTGGGAAATACCACAAGGACTGAGTTTTTATTATGGTAACAACAGAATGGTGATTAAAAATTCAGCAGAAATGTACGCCTTTGTTGGTGAGAACAAGGAAGAATTTGGTGATATTTAAGACTACAACAAGATGGATTACAAAGTACTCTCATGGAATGTAAATGGACTTAATTCACCCCAAAAACATAGAATGGTAGGACACTGGCTGGAGAAACAAAAATGTAGTATAGTTTGTATACAAGAGGCCCATCTTAAGAAACAAGACTACAAATATTTAATAAGAAAAAAGTTGGGAGAAGAATTTTTTTCATTGGCAAGTAATAAAAAGAATGGAGTGGTAACATATGCCAAAAAAGACTTGGAACCTAAACTAATATTTAAAGATAAAGAAGGAAGATACTTAGCTATTGAAATTCTGTTACACGGACAGAAGACTTTGATTGTAAATATTTACGCCCCCAACGGAGCTAAAGAAATCTTTTTTAAAGAACTACAAATGGAACTGGACAGTGTAAACTATGAACAAATCATAATGTTGGGAGACTTTAATGGGACTGTGAATAATAAAATAGATAAGCGCTCAAAGAGAAAAGATGACACACTAGGGAAACTTCCAAAAAAAAATTTTGAACTGATAAAACAGGAAAAGCTGGAGGATATTTGGAGGAAGGTTAACCCACAAGGGAAAGACTATACTTTTTACTCTAACAGACATGATTCACATTCAAGAATTGATATGATCTGAATGTCTATTAATCTAACATTTAAGACAAAAAAAGTTGAAATTCTACCTAGAATAATCTCAGACCACAATCCTTGTCTATGGACTTCTGGGCAAATAAAAAGGCAAGGGAGATGGAGAATAAATGAGGACTTATTAGACAACCAAGAAATAGTTAAAAAATTACATGAAGAGACAGATTTATATTTTCAAGCGAACATACAAAAAGAAGTAAAAATTCAAACTGTGTGGGATGCGTACAAAGCAGTTATGAGAGGATTATTGATATCATTGAACACTAAAAACAATAAAAAGAAAAGAGAATATGAAAACATTGTTCAAGCCATTAAAATAAAAGAAAAGGAACTGAAGAACAGACCAGGAAAAAAGAAACTGCAAAAGGAAATTTGGATGTTACAAGACCAAGCAAAAGCTATTTTGAATCAAGAGACTTACTGGAACCTGAAAAAATTGCAACAAAAAGCATTTGAAGGTGCAAATAAACCTGGAAAGTACTTAGCATGGCAATTAAAGAAAAAACGTGAAAATAAATTTATTACTAAAGTGATACGGGACAATATTGAGATAATAGACAATAAGGGAATAAAAAGAGAATTTTTTAAATATTATGCAAAGCTTTTTAAGAAGGAAAATAAAGACAGAAGAAGGATTAAAGAATACCTACAGTCATTAAAATTACCAAAACCAACGGAGAAAATCAAAGAACTACTTAACTGCCCAATATCACTACAAGAGATTAAAAATGCAATAAATGATTCAAAATTAGGGAAAGCACCTGGATCAGATGGATTTACAGCTAAGTTTTATAAATCACTACAGGATTCGATCTCACCAGTGTTATTGCTATTAATGAATGACATAGGAGTGACAGGTGAGGTCCCGGAGACTTGGAAAGAAGCAACCATTTCACTCATTCCGAAAGAAGGTCAAGATTTAACCAATGTTAAAAATTATAGACCAATTTCTTTGTTAAACAATGACTATAAGATTTTTGCCAAGATTATAGCTGATAGGCTTAAGGAACATCTTAAAGAGACTATACAGACAGAACAAGCAGGATTTTTACCTAATCGCCAAATAAGAGACAATATAAGAGTAGTAGTGGATGCTATAGAGTACTATGATAAACATCCGGAGAAGGAAGTGGGCTTTCTTTTTTTAGACGCGGAAAAAGCGTTTGACAATTTAAATTGGGATTTTATGTTTGAAGTGTTGGAACATCTTGAAATTGGAGACTATATGCTTAATCTTATTAAGTCAATATATAGAGAACAGAAATCCTCTTTAATAATTAATACTGAAAAAACGGATTACTTTAAAGTGGAAAAAGGAACACGACAAGGATGCCCACTCTTGCCGTTGCTATTTATTTGGATTTTGGAAGTCTTGTTACTAAATTTGAAAGAAGATAAAGAAATTAAAGGCTTTACAATAAAAGGTTTCTCTTTTAAATATAGAGCCTTTGCAGACGACGTGATGTTTATAGCTGAAGACCCTATGACTACACTACCATATTTGTTGCAGAAAGTAAGAGAGTTTGGTGATTTGGCTGGGTTTTATGTAAATAAGAACAAATCGAAAGTGATGTGTAAAAATATGCCAAATAATAAGCAAATTGAATTACAAAATCTTATAGAATGTGAAGTGGTGAAAAAGACAAAATATCTAGGTGTAAACCTAACAATGAAAAACATTGATTTGTATAAGAATAATTATGAGAAATTATGGCAGCAAGTTATGCAAGATATTAAAAGGTGGAATGTATTAAATTTGTCACTGCTGGGTAGAATTGCAGTGGTTAAAATGAATGTGTTACCAAGAATAATGTTTCTGTTTCAAACTATTCCAATTGTGAAAGATGTAAAAACATTCAAATGCTGGCAGAAGGAATTGACTAAGTTTGTGTGGGGAGGGAAAAAACCAAGAATTAAGATGAAAATAATGTGTGATGCTAAAGAGAGAGGTGGGTTTCAGTTACCAAACTTAAGGCTATATCATGATGCAGTATGTTTGACTTGGATAGGGACATGGACTATGTTACAAGACAGAAAGTTATTGTCCCTGGAAGGTCATGACTGTAGGTTTGGGTGGCACGCATATCTGTATTATGGTAAAACAAAAATGGACAATATGTTTAAGCATCATTATTTGAGAAGAACATTAATCGATACGTGGACAAGATATAAAAACTTTTTTCCAGAAGAAATACCTATGTGGATTGTACCTGCAGAAGTTTTAAATCCATCATCTCACTACAAAGGACAAGACTGGTTGAAATATAGAGACCTGTTAACAAGACATGGTAAAGACTTTAAATTGAAGGAGCAGCAGCAGATGGACTTTGATTATGGTTGGTTAAGGTACAGACAAATATATGATATGTACAGAAGTGATAAAAAATCTGGTTTTAGAGAAAAAAGCAATGAAATAGAACAAATTTGGGAGGAAGATGGGGAAAAAATGATTTCTAAAATGTATAAAGTATTGTTAAAATGGTTTAATGCTGATGAAATGGTAAAGGAACAAATGATAAAATGGGCGATAAACCTAAACAAAGACATTGAAATGGAATCTTGGGAATTTTTATGGAAAAATGCAATGAGTATTTCTACATGTTATAATCTAAAAGAGAACTGTTTTAAAATGATGTACAGATGGTATATGACACCAAAAAAAATTGCAAATATTAATCAAAATATGTCTAACAAATGTTGGAAATGTAAAAAGAAAGAAGGTTCTTTCTATCATATGTGGTGGACTTGTGATAAAGCGAAGACTTATTGGTCTATAATACATGCAGAAATGGAAAAATTTTTGAAATGTACATTTAAGAAGTTGCCTGAAATGTTACTGCTTGGACTTAAACTAGAAGAGATAAATGTAAAGAAAAGGACAATAATATGGTATATGATTACAACAGCAAGAATGGTGTATGCACAAAATTGGAAAAATGAAAAAATACCAGAAGTGTGGGAATGGTTGAAAAAATTGTTATATATGGCTGAAATGGATAAATGGACTAGAAAGTTGAATAATCTGTACTCAGAGACTTTTTTAGAAGATTGGGAGGATTTGAAAGAATATGTTGAAAAATATTGGGACATGAAAAACTACATCTATACATGGTTATAATAGCATAAAGGAATAGAAATTGAGTATATGAATGTACTAAGGATAATTAGATAATGAACTTGTTTTTTAGAATTATATAAGAATATAGAAAATAAGAATTGGTATATAAGTATTTTAAAGATATATAACCGTTACCAGAAATGTAAACATAGAGATAAATATTACTATTTTGGATAAAGTGGAAAATGTGTTATGCTTCAGATGTGGTGGGAAACCACCAATACAAGATAAAAGCAAGACTATACAAATAGAACAAAATGTTATATAATATGGAAAAAAGAATTTGTATAAAACAAATGTATTAATTTTAATGTTTTGAAAAATAAAAACTTTCTTACCAAAAAAAAAAAGAAGAGAAGGTGCTGCAGGCTGCCGTCGCGTTCAAGACGACCTACAATGACAAGCAGGCGTCCAAGGTCCACCGCATTGCCTCCTCCGGGTCTGAGACAGATGAGGACGAAGACGTCCACCAGCTACGCCGGCGCGCGCAGAAGGGTGAGTCTCGAGGCCGCACCTGGCACACCACGGCCGCCGCCGCCTCCGCTTCTTCCAATCCCAGCAGGCTGCCCCCAACCTGCGCTAGCTGCGGGGACCCCCACGAGAGACGCTCCTGCCGTTTCCGAGATGCCGTTTGCAGAATGTGCGGGAAGACGGGGCACATCGCCAGGGCCTGCCGCTCCCGGAACGCGCAACAGTCCTCCGCGGCCTCCACCGCCCACTACGAGGCAATTGACAGCACCTCTTCGGCCACCCAGGTACTCCAACTACGAGAGCCCCTCCCTGCAGCGATCCAGGTTAACCTGCGGATCGGGGGCACCCTTTGTTGCATGGAGGTTGATTCCAGGTCTGCCTACTCCATAGTCTCAGCGGCCACTTTTAAAAAACTGTTTCCACAGCGGAGCCCCCAGCTGCACCAGCCAACTGCCCTCGTGCTCTGGGACTTTCAGAAAAACCCGGTCGCCATCAAGGGGCTGGCGCAGGTCCAGGTGCAATACCAGGGCGTATGCAAATCCCTCGACCTACTAGTGGTGGAGCGGGACCTCAACAGTCTGCTGGGGCACGCTTGGTTCAAGCCCCTGGGGGTGGGCATGACGGGGGTTCACAAAGTAGAGTTAGCAGATTACGACTCAGTCTGCGCGGAATTCCCGGCCGTTTTTGATGGCACCCTCGGTTCCTACCGGGGTCCTCCAGTCTCCCTGGACCTGGATCCGGCCGTACACCCAATCCGGGTGCCAGCCTGGTGGCCGGCTTTAGGAATGCGGCCCAAGGTGGAGGCAGAACTAGACAAACTCGTGGCTCAAGGCGTGCTGGAGCCAGTGCCCCATGTAAAATGGAAAACCCTTATAGTGACCCTGTTAAAGTCTAATGGGGAGGTCCGCATCTGCGCGGACTACAAATGTACTCTGAATCAGGACCACTCGTACCCGGTACCAATGATCAGCCATGTGCTAGCATCCCTAGCGGGAGCCACGATCTTTGGGAAGCTGGACTTGGCTCAAGCCTATCAACAGCTCCCAGTAGACGAAGCAACCGCGGAAGCTCAAACCATAGCAACACACAAGGGCGCTTTCAAAGTGAAAAGGCTCCAGTTTGGGGTCAGCGTTGCCCCTGGTCTGTTTCAGCAACTAATGGACTCTGTTTTAAAAGGCATTCCAGGGGTGAAGCCATTTTTTGACGACGTCCTCATCGCGGCTCCGGACGTCGCCACCTTCAAGACACGCTTACGAGCCGTTCTGCAGCGTTTCCAGGACACCGGTCTCAAGGTGCGAAAGGACAAGTGCACCTTGGGAGTACCTTCAGTAACGTTCCTGGGGTTCCACGTGGACGCACAGGGCATCCACCCCACCAAGGAGAAGGTGAAAGCCATCACGGAGGCACCGACCCCAACGACAAAAGCAGAGCTCCAGGCATTCTTGGGCCTCCTCAATTTCTACCACGCATTCTTGCCACACAAGGTGGCAGTCGCCAAGCCCCTCCGTAGGTTACTGGACACAGGGGCAAAATGGGCTTGGGGGCCGCAGCACGACAGGGCTTTCGCAGCGGTTAAGGACTTGTTGGCGTCTAACGCGGTCTTGGCACACTTCAACGAGTCTTTGCTGGTGGTCCTTGCGTGCGATGCATCTCCATACAGGGTGGGGGCTGTCCTGGGCCATCGTCTGCCGAATGGTAGGGAGGTGCCAATGGCCTACTACTCCCGGACACTGTCAAAGGCGGAGCGGAATTATGCCCAAATAGACAAGGAGGCTCTGGCAATCGTGGCAGGGGTAAAAAAATTCCACAACTACATCTACGGCCGGGCGTTTACGGTCGCCACGGACCATAAGCCGCTTCTTGGGCTGCTCGCCCCACACCGCCAGACGCCCCAGATGCTGTCCCCCCAGGTCCTGCAGTGGTCTATTTTTCTTGCAGGTTACCAGTACGACCTCATCCACCGCCCCGGGAAAGCCATGGGCCACGCCGACGCCCTCAGCCACTTGCCCCTTCCGGGCTGCGACCCCGACCCGGCTCCTGCATTCTATGTGGCCCTCCTCAAAGATCTTCCGGATCGCCCGGTACAGGTACCTGATGTGGCCCGCCGCACGGCACGGGACCGTGTCCTCTCCTGGGTTTCCAACTGGGTGGGGAGGGGGTGGCCCAACCATCCGGGCCAGGAGTTCGCCGCTTTCACAGCTCGGAAACATGAACTCTCCACCCACAAGGGGTGTTTGCTTTGGGGGTCGAGGGTAGTCATCCCCGAGCCGCTCTGCCCGAGGGTACTAGCAGCCCTCCACGAGGCACACCCCGGAATCGTCCGGATGAAAGCCTTGGCCCGCAGCTATGTGTGATGGCCAGGCATAGACAAGGAGATTGAGGATCGGGTACACAAATGCAGCAAATGCCAAGAGTCGCGGCCCGATCCTCCCCATGCCCCCATTCGGCCCTGGGAGTCAACTGACAAACCATGGTCGCAGCTCCATCTTGACTTCGCTGGGCCAGTCCAGGGGCAGTTGTTCTTTATTGTTGTGGATAGCTACAGTAAGTGGCTGGAGGTAGTCCCAGTGTGGTCTACCTCAACCAAGGCGGCCACCAGAGCCCTGTGGCGCATCTTCACCACCCACGGAGTGCCAGACTCGCTCGTGACGGACAACGGAACGGTCTTCACGTCGGGAGAGTTCCAGCGCTTCACAGATCTGTTCGGCATCCAGCACATCCGCTCGGCACCGTTCCACCCCGCAACCAATGGGCAGGCAGAACGGATGGTTCGCACAACCAAAGATGCCATCAAAAAGATGGACACTGGTGACTGGGAGCTGCAGCTAATTAAATTCCTTTTCAGCCAACACAACACCTCACACACGGGAACAGGTCGCTGCCCAGCGGAGTTGTTGATGGGCCGGTGACTCGGCACCATACTGGATCATCTCCACCCCGACCGCGCCATCGATGCCGACACGAGGATGGAGCTCCAGCCAGCCACCCGAGGTTTCACGCCCGAGGACCCCGTCTACGCCCGGAACTACGCCCGGGGCCCAGGGTGGATCCCGGCATGGATCATCCGAGCAACCAGCCCGCTCTCGTATGAGGTCGGGATGGAAGAAGGAGCAACCTGGTGGCGCCACATCGATCAGCTCCGGCGGCGCACTCCGGACCACACACCAAGTGTTCCCGAGTCAGCACTTCCCACGGAGCCATCACCAACCCAGCTATGGGACCCTGATCCGGAGGACGAAACCTCAGAATCCCTACCAGAGGAGCAGCCCGTGGACAGAGCACCGGCCAAGCCGCGGCCCAGCGCTCCCGAAAGCAACCAAGAGGGCACCCCGATCCCAGGGCCTGCTGAGGCCCCATGACCTGCAACGCCCCGACGCTCAGGCCGCGAACGTCGCCGGCCAGAGTACCTTCAGGACTATGTCTGCCGAGTGGGACCAAACTATGGGGGGAGGGGTGTTGTGTACTAGTCACGAAATGGCGACCGCCATGCGGTCAGAGCACATGGCCCGATTCTACCTGAGCTTCAGCCAGGTAGAACAATAGACAGTCGGATCCAAAACGACCACCAATAGCCAGCCTAGGTCTTCCGCGGGGGACCTATGAACTACAACTTAAGACTTAAGGCCCTATCAGAACTATGCGCATATGCTAAGCCCCTATCAGGTATTTTGGGTGCGACCAGAGGTGTGGCTCCGGCCAGCATATAAGCAGGGCCCTGGAGCCCTGGCAGCATGCTTGATCTGACCATCTCCTGAACATGCTGATTCACTTAATAAAGTTTTTGCTATGATCATCCTACAACTCACCTCCCGACTCCAGTACTTTCCATAAACCATGGAATAGACTTATGTTCACTAACTCTCTTCCTCTCTGAACAAAGTTTGAGTCCAGTGGCACCTTTAAAACCAAAGAAGTTTTATTCAAGGTATGATCTGTTGTGTGTATGCACACTTCCTCAGATACAATTAAGTGGAATTTACCAGTCCAAATATATAAGGCTGAGGTTAAACAGCAAATTAGCATACAGCATATCTGAGGAAATGTGCATGCACCCAAAAGAGCATACCTTGATAAAACTTTATAGGTCTTTAAGGACTTAAAGGTGCCACTGGACTCAAACTTTGTTCTACTGCTTCAGACCAACATAGCTACCCACTTGGATATTTCTCTCTGCATCTGTATTTCTCTGTATTGTACAAAGAGTTCAACAGAAATTGGACTTTTATCTGTGCTGATAACATCACCATAGTTATTATGGAGCAAACCCAAGACATGCTCTTAACGTGCATTACCTTTTTTGCAATTTAATTTTGAAAATATCAAAAAGTGGATATTTCATCTGTGCTAAAAATTGTATGCCCTTCCCAAAATAGTCTTGCCTTTCTGTGTTAAAATTTGAAACCACATCCCTTAACAAAGAAGAACAAGTTGAGTGACAGTGTGGCCTAGCCAATAGTGAGTTAGATTTGTATATCAGTATAGTGAATTAAAAATTCAAACTCAGCAACAGATTGGCTCATGTTTAAAATATTCATCTCTGAAAAGCATTGTGATAGCATTCCCCTATTCTTCCAGGAAGCTCCAGGGTGGGTTTAAAGGGATTTCTTCCCTTGGAGAAGAGAACATTGGAGACTCATTATATTTGTGTTATAATTGATTGTTTTCAGATTCAATAGCAAGTGAGAATGCCTACGGGCAGGCAGTGTTAATTCTAAATCAGTTTCAGTCCCACAGCAATGGCAGTAACCGCCAAGTCCCAGGCCTGCTCCTGCCAGCCAGCTCCAAAAAACTTGGAATTACCTTTTCTTTCTCTGGCTCAATTCAATTGCTCTTTAACTCTCCTCCTAATAAAGTTGGGCAGAGAACTGGGTGTCAGAGACCAACCATGCAATGTGACTTGCATTCTAGATGCTTCAAATAGCTCCTGGCCTGCATAGCAAGTCCTCAGTAACCACTGAGAATGATCAAGCCTATCAAGAAAAGCTCTTTTACATAAGACAGATGTCAATGCATCAAACTGCTCATTACATGCAGTTGTACGTTTCCTTTCTTAAAATCTTTTAAAGTGAAAGTAGCCTTGGAAATTCAAATTTTAAGGTGAGAAACAACCAGCAAGGAAGGACTGTTAAACATTTTTCTCTTATGGACATCCCTCTCCCCTGCTGCTTTTCCACTGCAAGGGGAAAGTTACAGATACCAGAGTTCATTGTGCCCTGACATTCCTCTGCTTGCGGCTAAAAAAAAGGGGGGGGGGAGAAAATTCCATGTGGTTTTCATTTGGCATGTAATAACAGTCTAGACAAATGCCTTGGTGACCCCACCTGTGCTGAATGTCATTATTTATTAGACTAGACTAGAGTAGATTAGATTTTGAGGCCGCCCTTCCCTGGAAACGGGTCTCAGGGTGGCTAACAACAGAAAAGGTATACCATAAAATGTTTAAAAACAACAGTAAATGCACAATATATACTACACCAATAATATGGTTAAATCATTCCAAGATGGCAGTTGAATTGTTCCAAGATGGTAAGAATTTCAGTTTTCATATTTTCCTGGACCCCCCCAGGGGGGAAGGTTTTTGAAGATTGGAGGGTATGAGAGTGCCAGACTACACGCTATACCGTAGCTGTCCTCAACCAAATGCCTGGCAGAACAGCTCTGCCTTACATGCCTTGTGGAAAGGTAGCAAATCCCACAGGGCACAGATGTTATCTGACAGAGTTCCACCAGGTAGGGGCCAGGGCCAAAAAAGCCCTGGCCCTGATCAAGAACAGCCAGATCTCTCTTGGAACAGGGACCACCAGGAGGTTCTTGCTTCTTGAGTGTAGTGCCCTTCTTGGGGCATACTGGGAGAGATCCTAATTGCAATGATGAATTACATAAAAGAAAGGGGTCCTAATTGCAATGATGCATTACACAATCCATAAAAGGTATTGCCTGAACATTTACTGATTGAAAAAGAGTAGATAATAACTTCAAGCAGGAGAGAAACAGGAAATCATTCCACTTTAAGTCAATAAAAAGACAAGTGCTGGATTATTTCAATGAATCATATACTTTCTGGATGGTGTTTGCACCATCCCATGGATATCATTGGTCACTATTCATGAAATCATTCATGTTCTTGAGTCTACATGGAAACTAACTGATTCTTATGCTCTAGAGATCACCTATCCCCACAAAATATTGGCATAGTAATTTACAACTAGCTCTTTAATAGACATGCTGGGATATTATGTGTAAAAATTATTATTTTACTTATTTGCTTAAAACATTTATATGCCACCTTTCCCCCCAGTTTAGGGTCCCCAAGGCTGCAAACAACCAAGGCTGAAAATACAAATGAATATATACAAAACAATTAAACCAATTTAATAAAACATTTAGATATATCAGTATGTCTAACATAGCTTTTCATTATGGCAATGAATTTGGAGAGATCCTTGGGCTTGCATGCTCCCCCCCCCCTACTTTCCCTTCCTCATGGCTCAATACTTAGAGAGGTCTGATTGTGCTGCAATTCATACTTTGGCATTACAAATGAATCACAAACTATGACTTCTCTCCAAATAATGATTCCAAGCTCAATCCTAATACTGGCTTGGAGTTCTAATTTATAGGGAGCAGACCAAACCATAGTTCGTAGTTTGTCTGTACCAACAAACTATTTTTTGCATGAAGCTGGCAACCAACAAATATTCATTGTTGGCTGGGCTTGCCCATAGTGTTGCCACCTCACTGGAGATGTGGTGACATCACTTCTGGTGCAGTCACCCAACATGATGATGTCACTTTAGGGTCAGGCTAGAAATGAGGTAATGACATTGGGATAATGCCAATCACCCAGTATTTCCTCTACCATTTTCCCACCTCCACCAAGCTGAACCCTGGCAGGAAGGGCCAGCAAGGGGTGAGGGGTCTCCCACCAAAGCAGGTCTTTTACTGGTCCTTAAGGCTTTGCTAAGGTAGGCTCCTTTTAAGGACTCGAGCTCTTTTCTGTGCAAATTATTGAAGCAAAATCTAGTTTTTCTGCAATCTTACAGTTGATATCAAGCATGGAAAGTCCATTCAAATTCTACTGCCTCATAGCTGAATTTTGTTGGTTCTAAATTTGAGCTTTTGAAGTTTTTTGAGGTTGAGTGGAAATAGCCCTCCAAGTCCCAGTCCCCCCTCTTTGTGTGGCTCAAGATATAAATCAGCTTAAACAGAGGTAGAGTTTTCACTGGAGTTTACTTATATTTGGTACTGAAGGCAGCATGCACATTAAGCTCTTTGCTTTTCATGAAAGATGCAGACACTTGACTCTACCGTCAACAGATCAAATCCACATTTATTCCAGACATTCAGCACACCAGCTCTTAAATGGCTGAAAGATATAGCACAGGACATGTATACGAGGATCAAAGTCTAGTTTGATGTCTGCCTGCCAATCACAATTCATCTACAATTTTTATCATCACAGCATCTAACCATTGCAGGTGAATTTCTATCCACAAAAGATTCCTGTCAGATTGTGAAGTAGTGTTATCCTTATGGTCTCCAATTACCAAACTGAAGTATACATTCAGTGAAGTGGATTAATTAATGCCACACAGACTTGGTGCTGCATGCCCAAGGATTCAAGACAAATTTATCCTCAGAGCCCAAGTTGAACATCTTATCCACTAATTCATTCTTCTTACATGCTGTACTGAGGCATACGCTTATGTCAATAGCTAATCCAGCTCCCTGCACTATGACATCCTATTAAGTGAAATGAAAGCTAGCACATCTACCTGTATCATAGAATTAAAGCAGAGCTCTGAAGTAATAGCTTTGGTTTGGTTGAGAAACTACATTTGATTGCACGACATGATGCTTTCTATGATCCAATTAAAATCAGACAGTTCCCAGGGATGAAGAAGGAAGGGATACAAGATTTTACTTGTTTAGCTTTTTTAAAAAGTCACATGTTAAGCCTGAAATACCTATAGTTGAAAACATAACCCAATTTATATAGATAACCATCATCCATTGCTTTAAGTTGCCTTCTGTTTTGTTTGCTTGTATACATATTTATATCCCACTTTTCAACCCTCAAGGGAGCCAGAACACAATACAATGAAACCCATAAAATATAAACAAATTAATAAACAAAGATAACCAACTGCATTTCAGTCTTGGGCCAATCTTGGGTTCAGTGGCTGGTTCATCTGAAGCTCAAGCTGAACCACGGATTAAGAACCAAAGCTCTTGTTCTTCATGTGGGGTCCAAGGGCTCATAACTCTGGCCATGCCCTGTCCTTATACATGCAGATAAGGAGGAGACAAAAAACACAGCTGGGATGGCGTATGCATAGCAAGATGCTCCCTGACAACAGTTTTCCTCCCTACTCCTTTGTTAAAGATCACAGTTAGAAACTTGGGGCTTTCTACAGCCAGTTACGTATTTTTTTTATATCCAACGGATTTCTATGGAAGACAGATAAATGCATATTTCTTCCTCTCATCAAGTCAATGGGATCTAAATGTGCGTGACTTTGACCACATTAAGGTTAAGCAGCATGGATCATAACGAGCTAGCAAGTGAAGCAGCAACACTAAAGTTCAAGAAACTGAAAGTGTTTGCTTAGTTTGCTTAGTTTCACATCAGTCATAGATTCCCAACTACTCCAGAGTTCCATTTCATCCCTTTTTGCTATTTAATATCTACATGTATCTGCTGGGAATGTTTGACAACCAATTATTCCCATTCTTTCCTCAGATTCCAGTTAGCTGGTAAGGTCCCTAAACAAGTGTCTGGAGGCAATGATTAAGGCTTATAAATTATAAACAAAAATGCAGTCCACATAAGATGAAGCTCTAGTTGATAAACATCTCCAAGTAGGTGTTCTTTTGGGACAGGATTGCATTTTCCCTGATTTAAGTTTGGACCCAGATTTTCTGTATGATAGACCAGTGGTAGCTGTAGCCAGGGCTTCTTGTTTCTAGCTATACTAGTCCTGTCCAAGAAAAGAAAAAGACTTGGCTACAATGGTATATGCTGTTGTATAAGGCTGCAGAGTAGTTGGGAATCTATGACTGATGTGAAATGCAGGAACAAGATTCTTAATGGGTGTTACCTGCAGATACCATAAAGCATTCATTCTCACCAGCTGGTATGTTGTTCCCAAGCCCAATTAAAGTGGTAATTTTAAAGGTGTGCCTCTTCCCATATTTTTTGGCTCATCCATTACACTGTATTGAAGGAGCCCTACAAAAGAACTTCTCATTTGATGACATATGTATAAGGTGACCAAATCTCAGCCCTTCTCTGTGGGGAATATCTCTCCATGGAAGCACATCTGGATGATTCTCTCATGAGCTTCAGGATAGCATTTAAAACTTTGGTTTGGTTTTTTAAATCTTTCAGGATTAATTTTTGAATTTGTTTCCATTCTTTTCTTCTAATTAGATAGGTAATAGAGGTTGAGTTTATATTGTTTTAACTTTATTAGATTTTATTTGTAAGCAGCTGTGAGAACATTTATGCTTATACTGAGACAGCAATAATCTAATGAGTGAAGAAAAGAGAAAAAAATTGTTATAGTATAAAAACAATTATAATAGATCTTCTCTTAAACATACAACTGACATGACTTACATTTATTAGTAAAAGCACAAAGTAATAGCAAGTGGCTTTAGTAAGTCAAAAGGCTTTAGCAAGTCTTAGATTTGACACAGAAGTCATTGTAGAAAGCAACATATGTATTAAAATGGCATTTATGTTTCTGATTGCTTGTGTAGGAGTATGAGGTTAATGAAAGAAGTTACAAGATCACATTTGTAAGAAATCTTTCAGTTGGTAGGAGTAATGTTCAGCTACCTGGTGCCATTAATATTCTTTACAAACAGTCAGTAGACTATAAGGTCTGACATGTTATTTATTTGATAAAGTGTTGTATTCCAAAGCTCTATTTTTTTGGTATTACATTTATTTTCAGACTAAATTCAATAAGCCATCCTATTTGTTAGTCAGAGCTTCACCAATCAGTTATTTCCAAAACCTTGGAGATACTTTGAATCAGATCCAGTTATGAATCAAGTAGTTCGAGGATGTGTTCATTTGCCATGCCCCTGAACTATGACACAACCTGCCCACAAAGTTCCTCAAGTAATAGTCTCTCCCTCCCTTTCCTTTGGTAGTGCTTTATGTTCAAATATTTTAACTTTCTTTTTCTAGTATTTAAATGCCCAGGATCTCACCCCTGGTAAAAATGATTTTTTAAAAAATCCTTTGTATATTGTACACTAGGGGCTAACAATAGTTCACAGCCTTAATGACACAAGAACTAGAGAGGTATATTAGTCAAATTGTCCATATTTCTTGATGCACAAAGGAATATTTAGTTATTTGCTCCTTTGCTGAATTGTGCTATAATGGATTGAGCGCTGTCTTATACATGGCATGAATATGTTATAGACAAACCATAAAAGAGCAGAAATCAAGAGACAGCAATCAGGAAAGACAAAGCTTTCTGCTTCTTCAAATACATTCAGCCCTGTGAAATTCAATGGCATTTCAACTATTTAAACAGCAGAGAATCAAGAGTATTGTTTCACAACTGGAGGTAGCTTTAGCAAGGACAAAGATTCTAAATTGCAACCCTGAAGGCACTAGCAGAATATAATGCAGCCTTCTTAGAACTGGGTTGCATGGGTTTCATTTAAAAACTGGATTCCAGAATTCCAGCATAGGCTTTTTGTTATAGAACTAAGAGGCAGGTAAGAGCAGGATCTAACACACACTGTTTCTGGGTCTTGTGTGTAGACCAGTAGTAAAATTAGTTAGCATGGATTATGTATAACCATTTATTGAGTTAGATTCGATTTAGAGATCAACAAGATTTGAGGGGTATAAGCTTTCAAGAGTCAAAGCTCCCTTTGTCAGAGCTTTAACTCTTGAAAGCTCATACCTCGAAAAATCTTGTTGGTGTCTAAGGTGCTACTATCTGGGTCTTATACTAAAGACCAGCACAACTACCTTCCTGGAACTTTTATTGAATCAAGCCTACCCAAGCCTCTGTCATGGGCTACATGGGATATAGGTTACCATTTGCTCCCAGTTGCTGTTTCCAGACTGGAGATGCAATACTATGAGCACTTAACCTGTGAATAAACATCACTGAACAGAGTGTGACTTACTTCTCCATAGCTGTGTGGCTTCAAATGGAAACTCAGCATTACTTTCCACTGCTATTTCCAAACACCCATGAGTCATATCAAAGTCTTTCTTCATGAAGTCTTTCTTCATGAACATCTGTCCCTATGTCCTGTATGAATGGCCAAAATATGAACCTTGGCTTTTAGGATTTCTGTACATCATCATAAAGCCTACAGAGGATTAATCATTTTCCTAGCCTATTGTTCCTTTGCCAGAGGGCTATATACATTTCATTGTAAAAATAAGACCGGTTCCTGCCTGTTTGAGTGGGAGCTGGCATTTGCCTGCCCCCTCCCTGTTTTGAATAGGAACATGTGAGGGAAGGCAGCCAATGGGCATAAACAGCTACTGGAGTCAGTGGGCTCAGTTGGTGAGAGGGATTGGAAGGACAGCCTTTTACCTTTCCACTCCAGCCTGCACAATCTCCTCTCCCATCTTCTCAGCTGTTTCCCCAGGCTGACTGGCCTGGTGCATGAGCAGCTGAAGGGTCGTGAGGGCGAGTGTTGAAGTAGGATGTTTTGGCTGGGTGGTAATGGAGGGGAGCAAGGAGACCTCCTCTGTTAGCCTGACTGCTGTTTTATACTATTAGTATTTGGGGAATATTAGCTCTTAATAATCAGCAGTAGGTGTTAGGGACCTTCACCTATGTATACAGAGGCTGCGCCTCCTCCAAACAAACCAAAGAATTGACAAGGAGACTGTTATCAGTATAAAAAGGTTTTCTTTTACTTAAAGAATAAAAGGTAGCTTTTTCAAGTGTTACAGAAACGTTCACACATTCATACAGTTCTAGGAAGTCAGATAGAATAAAAGGGATGGTTGCATTATTAGGAAATCATTGGTATACTATATTTACCTGTGCAGTGAGAGTTGGTGTGATCCTGCTGGAGAAACGAGGTGAGTTTATAGGGAATTGGGGGGGGGGGGTAAACCAGGAGCCATGTTAGGGTCAGAGCATGGTGAGGGAAGAGGGAGAGAGAAAGAAGCAAAAGAGTGATGCAAGAGAGAGAGTGGGCGATGTAAGAGAGAGAGGAGTTCTGGGAACTTTCCTTTATTTGGGGGGTGGGAGGTGGTCTCTGGGGGCAGGCTTGGCCAGATGCCTGACCTGAGACCACCTCTTAGAGAGTCCACCCACTAGCTCTTGTCCAGTGGAAGAGAAGCTAGGAGGAGAGGTCAGCATTTGATTCTACCTGATGGTCAGAGAGATACCTAGGGCCGGAAGCTGACATCATCGGCTAGGAGCATTGTCTTTTAGATGAAGGTAGGGCCTTGGGCAGCCAAGACCGGTTCTGCCAGGAAATGTCCTGCTGTTGTCTTCCCATCCCTGTGAGAAGATCATTTGATGTGCCAAATGAGAGGGTGTTGTGGGGGGGGGGGGGGTTTGGCCTGCTACGTGTAGAGAGCACATACTGTGATGGTGTCTTGTGAAGACAAGTCTCTGGTTAAAATGCCAAGATGGCTATTTCCTGTGTAAGTCTCTTTGAGTTGGAAGAAACCTCCTGGCCTGGCGGTGGCAACCTCAGAAAATGGTGCTTTAAACCTCTGCTGGAAGCGTTTGCAGTCATTTTCCCTCTGGTTACCCCGTCCAACAGTCCATCCCACACAGTCAGCAAAATAGTCCACTTATTTTCTCTCATAGATCCCTATAAAAGTTCAGAAAGCATTGTGCTGGCTTACACCTGTGTGGTCTGGACTCCTCATCAGTGGTCTGCCAGTGTTGTTGATGATGGGGAACGAGGAGGCTTTCGATCCAGTGGTGGCACTGATGGTGGGGATCGAGGAGGCCTTCGGTGGCTCAGGAGTCTCAGTGGTATTGTTCCCTCTGTGTTGAGGGAGAGGTCTGGGGGTTGAGGCAGGGGCTTGGGCTGTGGGGGGGGGGTGGCTGCAGTGGGGTCTCCCCCTGCCTTTTTTAGTTAGGCATCCTTTCTGCAGTGGGGCTGTAGGTGAAGCTGGGCTAACAACCCCCCAACCCTTTCCCTAACTTGAGTTTGGTGATTGTCTGGGCTTAGCTGCACTCCTTCAATGCTTGGTGCTCCTGCCCTCACCCCAGGTTTCCTTTGTGTTCTAGCCTTGGCCTCTGGAGAGGCTGTGGTGTGTGAGGGAGAATGTTGGGAGTTTGCTCACCCTTTTTGGTTGAAGGCAAGCTGCTTTGGCTCTGCAGCAGCTAGGGCCTTATTCACCCCCACCATTTAGGGAGTTGTTTTAGGGCACACAGGGAGAAGTAGGAGGTATAGTTTTGTAGAGTGAGCCAGGTTGGTAGTTACATTTCACTGGGTGGTGGGTAGTGATTTTACTATCTTGTCTGGTCACTGAGTTAGGTTGTGACTAGGTGCCATGCTAACCCCCCTGTATATCCCATGTAACCAATACACTTTCGATCTTTCTGTATCAATCTACCTAATTTTCAGTGTGACTGAATCTGTGGGTACTTATATCCAGGGGCTGGAGCCATGAACATACAAGACAGATTTTTCTACAAATCTGAAAAAGCCCCAAGTTTGCAGGAAAAAACTGAAATTTAAAAAATTTAGGATTAAACCCCCCAAATAGAGGTTGTACTTGTAGTTCAAACCAGTGAATGCCTTCTCAGTTGCTACATCCACAACTGTATTGCCAGCCTTCAAGCCGTGGTTTCTATCAGTAAAAAGCAGAGGAAGGGAGCAGGCTCTTTTCCAGGGTGGTTTTGGCTTGTCAGAGATTAATCACCAGGACCACACCCATCAGCAACCACTGGGCAACTTGCTACCACCTGAATTCCATAACTCACCCTGCCCTGGCTGCTAGTCACTGTTCAACATCAATCACCCCATGAAAGCAAGTATGGTGTAGTGGTTAGAGTTTCAGACTAAGATCTGGAAGACCCAGCATCAAATCCCTACTCTGCTACAAAATCTCACTGGGTGACCTTGAGCCAATCACACACACTCAGCTTAATGTGCATCAGAAGGTTGTTGTGAGGAAAATGGATATAAGCTGCTTTGGGGAGAAAAGTGGGGTATAAATGAATTAACTGAATATTTAATTAAAAGGTAGGTTGGTTGGTTGGTAGAAAGGAAACAGGGAAAGTTGAGGATATGGGTGCTGCCAGGAGCACATAAATAGCTTCAGGAGAGGCATATAAGGGAAGAGGCTGACCGGGGGCGGGGGGGGGGAGCTGAAAGGGGGGAAATAACGGCAGGTTTGCTGATGGATGGAAAGGAGAGAAGGAAGCAGAAAATAGGGAGAGGCTATAAGGACTTTCAGGAAAGAGAAAGAGGCAATAGTGGGGGAAAGGAAAATAAGATATGCCCCACAAGTCCTTGGAGGTCTCCCGCTTCTGAGCTACAATGTGTAGTAGTCCTTTGATCTTTTCTTCCCAGCAGATTGTACATTGTTTTAGCTCTTGGCCTAGATACCTGAACATCTTTTCTTATGACAACATGCATTGCTCTAGTTGTGAAGAAATCAGAACATTTTAAACATAGCATTTTGACTTTGGTTCCAGAAGTGTCTTCTCTTTGAAATGAACACCCGTCATTCCCTTATGACATCACAGTTCACACATCTGAAGAAATGGCATGGTTCCCAAGAGCTCATCTGTGTTTTTCACTTAACAAGCAACCTTACATGGACTGAAGTTTTTAACAGTAAAAACGAATTGACAAGAACACTGAATAGGCTGTTATCTCTTCAAATCATCTCTCTTTTAAAATTTTATTAGGTTTTATTTTACAACAGATGCAGTGGTATATTATAACCCATAATAAGACCTATAGTATAATTCTATAATACAAAAGGATGATTTACCAAATGTGAAATTAATGTCCAAGGCTTGTACTTGAAACTGATTTTTTAATGTATTATAAATGAACCAATTTTCTTACATAACTCTCTCTTTCAACTATTTTCTCCTTCCACAAAGTCACACTATATATTTGTTCATCCAGCTTATTTCTAGACTCAAAGCAAAGTTTTACCATGTGGAGCACTAAACAGCATGGATTCTTAGCATCTAAAGGATTGCTGCCTTCTCCCACATGAACCTGTCTATCAGTTAAAATCATTATCATATGCCCTTCTGTATGTATCCTGTTTTGAAACTGAGGCAGGTATCTCTCAGAAAAAGAGCCTTTTCAGTGGTGGCATCTGCCCTCTTCCTGACCTTCAGCCACACTGGACAGGAGACTGTGAAGAGGAGGAGCCATGTCACCACTCAGGAGAGGAAGCAGCCAATGATGGGAAAAAACACCCATTTACCCATCCCTTTCCTGTTCTCATTGGTGGCACATGAGGAGAGGTGACAGGGTAGGACAAATCAGATACTGCAGACCTACAACAGGCAAGAACTTCCACCATCAACAGTGATATCCAGGTTTCAGGAAGAACATTTTACAAACAAAAGGAAGTTTCTGGTTGAAAGAAAGAATGGAGCAATGCAAAAAATGGATTATATACACTGATTTTAACTATCTCAACTGTATTCAGAATATTATGGCCTGTCATTTCTTTAACTATCTCTGAACATTTACAAAAATGTAGCCATGCCAGTCTGTGGTAGCAAAGTAAAACAGGACTGGCTCCTTTAATCAAGTTTATTATGCTGGAATGACTTTGATTAATCATTTGGTTCCTATTTTACTTATCTCCAAGTAGTTATAAATGCGGGACACTTATTCATTCATTCATTGTATTTCTATCCCACCCTCCCCCACCAGCAGGCTCAAGGGGGGTTACAACAAAATAAGAGTTAAAACATTACAGTATACTTATGACTAAAACCAATAAACCCCAATAATGCAATCCACAACATGGCAATTATAATTTGACAGGATCTCCTACATGATGTGTGCCCAAGATGGACCAGAATGTCCGGCAAGTATATCTAACCACCATCAGTAACACTGTTGAATTAATGCCCTGGAAAATGAGTGGGGCAGGGTGGAGGAGGGTAGGCTGATGCAATTTGGACACCCACCACATTAACCATAGGCCTGGTAGATCAACTCTGTATTACATGCCCTGCAGAACTTTAATAAGGCCCACAGGGCCCTGATCTCACTTAGGAGCATTTTCCACCAGGCCAGGGCCAGAGCCAAAAAAATCTCTGGCCCTGGACTGGTTGAGGCTAAACAGATGACTTTTGGGCCAGGAATTGCCAGAAGATGTTGTTCCAAGGAGTGTAACACTCATCTGGGGACATATCGGGAGAGACAGTCCAGCAGATATGTTGGTCTCAGACCACATAACCTTGAGCCTGATTCAGTACTCAACTGATAGCCAGTGTAGCTGGCAGAGCACTGGTTTTATATGAGCTTTCAATGGTGTCCCCATCAGGAGACACACCGCTGCATTTTGAACCAGCTGAAGTATCCAGATCAGATTCAAGGGCAGCCTTGCATAGAGCAAGTTACAATAGTCTAACCTGGAGATGACCATTGCATAGATCACTGTGGCTAAGTCATGGAGGGAGAGGTAGGTACTGGCTGCTTGACCAGCCAAAGATGGTAAAAAGCTCATCTTGCAACATTTGTGATTTGGACTTCCATCGAAAGTGAGGCAACCATGATCATGCCCAGACTCCTCACCTTCAGTGTTGGCATCAAAGACACCCCACCAAGGGTTGGGAGCTGGATTCCAGGCCTTGCCCCCCTACAGTTCAGGCACAGGACCTCCATCTTAGATGGATTTAGTTTCAAGTCAACTCAGCTACAGCCAGCCACAGCCTCCAGTGCCCTGGCTAAAATATTGGGGGCAGAGTCTGGATGGATGTCCATCAACAGATACAGCTGGGTGTCATCAGTGTACTGGTGACAACCCAGCCCAAACCCTCAGACCAGCTGGGCAAGGGGGTGCATATAGATGCTGAATAACATTGTGGAGAGGAGCACCCACTGAGGGATGCTGCATACCAAAGGGTACCACATAGAAACCCTCTCCCCAAGTGCCACCCTTTGTCTTTAACCATGAAGGAAGTAGGTGAGCCACTGTAATGCAGTCCCCCATATCCCCACATTGGTGAGACAGTGAGTCATAAAATCATAATCAACCATGTCAAATGCTGCTGTTAAGTCGAGCAACAACAGCAGGGCTGACCCACCTTGATCCAGGTGTCTCTGGAGATCATCTGTGAGGGCGACCAGCTCTGTTTCCATCCCATAACCAGGGTGGAAGCTAGACTGGAATGGATCCAAACTGGAATTAAAATGGAATGGATCTGGACTGACATGATCCACCTCTTGTAACTGACAGCAGTATTCTAAACATTTTTTTTTCATAATGTTTTCATTAGATTTGTACAGGCACTGCATCTGGGGCAGGGTACCTGGATCTTATTTAGCCTCTCATGCAGCAGCTGCACTGGCTACCAATCTGTTTCCACTTTCAGATCAAGACACAGGTATTATCCTAGTCTGGGATTCCCATCCCCAAAGGTGTCATATGTCTCCCTTGTTCCCAGCCTGACCTCACGGGTGCTCAGTCTGATAACTATATTTCCTCCTCTGAGGGGGAGGAACAGTCAGCTGCAATAGATCCCATCAATCTTCAGGGACAGCAGATGCAAGCTCTTGACCAAACACCAGCTGTAACCAATTTGCCCTCTCCTCCAGCTGCAAGCAAGTTACCGGCATCAGACACAGAGGAGAGGGAGGAGGCTTGGCCCAGTGGTTCTCCAACACCCCTTGAGTGCCAGCGCCATCAGTGGAGATCAGAGCCGTCACAGTGAATGTTTGATGAGTCGCAGACACATGTCGCCAGATGAGTAGTTGCAGGGATGTGTGCCACAGTTAACAGCAGCTAACCAGCCCCTGGAGAATCAGCTATAAATCCAGGAAGGGGGAAGCTGCTCATTGTGGGTGCAACGTGTACCACGACTACATCACCACCCACCTTGTCTCTTGACTTGCTGACTAGAACTGAATACTGGACCACCTGACTTCTGGACCCCTGACTCTTGGATTGACTGACAATTCCCCTTACTGGATACCTGACCCTTGGACTGCCTCTTGACCACTCTCCTGCTTGCACCTGTACTGTGAGTGATTACCTGGTCCCTTCTGCCTGGTTGTCCTGTGGGATTTCTGCCTGTTCCCACACCAGACCTACTGGGGCCAATACAAAAGGACTGCCTCTCTCCACCTGAGTCCACTCACCTCTCAAGATCCCCTCATGTCTTTGTGGTCAGCCTCCTTCTGCTGCCAACTCAAATCTGCAAGTGTGAGAAACAGGGCCTCTCCACATGCACTAGGCAAACAATTTCATTGTTTAGCTTTCAGGAGGGTTGTAGAACCTTTCTTTTTAATGTATGAAGAGAATGATAAAAAGTTTAGGAAAGGTGTTTCTGAGCTGTTTTTTTTAAATATATGTATTACACTGGTATTTATTTTGCTGCTTGGTTCCAAGTTGTTGATTTTTTATTAGATTATACTGTTGATTATGACGTGAGCTATTTTGAATGGAAAGAAATACAAATAACTATGTAAACAATTTAAAAAATGTTACATCCTTGAAAGAGAATAGCTACACCAAAGTCAGCCTCCATTTAAAACTGTAATTAACCTTTTCATAAAGACTTCCAATTAAAAATCATTTCTCACATCTTTTAAAAGTATCAATTGACCCTCTAAAATCTGTGTTTTGTTTCCTTGAATGGAAATATGCTTATGAAGTAAATAGCTGACTGCAAACCTCACCTGAAAATACTGAAAAAGAGATCACCACTCCCCTTACTACATTTTGAAACAAATAGGTCTGAAATATTTAAATACATTATAATTTGTACCATATGGAGACACTAATTAATAATCCGGAAGAGGATAATTGTTCATTACAAAATGCAAAAGTTAAAGGTAAGAGGTGTTACCACCAGTGGCCTGCCTTGATGTTGGGGAAAATTAGCTATGCAGCAGGGGAGGCCAGAGGGGTACCAGGAATCGCACACTTGTTTATACCAAGGTCCAATAGGAAGGCTTTAGATCTGAAGAGTAAATTAAATAGATTTTATTGAAGAATTTCCCTAATTACAAGTACACTAAGTATTCAAGAAAGTACGCAGTTCAGAACTAAGGAAACAGAGGTGACGATAGCAAATAGAAGGGTTAGTTATGGAGGTTATATTACCTCTCCAGATGTGCAGAGGTCCATGGAGAAGAAATTATGGCCAAAACATAGTTTGGGAGTGAACTGCCAGTTGGCATCCAGGTAGACACACAGTTGAGGCCATGTGCTTGGGTGGCTATAGACATTGGACAACAATGTCCAACAATGTGAACCAGTAGGAGGCCTTGAGGGGCTTGTCTCAGGTGAAGACAAAAGACTACCTAAACCAGTAAGGGGTCCCAGGGGGAGTGACACCAGGAGAAGCAAAACCTAAATGTGACCCATGAAGTCCCAGGGGGGCAGAGTCTAGATTCATGATAGTGTTGATGAGATTAGCCAGGTGTTAGATGACTCTACTGGAGCTGGCTGAATGGGTTTGATGACCACTGATGGTCCTGCTGAGGCAGGTTGAATAGGTTCCCAGGTTTAGACAAAAGGTGGAAAATGGGTCCCTGATTAGCCTCAAGAAGGATCACTAAACATTTGAATGTTTAATTAGTTTATCTCGGTATCCTGAGAGATGGAGCAAGAAGGACAGTTGTGGAGACAAAGGATTTCTACATAGACATAGATATCACACAAAAGGGCTAGGGGAAGTTCTGGAGACAGAAGGGCTATTTTCCAGGTGGCCATTGAATAGCTTTAGAAATGTAAATACTGTAGCTGGAGGAACCCATTGTTATCCCATATGCATACCTTGCTGGGTGGAGGGGGAAGACTGGAGATTGCTTCGAGGGCTGCCTTGTGCAACCTGAAAATGGACACCCTCTACCAGAGCTCTGATTCAGGTTAGAAGTGGGGTGCCTCACTATTTAGGGTTACTTGTGACTAAGGCAGTGCCTCTGGGCTACAGAGGTTTACTATTATACCATGCTCACTGCAAATGGCAAATCAAAACTTGAATTCTTTTTCTCCTTTTCTGATATCATCCCAGGCTGGTAAAGGGGACGTTCCCTCTTGTTCAGCATCATTTCGGTAAGCCACAGGTATTCACATTTTGTGATCATCAGGTATTTAAAATTACTCCAGTTGATTAATTTACAAATACCATTTTGCACCACATACATTTCAACCTCTTTGCTGCATCTTCTTGGCCACTATTCCTAAATGCATCTTGGTGATCCTTATGGTTAATAACTCATAAGGACAAATGAGAAACACCATGCCTGTAACTGGGTTTAGAACTTGCCAGTCTAATTTGTAGAAGGGGAGAATTGTTTGACGGGGAAAATCTAAAATACCCCAAAAGTGATTACCTGCTAATAGGTCTTTAATCCAATTCATCTTCCATGTACAGAAACTGAAGGGAGTATCCACCACTGAATCTGCTAGTTCTTTGAGCTGGCTAGATTTACTTGGCAACCTTTTCTAAAAAGCAAAGTGGTTTGGTTGGGTTTAGTGGGGCAAATGTTCCTGATTAATCAGTCTTTATTTATAAAGCAGTTATCTCATCTTCAAGAGCTGTGAGACAAAACATATAAGATGCATCTTGTAGATTGCCTTAGGTAAAGCGGGGGGAAAGAACAGAGCTGCAGAGCTGCTGCAGGCCTGCATGACTTGTAACTAGGGGTGAGGGATATGTTTTAATATTCTTGCATGCACAGGAAGTCCATTTTTATCCCACATATTTTCTTTAGCAAGTTTTCCTTAGTTTCTTGAACATTTTTCCTGCCATTTTTACATTATGTCCCATTTTTAAACTATTCATGCACAACTGATACAAATCCAGGTTTCAGTTTTAATGCCATTATTTCTATAGAATTTTGTCAATATGGCCAGGAAAAGAAGGATAACCATTTCATTCCCAGTGTGAAGAAACTGCATTATGCCTGAACTTTTGACATGAGCACAGTTAGCAAAAAAATTAGGAATATCCCTTCTTGTGACCCCCCCCCCCCCCCAACTGAATGGAACATCCCACACACTACAGGCTACCAAGTGTTTTTCAGCCCTCCTCTTTGTGCAGTCCCAGGAAGGTGGCAAAAACAGATTGATGGAGCCACTCATGGGCTGCTGCTGACATTCAGTAGACTTTGTCCAACTTTATGGGTCACAAATTATGCAGGCTTGTTCTGGAGGTTATTATTTTATATTATGATATGAAATACATGCGAAGAACCACCATCACCATTCCATAAAGACCATTTAGGCTTTTGTAGCAGCCCATCTAAAATGGTATTATCAGGAAGGTGAAGACATGTATGGACTAAGAATCTGTACAGCCAGAATTGTGACTCCCATAAGCAGGGCCTCACTCTAACACAGACTCAGATGGAGAAACTGGAGAAACTGCAGCATTTGCACTCATAAATGACTTTAAGATCAGGTCACTGAGTCCTGGTGACATTTGGCAAATATAGTGCACCTATGGCTCTTGTGGGTGGCTTTGACCTTTACAAAACATCTTCGATATTACAATATCAGCATGAAATTACAAGTGTGTCTCAAAGGTCATATAGTACATGAAGCCTGCCTGTTAAAGCCAGACTGTCTTGGTGACTCTGGTTTGTATCCTCAGGGTATGTAGCCCACATTATTAGGAACATCTTTCAGCCTTGAACATCCTGCACTGATAACATGACTTTTACTTGATAGATAATGGCATAAGTTCCTTCTTTCTGTTTATGTCATGTCTATGTGGATTAGGGATGCCAGCTTCCAGGTGGGGCCCTGGGGATCCCCTGGAATTAGAGCTCATTTCCAGACTACAGAGATCTGTTCACCTGGAGAAACTGAGTGCTTTGAAGGGTGGAATCTGTAGCATTGTACCCTACTGAAGTCCCTGTCCTCTTCAGGCTCCATCCCCAATTCTCTAGGAATTTACTAGCTTGGATCTGTCCACCCTCCCTCCCTGCATGCCCTGCTGGTGGCCAGGAGGACATGGCAACCCTAATGTGGATCTGAGTTTGAATGACAGCTCTAAGATATAGTGTACAAATAGTCAGTATTTCAAGATGAGGAGATGACTTCCTCACATATTTTTAGAAAAATCTTTATCTATAATTTTCGGTTTCCTGGTATTTCCCTACTTCCTGATACTGAATTCTATGCATTTCCCCTGATATTATCCATTCTCTTGTCATATATGGCAAGTTTTAGAACTTGTGGGGGGAAGGGGCTGTGGCATATTTCACTTCAACTTGACCAGTTGACCAGTTTACTCTGAGAAAGTAAAGAAGAAACTCACAGCCTCATCGGAAGGGTCAGAAATGTAATTATGAATGATGTTTTGAGGGCTCCTGGGTTCCCGCTTAGGTCTGATTCAATACAGCTTTTGAACTACTTCAGGGAAGCTTATTCTTCAGGATGGTTTATGAGCGGTACTTTAGGCTGCCTTGCTGATCAAAATAACATTTTTAAGCTAAAATATTTTTAAATATTAAAGGCTATGGGAAAACTTGCTGTTGTTAATACTCTGGTGCTATGCATGGAGTGTTCACAACACTTTATATTACTTCAATCAAATGCAATCCTGTGTGGCTATAAATCTCTCCAATATTCAATATTAATGCAAATTTCACAGTGCTTTTATGTGCCCCACAAACTGAAGTTAGTTAGCTGGCAGTCTTTTCTTGGAAAGCAGATTAGTGCTATTTACAGGCGGCTGGAATGCAGATGCTTTTCGTCTTGATGATACAAATTATCTTGCCCTGTCATTAATGCATTGTAATCTTTAGTAGCCACAGTATCTATCAGCCAGACAGGCAAAGAGGCATCATCCACAAGTGATGTCTGGGAAACGTAAATTATATTAGCTGGCGAAATATTCTAGAGAAGGAAGTAGAGTGTACTTACTGCCAAAAATATGTTTAGACTCTCATATTATGCGTGGCGGCAAAGTCCCCTTTAGCCAGGATGGGGATGCTCCTCACCAGACATAATTTAAATGTTCAGAAAGATCTCCGATTGTTACTTTGCAGGTCAGGACAGATGCAAAGGAACAAAAGAGCTAGAATGAGCCCAAGAGAACAAGCAGCCAGTCAAGAAGACGAAGTCAACAGCAGGGAGAGACAATTGGGGCCACAATCAAGAGCCATTGAGTAGTTTGGCTGAGACATGATTGACAAGCATTTATAGGTAGGCTGAGACATGATTGACAAGTATTTATAGGTAGCCAGAAATAAGTTTTGAAAGCTGCTGTACCAGCCCACCAGTGCTTAGAATGCATCATATTTTGGCTACTCTGTGCTAGAACAACTCATTCCCTTATTCTGAACATTGGTCACATGATGCCCCTTGCCAGGTGGATTCCCTGTCGCAGATTTCAGACTGATGGTGCAAATTGCTGAGATGTATGATGCCCTGACATGGATAGACCAGGCTAGCCTGACCTCATCAGATCTTGGAAGCTAAGCAAGGTCGGCTTTCTCACCACATACAGTTGAGCTGAGCATGTGATGAGAGCTTGAACAAGATTGGGACAAACAGAAACTGGCCTTGTACTTAGTGGTTACATGGACTGGCCTTCATTCTCAAAGGTTTAGATCCAAAATGAGAGGAGGGAAGGGAGGCAGCCATAGAGCACACAGCATTGTTTCTTTTCTGGGAGAAATCAGCCCTGGCATAAACTCCTGCAATATGTTAAGCAAGTGCACCATAGCCTATTGACATGCATGTGGCTCTGCCTCTGTCAGCTGTTCAGCTGTTTCTTGAATGATCCACCTTGGGAAACTGCAGAATGAAGTCTTAATCAGCCTGACGCCCATGTGGCAGTCATTCCAAGCATGCTTTGAAGTTGTACAGCTCTTCTGTTGCAGTTCAGGAATTCAAAGAAAGTTAGAACAAAGGTCAGGGTACATCAGGGGATGCTTGTGGGCAGTCTTCAGTATCTGCAGTCCAGCTTGCAATTCTCTATTTTAATGTCAGCCCTCACGGATCATCACTCCAAAAAGTTGGCTGATTCAAGCTTTTTGATTTTCAAGCTAGGGATACAACAATGTTTCACATGTGAGGCAATTAGAGAAGATGCACAAGTCCAAATTGCCAAAGAAATTCAGTTCACTAAACCCTAGATGACTGACGGCATGCAACAGTTCTGAATGCCAAATGAGGCTAATTACAGGACTCTGCTGGTCTCCAGCAAATGAAGTTGGCTTTTCAGCTGCCAGATGGAGTGAGTCAGAATAATCTATACCAGCCAATTATGAATGGGGGAAAGCTCAAAATGGTCAGTTAAAATGTAAAATACCAAATACCATGCAGCACCAATATCACATATAGTACATTACATGGATTGTCATCCCTGCTGACTCTTTTTAAACCTCGGAAACTACTTGCACTGTCATTAGCTCTATTTTTTTTAAAAAAAAATCCTGGTTAAAATGATCTAATGATATTGCGCATTCCAGTCCACTTTCTGCTTTGCGGATTGCCTGATTAAACAATTAGCACAGCTTTTCCTTTTGTTCCCATTGTGACTGCAATGGAAATTGAGTTCTAGTTCATTGGCTATGCTACAGCACCTCTGAGATGGCCATTGTACAGCCATGCTTGAGGACCATGACAGTGATCTAAACACCCTGAGCAAATGCACCTTTTGTCCAGCTAAGAAAAACCACTCTGGACACAGAAATAACTTTGTTGACTAGAAGCAGATATAATTATGGTCTGGGATAGAAATAGTAGCATGAGATATGCAGCAACCAAAAAGTGACATAATGGTAAAGATGAGCATATTTCAGGAAGACTGGAGGACATGTGCTCATTTTAGAAGTAGGTAAAATTCCTCTCTCTGAGTTTTTCCTCCTCCATTGGCACGTGAGTGGTAGTCTCAAACAAAACCAGATAGTGTGGGCAAACCCTGCTACCACCATACCTCACTGGGCTTGATTGATTTCAATATTTTTCTCCCAGCCTGGCTGTCTTCAGGTATGGCAGCATGGCTGGGAGAAAAATACTTGAAGAACCAAGTATACATGCTTTGGTCTTGCCTAAAACTAGATCCTTGTCCATTTCTTTAAATATTAAAGGTGAGATTTTCTGTCTCTTTAAAGGGGTTAATAGCTGCATGGGGGGGGGATGTGGCTGCTCAGCACTTTTCCATCCATTCAAGACACTGAGAGATTTCAGATCATAAATTAGCAGTTAGTGGAAACACTGCACAAAGTATGACCAGTTGAGATGATCCCTCTTTTCTGCTGGTTGTGGCTTTCCCTGAGAAGGCACTTCACCCCTTCCAATTAAACCTACCCTTTTACTCCCCATGGCCTTTCACAGGAAGCAGAAAGCTCTGAGCCATTTAAACCCTGCTTTCTGCTTCTGTGAATGTCAGAGGTTTTAAATGACTTGGAACCATTTAAACCAAACCGCTGAGCAGCGGGAAGCTCCTGGCCATTCAGCTGTTTCACCCAAAGAGAATTTCTGCTCTTCATGAACCATCACGAACCACCACAAACTGCAACAAAATTTGTGGTATTTCATCCTGGTTCTTCAGTTCATGACCTCTGGTTTATGAACCCTGAACAGGATAAAATTCATCAGCCAGTTCATATCCATCCCTATTGGTTAGGAAGGAAGGATCACTGAAGGAATGCCAAACAAAACAAAAAAGTCTTCACCTACTGGCAGACGATCACAATAGAAGGGGACCGATGAATCTTACTGGGGAGAGAGCTCCAGAACTTTAGTTCCATGACTGATAAGGCCCTCTCCCAGGTTGTCACTCACCTAATCTCTGAAGGTGGGGGTACCCAAGGCAGGGCCTCTGAATATGACCATAGTGGTCAGGTAGTTTCATAACGGAGTAGGCAATCCTTCAGGTATGTTGGTCCCAAACCATATAGGGTTCTGAAGATCAAGATCAGCACCTTGATTTGTGCCTGGAAACAAATTGGAACCCAGTGTAGGTGAGCCAAGAGAAGTATGATATGGTCCTTAAAATCCACTCCATTCAACATCCTGGTGGCACCATTCTGTACCAACTGAAGTTTCCAAGCTCTTTTCAACAACGGAACGTGTCATGGAATACTCATGTTACAGAACAAGTGACACCTTAAATCCTAGGTCAGACCTTCTGCCCACTGGTAGTACTTCTGTCTTGTCAGGATTATGAGCTATTTCAAAAGACACTTTTGCCTGAAAAGTAGGATTTTTAAAAATGAATATATATTTTTAATATGCCTAAGGCAAGTGAAGGCAGATGTTCCACACCAGCCAATATAAGTAGACAGCTGATTTGCACAATCTTTCTTCATACCCTTTTCAAGAGGGGATAAACTATGAATGACATCACCTTATGTGTGATAGAATCCAGAGACCACAAGATCTTTTGTTGTATAAAATTGTCCCCAAACTGTAAAAGAAGAGAGGATGGTGAGAGGTATTGTCTCCCTGTAGCTGAAACAGCTCTTTAGGACTGAGTTGTGAGGTAATCAGGGACAATCAGCTGGAATGTGTGCCAAAGTGATGATCCATTGTTTCTTCAGTCCAATTTACCTTTTTTGCTCATGGTGAAGTGGCTGTGGGAGGCTGAAGCCACAGATTTATAGGGGCTCACAGTAGTCTCATATACTGGTCAGACTGTCTAACTAAGACAGTAGAGATTTTGATTCAGCAGTGAAGTTCATGAGGTGACCCTGGAGTACACTAGAATGAACACTCCCAGCCCTATGAAATTCACAGTGTTGTTTCAGAGATAAAATGGAAGAAAGGAGGAGTTTGTACACTGGCTTGGAGAAAGGGTGGGCAAAAAATGAAACAGACACTAGCTGAAAGCCTGTTCTTTGAAGAGTGCAAATGTTAAATGGCACTAGGGCTGCCAAGTCCCACGATAGGGCGGGGGAAACACTGATTTTTAGTCCTTCTCTCCCGCTTTTCCAAAGTTGCCCACCGGGGGGACAAAATGGCTGCCTTAAAAGGGAAATGTCTGCAGAGAGCCTGCCCTGCAGTAAAAAGCCTTGCCAGACATTTCCCCTTTAAGAAGTCAGCAAGAGAGCTTCTTCCACAGCAAGAGAGGTCCGCCCAGAGATTAAGGAGGGACTGAAGGAGCTGCTTTTGCATGTGGCTGGCAAGGTGAGTTTCTCTTCCAGCTCTTTTCATTCTCTCTCCCTCTTTCTTTTTTCTGTCTGTCTGTCTGTCTGTCTCTCTGTCCCCATCCAGCAGAGGTCTATCAGTGGCTATTATAGCCACAAGGTCTAAATGGAAGTAAGTGCCTCTGCCAGTTTTTTTCCCTTCTCTCTCTCCCTTTCTTTTTTCTGTCTGTCTGTCTCTCTCTGTCCCCATCCAGCAGAGGTCTATCAGTGGCTATTATTAGCCACAAGGTCTAAATGGAACCCTTTGTCTGGGGCAGTGAGGCTCTGAATTCTTGGTGCTTGGGGGGCAACAGTGGGAGGGCTTCTGGAGTTCTGGCCCCGCTGCTGGACCTCCTGAGGGCACCTGGTATTTTTGGCCACTGTTGTGACACAGAGTGTTGTACTGGATGGGCTGTTGGCCCAATCCACTGTGGCTTCTCTCCTGTTCTTATGATATGAAAATCATATTTAGCACTTGTGTAGCACTTAGTGCTTCATATTCTGCTGAGATGAGGAAGGATTCAGTAGGGCCGTTGCTCAGTGATAGAGCATCTGCTTGACATGCAGGAGGTATCAGCCTCTTCAGCTAAAAAAGGATCAGGTAATAGGTGACATTAAAGATCTCAGCCTGAGACCCTGGAGAGCCACTACCAGTCTGAGTAGTCAATACTGACCTTGATGGACCAATGGCCTGATTCAGTATTAGGAAACTTCATGAGTTCATGTGTCAGCATGTGGAAGCAACATCACAGGATGTGACATCACAAAATGATGTCACTTCCTTTCTCCTGGCTCCACCCCCAAAGTCTCCTGGCTCCACCCCCAAAGTCCCCAGATATTTCCCAAGTTGGACTTGGCAGCCCTAAACGGCACTGCTACCTGAACCTAATGTGAAATATTCATGTTACTGTTCCATGGCAAAGAAAATGTTGGTGAAAGGCAGCAAGACTTTAAAAAAAAAAGGTGCAGTCAAAGTTACCACAAGACTCAGCAGTTTAGCCTAACAAACTGAAATTTTATTCCAGCAGCTTTTAGTGTTTGTGAATTCCTGACTACAAAAAGAACTCCAGCAAGGACAATTTGAAATTCCATTTGCTTCCATTTTGAACAAACAGGGCATACAGCATAAAAGAATGCAATGCAGTAGTAATCTGGTCCGCATTGCCTGCTAAGCCAAAATGTCACTCCAGGTAAAAATATCGCTATTTGATTTAATGTCCCCAGGAATTCAACGGTTCAAAATCAAATATTATAATTTCAGTAGTTTGTACAGTCAGCTGCTGGTCTTTTCACTAATATACCAAATTAACTGCTGACATTAGAAATATCTGCTATAGAGGCATATGATTCATTCACTGCATCTTAGACCTGAAAAATTCCTTCTCATTCATTTTTCAAGCCAAAGGTTTTTGTTGTATTTTGTTTCTTTCTGCCACCTAGTGGCACATATTTGTTAATACAACACTAATGAGAAAGCATTGATGCCAAACTGTTCTAGTCTGTTCAACCACTACATGAGGTTTTCTTGAAGCACAACAAAATCTTTGGGGAATAAGATGACATTCTTTTGCATTTTCAGATCTGGCAATACGACAGCTTATTCACATGCATGAATCATGCTGAATTGAACTTCACTTTGAAAAATATCTGACAAGCATCATTCCTAGCATGCAAAAAAATTAATGACCTGTCTCTTGCTTCACAGCTAAATTATTTAATTGAAGGATGGTTGCAAAAACATATGTTTTTAAAACTCTTTTTCACTCCTTTTTTCTTAGACAAACAATATTCAAACTGCTTCTTCCTGAGTACTCACTAGCCCTGTTCACACATTACAGGGCATGCCTGTTCAACCTGTACACAGTGTGGACTGGAATGTCCTTTATACGTGCCTTGAGCAAATCTCACGTTAGATACAAAGGCATTTAGAGCTGAACATAAGATGGAAACCCCACATTTCTCCAAAGACTGGTCCCCAATTTCATTTGTAAAGTGTACACACACTGGCTCTTTCTTACAAACAAGTGTATGGGGGAATTTCACACAGCCAATATGTTCCATTTCAGGAACTCTTCAGTAACAGTTTCTATCAGGCATTTCATACAGAACCATATTAGTACCGATGGAACATATTGGCCCTTTCACACAGAAACGAGACTTCCGGCAAGACTTGCGAGCATGGCGGACGTGCTCCTCCGCATCTGCGGGGAGCGCGATCCGTACCCAGCGGGAAGAAAGGGCTCTGGACTGGTGCCAAGCCCCCAGAGACCCCAGTGAGGGGGCTCTGCCTGGGGTGGCCCGAAGGGGATCTCTCCCTACGGTGGCGACCGAGGGATAGAGATCTCTTTTCATCACCCCCATAGGTTCCCCTGCCGTGGGAGCCGTATGGCTGAAAGCGCAAATCTGAGAAGCAGCAGAGAGTGCGAAGCAATGAGGCTGGAACTGACAGTTACGCATGGAGAAAACGTGAGTCTGAAGTAAGAAAAGCAGAACACAGCAGGAAGATGGCGGGAGGGGTGAAACCCCCCCCTCTCCGGGACTAGCGTACTTACGAGACTCTTTACGTGGCGTTACTGCAGGAATAAAAGCCCATCCGCCTTGCTAGATGGCAGCATCGCTCACTTGGAGATATAAACTTTAGAAGGACATAAGTGCTGTTTGAAAATTTGCTCCTTTTGTTCATCTTATCTATCTATAAACAAAGAGAGTAGTCTCAACAATGACGGGGAAACCGAAACCTTCCCCCAAACTAGGAAGTACAGCTCCGAGTTCAAAGGTTGATACCACGGAGATGAGTGCGGTGTTCTCCTCGTTATTGCGACCTCTAGTGGACCAAATGACAGCTCTCAATGTTAAAATGGACAAAATGCAGCTAGAACTAAAAGAGTCGAATAAATCCACAGAGAAGCTGCAGTGAGAACTTCTGGAAGTAAAAACTTCAGTAAAAAACCAAGACGCAAGACTACAAAAGGCAGAGAAGGAAAAGGCCTTCCACCACGATCAGCTTTTGAAATTACAAATGGATAGATCGAATTTTTTCCTAAGACTTCAGAATGTGCCAGAAAACACAGGAGAAGACCTTAAAAATTTGCTAAGTGAAGCACTTGAACCAGTGACAGGCATGAAAGCAGCGGATATAAAAAGCGATATAGATATGGTTTACAGAACCTATCCAGATTACACTAAAAAGAAAAGCCTGCCTGGTGAAATTATGATAAGGTTCTCCAAAAAATCTACAAGAGACGTGGTGCTTAGGACCACAAACAAAGCAGCTCTGAAGATCCTGGGAGAAGAAGTAAAAGTGATGAAGGATATCCCATTTGAAATAAGGAAAAGAAGGAAAGCCTATGGAAAATTGGCATCTTGGCTCCAGTCTGAGTCTATCATCTATCGTTGGAATACTCCAGAAGGACTATGCTTCAGCATCAAAGATAAGAAGTATAAGATTGACTCTGTTCAACAAGCGAAAAAATTTCTGGAAAAAAGCAAAGAGCAGAAAACTGGGAGAGACTCAGATGGTTCACTGGCCTCGCAAGAAAGCATGTATGGATTTGATAGCTCAAAGAGTGAAGAAGAAGTGTCTGACTCGGAAAAGGGAGCTGCAGCTCCAAAAATAGTTGAGACTGTTAAGACAAGAAGAGGACGAAAGAAGAAATAGTGATTAAACTGTTTTATTAAGCATTGCACTTATGTATTATAAATGGTTTAATTAACCGTATTTCTCTAAGTGGGCGTGCCTGCCAAATAGTTTTGATAACTTTTATAGTAGCAGTAACAAGTAATTGAAATTTATCCAAGGTTTTAAATGCTTCATAATTATTTTATGTAACAAGGTAGTATTAAGCAAATGATAAAGTACTCTCTGTATAAGGTATATGTAGCTTAGATTGTAGCGTTATAGTTGTAGTTATAGAGAAAAATCAATAAAAAATTTATTAAAAAAAGAAAAAGAAAAAGAAACGTGCCTCTCCTGTTGGGGAAGTGTTCCTGAACCGGTTTACCTGGAAACCTCCTCCCAAGCATTCTTCAGTTCTTTGTACCTGTCCTGAAGCGCTACGGGGTGCTGTGTGAAATGCCCCCGAAGCACTTCCTCCAATGATGAATGTTTTTGCACGTCTTTTCACCCACACAGGTGATCTCTGTGATTTTTTTGAAAAATACCTGATCCAGGCTGAGTCTTAAAATGGGGGGGGGGGGTTGAGAGAGAGAGAGAGATCCAAGCTGAGTCTTAAAATGCCGTGTGTGTGAGAGAGAGAGAGAGAGAGATCCAGGCTGAGTCTTAAAATGCAAGGGGGGGGTGAGACAGAGAAAGAGAGAGAGAGAGAGAGAGAGATCAAGGTCCAGGCTGAGTCTTAAAACGCCGTGTGTGTGTGTGTGTGTGTGGCGAAAAGAGGCTTAAAAAGAAAGCGGCAGTCTGAAAAGGCAAACTGCTTCGAAGACAGCTCCAAAACGGTAGGGGAAGGGCTGTCTGAAACGGCCTTCACTGTACCGGTTTATTCCAAGCTGGTTCAGTAATATTTTTAAAGGTGTCGTGTGGAATTCCCCACAGTATGTTGACTGTAACATGTGAAGAGGGTTCTTCTTGTTACTATTTCACATTTTGCAAGAAGAATGCTGACAACTGACACGGATGACAGATTCTGCGGGCTCCCAACCAAAGATTTCTTCTGGGCCTAGTCACAAGAAAACAAATGAACATGATTTGGCCAGCTTCCTGAGCTCTCAAGGTGATGAGGGCCCCTGGAAATCAGCCTCCCTAGACCCGTTCTGCCCCCATCCATGACTGCTGGTAAATCATTAATGAACCTTTGGTTTAAGAAATTGCTAAGAAGTCATTGTTCCTATCCTCTCCAGTTTTCCTTGGTGCACATTCTTTAAACTCAATACCCAGGCCAGCTTGCTGGAAGTAATGCACAGCTCTTTCAGGTATGCTTCTGCAGCCCTTGTGTTTCAATCAGCACTCATTATCACAAGTCAAATTATACTTGTATACTTTGCGTATGTTAGACTGGGTTTACTGAGGCTCTAGCACATCATTTATTAGACTGATTGCTCTATTCAGAACCAAACAGCTAACCCCTGCACTGTCCCCAATTTCTCATATGTCTGCTACAAAAGAAATGGCTGTTCGTTCAAGACAAATCCTTTCTGCAGCCTCAACTGACAAAAGCACCAGGGTCATGATTGACAATGGAGATTGCTTTAGCTGAGTTTCTCTGTGGCTATTTTGTATTTGATACATTTTTTTACTTCTTGTGCCCTGAGACCTCATTCCGTGTATCTGTGCTACATAAGTATTTCTGTAAATGTTGTAAGTTTGCCATGGCCTATACCTATTACAATAACTTTTATTTTTAACTAGGAATAAGGCCCATTGTGAAAATAAATACAACGGGCTCTAGAAAGAGGCTCTGGAAAGAGGCTCTGGGAGAGAGCCCCGGCCTTGGGCACTCAGCGTCAATTTTCTGTGGCGACCTCAGCAGGGTATAATGACACAGAGTCCACCATTTTCTCCAGGGGAAGATCTCTGCCATCTGAAGAGCAGTTCTAATTCAGCGTGATCTCCATCCCTCCCCTGGAGACTGGCAGCAATGGTTCCCCATCAGAGAATGGGTGGTTTGAAGGGTGGAGTCTGTGGCACTTAACCTGTCTGAGGTTCCACCCCTGCTGAAACCTCACCCTCTCCAGGGTCCATCCTCAAATCTCCAGGAATTTCTCAATCTGGAGTTGGCAACTCTACCACCCAGCCAACCATCAATGTATTGTTATCTGCCCCCTGGCTTCAGTTTACCATCTCTTCCCCCCTCCCCCCTAGAGAGCAATTGTAATTCTGAGTGATCTCCAGCCCCCACCTGGAAATTGGCAACAATGGTTCCCCATGAGGGACTTGCTGGCTTGGAGGGTGGAGTCTATGGCATTGTATCTGTCTGAGGTCCCACCCCTCCTCAAACCTCACTGTCTCCAGGCTCCATCCCTCAAATCTCCAGGAATTTTCCACCTGGAGTTGGCAACCCTATCTCCTTCCCAACCAAACCTCACTCTTCAACTTTCCATCTTCCCCCCCCCACAGCCTCCACCATGCTCTGAAGCCCTGACTGCTATGTCACATTGGCTGTCATAGGGGGTCCATCTCAGCAGGGTATAAGGACACGGAGTCCACCTTTTTCTCCAGGAGAACTGATCTCTGCTATCTGGAAAGCTCTTGTAATTCTGAGTGATCTCCAGCCCTTGCCTGGAGATTGGTAACCATAGTTCCCCTGGAGAAAAAGTAGTCTTTCTCTGCAATGGGGACCAAAGCAGCTTACATTATTCTCCTCTCCCCCTTTTGACTTGCACAACAACTCTGTGAGGTAGGTTAGGCTTAAAGTCTGTGACTGGCCCAAAATCTCCCACTCATAGGGCTGCCAAGTCTGGGTTGGAAAATACCTGGAAACTTTGGGGGTGGAGCCAGGAGAAGGCAGGGTTTAAGGAGGGGAGGGGCCTCAGCATCATACAATGTCATAGAGTCTACCCTCCAAAGCAGCCATTTTCTCCAGGGGAGCTGATCTCGGTCAGCTGGAGATCAGTTGTAAAAGCGGGAGATCCCCAGGCCCCACCTGGGGGCTGGCAGCCCTACCCACTCAGCAAGAACCTGGGTCTAGCAAATCCTGCTCTGAAGCGCTGACTGCTATGCCTAGGGTACCCAACCTCCAGGTGGAGCCAGGTATTACAATTGAACTCCAGACAACAGATCTCCCCTTCCCCCAAGAAAATGACTGCTTTGGAGGGTGGCCTCTATGACATTCTGTTCAGCTGGTCCCAATGAGTTTTCTCCCAAAGGTCAACATAGGTGTGGAAAGGGGCTTTCAGAGAAGCAAGCTTGGTTGCCTAGCAACAGGCACTGAGGAGAAAGTTGCCAGCTCTCATTAGAGAAATACCTGGAGATTTGGGGGGTGGCTCCTGTGGAGGGCAGCATTTTTTGAGGGGAGATGGAAGGACTCAGCAGGGTATAATGCCATAGTGTCTACCCTCCAAAGCAGCCATTTTTTCCAGGGGAACTGATCTCTGTCATCTGGAGATCAATTGTAACAGTGGGAGATCTCCAGGTCCCACCTGGAGATTGGCAGCCCCAGGAGGAAAGACAGCCATACATCAGGGGGTTGAAGAGAATGGTTTGATGGTCACTGGCCACTTCATTAGCCAGCCAGCCATGGTGGAGCTAAGGAGGAGAGAAAGCCTGTTTCACAGTTTATTCTGACAGGAAATTGGCCATGCTGGCAGTGGGCGGGGGAGGGGGTTATGCTGAAAGTCCATTGTCTTTTCACTGACAGAAGCAGGCCACTGAGGGAACAGTTAGACCTGCCTGGCAGTGGGCGGAGGAGAATAATGGACCCAGCACCCAGTCCTTCCCCTTTACCGGCTCCCTCCAGACTGAGGCCGAGACACTGGCCAGTGGCTTTGTGGACAGGACTGAGGCAAAGCAGCGAGGGAATGCAGCCAGGGACCCCTTTTGAGTGGCATTTCTTGCAGCCAACTGATTTTGGTGCCCCATGGAATCTTGCCACTTGAAAACAGCTTTATATATATATAAGGAGAGATATTTATTTTGTTATTTGTACTCAATTTGGGGGATGTTTATAAACCAGCTTTCTACTGCATGGTGCCTATGTGCTACCAAGGGTGATTCTGCTACTTCTTTGAGTTTAGACAGGCAGAATAGCTTAATCTAAATTTTATTCAAGAGATCTTGTTAGTGACACTGGTGCTAAGATAAGAATGACCTGTTTGTTTATATCAGGGGTGGGCAAACTGTGGCTTGGAAGCTGCATGCGGCTCTTTCACATATATTATGTGGCTCCCGGCAGGGTGGCTGGGGAAGCTAAATATCATTAGCAAACAAATATCATTGGACAAATTAATATCATTATCAATATCTGCTTTTACCCCTTTTGTTATTATTTTTGGCAGTCTCATTTAATGTTAATAAAAAGCAAATTTGCTTATTTTCCAATAAAAGCAGGTAGTATTTGTTCATGTCTTGTGGCTCTCAAACATCTGATGTTTACTCTATGCGGCTCTTACGTTAAGCAAGTTTGGCCACCCCTGTTCTAGGTGGCTCTTACACTGAGCCAGTTTGCCCACCCCTGGTTTATACCAACCACGTATAAAACTGGTGGGCTCGTTTTAGAACAGAATGGACTAATGTGAACCAAACCGCATCTCTCAGCAGGCTTTCTTCCCCAAATGCTCTTCTCCTAGCTGAGCTAACTTCCAGTCCTGGAACTCATCTGAGGAGAGACTCAGCTGGGGTATAGAACTTGGGAAAATAAATTTTGGGTGGGAGAGGGTTTAATGGCTCCCACACACACACACACACACACACACACACACCCTTTACTCTAAAAATTGGATCTTCCTCTTTCTATAAATTATATCAATTATTTGGACAGACCAGGATTTAAACAGCTAGTTTGATCCCTTGGTATCAAGCTGTCTTGCTATTCAGTGTGAAAAAAAATATTAGAACCTGAACAAAAAATTAAGAATTTTTTTGGTGTCAACCACCAAATGGACTCTGCCACCAACCCTGTACTCATTTACCATTTTAGCCCCAAAATATTAATCATAGAAGTCATTCATTATAACAATCAAGAAATTTCCACATTGCACTCATTGTTACCCAGATTGGCAGTCTATGAATTAATTGAGGAAATTAGCTTAGCAAGAGGTAGGTACCTTGGATCTCCAGCTACATATACCAGGATATTCCCTTAGAGAACTCTCAAAATAAATCAGGATGAAGTTCAAATGGAAAGTTATTTTATTATATAAGAATAATAGGTAAAGCATATGCACAAAACATAGGGGGGACACACACTATCTAAGAGAAAGGTAGAAGGGAGGAATGGGGGGAAGTGATTTGGGGAAGGCAATATTTACAAATCATGCGGGTCAAGGTCTGCAGAAGGCAGCTAGAAAAATGGCCATCATTTCACACAGAAGAGGAGAGGGCCCACACGCAAGTGGGGGTGCAAGGTTTAGTGTCTGAGACCACACACACACAGACTGCTGGCTGTGTACTCCAGATACAGGGCAAGATGCTGCCTGAGGACAGGCTGACATATTTGCACCAAAGCAATACCTTGATGGTTTTCCAGGGATGAACAAACATTTGGGTGAAACCTTGATGAGATTGCCGGATGTGAACTAAGGATGTTAATGTTTCTTGATGACTTTTAAGTATTGGATGGGCAAAACTACAGAGTTGTGGGAAGAAAGCTAATTAGGGGAAAGGGTCAGGGGGAGCAGGACCAGATGTGGATGAGGTTAATTCAAGGTGAGGTAATGTTTTCTTGGGAGACCCAGTGATGAAATTATGCATTTAGGGTGGGGAGGAGGGTCATTAGTGAGTCAGCCATTCTGGTTCACCATCCAAAATATTTTCCCAGGCTTGTCTCTGGCCACAACCATTTTGTTTTTGCCAAATCTGTTTTGTCTTTAGGCCAGGCAGAGCCCTGCACACATAATTTTAGGGTGATATTAAAGAAGGGTATCCATAGTGCTAGACTGCCCTTTTGTAGGAGGAGAGGTCTGGCTGCTAACACCATATGGCCTGGCTCTGTGAAATATCAAAATACAGTTGGGAACAAAGATTCCTCTCACTTCTCTGACATTATAAATTCCGCTAATTAAGGAATGGGATGTACAACACTTTCAATTTTTCACGTTAATGTGGGGTTCCTTTTGCATATGCCTTTGTGAAATTTTGGTTCTTGCAGCCCAGTCCTTTCTTTGCTTGTTTTGGAGACACAATGCATAAGTTTAAAATGGTAAGCAACATTCAGATGGCTCTTGTGAAAGCATTGTCCCAGCAACATGTGGTCCATTTTTAGCCTGAATAAATTTCCTGATAAAAAACAATCTGTAGTTAATTATTTTCTCAGCGTAAGGCACTAGACGCCTCAGTCTTATTTATGTTAGGTCACTTTCCCCTGAAACTAGAATTCCTAATAATGGCACAGATTAGAATTCCTACTACCAAAATCTCATTGAATTTAATTATTCTTCATCAAACTTAGTTTTATTTCTTTTAGTCTTGGGAACAAACAGCTGTTAGAAGATAGAATTAAAAACCAGCTTCATTATGCACAAAGGGATCATACCATGGTGAGAACTGACATTTTAGTTCAGATTTAATCCAATACTTCTGTCTCTTTCTTTATTTTAACATATTATTGCTTAAACTTATTGTTAATCATCTTACTTTTAAGTACAGCAACATTGCAAAAAATCATGTTTTCTTTCAAGGAAGTTAAGATATCCCCAATCTTGTCTACCAGTGTTGGCTTTCACAATTAAGTAATCAAGAACTAGTACACCAACTGTGTTCAATTAACTTCTTTGTGCTTAATTTATACAGCAGAATTAGAAGCAGATGGCATTGGTATAGAAAAGTGATCATAGATTAGTATTATATATTAAAAGTAATCCGGTCAACTTGTAAAGAACAGCTGGAGCTGTCTACTATATACTTCTTTTGAAACTAAATGCATACTCCATCATCCTGAAACCACTTAAATGTTTAACTATTCCATTAATCAATATAAAGGGCAAACACAAATACCGTTTGAGGACTGTCACACTGACAGCTAAGACAGTCTTTCTTTATAGATTTGGAATGTTAAAGCGCTGCTTGTGATATGCAGTCAACTGTTTTGGCAGTTATTTATTTCTAATCAATATAAGAAATGTTGTATAACTATACCTACTACCTACTCATTCCCTACTCCTTATCTTCTACATCTCTTTTCCTCAAGCAGATAGGACTGCCAGTTTGGGATTTCAGATGTTTTCATCCCTAGAAAAGAAATGGAGCCTAGCAGACCGCAACAGAAATAAAAGTAAGGCTCCCAGTGTGACAGGGAGTAATAGTGGATGTATGTTTTATCTTTGATTGCTTGTATCTCACGGCCTCTTTAAAAACAGCTCAGCTGTTTTTGTGGCTTTCAATGGGGAACGGAAAGCAGGGGGAACTGCTTTCCGTGCCTTCCACAAACCACCATGGTGCCATGAACTGCTTTAAAAGTTCATGGAAATTTGTGATGGTAGACCTGTCATGAACTTCTGTTCAGTTCATGCCCATCCCTAGCTGCCACATTACTCTGCCACCACTTATCCAGCCAGCCACAGACAGCAAAATATAAGGATGACAGTTTCATAGGCAGTGTACTGTGTGCGTTGCTGTTTTTCATACAGCAACATGTGAAACTGTGAGTTGAAGTTAACAACCTGACCTTCTCAGGGCCCACATTTGAGTTACACAGTTCAAGCATGCCATGAAAGACAATGGTGCGCCTGTCTTTTAATCAGAACATTCCAGTTTCTCTCTCTCATTCTCTCTCACAAACACAAACATGTCCAACATATATCCCACCTTTCTGCCCTCTTAAAGGCCGCCAAGGCAGCTAACAAAATAAAATATACATAATAAAATCACATCTTAAAAAACATTAAAACCAACAAGAAACACATAATCCAAACAAAATCAGAGCTAAAATATATACAAAATCATTTTTTTAAAATCAGACATTGGACAAGAAGGGGAGATCACTGAAGGAACACCAAACAAAACAGTCTTCACCCACTGGTGGGAGTTGGCAACAGAAGGGGACAGATAAGTCTCCCTAGGGAGAGATGTCCAGTGGTTTCATGGAGATGTTAAAGAGCACAGGGGACAAGATGGAACCTTGAGGGACTCTACAGGCCAAAGCCCAAACAGTTCCCAGCACCACCCTCCAGTCCCCCAGCACCATCCTCCAAGTAGGACTGGAATCATTGCAAAATGGCGTTTCCCAATCCTAGCCAGGCACTCCAGAAGGATGCCACAATCAATGGTACTGAAATCTGCTGAGAGGTCCAGGAGAATCAATGGAGTTGCAGCCCCTCTGTCCATCTCCCAGTGCAGGTGATCATCTACTAGATTGTTTCAGTCCCATAACGAGGCCTAAAACCAGATTGGAAAGGATCAAAACACATTTTGGACTAGACCCAATTCTTTGTGTCTATTAAACCTGCTAAGTACATTTATACGTTATCACAGGTTCCCAAATTTTATCTATCCATTGTCATTTGGTGGCTTGGCGAGGCTTCTTCCCGTGTCTCACTGTGCAATGAAAGACTTCTGAACAGATCCTTAAGCATGAAACCAGGATGAGCTGGTAGCAACAGCCATGGCTGCAGAGGTGTCAGCTCAGAATGTCTAAACTGTGGGTAATTTCCACCATAGATGGGGGGGCTTAAGATATTTCATATACATTCTCCATTAAAACAACAATGTAGACAAGTCAGAATTATGATTTTGCAAATTGTGGGAACAGGGATGAGCCTGAGGGGAATTGCGGTTTGCCTAAGATGACTGAATGAATTTGTGGCAGAGGGTGGACTTTAAAAAGACTTCCTCACTCGCTATAAATTCTACATTTCACCAACTTTGTTATTGCAGACTTTTTATGTAAGTCAGTTTTCCTCATCAGTTTTATTGGTCCTCATCAAGTAAAATCCTGATAGGAATAAGCTGTCTGGAGGGACTGCACCCAATGGAGCAATCCAACAGGCAATATCAGCTATTGCTGCCTGCCCTTAAACATGAACTGTTGCTAAAGATTTGAGGTTGGCCTCTATATCTTCCCTTAGATGTGATTCATTACCAGCCAACTGATGTGCAGAGCTGTTCATTTTGGTTTAACAAGGACTACAAATCTTACAGTATGATGACATAACCCCACGCCTGTAGACAAAATGAAAATTCAGAGTCATCACACTTAAACAACATGCCATAATTTCATCATGGCCACTTCCATATAGTTTATGGCAGCAGCACTTTCTCTGCTTTAGCAGTTTTTCTGTCCAACGACTTGTCTGGGGTTGTCACCAGAGATAGAAGCAGCAGTGTAAATGATTGCTGTTGTTGGAATAATGTGTTTCACAGATGTCATTGACTTAATAAACTGGATGGAACTGCAACACGGTTTTCCCTGTCAGCTGCCAAAGAAGTCTTTTCATCTTCTCCATATACACTGATACACAACTTCGCTACAGCATGTGGGCAGATTTCATTACTGAAGGGCCTCCTTTTTTCTTTACCAGAGCTCTGAGATCTACCAGCTGGACCCAGGTGTCAAATGGCTATCCCAGGAGTTGAAATCCATCACAACCGCCTGCTATACCATATGACCAAAAATCAGAACATATGATTAAACAGGTACACACTCACTCACATCTGAGTTTCTCCATATCAGGGATTCAAGCATCAAGTGCTAGGAATGCCAATTTAAAGGGCATGGCCATGTGATGAAAAGTGAGGCTGAGAGAACAATGATTAAACCTTGTCTTGTTTCTATATTCAGAATAACAGCAGTGTCATACCAGCATTTTTATTATTAACTGTAATACAGAGGAGCAGTTGAAGTGCAGCCAAGGAGACAGAAAACTAGACAACTTGCCATGGAAATGGTGGTCTAGTCTTGCAGTGGTGAAAACTTTCTTGAAAGCAGGATGTGGGGAAAAGACTAGGCCTGTCCTGTGAGCTGTACTGAAGATCCCTGGCACGAAGCAATTAGGACTCTCTGTTTTTGAAGTTCTGCCATGATAACCCACAATCTACCAGTAGATCACAAACTGCATTTTGCCCATCTAGCAATATAACCTTTCAAGACATTCTGGCCAGCTATGTAGATTTTTCTAGGAATTCTGTAGTACATCTGTCAAGAATACCAAAACTTCCTATGTTTCGTTCAACACTGTGTGCAAAACCTGGTACCACAGTGGGTGGTAACTCTAAAAACACATAACAGGAGAAAGTGGGCTGCTCATAAACGAGTTTCCCTTCTTGCACTAGGGTTGCCAGCCTCCAGGTGGGGCCTGGGGATCTCCCGCTGACAGAGATCAGTTCTCCTGAAGAAAATGGCTGCTTTGAAGGGTGGACTCTATGGCATTGTGCCATGCTGAGGCCCCTCCCCTCCCCAAATCCCACCTTCGCCTGGCTCCACCCCCAAAGTCCCAAGGTATTTTCCAACCCGGACTTGGCAACCCTATCTTGCACAGCCTCTGATTTTCCACAAGGTTTTTTAAAAAATAATAATAATAATAATAATAATAATAATGACATCAACAAAGACTATGCGAAGGTATGGACTTACATGTGCTGAGTGTGCCAAATGTGCACACTCAAGATCCTTGGAAATGTGCAGACCCATGTTATGGCAACTTGTCTTAGAACAGGGGTTCAAAGTAGACATATTCAATTTCTATGAAGCTAAGATAATAACAACTAACAGTATCCATATATACCACCTAGGAAACAGGGTGGGATATATATATGTGGAGGCTGATAGAATGCATATAATTTTTAAACTTCTATTGCCTGTTCAACTCACAATCCGACACAGAGTTTAGCGCATTACAAAAATGTCCTCATCTCCATGTCTGCCTAACGTACACAAAGTCTTCGCACTGATTAGTCTACATGGGACAAGCTTTGCAAAGTGTTGCCTAGAAACAAATTTCATGCAAACCAGTATTTAAATTAGTCACCTTAATTTTGTTGGTATTTGGATTATGAAATACAGTTACAAATAAAAAATAAGAATTATGTTCCTTCCCATCTCTGAATTTCCTGTAATAGGTTTAAGCTGGGGTCCTGATACAGGCCCCATTTGCAGTCCTGTGTGGGCGGGGAGAGCCAGCAGGGGTAATTATGGCCATGGCTGTCCTTGTCCTGCAACCAACTCAGCTGGCCACATGGGATTGTTTGCCTACCCATCCCTCCCTGAGTGTTATTTCATTAATGGAAGAATGCATGAGGGGGTGGTGAGTTGTCACCGCTGGGGGGGATGGTTATGTGGGTTATGTTCCTGTCCAGGTGCTTTTTGTATAGTTTATCTGTCTCAACCTGGGGCAGTATCAGCATGGAGCTGGATCCATTTTAGGAAACCCAGCCTGCATGACCATTTTCTCTGTGTGTGGGGATCCCATTGAGGGATCTTGGGGTGAGGGCTTTCCATGGGCGTGCCCAGCTCAGGGAAGGCCAGTGGGTTACCCTCATGGTCAAGTGGCAGGGGAGATCACTTAGTGTTGATTGTCCTTGTGGAATCTGACATCCGGCCATCTCATTGTTCCCCCTCCCCCACCCAGCAGGCTGGGGTGGGCCAGAGTTCATTGACTGGCAGGTGAGTCAGTTGATGCCAGGATCTGGGGGCCCTGGCTGTGCCAAGGCTACTTACAGCTGTAACTAATAAAGTTGTGGCCATTTTTATTCCAAAAAAAGAGTTCAGTGTGATTGTGTTTCTTATCAAATGAGGAATCCTTTACCCCCTCAGTCGTAATGAAGACATGGACACCAATATGGATTCAACAAGGGCCACTTCATTAACTATTTATAATCAAACAAAAAAGAATTCAGTGTGATTGTGTTTGTTATCATATGAGGGTTCCTTTGCCTTCACTGCCTTCTCCCCTCCCCTAGGTTCTGGGACTGCAAGTGGTCTTCCTGTGGTTGCTTCTTCACCCCAAAGCAGTTCCACATTTCTAAATGTACCCATGACTGGATGCTTTGTAAACAGAGATGAGGATATTTGGAAATGGTTTGTTGAACACACTCACAAATTCCCAAGGGTAAATAAATAGCCTACTAGCCTAACACCCTGCCCCCCCCCCAAATGGTCTGTTGGGTATCTGACATCCTAATCTTGCTAAAAGCCCATGGGGCCCTTAGAGACTCACAAAACTGAGTTATCTATGAAAGCAACCCCTTCTGACCTTTAGTAAGCATTCTCTCTTCTAAAAAAGAAAAGAAAAAATGTGCCTGCCTGACATTGTTCCAGTCTTTGATCCTCACAGAGTGAGAAATGCTATTGCTCCTAAAATCTTAATGGGCTGTATTCAATAGACCCCAAAACACAATAACTCTGGAATTGCTTGTATGAGCCATAACAGTTTAAATTACAGCTACCAGCTTCTGTGATAAATATGTAAAGAAAGAGATGAGCCATTTAGAGAACAGATCGTTTTCCTGAAATGTACCACAGTGACTTCTATCATATGAAAAGGCTGGAGTGTATTTTATAGTACTGCTAAAACAAAGCAATTGATTTTCACACTGAATGATCAGTTTTGTGGACTTCTAAAAGTGTAGTCTTTGGTTGGAACTTTTCAGTTGCTTTAGTGATAGAGCACATGCTTTGCATGGAGAAAGTTCCAGATTCAACCCCTGGATTCTCCAGTTTAAGAATCTCAAATAGAAGGTGTTAGTTCATGGGCCTGGTACCCTGAAAGACTGTGTTCAGTGAGAGAAGGAAGCACTGAATAGGTGGAACTACAGTCTGCCTTGGTATAAGGCAGTATATACAGGAGAAAGGAAAGGGCTGCTCTGAGGATGCTACAGTGTGGAGGGCTACACCAGTTCAGGGCTGCTGGTGACTAGAGTGACCCAAGCCCCTGAGAATCAGCTCTGCTGTATCCACTCTGCATAGCCCAATTCTGAGTTTCATTTGTTGGTCACAAAATAGTGGGTGGAGAAACTGTGATGGCTGGCAGGGGCAGGCAGAGAAGAAGAAAAGCAGCTGTAACAGGGGGAAGAAGACCATTCAACCTCTCCCCCCCCCCCCATGAATTCTTGATAGTCCTCTGCTTGTAAGTTTATATATAGTAAACTAGAATGGGATCAGTGCCACAAGGGAATGCTATGGTAAGGAATAAAATTGCCTAGGTATCAATAATACTAGAGGAATCAGAGTCAACATGCTGTGTTCCTTGCTGGGAACTGAAAAACCTAAAATCACGCTTTATTACAACTACCTATGTGCTTTAGTATAACATCATGCATTCATTATGTTACCTCTAGTGCCATCTGCTGGAAACTATGTGTTTCATGCAAGAGGAAACTGTTCTCTTCTAAATTCCCTCCTGCTTATTCTTTCCAAGGATTGTTTGAACAACAAGGCAGCTGTCCAGCTGTGCCATAATTTCAGAGGAGCCTTTTGCAGTTATGCGAAGGCTGAGGGACTTCAGAGCAGTCAGGTAATCACTGGCTGGGTGATTTTCTTTATATTCGAAAGAATTCAGTTAAGAGCCTTGCGGTGTCCAGTGGTTGCCCTGGTCATAGACACACTTGAAAAGAAGAGAGCATTAAGAAGAAATAATATGGAAATGATAAATGAATGCCTACTTATGCTGGTCAGTGGAGGATCTTGTAATTTCACCCAAAGAGTTCTCAGGTAATGATCAGGGAGGAAATGTCAGGATCTGCACAGAACTCTAAGAGATTCGTCCTTTAAAAACTTGCACTAGTGCTTCAATAGGGAGAGTTCTTAAACCAGGGATCCCCAAGGTGGTACCCATGGGTGCCATGATGGCACCTACTCATACCTTTCCTGCTGTCTGCCAGCTGTTTTCAGAAACTGAGTGAGGGCAGATGGGGCTTTTGTCCCATGGGGCTTCTGACTGCCCTCTGGAAATCTGATTGGCTGTGCAGATTTTTTAAAAAGTTGCTTCAGCAGCAGTTGCCACCACAGCAAAAGGGTCTTCTCTGTGTGACTGAAGGTAAGCTGTGTGTATGGAAGAATTTTTTTTTAACAGTATGTTCATTTCAAAAGGCATCTTGTTAACCTGCTTGTCTGCCTGAAATGATGAAGGGTTACTATTATACATAGGCATGAACTCACTCCATGCCATTCTTTAATTATCTCCACTTCTGTGGCAACCATTTTGTGGTTGGGTCCATGTCCTGCAACTAACATTTCATGGTTGTGCCTAAAACTCTGTGTCAGAATGCCCAAGGTGTTCACACTGGCTCAGAAAGGTTGTGGACCCTTGCCTTAGTTCCCTCTAAGCTGAGTTAGTGTGAGCTAGCAGTTTTTCAGCCTCCGGCTCACACATTTTTGTCTTAGCGCATGAAGGAGGGCTCCAGAGCAAACTGATTTATGCAGTAGCCAAATTGCTCTCTCACAACTTTAATGCCAGTAGCTCACAAAGTAGCATTTTTGATCACAAGATTCCACAGCTTAGAGGGAACCAGGACTTTTTTTAAAAAAAAAAAGAGGTGCCAGAACTCTCAATAGGGAAATGACATTTTCAACCTGTATACTAAAAACTCATGAACTTTTAAACATTTTAAAAAGAATTTTGTCAAAGAGGTTCCAGGATTCCGTTCCAGCGCATTCCCCCAGGGGAAAAAACCCCTGCTTGCTACTCTCCCTGCTGCCCGTGTATTCTCTCTCTTTCTTCTAGACAACTGGAGGAGCTGCAGAGAGGAAGATATTTGCCACAGACCATATGCCTTTCTTTTTCTGCTGACCTGGGCTTATAAACATGTGATCCCTGGCCATCAGTCTAAATAGTATAAATGCCTGATCACATTTCTGGAACAGGAAAAGAGCCTGTTAAACAGCAAACTGGTAATACAGAGAGGTCACTGTTTTCAAAGGCAAATTAAGCCTTCCTTTTTCCTTCTCAAAATGTTTGACAGCTGTGGGAGGAGCAGTATAAAGTGGCAGCTCTAGGCTTGGTTGGATGCGTCATGCAAATTAACAATGAGCGTGTGCAATGCTTTCGGCAGTCACAGCAACTAACAGCGCAATACTGAGTAAAGTCATTCCAGTTTAGATGTATTAAGATCATTTGGCTTAGACTGGATTAATTCTGCATAACTCTCTAAATTACACTATAAATGTGTCGGAGAACAGTGAATAGATTTATACAAGCAGAGGAACCACGACAGCTCCTGGAAGGCATCTAATCCCTTCCCCCCATGTCACCCACCCCACACTATTTCTTCTTCACCCTGGCAGCCCTCATAGCTTTCCACCAGTAGCAAACTTTTGGGGGGGGGGGGATTCATTAAGGGTAGGACTATTATTAGAACACTGGAGACTAAGTAGAAGCAGGACGTACTCAAGTTATGACTAGTTATGAGTTAAGACTTTTTTAAAAAGCATCCATTTAAAATTCTCCCCCAAAGCTTCTAATCTATTTCAACCACTTGCTGTTTCTTGCTTTTAAATTGTCCTAATTGTATGCTTTGCATCTGCTTGAGTCTTGTGCCATTGAATGGCAATGATGAAATGTACAAAGTCTTGTGTCATTTGTTTACTGCAGAATCATTTTTGACTAAGAATGATAAACTTTTGCCTGATCAGAGATACAAATCAAGTATGTAGAACGCTGGCTGGATGGCTGGATGGATGGATGGATGGATTTGTGCAAGTATCAGTTGCTTTGCGCAGCCCTATGCCCCAATCCCCTGTCAAGAACCTCAGTGGATAAAGCATTTGATCAAAAAATAACCTTGGCGGTTTAAAAAGTGAAACAGGTGACATTCATCAAAATAGAGCCTGACAGTTTTCAATACTTGTCTAGAAAGAGAAACAGGGGATAAATAAAACTATGTTTGTCAGGCTAACAGCTGTTGTTTAATTTCATACCAGAGATCATGTCTTGATTGTTCTTTGTCCCTTAGCAACTCTGGCTGTATTTAAACTTTGGTTCCTCAAAATATTCATACCTTCATTGTTATAGCATAGAGGCCAGTGGCAGATGTTTTCAACCAGAATAAAATGTTCTCTTGCAGCTCAAGCTGCAACCACGTCTTCATTTTTTCCCTGGGAATATTTAGATAAAGAAAATAGATGGCCTGGTGTTATTGTGCTCAGAGTTGCCTGTTGCTTTCCATGCAAGCAGTGGCCAGTGAAGTGACACGGGGTGAGGAAATGCTGTAACAAACCCTCTTTAACTAAACCAGTGAATCTTAACAGGGGCCGATATCCCCCCCCCCCGGGTGATCTTGGGGGCATTCAAAACTTTTTTTATTATTATTTTTAGAGATTTTAGATTTTAGGCAGCTCCTTCTACCCACGTGCAATGGCTTCTGACTGCCAGTGGAAAAGATTTGTTTTAAATTGTTTGCCCTACCATCTGGATAAAACCCACATTCTAGGTTTCTCCCCAAGCCCTTAAAACCCTGCATTCAGTAAGCAATAATCAAACTAAATATGCAGTTAATTGATGGCCATCAAACACAAGGATCTAATGGAACATATGTAACGCTATGCATTATATGCATATATCATAAATCTACCTAAATAGAGATACATTGTATAAAGTGCTGTTTTATGTCTTAATTTTGTCTATTTATATTTATTTATTGGAGCATTTCTATGCCACTTCCCCCCCCCCCCCCCATGGGACACAAGGGCAATTATATTTCAAGTAACAGAACTATTTAAACTAATAAGGCTGCATTCCTAAACACCATTTCTAGGGAGTATGTCCTATTGAACTCAATAAGGCAAACACAGAAAACTCAAGTGTATCTCAGCTGGTCTTCATCCACTTACCAAGCTGCCAACCTCAAGCCTCAGATGATGAGCTGTTGCTTTACAAGCCTTTGGTTCCTGTTCAAGAACTCACAGCCAAAGATACATGTCTTTGGCATTGTCCAGACTGAGTACCTGTAAGAAAGTAAGTAAGAACAAACTCAGCCCTAAAGGAACTCCTGCGGCTGCTTGCAGTCCAGCAGATCCATGCCTTACTGGCATGGCATGGATGCTTGGTGGGCAGTAGTAGAGTAAAGTGAAGAATCACTGAATGAAATACTGCTGGGAGACACAGGGAGGAGATGTGGGGCTGCAGTCCTATGTTTTTCATAATACGTAGTTTGGGCTTGACCCTGCAGTGGTGGAAGAGGTCACTGTAGTGTTCCCACCTATTATGACTTCTCAAGTGGCTTATCTCAGCTATTATCCACATAGCCTGGATGTATCCTAGTCGTGGCTCAGCTGTTAACACAGCACCTCTTTTCTCTGTCTTCACACAAAATCTCAATTTTTTAAGGCAAGCACCTTCTCTTTCAGCATTGACAGATGAGCCACAATGTCTAATGAATAGGGCTGCCAGGTCTGGTTTGGAAAATACCTGGAGACTTTGGGGATGGATCCAGGAGAGGGTGGGGTTTGGGGAGGGGAGGGAAGAGGCCTCAGCATGGTACAATGCCATAGAGTCCCCCCATCAAAGCAGCCATTTGCTCCAGGGCAGCTGATCTGTCAGCTGAAGATCAATTATAAAAACTGGGGGATCCACAGGCCCCACCTGGAGGCTGGCAAGAATTAGGAAACAAAGCAAAAATTTATATAGTTATCAAGAGATGGCTACAGAGGATTTGCATAAACTACTGACGGTAGTTTAATTCACACTTATAATTTAATTAGTTGAAATAATCCATTTATTGGAACTAAAGTCAAAGGAAAGCATGTCTGGCCAGAGACAATCTCAGCAAATGTCTATTAGTTGAAGGATAGAACACATGAGTGTTTAAAGAATGGGAATGACTAGAAAAGTTCTGTAATTTATCTCCGGAGATATGGTTATTTTGCCTAACAAAAGAACACATGCATTTCAACACCTATACAACTGTTTCCCACTAAGCTGTTTCATTATAGCACTTTGAATGTAATTTTTTAAAATAAAATCTAGGGGAGCTGGGCAGCCAATACACAGCCTGACTGGCCCAGTTTGAAGTAAATAGTGCCAGGCAGTGAGTGATGTGGCCCTGCCATGAATGGGACACCCCCCGTGCAACTACGACACCGTTGTATAAAAGAACTGCACAGCTAAGGAATGGGGCCTCAGTAGGATCTGCCGAGGAGGCAGAGAAGATGGCCACAGTTTTCCTGGGAGGAAGCCTCAATATAGAAGAGCAAGACTGGTGTAGTGATTAGGAGGGCGGACTCTAATCAGGGAAAACCAGGTTTGATTCCCCACTCCTCCACATGCAGCTTCTGGAGTGACCTTGGGTCAGTCACAAATTATGTCAGAGCTGTTCTTTCAAGAGCAGTTGTCAAAAGAGCTCTCTTAGCCCCACCTACCTCACCGGGTGTCTGTTGTGGAGAGAGGAAGGGAAGGAGATTATAAGCCACTCTGAGTGAAGGGTGGGGTATAAATCCAACCTCCTCCTCCTCCTCCTCCTCTTCTTCGTCTTCATTCAAGTCCAGTAGCATCTCAACATGGAAGGTAAACCAGAGGCTTCCCAGGACACTCCAGCACAGGAACCTAACAGAACAGTTAATGAACTTGCCAACAACTCCAGCTGCTGCCTCACATGTCATTCATACGTAAGAAATGGGAACACTGTGAACACATCTCCACTAAAGCCAGTGTTATTAGCACCTCTTACAGAGCTGTTTCACCCAACCTTCTGTTTTCTGGAACATAACCACAGTATTAAATGATGTATTACTTCAGTTATTTTCACAACTGTTTCCCATCAGCTTGTGTTCTTATAACTTCAGTAACTGTTGTCTTGGATTTAACTGACAAAGCTTCTGTGCTTTTTGCAATATTGCCATATGCTATTTGCTAAAGTTAAATTTAAAAAAAAGCTTTTGAACTGCATGAAGTGTTGAGCCTCAGTAAAGAAAAAGGATTTGGATTTCTGCCAATGGGTAGGAATTATCTTCTGGAAATATGTTAGATTTTCCTGAATAAAAACTAAGTATTAAGACTTCATGCATAAATATCTTTTATACCATAAAGCAAGGAGTTTAAATCAAGGCTTTCTCACAGGCCGTTTTCTTAGTTAAGCATTCAACTGCCTGTGTCAGCTTTATAGACACTTATTAACAGGGGATCAATTCCACTTTGGCTCTCACTCAAACATCCTATTTTTGTGTTATGATGATTCATCTAGCTGCTCTAAGGGCACCCTTCAATTATGCTTCATTATTTATAACTGCTGGACTATGCTTGACATCAGTTAATGCTAATCTCCAGTTGTCCAAAGTCCAGAAACTTGTCAAGTAAACAGCTGGGAAAAAAGAAAAAGAAAGTAAAGAATATCACCAGAATTTATCCAGAAGCATACAGCTTTTGGAGTGTCATGTTTTTAATTTAGACTTACAGTTAATCAAAATGAACATTTTCAAGAAAGCGGTAGGTTGGGCTTGAAAAGCAGAATTGCTGCACACACCTTTTGACATTATTTTAGCACTACACTACACTTGTAGAACCACTTCAATGTATAATGTCAGAAGTTCCAAGTCATGCGGACGGATCACTTGATGTATCACCCTGCCATGCCAGAATCAATCCTGTCTAGAGCAGTGTTAGCATGGGAAGGAGCTACAGTGTGGGTTTCTCCTATTTGACCTGGATTTTTTGAAGTTATCGGTGGGAAGGACTATTGTTTAACCTCCTAGTGACACTATTGTTTTGTTGCTTTTAGTTGCTTCTAAATGCTATTTTAAATGACATCTTTATGCACTTATTTTTTAATCTGTTGTTTTGTTGTAAATTGCTTCAGCTATTAGTAATAAATCAGTTAAATTAATGCATACTAAATACTAAAAGCAGTGCTCACACTTCAGTGGCATGGATTCCCCTTTGACCTCCATACACAACATAGAATTCAGTGTTCCAAGGTGATTTGTTCTTTCTTAATTGTCCCCAGTTAATACTGTATCACAACAAGTGGAGAGCATGTGGCAGCTGTGCAGCATATCAAGCCCATTTGGCACTGTGAAAGGAAAGGGTCATAGCCAACAGAAGGAAAATGTATCTGAATTAGATACAATCCACTTCCTCCCATTTTCAGATAGGACTTCCAGTATAACCAAATGCTATCCAGCAGATTTGGCTACATTATTCTTACTTAGCTACCTCTGCTACAATGACACATTACGTATAGATAGAGAGAGGGTAGGGGATTAGTTGCCTGGAAGGCTAATTAATGCCCTTTTTGGAACTAAAGTATCCTGATGAAGTCAAGAAACAGATTAAGAAAGCCAGGGCTTAACAGAAATATTGGATTCTTATTTCAGTACACATGCTAAGTCACTCAGTTCTTGCTTATACTAAGAATTAAACTTTGTTGGCCTTAAAGGTGCCACTGGACTCAAACTTAGTTCTCACATCTGTTTGTTAACTCTTATTTGGCTGTTAATTTGCTGCTATTCACAGGTCTTACCAACTGCTTTAATCCAATCTCAGCTATAGTTATCACCCAGGCTGAGGACAGACTGGCATTTTGGCCCGATATAGGTCCGCTTTTCAAGTGGATGAAGAGAGCCTGTTCAGACAGCTGCAGCTGCCTGATGTTGCCATGCCATATTCACCAGGTCCTGAAGCACTTTCATCCTGCGTTAAACAGATACCTGGTGAAACTGGTGTCAAGCCATCTGGGTGCGTGTTCATTCCGCTTCCTGGCAGTGTGGACGCAAATAAGATGATCTGGCTCATGCACCCATGTACATATGCGCACCTCGGCAAAACAAACCAAAGCTGTGCGGTGGCACCAGGAGCCACCCCACAGTGTGAACACTCCATTCCACCTCCTCCCTGGAATGCTCCCACTTCAGTCTGACCAGTGGGAATGGCAAGCCCCAGGTCAATTTGGCCCAGGTCTTTTTGCCTCACTCCCATGGTGCTTCATTTTGCCAGTCTGTCCCCGGCCGCAGTTACTTATGTATCTTGTCTCTAACTAGCCCTTCCTGGCAACTTACCCTCCTGTCTACCTATATGTAAGGCCTGAGGAAGTCTGTTTCAATGTATCTGAAGAAGTGTGCATTTACATGAAAGCTTATACCCCAAATTAAACTTTGTTGGTCTCAAACTTTGTTCTATTGCTTCAGACCAATACAGCTACCTACCTGAATCTACAGATTCCTACAGTTCATTATTAGAAAACTAAGATAACATAGATTTGAGTGGATACATGCAGGGCTATTTTTGGGCAGGAATGCACAGGAACAGAGTTTCGGCTGGCTTCCGAGTTGGCCACGCCTACAGCCTCCCCCCCCCCTCGGGTTCCCCAGGCACCTCGCAAGCCGCGGGGCACCTGGGGAAGCCAAGCCGATCCATGGAGGAAAGGCAGTTTAAACTGCCTCCCCTCCTCGGGTTCCCCAGGTGCCCCACAGCTGCAGGACAGCTGGGGAAGCCAATCCAGAAACTGCCTTCCTTCCCTCGGGTTCCCCATGTGCCCCGCAAACCACGGGGCACCTGGGGAAGCTGACCCTGGGAGAAAGCTGTGCTGTCAGGGGTGTGGCCTAATACATTAATAAGTTTTTGCTATTGGGTGTGGCATATTATGCTAATAAGTTCCTGCTGGGCTTTTTCTACAAAAAAAAGCCCTGGATACATGCGAGCAGAATTGCTCACACATTTCACAAAAGGGTAGCATATTTGACTCCTATAGTACAGATCAATACACTCTCACAACAAATGACTAAATTAGAAGGTTTTCCCTACATCTCATCACCTTGAACCAAGGTAGTCTCAATGTGAGCACACAAAAGTGATAGTTGTTCAATTGGATGTATTTTAGTCACAGCTATGCAAGTACCCAAATGTTATTATCTCCAAAGAGCAGACACATTTCATTTTCATCCCATGTTCACTACAACTAGATCAATAAATGGCAGAACTGCTTCTATTAGTTATTTATTATCTATCTGTTCCTTTAAGCCATTCCTGCTGAAGGAGTCCCAATCCATTTATAACAATTCATCAAGCACAGTTGTTCTTGACTTCCTTCCAGAACTATAGACATGTATACCAGCCGTCCATAAAGATTGGATAAGCTCCTGATTTATTAGAAAGCATTAGCTAATTGAAAAGTACCCCAAATGAAAATTAACATGAGGAAGAGGAAAGGTAATAAATAGTACAAGTTAATGCATACTAACAAATGTAACAAATAAATACTTTAAAATCACACAATTTGTTAGCTAGCAGTTTCAGTCAGTACAGTAAGTCTTCTTCCCTTCTGATGTTTTTGAGCAACATACATCTGTTCACATTTGTATGCATAAGATTATTTAGATTATGCATTAGTCTGATTACAGCTTCTTTCCTGTAAGGGTTCCCTCCCCCCCCCCTTACACACACAAACACACACACACACACACACACACACACACATATATATATATACAGGGGTCCTTTTGTAAAAAAAGAGGTGCAGGAGCTCATTAGCATAACTTATTTGCATATGCCACACCCCCTGACATCACCGGAAGTGTCAGAAGGTCACACACCCCTGACGTCACTGAAAGTGTGTCAGAAGGCAATACCCACGCTCAGGCTCCACCCCAAAAATCTCCAAGGTATTTCCCAACTCAGAGCTGGCAAGCCTATCTAATGGCAAAGGAAGGAAGGAAGGAAAAAGGAGGGAGGAAAAGAGAAGGAAGGAAGGAAAGGAACAGGAAAGAAGGAAGGAAGGTAGGTGGGGGGGAGAGAGAAGGAAGGAAGGAAGGAAGGAAGGAAGGAAGGAAGGAAGGAAGGAAGGAAGGAAGGAAGGAAGAGAAAGAAAGAAAGAAAGAAAGAAAGAAAGAAAGAAAGAAAGAAAGAAAGAAAGAAAGAAAGAAAGAAAGAAAGAGGAAGGTAGGTAGGTAGGTAGGTAGGTAAGTGGGAGAGAGAGAGAAGGAAGGAAGGAAGAGAGAGAGAGAGAGAGAGAGAGAAAGAAAGAAAGAAAGAAAGAAAGAAAGAAAGAAAGAAAGAAAGAAAGAAAGAAAGAGAAAAAGAAAGAGAAAAAGAAAGAAAGAAAGAAAGAGGAAGGTAGGTAGGAAGGTGGAGAGAAGGGAGGAAGAAAGGAAGGCAGGTAGGCAAACAGACAGACAAAGGTAGGTAGGTAGGAAGGTGGGAGAGAGAAAAAAGGAAGGAAGACAGACAGACAGAGGAAGGTAGGTACGTAGGTAGGTGGGGGGAGAGAGAGAGAAGGAAGGAAGGAAGCAACAGGAAGGTAGGTAGGTAGGTAGGGGGGAGAGAGAGAAGGAAGGAAGACAGACAGGCAGGCAGGCAGACAAGGTGTTTCCCTCCCCCCTCCCCCCCGTGCTTGGGCCCCAGTGGCTTAAAGCCACTCAGGCCCAGCTCTTCCCTTACTACCTCCCCCCCCCCATGACCCAGGAATGGTGAGGAGGGGGAGGGCTGGGGGCTTGTCTCTGGCCCAGCGGCTTGCTGCAGGCCAGGGAGGGAGATGGGGTGGGTGGCTGGGCTGGGTGCTTCTCCCTCGCCCAGCGGCGTGCCCACTGGCCAGGGAAGGAGATGGGGTGGGTGGGTGGGCTGGGGGCTTCTCCCTCGCCCAGCGGCATGCCGCTGGCCAGGGAGGGAGATCGGGGGTGGGTGGGCTGGGGGCTTCTCCCTGGCCCGGCGGCCAGGGAGGGAGATCGGGGTGGAGGGTGGGCTGGAGGCTTCTCCCTGGCCCGGCGGCCAGGGAGGGAGATCGGGGTGGGGGGTGGGCTGGAGGCTTCTCCCTGGCCCCGCGGCCAGAGAGGGAGATCGGGGTGGGCTGGAGGCTTCTCCCTGGCCCCGCGGCGTGCCGCGGGCCAGGGAGGGAGATCAGGGGAGAGGGCTGCTGGCTTCTCCCTGGCCCCGCGGCGTGCCGCGGGCCAGGGAGGGAGATCGGGGGGGGCTTTGGACTTCTCCCTGGCCTTGCGGCGTGCCGCGGGCCAGGGAGGGAGATCAGGGGGGAGGGCTGCTGGCTTCTCCCTGGCCCCGCGGCGTGCTGCGGGCCAGGGAGGGAGATCGGGGGGGACTTCGGACTTCTCCCTGGCCCCGCGGCGTGCCGCGGGCCAGGGAGGGAGATCGGGGGGGGCTTTGGACTTCTCCCTGGCCTTGCGGCGTGCCGCGGGCCAGGGAGGGAGATCAGGGGGGAGGGCTGCTGGCTTCTCCCTGGCCCCGCGGCGTGCTGCGGGCCAGGGAGGGAGATCGGGGGGGACTTCGGACTTCTCCCTGGCCTCGCGGCGTGCCGCGGGCCAGGGAGGGAGATCGGGGGGGAGGGCTTCGGACTTCTCCCTGGCCCCGTGGCATGCCGCGGGCCAGGGAGGGAGATCGGGGGGAGGGCTGGGAAGGGTGAGTGGAGGAGGGAGGGGGATTTTTCCCTGGGCCGGCGGCCACGCCGCGGCCCGGGAAGGGAGGAAGCTTTTCTCCGGCTCCGCACCAAAGTGCGGGCCGGGGAAAGCGAGCTGGGGGGCGGGGCTTGATTATGTGCCCGCCCCCCCCCCCCCGCCACCTCTCTCCCAGAGCGGCGCTCCAGCGCGCCCCGGCCCCAACGGAGCCCTGCATATATATATATACATACACAATACTGGGGAAAATGTAGTTTCACAGAGTTCATGACATGTTAAATCTGAGGGTTTACAAAGGTTTTGGAATGATGAGAGACTGGATGTTTCTAGAGAAAAAAAAGTTTCCAAAAGTTCTTAAATATCACTCATAATTGCCTGGCCTTTTCTAATTGAATACTGGGGAGGTTCACCTGCACTTTAAACCTACAGAAAGATATGAAAAAGAAGAGTAGGTTTTTATACCCCACTTTTCTCTACTTTAAGGAGTCTCAAAGTGGCTTGTAATCTCCTTCCCTTCCTTTTCCCACAAGTACCTTGTGAGGTAGGTGGGGCTGAGAGAGTTCCAAGAGAACTGTGACTGGCCCAAGGTCACCCAGCAGGCTTCATATGGAGGAGAGAAGAATCAAACCCAGTTCTCCAGATTAGAGTCCACCAGTCTTAACCACTACATCATGCTGGCTCTCATGCCAGACATAGAATCATAGAATCATAGATTTGGAAGGGAACTCCAGGGTCATCTAGTCCAACTCCCTGCACAATGCAGGAGATTCACAAATACCCCCCACACCCCCAGTGACCCCCTGTTCCACACCCAGAAGATGACAAAAAAAACCCTCCAGGATCTCCAGCCAAACTGGCCTGTAGAAAAATTGCTTCCTGACCCCAAAGTGGCAATCAGCATTTCCCTGGGCATGTAAGAAAGGGCCACAAGAACTAAGCATTGTTTCAACCCTTCCTTCCCTCCCTCTCATAAACTGCCTAAGTTCACACTGGCCATCTAAAGTGATGTAATATCGAATCAACCTCAAGAGGGAGCAAATCATGTGTGGAACAGGAAATAAACCCCGAAGCAATAGGAACATAACAAGCGAAGAAAATGAGAATGTGGAAAAGCCCAAAATGTTGCTCTCTGCACTGTTATGACTTGTTTTTGGCCCTCACAATCATGACACATAAGAAAACATGAAACCAGGTCACACAGTAAGCAAGAAAACATGGAATGTCAACATTTACATTTCACTTGAACATACTGGATGTGCTAGTGGACATTTGGGTACACTGAAATCAATGCATTGATTTCAGTGGTTGAAACTGCTTTATTGTGGCTTTGTTTTGTTGCTTGTGTGCAGTAACAGTAACCTAGCCTGGGGTCACTCCAATACAAGATGGCTTCCAAAGGAAGGATTGGGAGATGAAAATATAGTTCTGTAAAAATACACGATTTGCTTATTTTCAGAATTTAATTAACAAGTACAGACTTTGAAATACTGGCTATGAAAACTGAAGGATACTAAAATATTAAACTTATCATTATCTAAGACAACCTGTGTATTTTAAATCCTTACACCAAAAAGCAGTCACCCCTCAAAATACAGTAAAAAAAATCAATTTAAGAGATGACACATTCAAGTTGGTAAAGTAGTCAAGTAAATTCTAACAGATTAATTATGCCTCTAATTATGCATTTCTGGATGCTCCCTGGTAAATATTATTGCTGCTCAAAAGGGGGATAAAAATAAGGTTATTCAAAGATAAAGGGATATAACTGAGGAAATAAGAGGCCAGCTACACCCCTCCCCCACCACCAAATCGGTTACATCTTAATACTCTGAATCACTACCACATCAATTACCTCTTTCCACCCACTTCTTCCGCTCAAAGCTTCTTACACCCCACATAATTAGAAAAAGATTCTCCAAGAAATATCTTCAAGATTCCATTTCTGTCATTAATTTACACTCCACCCTGTTTCAGGAGCTATCTTGACTCACCCAAACTTTTGTGTCCATGCTGATCTGGCTCACCTCATCCTAATTAAAGTATGTTAATCATGTTGCCTCACTCAGGCTGTGGTCACATGGCAAATTTATCCTGATTTGTTCTCATTATAGTTTGATCGGGAATATTTTTTTTCATGTTGGGATGACCGCACATCCCCCCCCCCCCCCGAACCGCAAGCATTGCATGACGAGGCTCTGGGCAACATCTAGGTAGCCGCAAGTTGTTGTTGTTTTTTTAATTGCTTTGCGCATGCACATATGCACACAGTCGAATCACTGCCCCCACTTTGACTCACCATACACCCTTGTTTTTACAGGGTCCCCCCCCCCAAACAGCGAGTCTATAGGTGTGCTTGAACATTTAAACATTGAATTTATTCAGTGCAGGATTGCTCATGCATGCAAAGGCAGAAGCTGGGGGGGGGAACCATCGTCACACAAAGGATGGTCAGATGACTGAATCACAATCATTGAGAGAGATGGCTGTCCAGATCGGCAAAATCATGGATTCAATGCGCAAAAACCCGGAAAGTACTTGATTTTCCCAGTGTCGGAAAACTTGCTAGGGAACTGGGAGATTGTGTGAGTGAGCCCACTTTGGTGCGGGAGATGGATGTGGGTGTCTGATCAGCAACATTAAATGCGAGACGGAACAGCAGTGAAACCCTTTCAAAATGACCATGTGTTTGCAGCCTCAGGCTCTTTGTGCCCATGCAGATCTGGCTCACAATAGCCTAACTGATGTGTTTTTCCCATTTTTTCCCACCAAAGTTTGACAGCAGTTACCTTCAAACTGCCCATAGTCATGCTTCACATCTTGGGCAGTCAGGTTCCTGGGAAAGTGGGTTCCCATGTCTAGCTATGGGACCCTTCCCCATAAAAAGACCACCCCAACTCAGTGGAAAGTGTGCCAATGGAAACACCCCAGCAACTGTCTTGCAGGCTCCTTTTTCCCACTCCTTGCTCAGCTCCTTAGAAATCCAGCCCAGGATTCCAGGTTATATGTCCCTTTCCTAAAACTTCCCAATTTCCTCCCTTTTCCATTTTATCAAGTGCATCCTCTTGTTGTGTGTGTATGTGTGTGATTACTTAGAGAATTAGTTCTCAGGTGCTTAGTGTAAATGCTTTACAATTTTACTTCTTTTATTTTATTTTTATATAATAAAGCTATTTGTATTTAAAATCACTCTCACTCTTTCTTCATAATTTTATTGTGGGGTACTCCTACCGAGATCCGCTAAGGTCCTACATGATTCTTTTCTGGAATCCTTTTAAAGCTAATTTCCCCTTCTTTCGGTCCAGTTTAGGTAAAAAGTTCCAATCTACAATGCCTTAACAATGTGATACATAAAGAAAATAAGATCCAAGACATTTTGGATTAATTATAAAAGTGCAGTGAAATATATTAATTCAAGAAGCACAGAAAACACATGCACAAAATAAGCGTTTTTACATAGAACAGAATTCTGGCTCTAATTCTGTGTTTTCTTTCCCTAAAGCTACCTGTTTTGCCTTTTATTTTGTCAGTTTTTATTCTCCTTCATCTTTTTTTCGATAGTTTTAGCATAACTTTCTGACACCCCTGCTTGGGAAAGTAGTTGGTAGAATAAATGCTTTATCACTGAGTAATGGCTCCTGTGATGCATCACTTCTTGCATAAACAGGAGCCATTATGTAGTAAATTTTATATCTTATGAGTCACTGGTGGGGACAGGGAAACACAATAAATGATGATAGTCTCAAACAATGCCATGAGTGATATTTGATGAGAGCATCAGTAGAGTCATTTTCTATGACAAAATTCAGAGTCTGAGCAGAATGTGTGCATGTGTAAACTGACACTTCTAAAAAAAATTGTTCAGAAATAGTGTGAAGTGGCTCAGCCCTTGAGAAATGCAAGGTCACTGCTGAATAAATTCTATTTAACTCAACAGACTTTTCTCCTGAATATATAAGTACAAGGCTTGAGAGAGGAAGCTAGGGGCAGGAGAGATGTGAGTAGACTGGACTTCCAAAGCCAAGCAGAAAATCCAGGTCAAAGGAAAATGAATATGGGATGACCCTGACTGGGATCTTAAAGTGATATCCTGAAAGAGGCTTGATGTAATTGTGGTGCCACATGCAAAACAGATTTTAAAAATAAATAAATAAATAAATAAATACACATTAAGAAATCACCAATTGTCACAACCAGTCAGGGCCAAACTAAACTTGTCACCATTTTAGAGACAAATTCAGGCATTTGAAAATGCCACGAGGGCCCAATCCTGATCAAGGTGGTAGGAACAGAAGATCTTGCCTGCCCTTGTGAACTTTTTCAAATGCCAAAACAGCCACAGGGGGAGCTGTTTTGGCACTTGAGAAGGTACAGAAAGAAAACAAGATCCCCTGTTCCTGCCGTTTCACAGGCCCAATCAGGACTGGGCACTTGTGGTACTTCTAACTGGCTGAATTTGTCTCTAAAATGACATCCACGGCCACCATAACATCTAGTTTCACCCTCAGACATTACTGGAATAAGTAAAAATGAACATGAATGCATTTTCCCTTAAAACTAACCACAAATTAATAGCAAGGAATTTGCAACTTGGATAAGATACTAGTGACTTCAGTATCTCTAGATTTAGGAATCCATGGCTCTGATACAGGAATTCCATCAGAGTACTGAACCATCACCTGCAAAGCCTCCCTCTCTCTGAATTTCCTGTGGGCTGTTTTAAGCCATTACTGACATTGTTTTGCCTGACTTTCATCTGCTTATCACTCATGTTCAGGCATCAGTCTGAATTTCCAGAATCCATTTCCTATTTAAATGTCATTCATGCTGCTTTCTATTCCATCTTGTTGAGATTTCTCTCTCTCTCTCTTTTTTTTTTTTAGCCTTCTGGCGTCAGAGCAAATAATGTTAAAGACAGACTATAAACAACATAAATAAATAAATACAAATAAATAATAACTATCACTTTTTAAAATGCATACATACATAAACATAGAGGTATTTTCAGTTTATATTCCCCATCTCATTATCGATGCTAGACCTCTGAAGCCTGTCAGTTAGAGGGCAATTACAGTCCCAGCCTGCAAGGGCACAGGGAGAACCAAGAAGCAGAACTGCAGGTCAATTGTGGTATAATTAATTACAATCATGTAACTCACAGTTCAGACTGGTGATCATTCAATTACACTTGCAAGAAACAGAGCACAAATTGATTCTGTCCCAAAGAATTAGTTGGAAAGGTCATTGTGTCTTTCATTCTCACGGTCCAAAGAAATGGATGAGAAATGTGTTCTCAAAGTAATGTGACAAAAATGAATCTGAAAGCTTTTTATGATTCTAATGGATTAATTCTCAGCTAGAATAGCTATAGGATTCACATGAGGTCCTTTAGTTTTTCACACCAGAGTGAAAAAAACCCAAAACCATAGATCTTAACCTAACTGTACTTAAACTTTAGATCAGCTTGAAACTTAATATATTTATTTGAAAAGCTTTGATCCACATTTCATCCAATAGGGATCCAAGGCAGTTCACAAAAACTCTTCAGTCTCTTCTAGATCACCACATATTTACCAGGAGCAACTGTTCCCTTGCCTTTCTATACTGAGGGCCAGGGGAGAGGGTGGGTTTTATAGGAGGGAGGAGCTGTTTGACAGTGAAAATTTACACTGAATATTTTAAATAATAAAAAAACCAACAAACCAGTAGTTACTAATCCAAGGGGCTTTAGATATTAACACCATATGCAAGAAAATGGAGACCAATTCAAGCAATCCATTAAAATGGTCTAGTTGATGTAGATAAGTAATAATAATTGATACACTGAAGGCTTGGATATGGTATTCTGATCTCACAGCTGTACTCTAAAGGGAACTGCAAGGGACAAAATGGGTCAGAGGGCAACTGCATCCTGAGCAGGGCTGGGGAGAAGTGGCATCCTTTAGAACAATCTGGTGCCTTTCCTTTCTTCTTTGGTGGTTGTCCCTAAAAAGCAAGACAGATAAGAAAGACATGCTGCTGGGACATGTGTCTGGTATCTTCTTCCTCTGCACTTTGAGGAGAGGTAAGACCCAAAGCCAGAACTGTAATCAGTCCTCCTCATGAGATGGGGCTATCACATTTCCAGGAGGGGCTTCAGAAGAATGAATGGGAAATGAGTGGTTTTTCTCTTATTAGACTTTTATGTGTTAAAAGAGAAAGAAGGGGCCTGTTTTGACCAGGGATGGATTGGCCATTAAGCTAACCAGTAAAATAACCAGTGGGCTGATGGCCTTTTGGGGCCACCCCAGCTTGGGGACCACTCCAGCCAATAGAGAAGAGGGGGTTGGAGCCACAGAAAAGATGGTGCCCAGCTAGGGTTGCCAGCCTCCAGGTGGGGCCTGGGGATCTCCCGCTTTTACAACTGATCTTCAGGTGACAGAGATCAGCTCCCCTGGAGAAAATGGCTGCTTTGAAGGGTGGACTCTATGGCATTGTACCATGCTGAGGCTCCTCCCCTTCCCAAACCCCGCCTTCTCCTGACTCCACCCCCAAAGTCCCCAGGTATTTTCCAACCTGGACTTGGCAACCCTATGCCCAGCTCAGACTCACCCTACACAGTGCAAGGCTAACACTAGCCTCAGTGCAGCAAGGGCAGTGCCTGACCAGCCCAGCAATTTGACTAGGCATGCTCTCCTTTTAAAAAAAATATATATATTGCTTTATTATAAACATTAAAGGGAAGGAAAACATAAGAGAAGCTAAGACTAACCAAATTTTTTAAAAAGTAAAACAAGGATCATATCATGCAAAAAAAAATACATTTGTCATTCCTACAGTTTAGAAGAAGAAGATAGCAAAAACATAAGATGATACTGTGTGTCTTGTTACTAATATAAAGCTATTTTAAGCCAAGGTTTGGATACATTATAGTCAGCATTCTTTAACACATGAGCTTTCAAAGTTCTAAAACCTTACAATACTGTTATTACCTTTTGTGCTTGTTTTTATCATAAATCAGCCTGACTTGAGAGTTTTAGGAGGTGCTGCTCCTTTTTCAGAGTCCGACTCTTCCTGGGAACTACCGGGACTGCTTGCGCTGTCTTCAGATCTATGGTCATTTTTTGCTTCTTTTTGCATGTTGTCATCTGCTGTTCCTTTATCTTTCAGTTTTTGTTGTTGTTCCAGAAAAACCTTTGCTTTCTGGGCAGAGTCAATCTTCATCTTTTTATTGCTAAAAGTGAATGTAAGTCCTTCTGGAAATGTCCATCTGAAGGGAATGGAGTGATCATGTAGAAAAGAAGTTAAGCTCTTATATTGTCATCTCCTTTGTATCTCAAATGGAATGTCTTTCAGGATTTTCACTTTGTTGCCTTTGGTTTTCAAAGGGTTCCCACTTGTCGCTTTCAGAATTGCATCTCTTGTGGATCTTTTAGAGAATTTAACAAATACTTCACCAGGTAGCTTATTTTTCTTAATGAAATCTGGATAGGTTCAATAAACCAAGTCCACATCGCTTTGTAATACATCTGCTTTAAAATCTGTTATTGGTGCAAGTATTTCACTTAGTTATCTGTTTTAAGTTTACCCCTTTCTGTTCTGGAACACCTTGAAAACGCAGGACATAGATTGATTTTTCCATTTGAAGCTGTAGTAATTGTTCTTTATTGGACATCCGCTCTTTTTCCACAGTTTCCAGTATCTGCTTAATTTCATCTGCCTTAACATTCACTTGTTTAACAGTTTTGTCCGTTTCATCTGCTCTTTTTATCCATTCCTGTCAATTGCTTCTGGAAACAGTCTAGTTTGTTAGTGATGTCAGTCATCTGGTCCAGCAGAGGGTGCAATGCCACTGCCATCATCCTAGGGAAGTCAGTAGTTGCTTCCAGTGCAGGAGAAGAAGCCACTGTGTAGGTTGTAGGTAGTAGCAGAAGAAGGTCTTTTCTTCAACGCCATTTTCTCTGCTCATCCCATCATGTTTACACAAGATACGACTTGTTTGAACAAAGGGAAAATTCATCATTTTTGCAGCGCTTTGGACTATTTTGTATCCTCTTTGCCTTATTTAAAGATCTCTTGCTGTGGTCATTGCTTTGTCTCCAAACCGCCACTCAGGGTTTTTCTTGGGGAGGGGGGATCCCCTCCTCCACCCCCTTCATTCAGTTTGAAGGTAAGTCCATTATGCTTTTTTGGCTCATGTAGCTTAAAGGGGTCCACTTTACTCACAGTTCATTCATTCGCTTATCTGCTGTAGGAGGAACAGTATATTGCTAGATTGCTTGTTCACTTCATCTGGTATGTGCCTCTGAATTGCCATATTGGCCTCACAGCGGTGGGACCTCTCTAAGTAAAGAAGTGCCTCAATTCCTCAGCCATCATCTTGGAAGAGGCACCTCTTGCACCCCAGGCTAGGGGCCCCCTACAAGGGCTCCTGGGAGGCTCAGAATCATCCAAGTCCCCTCCCATCTGCTGCAATACTTCTTGTCTGGGGCGCCCTCATCAGAGCTTGATGGGACATGCCCGGTCCGTGAGTCACCAAAACTGGAACCCTGACTAGGCATGCTCTCCTTGTGGTTAGGTGGGCATGGTCTCTCTCCCTCCTTCGGGCAGGCTGGGGGGGGGGGGCAGGATGTTCCAGAACAATTTCCCCATCTCAAATCCACCCCTGATTTTAAACATTAAAAGGCTATGGTGGGGATCATGCAAGCCACATGGACAAAAGTCATGTGAGACCAGAGCGGCAGTTTGCAAGGGAATCAGGCCAGACTGAACTAAAAAATTTACAAAAATGAACTAATGAACTAAAAAATTTCTACAAAAATGACAGGAATTTCTGTAACTTTCTCACCAAGCCCATTTGGCACCATCATTGGGACCCCATGGCAGGCCACGCTCAAAGAGGTCATGCTCCCAGGGACACCAACAGTGCCACCCAAAAGGGCAAGGGAGATGGCTCAGAAAGCACTCACTTCCCTCATCAGTGAGCTATGTGCCATGAATGGCCAGCCGTTCTCCCTTGTAAAGGATATGGCCTTTAGCCAGCTGCTATACCACCTGGCTCCCTGGTACTCTGTCCCCTTGTGGAGTAGCAGGAGTCAGCAAGACTTGGCCCTGCTGGTGGACCTCCTGAAGGCACCTGGGGTTTGGCCACTGTGTGACAAGAAGTATTGGACCAGATGGGGCATTGGCCTGATCCAACATGGCTTCTCTTATTTTTTTACTTCTGTTTCAGGGCTTTCAAGCCACCATTTCTACTTCTGTCTCAGGGCTTTTACCACCATGTCTACTCCCATCTCGGGGCTTTGACCAGTCTACTTCCATCTCACAGCTTTCAAGCCACCCACCATATCCACTTTCTTATCTGGGCTTCCGGAGAAATTTCGGGCTAAAATGGGTATTAAAAGGAACCACAAATAACCTTGTAGGTAAAAGTTAGAACCTGCCTTGGGAGCTGCTGTGGTCAAGAGAAAGGTGTGTTTATAATTGTTTTAAATGAATGAATATGGAAATAGAAACCATTTCCAGAAACTAGACATCCAGGTACAACTGGACATCTTGAGGACAAAGCAAAATGTGCATAGTTAACTTATGAGCTGGTCTTATGAGCTGGTATTTATATAACTTGTCATTGCTATTGAAGAGTAAAGAAACTGGACTTCCAGTTTTGGTGACCTAAATGGCAGACGCGTCCCTTTGGAGCTCTGAGGGACGTGCTCCATGACCTGGTGGCAGGGAGGGATCTTAGATGATTCCAGGTTCCCCGGAGCCCTTGTAGGGGGCTCCAAGCCATGGAGCTTGAGGGGTGCCTCTCCCAAGGCTGACTGCCAAGGGTTCGAGACTCCTCTTTGCTCTGAAGGTCCCACCACTGGAGAACCAGCAATGGCACAAGGGACACACACTGGGACAAGCGAGCAGCTGGTCAAGCAGTTTTCCTTACCCGAGCAGAATACCTCTGATGAAGCGTGAGCTGTGATGAATCAGAAATGCAGATAAGCGGCCAGGCGAACAGCCCCTTAAACAAAAGGGAAGCGGAGGGAGGAGCCCACCCTGTGAAAAAAGAAAAGAGAAAATCTCTTTAAAATTAACCATTAACTAAGGGGACTGAAAGCAAAGCCCCTTTCAGCCAAAGTAGAGTAGAACCAAGTAAAAACTACCCATTTTTGCAGGCCATAGAACTTTTTGAAACTTTTGCTAAAAAGTAAACAACTACAGAGATGGCTGGGAGAAAAATGGCCTTGAAATTGAACCCTCCTACAGGAAATGCCAGCCTGGCTGCTCCAATCACGAGACTGGAAGCTTACAGACTTTCCCAATATGTTGGCAGCGGCATTGCACCCTTTGCTGGACCAGATGATTTCATTGAATAACAACTTCGAAATGCTACAAAAACAGCTAAAAGAAACAAAGACCAGAACTGAGCAAACAGCAGAATCGCTCAAGAAGGTTGATGCCAAGACAACAAAACTTAAAAAATGATTGGAGATTGTGGAAAAACAGAGATAAATATAAACTATTGCAGCTACAAATGAAAAAATCAACTTATGTACTGAGATTCCAAAGTGTCCCAGAACATGATGGAGAAAATCTTTAAAAAACTTTAAACAATGCCTTGGGGCCGGTTGCAAATTTAAAAGCAGATTTTCTACAAAGCAAAATGGATATGGTCTACAGAACCTATCCAGAATATATCAAGAAAAACAATCTGCCTGGCGTAGTCTTTGTGAAATTCTCCAAAAGATACATCAGAGACCAGATACTCAAAGCTACTCTAAGAATTGATGACAAGGAAATGAAAGTTTTAAAGGACATTCCATTTGAGATTAGAAAAAGGAGGAGTCAATACGAAAGCCTTATTGTATTTTTACCAAAAAAATGCCACATCCTACAGGTGGCTTATACCAGAAGGCCTCACCTTCAAATACAAAGATAAGAAAACTAGAATTGACTTTTGCAAAAGCCAAAGCATTTTTGGAGCAACTACAGGAAACTGAGAAGACGGAAGGCCCAGCAGAGAGTGACAATGCAACAAACCACAACAACACGGGAAGCAAAAAAAGACTCATAATCCGAATCCAATGGAGAAGAATTAGAATCTGAATTTGGCGTGGCCACCCCAAAAACTCCCAAGACCAGATGAGGATATGATCTCAGAAATCAAAAAGACTAACTTTAAGCTAGATATTTCTGTCTTGATCTTTAGTAAATGAAACTGAACTCTTGAACACTTTCTTTGGTTAACATACCTACTTTCCTACAATCTTAACATAGTATAAGGTTTCCTTCATTGTATTTAGGCTAACATAACTGAAACAATGGCTTAAGCAAATGTTTACGTATTTGACCACTGCTACTTAGGGTTTTAGTGGTTTTCTTTCCTTTTCCCCATAGATGTTAGTTCCCTTCCTTTCTGATTTCTGTAGTTTTTAGAATAAAAGCAATAAAAAAATTACAAAAAAGAAATCAAGCAATGCATGAATCATCTGTCTGCACCCTGACAAAGCTTTCACAAGAAAATAGCTTATTGAAATCTCAGCGAATTGATATAGAGTTCTGAAGACACAATGAAAATTTTAAATCATTCTGATGGTTACAAGAAAGTGTTGTCAAGTACATCTAGGTTTAACTCAGACAGAACTGAAATTCCAATAGCCAAAGCATTATAGAAGTATGTTTCCTGTTACATTGCTCAGTTTTGTGACATTTAAATTTTCCTTGCAATAGTTTTCCATTAAATGTCATAGCAGAGGTTGAAGCTTTGATAAACAATGAAACATTACACTAAGCCTTTTGCCTTAAACCTGAAGATTTTTTTCTAGTTGTAATCCCCCTTTTGATCATTTTTGAAGGTTATTTTCTAGACAGGAAATGTGTTTTGATGACGGGGCTGAGTGTGGAAAGAGGATGGGTGATGGGTGGTTTAGAGGCATTGACATTGTTTACTTGTGTTTGCAATATTTGTACCCCACTTTGCTGCCCCATCACCAAGGTGGCTAACAGCTGAAACAAAGTATTATAAAACACATCATAAAAACAATTAAAAACAAAACTAATATAGATTTTAAAAATCACAAAAAAACCAGTAATTAAAACAGGACAGGATGGAGGGTTCATTAAAGGAATATCAGAAGAACAAAAAAAAGTCTTCATCCACTGGCAAAAGACACTAACAGATGAGGAGAGATGAATCTCCATGGGGAGACAGTTCCATAGTTTTGGTGCCATGGACAAGAAGGCACTTTCTTGGGTTGCTAACCACCCATGGACAAGAAGGCACTTTCTTGGGTTGCCACCCACCTAATCACAGAAGGCAGGGGCACTTGAAGCAGGGCCTCAGAAGATGACCATAGAGGATGGGTAGGTTCACATGTGAGTAAGTGGTCTTTCAGATATGCTGGTTCCAAGCTGTATTGGGCTATAAAGAACAATATCAACAGCTTGAATTGAGCCTGGGAACAAATTGGGATCCAATGTAGATGGGCCAATATTGAAGTGAACACACACACATGAATATTATATGAAGTGATTTGGTCCCTATGATATTTCAGTCATTACTGGGACAGGAAAGCTTTGTGGTGAGAACAAGGCAAGCCAGAATTGGAATTTAGACTTCTGTATATGTGTCACTCTTCTGGTCCTCTTCCCATCTTGGTGAACTCTAGTCACCACATGCAAACGTGACCAGGCCTTTAATGTCCTTAATGTTCAGTGCCAGAGCACTGAATGAAATAAACAACCAAACAAATACTATCAGTGATTTAATATTGGAAAAGTATACTAATCTTGCATGAATCAATGAGAACTTGCTAATTATCCTATATGATATAGTTTTATCTCCTATGCTCTTTAACATTTACATGAATGCTAAAAGAGGGCATCCAAAAATTTGAAGCCTAGAGTCTCCAGTGATACTTGGGCCGAGGACAGACTGAAAATGTAAAGCGGGGGCAAAGTGGAGGAAACTGGTGCAGGGGAAAAACTCCACAGAGCTGGCCGTTCATACTGGCCAGAGCAATGCGTAGTGGTGCTGATACGGAGCGTTCAGACTGCCGCGGAGCCGGCACGCGCGGCTCGCGCACGCCGTTGCACTTTTTTTTGTTTTCCCTTTGATGTGTTTCGCACATGCCTCCCGCTTCTTCCGGTTCACACTATTTGGAAGCAGGAGGCATGCAGACGACGGCCCCTGAACACCGGTTTTACCCGGTGTCCTGTTAAAGCGGATGGAAAGCGACTGGGAGACGGGTAAGTGCGAAATGGAGCCGAGGGACAGATGCACATGTCTGAACGGGCTCTTTTCTTCCACTTCCGACGCGGGGCTGCCCCGCTTTACATTGCCAGTCTGTCCTCGGCCTTGGACTCTCCTTTTCATCTGATTCCAGGTAGACGGTGAAACCAAGAAGCAAGATCTGATGCCAGTAACAGGCTAGATGTGGGCAAATAACTAAAATGTAATCAAGACAAAGTGAAACTACTGTCAGTTAGGGTAAAGCTGATTTAGAATTAGATACCCAGATGGTTCTGGACAGGGCTGGACTCTTCTCCTTGAATAATCCAGTTCATTATTTAGGGCTGCTCTGATATTTGACACTACTGATAGAGAAACAGAGTGTAGAGATAGCCAAGAGATTACTTGCTTACTAGTTGAGATTAGTTCTAAGAGATTATTAGCTGAGATTAGTTCTTCAGTTTTGGCTGTTCCTGAGGAAACTCAGTTACGTGTGTCATGGTAATACCCAAAGTAAGCCTTTACAGCACACTCGTTTTGTGGCTAACTTCAAAAGCCAGTATGGTATAGTGGTTAGAGTGTTGTACTAGGATCCAGGAAACCCATATGGGAATCCCCATTCTGCCATGAAAGGTCACTGGGTGACCTTGGGGCAGTCATATATTCTCAGTTTAACTTACTTCACAAGGTTGTAGTTAGCATAAAATGAAGGAAAGGGGAATGATGTAAGCCACTTTGGATCCCCATTTATTGAGGTCATATTGGGGTAACTATGACGTTATTCCAGCTTCTCTGTTTCTGCTTCGGGGTTCCTAGGCGACTCATGCCCAAACTACATTATTTAACAAATGATCCTCATGGGGACTTGAACAATATACCAGACTGGGATCATGGTGTGGGGCCGGGGGGGGGGAATCCAGTCTTCCCCCATGCTATTTACAGGACCCAAAACAGCTCCATGGGAGATTATTTGCCCCCTGAAGTACAAGTAATCAGTGCACATGCTGCTCCCATGGGGCAAATACACCCACAAGCCATTCTAGGTTGGGAAAATGGCTGGAGCTCATCATCCCCCCTTGTTCCAATCCAAATTAGGGCCCTGTGGAACTTTAGACTGAGTTCCCATAGGGAACCTGCAGTTGTTGTATGGCTGCAAGTCCCCATGGCAATCACATGTTAAATATAACAGGTAGTTTTAGCCTTACATGTACCATCCTAAGTAGAGTTACATGCTTCTAAACTTCAATGGGTTTAAAAAGGTATAGCTCTGTTTAAGATTGCACTGTTAGGTGACCACTTCTGGCTTTCTGGGCTGTAGATGCTGTTTTATTACAGAGGCATTTTAAGTGAGGAAATGTTTTCTTTGCATACTATCAGTGCCTTACATTGTGGTTATTATTGTTTTCCCAGCTACTGAATCTAATATAGTCAGTTGCTCAAATTGTTTTAATTGCTGTTTTTATTTGTTGCACTTATTACTTTCCTGCTGCCAGTAATCTTAATTATTAATTTGTTCTGAATTGTATAGCATTTCTACAACTGTTTTAATTTGTTTTGGTTTGCAAGCCACAGTTGTGGTCAAAAGGTGAGATACTAATCTTCAAAATGAATGCTTAAAAGCTGTGTTTGTTATACTATTAATGAGTGTGTTTAGAAAGATATAAGAAGGGTGCAGATATGCTCAGGGCTGCACTGTATACCTGATCAAGCCATTTCTTGCTTATAACAGCTGTGAGGATTTTTTTAAAAAAAATCTGATGAATTGAGGGATTTGGAGAGAGAAGGAGAGCAATCACTTGGTACACTGAAATGGAAAATCTGAAATTCCACAAGGGGGAAATAGATACTTACTAATGATTGAGTCAGTGTCTGTCATTAAAATCAACCATGGGAGCATTTTTTTAATGTTTTTATTTCATTTTCTTAAATATTCATTTTGCTGCATTTGTTACACCACCAATCATTTGTTAAAATTTTGGTTTTGATTCCTTTCAATGGAAAATACATGGGAAACACATGTAGTTATAATGTCTCTTTTACATATAATTGGGATGAAGGGAGGCACTCAAGGGATCCCCCTATCAAATTTCAGTGATATAGCTGAAAGTACCACAATTTTAAATGCAGTTAACAGTGCAGTCCTAAATCAAGTAATGTCTTTATCAGCCCGCTGATGTCAATAGGCTTAGAAGGATGCAACTCTATAGGCTGGCACCATAGAATTACTGTTTGCAGAACAGTGGTGGACATTTGGCACCCCAAAATGGAGGTGGAGTTACAAAGCAGACGTAGGGAAGCATCTGGCTTGACAACTTGGCACAGGGACTTGCTTATTCCAAAGGCACAGAGACTCTCATGATTTTACTGTATTGATGTTGCTAGTGTTCTCATTTATACATATTATTTTGTAAATTGCAATAAAAACAGAGAGAGCAGAGCTGGCATTTGGGTGTCCCAAGAGAGGCAGAGAAGAGACAGAGTGACACAGAGGCTTACATTTAGCACACATACACATGTACCCAAAAAGCAGACAGCAGGGCAGAATGGGCAGATGAATTAATTTAAAACTTAACAAAATGATGCATTTTCCCAGGGTAAGGACACCTGATTTACCATGTGTCTCATTACTAATATCTGTTCAAACCTTTTTCCTCACAAAGGAGAGATGTTCTTCTGTGAACATATGCTATGACAAAAAATAAATGGAAGATCATGCAGTCTGATATGTGCATTTTTAAAATTTTAGAGCAGTAAAAAAAGGTTTTGCAAAGCATGGCAAGCAAGCAGGCTAAGCAAGATAGTTCTCAAGATCTTTCTGATATTTCTCCTCTTTCTCTGATGTTTCATAAGAATATACATTTTCACTTCACTTTTTGTAGGGTTCATAGCAACATTCCAAGTCAAACAAAACAATCCTAAATATGACATATTTTTGACACAGTTCTAATCAGAAACAAATAGCAACTGGGCTAGCATTCAGACCTTGGCTCAGATCTAGATATCATGTCTCCACAACTTGCAAGCACTTTACCAAATAACAAAATTTTATTCTTGGTCACAGCCCTGAGCAAAAGACCAAGAGACACATACAAAAAATACGTTCTGAACAATGTTGGAGGAAATCTATATGAAAACTGAGGGGCTGTGACAAGAATTCCAGGATCCACGTAGATGTTGGCAACCCTTGTGGAAGGTGTTCTGCACTCAAAGGAAGACAGCCAACAGCACAGTATCACTCATTAGGTCTAGCATGCACTTTGTGTTGCCTCAAAAGGTCAGACCAGAACCAACAGGTTGAAATTAAATTGAAAGAGTTTTTGGCTAAACATTATGAAGAACTTCCTGACAGAGCAGTTCCTCAGTGGAACAGGCTTCCTCGGGAGATGGTGGGCTCTCCTTCTTTGGAAGTTTTCAAACAGAGGCTGACAGCAATGCTTTTCAAACAGAGGCTGACACCATCTGACAGCAATGCTGATTCTGTGAACTTAGGCAGATCATCAGAAGGAGAGCAGGAAAGTTTGCTTCAGTGCTTAGTTCTTATGGCCCTTTCTTACACGCCCACAGAAATGCTGATTGCCGCTTTGGGGTCAGGAAGCAATTCTTCTCCAGGCCAGTTTGGAGGTTTTTTGTCATCTTCTGGGCATGGAACAGAGGTCACCGGGGGGGGGGGGGGGGAATATTTGTGCATTTCCTGCATTGTGCAGGGGACTGGACTACATGACCCTGGAGGTCCCTTCCAACTCTGATTCTATGATTCCTTTTCATGAAGTATCAGTGGAAACCATGACACAAGTCTGCAGAATTTCATTTCTAGTTCAGGTTTTTTGTATGCTAATACATCAATGCATTAAGCCATCTCTGATTATAGGCACTTCCACATACCCAATTAGCAAAAAAAACAAAAACAAACCTGATTCGTGCAACAGAAACTTGAAAGTAGTCCACAGCAATAGTTTCATGATCTTCCAGAGGACAGGATGGTTGAGAAGGACTGAAATGCATACATCCAATCCTGATGTTTGGAGTACCACTGCTGTGTTTGACTACTGCAAATTTCCTGTGGTTTCAGTATCTTTTCTCTGCTTGTTTTAGGAGCTTTCAAAGATCACTGCCACCTTGAGTTCCATAATAAAAGAAAGGGTGGTATAAATGTCAATGATTATGGTGGTGACAATGAACAACCACTCTGTCCACAAACAATAGAAGGAAGACAGCAGAATTCATCATCATGTTGTGAAACTCTTACCTGTTATACCAACATTCCTGCAGCCTCTTAAAATGAATGTGCAAGTTACAATAGGGAGAGGAGCTCTGGGTGTGCAACTGTTGGATTGGGGCACCCACATTCTTCAGAAATTTATCACATTGTCCCTCAGAAGAAACAGATAATGAAAGCTATTTAAAACCATCCTTTGTGTTGCTGTTCTGCTCGAGCACTGACAACACACTGCATGGTTTTTAACAGGAAAATAATTAGCGCTAAGCCCTGGCTCCTAGCTGTGCCCTTTTGATGATGGTCAAGAATATTATTATCACCAGCTTGTCTTTTTAGCTCCCTGATCTGTAAATCCATAGCCAGTCCCTGCATACATTTAAAACAGCAGAGTCGTGACAAAGTCTGACTCATTATAGGCATTGTTCTCTTGTGAATTCATACAGCTGAATAATTAAAGGCTGGCGGTAATATGAAATGTTTCCTCGATATTACTCTGGTCTGTTGGTAGAGTTTGTTTGTTTTTAATTCAAGATAAACAGTTTTAAAATACCCTGGGAAGATCTGAAGGTCATACAAAATGTGAAAACTAGCCTGAAACAACAGTGAAGTTTTTCCCAAAGATGCAGTTCCACTCTGATGAGCAACTGGTATTTATGCTGGCTCTATTTAGAAGTACATAACAAAAATCTATATTTTGCTAGCCCAGTAAAGATGATTGGAATATATTTCCTGAAGCAGTTTTGATGGCTCTTCAAGCAATTCACTCCTTCCGATGTTTTTCTCTATTTTTAGCATAACCTCTCAAAAATAGCTGCTTCTAATAATCATGGTCCACCTTCTTTCCTGGCTCCAGGTGCAGACCTACTTGGCTGCCTACTGAACACTCAAGCTTCTTATCCAAGGAAATAATTCAGGCGAACGGCTTACCTCATCAGCAGCACTTGGGCTATCTCCCTTCCTAGTCGGGGTGCTTGGGTTGGGAGTGCTTGTTTTGGGAGTGCTGAATGAGTGCTCACTCCTGGCACACAGGCCTCACCTGCGTGGCCATCCCTGGCCATGCCTCCCTGCCATCTCCTACTCTAGCTCCATCTTCACCTCCTGCAGCAGCTGCAACCATCAACAGGCCAGCCTCATTGGCTGCCAGGGGCGGGGTCTGGAATTATCCCTGAGAATGTGATAGAGAGAAGCCAGGAGGAAGGCAGGAAGGCTCCTCTAAGGAGGAACTGCTGCCGCCCAGTTTCCAGCAGCAGCCATCATTGTGAGCAATGTTCCCTCTAAGCTGACTTAATGGGACCTAGCTCACAGTTTTTTAGCCTCCAGCTCACACATTTTTGTCCTAGCTCAGGAAGGATGGCTCCAGAGCAAACTAATTTATGCAGTAGCCAAATCCCTCACTCAAAACTTTTAATGCCAGTAGCTCACAAAGTAGAATTTTTGCTCCACAGCGTAGAGGGAACATTGATGGTGAGCACCACTTCTTCTTCTCCTCCTCCTCCCTTTCCTGAAGCACCACACCTCCCCCCCACACACACACCATTTTCCAGCAGTCCTGCCCTTGGGATAGGGGCTTACTTTGGGGGGAGAGGTTGGGGGTGAGAGTTTATCCCCATCCTCCCAGGAGCGGGCTGAGGAGAGATTGGATCCCTCACCCTCCAATCCCCTGTTCGATCCATTAATTCCCTCCTCAATCTTCTTTTAGCTCCCATAAGTCTACTCCCCATCCCCTGCCAGCAGGTTTAGCCACCTGGCTAAACTGCCCCCTATTTGCCCCCCCCCAAAAAAAGTTTCTGGCTACAGGGCTGAACCCAAGAATCCACTGCAAAAAGCAAGCCCAACAAGAAGCTATTCACACAAAGAATACAATGCTCCAAGACCAACAACACCAATTTAAAAAAAGACTGAATCAAAGCAAAGCCAACACTGCAAGCCAATACCAAGCCTCAAGAAGACACAGACACACCAGAAAAATAAAGTAAAAACATCCCTGGGAGCCTGGGAGCACTGGCTCCCAACAGTTCCAGTTAATCCTGAATAGTTCCTGGCTTTTTCTGGACCCAATTCCCGGTATCCCAGAAAATCCCAGATACCATCTAGAGACCTGAATATATACAGAAAATACCAGTAAGGGGTGATAGATGAGAGATGAGAGATGAGATGAGAGAGAGAGAGAGAGATCAGATGTATCGAAATGCACATTCCCTACACTGAATACTGGGGAAATTTTGTATGCTCACACTTTCCATACAGTCTTTGAAATCATTTTCACAGTGCCGCCCACAACTTATTCAAACATTCTAATTACATCTGTGAAGACTTCACCCACTAGATTTTGTCTCATTTAACGAGCTATGTTTCATGCAAATGAAGAAGAATGCAAACTGCAAGGCATAGTTAATAATCTTGTCCCAAGAGATGGAATACATTTTGAATGGTAGTACATGTTTCAGAACTTCTTCATTTGAATTTTACATATAGCACTCAGAAAAAATTACTCCAGTTTGAAAGGATCTGCCAGTTACAATGTCACAATGTTTCATCTACAAGACTATTACATTAATTTGTCTCTTTAAAAAATAACTTTAACCAGTCTTATAATTAGAAGTCTCCGTCAGTTTAACTTATATTATACACTTGCTTATGATGCCCTACTTTAAATCCAGGTATATCTTTCCCCTGCTCCATAAAAACTTCCACTACCTCAAATATAGTTAACAAAAGAGCAGTCTGGGTCAAGAACCTTGACCATCAAGACAACATTTGCAATTAGCTGTCCAGCTGCATCCAACATCATGATCTGAGTTGCAGTCTCTGAATCTGAAGGATGTATTAGTGCAACAGAAAGAAAATAGGTCATGTAACTTATACATTTTATAGAACAGGAGTCTATTCCAAGATATTTGCAGGGTAAGATTTGGATTATTATTTTAAATTGTGAAATCCAGCTCCCAAAGTTTCCATAGTTCCATGCCTCATCAGCTTCATCACCCATAGACCTTCTGTTCTTCAACCTTCCTGCCTCAGGTAATAACTAACAATGTATATTCTGTGGCAGCTATGGTTGTCAACCTCCATGTGGGGCCTAGAGATCTGCCAGAATTACAACGGATCTCCAAACTACTGAGATCAGTGCCCCTGGAGAAAATGGCTGCTTTGGAGGGTAGACTTTATGGCATTATTACTCCATGGAGATTCCTCTCTTCCACAGGCTTCACCCCCAGATCTCCAGGAATTTCCCAACCTGGAGTTGACAACCCTAATTTTCCTGCCTTATCACTGTATCATTTGTGTAGGTTTCTAGATGCCCGTCCCTGAACTTCAGAGAGACTACAGGTATGCCTAGTTTAGTAAACTAAATTCTTTATTGATGTAAGAGTTGTATAAGTTCCTTTTTGTTGACTCATTCCTTTCTGTCCGGAATACAGATCAGATTCTTTGTCATGTAGCAAAGGACTACAATGCCTTGCATCCAGAATAAAATGTACTATGATTTTCAGATGTTTGAATGAGGCCATGCCAAGCTTGAAAAAGATGTGGCTGCTACTAATATTGGCAGAAGAACTGCCCATACACACACTTTCAAAAGATGGGGGGGTGGGGGTGGAAACTAGGTGTCTGATGGCACCTTAAAGACTGGCTACATTTCATTTAATATCAGCTTTCATGAGCTAAGTGTACTTCATCAGGTTAGTGAGCTCACCTTACAAATGTTTTTGATAAAGACACAAGACTTCTGTTCATTTTTTAAAGAATATAACATTGATACCTGCACCAATAACCAGGAACACCCATAACTTACAAACATAAAGTAGAGATAAGTGAAGCCACATTAATTTATTTATTGTATACACCTTCGTTGTAAACTGCCCTGACCCCTACTAGCAGGGAAGGGCAGCCTCTAATGTTAATTAAATAAAAGAATTTATTTAATTAGCATTTTAGGCTACGCTTCCCTGCTAGCAGGGCTCAGGGTAGCTTAGAACGAAGGTGTATACAATAAATAAATTAAGTTAAAACCAACAATAAAATACATAAGACATATATCAACAAATAAAACGATCCAGTTCCAATATGGCGAAAAAATTCTGCTTCCACAAAAAAAAATTTTTCCACAAAAAAAAATTTCCACAGAAAAATTCTGCTTCCACAAGCCTCCGGGGGTGGGGGGGGGGTGCTGTGGAGAATGGAGGGTATGAGAGTGCCAGACTACATGCTGTACCGTCACTGTCCTCAACTGAATGCCTGGCAGAACATCTCTGCCTTATATGCCCTGCAGAAAGGTAACAAATCTCACAGGGCATGGAATTCATTCTTCCTTATAGCTAACCATTTAAACACATTTTCAGACTGCAAGCTTTATCGCCTTCTCTGGTTTAACTTTGTTCCAGTTTATTTTTACTGCCACAAACACCTTCCTGTCCCTTTAGAATTATCTCCATAGATAATGCATTGTTTTATTTACCAGGACACAAGGCAGTAAAAATAAATACAATCAAACCATAGAAGATTATATAATTAAAAACACTGAATAAATAAAATACATTTTAACAGGGCTTTTTTAACAGAAAAAGCCCAGCAGAAACTCATTAGCATAATAGGCCACATCCAACCGCAGAAATTCATTAGCATATTAGCCCACACCCCCAATGGTGCAACTCCCTTTCAGGATCAGCTTCCCCAGGTGCCTGGCTTGTGGGGCGCGCTTCCCCAGGCGCCCTGTGGCTTGCAAGGCACCTGGGGAACCCAAGGGGGAGGCAGTTTAAACTGACTTCCTTCCCTGGATTGGCTTGGCTTCCCCAGGTGCCTGCGTGCAAACTCAGAAGCCAGGCGTGGCCAACTCAGAAGCCAGCCGGAACTCCGTTCCTGTGCTTTCCTGCCCAAAAATAGCCCTGCATTTTAAAGGAACATTTAAAGCTCCCACTTTTAAAAATACCCTGTGCACCTATGGGCCAGACATAGACTGCTCCAAAAGCTCTGCAAACCAGTTCTTTTTACAGCCTTTCTGGACAACAAGGTGTAGGATTCTGCAGTCACTCCAGAATATGCTGAGGGTTGTCCTGAGTCAACTAAGTATAACTTTATATAGAACAAAGTCAATCACTCAAGGGCCTGCTAGAGCCCTTCATAGTAGCTTGTCCAACCAGGTTATCCCCAAACCAATGGGCTAGAGTTAATGTAAAATATGAAAAGGGCTTCTGAATAGAAGAGGAGATTGGAATTATACCCCACCCTTCACCACCCAAAGGAGTCTCAGAGCAGTTTACAATCTCCTTTCCCTTTCCCTCCCCACAACAGACACCCTGTGAGGCAGGTGGAGCTGAGAGAGCTCTCCCGAGAACTGCCCTTGAGAGAACAGCTCTGAAAGGACTTATGACTGACCCAAGGTCACACCAGCAGCTGCATGTGGAGGAGTGGGGAATCAAGCCCAGTTTTCCCAGATTAGAGTCCACACTCCTAACCACAACACACAAACCAGTTTAGGGTTGCCAACCTCTAGGTGGAGTCTGAAGATCTTCCAGAATTGCATGTGATCTGCAGGCCACAGAGATCGATTCCCTTGGATAAGATGGCTGCTTTGGAGAGTGGACTCTGTTGCATTAATATACATCTGAAGTCACTTCCCTCCATAAATATACCTCTGAAGTCACTTCCCTCCATAAATATACCTCTGAAGTCACTTCCCTCCCCAGGCTCCACCTCCAAATCTCCCAGGATTTCCCAGTTCAGAGCTGGCAGCCCTTCTGACCATGAGGGTAGAAGCACTAGAAGCATAGAGACACCATGGAAAACCTGGAGCTGAGGTGGGGGGAACACGGCCAGCCATCTCTGTTGTTCAGTGTGAAGAAAGGCACGTCCAATCAGTTTGGAAAGTATGATCTTTGGGTCTGTTTCAAACTTACAGTACAATTTTGATTTATATGATTTGTACTTCTTTTGCCAACACAAGTGGTTTTTTGATTAAACTCTTTTCTTCTTAATTTACACTGAGTGCCACTAAGGGGGGGGGGGGAGAGAATGGAAGATAAGGAGTTTTCACTGATGAGTTTCCAGCTCTTTCTGTAACCATTCCAAAATTCCTAACATGGGGAAGGCAGATGAGCTAGCCAGGCACAAACACAGCAAATTAAGTTGCCTTTTATCATGCTTTCAGAGCAAGCACCATTTCCATTCCATTGATTTCATCCTTCATTTTGCCCTGCTTTCATTTCAGTGGGGGGGGGAAATAATTCTAAGCTGTTTTTATGTTTCATTCAAATGATGTATGGAATTTGATTACAATCTGTATCAATGCTGCCACAAGAATACAATGTCTATCCATGAGGACATGACAAAATGATTAAGGCAGATCCCAATACATATTTAACTGCTCCATTTAGTAGACAGAAAGAGCTTTTATAAATGGCAGATGTTTTGCAAGCTTTGATGCAGGGAAAGCGTCCAGGAAGGTCATTCTGCAGGTGTGGTGCAGTCCCTGATTTGAGCAAGGGGAGTTGTACTGGAAAAGAGACTCCCACAGTGTTCTGTCCAAATATTTCATCTACTGACCTCTACTCTTCTCTGATAGCTGCCCTTGTAGTCAGCTAATAACCATGTATGTAGCATGGAAAGAATTCTTTTTTCATGCTATGGTTATTTTAATATGTAATGTAAATTTGAATTACTAGAATTGTGAGAGTTTTAAACCATGCAAGCAGTCCAACCAAGAGCTGCCCTGCATGCATACAAGGCTTTCTCACCTTCCAGAACTGATGCAGGAAAATGTGCCGAAAATGTGCCAAAAATATACCTAACCAAAGTGAGCATGCCAGACTGTAGTAACCATCTAGCAGGGAATAGCTACCACCACTGGTCCTTCTTCTTGTCAGGTGCACAGTGCCATCCTATGAAGAATTACTCCATTATAAACCCACTGAAATCAATCAGCTTAGACTGAAGTAACTGCATAGGATTTCATGGTTAGACAGCCAGCTCCACACAGCCTAAACTTTTTCTGGAGCCACTGTACCACCAAACTTAAGTACAAACAGAAAGCTAAATGGGAGATGATTTCTCCCTGTATGAGAGAACAATTTGTAATCTATATAATTCCAACTCTGGATGATATTTTTGTCCCACCAGCTTTGGGAAAGGTGATGGTGCTGCCCTGTACAGCAGTGGTCTTCAACCCTTCTGGACTCAGTATCCACTGACTTGTAGTCATGTGGCAGGAAGTCATCACAAAGCATAAAACACAACATTAAGAGGTGTAGACAGAGCCACTGAAACTGCCTATATTAAAAAGGAGTCCACCACAGTGCTGAGTGATCTTGCCATGTGTACTGGACTGTGCTGTAAAAGCTCATAAGTACTGTGTAAACATGTGAAGGGTTAATGCCTCACAGAGCCAGAGAGCCTTGAGTGACAGGCTGCTTAAAGGGATTTGATTGGTTAGCATCACTTGAGCAAGAAAAACTTGGGAACGGACTGCTGAAGAAAACTGAGTTTAGCTCTGACTGAGAATTGGAACAGCTTACCTCTGACTGAGGATTGTTTAGCACTGACTGAGAATAGCTTAAGACCGACTGAGTGAAGACCCCCATTTGGGCCAGAAAAAGAGATAGATCTTCTAGTTAGAGAAGTGAGTCCCTGCCCAGTTGGAAAGGGAGATAGCTCTGAAGAGTGGAGTGATCCCATGTTGGTTGTTGAAGGCTTTCACGGCCAGAATTCATTAGTTGTTGTAGATTGTATGGGCTGTATGACCGTGGTCTTGGCACTGTAGTACCTGATGTTTTGCCTGAAGCTGTAACTGGCATCCTCAGAGGTATAACACAGAAAGATAGAGTACTCTCTGTGTCGATGTAAGAAGAAAAATGGTAGGCAGGTAATTTATATCAACTCAGGAAGGTGGGGTAGGGCTGAGTCATTATCTTGTAGGAGTTTCCCAGGCTGTGACATGCTAATGGAAGAGCTTTCCTGAGGAGGTTCTTTTGCATATGGATTGGCTGTTGAAATTCTAATCTTATCTGTAGTGGTGTTGTAAGATGTAGAACATTTTGTGCTTTTCAGGACTAGATACCATGCCCTATTTATTTTAAAACTCTCTTCTTTCCTGTTGAAATGGTGGTTATGTTTATGAATTTCAGTGGCTTCCCTGTATAATCTGACATGGTAATTGGATGTGTTGTCCAGCATTTCTGTGTCTTGGAATAAGATACTGTGTCCTGTTTGAGTTAGGCTATGTTCAGCCACTGCTAACCTTTCAGGTTGACCAAGTCTGCAGTGTCTTTCATCTTATATTCTTGTCTGGATGCTGTGTTGTGTGGTCCTGATGTAAACCTTTCACAGGATATGCGGTATACTCCTGCAGAAGTGAGGGGATCTCTCCTGTCTTTTGCCAATTGTAGCAAAATTACCTGCCTACCATTTTTCTTCTCACATTGACACAGAGAGTACTCCATTTTTCTGTGTTATACCTCTGAGGATGCCAGTCACTGCTGCTGGTGAAACATCAGGTACTACAATGCCAAGACCTCGGCCATACAGCTCAGAAAATTTACATCTAACTGATCCCTGATTTGTTTAGAGAAAGAATTCAGGTAATTGGCAGTGAATCCCTGCCTTCTGAAATCTGAAGAGTCAGTTAAACTCAAGAAAATGACCTGGAACGTTTAGGAAACACTGAAACCAAAGCTTCTCATCTCGAAAATTCTAAGACTTTATGAAAAGCTTAAGACCTCTCACGTGTTGGAAACATATGAACTGGAACTTGTGAAAACATTAAATTACCTCAGAGTTATATTTGATTCACCTCAGACATTTTACCCCTGATTTTACCTAACATTTTCCCCTCTTCTTTGAATAAAATGTTTTGTTTATTTTTGAACATTCTAAAGCCTCTTTGTGACATTTTCAGAAGTTTAAGTTAAAGAGGCGATCTTGTCTCTTCCTTCAAGTTCCTGCGCTGAGCCAGCAGCAAAATACAATTAAGTGAGAGAGTGGAACAGCCATAGATCTTCAGAAAAGAAGAAAAAAGATACAGGGGCTGCTCAGCCAGAAAGGAAAGAAGAAACAGAGGGTAAATCCTTCATCTGAATGAGGGAACAGGTTGTCATATCATGCCACCCAGTTGCTCTCAGCATGTGTAAAAAGAGAGGCAGCTATATACAGCCTTGCAACATACCATGGGTACCATGACCCACCAGAGGATCCTGATCCATGAGTTGAATAAGAACTACAGAGAGGTATATAACATACACTTATAAACCTAACCAGAAGTCAAAGTTCCATCTAAATTCATCTAACATAAATTAAGCAGATTTAATCACATGGAATAGCTGAATTCCAAACAATTTATCTCTTTCATTTCAATGGCACTAATACAGAAATGCCTTTACTCTGGTTTAATCAGTTTGCAGATCTAGCTGCAGTTTAAAGTGAGCATCTCAATTTTTGTTAAGAGCAAAGTTGGGTTAAATTTCTGAAATGAGACCTACATTACTAGGAAATTGTGCTGGGCACAAAATGTATTCTTATTCTCTATTCTGTATTCTGTACTGTATCAAAGAAATAACCTAATTCTCATGTTCCATATTTGCCCTATAATCCTGATAACATCAGTGCCCTATGCACTGTCTAGATCTACAAACTCATAGTAGAATTTTATTAGGTAATTATACTTTTAAATATGTCCTATGGAAAAAAGAGATCCAAGAATTTGTCTAAATCTTAACACGCTTAATATAATCATCTTTTAATATAATCATCTTTTTTTTTCAAAAGTTCTCCTTCTGTGGGGAAGAAAACAGACATAATACAATCATTAAAAATTATGACTATACTAATACCATCCTTCAAATAGGACATTTTAATTACTTTTCAGAGGGCATATTAATTGTGACAGGAACACTATGCCCAGGGCTTGAGTCAGCACAGGCATAACTAATTATTCACAACTGGAGCCTGATGACAATGTGGGCATCATGTATTTGGGAGCTTAAAAGTATACTTCTGTGTCTCCCAGCAGCCTTGGTTGCAAAACAATGGCAAGGGACAGCATTCTGAGGCCAAAGACAGAATCTGAGTATGTTTACTGTCGTGTTTGGAAACCACATATTGTTAGGCTTTCAATGGACAGGAAGAGAATTACTGTGGTCAGGGTTACATACTGAGAACAAGAAATAGTCTTCATAAATCTGAGTTTGATGAGACAGAAGAAGTCCTCAGCTAGGAAATACCTACGGTATCTACAAAATGATATACCTTTGACATCACTTTTTGAAAAACAGTATCTGCATTTTCATCATGTAAATGAACCATTGTTAAGCTACACAAATATCCACTGCGGTAAATAAAAAAACAACAGGAATCATCAATATTTTCACATTGGAAGATGCTTCATAAAACCCCATAGGTCAGGTTGGGATTAAAAGATTCTTCACATGAAGGAGTGCAGGGCACAGTGGGAAAGAACAAGATACATGGCCTGTAGATCATTAGAAGCTGCCAGATGTTTTTCAATGTTTAAAAGTAGGAATTATCTGTTGGCAAAGCAGTATCTCATCTCATTTCTTTAATTTCTAATAAAGAGAGCCCAAGTACACATATTCTGGCCCATTTGGCAATCACCAGATTTAATAACATCAGTTGCTTATCATATCAGTTAAGGGCACAGAGGAGGATTTTGCCAGGCAATCTCCACTTCTTGGTTTTTAGCTATTAATAAAATGTTATTGTCTGTATTCAAGCCTGTTTTGTCATTTGTACTGCTGTGCCTAATGATCAAACTTCCTTGCCAAACCAAGACTCTAACACTGCAGTCCTATGAGTTCAATGGGGTTCAACTGGACTAATTCTGCACAGGACTGCACTATAAATATTTAAGGCATGAAAAAGCTGAAGGACTGGTTCACATTTGTATGCTTATCACTTGTTGCCTTGCACATGTGGATGGATCACCATAGCTAGAATTTGCATATCTCATCAAACAAAGGGAAAAGTTTAATCTCTCCCTGTACAATCCAAGAAACTACTTGTCATCATTTGGATTTAGGGTTGCCAGACCCCCCAGCGGAGGCAGGGGACCCTCGCAACCAGGCCCTATGCCCAGCTAGCTGGTGGGGGAACTTACAAGGAGAAAGGAGAAGGCCTAGGCCTCATGGCCAGTGTTGCACAGGAAGTGCGCCAGCGATGTCTGGGTGAAGTTCTGGTATTTGAGCAAAAACTCTATTATAGAAGCCAGTTTTACCTTAGAGTTTTTGCCCAAATACCAGAGTGTTATTTGAATATCACTGGCATGATGATGTCACTCCCTGTGCAATGCCAGCAACAAGGCCTAGTGTTGTATAATTTAGCAGAGTAAAAGGCAATGATGCAGCACATGTGTAAATTGGCTTAAAAATGTTTTCTAAGAAATTAGGAAGGGTTACATAAGAAGATAAAAACAATAAAACAGTCTAGCTGACTAGCTACATCTTTCTAGTTACTGTCTACTCCATGATGGATTCTCTCATCTGATCTTAGAACAAAGGGAGGAAGAAGAAACCTCCTAAAAAATGTGTATGTGCAAAATATTAGGTAACATCACCAAACTATTGATTAGTTAATGACCAGGATAAAGCTCACTTCATTATGAAGAAGACCTCCTTCTCTACCATGGAAAATACATGCAAGACAGGTAATTGGTCCAAAGCTACCTAACTAAGAATTAGCATACACAACCAAACAGTTTAACTCTTTCATGACATCAGGGAGAGAACTTACAAATATCCCAACACCTAGGCCTTTCTCTTTTTCCTTGTAAATCCTCCATCATCCACCAGAGGGACCTGGTAACCCTATTTGGATTGGACTTCTTTCAACAACTACTAGCTGCAGATAATTACAAGAAATTATTGTTCAATATGTTTCCATGCTGACCCAGATCCCCTTTATTAGAAGACCAGTCCCCAATCCCTGTGGCTAGAAGCTGCCTTTGCTCACCCTCCCCTTCCAAAAAAGGGAGACACTAAGAGTTCTGGTGGGCATGCTGGGAGACTGGACTAATCAGGGTGGAGGATTAGCCCCTGGACTAATCAGGGTGGAGGAGCATGGAGGCTATAAGGGTTTGCTCCTTTCCTGGAATGGCACTTGCTGTTCAGAGCTGCCCACCTATCATTCCTATATTTGGCAAGGTGGGATTAGCTGGTTGCTTCAGGGTAAAGCAGGAATTTGGGGGGGGGGGCTTTCAAATTGGCCACTAAATGGCTCTTTTATGATTGTTTCACTTGGTTTCTTGTTGGGGTAGGATTATTTACTATTAATTAGGCCTGGTTTCAGACTGGTTAGCCCCAAACTGGGTTTGGCTGGAACAATAAAATCCCAGTTGAACCCATGGATCTTTTCTGGATGGAGGGGCAAAGAGGTTTCTCTGGGCTTGGCCTTCTGAATGAGGCAGTGAGGCTTTATTCTGTTTTAACAGTTGGGAGGCATGTTCAGAGAACTATTCATGAGACAATAAAATAGTAGTCACTTATATTTCAGGGTGCTGACCCTTGAAAAAAATCAAACTTAAAAGTTTCCGCCCTCCAGATCTAGGAACTGTGAGAAAAGCCAAAGATTCCATCATAATCATAACATAGTTCCAAAATGTTATCCAAAAAAATACTGTAGTATCATTTAGTTTTATTGTTAAAGCAATCTATGCCTTTCTATGTGTAGGATAAGTATGATAAAGTTTAAAATTTAAATATTTATTTAAGGAAATATTCCTTCAAAAGTTAAGCTACACTGGGTCTTTTAAGCAGTACAAATAATACCAAAAGGCAATTTAATACATTGCTGTCTTTTACGTCTAAATCTAAGCTGCATGAGATGCACAACAAAAACCAATCACCAGGTGGCATGTTCTTAACATTTCTGCAATAGCTATCTCTCCAGATGTACAAAATCTATACACAACTCAGGTATATTAGATCTAAGTCAATAAATCTGTCCTCTGAACCACACTGGCTGTCATATGTGTATGACCAAGTAATCCACTCAACCCACAACAATAATATTAGTCAATGTTTTCCTAATTTAAGAGTAAAATTTGTGACAAATTTCATTTTACATTTTAAAAGACTCTAAATTCAGACTATGAACACCCTTTCCCACTGGTCATATAGACCTAGAAGCCCCACCTGCTATATACAAAGGGTACGTTGACACTGCTAACTTCTTAAAACCCTGAATCCACTGACCCATGAAAATGCCTAGAGGTCCAGAACTACCACAGGATCCAAAATGCAAAGTGGGACCTAAAATAAGGCACAGGCCTCCTCTGAAGTGCTGATTCCAGAAATGGCTTCATTTTAATACTACTGTGTATTATTTGAAAATAAGCTCCAGCACGAAAGCAGGATGAGAGTATCATTCTGGCTTCTCCTTTTGGATGGGAAAAACTATACATGACTCCCCCTAAAAAACACACAAATTTTGCTCTCAATATGTAATGAACATTCAATCAATGCATATTTGCTATGGGTTGGACCCAGCTATCCTTCAGTGGAAGATGCTGATGGTCACAGATCTCTCCCCCATTCCCCTTCCCAAAGCAGTCCATTCCTATTGGAGACAAAAACCACTGACCAGGCATGAATCTATGACCGCTCATAAGCATTTATGAAAATTAATCCAAGAAGTTTACTGGATAAAATATAATAGGCTGTAACAATGGACTTCCTTTTTGCCCCACAAATTTTCTGTGTTGTCACAGAATCAGTTCTCTATAAATGGCAGAAAGGAACAGTTATTGGGCATGATGAATGACTCTGTTGAATTGGGAGGGTATGTAAGTTATCTCTGGTCAGAAAAAAATAAAATGAAAAAGGACTATCCCATTTGGGGGGTGGGCTTTCCATTTTTTTTTAGTGAAGTTGACTTATTTGCCTACCTAAATAAATGTAGAGCTAACTTTTGTTTCTGTCTTTTTATAAATGCAATGAAGGAAACCTCAAATATAAAGTCTAGTGTATATGGTGACCTAGGTCCATAAAATTATTACCATAAGGCCTTCCTTAGGTAATTCATTGACATGTCATTGCCTCACTGAAATGTCTCCTTCAGGAGAAGTACAACTCAAATAAGTATTATTGAATCATTATTTAATTGCCTGAGTTTGGGGGAGTGCTTTAAATTAGACAGAAGCAGCATCATATTGGCCCATGCTACTTGTATTTATTGCTTGCCTAATGAGAAAAATGTTATCCTTATCATAACTATAAAGGTTTTTGACGTATTAATGGCTAAAATTATTCAGTCATTTAGGGACCCTACCTTCATTCTGAAAATGTTGCATTATGTATTATATGCTTGTATTGCATAATTTCCCATCCCTGCTAAGTTTCTGAAATATACAAAACACAATTAGCAGTTCCAAAAATAGCATAGTCCTTTTGCAAAATGCAAGTAAACATTCTGAAAAGCTCATTAGCTAACATTTAGGTGGGGAAAATCTTATGAAACTGTCTATATTTTAAGTTGTATTGAATAATAATTTTGTCCCATTCCACATGCCATACAGATCCAGGGAAAGCCACTCACAGTGTAACCCTATGCAGTCACTCCCGTCTAAACCCAAGGATTTCACTGGGCTAGACTGGAGTAACACTGCTTAGAACTGCACCATTACACACCCCAAATTTAGATCCAGTACTGTACTAATGAGAGTCCATATACAAGCTCATAGGATGCCTATTCAACTGATTTGCACTATTCTTTTATGCCAAAAAAGGTATCACTCATGCAGGAGAAACTCAATGCCAGTGCAAGGATGGTGCCCGTACTGGCCTTTATAAGTGGGATGCTTGCCCCTTTGTCTGTGTTTGTTCTGCAGCACATATAACCAGACTATGGGTACACTGACACAGAGGCTCATATGGAAGTTTTATACCTCCTGATCCAGAAAAGTCATTAGCGCAAAGCACTCATTGGCATCACCATTGCCACTTGTCTCATTTTTTGATTAAAGACACTTTCTGTGTTAACTATTTGGTGAATCTAGGCCAAGGTATGTTTGAGCAGAATTCTCCTTATTTACATTATTTCTTTTCACCTTCTCGCATCCCAGTTCCTTATCAAAATACAATATGTACGCCATATCTCTCTGAAGATGTCCTTGTGGTATCCCTTTGTTTAATTAATTATCATCTATATGCTAAAGCCAAGTAGGCCAAATCTGAGGACACTTAAATTTGGAGACTGGAGCCATGAATGGACAAACTACAATCCTGAAGAATGCCCCAGGTTTGCAGGAAAAAATTAAAATCTAAAAAATAATAAAAAACCTAAAATGAAAACAACAAGCTTGGTTGCTGCCAGTGAAAGGCATGGGGAGGGAACGTGGCCTTTTCAGCCTACTCTCCCACATAAGCAAGTGCAGTATAGTGGTCAGAGTTTCAGACTGGGAATTCAAATCCCCATATTGCTGTGGAAACTCACTAGGTGATCTTAGGCAAGTTACACTTTCTCAGCCTAACCTATCCCACAGGGTTATTGTGAGAATAAAATAGAGGAGAGAATAATGGTGTAAGCTGCACTGGGTCCCAATTATGGAGAAAAGAAGGATATAAATGAAGTAAATAAATATGATGGGGGAGTAGATAAAAGACGGACTGGTGGCTGGTGCTGGTTACGAACTGTAATAAAGCAATTATGATGATTGGTGGCTGGGTGTAAAGGAGAGAAGGAAGCAGGAAAAGATGAAAATATAAGCGTTGCTAGGATGGGGGAAAGAGGAAATAGTATGGTGAGGGAAGAACAAAGTGGCATGCCCCTAAAAGTCCTTTTAAGTTCTGCTCCAGTGAAAATGGGCCCAGCTCACCTGGCACTGTGCAACTAAGCGCCTGTGGAGAAAGGAACAGGAGAGGCTGCCAGAGGGAGGGAAGGGGGAAAAAACCTGAAGATGGGGGACATATGAAAGTAGGTTGGTTGATGGGTAGAAAGGAGAGAAGGCAGCAGAAAAAGGGAGACACTATGAGGGCTTTTAGGAAAGGGAAAGATGATGTAGTGACAGAGAGGAAAATGAGATGCCCCCTCAAGCTCATGTGGTATCCCCCTTGTTTATTTACATTTATTTACTTATTTATGACATTTGTATGTACATTTGCTCCCTGAAAGGACCCAAAGCAGCTCATAGAAAAAATACTGAAATACAGTTTACCAGTTTAAACAAATGCTTAATACAGATTAATGCTTAATACATCCAAGTCCCAGGCTGAAAGCTTTTGGCTCATATACAAGGGTTTGTACCTTAGGTCATGCCCAAGAATTAATATCTGCAAGGAGAGGAAAACAAACTTTGCCCAGCTGGAATTCATGATTGAAATCATTTGTAGCTGAACCTGAACAATGCATGAACATATCTGGAAATATGGAATCACCTGTACTCTTCAGAGTATTCAAATGTGCACAGTGCATGAATACAGTATCTTTTTATTTGTACTGCAGATACTTATTCTAGATAGCTGTTTACATTGGACTAAAATATGTAACTATCTGCCATAGATGGCAATAATTAAAGCTAGTGCTTTTTACAGTTTGCTTTGGACAAAATGAATGTACCCAGTTACAAAGGAACTTTATATTTATATCTGAAGAAAAATCCCACTGGTGTCACAGTAGTGTTACACCACTAACACAAATCTTTTGGCCAGCACAAATGTTTAAGACCAGAATTGTAAACTGGTCTAACTTCCTAATCTCTTGGACATATGTGCTGGATAGCTTGTTGCTTCTGGTTAATTGAGAATAGCCATCACTCAGATGCTGGTTTGCTGGTAGGCTACCAGTTTCAACCACTCAGTGCCATGAAATCACTGGAAAGGATCCCACACTCTTATTGGATTGTGTCAGGAGACACAGGTGGAAATACTGAGGCTGCTACTTCCTGTTTTTACCAGAAGATGTCAGGAGACCTCACTGAGGGTAGATAGCTGTTCCCCTTACAAACCAATGACCTCATTACAAAATACTCCACCAGGTACTGCTGTCCACTCAAGTGGCATGGACCTGAACAGTGCTGGAATGGCAGCATCTGAGTATCCTCTGCTGCCTCCTGATACCCTGTAGGAAAAGCAGCAGCTCATCCTCTTCTATTCCATGTGCTCAGCAGCCACTTCAGACAATCTGCCAGCAAACCACTGCATACGCTGCCACTGATAGCATGTGGTCCTTTTTGCTGGCTCTGCTCTTGTGCCTTCAATCCCAGTGCAATACACAGAAATTAAGCAGAAGCACTTATACGCCACTTTACACACTGTTAGCACAAACTTCCCTTCTTAGGTTTCTGTGCATAATCACTTGATTCTGCCATTAATTTTATTATTTTAAAATTGTTTAGATGGGGATTTTGGGTTTGATTGTACTTTACTCTATTTTTGATAGTTGTACAAAATTTTACCTTTTCTTTTAGAAAAGGTAAAATTCTTTTTTTTCTTTTGCTTACATAGCCCATGAGCTGTGTAAGCAAACCTGTTAATAAATGGAAATGAAGATATTTTGGAGCATCTGGCTGCTGCTACAGGTGAAAGATCACAGCTAGGAAAATGGCAGTCACTTTCACAGGGTGGTAAATAAAGATTATCATTATTAAACAAAAAGTCCCCAATACAGCAATGAGTTGGGAGAGCTTCAGCACCCTGATCTGAATGGACAAGCATGCTAAATGATGAGTTAGATGTTTCTTATGAGCATTTGGTCTTTGGCCAGAAATGAATGCAGCATTTTGTTTATTAAAATAATAAACATCAACCATGAATATCCATTATATAAGAATGACATAAAAGACTCTAGATACTGTTGTGCTGGCTTAATAACGCCGAAGGCCACTTTATGATAGACATTTGGTCTGAATAATCACTTTGCTAATTATTTTGAGTAAGATAGCTGTATCCCAGTTTTTATTAGTGAATGAGGGGGACGGGGAAATGTCACTTCCAAATAAGCAGATCAATATTATTTCAATTCAGTGTGAAGAAATTAATTTATTCATAAAGTTTATGACAAGTTGAACCATAAATATGAAGTGGAGTGGTTATACCATAATTAAAATATATATATTCCTATGGGTCCACCATAGCCTCAGTCAGAAGTCGTATGTAGTTTCTGATCCCAAAAAGTATTACTTAACTAAAACCACAGAACTAGACTTATTTGTATCACCATTCACCACCAGCCGCACCCTAAAATATGACAAAAACTCTGTGTTCCAGTTCTTCACACTTACATTAATGAGCACTTTTGGCACATTTCTGCTGATGTAGTTTTTCATGTCTCACTTGATTGCTCAAATTCAGTGAAACCGGTGGGCTCTATACTCTTGATTTACTTGATCCAAGGCATAGTAAGATTCATATTAAATGATGAAAGATTAAAGCAATTAGCTGAGCTTCTAGAGGGCAGATCAGTCCTGTTCAATTATTTCAGATTTGCTCAGCTTCAGGATTTGACAGAAGCTACAAAGACATGAAGGGGGGGGGGGGGGATAATTACAGGCAAATTTTTTGTTCCAGGAGCACACGTTCTGAACAGACCTTCTAACCAGGTCTCTTTCTGACCGCTGATAACCTGTTACAGAAATTCACAACACTATGGTGTGAATATTGTATACAGAATATAGAAATATTAAATCACGCCTAACCAAATAAGATCCACTAGAACAATGGTATTCAAATTCTCTTCATACAACAAACTCATTCCATGTTGTCTTTTCTGCCAAGCAGCATCTGAGTATTGTAGAGGATTGGGGGACATGAACTAGAGCTGTAGTTTCTTGAGAGCTTATTCCTTGGAAATTTATTAGGCCTGCCCTGATGACATCTATATATATAAAAGAAAGTCCCCTCACTATAAAATCAATGCCCAGGCCAAACCGCTGGACCTAGAAACACAAAATTCAGGGAGAGCACTCCTACCATGGCATAGGTGCTCATTAAGAAGGGATTTTTAGAAATTCAAACCCTAAGTGGGTCAAAAGGGGGGAAATGTGCTCCCTCATTGATTTCTATGAGGCTGCCAGGCTGCTGCCTACTTGCACCCCCCAGTCTCTTATTGGTCAGCCGCAGAGCTCAGTGTTCTGAGGTTAAAAAAACCAACAGTTACAGGAGACTGCAGACAGCTAAGGACAGTTGAGGAAATCAGGAGTGGCCAACAACCACCTGTGACATGCAGTAATGCTGCTGGCCCAGCCTCCCCCTGGCTTCAAAAACACACACACACCTCCTACACCTGACAGGTGGTTGTCTGCCGGGTGTACCAGTGGCTGCAGGGTGCTTAAAGCCAACAGAAAGGGCCCCCCAGCAGTAATGCCTTAGTGATCCTGCTGGCCCAGCCTCCACAGTGGCTTCTAATACTCCTCCCCCTCCCACACTGCCTGTCGGATGTAGGAGAGGAGGTGGGATGCGTGGGGTGCGATCACACAGGCATTTAAACCCGGGTCTCTTTCAAGCGCGATGGCTCAAACGGAAGGTACTTGTTTTGAAAGGTGGTTTGAAAGGCGGGCTCGAATGCGGGGGGGCGGCTTCGAGACGGGAGACAGATGTGGCCGTCTGGTCAGCCCCTTTAATTGCGATAAGGAACAGCCACGAAGCCCGCAGTAAACGTCCGTGTGATCGCACCCTTACAGTCATTGGGGAGGTTTGCTCAGCAGGATTGCCTTAGTGATGCTGCTGGCCCAGCCTTACCAATGGCTTTAGCTACACTCCCACTCACTATGGAAATATACCCCAAATTTGTAGAAAAGTGGTTTCCTTTATTAGGTTATTTAACTTCTCATAATGTGGGTTCTAGAAAATTGGTTCATATGAACTCGCTTAGTATCTGATTTCTCAGATGGTGTTTTGAATACATAGTTATGTCCCGCTTCTTAAATGTAATATAAATGAAAGACAATTTTGTTAAAAAGGGGGGGGGGTATGCCCTCTCCCCCAATTCAATGCCCAGGCCATACCCCTGCACCAAGAAACCCAAAATAAGGGGAGTGCATTCCTACCATGATGTCAAAGCGCCCCCCACAAAGAGATTTCTGAGAAACATGACCGCAAAGGGGGTAAAAAGGGGGCAAAATGTGTTTCCCCAATTGTTTTCCATGTGCCTGGAGACGCAACTGTTTGCAGTCTCTGTTCTGAGGAAAAACACAGTTAAAAGAGATTGCAGACAGTTGAGGACAGTTACAGAAATCAGCGATTCAAGACACCTGAATAGATATTTTTCTACTAGAATGAGGCAACTTAGGAATGCAGCAAAGACATTAGCACATAGTACTCCTGTGGGACACTGAGCTGCGCAGGCCAAGTACCAGAGAGATCACCCTGAGGTACTCAGAACAACACAGTCTCCATATGAGCAAAAACATCCAGTAACACAAGTAGAGGGGCCATCAGTTTTGTGGAAGGTGGCAGGAGCTGACTTAACAAACGACTGCTTCTTAAATAGGCAGTTCTATGTTGCCTGCTCCAGAGTGAGCTCACCTAGCAGTCTGGTGATCCTGGCACCAGAGGGCAGAAGCACAACTGTGATCTACAGAGAGCTCCTTCAGTAGAGAAGCAGGGGGGAGTATGTATGTCTCAATTTGTTTTTTACATTACAATCTTCTCCATTAGAATCCCTACAACAAATGTTACATTTCAAACTTCACATCATCAGTATTATAACTGGATTTTCTGAACTTAAATACTGTAGCAAAGCACGGGTATCAGGCTAGTACTAAATAAAAACAAGCAAGCTTCCCGGAAAAAGAGCTTGCCCACCATTATCACCTTTGCTTACATAGTGCAGCCTCAGGCAACCTTGAGAGCTAGCATGGTGTAGTGGTTAAGAATGGTGAAAACTAATCTGGAGAGCTGGGTTTGATTTCCCACTCCTCCACATGAAGCCTGCTGGGTGACCTTCGGCCACCCACAGTTCTCTTAGAACTCTCTCAGCCCCCCCCCCACCTCAAAAGCTGCCTGCAGTGGGGAGGGGAAGGGAAAGAGATTCTAAGCTGCTCAGAGACTCCTTAGGGTAGAGAACAGTCGGTTATAAAAACCATCTCTTCTTTTTCATCATCAATCTCTGAGTGCATTCTAATTTGCACTTTCCATTTGTTCAGTTGTTGGACCTGGACGTCTTTGGGCTGTTTCTTATCCTCAGAGTTCAGAGAGAGCTACCAAAGAGTCGGGGGGGGGGGAGAGATATGGTACACAGGGCATCCTTTCCTTTCTTCTCTACCATAGGCGTAGACTACAGGAGGGCTCGAGCCACCCCCAAAATTTCCCAGGGGGGACTGAGCCCCCCTCCTGAGAAAACGTAGCACCTGCCACTGTGCCTCACCACCGTGCCTCCTCTGGCCCTTCCGAGACCCGGCAACCACTGCTGCAGGTGCCTCTCTCTCCCCCCCCCCCCCCGGCCTGGCCACTCCTCCGTCCTTCCCTCTCCCTCTCCCTCCCTGTTTTCTGGGTGAAATGCCCAGCATGGTGGCATCACCCGGAAGTGATGCCATCACGCTGGGCACATTGCTAGGTGATGCTCTAGCAATTGCCCTGAAACTCTATGACACCATAGAATTTCAGGGCGATTGACAGAGCATCGCCCTGGCAACGTGCCTAGCATGATGGCATCACTTCTGAGTGACGTCACCATGCTGGGCATTTCACCTGAAGAAGAGGGAGGGAGAGGAAAGGAGTGGCCAGGGGAGAGAGAGAGGCACCGGCAGCAGCAGCTGGTGGGCCTTGGAAGAGCCCGGGGAGGCGCGGCAGTTTCCCGGAGGGGACATCACCCCAGCGAGCGCGCAAAGTGTGCGCGCTAAAGAGCCCCTGCCCCCCCTGGAATTTACAAAACTCTATGCCCCTGTTCTCTACCACTATCCCTTTGAAGTGTAGATTGCTACTCTTAGGGAAGTTCCTTCCTGCCACTTTGACACCTCTTTCTTTCACGCACACTTTGCGAGACTCCCCATCTTGGCACCATGAGAGCAGGACTTACATCTTGCATCTCTGGACGTCCAGCTAGTTAGATTAGATTAGATATGCTCTCATCTTTCCTATCTAGAGAAACAGGTTCTTATAATAAAACTCCTTATTAGTTTGAAATCTGAAGAAGTCTCCATGTATCTTTTGTTTCATACTTGCACACACACAGCCTCAGCTAACCACACTCTGCTAGTATCCTCTGCTAAGTTACACAAATATGTTGGAATAATTTCCCAACACCAGGGTGAAGATAAGGCTCTCTACCTCTAGGCCCAGGGAATGTCCGACAAGGGTTGGCAGGTCCCCTCAGCTTGCCAGTGTGGGGATTTGGGGGCATTTTGAGGATGGACGGGGATGTCATCTGCTGAGGTCGCCACAGCAAATTGATGCTGAGTGCCCACGGCCGGGGCACTCTCCCAGAGCCTCTTTCTAGAGCCTGTTATATTTATTTCCTCAATGGGCCTTATTCCTACTTATTGGTATAAAACTGATATAAAATTGGACTTCTCTTTAAATGTAACCAACAAAGACTACACCAGTGGGCTTTGATTGCTTCCCAAAGCAGTCATTTTTTCAACTAAGGTTTTTTGGAAGCCTATCCAGGACTGTTTTATCAGTAACAGCAGACAAGCTCAATACATTGCCTTCTTTTGGAATGACCAGACACAGAAAAATATCCATTGTGTATGTGCTGTCAGAATATGTGGGACAACAGTGAACAGATATGTGGGACAACCCTATCTTCTTCCCAGCCAAGCATCAACCTTCAGCTTTCCATCTCCCCCCCACCTGCAGCCTCTACCATGCTCTGAAACCCTGACTGCTATGTCAGCAGGGTATAAGGACACAATGAGTTTCTCCCAAAGGCCAAAATAGGTGTGGAAAGGGCCTTTTACTGACAGAACCTAGCTTGGTTGACCAGCAACAGGCACTGATGGAAAGTAGGCACTGAGCAGGGAAATACCTGGAGATTTGGAGGGTGGATTCTGTACAGGGCAGCATGGGGGGGACGACGGAAGGACAGCAGGAAATTCCCAACCTGGAGCTGGCAACCCTAGTCAGGACTGGTGCCCATGAGTTCCTCACAAAGGTGTGGAAAGGTTATTGTTCCTTTGTCTTTTTACTGCCATTACCAAGCTTGGTTGCCTACCAACAGCCACTGAGGGAAAAGTTAGGCGAGAGAGCCATTTGCCAATGATTCTGACAGGGAACAGTGGCTGGAGTGGGCGGGGAAGAGGAGCAGACTCAGAACCCGGCCATTGGCATGTGAGTACTCTTGAGTGGTGGCTGACAGGCCAATGGTTGATGGAGCACACTGTGGGCGGGACTCAGGCAACACAGCCAGTAGATAGGAACAGCTTCTGAGTGACACATTATGGAGCCAACTGATTTAGGAGTGTGTGGAATGTTCAGAAAGTGCCACCCCACTTCACAATTATTATAAGGAGAGATAAGGCAGTATATGTTATTATATCAGTTGTTTTATTTATTTATTAACTTGGCATTTTATAGTAAAATAAGCCCCAAAGGCAGACAACTGAAAAGTAAATAGTGGCAAAAATGTAAGAGTAGAGGAGGAAGGAAAGGAAAAAAGGCAAGGAACAAATGTGAGTAAATGTTGTATCAAACAAGTGTCAACCAAACATCTCAATCTAATAAAAGCAAGCAATATACTCTTATAACACTAAGTTGCCATGGAAACACAATTATCTTTCTACCTACCGCTTCTAATCAGGATGGTATTCTGAATGCCCTCCTCTTCTTTCTTGGTATATATTCTTGTATATGTTCAGTAGTCATTGGCCAAATGCTTTAAATGTATTTTTGAAAGAATTTAAATATTTTTATTGGATGCTTAAAATCCTCAGAAAACAAAACAAAAATATTGAGTGGACAATGAAATGAAATGAAATTCACGGTGGGGGGGGGTAGGGCTTTCTACTGAACACTGTCCTACAATAGAAGAATAAGAGATTGGATTTATACACCACCCTTCACTATGCAAAGGAGTCTCAGAGTGGCTTACAAACTCCTTTCCCTTCTCCTCCCCACAACAGACACCCTGTGTGGTAGGTGGAGCTGAGAGAGCTCTGACAGAAACTGCTCTTTTTCAAGAACAGCTCTGACAGAACTATGGCTTGCCCAAGGTCATCCAGCAGGTGCAAGTGGAGGAGTGGGAAATCAAACCCAGTTCTTCCAGATTACAGTCCGTACACTTAACCACCACACCACACTGACTCCTTCCACCACGCTGACTCCTTCCAATAGACCACACATGATAGCCTTCCACAAGGTCTTTTCAAAAATATCTTTCAAACAGCACACTTAACTTCTCCCTAATGCTTTACAAGCCAATAGCACTGAATGCATTTTTCAAACCATCCATGTACAATAAGATGCTTGGTAACTGGCTTGTTGTATAAGCACAAATATTGTCTCCAGCATGGCATTTAAAACAGTACCTCATTAATCTAGCACAGTTTAGATTCAACAGTGATTCTCTAGTGGTTTAAAGTACAAAACCATTGCAATATAAGCGGAGAGAACAAAAAACTGTTATGGACAAACAAGGGAAATATAAGCATGTTCATGTTCACCTTAATTAACGAGAAGAAAATTAACCTGGTGAGCTATCACTGCTTGGCATTTTCATAAGTCTAACTTGAAAGGCTGACATTTATAAGGATATAAAATACTGCCTCTCCCCTAGCTCAAGAGTAGGAATCATTAAGCATTTATTCATCTCCATTATGCCATTTAGATGATCAAATCAATTAGACCTTGGGTAATTCATTGTCATATACACAATGTTAGACTTCCAAACTCTGCCTACAACAGGCATTTGAGTTTAATTTACTCTTTTTGCCCCTAGATCTCAAACATTCTTTTTAAACCTAAACCAGTTAATTAAAATATGTCTGTTATGTTGAAGAGGGAAATGATAACTAAATGTACCTTTCTTCTTATATCAACAATTCAGAATTCATGCAGGAGAGTGTCTGAGCAACATAAACAGCATGCCCATGTGTCCATGTTCCTTGTCGGGCAACCCCCCCCCCCCCCAGCAACAATAGGAACACAGTACTGTGGACTACTTGTCAATTTTGCAATCCTCCTCAGCTATGCCAACAGATAATAGATTAAATGTGGGCTGAATCTTACGAATCATGTTTTCTGTAGAGAAACAACATCCATCAGGAGCACATCTCAGCCACAACAGATGCACTGGGAAGATGGCCCAAAAGACTGCACATCAACATTAGATTAAATCAAACAAGTTTGGTATTTTGAAAAAGTAAACTCAAGTCCAGTTGAGGAGCTGGAATTCTGACAATGTTTATCAGTAACTTTTAATGTGATGTTTTAACTTTGCAATGGTTTTTAAGGGTACTGGTTACTGATTTTTGTAAGCTGCCCTGAGCCTGCTCGCAGGGAGGGCGAAGTATACATAAAAATAATTAATTAATTAATTAATACTACTGAAAATCCCCTGAAGAAGTGATGGACAGTATACTGCAGGTGCTGTGTGACCTGCCTCCAAGACACCAACTTGCAGCAGCAAAAAAGAGGGTTCGAAGAGGGTTGTGCAAGTGGTGCTTGCACAAAAGCCTAGTCTACAAAGGCACAAACCTCTTCTACCCTCCTATATGTATGCATGTGCCATTGTATCACAGTCAACTCATGGTGACCCCAGAAAAGGGCTTTCAAGGCAAGTGAGAAGCAGAGGAGGTCTAACATTGCCTTTACTGCAGAGTCTTCCTTGGTGGTCTCCCATCTAAAGTACCGACCCTGCTTAGCTTCCAAGATCTGATGAGATAGTCATACCATACCATTCCACATCCCCTTCTATCTTGTTACTGAGCAGAAAAGTATCATCTCTGTGGAGACTGAAATTTTTTATTATTATTTAAGATGCCTTTCCGCCCAATTTAGGATCTCCAAGGTGGTGAACAGCTTTTAGAAACACAATACCCACAGCACATAAACAGGAAGGACAACTCTTTGCACAGATACTGCTTCTTGCCCTGAGCCTCTCCTTCCATTTCCTCACTTACTGCTGTGCACTAGTAGACAGCCTACGCCACAGTGCAAATTCTTGTATGGACTGCCTCAGTAATATGCAGGGGTCATTTCAAGCAGTAGCGTGCAGGAATGCCATTCCAGGAGTAACAAGCCCAGGAGCGGGCACATATGGTGATGCGCTGTGGAAAAAAGCAAAAGCATACTAACTTGATCTGTATTTTCACGTTTGCTGGCATGGCAAGTCAGAAGAACTAATGCACTGATGATGGTTAGCCTGTGATTAGTCCAATTTTCCCAGTGCCATTGTTTTTAGAAAACCTGAAAGTTGGAAAGAATTTGTGTCCTCTAAAAATCAAAGCAAGTGTGACTAGTTTGTGATTATTCCCTTCTTATGCAGCCCAGTTTCCAAAAAAAAATGTTTTTTGACCTGATTAGGATTTAGTAATACCCTGAATACTTACAAAAATGCTGAAGTCCTAATCAGCTTTATTGCAGACTAGGGCTTTCTTTCTTCTAGCTGTATCTTGGCTATCTTACGAGTCACTGCAATTTGTGAAGGTCTTATACACAGAAGCTATGACTTTTTTGGCAGATGGATTTTGCAAGTAATTGCAGTTTGGGAATAATTTGTACACAGCATCTGTGACCATTTTGGTACATCATACTATGGATTGTGACTGTTGAATGTATGCTTGTGGTCTATGAAGAAATGGTTACTTCTTGTATTATTGAGAGAATTTCTTATTTGTGCATATTTGATTATTTATCATGTTAGATGGTGTCAACTGAGTCACTAGACCCCGTCTCGCTGTCACTCGAGTCCAGAGTGGTGCCGCCTTCCGCCACTGTCAATTCGAACCCCGTAGGGCAGCCAGGGCCTCAGTTGCAAGGACAAGGGAGGGGGGTTATGTCACCACACCCTCTCCTAGTCCCTCCTGCGCAGACTTGGGTTTCACTCTCTCTCTGGAACCATCAATCAGTCTCACATCAGGGCATCCTCCTCAGCCCCTTCTGGCTCTCCTCTTTTATCCCTCCCCCCTCCCAACATCCCCTTCCTGACCTCTCCTCCCTTCTAGACTCCTCCCTCCTTCTTAACTCAAGACGCCGAGCCTCTGGAGGGGGCAACAGTGGTTGGGCTTCTAGTGTCCTGGCCCCACTGGTGGACCTCCTGATGGCACCTGGTATTTTTGGCCATTGTGTGACAGAGTGTTGGACCTGATGGGCCATTGGCCTGATCCAGCATTGGCTTCTCTTATGTTCTTATGACTTAAAATACATACAAAACATTAAAATATTGAGTAGGCACCCACTGGTAGAAAACAGCAACAGAAGGGAACAGACAACTCTCCCTGGGGAGAGAGTTCCAGAGTTTGGGTGCCAAGCCTGAGAAGGCCCTCTCCCAGGGTGCAGAGTAGTAGGAAGAGAGCAAGGGTGAGAGTGAGTGAATGCCAAGGTTGAGGGGCAGATAGGGAATGCTGCAAAGGCTGGGGTGAGCGGAGTGCCAAGGCTGGGGGTAGTTCAGGAGAACAGTAAGCATTAGGTAGACTGATGGGGAAAGGGGGAGCAAAAGAAATGGGGGTAGATTGACAAATAAGATGAATGGGATAAAAGCGTGAAATAGGAGGTAGGTTGACAGATAAAGAGAATGGGGAAAGGGGGGAATAGAGGTAGGTTAGATAAGGATTGTTAGAGAAGGAGAAAGAGGGAAGGAAGCAAAGAGGGGAAAGTGATATTCACTCTCTGCAAGTTTCTTGCTGGTTCCCACTTGGTAGACATAAATTGCCTGTATCCTGTCACACCACTCAACATTCCTACAGCCCAAGGAGACTTCTTCCTCTTTAAGTGGCTCTTCTATTAGAAGGCTTTAGATTTCGCTGGACAGAGTGGTAAAGATACAGGCCACTGATAAATTAGAAATTAAATCATTTTGCCCTGACCTGGATAGCCCAGGCAAATCTGATCTCATCAGATCTTGGAAGCTAAGCAGGGCTGACCCTGGCAAGAGAATACCATGGCCAAGAGGCCAGAGGCAGGCTATCAAGCCACTTATCTGAATGTCCTTCGTGCCCCAGTAGGAGTCACCAGAGGTCACCATAGCTTCCAGGCACAGGCACAGGCACAGACACAGACACAGACACACACACACAAATGCGAAAATAACCCCCTCAAAGAAATTAAATCATTTTTTCTGAACTTTTGTAGTTCAAGATCCATTGCCATGGCTATGATATCAGCAGGCATGTGACCTTCGCCCAGCCACCAGCCATTTCCCAAAACTTATTGGATGTCAGCAGCAGCAAGAATTGAAAAAACTTGTGATCTTCTATTCCTCATGGTTCTGGGATCACCAATATGGTGAGGAAGGCTCCATAGTTAATGATATTCTGACATCAATAACTAGGGAAGCTACTCTTCCCATAGTTCCTAGTGGTCCTGGACATGGCCACTGCCATGCATGGCTTTGGTGCTGTCTAGAACCTAACAATCACCAGCATTAGCTTCCCTCCTGGTTCCATCAGAAATGTCTGGGAAAGGGAAAACCAAGAAGGTGGTGGCAGCTGGGGGCATTTCAGTCCATGATAATTTGAGCCCAGAGAAATTTCTAATCGACTTACAAGGGCTGAAGAAATTCATTTTTCACCCCTTTTCTCTCAAATTTTTGCATCACCATACCACTACTTGACATTTTCTCCCTTCAATAAAATTCAAAACCAGGTAACTTTTTTTGTTGCTATTGCTTTAAATATCATGAAAGGTGCTCTAATGCTGAATGAATGCCATGCTAATTTGGTAATAAGAGATGGTATTTCAGCACAATCTTGTTTTTTCCCATTCATCATAACCACAACCTGCAATTTGTTTCTTTGGCACAGCATATTCAGATACCACAAGATAAAGTATATGTTGGTTTTGTCATTTATCATCTTATCTGCTTATCTAAGTTTCTGGAATATAAAAAGTGCTATTTCTACACAAAAATATTTGAATATATGTTTTGTACTGGCAGAGGACAACATATTTACGAGAATGCCACTTTATCAGATATTACAGGTTTTGCATTTAAGGCTGTGATGATCTTGAAAGAATGCCACATAAGAGTAAAAATGCCAGAAATCAAAAACTGCAGTATTAAATACAGAGAAGTTCTACCAAGGACATCAGGAAGACACACCATTCCATTAATTTCAATGCGGATATTATAGATGACTGGGGTCTGGTCTTGAGACCCAGTGTAGTGTAGTGGATAGACTGGTGGACTAGGACCCCGGATGACCTGGGTTCAAATCCCCACTTCTGCAATGAAAGCTCTCTGGGTGACCTTGGGCCTATCATAAACTCTCAGACTGGTCTACCTCACAGGATTGTTGTTGTGAGAGAATAGAGGAGGGGGAAATGTTCTGAGCCATTTCGTACCCACAATGAGGAGGAAAGTGGGATATAAATAAATAAATGCAAAATGCAGATGTGTCTTTTAAACTATGAGTAGTCTTAGCTTGTTGCAACCACAAGGAGTTTCTGATTGTACTTGGTCTGTCATAAAGTTTCTTGTGTTTTCTAATGAGACAAATTGTTGTGTGTTGGCAACTGCTATCAAAACAAACCGATTTGAGTTGTTGAAAATTCTGTCAGCATGAAAATCCATATCCCATTTTAAGAGAGCTGTGGAAAACGTTCTCCCAGTTTACTTTTCAGAGTGGAGTCTTAAGCAGTGGTACACCTTTCTAAGACCATTGAAGTCAATGGGCTTAAAAGGGTGTGACTCTGCTTAGGGTTGCAGTGTTAGACTCTGATCCCAGCCAATCCAGAATCACTCCGAACTGAATATATTTGCAGCCCTTTCGTGGTAGCCCCTGGGGAGAAAACTATAATGGACCCAACTGTACTACTCTGGTGCTTTTTTGTGTCTCCGATGTACTGAGCCAGAGATCCAGCAGCACAGATGAGGCAGAGCAGAAAGTAGGCCTGATTTTATGCCATCGGCAGGCCCATGACAGGCTCTGGCTGAGCTCTGCCACGAAAAAATATAAAGTTCCCTTGTATCAAGTCAGATTTTATCCATTTAGCTTGCTATTGTCTCCTCTGACTGGCAGGTGATCTCTAGAGCCTCAGACAAACCAAGGTCTTTCAAATACCTACTACCTGAGATATTTTAACTGGAGATGCCACAGACTGAAACTGAGAACTTCAAATAGAGCAAGGGCTCTATTTGAGCCACAGTTCTTCCTATTACTGCTTGAGTTGCACCCAGAGGCTGTGCTCAGACATTTGCCACAATTTGTCATTTAAAATGTTCTGGCCTTGAAAAACTTTTCAGACCAGCTAGAAAATAAAAACTGAGAACATCTAACCAAGGAAACGTAACAGGATTTCCCCCATTATCACCAGTGATTCTCATTCTTTGTCTCAATGTCCATGTTTTTTATTTGAGTGGTGTAATTCATTTTCTGATCAAATTTCCCTTATTAAAATGTTCTCTTTCATATCAAGCATACAGTTGGTGCATGAAAAACTTCATTCCTCTGCTGGGGAAAAGCAAGTATAGCTTCTTTTTCTTATTTAATTCAACTACAGGGGCTAAATGGAAATTTTAAAAAGGGTGATTATACCTATGATCACTTGCAGAAGAGCTAAGATTTAATATTGGATTTTTATTACACAGTCTTATCTTAGTCAATATTCATTTCATTCATTACATTTGTAAAGTGAGGCTCATTTGTTATGCACCCAAATATTGAACTCATTCCAAACTGTGTGTTTCATAGTTTTGGAACAAGAGCTAAAACGGAATAAAAGGGATACTGCCATTGTTTAGTGTATAGCCACAGAACGCAGTTGACGGGCCCATACACCTTGAAGCAGCAGCAGCATTTATACAAAAAATGATCTGTATTTTATAGATAAGTCAAATAGATAATATCCAAGGGGATGATTCCATGAGAATGCCAAGTGGACATGAAGCCAGCCAGCTTCCTGAGGCCTTGATGCCCTAGGAGGGTAACTGCTAAAACTCAGTAGTTCAAGGTAACCAGTACACAGTACAGTGTAGAGGATATGGCTGAAATACAAATTAAGATGTAAATCATGATGTAAGTAATTATTTCTGTCTATACCATTTCCTCCCAAGGTGTTCCAGCAGCATAAATGGTTCCCCTGTCCCTCACAACAACTTTCACAACAAACTGTGTGAGGTAGGTTTGCAAAGATTGCATAGATGGACTGGCCATTACGGCCACAGTGTCTTATCCTGATGTGCCAATGGCTGTCTCTGCCACCTGGTCTGGGCCAGCCCAGTTGCCCAAGGGCTGCACACAGCCTGCCCAAGCTCTGTGTGGTGACATGGAGACTGTGCTGGGCTTGCTGGACCAACAGGCTACCTCACACTGTCTTTGGGTGGGACTGGAGTAAGCCAGGGGATCGGACTGGTAGTCCCTCCTTTGGGAGGCGTGGCCAGAGTGGGCTGGGGAATGGGGTCTTTTTTCCCTCCCAGTCCACTCATGCAATTAAATGAGCCCCTGGCTGCAGTGGTAACAGCTCGGAAACAGATGTGCCACTAAAAACCAAGCCTCAGATCCTGGAAGGAAGAGAACCATTTTATAGTTGTTGGCAGCTAGGTAGCAGCTTTCATTTTACATACCATCTCCTGCTGAGGTAGAAACTTAGGGCAATTAAGATATAAAGTGCACAGCTTCGCTATCCACAGGCAAAACAAGCCCTGACAACAGGTCTTGACAGTTTTGATCTCTCTCCAGAGGCCAACACACTCTAGATAATTTTGAAACAGCAACAAAACACCAGATGCCTTTACAAATTGACAGCTAAACAACAAAGATTTTGGTGTTTTATTGTCCCTCCTCTTGTAATAATGAGTGTATGACTCAGACTATATGCTAGGCCCAATACTAGAGAAGAAAGAGAGATATTGTTTGTAGTAAGGCTGTCATGGAGACGGAGGGAGAACTCCAAGGTTTAAATAAATCCAGGCAGTTATGCTGCAGGCATAGTTGTATCTCCTATATAATGGATTCACAGAAATGTATTAATTTTATTCATTATTGAATAACTACAGCCAGTCCTAATAAATGTAGCATTATATTGTGGTGTGTGTGGCAAATAATTTACTGGAGAGACAAGAGCTTTCAAATATATAAGCTGCCTTGAGCTCGATTGTATAAGGTATGCAATAGTGTAGCAATTCCCAGCCTTTTTGGTATGGTGACCCCATTACCAAATTTACTCACTAAGGTGAACCACTGATTTATTGTCACATGACAATAGGCAACTGTCAGCTTTGTGCATTTTAAGTGCAACTTAAGTGCTACTAGCCGTGACTAGAGTTCCCATTCCCCCACTGGGGGCAAGGGTTTGCCCACTTTTGCGGCCCCCGATCTGCTAGCCCCGATCCAGCTGGTGGGGGAACCTCACCCCCAAAGTGCCTTGTTTGCGCCAATGTGCCCAGTGCAATGCCTAGCGCAGGGCATGTTGCAGGGATGACAACACTCGATTGTTTAAGGAAAAACCATAGAGTTTTTCCTTAAACTATAAAGTGTCCCCCACAATGTGCCCTGCACACTGGCGTCACTTCGGGGTAATGTCATTGTGGCATGTGCACTTTGCATGCATACTGAAGATGTCCCAGAGCAATGGAGGGTAAGATCTGGCAACCCTAGGGGGGACTAAGGGGATGTCCACATTCAGAGACACTAATCCTCTGAATCCCAGAGCCAGGAGGCCACATCAGGGGAAGGCCTTGGCCTCTATGCCATATTGTTGGCCATCCAGTGGAACTGGTTGACCACTGTGTGAGACAGTGCCAGATGGACCAGTGCAAGATGGACAGCTAGCTAGATGGCTAGCTATGTGAGCTGGACTAGATGGACCATTGGTCTGATCCAGCAGGGCTCTTCTTATGTACTTATGTTCTTATTTATTTCTTATCCAATCATTCCTAAGAGCTTAAGGATTTTTTAATGCAGCCAATTATTGCCAGTTTTTGTCATCTAAAACATTCATAGAATTTTGAATTACTGTTAGTTTGACTATTGATAACAATTCCCTCATCCTTAAGAACTGTTCTAATTTTCCGGGCAATGTTGGTTGTTTCCAATAATGTGGAACTCTAAAGTTTGAAACTATGAGAATGGAAGAAATGTGTTTTCTATAAAAAGTTTTTTCCCTGCCTCTTAAAAATCCATAGAATACCTTTTATTAAGACCAACCAAAATGACACAGGTTGCAGTCACATGTGTGAGATAAAGCGGGGGGGGGGGTTATTACCTCCAGTGGAATTTGACCTGCAGTTGCATGATCACACCTCCCTTTGAAGTTGCAGATGCAGTCTGTCAGGGTGTGATCAGACGCAACTGTGGGTGAGTCAGGTTTCTTTTGTCCCGTTATTTTCCCATGCACTTAAACGAGGAATCAATGAATTGCACTTCCGCACTGAGGGCTCCCTATGGAGTTTGCAATGGTGCACATTCTGCAAAGGGGGAAGGACTGGCACAGAGTCGGGATGGCCTGATCAGACCATCCTGATGCCATCAGAGTGTGCTGGAGCGATCAGACAGGGGAAAGTCTGCCCATGGCCCATCACAACCTGTTTAATACTGGTTTTTCCCTGGTGTCTTTTAACTCTGTTTCTATGGCGGAGCAAAATGGGTTGTCGACGGCTGTGGGGCACTTCCCAGATGTTGTCTGATTGCTCCCATTAAATCCGCCCGGCATTCACGCCTATGTCGGGTCTAATTGTGCATATGATCGCAGCCACAAAACAGTGTACAAGCTTTTGAGTTTTCCAGAACACTTCCTCAGGCTGGATGTTAACAAACAACATGAAAGGAGACTTTAAAAAAGTTGTTCCAGGCCATGTAGCCTCATGGGATCATGACCAGAAACAAATCCATTGTTTTAATATCTATTCTGGATGTATCATGAAGCAGCCAGGCAGCTACTGGGAAGAGTGAGCTGGCCACAACAGACAAGAAGGTTTAAGATCTTGAAGGTGTCACAGGATTCTTCTTGTTTGTTTTCCAGTTAGTTACCCATCAGCCAATCCTAATTTTGCCCCAAAAAACTAGTGTTACCAATTTCCAGGTACGGCCTAGAGATCTACCAGAATTACAACCCCTCCCTAAATCTCTTCCCCAGGCTCCTGTCAGTGATAGTGGCAGAGTAGCGTGTGCTGATGAACTATAACAAGAAGTCCACTGTCCACACAGTCCTTTGTAGGAACTATATACAAGGTTTTATTTACAATAAGTTAGTGATGCCGGTATACACTTCAACACAATGCTTCACCAGGCAACCAAATAGCAAGAGAGGGAAAAACATACTGTACATAGAATACATTTATACATAACAGTATCCAATCAGCTTACAGTGCTGAGTCACTCTGACATCAGACTCCAGTACTGGACAGATCTGGTTTGCTCCTGCTGAGACTGTCAGCCAGGATCTGTCAACTGTCAGATTAGATGCAGCAGATCTATCTTATGTTTTACATGCTGACAGCTCCATCCCCAAATCTCCAGGAATTTCCCAATCCAGAGCTGGAAACCCTGTGTGTCCCCCAGACCCATTAAACGGCATGAAATTATAATTTCCAGCAAAGGGACTGAGCAAGTATTAGCCAGTTTGGTATAGTGGTTAAGTGCGCAGACTCTAGTCTGGGAGAACCAGGTTTGATTCCCCACTCCTCCACTTGTACCTGCTGGATGACCTTGGACAAGTCATAGCTCTGGCACAGCTGTTCTTGAAAAAGAACAAACCTCTCAGCCCCACCTACCTACTGTGGGGAGGGGAAGGGAAAGGAGTTTGTAAACCGCTCTGAGACTCCTTTGGGTAGTGAATCTCTTCTTCTTCTTCTTCTTCTTCTAGTTCAGATGTGGGGATAAGAAAGAAAAGTTCGGGGTAGCCACTTTGTTCCAAAGAAAAATCCAAAAACAACATATATTTTCCCATGCATGACCCACCGTAGTACAGAATACTAATCAGAGGAAGTGCTTTTCTCATTTAGGGGTGAGCAGCTACCAAATGGATTGGGCAGGATTACTCTCCTTCCTAATTAATCCTGAAGTGGCGTAATCCTTTGTGCATGCACAGCAACTTTCCTTTCTCACATTAAAACCAAAAAGAGCAAAGAGACTGACATAAATTTTTGAAAAACAGGATTGCTACCCAATCTGGGTGCGAGAGGGAGAGACTGTGGCTCTCACTCAAATGGCGCCCCCAGGTTACTCGGTCCTGCACCAATCACGGACAAAGGGACGGGGGGGCGGAGTTGCGATTTTCATACGGGAGGTTTACTCCTTCAGGGCGCTCCCGCCGGTAGAGATCGCGGGCATAGAATGTGTCGGCCTGGTGTGGGAGGCCGAAGAGAGTTTGGCTGTATGGCTGGTGTACCGACCGCCTAATGCCCCAGCCAACAGCCTGCCATCCCTGCTGGAGGTGGTATCAGGCTGGGCGCTGGAGCACCCTAACCTTGTGGTTTTGGGTGACTTCAACGTCCATGCCGAGGACGCAGCCTCCAGCTGGGGGATGGACCTGGTGTCATCCATGGCGGCACTAGGACTCTCTCAATTCATCACGGCTCCCACACACCAGGCCGGGCACATGCTCGATCTGGTCTTTGCTGCAGGGGTTACAGTGGACCGAGTCATGACATCGACTGTGCCATGGTCGGACCACTTTGCCCTGGGGGCCCGTTTGAACTTCTTTCCCCGACCCCTAGGCGGTGAGCCTATTTTGGCTCGCCCGCAGAGCCAGATGGACCCAGTGCGGTTCCAGATGGCTTTACGGGATCCGATGCCCTCTGGCGGCTCGTTGGATGAGCTGGTTGAGGACTGGCAAGTCCGGCTCGCTACAGCCATCGACGAGATCGCTCCCAGGCACCCTCTTCACCCTCGCAATAGGCTGGCTCCCTGGTACTCCCAGGAGCTACGCCAGATGAAACGATAGCTGAGACGGCTAGAGAGACGGTGGCGTCGCGCTCGTGACGAGGCGTCAAGAACATCTTATAGGATGCTTATGAAAGCCTATGAGATGGCAACCAAAGCAGCTAAGAAGGAGTTCTATGCTGCCGAGATTGCATCTGCTAGCTCACGCCCAGCCCAATTGTTTAGAACAATTCGAACTTTAACAATACTGCCATGTGGCAGACCAAACGCAAGGGAATTGGAAATTGGCTGTGAGGCATTTGCGAGCTATTTTGCAGATAAAGTCTTGTCGCTCCGCCGCGACCTCCCTGCCACAGTTGATACAGTGAGTGAACTCGAGGCCCCTTGCACGTCTTCGAGTCCGGGGTTAGATGCGTTCGACTTGCTCGACCTTGAGGAAGTGGACAGACTCCTCCTAACTGTGCGTCCAACCACATGCGTCCTTGATCCGTGCCCGTCCTGGCTCATAAAAGCGAGTCACGAGGGGCTGCGAGGCACTGCCCGGGAAATTATTAACACCTCCCTTCTGGAAGGGAAATTCCCGGGGGCTCTCAAGGAGGCGATGGTCCACCCTCTCTTTAAAAAGCCACATCTGGACCCGGCGGAATTGGCTAATTATAGGCCGGTGTCCAATTTGCCCTATTTGGGCAAATTAATTGAGAGGGCGGTGGCGTCACAGTTACAGGGATATCTGGATGAAGCTTCGGTCCTTGACCCCTTTCAGTCCAGCTTCTGCCCAGGTTACGGAACAGAGACGGCTCTGGTCGCCCTGACTGACAACCTCCAGCAGCATCTGGATCAGGGTGGTGGGGCGGTGTTGCTGCTGCTCGACCTGTCGGCTGCATTCGACACGGTCGATCACCAGCTGCTGTCCCGCCGCCTTGCCGACGTGGGGATTGGGGGGCGGGCCCTTCAATGGTTCGTCTCCTTTCTCCAAGGTTGGGGACAGAGGGTGGTGCTAGGGGAGCAGCAGTCCATGAGGCACCCACTTGAATGCGGTGTGCCCCAGGGGGCAGTGCTCTCCCCGATGCTGTTTAACATCTATATGCGCCCCCTCGCCCAGATTGCCCGGAGGTTTGGGCTGGGTTGTCACCAGTATGCTGATGACACCCAGCTCTATCTGATGTTGGGTGGCCGGTTGGACTCTGGGCCAGAAGATCTTGACCGGGCATTGCACGCCGTGGCTGATTGGCTCAGGCTGAGCAGGTTGAAATTGAACCCGGCAAAGACGGAGGTCCTGTGTCTGGGGAGCTGCGGGTTGGGGCGGGGGCTCTCACTCCCGAGCTTCGACAGGGCACCGTTGGTGCCTGTGTCGCGGGCTAGGAGTTTGGGAGTGCTCCTGGATTCCTCCTTGACAATGGAGGCCCAGGTAGCAGCCACTGCCAAGTCGGCCTTCTATCATCTTCGGCTGGCGCGGCAGTTGGTTCCCTACCTCGATCGGGGCGACCTGGCCACAGTGATCCATGCGACAGTCACCTCGAGGCTGGACTACTGTAACGCTCTTTACATGGGGCTGCCCGTGGGGCTAACCCGGAAGCTGCAGCTGGTGCAGAATGCCGCGGCTAGGCTGCTGATGGGTCTCACGAGTCGGGAACACATCGGGCCTGTGCTGGCGGCACTGCACTGGCTGCCTATAGTATACCGAGTTCGCTTCAAGGTGCTGGTACTTACCTATAAAGCCCTATATGGCCAGGGTCCAACATACCTTAGGGACCGCCTCTCTCCATATATTCCCCAGCGGGCACTGAGGTCGGGGTCAACCCACCGACTGGAGGTACCAGGCCTGAGGGCCGCCAGGCTCACCAGAACTAGGACCAGGGCCTTTTCGGTGGCGGCTCCTGTCTGGTGGAATGAGCTCCCAGAGGAGATCAGGGCCCTGCGCGACCTTGTGCAGTTCCGCAGGGCCTGCAAGACGGAGCTCTTCCGCCAGGCTTTCGAATAGGAGCCGCCACCGAGGATTCCACCCATCAGGGATACCATCAATGATGCATCGGCCCTAACAATCCCTGCTGGTGCGGGCGTGGATTTAGAGACCTGCCACTGGGTCGCCAGTCTGAAAATAATTATAGGAAGCTATTAGTAATGTATTAATCATAGGAATCTATTTTAACTGTTTTAATCATTTTAATGTATTTTTCAGGCCTTGTGCCCATGTAAGCCGCCCTGAGCCCGTTCGCGGGAAGGGCGGGGTATAAATTGAAAAATAAAATAAAATAAAATAAATAAAATAAAAATCTTGCAAAAGTCTCTGCTTCAGAGGGATACTGCTTTCATGTGTGTGTGTCTGTGTGTGTGTGTGTGCGTGTGCGTGTGTGTGTATAAAGGGCCCTCAAATTGCAGGCGACTTATAGAGACCCTGTAGGATTTGCGGCCCCAGCACCGGGGGGGGGGGGGGGGGTGAGGCAGGCACTGCAGACAGAACCCAGGTGGGTCCAGGACCCAGGTTTCAACACGAGAGACTAACAGGTGGTTTGCCATTGCCTGCCTCTGCATAGTGATCTTGGAATTCCTTGGAGGTCTCCCATCCAAATACTAGTCAAGGCCAGTCCTGCTTAGCTTCTGAGATTTGACGAGATCAGGCTAGCCTGATCCAGGTCAGGGTGTTTTGTACACAAATACACATTTTTCCCCTACAGAAAAACAATTAAATAGTCTAAGTAGTGTAATGCAGTCAGAGAAACCTAAAGAAGAGAAGCTTAGGCAAACTCCTTCCAGCAGTTCTGGAGGAGTTCCGATGATTCCTTAAATAACAATCTGATGTGCTCCACTGTACAGTAACTTGGTATCAGAAGATCCCAACAGTGAATTTTAATAGCCTTGAAGAGTCTTCACTTTTTTGTGTCAAGACAGGTCTGTATTATCATGTCAAAGACTTAAAATAATGGCTGTCTAGAAAGTTAAGAATCATAATAATTAGCCACCTGCTAGTGCTGCTTTTTTGATTGTCATTCTAAATAGGCAGGCGTAACGTGCCTTGGTTTTCTATTTGTTTGTTTTTAAATAATCCTCCAAATCAACTTTTGGGACATCCTTTATCTACAGCATCTGTTCATCTCAGTCTAAAATTCAGGGCCTTACATTTTAGATAGAACTCACAGCCCAGGATGCACCCTTCCATACCCCTAAGAGGTGATACAGTGAATGGACTGGGTGGACCACTGTTTATTTGAACATAGCCTCTACTTGGCTACCCACCTTCAAACCTCCAATCTTTTCCTGGAACTGTTTGTGTTGCCTTGCAGATACTATGTTCAAATGAATGTGTTACTGCCCAGCTGACATTCTCTTCAGAACAGGCTTTTATTGTGTCTTTTATTAAATGCCTATTAGGCCTGAATTCTATGTGGGCACCAAAAAAACCCAGGTTGTAATTCATCTGGAAAACTGTGCAGTAAAATTTTAAAAGAGTGATGTAGGAGAAAATCATGTTTTACAGAGGCTAAATTCCCAGTGCATTTTGATTTAATAATGCTCTTTAAAAAGATATTTCACAAAACACCAAAAGTCATTATAAGTCAGTTAAGGCTTGTAGTTATTTTTGGAGCTCATTATATATACCACTACAATGTTGATTTGGCCATTCCAGTGACTTGGGTAACCACAAGGGTAGACTGATAGAATGAGGACTAAGATTCAAGCGAACAGATATCATAGTTCAATGTGATACTCAGCCAGAAATCTCCAATCATGTAGCATAGGGGTGGCCAAACTTGCTTAACATAACAGCCACACAGAATAAACGTCAGATGTTTGAGAGCCACAAGACATGAACAAATATTACACACATGTTTTTACTGGGAAATATGCAAATTTGCTTTTTATTAACATTAAATTAGTCTGTATGAAAGAGCCGCATGCGGCTCCTGAGCTGCAGTTTGGCCACCCCTGATGTAGCACATTGTATTTGAGTAGGATTTCCAGCCCCCAGGTCTAGGTGGAGGTTCCCCCGCTTCTGCGGGCTTCAATCAGCTCCCCTCCTGCCCAATTTAAAGGGCTTCAGCTGATTGGTGGGGACTACGTGGCCCACCAACCAGCTGGAGGGGCCCTTTAAAGATAGCAGGAGGGAGGAGGAGTGGGGTCATGGGCCACACACTGGGCTCACAAAAAGACTCTTTAAAGGTTTTTTGCTAGTGGGTGGGGGGCACGGCATGCGGGATTGATTCCCCCCAGCTCCACACACTGCGGCCCCCACCCCACTCACAAAAAGACCCTTTAAAGGGCCTCCAGCTGGTTGGCAGGTCACATGGTCACCACCAATCAGCTGAAGCCCTTAAAATCAGGCAGGAAGGGAGGGAGAGGGGTGGCTGGGCAGGTGGTCACTCTTGGGAGCAGGGCTTGAGGGCATCTTATTTATTTATTACTTTGATTTTTACCCCGCCCTCCCCGCCAAAGCAGGCACAGGACAGCTTCACCCACCCCATAACACCCCCCAAATCCCCTCACCGGAGCGACAAGGGGACCTGGCAATCCTATATTTGAAACATGGCACAATTTCCTATATAGTCTTTTATTTTAAAAGCCCTTACCTAGATTAGAACTAAGCAAACCTAGATTCAAATCCACACACTTCCATGGAGCTCGCTGGAGGAGAGGGGTTCAAGCCGGTCACCATCTCTCTAACATGATTGTTGTGGAAATAAAATGGAGGCAGGCCTGTATGCCAGCTGAGTGTCTTAGAGGAAGGGTTTGACGACAGTCATAATAAAGAAATAAATGAAAAACATATGCTGTGGTGTGTGTTTGTGTGTCAAGTGCCATCAAGACACCAACTAATGGCGACCCCAGCAAAGGGCTTTCAAGGCAAGTGAGAAGCAGAGGTGGTTTGCCATTGCCTTCCTCTCTGCAGAGTCTTCCTTGGTGGTCTCCCTTTCAAGCACTGACCCTGCTTAGCTCCTGAGATCTGATGAGATCAGGCTATACCATGCCACCTTCCCTTCATATTCCATGATATGGAAACAAAAATCCTGGGTTTTATTGTTTCATTTTTCATGCTACTATCTCTTTCAGTGTTTTCTGTTGGTACTTTTGGCATTTGGGCATCATTTAAGAAACAGGACATAAAAATGTTAAAAAATTAAAACCCAAATGGCAAGGATTGTATACTGTTTAATCAGCACCATTCAGTAGTGTATTTTCCCTTATAATATAGTCACCCCAAAGGACAGAACCTACTGTTTTTAGATTATTTAGACTGTTTCTAGGGGAAACATCTCGATCTATCAACAAAAGCTTTGGGGGTAGGTTTTGTTTTTTGGCCATGGTACAGTTTGGCAAATCATCTGCAGAAATAATTAATTAGAGTCCCTTTCTACAAAGATGTTAGTGTTCTGAATGATACCACAACAAAACTTGGGATCTGTTCAGCAAAATGAGAGCAACAATTAATTTTAGTAAATTGGAACTGAAATTTTCCCCAAAAAAGTCAATCCTAGGCAGTCACTTCCACTGTACTGTCATTTCAAGGTTATTCAAGGATTTCAGGATTATTATAAAATTACAAAATTAAGTCAGCACTGAAAAAGAGATGGCTGCTTGTGGAAAGACAAAGAAAGGCAAGAGAATAGTACTGAGCAGTGAGCAGCTGTCAGCAGCTTCACACACATGAACACATGAAGCTGCCTTAGACTCTTGGTCCATCAAAGTCAGTATTGTCTACTCTGACTGGCAGCAGCTCTCCAGGATCTCAGGTAGAGGTCTCTCATGTCACCTGATCCTTTTAACTGGAGATGCCATGGACTTTCTGCATACCAAGCAGATGCTCTACCACTGAGCCACAGCCCCTCCCCAGCACCATTCCAGGACTTAAGTAGTAATGGATAAAGGTCAAACCCCACCAATAAGACCATTTGTGAAGTTCACTGGCATTCATCTGATCTTATTCCACATCCTTGGCACCATCCTTTCACAGTGCATAACGACTCAAGTGGTCATTATTTAATATATAATAATATATTAAATATAATATATATTATTTAAGCAGTCATTATTTAGTATATTATAGTTTGGCATATCTTTTTAATACAAATAACCAGTAGCACTGTACAGTCTATTTACATTCCCTTTTTAAACACTGCCTTGATAATTGGTCTCAAGAATATTGTCTCAGAAACATATTACAAAGAAAGAGGAGGCAGTTGTAGGTGGAAGAGCCTTGAATAACCCTAGAGCAGAACAGAATGACAAACAAAATCTAAATTAGGGTATGTAAGAAAATAAAAGAAATGAAAAATGATATTCTAACCTAGTACAAGGACAGCTCCAGATTTTAAAGAGGATAGTAATCGGGTTTAATTAAGAGTGGTAACGACATGTTTGAAGCTGAAGTGTACAAGTCTACATTTCACCTAATGCATGGCTCAAAACACAAAGTTTGCCTGTGCTCTGAGGCTCAGTTTTTCAGAAATCTTGCTTCATGTTTGTGAGAATGGAAGTACAGTTAAGCACAAATGCATAAACAGGCCTTCTGTCATGAGAAGACAGCTTGGATGGGAAAGGGATTCTTTGATCAGACTGATTTAATCCTCATGTGTGGACCAGAATCAAATTATAAAACACCTCTTTGAAATGCTCCAGTTTACAATGGTGTTAATCAGTACATAGATTAAATACATGAAAGGTAAGCAGGCCAGTGGGAATCTAATTAGGGCAATCAGTTCATGTCTCCAGGAAATGTTGTATCCTAACTTGGCAGGATGAAATGACTTAATCAATTGAAATCTATACAAAGTCTTAATGTCCCCTCTAGAGGAGGATATAAGCTTGTATTCAGAATGGATACTTCAGGACTTGTATTCAAAATAGATACTTCAAGACAGCCCCCACCCTGCCCTGAAACTGACAGGAAAGTGTTTCTATGTAATGGTTTTCCATGCCGAAAATCCTTTTATATCCAGGAGAATTCCAGCTTTCATTCATGTGAGCTTGTAGTTTGGTGTAGCCAAAAGAATTCATATGCTGTTTATCATACAGGACTCAGGCTGCACAAAAAATGTTTGTTCATCTAAGCTTTCTATGTATCTCTCATTATGTTTAAATACACCTGCCACATGTGGTAGCCTATTTGTGTGTTACTTTAGCATGCTAACACCTCACCTATCTGGCCTATTGACCCCTAGTACAGCAGTGTTTGGTCATTAACGGGCCACCATCTGTAGAAAGTGCACTTAAACGTAACTGGAAATGCACTTTTCCTGTGGCCTATGTCCAATATGAATCCTGCATAAATCAGGCCTAAAATTTTATCCTTAACAAAGATTATGAGAGCAAGGTCAAATGAACAGTTGATTGTGTTGTCCATTTCTTTCTGTTTCACTACTTTAAAATCAGGTTTCCCAGATATGTTGTCTGGATTCATGGACATAAAATATGGCTTCAAGACAGAGATGTAAAAGAAATTATCATACCCAGTGGTTGAATCCAAACCAAGTACTTTTAGAGGGGGGGGGGGATCACCAACCATCCTGGAGGTTTTTTGTCATCTTCTGGGCGTGGAACAGGGGTCACTGGGTGTATGGAGAGGGAGGTATTTGTGAATTTCCTGCATTGTGCAGGGGGTTGAACTAGATGACCCTGGAGTTCCCTTCCAACTCTGATTCTATGATTCTACAATTCTATGTTTACCTCTTTACTGTGATTTGAGCACAATTTGACTGTGACATCTACACAAGGAGATCTGTGTTTCTCTATTTAGATATTTGCAGGGCTCATTTCATAGCAAGAGCTCCTTTGCACATTAGGCCACAATCCTCCAAGAGCTTACAGTAGCCCCTGTAAGAAGAGCTTTGTAAGCTCTCGGAGGCTTAATATGTAAAGGAGCTCCTGCTACGAAATGAGCCCCGGACATTTGATCTACCAACAGGCTGGATCCAAGCAGAAGAGTTGCTGGAAGGAGTTGATGGAGCAACTCTTTCCCATCTTCTCCTTCCCCAGAAAAAAGTCTATGATTTGTCTGAGCATTAAGAGAGCCTCACAAGCAAAATGTGCCACAGTGATGGGGCAAATAAGGTGAAACTGCCTTCCTCTTCTGCTGGCAAAAGCTGTTAGTGAAAAAAGGGAGAAGGAGGTGGTTTTACACTATTCCAGTTCATTCCAGTTCATTTATGCATTGGTGCCCAGTGAGGGATTTAGTACTCCTTGTCTTCCATTTTTGTAACCGAGCTCCCAATCTACCATTTTAGATTCCAAGGAGAAGAAAGTTCATTCACACACAAATGCATATCTCCCTCTGCCCACTCTACATGTTGGGATTTGGTCTGCGGAGCACAGATGTTTTACCTATCTGCCTGAAATTATTTATTTATTTATTTAGATTTATATCCCGCCTGACCAACATAAGCGGCTCTAGGCAGTTATAAATTAGAAGAAAAGATCCCTCGAATGAGTGGTTCAGTCCTGGAGGACTATATTCCAGTGTAATGCAGTCAGGCAAAAGGGTTAACAATTTTAAAAAATGTCTTCCATTCAGTTCAGTGACAACTATTGGCCCAATTTCCTAGTATTTTATCACATTAAAGAATCCCAACTAAAGTGTTTGAAAATGACACGTAATCCCCAGTCCACCAGCATTTCCCCCCCCCCCTCTCTGTAACCCTAATAAGTGTACTGTGGGATGACAGTGGACTTCTATCATGTATTTGCCTAGATTTTTTTCTTTGCTTCATCCATATTAGATTAATTGTAAGGATTAAGTAGTTTATCTGATTAGCAATGCATACATTACTACTCAGCATCACTATCTGACACAAACATTTATAATCCTATTTTATGCCCTACTTAGAATTCAGAACACTGTGTTATACTGGAATTCTGCAACAGCTGCCAGATATGTAGAATTTATTACTCCAGTTGTGGGTCAATATACTGTCCAGAACAATATCTGGCATCTCAGTGCTACTGTCCAAAACTGATGCATGTTTGGAGAGTTTGTAATCATTGTGAAAGTGGTTATGAAATGCATGAAATGCCTCCAGAATCCCTCACAGCCCCTTTAACTCACTGTAACAGCAGTTGTCTCCAGAAAGGTGACTACTGAGATACTCTAACAATGATCATGAAATTCCATTGGAATAGATTTTTGAAAGTGAATCTTGGTCCTCCTTTCACCTCCTGACCCTAGGGTTCTTTGGAGCAAAACCTGATGTATGGGAGATCTGATGAGCAATCCTAGAGGGTTTTGTATTATCCCCCCCCCCCCATGGCACTCTTCTGCAGGATAGAAGCATCATCAGCATTAAAAGATATCTCCAAAAAGCACACCTCTTTTAGTTTATAGGGGGAATGCATAACAAACAGCTAGTTTTGGAACTAGTTCTGTTATTTTTCTTTGCTTTTATGTCTCAGAAGAGCACAGTTCACCTCTTTTTGTTCTCCATGCGTGACTGCCTAAGACTAAATCAGATTCAGGCCTTTACAGGCATAACTGGTATTCCCTCCTTGCTAACTGGGCTGTAGCCAGCCAATAAGCTATCCATGGTCCTAATGAAGGGAGCTTTGATTCTCAAAAGCTATATCCTGGAAATTTTGTTCCATTCAGTTCAGTGACAACTATTGGCCCACAACTATTGTTGGTGTGCTACTGGACACAAATCTAGCTTTTTTACTGAAGACCAACATGGTTACCCCTCTAAATCTATCCATGGTATCGACCATTTGTGGGTTTCTTTAGTTACCTTATCCTTGTGTCATGGGTCAGCCTTAGCCTGAAACAAGCACTACTGAGGATTACTCAGGAGAAAGGGATTCCTCAGGTGAAGAGGAGCCTCACATAGCAAGTCCTGAACCTAGTGGAATCAGAGAACTACAGACTACTCAAGGCTCATAGCTAACAGCTGATCCAGAGTCATCTGTGAGAACCCTTATTGAGCCAAGAAGCCAGGCCTTCTGGAAACAAAAGTCCTTTTTATTTCTTAATGGTTCATAGTAGTCAGCACTTCTTGTGTTAGTGATACAGAGCATAGAGCTGTGGATAAGTTATACATAATTCAAAAGCAAAGAGGGAGGTGGGGCACCAGTCAGGTTAATTAAAAATGGTGCAACATACATATCTGTTAAGCTTCCCAGGGAAAGCGCGCCCAAATGTGCAACTGCTAATCAGGCATTCCTTCCCACACCCCATCGAAACCTCCCCAGCAATTCCCAGGCTGCTACCATAGAAGCACCTGGCAGCTGAGTAGCCGTTGGAATAAGAAGTCAAGGTCAAATGGATCATCAAAACAGATAACAGTCCCAGCAGCTATAATGAGGTCTGCGGGGAAGCAAGTGACGTAGAGTGGGTGAGGGAAACCACCTCCCGCCCAGGAAATGTCAAATTCTGACATCACCATCCCGTCCCAATGTAATAGGTGAGACTCTGTTGATTAAGACCAGTCCACCAGGCTCACCTCCACCCTTTAAGTGCCAGAAACAGAAGCTTAGAAGGGAGCTGCAAGTAAGGATGCAGAGTGCACGTCTCCTGGCCCATCACCAGCTGTTTGCTGATGACAGCCTGGAGTAATTGCAGTAGCACTCCCAAGCAGCTGGCTGTTAATAAGGGCTTGTTAGGAAGTGCCTATAAAACCCAGGGAGCCTTCATATTGTGGAAGCAACAATTCACTAACTTCTTGATTATAGTGCTGAGCACTGCTCTGTGTGGCCTTTGGACAGGCTCTTGACACTGACTCTGGAATCTTCCTCCCTGGCCTTGTGAATGACCTTGGACTGTAGGACCTTGCTTCCTGTATAATGTTTTGAACTGGTCTCTGCTTGCTTGGTAACTGAACTTTGGACTGAACTTTGGCTCTGATTCTGGAATTTGACTTGGACTGACCCTAGACTCTGACACCTTGCTTCACCTTACCCAGTAGCCCCCTCTGAACAACAGCCTGACCCAGAAGAATTGTTGATTTTTAAGCCTTGCAAAAGTCCAGTAATGGTGTCAACAGCATCCTGGAATACAAGGATATTAAGTGTCTGAAAAAGACAACTTTTGCTGAAATGAACTTGATTTAACAGATATCCACACTCATACTGGAAGCAATTATTTCAGTACAGAGGAACAATAAATATCCAGTTCCATTTCATATTCAAAAGACATAATCATACTCTTTTCTATGAGTAGATGGGAACTGAAAGCCTTCCCTCCCTTTAACCCTTTATCACTCCTCCCCCCAGCCTCTTTACTTATTTCATACATGAGCACCATTATTGTGGCATGTTTAATCTTAAAGCACTTCCAAGGGACAGCATCCATTTCTGCTATGTATGAATGGGTTTTAGAAAGGAAACAGCCTTTCTGTCATTTTTAAAACAAAATTTCACAATTGTTCAAAAAATTCCACAATGCCACTGTCACTTCTATGTTTCTCATTATTAGGAGACAAATTGCCAGCAAGCTTAGAAAATGTTCAGAATTATAAATCATATTAATTTATCATCTTAGCTGATGATGCTAAGATACAAGCACTGTGGTATTTTATTCCAGGGTAATGTGTCTTTATAGTACCCCTATGTAACTTTACTGGTGAAACTGAAGAAAAGCTCTATAGGGCAATGACCTGACATTATTTTCTTCCCTACATTACCTCATTGAAAGCAGTGAATAGTTCTGCATGACGATAATTGTGAAATACTTCCTGCTCAATATTAAAAGCATTATTATTTAACATTACTTGATAAAAAGGCAGCCAGTGGCTATAACATTTCCAAGGGTATTTCCATGCTCATATTAATTTAGATCCAGCAGCATCGATATGACTATACAAGCTCTTTCATAGATTTAATTTAATCACATGAAAGTAGAATAGCCACGTTTCTTTAGCCTTTCAGCATTGTGGGTTGATGTGGTTGGTTCATCAGCAAGCTTTCAATAAGGTTTGGAGCAGCTATTGCAGTTTGACAAAAATATGACAGAGCAGAGCATGGAGGCAGCTTGAGAATTACACTTGTGGATCTGCCTCTCTATTTACCCACCGTCTTGAGAGACTTCATCACAGTGGTTAGCAGGGAACAGACAGGAGCAGCCTGAGTACATACTGTTGGCTCTGCTGGTGGAATGGAAACTTCTTTCTAGCATAGAAAAAAAGGAAGTACTAGACCCCTATGCAGAGGTATCTCATAACCATAGAGATGTAGTAGGTGAAAGGAGGACTTTCTAATAGAGGGATGACCTACTTAGCCACTTCCTTTCACTACATTTCTTTTCTTCAGCCAGGAATTAGAATTGCAAGAATGTGAAAAATGTTTGTGTATCTATCACAGGAGAGCTCAGTGTATTTTGTTCAATTACTTCTTATGTTTTGAGATCGTTTTTAGAGATTCTTCAGTATTTGTTTTATCAAATTGTTCCAGATCTGCCATAAATATATATCCTTAGGATGTGTTATGCAATCCAAGGTTTCCATAAGGAATCCCTATCAGACACAGGAGTTGATATGTAATTTATACCGATTTCTGCTTCCAGTACTGAAGAATATAAATACTTATCATTGGATAAAGCATTTAAGTGAGGCTATGAAAATGGCTTGAATGTTATCAAATAATGAAAATGCCAGAAATAAAGGATGTTTCATGATTACAAGCTACAAACGTAATTAAGGAAATCTTGTTAGACTGTACATTAACTCCATCACAATAAAGGAAGTCATTGAAAAGCCATTTCTATAAGGAGATACCTCTGGCCTTACAATTCATTTAATATACACTGTGCTTGCAGAAAGGCTATTTGTTTTTTGTCACTGACAATAGATAGCACCTTCTTTCTTGCCTCTCCTTGCTTCATTTTTCTTCCTTTAGTTGCATGGTCTGTTTCAGGTTATTTATAGAAGCAGCCCTTATCTTTGCTGATATTACTATATCATATTATATGTTTATAATGAAATGTGAAATTCCAAAGAATGCCTTCATAATCAAAATATCACTGCTGGAGCAGAGTATTTGATATTTCTGTTAATAGCTGGAGTTTAATAATAGCAATTCCACATAGATCCTTTCCCCCTCTATCACCTCTTTAACTGACTTCACACATTATGTGGCAGCAACTGTAGATACACAGGGTGGGGAGCTACAGCCATTTCTAGACCCTTGTTACCCATATTTAGATGATGTATACATCTGAGAATGCATTACTGTCATATTTACATTGCATTTTCAGGTATATATAATGTCTCACGTATTTATAGGCAAAAAGATGTTTCTGCAAAATTCATTTAAAGAAAAAGATTTTAGTTTGTTATGTATGCTGGAAACACACATTATCATTGATGAAGAGTTTACACAACTTGGCAGTCTCTCCTTATAATATTTGAGTCTTCGTGTCCCTCTTGCCTCAACATTCCCCATGCTCCCACAGCCTTTCACTGCCTGACCTGTCACTCCTACGGTGTAACAATCCATTGGATGTGAGTACTTGCATGTCATTGGCTGGGTGCTGGGTCTGCTCCTCTTCCCCACCCACTCCCCTTTCAGCCACTGTTCTCTGTCAGAAGCACTGTGTCTTCCAACCAAGACACTTCTGTTGCTGAGCTCCTGTGTGGGACTGTTTTCCCTCAGTGGCTGTTGTGAGGAACTCATAGTGTTGCCAGCTCCAGGTAAGGAAGCCAGTTTAAGGAAGCCAGAGTTTGGGGAGGGGAGAGGAGAGCCTCACCTGAATAAAATGCCATAGAGGCCATAAAATGCCATAGAATGCCAAAGCATTCTCACTTTTCCCTCAGTGGCTGTTGGTAGGCAACCAAGCTTGGTTTTGTCAGTAAAAAGACAAAGAAACTAAACCCTTTCTACGGCTTTGTGAAAAACTAATTGGAGCCGGTCCTGCCAGCCCCAGGTCCTTCCGCTCCCCCCGCCCCCAACCCTGCCCTCCACAGGATCCACCCCCCAAATCTCCAGGTATTTCCCTACACAGAGCTGGGAACCCTACTTTCCCCTCAGTGCCTGCTGCTGGTCAACCAAGCTTGGTTTCTGTTAGTAAAAGGCCCTTTCCACACCTATTTTGGCCTTCAGGAGAAAACTCATTGTGTCCTTATACCCTGCTATGATAGCCACACACCCCAGTGACAGCCAATGTGATGTGGCAGTCAGGGCTTCAGAGTACAGTAGAGGCTGCAGATAGGGGGGGAGAGAGATGGAAAGCTGAACAGTGAGGGGGAAATAAAGGTAGGTTGATGCTTGGTCAGGAAGGAGATAGGGTTGACAACTCCATGTGGGGAATTCATGGAGATCTGAGACATGGAGCCAGGAGAGGGTGAGGTTTGAGTAGGAGTGGGGCCTCAGACAGATACAATGCCATAGACTCTGCTCTACAAACCAGCCATTCCCTCCCAGGGAATCACTGTTGCCAATCTCCAGGTGAGAGCTGGAGATCACTCAGAATTAAACTGCTCTCCAGATGGCATTGATCATTCCCCTGGAGAAAATAGTGGACTCTGTGTCCTTATACCCCCACTGAGGTTGCCACAGGAAATTGACGCTGAGTGCCCAAGGCCTTGGCACTCTCCCAGAGCCTCTTTCTAGAGCCCCTTGTATTTATTTCCACAATGGGCCTTATTCCTAGTATATATATTTTTTAAAAACTTTATGCTAGCACTCATCATTGCTCGGGGGAGGGGGAGGGTCGGACAGCCTATTCTATTATTTTGTTATGCAGCTAGACTACTGCACAACACATTTTAATATACAGAACAGCCAAAATGTTGCATATGCCTAGATCTGAAATCAGCCACTGAATCCAGCTATCACAGGATGTTTTGAATAACCCATTTGTAAACATTACCCAGGCCGTCTGGGACAAGTGGAAAACCATGCTTGCACACCAAATTTTTTTTTACAACCAACCTCTCTTGAGAGTTCAGGAAAGGTAACTTCACATATGAGTGCTTGCCCCACCTAATTTGAGTCTGTTAACTGGTGCAGTCTGTTAACTGGCAACTCACAGGACCTGGTTGGAAAAATGAATAAAACCAAGCCACCAAAGATAGAGGGGGGAAGCAATTGCAGGGATCTAACTTTAAAAAAAAAATCTTTGAGTGCTTTGTTCTCCACTTTCACTGTTGCCTTGGATACTTGATCTAAACAGCAACTGGTATGGTTGACCCTATTCCTTCTAATACTTTTCTGAGATTATTCTTTCTTTAAAGTCTTCTAGTGTACATATTAGTTTACTCTGATCCCCAGTAATTTTCCACTACAGATGTTAAGTGAAGTGGTAAATTGTACTATACTGAAAGAAGGTCTTGGCCATTAGCAATTTCCATATTTTTTTCTGTTACTTTAAAAATTGCTGTTCCTGGTCTTGCTGTCATTTCAAAACTAACTTTCATGAATCTTTTGAGCTATTTTCAGTCATTCTCTAGACTTTTTCAAGATTTATAATGTCCACTCTACAGTTCATAATTTGTAATCAGGTTGATCTTACTGTATGACTTTATGGCCTGTGTGAAGAAATGCCCTCTATCCAGGAGTGCACCACAACATTGTGCTCATTATGACTATACTCTGTCCATTTACAGGAGCCCAGCTGCAAACACATAGCAGGCAGAAAGTGGGGAGTGGGGGAAAGAAGCCAGCAAGCTTCCAGCTCCCTTCTAAGACTGGCTGAAGCAGGACAATGGCTACTAATTCATATCCTGCTGTCATGTTACATTCAAAGGAGACAGAGACTGCTAATAGCCTCATGGCTGTGGAGACCCCAGGGGGTCCAATTCTACAGGCCCCCAAACAGGTTGCCCCCATTCCCTCCATTGTTGTCTATGGGAGGAAAAAAGTTAACATTTTTTCCCACCATAGAGAACAATGGAGGGGATGAGACAACCTGTTTGGGGGTCCATAGAATTGGACCCCCTGGTCCAATCTTCTTGAAACTTGGTGGGTATTTCGAGGAGAGGCCCCAGCAACTACCCTGCAAGTTTGGAGCCTCTCCCTCAAACCCCCTTTCCTCCAGCCCCTCATATACCCTATGAGTTTTTGCCATTGATTTCAATGGCCCATAGGGTATAATAGGGCTAAAACTGACATTCCCTTTCTGACACACTACTGGTGATGTCATGGGGCGTAGCATATGCTAATGAGTTATGCTAATGAGTTATGCTAATGAGCTCCTGCACCTCTTTTTCTACGAAAGGACCCCTGAAAATGAACATAACTTCACAGAAACCAGTTTCTTCATACAGTATGGTGTTATACAGAATTATTCTTGATAGCACCTGAATAGGTTTGCAAGTTCAGATTAAGTATATTAAAGGGTGAAATAAAAAGGTCTAAAAGATCTAAATATATTCTTACAGTTCAGAATGTGTTCAAATTGTTCAGCAAAACAATCTAGCCTGAAATCAATCATTATCTTATATTATTACCTTATTAGGATAATGCAGGGTCCCCAACCTTTTTTAGGCTGCAGGCACCTTTGGAATTTTGAAAGGGGATAGTGATTGCCACCTCAAAATGGCTGCCACAGGAGGCAGAACCAAATGGAATACCTCCCTCTTAACACATCTTAGAAAGAAGGAAAATCGGAAGGGGGAGTGGAACCATACATTAGAATACAAAAGGTCTATAGTGCAGCCTTATGAAAAAGATCTGATGATCATCCTACATTACAAAGGAACACCTGAAAGATTTGTAGTTAGTATAGCTAGACTAGGGACTTCCCACTTTTTCAAATTGTGTCCTTGCTATCTTCTGATTGGCTCTTCTGGAGACTTTCTGCTCCTGTAGAGCTTCCTGTTGCTCTTTGTTCCTCCTTCAGCAGTTAGGTTAGACAGTTAAGGTTCTCTCTCTTCTAACACTTCATTCTTTAATAAACCTACTTATTTTTCTCTGAACTGTCAGTGCTCCCCTTCCTTGCATATTTAAGCTCTGCCAGTATCATACACTGACTAGGGTTGCCAGCTCTGGGTTGGAAAATACCTGGAGACTTTGGGGATGGATCCAGGACATGGCAGGGTTTGGGGAGGGGAGGGACCTGAGCATGGTATAATGCCACAGTGTCCACCCTTCAAAGCAGCCATATTATCCAGGGTAGCTGATCTCTGTCACCTGGAGGTCAATTGTAAAAGCAGGAGAGCTCCAGGCCCCACCTGGAAACCATAACACTGACTAAGGAAAGCTCAAGTGCTTACTAGCCCTCCTAATCCTTCAGCAGAAACCTCTTAATCTGAATAATAGCAGCCAATAACAAGCCCTGCCTTACAATGGCCCTGCCCACTGCCTGAAAAGCTCAGCAAACACTAAGAATAGTACTGGCAGGTGCCATAGCACTATGTTGCGGAACTCTAAGATAGTGCATGAAACTATGACTGGAGAAGGCAATATATAAAGCTTATGTCTGCTTTTACCTGCTAGTTCCTTGCTGGAACTCCATGAGTCCATAGTGGTGCCACATGGTTCTGTCTTGCTCCCAGCTGGTGGCAGCACAGAAGAAGGTGACAGGGGTGACCTATGACCATTATTGCATCCCAAATCCATACCATCACCACCTAGATCTGAACCAAGTCTTGGTGATGCTGCTAGCCCCACAGCTTGCTCCTTTAACAGCAGTGTATCTGCTTGGGGGAAAAAAATACCTGGAGTCAGCCAGCCCTGATCAAGTGTATTGAAACTTCATATCCCCTTTGAAGACTGTCCATGCTTTCTCTTCTTCGGCTTTTGGTTTGTTTTTCACTTCCCAGAAATGGCCCCAGGCAGATTTGAAGGGAGGACAGAAAATTCCATTCACAAAATCAAGCCTTCTTACCTGTGGTAGCCAACAGCAGTGACTTACTAAATTGCAGATTATTAAAGTAATGAGTTGGCCTTTCAAAACAGTTATACTTCCATACTTTTTGTTCTCTTGTTTTTCTAAAGGATCTGATATAGGAGAAGACAGCTCACCTGTACTTATCCTTGCATGACAAAGTGCACTCTGCTGTACACAACCAGTCAGCCAACACAAGCTAACATTTGCAAACATTCATCCACAACAGATTTGAACACAAATGCTAAGAAACTAAAAAAGGCTTATTTGGAGTAGATATCATTTGGTGGGGTATTTTGTGTGTGTGTGTGCGCGCGTGCATGCACGCGCATGCGCACACGCACCTGGAAGTCATGGCGACCTCTGGAGACACCTACTGGGACACAGAGGACATTCAGAGAAGTGATTTGATAGTCTGCCTCTGGCCTCCCAGCCCTGGTATTCTGTGGAGGTCTTCCATCTAAATACTTGCCAGGATTGGCCCTGCTTAGCTTCCGAGATCTGATCAGGCTTGATCCCTGTTTTAAACAGGCCATGAAATAGGCATGACCTAAACCATCCAGTTCCATCTTGTACCATTTTGGCCAAGAAATTAAATTGATTAGTCTATTCTGCCCAAATTCCATAGCACATCATGAGTGCTAGTAGTTGGTTCCACAGTTCACTGTACAGGGTTTTATTAATTTATTTCTGGATCATGGAAATGTGAGATGGGCCTCCAGCAACAGGTCATTGTGTCACATTCTGATAGCTCTGCTGCAAGACGTACTGGGCCCTGCCTGCCAGTATAACTATAGCAGATCTTCTCTTGCCATTGTATGGAGAGCCGACCACTTTGCAGGAAGGAATCTATCTTTATTTAAAAAGGGATGAGTGAAAAAAATCTGGCTGGATCAGAAGAGCATTAGGGCAAGGAGGAACTGACAAAATATCTTTCCTCTTCTTGTTTGTCTAAAGCAGGCTGAGTACCCCTAGAAAGCTGAGGGATCCTGGTTCTGCTTTGAAAATGCTCTCTCCCACCAAAAGCCATAATACAAGTCCACTAGTGGCAAGAACTGTGCCCCTCACTGTATCCTGACCTTTGGTTAGACATGGCATGGCTTATCGTGCCTTTTCCTTCACAGTTATTCATCCTTCTCTGCCTCACCTGCTGTGTGGCACCCTCAAAATCCCACTCACCACAGTAAGTGAAGAAGAGGACGGATGGCAAAGGGGATTTAGCAAGCAAAGCTGCCGCTACCTTTTCTGTTTCAACTAGAGATTTAAAGGGCAGGTGCAGGGTCTGTGGGCAAGAGGTGGAACCCTTCAGCCTCTTCAGCATGCCTCATATACCCTGACACTCACTGTCCTGCCCATACTGACCTATATCACTACAGTCCTTAAATTTTATCCACCCAGTATCATGGTTTTATTTAATGACTTTATTTATGCCTCGGCCGTAAGGTCAGTAAGCCATTTCTATTTTGTTCAGTATAACTTAATCTGTTGCTCTTGCAGACAGTGTCTGTTTTATTGCAGCCTAAGGAAGCATGAAGCACATGAGAAAATATGAGAAACCATGGAAAGGAATACTATTACCTGCTTTATTTAAAACACTAGGAATAAGGCCCGTTGTTGAAATAAATACAACGGGCTTTAGAAAGACGCTCTGGGAGAGTGCCCCAGCCTTGGGCACTCAGCGTCATTTTGCTGTGGCGACCTCAGCAGGATATAATGACACAGAGTCCACCATTTTCTCCAGGGGAAGATCTCTACCATCTGAAGAGCAGTTGTAATTTGGTGTGATCTCCATCCCTCCCCTGGAGATTGGCAGCAATTGTTCCCCATGAGGGAACAGGTGGTTTGGAGGGTGGACTCTATGGCATTGTACCTGTCTGAGGTCCCACCCTTGCTGAAACCTCACCCTCTCCTGGGTCCACCCTCAAATCTCCAGGAATTTCCCAGCCTGAGTTGGCAACCCCATCTCCCTCCCAGCCAACCATCAACATATCATTATCTGTCCCCTGGCTTCAGCTTCCCATATCCCCCCCTCCCTCCTAGAGAGCAGTTGTAATTCTGAGTGATCTCCTTCTCCCACCTGGAGATTGGCAACAATGGTTCTCCATGAGACACTGGTTGGCTTGGAAGGTGAAGTCTATGGCATTGTACCTGTCTGAGGTCCCACTCCCTTCTCCAACCTCACCGTCTCCAGGCTCCATCCCTCAAATCTCCCAGAATTTTTCACCTGGAGTTGGCAACACTATCTCCTTCCCAGCCAATCATCAACCTCACTCGTCAACTTTCCATCTCCCCCTCCCACAGCCTCTACCGTGCTCTGAAGCCCTGACTGCTATGTCACATTGGCTGTCATAGGGGGTCCATCTCAGCCCAGTATAAGGACACAGAGTCCACCATTTTCTCCAGGGGAATTGATCTCAGCCATCTGGAGAGCACTAGTAATTCTGAGTGATCTCCAGCCCTCACCTGGAGATTGGCGACCATAGTTCCCCCAGAGGAAAAATAGTCTTTCTCTGCAATGGGGAACAAAGCAGCTGACATCATTCTCCTCTCCCCCTTTTGACTTGCACAGCAACCCTGTGAGGTAGGTTAGGCTTAAAGTCTGTGACTGGCCCAAAATCAGCCACTCAGCAGGAGCCTGGGTCTAGCAGATCCTGCTCTGAAGCACTGCCTGCTACGCCTAGGGTGCCCAACTTCCAGGTGGAGCCTGAAGATCGCCAGGTATTACAATTGAACTCCAGACAACAGATCTCTTCCCCCCCCCCCCCGAGAAAATGACTGCTTTGGAGGGTGGCCTCTATGGCATTCTTTTCAGCTGCCCCAATGAGTTTTCTCCCAGAGGCCAACACAGGTGTGGAAAGGGGCTTTCAGAGAAACAAGCTTGGTTGCCTAGCAACAGGCACTGAGGGGAAAGTTGCCAGCCCCTAAATACCTGCTGATCTGGAGGGCAGCATTTTTTGGGGGGGGGGGATGGAAGGACTGTCATTGGCTGTCATAGGGGGTCTGTCTCAGCCTGGTATAAGGACACAGAGTCCACCATTTTCTCCAGGGGAACTGATCTCTGCCATCTGGAGAGCACTTGTAATTCTGAGTGATCTCCAGCCCTCGCATGGAGATTGGCAACTCTTCTCCTCCTACCACTGCCAGGTGGGTCTAACTGTCCCCTCAGTGGCCTGCTTCTGTCAGTAAAAAGACAATGGACTTTCAGCATAACCCCCTCCTCCGCCCACTGTCAGCTTGGCAACGTGGTTTGCTCTGATTAGGGAAATATCTGGAGATTTGGGGGTGGAGTCTATGTACGGCAGCATTTGGGGGGGGGTGGAAGGACTCAGCAGGGTATAATGCCATAGTGTCCACCCTCCAAAGCAGCCATTTTCTCCAGGGGAACTGATCTCTGTCATCTGGAGATCTCCAGGTCCCACCTGGAGATTGGCAACCTTAAAGGAAAAGTCAGCCACACAGCAGGGGGTTGAAGAGAAGGGTTTGATGGTTGCTGGCCCACCTCATTAGCCAGCCAGCCATGGTGGAGCTAAGCAGGAGAGAGAGCCTTTATTCTGACAGGAATATTCAGTTTATTCTGACAGGAAAGTCAGAAAGTCAGGTGAGGGAGGGGGGTTATGCTGAAAGTCCATTGTGTTTTCACTGACAGAAGCAGGCCACTGAGGGGACAGTTAGACCCACCTGGCAGTGGGCGGAGTAGAAGAGTGGACCCAGCACCCAGTCCTTCCCCTTCGCTGGCTCCCTCCAGACTGAGGCCGAGATGCTGGTCAGTGGCTCTGTGGGCGGGACTGAGGCAAAGCAGCAAGAGAATGCAGCCAGTGGCCAGGGACCCCCTTTTGAGTGGCAGTCCTTCCAGCCAACTGAATTTGGCGCCCCATGGAATCTTGCCACTTGAAAATGGCTTTATATAATAAGGAAAGACTGTATTAACAGGAATGACAAACAAGTGTAGGGAAAGAAAGACATGACAAGGCATATGTAAGTGTTAAATGACTAGTAGCAATGTATCAACCACCTCTTTGAACCTGAAGAGGGATCTTTAATGCAAAGACAGAGGCCTGGGATGCTGGAGGGTAAAGGGACTGAATTCAGGGTCTCCCTGGTGTTTGTGCAGCCTGGGCAGCTCCCTCTTTCCCTCTGTTCCTTAGTGGGCAGTGGGATTTAATTTAGGCAATACATGCTACATACAGCCCTGACTAGGGCTGCCAGACCCCCGGGCCAGGAAGGGGGTTACCTGCTTTGGGGGGCTTCAATCCACCCCCAAGCCCTGCCCCCAAGCCCAAACACCCACAGTCACCCCTTCCCTTCTATCTTGAGAGATTTAAAGGGCCTTCCAGATGATAGCTTTAAATTTTGCAGAGAGGAGGGAGGGGGTAGCTGTGGGTGCATGGCCCCTCCCAGCTGGAAGCACTTAAAGGGTCCCTTTAAGTGCTTCCAGCCACCGGGGACTGGCCCTGCATGCCCAGTCTCCAAGCGGCAATACCTCGCTGGCGGGTGGGGACTGGCACCATGCACCTGAACTTCAAGTGGTATTGCCACTTGGAGTTCAGGCACGCAGCTGGCAGCCACCCCTCTCCCTCCCCTCTTGCAAGATTTAAAGGACCCTCCACCTGATCAGCGGGCCCTTTAAATCTTGCAGGAGGTTAGGGAGAGGGGGGCTGCCGGTGATTGTTCTTGGGGGCCGGGCTTGGAGCAGGGGATCCCAAAATGATGTCATCACATTGGGAACACCCTGCCCACTCTGAGAACATTCCCCAAAGATCCCCGCTGGGGACAAAATCTGACCTGGCAACCCCAGCACTTACAAATTCTCCGTTTGACTATTAAAGTTTTTTTTAGTCTGTCCAATCATAACTAACACTGAAGATCAATCAGGAAGTATCCTTTTTTGTGGGTCTTCCTTAAGGATGTTAAAGGGCTTCTTTTAGATGGTTAGGAGGAGTAATATATGTGAAAGTTGCAGCAGAAACTGAAATTCAAGGACAAACTACCTACCTGACTTCTGTACTTAATTAAATTCTGAAGTCTGTCTTAACAATGTCTGGATGCATTACGGTATTATTAACACCAACATTTGCTCAGTCTGGTTTTACTGGAAGATAATCACATAGATTAGAGTTCTGAAACCATTTTTTAAACTCATAATTAACTGGTTTGGCATATGAATATAATGCCTGGCTGATTACAAATTGGCCATCAATTCTTCTCCAGCTGAGAAAGACGTACAGGATTCTATGCATGTAGTGTTCAGCATGCCAGCTGCCCCAAGCCAGCTGCTTTGAAGGCACACAAACAAAAGTTATTGAATGCTAACCCCTTTGCTGTAGAATAAAGTAATCATAATAAGGTAATCAAAGGGGTTGAAAGGCCACTGCACTGTACGGATGGTGGCTGGAGAGCTACATCATTGAGTGTCCCTCAGTTCCTATCAGATTGATGCCTGCCATTATGAGTTGTTGTTTTGCTGGGGGGGGGGGCTGTTTTTCTCTGTGCAGTTACATAAGCAACTTTAACATGCCCTGCACAGACCCAGAAGCTGTTTCTGTCACATGTCCCTGTTTTTCCTATGTTTTAAAACAGAAGCACTTGTTGATCGTCATGAAACAAGACCCATTTTCAAAATGGGGATACTATTTATACCTTCTGTGCTTTATGAATAAACAAACCAATTACACTTATTTTTGGACCATTCCAAGTTCAATCTAACCAAAATACAATTTCCCAGGAAGCAATGTAATAATGTAGCTACACTTGGCTCCATCACTATTATGAGCTGTGAGAGTAGCAAAAAAAGAGATGAGTTTTTAAATGTTCACCAACAAAGAATAAATTTTAAACCAATTGCAAAACAAGTTGAGGACTACTCATGCACCACCAATAACAAACACAAAATTATGCCTAACTGATTACTGCATCTTCAGAGTGCTTTTGTAACCTCTAGAAACTAGCTGGTTTAGCCCAGTAGGCCTATGGAGCTTAGCTTCAGAAGGAGAGTCTGCTCGCTGTGGAGCTGTATACAGTTATAGACTCCTTTAATGATTTATAGGGTAATTGAAATTTATGTATGTGAGATGTTAATTGGGAAGGGGATGTGATTTGTATTATTATTGAAATTATATTGTCATTATAGGTCTGCATTTTTGGAGTTGAAGCCAGTTTGTTTCTTTTAAGACTCTGTAAGACTTTGACATTTGACAGTTTAGAAAAGTTGTATTTTAGTCATTAAAAAGTTGCATTAAGCAATAACTAGTTAGTTCACTGAATTCAAAGACATTATCCTCTGAAAGTTTCTGTTCTCTGTTATACCAATGTGTTTAATTATACAATTTTTATTGTATTGTTCTGTTTAGTGGAGGGTGTTGACGAATAAATTTATTAATTAACTTCCTTCATTTCCCATTATGTTCCACGATCGTTTATCCTACACTATTAATAAAAGTCTGTTTTATCTCTTACATTTTCTGAAGGAAATGTAAGAGGTCATCATTTATATTTGAAGATGGGTAAAAGCTGGCAGTAGTCTACACAGGAAGTGCTACCTTTTCTGACCTTTGAAGTTATTTATTATTATCCCAAATCCAACAATATCAACAGCCATGTTGCAGCTACAGGTTGGATCCTAGAAAGCGTTAGCAGAAGGCATTTCTGGCCTTAGACCCTATTCTGGGGGTTGCTGCCTTGGAGCAGGGAGGCTGCAGTGAGGAGAGGGGATCAGGTGGAACTATCCCTCCACAATGGGGACCATTAACAGAAAATAGAACAAGTCTACACCATTGCTCTTTCTTGCTGCAGCTCCCCCAGTGCCTCATGGCACTTAGTCCACAAAGTTCCCACTCTGTCCAGCATCAGCTTTTGGGGGGAGACTGAGGGGAGAAGGGGGAGGTGACAAAAATTTGCATCTAGGAGCATCTTCCTGCTGTTGGATTGTAAGGTCCAGTGATCTCTTTAAACTGATGAACCCTTTTGCAAATGCCAATCCTGACTGAATTTTGAATCCCTTCTGGTTACTCCTATCCCATGACTGCTAAGCTTACTCAGAAGTCTTTGGTGAGGTACCTTGTCAAAAGCTTTTGAAAATCAAAGTATGTAATAGCTACTCAGTTTCTATTATCCAGGTGCTTGTTTACTTTCTCAAAGAACTCCAAAAGGCTGATGAAGCAGAAGCCATACTGATTTTCTCTCAGCAGATTTTGTTCCTTTATGTGCCTAATAATTTTAGCTTTAATTACAGTTTCCACTAAATTGCCTGGGAGAGACCTTTGGCTAACTGGCCTATCATCTCCTGGTTCCCCTCTAGAAGCCTTTTCAAAAACTGTAATATTTACTACTCTCCAATCTAATTTTAGGGGTCGCTAATTTTAGGGGTGTGCACACACAAAAAAAAAATCTGTATTTTTTCAGATTAGGGTATACTAGACCCCAAAAATATTGGTATTCCTGGTATTCCTGAATTCCAATATCAGTATGGTATTCAGATTTAGGACTTTCCAGGGATCCTAAAAAATTTTTGGCTCAATTATACCTTAAGTTGACCCTTATACTCAATGGGGAATCTATCTGAGGGGTATCTGAGGGTTTGATGGGCTGTTTTTTGAGGTAGAGGCACCACATTTGCAGCATAGCTACTGGCATCTCTCTGCAAAAGAACCCTCAAGTTTCAAACATGTTGGACCAGGGGTCCAATTATATGAGCCCCCAAAGAAGGTGCCCCCATCCTTCATTGTTTCCAATAAATGACAAAAAAAAAACAAAAAAACAAGGACAATAGAAGTTCTGCAGAACAGAATCCAAGTCCCAGAGAACCTCTGCAGTAGAAACTGAAGGGGGCGGTATTTTTCCAAGCCCAGCAGAACCAGTGCAATGTGCCCAGCAGGACCAGTGCCACTATGGCAGTGTAAACCCAAGAGGACTAAGGTCAAACCAGAGAATCTCTGAGGGGGGGGGCATTTTTGGAAGCCCAGCAGAACCAGTGCAATGTACAGAGTGCACAGCAATATCAATGCAATCACAGAGTGCCTAGCTGAACCCAGTGCCATTGTGGCAATGCCAGTTTAACAGGACTGATGTCAAGCACAGAATCACAATCCAAGCAAGGGGCAGTTGGAAGCCCAGCAGAATCAGTGCAATGTGCTAGTGCCCAGCAGAACCCAGTGCTACTGTGACAAAGCCAGCACAATAGGACTGATCTGAAGCATAGAATCACAATCTAAGCAAGGGGGGTATGGAAGCCCAGCAGAACACTCTGAAGGCATTTAAAGGGCTCACGGTCCTTTTAAACCCCTTCTGCAAGCTGCAAGTTCACTCCAAAGGTATTTAATGGGACTGTGAGCCCTTTAAATGTACTTTAACTGCAGCTATCCAGTATTCCCAGATAATCCTGAATATTTTCAAAATCAGCTATACCAGATATTTATTTATTTATTTATTTATTTATTTATTTGGGTTTATATCCCACCTAACCAGCGCAAGCGGCTCTGGGCGGCTCACAACTAAAATCAATACATATAAAATATAATTAATTACAATAAAACCACAGAACCACTTAAAATGGCGGCAATTACAGACAGCCAAAAATAGACTTCTGTTCATATTTGACTGAAAAGATAGCCAAAAAAAATACTGATAAGCTATTTTTTCAACTATTTTTTCGGCTGAATGCACCCAAATGCACACCCCAAGTTGATTTTAGTGACAAGTTACATAGACAGATTAGTAGATCAACAGTTTCACATTTGAGTTCCCTTAGAATGATGCCAGTTTTCTCTTCATGTACTTTTAGGTTTCCTGAGTTAGTTTTAACTTGAACAGAATCCTGACCAAATTATTAATTGCTTACAGGTCTAAACTCATAATTTATTTCTTCCTTCTGTCTTTGAAGAAAGGGATTAGGCATGCTAATTCTATCAACAACTAAGGTTATTAAAGACCTTACTAACAATACATTATTAATAATTAATATACATACAGTAATAATAATAATAATACCATAAGATAAATATTATAGCAATGAACAACCACAAAAGGCAAAAAGAACTTGGAACAATTATCATTATCAAAAGCCTGGAGAAATATAAAAATATGTATATATTTTCACCTCCAGCCGACAAATGAGTAGGGGTGCCAAGCAAATCTCTGTGGGGAAAGTTTTCCATAGTTGAGGTCCCAATACTGAAAAAACCTTGTTTGGGTATTGCCTATCATCTCCCTACTGAAAAGGACTCCAGCAACAAGGCTGCTGCTAATTACCTCAGTAATTGGTCAGGTCCATATGGTTGCAGATGGTTCTTCTAACAGCCCAATCAGAGAAGACTTCCAGCTTTAAATGTAAGAATAAAAGCTCTGCAATGTTCTGGGAAACATATTGGCAGCTGCTGGCAAGATCAGCTCCCAATCATCTACCAATCAGCAACATCACGCCTACGTTCTGAATGAACTAAATGTTCCATAATTTAGGAATGCCAGTCTCCAGGTGGTAAGTAATACAAAAGATCAAACTATGCATAGATAACAAAAATATATAAGTGGTGGCTGGAGAACTCCCAGAATTACAACTGGTCTCCAGGTTACAGAGATCAGTTCCCCTGGGGAAAATGACTGCTTTGGAGAGTGGATTCTATGGCATTGTTCCCCACTGAAGTCCCTCCCCTCCCCAAACCGCACTGTCCCCAAGCTCTAATCCCCCCACCCCCAAATCTCCAGATGTTTCATAACCTAAGCCTGGCAACCCTATCATAGTCTTCAAAGGCAGCGCCGGAGAGCATATTCTAGGAATCTGGATTTAAACAATGACTGTACAGGACTAAGGGTCTATTTTGCTCCTCTGAGCAAAATGTACTTGTTTATTTGTTTTCAGTGTCTCACAAAATGCTCAAATTCAAGCATGGAGAGGCTTCCCCACTTTAAAAAAGAAAAACATGAATCTCTGGTAAGTTTCCATAAAATTGTTCTGTTGATAATTCAAAAATTAATGTCTCTTGGGCAGCATGGGGAAAGGTGGGGTATATTTTAGATAGACAAACATTCCAAAAATAGTGTACTTTAAAAAAAAAATGGGGGGAAAATAAACACAAACCAGAACAAGAATTTTCACAGTCAGCAGATGAAGCATCATGTGTTCCACTTTTACATATGCCATTTCAGAGGAGACTATTTTTAGCAACTGAAAGCAATGTCACTAAATTTAAGACTTGTTTTGCTGAATTCACAAGGTGGCAGCATTTCAGCAGTCTTTGAAGCCTTCCAGTCTGCCTCAGATGTTTGAGGGCCTGGCAGTGATCAAGCAGGAACAAGTGAAGAGTTCCTTTACTTTCAAAACTGGGAGCACCGTGTCAATTAAAACCATGTTTGACTCTAAAGAGGTGCATGTATTGCATGGAAAATCAGAATCTTCCAACTATTTGTAAGAGAGCCCAATAAATTTTGATCCTTGCAGCCTCTCTGCATATTTTTTACTGTGAAAAAGTTTATTAAGATAAATGAGTACTATCAATCATCGCCAGCATTATTCACAGGCACTTAACATAGACCTTTGGAAAATGACCATCAAGAACCAAACTGGTTCATTTTAAAATCATTCCCTAATCTAGATATCTAATTTTCAACATGCCCCCATGAGCGAATATCTATTTTCACAGATAGGGGGCACACTTACCTCAAACAAGTTTTCCTGCAAACTTGGGCAACCTTCTAGGTTTGCAGAAAAATCTGAAAACTGAAAAAAAATACATTGGGAGGTTTAAATCCTCCCCCCCCCCAAAAAAAGGCACATGCACAGATAATGCAACTGTCTGGGCCAGACTCACCCACACTGTCACCCCCCCCCCAACAGAACCACCGTTGTTCCAGCCTGGAAGTTCAGCCCAAATGTCACTGCTGAGCCTGCTGCCGCTGCCACTGCCACGACAGCCATCACTGCTGTTGAGCCTGCCGCCAGCGGGAAAGTCACTGCCAAGCCCATCACCACCACTGTCAGGAGTGCCTCTGAAGACCTGCCTCCTGCAGACCTAAGTGCAGTGGAGGATCAGTCCCCAGCTCCAGAGGAGCCTCCACCTGAACCAGAGGAGGCTCAAGCAAGCACCTCTCAGGGCATTATGTTAGCCTGATTGCTTTATTCTGTTATCAAAATTGGGGGAATATTAGCTCTTAATAATCAGCAGTAGGTATTAATGGACCTAGCACCTTTGTATACAGAGGCTGGGCCTCTCTCAGACCTCTCAAAAAGAGACACAGAGACTCAAATGAAGTTAAAAAGAGTCTTTAGTTTACTTAATGATAATAAAAGTGATTCATTCAGATGTTGCAAAAATCATACATACCATCATACAGGTCTAAGAAGTAAGATAGAATTAAAGAGATGGTTGCATTAGCAGGAAGGTGATGGTATCCTGTAGAGGGAAATATTTACCTTCCAGAAGCCTGATTTCCATCCTGCTAGAAGAATAGAGGGTATTTGAAAAGGGGGGGGGGGGAAGGATCACATGCTCTGAACCAGCAGAAGCACATGGCGGGCCCTAGAGTGCACACAAGGGTCCAGGAGGGAGGATGGGAAGGATATAGCAAGAGAAGTGAGATCTGACTGTCTGGAGCTTGGGAGACTGCTCTGAAGGGAGGGCGTCGCTGGGGGCTGGCTTGCCAAGCAACCTCCTCTGTGCTGATCTGCCTCTAAAGTTCTAACCAATAGGGTATAGGATGGGAGTGGACAATGTTTAAGGATGGCCTAATCACATCTAGAGACACCAGGTCTGGAGGAAAGATGACTCACAAGTGAGGCCATTGTTCTACCCAAGAGGGATTAACCTCTTGGCCTAGCCAAGTCAATTGTCCATTAACTGCTTCCATAATCTGTGTGAAGTGGGCAATTAAGCCTTTATTTAGCTGAAACAATGTCTGTTGGGGCAGGGAAGGAGCATGATATGCGGAGTCTTGGATTTGACAATGTTTGGACATCTCTTTGCACGCACGGATGAACCAGAGTCACAAACTGGCTTCTGTACTTCAGAGAGGCTTCTAGGAACTGGAACAATGGCTTCTGCTGGACTGTCATCTCCTGGCATAGGATGGCATTTGTCTGCAGTTGGCAACTGTTGCTGTACACTCAACAACACAAGTCCACTCATACAATTATTATTGTCAATGATCTTACACTTATGAAATTATCATACATAAGTCCGCTAAAACAGCGCCTTGCAGCTTACAATTCCCCCCCTGCATGGCCTGAGATGTGAGGCGAATGTTGGTTATGTTGCATTAGCAATTCTTGTGTGCCCATGGCTATTTTCCTTCTTGAAGAATGTATTGTTGAAGTTATGTAGAGCTGTGTCATTTGCTTTGTGATTTATTCCTTGCACAAGAAATTGGATATACTTTGATATCATGGTCATCATTCAGAGGAAGTTTCCTTCAAAATGAAGATCCATTCCGGAGACTTTCATCAACTGATCGCTTCTATTCCTTTATATATTTCTACACATATTTCTATGCATTATCTCTTTAATGTTTGTTATATATTCGTATTGAATACGATAACACTTTTTTTGCAGTTTACTTTGGTCTTTTGTCCCAAATACCAGCAGCAGTATCAGGGATGAAACCTGAGTCAAACTATTTGTTGGTAGCAGCAACCACTAGTGAAGTGTAGTGCCAGATGGCAGTGTAACCCTGTGCCATATTGGTTTAACATAAGAACATAAGAGAAGCCAATGTGGGATAAGGCCAATGGCCCATCCAGTCCAACACTCTGTGTCACACAGTGGCCAAAAATACCAGGTGCCATCATGAGGTCCACCAGAGGGGCCAGGACACTAGAAGCCCTTCCCCAAGCACCAAAAATACAGTGCATCACTAGCCCCAGACTGAGAGTTCCTAGCTATACCTTGTGGCTAATAGCCACTGATGGACCTCTGCTCCATATGTTTATCTAATTCCCTCTTGAAGCCGTCCATGCTTGTAGCCACCACCACCTCTTGTGGCAGTGAATTCCATGTGTTAATCACTCTTTGGGTGAAGAAGTACTTCCTTTTATCTGTTCTAACCTGACTGCTCAGCAATTTCATTGAGTGCCCACCAGTTCTGGTATGGTGAGAAAGGGAGAAAAGTACTTCTTTCTCAACCTGCTCTATCCCATTCATCTATATACCTAATAGCCAAGGCACCCTCTGCATGTGGATACCTAAATCTACACATTGTGGGCAGCTAGGGGGCAAAGACATTTTCCTGCATATTTGGGGCAATCCCTAGATGTGCAGAAGAATCTGAAAGTTATAAAAAGCTATGGGGGGATACTTAAATCCTCCCAAAAGTAAAAGAGTGTTCCCTGTGTATGCACAGAGAATGCTCTGAGAACTTCCTCACTGCCGTTGCTGCTGCCACCACCACCGGGGGGGGGGGAGGAGAAGGCTTGGCGAGCTGGCCAGGCCTCGCCGCTGCTGCTAGGGGAGAGGGGAAGGGGAAGGGAGAAGTCTTGGTGGACTGAGCTCAGGCCTTGCCGCCGGTGCTGGGGGGAGAGAAGGGAAAAGGCTTGGTGGGCCCAGTGGCTGAGAGCCATGCGGGCCTCACTGTTGGTGCCAGGGGGGAGGGAAGAAGGGTCACCTGCAGCTGCTTTCTTCTCCATGTGGAGCTTCTCCTCCCCCCCACAAGTATCACAGGTCCCCTTCTTGTAATCTTATAAACCTCGATCATGTCACCCCTCAGCTGTCATTTCTCCAAGCCAGCAGGGTTTGCATCTGGATAAACTGCATTTTAGAAAACTCCAAAACATGAATATTGTACATTCTGTTAAAAGCACAGAGGTTTCAAGAGAAGAAATCTGCTCCCTGGTGAAATATGACAATATACTTTATGTGAGAGAACTGGACCATCTCCTAAATTGTCTTAATTGGTCTTACATTAGGAGTTTTCAGACACTGTTTAGGGATGCGGTCACATGGCCCCTTTAAATCCAGGAACCCTCCTGGATTAAAGGGGCTGCATTTCTTTACCTTGGGTTGGGATGTCTACACATCCCAACCCCTGCGGCGGGTGGAGGCGGCAGGCAGAGGCAGTGAGGGATCCGGAGGTGGCGGCAGAAGCGGCGAGGGATCCGGTGGCGGTAGCAGAAGTGGTGAGGGATCCAGCGGTGGTGGCAGAAGCGGCGAGGGATCCAGCAGTGGCGGCAGAAGCGGCAAGGGATCCGGTGGCAGTGGAAGAAGCGGCGAGGGATCCGGCGGCGGCGGAAGAAACAGCAAAGGACCTGCCAGCCACCTGGTAAGTTTGGGGTTTTTTTCCCCTTTTACACTTGGGCGCTTGACTGCCCAAGCGCCCAGGTGTAAAAGGGGGGTGGGAATGGCCGACAAGACCATCTGAACAGCCCTGCTCTCGCAATGATTGCGAGAGAGGGCTGTCCAGATAGCTTAAATGCAGGTTCCTCCCGCAATACCCGGGAAAACTGTTGATTTTCCTGGGGTTGGAAAATGCGGGAGCAACCCGCATTTGAGCCCGCTTCGCAGCGGGACTTGCTGCGGCCCGTGTAGTCGACCCCTTTAAATGCGGGAGGAAGCAGCCCTTCCTCCCGCATTAAAGGGCCATGTGCTCGCAGCCTAAGTGAGCAATCACATAGCACAGGAAACACTTCATAGTATTGGTGTAATGCAATATCTTATATTCAGCTTGTGAGAATCAATTTCTTTTAGCTGACTGGATGGTTATAATTGTGGTACAAAACATGACACGAATAATATTATATTTTACAGTGCCTGTTTTACAATTAGTGACCGTTATTATTGAGTCAGTTAAACTAATTGCATTGGAAGAATGCTGATATCTTTCTAACACTGATCCCAAAGAAATCCTTGTCTCCTGCTAATCTTGCAGAAGGAACTATTAATCAAGTTCTTCATGCATTTTTAAAAATGAAAAGGGCAAATGGAGCTTCCTGCTGAATTCAAGCTGTTTGCTACACTGGAGGAGATCAAAACTGTTTTTAAGACGGATCTCTCTGAAGCTCATGCCCTTTCCCAGGAAGCAGGCTCCATACTCGTTAACATACATTGTGCTTTGATTAGGGAAATTACTAGATGAGACAGCTACAATTGTCAGAACAAACATGTATTCACTATTACTGTATGTACTCCTGCTGGGTGAGAGCGGTAATAAGTTATTGCTTTTTAATTAGTGTTCCCTAAGGTTTATGGAAACTGAGCCATTTGTCAATGGGGCTTTAGTAAATTGTAGCAATATATTAAATACTTGTTTGTTCCTTTACGGTAGGTAAGATGAATAAGAAACATTTAGTTTCCAGGGCAAAGATGAAGAAAATTTGAAAATTAAAGGCAAATAAAGAGAAAATGTGTTACTCAGATTTTGCTTATAGGTATATTACTGAATGCAGTGATAAGACTGTGACCAGTCAGGCAGTGAATCAGATAGAACTGAGGTTTATGCAGGTGCACAGGAACAGGGAGTACAAGAAAATGAATTTAGTTGTCGGAATGATAGCCCAGTAGTGCCTTTCTCCCAGGAAAGTCTTCTTAGGATTGCAGCCTAAGGGCTAAACTAGATGTTATCCATGGGCACTAGAGTTGCCAGCTCTGGGCTGGGAAATACCTGGAGATGTTGGGGTGGAGCCTGGGTGGGGTGGGGTTTGGGGAGGAACCTTAGCAGGGTATAGTGCCATAGACTACATCCTCCAAAACAGCTATTTTTCTCTGTCATCTGGAGATCAGTTGTAATACCAGGTGATCTCCATTCTCCCACCTGGAGGCTGGCAACCCTGGAGGAAATGGCTGCTTTGAAGGATGGAGTTTATGGTATTACACCTTTCTGAGATCCCTCCCCTACTCAAACCCTCCCCTCCCCAGGCTGTACCCCTCAAATTTTCAGGAATTTCCTAACCTGGAGTTGGCAACCCTTACTCCTCCACACCCAACAGGTAGTCTAACTTTATCTACCTCTCTGCCTTAAGCTGTCCCCCATGCCTGGCAGCCTTTGCTGAGGAAAATCATGGCCCAGCTATGAGGTGCCAGCCACTGGGCCAGGCACACTTGCATGATGAGGAATAATCAAGGACTTTTGAAGGATGCCTCACTTTCCCCTGTATACCCCTCACCGCACTTTGTCCTTTCCCCCCTTTCCCTTGCAACCCCATATCTTCTCCCTTTTTCCTGCCTCATTCTGTCCTTCTCAGCCATTCACCAACCTATCTTTTATTTGCCTCCCATCTTTATTACTTATTTACTTCATTTATACCCCACAGTGGGGACCAAAGCAGCTTATCTTATTCTCCTCTCTTCCTTTTTATTTGTGAGGAACAACCCTGTGAGGAAAGTCAGGCCAAAAGTATGTGACTGGTCTAAAACCAGCCAATGAGCTTCTAAAGCAAGATGAAGATTCAAACTTGGATTCAATCCTACTCTGAAGCACTAACTGCTATACCACACTGGCTTTACTAGGGTGGCTTCTGTTGAACAGCAGGCAGCAGCCAGGCCTAGTCGTCATGCAAGCTGGGTGGTATCAAGTCACCCTGAGGTTGCTACCAGACCTACGATTGCCAACCTCCAGATGGTATCTGGAGATATCCCAGAATTACAACTGAACTCCAGACAACAGAAATCTGTCCCCCTGGAGAAAATAGCTGCTTTGGAGAGTAGACTCTAGGGTTGCCAGGTCTGGGTTGGAAAATACCTGGAGATTTTAGAGGTGGATCCAGGAGAGGGTGGGGTTTGGGGAGGGGAGGGGCCTCAGCATGGTACAGTGCCATAGAGTCCACCCTTCAAAGCAGCCATTTTCTCCAGGGGAGCTGATCTCTGTCAGCTGGAGATCAGTTGTAAAAGCAGGGGATCCCCAGGCCCCACCTGGAAACTGGCAACCCTAGTAGACTCTATAGCATTATATTTGGCTGAGGCCTCTCCCCTTCCCATACCCTGCCCTCCTCAGACTCCACCACAAAATCTCCAGGAATTTCCCAACCTGGAGCTGGCATCCTAGCAGGCCTGGACTCAATGAGTCTTCCCTCAAAGGCTCAAATAGGCCTAGAAAGGCCCGTGTCCACTGCTTTTTACTAGCTTGAAATGCTGTGGTTGCCTAGAAAGCTCCAGTCACCTGATTTAAGTATCCAAAGATTTGGCAAACTTGGCTATTATTATATAGACAAGTAGGGACCCGCAGGAAACTTGAGGGGAGGGGGCATTCCGTCACCTTTGCTTCCTTCTCTTTGTCCCATCTTCCCCTTTCTTTCTTTCCACAAGCCAATCTCCCCTTTTTTCTTTCCAACCCTCCACCAAACCAATCCTTCCTTCTTTGTCTTTCTCTCTCCCCCAAGCCGATCCCTCTTCTTTCTTCCCCCTAAGCCAGGGGTGGGCAATTGTTTTGTTCAGGGGCCACTTTGTGGGAGCAGAGGTTAGCGGAGGGCTGCACCTTTTAAAATGATTGCATTCATTAGTTAACTTTGCATTTCAGAAAAGGTATAAATTGTATCATAAAAATCAATAAATATAAATTAAATAAAATAGTAGTAGTTTTATTCAATTTATTTATTGTGCTAATTTCATATCATCTATACCTGCAAGCACATTTAATTTTAGAATCAGTTTAATGAGAGAAATGTACCCTATCACACTTTTCTACAATTTTTTTGAAATCAGGAGATTGCTTGTTGAGAAACCATGTGGCTGACTGTCTTGGCGGGCCGCAAAAAACTCTATGGTGGGCCGCATGTGGCCCCTGGGCTGCAATTTGCCCACCCCTGCCTAAGCCAATACCACCATCTCTCTCTTTCTCTCTCTCCTCAAGCTAATCCCCCATTCTCCCCCCCTTTTCCCTATCTTTGAGCCCGGCAGTGGCGCTACTCCTTTCCGTCCCTTGGTGAATACTTTGTCTTTCTCCTTCTCTCCCTCCCCACTCCCTCTTCCTCACCCGACCCAGCAGGCCTATTACACGGTCCCACCTTGGGATTTCAGGAGCCTTTCCCTGTATCCTTTGTGGGAGCCAGGGCAGGCTCTGTGGGACCCCGGGAGGTGGAAAGACAGTGTGTGGATGCACCCAGCACTGAGTTGGCAAAAACCAAGCCCAACCATTCATTGCTGGCCATTGGTACCAGTGACAACATTTGCAGTGGCCTCCCCAATGGTGGGTGGCATGGCGGCAGCGTGGATGGGCCCCAACACCCCTTTGGGGGTTGGCAGCCTGTGCAGCACCGTTCATCTGGGAGGCTGAGTTTGATGGACACCAGGAATGGGCCGGGGTCCAGAGGAGCTACTTCCGAGGACTCAGCTAAGTGCCTGGGTTGACAACCAGACGTGATCTCCGACCCTTAACAGAGGTCCTTCTTGCCGTTTTTGATCAGCGGCTTGTTTGTAGGCCTCCATGGCCTGCTGCAGTTGGTCCTTTAGCAAAGCCTGTAGAACATGGGGCACCCAACTTTTCCTACAACCTTATAAGCCATGGCAATACAATTTAAATTTTGAAAAGCTTTTTTTCCTGTTTTGAGCTCAAGTATTTTTGTCTCTGGAGACTTTTATTAAATGTGCTCACATGTCTTGCAAAATGTCAGTCTTGATACAAGGGGGGGGGGGGAAGGACACTATCAAATGTGTCCCTTCTTCCTACAAAATGCCAGTACATTGCATTGTGTTCTAATGGGTGATTGGGTGTCATATCCCAATCCTTCAATTCTGTGTTTCAGTAATGCTTTTTGTATTTTCTGTGATCTAGTACGGGTTACTAACCATTAAGAGTTTCACCTTCTGTGTGTGCTAAGGTGATTGCATTTGATTTGGTTCTCATATATATATATATATTTCTGCTGCCTCATTGTACTCTTCAAGTTCTCAGAGTTTGGCATATATATAGGACCCCATGGACTGTACAATGGACTTCAAGATGGGAAGAAAAAAAGTGTTTTCTACCTCCATGGACTCTCCTTATCTTGGGGGTGGAAGACTTCAACATCACGTGTACTCCTGTTGTTCTGTGACAGACAGGGACTGCCCCTGCCTGAGTGAAACTAATTAGTGCCTTGTTGCAAGTATGACTTGCCCATACTTCCTAACATGATTTGTCTGATGATATACCTTCATTCATTCATGATGTCCCAGGTATTCCAATGATGCATTCAGCCTCCGCCCACAAGCATCATCAATGTATCTCACTTAATACATACTAGTATGACTTTGCTTTTTCCATGTGTTTTGAAACATTACCTAGAGTTAGCCATTTGATTTAATATGCATTAATTATTTTGCTTTCCTCTCTGTATCTCTTTTATGGCTAACAAATTACTTTCAGTTACTAGTGTGATTGATCAATAGGGTTTTTAAATTACGTTATATTTGTCCTTTTGCATTCTAGTTTGGATAGATATTGCCTTTGATTTAGGATTGCTATCCCATAATCAGCTTTCAGTAAGAGCACCATTGTTAGCCGAATTGCTTTAATTTACACTTAGCAATCACCAAAATACACGGGTTCTTGCCAACTATACCAGGGTCCCACCCCTCCCGGGAGTTCTCAAGGAAAGAGGCACGTGAGGCAGGTTCCAAGTTCAATGTTGTTTACTGGATCATGTAATCAAGCATACCAAAAACGTAATCACACACACAATCTTACAGGCCTGATAAAATAAAGAGAGAAAATAGCACTTTTGCATGAGCAGGTATCGTTGGTGGGGAAAGCACATTACCTTAGATGCGTTGTCTGATGTCAGGATGAGTTGGATGGGGGAGAAAGGTATAAAAGCTATGGGGCCACGAGGCTTGAACCAGCAAGACCACGTGGTCCTCCTGGATCACGAGTCCAGAGAGAGAAAAAGGGGTTCAAAGATGGAGGCAAGGGTTGGGGACAGAAAGCTGGACTGAAGGGTCAATAGGTTAGATAGAGGGCGACGACTCAAGAGGCCGAGTGACTCTCGGTTTGGGCTTTTATTGGGGGTCTTGGGGCGGGCTTTGCAGACCACAACCCACTAACACACCTACTAGGCGGTCCGTCCCTCTGGGACCTTGCTATAGGTTAAAGGTGAACAAAGGGAGGAGGTCCAGGGGTTGGTCAGTGTTGCAAGAGTATGATCTCATCAGGAAACAGTCGCTGAGTCTGGGGTCCGATGACTCACCTGGCCAAGTCCATTGTTAATCAATGACTTTGGCTTGTTGGTTAATGTCTGGCACATTAGTTGCTAGGCAGCATAGTTAGCATGACTATCCAGATGTGTAAAAGAGGGGGCAGGGGTGTTGGCCAGCGGATCTCTTGAAACAGAAAGAAACCTCATGGCAAGAGGAGTCCTTTGTCTCTAGTGAACTTATTCAGGGTGTCAGCCTCCTGGCTTGGGCTGGAGCTAGCTCCTATTATGAAGAAAGCACATGTCCCTTCCATTCAAGGCAGCCCAAAATTCAGGCTTATGAATATCGCAATTCATAAGAGCTTTCTGTGCCAACACCATGTTTGTATTTCTTCTTATACACTAGCCCTTCATATAAATACACACAGGATCTCAGTTAAATGCATACACAGTTTTTGACATCTTCTTGTCATTGTGTTATTTTTTTCTCTTTTACCACCTATCATGATGTGTTTATAAGTAACTTTATTTATTTTAAAAAACAACATGTATCCATGATCCTTTGGATACCAAAGGGAGACCTACCCTCCCCATTATGCAAACTGTACTCCTCTCTTTCAAAGAGAGGACTATTCAGTCTTTTCTCAGTCTTTTTGATTCATCCCTAGATAGTGTACTGCATCCATGCATAAGTAAGCAAATTACATTTTTTGTTTAACTGTTAATTTTAAAATATACAAGGGCTTCTACTTGCAAGGAACACTGTGTCTTCTCATGACAGAACAGGATACTGCAAATTATGATACTGCAACAGGCACTGAGGCTGATACTGAACACTGCTTAGCTAATGCAATTATTTAAAGGCTATTAGCATGCCATTTTATCTCAATAAGTTCTGCTCAATGTTTGACAAATAATTTTTAAAATCTGTAACACAGCTACCAGTAGCAAAATATACAACATTCAGAGCCACTACAAATTGTTTAAAACCACAGATGTAAGCCTTGCCTTGTCACACCAGGTAGCCGAGGCATGTTACAGTTCTTTATTCTTAAAGGTGGTTGCTGTGTCAACAACGCCACAGTTTGCAATAGCCCAAGTGGCTGCAAACAACAATTTCCAATTGCTCTCAGTAGGGAAGTCCTTGTAGGTTTCATACAATTTAACTACCCTGCACCATACACTTGATTTCATCTGTCTCCATTTCCCTTTCTTTCACTTATCACATAAACTTTCCTCAGGGCAGTGCTAAAAGTACTCTATCAGAATGTCAGGTTTAGCTATACCCAAATAAAATTACAAATGACTAAATATATTGTTCTACTGCCCAAGGAAGAATGTATTCAAGGAGACTGATCCAAAATCTAGCTTTTAGCTATGTTTTTACACACTTTACATCAAAACATTCAGGGCCTGGTATTTAATGATGTGGCAGACTGTACACCACAGGGGAAATTGTACAGATAGTCTATATCTGAGCATGTGAAGAAATAGGATCAGATGAAGAAAGGAGTACAAGACCAAATGAGCCAGAGGCTGGTAGTAGTTCTGCAAGGAGGAACAGAAGAAGTTGCATGTGGCAATTGCAAGAAGTATGGTGGCCATCAAGGAACCACCAATATTACAAAGACACATCGGTCACATATTCCAACAAGGCATACTTGAAATATGCTTGGAACATGTTCAAGAACAGTTCATAATAGTAAAGAGTTGTCATTTTTTTTGTCATTTTTAATTACCTTTAAGACTCTAAATGGCCATCAACTTATACAATCAAAAAAATTTAAAAATAGAGTCTTAACATTTCTAAATGTCTCACTATAATATTCTGTATAGGATTTCAATAGTTACATTCAGCAACTGCACTTTTAGATAAAACAACATACTCTTAAACAAAGCTAGTATACAGATTCCTTGGAATTTCTTTATAACATGATAAAAAGGTTAATATAGATCGCCAGGTGTTTTCAAAAATGATTACAGCTTTAGAGGAAGGTGAACTCATAATATTAAAGGCAATTTTAGCCTGCCCATATTGCTCCCAAATCTTTGTATACCACAGGTCCTGGGTAGGAGATAAGAACACCTTCCAAAGCAAGGCAATAGAACATTTGGCTGCCAAAAGCAAAACCATTAAAATACATTGTTCTATATAAGAATAGTGGTCTCCCACCAACTCCAAACCTAATAATAAGCATTCAGGCGTGAAATATAGGGAATGTCCAGTAATTAACTTTTTGTTATCAAGAACCATCTTCCAAAAAGTTTGTAGCACCGGACAGAGGAGTCAACAATGTACACCTCCGCCCAACATTTTCTCCAACACATAGGGCTCATTTGGAAATTTGAATATGCAAGTGCTTTAGGAGTCAGGTGCCATCTTAATATAATTTTAAAAGATTGATAGCGTATTACAGTAGTCAAGGATTGGAGTATCATTGAGTTCCAAATATTATTCCAATCTTCATCTTGAAGTGGGGTACCACAGTCCTTTTGTCACATTCTTTGGTAAGGTAAGGGTGTTGATAAATCTAGTCCATCAAGCATCTTATAAATCATCGAAAGCAGTCCTTTAGGTTTTCCAGAGTATCATTGGAGAATGTGCTCAAAACTTCTCAAAGGCTGCTGCAAAATTCAATGAATATCAGTCTGAGAGCAAATGTGTCGTAGTTGAAGGTAAGTACACCACTTTATCGTACTGTGTAACTTATTTTCTAGAGAGGTCTTGTTCAATAACTGTTTACCATCTGTAAGATCCAGAAGTCTGGTCACCTTAGAGCAGTTCCATTGTGCACGTTCCAAGCCAGTTAGTCCATAAAGAACCCAGTCTTGGCCAATAAAAGACATACATTTTGATATTGGTGGTAATAATTTAGGTGTAAACTTGTCCCATACATGAATCAAAATAATCAGAAATGGGTTAGTTTGTATCTCTGCCTGTTGTAACTTAGGATTTTGCTAAAACACAGCTTGAAGATCCAAAGAAAAGCTATAATGCTTATATGACTCTGTCCTGTCTCCAGAGTTATTATTATAAAAAATATTAAGTATCATGGCCAATTGTGCTGAGTAATAGTAATTAATAAGGCTTGGTACTCCAAAACCCCCATGTTCTGCACATCGTACCAAGGTATGTCTATAAATCCAATGTTTTTTGTTGACCCCCCCAAAAAATCTAGAAGAACTGATTGTCATTTATTAATAGTAGTAGCCGCAATATCTAAAGGTATTGCCCGGAAAAGAAATATAAATTTTGGGAATACAAATGATTTTACAATATCATATTGGTCTCAAGTTGTGTAAACCGCTTTAAGCCTGTGCTGAGCAGCCTATAAGTCTAATAATAAATAAATAAATAAACCTTCCAGGAGTTTCTGGAGAGAATTCTCAGGCTCTGTAATAAATAAAAGCATATCGTCAGCAAATAAATTGATCTTGTAAGTGTGGGACCCAACAGAAAGACCTTTGATGGAATCCTCTGATCTGATGGCATTGGCTTCGATAGCTAAGGCAAATAGAGCTGGCAAAAGGGGCAACCTTGGCGGGTTCCTCTTTGAATCTGAATAGGCTCTGACAATGAGTTATTTTTATTTGTGCCTGAGGTTTTTCATACAGTGCCGATATCGCAGATAGAAAATTAGGGCCACAGCCCATATTACCTAAAACAGATTTTAGAAAGGGAATTTCCAGTGAATCAAATGCCGTTCTAATATCTAGTGAAAGCATCAACATTTTAGTTTTTGTTTTCAAACACAGGTTTAGAGCCCTGTGCGTATTCTCTACCAAGTCTCTACCAGGAATGAACCCAACCTGGTCATGGTTGATGTATTGATTAATAAAGGTATTAAGACTAGCTGCTAAAGTAGCTGTTAAGTCTTGCAGTCTACATTCAATAATGAAATAGGGTGAAAATCTGCAGGAGTAGTTGATCCTGCCCAGTCATTTTTAAAATGCAGGTGAGTGCACGCACATATACGCTCATGCACGTATAGGCAAAAACTCCAAAAAACCACCCCAGCGGCAGAAATGCATCTACAGGTTCAGACTGCTAATCTGTTCTGCACATGTTCCCCCACATTCAGACATGCAGCCATGTGCAATGAATGCCCAGGGAACCAAAACCCTCCTTGTGATGTGGTGTCTTTTTAACCCAGTTCCAAGTCATCCTACAATGGGGTGAGTATGCCTGGGGAACGACTGACAGATGTGGCTATGTGACTGTGCCCATTTAATCTATGGGGGGGCTAAGTCGGGCCAAACTGCTCACGTGATCACACCCTATGTCTTTGGTTTTGCAGCACTTATATTCTGAATCCCATAAAAATGCTTGTGACAGTATATAGTTATTAATTAAAATGATAAAATATTAAAAATGTCACACTAAAACATTTGGAAAACATCCAGCCATAAAAGCAACTCTTCTATAATGTTGAAGAATATGCTGCAAACTCTGGAATTACAAGAGATATCCTTTCAGAGGGTTTAAAATGAACAAACAAGAAAACTAGAGCACTAGATCTGGAGGGCAGAAATCAGAGACATAACCTGTTCTGGTGGACAAAGATAATATACAGTTGGTCCAAATTGTCTTTTGGCTTACCCGCACACGGTGATCTCATGACTGAGGGGGTTCACAGATATCTTGGTTGTGCTAGACATTCCAAAGGGTAGCCAGAGCGATTTGATTCTTTATCTAGCCTGTCAGAGAGGCTCTCCTGCCCATCAGGAACCAAGCAGAACAGGAAACTAGACAAGAATTTGTTTATTTAATGGAGGAGGAGGAGAGGAAGAGATTGGATTTATACCCCATGGTTCACTATTCGAAGGAGTCTCAGGGTGGCTTACAATGGTTCACTATTCGAAGGAGTCTCAGGATGGCTTACAATCTCCTTTCCCTTCCCCTCCCCACAATAGGCACCCAGTGAGGTAGGTGGGGCTGAGAGAGCAGTTTTGAGGACTGCTCTTGAAAGAACAGCTCTAAAAGAACCTGTGACTGACCCAAAATCACATTAGCAGCTGCATGTGGAGGAGTAGGAAATCAAACCTGTTTTCCCCAGATTAGAGTATGCACTCCTAACTACTACATCAAACTGGTTCTCCACAGATCAGAAGAAAAGGCAGAGCAGATGGACAAAGCAGCATTTTGCCTGTGAAGAGCTGCTCCTGTCCTTCAATTTGAGGCCAAACTTGGCTGAGGGCTATGGTTGCCAGGTCCCTCTTTGCCACCAGTGGGGGTTGGCGGGTCGGGATGCCAGATCCAGGTTGGGAAACTCTTGGAGATTTAGCAGAACAGGGACCTCAGCAGGCTATAATGCCATAGGATCCACCCTCCAAAGCAGCCATTTTCTCCAGGGGAATTAAGATGAGCTTTTAAACTGGGAGATCTCCCAGGTCTCATCTGGAGGCTGGTATCCCTACTGAGGGACCAGCAAAAGTCCAGGGGTGAACAAGCAATGAGTGGGCTTGAACAGAGGAAAGATGCCAATGCATGTTTCCACTCGGTCAATTCAGTTACCTCTCTTGAGGACTTGGGGTTAACTAGCATGATCCCCAATGATTGGAGGGAAGCAGATCTGTGCATGATCTGTGCCTTCTTATCACTGTGGTTAATGGGGGGGGGGGGGGGAGAGTTCCCAAGTTCCCTAGAAACTTTCAATATTACACCCCTAATTTTGCATATGGATCTTAAAGGATCCAAATATATGACTTCAACATTTTCTTCAGTCTTAGGGTGATTTAATAAACATATTAAAGTTCTCCTGAAAATAAGGAGAACCAGGAAGCTCCTGCTTATGCAAAGTGATTGTGGTAACTATGTCTTCCTCCTCTTTTGCATTCACACTAAGGCATGAAACAAAATATACAGTTTCTAAATCTAAAACAAAATACATTAATGTCAGCAAATAGTGGGTGCTGGGTCACTGCTTCTCTCCATAAAAAGAAGAAAATAGTGTTACAATCATGAGTTATTAAAGCAACTGAAGTTGCTGCCTTTCAATCTCCTCTCTTCCTGCCTGATCTATTTTCTGTCTGAATGTAGCCTTTGGCCTAGAACCATCTGCAAGGTACACTGATATTATTAGACAGCTCGGTAGGGGATGGCAACACATTCTGTGGGGGCATTTGCTGTGAAATATCAATTTGTTCCACCAGCAAAATGGTGCATTTCTCACAATGCCCTGGATTCCCCAGCGTTTGCCTTATTTTCTTTTTTACATTTTTGAGAATGCACACCAGGCACACTTTAAAAGGAAGCACTGAGTTTGAGCAAGTGGTCATACATGTTGCTGTCATAAAGAATGCCAACCCCCTAATCCCCTAATACCAGCTACTGTTCCCTGCTAGGAGAAAAGTCTTATGTTAAGGACAGCACAGTTGCCCCAAAGTCTGTAGATTAAAGAGGCCTGACATGATATAACCTGAGGACCACTATGGTGATATAACCTGAGGGTGACATTCCCCAGCCGTGTTTACTATTGTGAGCAATGCACCTTACACAACTCTGCTACGCAGCCCTCTGGTAGGAAGCAACCACTAATGCTCTAATACCAATACAGAGTGAGCACTGGTGAAGAGGTTACACTTGTTTTAGTACAGTTGTACCCAATTATACTATGCATTTCAGAAGTGAAGGTTTATAATCATGAAATGGGGTCCAAAGGAGGTGCGGTGGACTTGAGTGCAATGGCCTATGTCTTTCACTTGACCCAGCTGATGCCATTTTAAAAAGCAGAAGACTCCTTCGCCCACAACATCATTCATATATAACTAACAGCAAAATGCTTCAGTTTGTCAGCCTTATCCAGATTCTAGTTATCCAGCTACAGCAAGCAGCTGCACTCACCCTGTCTTTTGCGCTGATAATCCTAGGCAATAGCTTCGTGTATTCTATGTTTCTGCTGCTGAGTTTGTAATTCAAATGTGAATGGCCATTGTTACAGAGGGGTGATGTGCCTTATGTGACTAATGACTCATAGGGCTATGACTTGATTACCTCCCAGAAAGTGGGAGATCCTCCTTCCCTATCCTGTAACCACTTTTTCCTATTCAAAATGGAGCCTGGGAAAGGAATTCGTAGCTAGTTATATCACTGTTGTTTAGCTCCTCTTTCTTTGTTCTATAACTGAACATGTGCTTAGAGAATAGGTGTGAGGCAGGAGGCTTCATTACCTTATTTGCTGGTTTCTGCAATTAAATCTCACTTTGGAAATGGACTTTTGCATGCTAGAGCCCAGCAATATACCTTCCCTGCCTGCAGTAACAGCAACAGGAAAAGTACTAGTTGAACTAAAAATGCATTTTTGTTGATTTTCTAAATGCTTCAGCTTGGATTCCATACCATCATTTTTCTTGTGCTTCTACCAGTGTAGTGAATTTGATATCTTGTAGATTTTTATGTATGTGCAAAAAAAAATGTACAAATAGCACCTTTTCTGAAGAATCCTTGCATAAAAAATAACAAGGGATTCCACATGTGCAGAGATGGTTCACAAATGGAACTATAGCTAGGTCATTAAATGTTCTGCAAGTGCTGAATAAGATTCAAACCGAAGTATTAAAACTTCCACTGAATTTCTTAAAAATCTTAAATCAGGAACTGCAATCTATTCTTTCCTTGTATCATCAGACCCCGTTGATGAGAGGACTCGAGCTTCTGCTCTCCAATATAGGAGAAGACGTGTGTTGGTAATTGGGGATTCCCTACTGAGAGGGGTAGAAGCTAAAGTGGGCCGACCAGACTTGTCATCTTGAGAGGTTTGCTGTCTCCCGGGTGCATGCAGGGTGTGACAGAAAGGGTAGGCAGACTCATCAAGCCCATGGATGATTATCCCTTCTTCCTCATCCACGTGGGAACAAAGGATACCACCAGGGGTCCTTTCATAAAAAAAGAGGTGCAGGAGCTCATTAGCATAACTTATTTGCATATGCCACACCCCCTGATGACATCACCGGAAGTGTCAAAAGGCCACACATCCCTGACGTCATCAGCAGTGTGTCAGAAGGCAAGAAGGGAGGGGGAAGGAAGGAAAGGAACAGGAAGGAAGGTAGGTAGGTAGGTGGGAGAGAGAGAAGAAAGGAAGGAGGGAGGGAGGAAGGGAGGGAGGGAGAAGGGAAGGAAGGGGGAAAGGAAGGAACAGGAAGGTAGGTAGGTAGGTGGGGGGAGAGAGAGAAGGAAGGAAGGGGGAAAGGAAGGAACAAGGAAGTAGGTAGGTGGGGGGGAGAGAGAGAAGGAAGGAAGGGAGAGGGGAAGGAAGGGGGAGAGGAAGGAACAGGAAGGTAGGTAGGTAGGTGGGGAGAGAGAGAGAGAAGGAAGGAAGGGAGGGAGGGAGGGAGGGAGGGGCGCTTCTCCCCCCACTGGAGCCAGCGTTTCACTCCCTCCCCCCTCTTGCTTGGGCCCCAGGGGCTTCATGCCGCTGGGGCCGGCTTCTCCCTCCCTAGCGCCCCCCTCGGGCCCGGGAGTGAGAGGGGGGAGGGAAGGAAGGGGCTTCTCACCAATTCCAACTGACTGGGAGACACCGCTCTCTCTTTAAACCTGCAGCCAGAGATCCGTGTCCTACAGAAGTCAGAGTGGAAGTTTTTTAAAAAAAAAATAGAGAGGGAAGAATCCCACACAGGCCTGCTGTGGAGAAAACACACCCTTTCCCGCTAGCTTGCTGTGCAAGGAACCGTAGGAAGCAGATGTTCTCGGCGCAGTGGAGGGACCCTGAGTTACCCAACACACCCTCTCCCCCGCACTGACCGCTTGGCCGGCTTAATAAATGACGGTGGGACACAAATAAAGAGGTAAACGAGGCAGGAGGCCTCATTTCGATAGGAAATGCAGTAGGGGGGGAAAGAAATCTATTATTGCCCAACCGCAACGGCGCAAAAGCAGCTGAAAAGCCGCCGCAGGAGGGCCTTCCCTTCCCTTCCCCTTCCCTCCCCGGGAGGAGGGCTCTGTGTGGGGGCTGGGCCGGGCCGGCCTTGCTCCGTCGGCCGCGGCAGCCCAGGCGGCCCCATCGCTCCTTCCCTTCCCCTTCCCTCCCCAGGAGGAGGGCTCTGTGTGGGGGCTGGGCTGGGCCAGCCTTGCTCCATCGGCTGCGGCAGCCCAGGCAGCCTCGTTGCTCCTTCCCCCCGAGGCAGCCCCGAATGTGCCACACCCGCCAGCCCCCGCCTGCCAGAGAGAGGCCGGCTCAGCCCAGCTCATGCGCAGCCAGCCAGCGAGGCGGAGCTCCGCGCGCCTCCGTCCCCTGGTTGCCGCCCACCTCCCCTCGCAGAAGCCACGCGGGCGGGCGGATCGGGCCCTGCGCGGGGGGAGAGGGAGGGAGGGAGCGGAGCAAGCGGCAGCAGCAGAGCCCTGCCTGGACCGCCCCAGACACCCTTGCCGGCCCCGCCCCCCGCCCTCCTCTCCCCTCTCTCTCGGAGCGGCGCTCCGGTGCGCCCCAGCCCCAACGGAGCCCTGGATACCACCCAGCACAGCTCAGAATGTATTAAAAGAGACTATGTGGCTCTACATAAAAAGGTGAAGGAACTGGGAGTGAAGATCTTGGTTCACACACCTGTTCTCCAAGAATTTTCAAAAATAATGGAAATGGTGTTCAACATGGCACAAACAAAAAACATGATATAGGAAGGAGTGGCAGCCTAGGATTGGCATAGGGCTAGTACATAAACACCTAGGCTGATTTCACACTAGCGTTTGCCCCAGGTTTGCCCCCATGCTTGCACCGGAGCTTCTGGTCGATTTCACACCAGTTGCTCCGGCTCACGTTTTGCTCTGGAGTATCGTCCTGCTGCACCGGAGTTTCCCTGGAGCAAACAAATCCTGTTTTTAGAGGATTTTCCTGTTTGCTCCGGGGGAGAACCCAAAATGAAAACATGCCCACTCACCCGCCTTTCATCAGAGCTGCCCCATTGTGGGAGTTTCTAAATTTTTTTGGAGAAAACCCTTCGTCACGCTATATTGAAAGGGCTGAGGTTCCAAGTGGGAAAATGAAGAAAATACTCTGGAGGAAACTGGGAGGGGAAATTCCGGAGAAAACAAGAGGCAACTGGCCAGTGCGAAATCAGCCCTAGTTTCTTTAAATGAAACTAAGTCTTTGGGGCCAGATGAACTGCATCCAAGGATACTAAAAGAACTTGCGGATGTAATTTCTGAGACTTTCTATGGACGCACATTGCCTAAAAAGCTTTGGGCTTTTGCTACTAGAAGAGCAGAGGAAACTGGGGACTCAGTTCATGAAAAGGCTTGCAAAATTAGAGTGTAAACTGAAGCAGTCCCAAACTGCCCTGTTAGCACCATATTTCTCATTGCAGTGTGCATAGAGCACACCTTCACACTGGGAGGACCGTTTCTGCTTTGAAAGTGCTTTTTTAAAAAAATAGATGTTTGTGATGTACTACAGGAAGATGTTGGTAAAAATCTCTGATTCCCCCCCCCCCCCCGCCCCAGCAAAATCCATACAAACTATATTGGTGAAGCAAAATAATATGGTTGCTCCTCATGCTAATGGCGGTGTGTGCTCAGTAAAAACCAAGCCAAATAAATACCTGAGAGATACCTTATCATTATTTTTCAGGGGGTTTACTAAGGTGAATTCAGATTACGGAATCTGATTGGTTACCAAATAGCTGAGCCTGAATAAAAGCTGAAAAAGTCAGCTTTTATTTGGGTTGTTGTTGTTGCTCAGTCGCACAGCTTCAGTATTTGGCCTTCCATGATCCAGTCAGGGTTGATTTCTTTTCGGATTGACTGATTTGATCTCCTTGCAGCCCAAGGGACTCTCAACAGTCTTCTCCAGCACCATAATTCAAAAGAATCTATTCTTCGGCACTCATCCTTCCTTATAGTTCAATTCTCGCAGCCATACATAACTACTGGGAATACCATGGCTTTGACCATACAGACTTTTGTTGGCAGGGTGATGTCTCTACTTTTTGTATACTGTCTAGGTTTGCCATCAGTTCTCTTCCAAGGAGCAGGCGTCTTTTAATTTCATGGCTGCAGTCATCATCTGCAGTGATCTTCGATCCCAGGAACATGAAGTCTGTCACTGCTTCCATGACTTCCCCTTCTATTTGCCAAGGAGTGATGGGGCCGGATCCCATGATCTTAGTTTTTTTGATGTTGAGTTTCAAGCCAACTTTTGCACTCTTTTATCAGTAGCAAGAGGCTCTTGAGGTCCTCTTCACTTTCTGCCATTAGAGTGGTATCATCTGCGTATCTGAGGATACTGATGTTTTTCCCAGCAATCTTAATTCCATTTTGTGAATAATCCAGGCCATCTTTTTGCAGGATGTACTCTGCATATAAATTAAATAAGCAAGGTGACAATAGGTAGCTATACCTATACTGAAGCAGCGAGCTCACCTGGAAGTGGCTCACTTCCAAGTGAGCTCACTGTCCACTTTGGAGTCTTTGCAAAAGCCATTTAAAGGGAACCAAATAAATTCAGTATTCCTGATTATTTCCCGAATACCAATATCATACCAATATTGGGATTTGGGAATATCGGGAAATATTTTTTAGATCTGGTATACTTGAACCTGAAAAATTCCAATTTTTTTTGTGTGCCCTTCATGGTAATGAGATTTAGATTTTAGGCTGCAGGACCTTGAAGTGGGAGGAAAGTAAACCATCCAACCTGCTAACATTCTACCTCCATACACATTCTATCAAAATAATAGTCCATAAGACAGCCAGTGTGGCATTGCCACCCCATTTGGAAGAAAGAGACAGACACAGAGATGGATTTAAACAAGGGCCACTTTATTTAATTAATTAACTGTGCAGCAAGGGAACTAACCAACCAAGCATGCAGAATAAGCAGGACTGGTCCCAACCATGGCCATCTGCTTGCTCTCCAATGGGCGAGCACCTCACCCCTTCAGGGGTCTCACTTCGTGATCATGTCCAGGCCATTCGTAGGCTACCCTGTGTCCCCTTCCAAAAGCCCTAAAACTTGCCAGAGGAACCTTCCAGGGTCCTTCCAAAGTCCCTCAACCCCAACCTTGGGCCCTAAAACCCACATTGTGAGGGACCCTCATTCCCACAGGAATATCATATAGGTGCTCACCAGATCCGCATCATAACTAACCCAAAAACCACCAAGTGACCAACTTATTTAACAAGCCCACCCATTCCAATCATCTCATTCCAATCAGTGCAGTGCAGGGTAGGCAAAAACACTCCCCCCAAATAAGCCAATCATGGGAAAAGTGAAAAATTCCTACCCGGCCCCCAAAGAAGCGATCAGCATCGCTTGCACTGCATAAAGGGTGGGAGGGTGGGCCGATCTTTGCCTTGAAAGAGGCTGAAACAGGGGAGTGATGCACTCTAATAGCCCAGGCTTCACCCCTGTGCAGCTACGGAGTGACGCTAGGGTCAGTCCGAGCCTTGTCTGCCTCCCTCCTTCCATGGTGGCAAAATCGGCCCCTTCCTATAAGCGCTAAGGCTTTAGAGGGAGAAAGGAGCTGTATTGCCACCCCATTCGGAAGAAAGAGACAGATACAGAGATGGGTTTAAACAAGGGCCACTTTATTTAATTAATTAACCTGTGCGGCAAGGGAACTAACCAACCACACATGTGGAATAAGCAGGACTGGTCCCAACCATGACCATGTCCAGGCCATTCGTAGGCTACCCTGTGTCCCCTTAGCCCTAAAACTTGCCGGAGGGACCTTCCAGGGTCCTTCCAAAGTCCCTCAACCCCAACCTTGGGCCCTAAAACCCAAAAGCTGTTTGTGAGGGACCCTCATTCCCACAGGAATATCATATAGGTGCTCACCAGATCCACATCGTAACTAACCCAAAAACTGCCATCGCTTTGCCTTGAAAGAGGCTGAAACAGGGGAGTGGAAAATCGGCCCCTCCGTCTAAGTGCCGAGGGAGAAAGGAGCCGTATAGTGGTTAAAGTGTTAGAATCTGGCAGACCCAGATTGAATCTCTCACTTTGCCATCAAATTTGCTGGGTGACCTTTGGCCTTTCAAATACTCCCAGCCTAACTTACCTCACAGGGGTATTGTGAGGATCAAGTGTAGAAACAAATTATATATGTAGTATGGGTCCCCTTTGGCGAGGAAAGCTAGTTATAAATTAAGTTAATAAAGTAAATGCCACAATTGTGCAATAATTTATGAATCTGCCCTCAAATTCTGATTGAAGAATTTTCTATTTTGACAGTTTAAAGGGTGCATCATATGTTGACATTAAATAGGCTTACAACAAATAGTGTCATTTCTGTTGGCTTCATTTTGAAGATACTGGTTAACCTATTTTTGGCCTTAAATTGATGTCACTTTTTCCCAAGGATATTAAAATAACTGGCCAGCCATGTTTTGAAGGTGATGACCCTGATCCCTCAACACACCCATTAGCAGATTAGAGAGATCTTGGAGGTCTATCTAGACTTTCCTCTAGCAGAGGCAGTAAGCCTCTGAATATCAGTGCCAGGTGGCAAGAGAAGGGAGAAGGCCTCAGTCTTTATGCTCTGTTGTTGGCCCTCCACAGTAACAGACTGGCCACTGTGTGAGGCAGGATACTGGACTGGATGGACCGCTGTTCAGATCCAGCAGGGCTTTTCTTATGTTCTTTAACATGAAAAAATATTTTTTTCATTTAATCTGATAAATTAATTTAATAGAATACAAATCTAAGAAACAAAGATAAATGGTACTTAGTCACAAGCATGACCTCAATAAGGACAGTTCTCTAAATCTAGTGTTGTCTGAAAGTGAATGTAGCTAGCTAGAGGCACTCTGTTCTGAAGCAGATGCACTTTCTCCATGACAGGGACTTCTAAAGCAGTCGCTGTATAATTAATTTTAAAAGCAATGCTACTCAACAGCAAAGCTTTAAGGATATTTTTAAAGCCCTAGTTTCTTCCTGATGAGAAGCAATGAAATGAAATTTCCACAGGCTTTCAGCTATACCAGTTTGGTTGTGTTGGCATTATATGCAGACACCATAATCAGTTTGGAATTATGGTACTCACATAAAAGAATGGACAAAAAAAGTGCGGGTTATTCAGTTTTTAGGCAAGTCTATCTGTGATCTATGGGAAACTGAGCTTTAAAAGGTTGGATACAGAAATCTATGCTGCAATTTAAGTGAAGTAATTGATTTATTTTAGAAATCTATAGCAAATTTTAGGGGGGGGAGAAGCTGCTTGTGTAATACAGCAGTACATTATCTGTTTCTGAAATAAGTGATCTGATCTTTATTATCATTCCTTCATTCCCTTTGATTTTCCCTTCCTTTCCAATGCTGCCTGCCTACTGAGTTTCAAACACATTGTGTGTGTGTGTGTCTTGACTATTACACTTGATGGAAGTTACACACATCCTGATGAATGGGACATTTGATACCAGATTAATTTGGAGAATTTGCACAGCTACCACAGGCTCATTTTACTAGTTGTAGCAAATACATAGCATTTAAGAAAGCAACACCTGGTCTCATTTATATATATGTATATACAAAATTCTGAATGTATGTATTTTTGGATGTGTGTCATTGTATAATAAGGAATATTGACCACTGAGGAAGGCCCATAGGGGCCATAATGGTTATGGTCCTTAGGTCAAAAGTTTTATCCATCAGTTTGATATGTACTGTAATCAGTTCCTAATTAACCAAGCTTTAATTGTCTGATATTTAGACAATTAAATCTTTTTATTTAATATCTTTTAATTTTATTATGTTTTATTTATGTGTACACCCTAATAAATGTTTATATTTTTATAAAAATTCTTTTGTTGGCTTGGCTTTGCAGGGCTTTTTTGGCCCTGGCCCCCACCAGGTGGAACTCTATGCTGGAAAACATCCATGCTCTGTGGGAGTTATTACCTTTCTGCAGGGCATGCAAGGCAGAGATGTTCTGCCAGGCATTCGGTTGAGGACAGCGGCAGGATAGTATGACATCTGGCACTCTCATATACTCTCCCTATCCCTCGTAACTCCTCCCCCCAAGGCTGGGGCATTGAATTTTTTCCTGCCATAAGGAATGTATATTGTTTTATTTATTAACCTGTTTTTAGGTAGTTTTAATGTCCTTTTTAATTCAAATTACTTATTGTATGTTATTTTGCTGTAAGCCACCCTTAGCCCTACTTGTAGGGAAGGGCAGCCTAGTAAATCTAAATAAATAAATAAATAAAAGACAGAGGCTGCAGTGAGATAGTAGCAGAGAAGCAATAAAAGAGTACCACCACAAAGGTTTATCTTTTGTGCAAATGTGCAACCTATGAGTGAACCCTCAAGCCGGAAAGGGATTATTGGACTACCTGCACATGAAAGAGGCAAATTAGTAGAGGCGACCCTGCCCCATGAAGAGTTTGAGTCCCTGCAAAGGAATCAAACATGGACACTTACTGAATTATCCTCAGGAAGAAAAACTATCAGCTGTAAATGGGTATTCAAGGTGAAGCATAATGCTGATGGCAGTGTGGAGAAAAACAAAGCACATATGGTGGCAAAAGGATTTACACAAAGACTGGAACCAACTTTTCTGAAACTTTTCTACCTGTTGTCAAGTACACCTCCATCAGGACACTTCTAAGTATTGAAGTAGCAAGAAGAATGCACACTGAACACCTGGACATTAAAACAGCATTCCTCAATGGAGATTTATCTGAACAGATCTACATGGAACAACCAGATGGTTTTCAAGAAAAAGGAAAGGAGAATCTGTTGTGTATATGTAAAAAGAGTATTTATGGACTGAAACAAACTGCCAGAACTTGGAATGAGAAATTAACTATGGTGCTAGAAAACCAAGATTTTTAACGAGGAAAGACAGAGTCCTGCCTATTTACAAGACTGAAAGATACACATTATCAGTATGTGCTGACATACATTGATGATCTGATTTTATGGTGCCAAAGCAAGGAGGATGCTCAAGAAATTGCCGATAACCTGAACAAAGAGGTAGAAGTGAAACAGCTGGGAGATGTGAATCCCTACCTTGGAATACAAATTGAGAGGACTGAGAATGGAAGTTTCTTCTTGAATCAAAGATGCAAAATTGTGGATCTTGCTGAGTCTCTGGGAATGGAAGATGCTAAGGGAGTTAGCACTCCACTTGGACCAGATTATTAACCTTAAGGATGAACTGTTAGTTGACAGCAATTAACAATAGAGAGAAGCAACTATCAAACTTCTTTACTTAAGCACATGTCTAGGCCTTACATATCTGCACTAATAAGGATCTAATGCAGAAAGACAAGTTCACCAAGTCACTATGACTGGAACGCTGTAAAGAGACTGGCTAGAATCCTTATAAAAGCAGCTGACCTGATACTAAAAATTTCAGCTTGTGGCAACCCAAGATTGGTTGGATACATGGACTCTGACTGGGGTTAAGACAAAACTGACTACAAGTCAACCAATGGCTACCTGTTCTTCCATGAAGACAGCCTGATCAGCTGGACTAGCCAGAATCAAACACCGGTTGTCAAAACAGTGACTGAGGCCGAATACATATTTGCTTCAAGTGCATGCAGTGAACTTGAATAGATCATCTATCTGCTGAAAGATGTCAGTGTGGATGAGTCTAAACCAGTAATCTTGTTTGAAGACAATCAGGCATGCATAGCTCTATCCGTACATACATACATATACCTTTATTGGCATAAATCAGGTTACAGAAAGATACATAAATGGAAAGAAAGGTAACAAGGAAAAATAAGTTAATCATATGTAGCTATGCGTTGTGCAAATGATCCTTAATTACCAAACTTAAAAATAGAGCAACCTTTTCAGTTAATTCAGGTGACAGGTCATTCAGGAGACAGCGCACCTTCAAAACATCTGGGCAACCTATCATATTAGATAGAATTGGGTCTAAAAGAGTAAAACGTATATCGTCATACCAGGGAAAGTATAGGAGAATATGGAGAACTGAATCAACCTGATTTAGACAACACACAGAGTCTTGCTGAGTATGGAACCCCTTTATATCTACCATGAGTGACAGCAGATGGAATGGTGTTACATCTAGCAAGTGCAAATGCTCGGTGCAGATGAGGGGCATGGAGGGCCGATAAGTAAGAAGGCAGATGGCCAGTATGTGGGAGAATTCCAGAGTTCAGGGGGGAGCAGGATTTGTTTGCATCACTAGCTAGTTTCTGCATTTCATTGTCCAGGATTCTGCGTCTAATTAGCTGATATGCATTTGTAAGAGGTAGCATATACAGAGAATCCATGGATATTCCCGTTGTAATTATTTTCTTCTCTATGCAGGCAGTCCATTTGGACTTGATAAGATTCAGACAGCAATTGATATATATAGCTCCCACAATCAGCAGTATAGTGCAAACGTAGCCAGTATTTAATTGATATTAACCAAGCCCTTGTTTCTAACATGTTAAGGCCTGCCTCTAAACAAAGATGTAGCGCTATTCAAGACTGAAAGTATCAAAGCAAGAAGCAGGCATATTGCTGTCAAATATTATTCTGTGAGAGAGATGCAGCAAAAAGGACTGATTGAACTCAAGTATTGTCCTTCAGAGGAGACGGTTGCTGACATACTCACCAAGCTCCCTGCAAAGGGGAATTTTGAGTATCTGCGCAAGAAGCTTAACTATTCATGACTTCAGTATCTGACACTTGAGAAGGAGTGTTGGGTTTTTGCAAATATCACTCCTTCTGTAATGAAGGGGTTAAGCTGCTGTTTATGTATGTTAATGTTAGTTAGCCCAGGGCCAAACAGCTTTTGTGTAGAATCTTCCCACCATGAAGAGGGATGTATTATTCCAAATGAGGTGACCTGTAGATTTACTACTGGCTAATCAATATACTGGGTAATGGTACATGCTGTTTGTCATGTAAACCAGGAGTGGAGCTTTGGGGAGAAACTTCCTTTTCCTTTGTTCCATTCCACCTAACAAGTCTGAACAAACAAACAAACAAACAAGATGTAGAGCTAATGAATCAGGATGTTTTTATTTTTCTCCATGTAACGTTTCCATTTCCTAGTAAACTTTTTTCTGTATAAGCTAAACACATATGTCTGTGATGCTTCATTTCTGCTGCTCAACATCACTCTGCTAAGTATCCAATGAACTGAGAAAGAATATCCACAAGACTAACAATTTTTTATTTATACAAATCCCACAAATATACACACTAGGTGTTCTGCACAACTCTACTGTATCATAAAGGCTCAATTCTATATGTTGCATACTATAACAATGAAAGACCATGTGCCAGTCCCTTAAGGAAGTTATAGGAATGTAAGCACAGTCAGCACACACACACACACACACACCAGGGCAGATAAGAGCTTTGGTTTGTGCAGGATACATTAGTTAGAATATGCTGAAGATCAATCCAGGATCAAGCAAGGAAATCCATCTGTGGGTAAATCAAGTAGAAAGTGTATCTAGCTACTTAAAACATTTATAAGTCTGCCTTTCTCTCAAGCAACTGGGACCCAGAAAAAGCCAGAAAGTGGAAGCTGAATTAAAGTACAGCAGCTCACTAGAGGCAAGGTTTTCAAACTTTAACAACCTGAAGACCCACATTCAAAAACTCCAAGAGCTTTCTTTCTCTCTCACCAGCCACATGCCAAAAAGCCAGTTTTCAAAAAGTGTGTATGGCAAGACTAGGGATGCCAGCCTCCAGGTGGGACTTGGGGACCCCCTAAATTGCAGCTCATCTCCAGACTATCAGTTCCTCTGGAGAAAATGGCAACTTTGGAAGATGGACTCTGTGGCACTATACCCCACTGAGATCCCTGTCCTCCCCAGACTCCATCCCCAAATCTCCAAGAGTTTCCCAACCTGCATCTAGTGATCCTACCCCCATCCCCCGCTGGGGTCAGGGGGAACCTGGCAACCCAAGGCAAGACTGGTATGTCCCATGGAGGTTTCTGTCATCTCGCACCCTTAAAACAATACAGTGAGACATTATCTCCTATTTAAAAGTAAGTTTAAGGGGGAAAGTTTTTATTGCCTGTACATAGCCTACATGGACAGGCTTAGGGTCAACTGATTCTATAGGTAGATTTGCCAACCCCATGTGGTGAAGGAATGCACACAAGAATTCTCTTTGAGATTACAAAAAACCTCTTATTAACTATTCTCTAAAGATGCAGTACAAGTATAAATTGAATTTACACATGAAAGCTAAACCACAATACATAAGGTTAACTACGTAGCATTAACCACAGCAACGGATATCCCAGGTAAATCTCAGTTTTGACCCTTCATCAGGCCGTAATTATATGGTAAAGCTGCAACAAAAATTACAGAAATTGAGGATGTTATACGTTCATACAGGTCATAATCATATGGTAAAGCTTCAATTAAAATTACAAAAATTAAGCATTTTATACATTCATATTGAATACAATTATCAGAATAAACCCCCCACCCCTCCAACTCTCACCACATGGCATAGCAAACTATGGGAACAGTTCATAATGGCAAAAGTAGCAGACCAAAGCCAAGGATTACAACCACCAAACACCAAATACCACCATAAATTTATATTGACTTGGATACCAGTGATAGACTATATGACAGCACATGAAATACTCCCCACAAATCTTCAATATCACAGTTGGCTATTCTTGTGAATAAACCAAGGGTAGATGTTATCTCTCTTAAAACCCAACAGTCCACAGTGGCAAACCTGATTAATAAAGAGAGGTGCACACCCAAACAGTCTGGTATATTTCACACAAGTTATAAACACTTAGATCACAGTCTGCTGAAATTCAAGGTTGGCTATAGTCTGTGAGGCATTCCAGTGACACAATAAATTAAATTCTTTTATGTATGTAATGTATTACAGATCCACAGCACTTTATGTTTTTGTCACGTTGTTATGAAGTTGTGTTTTGTACTGTGTATAAAAGAATAAAATCATTTTTAAAGAATCAGAATAACTCTTCATTACAGTGTTTTCCAGATTTAGTATACTACACATACTGTATTGCCATTGTTTGTTACACAACCTCCATGTGGTGGCTGAAAGCCTAGAACAGGGGTGTCAAACATATGGCCCACAGGCCAGATCTGGCCCCTGCAGGGCTCCTATCTGGCTCATGAGCAACTGACTTTCTGCTGCTTCCTGTAACCTGTAACCTGCTTTCTGTTTCTTGCATTACAATTCTTTTTGCCCAGTCTCTTCTATTTCCTGCTTCGCAGAGGAGAGAAAGAAAGCCAAGCCTCCCTTCCCTCGATTAGCTGAGGGCTCCTCCCCCTCTTTCTCCTCTGGGGAGGGAAGGGGAGAAGCCAGAGAGAGAGAGAGAGAGTCCCGTGGCACTTTTAAGACCAACAATGTTTTATTCCAGGTATAAGTTTTTGTATGCCTGTAAACTTCTTCAAAGAGAGAAAGAGAGAGGGAGGGGGAGGGAAAGAGAGAGGGGGGAAGAAGGGAGTCCATGGCACTTGTTGAGATCCCCCTTTCCAGTTCTAACAGATGGGGGGAAAGGAAATAAAGTCAGAGAGAGTACACCAGAGAGAGATAGGGGGAGAGAGAGAGAGAGTGTCATGGTAGTTTTAAGACCAACAATGTTTTATTCCAGGTATAAGCTTTTGTGTGCAAGCACACTTCTTCAGAGAGAGAAAGGGAGGAGGGGAGGGGGAAAGAGAGAGGGAGGGAGGGAGGGAGGAAGGGGGGGAGAGTTCCCCTTTTCCTGTTCTAACAGATGGGCGGAAAGGGGAGGGAGGGGAGGGAGGGAGAGGGAAAGAGAGAGGGGGGAAGGAAGGAGAGGGGGGGAGATCCCCCTTTCCAGTTCTAACAGACAGGGGAAAGGAAATTTAACAGCACAGTTTGTATTCTTTATTAGTGAAAGGGAGCAAGAGTCCAGTAGCACCTTAATAATTAATGACAGAAGAAACCTAGGTCTCAGTTCAGTCCAGGAGGATGCATTGTCTTGAGCTTCATTATTGAGCCATTCAGCAATCTCTCTTTCTAATATCCCTTTGAAATGCCTTTGTAGGAGAACTGCTATTCTCGAGTCAGCAACTGAATGTCCAGGAAAGTTAAAAAGTTCCCCCACTGGTTTTTGAATTGTGTGGTTTCTAATAGCAGTAGAAAGACTAAGAGTCCAGTAGTACCTGAAAGACTAACAAAATTTGTGGTAGGGATCTGCTTTTGTGAGTCACTGCTCAGTTCTTCAGACATCAGCTGCAGTCACGCATGGAGTTTGTGGTGCTATAGTGGCATTACCTAAGTGGAATAAATGGGCCCATCCAAACAAGGACATCTGCCTCCTATGGCACAGTTATTGGTAGCCCGTGCTGTTCAACAATGGAAGCAGAATAAACAGATACAGAATAAACAATGGAAGCAGAATAAACAGTGTGGTATGAACGGATTGTTTGCGGTTCCCTCCAGGTCTTCTGACGTTTGAACTCTCCTGCAGCAAAAGGAACCCAGAAGCAATGTCTGAACTTGCAGATTCATTTCCACCACTATTTTTTTAAGTTGCTGCCCATATGAGCAGTCTTAATGATATGCTCTGCTATACTTTGAATGGTACAACTTGAGATGCCAAAAAGTGAAAAGAAGGGGGTGGGGAACTCAACCCCAAAATAGCTGCGAACTGAGAGGGCCAAGCTAACAAATAAATTAATATAAAAATACAAATATTTATTAGGGTATAAACATAAATAAAACATAATGAGATTAAAAGAAACAGTCTAAATTTCAGACTCTTTAAGCTTGTTTAATTAGGAACTGATAGTTATAAATATCAAATTGATGGATAAAACTTTTGCCCTAAGGACTATACGCATTTTGACCCCTATGGGCCTTCCTCAGTGGTCAGTATTCCTTATTACACAATGACACACATCCAGAAATACATGCATAAATAATTGTGTGTGTGTGTGTGTGTGTGTAAGACCAGGTGTTGCTTTCTTAAATGCTATGCAGTTGCTACAAATTTGTATAATGAGTTTATTCTAGTACCAAATGTCCCATTCGTCAGGATGTGCATCACTTCCATCAAGGGTAATAGTCAAGATGCCACCATACTGCGCCAAGCTGCCAGTGTGACTGCAGCCTTATTTCCCTTTATTCTTTGCATCCTCCTGGACTGAATCCTCCTGTACCAAACTGAGACCTTGGTTTCCTGTCTCATTCCCAATGCTAATATCCCCACCCTTACTATCCCTCTGCATACTATACCTAATCCAATCACGCCTGCTATTGCCATTCAACATCTGAAGTCATCTTTATAAAGTTTATATCTCCAGTACCTCATGTTACATTTTATGGCACACATGGCCCGATCCGACAAAGTGACATTTATGTCAGATCCGGCCCTCATAACAAATGAGTTCGACACCTCTGGCCTAGAAGAAGAAACACTTTCAGAACTGCTGATAGAAATTGAAAAAGACCAGCATCACACAAAACCTGAATTTCCAGGCTTTCGTTGAGAACTGTTATTGGCTTTTGTTTATCTACATATACAGAGTGACATCTCACTGTCCCTATGGTGTAATCTCTTCAATTAAAAAAATGCTAGTTTATACTTCATATTGGAAATAACTGCAATGAATACATTAAAATTGTACCGCTTTAAGCTCCTAGAGCAGAGATACCCATTCACACAATCAGCACATTTTTTGGTTAGTACTCTGAGGTGATCTGGAGGCTAGTTGAGGGCAGTAGAAACTGTATAAGCTCCCATCCTTCCAAAGAGGGAGAAACCAATTTTCTCTCTGTTGTTGTGGTGAGTCCCTGCCCCTATTCCTAGAAAATGGAGAGGGATCCATTAGCTGGTTGGCCATTAGAAGGGCTGGCCTCTGTTTTTACCAAAGACTTGTGGACCCTGCAGAGTACCTTCATGGACCCCAGTTTGTAAAATGGCAAGCCAAGCTACTCCCAATTTGTAGCAAGACAGAAGAAACAATGGAGTAATTGCATGCTTTGCCTTCTCTTCCTTGGTCATCCCACCAGAATCCAAAGCACTGCACACACACAGCCATCCAGACTTCCATTTACACAATGTTGTTCATTTGTATCCTGCACTTTCCTGATAAGCTATTTTAAGTAGGCCAATCTGTTAGAATATCTGCCTGCTACCATCTGTGAATGGCTGCATGGATTGTGTCCAAGATAGCAGGAAAATACACAAAGACTGGAATCACTGCATGATTATATTTAATGAGCTTAAAATGGCAAGCATGAGGGAATTCTGGATGTAGGGGACCATTGCTTAGTGGCTCTGAAGGTGACTAGCCAAGAGAGCGCTTGAAGGGCAGTAAGTCTTTATAGCCATGGATTCTGAGCTTTGAAACTGTTGCCATGGTGCATCCTACCTACGCAGAGAAGCATCACTCCCAAAATAGTCAGTCATAAGTGATACTGTCATAGCCTGTGTTTCAGCCCTTAAGCAGGCTAGCTGGAAATTAGATAAGGTAATTGAGGGAAGAATTTCCAGATAAAGCATAGCTTTATATAGTGCTTCTGGCAAGCTGCCTAGTTTAGCCATATAAAGCTTTCAACAGCTCTATTTTGCCAGCATTCCAGGCAGGCAGCAACTGTAGCAGAAACTCCAAAGTTCAAGGCTCGCATATGTCACACATTCTTATGTTATTCCCTACATGACCTTCTGCAACTAAATGCAGTTTTGGATTTCACTTAAAGCAAGGCTGCTGAAAAAGGGGGTTGCGGGAGTGAATGCTTTTTTGTAGGATAATTATATAATCTGTGTATATTTTAGTGTTGAAGGAAAACTACCCCCCCAATACACACCAAACAAGAGTTGTGCTTCCTATTTCTTAACAGCATCAGTTGCAAAACTTCTCTTAGCTGCAAGAATATTTATGCCTGTTTCTATGAAAAACTCATACAATAGTCATACAATGAAAACCGGGATTAGAGCGATAAATGGTGCAAAATCAGAATGGAGGTTTTATAGTTGGGATCATTCTTACGGAGTAGAAATTTTCCAGCTGGATAAGTGGAGTGGCTCTTCTTACCATGGCTCTGGCTCTCAAGCCACTATGGCCACTATGATCCTAAGGTGTCTAGTTTCATCTTTCCTCCCCAAGTTCCTCCAGGGAAGTACGGGACAAATTGCGGCATTTTCCCAAGCATCCATTCTTGCTGTTGCACCTTAGCTATGCAAGTTACCTAAGAAACAAATTTCTTAAGTTAGAGTGGCACAAAATTCATGTATGTGTTTGCTATCCAAATTGACAAAAGGATAGGAGTCCAAATATACACTTCAGACAGATAGCAACTTTAGATAGGTATTCTGTCCAAAAATACTGCCAGTCAAATTCTGCTATCCTCAGAGCAAGGAAATAAGCTTTGCCTTCTTGAGAACCTGCAGCTGTATGATTTGTGCAAAAAGAAATTGAGCCATGGATGCTAGAGCCTGCCAGAGCACCTTCTCTCCCCCCACCCCACCCCACGACCCAGCTGTCTTATGGACCAACCATGAAACGAAAGTGATCAGATATAGATAGAGTGATCAGATGCAACGTTCATCTTTAAAAGTTCCATAGGAAGGGGAATCTGGCCAAGAATTTCTTTGTCTTGCAGCAGTCAAAGATGATGAGCTGCACCTAGTGAAATCAGAGGATCCACAGACCCTTGGGGTGCTCTTTGATTCTGATGAGCTTTGTTACTCAAGGGACAAGGCCAGCAGAGAGGGATCCGTAGCTGCAAGCCAATTAATCTGATGGTTTCTCCTTGAAAAAGAATGACTTCTGATTGAGTCCAGTAAGGGGAACAATGGCCTTAAAAGACTCTCTTTATTCCAAAAATAACAATGCTTTTATTGCTAGACAGTATGTAGTGAATGTTCATTCTGCCTTCCTGAACCAGCCTGACATGACCCTAGGATCCCCAGTGAGATCAGAAGCTTTTTCACATCTAGCAAGAGATGAACCATTTTTGTGTCATCCCTCCCTTCCCTTCATATTGAGTGCCGCTCTTAGTATTCTTCTGGAAATTGACTGCCAACCATTCCCAGAGAATAGATGAGTGTGGGCAGTTTCAGACTTTCAAAAACATATTTGTACATTGTGTTCACAGGAATCCGCCCACGTACCATTTAAAAGCAGGCATCTCAAAACACACACACACACCCCAGATGTGAGATATGAATATATCTGCATTTGGTACTCTTTCAATGGGAACATAATGTCACCAAGGACAATAAAACTTGCGGCCTGCTATTACATCAGTTTCATTTCCCCCATACCTTTAGTTTCACACTTTGTCTTTTACATTTGACAGTGAGAAGCCTGCAAACTGTACTTATTACTAGGCATCCATGTTCAGAAAAAGAATCTTGCTTTTAAAAAACTTTGTTAGAAAATTAAGGGAAAACATCTGTGAGCCATTACTTAAATTATTCAAAAACACACCTCATCAGACACATCAAAAATCGAATAAGGTTTTGAATTCTAAGCGTAAGTCATAATTAATAGGAAAGCATCTATTTTGCATGTATGCTGTGATCTGTCACAGAACTGTGGAGGTCTATCACTGCAGTTTACCAAGTCTGTATTTGTATGGGCAGAAATGGATTTTCTTCTATAGAATATGCAGTACAAGCCACATTTTCACACCCAATGATGCATGAAATATGACTGTTTTGACATAGGTGCTCAGTGTGGTGACAATACTGGCATATAAAGAATACTGTTTTGTAATAAATGATAGGAATATTTGGGAATTATTCAGTAAGGCTGAGCAAGAATGATGTCCCTAAATTTCATGTTCTTTATCATGGGTGTCTGCGAATATTTCTCATAATTGCAGTTTTTCAGCATTAGCCATAACCATAAATGTTCACACATTGGTTTCTGGGAACAATTCAAAGTGCTCCTTTTGATCCTACAAGTCTGGATGGTCCAGTATACATTATGGACCATGTTCTCCAGTAAGAACTTGCCTGGAGTTTGATATGTTGTCTGAAACTCTGTTGAAAGTGCTTCCATTGTCTGAGGTAATTTGAGTGAACACATGCAATGGGATACAACCACTTTGGGTCCCAATTAGAGAGCAAAGCAGGATGTAATAAACAAATAAATACATCAATAATGCAAGATGTGATAAAATCTGTGGCCCCTCTTTCTCAGTAATACCCTGACCACTTCACTTTGATTCAACTGAAGTTTCTAGATACCTTTTAAAATTAACTGAACACACTGAAGGAATTTACCCTGGACATTACTAAAACATGGATAAGAGTGTCAAGAGCAGATTGTCACAAGAAGAATTGCAGCAGATGCACCCACTGAAATCAGTAAAACATATTACAAGACACAAGTATTACCTGGGCAAGGCCAGCCCTAACAGCACACTCAAACTGCTAACCTGATCTTCCATGGGAGGAGTTACCAGCCGCTGTACCCTGGACATTACTAAAACATGGATAAGAGTGTCAAGAGCAGATTGTCACAAGAAGAATTGCAGCAGATGCACCCACTGAAATCAGTAAAACATATTACAAGACACAAGTATTACCTGGGCAAGGCCAGCCCTAACAGCACACGCAAACTGCTAACCTGATCTTCCATGGGAGGAGTTACCAGCCGCTGTCCACGGAGGCTAAATAGTAACCTCCCAATCAACCTTCTCACCTGCCAAAAGAACATTTGTTCCATCTGGTCTGAATTTTAATTTCTTTTCCCCATTTCTACTTTATGACTGAATCAAGGCATCTGTCCAGAATGTCTATTACCTCATTAGAATTGGATGTCATTGGCATAATGATGGCATCTCCCTCCAGATGCCTGGATGACTGGGAGTGATCTCATGTAAATGTTAACAGCAATGCAGATAATATAAATAAGCAAGGACCTACTTGCATACTTCACCTCTCCTAGCTGTCCAGCATTTTCAGGCTATAGTAAGTGAAATTCATCCAAGGGAGGCTGGCTAGTTGGAGCTGAGGAAGCATCCAATTCCCATACAGTTTCTGTATTGCTAATAAAATTAGCAATTCTGTATTGCTTTCAAAGCAAGTGATTTTTACCTATGAAATATTTCACGAACAAGTCCTCATGGGTCTCTGGATGTTCCAGCGAGGCCTGTAAGGGATGCAGTTACAGAAGATCCTCCACCACACAGAATAAATGTGCCGGACAACACTGCATGGAGACAACAGTGGTGGGGTAATTCCTGTTTGCCATACTTGGCTTTACAGATTACCAAAAATCATAGAACTCCATACAGCTAGAGACTTCCCTTTGATTTTAATGTTGGCAAAAAGCTTTCTTTAACAGTCTCCATTGTATGTATGGTATCTTCCCTGACAATGAAATGTCTAATAATAACACTAATTAAGTGTCATCAAGTTGAAAATGACTCATGGAGACTCAGTGAAGTTCCTCATGGATTTTCATTGCAAGGGATGAGTTGAAGTGGTTTGTCATTGCCTTCCTCTGAATAGCAAGTAGTAACCCTGGTCTTCCTTGGTGGTCTTCCATCCAAGTACTGACCATGGCAATCTCTACTTATTTTCCAAGCTCTGGCAAGCTCAGGCTAGTCTGGGCTACTTAGGCTTCTACAAATGTGACTAAGAAGTGATTAAGGTATCCCTAACTTCTGCTAAAGGCGATAGCAGTACTAGATAAATAGACAGACAGAAGTATCCCCAGTGATTTATATATCAGAACCATCTTGAACTTTGAAGAGGAATGTTTGTAGACACTAATACTAACAATAATATACCATTTCAAAAAAAGCAACCAAAAAGACAGTGTCATTGTGTCAAGTCCTGGACGCAATTACTCCCACAAACACTCTTGTAGCAGCAAGATTTGTTTATTAGGAGATAAAGAGGTTCCAAGCATGAACAGCTTCTGTGTCAGAACTGGGTTCCAGATGCCAGTCCCCCCCAATATAGTAAAAGCAGAGAAAACCCACACATTCCAAATGACCAGTCATTTCTCTCATTCAGCCCATCATACATCTGCCTCTGCCCCCTACAACCACCCCTAGCACCTGCAAGCTAACAGTTACATTATCTAGAAGCATCGTGGACTACAAGGTTGCACCAAATGGTGAGATCATACTCATCCCAAGATGTTTACAGCACACTCGGGAAGCCCCTGTGTGAAAACTGTTCCGAGGTAGCGCTAACCAAGCAAAGCAGACAGCCACACACAGTCATTCCCCCCCCCCCCAGTTCCCAGCAGAAAAGACAAACAGGAATGGAAAGGAGCAAGGTTACATAAGAACTGTAGAAAAATGCTTGTGGATCCATAGGGAAATACTTGGCAAGTAAGGCCTGAGCGTGACACATGAGCCTGTTCAGTTCAAGGCACAGGACCAGAGATGAGAAGTAGGGTTAAGACCTGGGCAAGTTTCATGAGTCTAAGCAAGCAGCCCAACATGCAAAGAATAGAAGAGATATATAATCCAATGCAAGCAAAGTTCCAGGAAGTCAGGCTGATTTAAGAAATGGGAGGAGCTTGTGCTGACAAGTTGTCCAGAATGAAGAGGTACCTTGCAACCCCAGGTTTATAAGGCCTGAACTTTTGTAATTGGGTTCTTGGTAAATGTGCTGGAGCTCATTCAGCTGCTTTCAGATCATGAGGGAAACTGCAAACCAGGAGGCACAATTGTATGCAAGCTACAGCAGTGGTACAGGCTGTAAAGTGCTTGGCCTCGACTAGTGTGTCCCACTGTGACCCTTTGTAGGCACTGCCTGGGTGTGGCCCAAGTGGTGACAGAGGGAGTATGAATGATTTCCTTGTCTTCTTGACATACTTCTTGTGTACCATGCAGAGCATTTCCCTCCTGGTGGGATGCATGAGTTTCAGACTGATCTAGGTCTCTCTCTCACTCTCTTAAAAGGAGATAGGGAGGAGGCTATGATTTGTAAGTCACACCGGAAATGTGAATCATTTACACTTTCTCTATCACCATTTACATATACTGAGTGATGCCTCCTGCACTTCTTCTTTGTAAAGAAACCTTCCACATTTCTTCTCTAGTGAAGAACAACTTTTTCTACTAAGATCTTTATATTCACTGTATGGAATTCTATCTGTGAAGGGCTCTAATATTAACCCAATATATTCTTGTACAAATAGAAGAAATTGCAAGCAATTCAACTATGGACAAAGAACAGCCCTTGAACTATCATTTTGTATGGAACTAGAAGGATTAGAAACATGCCTACAGAAACATTCTGTCTAAAATGCTGCTATTTAATAAAGGACAACTAAAAAAATACCCAATGCTAGATCTCATTTCTGCCTAAGGAAAAATATTGTTCTGGTTTCTACCACCCACTTTCCTTTGGAGGAAGCAGGTGAGCTCCTAGAAAAAAACAGCCTGGAATTCATTGTAATTTTCTTTGTATCCAGCAAAGATGTGCTGTATAGTTTCTGGAGTCTTGATAATAAAGAGGAAAACGGCTCTGCCCCCTACAACCGCCCCTACAACCAGCACTGGTGTCATTTTCCATGAATGATTTACAAGCCCCAAATTAAAAGCAACGTTTAATTCAAAGAAATATGACAGACAGCAGAATGCTGCATTTGGTTCATGTAAATTTAAATTGGCTGTGAAAGCCACAATACATTTGAAGCTTGCTGTCCCATTTTTCTTTCAGAAATCTAGGCTACAGGACTGCAGAATTAACCCATCTGTTAGGGATATATTCTTTTATGTTTGATCCTACTACTGATCATTTACTTTGTCTCAGGTCCAAGTTGCAACTAGAATTTTGAAGGCTGAGACCTTTTATTCCATGTTAGTGGTCATCAATATGAAATGTTGTAAAACCTCACAAGCCGAAATGTAAATACATTTCCCTGGAAGTAAGGCCAACTGAGGTTAGAGGGACAGGTGTCCTTGTGTTTTGAGTGCTGTCCTAAGCAGAGTTACACCCTTCTAATCTCACTGACTTTAATTGACTCAGAAAGGTGTAAACCTGCTTTGAAATGCATTGCTAGTTACTTAGCTCACAGTAGGTGGAATAGAGAGAGAGCTTGCACCCTTTTCCTTTGCCACTCCAGTGTAAACCAGCCCCTCTGTATAAATGCCTGATCTTGCAGAGACCCTGTTTGCTTCCCCACCCCCCACCCCCCGACCTTGGGAGAAAAAAATAGCAAACCCAGTATTTATCTGGATGAAATTATCCAATAGTGTCATAGAACTAATATATTTTTGAGATGTGCCCTATATATTTTGAGACACCTCTCTTTGTCAAGAGTCGTTTTACACTCCTTACATAAATGGCAAGTTTCCTTCTCTTATTTGCTTTCTGTCCTTGCAGAGGAGCCTGGCTCACACTGGTGACCCCCCGTGTGGTAAGGGGGTAGGCCTTGAGCTCCATCATACAACTGAAATATGATCCCAAATGAACATATGAAGTGGAGCTTGGAGTTAATAATTCTGTAATCATTGAGAACAGTAGATTCGTCATCTCAGGCGGCATTATGCTCAGTCCTTATCACTGTCTACAGATTATTTTGGTAGCTCTGTGGGAGTCTACAGCTCTCACCAAGGCCACCGGAACCATTAAAGCCCACGGTGAACCTGCTTTCTGGCACTTCTTAATGAAGTCATCAATCAGTGTTTCTTAGCAATCAGGTGATGTTACTTTGCATCTCATAAAGCAGGGGTGAGAAACCTGTTTTGGCTCCTTATTTTGAACTGGTGGCGCCTATGAAATTGAATAAACAGGATAATACAGAAATAATCTACTTTAAACAGAGTTTGACTGGCAATCCATAGTTTGTCATGTGTGTTAACTCACTGGTGTTTCTTACATTGATATTGATTATTTTTCCTTGTATTTACACAGTTGTTAATGGTATGTTGAATACTGTTAACAATTGTATGCTTGGCTTCATTTACTTGATTTTAGAAATTTTCTAAAGCCGAGGTAAAATTATGTTCTACATGGCTGAAATTATATGGCAAGTAATTTGTCTTTTTAAACATTAATAGGGATGGGTATGAACCGCTGAACCATTAATTGATATACCAGTTCATAAACTGAACTGGTTGTGAGCCATTTAATCCCCTGCTTTCTACTCCCTGCAGCAAGCAGAAAGTGGGGGTGAAATGGCTCTGAGCCATTTAGCTCCCTGCTTCCTGCTCCCCACTGCTTTTCATGGGGAGCAGAAAGCAAGGGTTTAAATGGCTTGGAGCAATTTAAAGCCCTCCTTTCTGCTTTTCACAAACTGCCATGAACTGCATCAAAATTTGTGGAAGTTTGTGGCAGCTCTTCAGTTCACGAAGATTGATTTGCGAACCATGAACCAGCTAAAATGATGAACTTTTGTTAGTGAGCTGGTTTATGTCCACCCCTAACCACAAATGCTTAACATGACTATTCTTCCAAAAAGGCAATACTGTTCACTTGCAAAGAATTAAGTAAATTCTGGCCTCATTGGTTAATATTCACTTTGAGATAGAGTTTGCCAGGTTCCCCCAGGCCACCAGCAAGGGATGAGGGGTTGTTTGTTTGTTTGTTTTTGCCAGATCCAGGTTGGCAAACTCCTGGAGATTTAGGGATGAAGCCTGGGGTGGATAGGGACCTCACCAGGGTACAATCCATAGAGTCCACACTCCAAAGCATTGATTTTCTCCAGGGAACTGTTCTCTGTAGTCTGAAGATGAGTTGCAATTCCAGGGGATACTCAGGTCCCACCTGGAGGCTGGCATCCCTACTTTGAGAGGACTGAAGTACAGTCTTTACATCTTCAAACTGAATTTGAGAACTGATAAAATCAATTCCTTCAACCACTCTACAGAGGCAGCCCCAAATTACCAGCTTTACCTGAGGGCTGGTGACCTAAATAGGCCAGAGAAAACCTTCAGCCACCACTCGGCATGGAAACCTACTGGCCAGCAGGTGTAGCTGAAAGGCATCTTACTCCAGTGGCAACATGCAGAAAGCAGGACATGGCCCATGCCATGGGAGCCCCCTCCCCCATGTTTAGGCTGCAGTATGAGACCCATCCTGGGGTGTGTGGCTAAGAGGGTGCTGGAAGGTCTTAACAGGTCATTAAAAAGTAGTGTGGGAAGAGCAAGGTTACACACCAGAGTAGCACCAGGCTACAAACAGCAGGTGGGAGAAGACAAATAGGAATGGAAGAGTAGGAAAAGAGAAGAGGACCAGGACAGGGGAAAATAGTAGTGAAAGTGGAACTAATGGAGAAATCAAACAGGAGTAAAACACTGAGCAAATGAGACCAGGAGAGCTGGGATAGAACTTGAGTGAAGGAAATTACAGACAGCTGAACACTGAGTGTACTAAATAAAGTTGTTTTCATAGACTTTTCTGCCAGGCAATGGGTTTGAGACGCCATGGAGAGTGTCTTTAACATTCTCCTTCCTCTGGGAGGAAGTTTATGGTGGGAGCAGTTTGCTGTAGTGGTTAAGTGAACAGACTCTAATCTAGGAGAACTGGATTTGATTCCCCACTTGCAGCTGCTAGATGACCTTGGGCAAGGCATAGTTCTGTCAGAGATGTTCTTGAAAGAGCAGTTCTTGAAAGAGCTAGCTCAGCCCCACCTACTTCACAGGGTGTCTGTTGTGGAGAGAGGAAGGGAAAGGAGTTTGTAAGCCACTCAGAGACTCCCAGTGAAGGGTGGGGTATAAATCCTATATCTTCTTCTTCATCAGGAGGGGAGGGAGAGGGGTGGCCGGGTGGGTGGTTGCTGTTGGGGACGGGCTTCCCTGATGGCCAGCTGGCTGCAGTGGATTGAAGATCCCAAAAGCAGTGAAACCCCTGCCTGGACCTGGGGCTGGCAACCCTAGGCTATCAAGATATAACTTGTGTCATACTAGAAAAGAAAAACCTGTTCCAGGGCAGGAGTGCTGTACCCTTGGTCTTCAGCCTATACTTCTGCTTTCCAGGCATTCCTTATTTCCAAACTTGGCTTAGGACATTAGCAATACTTTAACTGATAAATACACAGAAAGCATCAGGGACAATTGCAAATTAGCTATTTTGCTCTGGAATCTTCAGCCTTGAAGCTCACATTTATGCAAAAAGTCACCCTTACTAATTCTAGCATAAACTAGATCATGAAAGATAGAAAGTGCATAGTTAACTCAAAGCAAGTCACAAAACAATCATGGAATCTTTCCTATTATATAAAGCCATTTTAAGATTCCAAGGGGCAAGATTCCATGGGGCACCAAAATCAGTTCGCTGGACGGACTGCCACTCAAAAGGGGGTCCCTGGCCATTGGCTGCATTCTCTCCCTGCTTTGCCTCAGTTTCGCCCACAGAGCCACCAGCCAGCGTCCCAGCCTCAGTCTGGAGGGAGCCAGCGAAGGAGAAGGATCCACTCTTCTCCTCCTACCACTGCCAGGTGGGTCTAACTGTCCCCTCAGTGGCCTGCTTCTGTCAGTGAAAAGACAATGGACTATCAGCATAACCCCATCACCGCACACTGCCAGCGTGTTCAGAATAAACTGTCAGAATAAACTATCAGAAACAGGGGGGCATTTCACACAGCACCCTGTAGCACTTCAGGACCGGTACAAGCACTGAAGAATACTTGGGAGGAGGTTTCAAGGTAAACCGGTTCAGAAACGCTTCCCCAACGGGAGAGGCACGTTTCTGTGTGAAAGGGCCAATATATTCCATTAGGGAACCAGTACTAACAAGATTCTGTGTAAAATGCCTGACAGAAACTGTTACTGAAGAGTTCCTGAAATGGAACATATTGGCTGTGTGAAATTCCTCAGGCCCTCTCTTTTGCTTAGCTCCACCACGGCTGGCTGGCTGGCTAATGAGGTGGGCCAGCAACTACCAAACCGTTCCCTTCAACCCTTGCACTGCAGCTGACTTTCCCCCTAGGGTTGCCAATCTCCAGGTGGGACCTGGAGATCTCCCGCTGTTACAATTGATCTCCAGATGACAGTGATCAGTTCCCCAGGAGAAACTGGCTGCTTTGGAGGGTAGACCTTATGGCATTACAGCTTGCTGAGTCCTTCTATCCCCCCCCCCAAAAAATGCTGCCCTCCACAGGATCCACCCCCCAAATCTTCAGGTAATTCCATCACAGGGTTGTCAGGTCTGGGTTGGAAAATCCCTGGAGACTTTGGGGATGGATCCAGGAGAGGGTGGGGTTTGGGGAACGGCCTCAGCATGGTACAATGCCATAGAGTCCACCCTCCAAAGCAGCCATTTTCTCCAGGGAGCTGATCTCTGTCAGCTGGAGATCCATTGTAAAAGCGGGAGATCCCCAGGCCCCACCCGGAGGTTGGGAACCCTATTCCATCATCAGAGCTGACAACTTTCTCCTCAGTGCCCGTTGCTAGGCAACCAAGCTTGCTCCTCTGAAAGCCCCTTCCCACACCTATGATGGCCTTTGGGAGAAAACTCATTGGGGCCAGCTGAACAGAATGCCATAGAGCCCACCCTCCAAAGCAGACATTTTCTCCAAGGGAGGGGGGAAGATCTGTTGTCTGGAGTTCAATTGTAATACCTGGCGATCTTCAAGCTCCACCTGGAGGTAGGCTACCCTAGGCGTAGCAGTCAGTTCTTCAGAGCAGGATCTGCTAGACCCAGGTTCTTGCTGAGTGGGTGATTTCGGGCCAGTCACAGACTTTAAGCCTAACCTACCTCACAGGGTTGTTGTGCAAGTCAAAAAGGGGGAGAGAAGAATTATGTCAGCTGCTTCGGTCCCCATTGCAGAGAAAGACTACTTTTCCACCAGGGGAAGTATGGTTGCCAATCTCCAGGCGAGGGCTGGAAACCACTCAGAATCACAAGTGCTCTCCAGATGGCAGAGATCAGTTCCCCTGGAGAAAATGGTAGACTCTATGTCCTCATACCCTGCTGAGATGGACCTTTTATGACAGCCAATATGACATAGTAGTCGGTTTCAGAGCATGGTGGAGGCTGTGAGGGGGGGAGGAAATGGAAACTTGAAAAGTGAGGTTGATGATTGGCTGGGAAGGAGATAGGGTTGCCAACTCCAGGTGGAAAATTCCTGGAGACTTGAGGGGTGGAGCCTGGAGACAGTGAGGTTTGAGGAGGAGTGGGACCTCAGACAGGTACACTGCCATAGACTCCACCCTCCAAGCCAGTAAGTCCCTCATGGGGAACCATTGTTGCCAATCTCCAGGTGGGGGCTGGAGATCACTCAGAATCACAACTGCTCTCTAGGGGGAGGAGATAGAAAGCTGAAGCCAGGGGCAGATAACAATACATTGACGGTTGGCTGGGAGGTAGGGTTGCCAACTCCAGGTGGGGACATTCCTGGAGATTTGAGGGGTAGACCCTGGAGAGGGTGAGGTTTCAGCAGGGGTGAGACTTCAGACAGGTTCAGTGCCATCGACTCCACCCTTCAAACCACCCATTCCCTCATGGGGAACCATTGCTGCCAATCTCCAGGGGAGGAATGGCGATCACGCTGAATTACAACTGCTCTTCAGATGGCAGAGATCTTCCCCTGGAGAAAATGGTGGACTCTGTGTCATTATACCCAGCTGAGGTCACCACAGCAAATTGACACTGAGTGCCCAAGGCCGGGGCACTCTCCCAGAGCCTCTTTCTAGAGCCCATTGTATTTATTTCTACAATGGGCCTTATTCCTAGTTGCTTATAAAAAGCATTTTTATATTTGGTTCAGCAATATACTCCACTATATACCATATTTATTCAAAAGGAAGATGACCCTGAATGTAAGATGACCCCTTTAAAAATATACTCAAAAACATATTATTGGACATAGACTGTAACTTGTATACAAATGTAAGATGATCTCCTTTTTATGGATACCAGTGAAAAAACCTAGGGTATGATCATATGCACCCATTTGCCACGGAAGAGGGACGATTCACCACCGGATCAAAGTGGCACAATCACACCAGCACATCTGGGAAGCGTCCCACAACCATCGTCAAACCATCGCAAACTTTTGATCCAGTGGGGAAGCGTGGTAAAAAGCTACTAGTGAAACTCCAGTAGCAAATGATTTGCTGCGGTTCACAACTGGAGTTTCCCTGTTTGATCGCGCCAGCCCGGAAGTGTGGTGTCGTGGATAGTGTGATCACATGCTATGCTGACGCCCCATGGGGGAGTTTTTTGGTCCCCCTTCTCCGTGTGCACATCATCGAAGGCCCCCTTAGGGGGAGACATGATTCATCGATCCTCCCCCCCACTGAGGTGAATAATCGATTCTTCCCCCCCCCCGGTCATCGATTCCCCCTTACCCTGTTGAAGCACTTCATCAATCCCCCATTTAAGCGCCTCGGAAACCCACCACAAAAAAAACCACTCGCCTTCAGTTGCGTCTGATCACGCAGCAGCGGTTTGCCCCAGCTGATCCACAGAGCTGTGTGATCGCACAACTGCAGGGGAAATTGCTCCAGAGCAAAACTTCAGTTCCCCTCCAGATTATTTCGCTCATGTGGCCGCGATCCTAGTCTTGTATTTAAGTAAATATTGTAGATTCAAATAGGGCACTGGAAGATGGGAGGTGGTTTGCCAACCTCCAGATGGAGTCTGGAGATCTCCTAGGATTACAACTGATCTCCAAGTGCCAGATTAGTTCACCTGAAGAAAATGCCTGTTTGAACATGGACTCCATGGCATTATGCCCAGCTGAAGTCCCTCCCATCCCCAAAAAGGTATTTCCAAAGCTGGAACTGACAACCTTAGATGGGAGGAGAAATAGATGCAATGCAACTCTCAGTTCTGTCTCTCACAAAGCAGCATTACTTTTGCCATTTGGTTACCTTGCACTATACAAACAATTGAAAAGACAAGCTCTCATCTGCCCCAAGGAGCTTACAATGTATACTTAGACAGTTGTGGAAAGACAATAAATGGAGGAAGGTGCTGTGAAAGGAAAGATAAATAGGCTGTTCTTTTGTGTTTTTATACTTTGTTTCATTTCAGATGAAAACTGGAGACAGACATAGAATATAGGATGATTGGAAGCACAGACATGACATCTGGTGTTCCAGATTCTTTTGATTCCTATAACTAGTGATACAAAAAGCCCAGATCACATAGACCAGATAATTGTTGGTTATAATCATGAAGCTTCTTCCTATTGTCTCAGTGAGTTTGCTTTGTCCAGTGTCGCCTTCTCAGTTCTGTGCCTGGAATTAAATGATGAATTGAACTCATCACACACCATTTGACTTCAATAAATATGGATATTCATAATTTGTTTGAGAACTTGAATGCTAGATATAGAGATAATTTTTTCTGATATATGAATGCTTTCAAATTTCACTGAAAATTACTTAGTGTCCATGAATATAGAAATATAAAAATGTTTGTACTTTGGATTAAGTACTGACAGATGTCTTTTGTAACAGTTAGGGGTGAAGAAAAATTGGGTTATTACTCCTAATACTTTTCTTTAAACCAGTCAATAAAATGAAGCTACAATGGCTTTATTTTAACAGAAGCAATTAAAGATCTCTTAAATTTATTATTTGCCTCTGCTGAAGAACTGAAAAAATCCTATTATTAGTACATATAATTCCTACTTCACTCCATAAATGTAAAACCAATAAAGCAAGCCATTATGATTTCAGTTTTAAAACTAGGGTGCTGAAGCTCAGATAACTGGCTTTCTTGGAGCCATCTAGGCCAAATCCAAGAAAAAATTTTATTGCCCAAGAAAAATATTTCCAACCATATACTTAATATTTTTACATTTTTTGTATACATACAAACATTTTCAACAATAAAGATGTACTAGATAATTATACCAGTTGGTAAGCCTGTAACTATTTTTTGTACAATTTGTATATCTACTAAAACCTTTCCTTTCCCCCCCCCCCCCGTAACTAAACAAAAGGTGCTCAGAAACTATACTTTTACCAGTATGCTTAAGGTAAGTATTGAATTCTTGAGGTCAATCATCTTAAAAATATTTTAAAGTTTTTAGATCTTTGTATAAATTTTTATTTGAATCTTAGAGTGTTTATATACGAAGCCATCTGATATAGTTGGGATTAGAAGATATCTCATTTTGTTCTGCCATATATGTGACAAAAGGGTGCCATTTTCTAACAAAAGATAAGTGCCTCTTCACAGATGCAGCCGATTGCTCCTCCACTATATCAGCTATCTTATCCATAATGTAGTGGTCCCAGCATTTATTTTTCCATTCTACGATGCTTGGTATGGTGGGCGCCTTCCATGCAGCCGCGATAGTCAATCTTGCGGTTGCCAAAAGAGTAGCAGTTAGCTTGTTTATTTCAAATTCTGGGTTAATTCCTTCTACGAGGTTAAGTAGCAGTACTTCTGGTTGTCTTGAGCCAAATTCAATCTTTGCCCTGTAAGTTTTCCTTTCTTTTTGGTGACCAATTAGATTATGATATTTAGGTTCTCCACGATGCATTCATCAGAACATTCTTGCTTATTTTCCTCATTTATTTCAAACACAAAACAGCCCTTTTCTTTTATATGTGTTCTAGTACATGAATATGGAACTTTATTTACCAAAAATTCTGAATAGAAAGGTTGTGTTTTCCACAGGTGTTAATGAAAAGTGGTATCATAGATTCTGAAGTGTTTTTACAGCACAGAAGAAAATCAGATGGAATAATGCAGAAGTAGATGGAAGAAGAATGATCAAGGCTCAAGAGAGAAAGAGAGAAAAGATATGGAAACCAGACTTGTCATGAAGGTCAGGAATATTTTTATGAATTGGATCAGTATCTTATGTAACTGGAGTCTTATGTACCCAGAAAAAACTAATTTCAAAATATCCTGTTTGACTGATTTGCATTCAAAATATGTCTGTTCCTTTTGAAGAAGCTCCTTGCAATTGCTGAAGTTACAACTGAGCTGGATCATTTTTCTGAGGATTCTTTCCCTGTATCTCTTACCCATATCTCCCCCCAAATATTATTTACTGTTCTTGCAACATTGCAGACATTATAGCAAAGACTAATCAGTGATGGCAACAAATTGGGGCATACTTATCTGCTGCAAGTGTCATGGAATGAAAGTCCAGTGACCTCCAAAGGAGAAGCAATTGGAGAAAACTGGTGTAATAGGAGCTCTGCCGCCAGTTGCAACTGTGGCTGAGGACAGACTGGCAATCTGGAGCGAGATGAATGCAGAGGAAACTGCTGCGGGGGAAAAACTCCCCGGGGCTGGCCGTTCACATTGGCCGGTGTATTGCGCAATGGTGCCGATACGGAGCGTTCAGACTGCTGCGGAGTGGCCCCACGTGGGCCGGCCTCCGCAGCTCGTGATAGGGCTGTTTCGGCAATTTGCGCATGTGCGCACGTGCACACATGCGCACGTGCGCAAACTGGCAAAACACCACGTTCACACTGCCACCTCCGCTTGCCTCCCGCCTTCTTCCGGTTCACACTGCCTGGAAGCGGGAGGCAAGCGCAAGACGGCCCCTGGACACCGGTTTCTCCCGGTGTCCTGTTAAAGCGGATGGAAAGCGAGTGGGAGACGGGTAAGTGCAAAATGGAGCCGACGGACAGATGCACATGTCTGAACGCACTCCCTTCTTCCACTTCCAATGCGGGGCTGTCCCGCTTTACATTGCCAGTCTGTCCTCAGCCTGTGTGTGATTACATGCCACTTCATCCTTTGTTCATACACTTTGAATGATGAGGTTTGAAGTATTGAGGATTTGTTTGAATTGATGGCTGGAGATAAACAACTGAGATGTCTCAAGACCAAAGGGAAAAGTTGATGGGAAAAGAAATAATTTGAAAAGGGGAAGAATGGTCAAGGCTTGGCCTACCCTTTGATGGCCCTAAGGAATGGTTCACTTTTATTTTCCCCTCTTTCCCTCTTTAGAGTACTAGAAGCAAAGAACACATGACTGGTGAAAGTTTGCAATTTCAGAAATGATCCAAAGTGAATCTGACACTATTTGCTAAGCTCATTCTAGGGGACTACTCACTGACATAACAGATGGAAGAGACTTTCAGTTCCCCAGGATAATACTGTATAGGAGAAAGAATTCTAGGGATGCAAGAAATCCTAATCAAGACTTTCACAGTGTTTCTTCAAGAAGGCCAGGGCAACATTCATGGTTCTTTTCTCCCTATTTTATCATCATAACATCTCTGTTAAATAGGATAGGCAGAAAGAAAGAGAGAGTGTGTAAGTGACTACTCCAAGGTCACCCACTGAGCCCCATTTGAGAATGGAATATCAACTCTCCAGCCTTAGTCTGACATAATGCCCAAGTACTGTACTGGCTGTCTAGGTAGTCTAAGAATTCCAGTTATAGGCAGAGTAGGGGGAAAAGTGAGTGGGTAGAAATGGGTTGTCAAGAACTGATCTGTAAGGATGCAGTCTCCAACCCTCAGCAATAGGCAATAAAAGGGTTGAGGGTGACAACAATCAGCTACATGGTGAGACCATGGAAACACGTGAATTAGGAAAGCATCGTTTAGTAATTTGTTTCATGAATGAATAAAGACTGCCAGACTCAGCATTTCATGTATTGTGTGGGGTGGGTTGATGGGAGGTGAACCACTTAATATATTACATTCAGTCCTTGATAAGGTTACTCTTTAATAAATATGATGAAAGGAGGCAGAAAGGAAGAAATACTATGAAATGATGGGTCCATGTGGAAAAACTCCTTGTTTTACTCAGCAAATTGAAACAGTTACTGTTTCCTGATTTCTTTCCCCATTACTTGTCTGAAATCTGCTGATCAATCAATATTAACTTCATTCAATTGGCTCATTTTCATGATAGTAATGAATGAGAATTTTGTTTCATTTTATCATTAGTTAGTAAATAAATCCACATCCCTGGATGCTGTAAAATGTTCATAGAAATATGCTGCATTTTATATAAAAGGCCACTGAGTAAAACTAATACCACTTTCAATAGTGAAAGCAGAGGAAGTATGGGCTACTCTATGAATTATATTGGCCTATTTATATCTTCAAAGGGTATGCCAGCAAAACATCAAAATGAGAGAAAGAGAGAGATACCTTTTGAAATGTCATGTTTATGATACCCTGCCAAGATTGCTAAAGGAGATACAACATGATTAAAGCAATAGTGCAGAATAGGAAAAACAATATTTGATGGCATGAAAACCAAGTTTGGAACATTTCAGACAGTAATCAAATTGTGTGAAAGCCTGCAGAAAGATCATGGTTGCCATGGTAAAGAGAATGCAATGAAATACTGATTGGGCAGCTGGTATGAATATAGCTATGTGTGGAAATGGAGGAAGAGGGAAATGGTCACAATCAGCCAAACAAATACTAAGGGGGGGGGGATCAGCTGGTGGTAATTCTTGGCACAGTAACCTCATGCCACCCCAAAATTGTTTTGATCAATAATATCATGGCCTGCTATACTTTTGATCTGGATATTTTTCATATTACATGAAAGTATATTCTTATATCATAGAAGCCCATAAAGTTTCCTCAGTCTTTTCATTGGGTAAAAATTAATTGGCAAAATGCTAAGATCAAACAGTAAGAAAACAACCTACTAAAAATAATGTGAGCTAATATGCAGCAGAGTGGCTGCCGCCATGAGCTGTGAGCCAGAAAATGTCTGGTTTAGTCAGGCCCGTAGCCAGGATTTTTAAATTCAGGGGCCTTTAAATAAGTCGGGGGGCACCCCCCCTACACACTCCCGGGCCCCAAGCGAGCGCCACAAATAAAATAAAAAATTGGAAGTCGGGGGCCATGGGCTGGATGGGATGTCAGGGGGGCTTGGTAGTAAGTCAGGGGGTGGGCCCTGAGATGCCCCACTGTAGCTACGGGCCTGGGTTTAGTCTCCTTTTAGCAAGGACTTTATTATGTATCTTTCATGAAGGGGGGGTTGAGAGCAGACTGGCTTACATATCTGCAATCTAGGATAACAATACTGAGCTGTTCCCAGTATTTATTTTTCTGTTTGTATGAAGGTTGTTGATCTATCCGCATTGTATGCTTGGAAGGATGGCTGCCTTGTCTGAATTCCTTCCCAGAAATATTCTAAGCTCTTCTGTTGGTCTTGCTGTTGCTGTTCTTTCCCAGTTCCAGAGAAGCTCTGAGATAAATACTTGTCACTCCCATCCCAAATTGAGGGCAGGACCAATTAACCATAAGCTGGTCCCCATTCCACCCCTATTTGCTAAGAGTTAGTAGAAGGGGGAGGACCAATTAGCCAGGATTTACTAACTTTTGACATTTGTTTATAGTGATGATAGCACCTCGTACTGTTCAGAATACAAGAAAATATGTGTGCTATGTCCTGTGAACTTGCTTCTGACTTATAATGACCCTATGAATTAATGACCTCCAAAAAGTCCGAACATTAATAGACTTGTTCCAATATTGAAAATACTAGAAAATATATCTAACATATTCCTAAGAATACTCCACGCTTGCTACTAGAGTATACTCCATAATACCAGACATCTCCAGAGATGGTCCATACACTATTGTGAATACAAATGTAGCTATAAAGCTGTGTCACTTTCTCTGTCCTCATGCTTCTGCTGCTCTGCTTGCTTGCTAAACTTTTCTGTCTCTGTGTGTATACACTGCTGCTTTTCTATTTGCTTCCAAACTTTTTTGGTTTTATTACATCATGACAAGTAAATCCTGGCAGTTTCCAAGCAAGACCCTGATTCAGAGCTTCCTCCAATCCTCAGTACACATGACTAATACTTTCAGCTCTGACCACAGTGATCACCTGGGGGAGGATGTCTACAATAGGTGACCAATGCAATGTACTTGTATGACTGTACCACAAACGGTTTTTACACATGGATCTCAGTTTCTGAGTCAGAGCACAGATGAAGCCAACACCTAAGAGTCATCAGAACAATATTTACCTTTTCTGACCCATATTCTCCTCCATTACTTTCTTTGGCTCTTTTCACACACCATGCCAGAACCTGATTGCAATATTCTGTACATAAAAGGTTGCCTATTACAAAGGCTTTTTCAGCCCCTAGTACACTTATCTTCCTTCCCCTTTTTCTGCCATTTCTTTTTCAACTAGTTTTACTTTTTCACTTTGTCCACTTATCTGAGATTACTTTGTTTTACAATATCAGTCAATTTTGATCCAGAAATCCATCATTTTCATCAAAATGAAAACAGTAAGGTATGTATCAGAGTTGCCTGCTGAAGATGTATTGGAATAAATTAGAAAGGGGCTAAAGAGAATATAGTTAGGACTATAATGCAAAGTCTGACCAAATAATATCAATCAAACTTCATGGAATTCTATCAGCATAACCACCACTCAGATTTATACCACAACTACAGATGCTGATGAGGACGAAATTGAAAGCTTTTATACAAGTGTCCAGGAAGAAATTGATCACATACCTGAACAAGGTGTGCTTATAATCATAGGAGGCTGGAATGTAAAACTAGCAAACAAAGCAGAATCAAATACTGATAGAAGAAGTGGGCTAGGAACATGAAATGAAGCAGGGGAAAAACTCATAGAATTCTGCGAGGATGACAAGTTGTTTATTGCAAACACATTTGAGACAACCAAACAAACAATTGTATATGTGGACATCACCAGATGGCCAATACAGATATCAAATAGATTATATAACTGGAAGAAGCAGATGGAGAAGCTCTGCTCTCTCTGCTAAAACAAGACCAGGGGCTGATTGGGGTACAGACCATGAATTATTAATATTGAAAATCAAAATAAAGCTGAAGAAAAACACCAAAACATTCATAGAGCCAAAATATAGTCTAAACAATATTCCTGAAGGGTTTAAAGACCATGTAAAGAACATAGTTCCAATATAAATTCAAGTGAATAGCAACCAGAAGAATTGTGGGCTGAAACCAAAAATATTATTGAAGAAGAATGCGCAAAGAGTATTCCTGTAGCCAAAAGAAATTAAAAGCCTCAATGGATGACTGATCTTAAATTTGCTAAAGATAAACAAGAAGCAAAAGGTGACAGAAAGAGAATCAGAAGTCTAAATACAGTGTTCCAGTGACTTGTGTGTGGAAATGACAACTAATATAATGACCAGTATTAAGGAATAGAACAACAAAAAAGGAAGTACAAGAAATCTGCTCCACAAGATCCAAGAAATCAAAGGAAAATTTAAAGCACGATTTAGGCATGCTAAAAGATCACAATGGAAAAATATTAACTGAACAAGACAAAATAAAGAAAGGATGGGAACAATATGTTGAAGAACTACACAGAAGAGAGTAGAATCTTTTGAAGAAGTACCCACAGTTTTAGAAAGTGACTTGAAAGCTGCATTGAGAGCAATTAGGAAAGACAAATCACCAGGAGTAGATGGGATATCAATACAGCTATTCCAAGCCACAGAGTTCGTCAAAATCTTAATAAGAATATGCCAACAAATGTGGAAAAGAAAACTATGGTCCACAAAATGCGCCATTTACATCCAATTCTGAAAAAAGGAAATATCAAAGACTGCAGCAACTATTGGACTATCACATTAATTTCTCACATGAGTAAAGTGTTGCTCAAAATCTTACAACAAAGACTGTTCCCATATATGGAATGAAAAATGCCAGATATTCAAGTCAGATTCAGAAAAGGAAGAGGCACTAAAGATCATATTGCAAATTTATGTTGGTTATTGGAGCACACCAGAGAATTTCAGAAGAAAATAAGCTTGTGTTTGCAAGATCTGAGTAAGGCTGTTAACGATAGGACATTTTGGAGGTAATTAATTCATAGGGTCACTGTAGGTCAGAAGCAACGTGCTGGCACTTAACACACACACACAAAGAGTATGCATGAATGATCATAAAACATCTATCTAGCCCCAAGCATTCAAAATCAGCACCCAGGCTCAGAAGCCAGTAACACAATCCTGCCTGTCAGTACTTCGAGACAAAATTAAGCATGTAATTAAATGTCTGGCAAAGGGAAGCTTTAATCCATTGGAAAGTTTCTGATGCTATTTTTAAAAATATGTTAAAAATAAAAAAATCAAGGAGGATATGAGACTGCAGCTCAGAAAGAGTCTTTTGATCTCTCAGACTAAGCTGAATAATGACTTTTTTTATGCTTCCCCTGTCTTTTATGTTTCATCATAATACTTTATCTTTTCATGGATCCTAATGCCAGGATGCTAAGTTTTAGCAAGGGAGCAAAAGCCTTCTAATTTCATGCCAGTTTCAGGGCTTCTCATAAATTGTTCTAATATAGCAGTGATAAAAAAATGACTCTTCCATGTTTAATTTGGTTTTATATATAGAATGAAGTTAAGGCACTGATGCTTGTGGGATCTACAATAATCTTGATACATAACAAAGAAAATGGTGGAAGATAACTATTCTTTATGTCTAGGCTCTGCTTATCCTCTAAATCAGATGTTCCAGTTCCTTCTATGCATGTCCCTCCATGTGCAAACTTGAGGGCAACAAGTATCTGCATTCTGTTGTTGTGGTGGTGGTTGGTGTTCAGTTGCACAGTCAAGACCAACTCTTTGCGACCCCATGGACCACATCACACCAGGCCCTCCTGTCTTCCATCGTGCTACGGAGTTTGTTTAATTTCATGTTTGTTACATCGATAACATTGTCTAACCATCTCATCCTTTGCCATCCCCTTCTTCTTTGACCTGCAATCTTTCCCAGCATCAGGGTCTTCTCCAGTGACTGCTCCCTTTTCATTTGGTGGCCAAAGTATTTGAGCTTCAGTTTCAGTATCTGGCCTTCCAGGAAAAAGTCAGGGTTGATTTATTTTAGGATTGACTGATCTGATCTCCTTGCAGTCCAAGGGACTCTCAAGAGTTTTCTCCAGCACCATAATTCTAGCATTCTAGGCAACCCAATGACTGTTTCTATTCTTGTGCTCAGTATGGCTTTCTCAGTCAGTTATCTATTTGATCCCAGTTGGTGCGCTACAGATAGTCCAGTATATTTTGCTTCACAGCATTTGGTAGGCGTTGAAGGATGTATTATTTTGCTTCAGTGCAGCATAAAAATACCATCCTTTCACAGACATAGAACATCAGGGTAACAGTTAAAAGTGTGATGTCAAATCAATGGCTTACCTTCCTTCTAAATAATTTAGACTGTAACATAATGTTTCAATCTGGATCATTTATGGTGTACATGTGCCATCTCAAGTCAGTTGCAGAACAATAGAGAGTCTACTAGCAGAACTGGAATACATTTTCATAATAAGACATATAAGTACGAGGTTGGATCCTATGACTTCTGCTAAGTTGGATCCTATGGGTTGGATACTGACAGGTTTTTTCCACTTTCTCTAACTCCAACATGACTTTTGTCCATGCAGGTCCCATGCCTCCCACCATAGCATTTCTGGTGGGCAAAGGGAACCCCTTTCTCCCCTTTTTAACAGGGGAAAAGCTGGTTGAATACAACCTATGACAATACTGGTGTTATAATGTGTTTGGGTGTCATATATGTAAGACCTTGGAAATTCTGCAGTTTTCTGTTGTAGAATCCTTTGTACAATATGCTACTTGCTAAGGAGCTTTAGGGGTAAATATTCATGAAGATTTTTAATGGGCCACTTTAGATGCATCCCATCAGGAGGGGCTTTTCCCTTTGAGATTTCAAAGTTCTTCCTTTTTTTCCTAAAAGACTACCATAATTAGAGACAAAATACAATCCAAAGGTATTAGATTCATCTACTTTTTATTAACATTAGTAGCAGCTGAGCTTAGACAAGTTTTCCCTGTTCTGCCCAGGACATTAAAGATAAAGGACAGGACCATGGCCTAATTTCTCCAAAAACTCAGTACTACACTGTGTGGTGTACACTGCCTATAATAATGGACAGACTGAATTCTTGACATAGCCTAACCCACATATCTTGGGCTAGGGCAGAAAAGTTTCAGGCCATCAAGTTTGGCTTTAAGGCAAGTCTGTCTTTCTGGATCTTCCTTGAATTTCTCCCTGCTAAGTTTGGAAAGTAAACTTTTTTGCCTTCCCTGAAGAATATGACTTTCTCCTTTACATGTTATGTCTGAATTCTTATGCTGATCTACTCCTTAAATCTTTATAGTCCCCTGGGAAAGTTTACCCTGTTGAAATCTTTTGTGATTGAAATAAGCTAAGCTAAACCATAGTGGGGTTGCTGGGTGATCGAGAATTTGTGGAGGGAAGAGATAGACTAAATAATTTTCAGTTCTCATCTCATCCTACAATGACCGCATAACTTAGTAAATGTCAGATGCTTACCCTAGCTGGGAGGAATCAGGGAGAACAAGGGCCTAGGAGTTTTTTCTTTGCTGAGCTTCTGAAGAAGTTTCTATAATATTCTGACTTGCTTTTCCTAGTATTTAGTACCTCTAGTGTTCCTGATTCTGTGAGAAATATTTTGTTTTACAAAAGGATCTGCCTACTCTCTTAGTATTTGTAATCTGAAACTATTGAAAGCTTTGACCAGATTGCAAACTCAGTGCACACATGGACTTCCCATAGGGTGGCTAGGTCTCTCCTGGCAACCAGTGGGGGATGGGGGGAACTTACCAGGAGAAACAGAAAGACCCAGGCCATGTTGCCGGCATTACACAGAAAGTGATATTGTCATGCCAGTGACTTCTGGGTGATGCTCTGGTATCTGGGAAAAATCTCTATGGTAAACCAGCTTCTACCATAGAGTTTTTGCCCAAATACCAGAGTGTCACCTGTAAGTTGCTGATGTGGTGGTGTCACTTCCTGCATGACACCAGCAACATGGCCTGGGCCGCCTTCTTTCCATTGGTAAGTCCTCCCTGTCAGCCAGCTGATCGGTGGCTGGGGGCAGGGCCTGGGGGGGGACCCCCACCTACACTGGGGGGGGGGGTCTGGCAACCCTAATTGCCCCCCACAAATATTGGATGCCTCTATTCCATTTTGTTCTTTCACAGTTGTTCGGTCTGGCTTCCATGCCATCTATGTACTCAAAGGAAACCAAGGTGAGTCATAAAAAATTAAATGTATAAAAACAATCACAAACTGTTGTGATTACAATAAAAAATGAAATTAAAACAATTTCTAAGTAGTACATATAGCCTCAGGATATAGTATTCAGTGCTGTTTCATCTATTAATTATTTAATCATTCCAAGCCCTTCTAAAATTAATTTTTTTTCAGAGACCTCCAAAATTCCTATGCCAACTTGGCATAGTTGAAAATGGGTCCCTGAAATATGTACTACAAATAGTACAGAATCCACAGGAATCACACACTGATATTAAAAACCAGGCAAACTCATTAGGATTGCAATAGTCAAAGCCAGCATCTTGCTCAGTAGCAGACTGGAAGATGTGGTTACTTTTCAATGTTCAAATCCAATTTTTTCATCCCTGTAGTTGTGGTGCTAAATACACTACTGAAAGTTCATGAAACCAAATCTAGATTGTATAGGGATGTTGATATTTAACAAGAGAGGAGGTTGTGTCTTCAGTGGATTCCTGCTTCTTCCCTTGGCTTATATTCTTTATTCCATGCTATCAAATGATTTTCAGTTGTATAGTTTCCGTTTCACCCAGTACAACTATCATACAGTTCAGACTAATAAGTGGACCAAGTTCAGAATCCTTTAATTCATCACTGAAAATATATGTGCAAATTGATTTTAAGAGCCTCAGAAGAACTTCTGATGACTTCTAATTCACATGCATGTCTGTTTAAATTCTATACCTAGGAATTCACTCTGTTTGAAGTACATGGATAGAATGAGGGCATTAGAGACAGTCAGTGGGATTGGTACATGATCTACATCCCAGCTTTGCCTCCCTTGAGCAGCTAACAGATGGATCTTTGGAGGCATTAAGAGAAATGATCTAACATTCCAATGAACTATGTGTGAACAGGAATACGAATTTGAACGCAGAACAGAAAGTTAGAGTCTTGATCTTAGGGTGAAAAACCTGATTTCCCAGCTGTGTGCCTTGCAATTCCCTTCTTTTTCTTGTTTCTTTATGTTGAAAAGGGTTTTAAATGCAATTGATTTTCATTCTCAAGCATTTAAAACCTAATGATATTTAATGAAAAGCATTTTAAACTTAATCTTAGAATTTCACAAGTGGGGGACTCCTAAGGATATATGGGGAGGCTCTTACTCCCCCCTCCCCCACTACTCCCTCTTTCCCTTCCTGAAAGCCCCCATAGCCTCTTCCCCTTTGCTGCTTCCTTGTTTCCTTTCCACCCACCAGTCAACCTACCTTTATCTGCTCCCCCACCGATCTTCATAGGTTTTCCCTGCTTTCCTCCCACTTTCAACCTCTCCTTGAGAAAATTCTGTGTGGTACTGGCTGCGAGGGCATTCCTTTCTAAGAGATACAGGCACTGCTTATATTATTGGGGGGGAGGGGGTTAACCCTGGCCAATATTTGTTTATTTGAATTTCAGATTTTTCCACAAACCTGGGACTTTTCTCATGATTGGAAAGGTGCCTTGTCTGTTGATGGCTTCAGTCTCCTGAGTAAAGTATCCACAGATGAGGTCACTCTGAGAATTAGATATATTTTTGCATAGAATAATAATCCATTTATAAAGCAAAAGAGAGAGAGAATGATGTCCATACCATAGTGAAGCTATTAATGATGCAAACTTTTTGAAAGATTTCTTGCAAACACCGATCTGCTTAAATTGCTTGACAAATAACATTAATAATGTAGAAATTCAAATCACATAAAGAGCTAAAACACCATAACCATACTATTCCAAGAGTCATCTCCAAGGCTGCATTCAGGATTTGAAAACTCTCCATACAAAATAATGCCATTTTTAGGTTGTGTTCACACTGTTAATTGTGTTAGTGCAGGAAAGATGTGAGATCTGAACTCACTATTTCACCACTGTATCTGTCACTAGACTGAGCTTGTAGCAGAACTTTTGTTGCTTTGGGTAACGGTTCAATTTAACATAGGGTTCATTGTAGGTTTCACCATAGTTTACTATGAGAATCTGATCTTAGTGATAGAGCTCTGTATTAGAACATTTCAAACAACAAAATGTATTGATATATGTGCAGAGTAAGCAGTAAATCCCACATATCTGGGATTAGAAAGAAAACCTTTTGGAACAGATATAGCAGTTTAGCAAGCATTGCTCTTTGAACCGCATCTGATTTCCCAGCTTGAGGCCAACAAAAGATAAAATAGTCTGAGTTCATCCCTCCACGACATAATGTGAGAAGCATCATTCTGAATACTCGCTAGATCAGAGATAGTGGGTAGAAATCTCTTCCCTCAGACCCAGGGCTACACTTGTGTGCCATCAAAACATTCAACTGGAATTCTTATATTTGAACATCTCATTATGAATATTTTTAAAAGGTGAATTCTGAAATCACAAATAACTTGCCTTAAGAATTCATGAACCCCCCCTCTCAACCCCAAAAAAAGAGGGGGGTTGTGATTTATATAAAAGAACAATTACACCCTAAATTAGTCTACGCTTCCGAGGATGGGAGAATAGTAGCAGTATCTCTAATAAGGCAGGGAAAGGAATATCTAATTATCAATATATATGCACCTAATGCAAATCAACAATCTTTTTTTAAAGAACTAGCTGAGGTAATGAAGGAAAAAAAGCATGACAACATTTGTTTAGTAGGGGATTTCAATGCAGTGGTAGATAGAAAAAAAGATAGGAAAAGTGAAATTAAAAGGAGAAAAAAAGGCCAAACCTTGCCGAATAGTTTCTATCACATAGCAGAGGAACATGACATCTTGGATGCGTGGAGAACAAAGTATCTAAATAAAAATATATATACATTCTATTCGGCAAGATATAAATCTTGGTCAAGTATAGACATGGCGTGGATTTCAAGGTCATTGATTATGGAAATGGATGACATTGAAATTCTGCCACTGACCTTTGCAGATCAGAACCCAGTACTTTTATCATTAAGAGAAATAAAAAAAAATACTAGATGGTCTATGAATAAGTATTTATTGAAAGACACTACTTTTGTTGGTAAATTAAGAGAAGATATTAAAGAATTTTTCAAAATAAATTTAACACCACAGATGCCTATTACTATAGTTTGGGATACATTTAAAGCCTATGTAAGAGGTAAACTAATCAGTTACTCCGCCTGGAAGAAGAAACAAGAAAATTTAGAGTACAACAATTTGGTTAAACAGATTAAAATAGAGGAGGATAATAGACATAAGTCACAAAGAGATAAGAATTACAAATACAGATTGCTCTCTAAGCAACACAAATTAAATTTATTATTGAGTAGGGAAGTAGCGAAAAGAATTCAATATAAAAAGCTTTTCTTCTTTGAAAACGCAAATAAACCATCGAGATGGTTAGCATTTAGGCTGAAAAAAGAAGAAGCTAAAAGATCAATAATTACACTAAAAGACAATAAAGGACAGAATAAATTCTTACAAGTAGAGTTGAAAAATATAGCTGTAGAATATTTTAGTAAAGTTTATAAGCAGAAAGAAGAGGATGAAGACCAGCTAATGAGATATATTAAAAACAATTTGAAAATTAAAAAATTTACGGAGGAACAAAAGAAACAACTGAATGAACCCATTGCGATATATGAGGTAGTAGAGGCCATTAAAAGACAGAAATTAAATAAGATACCCGGTCCAGATGGTTTGCCGAGCGAATTCTATCGGACATTTGAAGGGCAAATTTCTATAATATATAAAGATCTTATAAAAGTAATAAGCCAGACAGGCAGGTTTCCAGATTCATGGAATTCAGCACTAATAACTCTAATACCAAAGAATAAAGAGAAATTAGATTTAATCGATACTTATAGACCGATTTCATTATTGAACTCGGATTATAAAATTTTTGCAAGCATATTGGCAGAAAGGTTCAAGAAGATCCTCAACCAAACAATTAAAAGAGATCAAGTAGGGTTTCTTCCAAAAAGACAACTTAGGGAAAACATCAGGACTCTTATAAATACACTAGAGTATTATGAAGCACATCTGGAAAAAGAGGCGGCTCTGATGTTTATGGACGCAGAGAAAGCCTTTGACAATTTATCATGGAAATTCATGCTAACAACGCTGAAAGATTGTGATCCGGGGATTTATTTCAGGACAATGATTGAAGCTATATATAGAAAGCAAGTTGCAAGCGTAAGAATTAACGGAGATATTTCCCAAGAATTTCCCATAGAAAAAGGCACTAGACAGGGTTGCCCTTTATCTCCATTGCTCTTTATTTTTGTGTTAGAATTTCTATGAGATCAAGTAAGAGAAGATAAAGGCATTCAGGGTCTGAAATGTAAAAAACAGGAGTATAAGCTTTGCGCCTACGCGGATGACTTGATGTTTATTATGGAAGAACCTTTAGATTCACTGAAAAGACTGCTAGAAGTAATCAAAGACTATGGAAAAGTTGCCGGCCTTAAAATTAATATTCAAAAGACTAAATTATTAGTTAAAAATGGTACAGAACAGTTGAAAGATAGTATAAAACACATATCAGGGATTGCAGTGGTAAAAAAGGTAAAATACTTAGGAATCGTGTGCTCCAATAAAACAAGCTCTCTGATTGAAGACAATTATAATGTACTCCTGAAAAAGGTTAAAGAAGATCTAAATAGATGGAAGGATTTAAATTTATCATGGCTTGGAAGGGTAGCAGCCATCAAAATGAATATCCTCCCAAAGTTTCTGTTTCTGGCACAAACAATTCCCCTCTTAAAACAAAATGCCCAATTCTATAAAGAAATGAATAAAATAACTAGGAAATTCATCTGGGCACCAAATAAACCACGTGTAAGATGGAAATTACTTCAAGATCATAAGGATAGAGGAGGTATAGGGTTGCCAAATTGGGAACTTTATGGTAAAGTGGCTGCGTTAGTATGGATAAAGGAGTGGTTGGTATTAGAAAATCAGAGAGTATTGGCATTGGAAGGACACGATTTATATATGGGTTGGCACGCATACGTTTGGTACGGGAAGCATAAAATCCACTCCAACTTTAAGGTGCATAAGTTGAGAGCAGCATTATTGGATACATGGTTAGACCTGAAAGAAAAATTTTATTTAAAAATTCCCGGATGGGTTTCCCCATTGGAAGCCTTTATAAAACCATCACTTGCCAACACCAATAAATTAGTGAGTTATAATAAATTGCTAGATAATAAGGGAGTAATTAAAAGAGAAACACAGTTAATGGAAGAACTGGGGGTACGGTTAACCTGGTGGGAAACCGTACAACTTCAGTCAAGATATCAAAAAGATATAAAAACGGGTTTTAGTAATAAAACTAATAATTTAGATGAGATTTGGCTACAAAATAATGATAAATTAATTAATAAACTATATAAATTTTTACTAGATTATGAAATGCAGGAAGAGCTGGTTAAACCGACTATGATAGATTGGATGAAGGATTTCGGCAGGAATATTGATGTAGATAGATGGGGAAAGATTTGGAAAACTGTGAAATATTTGATGGTAGTAAATTATAAGGAAAATATTTATAAAATGTTTTATCGCTGGCATTGGACCCCAGAGAAGTTACACAGATGTTATGGGAATGTAACTAACAAATGTTGGGCTTGTGGAATTAGTAAAGGAACATATTTGCATATGTGGTGGACATGTAAAATAGTTAAAATGTATTGGATAATGGTTAAAAACATGATAAAAGAGATAATGGATGTAGATATTCCTATGGACCCAGAGATATTTTTGCTGAACTTGATCCCAGAGGGACTAGATAAGGAACATCAGAGATTGACTGCTTACATACTTACGGCAGCACGTATTTTAAGGGCAAAAACTTGGAAATTAGTGGAAATGCCAAATCGACAAGACATAATTAAACTACTATTGAATTGGGCGGAGATGGATAAACTAAGCTATCTATCAAACCCACAAGCAAAATTGGATAAAATAGAGATCTGGGCAAAATTGTATGATTGGATAGGACAATTAGATGGCTCTGTCAGAATAAGTAATGACTGAATGTATTAATGTATTAATGTACAAAATTAATAAAAATATTATAAAAAAAAAAGAATTCATGAAGACTGTTCTGGAGAAAATTTGTTTTCAAATGTTGGTTTTATTTGAGGAAGTAGTCACATTTTGATCAAGTGTCTGAGCCTATTGTTTGGCCACAGGAGTAGCTCCTGTGAACATAAGCAGTCCATGATGTGTGGGGAAAGTAACCTGAGGATACAGCCACACTGGCTTTTATAAAAGTCCAAGATTATTAGGATTCAGCTCTGGAATGTATTTTCAGTTCGGTCTCATCCCCGCTGTATCCCCGCTTTAAAACTCGCTTCCTGAAACTTCATTACAAGTGGGCAAACTATTCCTTTTATTTCAAGGGCCAGCAACAGTAACCAGCATCAATCAACTACATTAGCCACTTGAATGATCACTGCATCCTGTCCAACTTATTGCTTCTTGTTCATGTTACTATTTTTGGAGTCTTTTGCTCCATTTAATTCAATCACATGAACCTGTTAGGATCAGGATTGTGTTAAGAGAAGTAAAGAAGGATTCCAGTTACTGAGTGTCTGATAACATTAAAAGTCATAAGCAAAAGGTAGCTTTACATTGGTAAATGTGTGAAATAGCTGAGCAAGGGAGGGTATATTATCCAATTAAACAAGACCCTAATTGGCCACGTTATTTCCCCTCATTTAATGTGCATGGAGTCCATCTTGCTTAGAGCTCTGTAGGGAAAAACTCATGAGATCTGAATAGGAGCAATGAGAGAAGAAGTATACAGGCTGTGTTATGGACTGGTTTTTATGCACTTCTGCACCAGCAATTACATTTCTAGGATGGGACAGAATGACACATCAACACTACAACTGGTAGCTTTCTGCTGGGTCTGAGATCCACCCTAAGATGCCATGCAATGATATACACACTGAGACACACAGATACCAGCAGAGTGTTCTGGATAGTGGGGTCACACAAAACTTGCAGACTGGTCAAAATTGGGCAGCAGACCTTGTGGGATGTATATCAGCAAAACAACAGCAATGTAACCACATGCAAGCTACAAAGCAATGTTGTAGCAAAGTAACCACAAGCCTTTTTTTTTTGCATGCACATATCTATAAGACTAGAATATTAAGACAAGGATATTAAGGTACTAGATTTTCATACTGTTGTAACTTAAGGGAACTCCCCTTTCCCGCTTTAATATTTGATGCTGCAAGTCAACACTGGAATGTAACATGCTTTTCAGTTGATGACCATCATGCACTCAGGTCAGATATAAAAAAGTCTGTGTTACAAAAGTGAAAATCCTTCTTAAGACACTTTAAGAGGGGAAACAATATAGCCTGTTAAACACTATTGATAGTGGATTTAGTCATCCAGAGAAATATACCTTTCCTGTAAGGCATCTGAGCTGATTTGTGGTTTCTTGCTATGTTTACTATGAGAACTCTTTGTCAAATTTTAAAGCTCAGACTAGACCAGAAGCAATACCCTGCCTTGTTGGTCTACCAATTTCTTTATGGTGAGTTGGAGGACTGAAAGTAGAAAGTGCAGGGGGAAATAAGGAATGGTTCTGAAACACACTACCTTTGGAAAGAATGCATAAAAAGGAAATTTGGTTTTTGCATATGTGATGAATGTAGGCTAAATTGAACCTGTTCTCTATTTGCATGCATGCACTTAATGAAGATATGAGACACAAATGTATGGGTTAAACTAATTTTTGTTAAAACTGATCTTCTGCAAAATAGTAACTCACTAGAACTTCTGACATCCAAACTTTGCAGGCCCACTAAAAGCAGCCCACAAAAGGCAGCTTGATTAAGAGCAACCCAGCCTGGCTCCAAATGCAGTGCAGCAAATGCAGCCATGCCTGGCTTTTCATTGCCTGCACAGAATTGTGCTGATCCTCACAAACATCCCCCTGGACCATACAGCAGCTACATTTCAAAGTGGCCCAGCACCAAGGAGGCCTCCTTCCCATGTTCCCTGGCTGCGCAGCCAACAATCAGCTGACTTTGGTGAACTCCCATCATCAGTAGATACCTCAGGGTGCTCACCAAGGTTTCTAACTCCCCACCTCACGGATGCTGGAATTTGTGGGGCAGCCTAGCAATTGCTTACCTGATTTCTCCATGTTCAGGGACAGAGGGTGGCACTGGGAGGGATAGTGTCCTCAAGGTACCCACTGGAATGCAGGGTACCTCAAGGGGCACTTCTCTCCCCAATGTTGTTCAACATCTATATGTGCCCCCTTGCCCAGCTAGTGTGGAGTTTCGGGCTGCAATGCCGTCAATATGCCGATGGCACCCAGCTATTTCTGTTGATGAGTGACTGGCTAGATACCATTCATGGGAATTTAGCTGAGGATCTGGAAGCTGTGCTGAGATGGCAGAGTTGACTAAAATTGAATCCAGGAAAGACGGAGGTTTTGTGGTTGGGTGGGAGAGAGCCTCATTTGGGTTGCCAGCTCCTGACTCTTGAGGGTGTACCTCTGTCACCGGCACAGACTGTCAGGCTTGACCTTGGATTCTTCCCTATCCATGGAAGCTCAAGTTGCAAAGGTTGCCAGCCAGGTGGTTTTCCAACTTCACCAGGTTAGGCAGCTGGCTCCCTACCTGTTGCACTCTGATCTAGCCATTATAATCTATGCAACTGTCACCTCCATGTTGGACTACTGTAATTCACTCTATGTGGGCCTGCCCTTGCATCTGATCTAGCCATTATAATCCATGCAATTGTCACCTCCATTTTGGACTACTGTAATTCACTCTATGTGGGCCTGCTCTTGCACCTGAACCACCAACTGGTCCAAAATGCAGCTGCATGGGTCCTTACTGGGATCCCTGGACAGCAAATATTCAACCAGTGCTGTGCGAGCTGCATTGGCTTCCAGTGGAGCACTGGATCAGGTTAATAGTTTTGTTTTTTATCTTTAAGGCCCTTAATGGTCAGAGACCTACATATCTTTGGGACCTCCTCTCCCAGTATGCCCCAATATGGAAGAGCATTACATTCAGGAAATAAGAACTTTCTGGTGGTCCCCAGCCCGAGAGAATTCCACCTGTTCTTGACCAGGGCCAGGGCTTCTTCAGCCCTGGCCCCCGCCTGGTGGAACACTCTGCCAGAAGTCATCCGTGCCCTGCCGGAGTTGTTACCATTCTACAGGGGATGCAAGGCAGAGATTTTCCACCGACCCTTCAGTTGAGGACAGTGATGGGGGCATCTTTTGGCACTCTTACACAAGTCCCCATCCCTCATAACCCCTCCCCCTAGGGAGGTTGGGGAGTTGGAGTTCTGTCTGCCATCTTATATATGCTGTCTTTTCCCATTTCATATATGCTGTTTTTATGTATTGGTATTTACTGGGCTGTTCTAATTTAGTTTTAATCCAAGATTTGTATATTATTTTGTTGTAAGGTGCCCTGTGCCCTACTTGTAGGGAAGGGTGGACTAGCAAATCTAATTCTCTCTCTCTCTCTCTGTGTATCTATCTATCTATCTATCTATCTATCTATCTATCTATCTATCTATCTATCTATCTATCTTAACCTGCACATTCTGGTCAACCTAGTTAGGCCCTCACCAGTCCTGGGACCAGGACAAGCTACATAACACCCCCCCCCCCCCGACAGTATGAAGCAAGGGGGGCAAGGGGATTATCAGGGCAATTTGATGTAACTGCCCCCCATACCTGCTCAGCCCCATGACTACCAGCTAATCCCACCCTGTCAATGAACTGGCTGATGCCAAGCTAAAATATAAGGTAAACATTAGATCTAACAATTTAAAAAAGCAACCTCCTATATTTGCTCAGTTAATTCATAAAGTGTATGCAGTGCAGAGGGTTAAATCTTCATTATGCTGTGTGTTTATGGTGCACAAAGGCTCTAACAGCACAGATTATGAACAGCCTGTCTGTACAACTATAGAGAAAAAGGATACTAAATAAAGCTGCCACCGCATCCATGATCTTCTTGTTAACTCTCAAAATAACATACATTTTCCTGGCACATTGTGTTGGAGAAAGAGTTCATGAACCTAATTAGAGAGAATTTGCATTAGGGAAGGGCAACTATTGCATTTGACAAGCCTATCAGATATTATTGAAAATATGGCTTAGATTGTCATCCAATTTTAGCAATTAATTAAAAAAGATAAATAGGGAAAGCACTATACAAAGGCCTAATGCTTAAAAATGTACAGAATACACACATACTGAACTCTTTTTATAATAAGTGCTTTGAATGCTGAGTAGAAGGGAATTCCCAGCAGAGTTTAGTGAAAGTTCATGATCAAATGAAGATTTAGCCTATTCTGTATCAATTACACACCTAATTCTAAACCAGGCCACAGGGTGTGAATTAATAGAATCATAGAGTTGGAAGGGACCTCCAGGAAATTCACAAATACCTCCCTCTCCACACCCACAGTGACCACTGTTTCACACCCAGAAGATGACAAAAAAACCTCCAGGTTCCCTGGCCAAACTGTCCTGGGGAAAAATTGCTTCCTGACCCCAAAGTGGCGATCAGCATTTCCCTGGGCGTGTAAGACAGGGCCACAAGAAGTAAGCACTGAGGCAGCCCTTCCTGCCCTCCCTCTCATGATCTGCCTAAGTTCACAGAATCAGTATTGCTGTCAGATGGCCATCTAGCCTCTGTTTGAAAACCTCCAAAGAAGGAGAGCCCACACCTCCCAAGGAAGCCTGTTTCACTGAGGAACCACTCTGTCAGAAAGTTCTTTGTAATGTTTAGCCAAAAACTCTTCTGATTTAATTTCAACCTGTTAGTTTTAGTCCAACCTTCTGGGGCAGCAGAAAACAACTTCTTACCATCCTCTATATGACAGCCCTTCAAGTACTTGAAGATGATTATCATATCACCTCTCAGTCATCTCCTCTCCAGGCTAAACATACCCAGCTCCTTCAACTTTTCTTCATAGGACTCGGTATCCAGGTATCTTGGTATCTAGGAACAGAAGGGAGGGTATTTCTTTATTAACTTGAAGGAAGTGCTAAGTTTATAGAAAGTCTGAAATTTTAAAACAAAAAATTGAGTATTAAAACTTGTGGAAATAATAGATATAATGGCTGCAGCTTTGCCTACTGAGCTCTTTTTGGAGGTTGCTGGGCAACCACAACAATATTGCTGAGCTTTCTAAGCATTAGTTTTTGTAAAGCAAGGACTTGGAGGGCAGTGGTGAAGTTGGGGGTCAAAACAGCCCTGACAAAGGTTTTGTGCAGCTCCTCTGTTATGTCCCCTGATGGAGGATAACTCACCAGGGACAGGCTCAGAGGCAGCCACTGTAGACTCACTACCCATAGCACTCAGCCTGGCCTGGTAGCAGCCACTGTGCAATTGCATTTGATGCAACAGCCACTACGCAACTGGGCCCAGTATGGTGACTACTGTATAACTGGGTCTTGCCTGGCAGCCACCAGGAAAGTTGGGCCAGTAGCAGCCACCTTCCAACTGGCCCAGCCCCAGTGGCTGTCATCACAAGTGGTTTTGGTGGTGGTGGCCACTGTACAACTAGGCTCAGTACCAGCAGCAGTGGCTGCTGCACAGCTGGGCCCAGCACTGTCCTGGCAACTAGGTCCAGGCAGAGTCTAGAAACCAGTGGGAGACTGTGGGGGTGGGACCATGGGGGATGCTATCAACAACAGCATGAAGTTATTGTCATGGAATACTTGGAAGTGTTGACACAATCTCTCTAGGAACTGCTGAAAACTCCGTGGTAAAGCCATAGAGTTTTTTATTATAGATTTGTGATGATTCCTAGAGTAGACTGACATCACTTCCAGGTTCTTCCCAGAAGTGACATCATGCCATAGCCCTGACAGCCATTTTATTTAGATTAATTTTTTCTGCCATGTGCAGCAGTGGCAGAGGGAAATGGGGGTGAGTGCGGGATTCCCCACTCCTGTACGCCTAGGCTGCAATCACTGCACAACTGGACCCTGTCTGTCCCTGGCAGCAAGCACTGCACAAATTGGTCTAACAATTACAGCAACCACACTGAGCCTGGTTTGACCTCAGTAACCACTTGTGCAACTGGCCCTGGACTGGTGCCAGCAGGCACTATACAACTAGGCCAGACTTTTCCCAGGAAGAGGCTGCTGGGGTGAAAGAAGGAGGGATATCTGAAGACCAATGGGGCAGATCAAAGTAGGTGGGCTGGTGAGTGGGAAGGACAGAAGGAAGTAGGAAAAGGAGGACAGCATGGGGGAAGGCAAAGAAGAGTAAATAGTAAAGGAGGGGGATACAGGACAAAATGAGATGCTCCCTTTTAGTCCTTTTAGAAACCCATAATTGAGCAGAACCATGGGCGTCAACTACGGGGGGGCTCGAGGGCTCGAGCCTCCCCCGAAATTTCCCGGGGGGGCTCAGCCACCCCCGGCAAAATGCTCGCCCAGCCGGCCGTCGCCGCCTCTCCTTCACCCCCGGCCTGCCCTGCCTCCCTGAGGCGGGGGGGGGAGAGAGGCGGCGGGGACATAGTCGCCCGCGCGCTTCGCGCGGGCGGCAGTCCCGGCCAGCTGGCTGCCGTCGCGGGTCTGCGTCCCTGGGCCGGGGGGGGGAAACGGAGCGGCCGGGACATAGTCGCGCGCGCGCTTCGCGCGGGCGGGAGTCCCGGCCAGCTGGCTGCCGCCACGGGTCTGCCTCCCTGGGCTGGGGGGGAGGGAGCGGCAGAGACATGGTCCCGTGCGCACGAGAGAGCCCCTGCCCCCCCCCGGGGATTTAGAAAGTCAACGCCCCTGAGCAGAACTATTCTGAATTCAGGACTTCCCTTTGCATTCCCTTGCAGCAATAACTATAAAATACTTTGTATTTAATTCCTAAGCCTTTTGAGTATAACTCCCCTCTTACACATGCATTTCTCCTCTGCCTTCCTCCTTCCCTGGTGCTCGTGTATTTTACATAGCAAAGGTCCCATCTTCTCAGGTCTTATAAAGAGCACAGCTTTTCTTTTCCTAAGCCCTGTTGAAATAGTATCATTTATTGTGCCTCATTAGTTGCATCTGAAAATTAGCTTGTTTAGCTGTTTTTTTAAGTATTGAGAACAGTTTGCAACACTACAGTGTTGAGAGCTGTGTCACAACTAATGATCCTTCCTTGGAAGAGTTCTTAACCTTCCCTTATCATTTGTTGCCCAGATGGTCACTTATGAACTGATTACACTAGTGGTTAGTTACTTCCAAGACGAATGAAACTACTGGAAAAGATTTATCAGGGGGGTTGGCGTATGGTGCCATCAATATGTGGGTGACATATCCTCCTTAATTACTTCTCCTTAACTGCTGCATCAGGTGGGCCTGTGGAATTCCTGAATAGGTGCCTGAAGAGGGCAGCAAAACTGATGCTCAGTCCAGACAAAACTGAGGCACTGCTGGTCAGTGACAAAACTGCTTGAGGACTGAGGAATCATTCTGTCTTGGAGGGTGTTGCGCTCTTCCTCCTGGAGGCACAAATTGATAGCTTGGGGATATTTCTGGATCCTGGCCTAAAGTTGGAGAGCCAGATGTCCTCTGTGGTACTTAGTACCTTTTATTAGCTTCACCTTATATGTCAGCTATGGCCATTTCTCAAAAAGTGTGACCTGGCCACAGTGATCCATGCTCTGATAGGGATGGGCTACACATCCCACTTCCCTAACTCAAGATCCTTCTTGAACAGTCAGCTTTGCTTTCTTACTGATGAGCGTCAGCTCTCAGCTGCTAACTGACACTCTCAACTAAAGAATTCCAACTCAGTCCCCTGTCACTCAGAACTCTCAGATGGAGCTAAAGCATTAACTATTTACTATCCATCACGGTGCTTCTTTGCTATTCTCCTTTCCATATTTGTTGCATCCTCCTTATAGCTGAATCTCATAATAAATGCTTCTAGATTTTTTTATTTTATTTTTTGCATGATGGATGAAACATAATGGCTGTAACCTAAAGTTGTGCAGAGTAGAAACAAAATTGTGGTCAGCTGCTGGTGGGAGGAAGGTTCACTTTGGGAAACATCAGTGGCTTCATTTCTCCACACTTTAGACTTCATTGTTTATAGTCATGTATTCTCCACAGACACAACAATTCTCAAATCATGGTTGATGGGCAGAGAAAACATAATCCATTGTACAAATTGGTTTGAAATAGAAGTCTGGTTTGAGAATCTAGTGTCTACTCTCAAACTGATGTTTGTTCAGTGACTGAATGACAAACCATGATTTGTCACTTTCTCTAGGCTGTGTCCCAGCTTTACTTAATAGGGGATTTGCTTATAACTGTTTCCATTGTCTGGAACCGGCTGTAAAAAAGAAAGCTCTTTTGCACTATGCAAGCCATTAAATGTTGGATCTTAAACATGGATCACTTGCCCCAGCTTGGATGTTTCCATGAAGTGGTTTTCTTCTACTTCCTCGCAGCATCATGGTGCTTTTCTGCATGTCCCAGATTTTCCATGGTTTTCTGTATTTTTTCCAAAACCTGCTTTTCTTCTGTTCTTTTGGAAAGAAACTGGCTGATGGAGCATACAGCACAGCCAATGGGAGAGCCAGAAAGTGCCAATATGCTGGGGTGTTTTTTAAATATATATATATGTAAATTTCTTGGTCACTCTTCCCTGACAGAATAAACTGCCAAAACAGCTGTCTCTCCTAATGAAGACACTTCTCCTGCTGGCTGGCTACTGAGGTGGACCAATAGCCATTCTCTTCTCCTCCTGCTGTGGGGCTAACTTTTCCCTCAGTGGCTGTTGCTAGGCAACCAAGCTTGGTTCTGTCAGTAAAAAGAGGCCCTTTCCAGGCTTACTTTGGGCTTTGTGCGGAACTCATTGAGGCCAGTCCTGACTAAGGTTGCCAGATCCAGGTTAGGAAATTCCTGGATATTTTGTGGTGGAGTCTACAGAAGCCAGAGTTTGGGGAGGGAGAGGCCTCAGCTGAATAGAATGCCATAGAGTCCACCCTGCAAGGCAGTTATTTTCTCCTGGGGAACCATTGCTGCCAGTCTCCAGGTGAGGGCTGAAGATCACTCAGAATTAAAACTGTTTTCCAGACAGCAGAGATCAGTTCCCCTGGAGAAAACGGCTGCTTTGCAGGGTGGCCTCTGTGTCACTATACCCTGCTGAGGTCACTTCTCTCTTGCTTGGGTCCCCACTGTGGAGAAAGACTGTACTTCTCCTAGATAGAGGCTGCGGGGGGTGGGGAGATGGAAAGCTGAAGTCAGAGAGGCAGATAAAGGTAGACTGATGGTTGACTGGAAAGGAGATAGGGTTGCCAACTCCATGTTGGGAAATTCTAGAGATCACTCACAATTGCAACTGCTCTCCAGATGGCAGAGATCAGTTCCCCTGAATAAAATGGTGGACTCTGTGTCATTATACCCTGCTGAGGTGCCCCCCCCCATGACAGCCAGTGTGATGTAGCAGTTAGCGCTTCAGAGCAGGGTCTGCCAGACCCAGGTTTTCCCTGTGGAAGCTGATTGGCTGATTTCAGACCACTCACAGACTCGCAGCCTAACTTACCTCACAGGATTGTTGTGCAGATCAAAAGGGGGAGAGGAGAATGATGCAGGCTGCTTTAGTCCCCACTGTGGAGAAAGACTGTACTTTTCCTAGGTAGAGGCTGCAGGGAGAGGGGTGGAGATGGAAAGCTGAAATCAGAGGGGCAGATAATGGTACTTTGATGGCTGGCTGGGAAAGAGATAGGGCTGTCCACCTCTGGGTTGGAAAATTCCTGGAGATTTGAGGGGTGGAGCCTGGACAGTGTGGGTTTTGAGGAGGAGTGGGACCTCAGACAGGTACAGTGCCATAGACTCCACTTTCCAAACCAGCTATTTCCTCCTGGGGAACCATTGTTACCAGTCTCCAGGTGATGGCTGGAGATCATTCAGAATTATAACTGCTATAACAGGGCAGAGATCAGTTCCCCTGGAGAAAATGGTGGACACTGTGCCATTATACCCTGCTGAGGTCACCACAGCAAATTGACACTGAGTGCCCAAGGCCAGGGCACCCACCCAGAGCCTCTTTCTAGAGCCTGTTGAATTTATTTCCACAACAGACCTTATACCTAGTCTATTATAATGCCATATTGTTACCCAAATTGGCTGTCTCTTAATTAGTGGCGGGAATCAGCTTAAAGGAGATAAGCGAGAGGGGGTAATGGGGATCTCCACCAACGTATACTAGGATTATTCCCTTAGAGAACTCTCAGAATAAACCGGTTAGTTGTTCAACTGGAAGTTGTTTTATTGAAAAATAATAAAAGAGTAACACACACACAAAGTTTAAAACACAAAAGCTAGCTAAGAGAAAAGTAAAGGGAGGAGTGGGGTGATAGAGTTTAGGAGAGGTGATATTTACCAATCCAGATGAAGAGGTCCACGGAGAAAGCTGCAAAGTGACCAGCGCTTCACGGAAGTTCCAAGATGCAAGTGGGGGTGTGAGATAGGAGCCAAGAACACACATACAATGGAGATGAGTGCTTGTATTTATAGGAAAAATGTTTCCTGATACATTATGCTGAGTGATTGCCCCAAACATAAACAAGGTTTGGGAGACCCTTTGATGGTTCTACATGCTAGCTGCAAATTTTGCTTGTTAACCCTTGTACTACATGATAGGATGTTTACCATTTGGATGACTGATGTTAAATATTGGCTCATGGGGATACACAGGTGAGGAGGGGAAAGTGATGAGATTAGTTCAAAGGGCTGTAAATGTTTTTCTTGGGAGACCCATTTGTCTTGCTAACATATATGTCTTTAGAGTGGGGAGAAAGTTGCCAGTTGGTCAGTCTTTGTAATTCACCTGCTAATATACTTTCCCAGGTTCTTAATTGGCCAGCATCCATATTGTTTGTTTCAAATCCATTTTGTTTTCATTCATAGCCCAAGTAGTGCCCTGCACATATGATTTTGTGGTAATATTATATGAAGGGTGTTTGGGCTTATTTTCTCTCTGGCTGCCAAAATACCCCTCTGCAGGAGGGATCTGACTGCTAACAATAGCAATATACCAATTTCTGATTTTTAAAAAAATCCCTGCAATATGAGGGAGCAAATGGCCCTGACCTGGATAGCACAGGCAAGTCCGGTCAGATCTTGGAAGCTAAGCAGGGTTGGATGGGGGACCCTTGGAACTGAGAAAACATGGCATAGGACAACATGCCTTTGTACCTTAGCTGCCACTGCATAGCTCCAAATCAACATAAGTTGGGGGTGGAGGGAACCATACCTATTACCATGCGGGTCTCCTCCCATACTACACACTTGGGGCAGCAGAATTACTTGAGGCAGCTCTGCTTTATAGCTAAGCAGAAGAAAATAAGCATGGCTCACATCCCTCTATTTTCCCCTTCCCTCTGCTGCCCCATCAGCCACAGCTGGGGCACTCACCTGGAGCCTCTTTCTAGAGCCCATTGTATTTCTTTTCACAATAGGCCTTACTCTTCAGCATGTGCTTGTGGTGGGCTCTGCCTTTATTTGGCATGGCATGCTTGTGTTATGGGCTACTGTAGAGTGTGTGTGTCAAGGCATCCATTCGGTATAGTAATTAGGAGCGCAGACTCTAATCTGGGAGAACCAAGTTTGATTCCCCACTCCTCCACCTGCAGCTGCTGGTGTGACCTTGGGTCAGTCATAAGTTCTTTCAGAGCTGTTCTCTCAAGGGCAGTTCTTGAGAGAGCTCTCTCAGCCCCACTACCTTACAGGGTGTATGTTGTGGGGTGGGGAGGGGAGGGGGAGGGGAGGGGAAGGGAAAGAAAATTGTAAGCCGCTCTGAGACTTCGAGTGAAGGGCAGGGTATAAATCCAATCTCCTCCTCCTCCTCTTCTTCTTTTTCTTCTCTGTAGAGGAAATGATGTGCTGTGGCTGGGGAATATGGAGATTTCTGGGAGATTGGCAAACCCAGTGAATGTTTAGGGGAAGATTGGGAGATGTATTTTACCTCAGAACACCTTCAATGACTCACAACAGCAAACTATTTAGAATGTTGGAGGTGAGGGCCAGTCAGGCTGCATATGCAAACAACCTCTGTGTTCCGATTAGCTATGGGGTGGGGGGGAGGAACAGCAAGCTGTTTAGAATATTTGAGGTGAGGGCCAATCAGGCAACATATGCAAATGACCTCTGTGTTCCAACTGGCTATAGGGAGAGGATGACGTGCAGAATGGAGCAAGGCCTAATCAACCCACATATGCAAATAACCTTGAAAGGCTGGCCCAGTCAGGTAGAAGGTGAGTCATCGGGAACATGGCTAGCCTTTTATATAGAGATAGATAGATTTGCTGCTAAAACACACAAGTCATCTAAGTGGGTTTTTACCCTGCTATCATAGGAACTTATTTGTAGGATAAAATAGTTGCTTTCTGAATAACAAACCCAAAGGGTATTCCTGGGTCTTTAAGTGCTGCAAAATGTAGATTAAAAATTACAGGAAGCTATGCCAGAGCATTAGAAAAATAGCACGTTCTTTTAAAAATTAGGGCCAATTAATATCACAAAGGAATGAGAAAACTGAAAAAGTTCTCAGAAGTTCCTGCTGGTTGTTAAGGGGGGAAAGGAGGAGAAGATAAAAATTCCTAGGACAGACTGGTGGGTTTTCTGCAGAAGTGATAGCAATCCTCTCTAGGTATCACTAGAAACTCTATTCCTAGATAGATGTGGCTTCACTTTTGGTTTTCCCCAGAAGAGAAGTCATACTGTTGCAATTAAAAAAATCTTTCTCCCCCAGCCACTGGAGTGCTCATGGGCAAGATCTCCTGCCCTCATTGAGCACATGTCAACCCTAGTTCATGTTTATAATACCTTTAATATAAAATGGAGGATTCCTTGATATGGAATGGAGAATCTAGGTCAGATTATGCATGGTGCAAAATGATGTTTGATTGCACCCCAGTCTACTATGAGAGAAAACCAACTTGTAAAAGCCAGTTATTATTCAGATCTCTATCAGGCAGTCTATAACTTTTGTACTACTCCCTATAAATCCAGACTATACTGTGCTGCAAAGAAAATCCCAGGACACTATACCAAATAGTTTATAAGGCAAATGCTTTCTTCATGTTTGTCTGAGAGAAGCTATGGGACACATGGCAGCAATGCTGTGGAGTTTAATATGTGGAGTAGGCTTCAGTGATCACCAAGGGTTGTATACACCTTTTCATTTGAGGCCAATGGTCACAGTTGTATAGGTGACTGCGAGCTCAGGATTGTTGCCTTAAATAAATTTTGCAGGGGTACCAACACATTTGTTGCCCCTTTCTTCAAATCTTGAGATGTCAGCTTTGACACCTATTTCTGCCAAGGGTAGTGTTCAGACTGTTACTGTGTGTGACCAGAATATATCTGTACCCTAAGTACATGTCTCTGTGAATATGCAGTTGGAGCCCAATCTCATATCTGACTGGCTCCATGAAAGGAGCTTTGCCTGGGGTGGTACTAGTAACACTGGCCAAAGCGCACGAAACAAATTGATACCAAGCAATAAAAAACATACCATTAATAAATGATGTCTGACTAAGTGAGGAACTGCCCTACTACAAATCTAAAAAGAAACATTGAGACTTGGATAGAGTGAAAATCAGAAATAAGGTTTGTTATGGGGAATACTACAAATAACCTGGATGGAGAATTTAACACAATCTTAGTCAGATAATATCGAGTCCCCAGTACTGAATAACCAGTACTAACTAAACAGCAAGTAATTTCAGCATATTGTACCCACATTCTAAGCAAGTTGGGCAATTCAGACTCTACAAACTGGAACTGTTAGGGCGCAATCATACACACCCATTTGCCGTGGAAGAGGGATGATTCACCACCGGATCAAAGTGGCATGATCACACCAGCACATCTGGGAAGCGTCCCGCAACCATCATCAAACTGTTGCAAACCATTTTGATCTGGTGGGGAACCGTGGTAAAAAGCTACTAGTTAAACTCCAGTATCAAATGGTTTGCTGCGGTTCACAGCCGAGTTTCCCCGTGTGATCACTCCAGTGCCGAAGTGTGGCATTGTGAATAGCGTGATCACATGCTATCCTGATGCCACACTGCTGTTTTCCCCCCCTTCTCTATGTGCGCATCATCAAAAGCCCTTAGGGTGGGTCCCTGAATAATTGTCTGAATTCCCAGCACTGGGCAAGATATGTATGCCTATTATGGTTTCGTTAGTGTTGCCAGCATGGAGAGTGTGTGGGGTGGGAGCATATGAGGGTGGGACAGGGGAAAACAGTGACAGTGTGAGGTACCCAGAAGTGACCTACTGATATTGCACGATGCCATTTCCCCTCCACCCCATTTTGTCCACCCCATTTGTCTCCTGCTGCAGTGTCTAAGTAAATCAAAATAAGGTGTGATCCTGCTTTCTCTGCTGCTCTCTGCCATTTGTTCTGCGATGACCAGTGTCTTATTTGCTCCAAAGTATGTAGGCATGAAGGTGTCAGCTCCACTGTAGAGGAGACATGAATAAACAAGACAACTAGACAAGGACTGCTTTCACAGGGTGATGATTTTTCATGTCACTCTCATTGCCACTCTGCACTTGCAGTGGCAATGGAGTGTACACACGAGAGAATTTCCCCTGCCGTGTCTCTAGCCCTTTCGGTTGTGGAGATAAAAGGGGTACACTTTCCCCCATGTATCACCACAGACTTTGAAATAAATAAAACTGGGAATTCAGAGAAACAAGTAAAACAAGATCATTATAATGTTATTGTGTTGTAATGTTATTTTTTTAAGGTGAGTTAGCAATTACCTATTTTTAAGAGCCTAAAAAAGACTTCTGGAGGTGGTGGGGAAATGGCAGCCATGGGAGGGAGGGGGCTGAGGCAAAGAAAATTCTGTCAGTATGTATGGATCCTTAAACATAAAGTTAACAAACAAACAAAATTGTGTATCTTCATGTCCTCATGACGTACAAAGGTACTTTGACTGTAATTTTTCCAAAAAAGATTGTATCAAGCCATGTTTAGGGAAGATTGTGGCAATGCAAGAGGAAATCCAGGAGTGAATGGTTACGGGATGCTGTTGTGTGGATGCTCCAAAAAATCCCAGTTCGGTTTGGATGCTAAACAGGAGCAAAACTTCAAAGCGAGCACATGATGCAATGGGATGAAGCTTCCTAAATGGATTTTTTTTCTTTTTTTTAATAAAAAATCAGCTTATTCCAACATTCTAGTTTTATGAATAGCATTAGTATAACTGTGATCAATTCCAATGTCCAGGTAGTTCTTTAGGAAAATATTAAATAGTTATTTAAAAAAGACTCTGTGGAAATGTCTGTTACACCAACATTTTGGGGTACCAAGAGTAGAAATTAACTTTTCATCTGCTGCTAAAGACTACAATCCAGAGTAAAATGTACTTGAATATTTCCATTTACTTCTCACCCAGTTTGTCTGAGGGAGAACATGCTCTTCTAACAATAGAGCAGGGGAAAAGGCATTGACTGGCAGTTGTTTGTCACTGAGGTCAGCCTCAGCTAAAAACAAGTCTAGCTAATTTAACGTAAAATGGCACTGAAGGGGAACCTTGTCAAACTCTATCCATCTCTCTTTCTGCTGGAAGGAGAAGAAACACCTGCCTGGAGCTAACAGTTGAAGTATGGAGCAGTGCCCCACTTTGAGTAAAACCATAAGACTGGCACATTTTGAATGGAGTGTGTACAACCTGTCATGTATCATTTGAGGAGACCTTTTCAAGCCCATATTAAATGGCATCAACCTGTACTTTCTAAAATTCACCTATAAAGAATTAATTATAAAAAGTGAACCCAGTAGTCTGTATGTTCCTTGTAAATGCTGGCCTAGAATCAATTTAATTTTAAAAATGCAACATAAAGGTTGGCGTTAGAAGAAGCATGGATTAAAAAAAATCTTATGCCTGTTAACATTTTGAGATCTGCAACAGTGCCGGCATCAGCAGTGGGTAGGGTGGGGCAGATGCTGAGGCCCACCCATGCTGTAAGATAACTGCTCCTTTTTTCATATAGCAAACTTCATACTGCAGTAAAGGGGAGAGTGGCAACTGCAAGTAAAGGGGAGGATGGTGATGGATGCTAAGGTCTCATCAAATCATCAAGGGACCATTTGCCCAATGAATTTACAGATACTCCTCCTCTAATAGCAATCAGTAGTCATCAAGGAGAGTGTTTTGGGATTTCTGCATGTCACAGAGACAAAAAGGAAAAGGTCTTGCAAGCACTGAATTGGACAGGGTGGCAAAAAAGTATGGATTGTTGGTGTCTAATATTTGTGACCAGTACTATGATAATGGTGCCAAAGTAGTACAAGCTATTTTCCTAGAAATATATTCTGAGGTGTTCTTCATACCTTGCTATCTCCACAACCTGAATCTTACTTTTTTTATTTATTAAATTTATGAATTGGATACCCTGCAAGCAGGCTCCAAGCGATTTACAATCTTAAAAAAGTTAAAATACAATCAGCATAAAATTATCATAATAACCCAATAAATTAACAGTCCAGATGGTGATGTAGACCCCTTTTGCCAGCTATAGTGTTGACTATGCAGCAGGGAAGGGAAGGGCAGTGGGGGGTCATAGGAAACAAACAGAAAGAGGGTGCCAGTTTTAACTGTTCCTGCCCTCAACTAAAAGCCTGGCGGAATATCTCTGCCTTGCAGGCCTTGTGGAATTGCATCAGATCCAGCAGAGTCCTGATGTTGTTCAGCAGAAAGTTTCACCAAGTTAGAACCAGGACTGAGAAGGCCGTGGCCCTAGTCAAAGACAGCCAGACTTCCCAAGGGCTGGGGATCACTAGCAAGTTGTTTTCAGATGATCTCAGTGTTCTTCTGGGGACATATTCCTGCAGACAGTTCTGTCAGCACAAAGGAATTTTTTGGAATAGTACATCACATTTTGTTCTTTCCCCCCCTCCTGAAACAACAAAATGCTAGGAAATGGCCTTACAACATTTGCCACAACTGACCCTGAAAGCTGTCTCAGATACTTCGGACTATTCGCCTACATGCTGTCAAATCTGTTTTTCTATGGTTTCCACTAGTTGATATGTTAGAGGAGATTTCTCATGGTACACATCTTGGGCATGACTGGTAAAACTTCACTGTCTTTGTATCCAGTTGGGGCCCTTAATGCAGCAAATAGTTTAGAAAAATACTACAAATCCCCAGCTATACTCTGTCACCCAGGGCCCACAGTAACCTGAAACCTCAGTTCCCTCTAAGCTGTGCTAGGGGGCATTGGCATACAGCATTTTAGCTGGCAGCACAGCCTACAATTGAACGGAGAAGGCATTTCCCCCTCAATTGGAAACAATGGAGGATGGGGGCACCTCCTTCTGTGGCTCATAGAATTGAATCCCCTGGTCTAATCTTTTTGAAACTTGGGGGGGGGGGGGGGGGTTGAGGAGAGGCATCAGCAGCTATGTTGGAAATGTGGTGCCTCTTCCTCAAAAAAACAGCCTACAAGTCCCCGCCCACCCCAGAACATGCCCCAAATCCCCCTGCCACAGTGAGGAGGGAACCTGGCAATCCTATGATAGCCTCTCCATGTAATCAAACCTCTCTTTCACCCTAGCCAACACCCCAAGATGAGGCAAAGTGACCCTAAAGGTGCAGAAATGGTTGGAGCCTCACACGCCTGGCATGTCAACAAGGAACAATAATTGGGTGCATCTGTTCTTGGAGGCTGAGGGGGAAGGGCAGAAAAAAGTGAAGGAAAAGCAGAGGAGGGCTAGTGCTACTATCATCAGCCCTACAAAGGAGTTGGCACAGACAGGCCTGGACAGATTCTACTTTCTATCATCACCAGAGCTCTCTTGCTCGAGCAGCCTGGACACAGAACTTAGTCTGGCCAACCTCAGATGAGTGTAACGTGTGAAATTGTTTAGCCTAGGGAGCATAAATAGTTTCTATAAAGTTTTATTTTGTCTGTTCACTGCTGAATGAGGCACACAGGCCCAGAGCCCTGTTCTAAGTTCTGATCAGACCTGGTAAATACGCCACAGGTACAATTTTGTACCTGATAGTCATATACCTATGACCACCGCAGCTCTTACATACTGACATCTGAATATATAAAACAGTCTATAGAGTCATAAATAAATCCTATTATGAATCACTAAAGATCACTGCAAATTGGTGTCTGCTGTCTGCCACATACAGAGAGAGGTTAAATTAAAATGAATGTGAAATTAACACATTTTAAACATTACAGTCTAAAAATTTAAACTTTGAGTTTTGCCATTGTCAAAGTGTATTTCTGAATTTCAGTTTTTAGGGGCACTTTTAAAAGTTAAATCATAACATCTTGTAGACTCAGCACTTGACATCCTGGCATATTTTTTAAAATTCTCCGAATCGAGCAGGCATGGAACACTGGAAATATAAAATTAACATAAACACAAATTCTTGCAAATGAATTCAAGTTATGAACAACTTTTCCCCTTCCCCCCACTCCACAATCAGTTCTAGCAGCCAGCTTCACTCAGCATGTCTCAGTATACATGGATGTGTCTCCTATACATAGCCCATTTCAGCGGATGAACAGCTGCAAGCAGATTGGGAGAAATGACCGACAAGCCCTGACAACCTTTCCTCTCTGGAATGGTTAAGAACTAGCTTCAGCTTGCTGACAAGCAAAATATACTGCTACGTTAGATACAGCTTGCACCCTTACAATGAGACTGATTGTGCAGAGTAGAAACCATTTGAATGTAAGCACAGGAAGGAAAATCAAGCTGAAATGTGCTAATCTGAAGTTTTCTGATGATGAAAATAGCAGCAGCTGCAGGAGTCTGAAAGACCGCCATGTTTGTATAACCCTTCCCCCCCCCACACACATTTGAAAGAAACTCTAATGATGAATCATACATAGTTCTATAAATAAAACATGATGATGGATTACCAGGCATAGAAACAGTCTCATTAAACTCTGTTGTCTTTAAATCCAAAGAGCCTCATTTATAATTTTAATCTCACTGAATCATTTTGGGACAATTGTACCATAACATTAAATTTCCTGTAGCATGCTGTACAGTTTAACTATTGTACATGCAACAGAACTTCATATCCAGTTTAATATTTTTATTAAATAGGTGTTGGTATAGGATGGCACAGCTTCGTAAATTTATATCCACAGGATCTGAATCAGACACAGGAACCTGCCAGGTTTTTAGTTTTATTCTAAAGAATAAAACACTGATCTCATGGGATTGGGTACAGCTCAAATGTTCACAGAAGATGACAGAGCAGTTTGCTGTTTGCTCCTAAGGTTCTTTTGGAGGGTCAGAAGTTCCTTTAAAACAATCCAACACTGTAGTGGGCACTGCAGCAAGGAGGGGAATCTGGTAAACCCTCCTCTCTTTTTTGTCAACGCAAGCTGCTAGCAAAAGAAGGGCATGATTTCACCTGATTCCCCCTCTTTACTGTAGTGCTTCATATGTGGTGCAATCTCATCCTGAGGCTCTCCTGACCCTCCAAGATTTTCATAACAAACAGCAGGCTAGTGGGGAAAGATCTGCTCCACCAACTTCCATGACTTTAAAAAAGCTTACACAGCAGTCAGTGGGAAACTCAGTGTCAGGACCATCTCTCTGTGTGTATTTCTGCACTTTCTTGTTCTCAACCAATCAACAAGGCTTCTAAAACTATACAAATAATAGAAAATATTCCATTCTGTGACGGCATACAAGGAACTGTTACAGGCATTTAGCCCTGATATCAATCACCATTCTTATAAATTGCAAGTGATTATTTTAAAAATGTATTACACATCTTTCATGAAACTCTAAGTAGCATACATACAGTTCCCAGGAGTCCCATCCAAGTGCTGCATACATCCAACTTGCTTAGTTTCTGCAAGGTGACTGCATCACATACCTTCAGATGATACTTTGAGAATACTACAAAGATATTGTTGTGAAAGGATAAATATGCTTTTTTGGAATATCTGTTGAAATTGTGAAATAATACTGCCAAGTTACATGCCAGGAAGGAGGTAATATATTTTTGCTGATGGGTACCCTCAGAAGCAGCTGAATCACCAGGCCAAATTTCACCATCTGGGCTGTCAGTTGCCTCAATAAATTATTACTAGCTTTCTGTGTGCAAAATTCCTTTACTTTTGAAGTGATTGGAGAAAGTGGAGAAAAGCTCTGACTGGCCCAGGAAGGGAACTCCCAGATTAAGGAAGACCTGGAAGAAAAAGGCAACCAGTGGAAATGTTAAACAACAGATGTTATATGTTCAGAATGATTACTTGCAGACAAAAGACAGTCTGTTGCATTTTGAACCAGTGAAGCTTCTGAGTCATCTTTAAGAATGCCAAAGGATGCATTGAGTTGGTTATCCCCAATCTACAATTCGCTATGGAAATGAATAGTAATTCAAAGTTTACAGTAGCCATTTCATTGGGTAGTGAGCATGTTCAGTTAATGAACTTTTGGTTATTTAAACAGAAATATGTGGGGGGGGGGGGGACCTTGAAGAGAGGAGATAAAATGTAAATGGCCTAGTGATGCCTAGTTCTCTATCTGTGGTATTGTACCAACTCCTGTCAAATTATCCAACATACATTTTGCCATTATTTTCTGCAGCACAAGGACTTTGCTTTACAATAATGGCAACTGGCAGCCACTGAACATCATGAATCAAGCACTTTGGGACTCTTCCAAGATGATATTCCATATGAAGAGTGCTCACCTTGCCTGTGAGAAGACCAGCACTGCCTTAAGTTGTTCTCTACAAATGATTTAACCTACCTGTCCTTAATTCCATTTGTTATCGAGACTGAGACAGTCTAAGCGCATTATTGCAAACATTAATATTTTGTCACTATATGTGTGTGTGTGTGTGTGTGTGTGTGTGTGTCACAGACATATTGAGACCTAGCCCAATAGGCTATACAGTAAAAGGGCACCACAAATGCCATGGATGCTCCATGTGCCCATTAGCATGGGTAGCAAGGGAGCTGAATTTTCCAGCAGTTAAGTTTAAAAAGGAAATACGCTTCTTCTCAAATTGTGCAACCAAGCATGCAGTGTACCTCCTTCAATGTGTATGTGAATTGCAGTACGTGGGGGCCACAATGCGATCCTTAAGAGTCAGAATAGCGGAACATAAGTCTTGCATTAGACTGAAATACCTAGAAGCTTCGTGGCACAACACTTCCAGGAGAGGAATCACAGGACAGAGGACTTTTAAGTTTCTAGTCTTGAGATTATCAGTGTACCCAAGTCATATAGACATACAAAAGAAACTGTTGCAGAGAGAGGCCTATTGGATCTATAGATTAAAAACTCTTTACCCATTGGGCTTAAATTCTAACTTAGATCTCTCCAGTTTCTTATAAAGGTATCTATTGCCTTTGAGTCTTATAGCTCCTATAGAGATCCTTTTTTAATTAGGACACAATATAACGCCATCAATATCATCTGTGGACCTAAATAGGTAATTGTAGTGTGTGAAGCCTCTTTAAAGCTGTTTGTATAAAGTTCTTTTAGAGCTTCCTCTCAGTCACTTTCAAGCAAAAGGTGGATAGTGTGCCTGGGTGTGGAGATTTTCATTAAGGGATGGATGCTGTTATTAAAATATTTTATAAATATCTAGTCTACTGAGCAGCTATTTTCAGTTTAACATCCTTGTAATATATAAAAAACTTTTTGTACTATATTTAGAAACTGTACTGCTATGCCTAAATAATGGACTGACTCTTTTGTTTTATATTGAGGTGTCCTTTAAGAGATAAGTCTCAGCACTTAGCTTATAAATATTTGGCTTACTGAGTAACTATCTTCAGTTTAACATTCTTGTAATGCATTAAAAACCTTGTTCTAAAACCTGTCTGGAAGCCGTGCTGCTGTTATGTTTAGAAATTGTGCTGCTATGTATAAATAACGGACTGAATCTTTTGTTTTACATGGAAGTCTCCTTTAACAGATAAGCCTCAGCACAGCATCATTAATGTACTTAAGTAGCATCGCTTCTTGGGTAAAATAAGCAATTGCATGAACACATAGATCAGTGATGGCGAACCTTTTAGAGACCAAGTGCCCAAACTGCAACCCAAAACCCACTTATTTATCACAAAGTGCCAACACGACAATTTAACCTGAATACTGAGGTTTTAGTTTAGAAAAAAGAACTCATTAACATCTTTTGTCTTAAAAGAAAAACACAATAACAGAGCTTTTAATTATACAAACAACTTTTTATTGAAAGGTAAAAGTTTGCATTTGGCATGCTTTTGAACAATTAATGTGATTTTTGCTGTTGTATGCATGCTGATAATTTGTCTAACCTTGGCTCATACTTTGTAAGTTTGAGAGCAGCCCAGCCTCGAGTCTGTGTCGTCTTTTTCCTTTTAGAGACTGAGTGCCCAAACTGCGTGCGTGCCCACAGAGAGGGCTCTGAGTGCCGCCCCTGGCACGTGTGCCATAGGTTTGCCACCACTGACATAGATTGTGAAAACATTGGCTAGAACTTTAAAACCTTTGAAATTTTCTATACTGATAATGGTCCCCTCAGCCTTTTTCTGTGCTATTGTGCATAATGGGAAGTTGTACTGAGAATGCCTACTAAGTATGATTGTATTTATCTTTAGAACTGTTGAATTTGTGGAATGGCCTGATCCAATGGAAAATGTTTGTATGTAATGTAACTACACAGGTAAAATTTGTATTTTGTATGTAGTATTACCTTACAAGTATAGAAATGATTATGTAAGAAAATAGTATGAATGTAACCCTGTATGTTTTTTGTATTAAGCTTGACTTGATGGTCCTCTTCTGATGAAGAACCTTCTTTGAAACAAAAATAATAACCAAATGTTTGTCACTTGAAACTTTCTTATGGACCCATGTACACATATACATTTTTCTACTGTTTATTAAATTGTAGTAGTATTTTTTCATCTTATTAGCGTCTTGCAGCTATTTCCTTTTATTCACCACTATATATAACCCCAATGGCATCACTTTCTAATTTTCCACCAAAAATTTCTACCATTACAAACTACACACATAAAAAAGTGGGAACCCACAAGGACTTGCAGGAGGCATCTCATTTCTCCCTCTCCCACTATTTCATCTTTCCTTTTTCCTGAAAGCCCCCAGAGCCTCTCCCCCTTTCCTGTTTCCTTCTAGTGTTGCCAACCTGGATCTCCCAACTACAGAGATAATTTCCTCTTCAGGTTGCCAGCTCCAGATTGGGAAATTTCTTGAGATTTGGGGTGTAGCCTTGGGAGGGCAAGGTTTGGGGAGGGAAGTGACCTCAATGGGGTAATGGCATATAATCCATTCTCCAAAGCAGCCATTTTCTCCAGGGGAACTGATCCCTGTCATCTGGAGAGCAGCTGTAATTCTGGGTGATCTCTAACCCTCACCTGGAGATTGGCAACCCTAGTTTCCCTGGAGGAAATGGCTGCTTTGGAGAATGGAGTCTATGGCATTATATGCCTCTGAGGTCCCTCATCTCCTCAAACTCCACCTGGCCCAGGATCCCCTCCCCAATGTCTAGGAATTTCCTAATCTGGAGTGGGCAACCCTATCTTCCTGTTTTAAACTGCCCCCCATGGCAGCCTCTACTTAGGAAAATTATGGCCTAGTTGTGTGGTGCCAGCCACTGGGCCAGGCTAGGCTTACCAGCTCCGCCAGAGAGGTGGGGGAATGTCCGCATTTATGAGCCCTCCCCCAATTTTTAAGAACTGGGCTGTGGGAGGGGGAAAATGGTGGCACCAGGTGATGCTCTAGGACTTCCTACCCTAGAGGAGGAAAGCTAGAGCATAAGCTGCTGGAGGACTTGGAGCTTGCCCTTCTTCCTAGCTGCCTGCACTAGTGCACTGATTCCTCCCCTCCCTGCCAGTGCACAGCTCATTCAGTGGAAGCCATGGGGTGGGGAGGGGATGCAGCAGCAGGCTTCTCCTTGCTGCCTGCCACTGCTGCCACCAAGTCAGTGCAGCCAGCCAGCCATGTTCCAAAGTAGTGGATGGCCCATCCTTCCCCTGGCTGCTGCACTTTGGAGGCTCAGTAAGAACCATGGGGTGGGGGAAGCAGCAGCAGGCTCTTCCTTGACAGTGTCACCAGGAAGCAATCCTGGGTTGGCCATCTAGGCAAACTGGAGGGGGCGCCAGCCGCTGGGGTGGTTTCACTTCCCGGGCCCCAGTTCACATTGCGGGGACTCAGAGCTGTGGGATATGGGGATGCCCCCCTCTTCTCTGCTCTCTGGATTTCAGTAATGTTTTATGAAGCAGCAGTATCTGATAATTTTTGTGGTTTTGATCCTCTGGAATACTAAGCCACTTGAAAGGAAAAACAGATGAGAACACTCTACAGGCATTAAATTGAGTTTATGCTTTGATCTGTGTAAAATAAGTTATTATTTGATTGATTGATTGATTGATTGATTGACTGAACAAAGTTTGAGTCCAGTGGCAGCTTTAAGACCAATAAAGTTTTATTTCAGGTATGAGCTTATTTGGCATTTATGGTCCATTTGTCTCACTGAACTATGTATTATTTCTAGCAGTACTGTATTATTCGTATAGAAGCCCTAAATTTATCTGGGCAGCTTACCATGTGCTTTAATGGGGATGAGGGAGGAAGGCTAAGTAAAAGAACTTGCTGTTCAGAGATTAAAACTGTTGGGGAGTCTCATCCCCACCCCGGATGTTACTGGCCATTACCTTTTGGGATATTTTTTACAATATTCAGAGATTCTTCAGGGCTCTGTATTTTTTGGTGGCAATTTCTATCCTTGTGATTAAGTTACCGTAATTAATATTCAGATACAATATTGGGACTACTGAGGAAACAGCTGAGTCTAATTGGTGTGAATACTTCATTCGGTACAAAAACCTGCAGCCAAATTACTAGTGACTGCAAGGCAGGAAATGCATGTCACACCTGTGGAGGGGTTGTGGTTCAGTGGAAAAACTTCTGCTTTGCATGCAGAAGGTTCTAGGTTCAATCCCTGACATCCCCAATTAAAAGGACCCATTAGTAGTAGGTGATGTGAAAGACCTCAGCCTGAGTTCACAGTACTGAACTTGATGATCCAAGGGTCTGATTCAGTGTAAGACAGCTTCATTTGTGTTCATGAAAGAATAACCTATCCTGCAGTTTCTCCATCAATTGCTGGGTCCATTCAAGGTACTGGTTACCATGTAGAAGGCCCTTCGTGAGAGACTGCATCTTCGACTATGTCACAGCAGCTTTGGTCTTCTGAAGAGAAACTTTTAAGGATGGTTCCTCCTTGTAAATTGGTAAAATCAGCAACCACCTGCTTGGAGTCATGGTACATAACCCACTGAAGATGTCAACTCAGTTTACAATTGCAATAAAAAAGGTAAATGCCATGCTATGCTGGAGATTATTAGGAAAGGGACTGAAAACAAATCAGCCAGTATCATAATGCCCCTGTATAAATCAAAGGTGCAGCCTCATTTGAAATACTGTATACAGTTCTGGTCACTGCACCTCAAAAAAGATATTCTAGCATTGGGAAAAGTGCAAAAAAGGGCAACTAAGATGATTAAGGGAATGGAACACCTTCCCTGTCAAGAAATGTTAGAGGGGTTATGGCTTTTTAGCTTGGAGAAAAAACAACTGAGTGGTGACTTGATAGAGGTTTACAAAATTATGCATGGGATAGAGAAGGTTGAAGTACTTTCCTCCCTTTCTCACAACTCAAGAACTCATGGGCAGTCAATGAAATGAATAAGCAGTAGGCTTAGAACAGGCAAAAGGAAGTACTTTTTCACCCAAAGAGTAATTAACATGTGGAATTCACCGCCATAGGAAGTGGTAGCAGCTACATGCATAGACAACTTCAAGAGGGGATTGGATAAACATATGGAGCAGAGGTCCATCAGTGGCTATTAGCCACAAAGTACAGATGTAACACTATGTCCAGGGCAGTGGTGCTTTGCATTCTTGGTGCTTGGGGCATAGCCTATCTTGCAGGGTGGTTTTTGAGGATAAAATAGTGGAGGAAAGTAAGATGCTGAAGGCTAGATGGCCGTCTGACAGTAATGCTGATTCCGTGAACTAAGATCATGAGAGGGAGGGCAGGAAGGGTTGTATCAGTGCTTAGTTTTCATGTAGGAGGTAGTTTTGAATTTCCTGCATTGTGCAGGGGGTTGGACTAGACAACCCTGAGGTCCCTTCCAACTCTATGATTCTAAGGTTTGAGAGACAAAAAGCAATGTAAGGTGAGAAATTTAAATTCAGAAGGGGGACATGACCTTATAGGAAGGGCCATGGAAGAAAGCATGGATTTCTAGGGCAGAAATAAAATATAACTTTGATCCAAACATCATTCTTCCTGCTGAAGATTGCCTGAAGTTAAGCTGATAGAACTGTTCTATATAACATGTCTTCTTTTTAAGTTAGAAATTTAACAGGAAGCCCACTTGAAACACACACCACTGACATACACAGATACAATAGGCAGAAATGATAAGAATGGCACCGCAAATACTGAACAGCTTTTTATTTATTTTGACAGCATTTGACGTCAGTAACACCGTTAAATAAATCTGCACAGAAGGGGCTGAATCTGAAAGTCCCACTGAGGTCTCTGTACTCTCCAGGCTCCACCCCAAAGTCTCCAGGAATTTCCCAATCTGGAGCTGGCAACCCAAATGGGAAAAGATATATGACAGTGTATTTAACTTTTGAAAGAAGGAAGTGACTTCAGAGGAAGAGGCAAGTTCGGGGAGTACTCTTAAAGTGACATCACAGGAAGGAGTGGGGTTTCGGAGCAGTGTACTGGAAGTGACATCCTCGGAAGGGGTAGAGCTTGGGAAGTGATGTCACATACTTGCTTTGGCTCCACCCCCAAAGTTCCCATATATTTCCTGAGTTGGACCTGGCAACCCTAGGCCAGGCCCATCTGCATAGTAGGGAATCCTCAAGGACTTGTGCGGGAGATGTCTCACTTTCCCCTGTATCCTCCTCCCCGCACTATTTCCCCTTTCCCTCCCCCTGGCAACCCCATATCGTCTCCCCTTTACCTATCTCATTATCTTCTTCTCAGCCATTCACCAACCTACCATTTATTTGCATCCCATCTTCAGCTATATTTATTATTTATTTACTTCATTTATACCCTACCTTTCTCCACAGTGGGGACCAAAACAGCTTACCTTATTCTCCTCTCCTCTTTTTTATCCACACAACAACCCAGTGGGGTAGGTTAGTCTGACTGTATGTGACTGGTCCAAAATCACCCAGTGAGCTGCCACAGCAAGATGGGGATTTGAACCTGGGTCTCCCACACTATACTCTGAACCTCTAATCACTACACCTTTTATAGTTCTGCAGGGCCTTCCCTTCCACCAGGCCTTCAATCAAGGAGCCACATCTAATAACTGAACTGTGATAAGGCCCTATTTCCCTGACCGCCACCTGCCACATATATAGATCAAGATGAGCTGCTCATCAACACAGACTGGATCCTACTTGTATATTCCATCAAGATTGTTTCCACCTTCTCTATGCAATACTATTATTATTAGTTTTGTTGTTACTAGCACTTTATGATAGTTTGGATTTTTTAATGACTGTTTTATAATTGTTATGTGTTTTGACTTTTTATGTAAGCTGTCCTGAGCCTGCTTCAGCAGGGAGGGCAGGGTATAAATTGAATAAACCCAGAGATTGCTTTCAGGCCTAGGCTTGCCAACTTCCACATGGGACCTTGATTTCCCAGAATTACAACTGAACTCCAGATAACCAAAATCTGTCCTCCTGGAAAAAACCCTTGTTTTCAAGGGCAAACTCTATTGCACTGTATCTGTCTGAGGCCTTTCCCCTCACCAAACCCTGCTCTCCTCAGACTCTACCACAAAATCTCCAGGAACTTGCCAACATCTTCCTGGCAAACCTAGTCAGGCCTGACCCTCATGAGCCTCCCCTCAAAGGCCAAAATACTCTGCCTCCCTGGCAAAGTGCTCTGCCCCCCTCCGCAGCCACTGAGGGAATTTGCTGTTTACAGCTAAAGGCACTCCTTTTATCCTTTTCAAATTTTTAAAAGCCTCTAATGTATTTTAATTTATTTTTTTAGAGTTCACATTTTTCTGCAAACCTGGGGCCCTTTTCACATTTGCACAAAGATCTTGCTTGCCCGGTCACAGCTTCAGTCACTGGATTTAAGTCTCCAGAGACTGACCAAGAGAGAGAGAGAGAGTGGAGAGAGAGATGCATCGTGACTAATGCCGCTTCTGTTTTGCTGTTCTGGGAACTCATACAGCATTCAGCATTTATGTGCTTGCTTGCCATATGGGTAAGCCCTGTTCAAGATAAGCCATCTGCTTAGTTGTTCCCTAACATGTGTTCATACTTTCTATTTTAAGTAGCTTCTCCCATTCATTAATGGGTCTATTTAGCTGTGTCTATTTAGCTGTTTGACTAGGCACCTGACAAGTTATACTATATTTTATGAATTAGTCATGCACACAATATGTGTGCTATTACTATAGGGTTGCCAAGTCTGGGTTTGGAAAATACCTGGAGACTTTGGGGGTGGAGCCAGGAGAGGGCAGGGTTTGAGGAGGGGAGAGGCCTCAGCATGGTATAATGCCATAGAGTCCACCCTTCAAAGCAGCCATTTCCACCAGGGGAGCTGATCTTTGTCAGCTGGGATCAGTTGTAAAAATGGGAGATCCCCAGGCCCCACCTGGAGGCTGGCAACCCTATATTGCTAGCTTTTTTGTTTTCTGACAAAGGTATAAATTCAATTCCATAGCCTGCAGTGAGCTACTCCTTAAAATGGGTGCTCATGGAAAACGCAAGTATTATCTGCCAAATACCTCCAGATGGGATTCTGGTAACTTGCATTTCCAAAAATGTTGATATATGTAGGCTGAGGACTCACAACACCATATCAGAATAAATATCCATATTATTACTAACTGGCTGTGCCCTCTTGTTCTTTCACAGCAGGGAGCTTTGGTTAAGAACCCTGGTTAATAAGGGAGGTCAGAAATTGGAATGTCTAAAGGCAACTGTACAACCCCAAATTAAACACAGTGAGAAGGTGAGCAAAGAGCTCACAATAAAGGTTTCAGATCATATATACTGTGTATGTGTCTTCTACACAAACACGCAAACACACACGTTTATGCTACCTCAACAAATATTTGGGGAACACATATTTGTGGAAGTAATGCGTAGTTCTACTGACCTGGTTGCAATGGTTGCAACCTGGTTGCAATGGTTGCAAATAGTCTATTTATTTATTTATTTATTTATTTATTTCAATTTTTACCCCGCCCTCCCCGCGAACGGGCTCAGGGAGGCTTACAATGAGGCACTCAGTGCCAGGTCACGATAAAACAGTTAAAACAATTTAAATAAATTAAAATAGTCATTACAATAACAGTACAGTTTGCAACCATTGCAGATAAGTGCTCGCTATGATGTTGATGTCAAACTTTCAGATGGCATCCCACTGACTCCCTTAGTGCTGGCATCAGGTTCATATTCCAGCCCTCCGCCCGGCCCAGGCCTCATTCAGGGCTGGCCCTCATCGCTGGTGTTACATCACTAGATGATGGTAACTGATGATGGTAGACGGTGGCGACTCCTAACCAAAGGCCTGGTGGAAGAGATCCGTCTTGCAGGCCCTGTGGAACTGCATAACATCCCGCAGGGCCCTAATCTCCTCCGGGAGCTCATTCCACCAGCCAGGAGCCACCACTGAAAAGGCCCTGGTCCTGGTTCCCGTGAGCCTGGCGTCCCTGGGGCCTGGGACCTGAAGTCGATGTTGTGACCCCGACCGAAGTGCTCGCTGGGGTATGTGTGGGGAAAGGCAGTCCCTCAGGTATGTTGGACCCTGGCCATATAGGGCTTTAAAGGTAAGCACCAGCACCTTGAAGTGAATTCAGTATGCTATAAGCAGCCAGTGCAGTGTTGCCAGCACAGGCCGGATGTGGTCCCATTTAGAGAGACCCATCAAGAGCCTGACCACGGCGTTCTGGATTTGCACCAAGCTGCAGCTTCTGGATTTGCACCAAGGGCAGCCCCATGTAGAGAGCGTTACAGTAGTCTAGCCTTGAGGTGACCGTTGCATGGATCACTGTAGCCAGGTCCTCATGGCTGAGGAAGGGAACCAGCTGCCGAGCCAGCCGAAGATAATAAAAGACCGACTTGGCAGTGGCTGCTACCTGGGCCTCCATAGTTAAGGAGGAATCCAGGTGCACTCCTAGATGCCTAACCCTTGGTGCCAGCACCAATGGCACCCCGTCGAAGGCCGGGAGTGGGAACCCCCTCCCCAGATCGCCCTGACTCAGGCACAGGACCTCCATCTTTGCTGGGTTTAATTTCAGCCGGCTCAGCCTAAGCCAACCAGCCACGGCGTGCAATGCCCGGTCCAGATCTTCTGGGCTGAAGTCTGACCGGCCGCCCAACATCATAAAGAGCTGGGTGTCATCAGCGTACTGGTGACACCCCAGCCCATACCTCTGGGCAATCTGGGCAAGGGGGCGCATATATATGTTGAACAGCATCGGGGAAAGCACTGCCCCTGAGGCACACCACATTCAAGTGGGTGCCTCATGGATTGCTGCTCTTCAAGCACCATCCTTTGTCCCTGACCCTGGAGGAAGGAAACGAGCCATTGCAAGGCCCATCCCTGTATCCCCACATTGGTGAGGCAGCGGGTCAGCAGCTGATGATCGATCATGTCGAACGCCACCGACAGGTCCAGCAACAGCAATACCGCCACACCACCTCGATCCAGATGCCTCTGGAGGTCATCAGTAAGAGTGACCAGTGCAGTCTCCAACCCATGTCCCGGGCAAAAGCCAGACTGGAAAGGGTCCAAGACTGAAGCGTCATCCAGATAGCCCTGTAACTGTATCACCACTGCCCTCTCTATTAACTTGCCCAAATATGGCAAGTTGGAGACCGGCCAATAGTTAGCCAATTTGGCTGGGTCCAGAGATGGTTTTTTCAGGAGAGGGCGGACCATCGCCTCCTTGAGTGCCCCCAGGAACCGCCCTTCAAGGAGGGACTTGTTGATAATCTCCCGGACGGCACTTCGAAACCCCTCGTGGCCTGCTTTAATCAGCCAGGAGGGGCACGGATCAAGGATGCAAGAGGTTGGGCGTACAGTCATGAGCAATCTGTCAACTTCCTCCAGGCTGAGCAGGTCAAACCCATCTAAGCCTGGAATCACAGGCGTGCAAGGGACCTTGAGTTCACTTACTGTTTCAACTGTGGTGGGGAGGTCGCGGCGGAGCATCAAGACTTTATCCACAAAGTAGCTCGCAAATGCCTCACTGCCAATCTCCAATTCCCTAGCATTTGGTCTGCCCTGTGGCAGAACTGTTAAGGACCGAATCGTTCTAAACAATTGAGCCGGGCGTGAGCTCGCAGACGCAATCGAGGCAGCAAAAAATTCTCTCTTAGCTGCCTTGGTCGCCATCTCATAGGCTTTCATAAACGTCCTATAAGATGTTCTTGTAGCTTTGTCCTAAGTATGTCGCCACTGTCTCTCCAGTCGTCGCAGCTCTCGCTTCATAAGCCACAACTCCTGGGTATACCAGGGTGCATGCCTACTGTGAGAGCCTAGAGGATGCCGGGGAGCGATCTCATCAATGGCCGTGGAAAGTCAGCTGTGCCAGTCCTCCACTAACTCCTCCAATGAGCTGCCAGGGGGCATCGGATCCCGCAGAGCCATTTGGAGCTGCATGGGGTCCATTTGGCTCTGCAAGCGAGCTAAAATAAGCTCGCCACCTAAGGGTCGGGGTGGAACATTCAGACGGGCCCCCAGGGCATAGTGGTCCGACCATGGTACTGCCGAAGCAGTAATCCAGTCCACTGTAATCCCCGCAGTGAAGATCAAATCAAGTGTGTGCCCGGCCTGGTGTGTGGGGGCTGAGATGTATTGGGAGAGTCCCAGTGCCACCATGGATGACACCAGGTCCGCTGCCTGAGTGGAGGCTGCGTCATCAGCATGGACGCTGAAGTCATCCAAGACCACTAGCTTGGGATATTCCAATGCCCAGCCTGATACAACCTCCATCAGGGACGGCAGGCTGCTGGCCGATGCATTAGGCAGTCGGTACACCAGCCACACAGCCAAACTTTCTACAGCCTCCCACACCAGACTGACACCCTCCAAGCCCATGATCTCCACCGGCGGAAGCACCCTGAAGGAGTAAGCCTCCCGAATGAAGATTGCCACACCTCCCCCTGCCCCCTAGTCCACAATTGGTGTAGGACCGAGAATCCCAGGGGGGCAAGTTGGGAGAGTGCTACAGTCTCCCCGTCCCGCACCCAGGTCTCAGTCACGCATGCCAGGTCGGTCTTTTGATCTACTATGAAGTCCTGAAGGACCTTGGCTAAAACTTGAAGTCCTGAAGGACCAGACTAAACTGACAGGATTTGCTTTCAGAACTTCATGTATTCAAGCATTTGGTTTTCCCCCCATGGCGCACTAAGCACTTTCCCCTTTCAACTCAAATGCTTTCATAATTGCACATGGAAGCCAAGGCCATCTGCACAAGAATCTGATTAGAAGATACATTACATGCAAGTTGAGTTGGAGGTTGGGAGACTCATGGAACCAGCATGTGAAACTGGTAGCAGGCCAAACAGCCTGGCCCCCATGGCCATTTCTTTCTGGCAAAAAAAGCACAAGGAGGGAATGCTGATGCCTCCTCGTGCCACCACATCAATTCCCCCCACACACTATTCTAAGGTAAGCCCCAGTCATATGTGCCATATATTTGAAGCATTGTTGAATCACACCCTAATCAGACCCTTGAGTCCTGTGCCAAAGAACAGTTGGCCTGCCAGGACTTTCTCTTGTCACAGTTGTTTCAAAACTGAAACAGTTGCTCCAGCAAGTAAGTGTCAAAAATTACTCTAGGCAGGAACTCTTAGTTATTTTTGAAGGGCTGCAGGTACATTTAAGTTGTATTAATGTTCCACTTGTGATTTTTTTCTTCATTTGAATAATGCCATAGTTGTAAATACTGTGACTCAAGTCTCACTCCTTAACACTTTGATTTCAAACAACTTTATTTCCAAAGTAGTGAACAGCACTCTAAAAGTAGAACCAGATATAAATTATGCTGTATGTAAGTATTATACAAACATGTAATTTACCATCTCCTTGTACATATTATATATTGTTGAAATTCCATGTGCAAAAAAAGGTTGGAAAAATACTTTACTCTTCATAGATGGTCATCATCAATAACAGTCAGCTGTTGAAGGGGGGAAAGGAGAAAAGATTCCTACAGTATCACTGTTTTTACGTATACAGTGTTGGGAGCAGTCAAAGGAGAATTCATGGCAGTCTTTGAGAATGTTGTCTGTTCAGATACAGTAATTGCATGCAGTATCGCATGCAGCCAGTTTGGTGTAGTGGTTAAGTGCGCGGACTTTAATCTGGGAGAACCGGGTTTGATTCCCCACTCCTCCACTTGCACCTGGCTGGATGACCTTGGGCAAGCCATAGCTCTGTACCAGCTGTTCTCTCAAGGACAGCTTGGGAAAAAGCTCTCTCAGCCCCACCTACCTCACAGGGTGTCTGTTGTGGGGAGGGGAAGGGAAAGGAGTTTGTAAGCCGCTCTGAGACTCCAAGTGAGTGAAGGGCGGGGTATAAATCTAATCTCTTCTTCTTCTTCTTCTTCTTCCTTCACAATCGTGGCACCAACTATTTCAGGGTGATGCTGCTATTTAAATCAGAATATTAACAAATATACTTATTTATAATTAAAACGATCAGCTCTACTATTAGCATATCTTAAACTTTCTGTACAACCTCTCACTCCTAGAGCTACTGTTTACCACTGATATTGGACTCTTCTAATTTATGAATGTAAGGGTCTCCAGCCAGTTTGTTTTGGTCATTTTTTGTCTGAAAAGGGGCACTATAAAGTCCCAATGCTCTGGAAGATTCCCCCAATCTGCTGTCCATGTTTTCACCAGCAATAGAAATCCTGTTTATATGATTCATGCAACTAAACTATTTAACTGAAACAAGTACCTAACTTATGACAAATCACAGAATGTTCTGTACAGAAGAAAGAAAATCATTCATGTAGTATCAAGACAGCTGTGAGAAGGAAAGATGGGGGGGGGGTTCAATGAAACTGCCTCAGGAATTCTGACATGTATTATTTAGGGAGTTTCCTATTACCCGTATATACATCATCAAGGCATCTATCCAAATTACGACCTGGACATGAATTTTTACCTAGTACATCACTGTCTTCCAACAAACCAGGAGGTAGACCACTGTCTTTCCAATAAACACTGGTTATTCCTACCTTGCAGCAACACAAAGGATTGATTTCAGCAGGTTCACTATAGCAGATCACAGCCATGGCAAGCACACAGTGCCACCTCTTCCTATAGCAGAATATAAAGGATTTCTGTTCAAGAAAAAAGTATTACATTCTTTGATATATAAAATAAACTAGCCATTGTGCTCTCAAAAATCATGAAAAGTCCTCAGGCAGTTAAGCTTCATGTTGTTATAAATTATTCTGCCCTGCTGGACTAATCATAACTTTTTAGCCAGCCAAGCCATAATGTCATCAGTCATCTCTTTGAAATTTACTGGGTACTCACATCTTTTGGATGTTAACAACCCCAAACCAGGCAAATTGATAGCTTTGCTAACTTTGACAAAGACAGAGAGGAAGAGTACTCTCAAACAATAAGAAGCGGTCATCTGACAGCAACATAAAATGCATAAAACAGATAATTTATCATTCTCTGCCAGAGAATAACAGTCCAATACCATCTCTCCCTGTATGTGCCCTGGAGAGCCTTGCACTCTGCAGATCAACATCTTCTGGTAGTCCTCAGTCTTAAAGATGACCACTTACCTGGGCCAGGGCTTTCTCTGCTCTGGCCCCAGCCTGCTGGAATGCGCTCCCAGCTGTGATCAGGGCCCTGCAGGACTTATTACAGCTCCACAGGCCTGTAAAATGGAGCTATTCTGCCTGGCCTTTGATTGAGATGGCAAACATCCAACCATCTCGGGCTCCCCTGTCCACAGTATTGGCCTCAGTGCCAAGATGAACATCTTACAGGAGGCATTATGGACCATCTGAAGTTATTTGTTAAGCTGCCATTTTGTTTTGTACTGTTTTAAACCTGGTTTTAGATTATATGTTTTAATCATTACTATGTTTTATATGTTGTGACCACTCTGAGTCCACTTGTGGGGTAGGGTGGCATATAAGCGCAATAAAATAAATAAATAAATAAAAATTCAAGAAAACCTGTGATTAAATCCCTAAATGCTATGAAAATAAAATCCAAATCCAAAAGTAAGAGATCGAAAGACCTGGGATGTACTGCTGGGTGTAGGTGCCCCCATATGCACACACTGTTCACCTTGAATATAGGTGCTTGCATAGTTGAGGTAGCACCAAATGTGTGGTCAAGAGGAAAAGGGGAGATGGAGGCAGACTCTGGACCCAGGCACATAGCCAGGATTTTGTGGCTTGTGGAGCAAATTTTTTTTCTGGTGGGGCTGAAGTTATCAGTGCAGTTATCAGTGCAGGGGGGGAAAGTCATTTAGCCAAGAGAAAGCTGTTACCAGGATAGATCTCTAAACTGCAACTGTAAACTACTTGAGATGACAGTTCTCAGCTGCTGCAAGTTAATCACTTCTGTCAGCCTAAGCAACAATTCTGATAACAAGCCAGCAGGTGGGGATGATGATTTCTGTAGTCAAAAAAGCTAACACTTAGGCAGAAAAACTCTCTTAAAGCTTCCTAACACAGTGTTAGAAGGGATCCTAGAGGTCACCTACTCCAACTTCCTTGCTCAGTGTAGGAATTAGTCAGCTACAGAACCCCCACTCTGCTTAAAGGAGCACACACCTTTAAAAAAATGTTTTTAAATGATTGAAAAAAGCATTTACAGGATAAACTCTTGTGGGGCTATGCCTTTAAGAAAGGGAGCACAGTCCCCAAAAGCTCCACTGTAGCTACGGGCCTGGCTAGACCGCTTTCCCTAATCACTTGCCAGTATATGGTCACTCCTTTGACATGCATATCTGGAGAGGGGTTATCTCTAAGGGTTTTGGAATGGGACATGTTAGTCACTCAGCAGGGAGGTTTGGGACACGTTAGTCACACAGTAGAAAATTTTACTCTCCCCTTTGGGTGTGCCAGGCGTCCCCTATGGTGCTGAGTGCCTATTTGTGGTGCTAGGTGCTCGCTCTATGCATTCCTCACCACCAGGGTGAAATGCTGTGTGCTCTAAGTGTGCATATCAGAGAACTCAGAAACACAGTCCTGTGCTGCTTGCCCTATCTTCAGAGCTATGTCTCAGGTTTATGTAGCACTGGGAGTGCTGGGGGGCTGTGATTGGGTACAGGGGTGGAGGTTTGGCCACCACTGGGGAGGGGTGTGATTGGCTGCAGCCTCAGTCGGCATCCTTTACTACACTATGACTCCATTAGCCCCACTGTGACTGGCAGAGTCTATGCAGCGTTTCACCTCCCCTTCTAGACTGTTGTGATCAATGCTCCCTCTAAGTTATGGAGTCCTGTGAGCAAACCTCCAAATTACCCTTTCATCTTAAAAGGGAATCTTTCTGCATGCAAAAAGGGTGTAACTTTCCAGTTTTCAATAGGCGGCAGGAGTCAACTCTTTGCTCCCAAGATGACGCCGGGATGGCAAGGTCCATGTGCACCTGCAAGGGGGAGCCCCTCCTGTGGCACCACCCGAGAGAGAGAGAGAGAGAGAGAGAGAGAGAGAGAGAGACCCCTACCTGGAAGTGCACACGATTCTTGCTCTGCCCAGACTCCTCCTGTTCTTTGACTGCGGCGGCTCTCCTTGCGGCCTTTGCGTCACACTTCTCTTCCTCACAAACCTGCTCCTGTGCCCTGTCCACACCGTCAGAGCATGGTTCCTCCCCGCCCTCCTCTTTCAGGGCTGCCGCTGCTCTTGAGGCTCGGCAGGGCCCTCAGCTGGTGGTAGAGGCGGGGGAGGCACTTCCAGGGGCTTGGGCTCCTCAAGGAAGGTGGTGAGGTGGTGGGAGGCCATGGGCGAATAGACAGCAATGGTCCTGGGGAAGCACATGGCACGGGCGGCCACATTGCTGACTGGGCTGCCCTGCCCTTGTTCCAGGGATGTGCTCTCCCCATAGGGCGGCAGGCCAGTTTGGTGCTCACCTCCAGGGGGCACCCTAGGCAAAAGTCGAATCTGCCTTTTGGGTGGGCCGGCCCTGCCAATCAGTTGGATTTGCCTCTCCCAAACAGCCACAAACTTTCTTCGCAGAGACTCTCTGTATAGCTTGCTCTGCTTAAGCATGTATATTTATTTATCAAATTTATAGGCCGCTCTCCCCACACACAGGCTTAGAGTGGCTTACATAGCTTGGCTAAAAGCCAAGGTTCATATGTACATTAAAATCAGTTTAAACACAGTAAAAGCAACAGTCATAACAATAGAAGAGAAGAAGAGGAGAGAAGAGATTGGATTTATATCCTGCACTTCACTCACTTGGAGTCTCAGAACGGCTTACAAACTCCTTTCCCTTCCCCTCTCCACAGCAGACACCCTGTGAGGTAGGTGGGGCTGAGAGAGCTCTTTCCCAAGCTGTCCTTAAGAGAACAGCTGGTACAGAGCTATGGCTTGCCCAAGGTTATCCAGCCAGGTGCAAGTGGAGGAGTGGGGAATCAAACCCAGTTCTCCCAGATTAGAGTCCGCGCACTTAACCACTACACCAAACTGGTTCTCAATAACAATAAAGTGCTCAGTAAGATGTCTGTATGGTGTGGTATATATGCCTAATGTTCTCCAGATGACAGGCTTGATGACACCTGTGACCGGTCCCAGCCCATATGGGCTGGGGTTGTTGATGGTCATGGAGGGGCAGTGGCGGCCCCTAGTTGTAGGCCTGGTGGAAAAGCTCCATCTTGCAGGCCCTGTGGAACTGCATAAGGTCCCTCAGGGCCCTGATCTCCTTTGGGAGCTTGTTCCACCCATAAGGGGCCACCACTGAGAAAGCCCTCCCCCTGGTGGCAGCGAGCCTGGCCTCTCTGGGGCCTGGGATGACCAGGCGATTTTGTGCCCCGGACTGTAGTGCCCTCTGGGTATATGTCTAGAATATCTTACAGGGTGTTCTAGAGACACTTCAGGTGGGCCTTCTCTGACTAGCTGCATTAAGCCTTTTTAAATCTCATCAGCTTGATGTTCTGCAATCAGCACACTAGGCAGTGTATTCTCCTCCACCAGCCAGTGTGGTTCCCTAGGCAATGCTTGTTCTTGGGCTCCTGTGCTGCAAATTCTCTCCCCCTCTGAGGAGTTCTCTCTGGCTGCAGGTCTAGTTTCTGACTTTTTATTCAGTGTTTTGGCTTCTGGTCACTACACTGACCTGTTCAAAACATCTTGCAAGGTCAGTACCAATGAGAAGGTGAACCAACAACTACCAGAACTGTGAAACAAATATCCAAATAGTTAACATACCATCCTTTATATTGTTTTCTTATATATCTAAATAATCCAATTGTAATTGTAATTACTTACTGTATTTGGATCAGTTACATATAAGATAACAATATAAAGGATGGTATGTTAACTATTTGGATATTTGTTTCACAGTTCTGGTTGTTCTTGGTTTTCTACTGTGAAGCTCATTTTTCTGCTACCAATGAGAAGGCAGGATGGTATTTCCTCACAAACCCCCAGTTCCCAGCCTCCTGACCAGCCTTTGTACATTAGCCAAGGACACATTACAATGAGGCCCTCCCAATCCTTTTATAGCTATTTCCTTTCGAGGTAGGGGCTGTTCAAGCCTCAGTAAGGGCTGCAGTCACACACACTAAATAATCCACTTTCAATGCACTTTCCAATTGGATTTTACTTTGTGAACTGGCAAAATCCAGCTGGAAAGTGCATTGAAAGATGATTGAAAGTGGATTATTTAGTGTGTGTGACCACAGCCTTGAGCTCCCAAATCTCTCCTGCCTAAGACTTCGGTATTGTTCACCTCAACTGGCTCCATATATTCATTTGCAAAACATGTCAAAAACATGACATGTTTTTGCAGAAGTCTGCCATTTTTCTTCCTATCCCAGGCCAATAAAAGCTTGAGTCAGTCTGCGCTTAGTCTTAGCCACTCCCAGGTGACCTGAGCTAGATACACAATACTTCAGGAGGCATTGCTGTTTCTGTGCCCTGGGTAAACTGCCTCTATTTGTGTAACTACATAAAGTTTCCTTACAGGTCCTGAGGGTTTTTTTTGTCATGTATACTCCATTAATACTCTCTGGGTCTAACACATTAAACTGTTCCAGTGCTATTAAATTCACTATCTAATCTCTAGTTTTGGCCCCACTGCCAGTCAACCAATGATTTAACAGTTGGTCTTAATGACAGACCAACTGACAATAGTTTTCATCTGATTTTTCCATAAATTCCCTCAATAATTTTCTGCTATGCTCAGTAGTTGATCCAAACCTGTCTCACCATTTCTTTAAAGAGATCATAGTCTAGGGGACACTTAATTCCTCATTTCTGAGTAGATGTCATTTAACCCCCACATATTTGTGAGTAGTTATAAATCATTCTTTGTCTTTTTACAAGCTCTTTCAAAACTAACAAAGAAACCATCAATGTTGTCTCCTTCCTGAAATTTTGGATTTTTTCCCATCAATGTAGTAGGCTACATCACCTAGCCTAGCATTTCCCAACTCAGCCCTTAACTATAATTCTTCCATTTTTAATCTATTTAATTTGATGTCATGCTGCCTTTGGGCTTCTCTCATTTAATTCCATTTCCACTTCCCTTTCTTAATCTTAACATCTCAAATTCTTTCTCTTTTTCTAATTTAGTCATTTTAGTTCCCCACTTTATTTTCCAGATCTCTACTTGATCTATATTCACAATCTCCTTAGCTTCTTATGCTATCCCCTGTAGCCTCCAACTCAGCTTCAATCATCTCAAGCCCTTTTACTTGCTTAGGAGGCATTTTGATAGAACTTTTACCAAATACATTTTTTAAAAAATGTTATATCGTCATATTTCACTGCCTGGGGCACCAGTTTGTGAAACTTTTGGTCTATATCCCATCACTGCCACTAATTTGTGTTAGGCCTTTACTGGCTACTGAGGGGACTCACACAGCCTCTTATGATTTCGGAGAACCAGGTTTGTTTTAAACTCTAAACTTCCCCTCAGTTACCAGATGTTCTTAAGGTAACAAGTGTAAAGGCTTTGGGTTTGGTCCTATGAGGTAAGCTTTGGTCCCATGAGGTAAGGATCTTTAATGTAATAATTCTCTTGACATGTTGGACATTTCCAGCTCTCCCATTGGCTGTGCAGTGCACTCCATCACCCACTGGCCCATCAACTGTCACTCAAGAGTACTTGCATGCCATTGGCTGGGTGCTGGGTCCACTCCTCTTCCCCACCCACCGCCACCTCAGCTGCTGTCCCGTCAGAACAACTGCTAAACAACTGTCTCTCCTGACAAAGGCACTTCCTCTGCTTGGCTCCTGCGAAACTAACTTTCCCTCAGTTGCTGTTGCCAGGCCTCCTTTATCCTTGCAGGAATCAAGGTTTTCCAAGGAAAGGTTGTCACCCAGCTCTTGTATGGTTCTCTGTTTCTTCCCACTGGAAGAGACCCCTACTGGAAGTAATACAATCTAAGTTCCTACAAACGATTTTTGAAGCCCTGCGATGTATTCCAAATGCCCTTCTCAGACTAGGCTGATTTCCTTGGAGGCACATATGTGGCTACTCACATCCCCCTACTGGTCACCATACATATATCTGTGCACACACAGAGGGCATTTTCTCACTAGCTTTCCCCCGCGGTTTACACCGAAGCTAGCACCGGAGCTTCTGGTCAGTTTCCCACCATTTGCTCCGTGCTCACAATTTCCTCCAGAGTATCACTGCACTGCTCCGAAGCTTCCCTGGAGCAAGAAAATCCTGTTCCTAGCTAGTGAGAAAACGCCCAGAATGTCAGCATAGAACTCAACTGCATGTTTCATTTGAACATTTGCAGTAGAATATTTAAACTCTGTTTTCTTTTTCCGTGACTTCTAATAGTCTTCAAATAGTTTTCCTAATACAGAATATTTTGTTCCAAATGAAGACACAACTTAAAATCACTTCACTAATCTGCAAATGCCCTTTTGTGTGCAGAAATATTTTACAAGATTTATTCCCCTTACACTACTAACGTATGGTGGGCGCTGAAGAAATATAAATGAGGGTGTGAAAAGAGGGAGCTTTCAAAAGTAGCCATTTTGAAGGAGTTCAAAAAATAGTATGAAAAAGACATATAATAAAACATCTAACATTCTATTATGTATAGGTGTCCAAAGACATTTAAAACTATCAATAAGTACTGTTTTAGCAAAGAAATCTATATTCTAATTCCAAGAGGGTTTTTTTTCTGTGTGGATACCTATATCTGCCAAGAGAGAGCTCACTCTCCCCCAACCGCTTTTCCTACATAGTCAGGCCCCTTTCTCAGCCTGCAGAAATATCCAAAAAGTTTTAAAAAAACCTTCAGGGACCGTTGAATTCCCCCCAATACCTTTTGAAATGGCATCAGCTCCAGGCATCAACTGTGAGATTAGAATGTTCGGGGGAGGGGGGCAGGTTCTATCTGTCAGTAAAAGGCAGGGTTTTTACTGGCAGCAGTCTAGGGTTGCCAAGTACCCCCCTTTGGACACCAGCAGCAGATCCAGATCCAGCCTGGGAAACTCCTGGAGATTTGGGGGTGGAGCCTGGGCAGGACAGGGACCTCAGTGAGGTACAATGCCATAAACTCCAGAAGGGAGAAAGAGTGTGAGGGAAGTAGGGGGAGAAGGGAGGAAGCAAAGGTATGAGGAATGGGATAACCATCCCGCAAGTTTCTTGTGGGTTTCCACTTGTTTTATATAGTTTTGATTCAACATAATTAAGAGACCACTTCTTCGCCTATGTTTTTACACAGAGGCATCCTTAGTGTAAATGTGAGTGTAAATGAATACCACATGACTATGCTTGCTTAAAAGCATGATGAATTATTTATGATTGTACATTGCTAATTCATGTACAGTCGGTTAAAATGGTAACATGTAAATTTGTTCTAAACTTAAATAATTTGCATAGGATTGTAGGCTTATGAAGGATATGATGTGGTGGAAAAGAGGACAAGTTTAACTAATTGTTATAAGAAACTTTTTTGAACAGCTTGTTAGGAATCTATGAAAAATCTAGTGCATAGCAGATACAGTTATCTTGATTTATTGAGGGGTTTTTTTACTCCACTATAGTTATTAAGTTCAAAAAAGAAAAACTAATTATATGCCTTCCAAAACCATTTCTCACATTAAAAAAAATTGACCAGGCAAAATTGACGCAAAGAGAAAGACTTCCTATGAGAGTCCAAACTGACTTAAAATCACACTTGCTTGTGATCAGATTTTTAAAGACAGAGGCTGCAGTCAGACGGGCAGTTTGATCTAGTGTGGCCTTGGTTCTAATTGATCCAGGGTTTTTTTTTTTGTAACAGAGAGTTTTGATCAGACTCACCCCCTTAACCCATGGGCGTCAACTACGGGGGGGCTCGAGGGCTCGAGCCTCCCCTGAAATTTCCGGGGGGGGGGCTCAGCCACCCCCGCAAAATGGAGTGCTCGCCCAGCCGGCCGTCGCCACCTCTCCTTCTCCCCCACCCCCGGCCTGCCCTCCTGCCTCCCTGGGCCGGGGGGGGAGAGGAGCGGCGGGGACACGGTCGCGCGCTTTGCGCGGACGGCAGTCAGCCGGCCAGCTGGCTGCCGCCGCCGCCGAGACTGCCGGGTCTGTCTCCCTGGGCCGGGGGGGGAGGAGCAATGGGGACATGGTCCCGCCCGCGCGCATGAGAGAGCCCCTGCCCCCCCGGGGATTTAGAAAGTCTACGCCCCTGCCTTAACCCTCCTCACCATGTGTTCACCTTGTCCTTGATTGATCAGACACAGCAGTGAGGGAGTGGGGCAGTCGGGCAGCTTTTTAAAAATCATTACTCTTCTGAGTATGTGCAGAAGCACAGATCGAAATCAGCGCTTCAAACTCCTGGCAGAATGGCGGCAGCTGGTGGCCAATGAGATTGCTGGAGGAGACTGCTGGGAAATGGAGTCTAGTGTGAGGGTAGTGTTTTTAAAACTGTGCTTCTGAGAAATTCCACATTTCAAATATTTAAAAGCAGGGGGGGGGGGACAGAGAAGCCTCATCCTGTGTCCTGTGTGCTACTGGTGTTTTTATTTAAAAGCTTGGAGCGAAGCTGGAGTCACCGGTTTTGTTCTCAGACTCCCTCCTTCTCCCTCCCTGAAACAAACTCATCTTGTCAATTAACCCTCTCCCTCCGCCATGTGCTGCAAAGCTGTAGACAGGAGACAGCTGAAATGCACAGAGTGGTGATCCAGTCATGTACACATTGCCAACTTTTTTTAATGGCAAAAGCACAAGGAAAACATTTAGACATCCTAAACAGTGTCAAATCACTAGGAGGTGGTCCAGACAGGCAAAATGTGGGGTGAAGCTGGAAACAACCATAAGGTACCTGGTTTTCCCAGGGTTGAGAAAACCACGACCAGAGTGTGGTGATTGCAGGAGGACAACGAGTTCAGCACAGGATACAGATGTTGGTGTCTGATCAAGCATTTTAAATCTGTTAGGAAGCAGCAGCAGCACTGGCACAAAAAGCCTGTCTGACTGCAACTAGAGTCTTCTCACTAATCAGATCAGGAATTCGGATCTCATAGTCTTGTCCTTCCAAAAACTATATATGGAAACTACTTTTTATGCATGGGAATACATATCAGTTGTAGAAAACATGATACATTATCCCTTCATTCCCTCTCTTATGTGTCTAAATCATTTCATTATGCCTTGGTTCTCAGAACCACCTTGGAACATCAATTTAGTGCTGAAAACTCTCCATGAAAGATGCTAGTAAAAATTACAATGGCCATTCAAACATTAAACTAGATGACAGGAAAGAAGACAGGGGAAAGATATGCTGAAGAAACACTGAACACTACATTGTAAGATATGTTCCAATTTCCTCCCCAGATCTTTGCATTTTATTCTCCATTTCTGTTAGTTACATGGCCATTGGTTTCCACCAGGCTTGTGCATGCACCTTGACATGTTCACAAAAAGGTCTACAATACAGAGTTTCATATGTGGGAAAGGTCCCTACATTCGAAATATCATGGTGACAAACAGTTTCTGGAGAAGGTCTCATTGAACAGGATGGAGAGAACATAAGTCATCACACAGTACCCAGCTACAAAGCGTCATAGACGTAGAATAGACTAGAACAGTTTACCACAAAGTCACAAAAAGGTAAAGAATATCTCTCTTATGCAAAATATACATTTTTAGGATATATTTTAATTCCTCTTATATTTATTGATGTTACTTCTCTGATAGTTTCAGTAAAAAAACTATAATACTTTTACTGCCGTATTTTATTTCTCTCAATGCTTAAACTCTGAGGTAATAATGAAGTAAACAAACTAAAAAGCTCCTTTAGAACTGTGGACAAAGACTGTGATATTTTTTAAAAAACATTTTTTGTCTGCAGTCACAAATCTCTTATCTAAGTCAAAACTAACCAAAATGTTGGCATGTTTACTAGTATTCATAAAAATATAGATATGGCAAACTGAGAGAGCAAAGACTTGTAGCAAAATTCTAAGCCATTAATGTTCATGAATTACAAACTTTGCAAAAATACAGTTGTTATGAGGAAACTTATGACAGACAGCATTTACATCACTATTGTTAAAACATGTGTGCCTTTGCATGATCCACAGCATGATCTACTGTAGGGACCAGGAAGAATACATAAAGAGGTGTCTCGGCCTTTTTTCACAAAGTCTCAGAGATGATGTCTTTGAATTCAGCATCCCTTGGCATAGATGACTATAGCTGATATTCCATGCACACACATCTTATTTACAGCTGACTCATCAATAGTGACTAATAGTTGCGTCTGCTGGCAGCAGCATTTGGAATTCATCCATAATCCTCATAACAAGCTCCACTTCCATGGAAATTGGAAGGATCTCTTCAAGGTGGCAGGTGCTTATCAGGGCCCATTCAGGAGGAGCAGTCTCTTTCCAGTACAGTCCTTGGTATGGCTAAATTCCATTGTCCCTTTTTCAGCAGTCAAAAATCCATGATAAATTCTGTATAACACTGTAGCCAATAACAGCAGCACCAGATATTAATTCCTTTGCTAGAAGCTGTTTGCATATTATATACAATATATTAATCTATATCTACCAGAGTTGTTGACCAAAACTAAAGTAATGTACATCTCTAAATATCAGAAATGTAACCTCTGATAAATACATTCTCATACAAGAAATTTTAACATGCGGTTCATGCTGGAAGGCTAGGCTATATACAGAACAACATTTTACATGGTCAAACAGATTTTTTCCTTACAAAAATAAATATATGACAATCAGGGATTTTTCAACAATCTCAAGGATCTCTTACAGCATTGATTTTCTTCCTCTTATATGTCTAAGGCTCTATATTGTTGGGTGTTTTTCTTCACCAGCCCAAAACATCATATTTGTGACTGCATTCATGACAATGCTTAAATAAGGCTTTTTTTTATTATAAAGAAAAAGCCAGTATGGAGGATAGTCTGAACATAAGAATGAATGCAGATTGCTAGGGAGTGTGATTGAAACAAGTAACCCCACTGAAATGGCGAAACCATTGCTAAACCCCACATTTGGAAAAATGTCAATGTGCCCACTAAAGAATATCAGCTTATACTTGAGATATGCATAGATACATATATAAAAAAGTGGAAGAGAGAGGAAATGTGTTTAGCAGTTTGTTGTATATGAAGGGAGCATTTTTGAAGGAGGCAACTGTACACTGTGGAGACAGATGAAAAATGTAGACAGGTAGCCAGACAGACGCAGACAACATAAAGGACAAAGCATTGAAAAATAAAACACTTACTAAAAAAAAATATATGAAAGCTTGAGTGTTAGAGGTTTAAGGCTGGTTAAAAACCCCTTTTGAAACCTACTGCCCTCCTATAGTTATAAGAAAAAGTAAAACTCCAATAAACTTTCTTCTGTTTAATATGCTGCCTCTGAAAATGTTGAAGAACCCTGGGAAGAGAAATGACTATAGGACCAAGCAGCACTTGCTAGCTTAAAATTGCAAGCCTGGATGTTGTTTACCTTTCTTTCATGTTTTGTGCCTTCCCAAGCCATTAAGAAAGAGATCTGGCCTCTGCTTGCGTGTAACCAGTAATGACAACCTCTTTGCAGTTATCTGTGTGTAAACAACCGAAAACATTCAGAACTCTGATACATCACTCTAGTACCAAAGTTAACCAATCAAGAAATAACATTATTGAAAGTAAATTAAAATAAATAAAAATAACAACCACCAAAAAGATCCACAAGAAACAACCCAATCCCACATGCAGACCCACTGATAATAGCTTTCATTTCACCAGAATGGTACAATGCAAAAAAAACAAACACAAAAAAATGAAACCCACACAATCCAGAGCCATCTATGGTCCTGGTAATCTGCAAGACATATTTCAGTTGATGGAGACAATACGGCTCATGCAAATGATCAAAATTAAGTCACACTATATGCAATCAAGACAAGATTCCAGACATCTTCAGAATGGGTTAGAATCACAAGAAATGAAAGTTCAATGGAGTGGTTATCAACTGGAAGCACATTGGTTTAATTATCTCTCCCTGAAAATGTGTGTGTGTTTATTTATACTGGCCAGTGAAGTTCATTAGCTATCCTTTTATTGCCATGGTAAGGTAGATCAAAACCAGGTGAGAGGAAACAGCACTACTTTAGAGAATATTTTAAAATCAAATAAGGATCTTCAGCTATCCCAGTAGCATTGCTTGTTACTGGCAAATTATAGCATGCAAAGTTTATACTAGTATTAGTGGAAACTACAGTTAATTCTATACTTATTTCCATAAAGTGATAAACAGTGCTTCAGTTAACATTATGTAGCCGACTGATGCCATCTGGTTTACAAGATAGATGGGATGGGAGATCGAGAGCGTCTTAGAGGACAAGGTGAGTTGTAAGGTGATGTTACTGGAGACAGTCTCAGAGCATTGCCTGCCATGCCCGCTATGTTGTTTAAACTTCGAGACTTTTCATATCCTTTTATGAGAAAATGCAGACATCAGTTGAATTCAGCCAGGTAATAGACAAATAATACAATGCAATGTAATCAAACATGCTTCTTAAATAATAAGTGGGGAAAAGATAAAATAGTGCTATCTTTATCACTGCCCCTAAATTAATTCAGATTTCTTCAGCACTTCAGTTTCTTCTTTCAGAACAGGCCAAGTGGCTTGAGTAGAATTCCAGCAAGTGCACCCAGAGAACTTATCAGACCTTCTGTAGTGCACTCAAATGCTGTAGTTTAGATAGATGGAAAAGAGTATCTGAAAGACCTATTTGGAGTTGGAAACTATTCCTAATATTCCTTTAAACTACAGAACATTTCCAAGCTAATTGTACAAGCTTGTTTCATAATAACAACTGTAGAAGATTTTGTATTGTTTAAAAGCTCCATCTTAGAATTAAATAGCTGAGACTGTATTTCATACTATTCAAAGTATATTTGCAATATTGTTTTTTACAATTTACAATTTATGATTTACAATTCATTAAAATGTGCAAATTATTTACAGGTTTTTAATGTTCTACAATAAGTATGATTTGCAATATTTATTCATTATTACTAATGAAAGAAACACAGCATGACTATTTGTAATCCCAAAATAGTTCAAATTTACATATTTTCATATTATTAAACAAAATATTAACTACTAGCATCAAATCATGTACCTGCAGAAGTTCCCTCTCACAGATACTGTGAAACATCATTTCATTCTATCCTCTTTTCAAGCAAGATAGAACTATTTCAAGTGATCAGTGGATGCTATTCTTAAGCAACCGATGCATTCTTATTTAATGTCAATCTATGTTACATACTTACTTGAAGGCTACAGTTCTAATGGCACACTATACTACTGGAGGACTGTACGATAATCCCATTGGCCCAATTGTAAACAAGTCTTCTGGGGAGTTATCTTATTGATTTTCATGAGGTTTACAGACAAAGCCTGTGCTTAACAGAAGCACTATACGATGGTAAGAGAATGAGGCAGAAATCAGCCACTGATTCTCAAACTGTGAGGCCAGTCCTTTTGAGCTACACAACACCAGGAGAGGAAGCTTGACATTCTAGAAAGATAGAAGAATGTGAGACAAATGGTTCCTTCTTCCCACAAGCAGCCAAGACACAGATAAGTTAAATGGTCCTTAATAGAGATACTCCTTGATCTATGCAGGATTTGTGAGGATGACCACTCTGCAATTTGTCATTACACCTATCTGTTCTGAGAATAGCTGTTCTTTTTTTTTCATGATGCCTCTTTGTGTGTGGTTATAGGGAGGGACAAGGAAACCCATATCCCTCTTCTCAGACCACTGTTTGATTAGAATCCCAGTACACAGATCCTTGTGCTCAGCAGCCTGTATGCACAAAACTGGGAGCAAGGATCTGTACATGCCCATCCATGGAACAGATAGTTGTTACTGGGCTGAATGGGTCAGAAGAGGTTATGCTGAAAAAGTAATATTGGTACAGGCATATAATTGTTTGCAATAATGTGTAGTGAACGTATAATTCATTCAAGATTTTAAATCCAGCTTGTCCTAATCAAATGTTTCAACTGAACGAGGCTTCCTACAAAGGTTAACTAATTGATTTTATATTCAGTAATACAATCACAGATTTTCATATTTAATATATATATAAGTGTGTGTGTGCATATGTGTGTGCACACCAATTGAGGCAAGTGAACAGACACACACACACACACGGCTTTATTTAGCCTGTGCAGATAATTTAAAATGTGGGTATAATGAACAAAACTGCTAGCCTTCTCCTTTTCTTTTGCACTTGATCCTACACACATACAAACTGTAAGTACCTACTACAGTGTAGGGTATAGATCGTGTAGAAAGCACCTACTTGCAAACTGCTAATATCCATGGAGCTCCTTGCAGATCAATGTATTGGGCTGAATACGGCCAATTTATGCAATCCCACTCCCTCTCCACTTGCTAATTTTCTTCACAGCTGAATAATTTGCATAAGGCTATATTAGATATAGCGATAACAATAATCAAATTTCTGAAGAAAAATTAGAAATTATGCATGAAATATTTAAAATTTCATGTGGGTCACAGATTGTGAAGTCTAGTCTCCAGATTGTGAGGGCTACATGAATTGTGACACTGAATGTTAAAATGAAATTGTGTAATTAAAAAACGTTAATTGACCTAGAATATAAAAGATGGGGGGATGGCTCTGAGCTGCCTAGCAGAACATCTAAGGTCACATGGCCCTAAAGTATATAGGTAGTCATTGAGGACGTAGATTCAAAGCAAAACAGCTTATTAAACAAACTTCTGCAGTTAAAAGTATGCAAATTATTAGTTACACAGGTTATTTATGTGTGATAAAAATTGAGCACAACTCAAAAGCTTATTGATCAAATAAATGATTTCACATCTTACTATTTTACCTACACAATTTTTCTTTGCAAAATAGCCATTAGAATATTTCATTCCTTTGCTGCCTTTATATAACAAAAATGTTAAAGTTGACCCATCTATTTTGTATTAAATTGATAAAAGATTAGAAGACTTTGTGACAGTGTAATACATCTCTGTACAGTTATACAAATGTGTATTCTTGTAGATATTGTTTTTAAAAATCCATGTTCTAGTAACTTTTTTTCATCGCTACAAGATCTACAGGGCCTAGTCTGTTGAGTCCAAAGCCAAAACAAAATTACTGCTGATCTAAACAATGGAAAATAATTATAGCACAGAGTCCTGCAGGAGCATTGGTGTTTCCCACAGCAACATATGAAATACGGATGACATATCTATTAGTTGTATTGAAAGAAGAACCAGTTAAAGCTATTTGATGATGTATATCTTTCTCCCTTTCCTTATCCCCGCACTTCATAAGACCTCAGAAAAGATGGATACTATGAGTCACAGGACCAACATGGGCAAAAGGCCATGATGGCCAGGGGCAGCAAAGAGTGAGACCCAGGCAAAACTGCCCCCATCTTCCTCTTCTGCCAGTGTTGCTCCCGTTGACATAAGAGTAAAGTGTAGATAATTTCACCTGGCTCCCCCTCCTCACTGCAGCCCCCAGGTCACAGGACTTTTTGCCCATGTGGGTCCTACAACCTCCTGCATCAGCTTTCAAGATGTCTCAAGGATTGCTACAGGAAGGGGACAGGAAAGCTCTGTATCTGCAAATGCCCTTGCACTCATGCTTCTTGAGTCCAGCCTTATATATGCACACATGTGATAAATCCAAATGGACTGGATCTTGTTAACACATGTACATTGGTGTTTAAAGATACAGATAAGTCATCCACACTTTACAGACTTGCTGTGAGAAACATTGTTTTACCAGAGAAATTATGTTTGCCACATAAAGTACAGACCTACCTTCAGACTCTTGGTCTTTGGGATCAGAATCTCACTTTTTAATTCTAATGTCCTCAAAAAAGAGAAAAACCTGGTATTTTGCTTTGTGTTGTGCATTATTATATGAGGCCTAGATCAAATAGATCCCAAGTGTCCTGTCATCAGAAGCAGACTTTGGAAATAGTTACATTACTATATTAATTGGGATTTAAAGTTTTGCAAAGAATTATTATTTGAGTGATCTAGTGAACTTGGCTTAAATTACAGTTATCTTTGAACAGGACAGACAAATGAAGCCATGAATGAAACAACTATTAGAACCAACACTGACATATTTGAGGTGGGTTGATGTGTCAAGGATGCTTTTTTAAAAGAAAAAGAAAAAAAGAGCAGTAAGAATGGGGCAACAAATGAAAGAAGAGTTAAATAGATTTGTCTGGATGTAGTCTTTCCTATAGAGCGTCTGTTTCATTCCAGGCTTGCTTATTCAGTAGAACAGTGCTGAATGAACTTTTATAGTCTAATGAAAGAGTCCATACCTTTCCTGATCCCTCCATCAGTAGCACACGCGTAATCACCTGCTGTCAGTAGGAAACATGTTCCCCCTCTTCTGTTTTTGTCTCTGGTACTAGAGCGTCTCATTGGTGGGAGCCTTTCCACAGGTGAGAGTGGCTGCTCACTTTCTGCACTGTCTTCACCTGATAACACTGGTCAAAGTACCATGCCCATTTATATCAGATAGCCAGTGAGTAAATGAAACATCACAAAAAACTTATTCTGAAAAGCTGACAGACCTACTTCTCAAATATTAACATGCCCCCGAAGGGTGCAGGGACATGATATGGAAAAATAGCTACAGAAATGCAGCGAAGTTGTAAATCAATATTATGAACAAATAACTTTTGTTATTCATTTTACATGTCTTTTTAGGATGCTGCAAGCTTTTTTGAAAATACATTAATACATTAATTCAGGGGTCATTTCATAGAAAAAGGAGGTGCAGGAGCACATTAGCATAACTTATTTGCATAAGCTACACTACCTGACATCACCGAAAGTATGTCAGAAGGCAAGATAGAAAGGAGAGGGAGGGAGGGAGGGAGGGAGGGAGGGAGGGAGAGAGGGAGAAAGAAAGAAAGAAAGAAAGAAAGAAAGAAAGAAAGAAAGAAAGAAAGAAAGAAAGAAAGAAAGAAAGAAAGAAAGAAAGAAAGAAAGAAAGAAAGAAAGAAAGAAAGAAAGAAAGAAAGAAAGAAAGGGGACAGCTATCAATCCAAGCCTCAGAAATACCACTATTCTGGGAGGATAGCTTCAGTGGTGGCTGAAGCCTTCAGAAGGACCTTTCCAGGGGGCGGGGTCATTTTGCTGCAGCCATGTCACAAGCAGGCATTCCCCCATGGGGGTGGGCTGGCACCAACTCCTGGAGCTACGCTTCCCCAAGCTCTTGCTCGAAATGACCCCTGCATTAATTCCTCTTTGTATCTTCAGGACTTTTTAAAAAGTTATATTTGCCACTTTAGGCTGTTTTGGGGTTTTTAAAAACTAGAACAAAGTTCTTTCCTGGGAGTCAGCAATAAAAAATTTAATTCAAATTTGCACTCATATTCAGTGTTAACGAATTCTTATGCAATAACAAAGGCAATCCTAATACACTAATCTAACTATACTAATTCTTCATTGGAGGCTACCAATTACTAAATGAGACGATATTAGGCCTTTCATGAAGGTTGCCATATTGTGGTTAACAGTTAATACAATGCTTAAGTTTATTTATTTATTTATTTATTTTTCGCATTTATATCCCGCCCTCCCCGCATGCGGGCTCATGCCCTTTTAAATAAAGTGGCCCTTGTAGAATCCATTTTATGTGTATGTCTCTTTCTTCCGATTGGGGGGGCAATGCTCACCCCTTCAAAGTGTTACATAGGCCGAAGACAGACTGGCAATCTGAAGCGGAGGCAAAGCGGAGGGAACTGGAGCGGGGGAAAAAACTCACGGAGCTGGCCGTTCACACTGGCCAGAGCAATGCGGATCAGCGGCGATACGGAGCATTCAGACTGCCACGGGGAGTTCAGACTGCCGCATAGCCAGCGCGCGGGGCTCGTGCGTGCTGCTGCACTTTTTTTTTGTTTTCCTTTGATGTTTTTCGCATATGCGCATATGCGCATATTTGCATATGCGCATATGCGCATATTTGCATATGTGCATATGCGCATATTTGCATATGCGCATATGCGCATATTTGCATATGTGCATATGCGCAAAACTTTTTGCCGTGCGTTCACACTTCCTCCGGATGCCTCCCGCTTCTTCCAGTTCACACTGTTTGGAAGCGGGAGGCATGCGGAGGAAGGCCCCTGAACACCGGGAAAAACCGGTGTCCGGGTAAAGCGGAAGGAAAGCGGCTGGGAGACAGGTAAGTACGCAACGGAGCCGATGGGCAGATGCGCATGTCTGAACGGGCTCCTTTCCTCCGTTTGCGAAGCGTGCCTGCCCCGCTTCAGATTGCCAGTCTGTCCTCGGCCATAGTTTAACACCTAGCTGTTTCCTTCTCTGGTTTGACTCCTAACAGCACCCACTCAACAGTCACCTGGGTCTGCCTGCCCCCTTCCATTATGGACAAAATAAGCAATATGAGCTGTATTTGTTTAACATTCTGTTCATCAAAAATGAACAAAGCCTGGCCTATAGTTACGGATATTTATTAAAACACCAAATCCTTTAATGTTATCTATGCCTTTTGATTACCCCCATTATATAAGAATGAATGTGTCTTGCACTGACTTATTGAATTGTTCTCTATATTTTTAATCTGCCTTGAATCCCAGTGAGAAAGGCAATCTATCAATGAAGAAAATAAATAAATAATTTTGAAAAACATTCTGAGATACAAAAATGCCTCTAATAATTATTCCCTTCTGGGGTGATATTAGTAGGACTTGAAGAAGTATGCATATTCCTTTTTGGATATGCCAGTGAAGCACTGCAGAAACAAGCTATATTCCACCACTATCCATTTTTTTTCCTTTCCTGACATTTTTAAATTTAGTATTTAAAAAAACCTTGGTGAATCCTTTTTCATAATGACTATATTTGAGTGATTTTGAAAGGGATCAAGTTTTAGCCTAATGACTGCAGTAATAAGAAATGGAACACAAATGTCTAATATTTTAAAAGGCCAAATCACTGAGTAGACCTGTTTAGGATTGCACTGTTATTGTTCTAAACAACTTTATACAAATATAGCTCCAAATGGGATTTGTTTCAAAGAGATTTGTTTCCAAGCAACTGACTCTTAGTCTGAACTTAAATCTAAGCTTATGAAGCAGTCGGAGAAAAGGTTTAAATATTGTGAGGAAAATACAGAATTACCACAAAAGAATATTGCCATGTTTCTTGCAAATGACAAAGTCCATTTCAAACACTCTGTGGATTCATGGGGATCAGAAATCATTATATGAAGGCATGTTAACATGCTATTCCATGAAAAAGAATGTTGTACTTAAACTCTAAGAGAGTATTCTTAGGTATTATTTGTTGCATTGAATGCAGTCTACATTAACCACTCATCTTTAAATAAATGTTTCTTATATTTCTTCTAGTATTTCAAGTCACCAGGGTGGCACAGGCAAAGCAGACAGAAGAGACAAATATCACGCAAGAACAGCATGGAAGTCAACAGAGTGATGTACAGACTGTTCTGTAGTCACAAGCATGCAAAAAACAAAACATTTATACAAAGCAACTGGGAAAAGTAACAGTAGGTGCTATTGGTAAAATTCAAAAACAGGAAAGATGAAAAATAAAAAGCTTTGCATTCACAACACACCAAGCCCCACTAAGACCAGTGATGAACAGTTCTGGGAACATCATCCTTATGCAATAGCTACTTTGATATACAAGACTGACGTACACAAACAGTTAGTGAGGGGAGAGGTGTGTGAACTACATCCTCTAGCTGCAGAAAGACTGAATGCTTTCTGATGCTTTGTACTGCCAAACATACCAGACATGCATTTGGGGTTTTATCCTACCTGATTTATTGTGTTCCATCAGCCGGTTATCTTTGCCCAGGCAGATTTCCCCCTGTGTGCTATTGCAGGCCATATTCAAGTCTGTCTTGCAAAATGTAGGGGAACTTGCCTGAGGAGCAGGTGGGATGTGCTTCTTTCTCTTTCTTGGAAGCTTCTGCTTTGCCATGGCCAGAGAATAGTACATTCCAAAATTGTTGACAATAACAGGCACAGGCATAGCTATGGTCAGCACCCCAGCCAAAGCACACAGAGCACCCACTAGCATACCTGACCATGTCTTTGGATACATGTCTCCATACCCAAGAGTGGTCATAGTGACCACAGCCCACCAGAAACCAATGGGGATGTTTTTAAACTCTGTGTGTGCACTAGCTGATGGGTCATTGGGTTTGGCTCCTATTCGCTCCGCATAGTAGATCATGGTGGCAAATATCAACACTCCTAATGCCAAAAATATTATCAGCAGCAAAAACTCATTGGTGCTTGCTCGTAATGTGTGACCCAGCACCCTGAGGCCTACAAAATGTCGGGTGAGCTTGAAGATTCGCAGAATTCTCACAAACCTCACCACCCTGAGGAAACCAAGCACATCTTTAGCAGCTTTAGAGGAGAGCCCACTGAGGCCCACTTCTAGATAGAAGGGCAAGATTGCCACAAAGTCAATGATATTCAAGAGGTTTTTGATGAATTCAATTTTGTTGGGTGAAAACACAACACGAACTAAAAATTCAAACGTAAACCACACCACACAGACTCCTTCAACATATGTCAGAGCAGGATCTGTCTCAATTTCATACTGCAGAACCACCTCAGAACCATTGATAGCAGGGTCTGTTTTATTTATGATGGTATTGAATGCTTCATGGGTTTCCAGACAAAAGGTTGTGATTGAAAGGAGGATGAAGAATAAAGAGGCAAAAGCAATGAACTGCAAAGAAAAGAAAAGAAAAATTAATCAGAACCAGATAGTTTAAAAAACCATAATAATCAGCATCATATAGTTCAAGTTATATTGAAGTTTCTACTGCAAATATTCTCTATGTACTTAATACTTATATAGCCATGGCATTTTATAAAGCATAAAATTGGATTCGTTTACATCACTCCTTATGGAAAGGAATCAGAGGGCTGCTGTTGTAGACCAGTTGCCATCAAGTGTGGGACTTGTCCTGCAGGGTTCCACAGGGTTAAGTTTTATCCCACATGCTATTTAATCTCTATGTAAAGCCCTTAGGAAAAAAAACATTCATAGCTTCCAAGTAGGTTGTCAACAAATGTTGATGACCCATCCTGACATTTTTTAAAATCTAAATTGCCTGTAGAGGTCCTGAACCATTGCTGGACTACTGTGGTTAAATGGCTAAGGAAGAACAAGTTGACATGGAATTCTGACAAGACTCAAGGTAAAGTGTGATGGTGTTCCTGAGGTACCCTCTTCCCTACGTTGGTTATAACCCCTTCTGCCCTTAATACCAAAGAGAATGGACTGAACATATTCAGAGAATGTCAGAGTGCAGAGAACACCAGTAACTTCCAGATTACTTTGTTGAAGCATCAAACCATTCTGAACCTGATCCCTTGAAAAGAACAGGCGACAGGACTAAGGAGCTAGGTGGTCTACCTATGGAGTACTGAATCTCTCAGAAACCTGTTGAAAGAAACCTGGCTTCAAAGTTGATCAGTTTGCTAAACCAGTCAACATGGATGATCCTGAAACCAGGAATATGCCTTACACATATAGAACAGGCCTCTGCCCACATTAGAAAGCAAGGTTGCCTCTTGGTAGAGAGGGACAGACTTGGTTCCTCCTTGCCTGTTTACACAGGTCAGGCAGATATATTCTCTGACCTTATCAAGATATGCTTTTGATGTATTGGAGGAAAAAAGAAGAGGCAGACTAATCTGATAGCCCTGATCTCTAACCAACTGATAATCCTCTCCCTGCCTTGGCTGTTCTGGGCATGGTTGCCTGACCAGTGGCTTCCCATTCTGACAGGTTGGTATCTGAAGCGCTTTGGATCTGAGCTGGTATTAGATACACTCAAGCTTAATAGAGCATTCAACAGTATATGTGAAATAAATTATGAGATATTTATTGCTCACAAAGTCTATATGGCAAAGCTGCTTTATTAAGACTACTAACCCCAAGAAAAAATGTTGAAATAATCTATGTGATTTAGATTGGGATGAAAAACAATTCTTTCAAAACTGACTGGGCTTTCTGAGTGTAAAACTCTCATAATCATGCCAAATTAAAAGTAGGCCATGCTGAGGAAAGATTTTAAGAAACTGGAACATATTACACAATAAAAAACATTTGATGTTGCCCCTTTCCGATGCTCAGAAATCCTTATCATCCTATCACTGGGTGGGAAAAATCTTTCTATTCACTTCAAAGCAAATATTTCATAGAAACATGTTTCATTGTTAAGGAGTGTTATTAAAGGTTTAAACTGAACACTATTTAATGATTCAGTTTATAGGTTCACTTGCATGTAACTGTGAAACTTCCTGTCAACTCAATGACTTAAGTTATTTAATTTCCTGTGTCTAGAGTTCCCTTTTCTTCCAAACCTCTTTTCTCATGTCTGGGATCAGGGGAATGGCTTATGGATAAGAGAACGTGAACCCTTGATTTTCCTACTGAAGAAGTTTCTCATTGGATTTGTATTCTTAGATAAAATGTAATTTTGTTACTTATGCAAATCTCACTATGGATTTTCTTGCAGTTTCTACCCTTTTGTAACTATTTATTTATTTGATTTATACCCCACCCTCCCCACCAAGGCAGGCTGAGGGCAGCTTTCATTTTTCATAAAATGCTAGTATAATGTTATATAGCAATGGCCTATAAAGCTTTAAGGTTTCTTATGTAGGCTGACGGACTGTTAGCAAAATGGCCCATAAGTGAATTCTAGCACTGACATGTTATTACATTTAAGTAAATATATATTTATTCTTTTAAAACATTCTATAGTTTCCCTTCCTTTGTTGAAGATTTAGGGGGAAGGGTTGTGGCCATCTGTATATGGAGCTAGTGTTCCCAAAAAGCCTTAGGAATAACAAATTAAGATACAGCCTAAAATATAGACTCCATTTTTCCCTTTCAAATGGGCACAGCGAAAAAACCAGTGAGTATCCAATTTGATCAAGCATAGTGATAGGTTAACTCTTCCAACCTGCCACTTCATAATTACAGCAGCAAGCCAATTTATTTCCCTAAAAATTTGGATAATAATTCCCTCCCCATCCAATTTTGACATTCGAAATCTGTTGTACTTCTAGTGAAATCATCTGGAGTGCAACAGGTTTCAACTCCCTCCAAACCTTCCAACGGACAACTAACCACACCCTGCCACCTTTTTTCTCTCCTTTTACATGCCCCAAGAGACTTCCCTCCAGCCTCGCATCTTGGAATGTTGTTATAAGTGCCCATGTTCTTAGCAGGAATGCCAGGTACTGGACACTACATTTCTCAGGCTTCTAGAGAGACCTCCAGCTGCTGCTGCATCCAGCAGACAAGTAAGTGGAATGAGAGAATTATTTTCTAGTTTAAATAGAATTCTGAGCTGTAAAAGAACTTCCAGGGGTTGTAATGCTGCCCTTGAACTGAAGTAGAGCATTACGAGCCTGGTAATTACCAACTCTGGCAGTATCACTAATCTCACATGCAGAGATAAATTTAGTACATATTTAGTAAATTTACTTCAGGGCTCAATCATTTTCTTAATCCCTAGATGCATAAATTGAAGTGGGGCATTAAAAGGTAATTCACTAACCTACTTGAGCTATACGGACATATATTTATTGCCATTTGTTCTACCTGTATGTTTATACAGACATATGTTCTGCAAAAGCTCCAGCTGCCTGAAACTTATCTCCAACACCAGCTTAAATGAAGATGGGAAGTGCGAGTTAACATGCCACAGATATGGCTGTGGCAAGGAAGGTGGGGTATAAACAGAAAGCTGTAGCCCAGAAACTGCAAGAATGACCTGTCCACAGGGTTGGCCATTCACATGGCAACAAGGGCCACACCAGCACCTGTGACCTGAGCAGTGGAATGGTCATCATGGCAACAAGGCAAGGTGAGACTTCCTGGGCCTCATGAAAGTTAAGGGAAGTGGAAGGGGGGTGGTATCTGTAGCAGCTGCCAGAGTGTATCTAAATGCCTATTGTCAAGAACCGAGGAGGAATGTGTGGTTGGCCTTCCAGAGAACCGGGGGAGAGGTGGGTAATTTGAACTGACACCTCCCCATACACACCAAGCTCGAAGGCAGGTAAAGTATGAGGCAATCACATGGCAAGGGGGTTGGATATGGGCCACAGAGGCAATTTGGAGGGCACTTGTTTCACCACCACAGCAGCTTTGTTTTTCATACAAGGACAAAATCAACAGTTATCTACACCTAAGTTAAACTTAGGATGAGAAAAGATGAGAAAGGATGAGAACAGAAATCTAAGATTTATTCTTGGTTCTAAAAGCTAGCAAAATAAACAACTAACTTTAGGGATGCAAATTATATGAATTATATAGATAATTAGACCCTACAAACTGGTGGACCCGCGATACTCGCGGGGGGGGGCAGGTGAGCCTCTCTCTCCTCCCTCCCCCGTTCCCCCCCCCGAAAATTGGCTGCAGCGGCAAGAACCGCCGCTCACTGAGGCACTCCCCCCTGGCCCGCTCTAGCTCGGGCCCGAGTGGCGTTAAGCCACTCAGCCCCGGCGTTTCCCTTTCTCCTGCCCCCTCCCCCGGCCCACTCACCCCCGGCTCCCAGGCCTGAGCGGCCAAGCGCTACTCGAGCCGCCGCTTCTCCCCCCCATTCACCGCCTCCCACTCCCCGCCCCCTCCCCGAGTCGGTGGCGCAGCTAGACCTGAGGCCCGCTGCGCTGCCTCCCCCCTCCCCCGTTTCTGAGCCGGTGGCTTGGCCACAGATCCCCGCCACCACCGCCCGGCTGCTTGTCCGTTGCCGCCGCCGCCACTCAGGAAAGTCCGTTCCCTGCACATGCGCAGGGAATGCTTTTTTTCTTTTTGAGGGATTTCAGTATCCCCTGAAAACTTTTTTTTAAACTTTTTTGATTTTTCTGCAAACGGGGGGATTGCCCCCCATCTGCAGAACCCCCTCCCCACCCCCCAAGTGCCCCTCCGCGCGGATTTAAGTATCCACACGCGGGGGGCACTTGGGAATTAGATATAGAGATAGAAAGCATAATATCATTGGTATCTAGAAACTATTCGCGATGTGTGGCCCCCCATCTGTAGATGTCTAAATCCACAGATCGGGGCCACAAAGGCACTAAACAGATTTTTCAGCAAACTTGGGTGTCTCCTCAGGTTTGCAGAAAATCTGAATTGTTCTCAAAAATATATGGAGTGAGGTTAAATCTCCTCAAAAGTAAAGTAGTGTTCTCTGCACGAGCACAGAGAATATACTAACCTCCAGTTGTTGGTGGTGGTGCCAGAGCTGCACTGGGTCAAGCGGCAGTGGCAACACAGCCCAGGGATCTGTGCTGGGTCCAGTGGTGGCAGCTATGTAGCCTGGGAGCTGCACTGTCCAGGTAGTGATAGCCATACAACCTGGGAGCCACACTGGGTCCAGCTGCAGCTCTGCACTGGGCCCAGTGGTGGCTGCGCAGCCTGGATGCCCCTCTAGGCCCACAGCAGGGCCACATAGCCCAGAAGCCATGCTCATCATGCAACCACTGGAGGAACCGCACTGGACATGCTGCTGCCAGTGGCACAGCCCAGGAGTCCCTGGTGGTGGAGGTGCAGGCCTGGGAGTCACATTGGGCGTAAGCCTGGTTAGAAACCAGGGACGGTATCCCCCCACAAGTATTGCAGGCCTACACTAGTTTCAATATAATATCTTAAAGGGCAACATTTATTTCTGTACCTTCAAGCACATTTTTGAGGCTTCATCATAATTACTTCAGTGCTCATATCTAATATTAATTTACTTAAGATGTTATCACAAAGGTCATGGAGTACTGGATAATCACTATAAATTCCACAATGCATTATTAATAATTACATTAAAACTGTAACCCTAAATTTGCTCAGAGCATGCCTAATGTTACTAGCCATATAGTACAATCAAGTAATAGAAACTACAAATACAGGACTTCCTTAGGAAACGTTTAAAAGGGGAATCGCCCCCGAAGGACATTTCTTGATTCTCCAAATGGTCATCCAAGGGTCTGAGAGCTTAAATACAAAGTGCCTCTTAATCTGTGAAAAACTCAAACTGTCATCCTCAAGCACTGAAGAGTACAGAGTGAATCAATCCAGAGAACTTGTAAAAATTACCTCTTAACTAAACTGCAGAAGATACAAGACAGGAACTTTGCAGATATATGGGAGAAAGAGAACATACTGATGATCCTTTTATTTGTAGTGAATTTTATATTTTCTAAAATATGTACCTTGGCAGAACAACTAGCCAGAAAACTACGTATATTGAAAGCAGTGAACTGCTTTGTTGTTTTAAAGAATATTAAGATTTTACTTGTTGCTAAACTGAGTTGCAGGTGAGTATGCCATTTTATGTCACATATGTACTAAATCTGAGGACCAAAGTGGAAAAAAATTGGAAACTTCCCCAAATTCACAGCCAGTCCTAGAGCCCCACTACAAGAAATGGGGAGTGAAAATTTTCAAGTGCTTTTTTTTTCCTGTAGAAAATTTTCCATTTCTAATAATTCACTGTTATAAAAAACTAACAATTAATTGATGTCATTGCCAATACAACATTAGGCAAGCTTAGCCATTTCAGAGTTTGAATTAACATTTTTCAAGTGATTATCCCTCGGAATGAGTATCTGATGAACGAAGCTTTGACTCCCAGAAAGCTTATACCCTAGAAATCTTGTTACTTTACAGTATTACTGGACTCAGATTTTGCTCCCTAAAAATCATGTGAGAGATAACATGTATGGTTTATGGATCTATAAAAAGGGAGGAAAAATTAAACCCAAATATGCATAATAATCCAATTTTTTTTAAAGTAGTTATTAGTTCATCAGACTAGCTATGTATGTCAAATCAAAATGTAAACTGAAATTCTTCTTCATATGTCATCGCTTACAATCTGATAAGGAACAAACATATGGTAGAAGTAATGCTACGAAGAGTGACAGTGAAAATGAACATAGATTCAGGAGGATAGCCATGTTGGTCTGAAGAAGCAGAACAAAATTTGAGTCCAGGGGCACCTTTAAGACCAACAAAGTTTTATTCAAGATATAAGCTTTCGTGTGCATGCACACATCTTCAGATACAATGGAATGGAAGTTACAAGTCCATACATATAGGTAGAGGGTGGGCAGCAAATTAGCATACAGCATAATGAAGATATTTAACAGATGCAAGTACAAAACAAGAATAACACACTTAGTTTATAATGGTTACCATTTGTTGGATTTAATTGGGGGGAGAGACATAGCAAAGGAAATAAATCTGGCAAAATTGTAGACTGATGGGCAGATGTATCCTTAATTGTGGACTGCTGAGAGTAATTAACTGAGACACTGTCATTATGCTCCATCCCTCTACTCTCAAGCATGGAGGCAACTTTACAGCATCTTCTATGAAGTGGGGCAACTGGCTGTGTAGAGCCAGTTGTGCAGACTTTTATCCCACCCTCTCCTGCAAGCAGGCTCAGGGCAGGTCACAACATTCTTTAAGCCAAACAAAATTTAAACAGTAGTACAATCATAAAACAGTTAAAAACAATTTATACACATAAAACCTTAAGAAGCGCTAGCTAAAACAATTTACTGAATAAGATGCAATTCCAATTATGATGCAGCTGCAGATCTAAACAGAGCAGGAGAGAGGGTGGGTGAGTATGTAGCTAAGATGGACTGTAGTGCTGCTGGGCACAGCTGAGCTAGGCAGAGCAGTGCAAGGCAGGGGAGGCCAGTATGGTGGAGTTGCTGCCGCCTCGAGCATAGGCCTGGAGGAACATCTCTGTTTTACAGGCCCTGCGGAACTGCATTAGATCCCGCAGGGCCTGGATCTCACTAGGGAGAGCGTTCCACCAGGCTGGCGCCAGAGCTAGGCAGACATCTTTGGGGCTGGGGACGAGCAGTAGGTGTTCGGTGGAAGGCCCTTTGGGGGCTGTACAGAGAGAGATGGTCCTGTAGATATGTTGGTCCCAGCCCACATAGGGCTTTGAATGTATGAACTAAGACCTTGAACTTGATCTAGAATTCAACTGGGAGCCAATGCAGCTGGTGAAGCACCGGATTTATATGTGCTCTCAGAGGTGCTTTTGTAAGAACTCATACTGCTGCATTTTGGACCAGCTGCATTTTCTGGAGCAGTCTCAAGGGTAGCCCTGCATAGAGCAAGTTACAGTAATCCAACCTGGAGGTGATCATTGCATGGATTACTGTAGCCAAGTACGGCAAAAGGTAAGGGACCAGTTGCCTGACCTGCCGCAGATGGAAAAATGTAGATCTCACAACTGCTGTGACCTGAGCCTCCACAGAAAGTGAGCCATCCAGGACCACACCCAAGCTCTTTACCACTGGCACAGGTATTAACGGCACCCTGTCCAATGTTGGGAGCTGGATCCCCAGCCCAATCATCCCACAGTCCAGGTACAGGAACTCCATCTTTGTAGGATTCCATTTCAGTTGGCTATGCTTTAACCACACAGCCACAGTATTCAAATCCTCAGCCAGAATGTCCAGGGTGGTATCTGGACTGCTGTCCATCATCAGATACAGCTGGGTGTTATCACCATAATGGTGACAGCCCAGCCCAAACCTTTGGACTAGCTGGGCAAGGGGGCGCATATAGATATTAAATAACATAGGGGAAAGGATCACCCTCAGGGGGATGCTGCATATCAAAGTGTAACACAATGATGCCCTCTCCCCAAACACCACCCTTTGTCCCCAGCCGTGGAGAAATGTGACCAGCCATTGTAAAGCTGTCCCACATAACCCCACATCGGTGAGGCAGTGTATCAGGAGGTCATAACTGACCATGCTGAACACTGCCATTAGGTCTAATAAAAACAACAGCACCAACCCACCTTGATCCAGATGACACCAACATTGTCCATGAGGGCAACCAGTGCCTTCTCTATCCCATAACTGGGGCAAAAGCCACATTGAAATGGGTCCAGGGCAGAGGTATCTTCCAGGAAACCCTGGAGCTGTTCGGCTACCACTCTTTCAACTACTTTACCCAGAAATGGAAGGTCTGAAACTGGGTGGTAGTTGGCTGGATGCGAAGGCTCCAGAGATGGTTTTTTAAAGAGCGGTCTCACCACTGCCCTTTTAGAGCCCCTGGGAAAGTCCCAGAACCCAGGGACAGATTGATGATTTTTGCCAGGGGAGCCAGTATTCCATTAGTGACAGCTTTCACTAGTCATGATGGACATTGGTTAAAGGGGAAAGTGGTAGGCTTCATAGCACATGGGATCCTGTCAACCTCCTCCTGGGACAGCTGGCTAAATTGGTCCAATACTGGACCTGAAGATGGCCAAGGGGCCTCCAGTTCTTGTACTGTATAAATAGTAACCGGCAGGTTGTGGTGGAATCAGAAGATATATCTGCAAAATAACTCTCAAAAGCCTCACAGCTAATAGCCAATTTAGTCTCTTTTGGGGGTCCCTGTGAGAGGGATGTAAGTGACAGAATGACTTTGAACAACTGAGTCAGGTGAGAGCTTGCAGACACAATAGAAGCCACAGAGAATTTCTTCTTTGTGGCTTTCACTGCCTCCTCAAAGGCTTTCATAAGGCTCTTGCACCTTTGTCATGAGTCCACCACCATCCTCGCTCTAGCCATCTCAGTTCCCATTTCATTCTTTGAAGCTCCTCAGTATATCAGGGAGCGAGTCTGGTATGGAGGCGGAGAGGACAACAGGGAATGATCATGTCAATGGCTTCAGAGAGATGGTCATGCCAGTCCCCAATCAGCACATCTAACAAATCACCAGGGGGCATCAGATTCAGCAGAGCATTTTGGAAACCAATGTGATCCATCAGTCACTGTGGGCAAGCATAAATCAGCTCATCACCTAAGGAGGGGGGGATGGGATACCTAGGTAAGTCTTTAGGACAAAGCAGTCTGACCATGGCACTGCTTCAATTGCAGTTACGTCCTCATTGATCCCCATCCCAAAGATCAAATCCAGTGTGTGGCCTGCTTGGTGTGTGGAAGCTGATACAGAGCCCCAGTGCTGCCATGGATGACGCTAGGTCCACAGCCTGTAAGGAGGCAGCATCATCAGCATGGACATTGAAGTCCCCCAGGACTAGAAGTCTGAGGTATTCCATAGCCCAGCTGGCTGCCACCTCCAACAGGTTTGACAAGGTTTCTGCTGGTGCATTAGGTGGACGGTATACCAGCCAAATAGCCAATCCCATACCAGGCCCACACAGTCAATGCCAGCAATCTTTGGAATGGGGAGTGGCCTGAAGGAGAAAGACTCTCGAGAAAGTATCCCCCCCCCCATTTTTTGTCTGGGACTGATGGAGGACCGAGAACCCTGGGGGGGTCAGCTCATTCAGGGCAACCATTTTGTCTACCCATACCCAGGTCTCAGTCACACATACAAGTCCATTTTATTCGCCGCAAAACAATTTTGCAGCATGGAGGTCTTATTATTAAGACCTGGCCTTACATTACACAGCATCAGTGTAAGCTTCATATGATAAATTAAGACTTCTTTTAAAGAACTATATCTTGCATTTGACCAAAGTGTTCTCCAAAAAGGCTTACATTATATTCTTTAAGAAAAAGAAGAAGTATATAATGTCCTGGAAAGTACTGCAGCACAAAACAAACTCACAAAACATGTTAAACTACCAATTAATAGCAAAAAATAAAAAACCCTCGAGAATCAGAGAGACAAATCCCATGAATTCATTCCACTACTAGAGCTTCTTTACTTTAGCACAAGGAGCCTTCTGCTGATGCAAGAGTCTGCTCTGCCACAGTCAGAGGAAGCCTACATACACTGGAAAAAAGCACTGATATTAGTAAGAAAGATCCAAACAAATAAATAGCAAATTTTAAACCAATGTCTAAAGATAGTAAAGTATCTGGAATAGAAATTCCATTAGCATGGAACCCTCATTAGACAGCCAGCTACCTCACATGAAATGGTGAGCAAGGGATCGGGGACTTCAACAGGATATCTTACTAACTGGTCAAGATCACATGAAGCCAGCAATCATCAGGTTAGCCTTAAAGTATCATGTAATAACCAGTTGAGAAAATATTATATCTTTCTACTGCCATTGTTTTGCTCTGGGCATAGAAAAATGTGGCAGTTAATAATAAACCAGAAGAAACAGAAAACATAGGACAGTAAATACACAAGATTCCCTAATGGAATCACAGCATTGGATGCCACATAAAGAGCTGAGTAGATGCAAAGCTGAATATGTGTGCTAGCGTAGTGAACTTGCCGTTGTATCTGTTGCCCTTCCAAAAGACGTTCACAGAAGGATCATATATTTCACCATAACAAAACAAAGTGATTGAACTTCCTGTACCACAGTAAAGAAGGCCGTAGCAATGATATGTTCCTAATTTTGGAGCTGGGTCATCAATACACTTGAAAACTTATCCAACTCAAGCTAGTCCTTGGCATGTGCATATGAGAACAAAGGCAAGGATAGGGAGCAAAAGCTGTATTTAACTCTCTTAAGTGCAGGGCCTGTAGCTCAGTGGTAAAGCATCTGTTTGGCATGCTGAAGGTCCCAGGTTCAATCCCTATCATACTCAGGTAAAGGATCTGGCAGAAGGTAAATGTGAAAGACCAAGTACCAGAGACCACGGAAAGCTGCTCCCAGTCTGAGTGGACAATACTGACTTTGATGGACCAAAGATCTGACTCGTATTCATTCTGATATTATACAAGAAGATCATACTGTTAGAGAGTATCCTAACAAAATGTGAAATATCCTTTTTTAAATCGCCTTGGTTCTTGGGGCTCATTCTCTGCATCCTGCCACTGCAGTTTAGACTGACCCTTCCAGACAGCCATGTGCTGAGGTGGTCTAGATCATGACACCATCACACATGGAACTCAGTACAGACGCACTCTCTCTCCTGCTTTGATGGCAAAGATATGGCTATCCTGATTTGTCTCTTATAAAGGAAAAAGAAGCTTCTGGGTGTCGGTTGCAGCGGAAGACAGCAGGAAGGAACTGACTGCGCTATGGGCACAGAAATTAGTCTTAAAGGGATACCCACCCATATACCACACAGGCCATTTGTTAAAGATTTAAAAATTTGCTCTCTCACTTCTGTATACTAAAAGCCAAGTCAGCTAAATCTCCAGTCACTTAAATCCAGTGACTGGAGCTGTGAACGGGCAAGACAGATCTTTCTACAAATCTGAAAAATGCCGAAGGTTGCTAAAAAATCTGAAATCTGCAAAATACATTGGGGTGTTTAAAAAAACCCAAAATGATAAGAAACAGTGGCTATCGCTAGGCAACTACAGCATTCTAGGCTGTTTTTGTAATTAAAAAGGAAATGGGTAGGGGCAAGGCCCTTTCCAGGGCTGTTTTGCAGTGCCATAGCCAGTGGAGGGGCACAGGGGCTGCATTCCCTTTCATATCTGCAGCGCCCCCACCCCAATCCCCCACCCAATCTCAATCTTCCCTAATATTCTCTTTCAGCCGCTGCTCCAGCCCAAAGCAGTTTTGCTAACCCTCCTTCCTTCCTGCGGCTGCTGCACCCACTCCGTCCACTGGCAGAGCCCTTCAGTGCCTGGACTTTGCTCACAGGTTCCCTTGACATGTTGGGGGCTCCCAGTTGGCGGCATGCAGCAGTCACGTCAGGGAGACAGCAGACACAATAATCACAAAAGGCGAGCTGAGGCACAAGGGGGGGGGGGGATGTACAGATCACAGTGGGAAAGTGGGACATATTTTCCCCATGTTGCTTCCCTCAAACCCCATAACCTTATTGCAAAAAACCCGAATTGCACAAAACAAAGCCCCGAATAACAAAAAAAATCCAGCTTTCAACTCCTTATCCCCACACTCAGCAACCTGCAGCATCTAGCACTCAGGGGCTCTGCTGACGTCACTGACATTCCCACTTCCTCATGCAGCTGAGGCAAAAAAATTGCATGCTAGAAATTACTTGGTCCTTTTTAACTAAATGCATTGCAGAGATTTCCGTATGACCTCCACGATTTTCCCCTCACCAACTCAGCCCCGGGCTTTTAGCACTGGGTTGCATTCAAATCCCAGACTCTCTGCATGCTCCTAGACTGACCATGAACTGCAAGATTTTGCATCGCCGGCAGGCCTGGGTTAAAGAGTTTAAGCGGCTGAAAGGGAAGATCAGGGTGGGATGGGGGGTGCTGCAGATTAGCTCATTTAATTTAAATTAGTGACAGCCCAGTGCCCCCCTGCTCCTCCCTCCCAAAATTCCTGGCTATGGGGCTGCTGTTTTGGCCTTTGAGGGAGGAGTCATTGAACCAGGCCTAATAGCAACCACCAGGTTACCTGCTATTACCTGACTTACATGTTCACCTACCCCTGGCTGCTTGCTACCGTTCAACAGCAATCACCTTATGAAAGCCACAGTGTTGTACTGGTTAGATCTTGAGGCTGCGGTCTGGGAGACCCAAGTTCAAATCGCCGGTCTGCCATGCATACTCTCTAGGTGATGTAGGGCCAGTCACATAGTTTCAGCCTAATCTATCTCACAGGGTTGTTATGAGGATAAAAAGGAGAAGAGCAGACAGTGTTGTCCACCTCCAGGTGATTGCTAGAGCTCTCTTGGGACTACAACTGATCTCTAGATGACAGAGATCAGTTCCCCTGTAGAAAATGATTTGGAAGTTGGACTCTATGGCATTATATCCCTCTGAAATCCCCCAAACCCCACCCTTCCCAGACTCCTAGAGGAGAATCATATAAGGTGCCATGATCCCACTGTGGAGAAAGGTGGGGTATAAATGAAGAAAATAAGTAATAAATATAGCTGAAGATGGGAGTTGGACAAAAGGGAGGTTGGTAAATGGCTGAGAAGGGGAGACTGAGGCAGGGAAAGGGCAGAGGATATGGGGGTTGCCGGAAGCAGGATAAAAGGTAATAAGGTAGGGAGGGGGAATACAAGGGAAAGTGATGTGCCTCCCTACCAGTCCTTGAGAGTTCCCTTCCATGCAAGTGGGCCTGACCTAGCAGCCGGTGCCACACAGCTGGGCTACAGTTTTCCTAGGCTGAGGCTGCAGGAGGGCAGAGGAAGACGAGGGGGGAGGGAGATAAAGTTGGCTGTTGGATGAGAAAGAGAAAAGGAATCAGGAAAAGGGGAGAGGCTATGAGGGCTTTCAGGAAAAAAGAATATAGTGTGTGTGTGGGGGGGGTGAAATGTCTCCTAGGGAAGATGAGATACCTCCAGCAAGTCCTTGCGGATTCCCACTTGTAACATATTACATGGCCCAAGTGGTTCCCCAAGTAATCAAACAGGGTGGGAAAAAGTTGACTTTTACTGAGATCTATAGCCATGTCTGGAAGTCAGAAAAGACAGACTTAAAACCACAACTGTCAATCATGGAGATATTTAGTAAAATTGGCCCTCATCTGCTCCTATATAGTTTCTCATGCTTAAGCCATCTAGTGCTGTTATCATTTAAGATCAAGTCATGATCAGTCTGTTAATTTAATTTACACTGCAATAATAATATTCCAGTAACTACTGCAATTACCAATGCAGAGAAAATGAAAAAATACATGACATTTAAAAATAGGATTTTTCACTAAACAAGAATCTCTCTCTGTTTTGAAGTATTACCTTGTATTGGGACAACATGATGCAAGATGAAGGTTTTAACAAAAATTATGATAAGGGAAATAGTTTAGTGTGTACAAGCCACTGTCTTTCCAATCTTGTGTTATTCATAAAGTGGGATGCTGCTTACCATCAATTCCCATCTGTTCCTATTCTGAAGGTAGTGAGCCTTAAACATGAGTCACACATTTTTATTTGCATAATTTAGCACCAAGCCACAGGTGAAGCAAGCACAGCTGTTTTTCTATTGTTGATGCAAACCCACAAGTCAGCCTCTTGGTTTAAGCTATAAAACTAGCAGAAATATAATACCATACTATGTGTGTGTTAGTTTTCAACAGTGATCTCAAACAGTTTACATTTTTTAAAATGGAAAAAACAAACACTAGCATACAAATAGACTTTCTCAGTAAGTCTGGATAGAGGCACAAGGGAGGGATTGTTAGATGCCATCTTCCCTTCCCTCTGATAACCCAGCAGTGATATTTGGTAGCTGGATAGAGGGGTTCCTCAATGAAAGCTGGGTCAGAACAAGAGACAGATGTCTAGCAGCTACCTCACCCCTTGGATAGCCTCTACTGAATTTTTGAGAGAACAGAGCATGTCAACTACAATATTTCAGTAAAACTGACATCAATCCTGCAAATTAGATCAGTGTTATCCCCATATTGTAAATGTGGTTCTGGGGCAAAAGATGTAGTAGTTTACCTAGCAAGTTAATAGCCCAGACGAAGTATGGACCAGCGAACTCCTGGATCACAGCTGGCATTGTTAGCCACTTTGCCACATATCACTCTCAAGACCTCCTAATAAATCCCCATAAATTATGCAAGGTTCAAACTAATTGACATTTCCAAGAAATACCTACACGCTAGAAAACAACTGTATTTTAATTGATTTATTCACAAAACACTGTTGCAGTGCAATACTAGGGAGCATAATGGAACTCATGTTTTGGAAAACTTACTCTGTTAATTTATTAAACCACTTCCTAGACTGGCAGAAATCCAAACATTTCTATTATCATATAAGTGGTCTTTTATACTAGATGGAGATTTAGCTGATGGGATATAAAAGTCTATGGTACTGCTGACAAAGTAATAGAAATCATCCGAAGCTATGACAGAACTCCAGCCTGTCTATATAGCTAATAGACAAGTGCCCCTGTGCATGTGGATATCTAAATCTGCACATTGGGGGCACTTGGGGGGCTGAGAGATTTTCCTGCACACTTGGGGGAGTCCCCAGGTGTGCAGAAAAATCCTAATAGTTAAAAAAAAATATTCAGGGGATATTTAAATCCCCCCCAAAGTTAAAGAGTGTTCCCTGCGCATGTGCAGAGAACGCCTTGGGAACTCTGTGGCTGGCCGACACTGGGAGGCGTCCAAGCCTCGCTGCTGGTGCTGGGGGGGGGGGAGATTGGAGGCCCGGCAGCTGAGAGCCACTGAGGCCTCACCGCCAGTGCTGTGGGGGAAGACTGGAGGCCTGGTGGGGGGGGGGGGAAGATTGGAGGCCCAGCGGCCAGTGCCAGGGGGTGGGGGGAGGCCTGGCAGCTGAGAGGGAAGACCGGAGGCCCAGCAGCTGAGAGCTGCAGAGGCCTCCCCACTGGTGCCAGAGGGTGGGGGGAAGATCGGAGGCCCGGCGGCTGAGAGTCACTGAAGCCTTGCCACCAGTACTGGGGGGGAAGATTGGAGGCCCAGCAGCTGAGAGCTGCTGAGGCCTCGCCACTGGTGCCAGGGGGAAGGGAAGACCAGAGGCCCAGCGGCTGAGAGCCACTGAGGCCTCGCTGCCGGTGCTGGGGGGTGGGGGAGATCAGAGGCCTGGCGGCTGAGAGTCGCTGAGGCCTTGTCACCAGTGCCGGGGGGTGGGGAGGGAAGAAGACTTACCTGGAGCTGTTTCCTCCTTGATGTGGAGCTGCAGCCTTTAGGAATTCTCCCCCTCCTGTGCAAGTATCATGGGTCCCACCTCTTGTTCAATAATAATTTCCTTCCTTCCTCCCTCCCAACCCTCCCTCCCTCCACTTTTACTTTATCCTTTCTGCCACATATTACACAAATTTGTGTCAGAAGAAATATTAAAAAGTATTTTGTGGGCATAGTATGTTGAAATTTTTCCTTTCTTAAACTCAGCTGACCTGGCCATAATAATCCATGATTTTGTAATGTTTTTTTAATGTTTTCTATGTTGGGCTACTCTCAAAGACAAAAAGGAAATGACAACTGGTTAATTATGCAATATCCTGATTATTGTCAGGATTAGTATATGGAAGGAATCCCCAACTTTTTAAGCCTGAGGGTGTTTTTGTAATTCTGACATGGAGTGGTGGGTGCAACCATAAAATGGCTCCCACAGGAAGCAGAGCCAACCATCAAGAGGAAGCCCAAGTGCAGGGGAGGAAAGGGGCAATTTTTAAAAAATACACCAGGAAAGAAGAGTGAGAAACAATAAAACCAACACTGTGGCAGCAGGTGCCACTGAAACAATGTTGTTTTAATTTGCACAACCAGTCAGATTTCCAATGGCCAATCAGAGGCCCTGCTGGGTAACTGAATCTATAACTTTCTTCCAGTAAAATCTGCCCTTCAATATAAACTGTCAAGGAAGCCTGAGGTTAAACCCCATAGGTTCCTAAGGCAAGTGTGCACAAGAACCAGACTAGTGTTTTTAGAAATGATTATAAAGTTTATTCAGGAAATATTATTAAAGAGAGATTATTGCCAACACATTACTCTGAAACCATACAGAAAGGAAAACAACAAAGCAAACTTCAACAGATTTTAAGGTTAAGCTGGCTCATTTGCATTGGTTTCCGGAGTTTAAAGATTGCCCTTGACAGACTGACTGCAGAAAAAGAGCTGTTAAATATTTAATAAGCTCTTGAAAATATAGTATTTAATATTCTCTGATAGAACCCCAAGATTTATGTAAAAAGAAATTAAACAAAAGTATATATTCTAAAAACTTAGTAAAAACTCATTTTTGAAATGACACCCAACCCTGAATGCTCCAGTGTGCTTACTGGAAATCTTCATCATAGACTTGCATAATATATGCCAATAAGGTAAATGCAGGTCATCTGTGATGAACAGCAACCTCCCAGGAACTTTAGAATCTTCTTGTTTTGAAGTCCTAGACAGTCAGCAAAAACAAAGGTTTATTGAGCCTCTAGTGAGCTGCCATTCATGGTTGGTGGGCTGTGTTTGGCATGGTGGCATAAAAATGTATGCAGGTCCCTCTATATATACTACAGCTCTGTTTTCCACTTCAGCCTGCCCTACAAAAGCACTAGGAACTATGTTCAGCAAGAGAAAAACTAAGGGGGGGGGGGAGGTTTGTAACTTGGTCCACTAATCTCACACTCTTCTGAACCAGCCTCTGTACCTATATCAACCTTACATAATGAAGCTATTTGTCTCTCCAGCCATCAGCCAGATGGGTTTAACTTCATTTAACTTGGCAGGCTTAGCATTTAATGCCACTGAACAGCACAGCTGCAAATATTAGAACAAACTACTGCGAAACCCAATCCACCTAGTATTTCAGGAACATCTACTGTTCAATGTCACAACTGTTCAATGTCACACCTTTTTCTATTTCCCTCCCCCATCTTAAGCTTTTCCTCCTTTACCCATCCTGCACTAACTGAGGCTTGGAAGCCTCAACACTGTTGGCTGGTGATTGTCTATCAGCCACAACAGAGATTACTCCAATGTAATCTCTTGAGATCTTGCTGACATTCTTTCCGTAAAGAAGAAAACATTGCTGGTATGATTTTTTTTTAAAATTACATTTCATCTTTCTACATCTGTACATGGCCCCATCATGTGAATTTTTTGATCCACATTCTGAGGCTATTGTTAAGAATTAGGTACAAGAAGTGGGGACCTGTGATACTTGCAGGGGAGGAGAAGGAGCTCCATGTCAAGGAGGAGGAAGCACCTGCAGGTGAGCCTTCTCCCCTGCCCCCCCCCCCCGGTACCAATGGTGAGGTCCGGGCCCACCAATCCTTCTCCCCCCCATGGGCACTGATAGCAAGGCCCAGGCCCACCGATGCCCCCCACAGGCACCGGTGATGAGGCCTGAGCAGCTCTCAGCCACCAGGCCCACCAAACTCCCCCCCCCCCCCCACAGGCACCAGCGGCAAGACCTGAGTGGCTCTCAGCCACCAGGCCTGCTGATCTCCTCCCCAGGACAAGTGGTGAGGCCTCAGTGGCTGCCAGCCGCTGGCCCACCGCAGTTCCCAGAGCATTCTCTGTGCATGCGCAGGGAACGCTCTTTTACTTTTGGGGGAATTAAAATATCCCCCATATAGTTTTTTTGTTTTCAGATTTTTCTGCATACCTGGGGATTGCCCGAAGTGTGCAGGAAAATCTTTCTGCCCCCCAAGTGCCCCCGATGTGGATTTAGATATCTGCACACACAGGGGACACTTGGCTATTAGTATATAGATGGTATGCAAACTAAACAGCTAATTTCAAAAAAACAGAATCTGAGGTACTATAGACTGAGAAATTCAGTTGTTAAGAAATTTTGCTAAAGATTATCAGTATTGATGAGTGAAATCCACATTAACATTTTTATCACCAGCTTTAGTTTTCAGGTTTGAGATCTATGGAAGGAGATATGACAGTTCACATCTGCAAATGCTATAATTTCAGCCTGACAATGGTCAAAGAAATACTACCATAACATTGGCTGATACACATGCTGTCAAAGTTTTCCTCAAAGACAGGTTGGTTAGCAACATTTCTTTTCATCGAAAGCCTAGAGTACTGAAGTATAATTATCCAGATGTAAACACTGTGAAAAATTAAACACTTGCATAATTGCTTGATAAATATGAGCAAAAGACTGCTGCTGTTTATTATGCGTAGCCACAGAGAGACCCTTTGGAGCATGATATTATAATCAACCCCAGTACCAGCCAGATCATACTTATTAAAGATTCATCATCAGCTTACCCTTCAAATTCAGAAATGTATAATGCTGTACAAGGTACTCAAGAAATCACAATTTTTAATTTCAGACTGAGTTCCTACACAGTTCAGATTACAAGCGCTACATTCAGAGTTGCTGGGCTCTCAGGATGTTAAAGACCTCTTATTCTGGAGTAAGGGTTACCATTAGAGAGCCCAGCGTCCTAGCCACTGACATTCTCTCACTACAGGCAGACCATGATGTAGATCCTCTCTACTTGGCCCTTAGGACAATGAGAATCTCTCATTCGGTGAGGAAATCAAAACATTAAACTCAGCAATCAGGACTAATAGTGGGAAGAGGATAATAGAGATATAACTTGCTTGTATTTTGTAAACCATTTTTAGCAATGAGGTACTATATAGGGATATGGAAATGTAGGAACTGAAGTAAATCAATATTTAGTTGAACAGTAACATATGAATACATGTTTTATACTAAAAGATATTAATAGCTACTCCACTGACCTATGAGCATTGCTTCATTCAGCCCTCCAAGGAAACTAGGCACATAGCTGCTGTCCTGAGTCTTTCCCTGGCAATGCATCACTCTCCTGGCCCACCTGGCCCTTGGAGGGATTTTGTCTCTCACTTTTCCTTCAGTGCGCTGCCACCAGCTGGTTGTGTGGGGAATTACCCACCAACAAGCCCAGGACTCCCAACTTCACTTCAGTGTTGCCAATTAAGACCCTGCCTAAGTGCCAACATCTTCCACTACCCAGCAAGGCCAGGTCTACCAATAAAGTAGACTGGGGTGGGTAGACCTGTTCTCTAGAGGACAGGTCTACCAATATAGTGGAAAGGGGGAGTGAAATTTGACTTGATTTTGTTTTCTCTTATATTGTTTAAATTATTCTTAAAATGTAGTTTTAAATATAATTTAAAAGAATTTTTTCTGAGATTTTTACAAGGTTATGGAAGCAATCTTTACTAATTAATGTGATAGTCAAATATATACTCACATCTTTAATTATAATAGCTTTTTTCGCTCATTAGGTAGAATTTCTGCTCACAACACTGTGGAGCTTAGAGGGAACATTGCCAGCAACTGGTTAATACGGGAACAGACTACCACACTTGGAACATTCCTGGAGAAATAACTATTTGGCTACTAATCAAGCTTGGGGGGGTTGCAAAGCCCAAACCTCAAAATAAATACATGTCTACACAATAGCTAATAATAGTTTAGAAAATGTAGACACTGGTTTGGCAATATGACAGACTTCAATTCAATGCCTATAATTTTCATTTGAAAAACAATGCTCTTTTGGTTCACATATCTCTATTTTAATTTTAGTATTGTATCTTGAGAGAAAGAAGCAGACGAAGACAGAATCCTCCATTAACAGAAAACAAATATTAATAATGCCTGACAATATCAGCAACATATTACACAGATTCATATGCCATTTGCTGCCATGATGAGGGTGGAAATAATTTGTGTTAAACTTTGTGTATTCTAAAAGTTTGTTCACATAACACTTTTTAAAACACTCTCTTCTAATATCGTTTTTTGTCTCCATGGTGGATGGACCAGTGGGGCCTGACTGATGAAAACAATCGAATCTATGCACCAGGAATCATCTTTCAATGTTAATAATATCTATAATTTTAATAGAAAAATTATGTTTACATTTTCATCTTTTATCTGCTGCATTTCAATCACTTGCAGCCAGAGGTACAATGATTTCTAAAATTTGCATGCATTTCTAATATTCTGCAGCCAAGGATGGCATATTGCATCACAACCCTTACTTTGACATACACCTGCTACAAAGGGTTACCTGCTATTTCTACTGTGCAAGATCACTGCGCACCAGGTAAAAATTTAAGGGTATTTGCATACACAGGCTACATTGGAAAGGAAGGAACAACTGTGGCAAGAACAGAGATCCCAACAAGTCATGCTGCCTAGCCTGCTGCATTTAGTTCTTACTATATAAACCCTACTTAATAAACTCCCTTCAGTTTCCAGAACAGTTTCTCATGCTGCTACTAGAGGCTGCTATTGCTACAGGCTGCTATTGGTCTTCGCCTTATTGAGAGAGGCTAATGGCCCAAGTACATATTATGTTTTCCCCATGTCAAGTATATGGTCTTGAATCCCAGGCATTCAAGGACCCAGTTTGGCCTTAGACCTCCCTCATGCCATTTCCCCAATGTGAAATGGGCCTGAAAGCTGCTATCTGAAACATAACATGTAGCCATCAATATACATGGAATGCCCAACAAGGCAAATAGTAGTTCCGCGAATCCTTTCCAGGGCCAGCAAAATGGCATGGGGTGGCTCCCTCTCCACCAACTATGGTTCCAACCCAAATTGGGCCCCCACATACCTGGGACCATGGAATTCCAGAACATGTTTCTCAACCTGACCTGATTACATCCCAAAGGAAAATGCAGTATTTACTGAGGCCCTAATTTATGTAGCATATTCAAGGTGCAGTTCAGTAGCATGTCTGTTTTTCAAAACTACTTCTAACTACTATTTTTAACTGTTATTTTAAAATTTACTGGATGGAACATACTCCAAGAAAGGTACCGTGACCTCTTCAGCTTCTGGAATGCTTCTCCTGGGGGGCCCTATTTTCTAAATTGATTGCCTCCATTTGTTGGGAAAAGATATTGTATTTTAATACAAAATACTGCATTTTTAAAAACAAACATGGTAATCCTACCAAATATAGAGCTAAATGCAAGCCAGAAATAAAGGGATTCATTTCAGATCTTCAGTGAAATTTTCTCCTAGATTAAATGACACGTTGCTTATTGAATTTGAAATTCCGTTTCACCAGAAGCATCCATTTGAGTTTTTGACTTGGAGTTAGTCTCAGCCTCGGGCTAGATTTTCAATGCAAGTTACAGAAATACACTGCCTTACACTTACATGTGTCTAGTCAACAGCAGGTATGATCATTCATTGAAAAAGCATAACCCGGCCACAGTGATCCATGCACTAATCGCATCAGATTAGCTTTATGTGGGACTGGCTTTGAAGACCATTCAGAAACTTCAACTGGTCCAAAGTGCAATGGCTAGTACTTGAAATCACCTTCTCCAATACTGCCAAACAAGAAGATAAGCCCTGCTTTCTGTGTGCCCTTCCCTATATGAGATTAGCCTTTAGAATGCCCTCTTCTGTGAGGCTCACCTGGACTCTACTTTACTATCCTTTAAGTGCCAGGCCAAAATCTATATATCTAATTCCCAAGTGCCCCCCCCTGCATGCGGATACTTAAATCTGTGCGGGGGGGGCACTTGGAGGGCAGAGGGGCGTTCTGCAGGTGGGGGGGGGGTAACCCCCCGCTTGCAGAAAAATTCGAAATCAAAAACTTTTTGGGGGATCTTTAAATCTTCCGAAAAGTAAAAGAGCGTCCCCTGCGCATGCGCGGGGAACACTCTTGGAATGGCAGCAGCCTGGCGAGAGTCGCCGAGGCCAGCCAACAGCCCACAGAGGAGGGGGAAGGGGGCGAGCGGCGGGCCTGGCGAGAGGCGCCGAGGCCTGCTGGGAGTCTCAGGGGGGGAAGGGGGTGAGCGGCGGGCCCGGCGAGAGCCGCCGAGTCCTGCCGGGAGTCTCTGGGGGGGAGAGGGCAGAGGAAGGGGGGGAAGGGGGCAGAGGAAGGAGGAGCAGCTGTCAGCTTCTCCCCCCCCCCGGCGAATATCACGGGGGCCCCCCCTTGTATTTCTCTATATTCAAGCTTTTAATTGAAGGGTTCCACCTTTTAAACCTGTTTTTATCATCTGCTTCTAGCCAGAGGACTGTTTAAGAACATTATTTAACCTGTTTAATGGTATTTCAATGCCCTTGGATTGCTTTTATTACTTATTTTAATATTTAGAACAGAGTTATTGGTTTATAATTTTATTTCATTGTTTTTACTTCATGAGGTGTGTAAAGGCATGTAAGGTTTTTAAATAAAGACAACAGTAAACAAATTTCTTGCTCAGTTCTGAAGTGCTGTAAATGGGTCACAGTTTATTTGGCTGGCAAGCCTCAGTATACTTTTTATGCCTAGTAACCATCATACATATTATCTTGTTCATCGAGGGGAATATCTCTGTGCAGAAACAGGCTTCTCTATGTGGCTGACACCCATCAGACATGAAGAAAATTGTGCGTGGGAAGAAAGAAAACTCCCAAAGCCAATCTGTCAGGCTGAACACCCAGTACTTTTCATATTCTAGAACGGTCATGCATTTTAGTTACCTGGAGAATCCTTTGGACAGTAATTTCTATAACATTCCAAGGCAAAATGTAACAACATGTTATGAAAGACCCCTGACTCTCCCAGGCAGATTTTCCCACCAATATACATATATATATAGTTCCCCCCTGTGACTGAGCCACCCTTCAGTAGTGTGTATTCTTTATTTTATAAGCTTTAACCATCCCACCCTGTCACAGGAACTTAAGGGAAAACACAGGAGCTGTCATGTCTTATATTTAAACCCTTGAGGCAAAGTAACTTTCAAAACAGAAATAATATTTTATTGAATAGGAATATATATATAATTGGAGATTGTCAAGGTTTAGAAAAGCTGAGGTAAAACTTCATACTACATACAGATCTGAAAGCTTAGATCATACAAAAGAGTGTTGTGGCTTCGTTTCAGAGTTTCAAGATCTTTTCAATGAGAGGTGCTTTGCTTAGTATATTTCATCACTAACACAGATACTTAATACTGTTTCCTGGAGAGTAGCACTTGCTTGTAGTTTCTAGATTTCTCCCTTCAGAGTTCTAGGTTTTCCCTTTAGATATTACAGCTTTTCACTAACTCCTGAGGTGTCTAAGCTTCTCCCCTTTATCACAGACCAGGATTCTCTTCCCATCCCCTTTCACTGGCAGGAAATTATTCTCCATGTCCATAAGAAGCAATAACTCCTTTTACTATTTGGCTCTATGGGAGTTCTATCTAACTACTCAGACTTTCTGCCAAATCCTTCTCCAGTATCCATTGTCTGTATAAAGCTGTTCTGTAGCTTTCTTGAGAATCTAAATTCTCCTGCAGAGTAGTTCTAATTTATTTAAGACTAGGAATAAGGCCCGTTGTGGAAATAAATACAACAGCCTCTAGAAAGAAGCTCTGGGAGACTGTCAAGGTTTTGGACACTCTGCATCAATTTGCTGTGGCGATCTCAGCAGGGTATAATGACACAGAGTCAACCATTTTCTCCAGAGTAACTAATCTCTGCTACCTGAAGACCAGTTGAAATTCTGGTCTCCAGCCCCCACCTGGAGATTGGCAACAGTGGTTCCCCAGGAGGAAATGGCTGGTTTGGAGGGTGAATCATCCATTCAGCTTCCACAGCAAGAACCCAGGTCTAGCAGACCTTGCTCTGAAGCACTGAATGCTATGCCTAGGGTAGCCAACCTCCAGGTGGAGCCTGAAGATCACCAGGTATTTCTCCCTCAGTCTTCAGCTTTCCATCTCCCCCACACCTGCAGCCTCTACTGTGCTCTGAAGCCCTGACTGCCACGTCACATTGGCTGTCATGGGGGGGCCATCTCATCAGGGTATAAGGACACAGAGTCCACCATTTTCTCCAGGGGAATTGATCTCTGCCACCTAGTGAGCAGTTGAAATTCTGAGTGCTCTCCAGCCCTCATGTGGAGATTGGTAACAGTGGTTCCCCAGGAGGAAATGGCTGGTTCGGAGGATGGAGTCTATGGCATTGTACCTGTCTGAGGTCCCACCCCTCCTCAAACCTCACCTTCTCCAGGCTCCATCCCTCAAATATCCAGGAATTTCCCACCTGGAGTTGGCAACCCTATCCCCTTCCCAGCCACTAATCAACCTATCTTTATTTCCCCATCACTCTTCAGCTTTCCATCTCTCCCACACACACACACACCTGCAGCCTCTACCATGCTCTGAAGGTCTGACTGCCACGTCACATTGGCTGTTATGGGGGGGCATCTCAGCAGGGTATAAGGACACAGAGTCTCCAGGGGTCTACCGTGCTCTGAGTTTCCAGGGGTCTAACGAGCTCTGAAGCCCTGACTGCCACATCACATTGGCTGTCATAGAGAGGCCATCTCAGCAGGGTATAAGGATACAGAGTCCACCATTTTCTCCAGGGGAACTGATCTCTGCCATCTGGGGAGCACTTGTAATTCTGAGTGATCTCCAGCCCTCACCTGGAGACTGGCAACAATGGTTCCCTAGGAGGAAAAGTAGTCTTTCTTTGCAATGGGGACCAAAGCTGCTTACATCATTCTCCTCTCCCCCTTTTGACTTGCACAACAACCCTGTGAGGTAGGTTAGGCTGAAAGTCTGTGGCTGGTCCAAAATCACCCATTCAGCTTCCACAGCAAGAACCTGGGTCTAGAAGACCCTGCTCTGAAGCACTGACTGCTACGCCTAGGATAGCCAACCTCCAGGTGGAGCCTGAAGATCACCAGGTATCACAACTGAACTCCAGACAACAGATCTCCTTCCCCCCCCCCGAGAAAATAACTACTTTTTGCCTAGCAACAAGCACTGAGGGAAAAGTAGGGTTCCCAGCTTTGAGTAGGGAAATACCTGGAGATCTGGGGGGGTGGATTCTGTGTAGGGCAGCATGTGGGGGGGGGGGGTGGAAGGACTCAGCAGGAATTTCCCAACCTGGAGCTGGCAACCCTAGTCAGGACTGGCCCCAATGAGTTCCTCACAAGGGCGTAGAAAGAGTTTCGTTCCTTTGTCTTTTTAATGACAGAACCAAGCTTGGTTGCCTACCAACAGCCACTGAGGGAAAAGTAAGTCCCACAGAGGAGCCAAGCAGGCGAAGTGTCTTCATCAGGAGAGAAAGTGTATTCTGACAGAGAACAGTGGCTGAAGTGGGAGTGGGTGGGGAAGTGGAGCAGACCCAGCACCTGGCCAATGGCATGCGAGTACTCTTGAGTGGCGGCTGACGGGCCAATGGCTGATAGAGCACACTGTGGGTGGGACTCAGGCAACACAGCCATTGGATAGGGACAGCTTCTGAGTGACACATCATGGAGCCAACTGATTTAGGAGCATGTGGAATTTTCAGAAAGTGCCACCCCACTACTCAGTTATATATAAGGAGTGATGAGGTCTCTCTTATTCTCTTTATAGAAGTACTTTCCCGACAATTCCCTGACAGAAGTCAATGACTCCTAAGGTCTCTTCCCTCAGAAGCCAAACCCTCTGGCTACTGATCCAGACATTAGATTTCAGACAAACACTAAAAGGCACTTTTCCTTCCAGATCAGCTGTTTTATTTCCTCTTTAAACTGATGCTGGCCAATCAGAGAGTGAATAGAGCAGCCAATCACATAAACTCTTCTCTCCAGAGAAGATTAACTCTTAAACTCCCTTACTCTGACACAAGCAGCATTTTAAAAGGCCTGTTTTTCTTTGCAAGCCATCATACATGTCTACATCAAACTTTTATTATCAGCCAAATGGATAGGTCTTTAAGTATTCTCTGCTTATGATGCCCCTGGAGGTCCCTTCCAACTCTGATTCTATGATTATATCACACTTTCATCTAGTCCAGCCTCCTGCACGATGCAGGAAATTCACAAATACCTCCCCCTCCCCGCCCGCAGTGACCACTGTTCCACACCCAGAAAATGACAAAAAACCTTCAGGATCCCTGGTCATTGGCTTGGAGAAAAATTGCTTCCTGACTTCAAAGTGGCAATCAGCAGTTTCCTGGGCATATAAGAAAGGGCTACAAGAACTAAGCACTGAGGCAACCCTTCCTGCCCTCCCTTTCATGATCTGCCTGAGTTCACAGAATCAGCATTGCCATCAGATGGCCATCTAGCCTCCATTTGAAAATCTCCAAAAAAGGAGAGCCCACCACCTCTCGAGGAAGCCTGTTCCACTGAGGAACTGCTCTAACTGTCAGGAAGTTAAGACATGTTATGTTTAGCCATCAGATATTTGCTCATAAGCCTTGGCATATTTAGACATTACAGGCAAATGTGTTAGACAACACTACAGTCTATGGAATACTTATCTTACATAACAGTTTCCTACACATTTTCTTAGTATTTTTAGATTTGTGCCTATTGCCTATAGCTTTAGAAGTATAGAAGAAGGTCAGAAAAAGGGAAACACTTCACTTCCTAAACATATTTTTTCTCAGTCATTACAACATCTCTCTTTCTTTACAAATGCTATACTGTTTGTCCACATTTTATTGCTGATTGCCACTTTGAAGTCACATTTTATTGCTATACTGTTTGTCCACAATTTCACTTTCAACCCCTCTTTCACCTTGATCACCAGGAATGCTGATAAACATTCCATAACACTATAGCAATTCAGTCAGTGGCTGGAGACAAGGCTAACTGCCAAGAGAAAACAGGCAAGCAATAGGCAGGATTTGGCTCGGTGGTCTGACATAACTCTGTATATATACTTGTAGGATACTGGCAGAGTTTTCCTTCCTTTGGCAATTATTCATTACAGGTTCCTGACTGCATTCTGTAGCTGATCAAACCATTCATCAGTAAACCAATTTTCTGTACATGATCTTATTCTTAATACCCTATTGACCTTGGAGAAATCTCCAATTACAGTCTCTTTCACAATAAACTTGCTTATTTCTCAATCCCTTTGCAGTATAATAGCACATCAGTCAATATGACAGACTCATTGTCTCCAAAACAGAGTTTTCTAAGCTATATTAAATGTTCTTAAGATATTCAAACTCACTGCATCCCTTGAAGGAGAAATATCAACAAGTTGAAAACATCAGTGTCAATATGATCAATCAGCAGGATAATGGAATATGAACAGAGTATATATTTCACTAGAGCATATACATAGGATAAGGGTGTGTACTTACCATACAAACACCCAGTAAGACACTTCTTTCTACATGCACTAATCAGCAGCCTAAGGATTCAGCAGGTGGTGGGTTAGCTGGCTGGCTTTCACCTGTACTCCATCTCCTGCATGTCTCCACACTTGCTCTGAGCCCATCTCAGGAGATCCTTCTAGCACAACTTCTCCATCCTTCTGCCTCTTATAAGCAGATCTTGAAGCAGCAGCCATTCCTTGCCTTGCTTTCATCTCCCTTCCCATACATGTGAAGGCATTTACACCCACATAAAATACCTTATCCAGCTTCTGGCTGGAGAAGAGTTTGAAACAAGCCAGGAGCCTTATGCTCCTTTCTTCCTGAGTTGTCAATACACAATTGCCCATCACTTCTATGGCCAAGCTGCCACACGTTTGCCATCATTCCCTTAAGTCAGCCCAGCTGAAGAAGAAAGTAACTGTGAAATTTAGCTCTGATGGTCTCCTCAGGAATGGTCTTCAGCAGCAGTCAGTCAATGCACAAACATTTTATATTTAGTCATAAGGAACTCTTTCTACATGTGCAATATGCACCAAGAATAATTACAGCAAATGACTATCCAGGTTAAAAAAATACAACATACGGTCCAGGTGGTCAGCCATATTGGTCTGAAGCAGTAGAACAAGAATTAACATGTAACATGAAGATGTGCAAAGACAAAACTAAATGTTAATTTGCTGTTCAGCTCCTGTCTATAAGTTTGAACCTTACCTACCATTCCAATGTATTTGAAAAAGTGTGCATGCACACAAAAGCTCATACCTTGAATAAAACTTTGTTGGTCTTAAAAGTGTCACTGGACTCTAAATGTGTTCTACCACATACGGTCATAAAAGAAAATGGAGTTAATAAAATGTGTCAAGTGTGCCTTGATGGATTTACTTAATTACACTCTGAAAAAAAGAAAAGAGTTTTGGTTGCGTTTCAAACACTGATGTACATTTTTAAAACTCTGGGACTAGACCAATGGAATATTATACAGTGCAATGAAAATGTAGAGTATATATAACATGCATAATGTTACCAAAAAACTCTGTACTGGAATATTTGTACAGAATGAATTTCATTTGGAAAGGCTTTATAAAGGATGGTTATCTTTAGATCAGATATTTATTACAGAAAAAGAGACATGAAATACTGAACCCCAAAGAAGAGGGGCTATTTTTGTGAGTTATTTTGGATAGCAATGAATTCCCTTTCCTAGTTAACTGTCAGCGGCATTTGAATTATAGAAGCATTTAAATAATACAAACATGATTTGCAGGGCAGTCCTAAGTAGTTGTACCTTTCGAAGTCCATTGAACTCAACAGGCTTAAAAGGATGTCATTCTGATTAGGATTGCAACCGTTTCCTTACCCTCAAAAAATATATTCTTCATATTAAGCCCACTTAGAGGAAGCAAGGTATATTACTCAAGTTTGTTCCATAAAGTTCACTCCAAATTCTGAATTGTCTGACTGGTACATATCAAAACTTAGAACTCTTAAGTGAAATATCAGTTGAATGATTCCTTACACTACTAAGAATGCCTACCCTCTTTTTTCTTATTGTTTGAAAGTGTCAAGAGAGATGGTTACCTCTGTATCAATCAGCCTGACAGTTTAAACATCAGCATTTGGCTATGTCATAAATTTAAAGTAATAGCCTGTTCCCTGATGTGCCATCTAAGTGTTAAAGAATAACTTGGGGAGAGTTGTATATAAAATGCTTACCACTCTTCCACTGTTCCAAAGCCAAGATGAAAAGCTTGAGATTGAACCTTTGAATATCAAAGCGATCTGACTGGTTGAGGACAGCAACAGTTTTGTCATCAAGCCTGGCCTGCATTATTCCCCCCCTACCCTCTAGGACAGGGGTGGCCAACCTGTGGCTCGGGAGCCACACGTGGCTCTTTCACACATATTGTGCGGCTCCTGGCAGGGCGGCTGGGGAAGCAAAGGGGAGGCATGCTTTTCCTCCCTTTCTCCCTTCCTTCCTTCCTTCCTTCCTTCCTTCCCTCCCTCCCATCTATTTGCTTTCCTAGTTTTTCTCTCTCTCTTTCTTTCCACTTCTTTAATTCCTTCTTTCCATCTCTCTCTTTTTCTCTCTCTCTCTCAATATCATAAACAAGTAATATCATTATCAATAACCGGTTTTCCTTGTTTGTTTTTATTTTTGGCAGTCCCATTTAATGTTAATAAAAAGCAAATTTGCATATTTTTAAAAATAAAAATGTGTGTGTGATATTTGTTCCTGTCTTGCGGCTCTCAGACATCTGACATTTATTCTATGTGGCTCTTACGTTAAGCAAGGTTGGCCACCCCTGCTCTAGGAGAAGGGTATAAATTGGTCATCAATGCCATCTGAATAAACTTTAACTTATATTGTTGCTGTTTTACCTGTTTAAATGGTAATTGTTTTAATTGTATTTCATTATTATTGATCAATTAATAATATATATTTACTGTGTGTGGTACACCACCCCGAGCCCTTTGGGGGAGGGCGGTCCAAAAATTTAACAATAATAATACAGGCTATTTTCAGATGGGATGGGGGAGTCCTGCCCTTCTTCATGAATAATCTTTTGGATAGCATTTGTGATTGGCTTATACTAGTTAAGGGGCAAATAGTCGTTTCCAATAAAGTTAGCTTAAAACCATGTGGTACAAGTTTTCTAAGCATGGCCCACTAATACCATCAAGCCAGGGAATATCTCGCTGCATCTCCAACCTGCTGCTTTGTTACTTATGCTGATTTGAAGATGTTGTAACCTGTCTGCCTTCACATATGTATGTGTATGTAAGAAGATAAATTTTATTGTTTTATTGCACCTGCTTATTCTTGCCTTGTTGGAAAGCTAATCAACTAATGTAAATAGTACTACTATGAACCTCTAAATAAAGTTGTGTTCATTTGCATCTTTCATTTTCTTTAACCTACAGTCTTTGAAATAATCTTCCTAAAAGCTACAGATCACATTGGGAATTTTTTTACAAAGCCTTAAAGGCACAATTGACACATAATAACAACCAGAACTTGAATACAGAAACGTCTATGTATTGATGCCAACAGTTCAAAACTTTCAGAAGATGAAACACTTGTTTCCAAAGAATCCCATGCTGGTGTTGTTGCTGGTATTATTGTTGGATGTGCCTCCAGTATGACGTGTTTCAAATGTCTTCATCAACAACCAAAGTGTAAAAACCTTCAAGCTGAAGTTAATGCCCATACATAGTATTCTGACACGTTTTGCCTCAATCAGAGGAACCCTTGCAACTTCATAGAATTACTTCAAGCATCATGCTTCCACAGTCTTACCAGCGTTGACAATACGCCAGCCTGGTTGTCCCATATTGAAACTATGTGACTGGTGCCTTGAACAAAAATTATAAGTAAAGCAGCCTTAGTTGGCATGAGATATCAGCAGACTCTTGTGTTCTGAGGAGGAGGACATGGTTGTGTGGCTCTTCTGGAACCATTTCCCAACAAGTTTCAAGCAGGCAAGGCCATTATTTTTAGGGCATGTGGTAGTCAGGTGGTTCACACTTTGAAACAGCCACCAGCAAAGGGAGTGGAAGACAGGTAAGTTGTTCCTGAGCTTCAGGCCTTGTGTCACAGATGGAAGGCCCCACCCTTCTTCACAGCCTCTGCACTCTCATCCCAGCACCCAAGAGGCAGCCAGTAGGAGAGCAGGCTGGCCACAGTAGGGTGGTGGCAGTTTTACTCTCTGTCCTTCAGAGTCAGCCAGTTTTTCCCCCAGGTGCCTTGGCAATCTCATTCTCCCATCCAACCAGCTGTGCCTCATGCTAAGAAGAGAGCAGGAAGACAGAAAAGGAAAGCCTCCCCTCTCTTCAGATACCCAAACAGTAGTGCAGAGAAACAATTCTATATGCACAAAGGTACTTTGGTAATTAAAAAGGTTACAGTTATATATTTAATGTAAATAGCTACATCTTATATTATTGTATGTGTTTGTGTATTTGGTAAGATGGGGCACAGAACATACAGTACCTGTCTGGGGTTTTGGATTATGGTAAATGGGAATGTGGCTTATCCCCACAGATCAAGCCACACTGACTCTAAATAAATTTGGGGGACCCCCCACGTTTTCAGAAAACTATGAAATCTTTTTAAAAAAAACACATTTGGGGTTTAAATTCTTCTCAAATAAAAGATGGTTCTCTGTATATTTACGTTTTGTGCGGCAAAGCACTCTAACTTCCTTCAAGAGTTAACATGATTATTATAGTACCTAGTCCGACTTGCAGGTGTTCATGGACCCCCAGAGCTGGGTATTGCTCAAAGGACAAAGAGAAGTGACACAAGGGGACCCAAGCTTTAGTCTCTGGCATGGTGGCAGCTTAAGGGGATCAAGGCCTTTGTAAACATGTTGGCAGTGCACTCTCTAGCTTAAGTAATGTGGTTTGTTTCTTTGGTTAGTTAGAACAGAGAAGCCAGGAAAAGATGGCAGCAGCAGAGCTACCAGGGGCTTCACCTGTTATTCATTAGCTGAAGGTTACCCTTGGTCAAGATTCAGAGATGAAAACCGATGAGACGGTGGCTGAATACAAGAAAATGTATGAATCTCTGGAGGAAAGGGAAAAATTCTGTTGATCCAAGTGGAAGAAGTGGAGAAGAAAATTGTAAAGAAAAAGGACAAACACCCACCCACACTCCCCAAGGGACGCTCCTCTCTTGTAAACCTCATTCAGAAGGGAGAAGAGAAGATGGTACAGAAATCCGTGGGAGGTGATATCCCTGTGCAGCTGTTTGGGGCTGGAAATGATAGAATGGGTTCCAGCCTAGGGCAGACCAAGTTAACATGGAAACCAGTAGGAGGTGATATCCCTGTGCAGCAGACCAAAGTTGGAAATGATGGAAATGATGGTGCCACAGGAGGAAATCAGCCTGGAGACTTGCGGGGCATTTTTACAGCCTTCATGAATCTCCAGACATGGCAGATGGATTTACTGCTTTGCAACTGTGAAGAATGCTGGGAGAAGCAGAAATTTTCTGTGTCCCAGAGTGGACAGCATCCAGTGCTGTATTTCAGTCTCTTTGAAGCTTCTTGTGAGGACTTTGCATTCCCACAGCAGGAGTACATGAAGATTCTCCGTGCACATGTGCATGGTGAGTTGAGTGACCTTTCAGGAGAGTTGCCACTCAGGGCAAGGGATTACTGGCATTTTAAGAGACTGGTCAGATAGAGGTTTGGATTGTCAGAAGGTCAATTCTGACTGCAATTTACAAATTTGAGCCCTAAACCTAAAGAGTCCTATGTGGCTTTTATGAACCGTTTAAGTAAGCTCTTAGACTCGTGGGTTGAAGCAGCACAGGCCTTCACTCATGCCAACTTAGGGGCATTCTGATTAAAGATTTGGCCAGTGCAAAATGCATCAGCCCTCTTGATTTCACATCTGGCTACCGACAAGTGCCTTTGAGTTCTGAAGCGTTTGATAAAACAGCATTTGTGTCACCTTTGGGGCATTACCAATTTGTAAAGATGCCATTTGGATTGAGTGAGGCATCAGAAGCGTCTGATAAAACAGCATTTGTGTCACATTTGGGATACTGTCAATTTGTAACGATGCCATTTGGATTGAACGGGGTATCTAAGCCTTTCAAAGACTAATGGATTGATTGCTTAAAGCAGCTTATCAAGACGATATGACTATCTACAGTTCCACTTGGGATGAACAGCTTGAGCATGTGCATAAAGTGCTTCAGAGAATTCCTAATGCAGGATTGACCATCACGGCCTTAAAGTGCCAATTTGGATCTAACTACATTGTTTATCTAGGTCACCTGATAGGAACAAATACCATCAGGCCTCATGAAGCTAAAATATTCAATATCATGGATTGGCCCAGGCCTGTTACTAAGAAAGATGTACAAGCTTTCCTAAACCTCACGGGATTCTATCTCTGGTTTTTGTTTTTGGCCATTTTAGCCAGCTGGCCTCACCTCTATTGGATTTATGCAAAAAGAATGTGCCCACAAGAGTCATCTGGACATCTAAGAGTTATCTGGTCATCTAAGTGTCTTTGAAACTTTTAAACAGACACTGTCTCAAGCACGTATTTTGGTTACACCATAGTATGACAAGCCCTTTGTTGTCCAAACTGATGCTTCTTCCAGGGGCCTCGATGCCATTTTGTTACAGAAGGGGGTTAATGGTGAACTTTATCCTATTGTTTATTTGAGCAGGAAATTGCTACCATGACAGCAGGCTTATGCTAGAGAAAGAATGTCTGGGGGTTGTGTGGGCCCTAAAGAAGCTGAAACCTTATCCGTGTGGTGTCTTTCATCCACAGAATGAAGGCAAGGGAAATAATGCTCAAGTGTTGAAGTGGCCTTAAGCCTGCAATATTTCGCCTTTGAGATTGCTCACGTTAAAGGTAGCCAGATGCAGTGGCAGACAGTCTGTCCCATTTGGCAGTAAATCTCAAAAGGAGGTTATTTCAGTAGCTCCTGCTTTAAAATGTATGATTTCTGCTTGCTTAAAGTATTCCTGCTGCTAAAGTACCATCAATCTATTGTTTTATAGGACTGTAAATATAGATGTTTTGTAGGGTTGCCAGACCCCCTGGTTTGGTGGGGGTTACCCGCTGGGGAAGAAGATGGACCTGTCAACCCTAATGCTTTGCCTAGTTGTAGTGAGCTTCAATCATGGTAACATCATGGATTTCAGCTTCCTGAAATGGGAGCTTGTGAGGCAAAGCACCCACACTTCCCTCAAGGATTAACATGATTATTATAGAATGTAGTCCAGCTTGAAGATGTTCATGATTTGAGCCTTCTTGCAGCTACCATCTTTATCTCTTTCGCGGCCGGACTCAGGAATGAGGTAATTGGTTAATCATGAGAACCTGTGCTCAGCTGTATAATCAGATGGGAGAGGGGAATTAGAAGCAGAAGTTAAAATACTCTGAAAAGTTCCACCAAGAAATATTCCTGATTGGATCCAAAGGACCACCTGATGCCAAAGGGCAAAATGCTATAATAAGAGTATAGACCAGGGAGAAGTAGAGGAGGGAGAGGGGTGGCCTATAAAAATGGTTTTAAAATTCCATATATAAACTGTAGTCTGTTTAACACAAGTGAGATTAGCTGGAAGCCCCTTTTAATCTTGCAGGAGGGGAGAGGAGGGAGAGGGACAGCCACTGGCCACATGCATGAACTCCAAGCAGCGAATTTGCTGCTTGGAGTTCAGGTACATGCAGCCCCACTTGCAAAAGGCATTTAAAGGGTCCTTTTAAATCCTTTTTGCAAATGCGGGCAGCATGCACCTGAATTCCAAATGGCAAATTTGAGACTGGGAATTCAGGTGTGCGGGGTGCTGGTGCACCTATTTGCAAAAACCATTTAAAGGGAAGGTTCTCTTTAAATGGTTCTTGCAGGCCAGCACTGACGGTGCCTTCTGTGAGGCTGCATCCCTAATATGATGACATCACTTCTGTGTAATGTCATCATGTTGGGGGTGTCCTCTCCCCCTCCAGGAATGCCCCCCCCAAGTCTCCTGACGGCAATGAGGCAGGACCTGGCAATCCTATGTATGATCTTTTTTTAAAAATTAAATTTCGTTTATACTCTACCTTTCTCCACAATGCAGACCTGAAGCAGTTCGTATCATTCTCTTTTTTTCCATTTTATACTCACAATAACCATGTAAGATAGGTTAGGCTAGAAGTGTGTGACTGGCCCAAGGTCAACCAGCAAGTTTCCATAGCAGATCAAATGTTTTACACTAAGACAGCAGTATTAATTCCATGTTGTGAATCTACATCACTAATAATTAAACAATTCCAAGTTTTCTAACCTCTCCAGAAATGTCCAAATCATTTTTTTTAAGTGTCTTGGATCTTGCCACATGAATGGAATTACTTTGGGGAAAACTGAATTCTTACTGTTCCAGAAGTCTTTTGACAACATCATTATGTTTTAAATTCTTATAACTAGATATTCACACACAATATTTGTGGCTCACTAAATAGTACGTAGAAATCACAGCATCCATGTTTAGCTGCAAGCAGGCTTCTAAAAATAAACATCATTCTGTCAATCTGGTTTCTCTTGCTGAAACATGGAACCATTAAATGTTTTGGCTTAAGTCCAGGTTTTCATATGTCATACATTCCTTGCAGTTCATATTAAGCCAAGAGTTAAAATGCTTGCCAGTCTTCCATTTGCTATTAGTTATGACAAGTCTGGGAACCTGCAAGGACTTGCAGGGGGCATCTTGGGCCTGCATCAGTCATGAAACTTGAATCATATGCTGTGCCTGCCCCCTCCCTCTATGTTTATTGACAAAAACCAAGCCTGGGATGCTGGCCAACTGTTGTGGTTGTCCAGCAACGGCTGGACATTTGTTAAAGCTCCAGGTGCACCTTTTATAATTGGGGGGATTAAACATCCACAATGTATTTTTATGTGTCAGATTTTTATGTAAAGCTGGGGTATTTTTCAGGTTTGTAGAAAGATCTATTTAGTTCATTCATTCATTCATAGATCCAATTTCCAGATTTAAGTATCCTCAGATTTATTTGGGTCAAGAATTATTCTTCCTTTTTTCTATTCCCCCCACCAGCCAACCTACCTTTATCTGTCCCCCATCTTCAGCTTTCCTTCCTTCTCTCTCCTGGCAACCTCACCTCAGGAAAACTATGGCCCAGTTGCTCTGGGTGGTGGAAGCTGCAAGAAGTTGTATATACTCCACTTTCCCCAAACTATTTCCTCTTTACCTCATCCTAGCAACTTCCATATCTTCCCTTTCCCTACTTCCTTCTGTTCTTCACATCCACTCACCAATCCACCTTTTATGAGCCTCCCTATCTTATTTAGTCACTTCATTTATATCCCACCACTGCCAAAAAAAGGGCATGAATGTTCAGTATATAAGGATGTCCTTTTTAGGCTCAGTACTACTCTGGGTCTGCTCATCCACCACCAGGACTCACGACAAGGCACTTTTGGATTCTGCTCAGGTTCTCTGTAACAGGAAAAAGTACAATACCCCAGACAGCTTCCACCACCATTTCAGAATTCTAAAACTACACTACAAGAAATAGGCAACATATGGATCTTTGGCTTAATCTCCATCTTCCCTCTACCTCTCAGCCAGCCTCACTCTCAACTTGTCTCTCCCATTCATTCTCTGCTCCCCCACCACTTAAGGAATTTCCCTCCCCCACCATTGTACTGATCAAACCCTCCCCTCCTCAGGGAACACTTTTTACTTTTGGGAGGATTTATGTATTCCACGAATATTTTTTTTTACTTTTAGGATTTTCTGCACATGTGGGGAGTCCTCCAAGTGTGTAGGGAAATCTCTCTGCCCCCCAAGTGCCCCCGATGTAAAGATTTAGATATCCGCATGCACAGGGGGCACTTGGGAATTAGTATACAGATATAAATGTACAGCAGTAATTCCTAACTTGAGAAGCCAAACACATCCCATTTTAAGGGCATTTAAACTTTTGAGGGCAAATGGGAAAGTACTAAGTATTTTGAGCAGCCCCCTCTCCCTGCCTGCAATGGCTTCTGACAGCTAGCACAGAAAAGGCATGTATGCTACTTGCCCTAACCTGAGGATAAAATTCCAGATGTCTCTCTCAGGCCCTTAAAAAAGGAGGAGAAAATAACAAACTGGAATCAAATGGGAATCAGCCCTCTCAGCTTAAGGCAAAATACACCAAAAAAGTATACTCTGCCTATGAGATTAATTACGTATGATAGCTTTCAGAAAGAAAACTGAGGCACACTATAACAGCAACAACAGATTACCCAGAAAGTACCAACCATGCTTAAATAAAAAGTGTATGCCTAGGATCTGTACATCATATACATATATCCAGGACTCTTTTTGTAGAAAAAGCCCAGCAGGAACTCATTAGCATATTAGGCCACACCCCTGACAGCACAGCTCATTAACATAGTAGGCCACACCCGATGTTACCAGAAGTGTGGTCATCCAGCCACATCCACCTTTTGCTTCTTATTCTGTTTACCTTGTTGTCAAAACAGTTTTGACAAAATCAATAAAAACATTATTTTCGGTCCCAGCTATACAAAATCTTGCCTGAACCAATACCTTATGTCCAACAATTATTCCCACACTGGATTGGAATCAGTTCCTAAAGGTTAGGTTCCCATGGAAATCAGCTTGCCTTCCTGCAGAACTAGTACGGTGAATATGATTTTTTAGGGTTGTCAACCTACAGGTGGGGTCTGGAGATCTCCTGGAATTACAACTGAGCTCCAAACTACAGAGATCAGGTCAATGGCTGCTTTGGAAAGTGGAGTCCATGGCATTATGCCTTGCTTAGGTCCCTCCTTCCCCTAAACCCCACCCCTCCACTCCCAAATCTCCGGGGATTTCCTCAATCTGGAGTTGGCAACCCTAGTTCACTGGCAGAACAATGCTAGGAGCCAGTTTGGTGTAGTGGTTAAGTGCGTGGACTCTAATCTGGGAAAACTGGGTTTGATTCCCCACTCCGCCCCTTGCACCTGCTGGATGACCTTGGGCAAGCCATACCTCTGTACCAGCTATTCTCTCAAGGACAGTTGTCTCAGAGCTCTCTCAGCCCCACCTAACTCACAGGGTGTCTGTTGTGGGGAGGGGAAGGGAAAGGAGTTTGAAAGATGCTCTGAGACTCCCTTGGGTAGTGAAGGGTGGGGTATAAATACAATCTCTTCTTCAGGGTTTGTGGATGGACTGGATGGGAGTAGTTTGTGTACTATTTTATTCAAGGTACAAAATTTTATTCAAGGTATAAGATTTCATGTGCCACCCACACTTCTTCAGATGGAAGAAGTGTGCATGCACACAAAAGCTTATACCTTGGATGAAACTTTGGACTCTAACTTTGTTCTGCTGCTTCAGACCAACACGGCTACCCACCTGAATTATTACACTATAATACTTTTTACAAGCAATTATGTACCAGTGGAGTGGTTACCATGCAGAGTCTGTCCCACAGGTAAAATTATCCTGTGAACAGGTGGTCTTTACCACATCAAAGTATCACTACCATCACAAGATCACCAATCATTGGAAGTCAACTCCTCAGAAGCAGAAATCTCTCTTATTAGGAGGTTTAAGAACATCAACTTTGCTGGCCCATTAAAGGCAGATGTCAGCCCAGTGGCAGGAGAAGAGGGACAATCATCTTCATCAGAAACTCTGCCCACTTTTTAAATTTCACAAAACAGGTAATCTCCAAAGTGCTGCTGACCATGCTCATTTTTAGTTACAACTCTGTTTCTCTGCAGATGTCCCCCAAAGTCCCCCATGCAACAGTCAAGTGTTCTGCCAACACATACAACAATTAAGCTACTTTTTCAGATGTTTTCTCTTGCATGGCAGTAAGCACCAAACCACTTTAATACAAACTTTAGACCCACACACATTTGCAAGCCATTCCCAACAAGACATTACAATGAACTCAGGCTTCAAACTTACTTTTCTTAAGCAGAAGATGCCATGAGCAAACTAAAGAGATTCTCAAAAATTAAAGATATTGTCAAAAGCAGCATTTCCTGGGCTCTCTGCTTTTTTACATCCCCCCCCTTTTTAATAATTTTCTTATAAAAACACAAAGAACCAAACCAAACCAAACCAAACCAAACCAAACCAAACCAAAGAAAGAAAGAAAGAAAGAAAGAAAGAAAGAAAGAAAGAAAGAAAGAAATGTAGGGGAGAGAGAAAGAGAGAGAGAGAGAGAGAGAGAGAGAGAGAGAGAGAGAGAGAAAGAAAGAAAGAAAGAAAGAAAGAAAGAAAGAAAGAAAGAAAGAAAGAAAGGTAGGTGGGGAGAGAGAGAGAGAGAGAGAGAGAGAGAGAGAGAAAGAAAGAAAGAAAGAAAGAAAGAAAGAAAGAAAGAAAGAAAGAAAGAAAGAAAGAAAGAAATGATAGATAGATAGATAGATAGATAGATAGATAGATAGATAGATAGATAGATAGATAGAGAAAGGAAGGAAGGAAGGAAGGAAGGAAGGAAGGTGAAGGAGAGAGAAAGCAAGGAAGGGGGAGAGAGAGAGAAAGAGACAGACAGACAGACAGACAGACAGACAGATAGATAGATAGATAGGGGAGAGAGAGAAAGGAGGGAAGGAAGGGAGGTGGAGGAGAGAGAGAGAAACGAAGGGGGAGAGAGAGAAAGAGAGAGAAAGAAAGAAAGAAAAAGGAAGGAAGGAAGGTGGGGACAGAGAGAAAGACAGAAAGACAGAAAGACAGAAAGACAGAAAGAAAGGTAGGGGGGAGACAGAGAGAGAAGGAAAAGGGATGGGGGAGGCACTTACTGGAGCAGGGAGAGCGATGCGACGTCGGCAATCCAAATGCAGAGCCAGGCCTTTCAGAGCAAAGAGCCTAGTCCCGTGCTTAATCTCTGGCCAGGGCTTTCTCTTGCTGGCTCTCTGCACTTAAAGGGAAAGCGCCGGGTGGGGCTTTTTCCTGCTGGCTCTCTGCAGGAACTTTCCCTTTAAGTGTAAACAGCTCAGGCCAGGCAGGGAGGGGGCAGGGCAGGCTCAGACGCCAGCAGGAACGGCATTCCGGTGCGTTCCTGCTGAAAAAGGGCCCTGCGTATATCATAAATATCTCCATACAATAAAAATTGCCTTGTTTGGAGAGCTGTATTAATGTTCTCATCATTCACTCACAGCTTGGAGGTAGTCAATGATAGTTTTTGTGTTTGGTAAATAGTAATGGAGGAAAGGAAAAATCTGGTTACTAGAATATGTGCTGAAATCAGTTAGCCTGTTGATACAGCCCACTTTTCACCACTGATTCATATTTTAATTATGTCAATTAGATTACAAAGAGATTTTCCCTTCTGATGGCATCTTACAAAGGGATCAAATTTTATATAGCTCATGATAAATTCTAATAAAATAAATAGATTTGTGCAAGGATACTTTTTTAAAGAAGCCAGCAGATGCAGAAAATTCTTTATCTAGATAAACTATAGTCAAAATAAGAAGTGGCAGACACTGGTATAAACACTGATATAATCAGACTAACCACTGAAAATTGGCATTCTTAGTATTTCTGCATGTGCTACTATCAAATCAAAGAAATCAAACTGAATCAAATTCACTAAGTGCTGGAAGGTACAGAAATAAAACTGTTTTATTTTCAAATCTACAATAAGCCCAAGAGCTTTCCTTGTTCTCCTACTGTTATGTAAGTCATCAGACACATTTCTTCGCAACTTAGTACAGATGGCCAATGCTTTGCACAGGGTTGTTCCTCTGTTAAGTTGAACAGTATTCCTTCCTGACAGACGGTGTTTTACATAATGATGACAAATGCAAGTAAGCAGATGTCAGCAATGTACAATATGGAGATATCATTCAATCTGGCAGTAGCATATTCACCCTTACAAGGGACAAAATGTTTTGAAACCACCATCACCAGTGTCTTTAAACAAACAAACATCCACCAAATGCAAATTAATGGCTTTGGCCCAGAACTGGCATTATGAATTAATATATGGTAACAAGCTTTGCTTAAAGTTGTCATGATTTGCAGAGAAGCTAGCACAGCTGTCCCATAATAATCATAGTTAGACACAGAGAGAGAAACAAATGAAAATCAGAAAGCTAGCACCCCACACACCCACACCCACACCCACACCCCCAAAAAAGAAGTAATTAGAAAATCCTCCTTAGTCCTGGAGCAGTCACAGCTTTGACATAGATTGGGCAACTAGGTTATGGACATCAAAGGGACTTCACCTTACTGCAAGCATGTTGTTTCCATGGTCTACCTTCTAAATTAAACAATAGCAACTGAGGACTGAGAGCTGAAAACCAGTATAAGTTTATATGAAACACATCTAACACCATTTTGTGACAGAACAATATTCAACACAACAAAAATGAATGTAAAGCTCACACAATTACTTATGCATATATTGTGCATATCTACCTGGAAACCTGTTCCAAACATTCTTTCAGGACATATTACTTAACATTTTCATGTGAAATGTTCATGCTTCCAGATGAGCATAAAATGCAGATACAATTTAAGACACAATATTAATGTGTTCTTTTAAAAACATACATATTTGATACACTTCTACAAGTTCTTGCAAATCAATAGTCTGACTGCTGAACAGAGGACTGAAACTGTCATGCAGCTGAAGTCCAAAAGGAGGAACAATTTCTCCCATCTTCTTACAGCCATCCTACTAGTACACAGTTGTTATGGGTAAGACTTGAGATACTACTCATTCGTAAAAAGTCACTATGACAATACAATGTTTTCAATCAATCTAGCATTTGTGCTTCAGAATGACTAAAAGGCTCTCTTCTCAGATTGATTCCACCACATAAAAATGGATAACTATTTGCAGGGTTATATTCTGGTGCTCAAATGCCTGGACAATCAGTGCTTCATTATAAAACTGCTGGCATATTTATGGTAGACCTGTAGTACAAACATTTTGGATATCATTACCTTCTAAATTGCTCATGATGCTACTGACACTTGCTTCTCAAAAAGACCTATTCCGCTATCAGAACATTAACATTCCCCATACTTGCTTTTGGTAGTGTTTTATATCCCCAATTTGCTGAACAACTTCATGCATTCCCTCAATATTCATTCCCTACTCAAAGATCCCCATTTATCTCTAACCTATCAAAGACCTTGCCTCCTCACTTTCCTGACTTCCAAAACCACATCTCAATAAACCTGGATATACCACTCTACCCAAGTGATATAACCCCATGGAAATATCACAACCAACTCTCTATAGCTCTCATTTCCATCTCTTCATAAACCACAGTGGCTTATATATAGGATTATATTTTGTTACTGTTCTTTCTACTATCTGATTTCATTACAAAAACTACTGAAGTGATAGAAGATAGCAAACACTACTGAAGTGGCATGACCTATATAATCTTGAAAAGTGCCTATGTGGAACCAATCCTAAAAGACGAGAATACGGCAATACATTATGTTGCCATGCACAGAAATGACAAGGGCTGGTATTACCACCAATGGCTGGCCTTGTTGTTTAGGGAAATTAGCTATGCAGCAGGGAAGACCAGAGGGGCACAGGGACTGCACACCGCATGTATACCAAGGTCTGGCACAGTAGGAAGAGTCCAGATTTGAAGAGTAAATTAAATAGATTTTATTGAAGAATTTCCCTAATTACAAGCACACTACGCATTCAAAAAGAGCAAGCAATACAGAACTAAGAAAGCAGAGGTGACTGATAGTGAATAGAGGGTTCAGTTACAGGGTGATACAACCTGTCCAGACATTCAGGGGTCCATGAAGATGAGATTATGGCCCAAACCAAAGGTTAAGGGGTGAACTACCAGTTGGCATCAAGGGCAGACACACACAATCTGAGGCCATGTGCTCTGATGGATATAGACACTGGAAAACAATGCAGACCAGCCTTGGGGGCTGATCTCAGGTGAGAACAATAGATTTTCTAGATGAATAAGGAGTCCGTGGAGGTGTGGTACCAGGCGGATCATAATTCAGATGCGACCAATGGGGTCCCAGAGGGGCAGAGTCTAGCTGCATAATAACCCTTGATGGGACTACCAGTGGCATCTGAATAGATATGATGGCCTTTGATTGTCCAGTCTAGGTGAGTTGAATAGGGTTCCCAGATTTAAACAAAAGGTGTAAATGGATCACTGATTAGGGTCAGGAAGGATCACTAAACATTTTAATATAAGGTTTATCTCAGTATCCTGAGGGATGGAGCAGGAAAGACAGCTTTGGAGACAAAAGATTCTCACACAGACATAGGGTCACACAAAAAGGGCTAGGTGAAGTTCTGGAGATAGGAGGGCTATTCACCAGGTGTCCTCTGAAGAGCTTTAGAAATGCAGATACTACACCTGGAGGAACCTTTGTCGCTGCTGGAGGAGGGGAGGAAGATTACCTTGGAAGGCTGCCTCATATGAAAACCTGAATATGAAATCTCCTTTTTGCAGAGTGTTCAAACGCTGACTCTGAGGTTCAAGCTGAGCGTGCTTGACTTTGGGGGGACTTTGGTTCTGGACTTTGGTTCAGGTCAGCAGGTGCCCCCGCTGTTAGGGCTACTTGCAAGTAAGGCAGCACTCCTGCGCTCCACTGGGGGGGTAAACAGAAGCATTCATTAAAAATAAAATGTTTTGTTAACATTTTGTTCTTTCTCTGTGACACCTTTATATGTAATACCTGTAAAAGCACCTCTCTATAGTGTTCTGAGGTGATGTGTGTTGTGCTGCCTTCTTGCCTTCCTTAATGTTTCCCGCTTATTCTCATTGCCACCAAAAACTCTTGCCTTAGAATTCTTAGCTGGACCTGAAGAACAAGATGGGTTAGTTACATTGGGTAGAATTACAGAATGATCAACATGTGAGGATGGTTCTGAGGTAAAAGTGGATTCTTTAAATACAAGAGTTGCTATCTCTTTAACATAGAGTTTATTTAGAAGTATAACAGCACATCATGTTTCAGTAAAGTTCATAAGCACAATGGTTTCAGATAAGTATAGTTGCTCTTTCTCTAAAGTTCCTTAAACAGACCTACCCGCAAAGGCTCAGTTTCTCACTTGTCACTTAGGCTAATAACTTCCACAAAGAACACAGATCTCTCTCACAGTACCCCTCTCTTCACCCACTCAGCTCCCTTTCCCCATACACTCTGAACGAAACTTTCTCTTCACAAACGTCAGCTCTGCCCATAGGGTACAACTGCCATCCAATCACAGTGCACTTCAATCACACATCCAGCACCCCCTTTCTTACTCTAAACACCTTCCTTTTTAAATCACAGCAATATATATTGTCCCACAGTTAAACACAGAAAAAATACAAAATATTTACACAGGTTTCCTTCCATATTTTTCTGAGAATTGTTTTTCAGGTTTTCCAGTTGAAAAACTGTAAATTATTATTTATTATTATTTATTTCTTAAATTTATATCCCGCTCTCTCCACCAAAGGCAGGCTCAGAGCGGCTCTGAGGGAGCCCTAAATCTGAGGGAGCCCTAAAAAAAACTCCTACGAAATATTTCTTCCTTTATAATGAATGAAACGCTTTACAAGAGAAGGTTTTACAGACTCAAAATGTATAATATGAAAACTTTTATGCAAGATAACCAACAGCATTAGAAAATGGCTATTATTTTTTTAACAAAATTAAGCTGCCTTTCCACCCAGTTTAGGGTTTCTAAGGCAGCAAACAATGAAAAACATTAAAACAAGCTTTAAAAATACATAAAACAATTCAAAACACACACACACAAACAGCAAAGAGAGCCAGAAAGGGAACACCGAACAATACGTCTTCACCCACTGGCAAAACAGAGGAAAATGGTGAATCTCCCTATGGAAGGAACTCCATAATGTTGGTGCCATGACTGAGAAGGCACTTCTCAGAAAGGGAACACCGAACAATACGTCTTCACCCACTGGCAAAACAGAGGAAAATGGTGAATCTCCCTATGGAAGGAACTCCATAATGTTGGTGCCATGACTGAGAGTGAACACACTCAAGGAAAGGCCTCTGTAGATGACAACAGTGGTTGAACAAGTTCATATGGGAGTCGGCAGTCTTACTCACAAGCTGGCATAAGGATTTAAAGCTCAATATCACCACCTTGAATAGAGCCAAGAAGCTGATTAGGAGCCAGTGTAGGCAGAGTAATACTGGAATGATATGGTTCCTATGATCCATTGCAGGAATATACAGTATTTTCAAGTATATGTGTATAGTTTAATTGTGGCTAATCTTGCCAACATTTACAGTGCAATCCTTAACAGTGAGCACAATGGCTGCAGTCAGATATATCTGTATCATAGTAATGATTCTACATAATATAGCGATATTTAAATCCCTTTGCCAACAATCCACTAGATCACATAGAAAGTAAACATGCCACAATTGCTGCCTTGAGTGGAGATGCACCACTAACATGGATAATTCCCACATAATCCATCAGTCTCAGACGGCAAAAGAAGAATGCATGTAAAGCCATGTGAAACCACCATCACCACTGAGATTTTTGGCAACAGTGTTGCTAATAGACCTGAGGTACTGGGCATTTTTCTTTTAAAATCAGGAAATGTGAACCAAAATAGGCATTGCCAACTTATATGGTCTGCCATCCAATGGTGCATTTATTTATTTATTTTGTTGGATTTTTCAACCACCCTCCCCCAGCGAGCCGGGCTCAGAGCGGTGTACAACACAGTCATAAAACATCAGTTAAGAACAGATTAAAACCAGTAACAGAAAGCAAGTGAAGATGGCACCAGAAAAACCAGTAATGCTGTTATCTCATGGGAGGGAAAGGGGGTTGGAGTGCCAGGATGCAACCATCACGTCCTCAACCAAATGCCTGGTGGAACATATCTGCCTTGCAGGCCCTGCAGAACTGTTTCGCAGAGAGTTCCATCATGTTGGATCCAGGGCAGAGAAAGTCCTGGCTCTGGTTGAGGACAGCTGGATGTCTCTCAGGCTGGGGACCACCAATAGATTATGATATGCAGAGCACAAATTTTTCTGGAGGTATACCAGGAGAGGCGGTCCCGAAGGTATGTAAGTCCCTGACCATTTAGTGCAGGGGTGTCAAACATACAGCCCTTGGGCCGGATCCAGACCCTGTAGTGCTTGTATCTGGCCCATGAGCAACTGGCTCCCTCCTGCTTCTTCCTTCGGGGCTGCTGCATCGCAGCTCACTTTTGCCCAGCTCCCTCTGCTGCTTCCTACTTTCTTACAAGCCTCCTTCCTGCTTCCTTCCAAGCCAATCCTCCCTTCCCTCCATTGGCTGAAGGCTCCTCCTTTGGGAGGAAGGGAGGGGGAGGCAAACAGCAAGAGAGAGCCCCACCCAGGAGAGAGTGCAAAGTTTGAGTCCTGTGGCTCCTTTAAGACCAGCAGCATTTTATTTCAGGTACAGGCTTTCATACACTTCTTTGGAGGGAGGGAGATCAACATGCTCTGTTTTTGAGACTCAATCTCTCTCACACACACTTATGTATGTGTGTTAAAAGAAACAGGCACGTTGGGATAAGGGGAAATGAGAATTTAAAGGAAATTATTTTGGCTTATTCTGAAAGGTGTTTTTTTATTAGATTAGACTTCTCTGTGCATAAAAAAATTATTTTCTTTCAAAAAGATCCTGATTAGGAATTAGAACACTTGGATAGCCTTCCATTGTTTAATAATGGAAGTAGATGGCTAAGTATTTAAAAATACATTTATGGTTCTATATGTCCCAGTTCAACATGTCTCCCTTTCTCCCCTCCCACCTCGCTGGCTGCCTTTCTTCACTCCCCCTTTGCTTTTTGAACTGTTTCATTATCATCATTACCACTTGAGTGGATTTTGCCCAGTCTGAAATCAACATATTATTTCACTTGGAGAGATCCCCCTTTCCAGTTTAAACAGATGAAGAAAAGAAAAAGAAACCTAACTGTAAAGCTTGCAGGATTTATTAGTGGAAAGGAGCAAGAGTCCAGTAGCACCTAACAAAATTTGTGACAGGGCATGAGCTTCCGTGAGTCATTGCTCACTTCTTCAGATACAGCTAGAATGTGAGTCCATTGGTCCTTACATCTTGGAGAGTGGAATGATTTCAAATGACAGCAGCAGGCATTGGTAATGAGACAGGAAACCTAAGTCTCAATTCAGCCCTGGAGGACTCATTGAGCTTTATTATCAGTTGCAATTTTGCAGTCTGAATTAATGAACTAATGAACTCTGGCGGTGAAAGCCTTCAACAAACATATTCAGCAGTCTCTCTTTCTAATCTCACTTTGAAATTCCTTTGTAAGAGAACTGCTACTCTTAGGTCAGCAATGTCCTGGACGGTTAAATGTCCCCCCACTGGTTTTTGAATGTTGTGGTTTCTAATGTCAGACTTATGTCCATTTATTCTTTGCACCTTCCTGGACTGAATCCTCCTGGACCTAATTAAGACCTAGGTTTCCTGTCTACTACCCATCTGCATATCACACCTAAACCAATCAAGCCTGCTGTTGTCGTTCACCTGCCAATGTTGGATCAGGCCAGTGGCCCATCCAGTCCAACACTCTGTCACACAGTGGCCAAAAATACCTAGTGCCATCAGGAGGTCCATCAGTGGAGCCAGGACACTACTGCCACTGGGCATCTGAAATCACTTTATAAAGTTTGTATATCCAGTACCTTGTGTTACATTTCATGGTGACATTTATGTTAGATCTGGCCCCTGTAACAAATGAGTTCAGTGCCTCTAGTTTAAGGCCTTAAAGGTCGATACCAGAACCTTGAACCTTATCTGGTATTCAAACTGGAAGCCAGTGCAGCTCACACAGCACAGGATGGATATGTGCTGTGTGCACAGTGTCTCTGTAAGGACCCACACTGCTGCATTCTGTACCCATTGGAGTTTCTGGGTCAGCCTCAAGGGTTGGCCCATGTAGAGCGAGTTACAGTAATCCAGCCTGGAGGTGACCGTTGCATGGATTACAGTGGCTAGGTCAGGACAGGTACAGGGCTAGTTGCCTGACCTCGTACAGTTGAAGAAACACCAGTCTGGCAACATTTGTGACCTGGGCCTTGGGGTCTTTTGTCTTACATTATGTAGGATTATTTCTACACTGCTCATTTTTCAGGCATTTATCTGCGAGGTTTTACTGATAACAATTTACAAATTGTAAATGCTTCAGCTTATATATACAAAGAGTTTTATTTTCAGCCTGCCATATGAAATTAGCTTACTCCTATTTATCTACAGATTTCTCTAAGTAAAATTATCTGGTTCCTTGCAGAAGCCAACTCTAACCTAATGTATTCAATTTTTTCCAGTTCAAGGAGTTTATGCCAATCCAGATGGTAGCTGCTCCAGCTGAAAATCACAAATGGAGACCAGGTGCACTTGAAAGCAGAGACAGTGAGTCAAAACTGTCATAGTCCATCTTTACCACACAGCCAACCCACATGACTATTTAAGCTACCATTTGGTACAATATGTGTGCAAGTAAATTATACACATTTTACCTTGCAATTTAGTTTGATTAGAGGCCATGTGTAATAAAATGATACACATTCTGTGTTATTACAGTAAGCATATGGGCAGACCCATAGATTATGAACATCAGGAAAATTTTAAAGCCTACAGTTTAACCACAAATAGCTCAGTTGCTATCAGGGGTCCTTTCGTAAAAAAAAGAGGTGCAGGAGCTCATTAGCATAATTTATTTGCATATACCACACCCCCTGACGTCACAGGAAGTGTCAAAAGGTCA